>CM042049.1:4737500-9537500 GCA_023525745.1 Arctium lappa | reverse complement strand
AATGAATGAGCCTCTCTCTCTCTCTATATATATATATATATATATATATATATATATATATATATAGGGTGCGTTTCTTTTGTAAACCAAACAATTTCTACAAACTATGCAAACCACTATATTAGGAAATAATAGATATATTTATGGATAATGATTATGATTCATTAATAATGATTGTGATATATATGGAAAATGTTAAGTTTATTCATTATAATCATGATTTTAAATTAGGAAATGTTAAGTTTATTCATTATAATCATGATTTTAAATTAGGAAACATAATAAAATCATATATTCATTAGACTTGATGAACGACTAAGATTGATTTGCATAATTTGTACAAATTGTTTGGTTTGCAAAAGAAACGCACCATATATATATATATATATATATATATATATATATATCAATAGGGTTGGGTTCACGTGAGACCAACCTGTTTTCGTGAGACCAGAAAATAACACTAAAACTTCACAGTGATTCATTGTGAAGGAACGAAAAACAGCAAACCTTCACAACAAAAACACTGTGAAGGTTTACCTTTACAATACCTTCACAGTTTTTTACTGTGAAGGTTTAGTGTTATTTTTGTGGTCTCACGGGTCTCACGGAAATAATCTGCTCTCACATGATCTCAAGTCTATATAAATATGTACTATCTACACAAGCTCAACATTTAACAACTTTGAAGATATATATGATATTTTATACCTAAAAGAAAAGCTTAAAAATATCATTAAAATCATTATGAAACTATTTTGGAATAAATTGTCAGCATTAGGACACTATTTTAGAAGTAAATTTTGTATCTATATTATATTATAAAGATGACATAAAAAACTCTTAATTACAACTCACTAAGCTTTATGTACTATCATTTAAAACTATCTACTTAAAATCTCTTAAAAGTAACTACTAAAGCCTAATGTACTTCCTGTAAAGCTTTTAACCCTAATTAAATAATTAATATATTTCATTCTTATCCCCCAAAATCCTTATCTCTAATCCCCAAACCTTAAAATTATGAAATTTGAATTCTGAAAAACATAATCAAAACAGGATAAACATCTCAATTTAAATACAAAAAATTTAAAATATATAAGATAATTAATGAATTTTAACAAACTACTTAATTTTTTTTATATAAAAAACATTACATCGTTAAGCCTAAATTAAACAAATTTATATATAAAAAACCATTATCACTCAATTAAAAAACAATTAATGAAGCAATATGTACTACTTTTAAAAGTTTTTAACCCTAATTAATAAATTTCATTCTTATCCCCCAAAATCCTTATCTCTAATCCCCAAATTCTAAAATTATGAAATTTTAATTCTGATAAACATAATCAAAATAGGATAAACATCTCAATTTAAATATAAAAAATTTAAAATATATAAGATAATTAATGAATTTTAACAAACTACTTAATTTTTTTTATATAAAAAACATTATATTGTTAAGCCTAAATTAAACAAATTTATATATAAAAAAACCATTATCACTCAATAAAAATCATCCAAAATCGTACTGTAAATCAATAAAATAAACAAAAAATAAAAATAAACATTAAAATCGTGATGTATCTCGCTGCATTGCGCGAGTACGCTTCTAGTATTATAGAATTAAATACCAATTTGGATACCGAATTAACTACCTAATGCCCCTTTTTGTGTGTTGTTACCATTTATTTCTTTAGGGCAACAATAACGTTAAGATCAACCATTAAGCCCAAGATACTATACATCTTTTTGAGACGACAACACTAAAGAAAAGGAATACAAAGGATGTAACTAAGCTAAGAATACTAACAAGATTTCTGCATGTATATTAACACCTAAAAGGCATGCCATCATTACTTAACAAAACCGACACATGTATCTAAGTATAATGAAAAATTCTCCTAGTGTGTAACAGCTAACAACTAAAATGCACCATGTTGTTTAATTTAAGCATGAGGGACCAAAATACTTGTAGGACACTTATCATGTATGTTTAAAATCCAGTTAACACTTACATAAATGACGCCATTCAGAGTCCACATCTGATTCAATCAGAGGTAGATGTTGTTTGGAAAGAATTTAATCGTTCATTTTCCATGGGATGGCCATATCATTCAAGGGTGTCTCATTATTGGTGAACATATATATATATATATATATATATATATATATATATATATATATATATATGAGAAGAAAGATTAAGGTAAGAAGGGATTTGATCATTTTTAATCTCACCCCCATCCCATGAATCGCGTGTGCTTGGTACGGGAATTAATCTAGTACATCTCATCCTAATGTGCATCCAAGGATGGAGATCCCTTCTTACCCTTCTCACGAACTTTCATTCTCACCAGAACTCAACCCTATATATATGTATATGTATATATATATATATACATATGTGTGTGTGTGAGAGAGAGAGAGAGACATTGGCTCTTTTACTCTTGCGATATGTAAATATGGGAATATTTGTTTTTAAAATAGTTCTCATTCTCTTCCCCTATAGCCGACTCTACATGTTCTTTCTCCCCCTGAAGATGACAATAAGGGGTTTCGTCCCTAGTTTCCAAAAGTATACAAGCTACATAAATACAGTATAAACTTTTCACTTCAAGTACACAAGTACATACATACATACATACATACATACATACATACATACATACATACATACATACATACATACATCAGCTCTATTCATACATAGATCAAAACAACTATCATATAATCATCTTCTGTTTATCAGTAAAACAGTCCAACATAAGATCATAACTTCTCCTTCCTTTTAGTAGTACCTTTCACTTGTCCTTGAATGCATATTTTAAAAACAATATGGGTTAGACCAATTGCTCTAGTGAGATAATCCCTGACAGTTTATTAACCATATTATGAAAACAATGATATCAAACCATGATCAGTATATCAAACCTTGATCCTCATATAATGTACATAATATACTCTGTTGACCTTTAACACTAACGTTCCATAATATATTTAGTTGGCCGCTAAGTACAACTCATTAATTTACTCCACTGTACCTTAAGTACACCCAATTCCACTGACCTTTAAGTACAACCAAATCTGCTGACCTCTAAGTCCGGCCAAAGTACAATAGTGTAGTATAATGCTCAAATATATATCATCACATTCCATTAACTACAGTTTATCAACTCACAATCATCATAATATGCATTCCGTAATAATAATTTAATAATATAAGTATTCAAGTTCAAAATTGGTTAAAATAAAACTCACCTTATTATATGTTTGAAGCAACACACGTGCAAATGACAAAATTGAGCAAAACAGGCAAATATCGTTACAACCGAACATCACCAATGCCACAATTCACCAATGAGTAACCGAGTTTGTAATATATACATATTAATGTAATTCACACAATTATATGAATATAAGACTCACTACAACGTTTCAAGACCGTAAACGACACACCGGATGACCCCGAATCGCAATCGAGCAAGAAACCGAACAAAACAACAAAGAGGGGCATTCCAGCCCCTTGGGCGACTACCCACGCGGCTTCAGGTCGCGGGAAATTTCGCTCAAGTCGCTGGACAACTCTTCTTCCCCCTGCAACAACCCCTTGCACACTCTTTCAACCCACATCTCAATTCTACTGATTTTTCCATGGAATACAAACATTGTTACTTGATCCAAACTTGATTCTAAACATATACAAATCATCACAAACACTTTCCCATCTTGAAGTAATCTTTTGGACCCAAATATTCATCCCTTCTTTTAGATTAAAGTAAAAAATGGATAACTCCATCAACCATAGGTAATACTAAAAGCTTGACTAGACTCAACCTCCGGAAAAGATGGAAGCTTTGAACCCATAATTATAACTATACAACGAATATCTTAAACCTACCCAAAAATTAACCCAAGACATCAATCCTAACAAATAGAAAAAAAGAAGCAAAAATTGGTAAGAAACAAAAATGTATACACTTAATGGATTTTTTATCAGTTTTAGTGAGAGGGGTTAACACACATCAAAAAACCAAACAAACCTAAAGGCAATGGACAAAATCCTAAATTTATTCCAACTTTTATAAGGTTATGATAAATGGTATACATACATTTCTAATCTATTACATTAATTTTTACACAAAAATTGAATATTCTAAGTGTAGGATTTTTTTTAGTTGTGATTAACTAGAAATTTAATAAAAGGAGTTACAGTATAACTGTCAGAATCGAATTCTCAACAAGAATTAATTCTCAGAAACAATATCAAAGAAGTTTACGGAATAACACTTTGATATTTCAATGAAACAGTAAACCAAAACAGCAAATATGAAGAACAAACTGTGAACTTGTATTGAATGCTTTGAAGTTACAAGATTACACACTCAACCTCAATATTGATGAACATGCTCACCAATACGAATTCTACTTCTCTAGAATTAGGATCTATGCCTTGAGGTTGATTTTTCTAGAACTTCGAATGAATGAATTCAGTAATCAAAAGTTATCTATTTATTCTATACATATACTAATCAAAAGATAATTACAATAAAATAAACAAATCTTCAGTATATCTTCCATGTATATCTCTAAGCTTCCATGTATATCTTCAATCCATCCAGCTGTTATTCTTTCCTTTCGGATCTCTTAAGCATCACTAACTATGCTCAGCAGTATTAACTTCTTCTAGCAGCATTAACTACTAAGCAACACTAACTACTAGCAGTACTAACTAGCTAAGCAGTACTAACTTTGTTCAAGCAGTACTAACTTTGACCAGCAGTATTAATTATTAGCAGTAGTAATACTCAGCAGTATTAACCTTGAATCTTCTAGCAGTATTAACTCTGAACCAGCATTAACCATACTTGGTAAATTCTTCAGTTCCCAACAATCTCCCCCTAACTTGACTTTTAGGAAAAGAAGTCAAGTTCTTCAGAATTAATCTTCAAGCTGTTCTTCAAGATGCTTCCAAAACTTCATTGATCTACTCCAATATTAGGATTTAGTCCCATACTCTGATTGATAGTCCTCTGAATAAGATACTTGGCCATTTCTGAATTTGGTGCACAACCCAACTTCTTATTCAACATGGCATGAAGCTTTAGATTTGTGTGATTGTAGACCTTATCCACCAAGTAGTACTCCATGTGAAAAGTATCCAGTGCTAGTTCATAGACTCCACTCCTTTCATATAGAGTCCATCCTCTAACAGTCTTGAACGCATCTCTGATTAAGTGCTTCACTGCTTCTGGATTGAATAACATGCACAAGTATTCCATGACCAGCTTCACTATAGGTAACCCTGGAGCTGTCAACTGATCTGCATAAATTTTCATCCCTACTTCAAACATTTCTTCCAAATCAGATCTTGAACACTCTCTGACAATTTTGTTCCAGGTGCTGTATACTTCATACTTCTCATCATTTCTTTTCAAACTGATGTATTCTTTGCCATCCACCTCCATAGTGTCCCAATGAATAACTTCAGGAGGTTTGAATCCAACAGGTTCAACTGAAATAGGCTTTGGAATTTTATCCATTACCACCATGTACATGTTTACATTTGAACTCTGTGGTACTTCCTGAGATTTAGCTTCATTCTGAGGTGCCTCTTCTTCTTCAGCAACCTTTTTCTCTTCTTCTACTCTAGGCTTCTTTACACTTTTCTTTCTTTTAGCCATCATTTTGGTTCTTTTCAAAGTCTTTTGAACCTGCACTAAAGTAGCTTCCTTCTTCTTTTCTTCCTTGTTCTCTGCCTTTTCTTTGATAGGAGTTCCCTCTTCACTTTCAGGAAATGGTTGATTGATATTCACATCATGACTCTCCTTGGCCTTCTTTTCAAACTCCATTCTTTCCTTTTCATTACTTTTCAGCTTCCCCATTTCTTTCTCATAGAGATCCCTGATTTGATCAAAAGTCATCTTCACAAACATTTCTTTCTTTACCCCAATTGCACTCCTCAAGAAAGTTATCATTTTATTTCTTTCCTGAGTTGCAAGGTAAGTTTGTGAAGGTCTTCTCTTCTTAGCACTTGTTCTGTTCATCATAGCCTTTCTTAAGACCAATGCTCTTTGTTTTGCCTTTTCTGTTTCCAACCCTTTCTGGAATGCTTGATTTAACTCATTTGCAAGTGCTCTTGCCATTTCTCTGTCTTTTTCAACCTGCTCCTTTTCTGCTTGTTCTAACTCTTCTTGCATTTTCTTTGCTAATGCTTCATCTGACTCAATCATCTTTTGCTTTTTAGATGATTGATCAGATTCTATCATTTTTGCTTTTCCCTTATTCTTTGCTTCTGCAGCCATGTCTTTCTGTTCTGAATTCTTATCTCCCCCTTCATTTATGACCACTCCCTTTGCTTTAGAAGTGTCATTCTTTGCTTTCACCAGCATCTTTGCTACTTCAACCTCTTCAGATGTTAATCCTGTTACTGCTGCTTGTGTAGTTTCAGCAGCACTAACAGTTTCTGCTGCTGCCTTTTCTTCAACAAATTTAACCCTTTCTTCAATAAACTCTTCAATAAACTCCTCAATAAACTCCCCCTCAGTCTGTTGGTCTATTGGTTCTGAGCTTGAATTCTCCCCCTTTTTGGAAGCATTTTCCTCCTTCTTCTTGTTTGCCCCAATTCTCCTTCTTAGAACAAACTGCTTTCTCTTCTTCCTCTGTACTAGCCTGGTCACCATCTTCTTCAGCTTAGCAATCTGTACTTGTTGGGACAGGATAACCAGCTTCATCTCCTCTATGTCTTTTCCTTGTTTCATAACATCTATGTTGATGTTTCCCATGGTTTCCATCAATTCCTGGTAGTTATATTTGTCCTCACCTTCTCTAGAAGTGTTACCCTCTGTTGAAGGATCATTGGATCTTTTAGTAGTGGAAGTCTTCTGCCTAGCAGAAGCACTCTCCACCCCCGTGGTTTCTTGGCACCAGGGACCTTCAAATGATTTCTCATTCAAAGTTGCCATGGGGGAGGTCTTATTGATGTTACCACTTTCCTCCTCTGTGCTAGCAGGAGTAGTGGCAGCCTCATCACCCATATGCTCTTCCTCCTCCTCAGAGAGCACCTCCTTAGGGTTGGGAGACACTCCTGTGGTTTCCCTATGGATATTCCCTAAAGGAGAATTCTCCTTTAGAGGGCTTAAAGGCTTGGGGGATGTTGGTACAAGAAGGGAAGGAGCCTTCTTTACCTGTTTCCTCTTGTATGTTTGGGTGATAGGTGAGGTTGGTTTTTCAAGAAGGGACTGGGGAATTGTTTTTGAGTGGGAAGGTTGGGATTGGCTAGCAGTAGGATGGTCTATTGGGGGCATTGACCCTGCTGCCATACCTTCATTGGTTTGGGACACCACCATCATTGTAGAGAACAATGGGGTGTCAACTCCTTCCGAGTCCCCAGCAGATCTTCTCATATTTGAGAAAACCTTGCCTTTGGGGGGTTTAGGTACATATACCCCAACAGGTTGAGGTATATCCGTCAATTCATGATTAATAACTTCTTGAACAAACCTGGGGTACATGAAGAAACTCTTTTTGTTTCCCATGTTTGATACAAGATCACTGAAAATCATTTATGAAAAATTGTACCTTCTGGCAGTGGCCAAACAGACCAAAGCATAAGCAATGGGACTGCTGAACTCACTCCATCCAGTAGTCTTTTTAGAGATACAGTGCATAAGAGTATGGACAAAGAAACGCCATTGGGGTGAAAATTTGGCTTTAGAGAATTTGAAAACACCCAATGGGCCTCCATACCCCATTCTTCTAAGATTGGAGAACAGTTCATCGTTTGGGATAGAAGTTATACCTGAGGCATCGTCTAGACGTAGACTGATGCGAATAACTTCTTCAGTAACTGTTAAGGGTTGGTCACACACCCTTGTCTTGATCATCTGCACACCATTCTCAGCAACAATGGTGGCATTAGCCCAGAACTGCCTTTGATGCTCGATATAGATTGTAGGAGCAACAGTAAGAGCATGAGCAATATGGCTTGTCTTGAGGAAATCCACAATCTGGTGGAACCCAGCGGCCTGTTTGGGCTTCTGTAGCATCGCGATTTCATTGTGTTCATCTATGAATGCCATTGATGCCATTGAACTGGGATGTTCTTGCCTGAAAGACTTGGTACTTGAGAGAAAAAGGTTTAGAGTGCAAGTGAACAGTATGCAAAGAGTCGTTATGAACGTTTAGGCAGGCAAAGGGTATTTATAGTATTCGGATTATAGGCAGTATTAACCTAGAGCAGTATTAACCACTAGCAGTATTAACTGAGAGCAGTATTAACCACTAGCAGTATTAACTGAAAGCAGTATTAACTGAAAGCAGTATTAACTGAGAGCAATATTAACTGAAAGCAGTATTAACCACTAGCAGTATTAACTGAGAGCAGTATTAACCACTAGCAGTATTAACTTAACTAGCAGTATTAACTACTAGCAGTATTAACTGGGAGCAGTATTAACCACTAGCAGTATTAACGAACTAGCAGTATTAACACTGCACTGGCAGCATTAACTGCACTTGCACCTTTTAAGCTTGTGTTGTTCATAACTTTTCATTTGTACCTCACACTTTTATTCCATCTCTCCATTTTCCATGATTCTTTAACCACTTGTCTTACCTTTGAACTTACCTCCATCTGGAGTAGCATACAAAGAGCAACATGTCCTCCATCAAACCTTTTGAAGCTTTGAAGGCAATCCATGTTACTAGATATGTGCCAAGAGCAACCACTATCTACATGCCAAATGCCCTTCCTCTTGAGCTGTTGGTTGCCCTGCACACTTGATAAATTAGTTAGTCTTGGATGGAACCCAAGCCAAAGTTGTCTTGGGTTGACCTTTCTCATTTATATAATCTGTGAGTTTGGTCTGGATGAGTTGTTTTGGAATCTCATGGCTGGAATACTTTGTCAAGATTATAGGCTTTGCAACATTAATACTAGTAGAAGCACTATCCTTGTTAGCAGTAGTATTGGTTGCAGCAGCACTATTTTTGTTAGCAGTACTATCTGGGATGGCAGTACTAACAGGTTTCTTTACAATTGGAACCCAAACTTGAACAAAGTTGTTTGCTTTCTTTGTCTTTAAATTACTCCTTGGCTTATTTGGAGCATTTTTCTTTGTATTAGCAAACTTGTTCTGAGCATGAGACTTTAAAGGTGCTCTGTTCTCAGCCATTTGATTCCTTCTCTTATTCCTATAACCAAAGGAGTTTTGTGGTTTTTTTTGAAAAGTGACTCTTTGGTTGATAGGGTTGAAATAACAGTGTTTGGCAAGATGATTCAATTTGCCACAGATAAAACAAGGTTTTGGTTTATTGATTTTACTCAAATCCACCCCTTGTTTTTGTGCCCACTGATTATTCCAGTTTCTCTGAATTTCCCTTGGTTTATCATGTTTTTGGGGCTCAGATTTATTGCAAGAACACTGTTTACAAGGGACAGGATTCACAACTGTGGTTTGCTTATAATGGACCTTCTCAGACTTTCCCTCAGTCTTTTCTATGTCCTTAGACTTGATCCAAGCCTTTCCACATCCCTCATTGGTGATAATGTTATTTTCTAGAGGAATCTCACCACTCACAGTGCTCTCCTTACTCTTTTCACTAGAGCTCTCTTCTTCAGAGTCTGTTTCAACCACCACTTTGTCTAAAGGATCTACCTTAGTGGCTCCAACAGGCAATTCCTTCCTATCCTTGGTCTCTAGCAGGTCTGATATAAGAGGGATGTAATTGTTGTTGTATGGTGGTGGTGTGGTGTTATAGCCTATTCCTCTTCTAAGTTTGTCATGGATTTGAGTTTGGAGCAAAGAGTCCATTGCTTTAGAAGCATTGGAAAATTTCTCAATATCTAGCTTGGCTTTCTCAAACTCACTCTTTATATTCTCATTCTCCTCTTTAGACTTTTTCAGCTGAAGTTCTAGATCCTTCTTCTCCCACTTCCAGTAGTTTGTATCATAGGAATGTTGAAGCTCATTGGCTTGAAAACTCTTAATCTGTTCTTCAAACCTTTCAACAATCCTAACATAGTCTTTTATGTCCTTTTCTAATCTCTTCAGGTTATCACTCATTTTCTGGTTGTGATCCCTGTACCTTTTAACAGTTTCAATACAAGATTTAGAGCAAAGATTAGATGTTACCTCAGTGGGAATTTCTGTGCTTGAAGAATCTGAAACTTTAGCCATTAATGATTTCTGATTTCAAGGAAGAATGATGATTGCAGGTTTCTGAGAATACTAGCTCTGATACCACTTGACAGGATCGAATTCTCAACAAGAATTAATTCTCAGAAACAATATCAAAGAAGTTTGCGGAATAACACTTTGATATTTCAATGAAACAGTAAACCAAAACAGCAAATATGAAGAACAAACTGTGAACTTGTATTGAATGCTTTGAAGTTACAAGATTACACACTCAACCTCAATATTGATGAACAGGCTCACCAATACAAATTCTACTTCTCTAGAATTAAGATCTATGCCTTGAGGTTGATTTTTCTAGAACTTCGAATGAATGAATTCAGTAATCAAAAGTTATCTATCTATTCTATACATATACTAATCAAAAGATAATTACAATAAAATAAACAAATCTTCAGTATATCTTCCATGTATATCTCTAAGCTTCCATGTATATCTTCAATCCATCCAGCTGTTATTCTTTCCATTCGGATCTCTTAAGCAGCACTAACTATGCTCAGCAGTATTAACTTCTTCTAGCAGCATTAACTACTAAGCAACACTAACTACTAGCAGTACTAACTAGCTAAGCAGTACTAACTTTGTTCAAGCAGTACTAACTTTGACCAGCAGTATTAATTATTAGCAGTAGTAATACTCAGCAGTGTTAACCTTGAATCTTCTAGCAGTATTAACTCTGAACCAGCATTAACCATACTTGGTAAATTCTTCAGTTCCCAACAATAACACATCTAAAAATATTATATATGCATGTAAGTATTGGAATTAGTATATTGTTTGTTCTCATAAATGATCAAGTAATGTATTTTGAAGTATGGAGTTAGCTTCACTAGTTATCCTTGATTTGTCTATATTACGAAAAGATTGTCGGAATTGACTATTATCATCCATCACCATTTTGACCCAATGCTTCTCTTGCAAGTTAATTTGATGCAATGATGTAACACCCCAAATTTCGAAAGGTATTATTTCAAGTTAATGCAGAAATCAGTAATTCTAAGGGAAAAATAAGATATAGTATTTTGGACTTGAATCCTCGGTTTCATAGTCTTAATGGATGAAAGATCCAATTACGAGTCCAACGGTCCTTTTCGGAGCGAAAACGGAGCTATAACGAAGAAGTTTTGGCCAAAACAGTGTTCGGTACATGCTTGACTATTGTGCCCGGCAATTGTGACATTGTCACTATAGCTTGTCACAATCGCCGAAGTCCAAAACTCACGGTACAATCTCGACGATTGTGCCAGTGATTGTGCCACTGGCACAATAGCTTGGCACTATAGCCTACGGGTACCAGAGTGTTAAAATGTGATTTTCAGCCATTTCTCTCACTTTCTCATTTCTAATTTCTTCCTTTTCTCTCCCAAACCGATCCCTCACCCTTTCCCACGAACCCTAACTTATTTTGGCTCAAATCCTTGGATTTTGTGGAGGTGAAGCATCATCAAGTGGTAGGATTGAAAGCTATGGTCAAGGATTCACCATCTCCATCTTCATCTTCAACCTCAAGCTTATTTTTGGGTTTTCTAGGTTTTCATCAAAACCTAAGTGGTAAGTGTATCCCTTCCGTTTCTAAACCTTTATGTAAGTTATAATTGCTCCATTGATGATTCTCTAGTGTTGATTTCTCTAACTTTCGGTTTGGAAGATTTTGGGAGTTTTGGGTCAAAATTAGGGTTTTGCCCAAAATAGAGATTTTGATGATGAAGTGTTTGGGGAATGTTTCTTTGTGGGTGAATATGATTATTTATGGTTGGAACCTTGTGAATCTAGGTTTTGGAAGATTTGGTTTGAAGAATCAAGTTCTTCAAGGAAAGCTCTAAGTGGGTAAAATCTAGATTTAGCCTAAATCTAACAAGGTGAGTCATGCTTCTATTTATTAAACTTTATACACATCAAAATGCATATTTTGAACTCTAGACATCTCCTCGGTTACATTTTATCGTTGTTGAGATTTTGACCTAACTTGGTGTTTTTGGGAGATTTTTAGGGTTTCTTGTTATATTTGCAAAATGGTGATATAACCTATGTTTTGAAACTCCTAAAGTGTATTTATTGTATTATGTGAAGTAAATGTTAACTTATGGCTTCTAGCCAAGTTTATGATTAAACTTTATATGGATTTTGGTTAAAAGGAGTATTTCATGAGAAAGACAATAAATGGTTATAACATGAAAGAGTTTATGTTCTAATGAAAAGGTTTTCTATGGAAAAGTTTACTTGGTAAAGAATGTTTTGGGAAATGAGATGTTAGCCTTATGTTTGTAAATGGCTTGTGATTCTTATCAACAGTTAACCATTGGAAAGTGATTTGGGAACTAAATGGTTTTATGAACTATATGTTTGATTATATTTGGTCACATGTTTGATTGTGACGAGTCTAGACTATTACCAATGGATCCATAGGTATTTAGTTGACTTATTATTTGGGGTAATTCCGTATGTAGCTAGTTGATACATTGGACCCTCGGAGGCATTTTGGTACGGTTATGTGGGGCCGATTACTAGCCATGGGTCGTAAATGTAAATCCTAGCGAATGAGCATGACTTGGATCATCGGGTGACACCATCCCACATCGTTATTTGGACCGGCAGGTTCACGGCCTTGATCCTAGTATGGTGAGCTCAAAACTCGGAAAGTGGCTTACTGAGTGTTCCGCCACAATCCTTGGATTCGGGTTTACACCCGTCGTCGCAAGATGAGGTCTGGACCGGAAGGTCACTATGTGTTTACCAAACCTTTTACAAGGATATTGATGAAAACAGTTTAATTATATTTCAATGAATTCTTTTACTGACATTCATATAAACTGTATGTTCTCACTAGGCTTTAAGCCTAACACTTTTTCGAAAGCGATGTGTATAACAGGTTCCATTAGCGGCGGGTCGCCAAGGGGTTGAGTGAAGAGTTTGGTCTCTTGCGGAGATTTCTGGATGGTAGTTAATTTGGAGTTTTAGTGTTTAAACCAATTTATTCTTTTGGTATTGGGTTGACAACCTATGTAACCTATATAGATTTGGTTTGGTTTGGTTTGTTGTCACTTATCCATTTACAGTTACAGATTTTGTGAATGCTCACGTTTTACCCATTATTAGGTGGTTTGCCCTATTTATAAACACCTTATTGCCGAATTTTCAATTTTTAAAATAACCCGAATTTTTAGGGTGTTACAAATGACACAACATTGATCATCTATTATCATGTTATGTAAAACAATGCATGTAGCTATTATGTCATACATTACATCTTTCCTTTTTCAAAATGGCTTGCTCCAACAACAATTGTGAAGCGTGGTTGGAAATAATCCAAGTCCACCTCTTTTTTTTTTTGCATAAAATAGTTATGGTGAAACTTAATTTTATCAACAATGTGAAGGAACGAACGAGAAAAACATTTGTATTATCTACAACAAAACTAACATTCAACATCTTTGAAGATATATGACATTTTATACCAAAAAAAAAGGTTTAAAATATCACTAGAATCATTTTGTAGCTATTTTAGAAGTAGTTTGGTTTTGAAGCATTGGAAAACTGTATTAGAAATAAATATCGACTCCAAGAAATCAATAACTTAATTCCAGAGTCACTCAAAAATTAAAGAATAATACTACATCAAATATGCCCTTCTCAGCATGTGGGTTATACACAATCACCGTTTTTGTAGGTTATACACAATCACAAAGAGGACGATGAAGTCGGGTGGGAGGGGGTGATTTTATGGAGGTCTTTTTTTAACTGTAGGTGTCTGGGTCAGCTTGCACGTGCCTTGACTAATCCCACAAACGTAAGGAACTATAGATTACTCCGTTGTTATTAAAGTGCATGCATCACAATATCTCAAAATTTGGTTATCCATTTGACTACTAAATGCCCCTTTTGGCATGTTTTTATCGTTATTTTCATTAGGGAAACAAGAACGTTAGCATTAACCATTGAGTCCATGATATTGTACATCTTTTTTAAGAAGGCAACGCTAAACAAAAGGAGTACAAAGGACGTATCTAAGCTAAGAATACTAACAAGATTTCTGAATGTATATTAACACCTAAAAGGCATGTCACCATTACTTAACAAAACTACGACACATGTATGAATCACACATCCAAGTATAATAATAATAAAAAATTATCTCTACGTGCGTAACACACAACTAAAATGCACCCAGTTGTTTAATTTACGTTCGAGAGACCAAAATACTTAAAGGATAGACACTAGCTCATCATGTTTGATTAAAATCCAGTTAACACTAGAGCTCAACGTTGATTCAGTCAGAGGTAGAGGTAGATGTTGCTTGAAAAGAATTTAATAACCTCTTATTTGTTACTTAAACCTTTCAAATGTTCATTGTCTATGCAATGGACGTATCATTCAAAGGTATCTCATTTCTACCATTGTCCGTAGTTGTTGCTAGTCTATGTATTGTATTGCTGTAGAGCGGCATGGCTGTTTTAATATCAATGTAATCTTTAGTTAATTTTTTTTCCACATTATTTTGAGGTAACCGGCTTAGTGCCGAACTAGTAATATGAAAGTTTTGCTTCAAACCTAAAAATGAAGACGTTGAAAAGTTGGATATCCAAAACAAGAATCAACCCATAATTGGTTTCATTTTAATGCTATTTTCTGATTATAAAACGACAAATGATATAGAACTAATTTAATTCAATTAGACACCATACCATATTTAGAGCACTTACTGGAACTTCCTATTGGAATCTTATAAGGTAACTTTGCTTTTCAACAGTTTTTGTAGGAAAAGGAATAAATAATTTTAGATGGAAGACGACAAATCGTGTAAACATCGCTTCGCTCGCTCCGGTCGTCCAAAAGTGGCATCCCCAAATCTGTCTTCACAATAGGAACTTTGCAAATCTGTCTTCACAATAGGAACTTCGCAAATCTCCCTTTTCAAAATAGGACCTTCGCAAATCTCCCTTATCACACTAGGAACTTCCCAAATCTTCCTTTTCCCAATAGGAACTTCCCTTGTAAACCCTATAAATAAATTCAAACTCCTCAAAATCAAAATCTCACCCTGCATAGCTTTTGCAATCCAATCGAAAATCATCAATACGAATATGTCAAATAATTGATTCAATTGTGTGCATAACATGGAAGTCCTTGATTGATAGCTAGGAATTTAATGATGGTTACAATGTTCGCCAAACTCAATTGCAACATTTGCCTATAAGGTACGAAGAAAAAATGGAGAAAATTTTTGTTTCTTTTGTCGATGATGAAACTTTCCTCCAACAAATTAAAAACTTTGTTCCGACTATACCATCATTATTGAAATTCTCCATTTGTAAATGACTAAAGGCGAAAAAGATAAGAAACAATTATTATCAACGAAAATCATCTGTTCTTCTCTTTTCTCTTTATGGTATCAAAGTTGAAAACATTACATCAAACCAAACACCTCCATAGATGTCGGTTGTTTAGGTACTCAAGATCATTTGTGATTTGTTTTGGTGAAACAAAAGCCATGGCCAACTTCTCACACTAGATCATCAATGCATAAAAATTCTTACCAGATTCTAAAACAATTATCTAGATCCTCCAAAAATATTTGTTCGTTGTATACGAATAATTAATAAAGTATTTCTTAAAATTAATCAACTAGATTCACACATGGCAATATTCAATCAACAAACTGGTATTCACGAATTATGAGTACTTTACAAGGGCACTCACTAGCCATGGGTACAAAACTATATAGGCTACAAAATAAACCAAAGAAAAAACCGGTCAAAAAGTGAAAGTATATCCCACCAGAAGATAAGAGTCCATGAAAGGCATGGTGTACACAAATCATATATCTAACCTTAAGGGCATAAATATTATTTCCATGAAAACCGCAACTTATATACGCTAACATAAGTAAACCTATTCAAACCAAAACATCAAGTATATGTCACAGTCGGAAGTAGGGTCTGGGGATGTATGAGAACATATCTTCTAAATCAAAGAGTAGACCAACTGTTTTCGTGAGAATCCCGATGTATCCTTGCTTTGTTTTTTTTTGTAAAGGGTATCCTAGGCTATGCCTAGACTAATACCTTGACAAATTATGACCGTAAGACATCAACCCTGATTAAACCTGAGTGGCCTTGATTTGGTTATTGACAACTAGGAAGCTACATCCTTAAATACTCCATAGTGTAGAGTGTTTAGGAAAAATCTACTTCCATCCTACCCCATGTCATATACTTATCTTTGGGGTTTGTTGGGTTCATTTGATTTGGTTTTATTTTATGCTTCACAAACTACGGACCATAGGAAGATTGATGGCAATTTGTACACACCAAATGGCATAAGTTTTAATCAAACTTTTTCAATAAATTGATATCCCAAGGGACAAATCAAGAAATTGCTTCATAGTTGTAAACTACATGACTAAAGGGTTGTTTACTAAATGATTAATAGGTAAAAGCTTATGTTAAGAATCATCACTCTCTCTTATCGGGTAACATTCACGGACTTCATTCTCTACCTGAGTGTTGTTTAGTATCCCATGGTGTTAATAAGTGATGATGAAAACCATTTTGTGGGCAAGATATTTGAAGATTTCCTCTGAGAACTATGAATATAACAAAAGAGTTATGTATCATACCCGGGACAACAACAAAATAAGAGATGTTGTTCTTGTTACCATACTTAGTCTCCCATTTTTTTCTCAAGTAAGGAGAATATAAGGAAATAAGGCCAGATTTGCATAATTTTGGGATGCATATAAAGATTCCAATCCATGAATACTAACAAGATTTCTGCATGTATATGAATGCTTGAAAGGTATATGGTTAAATACTAAACATAAGCATCTATCTATATGTGATGCATTTAAATTTTTAACAACTTAAACTAATCTACACGGTTATTACATATCAACCTCAATACCTTGCTTGTTTGTTCCAAAACTCATCTCTTCGCATCTCCACACTTTGCATTTTGCAATGCGGCGCCACCATCTTCATCCTCAATCTAGATAGAGTAAATACTATATATCATCTTTGTTAAACATAAAATCTCAATCACAACAAGCAATTACTCAATAATATGCAATAAGATCAAGAACTAGAGAGAGAAAGTCTAGAGAGAGAAAGTAGATCTTGCATTCCAATCACATGTCTCTGAATGTTACAATACAATGCTCTAGACGTTACCTCAAGATTACAAAGACAACCCTTTATATACTACCTATCTATTACAAAGCCTTAACGGCTAAGGAAACTAAACATGCTTTGACAAAGACAAAGTTGACTTTCCTATTAAATCTTGGATACAATATTTAGACTTAACAATCTCCCCCTTTGTATTCAAGAATTAATAAAAATTTGATGCAGATCTTCAGCTCTTGATTCTTCAGCTTTTGTCTCAATGAAGCTTTCACAATCTTTAATCTTGCAGCCTTTGAAGAATCTTGAAAAGTCTTTTTAAACATTGAAGCTTTGAAAAGTCAACATGCCTCGAACATAAATCTGGAAACTTGAAACTTTATCTCTGAAACTTCTTTCGTCTTTGAACAAAATTATATCTTCATCACTTTTGATCTCTGAATCATCTTTGGAAGAACAAACCTTCTTGAATCTGAATTTTATTTAACAAAATATGAATCAGCAGCGGAAGCAATTTAAAATTCTGTCTTGAACTTTGAACTTGAAATTGAATCTTTATAAAATTCTCCCCCTTTTTGATGATGTGAGCATCATTATCATCAAAACATCTTCAATTTCATCACAGACTTTGATTTCTCCCTTTTTGAACATCTAACAATCTCCCCTTTTGTCAGATGTTGTACTTTGATCTGAAGAGCCGAATCATGAACTGTAAATATCCGAATCTTTTCAAATTTAGACATAATGAGCGTGTAACCCTGATTCAACAAATAAAACAGTTAGGAATGTCTGTCAGTAACACAAAGTTACTGTGTACAACGGATGTACAATTTAAGGAGTTGGCTTGATGATGACTCCCCAGGACTTCCATTCAATCATTGAAAAACACAAGGTTTATCTATGAATGTTCTGACAGAAAAACAAATTTTATGTGTGCTCGTGCTTGTGTATGAAAGAGTTTTAGCACAATGATTGTGTTCCATAAGGCTCAAATTGTGTAAACTATTGAGACAGAAACATGTATAACACGGACTTAATGGGTATGAAAGAGGTGCGAAGGTGGGGCAACTTTCCTTCTTTTTCAATATCTAAATCTTCCGAGTGAAGATCAGATAGTAGATGTGTTGCGTCCCCAATGAAAATGAAACATTTCTTTTTCGGGAAAGAAATGAGTGGTTGGTGGGGTAATAGCAAGAGTTGGCATGGGCTCACTGCCTATTTCAATGATGGTCACCAAAGAATGTGAACCAATCAGTAAATGTGGCTGCCCGGCTCAGAAAGAAGTTGGTGTAGAGTTCTGATATTCTTTTAACTCTGATCTCACACCCTCTTTCTTTTTAACATTTAGCTCACTTCTAACCAAACTCTCATTTCCATTTTTCCACTCAGCACAATGAGAATAACTCAATCGGATGAGTTATCTCCCCCACTCTTTGATTTTAACCCCTTACCCCTCAATCACTCAAGGATAACTTCCTGGGTAGGAAACACTGGTTGCGTGAATCTATGGAAGTTCTGTTTAAGCTCACACACGAATCCCATGTTATTTCCTAAGAAGCATGGTTTCTCAACAATTTAACTGAAACAATTAAGCTCAAAAAGATAACAATGTCAAAATATATGCTCATTTAAAAATATGAATGAAATTTGAGCAATTGAACTTTGAAGATTTCTCAAAACAAGGATATTGAATGAATGAAATAAAGTCAAGAGAATTGTTTTAAGAATCTGACAATGAATCAATCAGATCAAATCAAAAGGTTAGGGTATCAAAGAATTGGAAAATTTGTTTATATGAACGAATATAAACAATTTATCAATGAAAGTACAAATATGAAAAAAAAAATGAATGATGCTCAACAACTTTGAAAGCAAACGGGGGTATTACCATCGAAAAATTGGTTCTTTTAGAGACATGGTAATAACAAATTCAAAAAAAATACTGAACCGATGTGTGTGAATACTTTACAGTATATGGAAAAGACAATACACGAGTATTGATCTTTGGAAACACACGTTCAGTTAAACATTAAGCTCAAAATTTGAAAAACATTTAAAAGCTCACTTCTGAATTCATGAAATCTTTTAAGAATAGAGAAGTGGTTTGAACATTTTAGAAACTGTTTTTCATGCTTGAAAGTTGTTCTTCTTTCAAACAATCCGAGATCTAGGATCAGAAGATATTTACCTTTAAGCTCCCCCTCAAATCATGATATAATGATTTATGTCTTTTAAGCTCCCCCTGGATATTAGCACAATATCCTTCCTTGAACATTGAAAAACGGGTCCTGATCTGTCATGTGATCAGAAGCCACTTTATTCACATCATTTATTCAAAAATAAAAGACAGAAAGCAGTAAAACAGTTTATAGTATGAGTTCTGATCTGAAGTAATCAAAAGTCATCACCTTTACTCCCCCTTAAATTAGGCATCTGAAATATGTCAGATAAAACAGGATAGAGATCAAACACTCCCTTTTGAATTGTTAGACCATCAATATCAGAAAAATCTAGCAGTGAAAAAGTATAGGATAGAGATCAGATCAATTCACTTGGGACGGAGACCATTAATATCCATCGGATGCAAAAACACAGGAGTAAAGTCCTTTTTGATCGCTAAGGTTCGAGTCCTAAACTGTTATGTTTAGAAGTCAAACTCCGTTGAAGAACGGGTCCTAAGCTGATGTGCTTAAAAGCCATAATCTTTACATTGAAGTACGGGTCTTGAATTGTGTTATTCAAGAGCCATTGTTCTCTTACTCCCCCTTGACTTGTGTTGCCTGCAACATAGAATCAGTTTTCGATTTTGGTACCCACTGGTATTTGGGTCCATGAATGTTAGTTGCAGTTCGTGTGGGGGTTATGGAGTAAGAACCATACCAGAAATGATCACTGGTCTTATGGATATGATCATGTGTATAACAAATAGAACAATAATATTTCTTACCATTAGGTGCTTTGCTCTTCTTTGCTTTGTGTACAGGTACACATGATTTCTTCTCTTTCAACTCATCAGTCTTGTCATCTTTGACTGATTTCTTCATCCAGATCAGTTTCTCTTTCTTGAAACTTTTTCTCCTTGTATAAGTATCTGAACCATCTAAATATTCATCATAGAAAAGGTTAGTGCGACAATTTGATTAAAGGATTTGAATGACCTTTGTGAAGAGACGAATTTCTGATTTGAACTTGAAACAGACTTTTCAAGTTCTTTGATCTTTGATGCAAAGTTGTCTCTTTCGATCACAAGCTGGTCAATCTTTGTCTTGAATTCAGACTTCGTTCTTTGCTCTTTCAGTGCTGCAGCAGACAGTTCATATAACTTTGAAGTCAGCCTTTTGATTTCAGTCTAAAAAATGGATCGTTCTTCTTCAAATCCTTTTTCTGACTCATTTCTCTGGTCGGATAATTCTTTAAAGAATCCCACATTTTTCTGTTCTATGGCCTTTTTTTCTTTATCAAACTTCTCTCTTTCCAAGATCAGTACTTTCTCAAAATCGGAGATTTGTTGAGAAAGCTTGATGCATTTAAGCTCCACTGACTTCTTTTCTTCATAGCACTTCTTTGAGAAATCTGAGAACTTCTTTGAAAAAAGTTTCTTTTCACTTTCAAAATCAGCTTTATTTGCAACAAGCTGTTTTCCAAATCAGATAAATTTTTTCTAATCTCAGTGTTCTCAGATTTCAATCCCTTCGTCTTCTCTTTGAAAGCCTTCAACTTGTTTTGAAGCTCAACTGATTCTGCTTGTGGCTCAGATGATTTCTGTTCAGTTGTCTTCAGTTGGCTTTGAAGAGTTATAATCTCTTTCTCTTTCTCTTTTATCTCTTTATCCTTCTCATAGATGATATCTGAAAATTTAGAAAGATTCTTAGTACACTGTATACATTCAGGAGTTTTAATACAGTTGAACAATTTAAGTTGCAACTCCTGAATCCTTCTGAGATACTCTGAATTTTTTATTTTCAGATCATTTCGTTCAGCTTCTATTACAGATATATCAGACTGGTAGAAAATTGACATCTTGAAAAAGTAAACAGCTTGAAGTGAATGACCGTTCCAAACTATGTATCAGAAAATCAAAAATCATATTGAATTGAAAATTTTCGAAAGATATGAAAATTTGAACAACACTTGAACTTGCGCAAAGTAGAGTCTTGCGTATGCTATGAAATGTGCAGAGCATGCTTCTCGTAATCACTGAGATACGCAAAGTCAGGTTCTCGGAATTCGTGAGATGCGCAAAGTAGGGTTCTTGGAAGTAGAGTGATACGCAAAGCAAGCTTTCCGGAACCTGTGTGATACGTAAAAGAGGTTTGCGTATGAGTCTAGAAGCGCAAAGTGAGACTTTGCGTATTTGCTTTGATGTGCAAGAGAGACTTTGCGTATTGGTCTTGATGCGAAAAGAAGGTTTTCGGAACCTGTGAGATACGTAAAATATGGTTCTCGTGTCACATGTGATACGTAAAATAGGTTTGCGTATACTGAAGGATACGCAAATGTAACTTTGCGTATTTGCCTGATAACTTCGTTATCTGACGGGTTTTTACCCTCGAATCATAAGTTTACGGCTCGTCTTGAAGTAAGAATTGGCAGTTCGGACTAATATTTTGAGCAAGTGTTGTGTAGACTTACAAGATGTAAAGTGGAAGAAAAATTGCCTACTATTACTCCACTTTGACATCCCGGACGAAGAAAACATCGAACCAAGTGAACGGACGAAAAACTGAAATTCGGAGCCATGCTACTGTGCCACGCGACAGTGACATATGTCACAATCGCGGGCACAATCGCGCCACTTGTACCGGGAGTGTGGAATCTCGCGCGATAGTGCCACGCGATTGTGACTTTGTCACTGTCGCGAGTCACAGTCGCGGTCGTGGTCTGAGGGTATAAAAGGCTGCAGAAACTTAAAGTTTAGGGTTATCTCGGGATTGTTGGAGACTAGACCCTAGGGGAGCTGTTCTAAACCGTTTTCAGAGCAGAATAGAAGACTTTTACTGATTGGGAAGGTGGAAACAACTTTTTGGAGCTCAAATTGGTAGTGTGTATCAATCATTGAGGGAGTTTTATCATTACACTTGTATTTTGTTGAGAAACAATGTATTTGGGTGTTGTCATCTTTTTCTCTATGGTTTTATTTGTTATTAGTAACATGAACTAAACTTTTTGAGGTTGGGGGAAGGATGGATTTTGGTTTTATACCGTTAGATATAGGATTATTGCATTTTATTGAGTCAATACACTTGTTGGTTGAAGTTTGTCTATCTTGTTCTTATTGTTTATGAGATTGGCCATCTTATTCATCTTTTGGTTGTATTTCCTCTTGAGAAATTGGTTTTATAACTTGATAAAAGTTAGATAAACCTAGGGTGAGATATTGGATAGAGATATACCAAGTAAACCCTAGTTTGTGTTTGTGATTCTTATGCTTAATGAGTTGAATGTTTATGTGTATTGGTTGAGAGACTTCAATATATATTGCATGATACATTCTTGCTATTGCTCGAGGGAGAGTAGTGAGTATATTTGGAATTGCTAAATTTAACCTTGTGTATTGAGTCATTTGAATGTGTGTTATTTATTTGTTGGTGTAATCCAAATGAAATCCGACCCCTAGCCTTTCCCTTGTCATATAAGTATTCTCTTTGTAGTGCTTGAGTCAGTTGTTGAATAGTATTCTGTGCTTGCTTCCATTGTCTCTTGATAAGTAGTTAATTAATCATTCTCAAACCAATTTTATCAGCAGTTCAGTTAGTAGTTGTGGTAGCCTTTGTGGTACTTAAACTCGTAGTTCCTTGGATCGATACTCGTACTTAGTACGTATTACTTGATTGACACCGTACACTTGCGGTAGATTTGGAGGGTTGCATAAACCATCCATCAAGTTTTTGGCGTCGTTGCCGGGGAACTATTGTAGTGTTAATATCACTACCGGTTATAGCGCTGCTAGATTGGACATTATTCTTTAATTCCATTATTTTTACTTACTATTCTTTGGGTTTGTTTTCAGGCACTCACTCTAGTGCATGCCAAGGAGACGTAACCGAGGAAGAGCGATATTGCCTTTGGATCCGGAAATCGAACGCACAATTCGATTAAGGAGAAGAGAGCAAGAACAAGAACACGTGATGGCGAATAATCAAGCTTTAAGAGATTTCTCGTGTCCCACTTATGATGGCTCACAACAGGGCATTCAAGCTCCTAATGTGGAGGCTAACAACTTCGAAATCAAGCCGGCCATCATAAGCATGATCAAGCAAGAACAGTTTGGGGGGCTACCTCATGAAGACCCGGTTGGTCATCTTGAAAGATACGGTGAGATTCTCAACACTTTCAAGATGAACGGAGTCCCTCCGGAGGCCATACGTCTTAGACTCTTCACATTTTCCTTGTGTGATCGGGCCAAGTCGTGGCAAAGAAGTATCCCCGCTGGACAAATCACCACATGGGACCAACTTGTGAAGGCCTTTCTATCAAAAATTTTCCCTCCCGTTCGTACTGCAAGATTGCGAGCAGAAATTACGCAGTTTAAGCAATTGGACCAAGAATCACTCTATGATGCTTGGGAAAGATACAGGGAATTGCTCAGAAAGTGCCCCCACCATGGTCTTCAACCATGGTTGATCATTGAAATGTTCTACAATGCCCTCCACCCGAACTTTAAATCCACTGTTGATTCTGCAGCGGGGGGATCTCTCATGTCAAAGTCTTATGATGACGCTTATGCTTTGATATGCGAAATGGCCGACAACAACTAATAATGGCATTCCGAAAGGAGTGGCCAACTAAGAAGGCCAACTGGATCTAGCTCACAAGATTCATCAGAGATCTCTTCTTTGAAAGCCCAAATCTCTGGGCTAACAAACCAACTAAGGAACATGGCGGTAATGGCAGTTGGCAATGTAGCTTGTCAGATATGTGGAGATTCTCACTCTACCGAAGAGTGCCACATTGTGACTTCATTGGATGCAAACGATGTTGAGCAAGTGGACTATATGCAAAACCAACCCAACCGACAACCCAACAACCCTTTCTCAAATACATATAATCCGGGTTGGAGGAATCACCCTAACTTCTCTTGGTCAAATCAACAAAACCAAGGGGATCAATATAGGAGTGATATGGGTCGGTCACAACAACATCAAAATCAACAAGCCCAAGGCCAACATCAGTTTTCTTCTTCATCCCGGAATTTCAAACCCCCGGGTTTCCATCATCAAGGAAACCAAAACATGAGAAACGATGGGGAGGGATCCTCAAGCGAAAATAAATCGGGGTTGGAGGAGATGATGATGCAATATTTATCAAAGATGGATACGGTGATCGGTGAACAAGGTGCAACTATCAAAGCGGTCATACAAGGTAACGAGCAAAATGCGGCCACAATTAAAGCGGTGGTACAAAGCAATGAACAAAATACTATTGCCATTCGGAATCTCGAAAGGCAATTTGGTCAATTCGTGGATGCACACTCTTCAAGGAACCAAGGCAAGTTGCCTAGTCAAACCGAGCCAAATCCACGAGAACATTGCAAGGCCGTTACTCTTAGAAGTGGGAAGCCGTTGATTAAGGATCCAACTAGAAATGACATGGATTCCGAGGAGAAAGAAGCGCCAATCACTCAAGAGCCGAAACTTATGGAAGTTGAGGTTGAAGATGTTGTTGAAACACCCAAGAAGGCACAAGAGGCACCGTCGTCATCCAAACCGATTGTGAAAGCATACAAACCATCAGTACCATTTCCCAACCGACTTAAGGAGTACAAGGACCAACAACAATTCGCTAAATTCTTGGAGGTCTTTAAAAAGTTACAAATCAATATTCCTTTTGCGGATGCTTTAGCCCAAATGCCCTCTTATGCAAAGTTCTTGAAGGACATTTTGTCCAACAAGAGAAAGATTGAAGAGCATGCCACCGTCGCACTCACGGAAGAATGTAGTGCCATCATCCAAAACAAGCTTCCACCCAAGCTTAAAGATCCAGGGAGTTTTACTATTCCTATTCATATTGGTGATTTTGAGTTTGGTAAAGCTTTATGTGATTTAGGTGCAAGTATTAATCTTATGCCTTTATCTATTTTCAGGAAGCTTGGTCTTGGTGAAATCAAGTCGACACGGGTCACATTGCAATTGGCGGACCGTTCCATCAAACACCCTCATGGTATCATTGAAGATGTCCTAACCAAAGTCGGGAAATTCTACTTCCCGGTTGACTTTGTTGTTTTGGACATGGATGAGGACGTCGATGTACCTCTAATTCTTGGAAGGCCCTTCTTAGCAACCGGAGGCGCATTGATTGACGTTCAAGGTGGAAAATTGACCTTACGGGTGGGAGATGAAGAGGCCGTTTTCAATGTATTCAATTGTACCCGAAGCAAAAATGATGTGAACGCTTGTTTTAGCGTGGACGTTGTTGACCGAGTGGTACAAGAGGCATTTGACAGAAAAGCGACTGATGATGAAATGGGAAATGTGTTAATGAATAGCTGTTACGAAGGAGAAAGCGATGAAGACGAAGGTGTGGAATGCGTGATGCAATTGGAGGCCACACCTTTCCGAAAATTCTCAAGGCACCAACAGTTTGAAGAGTTGGGACCTAAAAATGTCAAACCCCAACCGTCGGCGGAAGTGCCTCCGCAACTAGAGCTCAAGCCATTGCCGCCTCATTTAGAGTACGCTTACTTAGGGGCAAATTCTACATTGCCTGTGATCATTTCATCACAACTAATTAAGTTGGAAAAAGAAAAGTTGCTTCGAGTTTTGAGGGAGCACCAATCTGCCATCGGGTGGACAATTGCCGATTTGAAGGGGTTGAGCCCTTCCTTTTGCATGCACCGGATAAAGATGGAGGATGGATATAGACCATCCGTTGAGCACCAACGAAGATTGAACCCTAATATGAAAGAGGTGGTGAGGAAGGAGGTGATGAAACTTCTTGATGCGGGGATTATATACTCAATTTTTGATAGTCCTTGGACTAGCCCCGTTCAAGTAGTCCCAAAGAAAGGTGGGGTAACTGTGGTAAAGAATGAAAAGAATGAATTGATTCCAACAAGAACGGTTACCGGTTGGAGAGTTTGCATTGACTATCGCAAACTCAACAACGCCACAAGAAAAGATCACTTCCCCTTGCCGTTTATTGACCAAATGTTGGAGAAATTGTCCGGGCACGCTTATTATTGCTTTCTTGATGGGTATTCGGGTTATAACCAAATCCCGATTGCCCCCGAAGATCAAGAAAAGACGACGTTTACATGCCCATACGGTACTTTTGCCTATCGTCGTATGCCCTTCGGATTATGCAACGCACCCGCCACATTTCAACGTTGCATGATGGCTATCTTCTTCGACATGATAGAAAAAACGATGGAGATATTCATGGATGACTTCTCTATTTTTGGGGACTCTTACGATGCTTGTCTAGCAAATCTCAAGATGGTCCTCAAGAGATGTCAAGACACCGACTTAGTCTTGAATTGGGAGAAATGTCACTTCATGGTGACGGAAGGAATTGTATTGGGCCACAAGGTGTCCGCCATGGGTATCGAAGTCGATAAGGCAAAAATTGAAGTGATTGATAAACTTCCATATCCGACTTCTGTAAAAGGGATTCGTAGCTTCTTGGGTCATGCGGGGTTCTATCGTCGTTTCATCAAAGATTTTTCTAAGATTACCAAGCCCCTCTCTGAGTTACTCTTCAAGGATGCAAAGTTTGAGTTCACGGAAAGCTGTGAAGTAGCCTACGATAGGCTCAAGAAAGAACTCACATCCGCACCAATTCTCACCGCACCAGATTGGACCTTACCCTTCGAAGTCATGTGTGATGCTAGTGACTTAGTCGTGGGGGTTGTTTTGGGCCAACGGAAGGATAAGAAACTCCATGCAATATATTATGCTAGCAAAACCTTGGACGTGACACAAGTCAATTATGCCACCACTGAAAAGGAATTGCTAGCCGTAGTGTTTGCATGTGAAAATTTTAGATCATATCTTGTTGGGTCTAAAATCATTATTTACACTGATCATTCCGCTTTAAAATATCTTATGTCAAAGAAAGATGCAAAACCAAGATTAATCCGTTGGATTTTACTTTTGCAGGAATTTGACATTGAGATAGTGGACAAGAAGGGGACGGAGAATCTTGTCGCGGATCATTTGTCAAGATTGGAGGGATTGGAGAGAGAAGATGTGGTTCCCATAAACGAATACTTTCCAGATGAGCGTCTGTATGCCATTGGGGTATCCGACCCATGGTATGCGGACGTGGTAAACTTTTTGGTGAGCGATGTAGCTCCTCACGGCTTAAGCTCGTATCAGAGGCGCAAGTTCTTTGCTGATGTGAAGCACTATTTTTGGGAGGATCCATATCTATACAAACATTGTGGGGATGGTATGATTAGACATTGTGTGCCAGGCGAAGAACAACTTAATGTGCTCAAGCATTGTCACTCTCTCGAGTGTGGCGGTCACTTCAGCACCGATCACACCGCGTCTAAAGTCTTACAATCCGGATTCTACTGGCCCTCTTTGTTCAAAGATGCCCGAAACTTCATTTCCTCTTGTGATAGATGTCAACGAGTCGGGAATTTCTCCAAAAGAAACGAAATGCCCATGAAAATCTTCATGGAAGTGGAGATATTTGACGTTTGGGGCATAGACTTCATGGGTCTATTCCCACCGTCCTATAAAAACGAATATATTCTAGTGGCGGTGGATTATGTATCTAAGTGGGTCGAAGCAATTGCGTCCCCAAGAAACGACTCCAAGGTTGTTATCAACTTTCTGCGTAAGCACATCTTTTCACGGTTTGGCGTTCCGCGTGCATTGGTGAGTGACGGTGGAAGTCACTTTTGCAACCGATACTTGGATGTCGTACTTAAAAAGTACTCTGTCACTCACCGGGTCACCACACCCTATCATCCCCAAGCCAATGGGTTGGCCGAAGTATCTAACCGAGAGCTTAAACAAATTTTGGAAAAGACGGTTAGTGCTTCTAGAAAGGATTGGTCAGCAAGGCTTGATGACGCACTGTGGGCGTACCGTACAGCATTCAAAACGCCCATAGGTATGTCGCCATACCGATTAGTCTTTGGCAAATCATGTCACTTACCGGTGGAACTGGAGCACCGCGCATATTGGGCAATCAAGACCCTTAATTTTGAGTTAGATGCAGCGGGGAAGAAGCAAACTTTGCAACTTAATGAGCTCGACGAAATTCGTCTAGATGCGTACGAAAGTGCACGCATCTACAAGGAGCGGACAAAACGTTTTCATGACAAATTCATCATGAACCAAACGTTTCATGAAGGTCAAAAGGTGCTTTTGTTCAACTCTCGTCTTTGGTTATTTCCCGGTAAGCTGAAATCACGATGGTCCGGTTCGTTCGTTGTGGTTAAAGTCCATTCATACGGGGCCATCGAGCTAAAGGGTGATGATGGGGAGATTTTCAAAGTAAATGGCCAAAGGTTAAAGCCATATCTGGAAGGCGAACCAATGCAATGCAAGGACTCCGTCTTGCTCTCTACACCAACTTGAAGATCATCAAGGTCGTGCCACGACCCTAAATAAGGCGTTGGGTGGGAGGCAACCCACCAAGGTTAGTTGTATTTTTGTTGATAATAGCGTTTTTGAGTTTGGCAATGTGTTTTCCCATGAAAACTAGCCAAAATACCCCATTTTTGATCATATGCCATAGTGACAGCAAGTGTGACACGCCACAAATTTTTTTTGCTCTCAGTACACACGGCACGATCCTGACTCGCGATTGTGACATGTCAGGATCGCACCGTCACTATCGCGCCAGGCCTCATGAACTTACGGTACAAATGGCGCGACCTTGACTCGCGATTGTGCCCTGTCAACCGGCAGGGTCGCGGTCGGGTTATTGCCTTTTAAAAAACCCTTGGCCGAAATTAAAAACACATGCACACAACACAGGTCGATTGGGGCGATTTTTGACTCTCTCTTTTTGGGCGATTTTGGGCGATTTGAACCTCCTCCTTCTCCATTTCGAATTCCTTCCAATTTTTGGTTGATTCCTTGTGTTACTTCACTTCCCAAGTAAGTTTCCTTCTCTCTTTCACTTTAATTCTCCCTACATTGTGAGGTCTCTAGGTTTTTGGTAAATTATTTGCCATGTTCAAGTTCTTGAGCAATTGTGTTTCAAATTAGGTTTGGAGTTGTTATTTCACTTGGAAATGCTTAGTTTCACTCCACATTGTTCTTCCATTGCATCATTTTACCATGTATTGAAACTAGGGTTCTACATTTTGCATGTTATGCTTTAAGGACTTGTACATTTGTGGGTTTTTGTGATTTTGCTAGTATAATGGATCTTATTGAAGTCCTAAATATTAGTTCACCTAAACCTAGCTATTGTTTGCATTATGTGCCCTAATTAACCAAATTTGAAGCTACAATTGTGATGATGATGAACTCATACACTTGTGCTAAAATTGCTCAATTTTATATGTATGCTTATTGTGACCTAATGTAAACACATTGTTCAATTTAAGGTTTGCCATGTTATCATCTAGTATTAGTCATTCGTGGCTTGTTCAATGTGGTCAGTTAACCTTGATTAGTTGATGATTAGACTGTTTAATCGCGTTATCCTTGTTTCGGCTCTTATCATGCAACTTGTGTCGAATAATTATTTTTGCGCTAAACTTTGGAATTGTGACTCTCGTTTCATGTTGATTTGAGGTAATCTAAGTTGTGATACTCATTGTGGTTTGTAATGTGAATTTTATGCAATTGGGTTTTGCGTCCCTTTGGTTGATTTTTGCACATTTATTCAAGCCTTAATGTCACTCATGGGCGTGAATGGTGTGCAAGGGTAGACCATTAGGACACTTCGTGCATTTTCACTTTGCTTGATCATCATAACTTCGTGCATTTCTTGAAACATGTTACCGTGTCAATTATTTCGTTTTTTTATAAACAATTATTCGTGGCTTAGCTCTCCAATTTTCTTGTAGATTCCCAACATGGTGCGCAGTGCTCATCTCACTAAAGATCGCTACCAGCTCTTTAATGAACTTGATGAAAGATGAACAGATTGCCCTCGCGAGTGCACCGAACGCAGACTACCAAAACAGATATAACAATATGCACGGACGCGGCTTTCTCTCGGAAAGAGGCATTTCATGTGTCGGGTTAGACGCAACCCCAATCCCGGGCACCATTGCAACTCGCAATTGGGCTCGCTTTACCAGTACGCCCCCAGAGTATCACCCTACACTGGTACGTGAGTTCTATGCCGCAATGGTCCCGGAGGTTTTCAAGGCCAGCGGCGTCGTGTGGGTTCAAGGCACGCAAGTGGTGCTTACGGCAACCGCGATCAATGAATATTTGCACACAACACCACCCGCGGATAACTTCGCCCGCCTTGATGGTATGCCCGCCCATGTCCTACGGAATTGCACTACCAGCGATCTATCTGCGAGTCTGCGTCGTGATCATTCAAATGCTTGGGATCCCGGGCATGTTGATTTGAGCTTCTTCCGGACTTGTCATTCTGGTCTGTCTTCATCAAACACAATCTATTACCATCGCGGCACCGCACAATCGTTTACCTTGAGACTGGTCAACTGCTTTACGCCATCCTGCATGACGCCCATTTTGATGTTGTACGCATCATTCTCGGCCAAATTCTTAAGACCGGTTGCGAAAGGCGAGGCCTCCTCTATTTTCCATGCCTCATTACCCATTTCTGTAGGATGGCTGGGATAGGCGCAACTTCTGATGAGGCTGTCCTTGAGGCACCCATGTCTGATATAGGAAAGATGGCCTATAATTCTTATTGCACACATCATGGGTTGCCCAACCTCCCTACTGAGGGTCGGTATCCGAACAGAGGGCGAGGAGCAGCGGCGCAAAACCAACCTGGGGCACGGCAAGGTGCGACAGCTGGGGGCGTCGGACCACAACCACCCCCGGGTGGTGGTTATCGGGGAATCCCACCCCCTTGGGCGACAGAGATTAGAGAGACGGTGCAGGAGTTGCGCGTAGGACAGCAGGCTCATGGTGAGATTCTGAGCGAGATGCGCGAGGGACAGGGGCGTACGAACCAGCACATTGATCAGGTATATCAGCTTGTGGATAGGCGGTTCACCAATGTGAGTTACGCTCGAGGACCCCGCAATGTTATTTATGATCCATCCTCCTCGCAGCCGCAAGAGGGCGACGATTGATTGGTTTGTTTTCCTTTCACTTTGTTCAAGCTGTTTCTGTTCACTTATGTAATTTCTGCCATTTCAACTGTGATGGTTCCCTTGTTCACACAATGCTTTGGAACTGATGGGGCACATTAGGGACAATGTGTCTCAAAGGTTTGGAGTTGTTGTCTCTGAAAATTTTTAGTGGGTTGTCTTGTATGAACTCTTATTTTGATCAGTAGAAATGTATTAACTGTTTAATGCCTAATTAATCGGAATGGATACATATGCTGGTAGTATTGGTTGGGTGAGTTAGAAAAACTTTTCTTGACATGAAAACTTGTTGTTGAGTCATGCTTGTAGAGAAATAGAGTAGTTGTGGACATTAGTAGAGATCACCTTAGTGAGATTTCGAGCTTTAATGCCTTCATTTCTGAGCGATGCTTCAACCTCGTTCACCCTCTTTATACATGTTTCAATTCTTTCAATTTGATAGTTCGATCTCATATATTTTTTTTGCATTGAGTAGTACAGATTGGTCTTTAAATTTTAACATGTGTATTACTTGTGAATCATGTGGACTTTGAGAAACGATATCGGGCTTTTTGTGCAATTTTTGTCGATCTATCAGTTCTAACCTCCCTTTCTATACCCTTTTGTCGATGCGTGATCCCGTAACCACTTTGTAGCCGTTATTTAAGCCTAAATACTTTGACTTAGCCGGATACACTAACCTACCCCGTAGTATAAGTGCATCATGGATTGAGAAAGATGGCCAAAAGCGTCAGAACAATTCTGGGGGTGAATCGATAAAAGCCGTGAAAGAGTCTAAAAAAAAAATTGGCTTGCAGCCATGATTGATGGAAGTCTTGCTTTGGATATGTGGTTGTGTACAAGAAGAAGAGAATGTGAAACTACTCTTAGTGTTGATGCACTTAGGACTAATGAAGCCATGACCATTCTGTATATTCCTTATTCTTAACCCGTTTATATTCCCTTAAGCCCCGATTGATCTTTTAGAAAGCATGATTTGTGAACAATACATGTGTAATTCATATCGTACTACTCAATTCCTTCCATGAGATCTTATTTGACTTTAGCGTGTTTCTATTTATCACATGCGGATGATCTTGCTATTCTGTTGTACATTAACTCTCCCGCATGTGTTTGTGATGAGTGTGAACCTAGGACTCAGTGTTAAGAGAGCATCCCGTGAGGTTAGGGTCGAAGCGAAATCCTCCACTAGTTGTGTACATGATGAAATTAATCTTGAAAAACGTGTGCTTGATAATAGTTTCATGTCAATAATAGTTTTACCTATGCTCAGTCGAATCAAGAATCCATGGAATGTATGTTGGTTCTTATTAACTTTGTATTACTATCTCCTTGTTTTCTTTGACTAAAATGCTTGTTCATGCGACCCCTTTCGAAAACCCATCACTTTTGTAAGCTTGCCTGTATGTTATGTTTATGTTTCTTTACGCCAATTTTTGCTTGAGGACAAGCAAAAGCTAGGTTTGGAGTTGTTGATAACTTCGTTATCTGACGGGTTTTTACCCTCCGAATCATAAGTTTACGGCTCGTCTTGAAGTAAGAATTGGCAGTTCGGACTAATATTTTGAGCAAGTGTTGTGTAGACTTACAAGATGTAAAGTGGAAGAAAAATTGCCTACTATTACTCCACTTTGACATCCCGGACGAAGAAAACATCGAACCAAGTGAACGGACGAAAAACTGAAATTCGGAGCCATGCTACTGTGCCACGCGACAGTGACATATGTCACAATCGCGGGCAAAGTCGCGCCACTTGTACCGCGAGTGTAGAATCTCGCGCGATAGTGCCACGCGATTGTGACTTTGTCACTGTCGCGAGTCACAGTCACGGTCGTGGTCTGAGGGTATAAAAGGCTGCAGAAACTTAAAGTTTAGGGTTATCTCAGGATTGTTGGAGGCTAGACCCTAGGGGAGCTGTTCTAAACCGTTTCCAGAGCAGAATAGAAGACTTTTACTGATTAGGAAGGTGGAAACAACTTTTTGGAGCTCAAATTGGTAGTGTGTATCAATCATTGAGGGAGTTTTATCATTACACTTGTATTTTGTTGAGAAACAATGTATTTGGGTGCTGTCATCTTTTTCTCTATGGTTTTATTTGTTATTAGTAACATGAACTAAACCTTTTGAGGTTGGGGGAAGGATGAATTTTGGTTTTATACCGTTAGATATAGGATTATTGCATTTTATTGAGTTAATACACTTGTTGGTTGAAGTTTGTCTATCTTGTTCTTATTGTTTATGAGATTGGCCATCTTATTCATATTTTGGTTGTATTTCCTCTTGAGAAATTGGTTTTATAACTTGATAAAAGTTAGATAAACCTAGGGTGAGATATTGGATAGAGATATACCAAGTAAACCCTAGTTTGTGTTTGTGATTCTTATGCTTAATGAGTTGAATGTTTATGTGTATTGGTTGAGAGACTTCAATATATATTGCATGATACATTCTTGCTATTGCTCGAGAGAGAGTAGTGAGTATATTTGGAATTGCTAAATTTAACCTTGTGTATTGAGTCATTTGAATGTGTGTTATTTATTTGTTGGTGTAATCCAAATGAAATCCGACCCCTAGCCTTTCCCTTGTCATATAAGTATTCTCTTTGTAGTGCTTGAGTCAGTTGTTGAATAGTATTCTGTGCTTGCTTCCATTGTCTCTTGATAAGTAGTTAATTAATCATTCTCAAACCAATTTTATCAGCAGTTCAGTTAGTAGTTGTGGTAGCCTTTGTGGTACTTAAACTCGTTGTTCCTTGGATCGATACTCGTACTTAGTACGTATTACTTGATTGACACCGTACACTTGCGGTAGATTTGGAGGGTTGCATAAACCATCTATCACTGCCTGGATGCGCAAATTGAATCTCGCGAATGCTAAAGGGTACGCAAAAGAGACTTTGCGTATTAGCTTTGAAGCGCAAACTAAACTTCTTAGAATCGTAGATGGTACTCGATGAATCTTGCGCAAACCGTATGAAAGTTGCGCAAAGCGTGTTCTTGACAGATTCTTTCTCAAATCGATTGAAACCTGCACATTTGATCTCAAGAACTTATCAGCATCATCGAAAAACAGTTCTAAAAACACAAATACACTCAATTTTCGATTAAAACAACAAATCACACAAAATCGATCAAGAACAGATACCGAACTCAAGTTCAAGAAAAACTCAAACAAATCGAAAATTGGAAGTGATTTTGAATGAAATACGATATGGAATCAAAACAAAAATCAATCACCAACATAAATCACAACCAATGAATCCATATTCTTGAATTAAAAACGATTTTAGCAACAAAATTCGGATGAAACAGTAACAAACTCGTTTTCTTGAAAAAAAAACTTTCGAAACACTCAAATTTTCAATTCAAAACACAAGATTTCAATTCAAATCATGATCAAATCTTTTCTAAAAAGTTTGGTTCAGCTCTGATACCAATTGTTAAACATAAAATCCCAATCACAACAAGCAATTACTCAATAATATGCAATAAGATCAAGAACTAGAGAGAGAAAGTCTAGAGAGAGAAAGTAGATCTTGCATTCCAATCACATGTCTCTGAATGTTACAATACAATGCTCTAGACGTTACCTCAAGATTACAAAGACAACCCTTTATATACTACCAATCTATTACAAAGCCTTAACGGCTAAGGAAACTAAACATGCTTTGACAAAGACAAAGTTGACTTTCCTATTAAAGCTTGGATACAATATTTAGACTTAACAATCTTCCTCGTTGAGCAGAAACAACGATTCCGTGTAGGAATTCACAGAGAATGAACATTGGTTTGCAAGAAGTCCAAGATCCTTTAAGTGTTCTGACAAAGGTTCATAAACAACAAGAGTTGAACAATAGTAATCAAGTATCATATCAATTATAGGTTCGACACTCTTCCTAAATCCCAGAGTTCTCTGTGTTATTGCAACATGTGGTGGATTAATGGTGTATAACTTTGTAAACGATTTTAGATCACCATGATCCAACATCCATACAACACAAACTTATTTCCCTGTTAATATATCTTGAGTGTACTGGAGCAAAGCAAGAGACTCCCTTAACTTAGAGATGGACAAACTTACAAAGAGCAGGTGAGCCAAAGTATCTGGGAGGTTTACCTCTCGAAACTCTTCGGTGCTCATATCAAATGACATTATAAGATTATAATTCCAAAACCCACCATCTTCAACAATCCTATCCAAGGCAAACCAATAAATAAATTGACCTATAACTATGTGAGACCATGTAAATGCAATTGATTTACGAGGCAAATTATTACATGGAATTGTCCATTCCTTTGTACTCAATGAGAAAACCATAACTTGCGATGGGATGTAACTTATACTTTCCATTTTTCACCATGCACTAATATATGTAATCTTCACAAGCTTAGGGTCACTAGTGTCAGGGCAAACCCCAAAACCAAGGACACTTGAAAATGGTTCTTTTATGACATTAGGGATAACAACAGCAAACGATTTTCTAATTGAAGGATTCCAAAGAACAACCATATCCTCTTCTTGCTGCTCTCGATAATAATAACACAATAAGCCGTGAGAGCTACCGATTATTGTTGATTTATTGGCATCAATTATTTCAATGAGGGGAGGAATAGTGGGAGCAAACTTTTGTTGAGGGAAAGTATCATCATCGACAAAAGAAACATATTTTACCTTAGTTTCTTCCCGATCTCCGACTTTGTACCTTATAAGCAAATGTTGCGGCTGAGTGTGGCGGACGCTGTAAGCAACAATAAAGTCGGAGCAATTGATCAGTGACTTCCATGCTTTGCACGCCGATCTGAATCGAATCAATGATCTGACAGGAAGTCTTTTGAAGATTTCCTCTCGGATATCGTAAGGTATGCTGCGTGACATTTTGATTTTGGTGATATGAATTCCTTTTAGCGTTTTTATGTCGGGGAAGGAAGATTTGTGATTCTTTTCCATACAAAAACCATCACGAATTAACTTTATAAGAGTATCTCCAACACCTTCTCTACAATTTCTCTGAAATAGAGATTGAAAAGTCAAAATTTCTAAAATCACTTTTTCCAACTCCAAAGCTTTTCTATTTTCCAGAATCCATCTTATATATGATTAAAACATTTAATATATTGAATATTAAAATAAAGTTTCTCTCTCATCATTTAAAGATGAAAATATTAAAATAACGTTTATTTCTCCTCATTTTAGAAAGTAAAATATTAAAATAGTAAAGCAAAATAGAAACTTGAGGAGAGAGAAACGCTATTTTAATATTTTCATCTTTAAATGATAAGAGAGAAACTTTATTTTAATATTAAATGTATTGAATATTTTCATCAAAAAACCATCACCAACCGGAACAAAGTATATATGAATTTTATATATGGGTGGTAATTATTTTTTGACATCTTAAAAAAAGTTTTTAGATATCTTGATACTTGTATACTTTGAATCTTGTTTCCTCCATAGTTCTCTTCTTTACTCATAGCCCCACGTTTGTTCCCATAATTATATTTAGGCTAATCTAACCCCCTAGGGGAAGGGCAAGAGCAACCAACTTTGTCCTTTAATTCTAGGGCTTGCTTATTTGTATATTCGGAATTAAAAAATCCATAAAATTAAAGGAGAGAAAACAAATGAAAAAAAGGGGATGATTTTATTTCCTTTTTAATGGAAATTCCAAATATATAAGAAGATTTTATTATCTCCTTTTTAATCCCTAATACAACTGTTTTATATCCTTTTCTATAATATAGTACGTAGTTAATCAAAGTCTTGCATCCATCTATACTATATTATAAAAACGGTATAAAAAACTCTTAATTACAACATTTTAAGCACAAGTTATAACTAATTAAAGTCAATTACTTAATTTACAATTTTTAATGTTTTGGTACAACTTTTTCAAGCACAATATCTCACATAATCATCTATTTGTGGAATAGATACTCATTTATTAATATAACTATTTGTTTTTTTGGTGGAGGATTTTTTATAAAATAGATTTTATATTAGCATAATCTATTTTAAATGTAGATTTTATATTTATATCTATATTAATGATTAACAGAGAAATTACGTTTCATTTTAACTCGGTTCAATATTCCAACAAAAAATTTATCCTCTAGTGTAATGCACGGGTCCAACACTATTATTCTGAAATTACAATAAAAATTAAGCTTAAGAAAATACATCAATCAACAATTAAAACTTTGAGCTCAATGAAATTTTTTAGTTTTGTGTTGCAAACAAATAAACAAGAATTTCATTACCACCAATAAGGAGTCGTTTACTAAACGCTTACCCGGTAAGTGCTTACTAAGTAATTTTTCTCACCGGGCCAAGAATCTTACCCGATAAGAGCAATGATAAAGATGGAGAGTCTTACCCAGTAAGCGAGAGGGTGATGGCTCTTACCTGGGTAAGAAATTACCGAGTAAATTGTTGCATACAATACCATTTTGATGTATCATAATCTTACCCGATAAAATAAATTATAGTGTTATTCCTACGGTTAATCGCTTAGGTAAGCATTTAGGTAAACGGCCTCTAAAACGTTACTAAAATTACAAAAGTAAAAAAATATTGAATATTATAGAATCAAGTATATCAGGTTGGGTTGGGTTCGATGTAAATGGCACGGGCCAAATCTAACCCGATTAGGCATCGGGGTTGGTTGAAATTTTTGTGCACCCATAACTCTTAATCCGGAAAGTGAAGGCTCGTTATTGAAAATTAAGTAAACAGTAAACACATTGTCTTTTTGGCTATGTTTGGCAAACTAGCTGATAAGCTAGCTGGTAGCAAATAAGTTAACTTTTCAAAAAACTACTATGAGTAACTTTTCAAAACGCTACTATGAGTATTTTTCAATAAGTTAGCTTATGGTCATCCAAACATGTACCAAGAAAAAAACTAGCTTATAAGTTAGTTTTTTTTTTTTTTTTTAACAATGCCTTTATCTTATTTCCCCCCACATAAGTGAAGTAAGAGAAACAATATTTAATAGCTCGTTTAGATGCATATTAGTTAGAGCATCTCCGAAAGATTTTTTAAAATAATGAAAAGTTTTGTTCTCTATTTTGCTTCAACGATTTTTTTATATTGTTATCGCGAATGTAACATTTTGTGACATACGAGATGATATTAGATTGAATATGACATGACACGACAAGAATGGCTAATTGTACGACTAGAACATGACATGACAAAACATATAAAAGTACTAGATTGTTCTAAAATGTTGTTTAAATAATTTTATTTTGAAAATTGAAACTACAATTAATAATATATATGTATAACTAATTATATAATATACTATGATATTATAGTTTTTAAAAACAATATATTTACACACATATATATTAATATTATGTATATATATAATATATTATTATACAAGATATACATATATATATAATTTATATGCGTAGAAGAAAATTCAAACGAAAATGCTAACTATTTAAAAAAAATAAGAAAACAACAAATCATATGTAAAATCATATATTATTCGGCATATAACGGCCAAAAAATGGACGCGGACGAAGTTGGCCGCAACTTGAATCACATATATAATTTATATACGTAGAAGAAATTTCAAACGAAAATTAATGCTAACTATTTAAGAAAACATGAAAACAACAAATCATGTGTAAAATCATTTATCATTCAGCATTAACGGCCAAAAGATGGACGCAAACGACTTTGGCTGCGACTTAATTAAGTCGCGAGTAAAGTCGTTTGAATCATATATGATTTTGTACGTTAGTCATATATGATTTTGTATTCGGTCGTTCTCATGTTTTTTTAATTATATATTAGAATTTAATTATATGTGTATATATAATTATATATTAGAATTTATATATATAATTATATATTATTTTAAAATTTATATGTGTATATATAAAATAAAATATTAAATTATAATTTATAAATATATATTTATATAATATAATATAATATAACATATATATATATATATATATATATATATTATATATAGTAATTTTAGATTTTATGTATAATACTAAGATAAAATAGCTTTTTTGTGTTTTTGTCCTTTTTGTGTGTAAAAAAATCATCATAGTTTTATCCAACCACGTTTTTGGTCCATGCCATGCTAAACATTACACTATTATCTTGTGTCATCCTAATATCCTATCCCTCATAGTCTACCATTAAACACACTTTCAAATAGAAAAAAAGAAAAACATGAAACCATTCCAAGTTTAGATAATTCTCTAATACGTGGTATAAGTAGACATAATTGATCTTTTTATCTATTCCCGTCAATAAAACTAAATTATTATTATTATTTATTATAAATATTTTTAATAGTGAATTACACTAAAGGTCATGTGGTTTGCACAAAAATTTGAATATGATCCTTTCAAATACACTATTTACATTGATGTCTCTAACTTTTCATTTTCATAACATCACATTCCCTTAAATAAGGTCCGTTAAATTTAGGTATGTGCTTTTTACATGAGGGGAATTTAGTCAATTTAAAAAGTTATCCATATGATCTCTATATCCACTCTAATTAACCCGAAGAAAACACGTAACTTGTTTCTTTTGATTGGTAATTCATGTCATCGTTGTAAATAAAATAACTTCAAGTTTATTATGGTTTGGAGTGAATCGTTTTTAATTATATGCTTTTTGGCGAACTTTCGAGCCAAAATTTGGGATTTATATGGGAGTTGTTGTTTAATGTGAACTAGTACAGGACCGCGCTTCACGCGGTAGTGTAAGTAATTTGGACAATATTTATGTAGATTGTCCATATAAGTCGCGAAGTATCATTAAGCATTCATCCTCAAATAAATTGAAAATTGCTAATTTAATGAGTAATAGTAGTAATTTATGCATAGTTTGCATAATGGAGCACCTCATTTGAAGTTGTGGAATGAAGATATGCTTGCAAAACGATTGTGGAATAGATTTTTATGAAAGATTGTGAACATGAGTTGGGAAGTATTTTATCAAAGGATTCCCGAAGATTCCCATCACTGACCCCTTTCCGACGTGCACCTCAATTAGTTCCATAATTGAAGAACACGAAATTACTCTGGTTTTATTATGCAAAAGTACTTCCCTTTATTATGTATATTAAATATACATACATTAAACTAAACTTGATGTAACTTGATCAATAAGAAAAGCGCCACAAAACTGCCCTGTCATGACGGATCAAACCGTCGCTAATCTGTCTCTAATGCGTCACTGATCCATTACTTATAGTCCATGGCAAAACTGTTGTGGGTGATGCTATCGGTGACAGAAGTTGACTTAAGACGGAATGTCTTTTGTCAACGATAACATAGGACCCTATTTGAGAACTGTTAAAACAGGGCAGACATCGGTCCGTAGAACTTATAAAAAAGAGATGATGTCCCGTGGATAACGACCCCGGGCTCTACTGTCAGATTTCTGAGATTCAACAACAAATCAGCGATGGACTAATTCAGCGACATACTATTTTAGTGACATATCAGCAAGGGTTTTTAGCGACGGATAAACGACAGTCTTTTAGCAATGGATTTGCAAGGGACTTTTAGCAATGGACCGGCGGCGGACCCACCAACCTTTAGCGACGAATTCTCATCGCTAATATTTGGTAATTTAAAAAAAATAAAATTATGTATTTCCTGTATATATTTTACAAAACCTACATACACATTCAAGATAACATGACCGAAGGTGATCAACAAATTAACCAATTTATACAATTCAAATACCAAATTAATACAATTCAAATAGTGTATGGGAGATACGTAACAATCTAACTAAGGGGAGGGGGAATTTTGAATGACTTGAAAGCCCTAAATGAAATCGTTTGACTATATGAAAGTCAAATCGTAGGTTTAGAGGAGTTTTGGATGACTCTAAAACCCTATGTGTTACGGTTTGACTATCTAAAGCTTAAACTACATGTTAAAATCATAGAAAGATGTTTTGGATGACTTAAAAAACTTACGTGTAATGATTTGACTATTTTAAACTCAAACCGTAGGTTTAGAGGAGTTTTTATTGACTTGAAAACGTTACTCGTAATGGTTTGGCAATTTGAAAGTCAATTCGTAGGTTTAGAGGAGTTTTGGATGACTTTAAAACCCTACGTGTACCAGTTTGACTATCTAAAACTCAAATCGTAGGTTTAAATCAAAGAGAGGTGTTTTGGATAACTTTAAAACCTATGTGATTATTTTAAACTCAAACCATGGGTTTAAATGGAAATAAATGAGTTTAAAACACAAACATATGTTTTTGTTAAAAAAGTTTCCGGCATAATGACTACAAATGAATATTTCCGAATACAATCAAGCCTAATGTTTGCCAAAAAATTGGCAACTCAACTACAAAGCCCAATAAATTCGATTAAAGCCCAATAAAACAACAGATAAAACGAAATAGATCCACTGAAACCCAATGAAACCATTTAAAGCCCAATAAAATTGAATAAAGCCCAATATATCCATTAAAGCCCAACAAAGTCCTTTAAAACTCAATATAACCGATTAAAGCTCAATAAAACTCATTTAAACCGAATAAAGTCCAATAGATCCATTAATGCCCAATACATATATCCATCATATACGCGCGGTTACCAAACAACACACACATTATGTATTCATCCATGTACATACATGCATGTAAACATATATGTAAAACATACCTAGATTCAATTGTGGTTGGCAACCAACACACAAACATCATGTATACAATATACATATACATAATATGGACCGACAGATACATATAACACCTAGCTACATAGGGGTATTCACGGTTTGGTTTGGGCGGTTTAACCCCCCAAACCACAAACCAAACCACAAATGGCAGTTTAGGAAATTTTCAAACCGAGTGGTTTGGTAGCAAGTGACTAAACCGGTGAAACCGGACCACAAAAAGCAGTCTGCTCTGACCGGTTTAGGCCTCTTATGGGCTTTAAACTAAAAAAACATAAACTCTATATTCAAAATAAATTTTATACCAATATAAGATTATTAAAAATATATATCGAATTATAAAAAAAGGTCTATATATTAAATTAAAAAAACATTGAGCAAGTTGAAAAAAAATTAAACAAGTCTACCAACAATGGTTGAATTTTGGACAAATATTAAGAAAGTCGAAAGACGATTTGGATTTAGATTTGAATTTTTAACATATCTTATAACTTTGTCAATTTGGATAACACAATCATTTGAGAAAATGAAAACTAAAGACAAAATTCTTTGACCAAATTTTTTTAATTGAGCCATAAAAATTGAGCCTACAACATGAAAACTAAATATGATTAAAACATGCGTATTTTTTGTGGTCGGTTCGGTCTTAAAAAAGGGTCAAACCGCAGACCAGACCGGACCGTCAGACCGCTCAAACTGCCAAAAAGGGTATGGTTTGACTTGGTTCGACCGGTTTCAATGGTCCAACGATTTTTTTGAACACCCCTAAGTACACATGTATACATATAACACATATACATGAGTACATAACACATACAAATGAGAAAACAAGAAAAATAAATAAGTCTGTCACTAATTAGCAAGGACACGTGGATTTTTTTTAAAACATCATGGACTCCGTCGCTAATTTGTGACGAATTGCGTTTGTGGTATATCGTCGCTAAAGCCCGTTCCTATTACCCCTTTTTCTAGTAGCTTAGTGAGGCATTCAAAAAGAACATCATGAGCACTTAGTTTGCTAACTTGTAAAATATTCCTTAATTGTGAGAAGAAATAGAAATTGTACGTGCAAGTTGTTTGTTAAATAGTTGTCACCATTATCTTTTTTCAATTTTTAAACAATATATAGATTATGTTGTACAAGGTTTTGAAAATATATATTTTCCATCTCAAATTTATGTTCCATTAAATAGACCCAACCAACTTATTCGTGTGTGATCGATCATCTATAATAAATGCAACAAACCATGAAGGCGTTGGAATCCGAGAAAGACCCCAAATATCACCATCCACAAGAGAAACAGGTTTTGAAAGAACATATATATAGAGAGAGGGTCATTCATTTGCTAACCAACGCATTAGTGTTAACCGTGCTAACCGATTTTGACTAATCAGAATGCTCCTGGAGATGAGGTAATGCTTTTGATTATATTAAATATTCAAGGGTATTAATGTAATTTAACTAATATCACCCATCACCATTTAGTCAACCAAATCGCCAAATTAATGTATTCCATATTTATATCAAAGTTTGTTATGGTAACGATATAACTCATTAAATACAATTCTTTTAAATTTAAATTTGTTTATGATTATCTTGAATCTTAACATATCTTTTATATATTTTTTTTACATTCCATAACTTTTTATATGGGGTTATCAATCGGATCAGTCAATAAGTTTTTTACAGATTTTTTGTTTATTAAGTTTGTGAATTAAACTTTTTCGTTTATATGTAACATCACAATGAGCGATAATCGAATTACGTCTATTGTTGATAACGAGAGTTTAATGGAATCGATTTTCGAGATTGAAGAAGTTCTTCCGTGCAGACGGGTTGATTCCGATGTTCAACCGTTGAATACCGGATTACCGTTAGAGTTCGGTAATTCTACAGGACTTGATGACATCTCACTCAAGACCAATTTCCAGAATTTCCCGTCTTCTAGTACAATGCATCCAGAATTTAATACATGTAAAAGGAACTGAAATTTATTTTCTATACGACAATGTTCATATAATTTACACAGATTCACAGCGTGGAAAAAAATTCGCATAAACTCGCACATACCTGTTTGAAATCTTCATTCACAATAATTTGGTTGCACATATGCACGTGATATTACATATATGCAAAAAGACATTTATTACTTCATATTGATTTCAACAGCCGACCATGTTGTTTATATTTATAGACAACTTTAAAATTAATTGGTTAGTGCATAGATACTCTACCATGCCGTTTATTTTTGAGCACCATCTGATACCTTTTGCATCTACGCACTAGTATGAATGTTTGCAAGAGGTGTCATATTATATCTATATATCCAAATCGCAGACATGTCGCAACATATAATACACAAGGCAGTTCAGGTACACAATTTGTAATCGTACATTGTTAATAATGCACAACTACTAAATATGCACATGTGCATACATATGCACTTGTGCATAAACTCAATCCATCATTGTTGCGTGTAGTAATGCATGGTTGGACATGCACATTTTGAATTTTTAGAACTATGCATTGTTGCATATGTTTAAACTTAATTTCAAAAGTTCTCAGAAATTTATATGCACTAGTTTGCAAGTTTGCACTAGGTGGTATATTATCTAAAGATATCAAAATTGCGGACATTTCCCAACATACACAAACTAGGCGGCTTAGATACTGTAATTCATATTAACAATATTTAATGATACATTGTAAAGAATGCACAATTACTCAATATGCATATTTGCATACATATGCACATGTGCACAATCTAAATTCAGCACTGTTTCCTAGAGTTATGCATGGTTGCATATACGCAAACTTAAGTTCAAAATTATACATGGTTGCATATACGCAAACTTACGTTCATTAGTGTTTAGAAAATACTATGCATTAGTATCCATATTTTCATTAGATGACATATTATGTTTAGATATCAAAATTGATCACATATTTCAACATACACACATTAAATACTTTAATACACGTTTACAATAATTAATTGTACATTGTATATCATGCTCAATTACTAAATATGCATTGTTGTATGCATTGTTTGGGGAAGCTAATTTTAGGGGATAAAATCCCTAATTTGTTGGTATAATTAGATTAGAGCGTGACTTACCAAGTTAAAATATTAGGGTACTTGGACAAAATTACCCTTGTACATAGATTCAAATTATTTTCATTAATCATTTTCCATATTTTAGATAAATAGAAAATCAATTAAATCTGGACCATTGATCTAATTAATATACGGTTGAGATTGGTTAGCACGGTTAGCACCAATGGGTTGGTTAGCAAATGAATGAGACCCTATATATATATATATATAATAAGGAGACTATATATGTGTTTTAATTAATTTGAAAGAACATATCATTGTAATATATATGTGGTGATCATACTCCACGAGTTTTCAACACATAAGCCTGTGAAAGATTCTCGAGTATTTCTTAATTTGGTAGACTTACGGTTTTAATTAAGTGAAGACAGCACTCGTTATGGTTGAGCGATTCTTAAAACCATGCATGTGCAAGAGGGAGGGCAGATTAAACAATTAATTATGAACTATGAATATTATATAATAATAAGCAAGTCTCAATGAATACTTCTGTTTTGCAGCTACTAATAAATTTCTTTAGTGACAAAACAAATATGGTCAAAGTACAACTCATGGTTGCTGCTTGCAAAAACATAATGTTGTAAAAATAATAACATTGTCCATTCATACTCTTTGCTGTATGTTAATACCTAAAAAGGCATGTCATCATTAAATACTAGTAATATTAGGCATGTATGAAGTGAACACAAAACTGAAATACACCAACTTTTCTAATTGTAGTCGAGAACAAAAATGTCAAAGTTGTCGCTTTTATCAACTAATATGCATGATAATTTCACTTCAACCTCGATCTATATATATATATATAAACCTTTGATTGCATGTTCCAAAAGGAAGTCACCTCTTCACATCTCCACACCTTACAATGTGGCCATCATCGTGATCCAGCAGAAACATCGATTCCGTGTAGGAATACACAGAGAATCTGTTTCCACAAATCCCAAGATCCTTGACGTGATCCGACCAACTAGGATCATAAACTACAACTGAGCAAGGTGTAACAAAGTCTTCAACATCATCCTGCATTTCAACTATAGGTTCCCCACTCTTCCTAAATCCCAGGGTCCACGAAACTGATGCATACGATGCCTCAATGGTGAATTGCTTTGTAAACGCTTTTTGATCACCATGCACCATCATCCATACATGACAGACTTGTTTATAGGTTGGGAAACGTCTATTGTACTCAAGCAAAACAAGAGAGTCCCTTAGCCTAGAAACGGACATAGGCACGTGAGCCAAACAATTTGGGAGGTCTATCTCTCTAAACTCTTCGGAGCTCATATCAAATGACATTATCAAATTACGAGGTTCACCATCAATCCAATCGTATGCACGCCAATAAATAAACTGACCTATAACTGTCGAAGACCATGTAAATTGAATTGATTTACGAGGCAGCTGACTGCTACATAAACATGTCCATTCCTTTGAGCTCAATGTGAAAACCATAACTTGGCAGGGGATGCTTTCCATTTTCCAATAAAAATCATGAATATATGTAATCTTGACAAGCTTAGGGTCCTTGGAGTCAGGACAAACCCCAAAACCAATAACAAATTCAAAGAGAGGATGTGCCACATTAGGCACAACAACAGCAATCGATTTTCTAATTGTAGGATTCCAAAGAACAACCATATCCGTTGTAGAATTGTCTGGTTCTCGGAAAATACCATTTAAGCACAACAAGCCACAAGAGCTATCGATTATTCTGGATTGATCAAGTAATTGAAGGCTTGGAGGAACAGTTGGAGCAAACTTTTGTTGGGGAAAAGTATCATCATCCACAAAATGAACAAATTTTACCTCTTGCCGATCTCCGACTAAATACTTTACAAGTAGATTTTGTGGCTGACTGCGGGAAACGCTGTAACAAGCAATGAACTCAGAGGAATCGATGAATGACTTCCATGCTTTGCAGACGGATCTGATTTGAATCAATGATTTGACAGGAAGCCTTTTGAAGATTTCCAGTTGGATATCGAAAGCTAATAACATTTTGATTTGATTTGATTTGATTTGATTTGGGGGATATGAATGAATCTGTTTCTTTCTAGGGTTTATACGGTAGCGTGAAATTAGAGAAGATATGTAATTCTAATTCCTTTCCTTTCCTTTTGAAAAACAAATACTAGTAACTTTTAAGGATTTGGTCCTCTGGTTTTTGATGTATTTCCAATTTACTTGGTTAATTTTCTTTTTTACAATAAAACCCTTATGATATGATTTTTTGATTGATTTTGGTACCTTCCATTAACACCTTTAAAAATAATACGTTAACGGAAGAGTATTTTGCTCCGATCTTCTCTCATTTTTCTTGTTAAGTGTTTTGTTATATTAATATGGCTCAATGTTTATCTTTTATTTAGACATGTTTATCGGTTAGTTTTATTTTGAAATGACTCTTACCCGGTAAACACTTACCGTGTTTAAAATGCTTACCATCAATCCATTTTCATAACCAAGGATGTAACACAATAAGATAAATGAAGTTAATAAATGTACTTATTTGAAATACTAAAAAAAATGCGTTAAAAAACACTATTAATCCAGTTACACCAATTCGAGAAATGTTTGGGTCACATTAAAATTGTGTACATATTTTCCTTGATTATTGAACTTGAACATGTAAAATTACAAATTTCAATAATTCAACATTCCACCTATAAATGAGATTTCACACACTTACGATGTTTTATTGAATTTAAAACAAAAAGATATTGAAACGAAAAAGAAAAGAAACTTTTTTATTTGTTCTTTTAGGAGGGAAGGTGAGGAATCAGAAATAAGGAAAATAAAATTTTTATGTTCTTCAGAACGAGAGAAAAAAGAGAAAATATGTCATTTATACAAATATATCTTTAATTATTTTCGAACATGTTGTAATTGAGGGATAAATGTTAATTTTATAAATACTTTTCTTTTACTTCCCGTTCCTCCTACATTTGGGACGGAAGTTTTGAGAAAAAAAAATCAATCTTATTTTACTACAATTCCGTTTCATTTCTTTTCCCTCTAAAAAAAAAACTCAGCAACACGAGATTTTCTTCCCTTTGCCTCCCTTTCCTTCGTAAAAGAGGACTCGATAACACAACAATGCATACAAAAATTTAACATTAATAAACGATTTTACATATTGAATATAAAAACATATTTAGATAGGAAAAAGTTTTAACTAAAAAAAGCAACATGTACCACATGTCACATTTATCATGAATAACAGACGTGAACATGCATCTATGATGAATGTCCCAGACACATGACACACTCTCGGTGATTCCACAATTTGCCATGAAAATGTGGATCTCAACCGAAACAACCCTATATTTACATATGCCAATAAATAAATCTTTCATTTGAGTTGGATTTGATTGAATACAAAACTAAGGAACTGCAAAACAATATCCATTGATGCACTCTAAGGGGTTGTTTGTTTTTTAAAAAAAACGTCTTAATGACTCTTAAGTCTGAATCGTTCAGACCTTTTTACACACAACCTCTTATTAATCATAACTAAAATAAGAATTCAAACTTCAGACCTCTTAAAAAACAAACGACACCTAAGTAAGTAATCAAGTGTGAAATTCAAACTAAAAGGTTATCCTAAAATATTATCAATCCCATGTACAAGACCAAATCATCTTTGCCAAGTAACAGTTATATAGTGTGTGGACTGTGGATAGTTCGTGGACTGTGGATAGTTCGATAAAAGTTTCAAACGCGACAAATTCATTAGAGTAACACTTTTGATATACAAGAATCAAGGTAAATACTTGCAAAAAACAAGACATAAAAAGACTCAATTACCATTGCAACTAGCGTATGATGTCCATAATTTCACTTGGATCACTATACCTTGCTAGCATGTTCTAAAAATCACCTCTTCATAGTTGCACGCCTCACCTTTACAATGTGACCCTCATCATAATCGAGCAGAAGCAACGATTCTATGTAGGAACTCGCTAAGGATGAATATCTGCTTCCACGAAACCCAAGATCCTTGGTAATTTCATTGTAACCCGCAATGAACTGAGAGCTATCGATCAATGACTTCCATGCTTTGCAAACCGATCTGAATTGAATCAATGATTTGACGGGAAGCCTTTTGATGATTTCCATTTGGATATCCAAGCTCAAGTGGGTTGACATTTTGATTTTGATGTTGGGAATATTAATTGAATTTTTTTTTTAGGGTTTATAAGGAGGGAAGTCATGAATAGGAAGATTTGTATTTCCTCCTCACTACAACAAGAAGGGGTTTATAGGACACTCATTAGTGTCCTAATAGGGTACTTAATAGGACTTTTAAGTTTATAGGACAAAAATCATGTGTGTCCCCTCTAAAGGCGTTGTATTAGGTTAGTAGGATAAAATTGAGCGTCCTAATAAGTTCTACGATTATGATACAAATACCTTAGTCCTATAAAATGGATTAAGTAACACTAAAAAGTATCCTAATAGACTATAATATAGGACGCTATATGTTGTCACAAAATGTTTAGATTTAAAAACAAATATGGGTGTCCCAAAAATTGGTTTTATAGGACGAAATTCGGTGTCACCAAAACATTTATATAGTACCAAAATATGTGTCTTAATAAATTATATAATTATGAAACACACTCTAGAGTCCTATAAAAGCAACTAAGTAACACTAAAAATTGTCCTAATAGACTATAATAAATAACACTAAAAGCATCCTAAAAGAATATAATATGGGACGCTTCATGCAATTATAAATCCTTCTGTAATATTGCATTTAAAAACAAATATGAAAGTTTTACGAATTGATTTCATAGAACAAAATTTAATGATGTACAAGTACTTATATGAGTACCTACTACCAAGCTATGTATCCCACCACAAAGTCGTATCATGACAAAACTAAGTATCAGTCAAGAATTACCAAAATACAAAAAATCTTATTGTCCCTTATGAACGAGAGATATTAATCTTCGTCATGAACCACCTACAATTAAAGAACACAAATACGAGTTTAAAGTTATATGATAAAAAAATTATGTACATACTAAATCTCACAACTTTTAAAATATTAATATACCAAAGTGAAAGGACAGGGTCATGCGATCGTTGCTCCAATAACATCTTCAACTGTAATCCAATAGCATCTCCAATACACAATGTACCCTGGCCAATTGAGTTATGATCCAGAGAAAATGTTCTGCTTATCCAGAGTTCAAAATGTCTATTAGAAAGAGGGGTCTACCAACAACAAGAAATATATGAAGGCATTGTGGGTGATCACATGCAGATGAATGATATTAAGCTAGTGGAGAGAACCATATATATATATATATATATATATATATATATATATATACTAGTTATGTACCTGCACAATGCGGCGGGATGCAATTTTTTTATGGTAAATCAAGAAAGAAAACCAAACATAGTTGGTATGTACCACTCAAAATCATGGTCCGAGTGAGTATGATGAACACAAATCCCTCTAGCCAAAATGATAAGGAGGCAACACCCACACTTAACGTGAGACAACGAATTCGAATAAACAGTGAAAAGAAAAAGTGATTGCGTAAGTAACTTATTATCTAAAATGTAGCGCAAGATAAATCGCAACTTTTATAACGGTCTATGCTAGAGGTAGAAATTAATAATAAGAATGGTTTTCCAAGTTTTCAGTACAATGCAACATACACAAAAAACTTATTTCTAATTTAAAATCCATGTAAGAGCTTTGATAATATATTTTACTCCCTTCGTAGACCATAGACCATATGCTTAAACTTCCTGATTTGGTATGTTGACTTTTTAGTCAAGCTTGATCATAGTACAGAATTTGGCACCTTGTGACTTGTGAGAGACATATTACATGAGAAAATGCATTTGCAAAAGGTGAAGGGACCAAGAGAAGAATGGTTATATGGTTTTGATGAATGATCAAAGGTGTGGCTTAGGATGATTTCCTATACTATTTTCAATAAAGAGATGATATATGAAGGCCTCATTTGGTTGGACAGTGGCGGGGTCAATCGGTTTTACATATCTTTAAATCTAAATCCATGAAAATGAGAAAGGAAAGCATGAATCCTTAAACTTACTCATGGAAATTGTAAGGATGATTCCTGTTATCTGGACAAATGTTCTCCTAATCATCACCACTTTTGCAATCTTTGATATTAAAACTCGTTGGTGGTCACATATTTTGAATCCAAAATTGAGAGCCAAAGAGATCACCAAACTCCGAAGCACATGAATCTACAATTAGCATCAAAATCAATAATGAAACCACATGGGTGAAACCACAAGAACGAAAACCATCATTTCAAAAGCAGGGGGACAAACATAGCAATTTTCAAGACAAGATGAAAACGTAATTTGCTCAACAAGCTATAAGCAACATCTATCAATGTAACAACAACCCATGGAATGTGCATAAAATAAAGAAAAAAATGATAAAACCAAGATATTGAAGAAAATAAAACTATCAGAAAACTTAGATCCAAAAGAATTCACGAGATGTGTACATGGAAAACTCTGGATATTTCAACACTTTATACAAGTTTAATACATACAAATTCCCCAAGCAATTGCATGTTCATGTTGTATGCCAGCATCCTAACCTTTTAGCTTCAAAATGGAGATTTTCTTGGATTTGAATGTATTTTTTTAGAGATTTTGAAGCTTGATTCTCAATTTCGAAGAAATTTTAGAGAATTTGTTGAAGATGCTCTAACTAATAAAGAAGTCTAGTTGCACAATGCAGCACGATATATCTCGATTTTAATGTTTCGTTTTATTTTCTGTCCTTGTTGATTTTATAATACGGTTGCAATAATGTATTTTTTATAAATTTGTTTAATCTAATTTTCATTATAATTATCATTTAGGTTTAATAATAATGTAATTTATTTTAGGTTTAATAATATAATGTTTTTTATAAAATAATAGTGAAGTATTCTATTATAATTCAATGATTATCCTAATTTTAGATGACAAAATTGAGAAGAAAGAAAGATAACCCAACTGTGTACCATGAGGTTTATTCTTTTTTCCATGTCTCAATTTTATTTTTATGATCTTGTGTGGCTTAAATTACAAATAAAAGTATAAGACGGTGTATAAATTTAAGATTAATATGATTGCTTGGATCTTTTTATTTACAATTTAGATGGGATTTGGCATATAGAAAAAGTGCATTATAGTGCAGATCTCATAAGTGCTTGAAAGTAAAAATCATATAAAGTGCTAATGGTCTTTTGCCCAACTGGTACCAAACAGAGATCGTAAACTACTAACAATGGTGCGAGTATTTCGTTTATTTAACTATACTAAAAAAGGAGCCTAAAAAGTACAATGATCCTAAAAATCCACAGGCAAAGTGAAACTTCACAAATAATATATTGATAGAATATTCTAACTACCAGAAACGTTAGTCTTATTCTTGACTCGTGCAATGCCGCAGGGTGTAAATTTGCAAGTTTGATCCTAAATTTGTAAATATGCAAGTTTGATTTAACTATGGATGAAATTTATGGGTGATGTGGAAAGGCTATAAAACCAGGCTTATATTAGGATGTAAAAGCTAATAAAACAAGAAAGAGGATGTAGCACCTGTGATGTAGCAATTCCAAGCAGAGAAAGCTTAAGACCGCTGTATAGACCTCCAAGTCCTTCACTTCTGATTACCTGTAAGGTTTTTAAGGTAAGATTTTCAAGGATAAAATAGAGAAGTGGAGTACAGAAAACACATATGATTGATGATTCTACTTCTGGATCAAGAATTCAAGTAGCAAAATTGTTTTATTTCAATGAAACAATGTGTTTTACAAGCATAAATCAACTCATAACCATTACGAATTAAAGAGCAAAAAAAAGTCAAACAGACCTCAGATTGAAAGGAGTACAAAATACAAAATTAAAATAAGGATCAATTGGTGAATCTTCGGAAGCCAGATTATGAACCAATGAACTTGAGTTAAAGAACAACACAACAATTTCACCAGATCAAAAACAAAAATGAATATTTGCTACCCATTGCATTATACTAATCAGTAGATAGCAGTAACACTCATCCAACGGATTGACTTGTTGATATGGCTCTAAATGCAGTTTATTTTCCACTTATTATCCTTAAACTTTTACTCTGCCCTAACTTTGACAACTAAATATAGCAATTAGTAAGACAAATACAATTGAATGAAAATGCCACAAAAACGACGATGTGTATGAAGATGCCAAAAGATTGCATTGAACAGTTTCTACATGTAATTATAATCCTGAAGCATACTTTACTTGGAGAAAGCCATTATCAGGTTTATTTCAAGATTAAAAAAAGTGATTTATGAATTCGTTTTGTCAAACATAGAGCATGTGGGAACAAAAAAAGAAGAAACTAGCCAAAGGACCTACCTGGAGAATAATTTTCATATCGTTCTCGAGGAGCAACAACAGTAGCATAGAGTAGCCAAATAAACAGTAGGCAAAAACCTATCAGGTAGAACCTAATATCATCGACAATTAACTGGAATCCATATATCAAGGGTGGTGCTATATGCACACCTATTTATGTCAAAATCAGACCAAATCATACATTGAAATGTAAAAGATAACTTTGTATGTTGATGTATATGAGGAGCAAATTAGTAGGCAGGTGATTGAGTCTAAAGAGTGATTGAGTCTAAAGAGTGAATCAGTGTCTGTGTCTGTAAGCAAAGTGGTAAAGACTGAAAGTGGGAGGCCAAGTCCTATGTAACATATTAATATATTATATCACATGCCAACATCGGAACTTCTCCTATCTAACCATCAATATTGGTATTGAACTAATGAAAATATTTGTTACTGTAATAAAAGAATTTGAAGTAAAACTATCAATATGGTTTCGTTTTTTGAACAAGAAGCAAAAAAGCAAGCGATATAATTTCATTTTTACGGTTTCTTTACATCTTAAAACATAAGATGAGTAACTTCTCAAATACTTACCGGTTCACCAACAACATTTAGAACAGGAACAAGGCTAACATGTATTAAGCAAAAGATTCCAGCACCTAAAAAGATTGATATTAAGTTATAAATTCTTTAAAAGTTACCAACTTTTTAGTTCTTTTCATTCTTTTCATGATAAAGATTCAAAGAACACGCAGAGTATTTACCAACACAATAAGAGAATTGTCCAAGAGCTTCAATATATGGCATAGATTCGATGTCCTCTGCATGAACAAATGTCGTGTTTTAGTAACACAAATAACCCAAAATTGTAAATTGACATGAAAAAAAACGACATTTAGTAATAATACCTATAGTTCCACCCAACTCAATAACATAAACACCGGGTGAACCTTCTTTACCATCCATAGGTATGGTTGCAACCCGTTCGATCCAAGATTGAATGGCATATGTGATATGTGGCACAACCTGAATCGTTGATCCATGATAATCGCCCCTTCGCTCCTTATCAATGACCGACTTCACCCCAAAAAACATAACCAGTTAGTCCATACGTACAACTATCGAATATGCCACGATTTGTGATCTAATTCATATCAAACAACGGCTTTTATTTTATCTACTTGATATATCTTCCCAGTCGTGATATTTTGTTGTGGTGTGATCTGCTAAACACATGAAAGCAAGATGAATGTCATGAACTGGATAGCCAACATGGAGACATATAAGATGACAGCATATCAAAAGTAGACCTGGAACATTAATATAATATGGTGTGTTGACTTGATGAGTTATATTAATGGTCTAGACCATTAATATAAGAAGACAGCATACTAAAAGTAGACCTAAACCTTTTCATATAATATACCTTCCAACTTTTGGGGGTAAACCTTATATACATAAGAAGCAGCCCGAGGATTAAAATGATATTTAGAAAACAATATAGAGGAACAATGCACCTAGAGATATGTTGATAACTAATAATGGATTACTCCTTACCTTGATTGAATTTGCGGGCAAACAAACCATCCAAGGCATCGCAAACAAAGCTGAAACAGAAAAATTGACGATATATCCTAATTACAACCTTCTCTAAAAAGGGATCCTAATTACACCTGTAATCAGGGTAACCAACAAATTCTTTTATTTACTATATACCTGATGAAATAGAGAACTGAAAAAAGCTCTTTATAGGAAAAGCATATCCCAAAGGCAAAGCCATTCATCAGAACTCTTATGTATCCTATACATATGCATAACTACTTAACTAGTCAAATTCATGACAGAATGGTGTATATAGAGCACAACATCATGAAGAGACTATACAAAAGCTTAACAACCTAGCAAGAGACCACTTAAAAAGACCATCAAGAGACAACTAATAATCAAGGATAATTCATAGATCTGGCATATATTGCATATTAATTATAGAATCAACTAAAATGATGATGGAAAACAAAATGACGCATAAATGAAATAATATGATAGTGATCAGTTAATCAAGTATAAAAACTATGAACATGATCAATTTGAATTAAGAACCTGATGTCGATTGCTTGATTGGCTAGAAAAATAAACCCTAGCATGAGCGGAGCATCAAGTATATATAAAAAAAAAAAGAGGAAAGTGATGAGCGATGAGCAATCGATGAGCGATTAGTGGTGAAGTTCACGATTAGTTTTCAAAATCGTTGTTTTTTTGGTTTCCAATTGGTACTGAGCGATGAATCGATGTATATCTGGGTTTCCAATTAGTTTGACACTGAAGTTGAAGCTGCCACGTAAATATGAGAGAGAGGGCCCAAGTTTTAAGAGTCCAGTAATTAGTAGATATTTTTGTTTCAGTTGGGCTTTAATTACTAAATCAATGTTAATTAATATTGGGCCTTTTTTTATATAAAGACACTTTTAAAGATTGTATTTATAGTATTATTTTAAACTCTAGACACTTAAAGGTGTCTTATTAGTTTTTAAACTCTAATACCACAATCAAAATTGTCCTATTAAGGTATGCTAATAAGACATCAAAATAAGTCGTATTAGATTAAATTAAATAGGACTCAGAATTTAATGTGTCGTATTAGCCTTTTTTATAGGACGAGTCTCGAAAAGTGTCCTAAAAAAGTGTCCTATAAACCCTTTTTTGTTGTAGTGCCTCCTCAAGAAAACCGAATAAATTACATGGTTCGTCCCTTTACTTATATATTTGTAACGTTCCTTATTCATTTTTTAAAAAAATCAACAAATGCATTCTTACAACGACTTGGGTCTCTATCACTAGCTCTTGTAAAATAGCCCGTTAAAGCAAAGGGCATTATCTCATATTTCACCTCAGGTTCTTGCCCATCTCCGACTTCATACCTTATAAGTAGATGGTGCGACCGAGTGAGGAGGACTCTGTAACAGGCAACAAACTCAAAGAAATTGAAGAATGACTATCATGCTTTGCACACCGATATGAATTATATTAATGATTTGACAAGTCTTTCGATGATTTGTAATGAGATATGGAAAGGGTTTTGGATTGACATTCTAATTATGTGCATATGAATTTGTTTCTAGGGTATATAAGGGAAGATCGTTATGTAAAACGGAAGATTTGTAATTCGTCTTCTCTACGAAACCGTTTGAAAAACAAATAGCTTTTAGGGTAAATTACATGTTTAATACTTGTGGCTATATGCTTTTATGGTTCTTATCATTTTTCTAAAATTTCAACGAATTGTGTTACTATAGTTGTCATTTTATACCGACTTGAATCCTTATCACTAACTCGGTTAAAATAGTCAATTAAACTAAGAGATATTTTAGTCTTTTTGTTGTTTTATCAGAATTTCCATTTAAAAACTAGAAATTGAATTTTTTTTTTTTTTTTTTTTTTTGTATTTTTACCGGTCCCATCATTTTTTGTTCTCACCTCCCCTATCTCTCCCGTGAAAAACTATCACTCTAACTATCATGTTATGTACACAAAGTGAACATGTTAAAACAATAAGGTTTCAAATATGAACATACTAAAATCACATCGTGAACATACTAAAACAATAAAGTTTCAGATAATGAATATACTCACAACAATAAGATTTCAAACTATGAACTCACCAAAATTAGGGATGAGATCGGGACCGGACCGGTACCAAACCGGTTGGTACCGATTTTTTTGGGACTAAAAAGTAGGACCGAAAATCGAACCGTATATGTACAGGTTCGGGTTCCGGACGGGAAAATCGGTAGTAGGAAATTAATTAATTCTAATTAAGTTAATTATTAAATTAAGAAAATATTTTTTTTTAAACCGGCGGAATAGTGTCGTCTGAAATTCGTGGAAAACTCAGATCCGTTGGTCATTCCGCCGGAATTTTTTGTCCAACGGTCGATTTTCCGTCGACCAAATCCGCTGAAGACTTTAATTTCCGGTGGATTTCCGACGGATTTGGCCATCGGAAAAAACTGGTGTGTGTTGTAGTGATACTGTAAATATTTACAGGATCTTTGTACTTCGTTTGTTGCATGCTTCTTTTGTTCACTACTTGTTTCTTCCCTATCATATAAAAATCCCCAAGAAGAGCTTACCTTACGGTTTTATCTATTTTTAATCATCTTTCATTGAAAGTAATTTGTCACCCCCACATTTGGTTAATATTATGGTCGTTCTCAAACGCTAACAAGGTAAATTCTTAGTGGGGTCACTTTTTTTTTTTTACCACATGAGTATAACAATGATGCAGCGTAGGTTTGCGGAATGATCGACAAGCGTCTAAACCCTTTTGATAACGAGAATTACAACCGTAAAACTCAAAATTAAGAGAAAACTCTCTAAAAAGCTAAACTTTATTGATCGATAACTTGATTAAATTGAACTGATTAACAATGAAACCTAGCTATCCTATTTATAATCTAAACTAGAAAAAGATAATTACGAAATTAGAAAAACAAATTAAGATAATTACTAGCTAACATAATTATTTAATTAAACTAAACATAATAAGGAAAGCAAAGGAATTATAATGTCACGTGGATGATTAAATCATGGATGAGAATTGGTGGCTTGTCACGTGATGATTAAGTTGGAAAACAGTGACATTTGCGGCTTATCATGTGGGTGAAAGTCGTGAGAGGCACTGTTTATGCGGGTGTCGTGCGGTTCAAGTCGCTTGGCACTTGCATTCGCTTCTGTTTATGGTTTTCGACTTGTTCTTCGATCTCTATCGTAACTCTCTTTATATTCGGTGCATTATTTTTACCTCTCTTTCGATGCCAAATTCCGAGCCTCTTTCGAGCTCATTTTTCTTTTTGAGTTCGTTTCTCCTTTTCCCAATTATTTGCGAAAACCCTTCTTAACTCACGAATTCTTCCTGTATCAAACAAGGACCGAGAATCTTACTCGATAAGTGGCATGATAAGGACCCGACAATCTTACCAGATAAGTAAGGGTGGTGACTCTTAGGGCCGTTTACCCAAACACTTGTCCGGTAAGCACTTACCATTATCACTTACGTTATTAGGTAAGATTTTAGTCCATTAAAATGGTATTGTAGGAAAAAATTTACCCAGTAAGCGCTAACCGGGTAAAAGCCGCCGCCTTCACTTACCGGGTAAGACTCTCGACCATTGCTTTCGCTCTTACCGGGTAAGACTATTGGTCATTGCCATATTCATCGGTTAACGTAATATAACTTGGTAAGCTTCGTAAGCACTTACCCGGGTAAGTGTTTGGTAAACGACCCCTTACTCGCATTGTGCTTAGCGGTTAAGATTGCCAACTATGTCATTTTGATGGTCGAGAATCTTATTTGGTAAGGTAAGCATGGTGTCTTCGCGATAAGCATTTAGTAAACACTCTCTTAGTGATCTTCATCCCTCTTGTGGACGTACACTACCTCCGTGTCAATCTTGGTGTCTCGTTTTTGCTTGTCTTTATTATATTTGCTTGATATTGGATTATATCATCGGGATCTTGTTAGTGGTTGGTTTATTATGCTTAGATTGTCATCCACTTGTTGTTAAACCATTATTTCCACATTTGTTGTTTGTGGTGATACATGCACTTATGACTGTTTGGATTGCGAGGTCCGATGGAATTTGGAATTAAAATTACATTTTTATCTCACATTTGGTTTAAAACAAAGTCCGTAATTGAAATCCCACAAATATTGGTTTCAGGAATCCAAGGATAGTTAGTATTTTACGATATTTTATATAACTTGTTTGTAGCAATATTTTAAAAAATGTAACATTATTTTTGTAATAATCAATTAATAAAAGACAGTTTAATTATTTTTCATAAATATTTATGAAGTTCTTATAAATTAGTTATAAAGAATGAAATTGAATTCCATTTAAGATCCTACAAACCAAACAGAACAAGGATTTAAAATCCTTTAAAACATTAGTTCTCGGTTGTCTAGGAACTACGGATCATTTGAGATTTGTTTTGGTGACGCTGAAGTCATGACCACATTTTCACATCACTAATCAATGCATAGAAATTCTTTCCAAGTTCTAAAATGATCGATATAGGTTCATCTAGATCCTCCTAAAAACATTTGTTCATTTCGATCATCCTACAAACATTTACGCATGGCGATATTCAATCAACAAATAGCATAGCAATTGTTCCTTTGAAAATCCTGACATATTTGGTTATTTACAACTAGGAAGCTACATCCTTACATACCCCATAAGGTGGAGCGTACACAAAATGTCTGCTTACATCCTACACACCCATACTCTAGACCTTACCTTTAGGATTTATTGGGTTCTTTTGATTTGGTTTGGTTTTATGCTTCACAAACTGCATACCATAGGAAGATGGCATAAGGTTTGGTCAAATCTTTTATTAAGTGGCGCATTCATATCCCAAGGGACAAATCAAAAATTGCATCATAGTTGTAAACTACATGATTAAGGGGTTGTTTACCAAATGCTTAATGGGTAAACACTTGTCGTTAAGAGTCACCACTCTCAGCCATCAAAATGGTATTACAGGAAATAATCTTAAAGAGTCACCTTTCTCAATATGAGGTAAGATTGTTGGTCCTGTCACGTCACGCCTCTTACCGGATAAGATTAATTATTGATCATTGTCATGCTCACCCAATAAGTAAGTGCCTACCCTGTTAGCGCATGGTAAACAACCTCTAAGTCTCAATAGGTTAGGTTTCTCTGCTAGAGAGTTGTTTGGTATCCCATGGTGTTGACAACTGACAATGAAAACCAGTTTTTTTTTAGGAAAGATATTTAAAGATTTCGTCTGATAACTACGAATCCAACAAAAAGAGTTATGTATCATACCCGGAAAAACAACAAACATATTGAGCTTACTACACTTTTGATTGTGTTAAAGAAATTATTAGATGGAGCTTAAAGAAAATTGGGATCAAAAGTCCTGACTCAACAACATTAGAGATGTTGTTCTTGTTACCATACAGTACGTAATGGTCAAAGTAAGGGGCCATTTACCAAAGGCTTACCCAGGTAAACGCTTATCAAGTCATATTACCTTAACATATGAATATGGAAAGACCCGAGAATCTTACCTGGTTAGAGCGAAGACAAGGACCGAGTGTCTTACCCGGTAAGTGAGGGCGACTACTCTTAGTTGGTTAGCGCTTACAAGGTCAACTGTTGCATACGATGGCGTTGGATGGACTAAAATCTTAGCCAGTAACGTAAGTGAATACTGTTGAATTTTACCGGTAAGCGCTTAAAGAGGTAAACTGTTGCATACGATGGCTTTTGATGGACTAAAATATTACCCAGTAACGTAAGTGAATACTGTTGAATTTACCTGGTAAGCGCTTAAAGGGCTAGTGTTTGGGTAAACGACCCTTAATCTCCCATTTTTGTCAACTAAAGAGGATACAAGAAAATAAAGCCAGATTTGCAGAATTTCTGGAAATTGGCATATTTTCAGATGGATCCAATACTATCCACTTAATATGTTTCAATACTAAGGCATGCACACAAATCAGATGTGAAAAAACATTACTTTGATACATTCAAACCTTTATCAAGCATATGAAGCCAGATAAACTCAAGGATGCATATAAAGATTCCAAACCATGCATAATAACTAACCCTTGATTTTTTAGGTTCTGATGACTCATCATACGATTCCATACCTATGTCAAAAAGTACCCACATCAAAAAATGATTAAGAAACCCTATAAACTATAAAAACTCGCAACAAATTATCCATTTGTCTACAATAAGAATCCCCTATTGTCTTAAGAACCCATTTCTTGATTTCATTATGCAGAAAAGCAAAAACAAATTATCCACTTAAGGCTGGAAATTTAAAGTACCCACATCAAGAAATAATCAATAAACACTAGAAAATATAAAAACCCATAACAAATTACACAAATTTAAAATGTGCACTTCATAATACAATGATCTACAACATGGTTAGACTACTTTGTACCTCTATCATGTTATGTAAAAAATCATGCATAAAAATTTAGAAATCGTATACTATCTTGACCCACAAATCAAATTGCCATATAACACTGAATTTCTCACAAGAAAATTTCTCACATAATGACATAGAAATCAATATAACCCATTTGACATGAATCAAGAAAAACTACGAATATTAATTAGCAGAATGTTCTATTCTTTGAAGAGAAACTATTCAAAATCAACGAAAACTTAAGCTAATAATAATACATATGAGCTATCACAGTCTTCAACAGAGGAAACCCCCATTCGACAATTAACATAAAGAAAATACTAAGTTAGAAAATACAAACTTGTCCGTGGACACCTCAAAATCGAAAAGTCTATTGGGTTTTTTCTGGATGTTTCCCAATTAAAAATTGTAAGCTAGTTCTTCAAAAAAACTAGAACCAAGAAATATTTAAACCTAGGTTAACCATCAAGATACAAATGTAACATAATTTATCAAGTGATTCAACTGAAAACTGTAACTATCTGGGTTATAACAGAATCCAAAATTGAGCCATTTGACCATGGCATTACCAGAAATTCTCATTACATGGCTGAATTTCAACACCAAGAAGAAATAAATAAGGAAAAAGATTGAGTTGACCAATAAAATATCTACAGTATTTTCCCTTTAATCATTAAACCCCTATCAATTTCAAGAAATCAACACATACCCAGAAAACAAAAATCAATTTTTAATCAAGAAAACAAGAGAAAGATAGCTAGACGTAGTAAACTGACGAAGAACTGCAAACCCCCAGATGAGAAAATCAATACCCAGAAGCGAAAATCAACCAACCCATCAATTTATAATCCAGTGAACCATTTTAATATTTATTTTTCATACTGTAAAAAACTACAGTTTGTAGACCATATCCCATAAGCCAAATAAAAAACTTCTCTTTACGCATACATGCACACTGTATATAGGTGAAAGTTCATATAGGAAGTGTAGATATTTTGAGAATCATGTGCACCAACTATTCATGAATATTACTATCGTGAATATCATCATGCATTTTCATGAATGTTTATGTAATTGAAAACAACAGGTGGATAGAGAATAGCAGAAACCAGAACAATCTGCATCTACATTAGAGACTGAACTCCATTTTCTTGTAAATTTGCAAAAGCCTTGAATCACCTTTTAGGCTAGATCGATCCTTATTGATGGTAGTATTAGATCTCATATCATGCTTTTTTGTTACTGAAGAGCATTTTTATTTTCAATCTTCAACCGGATTTTCTCATTATTTATCTGATACTCAAACCATCAATTTCTTTCTGTATCCTAGAGAAAGTTACTACACTACTATGATCCACATTACCATTACAGGAATATGATACATTTTGGCATACAAGATTGGATTAAAAAAAAGCACAAACACAAGTAAGAATAGACAGAATACATGACCAGAAAAACGAAATCAAAACAGAAAAACAAAATCCATGACCAGTATCGAAAAGAAAAACAAAGAAAGGGGATGTACTACCTGCTGAATGACAAGATCAAACGGTGACCCTTGTTGGTTTTCTTTCTTAAAAAACTACAGGGCGGAGAAAAAAAACAGTTAACAAAACCAAACCGAAATCGACGAGCGACGGAGAGAAGTGACAAAACCCAAAAGGGTTTCGAAATCTTACCGAGCATAGAGGAGAACTATGGATCGATTTCCCGGTTTTGATCGATTTCACGGACAAATCCTAGTCGCAGACCGGTGGCAGAGAGCAGAGAGCATACCAAGCAGAGAGGAGAACGGTAGCCGACCGGAGGAGGAGCGATGAGGGAGGAGGGATGAGCGGCAGAAACCTAATCGCAAGAAAGGGCATCTTTGGAAATAACAAATCCAACTGGGGTATGCATGATTTTGATGTTGGCCGGGTAAGTTTTCGGTCAGATTCCGGTCCGATCCGATATTTGGTAAACACGCTGACCAATTTGACTCGAGTCAGTCTAGTCAGCGGCTAGTAAACAGCCCCTAAGTGATGCTGGTAAGCGCTTACCCGGGTAAGTATTTAGTAAATGGCCCCTAAGTAAGTAATCAAGTGAGAAATTCAAACTAAAAGGTTATCCTGAAATATTATTGATCCCATGTACAAGACCAAATCATCTTTGCCAACTAACAGTTATATACTGTGTCGACATTCCGATAAAAGTTTCAAACACGACAAATTCTTTAGAAAACACTTCTGATATACAAGCATCAAGGTAAATACTTGCAAAAAACAAGACATAGAAAGACTCAATTGCCATGGCAACTAGCTTATAATGTCCCTGGGGTGCAGCATGGTTGATTCAGGGTGGTATACTTGTACAAACAAGCAAGGGTTCGAGTATGACAACCACATTGTGGGAGTTACAATTCCTTTATCAGTTGAGGCACTAGTCTCTTAAGCCAACCACCTAGGGGGCTGTTGTGTACCTTATTTGTATCCCATGTCAATTCCTTGGGTTGGGGTGGGGTGGGGTGGGGTGGGGTGGGGCGGGGCAGTGTGTGGGGGCATGGCAATTGCTGGTTTCAACCCTTTTTATGCACAGACTAGCGTAAGAAGGAGATTCGCTAAACTAATCCATCATTAAGAGCTCAAAAGAACTTTAAATTGCAAGCATAAATGCTCAAAATATACCAACTTAGGAACCTACTTTGAATCCCCAAGTTCAAACATGTGTTGTTAGTGAAAATTAACTTAACCATACAATACAATTAATGGCTTGCATATCATACAGACCGAAGAGAACACACAAGAAGTAATTCAACAGTGTAAACAAACCTTACCAAACTTTGTGTGCATACAACCCCTATATGCAATTCAGAGCAACAATACCTACATGAAACCATCCAAGCAGACTCAACAATCTTCTCAACTTTAAAATGGAACCACATGTCAGAAGACAACAAAATAATGCTATTTTCCTCATCTCCATTCTTGTTCTTAGATAAAACTTTAAGATAGATTCTGTTATTACTTGGATAACATAGCTGTTGGAGATTGTTTAAATAAGAAGCTTGATAATTAAGCCAAGGTAGATCAATACAAGCAATCTATGCAGATTTCCTCCGGTTTGCATTCCCTTGATTCCTTTGGTTATGTTGTCTAAACCGCAGGAATGCTTGAACTCTAGAGTACAAGTGTACGAATTGCTTCCAAAATTGAATATCCATAATTATATATACATACAGTAAACTGGATATAACTTGATCAATAAGAGAAGGCCATTAAAAATGTGAATCATCAGCACTTTGCTATAACTTATACAGTACAATGCTATTAAAGATTGTATCAAAATAGTTGGGCTGGATACCCACCGTTACCCAAAAAGAAAGCGGCATTACATGATGGTCAAAGTTAAGAATTTTAACTGCGCAATATCTTTCATTCAAGTTATATATGGTAAACATTTCTAAATGATAGAAGCAAGATGAAGGAGAAGAGATAACAAGCAATTGGTGTCCATTCATACTCTTTGTTGTATATTAATACCTAAAAGGTAATGTCATCATTAGCTAGTACAACTATTAGGCATTTATGAATTGAAAACAGCTATAATGTGCAAAACATATAATTGAAATACACCAAGTTTTTGTAATCAAGATCAGTCTGAGAACAAAAAAACCATCAGTATAGCTACAAGCCTTCACGAAAAGAACATGATTTATTAAGGTAAAATATTTACTATTCACAAAAATGTGAGATTCATCATCATTAATATCAGAAAACATTAATCTATATGTGATGCATTAGACTTGTTATCAACTTTAGCCTGTTCTAAAAATCACTACTTCATAGCTCCACACCTTACAATGTGGCCCTCATCATAATCGAGCAGAAGCAGCGATTCCGTGTAGGAACTAGCAAAGGATGAATATCTGTTTCCGGGAATCCCAAGATCCTTGATGTGCTGCGAGCAAGGTTCATCAACAACAAGTGCACAGACTGCATAACAATCTTTACTATCACCTTGCAATATTTCAACTATAGGTTCGCCACTCTTCCTAAATATCATCGTCGACAAAATCGATGCATTTGGTGCATTAATGGTGAATAGCTTTGTAAACACTTTTGAAGTACCATGTTCCATCATCCATACATTACAAACTCGTTTCCAGGTTAAGCATGTACCACACTCAACCACACCACCATACTCAACCACAGCAAGAGACTCCCTTAGCCTAGAGATGGACAACTTCGATCGACAGAATTCAGCAAAACTATCTGGGAGGTCTATCTCTCTAAACTCTTGAGTTGTCATATCAAATGACATTATCAGGTTACGAGGTCTACCAAGTCTACGAGTACCATCCACATTAATCCAATTGTATGCAAACCAATAAATAAACTGACCTATAACTACCTGAGACCAAGTAAATTGAATTGATTTACGAGGCAGCTGATTGCTACTTAAACATGTCCATTCCCCTGAGCTCAATGTGAAAACCATAACTTGGCAGGGGATGCAACTTATACTTTCAATTTTCCTGTAATCATCAATATATGTAATGTTGACAAGCATAGGATCTTTGGTGTCAGGACAAACCCCAAAACCAGGAAGAGAATTAAACGGCCGACGTACCAAATTAGGTAAAGCAACAGCAATCGATTTTCTAATTGCAGGATTCCAAAGAACAGAAACTTTTGTTTTAAAGGTGGGGTGTGGCTCTCCAATCAAGCACAACAAGCCATGAGAGCTGCCGATTGTCATTGTTATTTGAGCTAGAGGAGGAACAGGTAGGGCAAACTTTTGTTGAGGGAAAATATCATCAGCATCATCGACAATAGAAACATATCTTACCTCATAAAGTCCGACGTCGTAGCTTATAACCAGATGTTGCGACTGAGTTCTGTAACCAGCAATGAACTGAGAGCTATCAATCAATGACTTCCATGCCTTGCAAACCGATCTGAATCGAATCAATGATTTGATAGGAAGCCTTTCGATGATTTGCACTTGGATATCGAAAGGTAACATCTTGATTTTGGGGATATGAATCTGTTTCTAGCTAGGGTTTATAATATGGATGGATGTTCATGGCGTGAAACGGAATTCATAGCTAGGGTTTTAACTCGTATCATTTCCAAATTCCAACCAGTTATATTTATCTATTTTTAACTTTATTTTAATGTAAATATTAATTAATTCTTTTTTTAACTCGTATCATTTCCAAATTCCAACCAATTATATTTATTTATTTATTATTTTATTTTAATGTAAATATTAATTAATTCTTTTTTTTAGAGTATTTGGTCCCTGCGGTTTTATGAAAGTTTGGATTGGGCCCCTTAAACAAAATAAATACAGCCATGTAACCATGTTCACTATGGTTTCATTTTTATTACCGATTGGGTCCCTTGACCTAAATCTATTAACATAAACTCTCTTAAATTGAGAATGTTTTGGTCTTTTTACTAAAATTTCTTTTAGAAAATAAAAAAAAAACAATATACAGAGAGAGAGAGGGGGAAAAAGTTCAAATGAAAACTCATTTTTCATTATGCACGTGAGGACAAATCTTAACCACTAGATCTCTTTTGATCCAACAACTCATATTAAATAGAGTTTTTTATTTTAAAATGCTTAGGGGTAAAAATGGAATAAAATTTAAACACGCGCATACCATATTTGACTTTTTATTTTATTTTTTAATTAAATATTTTTTATCCAATTAAAGTTTAAAATAAATTATCTTAAATATTACTAATATTTTAATCAAACAAATTACATAAAAAAACGAGAATTTTGTGCTCTTCGATATGACATCCATCTCGATATAGTTTTTTTTTGTCATTTTAACCGTTTTTTTACGTGAAATGCTATATATTTGTTATATTCATTATGAATATTTATGTACGTTCAAGTTTATACAACGCCTTGACACCGTAAGTATGTAAATTGACATCACCTTATTCAACACTTCCTTCAACGTCGTAAGGCGTCACGTTTCTTCAGCACCGTAACCCAACACCCATCAAGACGAATCGAGAACCTATCGAGTAATTCTGTTATGAATCGGGAAACAAAAGAGAGTGTCACGTCTCCACATCTTCCCAGGTCATTCATGTGTTATTCATCATGAATAATGTATCATTTAGGATGGATAATACAACATTCAGGGTGAATAATTCATGAATTCGTGTATTATTCGTCATGTATATTGTGTAATTCATCATGAATACTATATTATTCGTCATGAATAATGAATGAACGTTCACATTTGTTATTCATACTGAATGTGGGACATTCGGGGATGCGCATACATATTCATAATGAATTAAACCAAATTTCGGTTGTGAATTGGGAAACAAAAGAGGGTGCGACATGTGTCTATACCTTCACGGGTCATTCATATATTATTCATCATGAATAATGTATCATTCAGGATGAATAATACACCATTCATGATAAATAATACATGAATAATGGATTCGTGTATTATTCATACACTATATATATATATAGGGAAAGATTCATTTGAAAAACACTAAATATATGAGAAATAGAGAAGTGATCTTAAACCATTAATTCGGTCAAGATCGGCGGCTTTGACCGATAATTAGGGGATAATTGCTCCCATGGTCCACTCCCGTGTTCCTCACATTGTTTATTATTTGAAGGGTATTTTTGTAAATTATCCAAACGCATTCATATATGAACGCATGCGTTCAGATATGAATATCACTTTTTTTTTCTTTTTTTTTAGCCGTGTGTGTTCATATATGAATGCATGCAAAAAACAGAAGTTCATATATTAATGTTAGTAGAATGTCACTATTTTTTTTGTACGTATTCATATATGAACGCATTCATTCATATATGAAGGCATGCAGTCAGTGTTTATGTAAAAATTATGAACATTCATATATTAACGTATACATTCATATATGAAGGCATGCAAAAAACAGACGTTCATATATGAATGTCACTCTTTTTTTTTTGCATGCATTCATATATGAACGCATGCATTCATATATGAATGCATGCAGTCAGTGTTTATTTAAAATTACGAACATTCATATATGAACGCATGCATTCATATATGACTGCATGCCTTCATATATATGAACACGCGCGTGTTTTTGTCAAAATTACGTAAATACCCTTATATTTTTGAAAGAGCCGTAATTTTTGACCAGTCAAAGCCGCAATTTTTGACCAGTCAAAGCCGTAACTTTTGACCAATTAAATCCAATCTTGACCATATGAATGGCTAAGATCACTTCTCTATTTCTCATATATTTACCATTTCTCAAATGAACCAAACACTATATATATATATATATATATATATATATATATATATAGCCTTAGGTTCATTTGAGAAATGATAAATATATAAGAAATAGAGAAGTAATCATAGTCATTCATATGGTCAAGATCGGATTTGACTGGTCAAATATTGCGGTTTTGACCGGTCAAAAGTTGTGGCTTTGACTGGTCAAAAGTTGCGACTATCCCAAAAATAGAAGGACATTTTCGTAGATTTTACAAAATACACGGGATGTGTTCATATATGAACATGTATAATTCACATATGAACTATATGTTCATATATGAATCAGTGTAATTCACATATGAACTCTTTTAACTGATTCATATATGAACTAATTAACTGATTCACATATGAACTAATTAAGTGTAAGTTCATATATGAATATGTTAGTTCATATATGAATCAGTTGAACTAATTAACAGATTCATATATGAACGTATAGTTCATATGTGAGTCATATAGGTTCATATATGAACTCATCCCGCATATTTTACGAAATTATCCCTCTACCTTCTATAGACCATGCAAGGAATTATCCGGTGTTTCGCGGTCAAAGCCGCAAATATTGACCAGATAAATGACTAAGATTATTTCTCTATTTCTCATATATTTACCATTTCTCAAATGAACCTCTCCCTATATATATATATATATATATATATATATAGAGAGAGAGAGAGAGAGAGAGAGTGCATAAATTACCACTCTAAACCTAAATCACCAAAAACAAACATATGATTCAACCCATAATCATTAGATGAAATATATGGTTAATTCTTTTAGCATTTGTTTATCTTCTCTAGTTATTATATGATCATCTTCTCATTGAATTATATGATTGTTTTAGCTCGGTGATATCTTTATCTTGATCTTCAACTTCTGGTTTTGATTTAAACACATCTTTCAATCTTCAACTTACAGGGCGTCTATTCAAACCTATCTTTTTATCTTGAACTTTAACTGAGAAGGGGAAAATTGGAAACTATATAATTTTTTTTATTTTGGTGTCACTTTAATCTATCTTGAAAAGAATTTTCTAATACTGTATTTTGTTGTATAAAACATTTATTTCGTTATAACTTAATAAATTACATAATTAATCAAAAGATATATATATATATCTACTATATATTAAAGGGTTTAAACAGTTGTTGAAAGTAGTTCTTGAAAAGTAGTTATTGATATATATAGTTACAGTTTTGGCCCCTTAACTCTTTTGATAGATTTACTTTATACCTTTTAGTTTTACATTTTACATTTTACATTTTCATTATATTAACACATATAAGCATATATTAACTAAAATATGTTTAAAAAATAATATTTAATTTTAACAAGTTACACCATTATAGTCGTCTCTTCGATACCTTCGAAATGAGTCCAATATTGAATATTTTTTTATTTAATTATTTTATTATATGTTAAAAAAATACGTTTTAACATATCACATTAACATATATAATTACGTTGTATTTTGTGGATATCACATGTGATTAATTGTAGATATCACATGTGATTAATTGTGGATATCACAAATTTCGATTATTTTGGGATATCACATGTCGATCAATGAAAACAGAATCATTCGACATATATATAATATATTATTTGAAATAAAGTAAAGTAATTGATTTGAAATAAATAAAAATATTATTGAAGACCCTCGTAGACGCAGTTATTCTAACGCGACAACATTTATCAACTCCAAAGATTTTGGTTATAAAGAATCAGCGAGACATAGCTCCTACTTCCAATGACCCCCCCCCCCCCCAACTCCATATCTTGATGATCAAATCTCGAGTTTATTTCATCCATACATCGCACAAGTACAAAATGTATTAGGTGATGAAAATTGTGAATTTCAAGTCATATCTACTTGTTTCGGTGGTCATGAAGATGCATGAGACACTATTCGTACAGAGTTAATGGGTGAACTAACTGGGTATTAAAAGAAGATTACCCAATGCCCACACTCATACACCATTGGACACGTCATGCACTTCCAGATGCAATGTCGTGGATTATCCCATACAAGCGTAGATTAGATGTGAATGAAGAATATATAGAGCGTACTCGTACTCGTGAATATGTTGATTTAAATGGATTATCAAAGTTGGAATCTGTTGGAATAAAAAAATACGCAATATATTTATTATGTTTATTATCTTGATGTTAAAACTTACGTTCGATGTAATGCATTTTTTTTAATCGATTAACCAAGGTATCATATATGACATATAATAATATAATTAAATTAAAAAATATTCAATATTGGACTCATTTCGAAGGTATCGACGAGACGATTATAATGGTGTAACTTGTTAAAATTAAAAATTATTTTTTTAACGTATTTTAGTTAATATATGCTTATATGTGTTAACATAATGAAAATGTAAAATGTAAAAATAAAAGGTATAAAGTAAATCTATCAAAAAAGTTCAGGGACAAAAACTGTAACTATGAATTAAAAATAAAATAAGATGTGATGTGAGAGGGAATTGAAAATCCATTAAAATTGAATGTTATATTTACCACCCTCATAATTAATTATTTAATTTACTTTATATCCCTTGTTTTTTCAATTTCATTTTACACTCTTATCATTTTAACACAAATATAGAAAAAAATGCAATGAAAAAATACGTTTTTTTTACAAATCATACCATTATAATCGTCTCGTCAATACCTTCAAAACGAGCCCAATATCGAATATTTTTTAATTTAACCGTACTATTAAAAACTATGAATATCTGTGAATTAGTTTGTTTTCTATCCATACGCTTTATTTTTTTCACCGTTAATGTATTAAAAATACATAATTGTAGATCAAATAAAATATATTAAAAGTATGTTTCATTAGTATTACAAATTATAATATTATAATTTTTTGTCAATAATTTTAATATTAACTAATTATTGAATATTTTATCGGTAGCATAAATATGTAATATTATATATATACTAGGCATATACCCGCGCGATGCAGCGGAATGTGAGTAAATAACGAACAATTAATGCTACTTTCTTATAGACATGTCATCAACAATAAACCATGACCTAAGAATCACAACTTATGAAAAATAAACCCTAAACCCATAAAGATATTCAATAATTAGTTTATATTACAATTATTGACGAAAAAAATTATAATGATATAATTTATAATAAAAATGAAAGATATTTTACGATTATGTATTTTTAATGTGCTAACGGTGGAAAAAAAATAAAACGTATGGATAGAAAACAAATTAATTCGTAGATATTCATGATATTTAATAGTACGATTAAATTAAAAAACATTCAATATTGGCTCGTTTTGAAGGTATTGACGAGACGATTATTATGGTATAATTTGTAGAAAAATGAACGTATTTTTTTCATTGCATTTTTCATTGCATTTTTGTTCATATATGATTATTTGTGTTAATATGATAATGGTGTAAAATGAAAAAACAAGGGATATAAAATAAATTAAATAAGTAAGTGTAAGGTGGTAAATGTAACATTGTAAGAGTGGTAAATGTTATTGTAAAAAAGATTGTACAATAACCGTTTTAGAATTTTTATCTATACTATTATATAGACATATACCCGCACACGATGCGGCGTGAAAAATCGTGCAATCGAAGGAACAATTGGCAAATGTATGTATTCGCTCGCAAAACATCTCGAAATCAAAATGACAACAACGTTTTCATTTCAAGTTTTTATTTATCGTTCTTATCGATACTTTAGTCTATGAATCATAGACTAAATACATTAGTTTTTATTTCGTTCTTCGTTTGGTGCACTTGTATGTGAATCATAGACTAAAATATCGATAAGGACGAAGAAATACAAACTTAAAATGAAACGTTGTTGTCATTTTGATTTCGAGATGTTTCGCGAGCGGATACATACCTTTGTCAATTGTTCCTTCGATTTCACGATTTTTCGCGCCACATCGTGCGCAGGTATATGCCTAGTATATATATATAATATATAAAAAATTATTAGGGATAAATCGATCATGTTTGTTATTTGTTCTGTTTTGTCCAGTTCTGTTTACCAAACAATGAACAGTTGTCTTGTCCCGTCCTGTTTTGTCATGTCTACGTATCGAACGCACCCTAAAGGTTTTAGAGAATCGTTCCAATTCCGTCGAAAAGCCTCCCTACATAAGGGTAGCTAAATGTTTTTGGGAAATTTTTCAAAGGGTACATTTAAATTAACTTCCAAAGATGTTTTTTTGGGCTTTAAACACGCTTTCAAAGCTTCTCTAAAAGGTGGATGATTTTTTTTCCAAAGCTTCTCTAAAAGTATTTATTAGAGACGTTTTTCCAGCATTTGATACGGTTTATAAGCGTCACTAAAAGATTCTTTTAGAGAAGGTATTTAGAAAAGCTTCTGCAAAGGTGTCGGCTTTGGTGACACTCTTAGAAACCTCTCTAAAGCTATCTTTTAGTTACACTTTTACAAACATTCTCTAAAAGTTATCTTTGGTTCCACATAACGAAAACCTTCTCTAAAACTATCTTTTAGGTACCTTTTTAATAAAATCAAATATTTCTCTAAAAGGTATATTATATTTTTTTCGTCATATATTTCAGCTTTATATTTGTATATATAATAATAATGATAATATTAATAAAATATAATAAGAAATATAATTGACCTATAAAAGCAACATAAAAATCATAAAACGATCAAATTTCATATTTATATAAAAGATACAAATCATTCGAAACAAAACCTAACGTTCAATCAATCCATACACTCATCCAAACTCATTAAAAACCATACAAGTTCATGCTACAAAGTTCCAATTTATGTACATTCAACACTCTCGTCAATTTCCTCCATTAGTCATCTCTGCAATCACTTGTTGCCCATTTCTTGTAATCTTTTGAATTCACAAACTGTCACCCCAAATTTCTTTATCGTTGAAACCAAGGAATATACGAACCCACTATTCATTTTATTTTTTTATTCACATTTTTAAGCAGAATTTTCTAATTTGTTGGGGTTGATATCAATAACCCGAAAATTCCTTTGAAGACGCAGAAATGATTAACATTATAAGTGCCTATATGTTAAAAGAGCTACAATCCAAATACGGCCAGAGACAAGTCCTCTTTGGGCTTTGTAACAATCAGAGTAGACCAAATTAGGTGAAGAAAACCTTGACATAAATGCAATAGAAAGTTTGAGTGGACTACCTTACATTACTACATTAGTTCAAAATGGTAACCAACTACAAAATGATTGGCTTAATGTGCAAGTGCAACAATGAAACCTGATGCATGCAAGCAGGCTAATCATGAGGCTTGTCCACATTCCAGGGGAGAATAAGAATAAAACTAGCATGATCTGAAGTGAGGAGTCTAAGGTATTTGTAGTGGGAAACTAGATGGCATCATGCAAATCGATCAATTTAACTGTTTTGCTAAAGATGGTACATCCTAAAGTTGTGCAACAGAGCCTTTGGGCAACACAAAACAATTATTATAAGGAAGCACAACTACTTTACAAGATCATAAGAAAAGCTCACCTTGATATTTCACAATTCTTTCAGACCAAAAGGTGAACAGGCAACAGCATACACAATAGATGACTTTACAGCATTATTAGACAAAAATGAAGACCAAAAATATGAACGAAACACGACATTGGAATAGACTTGCAACATGAGAGAGGAAGTTTAAGCATACAACGTTTAATTAATAAAGCTTGATCTTGGTCTGTGTGTGACTTAATAAGGCATAGTTGAAGTTATATTTGCAACATATCTGAAAACATAGGAGGGAGGTAGTAGAGGAATTAATTTACTTTAGGTATATTTCTCCATAGGTGTATATGTGGAAAATGTACCTGATGCTCACAACCAAAGGCCATATCCTTTCAATTGCAGACGGGGCAAAGCTGTAAGGAATGCATAAAAAATAGTTTTTAAGTATGTGATTCAAGGTCAAAATGTCTCTGGTCACACATTTCATGTTGTGATTATTTTTAGAAAACATATTTAAGTGTAAATAGAGTAGTACATTAATCTAAAAGGCGTTTTTTTATCCACATCCATACTATTCCATATTCCCATTCAACACATCAATCTAAAAAGCAGCAAAGATTCAACTGAAGTTAATTGGGAAAGTGAAGATTAAATGGCCATTCTAGCTTTCTCATAATAAGATGACTTGCAGTGAGAAATTGAAGTAAAAATCAGTTCAACAACATATGCTTACCCTGTTGCCAATCCTATTCCTACCTAAACCATTATTGAGTTAAAATTGATTATACAAGGTTGGGACTTATATATTCCATTTTAGAGAAACTACAAATTGGAGTTCTATTGACTTTACTTTAAAAAAAATGAGCTGCATCAAGTGTAGACTCTGTATATGTTTTGGCAGATCCTATCAATGCCAATTAATTAGTTAGAACTTACAAGTAACACACTAAAATCAAACCTGTTTGATGGAAAAAGAAATGACACAAGAACTTTCTTAATTTACCTTTTACTCACAATTTACCAAATGCTCAATTCCTATAATTAGTTAATGTAATAATAGATACTATAATTAGTTGATCCGATCTGCTGTTTAATCTTTACCATATTCTCCTACAAACAAGAAAAATGTGTATATATATGCTTCTTAGTGATTTGAACCCTTTTTGATTTATGAACAAAATATGATTAAAAGAACAAAGTTGGGCAATGAAACTCAAAGAATTACCGTAACTTTTGATTATGGTTACCTGAAAAGAGCAGATACAGTCTTCAAAGCTTTTCTCTTGTCTTTATCATCATGCAAATCCAATTTCATAATGAACTTCTGGAATCAAAATTCAGAAAATGAAAAGTTCAAAAGTATTTCAGAAATCAAGAAAATGCTCCCAAAAGTGAAAAAAACAGAGGAAACAAAAAGATATTTACATAATGTTCTGAAAACAGATTTGGGATTCCATTTAGAGTTCGAAATCTAAAAATGTAGCTTTGATGGCGTGCTAGTTCATTGAAAATAGATCTGGGACATGTGGAACTATTGACTTTGTTTCTTAACAACCTAACTTGTGATAGGTTCATATTAGGTAGCTGCAGCAGACCCTTCACAGTAGAATAACTGATACGGTGATACCAATAATCCAGACCATCCGCCTTGAACTTTTACACAATAGAGAGCATATAAGGTTGCAATTAAAAAGACCAACCTTGCGTGTTTCCGGGGAAACAAGTAACCTGCAAAATGCAACAAGATTTTAGATTTCAACAACAAGAGGATGAAGACAACGATAAACAAAGATATGGCCTTGCCTTAAAGTAAACAATAATAAGCCAGTAAAATTTAGACTGGAAATGAGACATACCTCCAACAATAAATAATGTGCCAGTGAGACCAAAATTGCGAATAACCCTACTATAAATAAACCAGGAGTGTGGCCCAGATAGTGGAGAGCACACGCAGCAGCACCATATGAAGACAAGTAGGACTGTTAATTCCATGAAATTACTTCACAACTTTGCCATCAAATTCCAAAGGAGTTGCAATGTTTATGAAACGAAAAGGTATAACTCAAATCGAAATATAAATAAAGACTACAAGAAGGTAACCATTGTAGATTAATGAGTTATCACAACTTAACCGAAATAGAAATTCAATTCTCACTTTCTAATTTCTATTGTTCCACTTTGTATTTTCTTTTCTCTTGATACTTAACTTCCAAAACCCAAGCCTATAGGAAACTTGACCTGTGATACAACTCTACTTCACCTCCATGAAGCTTCATCAAGTTTATACACTAGTGTAGGCCAAAACTTGATATGCATATTAATAGCCAAGAGCAACAAGATGAGCCAATTTAATCAGACCCACAAATATGAATTGCATTCGTCAATCTTCCCTGTCTAACATAAGGCATTTTTATTCTTACTTTCTGGTGGTATCCAAGGCAAGGCCCGAGTCATATAAGCTACTTCTGCCTGGATTAATATGAGCCTATCCATACCTCAACCAAAGTTTATCTACAATTCAGCAATTGAAGATGTTGTATACACTACTTTTACCCTCATTAATATCATATCATAAGCCAATCATACCTCTTTTATACACCCTCCTCTTGATACTAATTTAATTATACCCTATATAAATTACCACAATTGCTTAGATGCACTCCGAGAGAAACAGGATCATCATATTATAAAAGTTAGGAACAAGAAAGGCTCTAAAGAAGATAAAAGTTTTAACTTTATGTTACATTCAGACAGCACATAAAGATGTCATATAGATCATGGTCACACACAAGTGTTGGGCTCTGAACTGCAACCATATCTCTTAGTTGTGAATGAAGACAAGGGCTTTCAACTGGCACGCCTTTTCTGCATTAGTTATAGAAATTTTAAAAGGTGAAAACCAATCGACCCCTGTATATCTCACATAGAGGTGGTCTAAGGGACTGGGGGTAGGATGCACAATAGGGCAGAGAGGTAAAGAGCAAAGACAAACCAACTATTAAAGCCACTTACACAAAATTACCTTTCCAACAGGATAAGCAATAGGATAGCAAATGATCATCAAAACTCGGACAAGCCCCACAAAATTAGCACCCACAGCAAGCCCATATCTGGTTGATATTGCTTGTGGAATAACCTGGCATAGTATAGTACTTTTAGTCTTGATCATATAAAATATCTTGCTAAAGCAATATGTATCCAATAAATACCTCTCCAAAAATCAGCACAAAGGTCACAGACAACACCACTGCAACTGCTATGAATTTAATAAAATAAGTTTCATAGACTCCTGCAATTCTGCAAATCCCATAACATTAAGCAGCCTATATCATACAAGAAGCATCTATAGACCATATTTTAGAATGGCTCATTGACCAAATAAATGTATTAACACCAATACCTACAAACACAACAGAAAAACGTTTATTGAACCAACAATTTCTTTATTAAAACTAGTGTTTAATTAAGCGTAGAATATCAATGTTTCAAAAATACCTCATGTGAATGGCTTTGCATATGCTATATGCTGCCCTCAGGTAAGCAGGATTCCGGAAAGAAGCGCCACATTCCTCACAAACACTCATCTTCGCCCCTTTTTTCTCCACTTCTCCATCACCTTCTTTCTCCTTGATTTTGTCCTAAATTATCGCAAATATATCAAAATTAAACACAACAATTACCACTAATAGTGTTCGTGGTAATAATCATATAAAAAATTAAACAATAAAATTCAAATCCTCCTTATTAACACAAAATTATAAAATCACAACAACACTATCTATCAATAGAATCCGATTTCTATAGTGTACTATTTGGTTTGAGATCCTTCTCTAAAAGTCATCTTACCTTTTGTTACCCTTTACACTTTTGTGTTTCGTCATTTAGTTTCTTCCCTAAAAATCACCTTTAGATTCACTTACAAATCCTTCTCTAAAACCCCTTTTCATTGTAGTGCGATCATCTTCTCCACCAAAGCGTTGTTTAGCATCCCAAGGTGTGGATAAGTGTCGATGAAGATTTCCTCTTAGAACTATAATCCAACAAAAGAGTTATGTATCATACCCGGGAAAGCAGCAAAAATATCGAGGTTCCTAGCATAACACTTTTGAGTGAGTTAAACAAGATATTGGATGAAGCTAAAAGGCAAATTGGGATAAGAAGTCCTGAATCAGAAACATAAGAGATGATGTTTTTGTTAGCATACAGTATGTAACGATCAAAGTTAATCTCCGATTTTTTGTCAAGTAAAGAGAATATAAAGAAATAAGGCCGGATTTGCAAAATATCTAGAAATTGGCATATGAACTCAATGTTGAATATAAAGATTCCAAACCATGAATACTAACAAGATTTATGCATAAACCTAAAAGGTATGTCATCATTACATATTAAAACAATTAGGCATATATGAAGCAGAAGCAATGATATGGCCATCATCTTCGTCCTCGATCTACATAGAATAAATGCAATCATCTTCCTCATGGAGCAGAAGCAGCGATTCCGTGTAAGAATTCACAGACACAGAATTTTCGGTTGCATAAATCTCAAGATCCTTGATGTGGTCTGTGCAAGGTTCATATACAGCAAGTGTAGCCTCTGAATAAAAAGGACCTCCAAAATCATATTCCTTTTCTATTATAGGTTCACCACTCTTGCTAAATCCCAGAGTCCTCTTTATCCTTGCATCTGGAGCTTTAATGGTGAATAGCTTTGTAAACGATTTCGGATCACCATCCTCCATCATCCATACACTACAAACTTGATGCTTGCCTGTATTTTTAGTGTATTCAAGCACAACAAGAGACTCCCTTAGCCTGGAGACTGAAAATGCTAATTCAGGCATGTGATCCAATTCATCTGGAAGGTGAGCCAGACTATCTGGGAGGTTTATCTCTGTAAACTCATCACTACCCATATCAAATGACATAATCAAATTACGAAACCCTAATCCGCCATCCTCGTCAATCCTATCATAAGCAAACCAATAGATGAACTGACCAATAACCGTCGAAGACCATGTAAATCCAATTGATTTACGAGGCAGATTATCACATTCTAAATCGGTCCATACCCCTGAGCTCAATGTAAAAACCAGAATTTGACAGGGGATGTAACTTATTCTTTTCGGATCCGACCATATACTAATAAATCGAATATAGACAAGCATAGGATCACAAGTGTCCGGACAAACCCCAAAACCAAGGACACTTGAAAAGTGTGCACTTACCACATGAGGGACAACAACAGCAGTCGATTTTCTAATTGAAGGATTCCAGAGCAGAGCCATATCTGTAACAGAGTCGGGCCAGAGATCGCCTGGTTTTCGATGATAAAAACCGTAAAAGCACAACACGCCATGAGAGCTATCGATTATTGTCGCTAGATAAAGTTCTTCAAGGAGCGAAGGCACAGTCGGAGCAAACGTTTGTTGGGGAAAAGTGTCATCATCAACAAAACAAACACATTTTAACTCAGTTTCTTGCCGTTCTCCGACTTCGTACTTGATAAGCAGATGTTGTGGCTGAGTGTGGCTGTAACCAGCAATGAACTGAGAGGAATCGATGAATGACTTCCATGCTTTGCAGACGGATCTGAATTGAATCAATGATTTCACAGGAAGCCTTTTGATGATTTCCCGTTGGATATCGAAAGCCATGTGCGGTAACATTTTGATTTCAGGGATATGAATCTGTTTCTTTCTAGGGTTTGTAGCGTGATTGCTTGATTGGAAGATTTGTAATTCCTTTCTTCACCAAAACCGTTTGAAAACACAAATAAGTTTTTAAGGATTTGGTCCTCTGGTTTTTGATGTATTTCCAATTTAGGCCGTTAAAAGAATTTTATTACAAAAAAACTCTTATAATATGAATTTTTAATTGATTTTGGTCCCTTTTGTTAACACCGTTAAAAATATATGTTAACGGAAGGGAAATTTGCTCCAATCTTTTCTCTTTTTTCTTGTTTAAGTACTTTGTTATATTAATAGGGCTCAACGTTTATCTTTTATTTGAACATGTTGAGTAGCGTTTATCGCTGCTCAACATGTGTTTTTCATATTTTCTGGGAAAAAATAATTACTAAGAATCTTGCATTTTCTCCTTTTTGATTTTTACAGGCTCGAATTCTTTATGAAATGGGAACTCCTTAGACATTGCTTACACGACAAAATGGGAAATTACATATTTGAGAGACGTTTGCATATCACCAGAGAGAATTTAAGGATCATTCATAGGAGGACACCGTATTTGTGGGTTATATGCAATCACAGAGAGAACGATGAAGTTGGGTGAGAGGGAATGATTTTAGGGAGGGTTTTTTTAACTGGGCTAAAAACCAAGGTATCATCGATGACAGAAACCGTCTGAAACGGCATGTATCGAAGACTTTTCGACAAGAAACAACCGTCAGGAAAAAGTGGGTCGGTAAAACTATCTGACGGTTTATCGATAGGTTTTTCTCTTTTACCGACAGAATGTTGTCCCTAAACCGTCAAAATTACACTGATAGTTTAAAAAAAATAACATGACACGCCTCTTTACCAACAAAGAACCGAGTGTTTATCAATAGAAGCCATGTATGCAGATTTCCTCTGGTTCGTAGTTCCTTGATTCCTTTGGTAACACCTAAACCGCAGGAATGCTTCAATTTCAGAGTACAAGTGTACCAATTGCCGGTGGCGGAGCCACCTTGGAGCCAGAACAGGTACCGGCTCCCCCTAAAACTTCAAAATTTAATAAAATTTGATATATTTTCAAACCTCAATTACCCTTGAAACTTTGTTTATTTATATCAAATTCTTCTTTTTCTTACTTTATTAATGCCAAATTTTCGAAGGGTTGTAAAATAAACAAGTCTTATTTTATTGGATTCACATTTTTAAGATAAATTTAATGTATTAATAAAGGGTTTTTCTTATTTACATGGTTATCTACACACCTCTTGTATTCGTTTGTATAAATATAGACATAGTTATATTGTTTAACTCACTAAACAGTCCCTAAGTAAACTTGAATTTAATCCTACTAAAAAATAAACTTAAGGGATTCACTACAAAACGAACAAATAAGAAGTGCAATTCTTTCATGTGTCTTGTGTTAGAGTCTCACGTTGGTTACACTTAAGCTATTATTTTTACTTTTATAATATATGTTGGAACCACCTTTCTCTCGTCAATGACTCTTTTAAAAAGTAATTTGGGGTTTCACATATCATCATATCTTGCAATAACGGTATTAGAAGAAAAAAGTTAAGGACTTTTGGAAAAGTGAAAACTCAAAAACTTTACTAAACCAATAGGTTGAGAGACCCAGTAAGAAATTGGTAAGGCCGAGCATGACACCTTTGCCTCATATGTCAATCGTAGAAATCTCCCCCGACATCGGGTTTCATAATCTGTGAGTGATTGTGTTTGGAGAAAAACAAAACAAATACGGAGAAAAAAGATAGAGTAATTAACTAGAGACATCGTGATCATATCCAAATAGATTACAACTGCATACATTTTGGTTCTGGAAAAGAAGCAATGCATAAATTATCCGGAGGAAAATCACACACAATTTTGATATTAAACCATCACTCGAGAAAGATGCTGACCACCAAAAGAGGGAGGCCAAATTAATAATTCAACAATCCACCCATATAAACGAAAAAAGTGTACTAGCAGACTCCATATACTTAGATAATTGCATAAAATAATATATTCTTAAGATCCTTGTGAAAGTCTTCATTCGAAAGAGATTGCGTGTTGGAAATTTGAGTGTAGGTTGGAATTTTTCCATCCCACATTGGTAGAAACACAAAAGAAATTGTAGCTTATAAGTCTATCCTCTCAAGTGAGTGTTGAGTAAATTGGTAGGCTTATGGTGGGGGTCTCAAAGAAGTGCAACGCGCACGCGTGGCCGAGGCCGCGGTTCTCGTGAAGAGTCGCGCACGCTCGCATCAGAGCTGAGGAGCCTCGCCCCGAGCTACGAGCTTTCTTTTTGTTGATCGAGATATAGAGAATTAATTAAGTGATTTGAGCAGATAATTAATTATGGAGATAATTACGTTTTTTAATCTATTAAAAATGTGGGTTTATTATGGCAAATCAGTTGGAGACTTAGTCTCCAACTCCAACTTCTTCTCCGATTCTTGGGGAGGAGTTTAAGGAATATTCTCTGATTATTCCTTGATTTTTCAACTATAAATAAAACCTTCTATTCCCTTTGTTAACAACTGAAAACTTAATCTCTTTTCTCTCTATACGATTTGCTCCTGCTATCTCTCTCTCGATACCTGCTTTCTGTATCACGAATTGTTCATCACAGAACAACTCTGTTATCTACTAATTTTCTGTCAAGCTTTGCATTAAACAGTGAATACTATAGTTGTTAGTATTCGACTAATACTTCATCAAATCCTGGGCTAAGCGATTGTAGACTCACAACTTCATAGAGTGTCGCCAAAACCTTTAAGGACAGGTTTATACCGTGCAGTTTTCTATTTCATCGTCACAAGAAATCAGGTTGGTGGTTATTTTCTGCATTGGTTTTTTGTTTTAGTCCAGTAGAGTGGACACTCTTTTCTCTACCCCTTCTTCTAATGATTCTATCGAGTAGGATAGAAACGTTTTATAGGAATTATTATTTGATTATTTTTGACATTCTAAAAATGTTCTAATTTTTATATATATAAAGCTGTGAATTTATATATATAAAGCTGTGATTTATATATATACAAAGCTGTGATTGTTATATATATAAAGCTGTGAATTTATATATATAAAGCTGTGATTTTTAATTTCTAAATTGTTCAAATTCAACATTGCGTACACCATCAGATTATGATCCCTAATTAATCTACCATCTTCAGCAATCCTGCTATCATAAGCAAACCATTTAAGTTATATATATATATATGGTAAACATTTATAAGCGATAGAAGCAAGATGAAGGAGAAGAGATAACAATCAATTGGTGTCCATTCATACTCTTAATTTGCTGCTGTATACTAATACCTAAAAGTTAATGTCATCATTAATTAACTACTACAACTATTAGGCATTTATGAATTGAAAACAGCTATAATGTGCAAAACATACAATTGAAATACACCAAGTTTTTGTAATCAAGATCAGTCTAAGAACCCAAATGCTCAAAGCTGTCACTTTGCAAGTGTCGCAACAGCGTTGAACAAAAAGGCATCAGTACAAGCCAGCACCCAAAAACATGACTTATAAAGGGAATTTTTTTAACATTCACAAAAAACGTGTGATTCATCATCAGTAATGTCATAAACATTGATCTCACAGCTAACACAAGCGCATTAAACTTTCTATCAACTTAAACGAATATATATGCACCATAATTTCACTTGGATCACTGTACCTTGCTAGCCTGTTCTAAAAGTCACCTCTTCATGTCGCACCTTACAATGTGGTCCTCATCATGATCGAGCAGAAGCAACGATTCTGTGTAGGAACACGCAAAGAATGAATTTCTGTTTCCGTGAATCTCAAGATCCTTGATGTGCTCCAAGCGAGGTTCATAAGCAACAAGGGCACAATGTTTATCATCTTGCATTTCAACTATAGGTTCACCACTCTTCCTAAATCCCAGAGGCCTAGAAAATGATGCATTTGGTGCATTAATGGTGAATAGCTTTGTAAAGGCTTTTGAATCACCATGCTCCATCATCCATACAGTACAAAATTTGTTCCATGACTTCCATCCATACTCAACCACAGCAAGAGACTCCCTTAGCCTAAAGATAGACAAATCAAAAGAGTTCAGTATTTTAGCTTCAGCCAAATAGTCTGGTAGGTCTACCTCTCTAAACTCTTCAGAGCCCATATCAAATGACATTATCAGATTACGACGTCTACGAATTGTACTTTGTCTACGAAGTCTACCATCCACATTAATCCAATCGTATGCAAGCCAATAAATAAACTGACCTATAACTGCCTGAGACCATGTAAATCCAATTGATTTACGAGGCAGCTGCTGATTGCTACTTAAACATGTCCATTCCCCTGAGCTCAATGTGAAAACCATAACTTGACAGGGGATGCAACTTATACTTTCAATTTCCCTAATATCATCAATATATGTAATGTTGACAAGCTTAGGGTCTTTGGTGTCAGGACAAACCCCAAAACCAAGAACAGAATTAAACGACTGACCTACCACATTAGGTACAGCAACAACAATCGATTTTCTAATTGCCGGATTCCAAAGAACAGCCATTTGTGTTTTAAAGGAATCGTCTGGCTCTCCAATCAAGCACAACAAGCCATGCGAGCTGCCGATTGGTATTGTTATTTGATCGAGAGGAGGAACAGGTAGGGCAAACTTTTGTTGAGGGAAAGTATCGTCATCATGGACAATAGAAACATATCTTACCTCACAATATCCGACTTCGTAGCTTATAACCAGATGTTGCGACTGAGTTCTGTAACCAGCAATGAACTGAGAGCTATCGATCAATGACTTCCATGCTTTGCAAACCGATCTGAATTGAATCAATGATTTGACGGGAAGTTTTTTGATAATTTCCTCTTGGATATCGAAACTCAAGTGGGGTGACATTTTGATTTTGATTTTGGGAATATGAATTGAATTTGTTTTTAGGGTTTATAAGGAGTGAAGTCCTGAACCGGAAGATTTGTATTTCCTCCTCATCAAGAAAACCATTCAAAAAACAAAATACGTTAGAGTAAACTTCTATTTTTGTCCCTATAATTTGGTGTTTATAACTATTTTCATCCTTGGTCTTTAAAGATTGTTTTTTTCGTCACCGTGGTTTCCATTTTGTTTCTTTTTTCGTCCTTATCACTAACCCCCATTAGTTTTTAAAAGTTAATTCATGGGAATTTTAGTCTTTTTATCATTTGAACTATTTTTCAATTAAAAATGTTATTATTTTCTATTATATTATTTTACTTTATATAAATATATATAAACTAAAAAAGAAAACCTGAAACTCTACTTCAGTTGACACCCCCCCCCACATGATTTTCCAGCCAAAAAGCCTCTTCGTTCTTCTTTAATTAACTATTCATATGTGAACCCTCACCCTGTGATTTCACCATCAAACCAAAATATAAAATATAAAATCAAAATCAATAACACCACCAAAAGCAAAACAAAATAAACCTAAAAAAACTCAAAACCAAAACACTCCAAACTGTTGACCAAAATCAAAATCAAAAATCTTACAAAAATCTACCCTAAAATGGAAGGTCGTTGATTTTCGTATAGGCTAGAGAACAACGAACAAGACGGAGAAATGGTCGATTGTTGCTTCTGCAATAGGTCGAAGACGACAGATAATGGTGGCGGTGGCCCTTGTTTCTGTCGCCGAAGAAAAGAGGAAAAGTTATGGTCTGAAGCAGAAGAAGGCGCAGATGCAATATGGAGGTTCTTCAAGATGAGACGTTGAGGAAGAAGTGACATATATCATACAATAATCTAAACCCTACATGATATCAACTTCATATAGGCTCTATAATTTCAGGTCGTTTAGATGATCAAATTTATACAAAAATAGCCTGAAAGAAAATAAATGACAAGATAATAACCCAACCTCACATACGATAGATAGTAATCATGGACCCTGGCATCGACCTAGTCGATGGAACAACATCACCATACACCCCAATTGATCCCCTTACTTTTCCCTTCTTCCCATCAGTAGCCAATTTACACGTAACATGGTGCCCATCAATGTTCTTCATTGGATCAATAAGTGAACTCTTGGCTCCTTGTTCAGTCTTTATATATGAAAAACACAAACCATAAAGGACCTTCTTCTATTTCCCCATACAACGAAAAAATATTCAAGAGTCTCTTCGGGAATATCTTAAACAAAACATTCCCTACATATATCTTCCTTTTTGACACATCAATGCAACCAGATTCCCTAGCAGCGACTAATTGGGCCACCACGATTCTACCATCGATCTTCTTGTTGGGTTCTTTTAAAGCCAAAATGGCACCATCATTATGCTTATAAGTAACAAACCCATAACCTCTCGACTTACCAATGGCTTTATCAGCTACAACAACATCCTCGAGCTCCCCAAATGACGAAAAGACCGATCGTCGAGCTCCCCAAATGACGAAAAGACCGATCGAAGCTCTTATCAGTGGTGGTTTCACATCCGACACTACAGATAAAGAGTTTGCAAAGGATGGTATCAGAGTCGGAAATAGAACGGATGGCGTCTAAAACTGTGGGGTCACGAACGACGACAGTTTGCAAGACATCAACAAGCTGATCTTTGGACAGTGGTTCAAGGATCTTGCGTGCATCTTGTGGCATGATACCGATGGAGGAAAGTGAAAATGGCGGAACAACAACATATTCCGGCAATGAGTATGACTTTTTATATAATGTTTTAAGATTATATAAAGAAAATTACAAGGAGGAGTTTAAAGACCAAAATACCCCTTGATTTAACTGACTTTTTAACGGATTTAGTTTGAAGGACGAAAAGAGAAACGAACTAGAAACCACAGGGACTAAAATAGTAAATTTGAAAGACCAGGGGACGAAAATAGTTATAAACAACAAACCATAAGGACGAAAATCGTAGTTTACTCAATAAGTTATTAGAGTAAATTACATGTTTTGTCCCTCTACTTATATATTTTTAAGGTTCTTTATTCATTTTTCAATAGTTTCAACGAATGCATTCTTACAACGACTTGGGTCCCTATCACTAACTCTTTTAAAATAGCCCGTTAAAGCAAAGGGCATTGTCTCAGATTTTATCTCAGGTTCTTGCCCAAATCCGACTTCATACCTTAAAAGTAGATGGTGCGATCGAGTGGGGATGACTTTGTAACCAACAACAAAATCAGAGCAATTGATGAATGACTTCCATGTTTGCACACCGGTATTAATTAAATCAATGATTTAACAAGAAGTCTTTCGATGATTTGTACCGGGGTATTGAAAGGGTTTTGGGTTGACATTTTGATTATGTGGATATGAATTTGTTTCAGGGGTTTATAAGGGAAGATCGTTATGTAAAACGAAAGATTTGTAATTCGTCTTCCTTATGAAAACCATTTGAAGAACAAATAGCTTTTAGGGTAAATTACATGTTTAATACATGTGGCTATATGCTTTTATGGTTCTTATCCTTTTTCTAAAATTTCAACGGATTGTATTCCTATAGTTGTCATTTTATACCGACTTGAATCCTTATCACTGGCTCTGTTAAAATAGTCAATTAAGCTAAGAGATATTTTAGTCTTTTTGTTGTTTTATCAGAATTTCCATCTAAATTTTTTTTAACGGTCCTCGTCTTTTTTGTTCTCACCTCCCCCCATCTCTCCCGTGAGAAACTATCACTCTAACTATCAGGTTATGTGCACAAAGTGACATATTAAAACACTAAGGTTTCAAATATAAACATACTAAAATCACATTATAAACATACTAAAACAATAACGTTTCAGATAATGAACATACTCACAACAATAGATTTCAAACAATGAACTCACCGAAATCACTTTATAAACAGGCTAAAACAATGAGGTTTCAGATAATGAACATGTTGAAATCACATAGTGAACATACAAAACAATAAGGTTTCAAATAATGAACAAACAGACTAAAAACACATTTTAACACACTAAAACATTAAGATATATACTATTACGTATATGTGCATATTGTAATACTATCACATTGTGATCCAAATGTATCACAAAGTTAACACCAACTAAGTGTATATATGGTGTGAATGTTATTATCACATTGTACGTACATCATACTCTATTATTGTGCATGTTATATATAGATAGTCTATTCTTCGGTGGAGAGAAAAAAGATGAAAGCCATTAATTAAATATGATATTTTGGACTAAAATAGATTTCAGTAATCTCTAAAATTGGAAGTATATCAAATGAAGGCCTCCTATATATTCTTTTACTAACATTACCCTAACCTATTATACTATTAATTTTTTACATACTTCAATCAAATTAAACTGTTCTAACTTCTAAAGCAAAAATTCAATTGAATAAAAAAAGTTACATCATAACACCCATTTAAAACATATGCATTTAACATTCTAATTAGTATATTGTTCCAATAAAGGATCAATTGACGCATTTCAAACTTCAATGGATGACTTTTTAAAACCAATTAAACTCCATAAAAGCAACTAAAACCAATTGAATGCATAAAACCAACTAAGGGGTTAAATTGTTTGTCTGGATAAGTATGTGTGATTAAGTGGCGAAAGATGGGTTTGAGGGAGGCGGGGAGAGAGAGAGATGAATCATTTCTGATGCATTTATGGCATTAATTTGTTTGAGGTGGCTTAATGTGAACAGGTGAGGGGTCCTCACTTGTTCCATATACCATTTTGGCTTAAATGGTTATAAATATGCATGTTTAAATAATTTTATGTTAATAAAATTATAAATGTTAAAATCATTTAAATATATTGGTAATCTAAGTCATTTATAACTAGTGGCAACCCCGTGCGTTGCACGGTAGCGATAATTTTTTTAAAAAAAGTACTTGACCGAGTTAAAATAGAACATAATTTCTTGCTTAATAATTAATGAGTTACAATTTAAAATGAAGAATATATTTATATAAGTGGTTTATTTTCACGTATTGAAAACTTTTTATTGTTATGAAGAGTTTGACACGTATTGACATTAACTTTATTGTTACGAAGAGTTTGACACGTATTGACATTAATTTTTTTGTTATGTTATTTAGAATGAAACAACATGTCATACACCCATTGACCCATATCATTATTGTTGTTACGAAAGTTTTGAGGAATCACTGTCTGGCTCAAATTTGAGTTTGATAATTTTGAAGTTTGAACTTAAAAAATGTTGCTTATTATTTTAATGACTCAAACTTGTAATGCGCTAATATGATATCCAACTTGATTCGTTCCAAAAGTTCGTTTGATGCTCTTGAGTTTATATATAAGGTGACATATAATAAAAACACTCTAACAAACATGTTGACATTAAGTTTTAAACTTAAGACCTAAAGTAGATGTATAGATTTTTTGAAAAAATATTGTTGGCCAATATATTTAGTCAAACCTATTTTTAAATTTTTCAAGCCAACTTCTACTCATATATAACCATCTATTTTTAAATTTTATCATCTTCATAGTAATGTGGGATAATTTAACCAAACCATAATTTAACGTTTAATAATACTCAAACTTGGTTAGGCCACATCATCAGTTGTGGCGATAATTATTTCAGGAAATATATGTATCGAGATAAGATATATAAAATATAATTCGTCAGTTAACAGTTAATTGAATACAATATAAAATAATTGATGTGTTTCAATGAGTGGTTAATTTGTCTTATATATATAATTTTTTTTTGGAAAATGAGAGTTGACAGCCAATATCAAACCTCTCTTCCAAATCCTACTTTCTTGCTAATTTATTATGGGATTTCAATCGTGAGGTAAAACATATTTATCCAACTAAAATTTTGATTATCAAAATCAACCCTTGTTTTTTACAGTCATCTTCATTCTCCAATCTTGCACCTTGCATCAAGGTGGGATAATTGAACTACAACACAATGCAATATTTTAGAATACTGAAATCTCACAATGTTATCTTATTATTTATGGTTGTTCTTTTTTATATAAATAAAGTCACATAAAGATTAATATTTTATAAAATTTGATTTTTAGCGAAAGAGGTCGACTAAAATGAGACAACCACATAGGTTGCCACAAACTTTTAAACTTGTAAGTCATCTTATCCGCCTTTTCTTTTGTTTACCTCATCTTCCAAATTTATTATATTTACGTTGATGTGGATTAACCAAATAAGACAGCTCATGCACCTTTTATATACTAATCTATTCTTTCAAATCTATCTTTTTTTATTGATGTGGGATAAATAAATAAGACATTTCATCCAACTATTATATACTAACATCTTCTTCCAAATCTATTGTCTTTATGTCAATGTGGGACAATTAAATAAGACATCTCATTCAACTTTTACATACTCATCCATTCTTCCAAATTTATTTTCTTTTTATCAATGTGGGATAACCAAATAATATCACAATTCAAGATTTGAGAATACTTAAATCTTCTTGTGACTTGTGAGAAAATAAAAAGACATCAAGGTTCAACATTGATAATATTGTATAAATTGATGAAATATGATGATTTGTATACATTTGTCTATCGATTTATTTGCTTATATAAATGGGTATTTTTAACAAAAATAGGGGTCAGCCAAAAAGAATATTTAGCCAAGTAATCCTTTAATTTATCAAAATCTAAATCTCTGTGTTTCTACAGGTATATCTTCATTCTCCAATCTTATATTCACTCATCAATGTGAGATGTGTAAAACACCACCAGAATATAGTAGTATTTGAGAATACTCGTATCTCATATCAAATCCAAATGTCCTCGTTTCTTATAGGTACCTACATTACTCAAATCTCATAATGTCATATCATTCTCTATGGTTCTTTCTTATATATATATATATATATATATATATATATATATATATATATATATATATATATATATATATATATTAGATTTCTTAATCCACATCATGATATGTCATTTTGTCGTGTTTTTCATTTTATGTATACAAAGACAAAAAGATATAAAAAATAAACAAATTAAATGAAATAAGTGTATCTTATTAGTTGTAATACAATATATATCAACACCAATAAATTTATAACTAAAAATCAACTCTTTAATCCAAAATGGATTAAAACAAATCATAAATCATGTAAAAAAAGTTGGCATACTTTTCCCTTTTATAATCATCTTCATGTTCCAACATTTCATCTTTCTATCAATGTGGGATGGCCAAAGTTAACCACAATCCAATATTTTAGAATTCTCAATCCATATTGTACCATATATTTAAAGATAAAGATAGTTGTAATACAATATATAATATATATTCAACATCAACAAATTTATAACTAAAAATAAACTCTTTAATCCAAAATGGATTAAAACAAATCATAGATCATGTCAAAAAAGTTGGAATTATTCTCTTTTTATAATCAACTTCATGTTCCAACATTTCATTATTCTATCGATGTAGGATAGTCAAAGTTAACCACAATCCAATATTTTAAATTTTTCAATCCACATTATGTCATGTCATTTCTCTTGGTTTTTGCTTTATTATATCAATGTGGGATGACCAAAGTTAACCACAATCCAATATTTTAAAATTCTCAATCCACATTGTGGCATGTCATTTCTCTTGGTTTTTGCTTTTATATATATAAAGATGTATAAAAATAAAGATAGTTGTAATACAATATATAATATATATTCAACATCAACAAATTTGTAACTAAAAATAAACTCTTTAATCCAAAATAGATTAAAACAAATCATATGTCATGTCAAAAAAGTTGACATTCTTCTCTTTTTATAACCAACTTCATGTTCCAACATTTCATTATTCTATCAATATGAGATGACCAAAGTTAACCACAATCCAATATTTTAGAATTTTCAATCCATATTGTGTCATGTCATTTCTATTGGTTTTTGTTTTTATATATATAAAGATAAAGATGTATAAAAATAAAGATAGTTGTAATACAATATATAATATATATATTCAACATCAACAAATTTGTAACTAAATATAAACTCTTTAATGCAAAATAGATTAAAACAAATCATAGGTCATGTCAAAAAAGATGACATTCTTCTCTTTTTATAACCAACTTCATGTTCTAACATTTCATTATTCAATCAATGTGGGATGGCCAAAGTTAACCACAATCCAATATTTTAGAATTCTCAATCCACATTGAACCATGCCATTTCTCTTGGTTTTTGTTTTTATATATATATAAAGATTATTATATAATAAAAAGACATTAAAACTCATGTTAGGGGTAATCTGGTCATTTTAACAGTTCTGTCCCATCCTGTCCAATTTACCAAACACAAAATAGTCAATTAGTTCTGTCATGTTCTAGTCGTACCAAACGCAGAACAGACAATTAGTCATGTCCCGTCTGCGTACCAAACGCCACCTAAAGAAACACTCCAATATGGCTAAGCGATTCAGACCATTAAGTTGTAAGTAAACAACCCCTAAAACCAATTAATAAACATGATTAAATAAAGGATGACATTGAACCTTAACAAACTACTTTATCATTATCTTTTAAAAAACTCAACCTCTAAAACAAAAATAAAGTGTATGTTTATTTTTAAATTTAAAATATTTATATTACGATAAAATTTTAAAATTTTAGTTTTTTTATTATACAATGTATTATAAAAGTGTTATAACCCGGTAAGTTACGTCTATTATTAATGTTATAATGTTAAAGGGGACTTATTGGTTAGGTATTATATGTTTAAGGGTCTTATTGTCACTAATTGGTAATTAGAGGTCCTTAGTGTTATTGTGTTCATAGTTATGATGACTCACCTTCTTTATGATGTGTCATAATCTCTAATTTCCAGATTTTGAGTGTGTGATATGTGTGTATGTTCTCAGAGTGTCGACTAAGAAAGGAAAACAAAGAAGAAGTATGGAGGGGGGAAAAGGGAAGAAGAACTCTTAGGGCGCGTTTGGTTTAGGGGAATAGATTGGAATGGGTTGGATTTCAAGTAAGGATTTGGATTTGGATTTGGAGGGATTGGATTGGATTGGATTGGGGGATTTAAAATCCTGGCCCATTGCAAAGGAATCAAATCCATCATGTTAAGGATTTTAAGAAGGTCAAATGATTTCAAATCCGGTTAACAAATTCTATTCCTGCAAACCAAACACAAGATTGGAATGAATTTGAAATCCAAATACCTCCAAATCTATTCCAATCCCGCAAACCAAACGCGCCATTAGAGTTTGTTTCATTTTAGAGTCAAGTGGATAGCCTAAGAGTTCTACAGGTATTTCCTTATGTTTTCTTTATCTTCCCATCTTGATGTATGATGAGTTTAGTTTTGGAGTTCATGTTGTAAGTGCTTTTCCTTGGATAATTCTTTGAGTTTGTTTATGTTTTTGTTTTTTGAGTCGAAATCATCTTAATTTACGGGTTTTCATAGTGTTAAAAGTTATGTTTCTTCAAGTTCATATAGTTTTGAGTTCCTTTTATGGATAGTTTTGAGTTTCATTCTAGATGTTGTGACTTAAGTTTAAATGTTGTTTAGATGTTCTTGGTAGCTCATTCAAGCTTAGATCACGTCAATTGCATGATTTCCTTGCTAATATATAAAATTTGAAGTCTTGATGAAGTGTGTTTTGAGTATGAGAATGTTTGGAGCTGAACAAGGGATGTTTTAGGTGGAGGAGCCCTGTCCAACGACTTAGGAGACTTGTTGGGCGACCTCCAGGTCGTGGGATAAGCCGCACAAGTCAATGTTTAAGCATTTTTTGGTTTTTCGTTCATTGTGCTCTTGTGTCGTTTTTGGGCGTAATATAGCGGTATGGGTACTCGTTTTGATTGCCGAATAGATTTTGAACACTTTGAACATGTTATTAAGTGCTTATCACAAACTTTAAGTCTTGTGTTTGGTGTCGGTTGTTCGGTTTCTAGCTCGGATGCAATTCGGGGGTGTCCGGTGGGTCATTTTAGGTCGCATATTGTCGTAGTGAGTCTTATATACATATAATTATGTGGATTTCATCAAGGTTTATATATTACAGGCTCGATTACTCGTCAGTGAAGTTTGATATAAGTGGTGCTCGGTTGTGTCGTTTGCGCGTGTGTGGCTTCATACTCTTAATAAGGTGAGTTTTCTTTCAACCATTTTCAAACTGGAATACTTATATTAATAATTGATTATTATGGAATGCATATAATCATGGTTGTGAATTGATGGACTATGGTTAACGAGATGAGATGATATGTTATTTGAGTATCATGTACTACTGTAGTGGCATGGTTGTGTTTAATATCCATGTAACCTTTAGTTATTATTTTTCCACATTAGAGGTAACCGGTTTAGTACTGAAAAAGTAATATGAAGGTTCTGCTTCAAACCAAAAATGAAGATGTTGAAAAGTTAATGTAACACCCACAATTTCAAGTAAGCTTCTAGACCCCTCTTATCCTCAAATGTCACTTGTGTACGAAAAATAGGATTTTCAGGCTTCAGCAGGGGTGGCGTGACTATGTCCGGCGATTGTGACAGTCACTGTCTCCAATTGCAATGTCGCAGGGTTTGAAGGGGCTTTGGTACATTTAGGGCGAGAGTGCCCGACGATTGTGACATTGTCACTCTCGCCATGGCACAATCGCGGAAAGGGGTATAGCCACGGTACATGTGTCGCGATAGTGACCCTCGACAATGCCATGGTCACTATCGCATGGCACAATCGTCGGCGGGGTACAAACTTCAATAAATCGTATTTTTGGGCCTTTTTCTCATTCATTCTTTCACCCACTTTCTTCTAAAACTCTTTCAACCGAACCCTTCTGCTTCCACTGTGATTTTGAGCATTTATGGCACCAAAACTTGGAATTCCAAGTAATCCTTCATCATCTATCAAGGTGGAAGCTAGAACTAGAATCCTCTCCATCTTCTTTATTATCTTCATCAATTTCTAGGGTTTTCACCTAACCCTTTTCATCATTTTGGAAGTTTGGGAGTTTATGGTTCAACTTGGTGACCTAGAAGTATTTTGGTTGGTGGATTGAAGTTATGGATAAGGTAACCTCCTCTTTTCTTCATCTATGGAAATTAGGGTTTTGACATAAGTTAAGATATTCATGTATAATGTTTGGGGAACGATTCTAAATGGTTGAATATGATTATTTGTGGTTGGAAACTTGTGTATCTAGGTTTTGGAAGGATTTGCTTGTAGATTCAAGTTTCTCCAAGGAAACACAAGTTGGGGTAAAATCTGGATTTAGTCTAAATCTAGCAAGGTGAGTTCAAGTTGATTTGTGAAAACGGTGTACATGCCAAAATGTCCGTTTAACCGTGTTTATATGTTTTACATGAAATTGTTAATTGTTGAGTTATTTGGTGAATCTTGATTATTTGAAGTGTTTGATTTTATAAACTATGTAAAACACCCACGTTTGGGATTTTGAGCATCTTGACAAATAAATCATACACATTGGTATTTTAATTGATCTATTTCATGAAGTAGAGTTTGAGTATAAATGAATTTTATGGTGTGTCTTGGTTATGACTTTGATTTTGTGTTATAGGGTGTTTTGAAGAAATAAATGATATAAACTCACTTGGAAAATGATTTGTCCCAATCTAAACTACGTTTGAGTTAATTATATGTTTTGGTGTATGGGTTTACATAAGTCCGGGTTGTTTACGTTTGATTTCATTTTACGATTTACAACGTTGGGTCTTTGGATTTGTCGAGCATATGACTCGATTTGGATTTCGTTGGGTCTTGGGGACACTTGTCCGTTTTTAATAGCTCCATGTAGAGCGTTTGGTTACAATTTGCATTTACTGCATCTTTTTGAGAATTACATGTTTTGAATGCGTTAGTTCATTCGTTTGGAGTCATGTAATGTTGTAGTTAGTGCAATGGATCCATAGGCACGGTGTTCTTTTGTCCAGTTTTGGACAAGTTCACCACTTTGGCACGGAATAGGATCGAGTCACCATGGTAAGTAAGGTGTAGACCTATACGGTCGGGCAGGATCCCATTGGTAGTAAGGTGTAATTCCCTTGTGCTAGAGTTCACCGTTTTGGAACTCTCAAGAATAGACCTAGAGGGGTTGACTTGATGTTTTCGAGCGATAGACTCAGAGGAGTTGAGCTCGGTGGGTTTTTATATGTATAACCCACATGCTTTGATTTCTTACATAATAATGTGACCTACTTTTGTGTTCCGTCATACACTATGTAATCGGGTCTTCCCCGTCACCGCAAGGTGTTGTTTTGGTTATGGAGCTTTATAATCCATGTTTTCGGTGACGCTTTGAGTATGGATTGTTATCCATGTTTTGGGTTTTTCATACTAAACTTTATCCATGTTTTGGATGTTTTGCATAATAAAGTTTATCTACGTTGTCAGTATTTGTTTATTAAAGTGTCAGTTATGGCGAGTTTTGTGTTTTAGATTTATATTTGAAGAAACGGTTGTCTCATGATTTTAATCACAAATAGGGGATGTTGAAAAGAGATTGTCTTCAGATTTAATGTATTTCGTCTTGGTCGTTCCAGATGGAACGTGTCATCATTTTGGAAATCATGATTTAAATAACATTCTTTAAGTTTAATGCTTTATACGTTTATGATGAAAACTCTTAAGCTCACTAGGCGTTAAGCCTAACCTTTTTATTTATCGACATGTGCATCAGATCCAGTTGGGGTTTGATTCTAGCGGTGCCATGAAGAGATGAGCAATAGATTTACACGAGGGTGAATATTTTGGTGAAGTCTTCCGTAGTTGGAGATAGTGATTGTTATTGGGTTTTAGTAACATCCGTACCCTTTATAGATCGCGTATAAGGATTGAAATGTGTTTATTAAAGGTAAACCTTAATTTGTCGTTGTAGATGATTCAGTCATCGATGTAATTAGAAAACTTTAATTAGTTGCTATTTCTAGATAATGAGGGTGTTACAGTTAAAATATCCAAAACAAGAATCAACCCATAATTGGTTTCATTTTAAGGCAACTTTCTTTATATAAAACCACAAACAATATGGAACTAATTTAATTAAGTTAGACACAATATCATATTTAGAGCACTTATCCGAACCTCCTATAGGAATCTCATAAGGTAACTTTGCTTTTCAACGGTTTTCATAGGAAACAGAATCAAAAAATTTAGAAGGAAGACGACAAATCGTGTAACCCCCACCTTCCATATGTTGCATCGCTCCACTCCACTCCCGTTGTCCAAAAGTGGCATCCCCACATCTCTCTTCACACTAGCAACCTCACAAATCTCTCTTTTCATACTAGAAATTTCCCAAATCTTCCTTTTCTCAATAGGAACTTCCCTTATAAACCCTAGAAATAAATTCAAACTCCCCAAAATAAAATTCTCACCTTGCTTGGCTTTCGAAATCCAATTAAAATCATCAAAAGGAATCCTGTCAAATCATTGATTCAATTGTGTGCATAACATGAAAGTCATTGATTGATAGCTAGGAATTTATTGATGGTTACAATGTTCGCCAAACTCAATCGCAACATTTGTCTATAAGGAACGAAGAAAAAATGGAGAAAAAATTTGTTTCTTTTGTCGATGATGAAACTTTCCTCCAACAAATTAAAAAGTGTGTTCCAACTAGATCCATCATCATTGAAATGCTCCATAAATGTTCCATTTATAAATGACGGAAGGCCAAGAAGATAACATACAATTATTATCAATGAAAATCATTCGTTCTTAACGGCAAAGGTTGTGGCATACTGGTTAAGGCCCCGGGGGATGTGGTGGAATATCCCATCTGCCCAGGGTTCGAATCCAGACGTACACAACAATTGTGATCATTGAGGTTTAATCAGCCTGATGTTTTACAGTCATAATTTGCCAAGGGATTAGTCTAGGCATAGCCTAGGACACCCTCCCCCCACCCAAAAAAAAAACATCCGTTCTTCTATTTTCTCTTTATGATATCAAAGTTGAAAAAAGTACGTCAAACCAAACACCTCCTTAGATGTCGGTTCTTTGGGTACTCAAAATCATTTGTGATTTATTTTGGTAAAACAAAAGTCATGGCTAACTTCTCACCATCGGTAATCAATGCATAAAAATTCTCTCCAGATTCAAAAATGATCCATATAATTTAATCTGGATCCTCCAAAAATAATTGTTCGTTGTATACAATTAATTGATAAAGTATTTCTTAAAATTAATCAACTAGATTAACACATGTCAATACTTATCAAAAAAGTGGTATTCACGAATTATGAGTTCTTTTCAAGGCCATTCATTAGCCTTGGGTACAAAAATATAGGTTACAAAATAAATCAAAGCAAAATCCATTCAAAAAGTACTCGCATATACCAGGTCTGTACACATACCATATATCTAACCTTAAGGGCATAAATATTGTTTCCGTGAAAACATCAGCTTATATACACTAACATAAGTAAACCTATTCGAACCAAAATACCAAGTGTGTCACTGTCAGAAGAAGGGTCTAGGGATGTATGCAAACATATCTTCTAAATCGTTTTCGTGAGAATCCTGACGTATCCTTATCCTTGTTTTGGTTACCGACAACTTGGAAGCTACATCCTTAAATGCTCTATAGCATAGAGCGTTTAGGAAAAATCTGCTTACATCCTACCCCATGTCATAGACCTTATATTTAGGGTTTATTGGGTTCCTTTGGTTTGGTTTGGTTTTATGCTTCACAAACTACAGACCATAGGAAGATTGATGGCAATTTGTACACACCCCAAATGGCATAAGTTTTAGTCAAACCTTCAAAAAAATGAAGCATCATGACTAAGGGGTTGTTTACTAAAGGTTTAATAGGTAAAAGCTTACTTGTTCTATCACCACTCTTAGTTATCTTAATTATAAGGCAACATTTCCGAACATCATTCTCTACGTGAGTGTTGTTTGGTATCCCATGGTGTTAATAAGGGACATGAAAACCAGTTTGTGGGCAAGATATTTGAGGATTTCCTCTGAGAACTATGAATATACCAAAAGAGTTATGCATCATACCCTGAAAAGATAAGAGATTTAGCATACATTATGTAATGGTCAAAGTTAATCTCCGATTTTTTGTCAAGTAAAGAGAATATAAGAAAATAAGGTCGGATTTGCATAATTTCTGGAAATTGGCAGATTTTCAGTTGGAAAGTATCGGATGTGTTCCAATATTATCCACTGAAATATGTTTCAATATTAAGGCATGAAGCATAAACATTACTTTTGATACATTCAAACATTTATCAAGCTTAGAAGAACAGATGAACTCAAGGATGCATATAAAGATTGCAAACCATGAATACCAACAAGTTTCTGCATGTATATGAATGCGTGAAACGTATATCATTAAATACTAAACATAAGCATCATTCTATTCTATATGTGATGCATTTAACTTTTTAATAACTTAAACTAATCTGTATGGTCAAGTCTCAAGCCTTACATGTCGCGACGGAGGGCACGACATTTTTCAAGACGTGACATCAGATCGTAAATTTGTATGTCATATATTGAATTATATATACATATACGTTTTCTATATATATTATTTAATCAGATAATGATATAAAAAATTTAATTCATATTTGAAGAAGAAAATCATATATAGGTTATTATTATTATAATATAGCCCTTGATTAATTAAGGGTTGGGTTCATGTGAGATTAGCATATTTTCATGAGAACACAAAATAACACTAAAAGTTCACAACAAAACATTGTTGAAGTATAAAAATAAAGTCAAACCTTCACATACTCGCAACAAAAACACTGCAGGTTTACCTTTATAGTGTTTTGTTGTGAAAGTTTAGTGTTATTTATGTAGTTTCAAGGGTCTCAAAAAATAGTGTGGCCTTACAATATTCCTAAGTCCTTTTGATTAATTATTCAAAGTAGTACATCAAAATTGAAATGGTAAATTACAACCTCGTTTTAATCATGAGTCTGTGACGTGTGCGAATCAGTGAAATTGTGAATGATGTGATTATAGCAAAACTATAAAATTGTAAAATCTAAAGCTAAAAGTGTAAAAACACAAAAGCTAAAAAAACTAAAATAATTCTAAAAAAACATGCCTTGTAAAAAACACACGCTACGTCATGATTCACGCCTTACAAAAAACGCTATAGGCCTTATCGTAACAACAGAGATGCGTCTTACGCTATAGAACACTTTTTTGAACCCTGTATGTGTGTGTATCGTGCGACCTAGTGCATAACACCTTGTGTGTGTGTATCGCGCGACCTAGTGCATAACACTGAACTACTCATATTGAATGCTTAAGATAAATCACAAATAAGAGAATTGGTCTTGACGAGATGCCATACAATACTAAAGCATCATGCTTAGACAAACACATATCATGATGAGACTTGCACATGAGGGTAAAATGAACTTTCTTGTTATTTGATATGTTGTGATTATGGGTGTGGCAAAATGTTCACAATCATCCTAATAGAATACATAATGAGATTTTTAAGTTTATAGAATCAACATAAGTTTTACGCAAATGTGTTAAAATAAGTTGTAGTGACAAAATTAAACAAATTAATAAGTTTAATACTTATGAAACAATAAGTGATGAAAAAGATGGTCAACTAATATGACTCAAGTAGTAAAACGTCCTATTAGCTTGACAAGTTTCCTTAAAAATATCATAAAAACAAAAATTAAACGTCTATTAAATATCTTTTATATACTATATAATTTCTCCCGTCTTGCGTTCACGAGTAAAATTCTCGATCATTGTCATGCCCGCGTGATAAGATACTTGACATGGCAAGTGCTTAACGTTTGGCAAACGACCTTAAGTCACAATCGCTTATGTTGATCACTCTACGTGAGCGTTGTTTAGTATCCCATGGTGTCAATGAGATTTCCTCTAAGAACTATGAATCCAACAGAGTAGAGTAGTTATAGGGAAAGCATAAAAAATATTGAGCTTACTAGCAGAACAATTTTGAGCGAGTTAAACAAGATATTAGATGAAGCTAAAAGGAAAATTGGGATAACGTCATGAATCAGAAACATAAGAGATGTTGTTCTTGCGCCGGCTCATTCTTCAACAGGCATACTGTCAGAGTCTCGGGCTCCTCCCACTGTTTGGGAGCTTACGGTTTCTTGTTCTATTTCACTCTCCGACGGGTTCTGGAAATTAGTCACTACCTGAGCCAGAAGATGCTTTTTGACCAATAGCTAAAGGGCTATATTTGCCAGAGAATTGGGAGTTCATATCGTAATGCATGATAACCTGGATTTTGCGTCAATTCGTGATTTGAAATTACTCCTGCCGAGTTTAATATTCTATGACTTTTATTTACTATTCAAAAAGAGTTGATTGTCGAGCCGTATGAGGTAGGAAACTCTCAAGTACGGTTCTAAAGGGACCTTCTCCCTCAAATCAGACAAACAAAGAAGGGAATCCGTTGAGTTCTTAATAATTAAAAGATTTTTTTTTATAAGTTCATTGAAGAAGTTCTATTTACTCAACAAATTTTCCCCTCCTCTTTTGTTTGTCCATCACTTTTTATATTATACGTAATTATTATAAGATAATATAATAATAAATAAAATAGGTAATAACTCTAAAAAAATGTTCTGATATGTCTGTAAAAATCGAAACTAATACTAGGAATCTTTGACGAACAGTATCACGAATCATTATTATTTCGACACAAGAAAATGATTTTTCACACCCTTTTCGTGTGTCGAAGACTAGGAAGACGAATAACCCCTCCCAGAAATATTTGTTCCCTTCATTTATCCGTTCTATTTTGCGTTTACTTTTGGATAGGATCTAGCCGAAGTGAATTGTATTAGAATGGTCAAAGTTAATCTTCGACTTTTTATCAAGTAAAGAGAATATAAAGAAACAAGGCCACATTTAAAATAATTCCAGAAATTGGCAGATGAACTCAAGGTTGCATGTGAAGATTCCAAACAATTAATATTAACAAGATTTAAGCACGTATTAACATAACTAAAAGGTATGCCATCACTAAATACTAAAATATGTGAGATTCATCATCATTAATTTTAGAAATATCAATCTCATGGCTAACATAAGCATCAATATCTATAACTTGCTTGGTTGTTCCAACTGTCATCTCTTCACAGCTCCACACTTTGGAATCGTCTTGGTCTTCGATCTACATAGAATAAATGCAATCCTCTTCTTCATGGAGCAGAAGCAGCGATTCCGTGTAAGAATTCACCACACAAAACTTTCGGTTGCATAAATCTCAAGATCCTTGATGTGGTCTATTCAAGGTTCATATACAGCAAGTGTAGCCTTTAAATAAAAATGACCTCCAAAATCATATTCTTTTATATTATAGGTTCCTCACTCTTGCTCTTGCTAAATCCCAGAGTCCTCTTTATCCTCGCATCTAGTGCTTTAATGGTGAATAACTTTGTAAACTTGATGCTTGCTTGTATTTTTAGTGTATTCAAGCACAAGAAGAGACTCCCTAAGCCTGGAGACTGAAAATGCTAATTCAGGCATGTGATCGAATTCATCTCGAAGGTAAGCCAAACTATCTAGGAGGTTTATCTCTGTAAACTCATCACTACCCATATCAAATGACATAATCAGATTACGAAACCCTAATCCGCCATCCTCATCAATCCTATCATAAGCAAACCAGTAAATGAATTGACCTATAACCGTCGAAGACCATGTAAATCCAATTGATTTACGAGGCAGATTACCACATTCTAGAATTGTCCATTCCCCTTAGCTAAATGTATAAACGATAACTTGCCATGGGATGTAACTTATTCTTTTCGGATCCGACCATATAGTAATAAATATAATATAGACAAGCATAGGATCACAAGTGTAAGGACAAACCCCAAAACCAATAACACTTGAAAATTGTGATTCAAACACATTAGGGACAACAAGAACAACAGTCGATTTTCTAATTGAAGGATTCCAAAGAATAGACATATCTGCTTTCAGTGATCCCAGACTTCCTGTTTCTCCCATTCTTCTTCCTCATTCTCACATATCACCTATGACAAACTTTTAAGCTCTACGTAGACCCAACAAAACCATTTACCTGAAAAATAAAATGCAATGCAGGTGGATCATGACTTGTTCAAATATGTTGAGGGATCTCTTCGGCACATACTTATGATGGCACTAAGGAACTCATTATTGATGAACATACAGGTTTATATATATAGATATAGATATATGACATTGGCTCTCTTACTCTTGCGATCTTTAAATATGGGAATATTCTCTTCCTGAAAAGGCTTACTAAATGATATCAATGTTCCCTCTCCCCCTGAAGATAACACTAAGCATAGGAACAATTCTTAAAAAATTGAACATCAAAGGTAACAGTATTTTCTTCTTCAGTCTCATAACACTTATATCCCTTTTGATTTGATTGGCAAGGAAGATTCATGTCTCAAGTGTGACAAATTTTCTGATTTTTTTTTTTTTTGTAAGGGGGTTGCGAAGTTTAATTGTTTTGAGAGCATATCAAAAACGTTGCAGTTAAAATTATTCCCTTTAGAACTCTTTCAGGACCTTATGCTCTAGAAAGATCCAAAAGATGCCTATATTTTCTTTCAACAACACCATTTTGAATTTTTGTGCTTCTAGTTCTAAAGCGGGCGATTTTTAAAACCATGTGCAAGATGACAAACTAAATAATTATCGAACTATGAATATTACAATAAGTCAATGAGTTTATTGAATAGTTCTATGTTGCAGCTACATCCTAATAGGTTTCTTATTGACAAAAGAAATATGGTCAAAGTGCAGCAATTGATTGTGATTTGTGACCAAGGTATCTATATGTGCATGGTTGCTGCACAAATTTTGCAGAAAGCAGCTTGCAACTGATGCTTTCATGCGTATTTTTTACAAGTCAATGTTACACAAAGTAAATAAAAACATCCTGTTGGTGTAAAGTTCCATGGTGAAGGTATGCATCCAACGTGTTTTTTATCTGGCTTACTTGAGCATAATGGTGATCAATTGTTGGCTATTTTCTGCTCTGTAAAACATATATAGAGAGCATAAAACATATATGTGTATGTATGAATTCTAGTTATATATATATGGTAAAGCATTTATAAACGACAGAAGCAAGATAAAGGCAAAGAAGATAACAAGCAAGTATTGTCCATTCATATTCTCTGCTAATATTAATACCTAAAAGGCATGTCATCATTAAAACTACAACTATTAGGCATGTATGAAGTGAAAACATAAACTGAAATACACCATGTTTTTTAAACCAAGTCTGAGAACAAAAATGCTCAAAGTTGTCACTTCTAATATGCATGATAATTTCACTTCAACCTCGTACTTTATAAACCTTACCTTTGATTGCCTGTTCCAAAAGAAAGTCACCTCTTCACATCTCCACACCTTACAATGTGGCCATCATCATGATCCAGCAGAAGCAGCGATTCCGTGTAGGAATATGCAGAGAAGCTGTTTCCCCAAAAGTCAAGATCCTTGACGTGCTCTGAGCAAGGTTCATAAACTACAAGGCACGGTATATCACACAGTGTATCAATGTCTTCATCATCAGGCAATTCATCAAGCAATTCAACTATAGGTTCACCACTCTTCCTAAATCCCACAGTCTCCGAAACTGATACATTTGGTGGATTAATGGTGAATAGCTTTGTAAAGGCTTTTGAATCACCATGCTCCATCATCCATACATCACAAACTTGTTTATTATTGGTTGGTTTTCTATAATCAAGCAAAACAAGAGATTCCCTTAGCCTAGAAACGGACATATTTGATTCATACACCTCAACAGCCAAACAATCTGGGAGGTCTATCTCTCTAAACTCTTGAGAGCTCATATCAAATGACATAATCAAATTACGTGGTTCAACATCCAACCCATCAATCCTATCAAATGCAAACCAATAAATAAACTGACCTATAACTGCCGAAGACCATGTAAATCCAATTGATTTACGAGGCAGCCGATCGCTACATAAACATGTCCATTCCCCTGAGCTCAATGTAAATACCTTAACTTGGCAGGGGATGCAACTAATGCTTTTTGGATCCAACCATTTACTAATATATGTAATATTGACAAGCATAGGATCACAAGTGTCAGGACAAACCCCAAAACCAAGGACACTTGAAAACGGTGCATCAAACACATAAGGGACAACAACAGCCATCGATTTTCTAATTGAAGGATTCCAGAGAAGAGCCATATTTATTAGAGAGGAGTTGGGCCAGAGATCGCCTTTCTTTGGATGATAAAAACAGTAAAAGCACAACACGCCATGAGAACTATCGATTATTCTCTCTGGATAAACTTCTTCAAGGAGCGAAGGCAAAGTCGGAGCAAACTTTTGTTGGGGAAAAGTGTCATCATCAACAAAACAAACATATTTTACCTCAGTTATTTGCGGATCTTCGACTTCGTACTTGATAAGCAGATGTTGAGGCTGAGTGTGGGGGACGCTGTAACCAGCAATGAACTGAGAGGAATCGATGAATGACTTCCATGCTTTGCAGACGGATCTGAATTGAATCAATGATTTGACAGGAAGCCTTTTGATGATTTCCAGTTGGATATCCAAAGCTAACATTTTGATTTGATTTGATTTGATTTGGGGGCTGTTTCTAGGGTTTACTTTATAATGGAAGTTCGTAGCGTGATAGGGAAGATTTGTAATTCCTTTCCCGAAAGCAAATAACGATTTTGATCCTCTGGTTTTTGATGTATTTCCAATTTAGGCCGTTAACAGAATTTTATTACACAAAACCCCTTATGATATGAATTTTTATTTGATTTTGGTCCCTCCTGTTAACACCATTAAAAATAATATGTTTTTTTTTGGAGAGGGTATCCCAGACCACATTGGGCTCAGACTAATCCCTGGCAATATGGGCCGAAGCCCGACTGCTAAAGCATGCAGCCCGGGGTCGAAGCCCCCGTACCTCCAGGATACGTCCCCCAGGGTTCGAACATGAGACCGCTACTAGCTAGTCCACATGCCTTACCACTAGGCTAACACCCTTTTGGTAAAAATAATATGTTAACGAAAGGGAATTTTGCTCCAATCTTTTCTCATTTTTCTTGTTTAAGTATTTTGTTATATTAACAGGGCTCAACGTTTATCTTTTATTTGAACATTTTTATCGATTAGTTTTATCAAGTTCAAATCCATCAACAAGTTGTCATATGTGCTAATTAGTGTTAGATGTTCTACAATAGAAATGTTATATGAATATACTCGTGATTGGAATTTTTCATTAAATGGGGCAAAAATTTACAAGAATATATATGAATATGTACTATCTACACAAGCTCAACATTTAACATATTTGAAGATATATATGATATTTTATACCAAAAAAAAAGCTTAAAAATATCATTAGAATCGTTATTTTGGAATAAAGTGTCAGCATTAGAACGTTGTTTTAGAATTAAATATCAGTTTGGATACCGAATTGACTACCTAATGCCCCTTTTGGTGTGTGTTTACCATTATTTTCTTTAGGGCAACAAGAACGTTAAGATTAGCCATTGAGTCCATGGCATTATACATCTTTTTGAGTTTATGAGAAATAATACTCGAATCATTGAATGATGGATCGATGTTGAGTTTATGAGAAATAATACTCGGATCGATACCCACCATGTCTTCGTGCGTCCAAGCGAAGCAATCATAGTGGTCCTGCAAAAAAGAAATTAGTTGCTTTTTGAAGGAAGGGTCGAGCGTCGAACCTATATAAACCATCTGATCAGGCTTATCCTGGTTTAGGATGACAACTTCTAAACGATAGTCGTCGTCAGTCCCAGGAACGTCCTGGTTCTGTAATTGCTATACTGTTTGCTTCGGGGGCTTCAAGGAAACTTTGTAATATTCTCTAGCGACCTTTCTTTCACCTTTGATTTCCTGTACTCCCCATTGCGTGGGAAATTTCAGAGTTTGGTGGTACGTCAAAGGCACAACTTTCATGTCATGAATCCAAGGTCGCCCAAGGATAACATTATAAGTTGATGAGCAATCGACGACGTTAAACTTCGTCTGTCTGTTGATTCCTTTAGCATATACTGGGAGTGTGATTTCCCTCATGGTGTTTGTCGCTCCACCATTAAATCCAACGAGTGTGGTCGAACGCCGTGTAATCTCGGATTTGTCGATGCCCATCGCTCTTACTGCATTAAAAAAGATAATGTTAGCTGAACTACCTCCGTCGACGAGTATCCTTTTGGTCAGACAATTCCTAATGCTCAATTGGATAATTAGTTCGTCATGATGTTTCTGATGTACGTCATCGAGATCCGCCTGGTCGAACGTTAAGGGCATAACCTCCAATTATGCGTCCTCTTTGAATCGTGCCTCCTTTGGAATTGGTCGGTCGTCGGGACCGCGACTGACATGTCTTTTAGCGGCAGAATATGTAGTTCCACAAATGTCAGAACCTCCAGTGATACAATTAATCACCTTAGCATGCTCTGGAGATATAGGACGTGCGTCTTTCTTTTCCGTCAATTCTTGCAAATAACCTTTTGAGTTGAGCCAGGACAGCTCTTTCTTTAAGGCGATGCAATCGTCCGTTATATGACCGAAGTCATTATGAAAGTCGCACCATTTAGTTTTGTCCTTTTTGTCGGTGTCCTTGTCATTTTTCTTTGGCCATCGTACATTTTGCTGAAGCTGCTTCAAGGACATGACGACGTCTTTAGCTGATCCAGGGAAACCATAAGATGACACCTTAGGATATTGGACAGATTTAGAAGTCGCCGGTCCTTTCTTTTCAAATCTGACGTTTGAAATCTGCTTATTAGGTTCCAATCGATTGGTCGACTTTGGTTTAAAGTCAGACTTTTTAACACCTAAGCTTTTCCGGTCGCCCGAGTGTTAATTTCTGAAAGCAAGGTCATCCTCGACCCTCATATGGGCTAGCGTCCGTGCTCGTACGTCTTCAAAGGTTTCCGGAGGATACTTTGTAAGATCGAGATACAACCCGGAACTATCGTCCAGACCTCGTTTGTATGCTTCGATTGCTGTTTTTACGTCACAGTTACGGATACTAATCATCTCCGCATTGAACCGATTAAAGTAGCCCCGGATGGATTCTCCATTCTTCTGTACGACATAGTAGAGGTCGCTCGTTTGCTTTTCCATTTTTCGGCTGCTAGCGAATTGTTGAGTGAATTGATTCACTAATTCTGCAAAAGACCCAATAGTTTTAGGTTTGAGATTAATCAACCATTGTAAAGCTGCCCCGGTCAAGGTCGCCCCAAAACTTTTGCACATGCAAACTTCTTGGAATTGGTACGGTATTGAGACAGTCCACATAAGTTGTTTGTATTGGGCGACGTGTTCCGTTGGATCAGTGACGCCTGAGTACTTTGGACTGAAGGTCGGGATGCTGTATTTCTTTGGAACATCTACTAACGCGATCTCATCAATGAACGGTGACACCTGAAACCCTGCACGTGACTCGACATCGACTGGAACTGCTACCCCCGACAATTTGGCCAACATTGACAGGACACGTTCATTCTGCTCTTCCAGAAGCTTTAGTCTTTGTGCAACGGGATCTAAAGGAACACCATTTGAAGTACCTAATGGAACATAACCAGACCTATTGAAGCTAGTCTATTGCGAGGTATCAGAGGCATATCCATTGAATGGAATAGAGGCCATAGGCATAGTTGGGATTACGAAAGTCGCAGGGTTAATTGATGGTGGACGAGGATAATTAGGCAATGGAGGGGGCACATTCCAGGTACCAATATAAGCATTTGTAGTCCCTGTCACATTGTTCCCATTTTGGTTTCTCAAATTCTCGATGGTTTCAGCCGCTTATCGAGCTTGAGCTGTTAGGGCGTCAATACGAGCACAAGCAGCTGTCAATTCCATGTTCATTTGGGCTACGATATGATCTTGAGTTCCTTGGAATGCCATTATCCTGAATAACTGGAAAGGAAAACACTAAGAGAAAAACGTTAGTCCGTCGTAAGATTATTGAAGATTTGTTGGTCCCAAATAGCAGTTAGTAAAGAAGAAAAGTATTATAGAAGGGGGGTTGAATACAATACATGTAACACCCTGATTTTTGGGATTGGGTGAGAAGTTGACCTTTACCCAAAGTTCAAGGGGGTATAATGTAACTTGGGCTATATATATAGAAATCAAATCTGAGATATTTTTAATATCTCATTTGATCAGATCTTGTTTTGGAGAAGCCAGAGAAGAAGGAGAAGGCAGGAGAGAAGCTTTGTTTTGGGTCGATCGTTTCAGGCAAATCGAGGTACGAATCTAGCTTAATGCTTTGATCTAAATGCTTTTAGCCGTGTAGAATCTCGTTGTGAAGGTTTTGAACCGTTCCATTTTGAGATCTGAGTACTTTCTCATTTGGATCTGGGTTGAATCTGGGTTCTGCATCGCTGTTCTTGATGAACAAGGCGATGGTCGATCGACCGGAGGTTGTTCGACCGGATGGTCGTTCGACCGAATGGTTAATTCGACCGAAGGGTTGATTCGACCGGACTGGTGTTCGACCGAAGGGTTGATTCGACCGGACTGGTGTTCGACCGAAGGGTTGATTCGACCGGATGGTCCTTCGACCGGTGTTGCCTGTTCGACCGGGGTAGTGTTGGACCGGGGAGGTGTTCGACTGGGGTGGTGTTCGACCGGTTGTTGCCTTTGACCGGATTAGGTTCTGTTAAGTTGTTAGCTTCTGTGTCTTTGAGTCCTATTCAAGTAACGAGAGGTTTATCTGTATTTCGACTTACCGATTCTTTCGGTGTTATCATAGGTAGCGCTCGTTAAGAAGAAGGAAACAGAGGTGAGTTCCTACTATCATTTTAAACGGTATACATATCAAAAGTTACCTTTTTGATCTTATCTTATTTTAAAAGTAAAATGATGTTTTACCTGTGCGTTTATGCGAAAGAAATATTCAAAGGATCTTCTTTTAAATGATTTTCATTCTTACAGGAAATTGAACTGGGAATAGCATTTTGTTTATAAAAATGTGTTTGTAACCATATGTTTACTTATGGTTGGTCGCATACGTTGTTGTGACGAGTCCTTACCATTACTAGTGGATCCCTAGGTTTTGGAGTAGACTGTATTATTGGGATGTTACATTCCCCAGAATTGTAGCTATGGATCACTTGTTCCTCGGGGGCAACTTGGTACGGTTATGTGAGGCCGGATACTAGCCATGGTTCATAGTGATCCTAGCGAAGGAGTATACCTTGGTTTTGCGCTTGGGGCTTGATCTCACGTTGAAGCACGGACTTTGTGATTCGTATCCGCGGACTCCAATTGGTTTAGCTCGTAACTCGGTTTGTTGGCCTAACTTTGTGTTTCGCCACAATCCTTGGTAAAATGTTTTGCTTCGGTCCTTTTATGGCATGTTTATAACGAAAAAGCCCGTTTGTGGCAAGGACCTATTGTGTAAACTTAATCTCTTTGGAAATGTTATCTTGATGCAAATGTTTTATCTTTTGAGCTTCATAAACTGTATGTTCTCACCAGGCTTTAAGTCTGACACTTTTTCTCAAATGGTATGTGTATCAGGTTTCCATTAGCGGTGGATTGCCGGGGTTTTTGGAGAGACGAGTTTTGAGTCTCGAGGTTTTTGGAGTTGATTAGTATTGTTGATGGGCATTGTTAAGTCCCATTCTTTTGATGAAATCCTTGTATAGGATTGTATAGTCTTGAGGACTGATCCCATTTATGATAATTTATGGCTTTACTTTCGTTATATTGTCAGGTTTCCAGGTTTTAATTTACTCTGATTTTTGAGGTGTTACAAGTTGGTATCAGAGCTCTAGTTTAAGCGAACTAGGCATGAATGTAAGATGTCTAGACTTAGACTGCGTATGCTAAGAATTGATCCGCGAGATTTGGGTAGAGCTCCTAAGATGGGTTAGTCTTAGAGTCAACGGAAAGTACGTTTATCAAGCGTTGTAGTAGTGGTGACAAGAATCATTATGTGTTGTATGTTCATAATTTCACTTAGCTAATGTTATTATGAGGATATTGTACGTAAGAGTCCTTGAATTGCTATTAATATGACATTTGTTAATGTGGTAGTACATTTTCCCTTCGTGTTTTTCTATCTTTTCTTATCTCTTCCACTGCTCTGTGTAGCAGTTCAGAATGGTAGGTACGCGTGGGAGACCGCGTGCTCGTGTTGATGGTCAGGAAGCGACAGCCTCTACAGCGGGTCAGCCGGAAGGAGTTGAGGTTATCGTTCGACCACCCGTTCAGCAAGTACTAGGTGGGGGGCCAGAGGTCATTCCGAGAGTAGACCTGGCTTCGTCCCACCCAGTAATCGGGGATGCTAATCCCCAGTCAGAGTTGCTGGCCAGCGTGATGTTGACGATGAGGAAAGAGATGGCGAAGCAGTAAGATTTTCTGCTTAAAGCAATGGAGGACCGCGACGTAAACCATCGGAGAAGCGAGACGGTGGTAGAGAATGTCGTAGTAGGTTCTGGTAATGATGGTATAAGGGTCACAGCAGTAGAGCGCGGGAGTTCTGAAGCTCCGGGGAACAGGAAGGGTTGTTCCTATAAGTCCTTTCTGGGCTGCGGACCGCCAGAATTCTTCGGTTCTGACGACCCGGTGGTGTGCGTTAAGTGGATCCGAGCGGTTGAGCAAGCTTTTGGCTCTTCCGAATGTGGTGATGATCAGAGGGTGCGGTTTGGTACCCAATTGCTAAGGGACACTGCACTCATCTGGTGGAATATCATCCAATCCACTCTATCTCCGGAAGTACTGGCTCAGTTGTCGTGGGCCGAGTTCAAGAAGAAGCTGTTAGAGGAGTTTTGCAACGAGAGGACCATGGACCGAATTGAGAAAGAATTCCGGTCCTTGGTGAAGGGAAGCCTGACGGTGAGGGAGTACACCCGTCAGTTTATGGAGAAACTTGGTCTGGTGGGGCACGCTGCCCCAACAGAGAAAGACAAGATGAAAGCTTATCTCAACGGCTTGCCTGCGGACATGCAATCCATGGTCCATAATTTCAAGGCTTCTAACCTCCGAGAGATGGTAGAGGAAGCTCAATTTATGGAAGAGATGTTCGCGAAGGGCAAATCTGAGAAGGCAGTGGTGGTGCCTGAAAAGAGAAAGTGGGAGAACAGTTCAGTACCTCCCAAGCGGACCCGACCTTTTGTCGGAAACCGCAACTTCAGCAGTTATCAGGAAGCTAAGTGGTGCCCGAGGTGTCGAACCAAGCATCACGGTAACTGTTACAACAATTCTCAAGTTTGCTATAAGTGTGGGAAGCCCGGTCACACTGTCAGAGATTGCACGGTCAGTGGAATCGTCTGTTACGAGTGTAAGGCACCGGGGCATGTAAAGAGAGATTGCCCGAAGCTTGTGTCGGGTAGCGCGCCAGCAAGGAAGGAGAACCCTCCGAAGGTTCAGGGCCGAGCTTTTCAGATGACGGCCGAAGAGGCTAGGGCATCCGCTGATGTGGTATCGGGTACTTTTCTTATAAACTCTGTACCTGCTCGTATTTTATTCGATACGGGTGCTAGTTTCTCTTTCGTATCTGAATTGTTCCGTCAGAAATTTTCTATGCCCACTACTAGTCTTGAGGATGCATTAGTGGTAGAAATAGCATATGGTAGGCAAGATCTGATCCATGAAGTTCTGAAGCAGTGTGCTCTTAGCATCGAAGGGAGGGAATTCCCGATCGATCTGCTACCAATGTCAATCGGGGGTTTTGACGTTGTAATCGGTATGGATTGGTTGTCAAACAATCAGGCCGAGTTCGTGTGTTCCAAAAAGATGATTCGACTTCCCAACCCCTCTGGTGAGGTAGTGGTCATCTATGGCGAAAAGAGAAAGGGTGATGTGGCAATAATCACAATGGCAAAAGCACGTAAGTGTTTAGTAAAAGGATGTTCGTCCTTCCTAGCCTATGTGATCGATGCCAAGTTAGAGAAGTCCAAGCTGGAAGATGTGAAGATCGTGCGGGAGTATCCAGATGTCTTTCCGGACGACTTGCCCGGGTTGCCGCCCGATCGTCAGGTAGAGTTTTAGATTGATCTTGTGCCAGGCGCTGCACCGATCGCTAAAGCACCTTATCGTTTAGCGCCATCGGAGATGCAAGAGATGGTAGCACAACTCCAAGAGCTTTTTGAGAAGGGATTCATAAGACCGAGTTCGTCACCTTGGGGAGCTCCGGTCTTATTTGTTAAGAAGAAGGATGGCACAATGAGAATGTGCATCGACTATCGTGAGTTGAACAAAGCTACAGTGAAGAACAGGTATCCGCTTCCAAGAATAGACGACTTGTTCGATCAACTTCAAGGAGCGGGTTGTTTCTCCAAAGTCGACTTACGATCAGGCTATCACCAAGTGAAGGTGAGAGAAGAAGATGTTCCAAAGACGGCTTTCAGAACGCGTTACGGCCATTACGAGTTCCTTGTAATGCCTTTTGGCCTGACGAACGCACCAGCGGTGTTTATGGACTTGATGAATAGAGTGTGCCGACTATTCCTCGACAAGTCGGTCATTGTATTCATTGACGACATACTCGTGTACTCCAAGAGTGAGACAGAGCACGAGCAGCACTTGCGTGATGTTCTGGAAGTGTTGAGAAAAGAGAGGTTGTACGCCAAGTTTTCCAAGTGTGACTTTTGGCTTAAAGAAGTACAATTTCTGGGGCACGTAGTCACTCGAGACGGAGTGAAAGTAGATCCCTCCAAGATTGAAGCAATGATGAATTGGGAGCCTCCTAAGAGTCCATCCGAGATCCGAAGTTTCTTGGGTCTGGCGGGATACTACAGAAGATTCATTCAAGACTTTTCGAAGATCGCTTCTTCCTTGACAGTTCTGACTCGGAAGAATGTAAAGTTTGAATGGGCAGAGGCCCAAGAGAAGGCGTTCCGGATCCTTCAAAAGAAGTTGTGTGAAGCTCCGATCTTGACGTTACCTGAAGGGTTGGAAGATTTCGTGGTGTACAGCGACGCTTCAAAGATGGGATTGGGTTGCGTGTTGATGCAACGAGGCAAGGTAATCGCTTATGCCTCGAGGCAGCTTAAGATACACGAGCAGAATTATCCAACCCATGATCTGGAGTTAGCAGCGGTGGTGTTCGCTTTGAAGCTTTGGCGACATTACCTCTACGGCATGAAGTGTACTCTTTACACGGATCACTAGAGCCTGAAGTATGTCTTTGGTCAGAAAGAGCTGAATATGAGGCAAAGGCGGTGGCTCGAGTTGTTGAAAGATTACGACTGTGAATTGCTTTACCATCCCGGTAAGGCGAACGTGGTGGCCGATGCGCTAAGTCGGAAGGACTATAGCGGGAGTATTCAGGCTACCCATTCAAGAATCGAGCTAGTGTCTAGTCTTGTTGATAAGATCAAGACATCTCAGATGGAAGCATTGTTGGAAGAGAATCTCAAAGAGGAAGTCATGACAAAACAACGTTTACTCTTAACAGAAGATAGCCGTGGGGTAAAACTGTTCAGCGGTCGTGTGTGGGTGCCCAAGGTTGGGGAAAACCGTGAGCTGTTGCTAGAAGATGCACACAAGTCAAAGTATTCCATTCACCCGGGAAGTACGAAGATGTACAGGGACTTGAAGTTGCACTATTGGTGGCCGGTGATGAAGCTTGATGTGGCGCGTTACGTTGAGCGTTGTGTGACGTGTTCGCAAGTCAAAGCCGAACATCAGCGACCGTATGGGAGTCTTCAGTCCTTAGAGATTCCCGAGTGGAAATGGGAGCATATCACCATGGACTTCGTGACGAAGTTGCCTAAAACTCTTCGGGGACACGATACCATCTGGGTGATAGTGGATAGATTGACGAAGAGCGCTCACTTTCTGCCTATGCGCGAGACTTTACCGATGGATAAGTTGGCGAAGCTTTATATAGATGAGGTGGTCTCGAGGCATGGAATACCATTGTCGATCGTGTCGGATCGCGACAGTCGGTTCACTTCGAACTTCTGGGATGGATTTCAGAAAGAGCTTGGTACGCGAGTTAAGTTGAGTACGGCTTACCATCCGCAGACCGACGGGCAGAGCGAACGAACAATCCAAACCTTGGAAGACATGTTGAGGTCTTGTGTCATCGATTTCGGGGGTAGTTGGGACTCTCACCTGCCTTTGGTGGAGTTCGCTTACAACAATAGCTACCACTCGAGTATTGGGATGGCACCTTTTGAAGCACTGTATGGGCGAAAGTGTCGGACTCCCGTGTGTTGGCTAGAAGCGGGAGAGAAGCAGTTCGCCGGACCTGAAATCGTGCAAGAGACTGCCGATAAGGTCAAGTGTATTAGAGAGAGGATGAAAGCGGCTCAAGATCGTCAGAAGAGCTATGCCGATAAGAAGAGGCGACCGATGGAATTCCAAGTAGGCGACCGCGTTATGCTTAAGGTATCGCCATGGAAGGGCATCATACGGTTCGGAAAACGTGGGAAGCTGAGTCCTCGTTTCCTCGGACCTTTCAAAGTACTTAAGCGTGTAGGGTTGCAGGCCTACCAGTTGGAACTGCCACCGGAGTTGAGTAGAATACACAACACGTTTCATGTTTGCTACCTCCGGAAGTGTTTGGCGGTAGAAGACAGCGTCATTTCCCTCTCAGAGTTAAGGGTTGACGAAGGTAACCGTTGTGTGGAAGAACCCGACGCCATCTTAGAGAGAAAGACTAAGAAGTTGCGTCATAAGGAAGTCACTTTGGTCAAGGTGCAGTGGAAGCATCACCGAGGAGCAAATGTGACTTGGGAATCCGAGGAGGATATGAAGCGTAGATATCCTCATCTCTTTGTATAGTTGGATTTCCGGGACGAAATCATTCCCAAGTTGGGGAGGATTGTAACACCCTGAATTTTGGGATTGGGTGAGAAGTTGACCTTTACCCAAAGTTCAAGGGGGTATAATGTAACTTGGGCTATATATATAGAAATCAAATCTGAGATATTTTTAATATCTCATTTGATCAGATCTTGTTTTGGAGAATCCGGAGAAGAAGGAGAAGGCAGGAGAGAAGCTTTGTTTTGGGTCGATCGTTTTAGGCAAATCGAGGTACGAATCTAGCTTAATGCTTTGATCTAAATGCTTTTAGCCGTGTAGAATCTCGTTGTGAAGGTTTTGAACCGTTCCATTTTGAGATCTGAGTATTTTCTCATTTGGATCTGGGTTGAATCTGGGTTCTGCATCGCTGTTCTTGATGAACAAGGCGATGGTCGATCGACCGGAGGTTGTTCGACCGGATGGTCGTTCGACCGAATGGTTGATTCGACCGAAGGGTTGATTCGAACGGACTGGTGTTCGACCGAAGAGTTGATTCGACCGGATGGTCCTTCGACCGGTGTTGCCTGTTCGACCGGGGTAGTGTTGGACCGGGGAGGTGTTCGACCGGGGTGGTGTTCGACCGGTTGTTGCCTTTGACCGGATTAGGTTCTGTTAAGTTGTTAGCTTCTGTGTCTTTGAGTCCTATTCAAGTAACGAGAGGTTTATCTGTATTTCGACTTACCGATTCTTTCGGTGTTATCATAGGTAGCGCTCGTTAAGAAGAAGGAAACAGAGGTGAGTTCCTACTATCATTTTAAACGGTATACATATCAAAAGTTACCTTTTTGATCTTATCTTATTTTAAAAGTAAAATGATGTTTTACCTGTGCGTTTATGCGAAAGAAATATTCAAAGGATCTTCTTTTACATGATTTTCATTCTTATAGGAAATTGAACTGGGAATAGCATTTTGTTTATAAAAATGTGTTTGTAACCATATGTTTATTTATGGTTGGTCACATACGTTGTTGTGACGAGTCCTTACCATTACTAGTGGATCCCTAGGTTTTGGAGTAGACTGTATTATTGGGATGTTACATTCCCAAGAATTGTAGCTATGGATCACTTGTTCCTCGGGGGCAACTTGGTACGGTTATGTGAGGCCGGATACTAGCCATGGTTCATAGTGATCCTAGCGAAGAAGTATACCTTGGTTTTGCGCTTGGGGCTTGATCTCACGTTGAAGCACGAACTTTGTGATTCGTATCCGCGGACTCCAATTGGTTTAGCTCGTAACTCGGTTTGTTGGCCTAACTTTGTGTTTCGCCACAATCCTTGGTAAAATGTTTTGCTTCGGTCCTTTTATGGCATGTTTATAACGAAAAAGCCCGTTTGTGGCAAGGACCTATTGTGTAAACTTAATCTCTTTGGAAATGTTATCTTGATGCAAATGTTTTATCTTTTGAGCTTCATAAACTGTATGTTCTCACCAGGCTTTAAGTCTGACACTTTTTCTCAAATGGTATGTGTATCAGGTTTCCATTAGCGGTGGGTTGCCGGGGTTTTTGGAGAGACGAGTTTTGAGTCTCGAGGTTTTTGGAGTTGATTAGTATTGTTGCTGGGCATTGTTAAGTCCCATTCTTTTGATGAAATCCTTGTATAGGATTGTATAGTCTTGAGGACTGATCCCATTTATGATAATTTATGGCTTTACTTTCGTTATATTGTCAGGTTTCCAGGTTTTAATTTACTCTGATTTTTGAGGTGTTACAATACACACAGTTTTTTCACTTACTTTAATTCTTATTGACTTGAAATCAAGAATTACACATAGAAAACTTTTGATTGTTGCGGAAGAGAATAGATGAAATCTATTCAAACAATCTTACACTAAGAGAAATGAAGAACAATTGTAAAACACTTAGAAAACAATAAGAACTTCTTAGAGAGAGAATGCTAGTGCACTTAGAGAGCTTGAATGTTTGAGAGCTGGTGATCTTGCATGTTGAACCATCCTCCATATATATAGTGCCTCATGCATTAAATGCATGGGACACCTCTTGAGCAAAGGATGGACACAGGTCTTCAGCAAGGTACAGGATGTACCTTTTGTCTTGAGGTGTTTTGGCTTGAAGTGTTGACCTGCATGATGGTGTAGACCTTTCCTTAAAATGGTGTAGAAGACAAAGCTTATTTTATCTGATCTTCAGATGAGGTCCATGTCAATGCAAGATATCACAAATATACTTTGTCAGATAAGTATAATGTGTTAGAAGGAAATCTTCAGGCATCTTCGGCTCTTGAAGATGTGAGAACATCTTCAGCTTCTAGGGAGAGGTCATCGGCTGCCGAAGGCTTGAGAGATCTTCGGATTTTCCCGAAGATGTGAGATCTTCGGGTTTTCCCGAAGATGTGAGATCTTCGGGTTTTCCCGAAGATGTGAGAACATCTTCACAATCCTGAAGATATGTGATTGACACCATCCTGGCCGATGGTGTTGATCACTTGGGCATGCTTGGCTTTAGGCAGAGGAGACTATCTTCAATCCGCTTTGAGAGATGTACTCCTTCTTTGTCTTCTTCGGCTGATCTTCGACTTCACCGAACATTTGTATAGAAACCAAGCTCGCTAAAAGAACCTCAAACATATTCTAAGTAGGATGATATAAGATGGAAGATCAGGAGGTCATCTTCAAATCTTCAGATGACCCAACAATCTCCCCCTATTTGAGGATGACATCCATACTAAAGAATAGAACAAAGAGTGTACTGAATAAATTCATTTTGACCCATATTTACTCTTTTTGGGTTCTTTTCACATAGTTTTTTTTTAAGGATTTATAATTATATCCGACATTTACAAAAGAATAAAAGAATGAAGTATATATGTACAAACTAAATAAAAGAAATGCACTTGTATTAAATATGACTTAACAAAGCAAAGATTACAAGTACATAGGTAAGATAAAGCATTGCTTCATTCCTTCTTCTATCTTTTATGAAGTTCACCCATAATGTCATGTCGAAGAAATGCAGCTTGAGAATTAACGGGGATAAGAGAGAGAATGGCTACCAGAAACTCGGTGTGAGCAATAGATATTTCTTCATGTCTGAAGAATCTCTTAGTTTCCGTTTCATCCAAAAAATAGACTCCTTTGTATGGACGCCCTGTCACAGTGCCTGGACCCAAGGACGGACCACCTGGTATCTTTAGATTCAGATTTTGAGAATTGGGAGTCATTCCTTTGGCAGCGAGATCCTTGAAGATGTGTTGTTTGTCAGAATGAGAGATTTGTGGAGGGGAGGAGAGACACATCTGCTTTAGAATCTCAACTTGAACTTCTTCATCATGAGAATGCTTGTATTTCCTGCCAATGTTCTTCATTCTCTCCAGAAGAGTGTTCAGAGACCTTTTGACCGAAGGCTTTTGTCGACTTAGGGACTTGGATAAAAGTTCAGAAATTTCATACCATTCAGAAAATCCGTAGTCGTCCAAGTCGCAGAATCTGATAGCCTGCTGAGAGACGTCTTCTCTGCGGATGACAATTCTGATATCTATCTTTGATCGTTTGGAGGTGCCAAACTTTACTTCAACAATTTTAGATTTCAACTTTCGTTCCATCAAAGATTTTCGGTACCATAGAATGTCATCAGAATCAAGCTCAGCTACCTGCTGGATGTCAACTTTAGGAGGAGGTTGAAGTTTTAGCCGATCAGCTTCACAAACAAAGGCTTTTATAGCAGAAGCCTTTTGTTGTTTGGAAAGCATGGCCTCTTCATCAGCAGATAGCTTTTTCTTTCCTTTGTTTATCCCTTGTCTTGGAAGCAGCTCCCCCTCAGTTGGAAGCCACTGTCTGAAGAGACTTGAACCACCAGCTGTTTCTCCCCCTCAGCGGCAGACGGGGGAGTAACCAAAAAAGAATCCAACCGCTGATGAAGAGACAGAAGAGACTGAAGAATCTGAGTGAAAATGGCACTGTGAGCCTGCGAAGCTGCCTGAAGACGTCGGACCTCCGCATCATGAGCATCAGAGGCCGCTCACGAGGGAGCCCAGAACGTTATGATGTTTGCGAAACTGAGCACCAATGAGACGATGTTGATTGTTGGCTTCCTGAATATCTGCTAGGATTTCCAGGGGAATGACAGGAACAGAAGGAGTGTCCCGCGCTGCAGCTGAGGCCTGGCACCGTGAAGGCGTCGGTGGATGATGAGGAAGAGGATGAATCCGAGATGGTTCTTCGTAGGATGTATTGATCTGGAGGATAGCATCGGTGGCAGGTGATCGTGGTGATGAAGAAAAGTCATCGGAGGAGCTACAGTCAGCGGAGGTAGCCATAGGAGAATAAGAGCTCTCTGGAGAATGTTGAGGAGAGCGGTAGGCGGAGGTAGAAGGGCCTGCGTGAGTTGTCACCTTGTCTTGACCCTGTTGCAAGTAAGCTAAATATCGTGAAATACCCTCAACACTGGCCTTGGGTAAGACCAGAGTCTCACCGGGTCGTGCACAAGTGTCGACCATGAAATGGTCGGGTGATAAGTCGTGCAGTGAGAAGTCAGAGCCTTGGTCCGGGAAGAAGACCAAGTCATCCTCATCCCCTAAGGAGGAGGGGGAAGAGGGAAGGTGAGGGTCCCCGAAAGTCTCACATGCATCCTTTGGAGAGGATACAGAGGGGTTGGCAATAGGTGTAGCAGATTCCCCGGGCCTGGATGGGACAATTTCAACACCGGCCGATTGTGAAGAATCGGTGGGTGGAGAATGTGGGGTGGCCCTAGAAACCTTCCTCTTTCTTTTGGGAGAAGAGGGAGGGGAAGAGGTAGAGTGCCGCCGCTTTGAGGGGTGGGGGTGACCTGGGTAACCACCGAAGGTCCTTTCGGTGGTATGGTCGATTGGGCAAGTGCGGCGGTGTCGGTAGCTGAGGATGAGAGCGTGCTAGCCGACGTCACTAAGGGTGAGGGAGAAAGGTCCACTACAGAGGAGGGACCTTTGGACACCGGAGTGTCCTTAGCATCTCCCCACTGTAGATTGGGAGAAGTAAGGAAAGAGACCATACCTGGAAGCAGAGGATTGTCAGTTGCCAAAGGCCCCTTATGAAGAAGATGTTTGGTCACAATGGGCGCCTTGTAGTCGAAGGTGATGCTACGAGAGGCATCAATAGTAGTAGCAAACTTTTGGTAAAGAATGAGCCAGATAAATCGAGGAAAGGCGACATGCGGCCGCTTGTGGGGGGTGATGACACTGACTAATTCATGGAAGAAGTATCGGGCAAAATCAATCTTTCTTTGAAAGATAAGAGCATGAGCGAGCTGGGTGATGTAGGATGGACATTGATCATGGCCACCTGTTTTCTTGCTAAGGCATAAAAGAACATGAGAGAAGAAGAAATGCCATATACCTCTCATGTTTTTGCGTAGCAGTGTCTGCGGACTCCGGGCATGGTCGCCAGGGATGTAGTTCAGTGCTGCAACAACCTCCTCGTGCTCGTTGCCAAGTGGGAATGCTTCATAAGACTGGTACACAGGAAGGTGAAGAGCCGAACGAACGTCATCAACACCAAAAGTGAGATCGGGTGAAGTGGGGTCTGAGAGAATGGAAGCAAACACCTTCTGGGATATACTATCATAGACACACGTAAGCCAAAAATTGCCAATGAGCAGTTTGCTCATTTTTGGTGGGTTGTGTGTCAAGGCAAAGTGAAGTAGGGATTTAAGGAGGAAGGAAGCTATAGGGTTAAATTCACTGTGTTTGGGATCACTTTCCAACCTTGCAACATGGTTGCATGGGTTGAAAATGAGATCTGCATGAGAGGAAGGAGGTGTCATCATATTTTTCTTGACAACCTTGGGAGAAGAAGGGGAAGCCATGGAGGAGAGAAAAAAATGTAGGTTGTTGATGAGAGAAAGGATGATGAGAAAAGGATGAGGGGGGGTTATATTTATAGTGGGAATAGGAGGGAAAAAGAAAAGGAAGGGATTTGAAAAGGTAGGTGATAATGGTAGGAGATAATAGTGTGTAAGAAGATTTGATGGATGATGTCTAGAAGTTGGGGAAAGAAAAGAAGAGAGGAAAAGATTATGGAAGGAAAAGGTGAGATTTGGTAGGATGGGATAGATGGAGGAAAAAAATAAATAGGGAAGGAAAAGTGTTGGAAAGTTTTAGAGAAGGAAAGGTAGGATATAGTAAGTGGAGGAAGGGATGGGATGGGTGAATAGAGGAAGTCTAGGGAAGTGGGAAAAGAAAAGGAAGGGTTGGAAAATAGGGAAATGTAGTAGGGTAAGGAGTGGGAGATAGGACAAACAACAACAAAGGGGGGGGGGGTTGTTCGGCCGATGGGGATGGGGGGGGGGTATCGGCTGCCGATGGGGTGGTGGTCGGCCGCCGACGTGGGTTGCGAGGGTCGGTGGGTGGGGAAACCGAAAAAGGAAAAGGAGGGATAAGGGGGTGGGGGTCGGTAGCCGACGGGAAGGAGGGAGGGGGGGGGGAAAGAGAGAGAGCGCGAGCGAAGGAGAGAGGGGGAGGGGGTAGGTCGGTAGCCGATGGGGTGGTGTGGGTGGTCGGCTACCGACGGAGTTATAAGGGGGTGTTTGTTCGCCGAACATGGGAAGGGGAAGGGGGATCGGTGGCCGAATGGGTAAGGGAAAGGGAGAGAGGTCGGGAGCCGAGCGAGTGAGGAGAAGGGCCGAATGGGAGAGGGCCGAAAAAAAAATAAGGAGGTGGGATGAGGGAGTCGGCTACCGAGGGAGAGGAGAGGGGAGGGAGGGTCGGTAGCCGACGGGAAGGGGGTGTTTGATTGAGGGGGGGTCGGCTAGGGAGGTATATAAGGGGTTGATTTGGTTCGGTGGTATAAAGGGAGGGGTAGGTCGAGAGAGAGAGAGAGAGATCGGCTAAGAGTGAGAGAGAGAAAGAGAGAGTTGGAGGTGGAAAAAAAATGAAGGAAAGAAAAAAAACGTGATGATGTCGGCAAGATGACATCACCTTGATGATTCCATCAAGTCTAAACAAAATGACTTGAGGTTATTATCAGTATAAAAGGAAACTGATGACAATTTTTTTTTTGATTTCTTTTCTTTCTCTTTTTTTTTATTTCTTTTCTCTCTCTTTTTTTTAAAATTTTTTTTTGATGTCTTTTCTCTCTCTCTTTTTTTTTTGATTTCTTTTCTTTTCTATCTCTCAAAAAAAAATTTGTTTTCTTAAGAATAAAACTAAACATCGGCATTTAACATACCGAGTTCGCCGATTAGGAACTTGAACCGAGCTTCGTCAAGAGGCTTGGTGAAGAGATCCGCCAGTTGGAGGTCGGTAGGGATGAAATGTAACTCGATATCACCTTTGGAGATGTGATCCCGAATGAAGTGATATCGGATGTCGATGTGCTTGGAACGAGAGTGTAGCACCGGATTGTTTGCGATGGCTATCGCACTTGAGTTGTCACACGGAATCGGGATGTGAGAGTACAGCTGATTGTAGTCTCTAAGTTGGTTCTTCATCCAAAGGATTTGAGCACAACAACTTCCAGCAGCTACATACTCAGCCTCAGCGGTAGAGGTGGAGACTGAGTTCTGCTTCTTGCTAGACCAACTAACAAGCTTGCCACCAAGGAGTTGACAGCTGCCAGTGGTGCTCTTTCTGTCAATCTTAGAGCCTGCAAAATCAGAATCTGAATACCCCATTAGATCAAAACCTGAGTCTTTGGGATACCAAAGACCCAGATTCATGGTACCTTTTAGATACCGAAAAATGCGTTTAACCGCAGCCAAGTGAGATTCCTTCGGATTGGCTTGGTAACGCGCACACAGGCAAGTAGCAAACATAATATCCGGTCTACTCGCAGTAAGATAAAGAAGAGAGCCGATCATGCCTCGGTAGCTGGTGATATCCACAGATACACCATCCGGATCAGCATGGAGTTTCAAAGGTGGTGCCATAGGAGTTTTCATGGGGGAGGAGTTTTCAAAATTGAACTTTTTCAGAAGATCACGTATGTATTTGCTTTGATTTATAAAGATTTCTTCTGAAGATTGTTTAACTTGAAGTCCTAAGAAAAAGGTAAGCTCCCCCATCATACTCATCTCATATTGGCTTTTCATGAGAGAGGCAAACTCATCACACAGTGACTCATCAGTGGCACCAAAACTGATATCATCCACATAAATTTGAACAAGAATAAGATTACCTGAGGTTTGCTTAATGAACAAAGTGTTGTCAATTTTACCTCTTGTATACTTGTTCTTCAGGAGAAAGTCAGCAAGAGTGTCATACCAAGCACGGGGAGCCTGCTTTAGACCATAGAGAGCTTTGTCCAATCTGTACACATAGTCAGGATGGACTGGATCTTCAAAGCCAGGGGGTTGTTTCACATAGACTTCTTCAGCTAGCTCCCCATTCAGAAAAGCACTCTTTACGTCCATCTGGAAGACTCTGAAGTTCTTGTAGGCAGCATGAGCAAGGAAGATTCTGATGGCTTCAAGTCTGGCAACTGGAGCAAATGTTTCATCATAGTCAATTCCTTCCTCTTGCCTATATCCTTGTGCAACCAGTCGGGCCTTGTTTCTGATCACCGTGCCTTCTTCATCCATTTTGTTCCGAAAGACCCACTTGGTTCCTATGATGGTTTTTCTGGAAGGACGAGGAACCAATCTCCAGACTTTGTTCCTTTCGAACTGAGAAAGTTCTTCTTGCATGGCAGTGATCCAACATGGATCAGCTAGAGCTTCGTCAATTTTCTTTGGTTCAATGAGAGAAAGGAAGTTAACATAGAGACAAATGTTACCAACACCTCTTCGAGTCTGTACACCAGCCTGTTGATCACCAATGATTTGATCAATGGGGTGATCTTTTGTCCACTTGAGGGCAGGAGGTAAAGGAGGAGGGTAAGAGATTTGTAGAGGAGAGTTGGAAGGGAAATTTTGAGGAGAGATGGATGGAAGATCGGCTTGTATAGGTGAGGGGGAATGTCAGATTGAGAGACCGGGATGATTTGGAGTGTATGTTGAGGTTGGGTAGGCTGAGGATCATCCTCTTGATGAGAAGAGGGGTTGTGGATGTAGAGGGTTCATTGTTTTGGTAGAGAGAAGTGGGAACTGTGTAGGGAATGTCTGATGCTGTTGGAAGAGGACAATCATCAACACAGGAGGATATCCATCTGTTCAATTCTTCATCATCACAAGAGAGTGATGATATCTTGAGGTCATCAAACTTGACATGGATGGATTCATCAATACACTTCCTTCGGAGGTTGTAGACTCTGAAAGCTTTGGAAGTGAGAGAATATCCCACGAAGATTCCTTCGTCAGCTTTGGGATCAAATTTTCCCAAATTTTCTCTATCATTTAGAATGTAGCAGACACACCCAAAGACATGAAGAAAACCAATGTTGGGTTTTCTACCATAAAAGACTTCATAAGGAGTCTTATTATGTCTTTTTACAATGATAGACCTATTTTGGGTGAAGCATGCAGTGTTGATTGCTTCGGCCCAAAAGTAGGTAGGGAGATGAGATTCACTCAACATGGATCGGGCAGCTTCACATAGCGTTCTGTTCTTTCTCTCCACTACACCGTTCTGTTGTGGAGTTCTGACGGCAGAGAAGTTCTGAGAGATGCCTTTTTCATTGAAAAAGTCATCCAACATACTGTTCTTGAATTCTGTTCCGTTGTCACTTCTTACAGATCTTACCAGCTGCCCATTCAACACTTCAGACTTTTTGATGAACTTTATGATTTCTTCAGTAGTGTCACTTTTATACCTGAGAAAAAATACCCAAGTGTAACGAGTGAATTCATCAATAATAACCAGAATGTACCTTCTACCACCAAGGCTTGGAGTACTGACTGGTCCACACATATCCATGTGGAGCATCTGAAGAGGCTGAGTGATGGAGAAACATTGCCTGGACTTGAAGGAAGATTTTGTGAGTTTCCCTTTCTCACATGTAGCACACAGCTTTTCTTTCACAAAGGATAACTTTGGCATGCCCGTAACAAGCTTCTGGTTTGAAAGGACATTCAAAGTCTTGAAGTTGAGGTGAGAGAGACGCTTGTGCCAAAGCCAACATCTTTTTGCAGAGTTTTCAGAGACAAAACAGATGTTTGTTCCGAAGGATGAGCTATGTCCCATGTCTATGACATAGACATTTTCTTTGCGGTAGCCAGAGAGTACAGTTTCCATCTTTTCGTTGAAAATGATGCATGAAGATAATTCAAACATCACCTTGTACCCCAGATCACACAGTTGGCTTATGCTTAGGAGATTGTGCATCAAGCCTTCAACATAAACTACTTTATTAAAGGTGATGGAACCATTTGAGAGTGTTCCATAACCTTTAGTCCTTCCTTTAGAGTTATCACCAAAGGTGACAGAAGGACCTTTGGTAGGCACGAAGTCAACAAGGAGAGATTTGTTGCCGGTCATATGTCTTGAGCACCCGTTGTCGAGATACCAGATTTGTTGGTGCCCTAGACCCTGCAATCACAAGAAAATCAGTTCTTTGGTACCCATTTGGAAATGGGTCCTTTTGAGTTAGAAGAAGAGGAAGAATCCTTGGAAGCATTTTTATCAATTCTTTCCATAGGACAATCCTTAGCAAGGTGAAAGGTATTACCACAGTTATAACATTTTCTATAGGTAAAGACCTTTTTGGAGCTTTGACCAGATTCCTTGTGATGACTGGTCACATTGACTTTCATGGCCTTGGAGGTTAGAGGAAAGTCAAGAGGCTTAGGACCCAAGATACCTTTGCCAGAGTCAGTTGAAGGAATAGAAGAGGATGTCTTGGAATTTAGCTTATTTAACATCACAGCTCTGGGGATTGGAAGAGAAGATGGTTTCTTTGAGTTTTTCTTGGGAAGTTTCTTTTCGGGAGAAAGATTGGCAACAGATTTTCCCTTTTTGGAGAAAGAGACTTTTTTTGAAGAAGGTTGAGGTACTTTGGAAGGTTTGGGTTTAGAAGAGGAAGGCTCGTTTATTTTTAAGGAACACATAGACTCAATAATTGGTTTAGAAGGGTTATTTGAGTCTTGGGCTTCCTCACTCTCATTAGGTGAGTCAATGCTCTTAGCTTTGATAAACTTTCCAAACTTGAGATCTTTAGGGAAATTAGAGGAGTCCAGAAGTTCAGAGTCATCATAGTTCTCTTCAGAGGATTCATAGAATGAGGGAAGAGAGAAAGGAGCATGGGTGTCAGAAGGAGGTTCAAGGTCATATTTTCCGAAGCCTAGTCCAGATTTGTCATCACAAGATATTTGATCCTGAAAAATCTTTTCTAAGTTCTTGGAGGAGCTTGTCCACTTTTTCACAGTTTCTTGCTCCTTTTTAAACTTTTTAAGAAGTTTATTTTTCTCTTTAGCAAGAGTAAAATTTATAGTTTTCAAATCTTCAAGCTCAGCCTTGATTTTGTCAAAGTGTTTTAGTTGAGAAAGATAGATTTGCAGTTGAGAAGAAAGAGATTTTATCTGAGCATTTGCCTTCTTCTTTGCATCCTTGGCTTCATAGAAGTCAATGGTCAAAGAGTCAAAGGCTTCAATTTTCTCAGCATCAGAGAGAGAGAAAAATGGATGTACCTGAGAAGATGATGTGGAGCACTCAGCAGACACAAGAGCCATGGAGGTGGAAGAGGTTTCACCATCATCAGCATCATCTATTTTAGCCATAAAGCAAGGGTTGGCCATTTCCTTGTCACTTTCGGAAGTTGGTTCATCTGCCCAATCATGAGATTCGGCAAGAAGACCTTTTCCTTTATTGGCTAGAAGAGCATTCCTTTTCTTCTCTCTCTTGTATTTGGCCTTGTACTTTTCAGCACGGTCAGAGTTTGAAGGAGCAGAAGTTTTTGATTTTTGAAAAGAGGGTTGAAAGGAATCAGACTTGGTTCTGACAAACCTAGAGGATGTACGGTTGGAGGAGGGCAGTCTAGACTTATCAGAGGACCTGCTTCTGCATTCAGAAGCAAAGTGTCCCTTCCTCCCACACCTGTAACATTCCTCATTTGATTTGTCAGAGGAAGCATTTTTTAAAAGAGTATAGGAGGGTTTTCTAGAAAACCTGGGTTTTCTAGAAGGGAAGTGAGGTTTGCCTTTAGAAAAGCCAGCCAGCATGGCAACACCATCTGACAGCTGAGCCACAGAGGTCTCCTCTCCTTCATCATCAGCCTCACTGAGATAGGCTTCTGAAGGGTCATTGGGGTCCTCTTGACTATCGTTGTCAGAGTCAGAAGGATAGGTGATCCTAGGGACACACACAGTACTTTTGGAAGATTCACCGACAAGGGCTAGAGAAGAGCCTTTGATGTCCTTTGTGAATGACTTCCTAAGTAGTTTAGACTGCTCATAGTTGAAGAGGGTGTCATACAAGGCAGTGAGAGGCATAGAGTCAAGATCCTTGGTAGACTTGATACAAGTACAGATGTTTTCCCAAAACTCAGGAAGACAGTCAATGAACTTGCACAAGACTTCCTCATTGTCATATATGCGACCCACAAGTTTAAGATCATTGAGAAGACTGTTAAAGCGATTGTAGTAGTCTGAGAGAGACTCACCCTTCTCATGAGAGAATAGTTCATACTTTCTTACAAGAGCAATCTTTTTGCTCTTTTTCACCTCAGACGTACCTTCATAAAGAACACACAGAGTGGACCACATTTCTTTTGCAGTAGAAAGGTTAACGAGAGAATGATAGACCTCATCAGGCAGAGAGAGGGCAATGATGGCTCTGACTTTAGTATCAAGAGCTATAAGACGTTTGTCTTCATCATTGTATTTACTGGGGTCCTTTAGAATGTATCTCCCAGTAGCTGGAGTCCTTTCTTCTTCAGAAGAGTCCTCATCAGCTTTTCCCTTGTCTGCATTATATCGGTCCCAAACTCTAGGAATAAAGGGACCTTCATGTAAAATAGTTGGATATCTGCTGTCAACTCCTTCTAGAAAGAGTATCATACGACTTTTTTCACAAGAAAAAGTTATTGGGGTTAAACCTTGGTGGTTTGGCTATAGAGCCATTGTCGTATGAAACAGCATTGAAGTTTTGAGAAGAATCATTTTTTAAAGAAGAAGAAGAGGCTGCCATCACGGATCTAGTTTATTGAGTTAAACTAAACCGCTCTGATACCACTTGTTGGTCCCAAATAGCAGTTAGTAAAGAAGAAAAGTATTGTAGAAGGGGGGTTGAATACAATACACACAGTTTTTTCACTTACTTTAATTCTTATTGACTTGAAATCAAGAATTACACATAGAAAACTTTTGATTGTTGCGGAAGAGAATAGATGAAATCTATTCAAACAATCTTACACTAAGAGAAATGAAGAACAATTGTAAAACACTTAGAAAACAATAAGAACTTCTTAGAGAGAGAATGTCAGTGCACTTAGAGAGCTTGAATGCTTGAGAGCTGGTGATCTTGCATGTTGAACCATCCTCCATATATATAGTGCCTCATGCATTAAATGCATGGGACACCTGTTGAGCAAAGGATGGACACAGGTCTTCAGCAAGATACAGGATGTACCTTTTGTCTTGAGGTGTTGACCTGCATGATGGTGTAGACCTTTCCTTAAAATGGTGTAGAAGACAAAGCTTACTTTATCTGATCTTCAGATGAGGTCCACGTCAATGCAAGATATCACAAATATACTTTGTCAGATAAGTATAATGTGTTAGAAGGAAATCTTCAGGCATCTTCGGCTCCTGAAGATGTGAGAACATCTTCGGCTTCTAGGGAGAGGTCATCGGCTGCCGAAGGCTTGAGAGATCTTCGGATTTTCCCGAAGATGTGAGATCTTCGGGTTTTCCCGAAGATGTGAGATCTTCGGATTTTCCCGAAGATGTGAGAACATCTTCACAATCCTGAAGATATGTGATTGACACCATCCTGGCCGATGGTGTTGATCACTTGGGCATGCTTGGTTTTAGGCAGAGGAGACTATCTTCAATCCGCTTTGAGAGATGTACTCCTTCTTTGTCTTCTTCGGCTGATCTTCGACTTCACCGAACATTTGTATAGAAACCAAGCTCGCTAAAAGAACCTCAAACATATTCTAAGTAGGATGATATAAGATGGAAGATCAGGAGGTCATCTTCAAATCTTCAGATGACCCAACAATCTCCCCCTATTTGAGGATGACATCCATACTAAAGAATAGAACAAAGAGTGTACTGAATAAATTTATTTTGACCCATATTTACTCTTTTTGGGTTCTTTTCACATAGTTTTTTTTTTAAGGATTTATAAGTATATCCGACATTTACAAAAGAATAAAAGAATGAAGTATATATGTACAAACTAAATAAAAGAAATGCACTTGTATTAAATATGACTTAACAAAGCAAAGATTACAAGTACATAGGTAAGATAAAGCATTGCTTCATTCCTTCTTCTGTCTTTTATGAAGTTCACCCATAATGTCATGCTAGGAACTTCCCTTATAAACCCTACAAATAAATTCAAACTTCTCAAAATCAATGAAAAATCATCACTTCTTAGATCTCTATTCTCTTTACGTATCAAAGCCCAAGATCCAGACTTCATGTTTCTCCCATTCTTCTTCCTCATTCTCACATATCACCTATGACAAACTTTTAAGCCCTACGTAGACCCAAGAAAACCATTTACCTAAGGAATTAAATGCAAGTGGATAATGACTTGTTCAAATATGTTTACGGATCTCTTCATCGCCTCTGCACATACTTATGATGGCAATAAGGAAATCATTATTGGTGAACATATATATATATATATATATATATATATATACATATAGGCGAAGAATAGTGTGAGAAGAAGATTTAAGATGAGAAGGTAAGAAGGAATCTGGACCTTGATCACTTTTAAACTCACTCCCACCCCATGAATTGTGCTTGATATGGGAACTCACCCGGTGCATCTCATTCCAAATGTGCATCCAAGGGTAGAGATCCCTTCTCATTATAACTATCATTCTCACCATACTTCAACCCTATATATATATATATATATATATATATATATAATATATATATATATAGAGAGAGAGGGAGGTTTAGGGGAAAACCCCAAAACAATGAAAAAGTGAGGAACACCCCGTTAACGTTCATCTGGACGGTATTGTGCATATTCATGTTTTTTTTGGTTTTTATGCACGTGTGTATCATGCACATGTGCATGCCGTCGAGAGATGAATGGTTACGAGGGTGTTCCTCAGTTTTTCATTTTTTGCGGTTTTCTGAACATGACCTTATATATAAATATATATACTAGTCATATACCTGTGCGCAATGCTGCTCAAAGGATCTCAAATATAAAGCCGAGAACTCGAAATAGCAATTTTGTTTCACGTTTTCTTCTATTTTCTATCGATATCTTGTTTCATATATAAATGCAAGGTCAACATGTTCTATTGGTGGAAGAGGATTGCCAGATAGCGGGGTTTCAATGCCATCACATTTATTATTCTTAAAATTTAAAGACGAGCTTATAATCTTAGCTAGTCGACATGCTATGGTAACTTCGTTAAGAAAATATGCTTGTTCTCGTTCATTTATGTTCATTCATTAAAATGTTAAACATATGTGAATGAACATAGACAAACAAACATAAATTAATAGAAAAAATAACCATTACCGACCATTTCGTTCGAAAGCTATATAAATTAATCATGCTTAATTGAAATGAATACTATTCTTGCATCTATCTAGGTAGGTCCCAATGTCTCGTAGACATAATTCTCTCGAGAACTTTATACATACTTGACCATTTTCTTTGGAAGATTATGGTTCACTAATGCACCATATCGATTGCATAAAACATTTTGGGATTATTGATTCAATAATAATTAATACATATCTTTTGTAACAACTAAAGAGAAAAAATAGGAAAGTGCTTTCCAACTGTGTTTATAAAGCAAGCTTGTTGGCGATGTCCCTGGTGCCAAGTGCTTCTCTTCCAATGTACAAAATGAACTTTGCAAATCACATTTCCAATCCAAGTTTGGTGGTGAAATACCAGATCTTGGTACCACATGATGCCAAGATCTGCATGCTTGAATCTTGTTCACTTGTTATGAAAGTGAGGACACAGGTGCTCATAGTGCCTAACAAATAAACCAAGAGTTTCCCTTACAATTTCAAGACAATGCAAACATCATCTTCTAAATGTTTAAATCACAACAAAAGAGAATATATGAAGAAAAAAACATACTTTCTTCTGATGGTTGGCAAAATATTATGCACAAGGTCCTCGTTACCTTAAAGCACAATAAATATTCAACAGTTCGTAATAAAAAAAATTGGAAAGGGTGTCCTACGCTATGTCTAGACTAATTCCTTGGCAAATTATGACGGTAAGACATCAGCCCTGATTAAACCTCAGTAGTCACAATTGTTGTATACGCCTGGATTCAAACCCTGAGCAGATGGAATATTCCACCACATCCCTCAGGTGTTAACAGTACGCCAGAACCCTTGTGTTTAGTTCGTAATAGAAGTTGGAAAACATATATAATGTCTAGACAATGGATTTGTACAAACAAGATATATAAATAATGTTAAAAAGACAATGTTTTAAAGTAGCAGCATGCAAAATATGGGACAACAAGGTGTAAATTAAGTGTTGTAGTTTTGCAGATAGATGTTATCCAAGCATTCAAGGTCTTCTCTTTGCCCTGATGGATTCTTTTGTATTTTTCCTGCTATGGGCACACATCATCTATCATGATGTTTATCACATTAACCTGCCAAATGCTAAAACTTTAGAGCCAAAGAGGTTGAACTTCAGGAATAGGGTGAAACCGGTCAGATGTCCCTGACACGAGCATACGAGTGCATACCTGTGAGAGATGTCAACAGTCTTCTTCAATTTGTCTGGATGTAAATTACAAAGGTGCATCCTGAATTGGGTAAGACCAAAGATCTTAAGGGCCGTTTACTAAACGTTTACTTGGCAAGTGCTTACTGGATGTTACGTATCTTATCGAGAGTCCATGACAAGTATCGAGAATCTTACCTGGTAAGAGCATAGCAATGACCGAATATCTTACCCTGTAAACGTTTAACAACGCTTAGCAGGTAAAACACACTTACCAAACAATCCATTTTGATGGCCGAGAATATCACCCTATAAAGTAAAGGTAAGTGAGGGTGGTAACCTTTGCCCGGTAAGCATTTGGTAAAAGGCCCCTTAGCAGAGTTAGGGGCCGTTTACTACATACTTACCCGGGTAAGCTTTAACCGGTATCACTTACCTTACGGTCCTTACCTATTAAGCATGGAAGAATTTTACCCAGTAAGAGCCACAACAAGGACCGAAAGTCTTACACGGTAAGTGAGGGAAATGACAACGTTTACCGAGTTTAAGACGCTTACCAACAATCAATTTTGATGGTCGGGAATGTTATACGATAAGGTAAGTGAGGATAATATCCTTGCCGGTAAACGCTTACCCTTTTGGTAAAATGGCCCCTTGATCAACTTTAATAGAAGGAGATGTAATAAGAAGAAAGCTTAGGAATGTCAGAAGGTTGATGGCCAAGGAAGTGGATGCATAACTTTTAGAGTCTTCACTTGTCTTCTGCAACTTAAGTAAGATGCACACAAAGTTGAGAGAATTGACCTGTTGGTTTTGACTATTTTAGGTGTGCCTTTGTTGGAGTTCAAAATGGTAATGAATCAAAGGCCTAGATATGGGATTCATAGGAACAACAGGATGTGAAGCAGCACAAATAAGCACAAGAATCAAAGAAGGAAACACAAGGCTGTTGACCATTACAACCAAAAGGCCATCTCGTAGTCAAATAGAATTAACCACTTGGCTACTTATATTAGGGGCCGTTCACCAACACAAATTGGGTAAGAATGTGGTCTGGGTCAGGATTAATCACTTACCACGAGTCCCTCCCTTAGCTTACCATGTCAACATCGTGGGCCGGGTAAGCGCCTCCTGTCATGTAGCTCATCAATGGTACCTACAACATACAACATATGGATTAACATAACAACAAGCTACGTAGTCTTGAATGCTGAAAGTCAGATTTCGACCATAAATGGTGTTTCAAATTACTCACCTGTAGTCGATTTAGGTATACAGGTCTTGATTTTGACAGACTACTTGACAAAACAAATTTGTACGTGAATGGTACAAGATAAATTAGTCAGAGATGTACAGTAGTTAAACTGTTGGCATACAGAATTTTTTCCTTACATGTGCAAATAACTGAATAAGCACTCTCTTTGTTTGAACAGTTAAAGACATTCTGACATAAATGTAATATATGCAACTGTTATAGCTATGTGATGGTACAAATTTTGGCATATAATGAATGTTGTTCTGCATATGTCATATATGTGCAAGTAAGCAATCTTTCATTTGTTATAAAATGAACTTCTGATGTAGTTTCATCATGTTGAAATAAAGGGTATTTAAAAATAACCCATATACCTGAGACCAAATCATAACACCAGTTGCGAATGCGAGCTTATGATATATTTCACTCTGCATCAAGGCTAATGGATTCGAAAAATCACCTAACCTCTGTTGTCACTTAAAAAACATGAATAAAAGGTTGTTAAAACAACTACAAATATGTTATTTTTTTAATTATAGAAAAAGCACTAAACTACCCACCTTCCAGAACCAAAGGCAATACACCAAATAGCAGTCCATCACCATTGTTACAAATTCATGAACAAAATAGCAAGATAGCATAGTCCATCACCATTGTTACAAATTCATGAACAAAATAGCATATCACCATTGTTACAAGTCCATGAACAAAATAGAAAGATAGCATAGTCAATCACCATTGTTACAAATTCATGAACAAAGTGGAAGCGACTGGGAAATGAAAAATAAGAACACAACGAAGAAGAATGTTGAATCAGCAGTTTGAGCATATATGGAGAAACATGAACAAGCAAGAAAAGAAATATTATGACGATGAAAATACCTTTAATCAATATTATAAGCTTTAGATTTTTCAAACTTCTCCCGACTAATCACCCATTCCAAAGTTTTAGGAAAAGGGTTGGCAGCTTGAGAGTAGTATGTTGCCGCAAATCTAGATACGTCTCAAAGATGTACATCAATATCATGAATAAAAGTTGAAAAGCTTCCTGATGACAGAAAAAGCTATAAAAAACAGTCATCATTCTCACAATGGGAAACAAATAATAAATAAAATCAGAAACATGATAAGAGGAGAAGCGGAGAACCAGTTTTGTTGGTAAAGTGCATACCTTAAGTGTTTTTCCTTCTTTTTCTGTTTTCCCGAGGATCAACACTTGAAGTCGTAACTGGTGTTTTAATTTCCAGATGATGAAACTACAACACAAGTTCATTTTATAACAAACAAAAAACTGCTTACTTGCACATATATGAAATATGCAAAACAACATTCATTATGTCAAAATTTGTACCATCGCATAGCTATAAGAACAGTTGCATAGATTACATTTATATCAGAAGGACTTTAACTATACAAACAAACAGAGTGCTTATCAAACCTCGCAAGTCGAGCCTTCTTCTTCTCATCCTCGTCAGTAGACATCAACATTACAGAAACTTGTAAAGAAAAAAAAAAGTATATAGCCATCTTCAGGAATCTAGTGTTTCCTTAGTTTTTCCTTGCCAAAACTCACACTATGTGTATCCAACAAAAGCTTTGACCTGACTTCTGTGACCAAGGGACAGAATCAACTCCTTTGGGGTTTATTTCAACGATATAGCAGGATTATAATATATATAAAAAAAAGGCAAAAAATGGACAATTTGCAACAACAACAAAAGAGAACGATTACAACATGCATATAGCTATGGTTTTATTGTGGCATACAAACCAGTTGTTCATAGAAGACACAGTAAGTTACAAAGTACTGAATTCACAAGGAAGGGAAAAATGCAGCAGAAAATATAACCTAGCCTACATAATACAAATTAGATAGCAGAAAAGAAAGAAAGGGGAAACAGTATTCTCTGCTGCTAGCCATCTATACCTCATTGGTGCAAATGGACCTTACTCTTATTTATCCATCATGACCCACATTTATCCACTCACCACATCCATTCCAACTAATTAGCGTAACCACCAAATCTACATGCTTAACCGCCAGAAGAGTCATGTGACAAACATCTGTAAGTAGAATGATTTGACCTTTTCAACCGCCTCTTCTTGATATTATGATATATATCACAAGTATTCTTAAGTAAGTGTGTGGAGAAATATATCGACATATCTTGATTTTTTAAAGGTTACCATCATTGCTACATGATAATATTTTAATGCTGAGCACTTTGCTTGCATCTTGTTGATTGTGTTTATAATCTTCCTGCATCCAACCAACCTAGGTCAGGTGGGTGTCTTTGAGAATCATCAACACTCTCACTCATTGATTTATATAATGTTGTTGATCTCTTTTAAAACCTGTTGGTCAGCTCACCCAAATACGTTGTACAGCATCAATGGGTCTTCTTCTGCCAATCTTAATAAATTGATATTGAATAGGAATGATACCCACTTGTTGATCTATGGCCTATTCATCCTGAATAATGTCTAAAATTCCAAACTGAGAACATGTATCATCAAGTTAACGTCATTATTCAAGTGTTGAACATCCACATTATTGAAGTGTTGAGCATCATGAAGAATTTATCAAAAGCCTTTCACAGCATAATATATATGCAAATGAACATCTTGAATGCTCAATCAGGTACATAATTTCAAAGGATGCCACAATATTATTCAATTATAGTTGATGGATTAAATGTTTTAATGACACCTTGTGGCCACCTACTATTTCAATCAAAGATTATCGAGCAAGAGCACATCCACTAAGTCACTAAAGGTTAATGTTTCAGGAAAGGAATTTAGAAATTCATAGCAAACAATTTATCACATTAAGAGCAATGATTTTACCAAACAAGTCTTTCACGTACAGCTTTATTTCAATTCACAAGTTTATAAGTTCAAAAGGAACAATTTGATAGTCCAATTGAAACACATCTATGCATGAAAAGACATGCCGCAAAGAAGAAAGAGGTCGCATAACTACCTTTATTGCAAGAAGTCCAAGGGTAAAAGCACTTCCTTTCTCCACCTCATGCTCATATGGCCTTGGACCAGTAACAGCCTCTTTCAATGATTGTGGCTCTTGAAGGATGTACATCAATTTCATGAATCCTGGGAATCAAAAGCAATTGTCGTTAGAGGATTTCTTTAAATGAGTGAAATTGATAACAACCCATGGAGCCAGAGCACCGCCCTGTAGAATCTTGAATAGGTTGTTGCCGGAGACACACATGATCCAGAGGGCCGAATTCATCCCCAAATTGAGAGTTTCTCGTGGACTGCTAGCGGAATTGAGAGACGATGTGGAAGGAGTGGGACACAAAATTTGGCTTTCCAAGAAACCGTCTAACTGTATTAGAATTTGAATATAGTACATATATATATATATATATATATATATATATATAGGATCAGGTCCAGGTTTAGGGGAAAACCTCAAAAAAACGAAAAACTGAGAAACGGTAGCCCTTCATCTGGACAATATACACTTGTGCATATAAGTAATTTATAATATGCACACATGGCTCTCTTACACTTGGCTCTCTTACTCTTGTGATCTTTAAATATGGGAATATTTTCTTTTTCAAAATAGTTCTGATTCTCTTCCTGAAAAGACTTACAAAATGATGTCAATGTTCTTTCTTCCCCTATAGTTGAATCTACATGTTCCTTCTTCCCCTATAGTTGAATCTACATGTTCCTTCTCCCCCTAAAGATGACACTAAAAGAATAGGAATGATTCTTCAAACATCAAAGGTAACAGTGTTTTCTTCTTCAATCTCATAACACTTATATCCCTTTTGATTTGATTGGCAATGAAGATTTATGTCTCAAGTGTGAGAAATTTTCTGAAATTTTCTGTAAGTGGGTTGCAAAGTTTAAAACTTTTGAGGGCATCTGATTAATCAATAACGTTGCAGTTAAAACTACGTCCCTTTAGAGCTCTTTCAATAACTCTCTGTTGAAATATTCCTTGTGAGAAGAAATTGTGCAACTTCTTTGTGAAATAGTCATGACCATTATCTCTTCTCAAAACCTTAATCTCAGTCCCTAATTGATCCTGGACCATGTTGTAGAAGGTTCTGAAAATATTTTCCATCTCAAATTTATGTTCCATTAAATAGACCCAACTTATTCATGTGTGATCCTCTTATAAATGCAACAAACCATCGTTTCCAAAATATCGCTATGCACAAGAGAAAAAGGTTCTGAAAGAACATAATGAGGAGACCTATGCGTTTTTGCCAAGGCACAATTTCTCATTGAGGAAGATGGATCTTTATCAAGTTCTTGCAAACATATTATTGTAGTATGTGGTGATTTTAACTCAAAAGCCTGTGAAAGATTCTACACGTCCATGTAGGTCTCACAAACCGCATCCCATATTTCTTTGGTACTTGGAAGACATGAAGACCTACGGTCATAAGTGAAGACAACACTCATCAAGTTGTTCCATGCTTTATGGTTACTACTTTTTTGTGCTTGTAGTTCTAAAGCCTACTCCTTGTGCCATTTTTAAAACCACGTGCAAGATGGCAAATTAAACAATTTTCGAACTATGAATTATCATAATAAGCAAGTCAATGAGTTTCTTGAATAGTTCTATTTTGCAGCTACATCCTACTAATAAATTTCAAAGTGCAATTGATTGTGATTTGTGACCAAGGTATCTATAAGTGGTTGCTGCACAAATTTTGCAGAAAGCAGCTTGCAACTGATGCTTTCATGCGTATTTTTGACAAGGCAATGTTGTAAATACAAACATCCTGTTGGTGTTCCATGGTGAAGGCATGCATCGAACGTCTTTTTTATTGCCTTACTCCAGCTAGCATAATGGTGATCAGTTTATGGCTATTTTCTGCTCTGTAAAACATATATGTATGTATGCATGTATGAATTCAAGTTATATATTATAAACATTTATAAACGACAGAAGCAAGATAAAGGCAAAGGCAAAGAAGATAACAAGCAAGTATTGTCCATTCATACTCTTTGCTGTATATTACTAATAAATACCTAAAAGGCATGTCATCATTAAATACTACTAATATTAGGCATGTATGAAGTGAAAACATAAAACTGAAATACACCATGTTTTTTAATCGGAGTCTGAGAACAAAAATGCTCAAAGTTGTCACTTTTTTTTATCAACTAATATGCATGATAATTTCACTTCAACCTCGATCTATATAAACCTTTGATTGCCTGTTCCAAAAGAAAGTCACCTCTTCACATCTCCACACCTTACAATGTGGCCATCATCGTGATCCAGCAGAAGCACCGACTCCGTGTAGGAATACGCAGAGAATCTGTTTCCGCAAATCCCAAGATCCTTGACGTGCTCAGAGAAAGGTTCATAAACTACAAGCGTGCAGGGTGCAACAAAGTCTTCATCATCATCACCATCATGGTCATCATCATCATGCATTTCAACTATAGGTTCGCCACTCTTCCTAAATCCTAGAGTCCACGAAACTGATGCATTAGGTGCATTAACAGTGAATAGCTTTGTAAAGGCTTTTGAATCAGCATGCTCCATCATCCATACATCACAAACCTGTTTATTGGTTGTCTTTCTACTGCAGTCGAGCAAAACAAGAGACTCCCTTAGCCTAGAAACGGACAAATCTGATTCAGCCAAACAATCTGGGAGGTGTATCTCTCTAAACTCTTCAGAGCCCATATCAAATGACATAATCAAATTACCAGATTCACCATCCACATCAATCCAATCATATGCAAGCCAATAAATAAACTGACCTATAACTGCCTGAGACCATGTAAATACAATTGATTTACGAGGCAGCTGCTGATTGCTACTTAAACATGTCCATTCCCCTGAGCTCAATGTGAAAACCATAACTTGGCAGGGGATGCAACTTATACTTTCTATTTTCCTGTGATCATGAATATATGTAATCTTGACAAGCTTGGGGTCCTTGGTGTGAGGACAAACCCCAAAACCAAGAACAGAATTAAACGACCGACGTACCACATTAGGTAAAGCAACAGCAATAGATTTTCTAATTGCAGGATTCCAAAGAACAGCCATTTGTGTTTTATCTCCAATATAACCAGTCAAGCACAACAAGCCATGAGAGCTACCGATTACTATCGTTGTTCCTTGAACGAGAGGAGGAACAGTTAGGGCAAAGTTTTGTTGGGGGAAAGTATCATCATCATCATCGACAAAACAAACATATTTTACCTCACTTTCTTCCCCATAATCGACTTTGTAGCTTATAACCAGATGTTCCGACTGACTTCTGTAACCAGCAATGAACTGAGAGCTATCGATCAATGACTTCCATTCTTTGCAGACGCATCTGAATTGCATCAATGATTTGACAGGAAGCCTTTTGATGATTTCCAGTTGCATATCAAAAGCTAACATATTGATTTGATTTGATTTCGGGGATATGAATGAATCTGTTTCTTTCTAGGGTTATTCTTCATATATATATATAATAGATAACGGAAGTTCGTAGCGTGAAAGAGAAGATACGTAATCCTTTCCTTTTGAAAAACTAAAGCTTATAACGATTTGGTCCTCTGGTTTTTGATGTGTGTTCAATTTTGTTCGTTAAAAAACACATTATTACAAAAAAAACTCTTATGATATGATTTTTTTGATACCTCCCATTAATACCGTTAAAAACAATATGTTTACGGAATGATATTTTGCTCCGATCTTCTCTCATTTTTCTTGTTTAAGTATTTTGTTATATAAATAGGGCTCAACGTTTATCTTTTATTTAAGCATGTTTATCGATTAGTTTTTTATAAAGTTTAAATCTATTAACAAGTTGTACTAATCAATGTTAAACCTTGCATAATAGAAATGTTATATGAATATAGTCGTGATTGAAATTTTTATAAAATCGGGTTAAAATTGAAAATAATATATATCAATATGTACTATCTACAAGAACCAAACATTCAAGATCTTTGAAGATATATGATATTTTATATCCAAAAAGAAGCTTAAAATATCATTAGAATCATTCTAAAACTATTTTAGAATAAAATTTGTCAGCATTAAGAAAGTAAATCTTGTATATTTAAGAATTGAATATCAACTCCTAGAAATCAATAACCCAATCACTCATAAATTATCTATATCTATACTATATTATAAAGCAGATATAAAATACTCTTAAATACAAATTATTAGGCACAAGGTACCATCATTTTATGCAAGATTTTAAAAATCTCTTAATTTACAAGTATCAAAGCATAAAATACATATTACTACTGCAGACTTCTAACACCCACCAATTTGGTATGTGCAAGGTCTTCCTTTTATGCAGACATTTTCATTTATCGCTATTAATTAATATATTATACTACTATAAATTTGTTTTAATTATATTATTAAATATGTAATTGGTTATTTTTTCTAGATGTCATTAAAATATATAAGATAATCATTGAATTATAACAAAATATTTAATTTTTTAATATAAAAAACATTATATTATTAAGCCTAAATTAAACAAATTTAAAAAAAAAACATTATCACTTTCTCAAAATCATCCAAAATCGTACTGTATATCGACAAAAAAAACAAAAAATAAAATTAAACATTAAAATCGTGATATATCTCGCTGCATTGCTCGAGTACGCTTCTAGTAGAATAATAATAGACAAATATGCGCTCATCAACATGTGTTTCTTTCATATTTTCTAAAGAAAAATAATTAGTAAAAATCTTGCATTATCTCCTTTTCTAATTTTTACATGCTCAAATTTTTATGAAACAGAGAACTCCTTAGACATAGACATGGCTTACACGACAAAATGGAAAATTACGTATTTCAGAGACATTTGCATATCACCGTAGAGAATTCAAGGATCATTCAAAGTAGGACACCGTTTTTTGGGGTTATATGCAATCACAGAGAGAACGATGAAGTTGGATGACAGGGAATGACTTTTAGGGAGGTTTTTTTTAAATTGTTGGTGCTAAAAACCAAAGTACCACCGATGGCAAAACCGTCGAAAACGGAATTTATCGAAGACATTTTAACGACAAACAACCGTCCGGGAAAAGTGGGTCCGTAAAACTATCCTAGTTTTACTGACGAAATTTTATTTTTTATCGACGGAACGCTATCGGTAAACCATCAAAATTACATGGGTAATTTTAAAAAAAATAACATGGCACGACTCTTTATCAACGAAGAAACGAATGTTTATCGACGACTTTCCGAGGTTTCCATAACCGGTTGCGCACACCTCGACTAGTTCTAGGCCTAAAGAACACTAGATCATCCTGGCATTATTAATGTGCAAGCATCACATTATACTGTCTACACCTCTACACCTTACAATGTGGCCATCATCGTGATCCATCTTAAACAACGATTCCGTGTAGGAATACACAAGGAATCTGTTTCCGCAAATCCCAAGATCTTTGACGTGCTCCGAGCAAGGTTCATAAACTACAAGCGTGCAGGGTGCAACAAAGTCTTCATCATCATCATGCATTTCAACTATAGGTTCGCCACTCTTCCTAAATCCCATAGTCCACGAAACTTATGCATTTGGTGCATTAATGGTGAATAGCTTTGTAAACGCTTTTGAATCACCATGCTCCATCATCCATACATCACAAACTTGTTTATTGATTGTTTTTGTAATGTACTCAAGCAAAACAAGAGACTCCTTTAACCTAGAAACAGACATAAACTATCTGGGAGGTCTATCTCTCTAAACTCTTGAGAGCTCATATCAAATGACATTATCAAATTACGAGGTTCACCATCCACATCAATCCGGTTGTATGCACGCCAATAAATAAGCTGGCATATAATTGATCAATACAAAAAAATTAATGTTAATGCATAAGAAATCGAGAATATGAGATTTTTCTTTCATCCTTTTCCTTCCCTTTCCATCGTAACAAAAGATTTGAGAACACGATGTTAATGCATACAAAAAGTTAACATTAATAAACGATTTTGCGTATTGAATATAAAAAAATATTAGATAGGAAAAAGCAAGTAAAAAAAAGCAACCTATGTATGCATGTGTGCCATGTGTTTACATTCATCATGAATAACATACGTGAATTTTCTACAAACATATGATGAATGTCCCAAACACATGACACACCCTCAGTGATTCCCCAGTTCATAACTGAAATGTGGTTCTCAACCGAAATTGTCCCTATGTTTATATATGCAATTATTTGGCAGGTGCTTTGTAGCTTGTAAGATAAAAATCTTTTAGTAGCATTGTAGTGTATGCCAATGAATAACTCTTTCAGTTGAGTTGGATTTGATTGGATACAAAAATTGGTTTCAAAATGTTACTTCAAAGTTCTAATTTTAGCTTACTCCAATATCAAATATTCATGATTAATACTATAAATACCAGGATCCCCATCTTTAGTTTAAATGAAAATAATTTTTCAACATACTTCTAATTCTCTTCCTCAGAGGAACTGCAAAACAATATCCATTGAAACTAAAAGGTAATCCTAAAATATTATCAAATTAAAGTATGAGACGTAATCATCTATGCCAACTAACAGTTAGATAGTTTGTGGACATTTCGGTAAAAGCTTCAAACACGAAAAATTCTTTAAAATAACACTTGATATATAAGCATCAAGGTAAATACTTGAAAAACAAGACGTAGAGACTCAGTTGCCATGGAAACTAGCGTATAATGTCCCTATGGCGTAGCATAGTTGGTTTCGGCTGGTATACTTGCACTAACAAGCGAGGGTTCGAGTATGACAACCACATTGTGGGAGTTAAAATTCCTACAGCTGTTTAAGCCAACCACCTACGGGGATGTTGTGTACCTGATTTGTCTCTCATGTCATGCCCTTGGGGCGGGGCGGGGCAGGACGGTGTGTGTGGGTTTGGGGATTGCTGGTTTCAAACCTTTTTATGCACGAACTAGAGTAAAAAGTAGGTTCATTAGACTAATCCATTTTTTAGAACTGAAAAAGAGTATTAAATTGCAAGCTTGAATGCTCAAAATATACCAACTAAGGAATCAACTTTGAATCCCCAAGTTCAAAGTTCAAACAATAGTTCTTAATAAAAATCTACTAAACTAAGTATACAATCAATGGCTTGTAAAATGTAAAGAAGCCTTACCAAACTTGGTGTGCATACAATCCCTATGCAATTCAGAGCTACATAAAATCATCCAAGCAGACAATCAACAACCTTCTTCTCAACTCTAGAATGGAACCAACTGTCAAAGACAACAAAAGGATATTTATTTAACCAAAATATACTTACTCATCTACGTTCTTGTTCCGAAGATACGACTTTAAGATGGGTTATGTTTTACGTATGTTTTTACTAGGATAATATAGTTGTTGGAGATTGTTTAAGTAAGAAGATTGATAATTAAGCCAAGGTAGATCAATAAAAGCAATCTATGCAGATTTGGTTACAACTTACAAGTTCTGACACCTAATTTCTTTTTAACATATACACATTACACAGTTGAGATATGGAAAGAAAGATGGAAAAACTTTAGTTGAAGTCATTTAACAATTTGTTTAGCAGTGCAGTTATATCTTTCATTCAAGTTATATATGGTAAACATTTATAAGGGATAGAAGCAAAACGAAAGAGATCGATAACAAGCAATTATTGTCCAGTCATACTCTTTGTTGGATACTAATACCTAAAAGGTATGTCATCCTTAAATACTACAATTATTAGGCATGTATGACGTTAGAACAACTATAATGTGCAAAACATAAAATTGAAATACGCCCCGTTCTTTAATCAAGATCATCAGTATGAGAACCTAAATGCTCAAAGCAGTCACTTTGCATGTGTCGCAACAGCTTTACTTTGAACAAAAAAGCACGACTCATAAAGGGAAATTTTTTAATATTCATAAAAATGTGAGATTCGTCATCATTAATGTCAGAAACATTGATCTCACAACTAACAAGTTATCATCAATCTATATGTTGGATAATTGCACTTCAATATCTATACCTTGCTAGCCCATTCTAGAAGTCACCTCTTGAAAGCTCCACACCCTACAATGTAACACCCCGAATTTTGGAATATTTGATCTTATTGGTTTATAAAATTATTTTGGTTTTGCTCAGTTGATGTCATCAAAGTCCAGTCGTTTTACGGAATTAGAAAACGTCAAATTTCTGATAGAGAACAGTTTCGGCGAGAGTGCCCGGCGAGAGTGTCAGGGTCACTCTCGCGGTGTCATAATCGCGCCGGGGGAAAGACTCTAGGTACATATCTGGCGAGAGTGCCAGTGGCACTCTCGCGGAGTCATAATCGCCAGGGACCAATTTCAAGTCGTGGGCTGAGAGCCACGGTACAAACTCGACGAGAGTGCCCTGTCACTCTCGCGATGTCACAATCGCCGACGGGCAAAAAGGGGCATTAAATACCTGATTTTCTCTAGAGACTTCATTTATTTCACTTTGGGTTTTCTTTGGCAGCCGATTTTTCTCCCATCTAGGTAAGGTTTATTCATCCCAATGTTCATCTCTTCTACCTTTAATCACCTCTAGAATCTTGGTGGGTTGTATTTATTACTTACTAGGGTTCCTCTCTCTTGGTAGCTAGCTCTATCTTCTTGAAGTCAAGGTTCTTAAATCTAGGGTTTCTCCATTTCTAGGGTTTGTCATCTCAACCCTATAGGTGAGTCTCCTAAACCCTAACTACTCATACTTGTGTTAATACGTAATAAATGATTATTGCAAGATGTTCAATGAATTAAAATTAGGGTTTATATATTTGCCATGTTTGGGGAATTGTGGTGGTGAAATCATTTAATGTGGAGAATAATGCTATGTGTAAAATGTGATATGTCAATAAATGTTATGAAGATGATCTATATTTGGTTTGAGAAAATGTGTAGGACTATTCTTATCAGCAGTTGGATCAATGTTTATCAAAAGGGGTTTTGATCACATTACTCTAGTAGTCAAGCAACTTTTATGCATGAGTGTGCTTTATTATGTTTGTAAATGGTATATGTTCCTTGCATGAAAAGTGTTATTCATATGTATATACGCAAGAGTTAATTACGGAGGTTATGTCTAATTTCTTGTGCACGAGGAATTAGACGGTTCTTATATATCATGCAAGTATTTTTGACCCTTGGGTCTCTAGCGAGGAGGCAATAGGTGACGTAAGTCGCCGGGTTGTAACTCGTCTACTTTGGATAGGCACCCGTGTCCATAAGTCCTTGGAGCGTAACTCGACGGAGTAAGTGTTAGAGGCATAAACGGTCTGAGGATTGTGATGTCCGACGTGGCATGAGAACTAGGTCCGGGATACGTGGTGAAATCCAATTTAACATCGCAGGTGACTCCACTCATATGTTCTTGTCACCCAAGATGGAACGGGTACGCCCGTTAACTGGAGTTTATCTCTGATGATTTATACAGGTTGAGCTTGATTATTCCAAACAGGATAATGGTATGATTTTATAAATCCAAAGGCATATTGGCAACTTTTACCTGCTTTGTTTGTAATGGTTGATAAATGTAACTTCTTAGGTATCTTTCTTGGTTTCAACCTAACACTTGTACGTGTGTACTTTGACTCACAGGTTCAGTTAGCAATGCATCTAAGATACCTTGATCCTCTAAAGGCACACCTAGGAGCACCATGGCTCGGGCAATCATTTTTGGGGTTTTGAGAGGAGAGCGATTTTGGAGACATAGCAACACCCGTGTTTAATCTAGTTATTTGTAATGTTCTAGATTAATTAGGTTGTTGTGAATTATGTTTCATTTATACTGCTACTATTGTCTGTACAAACTAACCCTCGTCTTGAGGTTTTAGTTGTCCGTAATTACAGGTTTAAATCTTTACCTTTTAGCCGTTATATTGCCGAAATTTTAAGTTTTATTTGACACCAATTTTTAGAGCGTTACAAGTTGGTATCAGAGCTTTAGTTTAAGTGAACTAGGTACTTTAACTCAATGCCTAGACTTAAGCTGAGACTCTTAGGCTACGAACTGCGAGTTTTGGGTAGAATTTCTAAGATGGGACGCCCCTAGAGTCAACAGAAACTACGTCGTTGAGAATTGTAAAAGTGGTAGCGAGAATTTTTATGTAGTGTATGTTCATAATTTCAATTAGCTACTGTTGTTGTGAATATACGATTACGTGAACGTACTTGAATTACTATAATTATAATGATTAATGGATCGTATGAGTATGTTTCTTGTGCATATCTAGTGTTACTTATTTCCACCTCCTTCCTTCTTGTGTGGCTGATCCGAAATAGTAAATACTCGGAGTCGACCACTGAACGAGAGAGAAATGCTTGAGGATATTTCATCTAACCCGAATCCTGTAGCCCGGGTGGCAACTGTGGTTCCTCCCGGAATGCCACCAATATTTACCGGACCCTTGGTGTCAGGACAAACCCCAAAACCAATAACAAAATCAAAGAGAGAATGTACCACATTAGAACAGCCATTTGTGTTTTAAAGGAATCGTCTGGCTCTCCAATCAAGCACAACAAGCCATGAGAGCTACCGATATAATCATATTTTACCTCATCGAGAGGAGGAACGGTTAGGGCAAAGTTTTGTTGGGGAAAACTATCATCATCGACAAAACAAACATATTTTACCTCACTTTCTTTCCCATATCTGACTTCGTAGCTTATAAGCAGATGTTGCGACTGAGTTGTGTAACCAGCAATGAACTGAGAGCTATCGATCAATGACTTCCAGGCTTTGCAAACCGATCTGAATTGAATCAATGATTTGACGGGAAGCCTTTTGATGATTTCCATTTGGATATCGAAACTCAAGTGGGGTGACATTTTGATTTTGATTTTGATTTTGATTTTGATTTTGATTTTGATTTTGGGAATATGAATTGAATTTGTTTCTAGGGTTTATAGGGAAGTCGTGAACTGGAAGATTTGTATTCCCTCCGCCGAACGAAAACCGTTTGAAAAATAAATTTTAGAGTAAAATACATGTTTCGTCCTTGTACTTATACATTTTTAACGCTCCTTATTCCTTCTTTAAAAAATTCAACGAATCGTATGCCTATGGTTGCTTTCTTACAACAACTTGGGTCCCTATCACTAACTCTTTTAAAATAGCCAGTTAAATCAAAGGGCATTATCTGAGATTTTACCTCTGGTTCTTGTCGATCTCCGACTTCATACCTTATAAGTAGATGGTGTGATCGAGTGGGGACGACTCTTTAACCAACAACAAATTCCAAGGAAACCTTACAATGTGGCAGTCATGTGGTACGGAAAAATATGGAAAATGAGGTTCTTAAAGGTTCCACCACTATGGATGCTCTTTTTTTCTGAAAGGTAACAATTTATTAAAAACCAACCAAACAAAAGATACAAAACCGAAGACCAAGGAGCCCAAACACGATCAGAACTACAAGGTGCAGTAAGAAACAAAAAATTACAGACAAGAAGAAAACAGGAAGCCAAACCTCCCCAATGCGGGGGACACGAAACGGAACTTGAAGCAATTAATCGAAGATAGACGTAAGTTGTGGTGAGTTAAACCACAAGTCCCAAGAAATAGATTTCTTACAGAGTCCACTTGATACCCATGTGAATGAATGAACTTGTATATCGGCAAACCCACTATGGAAGCTCTTATAATATTATTGGTGTTTTTACAGCTTGATTATTTTGTTCTTTGTGATCGGCAAACATAATATTTAATTTATAGGTCTTATAAAATATTTTTCATTAAATATATGTTTTAAAATAATATGATATGAAATATAAGTTTATTGAAAAAGTTAATCACTCTGCTATCTATATTCGACTTATTTAAAAAAAATTACTTAATCCGACGAAAAAGACCTTAGGACCGGTTAATAAATTTTGAAAGGGACTACCTAACGACCATCGACCATATTTACTACTAAGAGCAGTTGTGAAATGAATAACTAACAAAGATCAACACATTTAGAAGCGGTTAGAGGTCCAGGTTTTTGAGATACTTAGTTCAAAAAATGGTAAAAAAAAATAATTGAATAAAAGTTTAGAAATTGATCTTGTTGAAAAATAAGTGAATCACAAGTTAGAGTTTGTTACCAAAAATGATTTTTTTTAAATAGTAAATTACAATATTCCATAATCTATTATATATATATATATATATATATATATATATATATATATAACGAAAATTCTAAAACGGTTATTGTACAAACTATTGTACAATTACATTTACCACCCTTAATCTTTTATACAATAACATTTACTACCCTTATAATGTTACATTTATCACCCTTACAATTACTTATTTAATTTATTTTGTATCCCTTACTTTTTCATTTTACATTTTACACCGTTATCATATTAACACAAATAATCGTATATGAACAAAAATGCAATGAAAAAATACGTTCATTTTTTTTACAAATTATACCATTATAATCGTCTCGTCAATACCTTCAAAACGAGCCCAATATTGAATATTTTTTAATTTAACCATACTATTAAATATCAGAATATATACGAATTATCTATACTACTAAAACGGTTATTGTACAAACGGTTATTGTACAAACTTTTGTACAATTACATTTACCACTCTTACATTGTTACATTTATCACTCTTATAATTACTTATTTAATTACTTTATATCCCTTATTTTTTTCATTTTACACATATTAACACAAATAATTATATATTAACAAAAATGCAATGAAAAAATACGTTCTTTTTTCTACAAATTATATCATTATAAGTGTCTCCTCAATATCTTCAAAACGAGCCAAATATTGAATATTTTTTAATTTAACCGTACTATTAAATATAATGAATATCTACGAAATAATTTGTTTTTCTGTCCATACGTTTTATTTTATTTTCCACCGTTAGCACGTTAAAAATACATAATCGTAAAATACGTTTCATTCTTATTATAAATAATATCATTATAATTTTTTTGTCAATAATTGTAATATAAACTAATTATTGAATATCTTTATGGGTTTAGGTTTCATAAGTTGTGATTTTTAGGTCATGGTTGATTATTGATGAAATGTATATAAGGAAATAGCATTAATTGTTCGTTCTTTACTTACATTCCGCTGCATCACGCGAGTATATGCCTAGTATATATATATATATATATATATATATATATATATATATATATATATATATATATATTAAAGTAAGAACCACCAACAATGATCAGGTGGCATCTACTAAACATCCAAATCTAATTTTTATTTTTTTCTCAAGGTCAGATTTTTTAATGATGTTATTATTAGCAAAACAAATTAATTAATTAGACTATTCATTCTTTTATTTCACATTACTCTATTTTTTAAATTGCATAACAATTAATGAAATATAATCACAATTTAAAAAACTCGGTATATAAATGAAATTACAATGAATATATAAAATCAATATATTTAAAAACTATCTATACAAATGAATCTATCTTTTATATAATAAAAGGAAGAACCCCATAAAATGACATGGCTAATTGGTGGTAGGGATGTTCAAAAAAATGGGAAAACCGAGAAACTGAGTCGAACCGTTTGATCCGAAACCGGAAAACCGGGTACTCATGGGTCGGTTTCGGTTTTAAGTTGTAGGTATCCGCGTGTAATCGATCCGAACCGGTATATATAAAACACTTTATAATATTATCAACTATATAATTTTTAAATAATCATCAACTAAATAGTGGATATTTTTAAACAATAAAACTTATTTTAATCTTTTTTTCTTAGATTATTTTTATGTATTTGTTATGTAATTGTTTTAAATTTTCTATTTTGGTATTATATTTATATTGCAAATAATATTTTTCTATAAATTCGGGTAACCGTGAACCGAACCACGGGTAACCGACTAATTTTGTTTCGGTTCGGTTCGGTTTGGTTCAACCCGCAGTTCGGTTTCGGTTCGGATAACTAGGTATCCGCCTCATATAGTTCGATTCATATTTTTCTTACTAATAGAGCCGAACCGAACCGTGAACACCCCTAATTGATGGGCTAGAAATCTCCATATGAATTTTCTCAAAATTTTGGATTTTCTTAATCAGTTTAATATATTAAAGACACTAAAGCCCCTGTATGAAATTGTGTGTTTCCAAAAGTGTGGTTTCTTCCGTAATTTTGTATATTTTCATATTTAATGTTGTAGGTTTAACTCAAAACTCTTCATTCGTCCCTATCTGTTTTCTTCCCCTCCATTATAGATCGGACTCAACGCAGTTCTTCAATCACCAAACAGGCCTTTCATGATATGTCATTCATATTTTTCTTCAACGATCCCACAACACTCCTTCGATTTTAATAGATGGTTCAAATTAGCAACATTGTGAAAAAGGCTTCCAACGGTCATCGCGCTCTTTGCGATAGTAACCATTTCTTCCAACCAAGTGTATGGCTCTGACACCTTCTCCCAACATAGGTGCAACATTCTTTATCACAGTTTCTGGACTTGCGATTGGATCGTCTATGCTTTTATTAGTCTTTCGCTTTATTCATCAACTGATTTTCTTCTTTGTTCTCGAGGATTCGATGAATGAAATGATTTTCTTCTTCGTTCTCGAGGATTCGATGAATGAAAGTCTTTGTTAATGTATGATATATTTGTTTTGTATTCCAATCGTTCTTTTGTAAGAGGATTTTCGTTATTGGTCACATTGCTTCCAATATCCATTGTTTGTTTATGAAGTTGTATACAATTTATTTAGGAAGGTGAAAGTCAGAGCTTTAGCAATTGCGAATGATGTTGTTAGTATCAATATCTGGAAGTTAATGCTTAACTTAAGGGTTTATCATAGAGATCGAGATGCTACCGATTGTTGTTTAAAGGCATGATGATGATGATGATGAAATCTATGAGACTGTGAAGTTTGATGATATAATTTTTGACGTGGCTGCTACTTTTGGCATCTCCATGAATTAAGTTGTTGATGTTGGTAGATGCTGGTAGAAGTCGATGTATCAGTTGTTAGTGGTGAAGAATTTAAGGAAATGAAAGAGTTGTGGTTACTGGTGTTAAGAATTGGATTGCAAAAGGTGTATGGATGTATAATGGATGATGGGATTATTTCACTAATTGTGGGACTGCTAATCAAACCGGGTGGAAAAGTATTTGATTGTATACAAGTTTTGAGTTATGAAAGGATGACCAATAACAATACTTGTTTTAAAAACCATCATGCGTTGTATTTTTTTTCTTTTCTATTTTATATATTGATATTTTGGGTGATACATAAATGTTAAGGGCATAATATTGGTTAATTGTTAGTGTTCTTGGGGTAGGATTATGGACCGGTATGCATTTTACTCTGGCTCGTCCCCCTTTTTCATTCTTTTGTGAAACTTCTTTTTAACTTTTGGGAAAATTTCTTTTTATAACTAGATCATTCCATAATCACTGAAATTGTTGCATCCTATTTTCACTTCAACGAAAAGTTGAAAATAAACAATCTTTATGGTTTTTCTATTATTCCATTTTCTCCGTTTTTCAAGTCTTTTTTTTTTCACTTCGACTGTACAGTCAGTCAGATTATTGATTCAAGATAATTTGTGACTTTTTATTACATTATTGGTTGAAACATACATCTTTCATATTTTGTTTGTTTGTTTGATACGATTTTCAATGTCGTGTGAAATCTATTGCCTTACTGTAAATTAGGTTGCAAACAAACTTTATAATCTAAAGTGGTAACATCAATTTTGCATATGCCCCTATCATTAATTAACTTCAATATTAAAACATTATTTCTTTTATCTTTTTGTCTACCAAAATAATTTACATCTAAAACACTCCAAAACAATGATACATTACATTTTCATAGTTTTCAGTTAATGAATTAGGTTTTTCTTAATGTAGTTATGTATTTCCTAACAAAAAGAATTGGTCACCATGCAACAACGTGTGGTGTCGAATACTAGTATAATTAAAATTAGTCAACCTCACATATTCTAACTAATTAACAATTTTTTACAAAATATAATTAATAATTAAATTATAGATGTTATTAAAATCATCTAATACAACTTTATTATCTATAAAATAAAATAAGTATAACTTTAATTATTATGTAACTTATTTAAATATATTTAAAATTGTTATATTTGGTTTTTGGTAACTTAATATATTGAATAATAATTAAAAAATAATAAAATAAAGATAATTGATATGATTAATATAATAATGAGTAAACTACAATTTTGGTCCCTGTGGTTTACCACTTTCTTTGAAAGTGGTCCCTGTGGTTCAAAAACTGCAATTATCGGCCCATGGTTTGCATTTTGCTTTGAAAATCGTCCCTGGTCACCAACTCCGTTAAAACTATCCGTTAGAGCCAGGGGTATTTTCGTCCAACCATGTTTTTTTTCTCTCTTTTTGTAATTTTTCTTTTTTTTTATTTTGGTTTAAACCATAAAACATAAGGGACCAAATTGTAATTTATTTAATTTTTGTAATGATATTATGTATTAAAATATTAATATATATATATATATATATGTGTGTGTGTGTGTGTGTGTGTCTATCATGTCTCTCTCTCTCTCTCTATATATATATATACAGATCGCAGATAGATCCCATGGCCGACCGTCGGAGAACCCACCGTCGGCCACCCTCTCCCCCCATCGTCCTCCAACCCCCCGTGAAACTCCAAGGAACCACCGCAGGCCAATAGACGAGGTCTTCTCCGGCGAGCCTTCGACGAGTTATCTTGATCTCTCTATCTCTCTCTCTCTCTCTCTCTTCTCTCTCTTCTCTCTCTCTCTGTATCTCGATCTCTCTCTATCTATCTTCCAGAGATTGGAACCAGATCAGTATCATAGTTCCGGTGGTCTTTTCCATACCTTCTTTCACTCCGGTGGGCTTCTCCAGACGTGCACATACATATGCAGTGGTGGTGGTGCGCCGATGATGCAGGTGGGGGTGGTTCGGTGGATGTACAGCAGGACGACAGTAGGTTCTCCGGCGGTGGGTGGGTTTGGAGTTCCATAGAATGATACCTTAGGATACTGGACAGATTTGGAAGTCGTAGACCCTTTCTTCTCAAATCTGACATTTGAAATATGTCAGACAGACTCTGATCGACCGGTCGGCTTCGGTTTGAAGTCTGGCTTTTTAACACCTAGGCCTTTCTTGTCGCTCGAGTGTTTATTTCTGAAAACGAGGTCATCTTCGACCCTCATATGAGCGATCGTCCTTGCTGGTACGTCTTCAAAGGTTTCTAGAGGATATTTCGTAAGGTCGAGATACAACCCTGAACTATCGTCCAGACCCCGTTTGTATGCTTCTATGGCTGTTTTTACGTCGCAATTTCGGATACCGATCATCTCCGCGTTGAAACGGTTGAAATAGTCCCGGATACCGATCATTTCGTTGTCGCTCGTCTGTTTTTCCATTTTTCGGCTACTGGCGAATTGTTGAAAAAGTTGGTTCACCAACTCTGCAAAAGACCCGATGGTTTTGGGTTTGAGATTGATCAACCATTGTAACGCTGCTCCAGTCAAGGTTGCTCCAAAACTCTTGCACATGCAGACTTCTTGAAACTGATGCGGTATCAAGACAGTCCACATAAGTTGTTTGTACTGGGCGACATGTTCTGTCGGATCAGTGACGCCTGAATATTTTGGGGTGAAGGTCGGGATGCTATACTTCTTTGGGACGTCCACCAACGCGATCTCATCAATGAACGGCGACGCCTGAAATCTTGTACGTGGCTCGACATCAACTGGAACTGCTGCCCCTGACAATTTGGATAGCATCGACAAGACACGCTCATTCTGATCTTCCAGAAGCTTCAATCGTTGTGCAACGGGATCTATCGGGACACCACTTGGGACACCCAATGGAACATAACCTGATCCGTTGAAGCTAGTCTGCCGCGAGGAATCGGAGGCATATCCATTGAATGGAATAGAGGCCATAGGCATGGTTGGAATTGCGAAGGTTGCAGGATTAACTGGTGGTGGACGAGGATAATTAGGCAATGGAGGGGGCACATTCCAAGTACCGGCATAAGCATTCATAGTCCCCATCACATGGTTTCCATTCTGGTTTCTTAGATGCTCGATGGTTTCAGCCGCTTGTCGAGCCTGGGCTGTTAAGGCGTCAATACGAGCACGGGCAACAGTCAGCTCCATGTTCATCTGGGCCACAACATGATCTTGGGTTCCTTGGAATGCCATTGTCCTGAATGAATGCAAAAAGATAACATTCGAAGGAAAACGTTTCGTACGTCGTAAGATTATCGAAGATTTTCTTTGGATGGGGCTCCACGGTGGGCGCCAAACTGTTTATGCCAAAAATCTTCCAAAGAAAATTTAAGGTAAACGTGAAGCTTGATCCAACCAAAGAAAGTAATACCAATAATCGTACGACTATAATAAAAATAAAGTAAATGAGACGAGAGAATTGTTGACGCGGAAAACCCCTGAAATGGGTAAAAACCGCGGACGAGTGTGAGTCGTCATGCACTATGGACGTCAATCAGGGACGTCGTCCTTTATAACAAGTGTTACAAGTGTAATACAATGTAAAACAATACAATAAAGTAAAGTCGGTCGTGCGTCGTGTGTAATTAGATTTTGGTCGTACGTCGCGCAACAAACGGCAAAGGGCTTTATGAACTTCGAGAGAAACTAAGCGAGCTTGAGAATGTAATTCATGAGCTTGTGAAGTCGGAGAATCAGATGTCCCGAATGTGAGGTTTCATCTTCATATTTATACTCTATTTTTCCGTTGGCACGTCTTGAATGCGTATCTTGCTCATTAATAGAATGACCGTTTGATATTGATGATAGCGTCTGTTATGTCCGTTGTTATTGATGATGGCTTCTGTTATAATCTTTGGTCATAAATGTCTTTGAATACTGAATTAAACATGATATAATGTATGTTGTAGGTTAGTGACCGAAATCAAGTCGTACGACAGAATTTGTCAGACGGGTTATTGGTTGTTTAGTCGAGGTCGCCCAAAGGAAGGGCCGCCGGTTGTCTTTGGTCGTACGACGATGGACTGTTGGAATTTCCACCCAAACAACTATATTATAAAGTATTTAAGTTAAACTCTTAAAAACTAATTTGTATGCATTAGGTACCACTTATTAATGCATATTACTTAAAATCCAAAAGTACAAATTGATTAAACATAAGTACAGCTTATAAAAGCTCAATGTTTGAATTCGTGTAACTAACTGCAGATAAGCACTTATTTTTATTTTCTAAAATATCTAAATTTTTTAACTATTGATATAACTAACCGATAAATATATGAAAATTCAAGATAAAACACCTTATTTTTATTTTTTATTGAAGTATGTTATCTTTTTAATTTTAAGAGTAAACTCCAATTTTAGTTCCTAACGTTTAGTGATTTCTTTGAAAGAGGTCCCTATGGTTTCATAATTCAAGTTTACGTCCCCAGGGTATGGATTTTGCTTTAAAAGAGGTCCCTGGACACTAACTCCGTTAAAAATCACCGTTAGGGTGTAACACCCGGTTTTTCATAAGTAAGTTTCCACCCTCCGTTGATAATCCCTCCACTTTCCGTCCACCATTTTGGGTGGAAAATGATGTGCTTTCGAACCTTGAATCGACCCATGCAAGAATCGCGAGTTTTGGACATTTTTGGGCTTCGGTACAGGTGGCGCGAGAGTGACTCGCGATAGTGACATGTGTCACTATCGCATGGCACAATCGCCGGGGGTGTACCACCCGCGGTACATTCCGCGCGAGAGTGACTCGCGATAGTGACAATGTCACTATCGCCGGGCACAATCGCGAGAGAGGTGCAGACGGGTTAAAATATGATTTTAGCTTCATTTCTCATTCTAAACTCAACCTTTTCTTTTGCTATTCTCTCTCAACCTCTCCCTTTCATAAAAACCGAACCTAGGGTTCTTGAACTCATCAACCACCTCATTTGTTGTTAGTTGTTGGGTATTTCATCAAAAGGTTCTAGTTGAGCATTTATTCATCATCCCCATCTTCATCCTCTTCATCGCCCTCATCAATTTCTAGGGTTTTCACCCAACCCTTTTCTTTGTTCTTGAAAATTGGGAGTGCGCGGCTCATCTTGGTGTTCTAGTGGTATTTTGGGTTGTTGGATTGAAGCTATGGGTAAGGTAACCTCTTGTTTTCTTCATTTATGGAAATTAGGGTTTTTGGTTATATGATGAGGTCTTGTGTAAAATGTTTAGGGAACAATTATTTATGGTTGAATATGGTTATTTATGGTCGGAAATATGTGGATCTAGGTTTTGGAAGCTTGAGTTGAAGAGTTGGAATGGGTGTCTTCGGAATGCTTTGGGTGAGATCTATGCTTTTCGAGGCCAATGGTTGTGGATTGAAACCTAGGTTTAACTTAACCTAGCAAGGTGAGTTCAAGTTGATTTGTGAAAACGGTGTACATGCCAAAATGGTTGTTTTAAAGTATTTTATGCCTTACACGAAATTGTTAAGTGTTTATAAGTTTTGTTAACTGTTGTGAAGTTTGTAACTGCTGATAAGTTGGTTATTTTAAAAGTGCTTAACTTTATAAACTCATTTAACATACGTCCTTGAGATTTTGGGCATTATGATAAATAAATCACGTATTTTGGTATTTTAATGATTTATTTTATGGAAGTAGATTTTGAGCATAAATGTGTTTCAAATTGTGTTTTGGAAAAAAAATGCATGGTTTTGGTGTCACGGGACGTTTTGAAAAGATAAATGTTGTATACTCACTTGGAGAATGAATTGTCCCAATCTAAACCACATTGTAGCTAATTGTATGATTTGGAGCGTGGGTTTATATAAATACGGGTATTTACATTTGATTTCATTTTATGAATTTCGACGTTGAGTCTTTGGATTTGTTGAGCTTGTGGCTCGGTTTGGATTTTGTTTGGTTTTGAGGACACTTGTCCGTTTTAATTGCTCGGTGTTGAGCGTTTGGTTAAGATTTGCATTTACTGCATTTTAGTTGAGCATGTCATGTTTTGAATGCTTTGATTCATTCGTTTTGAGTCATGTAATGGTTTAGTTAGTGCAATGGATCCATAGGCACGGTGTTCCTCTGTCCCCGTTTGGGAAGTTGGTTCACCATTTGGCACGGGATAGGCATCGGGCTCCATGGTAAGTAGGGTGTGGGCTTATACGGTCGGGCAGCGTCCCATGGACAGTAAGGTGTAATCCCATTGTGTCCGAGTTGCCCGGTTTTGGGGACTCTCAAGGAAAGACCTGGAGTGGTTGACTTGATGTTTTCGGGCGATAGACTAGGAGTAGTTGAGCTCGGTGGGTGTTTTATGTGTAACCCACATGTTTTGAATTACTATATAACTACGAGATTTACTTTGTGTTCCGTTATGTACAATGTAATCGTGTCTCCCCCGTCACCATTAGGTGTGGTTTTGGTTATGGTGTTTTATAATCCATGTTTTCGGAGACATTTGACTCTGGGTATTTATCTATGTTTTAAGGTTTTGGTTATTGAAACTCATTCGTGTTATTGGGATGTTTTGGAAATGGGAGTTATCTACGTTTTCAGTGTTTGATCATTATAATGTCAGTTATGTTTTACGTGCGCTTTGGGTTTTGGTTTTATTTAAAGAGGTGTTTCTTTTATGATTTTAATCACGAAAGGGGTGAATAAGGAAAGGAGATTGTTTTGAGATTTAATGTATTTTATTTTGGGTTGACTTCAAATCAAATGTATTGTATTTTGGAATTTGCGACTTTAAATAACATTCTTGAAGTTAATGATTTAATTATCTCTAATGAAAACTCTTGAGCTCACTAGGCGTTAAGCCTAACCTTTTATTTGTCGGCATGTGCATCAAGTTCCAGTTGGGGTTCGGTTCTAGCAACACTTTGAGGAGTTGAGCATTAGACTTACACGCGAGTAAGTAGTTTGGTGAAGTCTTCCGCAGTTGGAGATAGTGACTATTATTGGGTTTTAGTAACACGTGTCTTTATTATAGACTGTATTTGTAGAATAAATGTGTGTATTGAGGTTGAATCTAAATTTGTGCTTATAGATAAACCATTCATTGACGTATTTAGAAAATTTTAAATTAGTTGATATTCCCAGATTTGAGGGTGTTACATAGGGTCAGGGGCATTTTCGTCCAAACATGTTTTTATCCCTTTTTTGCAATCCTTTTTTGTTTTTCTTAATTTTATGAAAATATCAAACTTTAAGGGACCAACATGTAAATAACTCTAATATATATTTATATATATATAATAACAGGGACGATAACCCATCCCTTTCTTCTATCAAACTACGACTGCCATCATGACCACCGCTAACCACCGTAACACCACACACACACACACATATATATATATATACTAACACACACACACACACACACACACACACATATATATATATATATATATATATATGACGTGTGTGAGCTAGTGTAAAACACAGGGACTATCACCACTTTGTCCCACACCCTTAACCCATAACCCATCACTGTGAAAAATCGATTACACAGGACTATCACCATCGTGAAACATCGTAGCCCATCACGAGTTCAACCCCTATCACTCATCACCTTCCACGATTACTTTTGATTCCAACTTCGGGAAAGAAACATAGGGACCAAATATCACAGGACGATGACGATGAAAATTTCCAAGACTTTTGGTCGGAGATGAGGATTTCGTCCCTGTGAACAGTGAACTTCACGAAGGTTACCACCCTATGGTTTCGGAGAAGAGACGATGGTCTCTGTATTATTTCCCTAACATCTATTCGTATCATTAGTCAAACACTCAAATCCAACCGGTGATCAATATTTTTTCTGATGAAAGGTACCTTCGACTTTGATGAAAGTCAGAACTCAGAATCTTCGTGTGATTTTGTGACCCACCACCACCTTCGTTCCAGTGATTTGGGGACCCACCACACCTCCATTAACTACACGAAATCATCCATGTGATTTGGTAATTTGATCCCTGAGACCCGAGTTCGATGTCCTCGTGAATTTACGAAGGTTGCCGATGAGGTTTTGCAGGTTTTACAATTCCCATGAGGACCTGTTGGAACGGTTTGCTGGTTTTCATGGACACATGCGACGAAACCACAGGGACTGAATCACACTGTAATTCTCTATTCCGGTGAAGCTTTAAAATTTTCCAGTGAACTCTAAAATTTTCTGGTGAAAAGCTCCCCAAACACTGTCCCTATCAATTCCAATCATTCTCGTCGCTCACATGGAGATCTCCAAACTATTAGTGGACAAAATCGAAAGAGATGACGATGATGGTGGAGCCATGGAAGGGTGGGTGATGGGGGTGATAGTATGCGTGAAGCTTTCAACGGGGACAATGTATATGTTGGTCCCTGTATTTTATTGGTTTTTATAAAAATAAGAAAAGATAAAAAAGAATTGCAAAAAGAGGGAAAACTTTTAATACCCAAATTACCCCTGGCACTAACGGACCATTTTGACGTCGTTAGGTGTCAGGGACCATTTTTAGAGCAAAATCCAAACCCTGGGGATGTAAACTTGAATTATGAAACCATAGGGACCTCTTTCAAAAAAATCAATAAACCTCAGGGACCAAAATTGGAGTTTACTCTAATTTTAAATATAAAATATCTTAAATATAGTTATCATTTAAATTAAACATTTTTTGACCCGTAACAAAAAAAATTATTATTATTTTTTTATAAAAAACCATAATTAAACTAAACTAAAATATATTTTTGTTTTAAATCTAGGTTTCTCAAAATCGTAAAATAAAATAAAAAAAGACTAATAAAAAGTATGAATGATGATCGAGATTCGAGTTCTAGATTTCAGAAACCCACTGCATTGCAAGAGTATATTTCTAGTCTAAACATAATAATATAATAAGATAATTAAAATTAAACTTATTAAACCAAAATACAAGAACTTGTATAAAAATATACAATAAAAGAAATTTTTTTTGATAAATATATCTAATAATAATTAGTTTATATATTTTTAATCAAATTTTAACTTATAAGTTTTATGTATATTTATTAAAATAAAACAAAATGGTTCAGAAACAATAATAAAAATGGAAGATAGACAAAAACTTGGGTTCTTATTCAAATACGTAGTTTCTTATTAGACAAGAACCTCTGTTGCACCGTGAGGGTTCTTATAGAAACTCCAACATGAACCTCACCAAAAAAACCTCCCTCTTAATGATAGTTAAAGACATTACTAATACTAAATTATATTTAGTAATTTTTTTGTGAACCTCTTAAACCTTGTATCCATCAAAATACTGATTTGTGGAGTTAGAGCATCCGTAGTAGTTGGTCCATGGACCGGTGCAAGAAAAAGAGAGGCGTTGGGAGGAAGCAGTTTCTCCGCCACGTAGGAGAACCGCTTATATGACCACTTCAAAGAATAAATTTACAAGGCCCACCATCTAAAAATATTATATGAAGACAATAATTTATATTTATCATTATTGTTATTATATAAAGTGTATAATAAAATATTATAAAATAATATAAAACAATTAATAATAATTATTTTTTTTTGTAAAAATTGTTATATTTTATATTTATCATTGTTTGTTTTATTTTATCTAAATTATTATTAGAGTAAATTATGTTTTTGGTCCCTATGGTTTGTTGAAATTTTCTATTTTCGTCCTTATGGTTTTGAAATTACAATTTTCATCCCTATGGTTTATAATTCATTACCTTTTTCATTCTTATGATTTAAATGTGATTGATTTTTTCATCCCTATGGTTTACATTTCATTTTTATTATAGTCCTTTATACTTAAAAATTGTGTTTTGGTTTCATGGACGAAAATAGAAGTGAATTGCAAACCATGGGGATGAAAACCAAAGTTTCAAAACCACAGGGATGAAATCCGCAAATTTTGACAAACCACAGGGACGAAAAATGTAATTTACTCTTATTATTATTTATTAATTTTATTTTTTCTGAATTTTATCATTTGTTAATTTTATTTTATATAAAAAATTTCATTGTTGATTTTATTTATAACGAGGTGGGATTAATGCCCGCACGTTGCTGCGGATGGAAAGAAATATTAAGACCATAAATTTGAGCATGACCAATTATGAGAACAAAACAGTTTGTGTCTGTTAGCAGCATGACTATAATTTACAAAATGTCCTATGAAGATGATGTGTGTGTATAATAGGAAGCGAAAATAAATTGGCAAATGATACATTACATCATTAAACCTAAAAAAAGTTACATTGTTATTAAACCTAAATTAAATTATAATAAAAATATGAATTAAACAAATTTTACATCATTATTAAACATAAAATAAATTATGATAAATTACTTTATTAATAAATAAAAAATTGGTGCGTGAATCACTTACGACTATGTGCTTGGATTGATGGGGAAGACGGAAGGTTTTGGGTTGGAGAAGACACAGTCATTGAGATGCGATGCATGTTAAGGGATCTTTATTTTATGCTTATATAATAAAAATAATTTTTATAATATAACTTTTATTTATTTAAATTAGAAAATGAAAAGGTTATAAATGATCGAAATGTCATTTAATTAACGGTCAGGAGCTAACAACTTTTAGTTTCGAGGACCAAAACGTTACGTAAATGCAAAATCGAAAGTCTATTTTGGAATCAACAAATTATGGGGACTAAATCCAAGAGGAAAATAAAACTATAGGGACCAAATCTGTAACTCTACAAACATAGGACTAAATCTAACAGGGAGATAAAACCTCAAGGACCAAATCTGTAATTTACTAAAAACCTGAAGGACCAAATCTGTAAGTTACTGTATTGAAAAAAAAATTAAATTAGAAAATGAAAAAGTTATAAATGATCGAAATGTCATTTACTTAACGGTCATGAGCTAACAACTTTTAGTTTCGAGGACCAAAATATTACGCAAATGCAAAATCGAAAGTCTATTGTGGAATCAACAAATTATGGGGACTAAATCCAAGAGAAAAATAAAACTATAAGGACCAAATCTGTAACTCTACAAACATAAGACTAAATCTAACAGGGGGATAAAATCTCAAGGACCAAATCTGTAATTTACTAAAAACATGAAGGACCAAATATGTAATTTATCAGAACACTGTTCATGAACAGTGTTCTGATAAATGTTATAATATATAATAAGTATTCTTTAACTATTACTATAATTTTTACGATTGTGGTATTATATAAAGTATAAACTATGGACTGCTTCATGATTGAAGATTAATAGTTTATAAAATGTGTAAAGAGAAAACTAATGTGGTAGAAAGAGAAAGTTGATGTGGCAAAGTAATGAACCTGTAAAAAGATTCGTAATTGCATATACTCTTATTTTCAAAAATTATTTTAGAAGTATTTGATGGTATTTAATTGGGCGAGTTTGGGTGGGCAAACAAAAAACGAAAGTCTACCACATTAGTTTTCTCTTTAATTGGGTTCGGGTGGGCAAACAAAAAACTCGACCGGATTTCGGATATGGTAAACATGACCCGAATTTTAGGTTTCAGATTTTGGATTGCTTCGAGTTTGGGTTGGTCGGGTTCCGGGTTTATGTCGGTCGGGTTCAGGTATTTTTATAATGCAAAAAATATATATAAATTCCATCGATTTTGAGGATAAATTCATTTAATCGGTTGAGAGATTAATAAAATCAATAGTAAGTTTATAAATTAAAAAAATATTTCAATCATCTAGAATTTACAATTTTCAAAGGATAATTAGACAAATAAATATATTTATGTAATATATAAGATATATAAGTACATTATTTCGTGTATTCGGACGGGTTGGGTGACCAATGATCAAACTCAACCCGAACCCAAAGACCTCTACAAAAGTCGAGTTTCGTATTTTCGAATTTTGGGGTATTCAGGTTTTGCAAAAACACCTTGTTTTCGGTTTGGATTCCGAAGGTTTTGCACACCCCTATTTGAGGGGCACTAAATTGCATTGAATAATTAAATGGTATTTTTTGAAAGCGTTTAATAGAATTAAATTTGTATTTAATGATTTTTTTTATCAACCTTTTCAATTTGTATCTTACGGGTTGTTGATCGGATTGAAATCATTTAAACAGATTAATCGAGTGCTGGTGGTTTGAAATTTTTAACTCAACTCAACCCAAAACAAAAGTGTAACCCAACCTAACCCAACCCGTTCAGGTTGGTCGGGTTGTGTTTGAACAAAGTACTCAATTCGTTCCAAAATAAGTGTCCACATTTATATTTATGTTTGTCTCAAAATAAATTTCACTTTTAAAAAGTAGATAACTAAATTTTTACATTTGCTCTTAACTAATGCACAAATATACAAGAGTTGCGAAGATGAGAGAACAATTAAATAGGGGTAAATATGTTATTTGGTAACAAAAACGTGTAATAATTATCTATGTCTAAAACTATGTGCCAATTCAAATGTCAAAATCTTCAAAAAAAAAAAATCATCTTCATCTCCAACAAATTTTCTATTTTAGAGATTGTACAATTAATTATAATATTAAAATATTTTGAAAGCATTTAATGGTATTTAAAGACATTAAATGGTATTAAATTGTATTTAATAACTTTTTTGAGGAATCTTTTTTCATCTTGGGTAACACTAGAAGGCTGATCTGTGAATTTTTTTTTCAAAATAAAATTTAAGAGCATTTGATGGTATTTAAGTCGTATTAAATTGCATTTAATAATGCAAGGGGGATTTTTGCAAAGAATATTTTAATTACAAATAATTGTATTAAATTGCATTTTAACAGTATTTTTGGTATACCTTTTTCATTTTCGACCTAGGACAACATGATGATAAAAGGCAATTTGTGAAAAAAAATCTAAAAATATTTTTAAAAAACATTTAATAGTATTTAGTAGTATCAAAATGCATTTAATTTTTTTAGTAAACACCCATCAAAACATGGTTTTTTTAAATTATTTTAAGAACATTTAATGATATTTAAGAGCATTTAATTGTATTAAATTGCATTTATTAATTTCTTTCCTTCTTATTTTGGACCTATCACTTTTGGTAAACGAGTGACAACAACTACTACAAATATTCGAATTTGAGTTCATATCATATGCAGCTTCAAATCCCAAATTTCATATTCATATTCCCATGGTTTTTGCTTTTCATTGCTTTTATTTGGGAAAACGATCCTCAATTTTCATGTGATCGTCTAAAGCAGTAATTTCCGCGATCAGCAAAACTTTGTATTCCCCTTTAACGGTTCCCTTTCTCCTTATAAAACCATAGAAACTCTCATCGCGCAGAGACCAAATTTAGAACGACAAATTACATCTCTTCTGAAATCCCTGTTCATTTAATTTCTTCGATTCAGATCCGCCTCAAAAGCTTCGAAGTCTTCCGTCAAACAACTTGTAGCTCCTGATAGTGTTGTTATCTTGTGAACTTAGTATTGGTTTGAAAAGGATAAACAAGGAAAGCAACATACAAGATACAGATAAAAAGTTTTAATAACTACACATCTTAAGGTAAAACTTCCTCGCTCCAAAATCAACCGTTAATTTCTCTTTCTTTATTGCAGAATTCATCATTGAACGGTTCACTTAAGCACCTTTTTTGCATTTATCAAGCTTTACCAAAAGTTATTTATAACTCTGGCTTAACCACAAAGTTGTGGCGTACTAGTTAAGCCTTGGAGGATGTGCTAGAATATCTCATCTGCTCAGGGTTCGAATCTAGGTGTACACAACAATTGTGTTCACTGAGGTTTAATCAGGGTTGATGTCTTACGGTTATAATTTGCTAAGAGATTATTCTAGACATAACCTATAACACTTTCCAAAAAAAAAACTCTGGCTTTATTGGTGCTTACACCCAGTCGCAACATTTGCTTTTAGCATGATTTTGGAAAAAGAGACTATCTTTTCTTTAAATTGAACCGTCTAATGACGAATTTATTCAAGGAGTGAGAAATTAACGGTTGATTTTGGAAGCATAGAAGCTTTACTTTAAGGTGTGTAGTTATTGAAACTTCTATTTGGATCTTGTAAGTTGTCTTACTTGTTTATCTTTTTCAGACAAATAGTAAGTTCTTTATAACGTGACAACAATGGGATGAGCTACAGGTGATTTAGCTGAAGCAACAACCTCATATGTTGTCGAAAAAGAGCCAAAGTAAGAGTTGTTATTTTGAGAAAACTATCCATCTATCTTCTACAGACCACACAAGAAATTATCCGGTATTTCACGGTCAAAGACGCAAATGTTGGTTATGATCATTTATCTATTTCTCATATTTTAACCATTTCTCAAATGAACCTAATATAAATCCAACGGTTAAGATGTGGGTTGCAAGAGTTGCAAAATATCCTTCCACTATATATATATATATATATATATATATATATATATATATATATATATATATATATATATGGGTGAGTTCAAATGAAAACTCATTTTTCTTTGAAGGTTTCACTGTTTTCTTCCTTAAGATAATTCTCTCTGTAATCTATCTTTTCTTTAGGTATTTTGATTTAGATTTATTCTTTGGAGTTGGGTTAGTTGTTATAATCTGATGATTGTGGTTTTTGGGAATGTTGAGGTTAAATAGATTAATCGGTTGTGGACTTCTGGATTAGTAGTGGATGTTAAAATCATTGCAAGTGTAATCAATTTCAGATAGGGGTTTGGTTTTGTTGGTTGAGTCCCGACCTCTGTGGATTGGGGAAGCCGAAAATCCTTCGTCTTCTACCTGCGTTGTTATCAACCGGTATGGGTGGGGTACCGGAGGACCCCGGTCAAGGGAGTCCGGTCGAGAGTGCAAGACCTCGGTCGCGAGTAAGGACCCCGGTCGGGGAGCCGGTCAAGGCTTGGGCCGCAGCCCAACTTCTGTTTTCAAGTGGGCCTAGGATTAAAGTTTGGCCCAAAGTTTTTTTAATTGGTTAGTTGAGAGTTGTTACCGAGTGTTCGGTCAAGGGTCGTTTACGATTGCAATTTGGAAAGTATCGAAAGTTTACCGACCGATGTTTTTTTTTTATAGGATTTACTTCGGACAGTAAGAGAAGACGCAAAGTTTAAGCTAAGGACGTCAGGTGAGTTTTTTTTTCTGAACTAAACCTTTTTGGTTATGAAAGCATATAAAGTTTATTTTTAAACTTTGATTTATTTATGATGGCATGATATCTATGTAATGTTTTCAAGTGTGTTATAAATCGTTGTTGTTAAATGTATGCATACATTCTATGTGGAGCTTTTGACCTAAGTCGGGGGAGTGTGGCCCGCCTACTCGTGCCGGGGAGTGTGGCTCGTTTATGCCGTTGGGGGTGTGTCCCAACATTAAGGCAACGCGAGATAGACACATCGTCTTTGACGGTCGTGTGGTCAGTAGCGTGTTTTATTTTGGTGCATTTATTAAATGTTGATTTAATTTGCTGGAAAGTTATTTTATTACTTATCTGTTAGAGGGGACTCACTAGACCTATGGTCTAACTCTCGCTCTTTCAAAACTAAAAATCTTTTCAGGCAAACGTGATTCAGAGAGAGCAGTTTTGGGCAAGGGAAGGCGTAACGGGAAGAGTTAGAAGACCGTTATCTTAGATATTTTTATTATTATCTCAGTTGTGTATAGGTTGTCTTGCAAACCTTGGATTTAAATTGTAAGCTTTAGGTTGTTTCGGTATGAATTTTTATTCTATTATTAAGATTAAAATTGCTATATTGTCGTTTATGGTTGGGTTGTTACACATGATGAATAATATTGTATGCAAGATAAATAATACAATATTCAGGATTTTTTTTCGTTTTAACCGTTTTTTACGTGAAATTCTATATATGTGTTATATTCATTATGAATATGCATGCACGTACTCGGGTGTCCACATTCAGTATGAATAACAAAAGTGAACGTTCATTCACTATTCATGATGAATAATACAGTATTCAGGATGGATAATATATGAATGACCTGTGAAGGTGTAAACACATGACGCACTCTCTTTTGTTTCCTAATTCACAACCGAAATTTGGTTTAATTCATTATGAATATGTATGCGCATCCCCGGATGTCCCACATTAAGTATGAATAACAAATGTGAACGTTCATTCATTATTCATGATGAATAATATAGTATTCAAAATGAATTACACAACATTCATGACGAATAATACACGAATTCATGAATCGTGAATTATTCACCCTGAATGTTGTATTATTCATTCTGAATGATACATTATTCATGATGAATAACACACGAATGACCTGTGAAGATGTGGAGACGTGACACACTCTCTTTTGTTCCCTAATTCACAACAGAATTACTCGATAGATTCTCGATTCGTTTTGATGGGTGTTGGGTTACGGTGCTGAAGACACGTTATGCGTTACGACATTGAAGAAGGTGATGTTGAGTTACATATTTACGGTGTCGAGGTGTTGTACAAACTTGAACGTACATAAATATTCATAATGAATATAACACATATATAGCATTTCACGTAAAAAAAACGGTTAAAACGTAAAAAAAAAAAACTATATCGAGATGGATGTCATATCGAAGAGCACAAAATTCTCGTTTTTTTGATATAATTGGTTTGATTAAAATATTAGTAATTTTTAAGATAATTTATTTTAATTTTTAATTGGGTAAAAAGTTTTTAATTAAAAAAGAAAATAAAAAGTCAAATATGATAGACGTGTGTTTAAACTTTTTTCCATTTTTATCCTGAAGCATTTTAAAATTAAAACTCTATTTAATATGAGTTGTTGGATCAAAAGAGATCGAGTGACTGAGATTTGTCCTCACGTATACAATGAAAAATGAGTTTTCATTTGAACTTTCCTCTCTCTCTCTCTCTCTCTCTTTATAGGGGTGGTTTCAATTGTAAACTAAATTTCATTGTAAACTTTGGAAACCAAATTTCAACTATTGATCTTTTTAATCAATGGTCAAGATTAATTTTAATTATATATGGTAATAAATAAATTATTTTATTAATAAAAGATAATAATAATATGACAAAAGGGTAAATGTGTCTTTTTTTTGTGTTGCAAATTTGGCAACAATGATGAAATATGGTAACAAATTAATTAATTTATTAATAAAAGATAATAATTATATATGGTAATAAATTAATTAATTTATTAATAAAATATAACAATAATCTATACTATCTATACTATATTATAAAACACGAATAAAAAACTCTTAAATACAAATTATTAAGCACAAGGTACCATCATTTTATGCAAAATTTAAAAATCTCTTAATTTATAAGTTTCAAAGCACAAGATACATATTACTGCAGACTTCTAACACCCACCAATTTGGTATGTGCAGGACCTTCCTTTTATGCAGACCTTTTCATGTATCACTATTAATTAATGTATTATATTACTATAATTTTGTTTTAATTATATTATTAAATATGTAATTGGTTATTTTTTCTAGATGTCATTAAAATATATAAGATAATCATTGAATTCTAACAAAATACTTAATTTTTTTATATATAAAAACCATTATATTATTAAGCCTAAATTAAACAAATTTATAAAAAAAAACATTATCATTTTCTCAAAACCATCCAAAATCGTACTGTAAATCGACAAAAAAACAAAAAATAAAATGAAACATTAAAATTGTGATTTATCTCGCTGCATTGCGCGAGTACGCTTCTAGTATTATAAAGATGAAATAAAAAACTCTTAATTACTACTTATAAAACATAATGTACTATCATTTTATGCATACATTTCAAAAATCTCTTAATCACAACTTATTATGCATAAGGTACAACTCATTTGAAAAAAATCAAACTTTCATTTTTCACTATCTTCCATATTCAAGTTTTTTCCCTTCCATTTGGGGTTTCTCCAAAAGAAGAAAAATTATTTACTTGCTCAAATTAACATATTTCTTTAGTTATGATAGTACATGTATTTTATTCATGTATACAAGTTTTTAAAGCCTTTTGAATTCTATATAACTAACTAATAATGAACCTATATATACGTTTAGATACAAAATAAAACTATCCAATATTATATTTGTTATTTTTACCTATTCTATATTTCAGTATTTTGAAAAAATATTATCATTCGTTAGATATCGCTGATTAATACATGTTTTTTAAAATTCAAATATACATTTAACGGTTACTTTAATATAATTTCTTAATGTTTCATGATTGAAAAAACTCAAGTTATGCGTTTATCACTAATAATGCTACATAAATTATAAATATATGATTTACTTCATATATATCTTTTTTTTTTATAAGCTATTACATTAATTTTTTATTTCCATTTACAATTGCTCACTCCGATGCATTGCACGGGTACACTGCTAGTATATCAAAACTACCTTTTTATTACTTGTTCATCAATATGCAATATGTAAAAACCCAATTAAGTTTCATTAAGTTTCGCTATCATTATTGTTTCATTACATTTCTATTATGTTTCACTATATCAAATATGTTTCATCAGGTTTCACTATATTGATATTTTGTTTCACTATATTAATATTTTGTTTCATTATCTTTACATTATGTTTCACTATATCAAATATGTTTGGGAAAAGTTATAAAAAACAATGAACTTTAGTGTTTGGAATGATTAAGTCATTGGACAATTTCTTGGAACAAATAAATCCTTAGACATTTCAAAACACACTAAATAAATCCTTCGACTTTTCGAAACCTGTTAAATACAAATGTAACTTGCAACTTACATAACAGGTAAAACTACAAACTAAAAAAAATAAAAAAAATGTCACCAACTTTATTCCCCTACAGATTAAAAAAATTGAAAAATTAACTAAAATAGTCAATCTTATCAACCAAATTCATTTTTAAGCACTTTTCAAAATCTCTTTTTTAAAGTAATCTAAGTTTACGTAAAAAAATTTTTTGCTTTAAGAATCGTTTTTGGCAAAAAAAAAGGGAAAAAAAAAATAGAAGACATCTTTATAATTTATTATTTAATTTACTTTATATTTTCTTTTAATTGAAATTAAAAAAACAGAAGATATAAAATAAATTAAATAATAAATTATAAAGATGTGTAGTTATTAAAACTTTTTATTTGTATCTTGTATGTTGCTTTCCTTGTTTATCTTTTTCAAACCAATACTAAGTTCACAAGATAACAACACTATCAGGAGCTACAAGTGGTTTGACGGAAGACTTCGAAGCTTTTGAGGCAGATCTGAATCGAATAAATTAAATGAACAGGGATTTCAGAAGAGATGTAATCTACCATTCTAAATTTGGTCTGTGCACGATGAGAGTTTCTATGGTTTTATAAGAAGAAAGGGAAGCGTTAAAGGGGAATACAAAGTTTTGTTGGTCGCGAAAATTACTGTTTTAGACGATCACATGAAAATTGAGGATCATTTTTCCAAATAAAAGCAATGAAAAGCAAAAACCATGGGAATATGAATATGAAATTTGGGCTATGAAGCTGCATATGATATGAACTCAAATTCGAATATTTGTAGTAGTTGTTGTCACTCGTTTACCAAAAGTGATAGGTCCAAAATAAGAAGGAATTGCCAAAAGAAATTAATAAATGCAATTTAATACAATTAAATGCCCTTAAATATCATTAAATGCTCTTAAAATAATTTTAAAAAAATCACAAATCACCCTTCTATCACCATGTTTTGGTGGGTGTTTACTAAAAAAATTAAACGCATTTTGATACTATTAAATGTTTTTTTTAAATATTTTTAGATTTTTTTTTTCTTCACAAATTGCCTTTTATCATCATGTTGTCCTAAGTCAAAAATGAAAAAAGGTATACCAAAAATAATGTTAAAATGCAATTTAATACAATTAAATGTAATTAAAATATTTTTTGCAAAAAAAACCCCTTGCATTATTAAATGCAATTAAATACGCCTTAAATACCCTCTTAAATTTTATTTTGAAAAAAAAAATACACAGATCAGCCTTCTAGTGTTATCCAAGATGAAAAAAGATTCTCCAAAAAAATTGTTAAATACAATTTAATACCATTAAATGCTCTCAAAATATTTTTGCATTTTATTTTCACAATACAGTATTTCTAAAATAGTGATTTTAGGGAGTTTTCCTCCAACAACTTCTCTAAAATAGGGATTTTGAGAATTTTTTTGCTACAACAGATTTCTTAAAACCTTCTCCAAAATGGAGAAATAATGAAAGAGATAATGAAAATTTACAAATTTGAATATATCTTCAAAAATGATTACTTATGAAAGACACATTTACCATTTTGACATATTATTATTATCTTTTATTAATAAAATAATTAATTTATTACCATATATAATTAAAATGAATCTTGACCATTGATTAAAAAAATCAATGGTTGAAATTTGGTTTTCAAAGTTTCCAATGAAATTTGGTTTCCAATTGAAACCACCAGTATTTGGTTCATTTGAGAAATGGTAAATATATGAGAAATAGAGAAGTAATCCTAGCCATTCATATGGTCAAGATCGGATTTGACTAGTCAAATATTGCGGCTTTGACCGGTCAAAAGTTGCGGCTATCCCAAAAATAGAAGAACAATTTCGTAAATTTTACAAAACACACGGGCTGTGTTCATATATGAATATGTATAATTCACATATGAACTATATGCTCATATATGAACCAGTGCAATTCATAACTGAACTTTTTTAACTGATTCATATATGAATCAGTTGAACTAACTAACAAATTCATATATGAACCTTTGTAATTCATATATGAATTTGTTTGAATCACAAAGATTCATATATGAAACTTTGTGAATCATACAGATTCATATATAAACTCATCCCGTGTATTTTACGAAATTACCCCTCTATCTTCTATAGACCACACAAAGAATTATCCGGTGCTTCGCGGTCAAAGCCGCAAATGTTGACCAGATGAATATATATATATATATATATATATATATATAGAGAGAGAGAGAGAGAGAGAGAGGGGGGGGGAAGTTCAAATGAAAACTCATTTTTTATTGTGCACGTGATTACAAATCTCAGCCACTCAATCTCTTTTGATCCAACAACTCATATTAAATAGAGTTTTAATTTTAAAATGTTTAAGGGTAAAAATGGAAGAAAATTTAAACACACGCCTACCATATTTGACTTTTTGTTTTCTTTTTTAATTAAAAACTTTTACCAAATTAAAGTTCAAAATAAATTATTTTAAAAATTACTAATATTTTAATCAAACAAATTACATCAAAAAAACAAAAATTTCGTGCTCTTCGATATGACACCCATCTCGATATAGTTTTTTTTTTTTGTCGTTTTAACCGTTTTTTTACGTTAAATGCTATATATGTGTTATATTCATTATGAATATTTATGTACGTTTAAGTTTATACAACGCTTCGACACCGTAAGTATGTAACTCGACATCACATTCTTCAACACTTTCTTCAACGTCGTAAGGCATCACGTTTCTTCAGCACCGTAACCCAATACCCATCAAGACGAATCGAAAACCTATCGAGTAATTATGTAGTGAATCGGGGAATAAAAGAGAGTGTGTCACGTCTCCACATCTTCACAGGTCATTCATGTGTTATTTATCATAAATAATGTATCATTCAGGATGAATAATACATCATTTAGGGTGAATAATTTACGATTCATGAATTCGTGTATTATTCGTCATGAATGTTGTATAATTCATTCTGAATACTATATTATTCATCATGAATAATGAATGAACGTTCACATTTGTTATTCATACTGAATGTGGGACATCCGGGGATGCGCATACATATTCATAATGAATTAAACCAAATTTCGGTTGTGAATTGGGAAACAAAAAAAAGTGCGTCATGTGTCTACACCTTCACGGGTCATTCATATATTATTCATCATGAATAATGTATCATTCAAGATGAATAATAGAACATTCAGGGTGAATAATACACGATTCGTGATAAATAATACATGAATCATGGATTCGTGTATTATTCATCCTGAATATATTGTATTATTCAGTTTGAATACTGTATTATTCATCATGAATAGTGAATGAACTTTCACCTTTGTTATTCATACTGAATATGGACACCCGAGGACGTGCATGCATATTCATAATGAATATAACACATATATAGAATTTCACGTAAAAAACGGTTAAAACGAAAAAAATCTTGAATATTGTATTATTCATCCTGCATACGGTATTATTCATCATGAATAGTGAATGAGCGTTCATCTTTATTATTCATACTGAATGTGGACACCCGAAGACGCATGCATATTCATAATGAATATAACACGTATATAGAATTTCACGTAAAAAACGGTTAAAACGGAAAAAAAAACTATATCGAGATGAATGTCATATCGAAGAGCACGAAATTCTCGTTTTTTTGATGTAATTTATTTGATTCAAATATTAGTAATTTTTAAGATAAATTATTTTAAAGTTTAAGGGGGTAAATTTTTTTTAATTAAAAATAAAAATAAAAAGTCAAAGAAGGTAGGTGTTGATTCAAAATTACAATCTTATCTTTAATCACTTCCCAATTAACCTTATTATATATTAACCATTCATTAGTTTTCTAATTTTTGATCAATGGTTAAGATTTGTCTTCATGTGCACAATGAAAGATGAGTTTTCATTTGAACTCACATATATATAGTGAAAAGATATTTTGCAACCCTTAAAAAGGTTGCAACCCTTGCAAGGTTAAGATGTGGGTTGCAAGGTTTGCAACTTTTTTAAGGGTTGCAAATTAAACAACCCCTATATATATATATATATATATATATATATATATATATATATATATATATATATATAGAGAGAGAGAGAGAGAGAGAGAGAGAGAGGGGTGAGTTATTGTGCAACCTTTTTAATGGTGCAACCAATGCAACCCACCTATCTACCACTCATTTTATTTTCACATTTTTTAATTAAAAAGGTGAAAACAAAATGAGTGGTAGATAGGTGGGTTGCATGAGGTTGCACCATTAAAAAGGGTTGCATTTGAACACCCCTCTCTCTCTTTCTCTCTCTCTCTCTCTCTCTATCTATCTCTCTATCTATCTATCTATCTATCTATCTATCTATCTATCTATCTATCTAGACTTAAGTTCGTGTGAGACCAAACAGTTTCCGTGAGACCAAGTTTTAAAGTATGAAACTTCACACCAAAAAACTGTGAAGGTAAAAAAAATCGAACTTTTCATAGGGAAAACACCGTAAATGTTACCTTCACAACGTCTTCACTGTGAAGGTTCGGATATACCTTCACAGTCTTTTATCTGTGAATGTTTGATTTTTTTTTAACTTGGTTTAGGTTTTTTTACCTTCATAGTGTGATTACATTATGAAGGTTCGAATGTTTTTTTACCTTCACAGTGTTTCGGTGTGAAGTTTCATCTTTTAAGGCTTGGTCTCACGCGGTCTCACGGAAACAGCTTGGTCTCACGTGAACCTGACCCTATACATATATATATATATATATATATATACAAGGCCGTGCATTAGGGTGTGTGGAGTGGTTATACCGCACAGGGCCTCCGATCGACGGGGGGCCTCAGAATATTTTTTTAATTTTTTTTATTTATACTAAAAAGTACTATATAAATTATTTAATTCAAAATTTTCCAAAAGATAGCTACAACGCAATGGCAAGCGCGCTGTGTATGCATCCTGTAAACCAATGGTCGAATCCCTTGGTGTGCAATTTATCTTTTTAATTAATCTTCTTTTTATTAAAAAAATAGCTTTGTTTTATTATATTTTTTTTGGTACATAAAGTGCTTAACGATTTCTTTACTTTATTTTTTTTTGTGAAGATGACTTAAATATATCATTTTTTATTTCTCTTTTTACTATGATAACTAAATTAATTATATGATTGTTTTTAAAATGTTTTCTATACAATATATCCTGCAAAATTCAAATCTAAAATTCTTAATTTATATCTTAACTTTTAATTTTGTATTGTTTTTCTAAAATGTTTTGAGATAATAAACTTATAAAATATTTTAATAATATAAATAATATTAAAATTATAAAAACAAAATAGTTGTCGGAGTTAAATGTAATTTTTTAGAGGCATTAAATTTAGATTGTATATTTTAGAAAAAAAATTATAAAATAGTTGATAGAGATACTCTGAATAACGTTAGTTGTTTAGTTTTTTTTAATAATATATCTTATATTTTTCTTTGAATATTTAATAGATTTAGATTTTTTTAGTATTTGTCGATTTTTTTCGTATGTTTTTGGCACACTTTTAATTTTTAATATATTGATTTTTAATGATAATACGTTCTTGTTGATATGGTTTTGTAATTACCAATAATGGTTGATCAATTCTATATAAAGACAATTGTTATTCATATCTCTTTTCTACTTAGATACCATGTTATCTCCTACCTCCTTAGAGACCCTTATCGGAGGAGTTATAAAAGTTACTCCCTCCGTCCCAAAATAAGTGTCCACAATTGACTTGACACACAGTTTTAGACATGCATAATTATTACCCCTTTTTGGTATCAAATGACATCTTTACCCTTATTTAATGTTTTTTTTCTTCACAACTCTTATGTATTTGTGCATTAATTAAGGGTAAATGTGAGAATTTAGCTATCTACTTTTTGAAAGTTGACACTTATTTTGGGACAAACATAAATAGAAATGTAGACACTTATTTTGGGACGGAGGGAGTAAAACACTAACATTAATTAAAAGTTAAAGAATCAATTACAAAATTTGAATCAACATTAACATAATAACATTAGAAATTAAAATTTAGTGTCAAAAAAGAATAAAAGATGAAAAATTTAATCAAATTCAAAAATAAATTATCGGTAGATTTATTATAAGTCAAATATAATAAAAAACAATTTAATAAAAAAATGGAAAAAAACATATTTAATTTTTCGTACAGGGCCTCCAAAATATCAGGAACGGCCCTATATATATATATATATATATATATATATATATATATATTGTGTGGTTATTTATGGATAGTTTTCAATGTTAAATAGATAATTATGGTATTACTTGTTACTTATTTTTATTAACAAATATCCGATAATAGTGTTATTATTACTTCAAATTAATTTTTTAGATATTTTCAGTGTTTTTCAGGGTTTTTTTTTCGGTGAAATAATGAAACGGTCGCATGTAGAAGAAGTTTCTTTTGATGAAACACTTGTTCAGGATATATTCGAAAGCGATGAAACGTTTTTATCAACAATTTTTTCGAATAGATATGAACTATTCGAATTGTGGTGAATGCAATTGATGAAACTGTTTCATGGATCCATTCTTTTTTAATGTAATTGATGAAACTGTTTCATGGATCCATTCTTTTTGATGCAATTGATGAAATTGTTGATATGAAACAATCCATGAAACACGTGAATGTAAATTCATAAAACATGTGAAATTAAATTAATTACAGTTTCATTACCATAACTTATTTGATTCATCACGGGTGAAATTGATTTCATTTCTGAAACATCATGATTTGGACGATAGTTTTCATTAATAAAAAATATTATTTTTTGCTAATTAAAATATTAATTTTCCTTAATTAAAAATATTAATTTGGATGTTTGTAATTAATAAAAAATATGTTAATTAACTTTGGACGATTTTTGTCCTTCATGAATATTCTATTTAATTAAAAATATTAAATTTTAACTTTTATTAACATGAATAACTCAAATGAATTTTGACGCTTGATTGATACTATCTATGGTGGTTATATGGTTTGCATAGAAAACCATACAGAGATCAGGGACGAACCCAATTTTTTTTTTCATACGGTGACGCTATATAATATAAATAAAAATAATAATTACAATAAGCACAGTTTTTATCGACGTGTTATCAACGTTCAATATCGTCCGATGTGTTTCTAGCCTGATGACATCGTTTCAAGTGATTTTTATAGCTCTGCTTGATTTCGATAGATTTTTAAGTTTTTTTTATCGATTTCAATGGACCTTTTTCGGGTTTTTGGGTTGATTTCAAGAGGGTTTTTTTGGGGTTTTTGGTTGATTACAATGTATGGTTGTACTTTCTTGATCTTTTGGATATCATACAGTAGCGCTTTTTAAAACGATACGGTTGCACCTTTCATAAAGATAAAAAATTTAACCTTTCGGCGGAGAAATAATACGGTGGCACGTGCCACCGTATGCCCTCTTGTAGGTCCGTTCTTGACAGAGACACATACACACACGTATATATATATATATATATACTAGACATATACCCGCACGATGCAGCGGAATGTAAGTAAAGAACGGACAATTAATGCTACTTTTTTATATACATGTCATCAACAATCAACCATGACCTAAGAATCACAACTTATGAAACCTAAACCCATAAAAATATTCAATAATTAGTTTATATTACAATTATTGACGAAAAAAATTATAATGATATAATTTATAATAAGAATGAAACGTATTTTACGATTATGTATTTTTAACGTGCTAACGGTGGAAAAAAAATAAAACGTATGGATAGAAAACAAATTATTTCGTAGATATTCATGATATTTAATAGTACGGTTAAATTAAAAAATATTCAATATTGGGCTCGTTTTGTAGGTATTGACGAGACGATTATAATGGTATAATTTGTAGAAAAATGAACGTATTTTTTCATTGCATTTTTGTTAATATATGATTATTTGTGTTAATATGATAATGGTGTAAAATGAAAAATGAAAAAGTAAGAGATATAAAGGCTATGTTTGGCAAAAATAAGCTAGCTTATCAGCTAAAGTAAATTAAATAAGTAATTGTAAGAGTGATAAATGTAACATTGTAAGGGTGGTAAATGTAATTGTACAAAAGTTTGTACAATAACCGTTTTAGTTTTTTCATTATATAGTATAGATATATATTATAGGGATCTTCTTTTGATATCCTTGCAATTTGTAAGATCTGTGAGATCCAATATAAACTACAAAATCATAATAAATTAGAAATTTATTGATTTTGGTAATTTTGAATTAAAATGTTAAATAAAGGGTATTATGGCTATTAGTAAATCCCCTCTATTTTCTCTCATATCTCCTCTCCACGTCTCTTTTGTGTTCCCATTACGTTCGACCACCACCAACCATGTGGTATAAAAATATCATGACTACAATGTGAACACCATTATGAACCAATTTTTGTACAGTACAATGTGAGAACAATATGAAAACAATTGTGAACCAATTTTTAAAACATAGTGTGCACATTCTACAAATGGTGGTTTCGTGGTAGGCTGGTAATGTGTAGGATGGCAATGTGCACATCGTCGTTACTCAACCGGTCACGAGATCTGGTTCGAATGGTGAGTAGAAGAATATGAGTATGAAGTCGAGATCGGGCATCGATGTTCTTTCATGGTGGTTTTGAGATCTAGATTCAATGTAAAAGGAAGGTTGAAGGGGGAGGAGTAGATGGAGATGTAAGGTATAGTCGTTGGATATGTGATGACTAGAGAGTGGTCGACAGATCTATGGAGTATTTGCCAAATTTGCAGGTCGTTCCTAACTTTTTGGGGGGCTATTACATATTGGACGATAAAACGAGTAATAAAGAAATAAATTATAAAAGTTCATACCATACTAACTCTCTTACAAATTAAACGCACACAAAAATGTTTAAAATGATATAGTAACATGTGAAATTCACTTAAACAAGATTATTCTTCTAGCATTTTTTTGAAACGAAGTCTTTAATCAAATCTTCATAATCAACGTTCTCCAAGAGTACACTTTCAATAGCTATCATGGCAAGTATGTTAAGTTTTTCTTGTGTGATCGTGGAGCGCAAATACGACTTCAACAACTTCAACTTCGAGAAACTTCTTTCTGCAGATGCAAAATTACAGGAATGGTCAACAAAACTCTATAAGCAATAATAACATTAGAAAAGCATCCAACATGTTTCAAACACTCTAAAATATCAACATGTCCATCTTTTGATTCGCTAAATAATCTTGAAGTAACTTCAATTCCACATACAAGTCATTCACATCAACATCAGATTGGTCTTGTTTCTTAAGTGCAATTTCAAAATTTAATCAATAAGACTTCAAATACTCATTATCTAAAGAACACAACTTATCAAAAGTAAATAAAAACCCAAACACACTTTCATATTCTTGATATTGTTCAAATCTCCTATTCAGTGAAGCAATTGCATGATCAACAACACATAAGAAATAATTAACTCTAAATGACTCCTTTGCAGATGTGAAGTAATTTCAGATGCATCACTCGGATTTTCATCAAAATGTATTTTTCTTCGAATTTCATGTCTTTGAGGAAACAATGGATCAATATTCAATTCGGTAGCAATTTCCTTTGCTGATTCTATAGCATTTAAAAAGTCATATTCTCTGTATTTCTCAAAAAAAGAAACCAATCCCTTGACTTGTTCAATAGCAACATCAATTAGCATATTTTTTGACTGTAAATGCTTACTAACCAAATTTACGGCATATAATATTTCATACCAAACCACTATTGACACTAGAAACTTAAAATCACCAAGCTCATTTTGTGCTAAAGAATTTGCTTCACTTCTTATTTTTGAATCGTTATCAATTTCAGCTACTTGAAGTAAAGCTTCTCTTATATCTAAAACTTGAAATCTTATAGCTTTTACACTATCAATACGACTCTCCCACGTGTAACACCCCTAAAATTCGAAAATAGCAGGCACATTAAAACTTCCAAAAACTCTTAAATACAAAGCTTTGAAATATCAAATATCTAGAGTTACAAGGAAGAATCACAATAACAATGTATCAGAGTTCTAACGGAACTAACTAGTCCCACAAACTAGGGACAACATTAGTCGGGTGTTACTAAAACCACCAAAGATGCTATCTTCACCAAACCGGATGACGTCACTAAAGCCATCCTACCGGAACTGCTCCACTCGCCACACAGATCCATCTAAGACCTGATATACATGTCGAAAAGAAAAAGTGTTAGGCTTAACGCCTAGTGAGTTAAAGCAGTTTTCATCATATAAATCATAAAACATTTAAAGTGAACGTTTTACTCCAAATAAGACCATTTTAGAAATATTGATTATAAAGAGGCTTTATTTGCAAATCAAGTTACTTCTAATTTCCAAACACCAATTTTAAATAAGTATTTGACATCCAAATTTCGCCAAAACGCACCCATACGGTATTTCGTCAAAAGACTCTTTGTGTAAACAAAAGGGTACGTTTTAACACCGAAATCATGGGTAAGGGAATACCCAAAATAACACATTTCGGTGACGGGGGAGACCCGATTCCATCGAATGTGGCGGGCACACAAAGTTAAGTCACTTATCAATGTTCTCGAGTTTCGCATAGACCATGGATCCCCGTATCCGGCTCCTCTTGAGTTACCACCGTAAGATACCCAAATGACCTAGCGTCTACTCGACCTCTAGATGAGTCTCACCACAAAGTCACAAGTCCCTGTATCCGGCTCACCATGGGCACCACTGCAAGACTTAGCTCCGTATACGGCTCTCCAAGAGCACCACCGCAAGCTTATATAACAACATGACTTGGGGACCACTCACTAGACTCAAACATGGTCATCAAAACTCCATGATGAACATAATGACTCATATGCCTATGGATCCAATGCATTACAGTCTAAACGTTACATGACTCAAATGAATGAACTAACGCATTCAACACATGTAACTCTCACATAGGATGCAACTAAGTACAACATACGTCCAAGGCTCCTCATCGAGCTACCAAAACCGAACAAGTGTTCAAAAGACTCCATCGAGTTCAAATCAAGCCCCAAGAGGCTTAATAGACGTTTGGATAAAACACGAGAGCTAATATGGTTACATAAACCAAAATACACTTTTTCCCAAAATCTTTGATTCTCAAATTACTATTGGCCTTCGGCCCAAAACTCAAAAGGTTTTCCATTTCTAAAATGTTTCTCCAAAGTCGGGAATGATCCCAAAACCAAAGGACTCACACATTAGTACTTTTCAAAACATATCATTTCATGAATGATGCATAAAACCCGACAAACAATTAAAAGTGCATTTTGACCAAATATCTATTTATGCAATAATTCATCAAAACCCATTCATTTATGACACATTTATCGAAATGCCCAAAAATCACAAAGATGCGTGCTATATAAGTTTATAAAGTTAAACACTTTCAAAATAACCAAACTTATCAGAAGTTAACAATTTCATGTAAGACGCAAAACACCTCATAATATGTTGTAAGCCATTTCTCGAGAGTTTGATAGCACAAAATGTGCAAGTATACAAATATTCGCCAAAACTTATCAAACTAAGGTAAACCCATAGATATATTTTCAAAATCCTAAAATATATGCATTTTGACATGTATATAGTTTTTAAAAACAACTAGAACTCACCTTGCTAGATTTAGATTAAATCTAGGTTTTACCGACACAACTTGAGCTCCTTGAAGGAAGGCTTGAAACCTTCTAGATCCTTAGCTCCAAACCCTCAACCAAGGTCCTTAGACACAAAAATGCTCATAGCTACATTAAATCCCAACAAAATGGAAGAAGAAGGGAAATACCAAAACCCTAGCCTTAAGGTGAAGAGTGGAGGAGATTACCTTGGCTACAACACTTGAACCCACAAAGCTAAGTTCTTGGTGATCCACACTTGGTCTCAACAAACCCTAGGTTGACAAGGAAAGAGGAGAGGGGTTTATGAAGTGAAAATTGCCTAAGAGGTTCTCTAAATCGGATCTGAAATGAGTTGGGAGAGAAATGAGGTTAATTGGGTGAAAAGGGGAATTATATAAGATCAAACCCCCACGGGCGACAATGCCCGGCGACAGTGCCAAGGGCATTGTCACGGGTCATAGTCGCGAGATGCCCCCCACTTGCAGTACCGACCCCGCGAGAGTGACCGACGGCCTTGCCTTGTGTCACAATCGCTGGCAAGGTCGCGCCGGATGTACCGAGCCTCTTCCCTCCCGCGCGATTGTGATAGGAGACTATGACACCCTGTCATAGTCGCGGGCAAGGTCGCGCCAGGCCTGGTTGGCGCCAAATCCTCCGTTTTATCGATCCAAAAGCCCAAACCGTGCCAACGAGGTTCTTAAACGGTTTCCAAAACGAGACATCTCCCAAAACGGGGATTTTGAACAGTGCTACTTATTTGGGTTTTCCGGGTGTTACAATCCTCCCCACCTTGAAAATGATTTCGTCCTCGAAATCTTAACCCGGAAGCCCCAAAACTCCACGGGACATGGGGCATTACTATCAAATCCAAAAAAATACGCCAGCTTTACCACAAGTATTTGATATGTCACACAAAGTCAAATTAAGACTGTGAGAAGCACAAGAGGTGTAAAAATCTCTAGGATTTGTATCTAATAGTTTCTTTTGTACCTGTTGGAGGTGTGACTGAAGGTTCTGCTTCCTTTTCAGCTTCTTCCACCCTTGGCCTTTTCAACTGTCTTTTTGAAGCAATTGTCTTCACCCTCTTTCCAGATTTTGCTTCTTCACCAACACCCTCATGCTCTTCCTACATCTCTTTAGTTTTGTCTTTTGAGGGTGTGGTCTCTTCAGGGAATGGTCTTTGTATGTTCAGGTCATGCCTTTCTTTCATTCTTCTCTCAGCCTCTTCCCTTTGGACTGAATCCCCTTGAAGCTTGACCATCTCTTTCTGATACAACTCCTCAACCTGAGTGTATGCCATGTTGGTGAACATCTCCCCCTTGACACCAATTGCACCTTTCAGGAAATTTATCATTTTTCTTCTCTCCTGATTGGCTAAAAATGTCTTGGAGGGTTGTCTTTTCTGTTTTTGAATTTGCATCTTTTTGACTTGAAGTTTCTTGGCTTGAGCTGCTTCTTTGATGCTTTTCTGATATTCTGCATTCAACTTTCTGGCCATGATCTTTGCAAGTTCTCTGTCTGTTTCTGTTTGCAACCGTTCCTCCTTTTCCATTTGGTCTTGAAGCTGCTTTGTTATTGCCTCATCCATTTCAATCTGGGACTTCTCCTTTTCAGGCAGTTCAGCTTCAACCATCTTCTCCTTTCCTTTTCCTTTTGACTCCTTTGCCTTTTCTGTTTCCTTCTGTTGAATTCCTCCTTCATTGATGACTACTCCCTTGGCCTTTTGAGTAGCCTTAGGAGTGTCATTTTTGGCTTTAACTAGTGTTTCTGCAATCTCCAGTTCCTCCACAGAAAGCCCTGTTGTTTCTTTTATCTCAGCAGCATTAATTGTTTCTGCTGCTTGAGCAGTATTAACAGTTTCTGCTGCTGCTTGTTCTATTTCAGTTCTTGCGTCTTGCTCCCCCTCAACTGTTTCTTTATCCTCTTCACCATCAAATCTCTCCTCAGAATGTCTTTCCTTCTCTGTTTCATTCTCTTTATTCTCCCCCTTGTTGGAAGCATCTTTTTCAGGTTTCCTCTGCCTCAACACATATTGTTTTCTCCTCTTCTTCTGTACAAGCTTTGTCACCATCTTCTTTAATTTGGCAATCTGAACTTGTTGTGACAGGATTACCAGCTTCATCTCTTCAATTTCTTTCCCTTGTTTAAGAACATCTTGGTTGATGTTGCCCATTGTTTCCATCAATTCATAGTAGTTATATATGTCCTCACCTTCTCCAGAAGTGTTACCCTCTATTGAAGGATCATGGGATCTTTTTGTAGTGGAAGCCTTCTGCCTAGCAGAAGCACTATCCACCCCCGTGGTTTCTTGGCACCTGGGACCTTTGAATGATTGCTCATTCAAAGTTGCCATTGGGGAGGTCTTATTTATGTTACCACTGTCCTTCTCTGTGCTAGCAGAAGTAGTGACAGCCTGCTCACCCATATGCTCTTCCTCCTCCTCAGAGAGCACCTCCTTGGGGTTGGGAGACACCCCTTTGGTTTCCCTATTGAAATTCTCTAAAGGAGAATTCTCCCTTAGAGGGCTTAAAGGCTGAGTGGGTGAAGGTACAAGAAGGGAAGGAGCCTTCTTTACCTGTTTCCTTTTGTATGTTTGGGTGATTGGTGAAGTTGGTTTATCAAGAAGAGACTGGGGAATTGATTTAGAGTGGGAAGGTTGGGATTGACTAGCAGTGGGATGGTCTAATTGGGGCCTTGACCCTGCTGCCATACCTTCATCAGTGTGGGACACCACCATCATTGTTGAGAACAATGGGGTGTCTACTCCTTCCGAGTCCCCAGCAGATCTTCTCATATTTGAGAAAACCTTGCCTTTAGGGGGTTTAGGTACATATACCCCATCAAAATGAGGCATATCCGTCAATTCGTGGGTGATAACTGCTTGAACAAACCTGGGGTACATATAAAAGCTCTTTTTGTTTCCCAAGTTTGAGACAAGATCATTGAAAATCATTTTAGAAAAATTGTACATTCTGGCAGTGGCCAAGCACACCAAGGCATAAGCAATGGTGCCACTGAACTCACTCCATCCAGTAGTCTTTTTAGAGATACAGTGCATAAGGGTATGGACAAAGAAACGCCATTGGGGTGAAAATTTGGCTTTTGAGAACTTGAACACACCCAATGGGCCTCCATACCCCATTCTTGTAAGAGTAGAAAACAGTTCATCATTAGAAATAGAAGTTATACCAGAGGCATCGTCTAGATGTAGACTGATGCGAATTACCTCTTCAGTAACTGTCAAGGGCTTGCCACACACCTTTGTCTTGATCATTTGCACACCATTCTCAGTAACAATGGTGGCATTTGCCCAGAATTGCCTTTGATGCTCGATATAGATTGATGGCGATACAATGAGAGCATGTGCAATATGGGTTGTCTTGAGGAAATCCACAATCTGTGGAAACCAGCGGCCTGTTTGGGCTTCTGTAGCATCGCGATTTCATTGTGCTCGTCGATGAATGCCATTGATCTTTGAAAGTTCTTGCCTGAAAACTTGATACTTGAGAGAGAAAGGGTTTAGAGCGCAAGTGAACAGTATGCAAAGAGTCATTATGAACTTTTTAGGCGGGCAAAGGGTATTTATGGTATTCGGGACATAAGGAGTATTAACTTAGAGCAGTATTAACTAATAAGCAGTATAAACGGCGAGCAATATTAACTACTAGCAGTATTAACTAACAAGCAGTATTAACGGCGAGCAGTATTAACTACTAGCAGTATTAACTAACTAGCAGTATTAACGGTGAGCAGTATTAACCACTAGCAGTATTAACTAACTAGCAGTATTAACTGAGGGCAGTATTAACCACTAGCAGTATTAACTGAGAGCAGTATTAACCACTAGCAGTATTAACTGTGCACTGGCAGTAGTAAAACTGCACTGGCAGCATTAACTGCAGTTACACCTTTTAAGCTTGTGTTGTCCATAACCTTTCATTTGTACCTCACTCTTTTATTCCATCTCTCCATTTTCCATCATTCTTTTTACCACTTGTCATACCTTTGAACTTACTTCCATCATCAAGAACATCATTTGAGTCATTTTGATTGCCAACTAAATTCTCCAAATTAGGATTTTCATCACAAGCATCAACATGTTGATTATCAAGACAAGATTGTGATTCTTTAGTGACAAACTTATCAAGAGATCCTCTTTGAGACTTTATCATCTCTTCAATCCTTTTTTTCTTTTTATGTTTTTCACATCCAGAATCATACTTTCTAACCCTAGAAGACATAATGACTAATGCGACTAAAATAACAAATAAGTAAAACTAAAAAGCTACAAAGGAACAAAGGAACAAAAAAACCTAGCTTGAGGACAGAGAATGATATATTGATATTGAATTATCGATTCTTGGTTCTCCTAACTCCCAAGTCTCAATGCCAAAGGCCCAAAGCTTTTGAGTTTTGAATACAAAGCAGATTGCAAAATGAGACAATTAGACAAATATTAAACAATATGAAATTCTAATTTCTAAAACGGTATGGTTGAACATAATCTGACTTTGAGTAAACAATATTGATTTCCTAAAGTAAACAATATGAACAATTGAACATAATCTGACTTTGAGTATGTTAAATACTTAAATTGTTAGTTTTTAAATCAAATAATCAATCATCAATGAACAATTGAACCTAAACCAATTAACCTAAACAAGTAAAAATCAATAATTCATAATCTAATTTACACAAAACAACTCTTGTTTATGAAAAGAAACAAAAAAAATTGAATTTAAGTTATAAGAAATGGAATTTACCTACTCTGTGTGTGATACCTGATAGTAATTTACACAAAACAACTCTTGTTTATGAAAAGAGACCAAAGAAAATTGAATTTAAGTTACAATAAATGAAATTTATCTACTATGTGTGTGGTATTTATACTTAGGTTTGATGATATCAAGGGCAAAATAGGTCAAAATTCCAAATCAGAAATCAGTTGTTGTCTTGTTCACTTGTTTATGTTAAGAACCACTGAACCAGTCGACGGTTGTATGAAAAATTGAAAGCTTAGATGTTTGGAGTCGATAACCAATTGTAGATTTGTAGGATGAACCGATGAAGAATTTGAGATTACTCGATCGTATTATACAGACGAATAAGAGGAAGTTTCTGTTTGGAATTAGTCGTTGTCTTTGCCATTGAAAAACCAAATCGTCCATCGTTGAGAAATTCAATCGTCCCTGTTGAATCGAGAACTTCATCGTTGAAAAATTGAATAAGAAGATTGAAGACGATGATTGATTGTTGAACGTGTCCGCATTTTTAATGGTAGAAATTAGGGACCAATTTTTTTTAGGAAAAGATGCGATCTTCTGCTACATATTAAGCAACAAAAGGAATTGAAAAATGGGCCATATATGTTTGGGCCCTGTTCAAATGAATAGATAGTACAAGCTAGCTAGAGACGAGCCTGCAAATTTGTAGATGTGGTCGCGGTTGTTTGGGGTTCGCTAGAAAACAGGGGCAGGGAGATGGATGTGAGCCAAAAAAACAAGGACAGGGAGAGGTTGGTGTTCACCGGAAAACATGGTCGGGGGAAGGTTGGTATTTGCCGAAAAACATGGGAGGGAGGGCTTCTGGTTTTTGCTTTGCTGCTGTTGTTGCTGCTTCCGGTGGAGGGAGACCGATTTTTAATGGAGGTTGAAGATGGTGAAGAATTTTTTTTAAGGTAGAGGTTGGTTTTTTATGGAGGCGTCGATGGTAGGGAAAGGTTGAGGGAAGAGAGGTTTTTTAGGGTTTTAAATTGATAAATATGGAAACAAATAATATATATATATATATATAGGGTCAAGTTCAGAAGAAAACCTCAAAAAAATGAAAAACTGGGAAACACCTGGTAGCCTTTAATCTGGACGGTATGCACTTATGCATACAAGTAATTAATTTGTTTTTTGGTTTTTATGCACTTGTGCATATGCACACGTGCATGTTCTAAATTACTTGCATGCACAGAACATGCACAAGTGCATATCGTCCAGATTAAAGGCTACCAGGATGTTCCTCAGTTTTCCCTTTTTTGGAGGTTTTCCCTTGAACACCCCCCCTCTCTCTCTCTCTCTCTATATATATATATATATATATATATATATATATATATATATATGTGTGTGTGTGTGTGTGTGTGAGTTTTCATCAATATAGCAAATTACACAATTATCCTTTATGTTTATTTAAAAAATAAAATTAACTAAATTAAATGAGTGGACTAGAATGGATCTGACAGATCTCACATTTTGGGGAGTTCTTAAATGATTAAGCCCATATATGTGTGTGTGTGTATATATATATATATATATATATATATATATATATATATATATAGCCATAGGTTAATTTGAAAAATGCCAAGTGTATGAGAAGTAGAGAAGTGATCCTAACCCTTTCCCTAAAAAATTAACGCTCAAGATTTTAAGGGGCTACTTGTGCAACACTAGATAATTCGATCGCATGATAACATTTATGCAGAAGATAAAGTGGTAGTTTCGTAACTTTTACAGATAGGAGTATATGTGCATATATGAACCATGTGATTCACATATGAACAATATGTGCATATGTGAACCTGGGTGATTCATATATGAGTTATTTAAGTGATTCACTTATGAACCCGTGTGATTCACATAAAAACTATTTAACTGATTCATATATGAACCCAAATGATTCACATATGAACTATTTAATTGATTCACAGATTAATCTTAGATTCACATATAACATTATAGTTTTAGTATCAAAATCAACATCTTGCTCAAGATCGCTTTCTGGATTCAAATTCATATTGAAAGAACACAAGATTTTATCGAGAAAGAATTAAGAAATTTGATAATTTTGATAACCTAGAATTGACAGATGTCCTTCGTTACGACACTCGTAACAAGTCTTCCGCTCTGGGCATTTCCACACCGTATGTCCTGACTTTCCAAACCTGTAGCACTATAACTTCCATCACGACACTCACCATGTTCCTTCGCCCATATTTGCTACACTGAGGAACAATGGTTTCTCCTCCCTTTATCTTCACCGTAGATGAAGCCACCCTTCTTCTTGACTATCTTGCTCGGACCTTCCTATTTCCTCTTAATGTCTCTCCTTTCGCCCGTCGCTTTAACATTGTTCTCTTCGGCAATTGTAGCCATCTCTATTGCTTGAACGAACATCTTTGGTGCGTTCATGTCAACATATTGCTTTATCTCTATCCGAAGACCGTCCTTAAAACGATCTATCTTCCTATGCTCTGTCGCCACCTGGTAACTTGCAAACCTGACCTTTTCCAAGAAGTCATTGACATATTCTTGGACTGAAGATGACCCTTGCTCAAACCTCAAGAATTCCGACTTCAGCCTCTTCACTTCTGACAGGGTGCATTACTTCTCCATCATCAAATCCTTCATCTATTCCAAGTCATGGAGGTCATCTCTTTGTCTCCCCTAACCTCGCACACACTCATTTTCCCATCAATGAAGTGGAGAGTCAACAAGGGTAGTGGCCGGATATTAATTCCTAATTAATTAATATATTAAATTAAATTAAACCCAAATTCAATATATTAATCAAATTTAAAACTAATTTAAATTGATTAACTCCTGAATAATTTGTTTATGTCACATTTCGTGATTTAATAACCCCCCAAATAATTAATTATAGGATTTCTAGGAATTAATATTTAATTAATCTAAATTTCTAACTAATTAATATATTACATAAAACGAAATGAAATTTTTATATATATAAAAGCAAAACCTTAAGAGTATGACATGGCACAATGAGAGGCTTTCATTGCTATTTATCTAATTTCTTCTAATTTTGATTTTTTTTAAAATGTTGGCTTTGTTAAGAGATAGAACATTTGTATGGTTTAGGTTGTCCCACATTGGTAGAAGATGGAAGATTAGGTAATGAGGATGTGTATATAAATGGTTGATTGGTGTTGTTTAAAAATGTGAAATGGTGTTTGACAAAATATAATTAAACCCAAGTTTAATGATATTGATTAAGTTAAATTTATATTATTCTTTTTTTTAATTTAAAATGATTTGAACCAAAATTTAATAATTTTTGTTTTATATTATTATAAATTAAATAATTAAACAACCAATACATTTTTGTTAAATTTATATTTTTGTTTTTTTGGTAAACTAACAATGCTTATAAATCAATACTTTTTTTGAATAGATTTATTTATTATTTTTTTTGTAAGGTAACAAATGTTTATGAATCAATACTTTTTATTTTTATTGAGTTTTATTTTTCCATAATCAATAACTTAATCAATGATTATATATAACTTAAATTGTTAATTATAAGGTAACAATCTTTATATATACAAACGCAAAACCTTAAGAGGATAACATGACACAATGAGAGGCTTCCATTGATACAGACTAAAAATCAGTGAACTGCGAGAAGTGACTCTGAGATGCTCCGAAATCGGTTGTGTTTAGTCCAACAATCGCTCGCAAAGAGATTTATTTGTCTTGGGAGTGACTTCAAAAGAATCTGATTTACCACCATTCCGATATTAGCTTAAGAAGGAAACAATGATTATATGAGAAAAATGGAATATGGAAGGGAAAAACGGAGAAAAATAATTAAAAAAAAACGTGGATTTATGATGGAGTTTTGTCCATGATTTTGATTTGTTGCCTCTCAATATAATGCCTCCGTGATGCAACTCTCCCTCCCCACGACTACAAATGAATATGATGATTAATCACGTCAATATAATACATTTTAGTTTACATGTAAAAAAACCTTATTGCAATCTTTATACATATAAAGACAAAGAACCAAGGGTATTTGAGGTAGTATTGTGATAATTGAATGTTCTCAAATATTGCATTGTGGTATTGCTTTAGTTATCCCACATTGATTAAGAAATGTTAGATTTGAGAATGAAGATGGTTATAAGAAAGGAGGAGGAATGACTTTGATGATTAAAATGTTTACTTGGCTAAAAATATTAGGATGAGATGAATCGAGATGCACTGGATCAATTCTCATATCAAGCATGATTCATGGTGTGGGTTTAAGTCATTGAAATTCCAAGTTTCGTCTTTCCTTCTCACCTTAATTTTCCTTCCCATACGATCCTTCGTCTAAGAAATAAATGTCATAAAACTAATAATAAAATATTTTTTTAGTTTTAAGTTTTAATTAATTAAATAGTTAGTCTGTTTCTAAAGCAATAAAATAAAATAAAAAAAACGTTGTAACTGAATAATAATGTACAACATTTGAAAACAAAAAAATGTGAATCATTAATTCACATGTGAAAATTGCTTAAATTAATAAACAGTGACATGAAAATGAGAGCCAGGTAATGGCAACTTTTCCAAAGTTCTCATCCTGAGGAGTAAAATGAACAACGAAAGTAGTCAAGGAGGATACAGAATTTTTGTCCAACGAATGTAACTTTTAAAATGGATTAAAGGATTGTATACATTTTACTATGTGTTTTTTTTTTTTTTTGAATTTTTTGGTTGTTTTATAGACTTTTCCAGTTTTTTGGATTGATATTTCTTGTTTAATATATTAATTAAACCATAAATATAATAATTAATTGAATTCCTAATCCTATTAATTAACTCCTTTAATTTAACTTATAATTAATTTGGTCCAAAAATAATTTATTAATAGAGCCGAAAATAGTTAAATATTAGGCCCAAGACAATTAAATTAATTCATGGACCTCATCAATTAATCATGGCCAAAACAATTAAATGACCAGGCCCAAAGACAATAAAATCTCGGCCTAAGCACCGAAGGGTCCAAACCCGACGGAACCAACGCGGGTCGGCAAGATCAGGCCCATGCCAACATTGTATCCAAAGCTACTTTGCGTCTGCCCCTAACCCGCACCGTCCGGACGGTCTGAACCGAGCCCGAACCATGTCCGACCGCCCTGGACGATGTTGTCGAGCGGTTTACAGAGACAATCGTCGTTTTCACCCATTTGGGCTTGCTTCTTTGCCTTTTTCCACGATTCTTTTTGGATAAAATCACCACAACATAATTCCTCAGCCCATTGCTTAAGAATCATCGAAAATGATGCATCGTAGAGCCTAAAATTAACGAATTAATATTTCGTTTTTTTACTGAAACTCACCATATCACCTTTTCAGCCAAAAAGACGGACTCCGGGTCCTTTTTACGATCCAAAACTTTTAGTAAATACATAACACGTATAATACACCATAGAAAAACCTTTACATGCAAAAACGAACAGGAGAACTAACCTTAATTCGTCGCAACAACACCGTAACATCGCACCTTCGTCGACCCTTTTCTCCCAAACCTCTCGATCGTTTCGCACCACACCAGAAAGAACTTTGCTCAGGATCCAGACATGATTAAAATAGTGCTAATTTTTGTGTTTGCTTCCCCTTAATGAGCCTCGTATGCCTCCATAAAATCTACGGCCGAAATGGGGCGTAAACCACACATCCCTAATGTTCTCCATGCAACTCTAGGGACTTAGGGAGTTTGCACTTTCCTCCCTTATTCTTTTCTCATCCTTTCATTTTTAACCTAACACTATCATTATAATTATTTTCTCCTCTCTCCTCTCTCCTCTCTCCTTTATTCTCTATTTATTTTCATTTATTTCGAGTGTTACTGAATACTGATGCAATGACTACTCTCTTTGAATATGTCTCGTCATTCTTTTGTACCTACATTAATAATACATTTCATTGATTATCTTATACCATCAGGTGAATTATGCATACATATAGTCAAAGTTCGAATGGAAACTTGATGTGGAATAGACTCACTCTTTAGTGGCACGTAGGTTGACGTAATCAAATCGGGAATAGGTGCACTCTTTGATGGCATCATGTCAAAGACTAGTGGTAGTAGCCTGTTAAGAAAAGAATGATAATATCAATAAACCTTATGTGTATAATACAAAAAATATTATTGCAATTTAACTTGAAAATTAAAACATATGTATACTTGTTGCAAGACCACAAGCTGCTCCATGGATGAAGGTGCCAAGAGCTTGGCCTAGCATTTTATTACCAATTGATAGTCCAAGAATCAACTAAATCCTAGAGAGAGAAAGTAGAGAGAGACAATGTAGCGCAAAGTAGAATGATATTGAATAAGCGTGAATCCTTACAAACAACCAAGACCAAAATGACTTAAATACCCTTGGTCAATACTACACAGTATTAGACACTAAACACAGTATTTGACCAAGCCTATAATTACAATGATTACTATAAAATCAGACCTAAAAATCTCCCCCTTAGTAATCATTGGCGCTTTGGTCTTCAAAAACCATCTTCTAAATCAGCATGGACCATCTAAGCGACTTTGCGAAGCATTCTGACTTTTTGAAGAAATTTCTTCTCATCATCTTTTAAGCTCTGTTGTCTTTACTGCCTTGACAAGACTGAACCAGTTTGAAATAAACTTGAAAGAACAGTCGGTTCATCAACTTGTGCTCTAGACGACACACTTCTTTTAAATGATCTTGAAGAAGCTGTGGTGATCGGAGCTTGAACAACAAAAGACAAGTAAAGTTGAAGAAATTTTAAGTCTTTGAGCGAATCTTGATCAGCAGATAAACTTTTGAGCTCTTTGTCTCTTTATCATCTCCTTAACTTCTCTTAACTCCTCCCCCTCATGACCTTGATGATCTGGATCAACTTGATCATGCATATGTTGGAGACAAGACAACTTAAGATCTGCAAAATCAAAGAAACGGAGAAAAGAGGAAACGTTTGCGCTATAAGTTGGTGGCGCAAAGTTAAGTTTGCGCTAACAGAAGGAAGCGCAAAGTGAGGTTTGCGCGACATGTAGGAAACACAAAACATGCTTTGCGCTAGAAGCTGTTGGCGCAAATTAAGCTTTGCTCTACCAACTGGTGACGCAAATCTGACTTGGAGTCTGAAATTTTTTACCTGTTAAGCTCTTTGACTCCCTCTACACAAATGCACTAAATTTGACAATTCAAGTTAGCATTCATATAAAGAATCAGATACTCCCCCTCAAAAACAGATATGATCATTAAGAAAAATTCTCCTTTTTCACTTCCCCTTGAATAATGCTCAAATCCATTAAGATATAAATGAGAACACAATGATTGAAACATCAATGCAGAAAGAAAAATATACTGAATATGTATTTTGAAACGACTAAATATATAAAAATTTACACAGAAACAAATAAACTTCTACTTAGTAAAATATCACAATAAAATCCATCAGATGAAATCAAATATATGCTTTTGGATACAGAAACAAGTTTCATTGCATATCAAGTTAAGACATGTTCAGTTTCAAAAACTTTCATCAATCTATTCAGTGTGCTCGCATGTGAACTTCGACTAGCTTCAAGAAAATGCAATTCTAAAAATATAATAGAGAACTTTGCATGTAATCACACTAAGCCATCAAAAATTCAGACTTTCACAAATTTACAGGTTTATTGCAACTCATAAATATATAACCAAGTATCATGAGATGTGTGCTCATTGGCATCTTTTAGCATTGTGCACTATGGCATCTTTACATGAGTGTGCTCTTTGGCATCTTTTAAGCTTGTGCATTTTGGCATCTTTTTAATCAAAAAGTTTATTAAGTAAAGAACATGCCGTAAACGTAACTTTCTATCTGATCCTATTGCAGGATTTGGGTCAGCCACTCCCAGACCAGTTGGCCTTAGGGGACTAGGTGTCAAGCACCCCTTGGAACTTACTCTCCCAGATCAGAAAGGCTACATCGACACATCCTAAACCCATTCATACCAGTAGAACATGACTTTCGATCTGATTCTATAGAAGGATTTGAGTTCGATCACTCCCAGATCAAATGACCTTAGGGGACCAGATGACAAACATCCCACAGAACTTACTTTCCCAAACCAGAAAGGTCACAGGTATAAACTTTTAAACTTAGAGATTTCTGATTTATAAGAATTTAATAATCATCTCAAACACAAGGTTTTACGTCTAAGTGCTTAGCCCATATTTTCATTACGATCCAAAATTTCGACTTTTTAGGTTTTCTAAGCATTGTAAACTATAAATATTCCGAATCACACAACTTTAAAGCAAAATCAAAAGTTACAAACATGTTGCTGACTTTTCGACTTTTGTTAGAGCTGAAATTTGAACATATAAGAACTTCAATATAAACAAATCAACTTGAAAATTTATCCTAGACACACATTTTATTCAAAAGAAAGAAAATTGTAAAACTTTTACTTTATAGAATAAAATTTGTAATGGTTTAAACTTTTAAAACAACATGCCGAGATTTTAAAAATAGAAATATTTGATCGGCAAGTCTATATTCAGTTGAAACAAAATATAATTCAATAATATTATCTTTCACACAATGCAAAAATGAAATTTGTGTCTCTTTTGAAAAATTTGAGTTGAACAAATTCAAGTAGAAATAAATTTGCTTAGATTCTAGAAAAACATATGAGAAAACTGGAACAATCATCATTATCAGATATAAATGCAGCGGAAATTAAGATAGATGTACTCACAGATCTCATTAGTCATAAGCTTAAAAGCTTTGAAGAACGAGTCCTAGACTGACATGTCTTAGAAGTCATAGTCTGTGAAGCACGGGTTCTGAGCTGAATTACTCAGAAGCCATTATGTTGACAATGAAGTCCGGGTCTTGAGCTGATTTACTCAAGAGCCATAGTCTTGACATTGAAATCCGGGTTTTGAACTGCTGTGTTCAAAAGCCATTTTTCTCTTACTCCCCCTTGACATGAAGTGCCTGCAACTTTTTGTCAGATTGAGATTTTGGTACCCACTTGAATTTGGGCCCATGTTTGTTAGTTGCAGTTCTTATGGGGAAAAATTTGTTAGATTTAACAATTAAAGCACGAGAAATATCATCAGAATAATAAGCACAATTATCAGATGAATACAAAGCATAATCATCTGAACTAAAATCAGAGGAAAAACATGAGACATGTTTTGAAATTCGAATCATTTGCTTTATTGAGTATTTAGAAATTTTATTACAAGTAACAAATGAATCACTTTTATAAAGTTTGTCTACACATTTATCCCCATCAATCTGAAATTCATCTGATGTCCGCTTCGCTCTCCAAATCTGCGTCGATGACTTGCTCAAAGTCCTATCTGAAAGATTAGAATCAGAAGAATTAGAACTGTCAGAAAGAACTTTATCTTGTTTCTTCGACTTCTTTGACCGTCTTCTTTTACGCTTTGGTTTATAATACTGATCATTTAGCGTAAAAGATTCATCAAGAATTTTAGACTTAATATTTAAATCAGAAGAAATAATTTTACCTAAGCAACCAATCTGATCAGACAATAAATCTGAATTTTCCTCGGAGTCAGAATTATTTTGAGAAGAGATTTTAAAATTGGAAACTTCCATTTTGTTTACATGACAATCAGAAGAAAGGCTAGAAATAAAATCTTGTTTTTGAAAAAATAATTTTTCTTCAAGACTAGATGTCATGAAAGAAAGAAAAATATCAGATTCAATTTCTTTTAAAATATTTTGATCTTCCATCTTATCTTCAAGATCAATGATTTTGCCTTCTAATATTAAAGGAGGGGTATATCTCTTAGAATCATAAATGATTAGAGATATATTTTCCTTATCAGATTGATTGGCAAAAATATCAACAAAATCAGATACTGAAGACTTGACAGGAGATATATCATTTAAACCTTTTCTACCTTTTCTTGATTTATCAGGAAAATATTTGGCATTTTCAAACCTGTAAACAAAAGGAATTTCCTTTTTCTTGTTATTTGTCCTTTTCTCATTTTCGATTTCTAACATTTGCTTCTCATTCGTCCAATCAATTTTAAATTGAGGAGCATACTTAGCAAGAGTTAGATAATCGTATTTATATAAAGTAGGGGATTTTTCAATCGCATTGTTTAAACAATGTGGATTTTTAAAACCAAGTCCCCATTTTTCTTTTAAAGCTTCCTCACTCCTTGGTTTATTCATAAAAATTGTTTGCTCAGATTGGTTTCTTCGATACAACTTTTCTTCTAACTTATTTATTTTATTTGAAAAATCATCTTTTAATTTGGTCATATCAATCAAAGATTCAAGATAAGACTTATTTGATTTTTCCAAATCATCTAATTTCTTTTGAAAGATGTCTTTTGTATTTTCTAAAATATATTTTTCATCTTTCAAAGAAGTTTTCAATTTATCAATCAAATCTGACTTTTCAGAATTTAAATTCTTTTCAGATAATAACTTTAAGCGTAAATCATGTAAAGCAGTAATTATAACATTCATCTGTGAAGAAATAAAATTGTAATCAAACACAGAAATTACCTCGTCTTCATCAATGCCAGAATCATCATCTGACTGATCATCTACAACTAAGCACATCTGAGCGATCTCGACATTTGCAGCTTCATTGTCAGAGTGATCCAGCCAGAATTCTTCTTCGGCAAGTAAAGCAGTTCCGTTCTCTCTTTTCTCGGCTAGCTCCAATTTCTTTCGATAGTAGGCTGAGTCCCTAACCTTCTTTGCTCGATACTCCTTTGAAATGTGCCTCGGCTTTCCACAGTTGTAGCAGACAACAGTCTTTGTCTCGGGTACTTTGGCTTTAGACCCATAAGTGAAGCGAGAAGAGTTGGAACCCGACTTTGGTTGGAACTTTTTCTGATAATGCTGAGAGATAAGAATCATTGCTTTCTGCAGTGCCTCACCATCATCTTCAGTTGACCCATTGTAAGCGTTTTCAGACAACGCTTGTTCGGCCAGTTGGCTCGTGAGGAGTGCAATCGGGTCCACTGACTTCTTCTTTTTCTCTAGTTTGGCTTTCTTCTCAGATGCAATGCACTCATCAGTAAGTAAGATCTCAAACATCTCTTGGATCTGCATTGTAGATATTCTGACATCATTCCTCAGTCTGTGGCAGGATTTATTCCACTCTGGTTGAAGTGCATTGAGGAATTTCAAATTTGTTTCAAGTTCAGTCTTTTCAAATTTAATCTTCCTCAGATCATTGATAATGGCACAAAATCTGTCATACACAGTTTTCAGTGGCTCCCCGTCCTTGGCTTTGAATTCTTCAAAGTTATTCATGTAACGAGTATGTCGGAGTTGAGTCGCAACTGAAGAGCCAAGCATAATCTTCACAAGTTGTTGCCACATAAGATTAGGATGAGTTTTGAAACAGTCAATCCTGTTGTAGATAGAGTTTGGCAAGGCTAGCATCAGATTTGCCTTTATATCACGATCAGCTTGATATGCCGACAACTCTTCAGGTGAATATTGTTTAGTAGGATTATATAATCCAGAAGCCAACTTGGGTTTTTCAAACGGTCCTTCTGATAAAATAATCATCATGTCATTTCCATTCTTTTGATGTTCAATGAAGTTCAGGAACCGATCTTGCCACTGTGTAAACTCATTTTCCTCTATCAACACTGGTGGACGATTTTCTGTACCCAAAGACATCATAAGATCACTTTTGTAGAACTGAGCTTGATAAGAAAACTTGTCAGAATCCATAGCAGAAATCCAGAAAAATGCCAAGTCTTGACTGAGATGGCGCAAACTTGAGGTTTGCGTGATAGGCAAGTAGCGCAAGCTGAGATTCTCGCGAGCAATATGAGACGAAAACTGTTCTTTGCGTGAACAAGTTGTGGCGCAAAGGAGCTTTGCGTGAAGCACTAGTAACACAAATGTTACTTTGCGTGAGCAGAGGAGACACAAACTTGAGGTTTGCGTGATAAAGCAGTGGCGCAAACTTGATTCTCGCGATCAGTGAGTGACGCAAACAAGGTTTGCGTGAGCCAAGTAAGACGCAAGATGAACTTTGCGTGATGCGCTGATAACGAGAACTGAACTTTGCGTAAGTAGCTTGAAACGCAAACTGAAGTTCTCTCGAATAGAAGGAGACGCAAACAATACTTCTCTTGAGATGAGGAATACGCAAACTTTGCTTCTCGTGAAGCACGGGAGACGCAAAGTTAGCTTTGCGTGAATAACCCAATGCGAAATCCTGAAACACACTAATGCAAAGATTAGAACAACAATATGAACTAGCGCAAACTAGTATGAACTCGCGCAAACCTATATGAACTCGCGCAAACAGTAGATCTAGCGCAAACCGAAGAAAATCAAGTAAAACTAGCAATATTCGATTATAACCATGAAATTAATCCAACAAAAACACACAGATTTGAACGAAAACAGGTTTCTAACACATTTCAATCAACAAAATCGATTAAAAACCACGAAATCGATATTTCAAGAATGTAACAGTACGCTCAAAATGAGTTTTCAGAAAATCACAATATCTCAAATTCGAAGATCAAAACTTGGTTTTCTTGCAAAAATATATGAAACAAATATGTTCTCCTATCAAAATCGAGTCCAAAGAATCAAATGACAACACAAATCGTCCAGAAACAAGTCCAAATTTGATGAGAAAGCAAAAAACGATATTTTCTTGAAAAAATCAAGAAAATCGATCAAAATTTCTGCTTTAATCCACAAATTCAGAATCAAAAACGAATTCTCTCAGTCCTCTCAGATTCATATTAGCTCTGATACCAATTGATAGTCCAAGAATCAACTAAATCCTAGAGAGAGAAAGTAGAGAGAGACAATGTAGCACAAAGTAGAATGATATTGAATAAGCGTGAATCCTTACAAACAACCAAGACCAGAGGGACTTAAATACCCTTGGTCAATACTACACAGTATTAGAGACTAAACACAGTATTTGACCAAGCCTATAATTACAATGATTACTATAAAATCAGACCTAACACCAACGTTCAACAATGGAACCGATAGTTCAAACCCTCACATGTATTCATAACTAACTCCACCGAAACTTCAATGAACCCATCCTCCAACAGAACACCATGAAAATTGCAATCCGCTAAAGAATAGGCCATGTCCTTAGCATTTACAACATTGGCCTTCCTACTAAAATAGACCAAATTGCATGGGGTAGCATGCAACAAATATATCACGTAAACATCATGATTTAAATAATGGTTCGACCCAAACTCCAAAAAAAGTAAGTATGTATAAATGAAGAGTTACCTCAATAGATATGATTTGTGGATGCACGCAGCTAAGCCAACATTGCTTTTGCACACCCCGGGATTCCAAAAGAGCTAAAATTATTCTCCCCAATTATGCTGCCAAAACCATCTGCAATTGTTGTTGCATATTCTGATTAGTTTCCTTCTATCCTCTTCTCTCCTACTCCATACAATCCTCCTATTCACTTTGTTTCTACTACATCTCTATACGATCTACTTGAGAAATCTCCGCATTCAGGTTTGATTTCTCTTTTTTGCTTTCTTTTTCTATCTCCAATTCCTAGGCCGACACGTAGGCCCCATGGTATGCCAAACACCCCTAGTGCGGGTGTTCGATTCCCAGCACCGCTACCATTAGATCATCTCCCAATTCAGGTCTCCATATCCCTGAGATATTTATATCTTTTTGTATCTGTCATGTTCAACAAGATAAAACTAAGTAAATAAGGACAATAATTTGATAAACATCTTTATAGTTAACAAGCTCATCTGCTAAGGATTGAGTATGCTTTGGTTCGAAGTATTCATCGCGACCTAATTTTTTGGAACAAATAAGTCATTAGACTTTTCAAAACATATTAAATAGATCCTTTTCGATTCCCAGCACCGCTACCATTAGATCATCTCCCAATTCAGGTCTCCATATCCCTGCGAGATTTATATATCTTTTTGTATCTGTCATGTTCAACAAGATAAAACTAAGTAAATAAGGACAATAATTTGATAAACATCTTTATAGTTAACAAGCTCATCTGCTAAGGATTGAGTATGCTTTGGTTCGACGTATTCATCGCGGCCTAATTTTTTGAAACAAATAAGTCATTAAACTTTTCAAAACATATTAAATAAATCCTTAGACTTTCTAAAACCTTAGACACATCCTCATTGTTTAAAAATGTAACCTGCAACTTGAATAACACGTAAAACTACAAATTAAAAAAAACCTAAAATCTATCTTAAACAAACGTCGCTCTCAATCTCGTCACGTCCTCCTCTACCCTCACTCAATCCCGCCGCCAGCCAACACCTCCCGTAGCTGCCGCACCACCGGTATCCGTCGTTGCCTCACCACCGGTCTCCGTCGTCGTCGCCCCATCCCTCAACCCACCGTCACCAACATTCCTGGCAAGTGCATGAGTTTTACATTTTGGAGATCAGACTATACAAAAAAGATGTCTAATATCCGATACGTGATCCTAATATTCCTTGGAAGCTGATGAAGTCCAAATTTGGTGAGAGGTATGAGAATCCTAGTCAATTAACGTAGTGTTTGACAAACTATGCGGTGGCAAATGGCTAGCAACTAAAGTATGTAAAAAATGATTCAGAGAGACTGCTTGTCACATGAAGAAAGGGTCAGAAAGATCGAACTTGTCTTTTTAGATTATGGACATCTTGGATGTAAGAAGAAAATTCATTTCAAATTAATTTTTTTTTACTGTAAGCACATATATAGTAGATACTATAGTTTTAGATCCCTAGTGACACCAAATTGGATTGCAAAGCATTATGTCAATGAACTCATCGAAAGACCATTCATAAAAGTTAAAGATATGCAAGATGATATTTTTAAAAAAGTTTATGGTCAAAGTTAGTAAGGGCCAACGCATCCGGGCCAAGTCTAGGGCACTTCTTGAAATTGTCACAATGGAAAGCTTTGGGATTATGGACAAGAAATTAGAAGGGCCAATCCAGGATCTACGGTTAAGACAAATGTAAATTTATTGCCAGATGGAAGTAACGAATTTAGGAGATTTTATGTATGCTTCAAAGCACTAAGAGATGGGTGGATTAGTGGATGTAGGAAGATTATAGGACTAGATGGCTATTTTTTAAATGGGGTATGCATAGGCAGTTAATATCGGCTATTGGTCGATACATAAATAATCAAATTACCCTATAGGTATGTACACCCAAACTATGCTTGTTATATTATTGTCAAGTGTTCTTATTATTTGTTTAACCACTTACAATGTTGAATGCTTATGTAGCTTAGGTTGTAGTAGATGTGGAGAACAAAGAGAATTGGAAGTGGTTCATTGAACTATTAATAGAAGATATTGGTATTATCGAATGAGCAAGGCCTACCATCATGTCTTACCAACACAAGGTATGCATCTTGTTAACATTAACAAGTGTTTGTTTTATGTCAATGTACAAATTTATGCACTATCATTCTTTTTATGCAATAGGGCATTGTTGAAGCTGTAAAAGACTTGGCACCATATGCAGAGCATAGGTAATGTGCAAGACACATATATGTTAATTTTCCATAAAAGGTTTAATGGTGTTGAGTACAGAAACATTTTTTGAGCAGTAGTTACATCCAATTTTGAAGTAGATTTCATGTCACACATGAAAAAGTTTAAGACACTAAATGTTGATGCATACAATCACTTGACTGAAAGGGACCCTAATACATGGTGTTAGAGCATAAATCTGTTGGATACAAGATCATAGAAGACTGAAGACCAAAGTCAAAGCTAAAGTCAACTCTCAGTCAAAGTCAAAGTATTGTGTAATAAAGTCAAAGTCAACATTTGTAATTTTTCTGTTTTTAGTGTTATGCGTGTTTTAGCTTGTGAGAGTTTATGTGAGTGTGTATAAATAGGTATATGACTCTATGTCGTGCGTGCAATTCAGTGTGTATGTTGTGATTGTTCTTGAGATAGAGAGAGAAATAAGTGTACGTTGAATTCAAATCAATATAAGACTGTTTCATTTGGAAATTCATGTTATAATCTTGATCTATACTGATTGTGGGACACACAATTGGTATCAGAGCAGATCAAAATTCAGAAACAAGGATCAATTTTCGAGATTTTGAATCGTTTTTGAACGAACTCGTTCATATGGACTGTTACATTTGATTTTGTCGATTTATTGTTGTTTTGAGTATAAATTTGCTTGTAATAGATTTGTTTTGATGCATAGAATTGATTGTGTTTGATTCACTTAGGCTAATTCACAAAGAATTAGGGTGAATTTTGGATTTTTGTACGAATTTTGAACTTGAGTCTGTACGTACTGTCATAAGATTGAAGTTGTATATTTGTTGTTTTTGTTTGAAATTCAAGTACTGTAATATGTTCTAACATCGAAATCGAGGATCTCTGCAAAATTTCAAGCCAATAAAAAAGGATTGAATCGAATCAGAAGGGTAAATCAAGTTTGGAGTTCGACAAAGTGAAGAACTCGCTAGATCTAAGTTTCGCGCAAAGGAAGAACTCGCAGAGGGAAGAACTCGCAAGCCTCGAAGAACTCGCAAGATACTGTGTTTTTGAAATTGAAGTCAAGAACTCGCTAATAGGGTCGTGCGAGAAGCTAAAACTCGCACATAACTAGGTGTGAGTTTCTACTGTTCAAGTTTGTATGTTGTGCGCGAAGTTGCATCTGCGAGAAGTAGTTTTGTGCGCTTTTGATTTTTGCGCGAAGTATCCTTGCATAATTTTTTTTTCTAAGTCTCTAACTCGCAAGTTCCTGTTCTTGCACGTTTACATTTAGTGCGAAGTTGAATTTCAAAATATTCTAAGTGTCTAACTCGCAAAGGTCTTGCGAGAAGTTTCAAAACTCGCACATTGTAGTGTGCGAGAAATAGAAACTCGCAGAGTACATCGTGCGCGAACTGTGGTTCTCGCAAGTAGTGTCGTGCACGAAGCACAAACTTGCACATCATTGCGTGCGAGAAGTGACTTCACGCAGCCTTCATTGTGCGTGTTTCTCAAACTCGCAAGAAGGCATTTGCGCGTTTTGTTATTGTTGTTTGGTATGCGAGTTTCATACTTAGTCATTTTTTCTGAAATTTAACTAAGTTTGATTTTTGTAGATCCAGCTTTACTTTCTGAATTTTGACGATCAGTAAACAGTGTAGATCAAGATGACTTCCAGAGACGCTCTCTCGATTGACACTGATGTCAAACCCCCTGTTCTCTTCAAAGGGGAATATGAGCAATGGAAAGACAGATTTCTGGATTTTGTTGAAAGGCAAACAATTGGAAAGAATATTTTATCATCAATAGAAGATGGTCCAATGCCAAAAATTCCTGATGAGATTCCCGCTGAAGGTAATGACTCAGATGGAGCCCCGATAACAAAAAGAGTTTATAAAGAGTATGCTCAATTCACTGATGCACAAAAGAGTCGGTTTGATGCTGATAAAAAGACCAGATCTTTGCTTTTACAAAGTATGACAAATAAGATCTATGTGAAGATAGAAATCTACAATACAACTGCCAAATCAATGTGGGATCAACTTCAGAAGATGATGTTGGGTTCAAAGGTAGGCAACCAGATGAAGGTAGCTAACTGTATAAATAGCTATGAAGAGTTTAAAGCGAAGGAGAATGAAAGTCTGGAGGACACATATGAAAGGTTTGTTCTGCTTCTGAATGAGCTTTCCAAGAACAAGGTTAAGAAGCAACAGATTGAAAACAATGTGAAGTTCCTCAGCATCCTGCAACCAGAATGGAAGAAACATACTCGTCGGATGAAACAAATGAAGGACTTGAGTGACATTCTGTTGCATGAGGTATACGAGACGTTGAGACAAAATGAAGAAGAGGTAGAAGAGAAAAGAGTAGAAAAGAAGAAAACTGAGATGGCTGTTGATCCCATAACATTAGTGGCTGGAGAGAAAGAGAGGGAAAAGAAAGAGAAGAAGAATAAGAAGAAGATAGTGATGTCCAGTTCTTAATTAGAGTCTGAATCTGATGGAGATGATGGAGAGAATCTTAAGCAAGCAATGCTTTTACTGACCCATGCTTTTCAAAAGAAATTCTACAAGAAACCGGGGTCTAATTCTCAGATATACTCTTCATCAAGCTCAAAGAACCACGAGCACAGAGAAAGAGTGGAAGGAAGTAGATTTGTTGAGAAGAAGCCGGAAGAAAAGAAGAAGTATGTGAATGACTACACCAGTACTGAAAATAAAGGTGATGATCTGATCAAATGCTACAACTGTGGCAAGGTCAGACATTACGCAAAAGATTGTCGGAAGCCAAACGTTCGCAACTCGGAGTACTACAAAAACAAAATGCTCTTGGCCAAGCAACAGGAAGCTGGCAAGGCATTAATGGCAGAAGACGAATTCTGGTTGGATCATTCTGATGTGGAGGAAGAACAAGAAGAGTCAGCCCACTTATGCTTGATGGGAAAAAGGTGAAAGATGATGATTCTGATGATCAGACTGCTGACGAGGTAATGAACTTAACTGAAAATGATTTCATGATCAAAATGGAAGCCATGATGGTCGAACTTCAAGACCTTCAATCCAAACTGAAAAAGGAAAAAGACAGAGTTGCTAGGAGAAATCAACAGATCTTTGAGCTTAATAAATCAGTTATTGGGAACAAAGATTTAATTGATTCTCTACGCAAATCTACTTTTGATTTTAAAAATGAAAAGATTTGTTTTGAAAATAAGATTTCTGATTTTGAAACAAAATTGTCTAAGTCAGATTCTGAAAAACAAGATTGTGTTCTAAAAGCGTTTAAACTGCAGGTTGAGAACAAGACTTTAGAGCAAAAGGTAAATGGTTTGGAAGCAAAATTATATGTTCGAGGCCAAACAGATCAAACTATTTTCTTGAATACACCTAATGAAGAAGCTAATTCAAAAGAAAAATGGGGACTAGGTTATGATAATCCTCATTACCTAGAAAAAGCTATCAGAAAACATCCAGCTATATATAATGCAAATTTTATGTATGCTGCTGATAAATATCCTCATTTGAAACCCAAATTTATCACAAAATCATCTAAAGAAGTTGAGGCAAAAGAAGATGAGAAAAGAATGAATTTAAAGAAAATGCAACTACCATTCTGTTATGAAAGACTGAATGATAGTTATCTTTCTGAAACACCAAAATTTCTTTCAACTGATTACTTTGGTAGTTATTCTTCTATTGAGATGGAGGCAAAACCTATTCAAACTAAAATTTATGTACCTCCACTCGTATTAGAAAGCAAAATAATTGAGTTATAAAATATTTTATCTGATGAAAGAATTTTGTGTGAATTGACACAAGATGTATTTTCTACAGTGTTAAAGAACACATATTTTCATATTAAATCTAAAGTGTGTTCTTCATCTTCAAAAACACCTCAAACTTTTGAACCTGATTTTGATGATTTATTTGCGTCTGCATATGATTTCTTAAATTCTGATGAAGGGTGTATAGAGGAAATTGATATGTTTGACTTCAATGCTCCACTTTCCAAATCATTCTACTTTTATTATTAATGGAGAAACTTTACCAAGTGTTCATGAAAAAGGCGAATCATCAACTAAGGTTGGTGAATCAGTTTCTGTGAATGTTGATTACTATGCTAAGGGTAAGAAACATAAGAAACAACGCTCACAGAAACGGAACAACACTGGTAAACACAAGAAAAATCAATCTCAGAAATCTGATTTTCCTAATAAATCTAATTTCTTTATTTCAGATATAAGAAAGAAAAAGGTCTGAAGCGAGAACTGAATGGCGACCTAAAAAGAAGACTGATGAGAAGGCTGAATCAGTTCCTGATAACTCTTGTAATAGATTTGATAGTAGTTGGTCAAGTTGCTTCAAATAATAAAAACCTTGTAACTTCTTACAAGAGATATTCAATAAAGCAATTGTTCCAATTATCTCCTACTACTACTAAATCTTATACTTATCGGTGGAATGATTTTGCTTATCATCATTATTATAATGATTGGTTTGGATCATATCATGTTTATTCTTCTAAACCAAATGATTCAAAGAGTTTTCAAAAGAAAAGATGATCCATATTCAAATGGATGCCAAAATCTTGTACTAATCTGTTAGGACCCATTTTTAAATGGGTACCTAAAATTGTTATTTCCTGATTTCTCTTGCAGACCCGGCATATGTGGTACTTGGATAGCGGCTGTTCCAAGCATATGACGTGGCAGAAAGCTTTATTGTCTAATTATACCGAGAAATTCAGTGGTAATGTTCGTTTTGGCAACAACCAGTTCTCACCAATTCTAGGATATGGTGATGTGATACACGACATAATAACGATAACGAAGGTGAGCTATGTAGAAGGATTAGGGCACAACCTATTCAGTATTGGCCAGTTCTGTGACAAAGGATTAGAGGTTAATTTCAAAGCTAAGAGTTGCTCGGTGTGTATTGAAGATGGCAAAGAACTCTTAGTGGGCATTCGCAAGTCCAACCTCTATACGATTAATTTGTCAAAGGTCCAGACTGACAATCAGGTGTGTCTACTTTCCAAAGCCTCGATGCAACAAAGCTGGCTATGGCATCGACGGCTATCTCATCTGAATTTTTGGTACATAAACAAACTGGTCAGTGGAAAGTTAGTGAATGTTCTTCCTGAGCTGAGATACGAAAAAGAACACTTGTGTGCAGCATGTGAAACTGGGAAGATGAAGAGAGCTCCATATAAATTGAAGCCTGAACCTAGTACCAGTTCTCCATTAGAGTTGTTGCATATGTATCCCTGTGGTCCGATGCGAACGCAAAGCTTAGGCGGAAAGAAATATGTTCTAGTTATCGTGGACGACTATTCGCGATACACGTGGGTCAAATTTCTACGTTCAAAAGATGAAACACCCGAAGTACTCATTACATTTCTGAAGACGATCCAGGTGAATTTGCAGAAACCAGTCAAGCTTCTCAAGACTGATAACGGCACAGAGTTTAAGAACAAGACTGTTGAAGAATATCTCGAATCGGTCGGGATATCACATCAATACTCTGCTGCTCGTACGCCTGAACAGAATGGAGTCGTCGAAAGGAGAAATAGAACGCTAGTCGAGGCCGCTCGCACTATGCTCAGCCAATCCGACTTACCTCTATTTTTGTGGGCAGAAGCTATTTCGACTGCGTGTTACTCTCAAAACCGTTCCATGATACACCACATATTTCAAAAGACTCCATATGCTTTGATCAACAACTGAACACCAACCATCAAATAATTTCATATTTTTGGTTGTAAGTGTTTTGTGCTAAACGACAGAGAGAATCTCAACAAGTTCAGTGCTAAGGCAGATGAGGGCATCTTCATTGGATATTCTTCTACATCTGCTGCATATCGAGTTTACTTGATGAAGTCGAAAACTGTTATCGAAAGCGTAAATGTAACATTCGATGAGGAGATGGCTTCTGAACAAGTCAGTTCAGAACCCGTGATAACCGGAGTGTTAGTTTCTGGGCAATTCCGTTCAGAACCTGTACCAGAAAAGAACAAATCAGATGAAGCATCATCATTTACTATTCATTTATCTGATTTAGATTTTTTATTTGAACTATTTTATGATGAATTTCTTGGATCTAACTTGACTAAACCTGTTGTGGTTGACAGGATTGAAGATTCAATGACTAATCATCCAACCACTTCAGATGTTTCCACTGAATCAAATTCCCCGATTCAACAAGAAATTCCAGTTCAAATGCCTACTCCGATAGTTGAAGCTGTAACTATTAATAAAGAGCCAGAAGTTGCTGAATCAGTAGATTGTACTGTAAGGACTAATCAACAGACTGAACAAACTGTATCTACTGAAACTTCTGCACCAATTACTTCAACCGAACCACTCTCTCCTAATGTACAAACTGAAGAAGCTGAAAGTGGATTTTTAGATGACAACCATGATCAATATTCATCTACTCCACTCCCTCATGAACATCGCTAGACCAAAGAGCACCCTCTTCACCAAGTAATTGGAGATATCAACAAACCGGTGCAAACTAGGTCAGCAACTTTGAATCAATGTATGCATGAATCATTCATCAGCAAGATAAAGCCCACTCGTGTATCAGAGGCTCTAGCTGACTCGAATTGGGTGTCTACTATGCAAGAAGAGTTAAACCAGTTCGAAGCCCTGAAGGTCTTAAGACTAGTGCCAAAACCAGAAGGAAAGACCGTTATCGGCACTAAATGGGTGTTCAATAATAAAAAGGACGAGATGGTATTGTTATAAGGAACAAAGCAAGACTTGTTGCCAAGGGATATAGGCAAGAGGAAGGCATAGATTACGACAAGACGTATGCTCTAGTGGCGCGTATAGAGGCAATCCGCATGTTTCTAGCCTACGCAACTCACAAGAACTTCACAGTCTATCAAATGGACGTGAAGACTGCCTTTCTGAATGGCATACTTAAGAAGGAAGTCTACGTCTCTCAGCCAGAAGGGTTTGTAAATCCAGATAAGCCAAATCACGTCTACATCTTGGATAAAGCCATGTATGGTATGAAACAAGCACCTCGCGCCTGGTATGATGTTTTATCTCAATTCTTGGTCAAGTCAAGTTTTTCAAAAAGTAAAGTCGATACCACTTTGTTTATTAAAAAGGAAAAAGCCGATATCATTCTTATTCAAATATATGTAGATGATATTATATTTGGTTCTACAAATCCTAAATATTGTAAGAACTTTTCTAATCTCATGGTGTCACGTTTTCAAACGAGTATGATGGGAGAGATGAATTTCTTTCTCGGATTACAAGTCAAACAGTTTTCAACGGGGATTTTCATTAATCAATCTAAGTACATTTTTGATATTCTTCGGAAATTCAAAATGGTAAATTGCAAACCAATTGGAACCCCAATGGCACCAGGTACTAAGATTAACACTGATCCTTCGGGAAAAGTTGTTGATGTTAGGACTTATAGAGGCATGATAGGTTCTTTAATGTATCTTACTTCAAGTAAACCAAATATAATGTTTTCAACATGCTTGTGTGCTAGATATCAGGCTGATCCTAAAGAATCCCATTTGGTTGCTGTCAAACGGATATTTAGATATCTGAAGGGGACTGCAGATCTTGGTCTGTGGTATCCTAAGGATACAGGGTTTGAACTAACTGCTTATTCAGACGCAAATCATGCTGGGTGCATGTTGGACAGGAAGAGTACTTCAGGTCATATTCAATTCCTTGGAGACAAACTCGTTAGCTGGGCGTCAAAGAAACAACTTTGTGTTTCCACATCGACTGCTGAAGCAGAGTATGTAACTGCTTCCAGTTGCTGCTCTCAGGTCTTGTGGACGAGGACACAACTTCGAGACTATGGATTCAAGTTTGATAAAATACCGATCTATTGTGACTTGAAGAGTGCTATCGCCATATCAGCTAATCTTGTGCAGCACACTAAAACAAACCACATTGATGTCAGGTATCATTTTATAAAAGATAATGTATAAAAAGGTACAATAGAACTTTACTTTGTAAAAACTGATTATCAACTTGCAGATTTGTTTACCAAACCTTTAGATGAAAAGAGATTCAATTTTCTTGTATCTAAGCTTGGTATGCTAAATCTCAAGACCTAATCAGTAATTACCTATTAAAGTTTTGTTTATTGTAATTTTTCATCATTTCTTTATCATTAATTCTGAAAGGATATCTGCACTTTAATTGTTTGTTCATGTTTTTAGGGGGAGTAAGACAAGATTTTAAGATGATCAAAATTTTTTTGAGGGGGAGTTTATAGAATTTAACTCCTAAATTTTGGTGATGCATGAATTTAGGGGGAGTTTATGAGCACAATAAAAGGAGTAAGGATATGATTTCTGCTTATTTCAGATCAGAACTCGTATTTTAATCGTTTTACTGCTTTATGTCTTTTAATTTTGAATACATTTTGTGAATAAAGTTGCTTTGACATGACTTTGAGACTTGTGCAGAATGAGAGAAGCTATCAAGATCATATCTTTATGACTTCAGCTGACTTCATGAGATTTAAGGCTGAACGACAAAGGGTATATTTCTTATCTTAATCTCATATATGGTTGAAAGAAGGACGACTTTCAATCATAGAAAACATGTTCTTAAATGTTCAAACCACTTCCCGATTCTTAAATAGATTTCATGAATTGGAAGTGGCATTTTAAATGTTTTCATTTTATTTGTGCTTATATGATTACAAACCGTGTGTTTCCAAAGATAATTACTTGCGTATTGTCTTTTCCATATACTTTCAAGTATTCACACACATTGGTTTAATTTTTGTTCAAAATGTTCTTACCATGTCTCAAATTGTAACCAAATTTTCGATGGTAAGACACCCCACTTGTATTTCAAAGAATTTTGAGCGTAATTTCATTTCGAAACCTTCATTTCAAGAAAGTCAGTATTTTGATTCATATAGACAATATCAATTTTTCTTGACCATAAGCCTTGATTGCTATATCATTTGATTCTGATCGTTTTTCATACAATGTCAGATTTTCAAACAAGTCTCTTGCATTCATTTCTATTCATTCAATTTACTTGTTTGAAATATCTTCAATGTTTAAAATGCTCATATTTTCATGATTATATTCTGAGCATACAAACATCTGACTTGTATTTAAGCTAAACCATTTTGAGCAACATATGTTTTATAGGAAATTATGGGTTCTTTGTGCTAGGACTTAAATGAACTTCTATGGATTCACGTTAACCAGTGTTTTCTACCCAAGAAGTTAATCCATAGTGATTGAGTGTGAGGAGTCGAAAAGAAATGAGTGTGGGTTGTGCGTTGAGGTAAAATGTAAAGGAGAGTTTGGTTAGATGAGAGCTTAATGATAAAAAGAAAGAGGGTGTGAGATCAGAGTAAAAGAATATCATACTCTGCACCAACTACTTTCTGAGCCGGGCAGCCACATTACTAATGTTTCACATTTCTTGGTGAACATTATTGAAACAGGCAAATAGCCCATGTCAACTCTTGCTTAAACCCCACCAACCACTCATTTTCTTCTCAAAAAGAAAATGTTTCATATTTTTCTGGGGATGCAACACATAATCTATCTGGTTTTCATTTGGAAAATCTGGATATTGAAAAAGAAGGACGCCTACCCCATCTTCGCACTTCAATCATGCACATTGAGTCTATGTATATCTATTGTTGTCTCAGTGGTTTACACAATGTTGAGCCTTATAAGCAATCATAATATGCTTAATTCTTTCTATCACTTGCACGAACACACAAAGAATTTGTTTCTTTGCCAAAACGTTCATAGAAATTTCCTTTTTGGTGTTTCGATGATTGAATGGAAGCCCTGGGGGAGTGAACATCATAAAAGCTTCTTTCCAATGTGTATTCATTACACACAGTGACTTCATGTTACTGACAAACATATTAACTGATTCATTTGTTGATTCAGGTGTTACACTCATATTTTGTCTGGATTTGAAAAGATCTGGATGAATACATTGTTCAAATTGGCGTTGAATCAGAGGCTTAGTTTTGAAAGATCAGTGGTCTGAACAGTTACAGCCATTTCTTGGTGACGGTTTTGATGATATTGATGTTTTATTCATCAAAAAGGGGGAGAACACAAGTTTAAAGAAATGTCCGGAATCAATTATTTCAGTCGTTTGTGAAAGAAGAGTTCAAAGAATGAACGTCTGAAAGAGCAAAGTTAAAGAATTCTGAAGATGTGCTAATTTTTGAAGAAATTTTCTTTGAAGATTATTTGCTGAAGCAATCTGAGCTAAACCTGAAGATAATTTCTTTCCGGAGTCTGAAAGAGTGTTGTGATAGTTTTGGGAAAATTGTTGAAACACAGATCTATCATATTTGGGGAAGATTGTTATATCCTTCGAAGACAGACTTGGGAAGATTACAAAAAGTGTTAAAGAAAAGGGGAGATCATTTGTTCTTTATACACAAAGAGGGAGATTGCATCTTATAGAGCTTAAAGAGAAGACTGAATTGCAAATTCTTTCAAACATAATCTTGAATCCAAAGGGGGAGATTGTTAGAGCATAAATCTGTTGGATACAAGATCATAGAAGACTGAAGACCAATGTCAAAGCTAAAGTCAACTCTCAGTCAAAGTCAAAGTATTGTGTAATAAAGTCAAAGTCAACATTTGTAATTTTTCTGTTTTTAGTGTTATGCATGTTTTAGCTTGTGAGAGTTTGTGTGAGTGTGTATAAATAGGTATATGACTCTATGTCGTGCATGTAATTCAGTATGTATGTTGTGAGTGTTCTTGAGATAGAGAGCGAAATAAGTGTACGTTGAATTCAAATCAATATAAGACTGTTTCAATTGGAAATTCATGTTATAATCTTGATCTATACTGATTGTGGGACACACACATGGTGTAAGGCATTTTTTTTCAACTCGATCGAGCTTGTGAAGCTGTAGAAAATGGGATTTGCGAGTCATTTAATTCAATAACTATTGATGCAAGAAGAAAGCCCATAATCACAATGTTAGAGGAGATAAGGATATTTGTTATGAAGAGGCATTAAAGAATGTTAAGCAAAGCACAAGAATGGGAATCAATTTTTTGTCTACCCATAAGAAAAGAGTTAAAGAAATGGAGAGAAAATCACATGTATGCTTATCTATTATGGTAATTTTATTATGTATTACTTTTCGTATGTAGATATTGGTATGTTATCCTTAGTAATGAGAATGTGTTTGAAACACGAAATGGTTATGAAACAATGGTGATGTATTTATATGCTAGAAAATACAGTTGTATACTGTGGCACATATCATGCATTCCTTATGTGCATTCCATTACTGCCATATACTTTATCAATAAGGATCTAGAGGATTATGTTAGTAAGTGGTTTACTAAGGATCTCTTCAAAATGCCTATGAGAAAATTATAAGACCATTGAATGGGAGCAACATGTGGATTACAACACCTTACATCAAACCAAACCCACTTAAGGAGAGAAGAATACCTGGTAGACCATCTATCAAAATAAAAAGATCAGAATCTGAGAGCCAAACTACAAGAGTGACTCAATCTGGGAAGGCAATGACATGTAGCAATTTCTTGGAAATCGGAATAATGCCAGGACTTGTAAGAATGAGAAAAAGGACCACCACCTAAACCTGTTAAGCCAAAAGGTAGACTAAGAGTCAACATTCCAAAACCAACTACAATAAGAAGAGGCAATAGAGGTGGAAGAGGTAGTAGAGGTGGAAAAGGCAATAAAGGTGGGAGGATACCATCATATATAGGTGTTTCTTATAATCTAATCACAGGAGAAACAATGATTGGGATAAGCCATTTTTTATTTTTCAGATTCAAATAACAATTTTTAATGACTATTACTTACACTTTATCTTTTTCATTAAAGACATCATCAAGCATGGCCCAAAGACATCCTACCATATTCAATTTCAAATGAGGTTGTTTTTAATGATGAAGACCATGATGAAAGTGAGCTATTGTTGGTCATGAAGAACATTATGAAAGTGAGGATGCATGGACATCAAGAAGGGTTACAACAAAGTCAAATGGTTGTATCTTCACCAGAAATTAATGATATGTAAATGAAGAATAGTTCATGCTACAACCTTAACATAGATTAGGCATTACATTGGTATATTTTAGTGCAACTTTTGGTATATTTTGCCGCAACCGTCGGTGTTTTTTGGCACAACTTTTGCTATATTTTGGTTCACCTTTTGATTAGTTATGGCCAACTTTTATATACATCTATTTATGCTTTGGATACAACTTTTGTATGTTTTGGAAGAGTAATGAAAATGGTATACTCGTTTCGTTTTATAAATTGTATTTTTCTTTTCGTTGAAAAAATGTCTAAGGACTTGATCGTTTAAAATATGAAAGGTCGTTGGTTGTTTTCAGACTTTTTCAATTATTTTATCACATTAAACATTTATACGTCATAAGGATGTATCTAACAAGGTTTAGAAAGTCCAATGATTTATTTAACAGGTTTTGAAAGTCCAATGACTTATTTGTTTTAAAAAATTGTCCAAAGATTTAATCATTCCAAATATTAAAGTCCAGTAGATTTTTTTAGACTTTTTCTTTGAAAAAAACTTTTGATCCATCCACATCTTTTTCATAGATGATGGGCTTGGACAACTAGTTGGTTTGGGCTTGCATAGTACTAAATATTGAAGGGTCTCATGATAGGACTAGGCATTTTTCACTTGCTTCCTATTGCCAATGCAAGATTGCAAGCCTTCCTTTCCTTATTTTCCCTCCAAAAGCATTTGTTTTTTGAGGATGAGACTTGTAACCTCATTCTAGATTACGAGCCATGTGGTGTCACTGTAATAAAATTAGATTTATAGAACGTAAAAAATTTCTAAGCGTCCTAATAGACCGCTCTATAAATATGACCATAAAAATAAAGCCTCCTATCTAAAGGCGTTATAATAAGTTTATATGACACTTTTGGGTGTTGTAACATGTTTTTTTAGGACATTTTTATTAAAAAAACGTTGTATTAGCTATTTTATAGGATACTATTTGAAAAGTGTTCTATTATTAACAAGTGTCCTATTATTTATAAGACAATGTCTCAAAAATGTCCAATAAAATAGCTAATGCGGCTCTTTGTATTAAAAATGTCCTAAAAAACTTGTTAAGACGCCAAAAAACATCCTATAAAAATGCCAACCAGGTTGATGAGATAATTGTTTTTCAACATAGCCACATCTCTCTTGGGAAGATGAGAAGTCGTCGTTTATTGCAGGTCAAGCTATTAGAGAATTTGGGACTAATATTAATATTAGGATCTCTCTTTTGATTCAAAAGTGTGGTGCAACTTGTATCCTCCTCTTTTCCTATCATATTGATTAAATGAAATAAATAAAAATATATATCCTTTGTTTAAGAACAAAATTTTGTTCCTATGTTTAAATTAAAAATCGGGTTTATTTTAGTTTTATCTCTTCTCCCACGTCTAGAAGAACAAAAACACAACGACGTAATGAAAGTGAAGGCCTAACGACAATAATAGAACGTCAGGAATAATAGACTTGTTTACCCATAGGAGTTCCACTAAATCTTCCTCTTTTTGCCTTTAACTACATTTGAAAACGACTTGTTACCAACACCAGCCCCAGATACTTTGATCTTCCTCCTTGGTGATAAGGGGCTAAAGATCAGGATAATTTATAACAAAATTTTCGTGTTGTTGATTCCTAAGTGTAGTGCACGTCATTGCCTTATATTTATGTGGGTCTTATCATTAGGTTATTTTAGAAAATATATACAATCAATCTTACCGGATTCCCCTTCGTGGGCCATAATAACTTAGAAGGACGTTGTTGCTGTTCAAAAAATATTCGGAGAGTTTGCTTCTACACATAAACGTATATCATCTTTGAATAAGTTTTTTTTAGTAAAGATTCAAATTGATAAATAAAAATTAGTTTCGAATATCTGGTTGGCTTCACGTCTCTCCCAAGGTATCATTTCAAATATGTCCGAGGGACTTTAGCACTTGCAATAGCTATAGCAGAAAAAAAAAAGAAAAAAAAAAGTAAGAAACGGGAAAAATGGGGGTTTTCCGTCAGCAAAACTGGGATAAAATTTTCTAAATCAGATATATAGATTAATATCTGAAAGAGGTTAACAATGATTTATTTCAAAATGATTTACTTCCCGATTTACATTAGGTTGGCTATCTCTATCCTTCTGTAGTACCAACTTATTATTTTATAAGGATACTAGTTATTCGTTTGTCCAACTCCGTCCTAACAAATTATTGTAACGCATTTATGCAAAACACATACTTGTTAATCTTATAAAGTAAAAGTTCTATTAAGTACATTATTAAAACGATTGTAAATGTTCTAACAAATCAATTTTGTCCTAACAAGAGCATCAAAAACATATTTTTATAACCACAATAATTTATTTAACTTTTCCAAACTAATAATATATGATTTTCTCTCTCTCTATATATATATATTCCTAAATTGGAGTGAATATTAATACTAAAAATATAGTTTTGAACGAAAAGTACAGAAAAGATTCAAAATCAACATATTTTCTAATGGATGAAATTTTGTTGACACACGTTGAGTGATCACTAGATATATTTTGGACTCATTAAAAATCTTGAGGATCAACTTAAATGACAGATAAAAACTATGAGTCGGTTTAAGTTTTTCAGGGACACTGACGATTTTTATGGAATTAGTCTAGGTGTACGCAATCCAGTCCAGACATCCCCAAACACAAGAAAAAGAAATCTAGTCGGTGACAGATAACATATTAACATAAAACATTTTGCTCTTAACCCACCCACCCACGAAACCAAACAAGAACTAAGGTCACATAATCTTTCATTATTCACTATTTCATAATCACAAACGCATCAAATAACAAAAAAAAAAAAAAAAAACTCGGACCATCATTACACCATAGCATCGGACATCCTTCGACCACCATCTTGGGAAAACGAAGGCGACGATGAAGAAGAAGACGACGACTTATTAAAAAACTCAATACAATCCGCAATCGCTTCGTTATAATGAGTATTCGACGAGTAATAAGAAGAAGAATTACACGAAGCCCGTGGAGGATCCATCCGATCGCACGATCGCCTTCGTACACCTCCCGAACCACCACCACCGCCAGAACTCCCCGTGGCCTTGGAAGACGGGATCGAAAACATAAACCGCACAAAAATCCTACGAAACCGATTAAAAATCTTCATGGGTAAAAAGGGTGAATATGAAGGAGGGGTTTGAAGAGATTGAGGATAATGAGGTGGTATTTGTATGTTTAATTGAGGATTGAACATGTCTTAGGTTTTGAGGCTGGAATTGTCTCTGGGAAGTGTGTAATGTGATTATGGATGTCACAAGGGGAGTTGTATAAAAAGAATGAGACTTTGGAATTTTAATGTTTTTTTTTGGGTATGATGATAGAGAGAATATTAACAAAAGAATGTAATCAAGTTCTTTCTTGTCTCTAACCATGTGCCCAAATCATACTTGTTAAATTAATTAATTAGTTATATGTATTTATTTTATTATAATGAGATAAAAACATCATTATGTTTGATTTCTAGAGATAAATTGCAATAAACGGTAATATATTTTGAGTTTTGTTTAAAATTAGGTTTATAGAAAACATTCTAATAAACTGTTTTGTAAGACTTAATTTATAGAAACAAAAAATAAAGTGTCGTGTCTAAAGACGTGTATTAAGTTTATAGAACGTTTTTCTTAACAAGTTTTTTTATGACACTTTTAATACAAAGCTTTGTGTTAGCTATTTTATAAGACATATTTTAGAAAGTGTCCTATAAACCCATCTTTTTATAGGACATTTGTTTTTACAAGACATTTTTTCAAATATTGTTTTCTATTTTGGAAAAAAAAATGTCTTAAGAACTTGTTACAACCCCCAAAAGTGTATTATAAACTTATTATAACGCCTTTATATATGACGCTTTATTTTTTGGTTCTATGATTTAAGTCATATAATGCAATCTATTAGAAGGCTTAGAAACTTTTGACGACCTATAAACCCAACTTTGTTGTAGTGGGATAGAGTGATAGTTAAGTTTTAAAAATAATTCGATTTTTTATAAGTGAATATTTGGTGTAATTTGGACCAGTATATATGTAAAACTATAACAAAGTTTATAGTCTTTATAAAGTGTTCGAAAGTTTTTTTCTTTGGTAATTGGTGATGTTCGAACTAGCTTACAGACACCTCGACTAATCTTATATGGCTCTGAAGACAACAGAGGGTAAAATCCATAGTGGTCTTACAGAGACTTGAATTGACGATCTATTGGAGGAGCTCCATGGCTAGCATTTATTTGCCGGTTTTCGAAAGGTTTGGGCAGTTTTTATAATGGTTTTCCGAAGTTGATCGGTTTTCAAAGTTCAATGACTAACATTAGAAATAAGATAAACGTGTGTCACTGTATTTTGCAACTTGTTCTATTTTTTTAATCTCTTAGTTACACACGGAAACAATATCAATTAATTGTACATTTTAATAATTATATTAAGTGGGAAATTGCATTAAAATGTCATGTATTTTGTTTTGATTTTTGGTTTTTGACTTTTTGTAAGGCACTTTCAAAATCTTCATTTTAGCATCTTAGATGTGACATTTTAAACATTTAGGTACCTAGTTTATATACTAGAATGCATGAAAAGGTAACTATTTGGGTTTAATTCATCTTTTGTGTAATGTATTTTGGTTTATATGTCTGATATATCACATCTGAGGTACCAAAATAAGGGTCTTGAAAGTACATTACGTGAATCGAATCAAAATACATTACTCTTTTATATATGATTCACCCATATATTAATAACCTATATTAATAATGTTATTTTCATTTCGATTTTAATTACGTAAATGACATATGTCATCTATGGTGGTTGGGAAAAATAAATAAGGGTAAAATGGAAAAGTGAACACTTATTTTTGAAAATAAACACTTATTTTGGAATAAGTTACAATAGAAATTTAGACACTTATTTTTAAACAAACTAAAATATAAATGTGACCATTTATTTTAATACGAAAAGAGTGAGAGTATGACAACAAGAAGATGTGAGTTGTCAATAACTTATATTATGATTTTAAATTGATTTCGAGCTTATTGGGATAACTTACTGCTTTCGGTTTAAGATGTCATTGGTGTATGTCTAACTTCGTTAAATGCAATCATGCACTTTGAAAATGAACTACCTAAGAAGTAAGAACAAACCATCCTATATAGACTTTAATTTGGATCATGTGGATGGATCTTTTTTATCTTGTCGAACATTCACAACAAAAAAGCAAAATACACTGAACTTTCACATGACTGAATCTTCACATGAAAAAAACAATGAACTATCATATCGAAAAGAAGTTGAACCTTCATGATGAAAAACATAAAGAAAAACACAATAAATGTTCATAGGAAAAACAAAACGAATATTCATAGGAAAAACACACCAAACATTCACGGTCTGTATCTGAACTTTCACAGTATGCCTCACGTTTACGTATATCTCATCCTATCAAACCATGTCTTCGAAAAATATATTGGGCTCTTTTGATTTGATTTTGTTTCCATATATCTAAATAAATAGTTAGGCCACTTTTAATGAAAGAAAAAGGCAAAGATAAGATAGGAAGTACAATATGGAAATCTCCTTTTGCTTGTGAAAAGTGTTGGTGTTAATTATATTGATGATTAAACTTTTCCTTTTTGTCTGGTGACTAACTCAATAAGAGAACACTTCTTGGCCAATGAAAACTTAAAGACATAATTAAGTAGCCCTTAATCTTGCTTAATGATTTTGTTTCATATTTAATCAACTCTTTGCTTTTCTTTTTGTTTTCCTTTACCTATGGAATCTAATCACAATGTTACCTGAATTTTATCACTAACTTGCTTTTCAAGTTCATTGTACTTGTAATATATTAATCTTCGATTTACATAGGATCGTTGAATAGATCATTGATCTGTAGGGATACAAATACAACTCAATGATACAAATATTTAAACAGATCATTGAACATTTGATATGATGACAGATAGAATTACAACACGAACATCATGATTTATGACGGTTTGGACCTTTTGTTTTACATTTGTTCCTTAGGGGTCTCATGACATAAAAGTCCACTTCAATACTCTTTGGGTTCATTTGGTTTAATCAAAATGGTTTTCAGGGATTTGTATTTTATGAAAGGATTTGGAAGTGAAAGAATACAGTTTTGGAATGATTTAGAATCTTTTTTATGTTTGATTTGTAAGATTTTGAATGGAATTGAATTTCAATCTCTATATATAATTTATAAAAACTAAAAGACAATATCTTTTATCATCAATTTCTCACAAATTTTATCTCCAATTACTTAGAGCATCTCAAACAACTATACTATAATTATTCTAAAATAGTTAAGGGCTGAGAAGCGTGAGAAGTGGTTATCGACCGTTGGATGAGAAATGAACGTACATTAGGATGAGATGCACCGAGATGCACTAGATCAATTTTCTTCTAAGCCGCAATTCATGGGAGGAGTTGAGATTAAAAGAGATCAACGGTCCAGATCCACTTCTCACGCTTCTCACCATTAACTCAACTTTTCACACGATCCTTCACCAAATAGTTAAAAATCAAAATCTCTAAAAAAGTTAACATCCAACTTCAACAACTACTCTATTTACAATTCAAATATTAATTATATCATTAAAATATTTTATAAATTAATTATTCCAATGTACTTTTAAAAAAAATTAACAAAAATTATAACATATTCAACCTCATTGGTGGAAACTAGGGGTGCTCATGGGTTGAGTTGGCCAGGTTGAAGAACAACCCAACCCAAATGTTTGCGGTTTGAAAAATCTTAACCCAACCTAACCCAACCCAATCAAAAGTGTAACTCAACCCATCCCAACCCAAACCGTGTGGGTTAGGTTCGGTTGGTTGGGTTAAAACTTTAATACATCATTTTACAATCTAACAAAGTGATTCCGTATAAAAAAACTAAAATCAAAATGAAAATATAAAAATAAGGCTAATAAGAGAAGAAAAGAATATCTCTTGTATCTTGATTCTATCGATATTAAAGATTTTTGAAGACTTGAATATTAGATTTTTACGATTTTAATCGTTGTGGTCTCATAAACAGATCAAAAATATGGCTAAGATAGGAAGATTTGAGAATTGATTAGAAAAAATAGTAATAAAAAGTCTAAAACCATAAATAAATAAAAGTAAAATCATACAAATTTTGATCGGGTTGATGGGTTGGTCGGGTTACTTTAGGCCCAACACGTTTCCAACCCAATAGATACGGTTCAGGCAAAATTTGTATTGATTATTTATCGGGTTACCTCGGTTTAAATTTTTTTACGTTTTTTCGGGTTAGGTTGGTCGGGTTGGTCTGAAATTTAAGCACCCCTAGTGGAAGCAATGAAAATAGTATATCTCCAATAAAAATAGTATATCACTCTTCTCAATATTAAATTTTAGAGATTTCTCTAAATTTCGAGATTTTTGGGTTTTTTTTTTTCTTTTTCTCTATTTTAACATACATTTTAGCGTAGTTGTTAGAGAGAGAAAAAAAACTCCAATAATCTTTACTTTAACATAGTTGTTAGAGATGCACTTAACACATCTTCAATGGTAACACCAGATCTTATGTTATTTTGACGTAAAACTTGGTGCAAATGCTATTTTTTCCAATGGTTAACTTTGTTTTTACACCAAATCAGAATATTCTTTTTTGATATTTAATCACACAAATTCTCAATAATATCTTTTTATTTATTGACATTAGAATTACATGAAACCAATAAGTAAATAGCGAATTCATAGATATTTGAACCCATGAAATTAAAAGAAATTATACACATATTTTATTTTATTTTACAATAACTTAACAAGTTATATTAATCATAATTAATTCTAAACTAGAATATCTTATTTATAAAATAAACATTACATCAAATAATAAAAATTACTACTTTATAACATATATAAAATTGAACCGTTAATTGTAAAACCCGCCTCATACCCGCCCAATTGTCATGTCTACCCTACACAGAACAATATGTGAGTAGACATTTCAAAGTTGATTTAGCAGTTGAGGTTAACAAATAGGTTGAAGCTCGCCTTTCATAAGATTCAAACTAAAACCTATTGTGTATATGAACAGAGTGACTCCGCTACTATATCAACTGAGATATATCTATCTATACTATATTATACTATACTATATTATAAAGATGACATAAAAAACTCTTAAAAACAAGTCTTAAAACTTAATGTACCGCTATTTAATGTTAATTACTTAAAAAACAGCCATAAAAGCTGTATGTACTACATTTAATGTTATTCATTAATTTTCAATCATTATCTCTAACCATTTTAACTCCCCTAAAATCATTTCCCACTTTAACTCCCCTAAAATAACTTTCAGCATATTTTAGATATAAAAAATCTAAAATGTAATTAAAAAATCTTACAGAATATTTTATAAAAAAATTATATTATTAAACCAAAATAAATTACATTATATTATTAAGTCTAAATTAAACAAATTTATATAAGAAAATCATTATCACTCTCTCACAACCATCCAAAATCGTAATGTAAATCGACAAAAAACAGAAAATAAAATGAAACATTAAAATTGTGATGTATCTAGCTGCATTGCGCGAGTACACTTCTAGTATTATAAAGCACGGATAAAAAAACTCTTAAAAATAATTTTTAAAGCATAATGTATCACTATTTAATGCTAATTACTTAAAATCTTTTAAAAACAACCATTAAAACTTTATATACTACACTTAATGCTATTTATTAACTTTCAATCGTTATCTTTAACCACTTTAACTCCCCTAAAATCACTCCCCATTTTAATCCCCTAAAATCACTCCCCTACATAATTAAATAAAGGATAAAAATCAAATTTTAAATATAAAAAATCTATAATATAATTAAGAAAATCTAACAGAATATTTAATCTTTATTTTTAAAAAAATATTATATTATTAAATCTAAAATAAATTACATTATTATTAAACTTCTATACTATATTATAAAGCACTTATAAACAACTATTAAAAATAATTGTTAAAGATTAATGTACCGTTATTTAATGCTAATTATTTAAAATCTCATTTAATGTTAATTACTTAAAATCTCTTAAAAACAACCATTAAAACTTTACACTACTAAAAAAAGAGCTATCACCGACGGACGTTTCCGACGGATTTTCCGTCGGAAAAATTTCCGGCGGATTTCCGACGGATTTCAAAAAAGTCAACAAAAGTCAACATCACCTTAAATCCGTCGGAAATCCGCCACAAATCCGCCACTGAAATTTTACGAAAAATAAATATTTTTATTCTCTTTAATATTTGTGGCGGATTTGTGACGGATATTTTATCCGTCACAAATCCGCCACAAATCCGCCACAAATCCGCCACAAATATTTGTTTAATTGAAATTAAAATACTTAATTAAATAAATTAGTAACTAAACAAACAAATTAGAAGAAAATTAAATTAATTCTAATTAATTTCCGACGGATTTCCGACGGAAATTAATTAATTTTAAATTAAATTAATTTCCGTCGGAAATCCGTCGGAAATTAATTCGATTTTTAATTTTTTTTTATTTTAAAACATTTTCTTAAATTAAATGGTTAAGATATATATATATTTTTTAAAATCGAATTAATTTCCGACGGAAATTAATTCGATTTTTATTTTTTTTATTTTAAAACATTTTCTTCTAATTTTAATTTTAAAACATTTAAAAAAAATAAAAATCGAATTAATTTCCGACGGATTTCCGACGGAAATTAATTTAATTTTTAATTTTTAATTAAATTAATTTTCCGTCGGAAATTAATTTGATTTTTATTTTTTTTATATTACAACATTTTCTTCTAATTTGAATTTTAAAACATTTAAAAAAAAATTAAAAATCGAATTAATTTCCGACGGATTTCCGGCGGAAATTAATTTAATTTTAAATTAAATTAATTTCCGTCAGAAATCCGTCGAAAATTAATTCGATTTTTAATTTTTTTTATTTTAAAACATTTTCTTAAATTAAATGGTTAAGATATATATATATTTTTTTTAAAAATCGAATTAATTTCCTATGGATTTCCGACGGAAATTAATTCGATTTTTAATTTTATTTTATTTTAAAACATTTTCTTAAATTAAATGGTTAAGATATAATTTTTTTAAAAATCGAATTAATAAGTCAATAACAATCATAATGGGATTTTATGGGTTCAACTGGGATTGATGGGTTATATTGATCTTAAGTCGGTTCAATTGGGTTTAAATCGGTTCTGTTGGGCTTAAACTGATTCAACTGGCTTAAATTGGTTCAATTGGGTTCTAATAGGTTATATTGGGCCTTAATAAGTCAACAATGCTCGTAATGGGCTTTATTGGGCTTTGATGGTTCTATTGGGCGTAAATCGATTCAATTGGGTTTTAATCGGTTATATTGGGCCTTAACAAGTCAACAATGCTCGTAATGGGCTTTGATGGCCTTTATTTTGCTTTGATTGTTCTATTGGGCTTAAATCAGTTCAATTGGATATATTGGTCTTAATAAGTCACCAACAATCACAATTGGCTTTGATAGGTTCAGTTGGGCTTAAATTGGTTCAATTGGGCTTAAATCGGTTGTATTGCTCTTTGATGGGTTATATTGCGTGTGAATCGGTTAATTGAAAAACTAATGATGGTTTAGTTTTCTTATCGAACCGACTGCACACATATATGTATACAAACACGTAATAAGTCACATATGGTTTTAAGGTGGGCCTTAATAAGTTTTAAAACGTCATATTAGGATATAATGGTGATTTAGTGGTTCGTATTGTGATATAATCGTTCTTAGTTCTTTTTTCGACCTTAATAGACAACATATACATCTATGAGTGGATACGTACACACAAACACATAATAAGTCCCCACTGGTGTTATTGGGTCTTAATAAGTCATAAAATGTCATATTGAGCAATAATGGTGGTTAAGTGGCTTATATCAGGGTATAATGATTCTTGGTTGTCTAGTTGACACGAATACACGACACATGCATCTATGAAGTCGATACGTGAAAAGAAACACATAATAAGTCATTACTTGTGTGTTTGGGCATTAATAAGTCAACAACGATCATAATAGGCTTTGATGGGTTCAATTGGGGTTTGATGGGTTATATTGATCTTATATCGGTTATGTTGGGCTTAAATCAATTCAATTAGGCTTAAATCGGTTCAGTTGGGTTTTTAGGTTATATTGGGCCTTAATAAGTCAACAATGCTCATAATGGGCTTTGATGGGCTTTTATTAGGATTTGATGATGAAGTCGGTTTTATTGGGCTTAAATCGATTCAATTGGACTTAAATCGGTTCTATTGGGCTTAAATCGGTTCAATTGGGCTTTTAATAAGTCAATAACAATCATAATGGGCTTTTATGGGTTCAATTGGGATTGATGGGTTATATTGATCTAAGTCGGTTCTGTTGGGCTTAAACTGATTCAACTGGGGTTAAATTGGTTCAATTGGGTTTTAATAGGTTATATTGGGCCTTAATAAGTCAACAATGCTCGTAATGGGCATTGATGGGCTTTCTTGGGCTTTGATGGTTCAATTTGGCTTAAATCGATTCAATTGGGTTTTAATAGGTTATATTGGACCTTAACAAGTCAACAATGCTCGTAATGGGTTTTGATGGGCTTTTATGGTTCAATTGGGCTTAAATCGATTCAATTGGGGTTTAATAGGTTATACTGGGCTTAACAAGTCAACAATGCTCGTAATGGGCTTTGATGAGCTTTATTTGGCTTTGATGGTTCTATTGGGCTTAAATCGGATATATTGGTCTTAATAAGTCACCAACAAATCCTTCACAAATATTTGTTTAATTGAAATTAAAATACTTAATTAAATAAATTAGTAACTAAACAAGCAAATTAGAAGAAAATGAAACTAATTCTAATTAATTTCCGACGGAAATAGTTTAATTTAAAATTAAATTAATTTTCCGTCGGAAATCCGTCGGAAATTAATTCGATTTTAATTTTTTTTATTTTACAACATTTTCTTCTAATTTGAATTTTAAAACATTTAAAAAAAATCGAATTAATTTCCGACGGATTTCCGACGAAATTAATTTATTTTTAAATTAAATTATTTCCGTCGGAAATCCGTCAGAAATTAATTCGAATTTTTAAAAAAATTGTTTCCCCCCATTTTTATTTTACAACATTTTCTTCTAATTCGAATTTGAAATATAACATTTTTAAAAAAATTAAAAATCGAATTAATTTCCGACGGATTTCCGACGGAAATTAATTTAACTTTTACTTTAAATTAAATTAATTTTCCGTCGGAAATCCGTCGGAAATTAATTCGATTTTTAATTTTTTTTTATTTTACAACATTTTTTCTAATTTGAATTTTAAAACATTTTTAAAAAAAATTAAAAATCGAATTAATTTCCGACGGAAATCAATTTAATTTTTAATTTAAAATTAAATTAATTTTCCGTCGGAAATCCGTCGGAAATTAATTCGATTTTTAATTTTTTTTTATTTTACAACATTTTTTCTAATTTGAATTTTAAAACATTTTTAAAAAAAAATTAAAAATCGAATTAATTTCCGACGGATTTCCGACGGAAATCAATTTAATTTTTAATTTAAAATTAAATTAATTTTCCGTCGGAAATCCGTCGGAAATTAATTCGATTTTTAATTTTTTTTATTTTACAACATTTTCTTCTAATTTGAATTTTAAAACATTTTAAAAAAATTAAAAATCGAATTAATTTCCGACGGAAATTAATTTAATTTTAAATTAAATTATGTCCGTCGGAAATCCGTCGAAAATTAATTCGAATTTTTAAAAAATTTGGTTTCCCCCCAATTTTTATTTTACAACATTTCTTCTAATTTGAATTTTAAAACATTTTTAAAAAAATTAAAAATCGAATTAATTTCCGACTGATTTCCGACGGAAATTAATTTAATTTTAAATTAAATTATTTCCGTCAGAAATCCGTCGGAAATTAATTCGGATTTTTAAAAAATTTGGTTTCCCCCTAATTATTTCCCTCCCTTAATTTCACCCTCTTCCTCTCCCTCTCCCTCTCAAATAACCATTCCTTTTACAAACACCCTCACAAACCCACCTCTCATTTTTCCTTTCAACCTCACCATCAACACCAAAAACTCGCCGGAGGACTTAGATAAGAGATGCTTCTTGCCAACAACTTCGGGGCTACATCTCGTTTTTACACTGTTACTTCTCTTATTCACACAAGGTATCGTTTTTTCGATTTATTTTTTTTAAAGATGTTTTCTTCTCTAACATAATTGTTTTTTAAAAAACCTTAGATATCTTTGTTTTATAATATTCAAATCTTGTTAAAAAACTTCAAATATGTTATGTTTTATTTTTTATCAATGGTTTTTGAAGATCTATAACCACTGCATGTACATGTTTTCTATTTGGGATCTACTTTTTATAAAAAAAAAATTAAAATCCGTTTTTTGTAAAAATATTCCAAAAAAAAAAATACCACATCTAATTTTATAAAAGTTTTCAGATCCGATTTATTAAATATTATTTTTGTATCAATGGTTCTTTTAAGATCTACAACTACTACTTTATGTTTAAAAAATTATTTTGGAAATGTTTTTTTATTATTAATTTATCGATCTGTTTTTTTTATAAAAAAACCTTGATATGTTTTAAAAATATTGAATATTTTATTTTTACTTTGTTATAATTTTTGCAGTTCAAATTCACTGGAAATTTGGCATCAATGTTAGTTACTTATGAAGGACGTCAGATTTGCAAATGCAAATACTAGGAGAAGAAGGATATGTATGAAGATTCTCATACTTTTGTGTGGAATGTTAATTTTAAATTGTTCTAGATGTACATTATTTTTAATAGGGTATTTTTTGTTTGGAGATGTAAATTATATTTTGATCTTAATATATTTGTAAAATGTTTATGAGGTTTATTTAATATCTATTATTTATAGATGTATGCGTATGCGTGTTTGTTTTGTTTTTTTTAAATAAATCAAATTTTATCAACGATTTAATGACAAAATATCTGAGGGTGAAATTAAACAAATAGATTCAAATTTATAATTTTAAAAATTTTTCCAACGGATAATTTAAATAATAATTTTAAATAATAATTTTAAAAAACAATTTTAAAAAAGAAAAAAAAATTCCGACGGATTTCCGGCGGATAATTTAAATAAATATTTTAAATAATACTTTTAAAAAACAATTTAAAAAAAAATTCCGACGGATTTCCGGCGGAATTACCGACGGATTTCCGGCAGATTTTCCGTCGGAAATTTGTTTTCCTTTTTTAAAATTGTTTCTTTATATATTTTTTAATAAATAAACGGTTAAAAATAAAATAATTAATAAATTTTTATCCGTCGGAAACTAATTAATCAGATTAAGAATTTGTTAATTAATCTGACTTTTTTTTAAAAAATGGGAAATTAATTTCCGACGGATTTCCGACGGAAAAATCCGTCGGAAATGATAAATCCGTCGGAAATCCGTCGGAAAATCCATTTTCTGGCGGGGCATTTTTTGACAGCCTAATCCGCCAGAAATCCGCCGGTAATTTGATTTTCCGACGGATTTCCGACGGATTTTGCCGTCGGTAATGGTCTTTTTTCTAGTAGTGTTATGTACTATATTTAATATTATTTATTAACTTTCAATCATTATCTCTAACCACTTTAACTCTCTTAAAATCATGATATGTCTCGCTATATTGCACGGGTACGATTCTAGATGAACAAGAGAGTGGGTTTTGTTTGAACGTCATTGTCGGAAAAGGTGAAAAAGGATAATGGAACTGTTTGGAGAACGTGATGAGTAGCTGGAGCGGAGAAGGTGGTGACCTGCAAATTGCTTTTAACAACCTGTATATAGATAACTGTATATTGTGTTTTACTAGAAGCGTACTCGCGCAATGCAGCGAGATAAATCACGATTTTAATGTTTATTTTTATTTTTTGTTTTTTTATTGATTTACAGTACGATTTTGAATGATTTTTATTGAGTGATAATGGTTTTTTATATATAAATTTGTTTAATTTAGGCTTAACAATATAATGTTTTTTATATAAAAAAAATTAATTAGTTTGTTAAAATTCATTAATTATCTTAATATTTTAAATTTTTTATATTTAAATTGAGATGTTTATCCTGTTTTGATTATGTTTATCAGAATTCAAATTTCATAATTTTAGAATTTGGGGATTAGATATAAGGATTTTGGGGGATAAAGATGAAATTTATTAATCATGGTTAAAAGCATTTAAAAGTAATACATATTGCTTCATTAATTGTTTTTTAAGAGATTTTAAGTAGATTAGCATTAAATAATAGTACATAATCTTTAATACATCACGATTTTAATGTTTATTTTTATTTTTTGTTTTTTATTGATTTACATTACAATTTTGGATGGTTTTTATTGAGTAATAATAGTTTTTTATATATAAATTTGTTTAATTTAGGCTTAACAATATAACGTTTTTTATATAAAAAAATTAAGTAGTTTGTTAAAATTCATTAATTATCTTATATATTTAAAATTTTTTATATTTAAATTGAGATGTTTATCCTGTTTTGATTATGTTTATCAGAATTCAAATTTCATAATTTTAGGGTTTGGGGATTAGAAATAAGGATTTTGGGGGATAAGGATGAAATATATTAATTAGGGTTAAAAACTTTGCAGGTAGTACATTAAGCTTTAGTAGTTATTTTTAAGAAATTTTAAGTAGATATCTTTAAATGATAGTACATAAAGCTTAGTGAGTTGTAATTAAGAGTTTTTTATGTCATTTTTATAATATAGTATAGATATTTCAAATATGACGTGGCATCTTAGTTGGCATTTACCTGAAACACGTCATTATTATCAGGTGATCAAGTATACTAGACCCTTAAATATATTAAAAGTTTGGTCCAAACCCTAAAATAGAGGTTTTGAAAATTGGTTCCCCAAAATAGGAATCATGTCAAAGTTTGTTCCATTTTGATACAATTTTTTCTTTGATATAATACAGTAGAAAAATTGTCCTTTGGGCCTGCTGGTCCTACATAATTCAATTTCATATTTTCATTACCGATTAAGAAAGGTTATTGGGCCTGCTGGGCTTTAGAGGGTATGCAAATGATTCCTTTATTTTTAGAATGTGAATATTTTGTGTATATTTGACATTTGATCATCGTAATTTATGTCATAACATTGGCATGTAATCTTGCATATATTGACGGGGTTTGTAATTTGACTAATTTCCCTGCCTCTTTTCATCAAGGATCTTGAGATTTGTAGAAACAGATATTTATTCTTTGGGAGTTTCTCTGCTTCTACTCGATCATGATGATGACCACATATTAAAGGAATTTTGTTCGTGTTTATAATGTAAATATTTTTACTTAACTAAATGTTTGTGTTAGACAATAATAGAAATTAACTTGGGATTAATTATGAAAGATTTAGTTCGATGAAAGTGATATAGAAACATGTTTCATCAATTTATTGCAAAAATAGATTATAATTTATAAAGTTGATAAGAGTGAGTTACATTTTTCGTCCCTATGGTTTGCAGAAAATTACGATTTTCAGACGTATGGTCTAGAAATTACGATTTTCACCCACCCGACCCGATACCCGATAAACCCGAAATTAGTGCCACCCAAGAACCCGAATAACCGAACCCGAACTTTTCACCGGATAAAACGGATCGGGTGGGTATCCGAACCCCCCACCCGACCAACCCGAAAACCCGAATTTCTTTAATTTGTTTAAAAAACAAAATCTATTTTATACTCACAGGTTCATATATTGAGTTAACTTTTGACTTTTAGAAGTTAGATTTGAAATTTATATGAATTTGATACACTTTGAATGATCTAGCATTTCAAATCACCATGCCTGGCACATCGTTGATACTTGCTACTAACAGTGTGCTTTAAATCTTAGCTTCTTGAAAATGACTAATGAAAGTTGAAATGTATCTTTGATTGATTCTGGAAAGATATGCTAGTAGTAAAGTTGTTACTTTTGGGAAAAAAGGCCAAAAAGAAAAAAAGCCCAATGAGGCCCAAACCCGATCCACCCGAATCCCGACCAGCCCCCGAAACCCAAATATCCAAATTATAATCGGTCGGATTTCGGAGCTTCCACCCACTACTCGATATCCGATCGGGTTTAGCAAGACAATTTTGAAAAATGTCCTATAAACCCTTGCATCTTTTTATACAATATTTGTTTATAGAACAATTTTTTCAAGTAGTATCGTATAAAATAACTAATACAACACTTTATTTCAAAAATATTTTAAAAAAAACTTGTTAAAACGTTCTATAAAGTTGTTGTAACACATTACGTTTTATTAGGACATTTATTTATTTTTGTCTGTCCTATAAACACAATTTTGTTGTAGTAAAAAAAAAACCATCTAATGCATATGTGCATCCACAAAAGGGTTGGAATAAGCTCAAGTTCAGAGGCCAAGACAGATCCATATATATATATAGAGAGAGAAACCAACTATATATGCAGAAATATTCTCTTTGATTCTATGGTCTAATTAAATTATATAAACTTGATGAATAAGTAAATACAAACATTCTGTTGCTGTTCCAAAAAGTCACCTCTTCACATCTCTATACCTTACAATGTGGCCATCATCATCATGATCGATCGAGCAGAAGCAGCGATTCCACGTAGGAACTCCCATAGAATGAATACCAGTTTTCATGAATCCCAAGACCAAGATCCATGACGTGCTTCGAACAAGGTTCATAAACAGCAAGTGTACCAATGTCTTTGTTATCATATTCCATTTCAATTATAGGTTCCCCATTCTTCCTAAATCCTAGAGTCCACGAAACCGATGCATTTGGTGCATTAATGGTGAATATCTTTGTAAACGCTATTGAATCACCATGCTCCATCATCCATACATCACAATTTTTTTCCTGGGGTAAGGACGTACCATAAGCCACATAATCGTACACTAACACAACAAGAGACTCCCTTAGCCTAGAAACGGACATATTATATTCATGCACGTCAGCCAAACTATCTGGGAGGTCTATCTCTCTAAAATCACCAGTGCTCAAATCGAATGACATTATCAGATTACGATATTCATTACCCACAACAATCCAATCATATGCATGCCAATAAATAAATTGATGTATAACTGTCTGACAGTATGTAAATTCAATTGATTTACGAGGCAGTTGATTGCTACGTGAGGGTGTCCATTCCCTTGAGCTCAATGTGAAAACCATAATTTGGCACGGGATGCAACTTATGCTTTCAATTTCCCGTGGTTCATTAATATATGTAATCTTGACAAGCTTAGGGTCGTTGGTGTAAGGACAAACCCCAAAACCAATAACAAAATCAAAGAGAGGATGTACCACATTAGGCACAGCAACAACAATCGATTTTCCAATTGAAGGATTCCATAGAACAACCGTATAAGTTGTAGGTTTCTCTCGTTCTAAAAAACCATCAAAGCACAACAAGCCGCAAGAGCTACCGATTATTTTGGATTGATCAAGTAACTGAAGGATTGGAGGAATAGTTGGAGCAAACTTTTGTCGGGGGAAAGTATCATCATCGACAAAATGAACAAATTTTACCTCTTCCCCATCTCCGACTAAATACTTTACGAGTAGATGATGAGGCTGTGTGGGACGGACTCTGTAACGAGCAACAAACTCGGAGCACTCGATCAATGACTTCCATGTTTTGCACGCCGATATGAATCGAATCAATGATTTGACAGGAAGTCTTTTGATGATTCCAGTTCGATTTCCAAAGGTATGCTGCGTGACATTTTTGATTTTGGGGATATGATAATGTTGTTTATGGGGTTTATAATAGAATTGTTGATGGAATTTGGATAAATATAATTTCCAAACCACATCCATATCATTTCCATATTCCGACCAATTATAAGTTTTCTTTTAACTTTATTTTAATGTAAAAAATAACGTAGATATTAAATCTTTTTTTTAACTCGTTACATTATTTCTTAAATGATATTCTTGGTGTATTTTTATTTAATAGAAGCGTACCCACAGCGATATACATCACGATTTTAATGTTTCATTTTATTTTTTTTGTCGATTTACAATACGATTTTGGATGGTTTTGAGAAAGTGATAATGTTTTTTTTTATAAATTTGTTTAATTTAGGCTTAATAATATGATTTTTTTATATAAAAAATTAAGTATTTTGTTAGAATTCAATGATTATTTTATATATTTTAATAATATTTAGAAAAAACACCCAATTACATATTTAATAATTAAAACAAATTTATAGTAATATAATGTATTAATTAATAGTGATACTTGGAAAGGTCTGCATAAAAGGAAAGTCCTGCACATACCAAATTGGTGGGTGTTAGAAGTCTGCAGTAGTAATATGTATCTTGTGCTTTAATACTTGTAAATTAAGAGATTTTTAAAATATTGCATAAAAGGATGGTACCTTATGCCTAATAATTTGTATTTAAGAGTTTTTTATCCGTGCTTTATAATACAGTATAGATATAGATTAGAAGTGTATTCAGATAATGCAGTGCGGTATATCTCGATTTTAATGTTTCGTTTTATTCTTTGTCTTTGTCGATTGTATGATACCGTTTTGTGGGTTTTGAGAAAACGATAATATTTTTATGTTTGAATAAATATAAATTTGAAGACCACAAAAAGTTTAAAAAAAAAAAGCATATCAATATTAGTATCAAATTTCATAATTTTAGGATTTGGGGATTAAAGATAAGGATTTTTGGGGATAAGAATGAAATTTATTAATTAGGGTTAAAAGCATTTAAAAGTAGTACAAATTGCTTCATTAATTGTTTTTAAGAGATTTTAAGTAGATTAGAATTAAATAATAGTACATAATGCTTAATACATCACGATTTTAATGTTTATTTTTATTTTTTGTTTTTTATTGATTTACAGTATTATTTTGAATGGTTTTTATTGAGTGATAATGGTTTTTTTTATATAAATTTGTTTAATTTAGGCTTAACAATATAATGTTTTTTATATAAAAAAATTAAGTAGTTTGTTAAAATTATTAATTATCTTATATATTTTAAATTTTTTATATTTAAATTGAGATGTTTATCCTGTTTTGATTATGTTTATCAGAATTCAAATTTCATAATTTTAGAGTTTGGGATTAGAGATAAGGATTTTGGGGGATAAGGATGAAATATATTAATTAGGATTAAAAGCTTTACAGGTAGTACATTAGGCTTTAGTAGTTATTTTTAAGAGATTTTAAACAGATAGCTTTAAATGATAGTACATAAAGCTTAGTGAGTTGTAATTAAGAGTTTTTTATGCCATCTTTATAATATAATATAGATGTATCAGTAAACATAAACGGCACTTGATGCATACCACAAGGACCATTTCCGTAATTTACTCCTATTCTTTCTTTATTTTCCTCACCTCCTTCTTTTCCTTCCATTTTATTTCTTTTCCTTTTCCCCAAATTCAAAAACACAACATAAGTACAATGGACTAAAAAAGCGAAGACTTGCAAAGCACATAAACCAAAACAATAGTAAGTCATAAATTATAAGAACAAAAATAATAAATAAAAATAATAATAAATGCTGATGTGATACTTTATTTTAAAAATGTCCTAACAACTTGTTAAAATGCTAAAAACCGTTTTATAAACCTATTATAACATTTTTCGGAACAACGCTTCATGGTGTGATCTTATAAAGCACTCTATTAGGATCCTTACACATTATTTTAAACATTCAATAAACCCAATTTTGTTTTTGTATATGATATCACTTTCAGGATGTCTATTATATCCATAGGTGTTTCTTATGGGCTAATTGCTTTTGGTTTGTAAAATAAATAACTCAAACACCCAAAAAGAATCACATGCAAACCTTGTTGATTTAATCTGATTGGATCTGAAAAATAGAACAAGAATCAATTTCGTTTGGTTTGTTATTTAAACCACATACAATTAAATAAACCTTTCCAAGGGGTTTCGTCTCCTTTTTACCCAAATAAAAATTACCTTTTACAAAACCGATAGGATTGGCACCAAACCTTTTGATACAACAATCAGCCCGGGATAAACTCATCGATTTAGTTCACTTGTATTTGAATCATTGATTAGATTCAAATTCGTCTCAGAAGCATGGAAGTTTATCATCACCTGCTTTGACCTTATTGCTACTTACAGCACAGTGGCTGACCCATGATTTTTGTCGAGCTGGTGCATATTTATGGTTGATCAAAGCCCTGCAAAGTCACCTGTTGTGTTCTTAGTTGAATTCCACCATTTCAAGGGATCTTTAAAGTCTTTTTCAAGCAATATTTACCTCTGACTGAATCAAAGGTGGGTCTGAATGGCATCTTTCACGCAAGTGTTTATAGAATTTCAATCATACATGATGTGTCTCCTTTCAAGTATTTACTTGGGGGTCAGTTTACCAAAATGCTTACGGGGTAAGCGTTTACCGTGCTGCATTATCCTAGTATGCTTCTAGTAAAATAAAAATGCACCAAGAATATTGTCTAAGAAATAATATAACGAGTTAAAAAAAGATTTAATATCGACATTATTTTTACATTAAAATAAAGTAAAAAAAACAATAATTGGTTGGAATTTGGAAATGATATGGATATAGTTTGGAGATTATATTTATCCAATTTCCCTGAACAATTGAACGTCCGTATTATAAACCCTATAAATTCTATTATAATTAAACCCCATAAACAACATTATCAATATCATATCCCCAAAATCAAATCAAAATGTTAGCTTTCGATATGCAATTGGAAATCATCAAAAGCCTTCCTGTCAAATCATTGATTCGATTCAGATCCGTTTGCAAAGCATGGAAGTCATTCATCGATTCCTCTCGGTTCATTGCTGGTTACAACGTTCGTCACGATCAGCCGCAACATCTGATGATAAAGTACGAAGTCGGAGATTGGCAAGAAACTGATATAAAATGTGTATGTTTTGTTGATGATGACACTAATTTCCCCCAACTAACGTTTGCTCCGACTGTGCCTTCGCTCATTGAAAAACTTCATCGGGAGAAATAATCAATATCTCTCATGGGGTGTTGTGCTTTTACGGTTATTTCCGAGAACCAGACAATTCTACAATGGCTATGGTTGTTCTTTGGAATCCTGTAATTAGAAAATCGATTGCTGTTGCTGTGCCTAATGTGGTACATCATCCGTTTACTTCTGTTGTTGGTTTTGGGGTTTGTCCTGACACCAAAGACCCTAAACTTGTGAAGATTACATGTATTTATGATTCAAGGGAAATTGAAAGTATAAGTTGCATCCCCTGCCAAGTTATGGTTTTCACATTGAGCTCAGGGAAATGGACATGTTTATCTAGCAATCTGCCTCGTAAATCAATTCAATTTACATGGTCTCAGACAGTTATAGGCCAGTTTATTTATTGGCTTGCATACGATTGGATTAACGTGGATGGTGGATTTCGTAATCTAATAATGTCATTTGATTTGAGCACCGAAGAGTTTAGAGAGGTAGAACTCCCAGATAGTTTGGCTGGCGTGCCTGGACCATATTTGTTTGTTTCTAGGCTAAGGGGGTCTCTTGTTTTGCTTGAGTACAATCGAAACATAATCAATAAACAAGTTTGTGATGTATGGATGATGGAGCATTGTGATCCAAAAGCGTTTACGAAACTATTCATCATTAACGCACCAGATGCATCAGTTTTGCGGACTCTGGGATTTAGGATGACTGGCGAACCTATAATTGTTGTTAGAAGATGAATATGGTTGAAGAGCACGATGAATATGCTGAAGGTTTGAAACCTCGATATATTGATTGAGAGAAAACGTACAATATGAAAATGAAAATTATGAAAAGTAATCTAACCTAAACTACAATATACAACACATATATACTAGGCTAAAAGAGCTTGGGCTCAACATGGGCCTGGGCCTCTATATACATTAACATCCCCCCTCAAACTCAATCGGGAGAAGAATGAGCCAGATGGAGTTTGGAAACTAGATCATAAAACCGTCCTGGTAAATGAGCTTTAGTGAAAATATCAGCCGGTTGATCAAGAGTCGAAATAGGGAGAAGCTGAATGGTCTTACGAGTCACATGTTGACGAACAAAGTGACAGTCAATTTCAATATGCTTCGTTCGCTCGTGGAAGACATCATTATGGGCAATCTGAATAGCACTGTTGTTGTCACACCACAATGGAGTTGGAGACGGTTGAGGAGCCCCCATGTCAGAGAGAAGCCAACGTAACCACACAAGTTCTTGAGCTGTATCAGCTAGCGCTCGATATTCAGCTTCAGTACTGGATCGAGCTGTGAGAGATTGTTTCTTGCTTCGCCAGGATATAAGAGAGTCGCCAAGAAAGAAACAATAGCCAGTAGTGGAGCGACGATCAGTCATGTCACTGTCCCAATCAACATCAGAAAAACCGCACAAAATCAACGATGAGGTGGAAGGAAAATGAAGACCATGAAACATGGTCCCTTTTAAATATCGAAGAATGCGCAGGACAGCAACATAGTGATCAGAGCAAGGTGCAGACATGAACTGGCTAACAGTGTGAACAGCATAGGCAATATCAGGTCGAGTCACTGTCAGATAGACAAGTGACTCCACTAACTGGCGATATAAGGTAGGATCACGTAGAGATGTACCAGCATTTGGAGCCAAATGAAGATTGTGTTCAAGAGGAGTGGATGCTGTTTTGTTGTCAGTAATCCCAGCTTTTGACAAAAGATCTAAGGTGTATTTGGCTTGACACAGATAAAGACCCGATGGATCAGAGAGCACCTCAAGACCAAAAAAATAGTGTAAAGAACCAAGATCCTTCATCTCAAAACAGGAGCTAAGAGATGATTTCAGATTGGCTATGCCTGTAGAGTCACTGCCAGTAATAATCATATCATCCACATACAGGAGAAGTAAGATTGTGCCAGCTTCAGTTGTCCGAGTAAACAGTTCTGAATCATAGTTGCTGGGTGAGAAGCCCAAATAGGTGACAGTGGAACTGAATTTCTCAAACCAAGCTCGTGGAGCTTGCTTAAGGCCTTAAAGAGCCTTCCGAAGACGACAAACATGACCTTGTGGAAGTCGAACTCCTGGAGGAGGTGTCATGTAGACTTCCTCAGATAGGTCACCATTCAAAAAGGCATTCTTAACATCCATCTGAAAAAGAGGCCATTGTTTTGTAGCGGCAATGGCAAGAAGACTGCGAACAGATGTGACGCGAGCAACAGGTGCAAAAGTCTCCTCATAATCAATACCATATTCTTGATTGAAGCCCTTGGCCACAAGCCGAGCTTTGTACCGATCAATAGAACCATCCGATTTGGTTTTGATTTTGAACACCCATTTGGAGCCAATGGGTTTCTTGCCTGGTGGAAGAGGGACAGAATCCCAAGTTTGAGCTTTGTCAAGTGCCTGAAGTTCCTCATCCATAGCTTTCTGCCAATCAGAGTTAAAAGAGGCTTCCTTGTAGGAAGTAGGTTCGTGATTTGATAGCAGAGTAGCATAAACATGATAATCACGAAGATGAGAGGGAACTTGTCTTACCCGTTCTGATCGTCTAACATCTTGAGATTGAGAAGTTTCAGGAACCAAAGACTCAGCAGGTACCTCAAATGTTGGCTGTGCGGAAGGAGCAGATGATTGATGATGATCAGGAAAGCTAGGAGAGGCTGACTCAGAAGGAGTTGGAACAATAGGTGGGGGTGATATAATGTCAGATTGGAGTGAGTCCAATGAGACAGAAGCATCAGTGAAAAACGGAGGTGTGAGATTAGGAGACTCACGAAACTTGGATATAGAAGAAAAAGGAACATGTTCCCAGAAGGTAACATGTCGAGAAATACGAAGACGCTGGGAGATAGGATCCCATCAGCGATAGCCCTTGTGCTCAACACCATATCCAAGAAAGCAGCACAGTCTGGAGCGAGGTTCAAGTTTGGTATGTTCATGAGATTGCAGTTGAACAAAGCAAGCACTACCCCAAACTTTTAGAAGTTCATAGGCAGGAGTGACCTCATAAAGAGCCTCATAAGGAGACTTGTTTTGAAGGATGGGAGTAGGGTGACGATTGATAGTATAAACGGCAGTAAAAGCAATTTCACCCCAAAAGCGTTCTGGACATTTCGCAGAGATGAGAAGAGTGCGAACTGTATCAAGAATATGACGGTGTTTGCGTTCAACACGACCATTTTGAGGAGAAGTGTCAAGGCAGGAGTACTGAGAGAGAGTCCCCTGAGAGTGAAGAAAGGAGAGAAGGGATGACTCTTTGTATTCCATAGCATTATCAGCTCGAAGAATCTTTATAGATTTTGAGAACTGAGTGTGAATCATCCGAGCAAACATAATATAGATTTGAGGTAATTCTGAACGATGTTTCATAAGATATATCCATGTGAAACGAGTGTGATCATCAATAAAAATAACAAAATATCGAGCACCACCCATGGATGGATGTGGTGCTGGTCCCCATACATCAGAATGAATAATATCAAAAGAAGAAGTAGAATTAGATTCATTCAATTCAAAAGGTAAAGCATGATGTTTGCCAAGTTTGCAAGATAAACAAGAAAGATTGTCAGTTGATACACAATTTCCTAACACACCTAAATGAGCTAATGACTTTATTTTGGCTAGAGCTAATGAATATGGTTGAAGAGCACGATGAATATGCTGAAGGTTTGAAACCTCGATATATTGATTGAGAGAAAACGTACAATATGAAAATGAAAATTATGAAAAGTAATCTAACCTAAACTACAATATACAACACATATATACTAGGCTAAAAGAGCTTGGGCCCAACATGGGCCTGGGCCTCTATATACATTAACAATTGTAATGCGAGATGATTATAAAGATTTTAAAACACCATGTGCGCTTGTTGTTTATGACCCTTGCTCGAAGCACATCATGGATCTTGGGGTTCGTGGAAACAGATATTCATTCTATGGGAGTTCCTACGCGGAATCGCTGCTTCTGCTCGATCATGATGATGGCCACATTGTAAGGTGTGGAGCTGTGAAGAGGTGACTTTTTGGAACACGCAATCAAGGTATATATATATATATATATATATATATATATATATATAGATCGAGGTTGAAGTGAAATTATCGTGCATATATATTTTAATTGATAAAAAGTGATAGTTTTGAGCATTTTTGTTCTCGGACTCGAATTAAAAAACTTGGTTGTATTTCAGTTTTATGTTTTGAGTTCATACATGTCTAATAATAGTTGTAGTATGTGATGTTGACATACCTTTTAGGTATTAACATATATACAGCAAGCAAACAGTATGAACGGACAATAATTGCTTGTTATCTTCATCGCGTTTATCTTGCCTCTATCGTTTTATAAATGTTTACCGTATATAACTTGAACACGTGCATACATGTATATGTTTTACAGAGCAAAAAATAGCCATGACACCAACAGGGCATGTTTGTATTTACTTATTGATCAAAGTTCAATTTACTGTATGTATATATAATTAGACTACAGAAAGGGAGTATTTTTGTGATTCATTGGTTGTTTTTAGGCATTTCCATGGGTATATACATAATCTAGCAATGACACCTGGTTATAAATTAATAACCATGTCAAAAATGTCTCTTACTGTCAAGCTACATGAGTGGAAGTCCTATACAACATACCATCATCACTGGTGTCTTCTTAGTTGCTCCATGTGATTTGATTGTTTTTACAAATATAAGAAGGAAAAAAAAAAGGACAAAAGATGGTTGGACAATTTTGCCCTGACTCTAACAGAGTTTCTTAACGGAGTTAGTGGCCACACTTTCAAAGAAATTAACAAACATCAGGACCAAAAGTGTAATTCTCTCTTTTAATAATATATCATTTGATTTTGTAAGTTAATAATTTATTTAAGAGTTTTTTTTTTTGAAAAAACTTTTATTCAAGGGTTTTTATTTCTTTCCTTTCCGTTCCTAAAATTTTTTAAGGACACAATTTTTTGTTTTACCTTCCTCTTATTGAGTTATTTCTCTCTCTTTCCTTTTCTTTCCTTTAATTCCTTTTGTTATCTTTCCTTTATCTCCTAATAAAAGTTTTAAAAACATGAGATTTTGTTTTACCTTCCTCCCATTTTCCTCCTTTTCCTTTTATTTCCTTCCCTTTCCTTCTTAAAAAAGGTTTCGATAACATAGCGTTAAAGGTAGAAATTAGGCTCAAGGACGAAAATAGCAATAGATTACAAACCATAGTGACGAAAATCACAATTTCTAAACTACAGGGATGTAAATCATAATTTTTGACAAACCACAAAGACGAAAAACGTAATTTACTCAATTAATAAATAATGAGTTATCATTGAAAATCTAATCTATACTATCTATACTATCTATACTATATTATAAAGATGACATAAAAAACTCTTAAAGCTTAATGTACCGCTATTTAATATTAATTACTTAAAACTTAAATAAAGAATGAAAACTAAATCTCTTGCTATTTAATCATTATCTCTAACAATTTAAAACCCCTAAAATCACTCATCATTTCAACTTCCTAAAAAATCAAATTTTAAATATAGAATATATTAACTAACTGATAAACATAATCAAAACGGGATAAACATCTTAATTTAAATATAAAGAATTTAAAATATATTATTTTTTATATATAAAACATTTTAATCATTATCTCTAACAATTTTAACTCTCTAAAATCACTCATCATTTCAACTTCCCAAAAAACCAAATTTTAAATATAGAATTTAACTAACTGATAAACATAATCAAAACGGGATAAACATCTTAATTTAAATATAAAGAAATTTAAAATATACAAGATAATCATTTAATTCTATCTATATTTATATTTATACTATATTATAAAGATGACATAAAAAACTCTTTTAAAACTTAAATAAAGAAAGAAAACTAAATCTCCTACTATTTAATCATTATCTCTAACAATTTTAACTCCCTAAAATCACCCATCATTTCAACTTCCTAAAAAAATCAAATTTTAAATATAGAATATTAACTAACTGATAAACATAATCAAAACGGGATAAACATCTTAATTTAAAATATATAAGATAATCATTTAATTCTAACAAAATACTTATTTTTTTATATATAAAACATTATATTATTAAACTTAAATTAAACAAATTTATAAAAAAAATGTTATCACTTTCTTAAAACCATCCAAAACCGTACTGTAAATCGACAAAAAAACAAAAAATAAAAGAAAATATTAAAATCGTGATGTATCTCGCTGCATTGCGCGGGTACGCTTCTAGTATTATAAAGCATGGATAAAAAACTCTTAAATACAAATTATTAGACACAATGTACCATCATTTTATGCAAGATTTTAAAAATCTCTTAATTTACAAGTATCAAAGCACAAGATACATATTACTACTGCAGATTTCTAACACCCACCAATTTGGTATGTGCAAGACCTTACTTTTATGCAGATTTTTTCATGTATCACTATTAATTAATATATTATATTACTATAATTTTGTTTTAATTATATTATTAAATATGTAATTAGTTATTTTTTCTAGATGTCATTAAAATATATAAGATAATCATTGAATTCTAACAAAATACTTAATTCTTTTATATAAAAAAATTATATTATTAAGCCTAAATTAAACAAATTTATAAAAAAAATTATCACTTTCTCAAAACCATCCAAAATTGTACTGTAAATCGACAAAAAAATAAAATAAAACATTAAAATCGTGATGTATCTCGCTGCATTGCGCGAGTACGCTTCTAATATATTATAAAATATGTAGTAAAACTCTTAAAAACATTTTCTTATGCATCAAGTACTATTTACTGGTGCATATTAGTTAAAATTCAAGATTACAAATAAATGGTATATAAGTATAACTTTTTAAAACTGAATTTTTGAATTCGTATAACTAACCGATAAACATAATCAAATACAGGATAAAAATCACATTTTAATTATAAAGAATCTAAAATGTAATTGCGATAATCATTGAGTTGTAACAAAATACTTATCTACATAAAAATATTACATTATTAAACCTAAAATAAATTACATCTTTATTAAACTTAAATTAAATTACGATAAATAAAAGTTGAATCAAACAAATTAAATAAAAATGAGGACTTTTAGATTGCTAATTTGATACTAATATTGATAAGTTTTTTTTAAAAACTTTTTTGGGGTCTTCAAATTTACATTTTATTCAAACATAAAAATATTATCGTTTTATCAAAACCCACAAACCTGTATCATACAATCGACAAAAACAAAGAATAAAACGAAATATTAAAATCAAGATATACCACGCTGTATTACTTCTAGTTAAATAAAAATAAACCAAGAATATCGTTTAAGAAATAATATAACGAGTTAAAAAAAAAAGATTTCACATCTACATTATTTTTTAAAAGAAAACCTATAATTTGTCGGAATATGGAAATTATATGGAAATTATATTTATCCAAATTCCATCAACAATGGAACGTCGGTCCTTATTATAAACCCTAGCTATAAAATTCTATATATATAATTAAACCCCATAAACAACATTATCATATCCCCAAAATCAAAAATGTCACGCACCATACCTTTGGATATCGAACTGGAAATCATCAAAAGACTTCCTGTCAAATCATTGATTCGATTCATATCGGCGTGCAAAGCATGGAAGTCATTGATCGAGTGCTCCGAGTTTGTTGCTCATTACAGAGTCCGTCCCACACAGCCTCATCATCTACTCGTAAAGTATTTAGTTAGAGATTGGCAAGAGGTAAAATTTGTTCATTTTGTCGATGATGATACTTTCCCCCGACAAAAGTTTGCTCCAACTATTCCTCCAATCCTTCAATTACTTGATCATTCCAGAATAATCGGTAGCTCTTGCGGCTTGTTGTGCTTTGATGGTTTTTTAGAACCAGAGAATTCTAAAACGGATACGGTTGTTCTTTGGAATCCTTCGATTAGGAAATCGATTGTTGTTGCCGTGCCTAATGTGGTACATCGGCCGTTTAATTATGTTATTGGTTTTGGGGTTTGTCCTGACACCAACGACCCTAAGCTTGTCAAGATTACATATATTCATGATTATAATAAAATTGAAAGTATAAGTTGCATCCCATGCCAAATTATGGTTTTCACGTTGAGCTCAAGGGAATGGACACCCTCACGTAGCAATCACCTGCCTCGTAAATCAATTGTATTTACAGGTTATCAGACGGTTATAGGTCAGTTTATTTATTGGCTTGCTTATGACTGGATTGTTGCGGATTATGAAATTCGTAATCTGATAATGTCATTCGATTTGAGCACTGAAGAGTTTGGAGAGATAAACCTCCCAGATAGTTTGGCTTACGTGCATGGATTTAATATGTCCGTTTCTAGGCTAATGGAGTCTCTTGTTGTGTTAGTGTACAATCGAAACATAATCTATAAACAAGTTTGTGATGTATGGATGATGGAGCATTGTGATCCAAAAGCGTTTACGAAGCTATTCACCATAAACGCATTAGATGCATCAGTTTCGCGGACTCTGGGATTTAGGATGAATGGCGAACCTATAATTGAAATGCAAGATGATCATAAAGATTGCAAAACACAATGTGCACTTGTTGTTTATGAACCTTGCTCGCAGCACATCATGGATCTTGGGAGTCGTGGAAACTGGCATTCATTCTATGGGAGTTCCTACGTGGAATCGCTGCTTCTGCTCGATCATGATGATGAATTGATGGCCACATTGTAAGGTGCGGACTGTGAAGAGGTGAATTGGTTGTATTTCAGTTTTATGTTTTGAGTTCATACATGTCTAATAATAGTTGTAGTATGTGATGTTGACATACCTTTTAGTTATTAACATATATAAAGCAAGCAAACAGTATGAACGGACAATAATTGCTTGTTATCTTCATCGTGTTTATCTTGCCTCCATCGTTTATAAATGTTCATCGTATATAACTTGAACGTGTGCATACACGTATATGTTTTGCAGAGCAGAAAATAGCCATGACAGCAACAGGGCATGTTTGTATTTACTTATTGATCAAAGTTCAGTTTACTGTATGTATGTATGTATATATAATTAGATTACAGAAAAGGAGTATTTCAATAAACCCAATTTTGTTTTTGTATGATTGATTTCACTTTCAGGATGTCTGTTATATCCATAGGTGTTTCTTATGTGCTAATTGCTTTTGGTTTATAAAATAACTCAAACACCCAATTCAATTCAATTCAATTCAAGAGGTAGGTATATAGTGGAACAAAACTCAATCACCCAATCTGATAACAAATCTTGAATTTAAGAATCACTTTAAACTCTTATGAAAACAAATTCAAACTCAAACACACATACAAAACTTGTTGATTTAATTTGATTGGATCTGAATATAAGGGGGTGTTTGGGATTGCTCTTATACTTTCTTTTAAAAAGTGTTTATCAACTTATGTGTCAGACAAAAAAAGAGTTTTATAAAAATTGTTTGGATTAGCTTATTGTAGTACCAATACGTAATAAGCTAATAAGTTATTATTTAGAGGTGTTTGGGATTGCTTATACATGTAAAATAACCAAAAAAGTCATAAGTTAACAAGTCAGAATGGTTTAATTTATCAAAAACTCCGTGAAAAAGCTATAAGCACTTTTTTTCCAACCCAAACACTAAAAATAGCTTATTAGGGATCCCAAACACCCTCTAAATCCAGAGTGGCTTATACTATAAATATAACAATAATCAATTTCGTTTAGATTGTTATTTAATACACATACAATTAAATAAACTTTTTCAAAGGGTTTCGTCTCCTTTTTTCCCAAATAAAAAGTACCAGATACAAAACCGATAGGATTGGCACCAAATCTTTTGATACAACAATCAGCTCGGGCTAAACTCATCGAGTTAGTTCAATTGGATCTGAATCATTGATTCGATTCAAATTCGTCTCAGAAGCATGGAAGTTTATCATTGACTACTCTAACTTAATTGCTATTTACAGCACAATGGCGGACCCATGATTTTTGCCGAGCTCGTGCTATTTAAGGTGGATTAAAGCCCGACAAAGTCGTCTGTTCTGTTCTTAGTTGAATTCCACGATTTCGAGGGATCTTTAAAGTCTTTTTTGTTGATTTCGATAGACTTTTTCAGTTTTTTGGTTGATTTCTGTCAAATCATTGATTCGATTCAAATTCGTCTCAAAAGCATGGACGTCTTTCATCGACTGCTCTAACTTTATGCTACTTACAACGCAGTGGCGGACCCAAGACTTTTGCTAAGCTGGCGCACCTTTAAGGGATCAAAGCCATACAAAGTCGTTTCATGTTTTTTAGCCAAATATCACCGTTTCAAAAGGACTTTTTAGTTTTTGGTTGATTTCAAGATTCTCTTTTGGTTTCTGGTTGATTTTGAGGAACATTTTCTGTTTTTTTGGTAAATGTTCCTTGTATTTTCTAATATTTTTAACAAATATATTATTGTTTTTTAAAAATATATTTTTAAAATAAAGTATCGTATTAACTATTTTAAAAGGAAATACTACTTGAAAAATTGTTGTATAAAATAACATAAACACTCACTGCTATTCAAGATGTAATGGAATAAAACTCAATCACCCAATCTAATAACACATCTTGAATTTAAGAATCACTTTCAAACTCAGATGCAAACAAACTCAAATACAAAACTTAATGATTTAATTTGATTGGATCCGAATCCGACCCCAGAATGGTTTATACTGTAAAATATAACATGAATCAATTTATTTTTCAAAAAAAATATATATATCGCTTACAAAATCGATAGGATTGGCACCAAACCTTTTGATACAACAACCCGCTCGGGCTAAACTTGTCGATTTAATTCAGTTGGATCTGAATCTTAGTCAATAGCGTATGCAGCTTCAAAAGGCCTCCTGTCAAATCATTGATTCGATTCAAATTTGTCTCAAAAGCATGGAAGTTTATCATGGGATGCTCTGACTTTACTGCTACTTATAGTACAGTGGTGGACCCTTGATTTTTACCGAGCTGGTGTACATTTAAAGTGGATCGAAGCCTTAAGTGTCCGGTGTGTTCTTAGCTGAATTCCACTATTTCGAGGGATCTTTTAAGTTTTTTTTGGTTGATTTCGAATGATTTGTTTTAGTTTTTGGTTGATTTATGTCAAATCATCGGTTCGATTCAAATTCGTCTCAAAAGCATGGATGTATTTCTTCGACTGCTCTAACCTTATTGCTACTTATAGCGCAATAGCGAATCTAGGATCTTTGCCAAGCCGGTGCACCTTTAAGGCATCAAAGCCGTCCAATTCTATTCTAATGAAGTCATGAATTGACAATTGGATCACAATCGACATAATTGGATCATGTGTCAAATCATAAATATAGAAATAAGCTATGATCATGTTATGTTTCACCAATATCTTGTGTTCTTCTAAAATAACAAATGTGACACAACTATTTGATTTCTTTGATAAGACTTTAACCCGCACGCATCTCTCGTGTTGTTTATGGAATCATCTGAAATTAGAGATGCACAAAAAAGATGAAACCCGAAATTCATATCGGGCTCAACCAAAAACGCCCACGAAACTCAGGCCCACACCCGATCTTCCAGTCCGTTCAAGCCAACTTTTTTCAAGGTCAGGTTTAAATCACGGCTTGAAAAGCCTAAAATAGCTCGATCGGGTCCCTCTTGCAACTCCAAAACCCGAACAGTCCCCAAAAAATCGAGGGGTTTCTTTTTCCTACTGAAAAATGAACTTTGAAGCCTCGAGTCCATGTCCGAAAAATCCAAATCCTTATACATCTCTATCTCATTTATGAAGAGCAAAAATATGTCTAATCATTTTTAGGTGAAAATATTACAATTTTTTAAAGATGATTAACCCATTGAGCTAAATGAAGAAAATCCAATAAAGTTGGTTGGAGTGTCAAATCATTAACGAGATACCATTCTAGAAAAAGCCAAATATTAAAAGTATTCAATAAATGAAGGAAATGTAGGTTTTGAACATTAATTTTGCTACATTAGATTTTTCAAAATAGGGAAAGTATAAGAGAGGGTGTGAAATCTATATATATATATATATTAAAGGAGAGGCCACGTCATTGGAGAAACCACGTCCAATGACGTGACCTCTCCTCAGGCCAAAGACCCTGTTTTTCTTTTTTCTCCATATTTCAACTTTTTCTTCCCAATTAGCTATTGATTTCTCATTCTCACATTTAATCCCCTCCCCCATTCGTCTTCTCATCTTCCAAAACCTACCTACAGGGTCTTTTCATTTTTCACATCGGTGTGTGAGAAATTGCATCGAGGAAGAGTTGTAGTGGAGTCTGGAAGATTGAAGAAGAAAACCGGATTTCAGCCTCGATTTCCGGTAAAAATTTGGGAATTTCTTGATTGATTTTCATAGTTTGATTGGATTGTAATAGGCTTTGAGGATGATACTATATTAATGTTGGTGTGAGTTTTGATCCTTAATGGTTGTGGGGATTTTGCTGGTAAATTTATGATTCTTTTTACAATCTCATTTTTTTTTAAATTTAAGAAAACCCTCATTTTGTTGTTCCAGAACCATAAATCAATCCATCCATGGAAGACTTACCAACAGAGTTTTTTTTTGGAAGGGACTTACCAGCAGAGTTGACGATCGATATTCTCTCAACACTTCCGGTCAAGATCATCTTCCACTGCAAGCGTGTCTGCAAGAAGTGGAAGAATTTAGTTTCCGACTCTTCCTTTGTTAACCTTCACCTCTCAAGATCACCTAAGTACAATTCCATAGATCCACGAATTTTGAAGACTGAATGCCGCCCGATCTTTGGCTTTGATTTGGTTAACGAGTATGCAGAGAAGACGACCTATTAGAGGCAGCATTTTTGAAAAAGTCGACCAGAAAATTGGGCAGGAAAGACGGGTGAAAACAAACTAGCATGACCTCCTACCAAAAAATTCGATATGAAAGACCTGTAAGTTCATCATCATCTCTCCTCCTCCAAATCAACTAGGGTTCTATTTTCATCTAGAGTTCTAATTCGATTATTTTCTACTAGGGTTCTGAGAAATAAAATCTTTATGCCCCTATATGATGTATGGTAGCCACTGATTATCATTTTATTAATTTCCTTTACTACTATTGATAGGTTTTAATAATCTGGTAGGAATATGGCAACGAAAAACATTTCAAACTGAATTTGGTTAGTGTCCAGAATATTGATATCTATCAATTGGTAAACTACGTACAGTTTGTAAATGTTGAATTTTCGATTAGTAAAATTCAATTATAAATAAAGCAACAAGATTTATTTATAAAACAGTAATTTAAATCCAAAGATCCAAACTTTATTATCAAAGATACTAACTTTATTATAAAGAGTAAAAATTAAATAAGACCAATCTGTTTTTTCTTTATAATAAGATGATCCTAACAACGATACTATCCTTCTCGATAGATTCGTTAGAAGAAAGGGGTAGAAACAGAATGTCCACTCTATTGGACGGAAACAAAAGACAGAACAGAAATAAAAACTAACCTGTTTCGATTGACCTTGACGAACCAGCACTCGAACTTTTAACTGCACGGTATGTTAACCTGTCCTTAAAGGTTTTGGCGGATCCCTTTAGTTGCTGTGAGATTAACACTTAGCCAAACCCCCAGGATTTGATGCAGTATACTTAACACTAACAGCAATAGTGCTAAGTTTAATGCAAGTTTGAGACAGAAACTTAGGTAGAGAATGAGATAGCAAGCACACAGATCGAGAGAGAAGAGAACAGATCGTTTTTCAGTGTATTTCATCAATAACCCAAGGCTTCTATTTATACTGGAAAAATCAAGGAATAATCTCATAATATTCCTTGATTAATCCTCAAGAAACGGAATAGAAGTTAGGGTTGGAGACTAAGTCTCCAACTAATTACCCACGTTTTTCTTTTTGATAAATTAAAATTTTATCTGATAAAATTAAATTAAAACCGAAAATGTTAACTGGAAATTAAGAAAACTGAATAATTATCTGTTCACTATTAAAATAATTATTTCAATATCTCGACCTCTAAAAAGAAAGCTCGTAGCTCGGGGCGAGGCTCCTCAGCTCCGATGCGAGCGTGCGAAGTGCAAAGTGCGCGACTCATCGCGAGAACCGCGCCCACGCCCTCGGCCTCGGCCACGGCCACGCGCGCGCGCGTGTGCGTTGCACTTCTTTGAGACCCCCACCATAAACCCACCATTTTACTCAATACCCACTTGAGAGGATAGGCTTATAAACATTTAATTCTTTTGTGTCTCTACCAATGTGGGATGGAAAAAATTTCCAACCTCACACTAAAATTCCAACAATCCCCCACCAGGTTGGAAAGTTTTCTGACATTCAAAAAAAATGATGTCACAGTGGTGTCACTAAGATTAAACCCCGTTTAATGTGGATATGCAAGAAGAAATCAATTCAGAAGTATCCTTAGGATTTAAACTTTGAATCTTGTGATTACTTCGGCTTATTCACTCACATCACCTTTTGTCTTTGCATTCTCACTGAGCGCGAATATGGCCATGCGCTAAAACCCTGTTTCATGACCTTTTAGAAGAGGAACCACAACTCTTCTTTGAGGCGGCACCACCTCTCAGTCGTATAGGCAAAGTTCTATAACATCTTCGTTGCTTAGATGCCTCTAAACTTTGTTAAGAGAACTAACTCATCCTTGTTCTCGGCAACGACGTACTATCTTATACCTTACATATGGATCTATCATTCGATAGTACCTTCTATCAGTTAAGTAACTTGTTATTACCCTTTAAACTTGAGAGATAGGAGCTCTAAATTCAAGTTGGGTTTCCATTACTAACCAATTCTGAGTGGTTTCAGACCCATGTCTCTGGTAGTTGATCCCACTAAGTCTTTCGTCAGAGGCTTAGTCAATGGATCTGCCAAGTTTCCACGCGACTTGACATACACAATACTAATGGTACCATTTTCTATAAGTTGTCTCACATAATTATGTCGGAGACCTATGTGTCGCGACTTCCCATTATACACAGCATTATATACTTTTGACAGTGTGGCCTCACTGTCACAGTACATAGGAATCGAAGGAGTTGGATGTGGCCATAAATGGATATCTGTCAACAGATCTCTAATCCATTCGGCTTCTTTGCCCGCAGCAGCTAGGGCTATGAATTCGGCTTCCATAGTCGAATGAGCAATACATGTTTGTTTCTTGCTTGCCCAAGAAATCGCTCCACTACCAAGTGTGTAAATCCACCCACTTGTGGATTTAGAATGACTTGAATGATCTATCCAACTAGCATCAGAATATCCTTCTAAGATTCCAGGATGCGTCGTGTATGTCAACTCTAGATCACTGGTTCTTTTCAAGTATCCCAACACTCTACTTATTGCCTTCCAGTGATCTGGTCCCGGATTGCTTGTATATTGAATTAGCCTACTCACAACAAACGCAATATCCGGTCTAGTGCAATGCATTGCATACATCATCCATCCTATTGCACTAGCATACTCTAGTTGAGCCACTGCTCTTCCAGGGTTCTTGTCAAGTTTCACACATGAATCAAAAGGAGTATTGAACTCCTTTATATTCAAATGTTGAAACTTAGTCAGGATCTTCTCTATATAGTGAGATTGACTAAGAGATATTTGAGATCCTGACCTTTTAATTTTAATTCCAAGAATTGTGTCTACTTCTCCAAGATCTTTCATCTTAAAGTTCGAGGATAAGTAGTTTTTCGTCTCATGGATGCCTTCTAGATTGGTTCCGATGATCAGCATATCATCGACGTAAAGACAGATAATTACAGTGGACTCTTTAGTACATTTCGAGTAAATACACCGATCAGCTCCATTGTGTCGGAACCCGAAAGATGTGACAGTAGTGTCAAATCTTTCATGCCACTGTTTTGGAGCTTGCTTTAGACCGTACAGAGACTTAATAAGCCTACACACTTTGTTTTCTTGTCCCTGTACTACAAACCCTTCAGGTTGCTCCATATAAACCTCCTCATTTAAGTATCCATTCAAAAAGGCTGTTTTTACATCCATTTGATGAATATACAGTCCTTTTATGGCTGAGATTGCTATGAGAGTTCGGATTGAACTAATTCTAGCAACTGGAGCATAGGTGTCGAAATAATCGATACCTTCCTATTGTCTATATCATTTAGCTACCAATCTAGCTTTAAAAGCTGAGATTGAACCATCTGGGTGTAGCTTTCTTTTGAATACCCATTTGGAACCTATGGGTTTTGCTCCCTTGGGTAAGTCAGTTAATTCCCAAGTTCCATTTCCCATAATAGAGTCCATTTCATCGTTTATTGCTTCTTTCCATAGTGGAGCATCTCTTGAAGCAGGCCCGACCCTGGCCCATGGCAAGCATGGCTTAGGCCATGGGCAGCAGGGCCCATAAGGGCATCAAAAGTTTAAAAAAAATCTAGTTTAGTAGGATAAGATTTGGAGGCCGCCCAAAAAAAATTAGATTTCCCGTTCTGTTCTCTCGCCTCTCAATCTCTAACTTCTGTCTCATACTCGCAAGTCGCAACCCAATTGCTCGACTCTCAATTGCTCGACTGAACAATCGAACGCCTCTCGCCTCTCGCCTCGCGTTAATATCTCTCAAATTCTCCACTGATTGTGTGGTGGTTTCCCTAAATCGACTAATGTTGTGGATTTGTCGTTGTGAAATCTGCCCTAAATCAACAATGAAGTCGTGGTTGTGGTCTTGTGTGTCGTGGATTCTGCCCTAAATCGACTATTGCTCTCTCAAGTCTCTGTTACGCTGCTCTCTCGATTTCGATTTATACTTCTGGTATATTTCTAAGTTATAATTAACGTTTTTTTTTATAGTTTTGTAGATTAAGGATGTTTCTAAATTAGATTAGGTTTTATTTGTTTATTGTTTAGATTAGGTTTATTTGTTGCTAAATTTGTAAGTTAGGTTAGGTTTATTTGTTTTGTGTTTACTGTTTAGACTTTATACTTAGATTTGTATTTTGTTTGTTCATTGCTTATTGTTTAGACTTTATATTAGATTGTTGTCTTGTTCTGAGTTTCTATGAAAACTAGATTTTTGTTTTAGTTGTTTACTGATTATTGTTTAGACTTTAGATTAGATTGTTGTCTTGGTCTTTTTGATCTTCATCAAAAGAGGAAAATAGCTCACAAATCTTGCTAAATCCCGTATTAATCATTCATTATCTTATATATCCATATAATGTTGAAGACTCCATTATCACATTTTCAGATTTTGAAGTTATCATTCATCACAATTTGTGTTTATTTTACCATGACTGTGTTTATGATTTATCATTATTCAGATTTTCATATACTCCCTTTAAGAATATTATTTTATATTAGTTTGTAAACAGACTAAATGAGGCACAATAGATGTTACTCTATAAATTCAATGATATGAAATGCTTGTTGGTATGGTCTATGTGAGTTATTCTGCTAGTTTTAAAACTTGTTGATATGGCTTAGTAAGTTAGTATGAATAACAAGAAAGGCCTTCTACAAATTGAGTACTTTAATTTGAACTGAGTTTTACAGGCCAGAAGGAGCTGACCATATGGCTGTGGGATTATTTTACAAGTGATGATAAAAGAAGTTGTTATTATGAAGCTACGAACTTAGCAGGCAAGTTGAAAACAACTGGAAGAAAAATGTAAGTTCCTATTGTTACATTTCATGCTTTTTTGATGTATTAATTGAATGGTACCTGTGCTTCTTCAATCCTTTCTATTGCTTCTTCATATGGAAATAGTATTGTTTCATATTGATATTCTTCATGCTTAGTTTACTTTGCATCCCGCCGCATTGTGCGGTTAAATATTTGTTTTTCAACTGAAATAATTTCGTAGGTATATATTAGGGGCAATTTTTTTGACTTTCGCCATGGGCATCCGAAATCTCAGGACCGGCCCTGTCTTGAAGACATGGCCTCTTTATAAGTCTTAGGATCATCTTCGATGTTAATCGAAAGAATGACTTCTCTAGTCACTTTCTTATGAGTTCCTTCCACTAGATAGGAGAAGAAATCATCTCCTAGACTTTTCTCTTTTCTTACTCTAGTACTTCTACGTGGTTCGTCAACCTTGTTTGAGGTTTTCGAACTGTCACGAGATGTGCTAGGAAGATTTGGAGCCAATATTCTTTTCGAGTTTTCAGTATCTTTTGAAAACTTGTCTTCAAAAAATTCCACATCTCTGGATTCCACTATCACTCCTGTTTCTTTATCCAATAATCTATAAGCCTTGCTATTTCTAGCATATCCTACGAATATGCTTTTAATGGCACGGGCTCCCAATTTAGATCGTTTTGGATCAGGCGTACGATAGTAAGCGATACAACCCCAAACTCTAAAATAGTCCAAGTTTGGCTTTCTACCTTTCCATAGCTCATATGGGCTGGTTGGAATCACACGACTAGTGATTCGATTGTGAATGTGGCAAGTAGTTAGTAATGCTTCTCCCCAAAGATTGTTTGGTAAACCCGCTTGGTTCAACATACAGTTAACCATCTCAACAAGGGTTCGGTTCTTACGTTCCGCCAAACCATTCTGTTGGGGAGTAAATGGTGAGGTGCGTTCATGTTTGATGCCATTCTCTTCGCAGAATGTATCAAACTCTCGATTGAAGTATTCACCTCCTCTGTCTGAGCGTAGTATTTTTATTTGTTTTTCTAGTTGATTTTCTACTTCAGCTTTATAAAGTTTAAAAGCATCAAAAGCTTCGTCTTTTGAATGTAATAAATAAACGTATAAAAACCGACTGAAGTCATCACAGAATGTAATGAAATACCGTTTACCACCACGGGTAAGTATTCCATTCAATTCACAGATATCAGAGTGAATCAACTCTAAAATAGTTGTATCCCTTTTGACTGATGGAAAAGGTTTCTTAGTAAACTTTGATTTTACACAAGTTTCACATTTTCCGAAATCTTTGTTATCAATTTTTATTAATCCTTTATTTTGCATTTTTTCAATATTTTTAACATTTGTGTGTGCTAAACGATTATGCCATAATGATATTGAACACGCAAAATACTCAAAAGAATTAATTTCATTAAAATCGGAAGCAATTACATCAATCATGGAAACAGAATGACCTATACTATTCTCAGACAAATTCGAAACATTACTACCAACTGATTCACTAGTACTAGCATCAGAACTGTCATCACCCTCCCCAAACAAACTAAGGCGATACATACCAAGTTGACGGTATGCCTTGCCAAAGAAACGTTGTCGCTTGTGAAACACTATCTTCCCAGCCTCCATAGCAATTCCAATCCCATTTTCATCAAGCTTGCTTAGGGATACCAGACACTTGCATACAGTAGGCACGTGTAACACGTTTCTCAAAGTTAAGGTTTTTCCCGAAGAAAACCTTAGATGAATAGTCCCAATACCCGCGATAACTGCTCTACCGCGGTTTGCAGTCACAATATGTCTTCCGTCATCAATCGGATTGTACTCAGAAAATTTGGATCTGGAGTCACGTACATGAATCGTGGCTCCAGAATCCAAGTACCAACCACCTCTTCCATCCATCACCCTGGTTGAATCTTCAGCTATCATGTCGATCTCATCCATGCTCAGATTTGCCACTAGATGTTCTAAGTCTACGACCGCATTAGCTGCGGCCGGTGGGCCAGACTTTCGCTGCCTACATTCCCTTGCATAATGCCCCGTCTCTCCGCAGACGTGACACTTCCCAGTTCTCTTTGGTCCCTGACTTGTTGACTGACCAGGCCTTTTGAAGTTCTTCTTTTGTGGACCCAAATTCCACTTTTTAGCGGGTCCAGAAGACTTCCCCTTTCCTTTGCCACCAGCCTGCACGCTGTTGGCACTCATAATGGCCTTGCCCTTTTTGTCCCGATTTCTCACCTCTTCCTCAATCCTGATGTGTTTTATCAAATCGTCCAAAGAATAGTCTTCGGACTTGTGCATCATACGTTTTTGAAAATCCTTCCATGATGGGGGCAATTTATCAACAACAGCCCCCACAAGGAAGATTTCAGGAAGAGGAATATTGAGAACTCTCATTTTATTTTCCAATACTTGAAGTTCATGTATTTGTTCAAGTATTGGCTTATCATCTATCATTTGAAATCTTAAGTATCGAGACACAAGATATTTATTGGTTCCTTCTTCTTGTGCCTTGTACTTAAATTCCAAAGCAGTCCAGAGTTCTCTAGGACATGTTATCGGGGCATAAAGATCATACAGTCTATCAGATAAGGCACTTTTTATGTACCCACATGCCAGTGTTTCAGACTCCTTACGGAGTAGCCACTGCTTATCCAGATCAGCTATTCTGGCGAAATCAGGTTCTCTCCCGGCTTCGGGAACAGGGTTATCGGGAATGGGTGGTAGAGTCGGGTCCAAGACAAAAAACAACTTTAAAACCATAAGCATGAATTTGACTTTTTCAGCCCAACGGGTATAGTTTGACCCGTCGAAGCTGTCCAGTTTTACCAACTCTTGTTGCATCAAACGAACGTTGCCGGTATCCATTTTTTCCGAAAACAAAACCTTTAAGATTGTTGAATTTTCGATTAGTAAAATTCAATTATAAATAAAGCAACAAGATTTATTTATAAAACAGTAATTTAAATCCAAAGATCCAAACTTTATTATCAAAGATACTAACTTTATTATAAAGAGTAAAAATTAAATAAGACCAATCTGTTTTTTCTTTATAATAAGATGATCCTAACAACGATACTATCCTTCTCGATAGATTCGTTAGAAGAAAGGGGTAGAAACAGAATGTCCACTCTATTGGACGGAAACAAAAGACAGAACAGAAATAAAAACTAACCTGTTTCGATTGACCTTGACGAACCAGCACTCGAACTTTTAACTGCACGGTATGTTAACCTGTCCTTAAAGGTTTTGGCGGATCCCTTTAGTTGCTGTGAGATTAACACTTAGCCAAACCCCCAGGATTTGATGCAGTATACTTAACACTAACAGCAATAGTGCTAAGTTTAATGCAAGTTTGAGACAGAAACTTAGGTAGAGAATGAGATAGCAAGCACACAGATCGAGAGAGAAGAGAACAGATCGTTTTTCAGTGTATTTCATCAATAACCCAAGGCTTCTATTTATACTGGAAAAATCAAGGAATAATCTCATAATATTCCTTGATTAATCCTCAAGAAACGGAATAGAAGTTAGGGTTGGAAACTAAGTCTCCAACTAATTACCCACGTTTTTCTTTTTGATAAATTAAAATTTTATCTGATAAAATTAAATTAAAACCGAAAACGTTAACTGGAAATTAAGAAAACTGAATAATTATCTGTTCACTATTAAAATAATTATTTCAATATCTCGACCTCTAAAAAGAAAGCTCGTAGCTCGGGGCGAGGCTCCTCAGCTCCGATGCGAGCGTACGAAGTGCCTATCTAAAATGGTATGTCTTATGCTCTGTACTACTGCAGTAGCTCAAATTATTTTACTTTCAGGTAAAGGACATCTTAATTGAGGAGTCAAATGTTCAACCAGTCAATAGTCCAATTACTCGAATGACTGTTTGCGGCAATATTCATGGCCAATTACATGATTTGATGAAACTCTTTCAGATCGGAGGTCAAACAAATTACTACATCTTTATGGTAAATTTGGGCTACATATAAACAATTCTGCATTTTTTTTTATGCACTAGCTTATAAGAATTATGAAGATGTATATGTATTCTAGAAGTTCCTTATGAAGTTTTCACAATACTTTTGCTTCAAAAAACAAGGTAACTAATATTATATGGATATTGGGTTACACATACATGGTTATATATATCTATGTATACATTCAAAATGTCGTGATTGAAAAGAATATACATTATTAATAGGCATAAGCTTTGCGAGTAACTGCCTGAATGTTGATGCCTCCCAATATTAGTGGGGTTGAAAAAAAAGTTTTAATTCCATTATGTAGCTGAAAAAAATGAGGTTCATTCAAGGAATCGAAGTTCAAAAAAAAAACTTTAGCAAAATAAAACTTGGCTTTCAAAGCTGGAATTGGAACTATTATATATTAATCATACCTCTCTCTATATGTATTTTATAGTTGTTTTTTTCTTATGGCTATACAATTTTTTTGTCTTCCGAGCATTTCCTCTATATGTATTTTATAGCTTCTGCCTTTTCTTATGGCTACTAATCTATTTAATAATTGCGGATTACAATCATATTTTGGTGATTTAAATTGGTTATTATACGACGGACAAAAGTATATAAATGTCCTAATAAAACGTAACGTGTTACAACAAGTTTATAGTATGTTTTAACAAGTGTTTTTTGTTAAATATTTTTAAAATAAAATGTTGTATTAGATATTTTATACGACACTACTTGAAAAAATTGTTCTATAAACAAATATTCTATAAAAAGATGCAAGGGTTTATAGGACATTCTTCAAAATTGTCTTGCTAATGTGATACTTTATTTTAAAAATATTCTAAAAACTTGTTAAAATGCTCAAAACCGTTTTATAAACCTATATTGTGAGAATATAAAAAAGAAAATTAAAGAAAAGAAAAAGGCTAAAACACTTGCGGTTTGTAACTTTGAATATCAATACTTTAGGTTGAAATAATAAAGCTAAATATTGTGAGAATATAAAAAGAAAAGGTTAAAAAAATGTTTACATGTGAATGATTGAAAAAATCCATTTGAAGATGCATATGTGAACACCTATAGATTTTTTTTAATATTTGCAGTGATTTACGTAGGAACCTCTCTTTTAATTTTCCATTTTTACCTTGTCACGATAGTTGGTCTTCTTATTTGAACCGGCCCCTGCTCTATATACGAAAATTTATATAATTACATGTGCAAGGTTTAATACATAAGAATATACATAACATTATATATAAAAGCAGTTTAGAGGGGTTCAAACCGGTATCTCAACACGGACTAGACCAGACTACCCGGTTTAACATTATAACCCAATTTTGTTTTTGTATGTAAATCCACAGGTGTTTCTTATGGGCTTGGGATAACCCAATTCGATTCAAGAGGTAGTGGAATAAAACTCAAATCACCCAAATCTTGAATTTAAGAATCACTTTAAACTCACATGCAAACAAATTCAAACTCAAACACACATTAAGTGAAATATAATAAGAATCAATTTCGTTTGGTTTGTTATTTAAACCACATACAATTAAATAAACTTTTTCAAGGGGTTTCGTCTCCTTTTTACCCAAATAAAAATTACCTCTTACAAAACCGATACGATTGGCACCAAACCTTTTGATACAACAATCAGCTCAGGCTAAACTCATCGATTTACTTCAATTGGATCTGAATCATTGATTCGATTCAAATTCGTCTCAGAAGCATGGAAGTTTAATTATCATTGACTGCTCTGGCTTAATTGATATTTACAGCACAGTGGCGGGCCCATGATTTTTGCGGAGCTGGTCATATTTAAGGTGGATCAAAGCCCTGCAAAGTCGTCTGTTGTGTTCTTAGTTGAATTCCACCATTTCAAAGGATCTTTAAAGTCTTTTTGGTTGATTTTGAGAGACTTTTTCAGTTTTTTGGATGATTTATGTCAAATCATTGATTCGATTCAAATTCGTCTCAAAAGCATGGACGTCTTTCATCGACTGTTGTAACTTTATTGCTACTTACAACGCAGTGGCGGACCCAGGACTTTTGCCAAGCCGGTGCACCTTTAAGGGATCAAAGCCATGCAAAGTCATCTCATGTTTTTTAGCCAAATTCCACTGTTTCGAGGGATTTTTTTAAGTTCTTTTTGTTGATTTCGAGGAACTTTTTCAGTTTCTGGTTGATTTTCAAGAGATTTTTTTGATTTATTTCAAGAGTCTTTTTTGGTTTCCGGTTGATTTTCAGGAACTTTGTCTTTTTTCCCGTAGATGTTCCTTGTATTTTCTAATATCCTTGAGCACCTTTCAAAATTTAGTGGGGCACCTTTCATCTCCAAAAGAAATTTTCTTACGAAAGTAAGTTGAACGGGTGCACAAAACCCCACTTGGGGCTTAATTAATACGTCCACCCCTGACAACGCTCCCCACACTCATCCACACCATGTGCTTTTAAGGTATGATAATCTCGAAATAATGAAGGAAAGTTTAATTTGTTTTGTTGATGATGACACTTTCTCCCAACAAAAGTTTGTTCCGACTATGCCCGTGCGTATTAAACCACTCCATGAATCAAGAACACTCGGTAGCTCTTACGGTTTGTTGTCCTTGTACGGTTTCTATCTATTCCCTAGTAAGTAATTATGGTCCCATAGAGAATGACCGATTGAGAGGTTAATGGAACAAATAAGATGTTACTAAATTCTTACCAAGCGACATTTATCTCTGGCTGAATCAAAGGTGGGCTATGAATGACATATTTCATGTAAGTGTTAGCTGAAGTTCAAATCATACATGTTACATGATGTGTCTCCTTTTAAGTATTTGGTCTCTCAGACTTGAATTAAACAACATGGTACATTTTAGTTAGTTGTTACACACTTAAATATATTTTTTCTTTATACTTGGATGTGATCCATACATGCGTCAAATTATATAATTAATCTATTCTTCTTCTTCAAATTAGCAACGGTAAGATATATTAATAATTGTGTTACACATGGGTGTTTGCGGTCTAATGTGAGTGGTTTAATTCTCTTTTAATAATCAGACCGTGAATTGTGATTTGAATTTTTTTTTCAAATCATGTGGTTTGAAATGAAGTAGCCAAATCAGTCAAACCAAACCACAAAATGCGGTATGATGAGACTCGTTTAGGCTATTTAAAAAAAATATAAATATGATGTGAGACATTGGTGGTGTCGCTAAATCAAGAGCCGAATAAGAAGTGAAGAACTCGAAAAACACTCAAGAGGGCAGAAGTCACATAAGGAACAAAAAAATGGGTTATAAATTAAAATAGCCATGTTTCACCGGTGGTTTTACCTCTTAGCCATTTTTCTCCGAGTTTTACCAAAATAGCCCTAGGTCCACAATACATAGGTCTGCAACTCAAAAACAACAAAAAAAAATACGAATCAGATCGATTTTCCTTAAAAATAATTTTTTTACTCAAATCCGTAATTGCAAACCTCGGATCCACACTTCCTGACCCAGGTCCCCAATATACAAAATAAAATAATAAAAATCGAGCACATTCGCATTTTTTGTGTTTTTTTAGCAATTGTGGACCTAATTTTTACGACCTATGATTATTTTGGTAAAACTCGAAAAGAATTGGCTAAGAGGTAAAATCACTAGTAAAAAATTACTATTTTAATTAATTTCTCTAAAAAATTATGTCTCAAACTTCCCAATCATATCAATCAGGTGGTGATAAATCAAATCTATATCTATCTAAAAGGAAAACCTACAAATGATGATGTGGCACAATGTTAGAGTAGTATTCACCTAAAAGAATTTTCTCATTGTTTTGAATTTTTTTTAAATACCAATAAATTAAAGACCTTTCTACCCTTAAATGAAAATTGTGTACTTCATTATAAGAATGATCATTTGGTAATTTTACTTCCTATTTAATTAACTTTAACCTTCAAACTATCCAACTTCCTATATGCATTCATTTAGGATTCTTAGATAGAAAATATGTAGTTTTTTTGAATATTTAAAATATTAAATACATTAAAGACTTCAATGCCCCTCTATGAAAAATGCATTTTATATTTCAAGAAGGTTACTTTGGTAATATTGGCACCACTTTGATTAGCTTTTAGTATCAAACCATCCATCTTCTTATATTAATCAAATTTTTATTGCAATTTATGTTAATCAATAATTTATTTTCACTTTTTTATGTTATTAACCATTCATTTTTCTACATTTATTTTAATTAACCATCCATTTCCTCTTATTTAAACACACATGTTTTTTTTCACTTATTTGTCATACAACAACCTACCTCCCATTATTTCCTTCTAACACATTTTCTCTTACTAAAAGATCAGCCTGTGGACTTTTGTTTGTCATTGTGTTGATTTCATATGATGTTTATTTTGTGTTTTTTTTTGTAGTAATTGACACAAATAGAAACAAGTTCTAAAGATCGCCAAATATCCGAAAGAGCATCAAAGTCTCATCACCATGTTACACATATACGTTACTAAATGTAAGTCTTTCATTCAACTAATTTTTCAATTTCAATCTATTCTTACTTTTGTCTATTTTAGAATTTCATGAGGTATTATTATCTTTATTCTTATTTCTATATTTTTTTCTTTCGAACATAACATGCAATACTAAAATTGTATATTGTTTATTCAAATATAACATTGTTACTCGCAAACAGGTTGCAAATCTATATTTTTATATTCACTTATTGTTTGATGTATATACTAATAGATTTTTAGTGTTACATTTGAGAAATTAAAGTTTTATGTGAATGTAAATCTACTAATACTATCCAAAGTTTATTTTCTTGACCTTCAATGATTGAATCATATTTAAAACTAGACCAATTTTCATTTACGAAATTACTTTTTTGCTTCATACAATTTAAGAGTTCCAACAATGATACTTTGCTACAATTTAATGAGATTTATACCATGGTCAACAATGTTATCGAAGATTATCAATTTAGAAAATGAAACTGGTACATCTCCTCCACACAAGAAAAGTAAAAAATAAAGGTGTTTGACAATGCTATTTAATCGTGTTAAGTGACATTTGCCTCGATCCAAATTTTGACCTAGATTGCAAAAAAAAATCAAAAAAATACTATTTAAAAAGAAAAAATATTGGAAGAAAATAACTCTACGACTAAATGAAAAAGGAGTTGGACACTTGATATTTTTTTTTGAATTAGATTTTAAATACTTCTATATCTTTTTTATATTTATGATAAATATAAACACTTTTTATATTACATTTAATCATGTATTATTGTATTTTTTTAAAGACGCTTATAATTTTTAAAAATATTATAATAGTTGGTTTTTAAATATGAAGGTTATTTAAACTACATATTTGAATAATAATAATAATAACATAAATATTTGATAATATAGTTTTATTAAGTAATAACTGATATATTTTGTTTATTTATTGTTTCTATTTATTATAGGTTTATATATTTATAATTTTATTTTTAGTTATTATGGTGTTAGAGTTTTGTTTATTCTAAATCTTTCACTATGTTGGAGCATTTTGACTTATTTTTTATTTTTATGTTATTTTTTGTATCAATTTATTTTAAACGACGTCAATAAATGTTATATAAAAATATTTAAACTATATTTGTTATTAATAATTTTCATCACACATCCAACATATTTCATAACTCTATTAATTGAATAGGCTCAAAACCAATATTTATTTAAAATAAAGTATTGTACATGGACTTGCACCTATTATGTATTTAGAAATGGTTAATAACATAAATTAAAATAGATATGTCAAATTACTAAAAAGTCCCTCACTTTTACTGAAAATTTAAGTTACATATGAACATAGAGAAGTCTTTTAACATATTAAACATTTTAAAAAGTCAAAAATTTGAGAAAAATGATAAGAGATTATACGTATTAAAATATGCTACATTATCTCTTCAAGACCTCTCTTATGTACAAAATTATATAGACTTGGGATAATGGGAGACCATGATGTTTTCGTAAGACCGTTAAAACCACAAAATAACACTGAAACTCCATAGCAAAAAACATTGAGAAGTTAGAAAAAAACTTCGAACCTTCATAGGAAAAACATGTGAAGTTTTACCTTCACAGAGTACCAAACACTATATATATAGTCAATGAAAATGATTTTTACATTTTTGTTAACATTTATTTTGATCATCGCGCAACGCGCGATATCAAACACTAGTTTTTATTTAAATTAAATTTATTTAAATTATATTCATATTCTCTTTTTGGTAATGTATATTGATATAGCGGAATGAAACGTAAAAATTTGATACAAAAGGATTTTTATTACTTCATAAATAACAAGAGATGAAGAAGAACATATGAAGAACTTAAAACCCTAAATTGAATAGAAGTCTAAAAGGCTAAAACTGTAAATGGTCACCACCCTTAATTTAAATGGAGAAGTTCAGAAATATTCAACAATTTTTTTCATTTAAAATGATTAAGTTCCTGAATTGTTTTTTTAATAAAAAAAATTGAACTTTCTGGTTTCGAAGGATTAAGTCCATAAACATTTATTCTAGAATAAATTAGAAAAATTGGTTACCTAACCCTAAAAAGATACCGGTCAAGAAAGTTTTAAAGTAAAAAAAAAAACTAAATCATTTTACCGTTCCCAAACTCTACATCATTCAAACCTTCGCCACCCCTCGTCTCCCCATCATCATCTGCTCTCCAATACTGTCCATCACCGCCTTTGACCCCTGTCATCGATCTCACTCTTTTTTTATCAGGATTTTTTTTTTAATTTCACTTATCACCCTCTTTTGATTTGTCTATACATGTTGGTTATAATGTTGTAAAAGAGGAAGAATAGAAAGACAAAAAGAACATATTAGAAAGACGGAGATCAGTGGCATGGGCCAATGACGGTAATGGGCGATATGGAGAACGGACAACAATGAGGTGACAAAGGGGAGTGATGTCGTTGGGTGCAAGGGTTTGAAAAGTGTAGGGTCTGAGCACGGTAAAATTGATTTAGTTTTTTTTTTTACTTAAACACTTTTCTAGCCGGTTACAAGTAGTTTTTTTTTGTTAGAATAATTAATGTAGGTAACCAAATTTTAAAAGTCTAATGATTTATTTATTAAAAAAAATGCTAAGAGACTTAATCATTTTATGAAAAAAAAAATCAATAATTTTTTCATTTAAAAAAGAGTTTAGATACTTCATAATTCAAAATGGAAAAATCTGTTAGATTTTTATGAACTTTTCCCTAATTTAAACTTAAGAAACCTAAGTCCATTTTATAACTTTGCTACTTACTTTGTTAGCCCAAAATGCAAAATAAGTTAAAGTGAAAATTTGGAAAAAAACCATATATATATTTATCTACATATATAAAATATACATATTGTAAACGGGTGGTGAGATCGGTTAAACCATATATGAAATTTTTTCAAAGCATAGACCGGACGAGAAAGAGCAGTCTGGTTTAGTCATTTTCCAATCCACACATACCTGTCAAAAACAATCCGGTATGGTTCGGCCCATCCCTTTTCACGGTCCTTTGGAATTTTTTTGGACACCCTTAGTACAACAAAATACTGTAAAAAATAATTTTGTACATACACATATAAACCTACCTAGGTCGGTCTTTGTCTATCATCATTTGAAAAGCAATTGTTAGGATCTCACATATATTCAAGAACAATTTGTCTTTATTACATAATTTTATGTAATAAATCTAATAAATAATCGTTTACAATATTTTGTTTTCTTCTAAAATAACAAATACTTGCATATCGGGTGACATAACCATTCAATTTCTTTGATAAGACTGAAACCCACACCTATCTCTCGTGTTGTTTTTGGAATCATCTAAAATTAGAGGTGCACAAAAAATATTAAACCTATTTAATTGGGCCCAACCAAAAACACCCACGAAACTTAGGCCCACTCTCGATCTTTCAGTCCGTTCGAGCCAACTTTTTTTCAGGGTCAGGTTAAAATCCGACTTGAAAAAGGCTCAAATAGCTTGATTCCTCTTGCAACTCCAAAGCCTGAAATGTCCCCAAAAAAGTCGGGGTTTTCTTTTGCTGACTGAAAAATGGACTTGGAAGGCCCGGGTCCATGTCCGAAAAATCCATGTCCTTACACATCTATATCTCATTTATGAAGAGCAAAAATTATGTCAAATCCATTTATAGGTGAAAATATTACAATTTTTTTAAAGACAATTAACCAGTTGAGCTAAATGAAGAAACTTCAATAAAGTTGGAGTGTCAAATCATTAACAATATACCATTCTAGAAAAAGCTAAATATTATCTTATCGGATACATATGGTAAGGATTGAAAATTTTATCGGGTAATTGAGTGTGACAACTTTTATTCAGTGAGAGTTACAAAGTAAATTGTTGCATACGATGTCGTTTTGATGGACTAGAATCTTGTCTGATAAAATAAATGAGAGTTACAAAATAAATTGTTGCATACGGGTCAAAAAATTTCAAAAGTCCTGTTCTATATCTCAATTCTACATTAGTACACCTTTTGGAACGACCAGTCTTCTTCCAAACTAAAAAACTATCTCTAAAATCACGTAAAATTATGTAATAAATCAATAAATAATCGTTTACAATTAGATTTGATTATGATGTTTTCTTTTTAGAATTTTATTTATGATTTTTTTTTTTAATGAGGTCAACGAAGGGTAGAAGGAGTTGGTGAAAGCATACTAACATGCGAATCTCAGTTACCAAAAATAATAGCATTAATATTAGTTGGCTGACAACACCAATTTAGTATTTAATTCACTCACTCCACTTAATCTGCTTACCTCTATTCTATATTTATATATACATACATATTAATTACATTAGTACTTATATACCCATCAACCTTATAAGTTATAACACAACATATTTATTACATATTAAAATAAAAGATTGTGTTATAGTGATAAGTTGAGGTTAATTAACGTGATAAGGATGAGAAGTGGTTATCAACTGTTGGATGAGAAATGAATGCACATTAGAATGAGATGCACCAGATCAGTTCCTTTTAAACCGCAATTGATGAGAGGGCGTTTGATTAAAAATGATTAACGATTCAGATCTATTTCTCACATGATCATTCGCCTTAAAATAAAAACGTATAAACTATAAATACTTGTGTTAGAAAAAAAGACGGGTCAAACGCACTACAAAACACATGATTTTTATCTACAATAATTATCTAGGGAAATTTTTGTTGACGATTACCGACGGATTACCCACAAAAATACTAATGGTTCCGGTAAAATCCAATATTTTTCAAAGAAATGAATAATTCAAGACCCTGAGTAATGTGTCATTGATTAGAGTTTTCCTAACAACAATTTATTCACCAACTTTTATGACGGTTTTGTGAAGAATCACTTATTTAGTGAAAGATTTTTTCAAGAATTTTTTTTTAGGTAAAAGACTTCCATTTAGTAGTGATGGGTTGGTAACATGTAAATACAAGTTTGATTAAAAAAGAGACAAAAACATAAACTTATTTGTTTTTAACACAAATATTATTCTGTTAAGAATATATATTATGTTAATCATCTACTAATGTTAACAAATAGTTGTTTCATACATTGAAAATGTGTTAGAATCGGGACAATTCCTTATCATATGCACTCCTATTTAATTATGTTTGAATTCATACATTAAAAATGTAAAAAATAAATCATATAAAAATGACATATTGTATTCGAAACAATGTTTTTGACCATACACCTACTATACATAAATAAATATGTGTTTAATTAAGCAAGAAAACAAATAATTTACCAAACCGATCTCGTATTTTGATAAATTAATTGTTTTCTTTTCTAAACTCGTTTATACATACATACATAAAAAAAAATATTAATAACCATTAACCACTCCGAATTATTATAATAATAAATCACTGAAATCTGTAGTTCAAACTCCCAAACACTAGAAGCATCTGCATGTGTTTCCAATAATAAATACTATATTTCATGGACTAATGTGCCTGTTTATTTCCTAATAAACATTTGAATCCTAAATTTATATTAGTTGCTAAATTTATTTCTTAAATAAAGCTTTTTGATAATATTCTTTATTAAAGCTTATAATTAAATTTACATAATTTATAAGAATCTTTGATTTAATTTTAACTCATTTATATTAATTTGAATTATATTTTGTAAAATAATAGGTCGAACATAATTATAAAAAATTAGTTGATATAACAGATAAAATTATTTAGAAATCACTTAAAATATAATTATAATGTTATTTCTCATAAATTGTTTCATTACAAAGTTAGATTATTATTTTAGTGAATAATTTTTTAGTTATATTTAATATATTAATTATTTATAGAATCAAAAAAATTATTTATTAATCAATGCAACCAACTGTAATGAATAATAATATTTTTTCATTATATTTAATTTAGTTAATTGTGAAACTTTTTATGAAAACTTTTACGGGACGTTTGGTTCGCATAATGAAATTTGATGGAATTAGAATCCATTTAATGAATTTGACTTTGAATAAATTGGAATGGAATTTGACCACACGTTTGGTTGGTAGGAATTGGATGGAATTCAATTTTTTCACTTTAGCTAAGGAGTGATGAATTCCTTTTTTTTAACGGCATAAAACATTTATTACCACAAGAAAGAATACCAAGTTACAATCAGCTGGGGCCCAACCCAGAATAGGAGCAAGACAACCGAAAACAGTAACACAACCCCTAGAACCAACTAAACGAACAAGCAATGAAATAAAGAAAAGATGACTGGGAGGTTTGCGAGCAGCAAACCACCGCAAGAGCCAAAAAACAACGAGACATCCCACCGATAACAGCCCTGAACTTAACCTAACAACACCGAACATCACCGAGCAGTCGAAGGCCGCAACCCAACTAAACCAAGGATGCAGCTCCTTGCTATTGACCATGTTGTTGTCCAGACGACTTTCAGCAAGAACCGACCTCGAGCAAAAGCATCAAAACAACAGTTTTGCCTTAATTTGTGGAATTCCATGGAATTGAAAGAATTCCATCATGATCGATATGTGAACCAAACAAAGAAATTGGAATTTGGTCAAAATAATTATTCTTTCCAATTTCTTCAAAATCCATGAACCAAACACCCCCTAGCTTTCAAAATCAGAATAAACAAATTATATTGGTTTCAATCAAATCAAAATAATCAATTTTTAAGAATAGGATGTTGTTAATAACGATTATTAAAATCAAATAAGTAAATTAAAAACGATGTAAAGATAATCTTTTGTTATTTATTTACCAAGATACTAGTAGAAACGATTAATTTAAGTCTAGAAAAATCAAAATCAAAATCAAAATTAAAATTAAAATTAAAATTAAAATCAAACTCGCTTTTTTGAGAAAAAAGAAATACAAAAATTAAAAATCCACACTCATTAATGAGGTCAGCTTTCAAGGGCCTTGTATATGACAACGAAGCAAGGTAAAATAGCCCTAGGATTAAAAACGTACAACTCCTCAAGGTTTGAGTACAACCCAGCATAGCCAGCCACCGAGTCGTACGGTCCATCTTCCTCCGGCGGCGCGTCCTCCCCCACGCGCTTCACTTTCCCTGCAATAACCCGACATACCAGCATCGCCCGCCGCCCATGTGCATCAACCCCGAGACAATCATGTGCCCTACCACTACTAGCGGTAGTACGGACGCCGCCCTTCGCTCCACCATCACCGCCGCCGATGCCGCCGGACTTGGGGCCTTGAAACCCGTGGCGGATGACGGTGCAAACGCCGCAGCCGGGGACGGAGCTGCAGAGGGTGGAGGAGTTGCGAGATCCGAGAGAGCAGGAAAGGGTGGTGCAGTGGAATCGGAGGAGCTCGTTGCCGTCGGCGGCGCACCGGGAGGCGGTGGCGGTAGCGGTGGTTCGGATCTTAACGGCGTCACGGCAGTCTTCGAATCGTTGGATAGTCCGACGTGTGTTGTGGACTTTTAGGATCCGTTCGATGGTGAAGATCGGATGGTCTCTTTTGAGCCAGCTGGATTTGAATATTATCTCGACAATATTTCGACCCGAATCTTCCGGACCCAGCTCCGACACTGTAACGAAATTAAATGATTTGAAAGTTACATAAATGCCCCTGCCTGCTACAAATAGCCAAATGCAATTAATATCCCGCTAAATAATGCCCTTTTCGTGTTTCATATATTCAAATACTAGTGTCGGTCGTTGATCTGTTTCAATTTTTTTCCCCTAAAAAATATAGTAATATTTTAGGAATTTATACGATATTGGAAATAATACTTATAAGAATATATATATTTGGAAAAACAAATGTTAATTTAAATAATTAGATAAATAATTTTAATATGGTTAAGTTAGTATGAAAAAAAATTCATATCTTATTTTTAGTAGAAGAGGTTTTGAATTCATGGCTATAGCTATGGAATATTAGGTATATGATACAAAAGTTATGAATCTTTTATATGGGTTAGGTTGACGTGAGACCAACATGTTTTCGTGAGACCCGTGAGACTACTATTTTACATTTGAAACTTCACGGTAAAACACTATGAAGGTAAAAAAATCCGAACTTTCACAGTAAAACATTGTGAAAGTTTTTACCTTCATGGTGTTTTTATGTAAAGTTTTAAGTGCAACAACGTGGTCTCATGTGATCCTAAGTCTCTTTTATATTATATTAAATATTGAATAATAAATTATGAAATATATTATAAATAAATTAAAAAAACAAAATTTTGATGAGGAGAACATATTACCAGCATGTCTAACCGCTTGATGATGTTCCAAACTCTCCATTTTAGGGAACACTTCTCCACATTGTGAACACACACAAATGCTACTTCTTGGTAAGGTATACCTACAAAAACAAACATATAAATCCCATGTTTAATTTTAATTGTCATTTTAAAATAATGAATATTAAAAATAAAAATAAAAATAGGTTTTTCTCCCAAAGATTGTGATTCCTTAAAGATAATTCAGAAATTTGAGGATTCTTGTGGGATTAACTCGTTTTTAAATATGCTACTCAAAGGTCACCGATTCAAGTCTTGCAAGATTATCAGGGATTATTCTGGCCATAATTCAGGACCTGAATTAGTCGAGGTACGCTCAAGCTGATTCGAACACCCACGAGTAACAAAAAGAAAGATGAAACCAATACATTTTTTAAGAACCCCCCGTTTGTAACAAAGTTTTTGAAAAATATTTGAATGAATTTTGTTTAGTAATATAGGTAACGAGATCAGCTTAGCTTAGGCACACATCGACTAATTCTAAAAAGTATGAAAATAACACAAAAAAAACGGAAAACCAGAATTAATTAATAATGTATGCTTGTGATTTGCTAATTATTAATTGGATTCAAACTCAATACCTTTGAGATCATATCTTTTTTATAACCATTTAAACAAAAACCAATTACTTCTAACCTAAATAAAAATTAAAAAAAAAAGGAAAATAAAAAAAAATTGAATTTGAGATTAATTGAAATTAGACCTTGAAGGATCAACAATGGCATGACACTCATAACACCCAGAAAGCTTCCTAAACTGCATGCCTCTCGAACATGACGTGTAACTTCCCTGACCATTAGATCTCACCGAACCCATCAACGACCTCGATGACGACGACCCACCACCAGCCGCCGTTGACTGTTTTTTCCGGCTAAGAAGACCGGAATCCAGACCAACACTGCTACTTTCCGGCGAGTTATCAGCTCTATCAACAACCCTCGTATTCCCATGCACAACATCACGAAAACTACAAATAGAGCTACAAGAACTCAATTTCGAATACCCATTTGAGTTCTTAATCGGAATATGAACCTTATTATTTGATCCACCATGAAATACATCCATTTGTTTGCAGGTCAACAAGTTCTTGAATTGATCCCATGAAGAAGATGAAGATGATGGGTTTTGTGATTTGGGTTTGGGTTTGGATTTGGGTTTAGATTTTGGTTGGATTTCTTTTCGTTTGATGTGGTTTGTGGGTTGTACCTTTTGGGGTTCGGAAGAAGATGGGAAAGTGAGAAGTGCCATGAAATGAAAAAAGGTGGAAGATTTGAAAGAAAAGATGGGAAAATGAGAGAAAAAGATTGTTGTTCGAAGGTTTTTTTGGGTCCTTTAATGGAGGATTGGATGTAAAAGAAGGGTGAATTGATATGGAGATGGTTTTTTTTTTTAATATAAAATTTAAACAATTAAATAAAATAAGAGTAAATTACGTTTTTAGTCCCTTTGGTTTGTTCAAAATTTCTATTTCCGTTCTTATGGTTTTAAATTACGATTTTCATTCTTATAGTTTATAATTCATTACTTTTTTTCGTTGTTTAGAGATCTTTACCTAAATAGTCATTCTACACTAAAAAATTGGTATTTTAGTCATTTTTCTCCCATTTTTACCAAAAATGTCATTACATTCGCAAAAACTAGTTCCACAATTGCAGACCTAGCTAAAAAGACACAAAAAAAACGAAAATGATAAACTTTCTAAAAAAAATTATTTTTTACGAACCTGGGTATGAAAATTGCGGATGTATTGAAATTTTGATAAAAGAGGGAGAGAAATAGCTAAAACACCAACTTAAGAAGATAAAATGGCTAATTAAACTAATTTCACAAATCATAAGGACCAAAACAGAAATTTCAAAATCATAGGGACAAAATTCGTAATTTTAATAAACCATAGGGGCTAAAAACATAATTTACTCTTATTTTATTTTATTTAATTGTTTAAACTTTATATTGTAAATCATTTTTCTTTTACATGTGTCATTTAGTAAAATGTGTACTTTTTTTTATCCAAAAAAATGGTGAGAAAAATAATGGAGAAAGTACATTTTTTTTGTCTGTGTGGTTTGTTAATAAAATTGCGATTTTCGTTTTTGTGTTTTTAAGACTACATTTTTTTTATTGTTCGTTATTCATTGTCTTTTTTTTCTTAGAGCAACTCTATGTCAATAATTTATGAATTGTTGAACATGGATGAAAAAAGTAATTAAACGTAAACCACAAGGACAAAAAAGACAATATAAAATATATAGAAGAAAATCGTACATCTGAAAACATAAAAACGAAAATAGTAATTTTTAACAAATCAAATAGACGAAAAAATCAATTAACTTTAAGCCACAAAGATGAAAAATGCAATTTCAAAAGCCGAGAGACGAAAATAATAATTCTTAACAGACTACAAGAACATCACGTTTTACTCAAACTAATAAATAAATTAATAAATTACTTATTTTTTTACCTTTTTAAGTAAAAAACTATATAAGCATAACTTTGATGAGTTGATTTCCGGTAAGAATGATAGTTATCGTGAGAATAGTAAGAAGGTATCTCCAAGATCAATTATAATAGAAAATCAATTGAAAAATTCTTTCAAAACCAACTCATGGGTTATTTTAGAACTTAATCTGGATCATTATATTAACATTAATTAAAATTTTATCTTAACTCATATAACTTTGATATCTTTTTATCTTTATTTTTTGTAGAGAACATATTTTGTAATGACATATAAGTGTCGTTTGTTTTTTAAAAGGTCTAAAGTCTGAAGTCTTAAATTAGTTATGATTAATAAGAGATGGTGTGTAAAAATGTCTGAATGATTCAGACTTAAGAGCCATTACAAGGTTTTTAGGAAAAAACAAACAACCCCATAGTCTCTATATCCTTCAATGAAATAAATTACCTTTTTCTAGTCAAATAAATGTGAGTTATTACGGCTAAAACTCATACAAGGACGGAATTTAAATTTGTGGGCCTATTTCTTTTACAATTTATTGTTGATGTTTTTTGGGTTTTTCTATCCATGTGACGTTTGTTCTTTTAACTTTTTAAGAGATCTGAAATCTTATTTCATTTGTAATTAATAAGAGATGGTATTTAAGTCTAAAATCTTAAATCAATAAAGTTGTTTGTTTTGTAACGTCTGGATGCGTCTTAAGAGGAAATAGAACATATAAAATGAGGCGGCAATAAGAAGTTTTAATAATTTAGGTTACACGCTTCTTATTTCATGTGTATTTAAGAGTTAGAAGGTTATAAAAAGTGAAAACAAAACAGCCTGAATGTAAAAAGATCTGAACGATTCAGACTTAATAGTTATTAAGAGGTATTTAAAAAAAACATCCGCTAACTATTTATAATAATTTATTTATATCTGCATAATATATATTTCAGGACAAACATTAGTTTTTTGAGGTTCGTAATATGTACTTGGTAAGAACAGTATTGATTGATCATCAAGGGTTTGATGAAAAACAAACATAAAAATTGAAATGTTGGTGTCTATTATCTGTTGTACAATTGAACTGAATTTATATTTGCATTTATATGATAGATTTCAGGTTCAATCATTTTTGATCGATTGTACTGGATGCATTAGTTTATATTTTCATATAAGTTATTTATTTATTTGCGTTAATTTTTTAAAAAAAAGTTCTTCTTTCTCTCTTGTTCAAAAATTGCAAATGTTATTTATTTTAGGTTGTAAACAAAAATTCATGATACACTTGATATTGATAAGATCGAGTATGATCTATAAATTTGTTAATTTTTCCTTACTAAAAGATGGGGCATGAATAAGGATAAAATGATGGGTTGTTTGTTTACCTCTTAATTGTTCCATTAAGAGACAACCTCTGAATCGTTAAAAGGTAAATCATGTTTGGCAAAAAAAAAAAAGTTCTACCTCTGAATGGTTCCAAAATCCTCTGAATAGTTTTGTATCTTGACTCTGCCTTAACCATTAAGAGCCATGATTTCATTTTGAACAATTAACAAACAACCATATTTTATTTCGCACTATATCATAAGAGTCTCTTAATCATTCTGACCACTTAATCATTCAGCACCAAACCATTCAGCAACTGTCAAACAGCCCCTGAGTCAAGTATTACAGATCAAGACCATCTATTTTGACCTCAAGCAACTCGACTCATTTGTAGTCCTAGGTGAGATGGGCTTGCCGATGATTCGGAACACACCCATATTTGTTTTAATTGATTTATAGCATATTTTCAGCCTTGTTAAAGAAACTTATGTTAATTTTAAAAAGTTGTATTTTAAGCATTTATTCATCGATAGAATATATTTAGATTAAGGGGGTGTTTGGGATTGCTTATTTAAAACAACTTATGCTTTTTTTTTAAGTGTTTATCAACTTATGTGTTGACAAAAAGAAGGTTTATAAAAAGTGTTTGGATTAGTTTATTGTTGTACCAAAACGTAATAAGCTAATAAGTTGTTATTTATAGGTGTTTGTGATTGCTTATACATGTAAAATAACAAAAAAAATCATAAGATATTTCAAATAAGTTGATAAGTCGAAATGGTTTAACTTATAAAAAAAACTCTTTATTAGCGGTCTGGAAAAATTATAAGCATTTTTTTCCCAACCCAAACACTAACAATAACTTGTTAACGATGAGGAAAATCTATAAATCAATAAAGAGTTTAAATAAGCAATCCCAAACACCCCCTAAACTAAATGTTTAGTACCTATGGTTAGAAAAAATATTGATTGCATCTCTAAAGTAAGAAATTACAAAATTGGTCCTTGTGGTATACATCTAGTTAGAAAAAGAAAAAAAATATATTGATTGGGTCTCTAAAGTGAGAAATTGCAAAATTGGTCCTTGTGGTATACATTTGGTTTTTGGATAGGGTCTCCTACCCTAACACTGTCAATTTGCTTCCGTTAGGTCACCCTGGTGCCCTCACTTAAGGGGCAATTTTGTCATTTTTGTGAAAGTCATTCTCTTCCGCTTCCCCTTCCTCCTCCCTCATTCGTTCTTCTTCAACTTAGATTCTTCAAGAACATGAACATTATAACTAGGTGATTCATTTATTCGGAGAACAAAAGACAAAGAGATGGTAGTCAAAGGTTGGGTGAATTAAGATGAGAATACCACACTCGGAATTAGTGGTGGCCAAATTGGCCCGATCCGGCCCGGCCTAGCCGGTTAACCGAAGTCCGGCCCGATGCCTAACTGGTTTAGAGCCCGAAAGATGTAACCGGTTACTGTTTTTGGAAGATTTGGCGGTCCGGCCTGGGACCAGTTGATGGACCGGTTAAGGGCCCGACCCTGTCCTATCCGGAAGTTTTGAAAAAAAGCTGTTTTATAGTCGTTGGGGAACATTTTTTACCCTTTTTTTTACTCCTAACCCCCTAAAAACACTATAAATAAATTGGGTGGTGTACGGGGTTAGACACCAAGTTATAAAACGCATACAATTCTCATTGAAAGTATCAATAAAACGTATTTTTAAAGTGTATTTGAGTGATCCAATTTTATTTTTTAAAGTTTATTAATTTTATTTAAAAAAAATATTATATAAAAACCTTTAATTGGTTTTGGGCCGGGCCCGGGACCGATCCGAGACCGGTTACCCTTAACCAGTTACCCGTTATATTGGCCCAAACTCGTCCCGGCCTGGGGCCGGTTACGGCCGACACTATTCCGGCCCGAGGACCGATTGTGCCTGGTCTGGCTCGTCCTGAATCCGATTTTTGGCCACCACTACCTAGAATCATCGGTGATGTTGTGATAGTGTTATTATTAGGGTTTGGATTTTGGATTTTGGATTTTATTTTATTCCCTTTCATATGAAAAAGAAAAATAAAATAAAAAATAAGTAATTGATTTAAAAGTTAAATAGGAGATTAAAATTAAAAAAATTGCCTGCACTTAACGAAGACGAAAGAGACAGAGTTAAGATAAATGACACATTCCAAAACAAAATTCATACCATAGGGACCATATTTGTAACCTTTTTCCGCTTTAGTGACCCTAATTATACCATAGGAACCAATGTGTAATTTACTCATATATTTATTTAATTATCACAATTCACAAATGGGCAAATTAGAGTATTTTATGATAAAATGTCATATTAAAATACATAATTTATCATTATCGATATTACAAATCTATACTTATATTATTATAAAGTATGGATAAAAAACTCTTAAATACAAATTATTAAGCATAAGGTACCATTATTTTATGCAAGATTTTAAAAATATCTTAATTTACATGTATCAAAACACAAGATACATATTACTACTGCAGACTTCTAACACCCACCAATTTGGTATGTGCAGGACATTCCTTTTATGCAGATCTTTCCATATATCACTATTAATTAATATATTATATTACTATAAATTTGTTTTAATTATATTATTAAATATGTAATTGGTTAACTTTTCTAGATGTCATTAAAATATATATAATAACCATTGAATTCTATCATAATACTTAATTTTTTTATATAAAAAACATTATATTATTAAGACTAAATTAAACATATTTAAAAAAAACGTGATCACTTTCTCGAAATCATTTAAAATCGTACTGTAAATCGATAAAAAGACAAAAAATGAAATGAAACATTAAAATCGTGATGTATCTCGCTGCATTGCGCGAGTACGCTTTTAGTGATTAATAATATCTAAAACTGAAATTTTCTCTTATAATTAAGATTAATTTGTAATATTTAAAATAATAATCAACAATTGAAATGTATAGTATTAAAAGTTGTTTTTGTATTTTATTCGTATAAAGATTTTTTTTTTATTTTATGTGCTATTTAATTAAAAAAATAGATTACGACTAATTATAAAATAATTTTTTATATGAATTTAAAAGAGACTTTCGAAGAAAAATAAATCTTTATTCTTTCAAAAATAAAGTCAAATTACTTTGTGTTTTGTTTTTTTAAGGAGTATTAATCACTTTCACAAGCTTTTGCTGTTTCTGTTATATACTATTTATGCCATTCCATTCTCCTATTTATTTTGAATTGTACGTTTAATTAAAGAAGAGTTAACCACAAATTTGGTCCCTCTGGTTTGTCTAAAATAATATATCGTGGTTTTAAAAAACGTCTGGATTAAATCCTTCCTTCTAAAAATCCTTAAAATATTCTATTAAATGATAGACATTTTCGTTAGTTTACCCATTTTTTTTATCTTTTACCCAACCAAAATCAATTGGTAAAAGACAAAAAATAGATAAAATGACGAAATGTCTCTCATTTAATAGGCTACTTTAACGCAGTTAGAAGGAGAAATCAAATACGGACGTTTTTATAAACTGCAATGACCATTCTAGTAATTTTGAAACTGTAGCAAAGAAAAGTAATATCTTTGACAAACCACAAGGACCAAATTTGTAGTTTACTCGTGAACAAAAGACAAAAAATAGAGTAAGGGGTTGTTTGTTTACCTCTTAATAGTTTCATTAAAATACAACCTCTGAATCGTTAAGCGTTGGATCTTGTTTGGCAAAAAAAATGTCTTGCTATTAATGGTTATAAAACCCCCTGAATGATTTTGTATCTTGAGCTTCCCTTAACCCGTTAGCACCCTGATTTCATTCTAAACAATTACCAAACAAAACCATCCAACAAAAAAACATTCTAAACAATTACCAAACTATATCATAAGAGTTTATTAATCATTTGAATCACTTGATTATTCTGCACCAAACCATTCAACAACTGCCAAACAACCCCTAAATTACAAAAATTCTACTAAACATTAGTCAAACTTTGAGTATCATGTTGAACATGGAAATTACAAAAAACATCACCAAAGGTTCATTTTGTTGCGCTTTTGGTCCAGTTATGTCCGTTAGGTACCGTTATTAAATTAGAAACATTTTAGTATTTTTATTTAAAAAAATAAATGTGCAAATTCTTACAACATAAGTACAAGTTAAATAAAAAATAAATTGAATAATATATTATTAAATATTATATATATACACACATACAGAGGACACAAAGACTCATTTCGGCCACCATCTCCTACGATCTCCCTTAGACCTACAACTTCCAACTCCAACCCACACATGTATCTCATCTCCCACCAAAATCTCCGTTTAGCTCTCCACCAAACCTCCCGAGATGGGGTTGGATTTGCACTTATTTATCACAGAGAATGTAAAAGGGCGAAATTACCATCACGTGCCTCACACGTGAGGCTCTTAAAGGAATAACCTTAACGACTCTAACGACCATGGACCAAAAGCACAATGAAAATAAAATGTTGATGATCTTTTTGTAATTTCCAACCGTTGACGATACTCAAAGTTTGGCCAAAATGCAGGGATAATTTTTGTAATTTACTCGAAAATTTAACAAACGTTTATGAATTACTTAATATATAATAATAATTTTTATAATTATAAAATATATCAATACTTTGTATAAGTTTTAAAATGGACAAAAGAAATGTCACTAGGGATGTATATAGGTTAGATTGGCAGGGTTAAAGGCGTTTGAACATTCCAATTCAATATTTTCGGTTTGAAAAATCTCAATCCAACCCAAACCGTGTAGGTTGGGTTGTGTTGATCGGGTTGAAACTTTGGTACATCATTTTATAATTTAGATAAGGATTTGTGTTTAAACGGAGTAAATTCATAATGTAAAAATACAAAAAAAAACTCAAAAAAAAAAAAAATGAAAGTTCATGCAAATAAGAAAGAAAAATTACGATTGAAATTGTAATATAATTTTGAATATAGCTAATTACAGGTGTAATGTTTAATGTACATATATTAATTAATGACTTAATAATTATAACAAATTCATAGTATAGACATTGGGTTCATTGGGTTGGGTTGAGTTCTAACTCAATTCTAACCCAATAGATGTGGTTTGGCCAAATTTTGTATCAACTATGTGTTAAGTAACTTTGTTTTTTTTTTTTTTTTTTTTTTTTTTTTTTTTTGGGTTGGGTTGGCCAGATTGGTCGGGTTGGTTGGTTTTTTGAGCACCCCTAAATGTCACCGGTTAACCCAACTTGAGTCAACATGCTTTGATTTGTCCTCACTTTTACTCGACTCTATTTTTCACTGTTATCTAACTTATCCATTTAGCTATCTATATCTCAAATGAAAAAATAACCAAACACCAGCCATCTAATACTATAAAAAATGTAATAAAAAATTTGAGGACAATCTCAACTGTCATATAAAGACTAGGCCTTGATGTTCCTCCGCATGAAACCCTTATTCAAGTCTCTTCACAGCCACTTGAGATTTTACTAGTTGTTATTATCAGGGTTTCATGAGATTTGTCGAGGTGTCCGCAAGCCAATCGAAACCGACGGTTTTAAAAATATGTAATTTAAACTAGCACTAGAAGTTGGAGGTCAATGAAACTTATGAAACCACAATGAACTTGAGTGTGTACTCAAGAAAAGCTACACGAATGAAAGAGGGTACCATTGTTGGCTTCGAGGTGTTTGTGTATATACGTAGTCTGTATACAAGCCCTTGAAATACAACGCGTAATCCGACATAAAATATCTCCTTTATTTATGTTTCATATTCAGTTTTCTACCGTCGATATCAGCTACATGCGAGTATTGAGTAAAGCCATGCTTTGCAAACATGTTTGGTTATCATTTCTACTTAAAAATATTTTATGATATTTTTATTTGTATTTGATATATAATGATTTACGAAAAAATAAATTAATATTACGAAAAATTGATGTCGATAACAAAAAAATTACAGAATAAGTTTATTAAATATTTACATAAAAGTTAGAAATTCTAGTCGTAAATGCTAGACATGAAAGGGGACCTCTAAAGTGGTTGACATTTTAATTGTAGATCTTGAGGTACCAACTACCATTTTCAATGCACATATGAAATGTTACAATCCACAACATTAAGGTTTCGTTTGTTTTTTAAGAGGTCTAAAGTCTAAAGTCTTATTTTAGTTATGATTAATAAGAGATTGTGTGTAAAAATGTCTGAACGATTCAGACTTAAGAGTCATTAAGAGGTTTAAAAAAAAAAAAAAACAACCCCTAAGTCATTTGAATAAAAAAATATTATATTAAGATAAAATATGTTTTTTTAGTTATATATATTAATAAAAATTTATTGATTATATTATATATAACTACATTATTGTTTTAAGTAAAAACAACTTTAAGAGCTATAAAAGTATTTGAAATTTACAGAGAGGTAAATCAGATGATACAACTCACATGTTATTCGAAGTCAATTCGGTCAACACCCAAGTCTAGTAGGAATAATTAATTCAGACTCGAACTCGACTTGATTCGAGTTTGGAATTTGAATTTAAACAACTTGAGAGTTTTGGAGTCTAGTTCAAGCCTAGAAAATAGCTATCGAATTCGAGTTGCATCATTTACACCCATGTAGAACAAAATGAATTGGTTGAACGAGTTGTTTGTAAATTTGAATATTTTGTTGGTCTGCGAATTAATATATTTTGTTGGTCTAAGTTTTATGAATTTTATTGTATTAATTATGATTATATTATTTATTACTAACATAACACTTCATTATATTTGCTTGAAGATAATTTAGAAGACCTACCTAAGATGACTTTCAAATCAATCGCCATTTTCCTTTTATTTATACTTTTAAATTTAATTAACATATTTGACTCATTAATAACAAAATAAAACTTTAATTTTCTGTAGCTTGATAGGTAAAGAAATATAAAAAATATATTTTTTTGAGAAGGAAAAATATAAAATATTTAAATGGCATCACCTTTACTCTAGTCGGCATTGTCGAAGGTTTAATTGCATTAAGTATAACTATATATATTTAAATTAATATTTTTATTCTTATATATCAACATACACGAATTAAAAATAAATTAAATGAGGGTTTAATTATATTTTCATGAATATATATTTTCCTTTACGTCATTTAATAAAATAATTATCAAACTTAAATTTCACAATCATATTAAATTAGTATATTACTATATGATATTTACTGATCATACTTAATGACCTTTTTTAATATTGTTGACCCGATAAAGTTCACTCTATTTTAATGCAGTTTATCGATTTAAAAGACAATTGGACTGAAATGACATAACTAATATGTGATGTTTAATAATCATAATAGGGTCGTATCAAAGGGTTTTTCAATATGAAATATAGCGACCTTACGAACAGACCCGTTCCTGACATTCTATAGGCCATGGGCGACATGTGAGAGTGGACCCTCGGTAAGTACGATAAAATTTTCAATATGTTGTTTTTATTATTTGATTAACAACGAATTTAGAAAATACTAAATATTATTTATCATAAATACTAAATTAATTTGATTAACGACATGTTAGAATATTTCATATAAAACCGTTTTCCAAATATTCCTAGACGTAATCAAAAATTATTTCTAGATTAATATTATTTATCATATCATTTTTACATAGCATTGTAAATTTGTTCTACCACCGAAACATCAGATGATATACCTTTAATATATAGATTGACATCATTTTAGGTCAGAGTTTTGACTATTCAGAGTTACACTTTATGTTAATCAATGTAAATAAGTTGGTTTTTCATGTCACCTCATGTTAATGTTTCCATCACCAATTAAAATTTAATTTAGGGTTAAAACAAACTTTTTATTAACTATCAATCTTTGAATCTGAAGTCCATGTTGGTAATAATTTGAGACCTTATTCTTGTTTTAGAGATATGAGTCAATATTTTATGAAAAACAAAGGTAGTTTTGAAATTTATAGATATAAGTTGGATCGTCTCATTTTGTTGGTAAAAAATTTTCAAAATGTATAAGTTTTCTTAATTAATAACAAGAAATCTACTATATTCTGATACAAAAATAGAATTCATGCAAATGTAAGGGCCGATGTAGCATGTAAAAGGTGGGGGATGAGCCCCCATTAAAAAAAATATTTTTTTCTAGGTTAAAAAATCATTTTTTTAACTTCCTATCATAGTTCCTCCCAGTAATTTTTCGTCTGTGCCCCCACCAACCAAAAAATTCTCTCGAAATCAACCGAAAAAGTCTATCGAAATCGATAAAAAATACTAAAAAATCCCTTGAAATCAAACGAAAAAGTCCATCGAAATCGATAAAAAAATACTAAAAATTAAGTTCCTTGAAATCAAGCAAAAAACTTTAAAAAATCGTTCGAAATCGTGTAATTAAGCTAAAGACATATCAAACTATTTTGTGGGCCTTTAATCTACCTTAAAGATGCCCCCACTACCTTAAAAGAGTTAGTAAAAGATGAATGATTGAAAATATATCAAGGTTTGTTGGACAAAGTAGTTTTATATATTAATACCGAATAAAAAAACTTAGAGAAACAACAAGCAAATGAACAATACTATAAAATGAACGATCAATGAACTTTTACATATTTTATTCTCCAATTTAATTAACTAATACATGTTTGAGTCTTTAATATAATGTTAAATTCTTTTTGATGACCTATTAGATACTTCAAAAAAACTGTGTCTATTTAATTTACTAATTTTTTTAACTACTATTATATATAGTATTTAGTATATACAAAAAATTTTGGGCCCCTATTTCTTGTGGGCCCTAGACGTGCGCCCGGCCCGCCCTCCCCCAGGCACGACCCTTTATGAATTTTGTGGTTCAGTTATACATGTTTTAGTTTTTACGTAGTTAAATGTGTTATTGTAATGTTTAAATCCAATTGTAACATTTTAGGCATTTACTATTTTAGCCGATTTGACTAATCTTGATTCCGACTTCTGAAAAATAATAGAAGAACGATTCTATTTAAGTGAATTCCATATGCTACTTTATGATTTTAAGACATTTTGTAGTTTAAGCTTGTATTATTTTATTATAATATATGGTGTGAACTTTTATATTTTTTTTATTCCTTGTTTGTACAGTTGATCTATAGTCTTGATATATGTGTAATAAAACCATCAAATAATTGGACTGTCCATGACTGTAAGCTCACTTTTTCAAAAATTACTTCAAATAACTTATTTGGATTTTTTTAAACTTCTTTTCCAATGTACTTTTTATATTTTACATAAACTCCCTTTACATATTTTATTTATGTTATCTTAATGTCATCTAACTAGGGGTGTTCACGAGTTGGATTGATCGGGTTGAAGACATTTCAACAACCTAACCCAATGTTGGCGGTTTGAAAATTTTCAACCCAACCCAACCTAAACAAAAGTACAGCCCAGCCCGTTCGGGTTGGTCGGATTGTGTTTAAACAAAGTAAAAACAATATAGAAAATATAAGAATAAGGAAATTTTTCTTTGAAATACGATCCATCATTCAAAAGAATATACAAATTCATCAAAAATTTAGGTATTACATATAACTTTCCAATAATGTTCTTTTATAAGTTCCATTGATCGTTAAAGCCGAGTTGTTTTTGGTAACTTATATATAATAAAAAGAAATAGAAATAATTTTAGAGAAGTCATTAAAACGTTTATTGGGTTGATCGGGTTATCGGGTTGATCAGGTTACTTTGAGTCTAACCCAATATCAACCCAATAGATTCGGGTTGTCTTAATTTTGTATCGATTATATGTCGGGTTACCTCAGGTTGATATTTTTTCGAGTTGGGTTGATCGAGTTGGTCGGTTTTTTGAGTACCCCTACATCTAACTGATTAACTAGGTTTTATCAAACATGATTAGTTTATCGATTAACAACTGGTTTATTAGCCACAATTAACTTTTTAACTAACATATACATCAATCACCTAAGAGCTAGTTTATCAGTTAATTTGTCAAACATGACTTTATTATTAAAATCACAAGGTTTTTTTTTTATACCATAACTCACAAATTAAAGTTATATTTTACTTTATCTTTACAAAAAGATTTTTTTCTACAAATACATTAAATTAAAAAAATAAATATGATTATAAATTATTGACAATGTGATCATAAAAAAACAAAACATGATGATTAAAAGGTGGATGTGGCCAAAACTTGATGTATTGAAGTTAAGCCACTTGAAGAAATTGTGGTTGGGTGCGGGGTGAGTGGGTGACCGGTGGGCTAAGGACATGTGTGATGTGTGGCGTTTGGACTAATCGGCTTGGCTCCATTGGCTCCGTAACATGCCATCACTTGGAGCTACTCTCTTGTTTCTTGAACCTTTCCTTTTCCTTCATGCTAGTGGTATTATAGTGGGTGAATGCTACCTAAGCCCCTTCATATCATATGCAAGATTTTATATCAGTATTTATCATGGTTCTAAATAACTCGTTATGGTGCGTTATAGTATCGAGACTTGAATTCATCGTCATGTTAACCGCTGGTGTACCACTCTAAGGCTTGGCTTCTGTTGTAACGCGTTATGGTGTGTCATGACGTGTTGCGGCCTTTTATCTTGTAAAGCGTGAGTTTTTTTTAATCTTTCTTCTAAACATATAACTTGGGTGATAAATGATAATTGTGCAAGACATTTGAGACTTAAATAATTATTAAAAGAAACATAAAAATAAAACCGTAAATAGGTAAATCGCTATTCTCATTTTCGTACACAGAGAGTCAAACAAGAATTCTTTGAAAGTAGTGAGTAGAGACTCAAAAGATTTAATCCTTATTTTGCACTCTTGATATCATTTTCTTATAAGCTCGATATATTTGATATAAATGGTTATTCTTTCCTTTTGAGTTTTATAACATTATATGAATTTTAATTGTTCTATGTGGTGATTCAAAAAACTAACACACACAAATATACATATACCTACATACATATATCTATACGTAATGGCCTCATAGTAACTCGTAAGACTTGAGGTTTGATTTCGCCGCCACACCACGCTTCACGTCATTTAGAACCTTGGTATTTATCTAAGAATATGTGAAACTCCATAAGATTATTTTTTCAAACGAGCCATTTGACGATGAATTGGAGGTTTCAACATATATAGAGAATAAATTGTTCAAGTCTAATCGATGTGGAGCTGTAACAATTTTATATAATAATTAGGGGTGTTAAAGAGTCGACTAACAAGTTGTTTAGGCTCGACATGAAAAACTCAGGCTTGAGTTCGAGCTCTGCCTTATTTTTTTTTTTTTTTTTTTTTTATGTTTGAGTTTCATATTCGTTTAACAATTTCGAGTTATACATTATAACCAAGGTATTAGTTGGTGTGAGGCATGTATGGTGTTGAGATTAAGGCTCAAGTCTTTGTCGCTGCTTTTAAGGCTACGACATTTTTCAATGTGTGACTTATGACGACAATTTATATATGCACACACACACATTTACACTATATTCAAGCAAGTTATATACCAAAAACTAAATAGTAAAATGTTTACAAAGAGGGAAAAAAAAGATCAAATAATACCTTACAAAAAAGACGCACTGGACCATGGTGTGCCATGGGGCTAATGCCGCATCTAAGACAAGCCTTGCTTCACGGCGTGTTGTAACACCCTCAAATCCGGAAATAGTAACTAATTTAAAATTTTCAAAATGCATCGCTAATTAATTCATCTACGATCACAGATAAGATTTAACTTCAATACACACATTTCGTTCTATGGAAACAGTCTATAATAAGAACGGGTATTACTAAAACCCAATAACAGTCGTTATCTCCAACCGCGGAAGACTTCACCAAACTACTTACTCTCGTGTAAATCTAAAGTTCAGCTCCTCGTAGCACTGCTAGAACCAGACCCCAACTGGAACCTGATGCACATGCCGACAAAGTTAGGCTTTACGCCTAGTGAACTCAAGAGTTTTCAACATATAAAAATTAACCGTTTAAATAAAGGAATGCGGTTAAAATCATAATATTTCAATTCGTTATGTCTTACATACGGAAACGACTCATTTTCCAATAATATGCAATTTAGGCAAAGAACATCAATTTAAACGTTTTCCAATCTAAACTACTTCAACGACGAAGATACCAAAATAAACCTTCCATTCATAAACTTGGTTTAACACAAAACTCACTCAAAACGTGGATAGAAATTGAACTCTCCATTTATGAAAATACGGTTAAAACTTTATATCCCAAAACACCCAAAACACGGGTGGGGCATAATACTCAACCCATAAACCAAGGATAAAACCCAATAATACAAATGCCACCGAAAACTTGGATAATAAAACTCAATACCCAAAAACAACACCTTTCGGTGACGGGGGATACCCGAATTCCATCGAAAGTGACGGGCACACAAAGTTAAGCCACTTATCAATGTTATATGAGCATCACTTAGGGATAAAACACTCGTTAACATCAACCTTTCCGGGTCTATAGCTAACAAACCAACAAGCTCAACAACTCCATGTCTATTGCCTGGATAATCACCAAGTTCAACAACTCCATGTCTGTACCTTGGGAATCTTTGTGCACTCATCAAGTTCAACCCCTCCAGGTCTATACCTTGGAATCCCAAAACATCCCAGTTAAGCTCGTTCACAAGAAAGTTGCAATTATTGATCATAAGACCTCATGCCAATTTCAAGTTACAATACGGGGATAAAGTCCCCAACTAAACCAACCGACTGACTCATATGCCTATGGATCCAATGCATTACAGTCTAAAACGTTACATGACTCAAACGAATGGACTAACGCATTCAAAACATGTAACTCTCAAATAAGATGCAACTAAGTACACCATACGTCCAAGGCTCCTCAACGAGCTACCCAAAACCGAACAAATGTTCCAAAGACTCCACCGAGTATAAATCAAGCCCTAGAGGTTAAATAGACGTTTGGCCAAAATATGCGAGCCAAAATAGTTATATAAATCAAAATACACATTTCCCAAAACCTTTAATTCTCAAATTACCATTGGCCTTTGGCCCCAAACCCCAAAAAGGTTTTTCCATTTCTAAAATGTTCCCCATAGCCGGGAATGACCCAAACCCAAAGGACTCACGTATTCGTACATTTCAAAACATCCAATTTCATGAACGATGCATAAAACCCGACAGACACTTAAAAGTGCCTTTTTGACCAAATACTTATTTATGCAATAATTCCTCACAACCCGTTCATTTATGACACATTTAATGAAATGCCCAAAAATCACAAAGATGTGTGCTATATAAGTTTATAAAGTTGACACTTTCAAAATAATCAAACTTATCAACAGTTAACAATTTCATGTAAGACGCAAATCCCTTTAAAATAAACATTTTGGCATGTACACCGTTTTTACAAATCAACTTGAACTCACCTTGCCAAATTTAGGCTAAATCTAAATTTTACCCAACTTGAGCTTCCTTGACGAAACTTGAATCCTCCAAGCCAAAACCTAGATCCAAGCATTTTCAACCGTAAATAACCATATTCAACCATAAAGAAACATTCCACCAAATAACTCACATCAAAACACCCACCTTGGCCAAAACCCTAATTAGTCCTAATTTCTCCAAAATCACCCAACTGAAAACTTAAGAAATAAAGCACAAGAAAGTCATAAATAGGGCATTTATAACTTGAATAAAGCATTAGAAGGAAGCAGGGATGACCTTACAATGGTGGGTTTTGATAAAACTCAAAACCCTAGGATTTTCTTGGAAGGAACAACAATGGAGATGGTGGGAAGTTGACCCTAGTTCCCAAACTTGATAGAGACACAAAATCATGAAGTAAATGCGTGTGGATGAACATTTGGTGACTTCTAAAACCGAATTCAATGGGGATGGAGGTTTGAGAGAGTTCTTGAAGAAGGTGAATGAATAAGTGAGTGAGAATGAGTGTGGAAAGGAGTTTAAAAGCATCCAGGGCCCACAGGCGATTGTGACACGCGACTATACCCTTGGCATAGTCGCGGGGGCATAGTCGCCCGCTCAAAACGAGTCGTGGTACAAAACCCGCGAGTATGCCTCGCGATAGTGACCCTGGCATTATCGTCGGGCACTATCGCCCAAAGTGTACCGACATAAGGGAGGGGTCGCGATTATGACACGCGACTATGTCAGAGGGAATAGTCGCCGGGCACTATCGCCCTGACAGTATCGAAGGTTAAAAGATCCGATTTTTTTTCGACCGACGAGCTCTCTATACGAAACCCAACATACGCCAACACGACTTGGGTAAGATTTATAATCATAGCTTAAACAGATAAGCGAGAGTTAAGAGTTTACCAAAATCACAGGTGTTACATCATTCACCCTTTTCGTGATTAAAATCATAAAACAAACGCCTCTTTAAATAAAGCTAAAACCCAAAGCGCACGTAAAACACAATTGACATTATAATGGTCAAACACTGAAAACGTAAATAACTCCAACTTCCAAAATATCCCAATAACTCAAATGAGTTTCAACATCCAAAACCTTAAAATATAGATAAATACCCATACTCAAACGTCACCGAAAACATGGATTATAAAACTCCATAACCAGAACAACACCTTGCGGTGAAGGGGAAGACCCGATTACATAGCACGTAACGGAACACAGAATGTATGTCAAACGACCATGTAGGAAACCAAAACATGTGGGTTACACAAATAAAGACCCACCAAGCTCAACCCCTCTGATTCTATCACTCAAAAGCATCAAGTCAACTCCTCTGAGTCTATTCCTGAAAGTTCCAAAACAGGGGAACTTATGCACATGGGAATTGCACCTTACTGCCCATAAGACGATGTCCGACCGTATAGGCCCACACCTTACTTATCATGGTGACCCGATGCCTATTCCGTGCCAAATGATGAACCAAATGCCCAAAACGGGGACATAGGAACACCGTGCCTATGGATCCATTGCACTAACTAAACCATTACATGACTCAAAACGAATAAACTAATACATTCAAAACATGTAATTCTCAACTAAGGTGCAGTAAATGCAAATCATAACCAAACGCTCAACATTGAGCTATTAAAAGCGGACAACTGTCCTCAAAACCCAACAAAATCCAAACCGAGCCATAAGCTCAACAAATCCAAAGACCCAACGTTGAAATTCATAAAATGAAATCAAACATAAACAACCCGTACTTATGTAAACCCATGCTCCAAAACATATAATAAATTCCAACGTAGTTTATATTGGGACAAATCGTTTTCCAAGTGAGTTTATAACATTTATCCTTTGAAAACGTCCCATAACACAAAACCATGCATTTCTCCAAAACACAAAATGAAATACATCTATACTCAAAATCTACTTCCATAAAATAAATCATTAAAATACCAAAATATATTATTTATTTATCATAATGCCCAAAATCCCAAAGATGTGTGCTATATAAGTTTATAAGGTTAAACACTTTCAAAATAGCCAAACTTATCAACAGTTAACAATTTCATGTGAGACACGAAACACTTTAAAATAAACATTTTGGCATGTACACCGTTTTCACAAATCAACTTGAACTCACCTTGCTAGATTTAGGCTAAATCTAGATTTTACCCCATTTTGAGCTTCCTTGACGAAACTTGAATCCTCCAAGCCAAAACCTCCAAAACCTAGATCCAAGCTGTTAGTCCCAAAGAAGTAAACAAGTATTGTAGAAGGGGGGGGGGGTTGAATACAATAACACAAAATTACTTAATTTTAATTCTTTTATTGATAAGGAATATCAAGAATTACACAAAGAGAAAATAAAGATTGTTGCGGAATAAGAATAGTTAAGAACTACTCTAAACAATCTAACACTTAGAAGATATTAAGAACACAAAGACTTAAACCTTAAGAAAGTAAAAGACAACTATCAACCTGCTTGAAATCTTTTGAATGCCAAAGCTGGAGATGAAAGCGTAAGTAGCAAGGTGCTACTTCCATCCTTTATATACTATCCAATGTAATGAGTGCAAAGGACAAGTAGGAGTAAAAGCTTTGGTGGTTGAGAGGTTGACAATAAATTATAAGATATTTGATGTGACTTGTCACAATACAAAAGGTAACTTTTGTACTATGAAAGTACAATATCTAAATAAAATATTCTTGGAAAAATCTTTTTGAGATCTATTAGAAAATAAACATCTAATCAAATAAAGACTAAATGTAAATCTTCTAAAGGAAGAGAGAAACTTCCATTTCCATTGTCAGAAGATCATTGGGAAAGAGGAAGTATGTCAAATCATGAGGATTTAACATAAATGCTCGTACTAGATAAAGAAGCAATCTGTACGAGGAAAGTTACCGAAAAAGGAATTCAGTATCTTAGGTATGTGCCGAAAGAGTAACTAGGCACAGAAGGAATGAATGCCGAACAAGTGAAGGTTCGGCAAGTGAAAGTTCTGCCGAACAAGAGAGGATTCGGCACAGGGGAAGTTGCCGAATTGGAAGCGGCAGGGATAAGATCTGCCGAATTGGAATCGGCAGATTATGCTTAGTTCACTCTTGAAGTCCATCTCAATCCGCATTGTAGACTTCCTTCATGTTGGATTCAGTTTATCTTCGACTCACCGATCTGTTAAACTAACTAAGTTATTACAAAGAACCATAGAACAAAATACAAGGTTCAATCATCAATAATAACTAATGAGAGGTTATCTTTAAATCTTAGATGACCCAACAATCTCCCCCTATTTGATGATAACATCTCATACAACATAGAATTTAATGAATAATGCATTTTGACCCTTATTCATATTCTTTTGGGTTCTTTTTCACATAGACCATTCTTTTTGTTTATATTTGGATTTTCTAGAGTATCCGACATTTACAAGTATAGAAGAATGAAATAAATATTTGTACAAAAATTTACGATAAGACATAAAAGCTCAATGTATTAATCTTTTTAAAAAGATTACAATACAGAGGAAAACAAAATAAACATAAAACTACACCGAGTTTATTCAAAAGAAAAATGCGGTTCAGCATCCCTCTTCTTTAGTTCGTCGGTAGTAGCCACATAGAAATCCTTAGTCGACATTGGAATTATTTGAATAATCCCGTGGAGAAAGGTTGTGTCGGCAATAGGGATTTGGCTTGATCTGAAGAAGGAGATCTACCCAAGCGCGTTGTTGAAGAAGATACCATGAGTCGGCTCAGAAATCACAGTTGTTGACGGATGAGGAACCGGAATAGGTAAAGAGAGATCAAGATTTGAAGTATTCGGGACCTTTCCTTCTCTAGCCATTTGGGCAAACACGTCTTCCTTTTTGGATTTCGACTTTGATTTGGGAGGAGGACGACCAGACATTAGATTGTTGATAATCTCTTCTTCGGCAGGAGTATGGACAATGTTGTATCTTTTTCGGTAGGTTCTGAACTTGGTTTGAAGATCTGCAATGTATTTATCAACCTCAGCTTTTGCAGAGCTTTGGCTTTTTAACAAGCAGATACCAATTTCTACCCATTCAGATACTCCGAACCGAACAAGAGAGTCTAGTCGGTCCATAGACAATGAAGCATCATCCCTGATAATCTTTAGCCGAATAACCTTGCAGCTTGCAGACGGTTTGATTATTTTGACATCTGTGATTTTGGCAGAGCACCGGCGTCTGTTGAGGGTTTTGCGGTACCAATCGATACACATAGTCTTTATTTCCTCATTTCTCTTCGCCGAGTCCTCTAGAGCACTCATCTGAGTTTTGATTGTATTGGTAGGATCTTCTTCGGCAGCAATCTCCAACGCTAGCTCGACATCTCTGTCACGAGCAATCTGGGCAAGCTTTGCAGCTTTCAGTTCTTCTTCAGATAAGCCTAGATCAGGAGAGGTAACCTTTGAAGGAGGAAGATGAAGACCAGCACCATCCGCAGCTTTCTTTAAAAGAGCATCTTTACGACGCTTTTATTCAGCAGCTACTTCATCTGGTGACATAACAGCTTTGCCCTTATCCTTTTTGGGCTTTTTCTCCCCCTCAGATTCTTCGACCACCAAGGGGTGATCAGTGCCCTTCTCTTCGGTAGCAGAAGGTTCGGCAGCAGCAGTGGCAGTGGGTTCGGTAGCAGCAGAAACTTCGGCAGAGGCAGAGTGTTTTCCCTGACTCGTACTGACTATATGAACCCGAGGGAGTTGCTCCCCCTCAGTTGATTTCTCCCCCTCAGAACGAGTCGGGGAAGAAACACCAGCTTTAGCCGACACACGGCCAAGACGGCGATCAAGACGCTCCAATACTGTGCGATCATCAGGAGTGAAGGCGGACTCGGTGATGTCGATGTCCAGAGATTGAGCACAGTATTGAGCAACATCGGCAGGCATAGAATCAAGACGCCGATTTATATTCTGAAGAGCAGAGAGAATTTGAGAGTTGACAGATTCTTGTGCCAGTGCCTGCTTCCGAAGATTGATTAGATCCTGATCCCGTGCATCAGAGGCTGCCTTTAGAGCGGCCACTGACAAAGTCAAGAAGGTATTTTGATCATTTAGCCTGATCACCTCCTTGAGAATAGATTCCACAGCGGCAGAGAGAGGGGCACGAAGACCATCAATTTGGTTATGCACGACATCCAAACACCGAAAGATGTCGCGATTGAGACCGAGAACTTCAGAATTTTGCTCTTTGACGAGCTGCAGAAGTTCGGCAAGAGAAATGTTGTTGATGTCCAAATAATGTAGGAGCGCCGGTTCACGCAAGGACTTGCGGAGCTGTTCAAACTGAGCACCTAGCATCCGTACTTGCCGATTGGAGTCAGCAATTTCGGCAACAAACTCGGCAGGTATGGTGACCGGTACTGATGCAGAAGCCCCACCCTTTTCGGTAGAGGAGGGTTTTGGGGAGTGGAATATCTTCGGTGAGGGAGATATCTTTGGTGGTGATATCTTCGGCGATGGTTGTGGGGAAGGTGACTTCATCGGCGAGGAAGTGGGAGAGAAGAGCCGTCGGTACATATCCTGGGATGAAACCCCAGTTTGTGCAATATCATCGGGATGGAGCCCGGGTGATAGGTTGTGCGGTGAGGAAGCAGAATATCGGTCCGGAGAGGAGACCAACTCATCTTCAACCTCCACATGAAAAGGAGGAGAAGGAATATGTGGGGACTCCTTTTGTACATCCAAATCTTGTTGAGAAGGTTTGGAGGAGGTGGGAGAGGGTTTAACAGATCCCCGTGGCCCTGGAGGGGAAAGTTCAACATCTACCGATTGTTGAGAATCGGTAGATGGAGAGTGAGGCTTGGCCGAAGGTTTCCTAAGTTTATTAGAACGAGACTTAGGAGGGGATTTGGAGCTCCGTCGCTTAACAGAAATAGAAGGGGATATGACTGGGGTAGCCACCGAAGGATTCGTCGGTGGCATAGTCATGAGAGCAAGTGCGACGTTTCCGGTAGCCTTTTTCTTTTTAATAGCTACCGACTTAGCTCGGGAAGGTTTTGGGGGAGAAGGGACCACCGATTTGGATGGCTTGGGAGAAGATGAAGGCCTTTCGGATTCACCTTCGGCAAGCGTTCCCCAAATCGGATTGGGAGAAGAAATGAAAGAAAGCATACCTGAGGTGAGCAGAGAGTCGGTAGGCTTAATAGACTTAAAGATCGTTTGCTTGCTAATTTGAGAAATGGGCAAGTCAAACTTGATCCTTGGCTCGGGGAGAGCAGCATCGGCACTCAGTTGTGCAGAAAACTTGTGGTTGATAATGAGAGAGATGAAGCGAGGAAGAGCCACAATGTGATTCCTAGGAGGAGAGATTGCGGTGATCAAAGAATCGAAGAATACCTGAGCAAAGTCTATTCGCCTCATAAAAATGAGAGCATGAGCCAGTCGGGTAATAGCTGCTGGAGATTGATCCCACCCCGATGTCTTGTGGGAAAGACAGTAAAGAAGATGAGAGAAGAAGTAGTTCCAGAGAGCACCCATATTCTTTCGTAGAAGAGTACCAGAACCCTTAGTCTTTCCTTCGTGTACATATTGGAGAGCAGCAACGACCTCATCATGCTCGTGATGAGTAGGAAAAGGAGCATACACTTTGAATTCTGGAATTTGAAGAACCGAGCGTATATCATCCACCCCAAAAGAGAGATCGGGATGCTCTTCAGAGGACAGAACAGAAGCAGACACCTGGTGAGTAGTTGAATCATACTTACAGGTTAACCAAAAGTTACCAAGGAGCATTTTGCTCATCTTGGTGGAGGCAGTGAGAGCATGGCAGATGGGAGATCGTTGTAGAAAAATGGAAACTTGGTTGAACTCTGGGTGGTCAGCATCCGCCGAGAGACGAGCAACCTGGTTGCAAGAATGAAAGATGAGAGATTCTCGAGAGAGAGAAATATCCTTGGAAGCCTTTGTCGATTTGAAGGATGCCATTGATGAAGAAAAAGAGTTGCAGGTTGAGTGTTTCTTGTTGAAGAAGATGAGAAAACAGATAAAGAATAAAAAGGAAAAGAGAAGAAGTATTTATAGGTATGAGAAAGAAGAGGGAAATATGAGAATTCAAAAGCCAAAAAAAATAATGGTAATGATGGTACGACGCAAACGTGCGTTATTGAAAAGTGGAAGGGCCGAAAAACGGCTAAGTGTCAGGTCGTGGACGTCCCATCAACTGACGCACGAACCCTGTAGTGCCACGTGGCATAAACCCATAGATTAAAAAGAAGGTGCCGAAGATATTCGGTATGAGAGAAGTGGATAAGAATGACACATCATACACTATACCGAAAAGAGAGAGATGCCGAAATATGAGAGATATTTCGGTAAGAAGTATTCGGTATATAGAGATACCGAATAGAGAAAGAGATATTTCGGTACGAAGTATTCGGTATATAGAGATACCGAATAGAGAAGAATGCGATCGTTCGGTAAGCTCAATGGTACCGAAGTTTTAGAGAAATTTCGGCAAGAAGTAGAGAAGTACCGAAGTATGAGAGATACTTCGGTAGATAGAGTTACCGAAATGCGAAAGGAATCTTCGGTACGATAGAGTTACCGAAGGTAATAGATACTTCGGTATGGAGAGATAATGTACAAGTTGCCGAAAGGTAATCTTTGGTAAGGAGGTACCGTCAATTATTGGGCAAAGTTTTTTTTTTTTTTTTTACGATAAATTTAACATACCTAATGATCCCACAAGGAAGTTAAAACGTGCCTCATCCAGTGGTTTTGTAAAGAGGTCTGCAAGTTGAAGATCTGTAGGAATGAAATGAAGTTCAATATCACCTTTAGAGATATGATCTCTTATAAAGTGATACCGAATATCAATGTGTTTAGATCTGGAATGCAGCACTGGATTGTTGGCAATGGCTATGGCACTAGAATTGTCACATAGAATCGGTACATGAGAATAAACTTTGGAATAATCTTGTAGTTGGTTTTTCATCCACAAAATTTGGGCACAACAACTTCCAGCTGCAACATATTCGGCTTCGGCAGTGGAGGTGGATACCGAATTTTGCTTCTTACTGGACCAACTGACCAAGTTTCCACCTAGTAATTGACAGCTACCAGTTGTACTTTTTCTGTCAACCTTAGACCCTGCAAAGTCAGAATCTGAATAGCTAATTAGATCAAAACCTGAGTCCTTGGGATACCAAAGACCCAGATTCATGGTACCTTTAAGGTACCGAAAAATACGTTTCACAGCCGCCAAGTGAGATTCCATGGGATTGGCTTGATAACGTGCACACAGACACGTAGCATACATGATGTCAGGTCTACTAGCAGTAAGATAAAGAAGAGACCCTATCATTCCTCTGTAATTCGTGATATCTACCGACTTGCCGGTGGAATCTGCATGAATTTTTAGAGGTGGTGCCATTGGAGTTTTCATAGGAGAACAATTTTCAAAATCAAACTTTTTCAAAAGATCACGAATATATTTATTCTGACAAATGAAAATACCTTCAGAGGTTTGTTCAATTTGAAGACCAAGAAAGAAAGTAAGTTCACCCATCATACTCATCTCATATTTACTTTTCATGAGAGAGGCAAACTCTTGACAAAGATTTTCATCAGTGGCACCGAAAATGATATCATCCACATAGATTTGAACAAGAATGATATTACCGTTTGTTTTCTTGAGAAAAAAAGTATTATCAATTTTACCTCTGGTATATCGGTTGGATAGAAGAAAATCAGACAAGGTGTCATACCAAGCACGAGGAGCTTGTTTCAGACCATAGAGAGCTTTGTCAAGTCTGAACACATGGTACGGATGAGCTGAATCTTCAAAGCCAGGTGGTTGTTTCACATAGACTTCTTCAGCAAATTCTCCATTGAGAAATGCACTCTTAACATCCATTTGAAAGACCCGAAAGTTTTTGTGAGCAGCATGAGCAAGAAAGATTCTTATTGCCTCAAGTCTAGCAACAGGAGCAAAGGTTTCATCATAATCGATACCTTCCTCCTGCCTATATCCTTGAGCAACAAGCCTGGCTTTATTCCGGATTACAGTACCAACTTCGTCCATTTTGTTTCGGAAAACCCACTTAGTACCTATAATGGTTTTACCGAAAGGTCTTGGCACAAGTCTCCAGACTTTGTTTCTCTCAAATTGAGACAACTCTTCTTGCATGGCAGTGACCCAACAAGAATCTGATAGAGCTTCTTCAATTTTCTTGGGTTCGATAACGGATAGAAAATTCACATAGAGACAGATGTTTCCAATACCTCTTCTAGTTTGGACACCTGCTAGCTGATCTTCTATAATTTGATTTATCGGATGATCTTTGGTCCATTTTAAAGCTGGGGGAAGAGGTGCAGGAATTGTGTTTGGAAAGTATGAAGGTGAAGGATTGGTAGGTATAGGATGAATATGGTGAAGAGGAGAAGTATGTAAGGTGGTTTCGGTAGGAGCTATGGATTCGGTAGTAGCTGTGAGTTCGGTAGGGGCTGTGGGTTCGGCAGTTGGTAAAGGTTTTGTCGAATCATGATGGAGAGAAGTAGAGGGTACTGAAAATGGGACATATGGAGGTCCTGAAGATAGAATATTTGGAGACTCTTCTCCAACACAGGAAATAATCCATTCATGAAGCTCAGTGTCATCACAAGATAGAGAGGATGTCTTGTGATCATCAAACTTCACATGTATTGACTCATCAATACATTTTCTTCTTAGATTATATACTCTGTAGGCTTTAGAGAAGAGAGAATAACCCACAAATATACCTTCATCAGCTTTGGGATCAAATTTCCCAAGCTGCTCTCGATCATTCAAGATAAAGCAAAGGCAGCCGAAAACATGAAGAAAACCAATGTTTGGTTTTCGGTCATAGAAGACTTCATAGGAAGTCTTGTTGTGCCTTTTCACAATGATAGATCGATTTTGAGTGAAACATGCTGTATTGACAGCTTCAGCCCAAAAATAGGTTGGAAGATTTGATTCATTTAGCATGGATCTTGCAGCTTCACATAGCGTACGATTCTTTATTTCCACAACACCATTTTGTTGTGGAGATCTTACTGCTGCAAAGTTTTGAGAAATACCTTTGTCACAAAGAAAGGCATCTAAAGTAGCATTTCTGAATTCGGTTCCATTGTCACTTCTGATAGATCTGACTAATTGACCGTTGAGAACTTCAGATTTCTTGATAAAGTTGATGATTTCTTCAGGTGTATCACTTTTGTACCTGAGAAAGAATACCCAAGTGTAACGTGTGTATTCATCAATAATTACAAGAATGTACCTTTTTCCACCTAGGCTAGGTGTGCTGACAGGCCCACAAAGATCCATATGCACCATCTGTAGAGGAGTAGAAATAGAAAAACACTGTTTTGATTTGAAAGAAGATTTTGTCAGTTTGCCTTTCTCACAAGTTGCACAAAGCTTCTCTTTTGAGAATGAAATTTTCGGCAAGCCAACAACAAGCTCTTTGTTGGAGAGAGCATGTGACGTCTTGAAGTTGAGATGAGAAAGACGTTTATGCCAGAGCCAGTTTTTCTTTTCAGAGTCTTCAGAAATGAAGCAGATGCTTTCCTTTTCAGTTGATTTGTCATTCATATTGATGACGTACACATTATCCTTTCTAAAACCAGATAGGACTGTGTGAAACTGTTTATCAGTGATGAGACAATCAATTTCTCTGAAAATCACATAGAAACCTAAATCACATAGCTGACTAATTCTTAAAAGATTATGCATCAGTCCCTCCACTGTAACACCCTGAATTTTGGGATTGGGTAAGAAGTTGACCTTTACCCAAAGTTCAAGGGGGCAAAGTGTAACTTGGGTAATATATATACAAAGTTAAATCTAGATATTTTGTAAAATATCAGATTTGAGTTCTTGAGATCTTTGAAGTCAGAGAGAAAGGAGAGCAGGAGAAGGCAGTGTTGAAGGGTCGATCATTTCGGGCAAATCGAGGTACGAATCTAGCTTAATGCTTTGATCTAAATGCTTTTAGCCGTGTAGAATCTCGTTGTGAAGGTTTTGAACCGTTCCATCTTGAGATCTGAGTATTTTCTCATTTGGATCTGGGTTGAATCTGGGTTCTGCATCGCTGTTCTTGATGAACAAGGCGATGGTCGATCGACCGGAGGTCGTTCGACCGGACTGGTGTTCGACCGAATGGTTGATTCGACCGAAGGGTTGATTCGACCGGACTGGTGTTCGACCGAAGGGTTGATTCGACCGGACTGGTGTTCGACCGAAGGGTTGATTCGACCGGATGGTCCTTCGACCGGTGTTGCCTGTTCGACCGGGGTAGTGTTGGACCGGGGTTGTGCTCGACCGTAGGTCGTTCGACCGGTGTTGTAGTAGACCGGAGTTGTCCTTTGACCGGATTAGGTTCTGTTAAGTTGTTAGCTTGTGTGTCTATTGAGTCCTATTCAAATAACGAGAGGTTTATCTGTATTTCGACTTACCGATTCTTTCGGTGTTATCATAGGTAGCGCTCGTTAAGAAGAAGGAAACAGAGGTGAGTTCCTACTATCATTTTAAACGGTATACATATCAAAAGTTACCTTTTTGATCTTATCTTATTTTAAAAGTAAAATGATGCCTTACCTGTGCGTTTATGCGAAAGAAATATTCAAAGGATCTTCTTTTAAATGATTTTCATTCTTACAGGAAATTGAACTGGGAATAGCATTTTGTTTATAAAAATGTGTTTGTAACCATATGTTTATTTATGGTTGGTCACATACGTTGTTGTGACGAGTCCTTACCATTTCTAGTGGATCCATAGGTTTTGGAGTAGACTGTATTATTGGGATGTTACATTCCCCAGAATTGTAGCTATGGATCACTTGTTCCTCGGGGGCAACTTGGTACGGTTATGTGAGGCCGGATACTAGCCATGGTTCATAGTGATCCTAGCGAAGGAGTATACCTTGGTTTTGCGCTTGGGGCTTGATCTCACGTTGAAGCACGGACTTTGTGATTCGTATCCGCGGACTCCAATTGGTTTAGCTCGTAACTCGGTTTGTTGGCCTAACTTTGTGTTTCGCCACAATCCTTGGTAAAATGTTTTGCTTCGGTCCTTCTATGGCATGTTTATAACGAAAAAGCCCGTTTGTGGCAAGGACCTATTGTGTAAACTTAATCTCTTTGGAAATGTTATCTTGATGCAAATGTTTTATCTTTTGAGCTTCATAAACTGTATGTTCTCACCAGGCTTTAAGTCTGACACTTTTTCTCAAATGATATGTGTATCAGGTTTCCATTAGCGGTGGGTTGCCGGGGTTTTTGGAGAGACGAGTTTTGAGTCTCGAGGTTTTTGGAATTGATTAGTATTATTGTTGGGCATTGTTAAGTCCCATTCTTTTGATGAAATCCTTGTATAGGATTGTATAGTCTTAAGGACTAATCCCATTTATGGGAAGTTAATGGAATTGCTTACGTCATATTGTCAGATTTCCAGGTTTTAATTTACTCTGATAATCGAGGTGTTACATCCACATAGGCAACTTTGTTAAAAGTAATGGAACCGTTAGAAAGAGTTCCATAACCTTTAGTGGAACCGCGAGAGTTATCACCAAAAGTTATAGTTGGTCCCTTTTCTTTCACAAAGTTTAGAAGAAGAGATTTGTTCCCAGTCATATGTCGTGAGCATCCGCTATCAAGATACCATGTTTGATGATGCTCATAGACCTGCAGATAAGAACAAATTAGTCTTTTGGAACCCGTTTAGAGGTGGGTCCCTTAGGGTTAGAAGAGGAAGAAGAAGGATTGGTCGGACGATATCTTTCTATACGGTCCTTTGGACAGTCTTTGGCCAAGTGAAATGTATCACCGCAGTTGTAACACTTTCGGTAAATAAATTTCTTCGTTGGATCAAGAGAAGCAGCTTTTACCTTTCCTTGAGGTTTAGATTTAGGAGGTTTGGAAAGGTGAGACGAAATGGGATGACTGTACGGAACGTGAGGGTTATGGGGAGCCGGTCCAAGGATTCCTTTGTAAATGGAAGAAGAAGAAATGTTTGAAATTCTTTTGGACTTCTTTATTTTTAGGGCTCTTGGGATGAAGTCCGTTGTGTTCATGGGAGATTTACTATTTGAAGAAGGTGTAATCTTTCTTTTGTTAGGAGTATTAACGACAACGGATTTTCCTTTAGAGAGGAAATGGGCCTTTTTCGAAGAATGGGAAGAAGAAGATGATGAAGAGTCGTCGTTTAAATTTAATGACATAAGTAGATCATTTACTGGTTTGACCAACTCATTTGAGTCTTGATCTTCTGTTAGAATAGGTTTGGAAGATTTAGCAGACACAAAGTGGCCAAATTTTCTTGAATCGCGAAGATCCATTGAATATACAGAATTAGAGTCTTCTGACATAGAATCATTCCAGTCAGTAGAATAAGAAGGTAGTTTAGAGGATAGAGGAATATCATGAGTAGGAGAGGATATGTTTTCAGAAGGGAGGCACACAGTATTTTCTTTCCAGTACCCTAGACCAAAAGTTTCACCAACAACTTGATCTTGAAAAATTTTCTCAAGGTTTTTGGAAGAAGTGTTCCATTTATTTAGGGTTTCTTGTTCCTTCTTAAGCTTCTTTAGAAGCTTGTTCTTTTCCTTGGCAAGCACATAGTTTATAGTCTTTAAGTCATCTAACTCAGCTTTTAGTTTGTTAAACTGTTCTAGCTGGGATAGAGAATCATGAAGTTGAGAGGAGAGAGACTTGACTTGAGCATTTGCTCTTTTCTTTGCATCATTTTCATTGTGAAAGAGTGTAGTTAAAGAGTCAAAAGCCTCAATATTTTCTTCATTAGTGAGAGAGAGGAAGGGATGTACCTGAGAAGATGAAGAAGAGCACTCAGCAGTGAAGTCCATCCTAGAGCAGGAGTCTTTGGGTTCTTCATCGAGTTTGGCCATAAGACATTTACTCGACACTTCTTTCTCACTATCGGAAGTGGGTTTGTCTACCCAGTCTAGAGTTTCTGCCATCAAGCCTTTACCTTTTCGTTGAGAGTTGAAATTTCTTTCTTTCTCTCTTTTGTACTTGGCTTTGTATTTGTCGGCTTTGTCGGAAAGCTCTTTGAAGGAAGAAGATGGAGAAGGTTTTCTGGGATGCGATCTACCTGTAGAATTAGATCGAAGATGTCTTCTTTTAGAAGAGTTAGAAGAATTAGATTTGGAAATCCTAGAAGGATTGCTTCTGCATTCAGATGCAAAATGGCCTTTCTTACCACATGCATAGCAATCCTCCTTTGATTTACTCAAGGAGTTTCTAGAAGAAGAAAAATTTCTGTTTCTTTGAAATTTATTAGAAGAGTTCTTTCGAAATTCAGAGAAATTTGCAAGCATACCCATTTCCTCTGTCAATAGATTGACAGAGGGATTTTCTCCTTCATCATCAGCTTCACTTAGATAAGCTTCCGAGGAGTGATTCAGATTTTCATGACTCTCTCTATCTGAATCATCAGAAGGGTAGGTTATATGAGGAATACACGCAGAATTCTTGGAGCCATCACTGATAAGAGTCGTAGAGGGGGCTCTTATTTCTTTATAGATGGTTTTCCTTTGAAGTTGGGTTTGTTCGTGATTAAGAAACATACCATAGAGAGAAGTGAGAGGAAGACTTTCCAAGTCCCTGGAAGTCTTAATGCAAGTGGAAAGGGTATTCCAGAAATCTGGAAGACCATCCATGAATTTGCAAATGATTTCCCTATTGTCATAAAGTTTTTCAACAATTTTTAACTCATTTAAAAGACTGTTAAAACGGTTGTAATAGGAGGGAAGAGATTCTCCTTTTTCATGAGAGAAAAATTCGTATCTACGTACGAGAGAGATCTTTTTAGATTTCTTTACTTCACTTGTACCTTCGTACAAAACACATAGAGTTGACCACATATCTTTTGTCGTTTTAAGATTGACAAGAGATTGGTAAACTTCATCAGGAAGGGATTGAGCAATGATGGTTCGCACTTTGGAGTCAAGTCCAACAATGCGCCTATCCTCATCATTGTATTCTTTGGTCGTTTTTAAGACATATCGACCAGTTGCAGAAGTTCTTTCCTCCTCAGATGAGTCATCGGAAACTTGGAAGAGATTGTCCTTTTCTTTTCTTTATCCTTAGGAGTTTTGACAAATCTATCCCAGACTTTAGGGATAAGAGGACCGTCACTAAGGATGGTAAGATACCGACTGTCAGCTCCTTCAAAGAAGAGCATCATCCTACTTTTCCATAAGGAAAAGTTGTTCGAGTTGAACTTAGGAGGTTTAACAGTAGATCCATTTTCAGAGTAAAAGGAATTTTGAGAATAAGACTCAGGTTTTGTAGAAGGAGAAGTCATTACGGATCTGGTTTATTAGATTAAACCAACCGCTCTGATACCACTTGTTAGTCCCAAAGAAGTAAACAAGTATTGTAGAAGGGGGGGTTGAATACAATAACACAAAATTACTTAATTTTAATTCTTTTATTGATAAGGAATATCAAGAATTACACAAAGAGAAAATAAAGATTGTTGCGGAATAAGAATAGTTAAGAACTACTCTAAACAATCTAACACTTAGAAGATATTAAGAACACAAAGACTTAAACCTTAAGAAAGTAAAAGACAACTATCAACCTGCTTGAAATCTTTTGAATGCCAAAGCTGGAGATGAAAGCGTAAGTAGCAAGGTGCTACTTCCATCCTTTATATACTATCCAATGTAATGAGTGCAAAGGACAAGTAGGAGTAAAGGCTTTGGTGGTTGAGAGGTTGACAATAAATTATAAGATATTTGATGTGACTTGTCACAATACAAAAGGTAACTTTTGTACTATGAAAGTACAATATCTAAATAAAATATTCTTGGAAAAATCTTTTTGAGATCTATTAGAAAATAAACATCTAATCAAATAAAAACTAAATGTAAATCTTCTAAAGAAAGAGAGAAGCTTCCATTTCCATTGTCAGAAGATCATTGGGAAAGAGGAAGTATGTCAAATCATGAGGATTTAACATAAATGCTCGTACTAGATAAAGAAGCAATCTGTACGAGGAAAGTTACCGAAAAAAGAATTCGGTATCTTAGGTATGTGCCGAAAGAGTAACTAGGCACAGAAGGAATGAATGCCGAACAAGTGAAGGTTCGGCAAGTGAAAGTTCTGCCGAACAAGAGAGGATTCGGCACAGGGGAAGTTGCTGAATTGGAAGCGGCAGGGATAAGATCTGCCGAATTGGAATCGGCAGATTATGCTTAGTTCACTCTTGAAGTCCATCTCAATCCGCATTGTAGACTTCCTTCATGTTGGATTCGGTTTATCTTCGACTCACCGATCTGTTAAACTAACTAAGTTATTACAAAGAACCATAGAACAAAATACAAGGTTCAATCATCAATAATAACTAAGGAGAGGTTGTCTTTAAATCTTAGATGACCCAACACAAGCATTTTCAACCGTAAATAACCATATTCAACCATATAGAAACATTCCCCAAACATTTTATAGCAAAACCTCAACTTATACCCAAAACCCTAATTTTGACCTAACTCCCCCAAAATCTTCCAATTCGAAAATGGAGAAACATAATACTTAGGAAATCATCAATGGAGCATTTATATCTTATATTAGGGTTTAAAAATTGAAGGGATACACTTACCACTTAGGTTTTGATGAAAACCCAAAAATGAGCTAGAGGTTGAAGATGAAGATGGAGATGGTGAATCCTTGATCATAACTTTCCATTCTACCACTTGATGGTGTTTTCTCTCCAGAAAATACAAGGATTTAAGCCACAAATAAGCTAGGGTTTGAAGGGAGAAGAGGAAAAGTGTTTTGAGAGAGAATGAGGGAAGTTTAGAGAAGTGAGAATGAGAAATAGGGTGAAATGTTCGACTTAACAGCAACCTGCTTTGCTTTGGCGACATTGCTAAGCGACTATGCCCAGGGCAATGTCGCCTGGCATAGTCTCTAGTATGCCCCAGGCTTCTGTTTCCCCTCTGCGACTATGCCATGTGCGACTGTGACTTGTCATAGTCGTTGGGCATTGTCGCGGGACCTTTTCGAAGCCCCGAAACTCGACTTTTTCACTGCCAAAACTCCCGATACTCCGAGGGACTTTAAACAATACATTTCCCAACAAAACTCCACTGTTTACAAGTCACGAAAATGTCTGGGTGACATTTACTTACCGAAAATACGGGTGTTACACATGTCATGACGACCGACATGGCGTGTGTTAGCGGAAAATCGTATAGGTCCACAAAGTGGCCACTATGTTGCCACAGTGGTGGTGCAAGTGCACACCGGACACTATGATCGCTACAAGTAATAAAGTGGTAGAGTACCGAGATCGTTTCCACAGGACCAGTCAACTAAGAATCAAAGACGTTTTCATGAACTTATAGTGTTTGGTTGAGTTTTGAGAATAAAATCAATATTTGTGGGTTTTAAGCGAATTAAACAACGATTAAACGGAATTAAGAGTATTAAAGGCAGGATGTGGGTACAAGCATTAACTAAGACTGATGTAGTAACAACTTGGTCGGAAACAAAATGACACACGACAACCTTAAAAACATTTTTCTCTCGAAAATAAGTTTCCTCGGAACGTGGCCACGTTGCACCCACTTTGTCACCACGTTGGCCAACTCAAGACTTTCCGACTTAACTAAGTAAACCTCTAAGGATTTCAGTTCCACCAGTATAGATATAGACGCCCAAATCTCTTTGTGACATCCATATCGACCGACATTTGAACCTTAGTTAAAATCATGCAAAAACCCGTATCTCTACGTGGTTATAAAAGACTTTCTCAAATCTTCTTGCATCACTCAAGCCGTATTTCGGATCTGCCCCTCTCGAGGTCTAAGATCTAATATTAACACTAACAAGTGATCGGCTTGTCCGCGTTGAGTTGAAGTCCCGACTCGAGTGACCAAGTCTAAGAGTTAGCAACGATGGCAACACCCAAGTGTTGCCTACTAGTCTTAGCCTTGGCTCATACCCACACCCAAAGGGGTGTTTAGCTCATAATAAAAGTAAAAGGCATGATGAAAGAAGGAGATAACATAACTTAAATTGCATAAAAGAAACTAAAGAGCTGCTGCCAAAGTGGTGACAAGGTGGCCACTTTGGTGACAGCTATTACAAGAAATTTAAACTTACAACAATTAAATGCAAATAAACTATAAGGAATAAAAACTAAATGTTGCTGCTCCAGATGGTGTTTAATGCTCCTGCCAATGATGATCAGAAATGGAGCCTCCAAGCCTTCATTTATAGTCCAAGGAAGAGAAAAGTGTTGATGTAACAGCACCATAAAAGTAGCTTTTAAGGTGAAGTATTGAAGCTTCCTTGGACTTACATTTTTTGTCCTTTTCCTTGATTATTCTTATGAATGAGCAGAAAGGTCTTTCATTTTCTTCAAAAGGCAGACTTCCAGAATTGGTAAAATCTTATCCAAGCAATTTTGGCCAGCGCCCCAACGTGGTGACAACGTGGATGCGACGTGGCCACGTTCTGCACAAAAGTTAGTAAAACCGAATTTTTTGCATTTTTGAGATTTCATCACAATGTTTGAACAATTAAGACCAAATGAAGGAGATGAGGAGCAAATTGGGTGAAAATGTGGTAAAATAAATATAACAAGAGAGGAATTAACTCTCAAAATTTGAGAGTTATCAGCGTGTTTTTTTAGAACACTGATTATGACCTAAAGTGCATACTTTCATAAACTTGTGTACGAGCTTGAATTTGAGATCGATTAACTTGTTTATTGACTCGAGTTCGTTAAACTCGTTTAAAAGCTCGAGGCCAATCTCGAAAAGTTTGTTTTTATAACACGAAATTGAGGATTGAAAATTATGTTCTACATTTTGATTGTAAAACTTATAAACAATATGAATAAGTTCGACTCAAAAAAGTTTATGTTTATATAGTTAGGTTGAACTTTACTCGGAAAATTAAATAAAGCTTTAGAACGTGCCAAGTTGAACATAAGTGTTATTCAGCTCAACTCAATATTGTTAAACTAATATTTATTTGTATTGAAAATCGACTAAAGAATTACTCAGCTATTAACTTCAAATAAATGATCGAGCTCAAGCTAATTATTGATTTAACACTCCTAATAATAACAAAAAAATTGAAGAGTTGTTTATTTACTTTATTGAAATAACATTTTTTGTTAATTATAAAAGACAATAACTTTTTTCTTTAAAGTTATGAATATACATATCCAAAGGATCATTTGAAATGACCATTAATCCATGTGACATCGGTTAAAGTTTCTGAACCAACTTGTTTTTGAGTTAAAGTTCTAAAATATGAGAATTTTATTTTGTTTATTTGTGATTGTCTTCCTCCGTAAATAGATCATCAAGCATTTGTTGTTTTTAATGTAGTAAGTGATGTTAATCCAGTACGGTAGGCATTAACATTATTGGATTGGATATGATATAATAAAACTGGACAGGAGAATAAGATAGGACTGAACATGACAAGTTGTCAGTGGTAAGGTTGAATAAGACAGGAATAGATAAGTTGTTCTTAAAAATTGTTCGATAATTTATACATGTATATGTGTGTCTATACACACACACACACACACACACATATATATATATATATATATATATGTGTATATCATGAGAAAAGTTCAAATGAAAACTCATATTTCATTGTGCACGTGAGGACAAAAATCTCAGTCATTCCATCTCTTTTGATCCAACAACTCATATTAAATAGAGTTTTTAATTTTAAGACGTCTAGGGTAAAAATGGAAGATAATTTAAAGCCACGTCTACCATATTTGACCTTTTATTTTCTTTTTTAATTAAAAACTTTTACCCAATTAAAGTTTAAAATAAATTATCTTAAAAATTACTAATATTTTAATCAAACAAATTACATCAAATAAACGAGAATTTCGTGTTCTTCGATATGACATCCATCTCGATATAGTTTTTTTTGTTGCCGTTGTAACCGTTTTTTACGTGAAATGCTATATATGTGTTATATTCATTATGAATATTTATGTACGTTCAAGTTTGTACAACACCTCAACACCGTAAGTATGTAACTCGACATCATTTTCTTCAACACTTTCTTCAAAGTCGTAAGGCATCACGTTTCTTCAGCACCGTAACCCAACACTCATCAAGACGAATCGAGAACCTATTGAGTAATTCTGTTGTAAACAGGGAACAAAAGAGAGTGTGTCAAGTCTCCACATCTTCACAGGTCATTCATGTATTATTCATCATGAATAATGTATCATTCTGTATGAATAATACAACATTCATTGTGAATAATTCTCGATTCATGAATCCGTGTATTATTCATCATGAATGTTGTGTAATTCATTTTGAATACTATATTATTCATCATTAATAATAAATGAACATTCACATTTTTATTCATACTGAATGTGGGACGCCCGGGGATGCGCATACATATTCATAATGAGTTAAACCATATTTCGGTTGTGAATTGGAGAACAAAAGATTGTGCGCCATATGTCTACACCTTCACGGGTCATTCATATATTATTCATCATTAATAATGTATCATTCAGTATGAATAATACAACATTCAGGGTGAATAATATACATGATTCATGATAAATAATAAATGAATCATGGATTTGTGTAGTATTCATATTGAATGTTGTATTATTCATCCTGAATACTGTATTATTTATCATGAATAGTGAATGAATATTCATTTTTGTTATTCATACTGAATGTGGACACCCGAGGACGTGCATGCATATTCATAATGAATATAACACATATATAGAATTTCACGTAAAAAACGGTTAAAACGAAAAAAAAACTATATCGAGATGAATGTCATATCGAAGAGCACGAAATTCTTGTTTTTTTGATGTAATTTGTTTGATTAAAATATTAGAAATTTTTAAGATAATTTATTTTAAAGTTTTAAGAGGGTAATTTTTTTTAATTACAAATAAAATAAAAAGTCAAACAAGGTATGATCTGGTTCAAATTTACAATTTTGTTCTTAATCTCTTCTCAATTAATCTTATTATGTATTAACCTTGATTAGTTTTCTAAGTTTTGATCAATGGTTAAAATTTGTCCTCATGTGTACAATGAAAGATGAGTTTCATTTGAACCCACCCCTATATATCATATAGTAATTATAAATGATACAAATCAAATAAATATTTAAATAACATAATATATAAACATTTTTACACAATTTTGTAACGCCCCTAAAATAGGAGTAAATTTAAACTATAAAATAAGACGGAATAATATATGGATTGAAATAAAATCATCCAACGAAGAGGAGTTGCGTCAGAGTTTACATTACAAATATGGACGATAGTTGACAACTCTAATCTAAACCAAATCTGGATTTAGATTATGAACGAGTGTCATTACAATATCCAAATAAATATATAATTACTCATGAGTAACTCCAATTGCCGTCCAAAAGAATAATAACTCAAAAGTTGTCTCTAACGACAATCATCTCTCACTTAAGCAATAGTGGCCCTGCTACCTTGTGATCTTCATATACATGTCATTTTAAGAAAAAAAATGTTAGGTTAACGTCCAGTGAGATCAAACAGTTTATAAGTAAAATAAGTAAACGCAAATACGGTAATACAAACTTACAATATCTCATTTTCAATCTCAAACTCATCCATGAATCGCACTTGATACGGGAATTGATCTGGTACATCTTATCATAATGTGCATCTAAGTGTGGAGATCCCTTCTTACCTTTCTCACCTTTCTCACCATAACTTTCATTCTTATCGAAACCCAACCCTTGGATTATATATGTTTAAAAGTTCTGCCAATTATCATTAAGACGGAATTTTCTAATTAGATTTAACCAAGTCGAAAACCAAAAATCAAAAACTGAATTCGATTTTTTAAATTCAATTTCAAATTGATTTAGTTTATGTTGTTTTAGGTCCAAAAAAATCAAACACTATAATTTAATTCAAATATATATATATATATATATATATATATATATATATATATCGTTATTAATTATTTTGTATTATCCTATTCAAAATTTTAATTTCTTAACCTTATAGTGATTTTGGCGAGCAACTCGTCCATTTGGTAGACGTTTGGTTGATGACGACCATTTTTAACAACTCTTGGAATATTATATAATCCATAAATCTATACTATCTTTTCGAGTTGTACGTTATAACCAAAATATATGATTTTTAATTGCTTACGTTAGACGTTAGTTTGATTTTTAAATTAGGTGTCACATGTCGGGCCGGACCTACCAAGGGCCTTAAGGTGGCCCGTAATACTGTAAGATTTTTTTGTTTTGTTGGAAAAAAACGATTCTTAAAGGTGGGACCGTAATATTGGTGAATCCAGAAAGTAAGAGCATCTCTAATATCTATGCTATAATTTTTCTAAAATATAGTATATAAAGTTAAAATATCTAAAAAAAATTACAACCAACTACAACAGCTACTTTATTTTAGCAATTCTATCATCAATTATATTAATAAAATATTATTTTTCTCTCATAAACATACAATTTCAATGTCTCCTATTGGTGAAAAAGAATTAAATATTATTTCTCTCTTTTCAATATAGGGTTTTAAAGATTTCTCCAAATTTGGAGATTTTTACCTTCTCTCTCATTTTTTCTCTACTTTAGCATATGATATAACATAGTTGTTGGAGCAAAAAAATTACTAAAATCTCACTTTTTTCTATTTTAGCATAGCTGTTGGAGATGCTCTAAGATGATTAGGGACACAATTAAGGGTATAAAATAAATTCAATGTCGAATAACTAATTCGAATTGAATAAGGTTTGGGTAAAATGTCTTTTAGGTTATTCAGTTTTCTGGTTATTCGAAAATCCTTAGTAACACACCATTAACGACAACAAAAATCACATAACCCGACAACATTTACAAGGTTTCGAAAGAAATGTCAATCTTTAAATATCGTAAAATCCAAAAAACACTAAAATTATTAGAAATTACAATAGTCGCATGAAGTAAGTTGGGGGGAAAATCGAGACAAGGTTAGAGGTAACAATGGGAAAATGTTGGAGTAAATACAAGAATTAAGATTAAAAAACACAATTCTAAACTTATTTGTATTTTTTTTAATATGTATAAGTTATCAAAAACAACTCGGCAATAATGAGGAACTCGTAAGAGGACATTATTGAAAAGTTATATGTAATACTTAAATATTTCATTAACTTGTATATTCTTTTGAATGATGGATCATATTTCAAAAGAAAATTTTCTTATTTTTTAAATACAATCTGACCAACCCGAACGGGTTAGAATGGGTTGCACTTTTGTTTGGGTTGAAAATTCTCAAACCGTCAACATTGAGTTGGGGTGTTGAAATGTCTTCAACCCGTGAGCACCCATACTTAGGATCAGATGTTGTCACTGTTTTTGGGTCCACCTTTGGTCATATGAGATTAATGAGATGTATGTTGTTAATGTATATAGAGGCCCAGGCCCATGTTAGGGCCCAAGCCCATTTAGTCTACGTATATATTTGTTGTATTATGTAGTCTAGGTTGGATTACTTTCATAATTTTTATTTTCAGTATTGTAAAGTTTCTCTCAATCAATACATCGAGGTTTCAAACCTTCAGCATATTCATCGTGTTCTTCATTCATATTCAACTTCTAACATGGTATCAGAGCTGTAGGTTTGTTCATCGATTCACTGTTCATCACGTTTTTATTGTTCATCATGTTTTTCACTGTTCATCGATTCACTGTTCATCGCCGCCGTTGTTCTTGCCTTTGTTGCTGTTCTGGCCATCGCTTGCTCTCGTTGTTCTCTCTTGGTCGATCGATCGACCTGTTGGAAACCCTAGCTGCAACATCTTATCGGTCGAATAACCCCTTCGGTCGAATATCCTCTTCGGTCGAACACTTCTTCGGTCGAACACCCTTCGGTCGAACACTTCCTCCGGTCGAACCTTTCTCTGGTCTTTGATACTGTTTCTCAGTATCTTTTTCTTATTTCATGGCTACCAATTTCATTCACTCAAATTCCATCTCCGTTGTTTTCAACGGTAGTAACTATATTCTTTGGCATCACCATATGACAATTCTGTTAAAGTCTTATGGTCTTTACACCTATGTTACTGGCGCATCCAAAGCTCCAGTTCAAGAAACAGCTGAGAATGTTGATGACTTTGCCAAACGAATGAATGAGTGAGATATTAATAATGCTCGTATCTTGGGCTTCATTAATGCCTCCACTACTCCTGAGATCAACCAACAGTTCCTTGGTTATATTACAACCAAAAGTCTCTGGGATTTTCTCGCCAAGCGGTATACATCTTCTGGTCTATCTCATCAGTATCAACTGTGGACCACTTTTCAGAACAAACGACAACTTCCTGATCAATCCATCAACTCTTATATCTCTGAAATGCAGTCTCTCAGAGATCATATAAGTCTTGGAGCACCATAGATTTTTGATGAAACCGCTCAACAGTTCACCGCCTACTTCAACCAGCTGCATCTGATCACCATTTTGATGGGTTTGACTGATAAATTTGAGAATGTTCGTGCTTCCCTTCTTCATAGGCAGCCGTTACCTACTCTTGAAGAAGCAATATCTGAATTGCTAAGTGAAGAAACTCGTCTTCACATGCGTTCACCAGTGTCTACTACTGATAGTGTTCTCTACACGTCTCATCCCAAGCCAAAAGGCAAATGGACCAATAACAATCATTCCAGATCTATGGGAAAGGCGAACACATCCGAGTGTGCCTTCTGTCATTCTCCGGCTCACCTTCTTCTTGATTGTCCTATCCGTAAGTGCCGTAAGTGTGGTATCACGCATCCGCGTCACTATGAGACTGACTGTCCGAAGAACTCAAAGCACACTAGTTCTCAGAATCGGACTCATGCTGTTGCTGGGCCTACCATTGCTGATACTGAGGCTTCTACAGCCTCCTCACCTGACCTAATGGAACTGATACGTCGCAATCAGGAACTTATGGAATAGATCATGTCTGGTGCTATGGGTATGAACTCTCCACACTCAGATGCATCAGGTAACGTATGGCTTTTTGATTCTGGGTGTTGCAATCATATGAAACCTTGCCCTGATGGTTTCGCTTCTAAGAAACCACCTCAGCAATTTACGTTAGTCAGAACTGCTGACAACACTGGTCTATCGGTATCCTTTAGTGGAAATGTTTCCACTTCTCTTATACAATTACCGGATGTTCTGAATGTTCCAAAGTTATCTCTGAGCTTAGTTTCGATTGCTCAACTTCTTGAATCTAATTTGATCATTTTATTTCATTCTTCTGGTTGTGTTGTACAGGATCCAAAGACCAAGCAGATCCTTGGACTCGGCCGTAAAGTTGGACGGATGATTGAAGTGGTCTACCTGCGTCTTCCTTTACCCTCTTCAAGTTTTGTTGCCTCGGTCTCTAGCACTTCTTCCCTCGAGCTGTGGCATGCCCGCCTGGGTCATTTATCTCTAGCAAGAATAAAGTCCTTAGCTAACTTAGGTGTTTTAGGAAATTGTGTATCAACTGACACTCTTTCTTGTTTATCTTGCAAACTTGGCAAACATCATGCTTTACCTTTTGAAATGAATGAATTTAATTCCACCTCTTCTTTTGATATTATTCATTATGATGTATGGGAACCAGCACCACATCCATCCATGGGTGGTGCTCGATATTTTGTGATATTTATTGATGACCATACTCGTTTCACATGGATCTATCTTATGAAACATCGTTCGGAATTACCTCAAATCTATATTATGTTTGCTCGGATGATTCACACCCAGTTCTCAAAATCTATAAAGGTTCTTCGAGCTGATAATGCTATGGAATACAAAGAGTCATCCCTTCTCTCTTTTCTTCATTCTCAGGGGACTCTCTCTCAGTACTCCTGTCCTGGCACTTCTCCTCAAAATGGTCGTGCTGAACGCAAACACCGTCATATTCTTGATACTGTTCGCTCTCTTCTCATCTCTGCGAAATGTCCAGAACGCTTTTGGGGTGAAGCTGCTTTTACTGCTGTTTACACTATCAATCGTCACCCTACTCCCATTCTTCATAATAAGTCTCCTTATGAGGCTCTTTATGAGGTCACTCTTGCCTATGAACTTCTAAAAGTTTGGGGTAGTGCTTGTTTTGTTCAACTTCAATCTCATGAACATACCAAACTTGAACCTCGCTCCAGACTGTGCTGCTTTCTTGGATATGGTATTGAGCACAAGGGCTATCGCTGCTGGGATCCTATCTCCCAGCGTCTTCGTATTTCACTAATGCTTCTGTCTCCTTGGACTCACTCCAATCCGACACTATATCACCCCCACCTATTGTTCCAACTCCTTCTGAGTCAGCCTCTCCTAGCTCTTCTGATCATCATCAATCATCTGCTCCTTCCGCACAGCCAACATCTGAGGTACCTGCTGAGTCTTTGGCTCCTGAAACTTCTCAATCTCAGAATGTTAGACGATCGGAACGGGTAAGACAAGTTCCTTCTCATCTTCGTGATTATCATGTTTATGCTACTCTGCTATCAAATCACGAACCTACTTCCTACAAGGAAGCCTCTTCTAACATTGATTGGCAGAAAGCTATGGATGAGAAACTTCAGGCTCTTGACAAAGCCCAAACTTGGGATTTTGTCCCTCTTCCACCAGGCAAGAAACCCATTGGCTCCAAATGGGTGTTCAAAATCAAAACCAAATCGGATGGCTCTATTGATCGGTACAAAGCTCGGCTTGTAGCCAAGGGCTTTAATCAAGAATATGGCATTGATTATGAGGAGACTTTTGCACCTGTTGCTCGTGTCACATCTGTTCGCAGTCTTCTTGCCATTGCAGCTACAAAACAATGGCCTCTTTTTCAGATGGATGTTAAGAATGCCTTTTTAAATGGTGACTTATCTGAGTAAGTCTACATGACACCTCCTCCAGGCGTTCGACTTCCACAAGGTCATGTTTGTCGACTTCGGAAGGCTCTTTATGGCCTCAAGCAAGCTCCGCGAGCTTGGTTTGAGAAATTCAGTTCCACTGTCACCTCTTTGGGCTTTGCACCCAACAACTATGATTCAGGACTGTTTACTCGGACCACGGAAGTTGGCACAATATTACTTCTCCTGTATGTGGATGATATGATCATTACTGGCAGTGACTCTACTGGCATAGCCAATCTGAAGTCATCTCTCAGCTCCTGTTTTGAGATGAAGGATCTTGGTTCTTTACACTATTTTCTTGGTCTTGAGGTGCTCTCTGATCCATCGGGTCTTTATCTGTGTCAAGCCAAATACACCTCAGATCTTTTGTCGAAAGCTGGGATTACTGATAAACAAAACAGCATCCACTCCTCTTGAACACAACCTTCATTTGGCTCCAAATGATGGTCCACCTCTACGTGATCCTACTCTATATCGCCAGTTAGTAGGGTCACTTGTCTATCTGACAGTGACTCGACCTGATATTGCCTATGATGTTCATACTGTTAGTCAGTTCATGTCTGCACCTTGTTCTGATCACTATGCTGCTGTCCTGCGCATTCTTCGATATTTAAAAGGGACTATGTTTCATGGTCTTCATTTTCCATCCACCTCATCGTTGATTTTGCGAGGTTTTTCTGATGCTGATTGGGACAGTGACATGACTGATCGTCGCTCCACTACTGGTTACTGTTTCTTTCTTGGCGACTCTCTTATATCCTGGCGAAGCAAGAAACAATCTCTCACAGCTCGATCCAGCACTGAAGTTGAATATCGAGCACTAGCTGACACAACTCAAGAACTTGTGTGGTTACGCTGGCTCCTTTCTGACATGGGGGCTCCTCAACAGTCTCCAACTTCATTGTGGTGTGATAACAACAGTGCCATTCAGATTACCCACAATGATGTCTTCCACGAGCGCACGAAGCATATTGAAATTGACTGTCACTTTGTTTGACAACATGTGACTCGTAAGACCATTCAACTGCTTCCTATTTCGACTCTTGATCATCCGGCTGATATTTTTACTAAAGCTCATTTACCAGGACGGTTTCGTGATCTTGTTTCCAAACTCCATCTGGCTCATTCTTCTCCCGATTGAGTTTGAGGGGGGATGTTAATGTATATAGAGGCCCAGGCCCATGTTACGGCCCAAGCCCATTTAGTCTACGTATATATTTGTTGTATTATGTAGTCTAGGTTAGATTAATTTCATATTTTTTATTTTCAGTATTATAAAGTTTCTCTCAATCAATACATCGAGGTTTCAAACCTTCAGCATATTCATCGTGTTCTTCATTCATATTCAACTTCTAACATATGCAATCTGGTTTGTATACGTACGATTATCGATTTATTTCGGCATGGTTTAATATTGCACCTAATGGAGCCACATTCGAGAGTTCTTGTTCCATGAAACAATAAGTGGCCTAGTAGCTAAGGTGCCGTTTGCTTTTTAAGAGGTCTAAAGTCTGAAGTCTTATTTTAGTTATGATTAATAAGAGGTGGTGTGTAAAAATGTCTGAACAATTCAGACTTAAGAGCCATTAAAAGGTTTAAAAAAAAACCTAAGAGTCCAATGGTAGTATATATGCATGTCATTTTGAGTTCCAACATCAAATTTAAGTTGTATAATTCATTTAGTTCATGAACGATGGAGATCCAAAAGAAAACTAAAAGCTCATTTTAAATTGATGAGAAATTGGTAACAGAAAAACTAAAATTTAATGATGGAAGACTAGAATTTGACGATGAGATCGACTTTTTACGTATAATACACCGGTTGACAAAAATCATTTAAGAAAGAATTGTGCACGAAAGCGAAGATTAATGCGTATTTTTGTTAGATTTTAATTTAAGCATTTGAACAAGAGTAAATTATATGTTTGGTTCCTATGGTTTACATGTTATAAGTCCCAAGTCCTTTTTTTTAAATACTTACGGATTTCTAAAATATTGTGTAACTCAATTAACTTAGAGTGGTACTTTAGTTATTTCATCCGTTTCCTCAAGTTCTAATAAAAATATTAAGAAAATTATATTATATTATAACTTTATCTCACATATATATACATACACGCACATGCATACACACACATTACGCACGAAGAGTTGAGAGGAAGGGCCTTGCCACCCCTGATTCGTTGACGCATCTCTGTTTCTGACAACCCATTTCAGTAGCCACATGAAACCTCCCCCCATCTCAGCGTCCCCACCTATATCCCCCCCCCCCCCTTGTTCGTTCCCTCTAAGTAGTTTTTTTTTGTAACCGTGCGTTTCCGGGCCAACTTACTTGCACCGACTAATCCTCGGGCGACCACGAATGACCTGAAGTCATCGCAGGTGAACGAACCTCCATGGCCACAAGGGCTTTGGCAGCGCCTGGATTTGAACCCTGGGTAGATGAGATTTTCCACTACATCCCCCAAAGGTTTTACCATCTTCGTTCCCTCTCAGTAGTTTTACCTATGCTTGTATTTGGATTTCGATTGAAATCAAAATTAACACCCAAACACATAATACACGCATTCAGATTGAAATCAAAAATCAAAACCCTAGAAAATTTGTGTGTATCTCTATCTCGATTGAAAGATGATTGCAATCAAAAACTAAAACACACATATCAGAGATGGAGAAGTCACCTCTAATCAAAACCCAAACACAAATCAGAGATGGAGAAGTCGAATGTAACCAAAACCCAAACACAGGTTGGAGATGGAGAAGACGACTATAACGAAAACCAAGTTTAAATCTATTTTCTAATTTCCTCTTAGCTTTAGTGTGTGTGTGTGGGGGGGGGGGGGTGGGGGTGGGGGGGGGGGGATTGACTGTAAATGGTGAGGGTGGTGGTTCCTTCACTGTGGTCGTGGGTTTCACGATCTATGTTGCTTCATAGGTAGGGTAGGTGGTCGGCCCCGGAGAAAGAGGGGAAGAGGGTCGGGGGCACATTGATCGGTAAGGAAGGGACAGGGAGAGGATGTGGGGTCATCTATCACGTGTCATTTTCTAACCGGAAGTTAATAATGTACTTTATATCTGTAAAGAGTTAAAAATACTAAAATACTCTCTAGTTAACTTAACCAAATATTTTTGATGGAGTTATGGATAAGGACTTAAGGTGTCATAAAATGTATACTATATATAGAGCTCAAATAGGTAAATATTTCAAAAAAAGACTTGATACATTATAACATGTACACACACAACAAGGACCAACCAAGTAATTTACTCTATGAATAATTATGAAATGGTAATTTGCAAATAATTTAATAATAAAATTAGCGTTAAAATAAGAACAAACCTTGATAAATAAAGGTGAATTTTATCCATACCCCCTCCTGTAGAGGATATGTGAGTGAGGTAGGAAAGGGTATGTGAGTGAGATAGGATGAGGTATGAGGGGTTTTGTGAGTGAGGAGGAGATAGGATAACAACACCCTAAATAAAATAGTACATTTTTGTTTAATGCTTACATTCTTTTTTCGTTGGCACTAAATTTTAGATGAACAAACCATCACAAAAATGTTTTTTTTTTGTGTTTATATATTCGTAATTTATCAGGATCACTCATGGTTAAATAAAATGATGATAAGTTTACAACAAAAAAAATAATGGCTTTAAAAATCAATTATTATTAAAAAAAGATATTATCGTTACAAAAAGTGAAATCTTGGAAAGGTTATAGAACTTTTTTTTAGAACGGCGAAATTTTATAAAACTAGCAAGAAGTTAGAGAAACAACAATTACAAAGAAAGAGTAGTAAGGGAAGGATTTGCAAGCCAACCAACCAATTAATAGACAATTTTGTACTTCGATAATTAATCCAAAAGTAAGCACGGGTTATAATATTCTCTAGGATTGCCGCCTTCTTTGGCTTCGGGTTGCCAAAGAGAGTTCCATTGCGAAAAACCCAAATGGACCATAGAGTGATAAGCATAACGGCCTCGAAACACCAAAAAACCTATTTTTTCAACCGAATTAAATCAATCCAAGAAACCCAATCCGAATAGGAGCATAGAGTTGGAATATCAATTTTCCACCATCGTCCAATAAGAGCCCATAAATCTTTAGTGACGGGACACGAGAAGAAAAGGTGATGGCAATCCTCTACCCCCGTATCACAATTAGGACAAAGAAGAGACGTAACGTCGATACTTCTTTTTGAATGAAAAAACCATTAAACTTCTTCATTTTGAATGATTAAGCCCCTTAACTATTTTTTTGAACGAAAAAACCATTAAACCTTTTAATTTTGAATTATTAAGTCTCTAAACATTTTTTTAATAAATAAACCATCGAACTTCTAAAAATTGGTTAACTTTTTTTTAAAGGTAACCGGAACTGAGTGTGAAGGTTTTTAAAGTAAAAATAAATCTAAACCAGTTTTACAATTATCAAACTCTACGTCATTAAAACCACTCACAAACAGTCGTATCGTTTGGTCTCGCCACTCCCCATTGCCCGAACGTTGTCCGTTCTCCATATTGCCTAACACGTTGTTGCCCTGTTATCGATCTCCCTCTTTTTGATCTATTTTTTATCTATAAAAAGAGGAAGAATCAAAAGATAACTGGTTACAGGTAGTTTTTTGGGTTACAATGATGTAAGTAACCAAATTTTAGAAGTTCGATGATTCAATTTATTGAAAAAAAATGTTCAGGGACTTAATAATTCAAAATGAAAAATTTTAAAGGTTTTTTCATTTAAAAAAATAGTTCAGGGACTTAATCATTCAAAATGAGAAAGTTTAATGGTTTTTTCATTCAAAAAATTAGTTTATAGACTTAATCATACAAAATGGAATAGTTTGTTGGATTTTATTGAACTTTTCCGTTTCAATTATAAACTTTCCCCTAATTTCTTCATAGTGATATGATTACCTGTCCAAGTTCCCCTTAATCTGTTTGTTCAGATCAAACTTTCCCTATCATGGCATAAGTTTTGTGTTTTACGTTAGCAAACTGATCATATTTAAACCTAAATGTGTATGAAGACTAGAAGAACTGATGCAACTTCCTCCTGGATTTTTTTTAAAAAATTTGTGGCAAAAAGTAAGCAATAATTTGAACTAGAAGGCTTGGTTTAGTTGATCGGAGGAAAGGGTAGGATGGAATGTTTGGTAACGAGGACACGTTTTAGATGGTTTTCTTCATATAATTTTCTAAAGGAAAGAAGCAAAAAGTTAGAAGAGTAGAAGAGTTATGTTAAAATAAAATAAAAATTCCTTTTTGATATTCTCAAAATATTCAATGAACTCTTTATAAAATTGGTAATTTTCAAAATAAATTTTGCGTATTAATACACATTATTACTCACTTATCTAAATGACCTTCGACAAAACGAGGTTACTAAATATTGCTGAACTAATGACCATTTGGTTTATCGTCAAAGGGTGGGGTTCCGGTGAGAAGTTGAAGTTAACATAAGAAGCATTAAAAGTGATTATCAACTGTTGGATAATAAATTAGATGCATATTACGATGAGATGCACCGAGATGCATTTGATCAATTCTTTTCTAAGTTGCAATTAATCTGATAGCATTTGATTAAAAGTGATCAACAGTTCAGATTTAATTCTCTCGCTTCTCACGTTAACCTCAACTACTCATATGATTCTTCACCTATCATCAAAATTATAATATTGTTAAGAAATGATGGTGTAATTAGGGGAATAAGATATGTATTCCAAGAATATAATATAAGAATACATTAAATTAATTTCCATATATAAAAAATACAATAAATTTAATATTAATATTAAATGTAGCTATAATATAAGAATACATTAAAATAATTTCCATATATAAAAAATACAATAAATTTAAAATTAATATTATTTGTAGCTATGAATATATCAAATATATATATATATATATATATATATATATATATATATATATATATATATACCAGGCATATACCCGCGCGATGCAGCGGAATGTAAGTAAAGAACGAACAATTAATGTTATTTCCTTATATACATTTCATCAATAATCAATCATGACCTAGAAATCACAACTTATGAAACCTAAAGCCATAAAGATATTCAATAATTAGTTTATATTACAATTATTGACGAAAAAAATTATAATGATATTATTTATAATAAGAATGAAACGTATTTTACGATTATGTATTTTTAACGTGCTAACGGTGGAAAAAAAAATAAAACGTATGGACAGAAAAACAAATTATTTCGTAGATATTCATGATATTTAATAGTACGGTTAAATTAAAAAATATTCAATATTTAGCTCGTTTTGAATATATTGAGGAGACGCTTATAATGATATAATTTGTAGAAAAATGAACGTATTTTTTCATTGCATTTTTGTTAATATATAATTATTTGTGTTAATATGTGTAAAATGAAAAAAATAAGGGATATAAAGTAAATTAAATAAGTAATTATAAGAGTGATAAATGTAACAATGTAAGGGTGGTAAATGTAATTGTACAAAAGTTTGTACAATAACCGTTTTAGTAGTATAGATAATTCGTATATATTCTGATATTTAATAGTATGGTTAAATTAAAAAATATTCAATATTGGGCTCGTTTTGAAGGTATTGACGAGACGATTATAATGGTATAATTTGTAAAAAAATGAACGTATTTTTTCATTGCATTTTTGTTCATATACGATTATTTGTGTTAATATGATAACGGTGTAAAATGTAAAATGAAAAAGTAAGGGATACAAAATAAATTAAATAAGTAATTGTAAGGGTGATAAATGTAACATTATAAGGGTAGTAAATGTTATTGTATAAAAGATTAAGGATAGTAAATGTAATTGTACAATAGTTTGTACAATAACCATTTTAGAATTTTCATTATATAGTATAGATATTTATTTTCTAATTTTGAAGGTTTGAGCCCAACCTTATATCTGCCCTAAAACCAGAAATTAAACCCACAGTTTTCTTTTTCTTCCAAAAAAAAAACCCCACAGTTTTCCTCTTCATCGCCATAAATTCTCATTTGAACCACCAAGTCAAACCACTTCAACCTTTCAATTCACCGATCAAGAAGTTGCATCTCACCGATCTACAATCTCCACCGTCGGAACGTTATGAAGAAGCTGGATCCAATGAGTCACGATAAGCTGTCGTTCATCGGATCTTCGTACTCACAGTTTGGATGTTTAGATCGTCCAAAGAACACACAGATTTATGCCATGAAAACGGAAAGTTTAATTCGTTTATGCAGATCTCTTTTTATGGAGAGAACCATAAACGAAAACAACATAATTATGATGCTATATGGAGGCAATTATGTTGTCTCTGTTGTTGGAATGGGTTGTCTCGGAAATAACGTTACAATCATTTTGTTGTGGATGAAATCAGAAATTATTTCACTTTTGTGAAAAACATCATAAAAAAACAAATGATTCTGCTCAAATTTCGATGAAGCTTAGGTTGTTGGTGCAGTCTGAAAGCTTCGTCTCGGATCATAAATCCCGAATGACGAAGGGGATTTATAATATTGGACGATAAACTTTAACATGTTATGTTTTATGTCCAAGAGATTATGATGATCTATGTGAATATTAGACGATAAACTTAATATGTTAGGTTGTACCCTCAAAGTATTATGGCTTGTTGAAGTTGTAAACGAAATACAACATGTAGAAAGCGAACTGCGTCAACGCTGGAGAATGTTAACAGCCCTTTTTTGGAGACACCGGTTCCCGGCGAACACGAACCCTGTCGTCGTGGAAAACCGTATACGTGCGACGGACCGGAGAACAAGGGTCCTCGAGAGTAGGTTTCTCATGCTGTTAAAAGAAAGGGAAGATCTCATTGTGCGTACTGTCACCCGAGGTCGAGGTCACCGCAGAGGCTAGATAGCTTCGTCGATTCTTTTTAGTTTTATAAGGTTTAATATAAATAAAAATTGTATTAGAAATAAAACATACAGACTTATTGATTGTTATGGTAATAGTGAATTTGAAGTTGAATAAGTGGGAAGTTTTCAAGTTCTATTTGAAAATGTTGTGTTTGCTTTCACCTTTTGTATTTCTCTTCTTATTTTGCTATTAAATGTATTTATGCGACTTGTGTATTTCAACTGTGTGATAAATACATTAATGTTAGATACATTGTAAGATAAGAGAGAGGTTCAAGTAAAAACCTAAAAAAAATGGAAAACTGAAGAGTACCCTAGTAGCCCTTGATCTGAACAATATGTACTTGTGCATACATGTAAATTTAGTTGTTTTTTTTTGTTTTTATGCACGTGTGCATTATGCACTTGTGCATATTACAAATTACTTGTATGCACAAGTACATACCGTACAAATAAAAGACTACCAATGTGTTCCTCAGTTTTTCGTCTTTTTTTGAGGTTTTCCCGTGAACCTAACCCTATAAGATAAATACGGTAAATATAACGATTTTGGATGTATTTTAATAACTTTGATGTAGGAAATTGGGGTTGATGCGCTTTCATGAAGAGATTTTGTGGGTATATGTGTAACATCCCTTTCATCGGCATCCGTCTTTTCGGAAGCGTTTTTGTGTATATCTAGATTAATTCGGTTACACAAGAACTTATGTTTCTTTAATCACATAGTTCGTAAGTATTTTTTCTATTCCAACCTTGCATAAACATAATTAAACAATTTACGCATAAACCGATCAACTAATCTTTTCGCTTGATCTTTTGCTTCGGATTGTCCTTGTGAAATACCATTTCCTTGTCCTATGTTTTTCACGTTCTTGAGATGTACACATACATTTTAGCCGAAACCGATGCCATTTTCACTGTCACACATATTTATCATGCCAATTACTCGGTTTAACACAAATAACATTTTGTTTACTTAAATGGATTACACTAAACGTTCCATTTTTCATGCTAAGACACCAATTTGCACACTCTTACGTGCTCAAAATCACTGTTTATCGTGAGCATGCATGCCTTTTTTCGAACTTGGACATATGTAAAAGTGGTCCATCGATAGCCTATTCATTTATGAGAATGCAATTGGAAATCATTTATAAATATCGAAAAGTTGTCCTCTCAAAGTGTCATTCATTACATGAACGCATTTGGTGCGCTATCCTTTATAAAACGTCGGAAAGTGGCGAACTGAAAGCCTCATTCATTACACGAACACATTCGACACACTATCCTTTATAAACATCCGAAATCAGCCCACTAAAAGTCTCATTCATTACATGAATGCATTCGACTTGCTGCATATCCTTTATATATAAATACCCATAAAAGCACATTTTCTGTTATGCGACACAAAAAAATCCTTGGTTTTCATGGAAACTCTTCATATCAATGTACTATCTTTCGTAAATGTTTTTCCTGCATACTTTTATGCATAATTTCACATTTTGAATGCCATGCTTTACTTCACATTTTAATTTCACATTTTCATATTATGGTGCTTTCAGCCTTACGAGCTAGGGTTGAGCATTGGAATCGGGTACCTGTCTTTGGAGCCGGAACCGCTCTGGATTACCGGTTCCTGAACTGAAATCGATGTGATTGGTTTTGGTTCCTAAAAAGCGGAACCGACCGGGACTGGTTCTAGATCTCATTTTTTTGGAACCATTAACCGTTGGGTAAACCGGGCTGGGTACCCAGAACCGGAACCGACAAGTACCCACTAATTTTTTAATAAAAAATATTTTATATGTTTATTATATTTAATAAACTAAAATCAAGGTTCTAAACGGTGTGAGGCGTGGCGTGGCGGCAAGGCCAAGCCTCAAGCCTTAAGAGCCATGACGAAGCCATGTCGTTTTCAAGGCGTGACTTATGGCGTCAAATTTCTAGTTAATATATAATAGTATATATAAAAACATATGTTATGTTATTGTTACTCAATGAGTCAATAGTAATAAACAAGTTAAATTAGGTTATATATTAAAAACTTGCAAATAAAACATTAAAAACGTAAAGAAATATCAAATATCTCATTACGATAACTGCGCATTAGGCCATGGCGTGCTATGGGCTTAACGTGACGTGACACACAAGTCTTGGTGCCATGGCGAGCCATGGCGACTGCGCGGCGAGTTTTTTAGAACTTGACTAAAATTGAAATTATTAATTTACTTTTTGGCATTACTCATTTACACACTTACACTTACGGCCGCTTCCTCCACCCGACTTCTCCAATTATTTATGTAATTATTAGTTTTTATCGGATTAATTCTCAATGATTTTATAATAGACTAATAATTATTTTTTTATAGTATCTATTTTCTAATTTCCTCTTAGCTTTAGTGTGTGTGTGGGGGGGGGGGGGGGGTGGGGGTGGGGGGGGGGGGGATTGACTGTAAATGGTGAGGGTGGTGGTTCCTTCACTGTGGTCGTGGGTTTCACGATCTATGTTGCTTCATAGGTAGGGTAGGTGGTCGGCCCCGGAGAAAGAGGGGAAGAGGGTCGGGGGCACATTGATCGGTAAGGAAGGGACAGGGAGAGGATGTGGGGTCATCTATCACGTGTCATTTTCTAACCGGAAGTTAATAATGTACTTTATATCTGTAAAGAGTTAAAAATACTAAAATACTCTCTAGTTAACTTAACCAAATATTTTTGATGGAGTTATGGATAAGGACTTAAGGTGTCATAAAATGTATACTATATATAGAGCTCAAATAGGTAAATATTTCAAAAAAAGACTTGATACATTATAACATGTACACACACAACAAGGACCAACCAAGTAATTTACTCTATGAATAATTATGAAATGGTAATTTGCAAATAATTTAATCATAAAATTAGCGTTAAACATAGAATCGTTTGCTATTTGTTATTTTTTTTTGTTTTGGATATTTCATTTTATAAAAGATCGACCAATGATGGGATGCAAAGCGGAGACGATTAACATATTTCTAATCCATTCACTTCAAATTCGATACCTAAAAAATCGATAAGTCTAAACCTATTTGGGAAACTTTAAACGACTACCAAAACAAGCGACAAGTATTGTGTTTTCTCATTACATAATCTCATTCTTCAGTACTACCAAGAAATTTAAATTAATATATTTTGAATCAATCTTTCCCATATATCATCTGATATGACATATACCTTCATAACCCCTTTTTTAAATAAACATTTATGAAGTCGGTGCAAATTAAGTTGTTTTGTAACTATTATCATATAGATAAAAATTATGAATATTAACATCAATCGATCCGATCTTTCCCACACCTCCCATCTTTTGGGTGTTATATTATGGATGGAAACATTCACGACCACATGTAAACCTCCAAAACAATGAACGGGACTTTCAGTTCATGAAAATATAATAAAGCAAAATCGAGAGTAGAGAACAAGGGTCCTCGAGAGTAGGTTTCTCATGCTGTTAAAAGAAAGGGAAGATCTCATTGTGCGTACTGTCACCCGAGGTCGAGGTCATCGCAGAGGCTAGAAAGCTCTGTCGATTCTTTTTAGTTTTATAAGGTTTAATATAAATAAAAATTGTATTAGAAATAAAACATACAGACTCTTATTGATTGTTATGGTAAGAGTGAATTTGAAGTTGAATAAGTGGGAAGTTTTCAAGTTCTATTTGAAAATGTTGAGTTTGCTTTCACCCAGGACCGGTCCTGAGGTAATGGAAGCCCATGGCAAAAGAGGCTAAAAGATGCCCCAACTTCAATTAACAAAACATAGAGAAATAGTACCTTAGTTCATAGACACTCGTTCTTGACAAATGAGTGCACCAATAGTTGAGCAACACTCGACTTGTAAGCATTTAGTAATGAAATATAGTGTCTCTACGGACAATGTCTAGATTCACCCATCCCCATTCTAAACAATGTTTGCAACTGTGAAATCAAAATGCATGTTCTTATTAGATCAATATAGAACCTATCCAAATTACAAAGAATGCCAAAATAAACAAATTATATTTTCTAAATTATTATTCAATGTCCTTTAACTTTCAAGATCAATAGAACACCAAAGTAATACACAAGCTTTCAAGAAAAAAAAACCCAAAGATATTGAGGCAAATCTCAAGCATACCACTTCCAAGTGGGAGTGTGGATGTTTTTCTTGTTAACATACCCAACACAGTGCAACCAAGACTCCATACATCAGTTGCAAGTCCATAACCATTATTCAATCGATTAACAACCAAAGGATGTAACATCAAATAGTGAAAGCAAATGTTAGGCGACTATATTTCGGTAACTCTTGAGGCAATGTTAAACAACAGAAATCGTATGAAAATATCAACACAGGAAGAGTAGAAGTTTCTGTCAAATGTTACAAGACTATATTTCGGTAACTCTTGAGGCTATGTCATGGTTCTTTTGTATACAATATGAAATTCAAAATTGGCATCCATGGACATCCATTTCAACCATAAGACTGTGCACATTATTTAGGTGGATTTTGTTTGTTGGTAAGGTTCTTTCTCAATAATCTAACACAAAACCCCAAAGAAAGTAATATACAAGTCTCAAAATGGGACAATTGGTGATGACAAAAAAAACTGAAAAAATCATTAAACCACCAAATAAATTAAAAGCACAGGTCAATAGAACCCTAAATCGAATCCATAGTTCAAAGTCATACAAAAAAACTCACCGGTGCCGTTGTCACCCATTGTGAAATCAACAGAACATTATGTTTGAGAGTCGAGAATAAGGCATAGGAGTGATTAGGCGATTATAGAGCTAGGGCAGACGAGCTACTCAGTCTAGCCTGAACTTGAGAGCGAGAAGAAGATGCCAAGGCCCAAGGGAGAGTATGGAATGCAAGAGGCAAGAACGGTGACTATCTTTTTCTTCCATCACTGAGTTGAGCCTACCCACAGATAAGATGGCATGGGCTGGTGATGCCCTTTGGGCTTTTGCTGCCCATGGCCATCGCCCCCTGGCCTATAGCCAGGGCCAGGCCTGCACCGGAAAAACAATCATCGGAGAAACCTCTCAATCGGATCTGCAAGTTATTGCACCATTTCAACAAAATCATTGCATTCGAGAGCTGTTCAAATAGTTCAAATAGAAAATCAAGGTTTTCAGTTTACTAAATCAAATAGGACAAAATCATAAACAATTATAATAATAATAATGACTCACGAGTTCGTAACAAATGCCGTCAGCTCCGAACCGTTTGAAATGATTCCTTCGCGATTTTCCTTTCCAGGAAACCCTAACAACTTTTCCGATTGGCTTCGCGTCGTCTCCAACTTCTTCATTGTCATCTTCGGATTCTGATTCGGATTCTTCTTCTTCCTCATCGTTGTTCAGTGGCGTTGAAGCTTGGTTCGCTTCTTCTTCTTCTTCTTCTTCGTCATCGTAAACGATCAGTTTCCTTTTCTTCCTTGATTTCATAGCTCCGTCCGCCGGTGGTGGTGGTGGTGGTGGAGAGTTGGCGTCGTCGTCGGAGGCCAGAAACCGTCGGTCGCTCATCTTCGCGCATGTGAGAGGTCTATTGGTGGGAAGTCGCTTCACGGATTCTCACAATTTGAAATTTTGTTTTTTACAAATTTTGTTATTTTTTAATATTTTTAAATAATATATATTTTAATTTAATTATTTAAAAAAATTGCAAAATTCAAAGGCATAAAACCATCTTTTAACAAAATTTCTAAAACAGAGAAAATGAAAATTTTGAGCATATTTTTGTTATTGTTGATTATACAAAACTTTATTTAAAATGGAAAAAACACGAGGGAGTATGTTAGAGCATTTCTAACGGCTTCTCTAAAATGGAATTTGAGGGATTTTTTGTTCCAACAGATTATCTAAGAGAATCTCCAACAGCTTCTCCATTTTGGAGAAAAAATGGAGATTTTTTGTGTAAAATAAGCTCCAACAGCTTCCTCAAAACTTTCTTCAAAATGGAGAAAGTAGGAGAGATAATACATTTTTTTCTCCAAATTTAGAGATATCCCAAAAAAAATGATTATCAAGATAGATAAATTATTTTTTATTATATTTCATCGATGGAAAACTTTGAAATGAATTGTTTAGTTGATAAAATAATATTTTATTAAATATATAGAATATTTTAATAATATAATCAATGATTTATCTCTAAAATAGAGAAGCTGTTGGAGATGGTTTTAAATTTTTTGAAGATTTTGACTTTTGATTATCCATTTTGGAGAAATTTTGGTGAAGCTGTTGAAGATACTCTAAAACCTTCTCCAAAATGGAAAAAGTAGGAGAGAGAAGATGAAAATGTCTAAATTTAGAGATATCTCCAAAAATGATTACTTAGGAGAGAGAATTAGTTTTTTATTCTTTCCACCAATAAAATTGCTCTAAATTAAATGATTATGAGAAAAAAATAATATTTTATGCGTTGTATTAAATATTTTAATAATATAATTAATTGTGTAATCTTCAAAATAGAGATCCTGTTGGAGATGAAAGTGATTTTTTTTGGAGATCTTGACTTTTTAGAGCATCTCCAGCAGTTTTCCCAAAAAATTTCCAAAATGGAGAACCAAAAGTCAAAATCTCAAAAAAAAAATTACAACCATCTCCAACAACTTCCCCATTTTAGAGATAAATCATTGATAAACAATTAATTTCAAAGTTTTCCATTGGTGGAATGTAATAAAAAATAATTGATCTCTCTTGGTAATCATTTTTTAAGATATCTCCAAATTTGGAGAAAAATGTATTCTCTCTCCTGCTTTCTCCATTTTGGAGAAAGTTTTGGGGAAGCTCTTGGAGCTCATTTACACCAAAATCTCCATTTACTTCATTTTTTCCAAAATTGAGAAGCCGTTGGAGATGCTCTTACATCTTCATTTTGGAGAATATGTTGGAGATGCTCTTAATTCTTCCAAATTAAGAGAACTCCAAAAAAAATTGGTGACAATGCGTATGAGATAAAACATTTTGTAATTAAGCATCTTCAACAACTATGCTATATATTTTTTCTAAAATAGAGTATTAAAAATTAAAATCTCTAAAAAATGACATTTAATTCCAACAACTACTCTATTTTAGGACTCCCTATTACCGGAAAACCTACAGAAGTCAGACCATAGCTCCAACCAGGTGGTTCATGATTGGGCTAACCTAAGAAGAAACGGAGTGTCACCCAGTTTTTCATAAGCATAAGAAGATATGCATATTTGAATAAAAATGTAACTAGACTCCTTCCTGTACGAGTAGTGAAGACTTATAAAGAGTGGAAGTTCCGGGCCTCGGCAACCCTCCTTTCTTATCTATTTTCATATATAATATAAACAACAATTTAACATTAAATGTATTATTAAAATATTCAATTCATTTAATAAAATATTTTTTTTTTCTCCTAAACATTTATTTTCAATACCTCATAATGGTAGAAAATGTTAAAATAAAAATTTATCTCTCTAGTTAGAGATTTCTCTAAGGCTATGTTTGGCTAACTAGCTGATAAGTTAGTTGATAGCTAATAAGCTAGTTTTTCAAAACGTTACAATGAGTAGGTTTTCAATAAACTTTATGGTCATCCAAACATGTACAAAAAAAAACTAGCTTAAAACAATGCCTAAATTTATAGATCTTTACGATTTATCCTCTTTCATTATTTTAACATACAATACAATATGGCATAGCCATCGGAGATTTTTCTAAATTTAAAGATTTTTGCACACTTTTTTTTACAGTACCATATAAGATAGTTGTTGGAGCACAAATCTCCCCTAAATGACTAAAATTTAGAGAAATCTTTAAATAAAGAGAAGGTGCTCCAAAATTTACCCGATAAGTACTTACTAGGTTATAAACACTTACCATTAATCCATTTTGATGGCAAGGAACGTTACCCCATAACGTAAATGAAAGTATCGACTCAGTCGCTAAATGTTTACCCGGTAAGCGTTTGTTAAACGGCTCCTAAGTTCTATTTTGATAAAGTTGTTTGTGTGAATTAATAAGTCTATATAACTGAGAAATTTTTTTCATAGATGAAAGAAACATATTTTTTTAACCGAGAGGCAGGCTTAGAAAAAAAATTGGCTTTCCGCATAAAAACTTCCTACAAGCTTACTGAATAAACAAATAGCTAAATGAACAAATTGCGAGTCCCATTAAACTCATTAACCTCGTAACAAAAATTATGGGACCAAATAGTAGCACAAAAATGAATGAATGTTTACATAACTAAATTCCTATAGAAAATGGAACTGTTAAGTTCATCAACCTCCTGTTATTATCGTTATCATTACTTTCCGCGATCTCCTTCAACCTACTCCACGATTTTCTCCGCCGTCTATTAGACGTGTTCACCGACTTTTCCGTCACACTTTCTGAAGCCGTCGTTTTCTTAGCCCCTGAACGAGTCCTCTTCTTCATCTTCGACTCCAACAAAGTCATCGAGGTCAATGGGGTAGCCGGACCAGATGCAGCAGGGTCATCTTTGACCTCCACAATACCCATTTTACCCCTGGGGTCATCTCCCGTGGACCCCACCGAACCGTTAATAGTGTTTGCAACAACGTTATCTTTAGTCATATCAAAAGAAGAAACCGTCTTATGGGTTTTCTGACTGGTTGAGCTTGCAGGCTCGGGGACCCTTTTATGTGCCTTTGGTGGACTTGTATTTCTCGGGGTGCCTCTTTTGATGTTTCGGTGTGAACAAAAATGGCAAGTGTAGACAACGTTGTTTTGAGGATAACGATTTGGTTTCTTGCCTTTGCGTCGAGCATTTATCTTGTTCGTCTCGATTCGAATCGTACAATTGTGGCCAGGATGAAGTATAGATTCACATCTGCACAAGAATCGGATGGTTATCGGGTGGTGCATATTTCTTCATAGGAATACGAACATGCTTTTAAGTTTCTAATTTGAGTGCATTTGTGATGCGTCCCAAAGTAAGTGTTGTCTCAAAAGAAAGCGTCCATTTAAAAAATTAAGGAGGGGTTTGGTTCATTTTAAGGAATAAGAATGAAAATGAAAATGAAAATGGGAATGGGAATGGGAATAGGAATGAGCATTGCATTGATGTTGTTTGGGTAAACCAATATAATCAATAAAAAATTATTTTATATAATATTTTTAATACAAATATGTGTCGTTCAACACGAAAATAAAAAATATGTTTCATTCAACATCGAGAGACGAAGAGCGTATGGGAAAAAGTGACTGAGCGGGAATAAGATTTTCATTCCCCTCAATTTGGTAAGGAATGAAAACTAATGGATTTGGGGTAATCGGCCCATTATATTATATCAAAACAAACAACATTTTTCATTCTCATTCTCATTCTCATTCCTTACCCCTCAATACCTCCAACCAAACACCCCCTAAAGGTAAAACTGTCATTTAGTTGATTAAAAACTGTAATAATTACAAAATTTCTAAAATTGGGTCTTTGTTATTATGGATATTTATTAGCAAAAAAAAAAAAAACTAGCTTATAAGCTAGCTTTTTTTCTTAATACATGTATGGATGACCACAAACTAGCTTATTGAAAAGCTACTCATAGTAGCGTTTTGAAAAGCTAGCTTATCAGATATCAGCTAGCTTATCAGCTAGTTTGTCAAACATAGCCTTAAGGACAGAGGGAGTAGATCTTGTTCAAGGGGTAGATGCTTGGAATAACATAAAAAGCAACATAGCCGATGCTTTAACCACCTAATAATGATATCAACATGCGGGGCTAATCATGTGAGAACCACAAAAAAAGCTTAAAAACCAATGAGAACCGTTCTCAATGTAATTCACACGATTTTTCTCACCTAAGGCTAGGATTTAAAGTATTGTTTAACAATGTGAAACTTTTTTACGTGTATTTTTTGTTTCATAGCGTAAAACAACACATGATTCACCGATTCTCAACCTTTTTGAGGTTCTCATTTGATTATGCCCCCTATATATACCACAAATCAATTTGAAACCCGCTAAAAGTTAGAAACCATAAAAACCAATTTCATATATTGTTTCGTAGGTGAAACAAAAGATGTGAAAATCAACCAAAACCATCTAATGAGTTTGATTTTTAAGCTATGATTCATATTGTTTCACATGTTTTGTTCTTGTATGAGAGTACAAGCGTCTGTTGCATAAACAGTTTTTCTTTCCACATGCAAAACATGCCTTGACATTAATCTATGAAACAACTATCAACATTGCATGTTCACATGTGATGTTTCATAGATGAAACAACACATTCAAACGGGTTCTAAGGTTTCTAACTTTAAGATGGTTATATATATATATATATATATATATATATATATATATATAGAGAGAGAGAGAGAGAGAGAGAGAGACCTTTGGCAAGTAAACAAGGATGGATCAACCGGTGTCCCTAGTGCCTCTGAAGACGCGGCAAAATGGTGACCAAAGAAGGCACCCAATGAAGGTACGGCAGCATCACGAGTAGCCCACACTGCAAGGTTCTTTATATGTTGTAACTTTAACGAAGACTTCACATTCGTATGTTTCTTCCCCGTTGAAGCTTCTCTTATTGTAACCGACATTTGAGGCCCGGAAGTAGTTGCAGGGGGCGCTTTCTTGCTCGATCCTTTCTTTCCCATGCTTCTACCTTTTTCTTTAAAAAAAACGTTGGCAGACAATCGGATAACGTTTTTCTTCAAGAATAAAACAGTTAGAAACGATGATAACGATCTAGAAACAAAAGAAGAATTGAAGTGGGGAAAATCGAGAAACAAAAGATTAGGCTAATGAAGTTTAAGAAGAATATAACTAGGTCAGGTTGGTTTGAATTCATCCACTTCAACTACTTGTTATGCAATTTCAACATGTTGATTGTTTTTTAAGCATATAATATGTATGCTTTCGTTCCAAATGTTGATTGTTGCTACCACATGGGTCAAAAGTCCTATAACCTCGCTCGTAAGACTCATTAACCTTGCTACCAACACCTAGACAATTGAAAACCCATTGTACTACCGTTGTAAGGGATTTCCATTATGTGTACCAACCAAGTTTTCAGAGGTACTACCAACCGGCTATAATTGATACCGATTACATTTGGTACCAACTTAATTCGTATGGTTGGTCCACATGTTTGTCGATTTGGTTTGATACAAAATTGCCAACCCTACAATAAGCTATTAGAGCATCTCCAACACGTATGCTATACTTTCTCACTCTTCTTCCAAATTTGAAGATTTATTCAATCTCTCTCCTTTTTTTTCACTATTTTAGAGGAGTTTAGCATTGCTGTTAGAACAAACTTTTCTCAAATCTCCATAATTTCTAAAATAGCATAGCTGTTGGAGAGGATCTTAGGGGAACAAGATAGGTGGGATTACAAATTTGGACCGTTGAATCTGAAACCTGATAACGTTGCAAAAGCAATTGAAGAAGGACAACTTCAAAAACATACACAAAGTGCGTTGAAATTAGGGCCTTGAATAATTTGCAAGCTAAAAGAAGAATCCAAATTTCAGTTTTACGTGGTTTCATTTACACAACAAATATGCCACCAATGGAATACATACGGTGATAGTGGGGGGGTGAAGAGGATGAAAGAGCATCTTGCATGCACGCACAAGGACGTTGCTCCATGTCAGAGTGTGCCCTTGGAAGTAAAGAATGAGATCATTCAATTCTTGAAAAACTTCCAAAATAACAAGCATGCTTATCAATGCAATATTGAGGAGGCGGTAAATAATGGAGCATACTTTGGTAGCGGAAGTGGCATCCCACCATCAGAGGGCATGACTTCTTGTCCGGGTGGTAGTGATAGAGGTATAAGAGGGCCGATGATCGGTTTGTGGAGAATAAGAGAGACGATGTCGACGTGAATGCCAAACAAACGCCAACAAGCGCGAAAGAGCATCGTAATCAAGTTTGTGCAGATATTGGGCGATTCTTCTTTGAGAATGGAATACCATTCAATTGTGCGTGAAGTCCGTCTTACTATAGCATGGTGCGTTCTATTGGAAATTATGGTCGAGGATTGAAACCTCCATCCATGCATGAGATGAGCAATTGGGTCCTAAAAGAAGAGGTGAAGACAACAACCAAGATCGTTGACGACATAAAAGCGACATGGAAAACGACGGGGGTTTCTTTGTTATCCGACGGTTGGTCGGATATAAGAAATAGGAGTCTCATCAACTTTTTGGTCAACAATCCTCATGGCACCGTTTTTTTGAAAACCGTGGATGCATCCGATTGTGTTAAAGATGCAAAGAAGTTATTCAAATTGTTAGATGATGTAATAGAAGAGATTGGAGAAGACATTGTGGTCCAAGTGGTTACTGACAATGCAAGTGCTTATAAAGCGGCTGGAAATTTGTTGATGGAAAAAAGGAAGAGCTTGTATTGGACTCCTTGTGCGGCTCACTGTATAGATTTGATGCTTGAAAAAATTGGAGAATTGCCACAACAGAAAAATGCATTGCTTAAAGCGAAAAAAGTAAGCACTTTCATCCACAATCATCAATGGGTGCTATGTTTAACTAGAAAATTTGCAAACAAAGACCTTCTCCGACCCGCTGCCACCCGATTCGCCACTGCTTTTCTGACACTAGAAAGCATGTATGAGTTAAAACAACCGCTACAAATGATGTTTGCTTCAAAAGAATGGGCAAGTTGTGCGTGGGCAAAAAGATCCGAAGGGAAGGCTGTGAAGACGATAATAATGGATGAGCGTACTTTTTGGCCTAGTGTGGTTTATTCCATTAAAACCACAAAGCCACTTGTACACGTTTTGAGGTTAGTTGATGGTGAGACTACTCCTGCAATGGGGTTCATATATGGGGCTATGGATGAGGCAAAAGAGAAAATAGCTAAGAACTTGAATGAAGAAGTGTCTTCCTACAAAGAAATTTGGGACATAATTGATGCAAAGTGGGAGCAACAGTTGCATCGCAACTTGCATGCAACTGCGTATTATCTTAATCCTCGATTCAGATGGAGCACCAATGTCTCCAATCATCCGGAGATTAAACGCGGATTATACAATTGCATGGCGATAATGTTAAAGGACCCGGCAACAATAACGAAGGTTGATAATCAACTTCAAGCATATAAGTACAAACGAGGATTGTTTGGATTCACTTCTTCTTTAAGCACTTACCAAACACGTCCACCCAGTAAATACTCGACTTTTATTTCTTTTTTTATTATAGTTTAAGACTTTAAGTAAACTAATTATTAACTACTCAATTTATTTTGTCATTAATATATATATAGTTCAGTGGTGGGATAGCTATGGAGATGAGGTACCGGAGCTACAAGCTTTTGCAATAAGAGTTCTTGGTCTTACTTGTTCGGCGTCGGCTTGTGAACGTAATTGGAGTACGTTCAACCAAGTACACACTAAAAGAAGAAACCGTCTAAGCACAAGCAAGATGAATGACTTGGTGTACATTATGTACAATAGGAGGTTGAAGTATAATTTTATGAAGAAACTATCATTAAAAGACGAAGAAGACCCTTTGATTGTTGAAGATGTGCCTTCGGATGATGAGTGGATAGTAGATCCAAAAAATGAAGAAGACGAAGATAGCGTATCGGTTGAAGCAAACGATGCAATTGAGGATGAAGGTCAAAGTTCGGGATCATTGAAGAGGAAGAGTATTCACGTAGATTTGGAAGAGGAGGATGACAGTGATTATGAATATGATGGTGGAGCTTTCGTCATGGATCACGTTTCGTGAAATTATGTCTTATTGAATCATTTAATTATGTTTTTGGTACTTATAAGTGGTAATTATATGGCTTTTATGACTTTTCATGGTTTAGTATGAGATTATTATTTACATATTATATATTTTATGAATTTTATTTGTTTTCCGCCTCGGGGCTTACGCCTCGGACCGCCTCGAGGCTTACGCCTCGCCTCACCAAGGGAAACCGCCTCGCCTCACGATTCCGTACTTTAAAACCTTGGGTGATACAACTAAAAGAGAGAACAACGGACTAACTCGAATCTTGTAGATGACGATGAAGGGAAAAAATCCTTAAAAAATGTCTTCTTAGTTTCCAACATATGAACAAAAATGTCATCATACATCGAACACAAAAACTTAATTGGAGTGGAAATTGAAAAATTGAAAGCTAGAAACCAAAGATAACAAACCTTAGTTGGAGCACAGTACATATTTTTTAGTCTTCGAAAGAAGAGACGGGGGAGGTTTAGGATTAGGGTTAGTGTTTGTATAACATTCTTGTTCAGATGAAGACCATACATAAATGTATCACACGGTAATCACCAAAAACGTTACGAACATTTCAAGAAACAAGCACCCAACAAAGAAAGACGCAAGAAAAACACACAAAGAGAAAGGTGAGTTTAGTGTCTATGTGTGTACCATTCTTATTCATACGTATGATTATTGATTTTCCCAAAATCCTAAAACATACAGAAGCATGTAATTGAACTTTTTCATGATTATTACTTGCAGATAAACAATGAACTACATAGTAAATTAACAATCAATAATACAAAATTAACTTCATCAAATAAACCTAATCTAAATCATAACTTCATCAACAAACACAAATGATTGATAATTTTCTCAAAATCCATAGAAAAACATACAGAAGCATGTAATGGCTTCAACGTCGAAATCAATTGAACTCTTTCATGATTATTACTTGCAGCTTACTAGATAAACAATGAACTACATAGTAAATTAACAATCAATAATCAAAATCAACCTCATCAAATAAACCTAATCGAAATCATAACTTCATCAACAAATACAACATAAAATCTAAGTCAAAATCAACTCAAAGAACATTAACTTATCTAAGCATAACTACATCAAATAAATCTAATCTAAGCATAACTTTATCAAATAAACCTAATCTAAGCATAACTTCATCATAAATTATCCATGAAAAATAAAAATAAAAATAGGATTAAGGAATCAAAAATTTACCAAAATTTTAGATTCCAAACTTAGCTCGCCGATTTAGGGCATAGAATGAGAGTCGATAGTCCAGTGAGAGTCGTAGGCGAGAACGAGTTTTTGAAAGGTATAGTGAGAGGCCGGAATCCGGTTGGAAGTGAAGGCCAGATGGGCAGCACTGCGGCGGCGACGCCGGAAGCAGAGCGGTGAGAGGTGAAAGCGATCAGAGCGGTGAGCGGCTAAACCAAAGAAAACATACTCCATCAATATACCAAAAATACCCTCCAAAACAAAAATGAGCCAGGTGCTCACGGGTTGGGTTGATCGAGTTGAAGGCGTTTCACCCAACCCAATGTTAGCGGTTTGAGAATTTTCAACACAATCCAACTCAAACAAAAGTATAACCCAACCCAACCCGTTCGGGTTGGCCAGTTTGGTCGGGTTGATCGAGTTGTGTTTAAACATTTAAGATATAACCATATCAAGATTTAACCATTTAAGATTCTAAATCGATTTAACCATTTAAGATTTAACCATTTAAGATTCTAAATCGATTTAACCATATCAAGATTTAACCATTTAAGATTCTAAATCGATTTAACCATTTAAACCCGATTCATTTCATACATGTTGTATTATATGCATCAATCGGTTGTACATAACGCAATATATCGTAAACATGTCTAGATATTTTATACATGCAATTATAGAATATTCCATGTGCAAGCATTATAAGTTTGAATGCCATATAGAGATATCTTTGGGATATTTATTGAAATTGTTGTGACCTTATTTATTCAACCATGATCCACATAATAATTGTGTTATTGTGCCTTTAAGGCTTTAACAGAACAGTAACACTAAGTCTTTAACAGTAACACTAAGATTTTGCCAAATCGATTTGGTAACAGAACCATAGTAACAGTAACAGTGTACACTCATCAAAACCAAAACTTGGAAACCCATAATAACAATAACAGATTCTGCTATATTTGGTAACCGTTTATGATTTAACAGTAACACTACACTACTCTAAATTAAGAACCATACCCGTTCGATGGAGCAGTGGAGACTATTTGAAGAAATCCCGCTCGATAGTCGATGGAGCAAAATAGCAAATCGATTTAGTTCAATGGAGCGGCGAGAGGCAGAGAGCTGTAAAAGATTCAACGATTTTATCAAAGATTCAAAGAAATCGATTCAAATCGATTTTATCTAACCTTCAAAAGTTCAAATGAAATCGATTGTGGGAGCATGGAGGTTGGAGTTCAAATCGATTTTATCAAAGATTCAAAGATTTTATCTAACCTTCAAACTTCAAAGTGCAATCGATGGAGCATGGAGGTTGGAATCGTCGAATCGAGTCAATCGACTGTGGTCTGTGGGAGGCGGCTTCGAGTCGTGAACTGAGGTCTGAAATCTGAAAGTGAAAATGAAGGAGTTGTTTGTTTTTTAAAAAAAAAATATTAAGTCTAAATCGTTCAGAACCATAGGTATGAAAAAAAGAAATAAAATTTAAATCGAACGACAAAAGATAATGAATTATAAACTATAGAGATGAAAATTGTAGTTTCAAAACCATTAGGATTAGGATGAAAATAGAAATTTACTCTAAATTTAAAATATTTATCTATACTATACTATAAATTATGTATAAAAAAATTCTTATAAACAATTGTTAAAGTTTAATGTACCGCTATTTAATATTAATTACTTAAAATCTTTTAAAAACAATCACTAAAGCTTTATGTATTTAATTTAATTCTATTTATTAACTTTCAATTCTTATCTCTAACCATTTTTACTCTCCACTTCAATTCCCCAAACTGGTATGCCAATCCTCCATTGTCTCTGGTGCATTTCAGTCAATCCTTGAAGCTCCATTATTTAAATGTTCGATGTCGACGGAGCGTGAAGTGCCAGCCTCATTCGCTGACCTTTTCCCCCTACCGCGTGAACCTCCAGCCATTAAATTATGAAAATATAGAAAATGTTCGTAAACGAAAATGAGGGTTGAAAGGATAGATATGAAATTGTGAAATATTACTTCACCGGAGCATCTACTTATAGTCCATGCGAAGTCTGAAACGTTTCTTTTGCAAAGCCATGGTCAAACGATTCCCCTGCAAAGCCTGAAACGATTCGTTTTTTGTGCCATGGTCAAACGATTTCCCTGCAAAGGTAAAAAAGCACAGGCTCCTTCTAGTTTTGTCCGCGTATTGTGACAAAAACACGGGGTTTGTACATTTTTTGCGTGGTTTGGCCACTTTTTCTGGAAATATTATTGTTGGTATTAGACACGAGGTTACCCAAACAACAGGTACAATGTGAACAAGATAATGCGAATCTGTAAGGGATTTTATAGACGAATCTGGAAGCTTTTCAGACGAATCTGTAAGGCATTGGTTCAATAACTTTGGATATAAATACAGAGAGCTGGGGGGAGGGGGGGCTCTAAACCATACAAAACAAAACAAGGTATATAACAAGGCAAAATTATTACACGACCCATTAGATGGCATCCCCAAATCTTCATATGGAATTTCAGATGTTTATCTCACTCGCTTCCAGCGTCCACCGCCGAGTTATATGGTTAGTGTTTTTTTTTTTTTTTTTGGTTGCGTTGAATATTCTGTAAGGCTAACATTGATAACCCCTATAATGAACAGCTGAGTATCCACAAATGTTCACAATGAAAGTTGTTGGTCCCAAATAGCAGTAAGTAAATAAGAGAAGTATTGTAGAAGGGGGGTTGAATACAATGCACACAGTTTTTCACTTAATTTAATTCTTATTGATTTAAAATCAAGAATTACAATAAAAAAACTTTTGATTGTTGCGGAAGAGAACAGATGAAATATGTTCAAACAATCTTACACTTAGAGAAATGAAGAACAATTGTAAAACACTTAGAAAACAATAAGATCTTCGTAGAGAGAAAGTTGCCAGGCACTTAGAGAACTTGAAGGTAGAGAGCTGGTTATCTTGCATGTTGAACCATCCTTCATATTTGTAGTGCCTCATGCATTAAATGCATGGGACACCTGTTGAGCAAAGGATGGACATAGGTCTTCAGCAAGGTACAAGATGTACCTTTTGTCTTGAGGTGTTTTGTCTTGAAGTGTTGACCTACAGGATGTGGTGTGGACCTTTCCTTAAAATATTGAAGGAGACAAACTTACTTTTTCTAATCTTCGGATGAGGTCTACGTCAATGCAAGATATCATAAATATACTTTGTCAGAAAAGTATAATGTGTTTGAAAGAAATCTTCAGGCATCTTAGGCTCCTGAAGATGTGAGAACATCTTCAGCTTCAAATGAGAGATCATCGGCTGCCAAGGATTTGAGAGATCTTCGGCTCCTGAAGATGTGAGAACATCTTCAGCTTCTAAGGAGAGATCATCGGCTGCCAAAGACTTGAGAGATCTTCGGCTCCTGGAGATGTGATAACACCTTCACAATCCTGAAGATATAAGATTGACACCATCCTGGCCGATGGTGTTGATCACTTAGGCATGCTTGGCTTTAGGTTGAGGAGTCTATCTTCAATCCGCTTTGAGAGATATTCTCCTTCTTTGTTTTCTTCAGTTGATCTTCGACTTCACCGAACATTTGTATAGAGATCAAGCTACTAAAATAACCTCAAACATATTCTAAGTAGGATGCTACAAGATGGAAGATCAGGAGGTCATCTTCAAATCTTCAGATGACCCAACAATCTCCCCCTATTTGAGGATGACGTCCATACTAAAGAATAAAACTAAGAGTATACTGAAAAATTCATTTTGACTCATCTTTACTCTTTTTGGGTTCTTTTCACATATATTTTTTTATAAGGATTTGTATAGTATATCCGACATTTATAAAAGAATAAAAGAATGAAGTATATTTGTACAAACTAAGTAAAAGAAAATGCACTTGCATTAAATATGATGACTTAACAAAACAAGGTTACAAGTACATAAGAAAGATAGAGAGATTTAGAGAAGAACCTCATTCCTTCTTATGTCTTTTGTGAAGCTCAGCAAGGATATCACGACGAATGAGAGAGGCTTCAAAACTTATGGGGATAAGAGATAGGATAGCAACCAGAAATTTGGTGTCAGCAATGGAGATCTCCTCATGTCAGAAGAACATGAGAGTTTATTTTTCATTGAGAAAATAAACTCCTCTGGTAGGCCTAGACATTACAGTACCACAACCTAGATGATCGTTCAGACCCGGACCGCCTGGAGTCTTCACATTCAAATTTTGATAATTGGGAGTTATTCCTTTAGCAGCCAGATCCTTGAAGATGTGTTGTTTGTCAGAATGAGAGATTTGTGGACAGGAGGAGAGACACATCTTCTTCAGAACCTTGACTTGGGCTTCTTCATCCTGAGAGTGCTTGTATTTCATGGCAATGATCTTCATTTTCTCTAGAAGATGGTTCAGAGACTTTTTGACTGATAGCTTGTGCCGACTCAAAGACTTTGATAAGAGTTCAGAGATCTCATACCATTCAGAAAGTCCATACCCGTCCAAGTCACACCAAAGTCTTTCGGTACCATAGAATGTCATGAGACTCAAGCTTATCTTCAGAAAGGCCAAAGCCATAAGTGACTTTGTTTGGAGGTTGAAGCTTTAGCCGATCAACTTCAGAAGCAAAAGCTTTTAGAGCAGCAGACTTTTGTTGATGGGATAAGAAGACCTCTTTATCAGGAGATAGCTTTTTCTTTCCTTTGTCTAAGCCTTGTCTTGAAAGCTCCCCCTCAGTTGGAGCATCAGTGGGAACAGGAGTGGGACCCTGACGGTCGCTCAACTCGCATGTGTAGAGCGGGATTCTTGGATCATTCTGACCCAAATGTCGATGTGCTATACACAAAACAGAGATTGTTAGACCTGTAATTAGAAATGTAGTTGTTTATATGACTATATTTAAATACTAACTAGATCCTCGAAATCCCCGTTTCCACCTACACCCAGCAGTTTCATGAAAACCCCCACATCCATTTGAAGGCCGCCGTAAAATGGACACATCAGGTGGGTAAGCTCGAGCCATGGCCCGAAAGATGTGCGTTCAAAAATTTGGTGTAAATTTTGTGCCCGTTCAGGTGGACACGCTGCAAAAGCATCTCTAATTTCTTTCACCATGACAATGCAACATTTGAACGACAGATCGGTGTAATCAAAATCATCCTACATAGTAATTGTTGGGTCATCTGAAGATTTGAAGATGACCTCCTGATCTTCCATCTTATAGCATCCTACTTAGAATATGTTTGAGGTTCTTTTAGCATCTTGGTTTCTATACAAATGTTCGGTGAAGTCGAAGATCAACCGAAGAAGACAAAGAAGAAGAATATCTCTCAAAGCGGATTGAAGATAGACTCCTCAGCCTAAAGCCAAGTATGCTCACTTGATCAACACCATTGGCCAGGATGGTGCCGATCTCAGTCTTCAGGAGCCGAAGACCTCTTCGGCTGAAGACCTCTTCGGCCGAAGACGTCTTCGGCCGAAGACATCTTCAGAAGCCGAAGACTTCTTAGTCTTAGGAGCCGAAGACTTCTCAGTCTTAGGAGCCGAAGACCTCTCAGTCTTAAGAGCCGAAGACCTCTCAGTCTTCAGGAGCCCAAAGATCTCTTCGGCAACCAAAGACTTCTTAATCTTCAAGGTCTGAAGATTTCTCCAACACATTGTACTTTTCTGACAAAGTATATTTGTGATATCTTGCATTGACGTGGACCTCATCTGAAGATCAGATAAAGTAAGCTTTGTCTCCTACGCTATTTTAAGGAAAGGTCTCCACCATCCTCTGCAGGTCAACACTTCAAGCCAAAACACTCCAAGACAAAAGGTACATCCTGTACCTTGCTGAAGACCTGTGTCCATCCTTTGCTCAACAGGTGTCCCATGCATTTAATGCATGAGGCACTATAAATATGGAGGATGGTTCAACATGCAAGATAACCAGCTCTCTACCTTCAAGTTCTCTAAGTGCCTGGCAACTTTCTCTCTACGAAGATCTTATTGTTTTCTAAGTGTTTTACAATTGTTCTTCATTCTCTATGTGTAAGATTGTTTGAACATATCTCATATGTTCTCTTCCGCAACAATCAAAGTTTTCTATGTGTAATTCTTGATTTCAAATCAATAAGAATTAAATTAAGTGAAAAACTGTGTGTATTGTATTCAACCCCCCCTTCTACAATACTTTGCTTATTTACTTACTGCTATTGGGGACCATCAAGTGGTATCAGAGCGGTTTAGTTTAACTCAATAAACTAGATCCGTGATGGCAGGCTCTTCTTCTTCTTCTTCCTTGAAAAATGATTCTTCTCAAAACACCACTGTTGTATCATACGACAATGGCTCTATAGCCAAACCACCAAAGTTTAACCCCAATAACTTCTTCCTGTGGAAAAGTCGTATGATACTCTTCTTAGAAGGAGTTGACAGCAGATATCCTACTATCTTACATGAAGGTCCTTTTCTTCCTAGGGTTTGGGACCGGTACAATGCCAAAAAGGCAGATAAGGGAAATGCTGATGAGGACTCTTCTGAGGAAGAAAGAACTCCAGCAAATGGGAGATACATTGTAAAGGATCCCAGCAAATATAATGATGAAGACAGACGTCTTATAGCTCTTGATACTAAAGTCAGAGCCATCATTGCCCTTTCTCTGCCTGATGAGGTCTATCACTCCTTTGTTAACCTTTCTACCGCTAAAGAAATGTGGTCCACTCTGTGTGTTCTCTATGAAGGTACGTCTGAAGTGAAAAAGAGCAGAAAGATTGCTCTTGTAAGAAGGTATGAACTCTTTTCTCATGAAAAGGGTGAATCTCTCTCAGACTACTACAACCGTTTTAACGGTCTTCTCAATGATCTAAAACTTGTGGGTCGCATATATGATAATGAGGAAGTCTTGTGCAAGTTCATGGATTGTCTTCTTGAGTTTTGGGAAAACATTTGTACTTGCATCAAGTCTACCAAGGATCTTGACTATATGCCACTCTCTTCAACCATGAGCAGACTAAACTGCTTAGGAAGTCTATCACAAAAGACATTAAAAGCTCTTCTCTAGCTCTCGTCGGTGATTCTTCCAAAAATACTGTGTGTATTCCTCGAATCACCTATCCCTCCGATTCTGACCGTGATAGTCAAGAGGACCCTAATGATCCTTCAGAAGCCTACCTTAGTGAGGCTGATGATGAAGGTGAGGAGACTTCCAGTAACCCTCGATTCTCTTCTGGAAAATCCAAGTTTTCAAAAACAACCCTCTTCTACTTTTTCTAAAATCTCTCCCTCTGACAAATCAAATGAGGAATGTTATAGGTGTGGGAGGAAGGGACACTTTGCTTCTGAGTGCAGAAGCAGGTCTTCTGATAAATCCAGACTACCCTCCTCCAACCGTACCTCCTCTAGGTTTGTCAGAACCAAGTCTAATTCTTTTCAACCCTCTTTTCAAAAATCAAAAACTTCTGCTCCTTCAAACTCTGACCGTGCTGAAAAGTACAAGGTCAAATACAAGAGAGAGAAGGAAAGGAATGCTCTGCTAGCCAACAAAGGAAAAGGTCTTCTTGCCGAATCTCATGATTGGGCAGATGAACCAACTTCCGAAAGTGACAAGGAAATGGCCAATCTCTGCTTTATGGCTAAAATAGATGATGCTGATGATGGTAAAACCTCTTCCACCTCCATGGCTCTTGTGTCTGCTGAGTGCTCTACCTCATCCACTCAGGTACATCCATTTTTCTCTCTCTCTGATGCTGAGAAAATTGAAGCCTTTGACTCTTTGACCATTGTCTTCTATGAAGCCAAGGATGCAAAGAAGAAGGCAAATGCTCAGATAAAATCTCTTTCTTCTCAGCTACAAATCTGTCTTTCTCAGTTAAAACACTTTGACAGAATCAAGGCTGAGCTTGAAGATTTGAAAACCATAAATTTTACTCTTGCTAAAGAGAAAAATAACATTCTTAAAAGGTTTAAAAAGGAGCAAGAAATTGTGAAAAGGTGGACAAGTTCCTCCAAAAACTTAGAAAGGATTTTTCAGGATCAAATAACTTGTGATGACAAGTCTGGACTAGGCTTTGGAAAATCTGACCTTGAACCTCCATCTGACTCTCATGCTCCTTTCTCTCTTCCCTCATTCTATGAATCTTCTGAAGAGAACTATGACAACTCCAAACCTTTGGACTCTTCTGACCCCTCTAAAGATCTCAAGTTTGGAATGTTCATCAAAGCTAAGAGCATTGATTCACCTAATGAGAGTGAGGAAGCCCAAGACTCAAATGACCCTTCTAAACCCATTGTTGAGTCTATGTCTTCCTTAAAAATAAATGAGGGCTCCTCTTCTAAACCCAAACTCTCTAAGATTCCAACCAGAGATCCTCAACCTTCTTCAAGGAAATTTTCTTCTTCTGAAAAAGGAAAATCAGTCGTTACCGATATTCCTCCCAAAAGGAAACTTCCCAAGAAAAACTCAAAGAAACCATATTCTCTTCATATCCCTAGACCTCTGATGTTGAAAGAGCTTCAGTCCAAGACACCTTCTTCTTTTCCTTCAGCTGACTCTTGCAAAGGTATCTTGGGTCCTAAGCCTCTTGACTATCCTCTAACCTCTAAGGCCATGAAAGTCAATATGACCAGTCATCACAAGGAAGGTGATCAAAGCTCCAAAAAGGTTTTTATCTATAGAAAGTGTTATATTTGTGGTAATACCTTTCACCTTGCTAAGGATTGTCCTATGGAAAGATTTGATAAAAATGCTTCCAAGGATTCTTCCTCTTCTTCTAACTCAAAAGGACCCATTTCCAAATGGGTACCAAAGAAATGATTTCTCTGTGATTGCAGGTGTTTGAGTATTAACAAATCTTATGAAGGAATGTTAGTAGGATATTCTTTCTCTTCAAAGTCCTACTTGGTCTACCATCTTCAGAGGAAATGGATCTACTTATATGAAGTTTGATGATCTTAAGTCATCATCTCTTCATGTGATGATGATGGTGGATTTCATCATGTGTTGGTGAAAATTCTCAAAATCCTTCATCTGACTCAAAACCATATGTTCCTTTCTCCTCAGTCACATCTCATCAAAACCGTGACCTACCGTTCTTCTCATCTCTAATCCCTGATCTTCAGATAATCATCTCTGAAGATCAAGATCCCTCCTATCCTATTCTTTTTCCTTTTTTCATCATATCACCTCTCCTTCCTCCATCATTCTCATATTCCTCCCAACCTCAAAATTCACCACAAATCATCCCACTTTCTCAACCATACATTCCTTCTTTACCTATTCCTGTCGATCTTCCATCTTTCTCTCTTCAAAGATGTTCCATCCAACTCTCACCTACAACATTCCTTTCTTTCTCATCCACCGAACACTTTCAAAAAAAAAAAAAAATTCGGCCGAAGTACTGTTCATCGGCCGAAGTTTCAAAAAAAAAAAAAAAAAAAGAGCCCCCCCCCCCTAAAAAAAAATAATAATAATTTCGGTGGTACTGTTCACCCACCGAACATTTAAAAAAAAAAATTTCAGTGGTACTGTTCATCCACCGAACATTAAAAAAAAAAATTCGGTGGTACTGTTCACTCACCGAACATTTAATTTTTTTTTTTCGGTGGTACTGTTCACCCACCGAACATTTAAAAAAAAAAAAAATTCGGTGGTACTGTTCATCCACCGAACTTTAAAAAAAAAATGTTTTTTTTTGCGGTACTATTCATCTACCGAAGTTTTTTTTTTTTAAAAAAAAAAAATCCTCTCCCCTCCATCGGTAGCCGACCACCAAACACCCCTTCGGCTTCTTCCTTCCACCGAACCCCCTACCTTCGGCCTCTCCCTCTCCCTTCGGCCCCCCCTCTCCTCCCTCCTTCGGCTCTCTCTTCCCTCCCTCTCTTCCCCCCCTAGCCGAACTACCCCCACCTCCCTCCCTCTCCCTCTTCGGCTCCCTCTCTCACCCACCCACCGAATCCCTCTCTTCCTCTCCTCCCTCCCTCCCTCGACTGACCCCCCTTTACCCCTCTCCCTTTGCCACCGAAACCCCTCCCCCCCTTCGGCTCCCTCTCTCACCCACCCACCGAATCCCTCTCTTCCTCTCCTCCCTCCCTCCCTCGACTGACCCCCCTTTACCCCTCTCCCTTTGCCACCGAAACCCCTCCCCCCCTTCGGTACCCTCTTCTCACCGAAAACCCTCTTAGCCGAACTCCACCCCTTTCGGCCCCCCCTCCCTCTCTCCTTCGACACTCTCCCCACCGACCCCACCTCCCCCCTTCGGTCCCCACCGACCCCACCTCCCCTCTCCCCACCGACCCCACCTCCCCCCTCTTCCTACCCCCTTCCTTCGGCCTCCCCTCCCACCGAAATCCCAACCACTCCCTTTCCCCCTCTTCCCCTTCGGCTCTCTCCTCCTTCGGCCTCCCCTACCCACCGAAATCCCAAACACCCCCCTTATACCCCCTTGTAACTCCCCCCCCCACCGAAACCACCCCATCTCACTCCTACCTTCGGCCTAACACCCACCTCACACACCATTCACTCGGCCGAAATCCCCCCCCCTCTTTCTCAATTTTTTTTCGGCCAATCCCCCCCCCTTAATTTTTTTAATTTTTTTTCTTCTCTCACTTTTCTCCTTCCCAAGACTTCCCTACTACCTATCCTCTCCTTTTTTTTTCTCTATCCACATCCTACCACTTTCTTCCCCTCCTTCCTTTTTTTTTCTCTCTTTCCTTCCAAAAAAAAAAAAAAAAGCCCCCCCCCAAACAAAACAAAACAAAAAAAAAGAGCCCCCCCCCCCTCAAAAAAAAAAAAAAAAGGGCCACTGAATTTATGAGTTCATCGTGTCTTGTAATTTTCCTGTGTGTCGGTACCATTTTTTTCTCTATGTGTTGGTGTCATCATCAAATAGGGGGAGAAAGATTGTTGGCTCTCTAGTTGATTTGGTGATGACTCTTCGACCAACACTTAGAAAGTCATGAAGACCCTTTGAATAATGTCTCTCTACACCGATCGCCCTCTACTGCCAGGTATGCTTTCCTTCATAAACTCTCCTGATCTACAATGGGGTGATACTAAAGACACTCCGGTGTCCAAAGGTCCCTCAACTGTAGTGGACCCTTCTTCCCCCTCTTTAGTGACGTCGGCTAGCAATAAATTCTCAATCACTACTGGCACCGCCGCACTTGCCCAAATGGCCATACCACCGAAAGTACCTTCGGCGGTTATCCAGGTCACACCCCATACCTTAAAGCGGCGGCACTTTACCTCTTCCCCTCCATCTCCTCTCAAGAGGTTGAGGAAGGTTTCAAGGGCCAAACCACAAACTCCACCCACCGATTCTCCACAATCGGCAGGTGTTGAAATTTTCCCATCTGGTCCCGGGGACTCTGCTAAACCCAAAACCACCTCCTTTGTATCCTCATAAAAGGATACAATTGTAAAATTGGGGACCCCTATTATTCCCTCATCAACCTTTTCCTTGGTTGATAAGGATGACTTGGACTCCTTCCCTATCCAAGGTGCCTCTTCTCCATCTCACAGCCTATCACCCAGGATTCTCAGTCCTGATGCTTCTGCACGATCCAAGGATGAATCTGCCCTTCCAGGAGCAGGTTTGGAGGATCCCGAAAATCTTCTGATTTCTTTCTTTACGACACCATTAATTAGTTGAGGGGGAGTATGAGTTGAGGGGGAGCATGAGCATCTTACCACTCAAGCTTAAACTCTGTTAAAACTAATTTTGCTATGGACTATGTGATCAAAGCCACCTGACATTAGTTGAGGGGGAGTATGAATTGAGGGGGAGCAACCAACCACTCAAGTTCAAACAATCCCGACTACTGTCTTCTATATCTTTGTATTTTCTTTTCTCATTCTTTATTCATTGTATTCATTTATTCGTATGTATAGCTATACTTTTTCATTCTCTTGTAAATGTCAGATATACCAAAAAAAAAAAGTCTATGTGAAAAGAACCCAAAAAGAGTAAAGATGGGTCAAAATGAATTTATTCAGTATACTCTTTGTTTTATTCTTTAGTATAGATGTCATCCTCAAATAGGGGGAGATTGTTGGGTCATCTGAAGATTTGAAGATGACCTCCTGATCTTCCATCTTATATCATCCTACTTAGAATATGTTTGAGGTTCTTTTAGCATCTTGGTTTCTATACAAATGTTCGGTGAAGTCGAAGATCAACCGAAGAAGACAAAGAAGGAGAATATCTCTCAAAGCGGATTGAAGATAGACTCCTCAGCCTAAAGCCAAGTATGCTCACTTGATCAACACCAATGGCCAGGAAGGTGCCGATCTCAGTCTTCAGGAGCCGAAGACCTCTTCGGCTGAAGACCTCTTCGGCTGAAGACGTCTTCGGCCGAAGACATCTTCAGAAGCCGAAGACTTCTTAGTCTTAGGAGCCGAAGACTTCTTAGTCTTAGGAGCCGAAGACCTCTCAGTCTTAAGAGCCGAAGACCTCTCAGTCTTCAGGAGCCCAAAGATCTCTTCGGCAACCAAAGACTTCTTAATCTTCAAGGTCTGAAGATTTCTCCAACACATTGTACTTTTCTGACAAAGTATATTTGTGATATCTTGCATTGACGTGGACCTCATCTGAAGATCAGATAAAGTAAGCTTTGTCTCCTACGCTATTTTAAGGAAAGGTCTCCACCATCCTCTGCAGGTCAACACTTCAAGCCAAAACACTCCAAGACAAAAGGTACATCCTGTACCTTGCTGAAGACCTGTGTCCATCCTTTGCTCAACAGGTGTCCCATGCATTTAATACATGAGGCACTATAAATATGGAGGATGGTTCAACATGCAAGATAACCAGCTCTCTACCTTCAAGTTCTCTAAGTGCCTGGCAACTTTCTCTCTACGAAGATCTTATTGTTTTCTAAGTGTTTTACAATTGTTCTTCATTCTCTATGTGTAAGATTGTTTGAACATATCTCATATGTTCTCTTCCGCAACAATCAAAGTTTTCTATGTGTAATTCTTGATTTCAAATCAATAAGAATTAAATTAAGTGAAAAACTGTGTGTATTGTATTCAACCCCCCCCTTCTACAATACTTTGCTTATTTACTTACTGCTATTTGGGACCATCAGTAATGCAGAGATGTTGTCAACACACCTAACTTTATAACTAAGGAATAAAAGACAACGACTTACGTTTTTTTTATTTTTTATTATTATTTCGGTTTTTTAGAAAACTCAAGGGTGTATTTGGTGTCGTTTTTTTTTGGGAAACTTAAGGGTGTACATTTAAAAAAAAGGAAACCACTCAATCTATTAGACTTTCAAGTAATAGTAGTAGTAAGGGAATCACGTGGATTTCTTAAATCCCTACAAACTTTAGGGCTATTTACACCCGTTTGACAAAATCCAAATCGATATGTTGCGGTTTTTTATTACTCCCTCCGTCCCAAAATAAGTGTCTACATTTCTATTTATGTTTGTCCCAAAATAAGTGTCCACTTTTAAAAAGTAGATAGTTAAATTCTCACATTTACCCTTAATTAATGCACAAAAACATAAGAGTTGTGAACAAAGAGAAACATTAAATAAGGGTAAAGATGTCATTTGATATCAAAAAGGGGTAATAATTATGCATGTCTAAAACTGTGTGCCAAGTCAATTGTGGACACTTATTTTGGGACGGAGGGAGTATTTTGTTTTTTTTCAATTTGGTAAACCATTTTTATAAAATTAACGCAATCTCTATAATATTTTTATAAAATTAACGCAATCCCTAAAAAACACAATCTCTAAAACCAACACAATTTCTACAATATTTTTATAAAATTAACGCAATCTCTAAAAAAATATTACATTATATTTAATAAAATATTGTTTCTTTTTCATAAACATTCATTTCAAGGTTTCTAATATTGGTGGAATATAATAGAAAAAAAATTATTTATCTCTCATAATAATCTTTTTTGGAGAATTCTCCAAATTTGGAGAAATGTACACTCTATCTCTTACTTTCTCCATTTTGGATGATCTATTGGAACAAAAAATTACTCAAAAGCCATTTTTTTCATTTTGAAGAAGTTGTTAGAGATTCTATAGAACTCTAAAGATAGGAGAAAGAAATGAATTTTTTATTCATTCCACCAATGAGGGTTGAATTAATTTCATTTTATATAAAGTTTTTTTTAAAGTATATTAAGATCATAAAATTATGTTATAGGATATTTAAATAATAAAACTAATATGTTAAGATTAGCTAAGTACATAAAAAACATTATTTAAAAAAAGAGTAAACTATAAATTTGGTTCATGTGGATTATCAAAAATAACACTTTTCGTCTGCAGTTTCGAAATTACAAGATGACCATCATGGTTTGTATAAATGTGTGGATTTGGTTTCTCCCTCTGACGATCGTTAAAAATTTAAATTAAATGAGGTTTATTTTCTTCATTTGATCGATTTTTTTTGTCTTTTACCAAATCAAAATCGTGGTTTTTGATTAGGTAAAAAGACACAAAAAACGATAAAAGGACAAAAATGCCCTTAATCTAAGAAAAAAGATTTAACGGCCGTCACAGAAAGAGACTAAAATATCATGTATTTGATTTGATAAAAGACAAAAAATCAATCAGATGACATAAATACCCCTTATTCAAATTTTCAATGGCCGTTTAGATGAAGGGACCAAATCCAAACGTCTTTACAAAACCACGATGGTCATTTTGTAATTTAAAACCGATAGGGATGAAAAATGTAATTTTGGACAAACCACAAGGACCAAACTTGTAGTTTAATTTTGAAAAAATAACGGGTCCAACCGGGTTCGAACCGGTGACCTCTTGATCTGCAGTCATAATGACATAACTAGAGATGACTAGAACAGATAAAATGACCAATTTACCCATAATGAGTTTTTTTATATCTTTTTTATATTTTGATTTGTATCTTTTTTATATTTTAAGGACATAAAATGAAAATTTAAATAACATAAAATACAATAAACAAAATGTAAAAAAGGAGGCATTTTTGATGTTTTACAAGAAAATTATGTTTTATTTTGAGGTCATATTAGTAAAATATAAGTTTGTTCCACTTTGTATCACCTTATTCCATGGGGGTGGGCTGAAACAAACTTGTTCCAGTTTGTTTCGTTCTGTTTCTGTCTGTTCCACATAAAAGTTCTGTCAAACATAGACCAGTGATCCTCCTTGTTCTGTTCTATTATGTCATGTCCAGTGTACCAAAAGCACCAAAGGCACCCTTAATAGATTTCCTCAAGGTGCATTTCTTTATCAATTTCTTGGGTTTCTTGGTTCTCCACTCCTTTCGTGACGGTTGTTTGAGCTTTATTCGTTCGACTTGGGTTCTTGTTTTGGTTTTAGTATGTTGTTGTTTTTGTCTATGTCTGTCCTCTTTTGTTTCGGTTTCCTTATGGTCTTGAAATGTTTTTCTGTTTTTCGCAGATCCCCTGGATACCTTTTTTAGTTTTTCCTTCAACCTTATAAAAGTTACATTTAAAAAAAAACGTAAATGATAAATTAATTTTCTAGAGATAAACCAATTATTATGTTGAAATCTAGAAACTGCAAAAACCGCATTGTATTTTGTGGTGTTGTTTTACACGATTTGAGACGTGTCGTGGTTTGCACTTTGGCTTTAACTTGCACCACGAACGTACCCATGATTTATGAGCATACGACTCTATAAGATTGTATGTTCAAATAGTGGTGCTTGTATTGACTCAGAATATTTAATCGAGCTTTTAAATGAGTCTTGTACAACATTAGTGTAGTCCTGTTGTTAGGGTTATAACTTATAAGAGCATCTTCAGTGACTATGATAAAATAAAATTTTTAAATATTTATGTGATAGTTTTGCTCCATAGTTATGCTATAATGTATACTAAAATAAAGAAAAGAAGAGAGACGGTGAAAATATCTAAATTTGAAGAAATATTTAAAACCCAATATCTAAAAAAAGGAAATAATATTTAATTATTTATTTCCCACAAATAAGAAACATTGAAAAATTAAACGTCTAGAACAAAAATAATATTTTATTATAAATAATATAAATAATATTGAAAACTCTAAAACAGAATAGTTATTGGAGTTTGAATATAATCGTTTACAAATTCTAACTTTTAATACTTAACTAAAAAAAATTATAAAGTAGGTGTTTGAAAATGCTCTAACCCAAATCACCCATTACTTTTGCATTCTAGACTTGTTTCCAAGCAAAATTTCATGATTTCAAGATTTCGGGGTTGTTTGTTTATCTCTTAGGCATTGTTTGGCAAACTAGCTTATAAGCTAGTTTTTCAAAACGCTACTTTGAATAGTTTTTCAATAAGCTAGCTTATGGTCATCCAAACATGTACCAGGACAAAAAGCTAGCTTTGCCAAACATTTCCTTAATGGTTCTATTAAGAGACAACCTTTGAATCGTTAAAAGTTGTATCTTGTTTGGCAAAAAAAAAAATTTGCCTGGTTCCAAATGATTTTGTATCTTGGGTCTACCTTAACCATTAAGCGTCCTGATTTCACTCTGAACAATTACCAAACAATCATATTTTATTTTGCACTATATCATAATAGCCTCTTAATAATTCTGACCACTTAATCATTTTGCACTAGCAGAGTTTTCAAAAGGGTCAATGCTATAAATCAGATCAAACCAAACGAACCCAGTATATCCTACATCAAAATACTATGCATTATGCAATTTCATTGTTTTTTTTTTGGAAAGGGTATCCTGGGCCTATGGCCCAGACTAATCCCTGACAATTAGGGCCTTTGGCCCAGCTGCTAAAGCGTGCAACTCTGAGTTTATTCTCAGTGGCCACAAGTGCTATTAGTGGGGCTTGAACCCGGGTTGAGTGCTGCAATTTCATTGTTAGAGGTAATAAATTCGACTTACGGATTCAGATGGTCTTTCGGGATGACATTGCTTTCTTAGCTCATGATCCGATCTCTTCTTCCCAATCCGGGATTCGGGTAATTGTTTTTTGAACAAGCACGTCGATTTCGTGTTTCCTAAAGTCTTCATAACCAGTGTCCAGTAGCTCGAAAAGTTTCTTAGATTTGGCATCGTAGATCTTTCGAACTATAAATCTGGGATGTTCTTTGGAACTCGGGATCTTTTTGTTTGGCGGAATAAAGTACACCCGACACTTGTGCATGACATTATCAGCTCGGAACTCACTCTTATCGAAACTACAGAACAGTTCTCTTGCTTCGCCGGATTCCCAATTTCCACCGGTCTCCTTTTTGGCCATTTGAGGCCAATAAAACCTCTGTCCAGTCACCGTAACGATCCCATTGTCCGTTGCAGTAATATCCTGCGTACAGGATGAAATATCTGCTTTATAACAGAGAATATCAGTAAAAACAAAGCGGGTTTTACTGAGTTCGTTTGGTTTATCGGTAAAAAAGAGTGCATCCAAATTGACAGAAATATGAGGTGTATATTAAGTGCAATAGGAAGGCAAATGTTTAATTCTTCCTATTTTGTACACATTTTACCTGATAAGCGGGTTTTCAGCCAGTGTGGAATCGGTTGATTTTCATGTGGGATTTTTGTTTTTGTAATATAACTTGACAACTTGGTATCCACGTCGTCAATAGTTACACAATCTACCGATAACCGGTCAAAATAGGTACGAAATATAAAGAATTGAACGTTTGTTATATTAAATAGAAACTAATGCAAACTTTGTCGCATTTTAGCCTTAAAACTAATGTACAAAGTCAAATATCTAGCCTATTTTGGAAACATTGTAGAAATGTTTGCAGCCACTTACAATAAAAGTAGATTTCCTGCTAGGGTCAGGTTCGGCTGCAAACCTAACTTCCATTTGTGAACCGAGGGACAATCGAGAGAGTGCCACACATTCACGGGATATTCATCATGAGGGTTGGGTTCCGGTGAGAAGTTGAGTTAACGGTGAGAAGCGTGAGAAGTGGTTATCAACCGTTGGATGAGAAATGAGCGCACATTAGGATAAGATGCACCGAGATGCACCAAATCAGTTCCCTTCTAAGCCGCAATTCATGGGGGCACTTGAGATTGAAGAGATCAACGGTTTAGATCCACTTCTCACGCTTTCTCACCGTTAACTCAACTTCTCACATGAACCTTTGCGGTCATCATGAATGGTGTATCATTATAAATGTTGTAAAAAATACACGTTCATTATTCATGATGAATCGGGAGTGGAAACAAATGAGGACACGTGTCGCGCTCTTGTTTATCCTCCGATTCATAATGGAATTTAGGTCTGCAACTGAACTTTCCTCTTTCCACCTAATTTTCATCTACAAAAGGGTTGGAGAAAGTGAAATACCCTTATTATAGCCACAGAGGGCCTCAAGTTCATGCTATATTCTTCAGGACTTACAAGCACAGTATCCTCCTGCAAGTTCAAAGAAGAAAGATTACTTTGATCAGTGAAACAATTGTATTGCACTACATAAACCTCTACAGAAACGTTTTGGTGGAACCAAAAAAAAAAAAAAGACTTAACGAGAATACGTGGAACCCTATTAGATTACTCTCGAAAAGGGTCCTTGAGGGGAGAAAGAAAGGTTTCAACATACAAGGAACTTAATAACTTGTACAAAAATGTGTGAAAAAAAAGTCGAACTTGTTAGAATATTTGGTACCCTGTTAGATTACTCTCAAAAAGACCTGTTGAGAAATAAAAGAGGTTCCAACACATAAGGAGAAGAAATTGTCCAAGTCTAGCTGATATGGGACTCCAACACGCCTGTCTAAGAGTGTCTAGTCCCTAAATGATATAGAGAGAATGGCGACGGAAATCGAAGAGCAAATCGTAAATCTAAAACATAATCAAAAGCCTTTTGTTAATTAATTTCCTTATTCCATTACAATTCTAAGTCCTTTTGTTTTTATTAGTTTTAGTTAATTAAATAATTATATTAGCTAGTAATTTAGGATTATTTAGTTTCCTTTTTTAGTTATTTAAATAGCTTCCTAGTTAGTTTATAATTAAGATAGTTCTAATTTCCATATTTATTTCTTAGTTAGTTTAACTATAAATAGGGTAGCTAGGTTTCATTGTTAATCAATTCAATCAAGTTTCAATCAATAAAGCTTAGCTTTTTAGAGAGTTTTCTCTTAATTTTGAGTTTTACGCATCGTAATTCTCAATTGTTAAAGGGTTTAGACGCTTGTCGATCCTTCCGCAAACCTACGCTGCGTCAGTTGGTATCAGAGCAGGATTCGCCTGTCTTTTCACTAACCATGGCAGATCAACAACCCGCTACCAAAGCAGATTTAGCCGAGATGAACACGGCCTTTACCGCGGCACTCGTTGATCTGACGGCGGCTGTTAACAGGCTTCAACCCGACTTCGCTAACAACAATCGCCGGAGAAGGGACAGGCTTGAAGAACCAGTTATGAGGCCACACAATGGCAATCGTAACCGGGTCAATGTTTTGAGTTCCGAATCCGAAGAGGAGGAGGAGGAAGAAGAACCGGTCAACTTCGGAAGGAATGAGCACGATTATCGGATGAAAGCAGACATCCCGTTCTTCTACGGAACTATGGGAGTTGAAGAGTTCCTAGACTGGCAGATCGAAGTCGATCGATTCTTCGACATAATGGAAGTACCTGAGCATAAACAGATAAAGATGGTTGCTTTTCGTCTTAAAAGCACCGCCGCAGTATGGTGGGACAAGCTAGTGGTCCAACGACAACGACAACGAAGAGGTTCGATTCGATCATGGCGTCGGATGAAACAATTGATGATAGAACGGTTTCTACCCGAAGATTACGAACAAATCCTCTACAAGATGTATCTCGGTTGTAACCAAGGTCCAAGATCCGTAACCGACTACACCACCGAGTTCTTACGGTTAACCGATCGTAATGAAATCGGAGAATCCGAAGGCCAAAAAGTAGCCCGGTACATCAGTGGCTTGAAGACCTCGATCCAAGACAAGATCGGACTCCAAAATGTGTGGACCGTAACCGAAGCCTCGAGTTTGGCCTTAAAAGTTGAATTAATGGAGAAGTCCGCTCGCACCTCCAATTCATATCGTCGATTTCAAGGGTCCAACGAGAACTCAAGCACCGCCGTTGATAAAGGAAAGAGTTCCACGCAAGACACTAACCTTCCTCACAAAGTTAATACCGACAATCCTAGTGGTGGACCGCAAGGAAAGCCTACGCCTTCCAAGACCCCCAATCCGTATGCTAAGCCGATGAGTTCAAAGTGTTACCGATGCGGCCAACCGGGACATCGATCCAACGAGTGCACTAACCGGAGAACGACAACATTAATAGACGGGGAGGAAAGCGGCGAAGACGGCGCATATGAGGGGTTCCAATTTGCTGAAGAAGAGTCTGAAGAGAAGATCAATATCGTGCTCCAACGAGTTCTCTTCTCGTCGAAGGAAGAAGGCCAAAGAAAGAACCTTTTCCGATCTCATTGCTCCGTTAATAAAAAGGTATGTAACCTCATCATTGACAACGGGAGTTGTGAAAATCTAGTATCTCGAAAGTTGGTAGAGCATCTTAATCTACCTACTCAACCTCATGAGGCTCCCTATTCTCTTGGATGGGTCAAGAAAGGCCCGCAAGTTAGGGTCACACAAACTTGTCGGGTACCCATATCAATCGGAAAGTATTACCAAGAAGATGTTACATGTGACGTTCTCGATATGGATGCATGCCATATCCTATTGGGCCGGCCTTGGCAATTTGACAACGATGTCACTTATAAAGGGCGAGACAATGTCATGTTGTTCTGTTGGGGCGATCGAAAGATCGCTATGGCACCCGTTAGTAGCTTCGAAAAGACCCCCGACAAGAAAAGCGACAACTTTCTCATCATGACTAATAGTGAGCAAGAGATGGAAGAAGATGCGAAAAAAGTTGAAGTCTTTTGCCCTATCGTTGTCAAAGGACTAATGAGTGCAGAAAAAGTCGAGGCTGAAATTCCGAAAGAAGTGAACGAGATGCTAGAAGATTTCAAAGAATTAGTTGAGGATGATTTGCCTCCCGAATTACCACCCATGAGGGACATTCAGCACCAAATCGATTTGATTCCGGGAGCTAGTCTACCGAACTTACCTCATTATCGGATGAGTCCCAAAGAGAACGAGATTCTAAGAGAGCAAGTTGAAGACTTGCTAAAGAAGGGCTTTATACGAGAAAGCATGAGCCCGTGTGCCGTACCCGTACTCCTAGTGCCAAAAAAGAATAATCAATGGAGGATGTGCATTGATAGTAGGGCCATCAACAAAATCACTATCAAGTACCGGTTCCCCATTCCACGATTGGAAGATATGCTTGATGAATTGTCCGGCTCCACCATATTCTCCAATATTGATCTTAGAAGCGGCTATCATCAAATTCGTATTCGACCAGGCGATGAATGGAAGACCGCATTCAAAACACCGTTCGGACTCTACGAATGGTTGGTTATGTCTTTCGGCACATCTAACGCACCAAGCACCTTCATGAGGACTATGAATCAGGTATTACGCCCTTTCATTGGAACTTTTGTAGTCGTTTACTTTGACGATATCCTCATCTATAGCCGAGGAAGGGCTGATCACCTCAATCATCTCCGACAAGTCTTAACGGCACTACAAGAAAATAAGCTCTATGTCAATTTGAAAAAGTGCACTTTCTGCACCGACAAGCTTTTATTTCTTGGTTTCATCGTCGGAGAAAACGGTATTGAAGTAGATGAAGAAAAGGTAAAAGCCATTCGAGAGTGGCCAACGCCCAAGACGGTCACCGATGTCCGTAGCTTTCATGGCCTAGCAACCTTTTATCGGAGGTTTGTCCGGAATTTTAGTACCGTCACCGCCCCGATCACGGAATGTCTAAAGAAAGGCAAGTTTCAGTGGGGTCCCGAGCAAGACGAAAGTTTTTCCTTAATCAAAGAGAAACTTAGTACCGCGCCCGTTCTAGCATTACCCGATTTCGAGAAAGTTTTTGAAGTTGAATGTGACGCGAGTGGCATTGGAATCGGTGCTGTCCTAAGTCAAGAAAAAAGACCGGTTGCTTATTTTAGCGAAAAACTTAGCGAAGCCCGACAAAAGTGGAGCACATACGACCAAGAATTCTATGCGGTGGTTCGAGCTTTACGGCAATGGGAGCACTATTTGGTTCAAAAGGAGTTCGTTTTGTTTACCGATCATCAAGCCTTAAAATTTATCAACAGTCAGAAAACGATTAACAAGATGCACGCTCGTTGGGTAAGTTTTATGCAAAAATTTCCTTTTGTCATCAAACATAAATCCGGCAATCTCAACAAAGTGGCAGATGCCCTTAGCCGACGAGCCAATTTGCTCATCACTTTATCACACGAAATTGTTGGTTTTGAGGCGTTAAAAGAACTTTATAGTGAAGATGGTGACTTCAAAGATATGTGGGAAAAATGCAATAGCGGCACCCCTAGCGGCGATTTCTATATCCGAGACGGTTACCTTTTTAAGGGCAACCAACTATGCATTCCCGACTCTTCATTACGGAAAAAATTGATTCGAGACATGCACGGGGGAGGATTAAGCGGTCACCTCGGACGGGATAAAACCGTTGCTAGCTTGGAGGAACGATATTATTGGCCACATTTAAAGAGGGACGCAAGTTCGATTGTTAGAAAATGCTATACTTGCCAAACCGCAAAAGGACGGTCTCAAAACACCGGCCTCTACACCCCTCTCCCGATTCCCGAAGACATTTGGCAAGACCTCTCGATGGACTTCGTGTTGGGTCTTCCCCGTACTCAAAGGGGGGTGGACTCTATTTTTGTCGTGGTTGACTGTTTCTCAAAAATGAGCCACTTTATCGCTTGCAAGAAACCGCCGATGCAAGTAACATCGCAAGACTGTTTTTCAAAGAAGTAGTACGTTTACATGGTGTTCCGAAAACGATCACTTCCGATTGAGACACAAAGTTTCTTAGCCACTTTTGGATCACACTGTGGCGAATGTTCGGAACGACCCTCAATAAAAGTAGCACCGCTCACCCCCAAACCGACGGCCAAACGGAAGTTACTAACCGGACTTTGGGAAATATGCTTCGAAGCGTATGTGGTGACAAACCGAAACAATGGGATGTGGCCTTAGCACAGATCGAGTTCGCTTACAATAGTGCCGTCCACACTGCCACCGGTTGCTCTCCTTTTTCCTTGGTCTATACATCATCCCCGAGACACGTGGTCGATTTAATTAAGCTACCGAGAGATCCGGGAGTTAGCATCGCAGCGGGTAACATGGCTAAAGAATTACAAGCAACGAAAGATGCCGTCAAGTCACGTCTTGAAGCTATCGGTTTAAAGAATAAAGCGGCGGCCGATAAACACCGTCGGAAGAAGGTTTTCAATGAGGGAGATGAAGTAATGGTTTTCCTACGGAAAGAACGATTTCCTATCGGTACTTACGGGAAACTCCAACCCAGGAAATACGGACCGTTCAAGATCACAAAGAAGATTAACGACAATGCTTACGTCGTTGCTCTTCCCGATTCGTTACATATATCGAACACCTTTAACGTGGCCGATATATATGAGTATTACAAAGACGAGTCAATTCCTTTAGAAGAGAACTCGGGGTCGAGTTCTTCAGAAGTGGAGGAGACTGATATAGAGAGAATGGCGACGGAAATCGAAGAGCAAATCGTAAATCTAAAACATAATCAAAAGCCTTTTGTTAATTAATTTCCTTATTCCATTACAATTCTAAGTCCTTTTGTTTTTATTAGTTTTAGTTAATTAAATAATTATATTAGCTAGTAATTTAGGATTATTTAGTTTCCTTTTTTAGTTATTTAAATAGCTTCCTAGTTAGTTTATAATTAAGATAGTTCTAATTTCCATATTTATTTCTTAGTTAGTTTAACTATAAATAGGGTAGCTAGGTTTCATTGTTAATCAATTCAATCAAGTTTCAATCAATAAAGCTTAGCTTTTTAGAGAGTTTTCTCTTAATTTTGAGTTTTACGCATCGTAATTCTCAATTGTTAAAGGGTTTAGACGTTTGTCGATCCTTCCGCAAACCTACGCTGCGTCACTAAAGAGGTAGACATTGGCTTTAATGCCATGTAAGAATATGTAGAACCCCATTAGATTACTCTCCAAAAGAGCCCTTGAAGAACGAAAGAAAGTTCCAACATTAAGGAATAGAAATGGTACAAATCTAACCGATGTGGGACTCCGACAAAAAAACGTTCCTAGACTTAGATCCACAAATCCTTGATGGTATGTATCACATATATGAATCTGATACAACCATTGGAGTATAAGAGAGATACCAAGTATAGGGTGTTACTTGTGTTTACTTGCAAGATCATCGAAGTATAACAAATATACTTTCGAGATAGCGTAAGAATCCGTTTTTTGATGCAAAACCTTTTTCATGGCGGAAATAGCTTCTCTATTCATTGGGAAAGAACTGCGTACATTTTCCTCTTTCCTGACCTTATTTTCGTGTAAGATTTACTCGATTCGTTTGGTTTGGTTAAGAATAGGGTGTTACTGGATCAATCTTCATAGAAGAGTTGCTTCCAATTTCCTTCTAAGATCATTTCCAATGCGAACACCAGATCTTATACCAAATACCAAATTTGACACCGAATCACTCTAATGAGGACACCAAAACTAACACCAAACTTGGTGAAATGAACAGTAACACACCAAATTTGGTGTAACATTTTTCATTTACACCACATTTTACACCAATTGGAGATGATAAAAATAAATATACCTAGAATCTTACATAACCAGCCGATTAGAATTATTCTTCACACCGCAAATGTATATTTTGTACTTCTATGTTTTTTTGTGTGATGTGATGAACCATAAACAAAGCAACAGAAAGTTTCAGATCATAATTCTACTTCTATGTGCTATCAACAACAATGTAGTACCAGATCCGCAAAAGCAACAAAAACAAAAACAAAAAAGCATATCAACACATCAGAGAATAAGCAGATAATTTCATCAAGTAAAAACAAAGCAAAAGCAGATTCACAAAGCTATTGAACAGCTAACAGTAGTTGTTTTCTCTCAGTCTATTCACAAATCACCGGAGTTTCACCTTTTGTATTTCTCTTCTTATTTTGCTATTAAATGTATTTATGCGACTTGTGTATTTCAATTGTGTGATAAATACATTAATGTTAGATACATTGTAAGATAAGAGAGAGGTTCAAGTAAAAACCTACAAAAAAAATGGAAAACTGAAGAGTACCCTAGTAGCCCTTGATCTGGACAGTATGTACTTGTGCATACAAGTAAAATTAAGTTGTTTTTTTGGTTTTTATGCACATGTGCATTATGCACTTGTGCATTATGCACTTGTGCATATTACAAATTACTTGTATGCACAAGTGCATACCGTACAAATAAAACACTACCAAGGTGTTCCTCAGTTTTTCGTCTTTTTTTGAGGTTTTCCCTGAACCTAACCCTATAAGATAAATACGGTAAATATAACGATTTTGGATGTATTTTAACAACTTTGATGTATGAAATTGGGGTTGATGCGTTTTCATGAAGAGATTTTGTGGGTATATGTGTAACACCCCTTTCATCCGCATCCGTCTTTTCGGAAGCGTTTTTGCGTATATCTAGACTAATTCGGTTACAAAAGAACTTATGTTTCATTAATCACATAGTTCGTACATATTTTTTCTATTCCAACCTTGCATAAACATAATTAAACAATTTACGAATAAACCGATCAACTAATCTTTTCGCTTGATCTTTTGCTTCGGATTGTCCTTGTGAAATACCATTTCCTTGTCCTATGTTTTTCACGTTCTTGAGATGTACACATACATTTGAGCCGAAACCGATGCCATTTTCACTGTCACACACATATTTATAATTTATCATGCCAATTACTCGGTTTAACACATATAACATTTTGTTTACTTAAATGGATTACACTAAACGTTTCCATTTTCATGCTAAGACACCAATTTGTACACTCTTATGTGCTCAAAATCACTGTTTAGCGTGAGCATGCATGCTCTTTTTCGAACTTGGACATATGTAAAAGTGGTCCATCGATAGCCTATTCATTTATGAGAACTCAATTGGAAATCATTTATAAATATCGAAAAGTTATCCTCTCAAAGTGTCATTCATTACATGAACACATTTGGTGCGCTATCCTTTATAAAACGTGTGAAAGTGGCGAACTGAAAGCCTCATTCATTACACGAACACATTCGATACACTATCCTTTATAAACATCCGAAATCGGCCCACTAAAAGTCTCATTCATTACATGAACGCATTCGACTCGCTGCATATCCTTTATATATAAATACCCATAAAAGCATATTTTCTGTTATGCCACACAAAAAAAAAATCCTTGATTTTCATGGAAACTCTTCATATCATTGTACTATGTTTCGTAAATATTTTTCATGCATACTTTTATGCATAATTTCAGATTTTGAATGCCATGCTTTACTTCACATTTTAATTTCACATTTTTCATATTATGGTGCTTTCGGCCTTATGAGCTAGGGGTGAGCATCGAAATCGGGTACCTGTCTTTGGAGCCGGAAAAACTCTGGATTTGCCTGTTCGTGAACTGGAATCGATGTGATTGGTTTCGGTTCCTAAAAAACGGAACCGATCGGGACTGGTTATGGATCTCATTTTTTTTGGAACCATTAACCGTTGGGTACCCGTCGGGAACGGTTCCGAAACCGGGCTGGTACCCAGTACCGGGACCGAGAAGTGCCCACTAATTTTTTTAATAAAAAGTATTTTATATGTTTATTATATTTAATAAACTAAAATTGAAATTATTAATTTACTTTTTGGCATTACACATTTACACACTTACACTTACACTTACGGCCGCTTCCTTCATTCGACTTTACCAATTATTTATGTAATTATTAGTTTTTATCATATTAGTTCTCACTGACTTTCTAATAAACTAATAATTTTTTTATAGTATGTAATGATAAATTTTTTTAAAAAATAGACACTACGTACCTGATACCGAACCGGAACAGGCGGTTCCAGGACCGGTTCCCAAAAATAAAGAACTGGTATAACGGTTTCGGTTCCTTCATTCCGGGAATCACCCATTCCAAATATTTTGGCCGGGTGCCCACCACCCCTATTTCGAGCTATCATTCTTTTAGGTAACCGTGAGTTTTGGGCCAACTTACGTGTAGCAATTTATCCTTTAGATGACCATGAATGACTAAAGTCATCTGAATGAATCTCTATGACTACAAAAACTTTGACAACGTCGAACACAGAGAGATGAAATTTCCTAGCTTAATTCCTCAATGGAAATACCTTTTATGGGCATTGAGATTAATAGATAATTCTAATATCCAATGAAAAAAAAATTGTATTCAGGCATTCAAACCTAATCACCAATTATCTATCATGGACTAGCCAAAAAAACTAATCTTATTGGAGAAAAATAATCGGATCATTGTAATATCGTTACGCCTGTAAATGAACCGGCCGTTCATGAATTGTTCGGTGGAAAATTCGTTTATTTAATAAATAAAAGAACATGAATACAATTTTTTTGTTCGTTTAGTTAAATAAAAGAACGTGAACAATGGTTTCTTGAGCTGATTTGCGTTCGGTAATGTTCGTTTATTTTCGTGTACGTTTGTTTATATATATATATATATATAAAGACATTAATTTTTAAAAATCATTAATTAAATTATATTTTTAGAATTCCCTTTTTATTCCTTCAAAATTTACCTGATTTTTTATCTTGTTCTTTTTTAGAAACGAAATGATTATTAATGGTGGTTGTTTTTTTGTTGATTTGTATTCGTTTATTTATGTTCATTCATTTACGTCTATTTAACATTTTCACAAACGAACATAAACAAACGCAAACAAACACATTTTTTAACGAACGAACATGGATACAAAAAATTCCGTTAGTTTACTGTTTGTTTGTTAAGTTAAACGAACGAACACGAACAAACTTTTGTTCGTTTCGTTTACAACCCTAAATACACTTGGTAAAATTAAATATCCATAAAGTTATGCGTAAAGTTTGATTTTTGTCCCTAAAATTTGTCCATTTTAATTGTTCTCGGCCCTAAACTTCATTTTGTCAGTTTTCTCCCCCACGTTTGCATAATTTCTTTGCTTTTCGTCCTTCTCATTAACGACCGATATTGTAAGCATGTGTTATTTGCATGTGCATATATTAATTTATTATATATATATATATATATATATATAGAGAGAGAGAGAGAGAGATTGAAAATTTAACAAATGTCCGTTAAATTCGAAATTATATACGATTGGGTAAAAAGATCGAATGTTTTGGTTAATATTCGCACATCGAAAATCAAAGGTAGGGGAATCAAGTCTGATTGGCCCTTTAACCATTCTTTTACCGGTCCGGTAGTTCTAGGTGCATTTAAAAAGGAGTGTTGTTATTCCTACCCCCTCTTCACTCACATACCTCCTATAAAAAGGGTATGGATATAATTCACCTTAGAAAAATCATAATTGCTTCCAACATGACATTTTTAATGGGATATTATTTACAAACCCATCCCTGTTGTCCATCATTTATTTTGTTTTTATTTTCTTCAAATTTAATTATTGGAAAAAGTATCATCTGTCTTTTTAAGTTAATTGGCAATGGACGTTATTTTTGGATGAACCTAGACTAGAATTGGTTGTTTGTTTTTAGGGATTTTTTTAATGGTAATCTGGGCAGTATGGCCCGTTAGACCCGGTCCGTCTAGTCCGTTAAAAAGAGGGTTTGTACAATCATTTTTGAAAATATGGACGGGTTTGGGTGGGACCATTCAAGTTAACGGGCGGGCTCAGACAATGAAATTTTTTTTGACAGGCGTGCCCGGCTCGTTATATAAGTATACTCAATTAACCTTTTTTTATATAATGGATATTGTATTAAAAAAATTCTGATGTGGTTTTGGGTTGGACTCCTTCTACTAAGTACAAGCCACCCCCCACGTATAAACTATATGTGATATATCATATAGTACGTTTAGGATCTCGATCTTGAAATATTATGTGGTTAAATATTTTGTTGTTGAAGAATAAGAAATCCGAACTTCGAAGGGTGATGATCTTTGGATAGGAAAAGTCCATACTCCATATTTTGTGAATTTTTTTTATGTTGTGTACATTAGTATATTTACGTTTTTTTAGATGGAAAAAATCATTTACGTACTTTCGATAATTTTACATAACTTACCATTTTATATAAGTTTTTTAATGTATGAGCTCGTTAGCCCGTTGGCAAGCCCGACCCGTTTATAGGATGGGTATGAACAAGTTCTCAAACCCGTAAAAACATGGTTGTATTTGATATATTAGACCTGTTAGACAAGAAAAATATGTTAAGCCCAACCCCTGACTCGTCAAAGCCCGTAAATGATCATTTGTAAGTTATTACAAAACATTTTTTTAATCCTACAGATTGTGTTTCTCTTTTCATATGTTATGGAAAATTCTTGTAAAAAAGATGGAGGTTTTGAAGTTTAATTTTTAATCCACGTTTCATCGATGAAACAGGTAGAATGATTCGGATTTCATCTAAGAAACTAATTGATGAAACCTAAATTCTTTTATAAAACCAGATATTAACATAATTTCATTTCATAATTTCATACATGGAACAAGGTTCTATTAATTATTTCACAATCAGAAACCATATTTCATTTCTGAACCTAAATTTCATTAATCCATAATAGAATAATCATTTTCGGCAAGGAGATGTGAATCTTTTCGATTTGGCTACTTACATTTTACTATTTTACCCTTCAAAACGTGCATAGATAAAAAATCCAAGTGAAATTGTAAGCAAAAATAAACCTAAATCATCATCAACTGTAAATGAATCAAATCAATGGCTTGGATGAATTTGTATAGTTTGTAAGAATGAAGAGGTTTGTAAATGAAACCACCTAGCTGGTTGGACTAGGCTTGTAATAAGCCCCGATAACTAATCCGTAAAGAGTGCAACATCAAAAATTTCGTAACTAATGGTAACCAGTCATACTTTTTGCAACCACATTATCGTCTCTTTAATACTGTAATATTCATAAACAATAGTTAATTTTAATATAAATTTATATAAAGTCAAATATCATACTTATATTTTGAAAAAAGAAACCAAAAGTAACGACATACACTTAATCACAAAATATAACCTCAAATACAATATCATTCTTTCTCGTATAAGATGATAAAACTTTATTTTTCTTTCACATTACAAACAAAGCTCATACAAAAACCTTACAAAATACTTCTCTATCCAATAATGAACTTCTTTCCTTTTAGACTACAAACAAAGCTCAAACAATGAACTTCTCTCATGAACAAGCCAAAAAAGTCAATACCAAAGCAATCAATAAGTTCTGTAATTTTACTTACGCTATAACTTCAAGTTTTTCCATTCCTTTATAAATATATAAAGACTTCGGATACCTGTACCATTGCATACAATACAACGGTAAACATTTTAAATGAATAATTTGACACAACCAATAGATTGTGTTTGAATAACTTCAATCCCCAAGTCTTTCTAGTCATTCAATGTCCTCAGGAAACAAACCACAAATTCTTCTGGAGACAACCCATAAAGTCTTCGTGGAATTGATTTTTCCTTCGAGACTTCAACTGACTTATCTTAATTATCTCATGAGACAATTCATTATTAATTTTCCTGATGCCTAATCTTGAGATTGAAACATTATCCAATCTCTTCGGCAAATCAAGATAATCCAACTACAACCATTGGATTTGTCCGTTAACAATATAACTAGATCCTCGTTCCATACATCATCTAGAACGAGTAATCTAGCTATACTTCTGAAAATATAAATGAATTGACCACATGTTTCATTTCCGAGACCACCGATTCCAACAATCCTAACAAAACAACTGCCCCAGAGATCTTATCATAGTAATACATCTAGGTCGACGATTTGAGACAGAAAAGGCTTACCGATGCCGCCATCAACGGCGGTTGAGCACACCGGTGCAACTCTTTCTCCGATGATCATGAAAGAATGCCACAAACCGAAACGATTGAAGCTATATATTTTCCGATCGAATATATAATCGAAAACGAGATCCAACCATTTGGAAAAAAGGTGTGGCGGCGGATTGAAGCTGGTTACATGGAAGACGCGTTTTTACTCCTAATTTTTTGGGCTTTAGGGAATTTTGCAATTTGGGCTTAAAAGCCCATACAAATGCCAATGAATGTGCTCGTGAATTTGATCAGATTTTATAAATTTTTGGTTTTAAATATTAGAATTGATTTTATATATTTTTTAATACTAAGGGGATGTTTGAGATTGCTTATTTGAGGTGTTTTTTAGTTTATTGTGATTTGGCATCGACGATAAACACTTTTGAATGTTTGGATGGAGAAAAATGAAAATAGTTTATAGAGGTGTCAAACCGCTGAAAAACTGTTTTTGATAAGTAATTTGATTTTAACTTATCAACTTATTTGAAAAGTGTTTATGACTTTTTGGATTATTTTATATGTATAAGCAATCCCAAACACATTTGAATAACAACTTATTAGCTTATTACGTTTTGGTACCACAATAAGCTAATTCAAACATTTTTTAAAAATTCCGGTTTAATACCGCATAAGTTGATAAACACTTTTTAAAATAAGCATGAGTTGTTTTAAATAAGCAATCCAAACACCCCCTAAAGCCCAATTTTATAATCTTCTTGAAATTTACTTTTCTTTAATTTATTTTTGATATTTGCGTATATTAATAATAAAATTTTATATACAACTGTCATTGTTATGATGATGTATTTTAATTTTACTTTTTCTTTTAAGTGTTTTATCTATCGATTATTTTAAACTAGAAGCGTACTCGCGCAATGTAGCGTTATATATCACGATTTTATTGTTTATTGTTTATTTTTTGTTTTTTTATTGATTTACAGTACGATTTTGGATGGTTTTTATTGAGTGATAATGGTTTTTTTATATATAAATTTGTTTAATTTAGGCTTAACAATATAATGTTTTTTATATAAAAAAAAACTAAGTAGTTTGTTAAAATTCATTAATTATCTTATATATTTTAATTTTTTTATATTTAAATTGAGATGTTTATCCTGTTTTGATTATGTTTATCAGAATTCAAATTTCATAATTTTAGGATTTGGGGATTAGAGATAAGAATTTTGGGGGATAAGGAGAAAATTTATTAATTAGGGTTAAAAGCATTTAAAAGTAGTACATATTGCTTCATTAATTGTTTTTTAAGAGATTTTAAGTAGATTAACATTAAATAATAGTACATAATGCTTAATACATCACGATTTTAATGTTTATTTTTATTTTTTGTTTTTTATTTATTTACAGTACGATTTTGGATGGTTTTTATTGAGTGATAATGGTTTTTTATATATAAATTTGTTTAATTTAGGCTTAACAATATAATAAGTAGTTTGTTAAAATTCATTAATTATCTTATATATTTTAATTTTTTTATATTTAAATTGAGATGTTTATCGTGCTTTGATTATGTTTATCAGAATTGAAATGTCATAATTTTAGGGTTTGGGGATTAAAGATAAAGATTTTGGAGGATAAGGATGAAATATATTAATTAGGATTAAAAGCTTTACAGGTAGTACATTAGGCTTTAGTAGTTATTTTTAAGAGATTTTAAGTAGATAACTTTAAATGATAGTACATAAAGCTTAATGAGTTGTAATTAAGAGTTTTTTATGTCATCTTTATAATATAGTATAGATTATTTTCCTTCACGATGATTGATTTTAGCAAAGATATGAGTGTTTTATCTACCATTGTTCGATAATTTGAAAATTTATCATCGGTCTTCTGAGAATATGTAAAATCTTAGATTAATTGTTGAAAAAGCCCTTGACAAGTGAAGAAAGATGAATATGAGGAATCCCCTTAAATTACTATCTAAAAGAGCATTTGAGGTGGGAAAAAAGATTATAACACATAGAAATTTTTTTTGATCCAAGTGTAGCTGATATGGGATTCCAACCGGTTCATCAAAAAAAGTTTATGGGTTGTTTACCAGATTTTCTATTAAGCATTGTATGAATAAAATTGTCAATGTGGATATACTTGTGATGTTTACTTTTTTTATCTGAATCAACAGTCTGAATGACATAAATGATCGATTTACCCCCGAGTGAATTATGCATTGTTTGAAAAATTGTTATACATTTTTTAAGTCAAATGATATTTCTGAAACACAAAAAATATTTGAACATTAAAACATAAAATCATAAATTCATTGATATCATCCAAAAATCAAAACAAAAAATTTATAAAATACATAGAAATCCAAGTTCAAACAAAATTGTTAAAATTTAAACATTATTAATAAAACTATTTGCAATTTCATCATGAAAAGTAAGTCATATATAGTGTCCTATTAGCACCCCATTGGGATATATCAAATTATTCTTCTCTACTTCCTTTAGTTTCTCGTTGATTAGTAAATACAATGTCCTTGTTGCACTACATATTTTATTTTTTAATAAAATTATGTATAGCAAAGCACAATTACCACATTTCTGTATGTTGTAAATGAAAAAGGAGCTATCTGTTTTAGGATCAAAAATCTCGCTTTCAAAACACCATATGCACCTTTAATAACGTTTCTGAGTTAGACATGCGCATGATTAAACCTTTTTTCTTTAATCAAAGCATGTCGATCTGGGTCGACCCATTACATGGGCGAGATGGGCGGAGGCCTAGGGCAGCAGAGCCCTAAGGGGCATCACAGGCCCAAGTTGTAACACCCTAAAAATAGGGATAACAAAAATCCGAAAAAAACGGACATGAGGTATACAAAAATTGCCATAGCAAGAGCCTCCCAAAAAGGGGGAATATATAAGTAACCTGTTTAATCACAATTGTAATTTAAACGGACTATAAAATAACAATCACTAATCTAATTTCTACATTTAGAAAAGAGATTACAAAAAGGGTTGTCATCTATAAACCCAACGGTTCATTCTCAAAAGAACTAAGTATCCAAGTGCAAAATCCACAAGCTCTCACCTAAAGCATCTAAACTTGCTTAGGACCGACGCCGCTAGAACCTGAGATACATATCGACACTAAACAAGTGTTAGGCCAAAAAGCCTAATGAGTTGAACAATAATAAGCATGCATGGACAGTTATAATTCTTATCAGCAGTTAACCATAGTTCAACAAATGTGGAGTCAATAGGGAAGACCCATAACACCAATCAAGTCCACCCAAGAGTCGATATACCTTGATGCCCTTAACAAGGAACACCCGAAAGGCCCGACACACCCGAAGACTACCGCAAAGGAAATTCCCCGAATGGCAGAGGTCTAGGCACATACCATCACAGTGGCGCCCAAGACTACATCCTCCTAGTGTACTGACTTGGTTCGTCCAACATGACATTTATAGGAGGTCCTTTAGGTATATTTCAACCCAACATATTTCAATACCAACTACGGGTATAATATTACCACCTTATCCTCATGATGTCTAACAAAAGACCCAAATGAAAATCATGCCCATCATGCATATAAATATGTCACCAAAATGGTGTTCCAACTAGAATCATCATAATACCCATATATGCATACATTTAACATATCAAGGTACCCACATTATGTATCTATGAGAGAGACCCCAAATAATGATACATATAACATAAATCATGGCATATCACCCATATTTACATTTCCAACTATTTTCCTAAAGAAATCCCCAAAACACTTGAACATATAGAGATAAAGTAACAAATAGGAGATTATGATGTGTATCTAGTTTTAACAAAGGTTTAGTAAACTCACAATCTAGGTTTTGAACCAAAACCTAGAAAATATAGAAACCCTAGAAGTTGCCCCAAAAAGACTTGATGTAGGAGAGGAGTAGCTTGATAAGGATCTTCAATAAATGCACTTGGTTGAGGTTTGAAGAACAAGAAATCACCCCAACAACCCAAAACCCTAGCAATAAATGTGTAGGTGTTTGAAACCCCCAAAAATCGCCCAAATGAGAGTTCTACCGTGTAAATTGCTAAGTGAGAAATGAGGCTGCCAAAGTGTTTAAAATTGACCAGACCCCGCGGGCGATAGTGCCCGGCGATAGTGCCATGGGCACTATCGCATCGCATGTCACAATCGCGAAGGCTCCCCCCCTCACGGTACAAACTCGGCGACAGTGCCCTCCGCGATAGTGCCATGGCACAATCGTGTGGCACAATCGCGAGCAACCCCGATCCTTCGGTACACTTTCGGCGATAGTGCCCTCGCGATAGTGCCAAGGGCACAATCGCGTGGCTCCCGAAACAGCCCGAAAATTCAACCGAAAATGATAACGAGTACAGGGTTTGTACGATTAGAGATGGTAAATCAATATAGGACATTTTAACATAATTCATGATCATAAAATGCACACAAGGACACTTATTCACACATAAGCGAAATTGATGCATTAAGGGAGACAAAATACTTACCTTATGAATTTATGGGTGTTATAATTCTCCCCACCTAAATGGGATTTCGTCCCCGAAATCTTACCCTAAGCAAACAAGTGAGGATAACGCTTCTTCATATCATCTTCCGATTCCCAAGTAATGTTAGCACCCTGATGGTGCTTCCATTGGACCTTAACCATAATTACTTCTTTGTGCCGCAATTTCTTCACCTTTGACTCCAAGATTTCCCCCGGTTCCTCAATGCAACGATTTCCATTGCCCACCCAAATTTCTGTCAATAGAATAACGCTTTCCTCCTCGGTTAAGTACTTCCGAAGGTAGCATACATGAAATGTAGGATGTATCCCATCCATTTCCGGTGGTAAATCCAACCGGTAGGCTTATAAACCAATTTTATCCAAGATGACGAAAGGTCCAAGGAAACGAGGACTAAGCTTCCCACGCTTTCCAAACCGAATAATTCCCTTCCATGGTGACACCTTCAACATGACCCGGTCACCCACTTGAAACTCAACCGGTCTTCTCTTCTTGTCCGTGTAGCTCTTTTGTCGGTCTTGCGCCGCCTTTAGCCTTTCTCATATTTCTTTCACTTTGTCCGCTGTATCTTGAACTATTTTCGGCCCAACGAATTGCTTCTTGCCCGCTTCTAGCCAACAAACTGGGGTTCTGCACTTTCGCCCATACAAAGCCTCGAACGGTGCCATTCCAATACTAGAATGATAACTGTTGTTGTACGCGAACTCTACTAGAGGTAGATGTGAATCCCAACTTCCCCCGAAGTCTATTACATACGACCTCAACATATCTTCTAATGTCTGGATCGTCCTCTCGCTTTGACCATCTGTTTGAGGATGATATGCCGTGCTCAAATTTAGTCGAGTACCCAACTCCTTTTGCAAACTAGCCCAAAAGTTCGAAGTGAATCGGCTGTCCCGATCCGATACAATAGATTGCGGAACTCCGTGCCTCGACACCATCTCATCAATATAAAGCTTGGCCAATTTCTCCATTGGCAAGGTCTCTCGCATTGCAAGGAAATGCACACTTTTTGTCAACCGGTCAACGATTACCCAAATGGTGTCGTTCCCACGCAAGGTCTTTGGTAACTTCGTCACGAAATCCATAGTAATGTTGTCCCATTTCCACTCGGGAATGGACAACGGTTGTAAACTTCCATACGGTCTTTGAAGTTCCGCCTTGACTTGAAGGCACGTGACACACTTCTCCACATAGCTAGCCACATCTAGCTTCATCACTGGCCACCAATAAATTAACGTTAAATCTCTATACATCTTGGTGCTACCGGGATGTATAGAATACTTCGACTTATGCGTTTCTTCGAGAAGTAACTTCCGATTTCCTCCCAACTTCGGCACCCAAATCCGTCCTTGAAAGAGTTTGAGACCACGACCGTCTTCCGTTGACAGTTCCTTTTGTTTCACCATGACTTCGGCTTTGAGGGTCTCTTCTTTAAGTGCTTCCACTTAACTTGCTTTAATGCTCTCCAACAAACTTGATACCACATCGATCCTTGTAAGGGACATCTTGACACCTCCATCATGGCTCCTTCGACTCAACGCATCCGCCACCACGTTGGCCTTACCGAGATGATAGAGTAAATCACAATCGTAATCCTTCAAAAGCTCTAGTCATCTCCTTTGTCGCATGTTGAGTTCCTTTTGATCGAAGATGTACTTGAAACTCTTGTGATCCGTGAAAAGAGTACACTTGGTCCCATACAAGTAGTGTCGCCACAACTTTAACGTGAAAACTACCGCCGCCAACTCCAAATCATGAGTCGGATAGTTCTTCTCATGATCCTTTAATTGCCGCGACGCGTAGACGATTACTTTCCCCCTTTGCATTAGGACACACCCAAGTCCCAGCTTGGAAGCGTCACTAAACACAACAAAGTCTTCCGATCCCTCGGGTAAGGACAAGATCGGAGTTTCGCACAACTTCCTCTTGAACGTTTGAAACGCTTGCTCTTGTGCATCGATCCAAAGAAACTTGACGTTCTTTCTTGTAAGAGAAGTGAGCGGTGTAGCTGTCTTTGAGAAATCTTGAATGAAACGTCGGTAGTAACCCGCTAAACCCAAGAAGCTTCGGATCTTCGTCGGACTTGTTGGAGGTTCCCAACTCATCATTGCCTCGATCTTTGTCGGATCCACTTTTACCCCGTCCTTTGATACCACATGCCCCAAGAATTGCACCTCTTGAAGCCAGAATTCGCACTTCGAGAATTTCGCGAACAATTTCTCCCTTCTTAGAACTTCTAATACTTCCCGTAAGTGTTTTCCATGCTCGGACTCATCCTTTGAATATATTAAAATATCGTCGATGAATACGATCACGGATTTATCCAAGAATGGGCGACACACACGGTTCATCAGATCCATGAATACGGCCGGAGCGTTGGTTAAGCCGAAAGGCATCACCAAAAACTCATAATGACCGTATCTCGTCCGGAAAGCCGTCTTCGGAATATCTTCGTTCCTCTCACTTGATGATAACCGGACCGAAGATCAATCTTCAAGAAACATCCCGCGACTTGTAGTTGATCAAAAAGGTCGTCGATGCGAGGTAAATGATACTAGTTCTTCACCGTGACTTTGTTTAACTCCCGATAATCTATGCACATCCGCATGGATCCATCCTTCTTCTTCACGAACAGTACCGGTGCTCCCCAAGGTGACGAACTCGGTCGAATGAAGCCCTTCTCCAGCAACTCTTGAAGTTGCGTCATCATCTCTTTCATTTATGTCGGTGCCAAACGATATGGAGCACGAGCTATCGGAGCCGCTCCCGGAGTGAGATCGATCTGAAACTCTACTTGTCGTGTCGGTGGCAACCCGGGTAGGTCTTCCGGAAAGACATCCGGAAAATCTCGCACCACTTCTACGTCTTCTACCGACTTCTTCTCTTTCTTTGTGTCTACCACATAGGCCAAATACGAAGGGTAACCCTTCGCTAGAAACTTGCGAGCTTTGAGAGATAAAATAATGGGATTATTCCTCTTTCCTTTCTCCCCATAAATGATAACCACACCATTTTCCGACGATGGCACTTGGATCATATTTTTAGAGCAAAAGATGTCCGCCTTATGTCTTACTAACCAGTCCATACCTATGACTACATCAAACCCTCCTATAGCCATAGGTAACAAGTCCACTCCAAAAGGATTCCCATCGATCTCTAGAATGCAATCACAAAAACGGTCTGAAATGATTACTTGATCCCCATTAGCTATTTCTACTACTAACCCATCGGGAAGGACACTAATAAGAGTGGTGAATTGCTTACAGAAGGAATCCGACACAAAAGAACAAGTAGCACCCGAATCAAACAAAACACGAGCTGGCAAGGAGTTTACTAGGAACGTACCCGAAACGACATCATCTGTCTCCTTTGCCTCCTCAGTAGTCATCCGGAAAGCTCGACTCGGTGCCCTTGATGGTTGCTCGACCCTAGCCGTCGAACCCACAAAATTTCCACCACCTCCTCTAACTAGCCTTGGGCACTCTCGCTTCATATGCCCCGGTTCTCCGCATTCATAACATACTGACCCACGGAGGGAACACTCTCGAGTTGTGTGGTAAGTATACTTACCACACTTGGTACACCCGGCTGGACCGGAGTGAGTCCTTGTAGCGCACGGCCCCGAGTGCTTTGACCTGCACTTGTGGCACCACCGATCTTCACGGCGTTGATCACCCGTTCTCCCGCTTACAAAGGGTCTTGATTGACGAACGGGCCCAGATGGCCCCTCCCACTTCCGTTTCTCACCAACATGCTTCTTCTCATCCCTTTCGGCATTAATGTCGTCCTCAACGAGTAAGGACTCCTCGATAACCTCTTGCAGAGTCGAACACTTAGCATTCCTTACCGCCGTTCGCATCTCGGCCGGTAACCCTTGCTGATAGGCTTTAATCTTTGACCTTTCATCGGGGACCAGATGTCCCACCAAGTTTAGTTTCTCCAAAAAAAGTTTGGAGTAGCCAACAATAGATAAATCCCCTTTCTTCAGATCTCGGAACTCCCGCTCTAATTTGTCGATCGAACGCTCGCTACAATACTTGTCCATAATCTTCTCTTTGAACGTCGGCCAAGTTAACTTAGCCAGAACTTCAGAAGTGAGGACTGATCGAGTGAGATTCCACCAAATCAAAGCCTCTCCCCGAAGTAGTTGAGAAGCAAACTTGACCCGTTGAGAGGGATCACACTCACTTGACGTAAAAGCCATCTCCACCTCCTTGACCCAGTACATACAAGCCACTGGGTTATCGGAACCCGCAAACTCCTTAGGGTGGCACCCTAGAAACACCTTGTAGGTGCACCCCTTAGTCTTCGACTTGTTCCCGTCATCAGATGGGTCTTAAACCGATACCACATTTGGTCCACCCGACCCCACAACAATGTTTTCCGCCATTGTTTCAGGTTGTCGGTTGCTGGCGTCTCGATCCTCTAAGAGTTTCATGAAGAACTCTTGTTGTTGGGCCATGGCGGAGTTCATGGCCAACATCATGCTGTCCCGCAACCGGGTATCCATAGTAACTTCCTCCATAATGGCATTATCCGCATTGAGGTTTCGACGCGGAATATGCTCAGGTCCGCCTCCCAAGATTCTGGGTACTGGAATTCCCTCAGAGGTTGCCCCCACAGGAGGTCGTACAGCTGCAGATTCCACTTCTGGTTGACCCTCTGGCATGTCCGGTAATCTACTTCGAGTGTTTACCATCACGATCTGCCATACACACACGAGAAATAGGTTGAGAAAAGACTAAGCGAGTTGAACTCATTGTACGTACTAATACCTTCATCAATTATCATAATAATAGTAAATCAAGTAAACTCACGTAACAATGCATTCATAATAGCAGTAGCTAAGTGAAATTATGAACGAACCTTACACAAGAATTCATGTCACCATCATCACAACTTTTAATTAAAGTAATTCCGTAATCCTAACACTCTCCCCATCTAGGATGTCAGGATCGAATTCTTAACAAGAATAAATTCTCAGAAACCAATATCAAAGAAGTTGCGGAATAACACTTTGATATTTAATAAAAACAGTAAATCAAACAGTATATGATCAATAACTTGCAAACTTGTATTGAATGCTTGAAGTTACAAGATTAAACACACAACCTCAATATTGATGAACAGGCTCACCAATACGAATTCTACTTCTCTAGAATTAGGAACTATGCCTTGAGGTTGATTTCTCTCTAGAACTTAGAATCTCTAATTATTTTCTCTATCTATTCTATATATATACTAATCAAAAGATAATTACAATAAATAAACAAATCTTCAGTATATCTTCTATGTATATCTCTAAGCTTCCATGTATATCTTCTGTATATCCAGCTGTCATTCTTTCCATCCGGATCTCTTAAGCAGCACTAACTATGCTCAGCAGCATTAACTTCTTCTAGCAGCATTAACTACTAAGCAGTACTAACTACTAGCAGTACTAACTAGCTAAGCAGTACTAACTTTGTTCAAGCAGCACTAACTTTGACTAGCAGTATTAATTGAACTAGCAGTAGTAATACTCAGCAGTATTAATCTTTAAGTCTTCTAGCAGTAGTAACTCTGAACCAGCAGCATTAACCATACTTGATCTTTTCTTCAGTTCCCAACAATCTCCCCCTAACTTGACTTTTAGGACAAGAAGTCAAGTTCTTCATATTTAATCTTCAAGTTGTTCTTCAAGATGCTTCCAAAACTTCATTGATCTACTCCAATATTAGGATCCAGTCCCATACTCTGATTTATAGTCCTCTGAATAAGATACTTGGCCATTTCTGAATTTGGTGCACAACCCAACTTCTTATTCAACATGACATGAAGCTTTAGATTTGTATGATTGTAGACCCTATCCACCAAGTAGTACTCCATGTGAAAATTATCCAATGCTAGTTCATAGACTCCACTCCTTTCATAGAGAGTCCATCCTCTAACAGTCTTGAACACATCTCTGATTAAGTGCTTCACTGCTTCTGGATTGAATAACATGCACAAGTATTCCATAACTAGCTTCACTATAGGTAACCCTGGAGCTGTCAACTGATCTGCATAAATTTTCATCCCCACTTCAAACATTTCTTCCAAATCAGATCTTGAACACTCTCTGACAATCTTATTCCAGGTGCTGTAGACTTCATATTTTTCATCCTTTCTTTTCAGTCTAATGAACTCTTTGCCATCCACCTCCATAATATCCCAGTGAATAATTTCAGGAGGTTTAATTCCAACAGGTTCAGCTGAAATGGGCTTTGGAATTTTATCCATTACCACCATGTATATGTTTACATCTGAACTCTGTGGTACTTCTTCCAGAGTTTCAACTTTCTTTTCTTCTTCAACTCTAGGCTTCTTACCAACTTTCTTTCTGTTTGCCATCATCTTTGTTCTCTTCAGTATCCTTTGAACTTGCCCTAAAGTGGCTTCCTTCTTCTTCTCTTCCTTGTTCTCTGGCTTTTCTTTGATAGGAGTTCCCTCTTCACTTTCAGGGAATGGTTGATTGATATTCACATCATTACTCTCCTTGGCCTTCTTTTCAAACTCCACTCTATCCTTTTCATTGCCCTTCAGCTTCCCCATTTCTTTTTCATAAAGATCCTGGATTTGATCAAAATTCATCTTCACAAACATTTCTTTCTTTACCCCAATTGCACTCCTCAAGAAAGTTATCATTTTGTTTCTTTCCTGAGTGGCAAGGTAAGTTTGTGAAGGTCTTCTCTTCTTAACACTTGTTCTGGTCATCATAGCCTTTCTTAAAACCAGTGCTCTTTGTTTTGCCTTTTCTGTTTCCAACCCTTTCTGAAATGTTTGATTTAACTCATTCGCAAGTGCTCTGGCCATTTCTCTGTCTTTTTCAAACTGCTCCTTTTCTGCTTGTTCTAACTCTTCTTGCATTTTCTTTGCTAATGCTTCATCTGACTCAATCATCTTTTGCTTTTTAGATGATTGATCAGATTCAATCATTTTTGCTTTTCCCTTATTCTTTGCTTCTGCAGTCATTTCTTTCTTTTCTCTTTTCTTTGCTCCCCCTTCATTTATGACCACTCCCTTTGCTTTGGGAGTGTCATTCTTTGCTTTGATCAGCATTTCAGCTACTTCAATTTCTGTTGGAGTTAACTCTGTTACTACTGCTTGTGAAGTTTCAGCAGCACTAACAGTTTCTGCTTCTAACTCCCTTTCAGTACTGTTCTTCTCCTTCTCATGCTCCCCCTCAACTTTTTCTTTTTCCTCATCAAGCTCCCCCTCTCTTGTAGCTTCTTCCATGTTAATCTCCCCCTTTTTGGGAGCATCTTTCTCAGATTTCCTTCTCCTTAGTTGGAATTGCTTTCTCTTCTTCCTCTGTACCAGACTGATCACCATCTTCTTCAGCTTAGCAATCTGTATTTGTTGTGACAGAATGACCAGCTTCATTTCTTCTATTTCTTTTCCTTGTTTGATGACATCTTGGTTAATGTTTCCCATTGTCTCCATCAATTCATCATAGTTATATCTGTCCTCACCTTCTCCAGGAGTGTTACCCCCTATTGAAGGATCATGGGATCTTTTATTAGTGGAAGTCTTCTGCCTAGCAGAAGCACTATCCACCCCCGTGGTTTCTTGGCACCAGGGACCTTCAAATGATTGCTCATTCAAAGTTGCCATGGGGGAGGTCTTATTGATGTTACCACTTTCCTCCTCTGTGCTAGCAGGAGTAGTGGCAGCCTCATCACCCATATGCTCTTCCTCCTCCTCAGAGAGCACCTCCTTGGGGTTGGGAGACACCCCTTTGGTTTCCTTATTGATATTCCCTAAAGGAGAATTCTCCGTTAGAGGGCTTAAAGGCTTGGGGGAAGATGGTACAAGAAGGGAAGGAGCCTTCTTTACCTGTTTCCTCTTGTAAGTTTGGGTGATAGGAGATGTTGGTTTTTCAAGAAGGGACTGGGGAAATGTTTTTGAGTGGGAAGGTTGGGATTGGCTAGCAGTAGGATGGTCTAATGGGGGCCTTGACCCTGATGCCATACCTTCATTGGTTTGGGACACCACCATCATTGTAGAGAACAATGGGGTGTCAACTCCTTCAGAGTCCCCAGCAGATCTTCTCATATTTGAGAAAACCTTGCCTTTGGGGGGTTTAGGTACATATACCCCAACAGGTTGAGGTATATCCGTCAATTCATGAGTAATAACTTCTTGAACAAACCTGGGGTACATAAAGAAACTCTTTTTGTTTCCCATGTTTGATACAAGATCACTGAATATCATTTTTGAAAAATTGTACCTTCTGGCAGTAGCCAAACAGACCAAAGCATAAGCAATGGGACTGCTGAACTCACTCCATCCAGTAGTCTTTTTAGAGATGCAATGCATCAAGGTATGAACAAGAAAACGCCATTGGGGTGAAAATTTGGCTTTAGAGAATTTGAAAACACCCAATGGGCCTCCATACCCCATTCTTGTAAGGGATGAGAACAGTTCATCATTTGAAATAGAAGTTATACCAGAGGCATCGTCTAGACGTAGACTGATGCGAATAACTTCTTCAGAAACTGTTAAGGGTTGGTCACACACCCTGGTCTTGATCATCTGCACACCATTCTCAGCAACAATGGTGGCATTAGCCCAGAACTGCCTTTGATGCTCGATATAGATTGTAGGTGCAACAGTAAGAGCATGAGCAATATGGCTCGACTTGAGGAAATCCACAATTTGATGAAATCCTGCAGCTTGCTTTGGCTTTTGTAGCATTGCGATCTCATTGTGCTCGTCGATAAACGCCATGGATGCCATTGAACTGGGATGTTCTTGCCTGGAAGACTAGGTACTTGAGAGAAAAAGGTTTAGAGCGCAAGTGAACAGTATGCAAAGAGTCGTTATGAACATTTAGGCGGGCAAAGGGTATTTATAGTATTTGTAACATAAGCAGTATTAACATATAGCAGTATTAACTACCTAGCAGTATTAACTGCGAGCAGTATTAACCGCGAGCAGTATTAACCTCGAGCAGTATTAACTAACTAGCAGTATTAACTGCGAGCAGTATTAACCGCGAGCAGTATTAACCGCAAGCAGTATTAACTAACTAGCAGTATTAACTGCGAGCAGTATTAACCGCGAGCAGTATTAACTAACTAGCAGTATTAACTACGAGCAGTATTAACTAACTAGCAGTATTAACTGCGAGCAGTATTAACTAACTAGCAGTATTAACTGCGAGCAGTATTAACTTCACTTACACCTTTTAAGCTTGAGTTGTCCATAACCTTTCTTTTGTACCTCACCCTTTTATTCCATCTCTTAATTTTCCACTTATCTTACCACCGGTAAGATTATCTCCAAATGCAACATGTCCTCCATTGATATGCTTGAAATCCTGAAGGCATGACATGTTGCCTGTCATGTGCCTAGAGCAACCACTATCAACATGCCATATGCTCTTTCCCTTGAGCTGTTGGTTGCCCTGCACATATAATAAGTCAGTTAGTATGAAGTAGGAACCCAAGCCAAAGTGGTCTTGGGTATCCCTTTCTCATCAAAATATTTGCATTCTTTCTTGACAAGATTTTTGTATTTTAACTCCCATTCTTGGAGTACTTTGTCACAATAATAGGCTTGGAAACATTTGTGCTGGAAACAATACTGGTTTTAGAGGTACTAACTGCCTTAGCAGCACTTGCATGCTTAGCAGTACTAACCTTGTTAGCAGTAGTAACTGTGTTAGCAGCAGTAACTGTGTTGGCAGTGTTAACCTTTGAAGAGGTACTAACTGTATTAGCAACATTAATGTTTTTAGCAGTACTAACACAGGTAGCAGCAGTAATACTTCCAGCAGCACTAACCCTGTCAGCAGTACTAACAGTTTTAGTGCTTTTAGGCACCCATATTTTAATACTTTCTTTTAAAAATTCTTTCTTCATGAGGCCTTTCCTTTCACCATGTTTCTTTATCACATGTTTCTTTCCATCCTTCCTATAACCAACAGGTTTTTGCACAGATCTATGAAAGGTTATCTGTTGATTAATAGGGTTAAAGAAACAATGTTTAGCCAAGTGATTCAAATTGCCACATATGAAACAAGGTTTTGGTCTATTGATCTTACTCAGATCAACTCCTTGTTTCTGAGCCCATTGATTATTCCAGTTTCTTTGATTACCTCTTTTTAAACCAGAATTTAGGCTCTTGGCTTTACTGCAAGTACACTGTTTACAAGATCCAGTATTCACAAATGTGGTTTGTTTGTAATGGACCTTGTTGTCTTTTCCTTTGGTCCTCTCTATTTCCTTGGATTTGACCCAGATTTTCCCACATCCCTCATTGGTGATTATATTGTTTTCTACTGGGATTTCTTTACTCATATCATTATCTCTCTTCTTACTTGCTTCTTTCTTAGTTAAATCCTTAATTACTACTTCATCCAAAGGGTCTATCTTAAAGGCTTTTTCAGATAAGTCTTTTTTCTCCTTGGTTTCTAACAAGTCTGAAGTAGGAGAGATATAATTGTTGTTGTAAGGAGGAGGTGTACTGTTGTATCCAATACCAGGCTTCATCTTATCATGAATCTGAGCCTTTAGAAGAGAATCCATTGCTTTTGAAGCATATGAAAACTTTTCTATGTCAAGTTTAACTTTAGACAGTTCCTCCTTCAGCTTATCACTCTCTTCTAAGGATTTAGACAGTTTGGTCTCTAACTCATTCTTTTCCCACTTCCAATAGTTAGTGTCATAAGAGTGTTGAAGTTCATTAGCTTGAAAGCCTTTGATTTGTTCTTCAAATCTCTCTACAATTAACACATAATCTCTTCTATCCTTTTCTAACCTTTTGAGGTCATCACACATACTTTGATTGTGATCCCTGTATCTTTTGACAGTGTCAATGCAGGATTTAGTACAAAGATTAGAAGTTACCTCAGAGGGGAGATCAGACACTTCTGCCATAAGAGCTTGATTCTGAATGGCTTCCTCAGCTTGATCACTCCAGTCAAATCCCATTCCTTGTTGAGAGACAAGGGCTTGAGCAGGATTCTTGTTCTGAGTGTAGCCTCCATTCTGAGCTTGTTGGTGGTTGTTGTTTGGAACAACACTTCTACATTCTCTAGCAAAGTGTCCTTTCATGTGACACTTATAACATTCCACCTTGGTTTTGTCAAAACCAGCTCCATCTTCTCTTCTTTGAGAGAAGTTATTCCTACCTGTTCTTTTAATGAACTTCTTCACTCTCATGGATAACATGGCCATCTGCCATTTAATATCCATCTCCTCCAGGTCATCAGGGTGAAGTTGATCCAGATCATCATTAATCAATGAATTGTTACTTTGACTGGACAAGAAGGCTTCAAATATTGTTTCAGTTCCTTTTTCTGAACTTGCTCCACTAGCAGTATTAACTGCTTCAGGGATGGCAGTAGTATCTGTGGATGCTGAAAGAAGTGCAGCATTGTGGACATAACCAGTAGGCTTCTTCTTGATCTCTACCTCATATTCAAAAACTCTTAGATCATTGTATAGATCATCAAGTTCTTTCTCTTCCAGATTGTCACTCTGTCTATATGAGACAGTGTACATAGTCCATTCATCCCCAAGAGATCTGAGGAACTTTCTGTTGATGTCATCTTGATCCATCTTCACTCCTACAGTAGCCAGTTCACCAATGAGCTTGTTGAACATATCAAAGGTTTGAGTCATAGACTCATTCTTTGAGGAAGTAAAGTTCTCATACTGCTGCTTTAGAACATCTCTTTGATTTCTTTTGATGCTCTTTGTTCCAGTAAATCTTTTCTCTAGAGCATTCAAGAGAATCTGAGCATCAGTGCAGTTACAAAATTGATGCTGATATTCATTGGGGATGGCCAAGAGCAGAGTGCTTAAGGCCTTCATCTCTGTCTGTCTGATCTTCTTTTCACCATCTGTCTTTGGTGGAGGTCTTTTCCCATCTGGTCCTATCCTTCCAGCTTCAGAAGGACCATTCTCAATGATATCCCACATTGAGTAATCAGTAAGAAGAATATATTGTCTGATTCTAATCTTCCACATGTCAAACTCACTGGGTTTGAGCATTGGAACCTTGGAGACCAAAGAACTACTTGATTCTGTAAGATTTTCCATGATAAATAAATGTTTCTGAGAGAGTTCAGGCTCTAATACCACTTGTCAGGATCGAATTCTTAACAAGAATAAATTCTCATAAACCAATATCAAAGAAGTTGCGGAATAACACTTTGATATTTAATAAAAACAGTAAATCAAACAGTATATGATCAATAACTTGCAAACTTGTATTGAATGCTTGAAGTTACAAGATTAAACACACAACCTCAATATTGATGAACAGGCTCACCAATACGAATTCTACTTCTCTAGAATTAGGAACTATGCCTTGTGGTTGATTTCTCTCTAGAACTTAGAATCTCTAATTATTTTCTCTATCTATTCTATATATATACTAATCAAAAGATAATTACAATAAATAAACAAATCTTCAGTATATCTTCTATGTATATCTCTAAGCTTCCATGTATATCTTCTGTATATCCAGCTGTCATTCTTTCCATCCGGATCTCTTAAGCAGCACTAACTATGCTCAGCAGCATTAACTTCTTCTAGCAGCATTAACTACTAAGCAGTACTAACTACTAGCAGTACTAACTAGCTAAGCAGTACTAACTTTGTTCAAGCAGCACTAACTTTGACTAGCAGTATTAATTGAACTAGCAGTAGTAATACTCAGCAGTATTAATCTTTAAGTCTTCTAGCAGTAGTAACTCTGAACCAGCAGCATTAACCATACTTGATCTTTTCTTCAGTTCCCAACATAGGATTGCTACCCAAGTGGACAGTGAAGTCATAAAGTCTAAATCTTAAGTCTAGATATGCTAAACAATACCTAGTTCACTTAAACTAAAGATCTGATACCAACTTGTAACACCCTAAAAATAGGGATAACAAAAATCCAAAAAAAACGGACATAAGGCATACAAAAATTGCCATAGCAAGAGCCTCCCAAAAAGGGGAATATATAAATAACCTGTTTAATCACAATTGTAATTTAAACGAACTATAAAATAACAACCAACTAATCTAATTTCTACATCTAGAAAAGAGATTACAAAAAGGGTTATCATCTATAAACCCAACGGTTCATTCTCAAAAGAACTAAGCGTCCAAGTGCAAAATCCCCAAGCTCTCACCCAAAGCATCTAAACTTGGTTAGGACCGGCGCCGCTAGAACCTGAGATACACATCGACATCAAACAAGTGTTAGGCCAAAAAGCCTAGTGAGTTGAACAATAATAAGCATGCATGGACAGTTACAATTCTTATCAGTAGTTAACCATAGTTCAACAAATGTGGAGTCAATAAGGGAGACCCATAGCACCAATCAAGTCCACCCAAGAGTCGATATAACTTGATGCCCTTAACAAGGAACACCCGAAAAGCCCGACACACTCGAAGACTACCGCAAAGAAAATTCCCCGAATGGCGGAGGTCTAGGCACATACCATCATAGTGGCGCCCAAGACTACATCCTCCTAGTGTACTGACTTGGTTCGTCCAACATGACATTTATAGGAGGTCCTTTAGGTATATTTCAACCCAACATATTTCAATACCAACTACGGGTATAATATTACCACCTTAACCTCATGATGTCTAACAAAAGACCCAAATGAAAATCATGCCCATCATGCATATAAATATGTCACCAAAATGGTGTTCCAACTAGAATCATCATAATACCCATATATGCATACATTTAACATATCAAGGTACCCACATTATGTATCTATGAGAGAGACCCCAAATAATGATACATATAACATAAATCATGGCATATCACCCATATTTACATTTCCAACTATTTTCCTAAAGAAATCCCCAAAACACTTGAACATATAGAGATAAAGTAACAAATATGAGATTATGATATGTATCCAGTTTTAACAAAGGTTTAGTAAACTCACAATCTAGGTTTTGAACCAAAACCTAGAAAATATAGAAACCCTAAAAGTTGCCCCAAGAAGACTTGATGTAGGAGAGGAGTAACTTGATAAGGATCTTCAATAAATGCACTTGGTTGAGGTTTGAAGAACAAGAAATCACCCCAACAACCCAAAACCCTAGCAATAAATGTGTAGGTGTTTGAAACCCCCCAAAATCGCCCAAATGAGAGTTCTCCCATTTTTTGTAAATTGCTAAGTGAGAAATGAGGCTGCCAAAGTGTTTTAAATTGACCAGACCCCGCGGGCGATAGTGTCATGGGCACTATCGCATGTCACAATCGCGAAGGCTCCCCCACTCACGGTACAAACTCGACGACAATGCCCTCCGCGATAGTGCCATGGCACATCGCGAGCAAACCCGAACCTTTGGTACACTTTCGGCGATAGTGCCCTCGCGATAGTGCCAAGGGCACAATCGCGTGGCACAAGTGCGAGGCACTCGAAACAGCCCGAAAATTCAACCGAAAATGATAACGAGTACAAGGTTTGTACGATTAGAGATGGTAAATCAATATAGGACATTTTAACATAATTCATGATCATAAAATGCACACAAGGACACATATTCACACATAAGAGAAATTGATGCATTAAGGGAGACAAAATACTTACCTTATGAATTTACGGGTGTTACACAAGTATAAATTGCTTATGAATTTACGGGTGTTACACAAGTATACTTACCTTCTCTCTCTCTCTCTCTCTTATATCAAAACCTCGATATAAAATCTAGTCCACGAACGCTTCACGTTGATGACTCTCACGCTTCCTCTAATTGACTAATCGGCTAATCCTCTCCCACTCTCTGTTATTCGATAATTCAGTCCTTCTCTGCCGCTCAACTTCTGCCTCACGAGTCACGACCCCTCACCGCTCATGGCCTCACCCTCACTACGTTGGGCGCCCTGTCCCTCACCTTTTGTAGAGACTCGAGTTTTGAAACTTGAAGGCTTGAAGCCTGGAACTCTGGAAGGCAGCAGCGCCGCAGCAGGGAACTGGGTTGTGAAGAAGTTTTCGATCGACCCCAACCCAGGTTCTAATTCTCATAATCTCACTTCTAAATTTCTTGTTTAAATTTCTTGCCTAATCCATTGAATCAATCATTGATATTTGGAATTGGGTATTTGGTAATGGTATAAATAATATGCATATTTTGATATTTCATATTTGGGTAGTTGGCTAGTAATATGATTTATTTAATGATTATTGATTTCATGATTTGCCTATTTTCCTTGATTTCTTGAGATTTCAATCTTGATGTTTTGTTGATGTTTAATGTTTATAAGCTGAAATCTGAATGATGGAATGCTTATTTGAGTGATTTCCTTAAACCTATTTGATATTTCATTTGATTTATTGGTTATTTGGAGTTTTAAATTTTGGTTATTTGGTGATTGCTTGATTTGGTTGCTTGTTTATTTGGAATATTTGGTTAAATATGTTTCTTAGATGTGGATGAAACATCTAATTTGAGGTTGTTTGCAACAACACTCAATTTTCTAAATGGGTTTTCCATTGGAGATAACATTTGCTATGAGTTCACATCTATGACTAGTGAGAGAATAAAAGAGTTGCTATGTGTGCTCGCCTTCACTTGATCATAACACTAAGTGATGAAGTCAAATAGTGAATGGTGAGTGGTGCAATGTCGATATTGTAAGTGAAGATCAAGTATAAGACTTAAGAACCATGGTCCCATGATGAGTCATGATAGAACCCCTAGGATGTTCCTGTTTTGTTTTTGGTAAGTTGCTTCAATTAATGTTGAATATTAACTATAAAACCTATAGAGTACAATTAAACCCCCCAAGATCAAATAACTATGTTCCTATATCAACATTAGGTAGAAATAGTTTGTAATGGCTAGTAATAACATCATCTAAGCACAACAATCAATAATCAACGAATAACGAAATTATAGCAAAGGGAGAGAAGGGTATATTTTTGACTCTTCGCCCAGGGCATCTAAAACCATTGGACAGGCCCTGACATCGATGTCGAAAACCAGTTAACCAGTTAACCAATATCTTGTGTTACGATATGGAGCCAAAAATTCACAAGTATCGACTTACGCAACATCGCAAAGATAGTATTTATCTAAAAAAGAACCTATATCAAACTATAATATACAAAAAAAAGTAATGTGAATTAAGAATGTTGTATACCTTGTTTGGAAAAGAAAAGTAAGTCTTGGGTTAAAAGCAATTTCCATAAGTATTCTAGAATCATGAGCTATATCTTCCCATCTAGCCCAAACAAAAGTGAATAGCATGTTAAAATTACAAATTCATAGAACATTTTGATAACATCGACCTTCTCTTATCCGACATAATTGTATGTACAAGGGTACCATGTAGTGCACCTATTGCACACTTCATTAATAGAATATATATATATATATACACACACATATATATATATATAGAGAGAGAGAGGGTCATTCTTTTGTTAACCAATAATTTAGTGTTAACTTTGTTAACCAATCTGAATCATCCATTTTTTGAACCAATGGCTAAGATTAAACTAATTACCTTTTTATTAATTAAATGATAAAAATAGATTATTAAACCAAATTCATATATGAAGAGGGGTATATGTGTCTTTTTGTATATAGGGATAAATGTGTCTTTTTGTATATTTAGCACATTTCACGACATTTCCAACCTCCGATTCCTACTATCTCGGTTTCACGATCAACACAGAATCAAGTCAGATTTACTACCACTACTACTACTTCCTTCTTTGGATTCGGGTTGTAGTACAGGTTCAAGTCGACCGGCAACATAATCCAAGACCCCATCTCCGACTTTCTCGCCGAAACCTGCACCGACGGCGAAGAAGTGAGGCCAAAAACGACAACGTCAAGAAGGAAGAGAGCAGTGGACAGCAAAAGTGGCCAGAAGTAAGCGAGAATGTTGAGAAATCTGGGTGCAACGTAGAGAAGGGAGACGATGAAAACAACGAAAGTGGCGGCGATGAGGATGTGGAATTTGAACTTGAGAAGCTTTTCTGAGATCTCCCATGGCGGTGCAGGTGATGATATTTTTAAGAGAGAGAAAGAAGAGAGTGAAGGTGTAGATGAATCGATGATCGGTGGGTTTTGGTTAATATATGTTAAAATTCTAGAAGGGTGGGTTTTTGGTTATTGGTTCATATATGTTAAAATTGTACAAGGGAGGGTTTATGGTTTTTTGTTCATATATGTGCAAATTCTAGAAGGGTGGGTTTATGGTTTTTGGTTCATATATGTTAACATGTGATTATTTTACAATGGTGGGCTTATGGTTTTATGTTCATATATGTTAATACATGTGACTTATGTGCATAAATACAATCTGTGTGGTCTACATATGAGAAATGTTTATGTCCATTTATGTGCATATATGAAATATGCATTTGGAAGATTTTATGTATTTGTGTACATATGAACCCAAAAGCATCTATTTATGTGCATATATGTTAATATATGTGACTTATGTGCATAAATGCAATCTGTGTGGTCTGCATATGAGAAAAGTTTGTCCATTTATGTGCATATATGAAATAAGCATTTGAAAGATTTTGTCTTTGTACACATATGAACCCAAAAGCAATTATTTATGTGCACATATGAAACACGGTTAAACCTGATTCAATTTGATTGTCGTCCATGATAAAAGAAAAAAAAGCCGAAGACGGAAAACGGTTCCTATATTATAGGAAGAAGACGCTATGTGAAAATTTAAAAAAAATCAGATATGCATATTAGGATAAACATTTAAAATAAAAAGAATAAAATCCATAAAAATCTCAAATTCCATATTTATCTCAATGTGATAATAGATATAATATAATATTAGGAAATTTTAAAATTCCAAATTACTAATTTACACTTACTAAAAAATGTTAGGATTACTAAATCAACAAAATCCTTGCAATCCTATTGGTCTAAAATGGTTAACAAAGTTAACACTAAATTATTGGTTAACAAAAGAAGGGGACCCTATATATATATATATATATATATATATATATAGAGAGAGAGAGAGAGAGAGAGGTTCATACGCGAATGGTAACGATTTAAAGGAATAAAGAGACCAATCATAATTATTAAAGAAATAATTAATTTTTTAAATAAAGAAATTTATAAAAAAGTATTTTGGTCTTTTTTTACTCCTGATTATTTTAGGATAATTTCAACTACTAAATATAACTGACTTCCTAATTAGTCTCTCTCTCTCTCTCTCTCTCTCTCTCTCTCTCTCTCTCTCTCTCCATTTAATCATAAAACAATCATGCCGACGTGAGGGAGGAAGTGTTCGATAGATCCGGCGTAATTAGGTTTGTACGTCGGATATTCGTCGTTGGCCGGAGTTTTCTGGCGAAACCAGAAGGATTCACGTGCCGAGTGTGGTGACGTTTGACTCGACGACGGTGGATGCGGCTGTGAAGAGGTGTTTATTGACGGTGATGCCTCGTTTTCCGGCGGAATCTTCCTCTTGAATGATGCAATTGTAAGAGCGATCTGAACTTGCTTCTCTCCAAACTTAATTGAAGAAAAGGGTCCACGGATGCGAGTATTGAAGAAAAATCGTCCATGAGATTCAAAAGATGCATTCTAGGGTTTGTATTTTTCTGTTTTTGTGCATTTGAGGACATGAGTTAGGGTTTGTATTTTTCAATTTATATGGAAACATCGACTATTCTGTTTTTCCATATCCAATTTATATGGAAACATTTTGTCTAAGTTATTTAGAACAAAATCACATATGATTTTGGTGTTAAGTATTATAGTCAAGTTTTTTAGTACAAAATCATATATGATTTTGGTGTTAAGTATGAAATTGGTGTTATGTATTTAGAACAAAATCACATGTGATTTTGGTGTCAAGTATTATAGCCAAGTTATTTAGTACAAAATCATATATGATTTTGGTGTTAAGTATGAATTTGGTGTTAATTATTTAGAACAAAATCACATGTGATTTAGGGTTGCAAACTAATAACATCATTTACTATAAGGTATAATCACATGTGATGCATACTACACTTAAACAATCTGTCAAGTTTCTTTACAATATAATCATAAATGATTTTTGGATTGCATATTTTACACTATATAATCATCTGTGATTTGGGTTACATATTTGGGATTTGCTTGAAAAAACAAACAGACCAGATAAACTACCAAAATGGATTAACTGGATTTTCTTTAATAAAGAAAAAGGATAAATAGGTTTTTGATTTGAATTAAATATTATAATCCATGTTTTTGGAAGTTAATACTATCCTAAATAATCCATATCATAATATGACATTATTGCCCTTTCACTCTTAATTTTAGAAACTATTATTTTCGGAATTAATTTAAAAAATGATTGGCTGAGAATCGTCCCTTTATTCTTTTAAATACACTATGTTCTCGTTTGAACCCACCCCTAGATATATATATATATATATATGTGTGTGTGTGTGTGTGTGTGTGTTTGTATGTGTGTGTGTATATACACTATTTCTCTCCAATGTCTAATGATGACTCGATGTATTCGAAGTTGTATCAGAAGTTGTCGACACCATGATTTCTCTTGTGAATTCCTCATTCCTAGTAAAACTTCATGGAAACAAGCATGAACTGTTCTTGTAGAGCATCAGAATCTATGTTTAATCACTCTATATCGCTTAGTGTGCCCGATCCTTACTGATATCCTTGCTTCAACCCAACTGTTCTCACCCAATCTTTGGCAATTTTGGATGGTATTATCATCCAACCTTCGTTGTTCATAAGAAGAGAGTAGGCAATACGATACAAAGCATCATATTTTTTCCACCCAAGTCTGTTCAATTTTTTAAGCATATGCCATAACTAACAAGCTCGGGTTTCCCATATGTTGACGCCATACTATCTAAGATGTTCATAAGTTTGTCCGTCAAGCTCCGAAGTAGCTTTTATACTCTTTTTACCCTTTTGTTTCTCAACCGCAACATAGGAGCTTGATAACTTGATATATTAGTCCGTTTGTCTATGACCACGAAAGGCTCGGTGGTTGGCAAAAGGTCTTTTGATGACGGTCAATGACATCTAATACTTGTGAACATGATATTGTGATTTGTAAACTAGAATGTTTTGTCGGTGTGAAAGATACAAGTACAATACAAATGCAATAAAAACTGAAACATACAAATGCAAATACCAGGATAAAAAACTAGTCTATGTTAGACAAATTTATAGCCCAAAATATTATATATATATATATATATATATGTATATATATATGTATATAATACATTTTAGTTAACCGAACAAACTAATTAATGGAGGCTTGTTCATGTTCGTTCATGAAAAAAACAAATGAATGAACACAAACGGTAAAAGAACGGAACTTTTTGTGTTAATGTTCGTTCGTTAAGAAAATGTGTTTGTTCGTGTTCATTTATTTACATTTGTTCATTAAGATGCTAAATGAACGTAAACAGACGAACATAAACGAATGAGCACAAAGAACAAAAAACATCATTAATCATCATTTCGTTCCAAAATAACATAACAAAATGAAAAACCGGGTAAATTTAGGAATGATAAAAAAGGAATTCTAATATTTTAATGTATTAATGATTTTACATATTAATATCATAATATATATATATATATATATATATATATATATATATATATATATATATATATATATATATATATAGGGAGAGGTTCATTTGAGAAATGATAAATGTATGAGAAATAGAGAAGTAATCTTAGCCAATCATCTGGTCAACGTTTGCGGCTTTGACCGCGAAACACCGGATAATTCTTTGCATGGTCTATAGAAGGTAGAGGGTAGTTTCGTAAAATACGCGGGATGAGTTTATATATGAACCTATATGATTCACATATGAACTATACGTTCATATGTGAATCAGTTAACTAGTTCATATATGAATCACAAAGGTTCATATATTAATCTGTTAATTAGTTCAACTGATTAATATATGAACTTACAGTTAATTAATTCATATATGAATCACAAAGGTTCATATATGAATCAGTTAAAAGAGTTCAGATGTGAATTACACTGATTCACATATGAACATATAGTTCATATGTGAATTATACATGTTCATATATGAACACAACCCATGTATTTTGTAAAAACTACGAAAGTGTCCTATTTTTGGAATAGCTGCAACTTTTGATCAGTCAAGGCCGAAATATTTGAGCAGTCAAATCCGATCTTGACCGTATTAATGACTAAGATTACTTCACTATTTCTCATATATTTACCATTTCTCAAATGACCCTAAGGCTATATATATAAATAAACGTAAATAAACATAAATAAACGGACATTAACGAACGTAAATGAACGAACAAGCTCATTGTTCATGTTCGTTCATTTAACTAAACGAATATAAACGAAAATTCTTAAATAAACGAATATAAATGAAATTCTCCCCGAACGGTTCGCTAAACTTTTTATATCCTTATTAGTATTTATCGTATTTTATTCTATAATTTTATGTAAATTACTAAACCGCCTAACCCGCCCAACCCGCAAGGGTTGGGTTGTGTTATACTTTTGAATGAGTTGGGTTGAGTTTTTCCAAACCACCATAATTGGGTTGGGTTGTAAAAATGTCCAAAACCGCCCAACCCAATCCGCGTACACCCCTATTGCTATCAATCTCTTTTGTTAGTGATACAAGTTGGAACACCATAACATACCGGTGTGGCTCCGCTTAAATATTTGAAAGAACACGCATCTCGGGCTTGTCTCATGAATGATCCAATCCTTGGTTTATGTGTACAATGCCCAACGTTTTTTCTTTTTTAGCCATCTCCGAATACATTCACCAATCAATGACTTACTAAATTGGCTAACATCGCCTGTTATATCCCATAAGTTTGCAACGATTAAAGGCGAACCTCTATTGAGGAAATCCAATGCGGCAGCTCTTAGGCAATAATGCCCTTTGAAGAATATGAATCCACTACTACATCCTATTAGAAAAATCGCAGCACACCTGTCCAGTTTTTGAATCACGTTGCGAGGAATATATCGTGATGATATATCATCATAGAAAACAAAACTTATCAAATAAAAATAGTTATGTAAAAGTGTTGTAGTTTCATCCAAGCCAATAGTAAAACTACAAGTCAGCTCGACACACCACCTTGTTAGGTGGTTATTTTGTTGAAGTCACAACTAGTTGAACAAATTATATGACAAGTAGTCATTTGTATATATAGAGGCTAAGATGGAATGGTATTGGTGGCTTGTATGCTCTTACAACCGGTTTGTATGATGACGATGCCTCTTGTGCTTTCTTTGGCAATTCCACAACATCTTCGACTTCAATTTCAATGAGTTCTAGCTCTTGCATGAGTGGTACTTCTTGCTCTTTGGGGCCCATGTCATCTCTAGTAGGATCCGATCAACGACTTTCCACTTCTCAGAGTAATGGCCTTGCAATGCTCTCGAGGATTTGGCTTGGTGTAACTAGGCAATGTGACATGATTCCTTGAAGAGTATGAATCCGCGAGTTAACCAATTTGCCTTTCGAGATTCCGAATGGCGGCGGTATTTTGTTCGTTATCTTGAGCAACCGCCTTGATCATGGCCGAATTTTGCTCATTACTTTACATAAGCGCCTTAATGGTTGCACCTTGTTCACCAATGACCGTATCCATCTTTGACAAACATTTTGTCATCATCTCCTCTAACCCCGATTTCTTTTTGCTTGAAGATCCCTCTCCATCGTTTCTCATGTTTTGGTTTCCTTGATGATGGAAACCGGGAGGTTTAAAATTCCGGGATGAAGAAGAAATTTGATGTTGTGGTTGGGCTTGTTGTTATTGATTTTGATGTTGTTGTGACCGACCCATATCACCCCTAGATTGATCCCCTTGGTTTTGTTGATTTGAACAAGAGAAGTTAGGGTGATTCCTCCAACCCGGATTATATGTATTCGAGAAAGGGTTGTTGGGTTGGATTGGTTTTGCATATAGTTCACTTGCTGAACATCATTTGCCTCCAATGAAGTCATAATTCGGCACTCTTCGGTAGAGTGAGAATTTCCACATAACTGACAAGTTACATTGCCAACCGCCTTCACCTCCATGTTCCTTAGTTGATCTGTTAGCCCAGAAATTTGGGCTTTCAAAAAGGAGATCTCTGATGAGTCTTGTGAGCTAGATCCGATTGACCTTCTTAGTTGGCCACTCCTTTCGGAATGCCATTGATAGTTGTTGTCGGCCATTTCACATATCAAAGCATAAGCTTCGTCATAAGATTTTGACATAAGAGATCCCCCCGCTGCAGAATCAACGGTCGCTTTGTAGTTCGGGAGGAGGGCATTGTAAAACATCTCGATGATAAGCCATGGTTGAAGACCATGGTGGGGACACTTTCTGAGTAATTCCCTGCATCTTTCCCAAGCATCGTAGAGTGATTCTTGGTCCATTTTGCTTGAATTGCGTGATTTCCGCTCGCAATCTTGCAGCACGAACTGGAGGGAAGAACTTTGACAGAAAGGCCTTCACGAGTTGGTCCCATGTAGTGATTTGTCCGACAGGGATGCTTCTTTGCCACGACTTGGCCCGGTCACACAAAGAAAATGTGAAGAGTCTAAGACGAATGGCCTCCGGTGTGGTCTGGCACCCCTATCCGTGACACCCTGTCAAACTTCATCATGAGGCTGCACAGCTAGGCCTGTAAACGAACCGAACGAACACGAACAGAGGCTTGTTTATGTTCGTTCGTTAAGCTTAACCGAACAAACGAACGAACATGAACAATAAACGAACAAAATTTTTGGTGTTCGTGTTCGTTTATGTTCGTCGTTAAAAAGCTAAACGAACAATGCTTAGCGAACTTAAACGGCTAATCCTAAGCAAACAAATGTAAACTTTAACTTAAAGAAATCAACTCAAACCAACAGGTTCAAGCATAAGCTTAAACCACCAGGTCGGGTTCAAGCATAAGCTTAAACCACTAGGATAGGCTCAAGGATTGTTGCAAATAAAAATCTAAGGGATGAGGATTCTATTTATAGTAGAGGATAGAGTAGAAAGTTGTTGTATGCTAGTGATGTGGGATGGGAGAAATACCCCATTTCCCTTTGATGAGACGGTGGAATTTTTTTGTTACTTTTTTAGTAGAGAAAAATCCCATTTCCCATATCACTGAAATTCTATGGTTCCTACATCGAAAAATGAGTAGAAAAAATGGTGTCCAAGTGTGTATATAATGGAAAGCTGGTGTTTAGAGAAGGTGTTTTTCTTTTTACTTTTTTTCAAAAATAATAAACTCTTTATTATTGTTAATTAATAATTAATTAATTAATAATAATAATTATAATATAATGTAATATTTATTTAAATATTAAGTTCTTAAATATTTATTTGTTAAATTTTTTCATCACTAAACGAACATAAATGAACGAACCTTAACGAACATAAGTAAACGAACGTTCATAAACATAAATGAACGAACGGGACCTTTGTTCATGTTCGTTCGTTTAACTAAACGAACAAGAAAATTTATTCATGTTCGTTCGTTTATTAAATAAACGAACATAAACGAACTTCCCGCCGAACGGTTCGCTGAACGTTCGGTTCGTTTACAGCCCTATGCGCAGCTGCACCTCGTCCCCTGTTCTTGTATCGTCTACCTTCCGTAGGAAGGTTGGGTAGACCATGATGGGTGCATAAATGATTATAGGCCTTCTTGCTTATATCCGACTTGGGTGCTTCAAGGGCACCCTCATCAGAAGTTGCTGCTATCCTGACCCTCCTGCAGAAATAAGTGATAAAACATGGAAAGTAGATGAGACTGCACATCTCACAACCAAATTTTGAGAATCTGGTTGAAGATGATGCGGCCGACATCGAACATGAAGCCGTGTTGGATGACATAGAGGATCTGCGCGGTTTCCACTGAGACATTGGTACGGTGATTGGATGGTAACAAGCTGCATTTTATGAAGACAGTCCAGAATGCGACGTCCGGGGCAGGTCACCATGGTTCATTGTTTAGTCCCCCTGGCCCACCTGTCTGAATCGTCGCGGCATAGGCTAGAAGATAAATTGCCAGTAGTGCAGTAGCGTACAACATCGATAGGCATGCCACCATGGTCGTCAAAATCGATGGCAACCTCATCGGGGACAGTCTGGTGTGTAGATACTCATTGATGGCGGATGCTGAAATCTCCACCTGAGTGTCTCGAACCCAGACGATCCCCTCGGTGCGGAAAACTTCCGGAACCATGGCCGCATAGAACTCGCGTACCAATCCTGGATGGTATCTCGGGGGTGTATTGATATAGCGTTCCCAACCACGAGCAGTGACGGTGCTGGGAATGGATGTCGAGTCAAGCCCATCGAGTGTTATGCCCCTCTCTGGCCAAAAGCCACACGCACTAATCTAATCATATCTATTTCCGTAATGTGAATTTGACGCGCTCGCCAATTCTAACTACTCATCTGCATCCAGCCTGTCGAATAAGTCGAACCGGTCCTGTCTAATAAGTCGAACCGGTCCTGTCTGAGAAAATTGTTGCGCACAATGATGAGACCTACAAGAAAATTGGAGAGCTAAGCCACGAGTAGATTGTTTATAAAAGAGTGGACAAGTGACATTGAAGCATGTTGAAAGGAATGCACAAAGGCATGAGGGTCAAATCACAGTGATGAGTGCATGTATTGTCCTAGTGGTTCATCCGAACACACTGGTCAAGATCATATAAAATGCAATCTGATTTGACTAAATGTGCATACATCGCCTAAAATGACAATATAAACCAAGATGCTTATAAAGACAGCCCACAATATCGACCTTCACGACTTGGATTACTCCAAATCAACATGATACGAATACCAAAAATCCCATAATTACGCATAAAACAATTACCCGGAACAAGTTACATGGCATGGCCAAAATAATAGACAACATGCACAATTTATCAAGCCATCAACTAAACAAGGTCATGCAACCACATTGAACAAACCAATTTCAAACCAAAATTCAATGATCCGAGTTAACAAATCAAAAATAAAATTGACAAATCTTCCAATTTGACAATGTGGTATACTAGGTCGCTAGAAGCATTCAACTAAAAATTTTAGGCAATTTAGCACAAATGCACAAGATCATCCCACCATCTATGAATTTAGCTTCAAATTTTGGTGACTAGGGCACGCAATGCAAACAGAAGTTGTTTAAAGGTGAACTACTATGTAGGACTTCAAAACCACCAAGAACCCTAATTGTACAAGTCTATAAAGCACAAAATGCAAAAACCCTAACTTCAATCCATGGTGACATTATGCAAAACATGAACAATGTGGAGTGATAATCAGCATTTGCAAGCAAATAAACAACTCCAAACCTAAAATATTGCATACTTTCTCAAAAAAAAAAATGAATATGGAAAAAGTGACATAAAACCTTGAATTTGCAACAATATAGGTGAAATGGGAGTGAGAGAGAGAAAGATTACTTACTTGAGAGGTGTAGAACACAAGGAAACAACAAAATTTTGGTAGAAATCGAAGAGGAGAGAAAAAAATGGCCAAAATCGCCCCTTAGAAGTCTGTCAAAATCGCCCAAATTGAATCTGTGTTTTGTGCGTGTGGACTGAAAATAGAACAAGGGTTATAAAAACCCCAAACAAGTCGGCGATAATGACCCCGCGACAATGCCTAGGGCAAAGTCGCAGGTCATAGTCGCACCCCGTGTAGCGTAGGTGCTCAAGCTTGGGTGACTTTGACACAGGGGACAATGACCATGTCATTGTCGCTGGTTAGGTCCTGGCCACTGTTTCTTGAGGCTAAAATGACAGACTTAAAACATTAAAAACATTGAGAACAAAATTGAAATTCGGGTGTGTCACACTTGCTGCCACTTTGGCATATGATCAAAAATGGGGTATTTTGGTTGGTTTTCATTGGAAAACACATTGCCAAACAAAAAATTGCTATTATCAACAAAATTACAACTAACCTTGGTGGGTTGCCTCCCACCTAGCGCCTTATTTTGTCTTGTCTTGACTCGCCTTCCCGATAGAGCTTCAATCCTTTTCCATTTACCTTGAAGATTTCCCCATCATCACCTTCATCATTTTCTTCTTCATAAGGATCATTCATCAATACCTTTCCAAGCTCATCATCCGTCGATTTCGCCTCAAAGACTTCTTGTGCCACTTAGCCACCAACGGTCAACAGGCTTTCACATCACTTTGGCTTTTTGCACCATTGAACACATTGAAGACCAATTCTTCATCTCCCACTCGTAAGGTTAATTTTCCCCGTGGTACATCAATTAATGCACCTCCGGTTGCGAGAAATGGTCTTCCAAGAATTAGAGGTACATTGACGTCCTCATCCATATCCAAGACGACAAAATCCATGGGGAAGTGGAAATTCCCGACCTTGGTGAGGACGTCTTCAATGATTCCGTTGTTTGATAGAGCGGTCGACCAATTGAAGTGTGACCCGGGTTGACTTGATTTCACCAAGACCAAGCTTCCTGAAAATAGATAAAGGCATAAGATTAATACTTGCACCTAAATCACATAAGGCTTTACCAAACTCAAAATCTCCAATATGAATAGGAATAGTAAAACTCCCTGGATCCTTAAGGTTGGGTGGAAGCTTGTTTTGGATGATAGCGCTACACTCTTTAGTGAGTGCCACAGTGGCATGTTCTTCAATCTTCCTCTTGTTGGACAAAATGTCCTTCAAGAACTTGGCATATGAGGGCATTTGAGCCAATGCATCCGCAAAAGGAATGTTGATGTTCAGCCTTTTAAAGACCTCCAAGAATTTAGCAAATTGTTGTTGGTCCTTATATTCCTTGAGTCGGTTTGGGAATGGTATTGGTGGTTTGTATGCTCTTACAACCGGTTTGGATGATGACGATGCCTCTTATGCTTTCTTTGGCACTTCCACAACATCTTCGACTTCAATTTCAATGAGTTCCAGCTCTTGCATGAGTGGTACTTCTTGCTCTTCGGGCCCATGTCATCTCTAGTAGGATCCTTGATCAACGGCTTCCCACTTCTCAGAGTAATGGCCTTGCAATGCTCTCGAGGATTTGGCTCGGTGTAACTAGGCAATGTGACATGATTCCTTGAAGAGTATGAATCCGCGAGTTGACCAATTTGCCTTTCGAGATTCCGGATGGCGGCAGTATTTTGTTCGTTGCCTTGAGCAACCGCCTTGATCATGGCCGAATTTTGCTCATTACTTTAAATAAGCGCCTTAATGGTTGCACCTTGTTCACCAATGACCGTATCCATCTTTGACAAACATTTTGTCATCATCTCCTCTAACCCCGATTTCTTTTCGCTTGAAGATCCCTCCCCATCGTTTCTCATGTTTTGGTTTCCTTGATGATGGAAACCGGGAGGTTTAAAATTTTGGGATGAAGAAGAAATTTGATGTTGTGGTTGGGCTTTTTCTTTTTTTTTTTTAGATGAAGAATCCGGGTACACGCACCAGAATAAGGACGAATTCGCACAGACGTTTTGAGTTGTGTTTCGCTGCTCTTGGATGTGCGGTACGTATATCAACACACCATATCTTTACATATTATAAATTATATAATTTACAAAGTTGTTCCATCTACGTTTTTTGCAGATCCACACGTTTTTGGCAAACCTGCGTCATGTCCTCATAATAGACGTTGCCCATTTAAAGGGACCTTACCTAGGTACGATGTTCTTGGCGGTTGCCATGGACGAAAATAATAACATCGTGCCCTTAGCTTTCGGAGTAGGCAAGTCCGAGACGGGGGAGGAGTGGGATTGGTTTCTGTCCTGGTTGAGAGAATGATCGGAGTCCCGGAAGGGTTGGTGTTTATGTCGGACATGTCTCCTTCCATAAGCGCAGCAATTTCTGTTGTGTACCCATCGACCCCTCATGCCCTATGTTGTCGACATTTGGAGATGAACATGAAAAGCGCGAACAAGCGTATTACTACAAACCGTCCGACCTACTGGAAGGCATGCAAAGCATATACGGTTACGGAGTTTGATCGGTACATGGATGCACTACGATATGAAATAGATCATGGAGCACAAGTTATGGACGCTGCTGGGAAGGAGAGCTGGTCAAGGGCCCATTTTCCTGCACATCGTTATAACATAATGACCACTAATAGTGCATAGTCGGTGAATGCATTGTCCCGTTTTGCTTGTAGGTTACCGATTGTCGGGCTTATGGAGTACTTCCGATCTTTTCAACAAGAGTGGTACCTACTTCGACGACAAAAGGGAGGTTGATAAACTATGAAATCTTGAACTTATATGTTATTTGCTCTTCTTGTGTTATTTATTAATCATAGCATAGTTAACACACACATGTTTGTAGGTGAAATGTGTAATCATCGCACACCAATGGCGGAGGCGAAGATTCTCAAAAGGGCGGTAAAGTCTGCGCAATGGAGGGTAAGAAGGATTGGATATGATAAGTTCGATGTTCGGGATACCCATGGACACGCGGCTGTCGATATGCTCAACTGTGTTTGTGAATGTAAGCAATGGCAATATTCTGGTTACCATGCAGTCATGCCATCGCAGCTGCAAGGTCTATGAATCATAGAGATTGCAGCGATCTAGCTCTAGGTTACTTCACGTCTCATACTTACCGGTCAACATATCATGAAGTAATCAATCCAGTTGGACCCCCTCAATCATGGGTTTTTCCACACGTCCCCCTTCCGCCATGCTATCCACCGTTAATAACCAAGAGACGTGCGAGGAGGCCAAAAAAGAACGATCGGCGTCCATCTCGTGGTGAGGATTCGATACAGAAAACGTGTAATAGGTGTGGAGCATTAGGACATACTCGTAGTGAATGTCCAACTCTTGCCCCTTCAACCGTGCCCAGTAGGGGTGCTCAAAAACCCGACCAACCCGATCAACCCAACCCGAAAAAATCGAAAAAAAAACCAATCCGAGCTAACCCGAAGCATGATTGATACAAAAAAAAATCAACCCGACTCTATTGGGTCGGAATTGGGTCAGGCCCAATGGAACCCGACCCAACCCGTGAACCCGAGGAGGATATACCCTAACCCTAGCGCTCCTATTTTTTATTACTGCAGACTTCATTCTTCACAATTAGACGCCTCCATTCCATCGACCCTTCCTTTCCAGTCAAGACCTAAACGTGAAACGCCCCTACTGGCTACTGCTTCTTCGTGCTTCTTCAGTTGTTCTTCAGTTATTCCTGCTTCTTCCATTACAAACGCTGGTAACTGGTAAGTGCTTCTGTCATCTTCGTTTGTTTTGATTTCTGTCATCTTCGTTCGATTTCGTGTGATTTCGTTTATCTGCCGTGTTCTTACTGCTTCTTCGTGCCTCTTCGATTTCGTTTGATTTCGTGTGATTTCATTTCGATTTGTAACTTTAAATTTGATTGTGGGTGATGGGTTGAAAGAGTTGCATGATTCAATCGTGGTTGTTTCTAAACAGTTTGGTCTTCCACAGGGCAAAGAGGAAGACTATGAAGAAGTACCAACTTTCTTAAGCGCTACAAATTTAGCTTAGCTTTTGAGAATGCCAATGAAGAAGACTATGTCACTGAAAAATTCTTCCAGTCACTTGTTGCAGGTATGAAAGTCATATTATGGCCAGATTTATTATGTGAATAAGATATTTGATTAAGCTATTTTTATTTCAAGTTAGATACACATAACTTAGTCAACTTTGAGATAATTCTGCAAAAGGTTATGCGTAACAGCTAACCATTTAGTGTTGGTGCTAATCAATGGCAAGCTTTATACAAATTTAGCTTCAAAGGTAACAACTACTCGTTTAGAATTCATATTATAAGCAATCCGTGTGCAAAGTTTGAGGTCATCTTTGTGTAGTTACAAAACGATTAGGCCACTACCTAGGGTGTAAGATGCAATCTTCAGCACATTATCTAATCTTAGGTTGTAATATGATTTACAAATAGTTTTGTTAATTACTATGCTCAGAAGCATCAGTGAAGGTGGATATATACACACATCCTGGTTTTATTGGAAGAATGTGCATAAAGTGTGGAGATAAAATGGATAGTCAGTCTGGTGTTGCATTTGATTTCAACTTTGTTTAAACACAACCCGATCAACCCGACCAACCCGATCAACCCGAACGGTTTGGGTTGGGTTGGGTTGTACTTTTGATTGGGTTGGGTTGGGTTGTAAAATTTTCAAACCGCCTATATTGGGTTGATTAGTCGAAAATCCTCCAACCCGATCAACCCAACCCGTGAGCACCCCTAGTGCCCAGGAGTAGAGCTTCAAGTAGCCAAATATTTCGCTCTCAGGGGCCATCAAACGTAGAACCACATGGAACCCTAAGGCATGATAGCATTGACCTTAACATTGACTTCCCTTGATTGTAACGACCTCATCTTGTATGCGAAATGATATTGTTTTTATGTTCATTGTTGATTTTATCTACCTTATCGTGGTTGTGGAATTATATTCTATGTAAAAACAAGTTAAACATTAAAGCATCGTTTTATTGAAATCAAAGAAAACGATAAGATGCATCCATACAACATTAAAGCATCGATAAAGTAAACACTAATAAAGAAAAGAAAACATTAAATCATCGTTACGGGTAGATTAACCACCCTTTGAGAAACCTACTACGGGTAGATTTCCCGGATCCTCCTGATCCAGCCAGCCTTTGCCTTCATCTGCTCCTCCATGCCGGTGTAGTTTTCTTTGATTTCTAGTAATTCATCTTCTAATTTTTTTTAATCTCCTTTTGCTTCTCCCTAACATCGCGCTTCATCATCTCCAAGAACTCCTTCTACTCCGAAATAATTGCCTCTTTCTCTTTCTGCAATTCCATGTTGCATAGCCAGTTCCTGCCTATATGTCGTATCTTCGCATTTGCCTCATCACATGAGTCTTTCAACTTTGTAGGTAGTACTTGAGACATTGGTAGACTCAATCCCTGGTTAGATTGATACCTAGGTGGGGATTCTCCCCCATGAGCAGTGTAGTATGCCTCTCGTGCATTGTCAAACTGCTCCCACTCACGAGGCGTAATTGGTGCATCGTAAGCAATCATCCCAAACTGCGCCCATTCCTCCATTGTGTCTGGTACTCCCCAATCAACCTTTATAGCTCCATCATATAATTGTTCAATGTAGGCGGAGCGTGAAGTGTCAAACCCCATTCGCTGACCTTTTCCCCCTTCCACGTGAACCTCCAGCCATTAAGTTATCCAATGTAGAGAATGTTTGTAAACAACGAAGAGAGTAGAAAAGATAGAGAGCAAGTTGTGAATTACTACTTCACCAGAGCATCTACTTATAGTCCATGCGAAGATAGGTTTATGACAGTTTTTGTGCACATGGTCAAACTATTCCACTGCAAAGCCTGAAATGATTCCTCTGCAAAGCCTGAAATGATTCATCTGTAAAGACTGAAATGATTATTCTGCAAAGCCTGAAACGATTCCCCTGCAAAGCCTGAAATGATTCTTCTGCAAAGCCTGAAACGATTCTTCTGCAAAGCCTGAAACGTTTCGTTTTTTTTTACCAATTGGTCCTTGTGGCTATAAATACCCGTGTTATAGAAACTGTGAAATTCACAACATCCACACACCATTTTCATATCATAAGTCTCCACTTTCACCAAACACATGGATGTAAATGCATCATCTTCAAACCCACCATCTTCACAAATAATGCCCTCGAGACTGAAAAATGATAGAGAAAAGTGAAGCGAAAATCGAACAACTCACTCAAGAGTGGAAGGAAATGATGGCGAAGAAGGACGGACACTTGAGAAGGATCGACGCGAACAAGGAGGAGGTAAAAAGATTGAAGAGGGAGATCAAGGAGAAAGAAGACTGTATTTGTTATGACAACGCACAAGTCAACAAGATTATGCAAGACTTTACAACACTGCAAGCGCAGGTAACAGAGAAACAAACTTGGATTGATAAATGTAAAACACTATATCCTTAGATGGTGCTTGTGTTTTTGGTTTCGTGTTTGGAATTTCCTATGTTGGTAGTTTGTACTCAAAGTTTATGTGTTGTCGTTTTGTACTTGTACTTTATATGCTTTTGTTTCATCAATAAAATCGTCTAATGTATTTTGTGGTTTGATGCGTTTATATTTTTATACTACAAAATTATAAATTGATAGAGTTAAAAAACAATTGGTACAATGTGAACAAGACGATGTGAATCTTCAAGGCTTTTTCCAGACGAATCTGGAAGCTTTTTAGACGAATCTGTAAGGCCTTTTCTAGACGAATCTGGAAGCTTTTTTACAGGCGAATCTGAAAGTTTTTCATTCGAATCTATAAGACTTTTGTTCACTACCTTTGGCTATAAATAAAGAGATCTGGGGAGTCCTAAACCATACAAAACAAAACATAGTACATAGCAAGACAAAAGTATTACACATCTTCTTACATGGCATCCCCAAATCATCATGCATGGAATTTCAGATGTTTATCTCAATCGCTTCCGGCCTCTACCACCAAGTTATATGGTTAGTGTTTATATTTTTTTGGGTTTTGCTTGCGTTGAATATTCTGTAAGGCTAACGTTGTTAACTCCTATCATGAACAGTTGAGTATCCACAAATTTCACCATGAAAGTCTACCATCAAGGGTACTTCACCGAACCACCTAGAAGATAATACTTTTGTGGTCTAGAAGTCTATGTTGACATGTTAGATGTCGACGATCTTTGCATGCGAATGCTTCACCAGATCATGAAAGAGTTAGGCTACGACGACACTAGATATTATAAGTTGTATTTTAAACGTCTGAATGCAGACTTGTTAAGTAGACTGGAACCTATGGCTACCGACGAAGATGTCGCCAATATACGTCAGTATGTTGACGGCCATACCGTCATTGAAGTGTACAGCGAGAAAGTAGAGCTTAACACTTCTAGAATCGTATCACCAGAGCATATAAAAAGTCGTTGCGGATTCCCCAAAAACCAAAGCGTCGTGTAGCCGTAGTTTGACATTTAAATGACCAATAATGTGACTTAATCACTTTGTTTCATGTCGTTGTTTCAAAGTCTTTTTAGATGAACTTGTATCGGTTGTTTTCGAAACCTATCAGTTTCTAAGTTCATTTCGTTCACCAAATTTTAATTTTTTTTATGTCTCTCGACACGAAAAATCTAAGAAAACAATATTAATATATATAAAAGTTTTATTACATACATAAAAAAAACAGCAAAAACAATCTACTCGCCTAACCGAACAGACAACGCATATAAGGTCTCCGCCATGTAATGCTGCCATTCCTTGGCCACAGATTCAGTTGCATCTGGTGCAACTACTGGTGTATTTCTTCAATAAACTTGGATAAATTACGACACACCCACACACCGCAATCCCCAAGGGCCCCTGACTGTTGTGGTGCATAAGTTTCATATTGATGCTTTAATTTCTTGCTGGCATTGATACGATCCTACATGTCGCGGATCTTCTTTAACAACTTTGGCAATTGTTTTATGAAAATCTTAAGGCGGTCTTCCAAGGGCCTGGAGTACCTGGACGCTAGTAAACTGCCATATATAACCATCGTCATTTCATTAAGGCACAGAACTCCGAGCACCCAAAGTTTGTCTATAATGCATATTGGGATATATACCTGAGATTTTACAGTAACACACAAATAGTTAGTAACAAACAAGTTAAACAAAAATTATGTAAATCGATTTCCATACCCGCTAGAGGCCCTTCCAATCTGGATGGTTTACCGTCATTCCATTGCACGTTTCGTAAACAGACTTGCATCCTTGCTCCGACAAGGTAAGCCACTCAAAAAAGTTGGTGTCCATCACCACCCATTTCGCATGTGGAGAGCAGGAGTCTTGGACCATTTTGACCCAAGCGTCGATGTGCTATACACAAAACAGAGATTGTTAGACCTGTAACTAGAAATGTAGTTGTTTATATGACTATATTTAAATACTAATCAGATCCTCCAAATCACCACTACAACCAACAGCAAGCGGTTTCATGAAAAAACTGGTATCCATTTGGGGTACATTTGGTTTGCAGACTTGGTAGGACGGGACGAGACAGAAACTCATTGTCCCACGTTTGGTGTGACATGGAACAGAACAAAAATTCATTGTCTCACGTTTGGCGCGACATAGGACAGAGACAAAGACTGGACAGGGTGGGACAAAAAAAGGGCATTTTCTTGTTCCACCAAAATAGGTGGAACAACATGGGACAAAAATGAGACAGAAACTAAAAATCACTGATCTACCGCCATTTGATATATATAACTAATATGGTATTAGTTTTAAGGGTCACCACTACCCATCGTCGCCACTGCCACCATCGACGACCAGTAGTAGCCACCGCCAACCACCGTCAACCACCTCTACCTATTTCTCCACCATAAGAACATTCTCCACCACCTCCACAACCATCGGCCATCACCACCACCACTACCATCGTCGACTACCTCCACTAACACCGATCACCACTACCTATGGCCGCCACCATCATCGACGGCCACCAGTAGTCACCACAAACCATCATCAACCAATTCCACCTCTCCCACTCGTAAGGTTAATTTTCCCCGTGGTACATCAATTAATGCACCTCCGGTTGCGAGAAATGGTCTTCCAAGAATTAGAGGTACATTGACGTCCTCATCCATATCCAAGACGACAAAATCCATGGGGAAGTGGAAATTCCCGACCTTGGTGAGGACGTCTTCAATGATTCCGTTGTTTGATAGAGCGGTCGACCAATTGAAGTGTGACCCGGGTTGACTTGATTTCACCAAGACCAAGCTTCCTGAAAATAGATAAAGGCATAAGATTAATACTTGCACCTAAATCACATAAGGCTTTACCAAACTCAAAATCTCCAATATGAATAGGAATAGTAAAACTCCCTGGATCCTTAAGGTTGGGTGGAAGCTTGTTTTGGATGATAGCGCTACACTCTTTAGTGAGTGCCACAGTGGCATGTTCTTCAATCTTCCTCTTGTTGGACAAAATGTCCTTCAAGAACTTGGCATATGAGGGCATTTGAGCCAATGCATCCGCAAAAGGAATGTTGATGTTCAGCCTTTTAAAGACCTCCAAGAATTTAGCAAATTGTTGTTGGTCCTTATATTCCTTGAGTCGGTTTGGGAATGGTATTGGTGGTTTGTATGCTCTTACAACCGGTTTGGATGATGACGATGCCTCTTATGCTTTCTTTGGCACTTCCACAACATCTTCGACTTCAATTTCAATGAGTTCCAGCTCTTGCATGAGTGGTACTTCTTGCTCTTCGGGCCCATGTCATCTCTAGTAGGATCCTTGATCAACGGCTTCCCACTTCTCAGAGTAATGGCCTTGCAATGCTCTCGAGGATTTGGCTCGGTGTAACTAGGCAATGTGACATGATTCCTTGAAGAGTATGAATCCGCGAGTTGACCAATTTGCCTTTCGAGATTCCGGATGGCGGCGGTATTTTGTTCGTTGCCTTGAGCAACCGCCTTGATCATGGCCGAATTTTGCTCATTACTTTAAATAAGCGCCTTAATGGTTGCACCTTGTTCACCAATGACCGTATCCATCTTTGACAAACATTTTGTCATCATCTCCTCTAACCCCGATTTCTTTTCGCTTGAAGATCCCTCCCCATCGTTTCTCATGTTTTGGTTTCCTTGATGATGGAAACCGGGAGGTTTAAAATTTTGGGATGAAGAAGAAATTTGATGTTGTGGTTGGGCTTTTTCTTTTTTTTTTTGAGATGAAGAATCCGGGTACACGCACCAGAATAAGGACGAATTCGCACAGACGTTTTGAGTTGTGTTTCGCTGCTCTTGGATGTGCGGTACGTATATCAACACGCCATATCTTTACATATTATAAATTATATAATTTACAAAGTTGTTCCATCTACGTTTTTTGCAGATCCACACGTTTTTGGCAAACCTGCGTCATGTCCTCATAATAGACGTTGCCCATTTAAAGGGACCTTACCTAGGTACGATGTTCTTGGCGGTTGCCATGGACGAAAATAATAACATCGTGCCCTTAGCTTTCGGAGTAGGCAAGTCCGAGACGGGGGAGGAGTGGGATTGGTTTCTGTCCTGGTTGAGAGAATGTATCGGAGTCCCGGAAGGGTTGGTGTTTATGTCGGACATGTCTCCTTCCATAAGCGCAGCAATTTCTGTTGTGTACCCATCGACCCCTCATGCCCTATGTTGTCGACATTTGGAGATGAACATGAAAAGCGCGAACAAGCGTATTACTACAAACCGTCCGACCTACTGGAAGGCATGCAAAGCATATACGGTTACGGAGTTTGATCGGTACATGGATGCACTACGATATGAAATAGATCATGGAGCACAAGTTATGGACGCTGCTGGGAAGGAGAGCTGGTCAAGGGCCCATTTTCCTGCACATCGTTATAACATAATGACCACTAATAGTGCATAGTCGGTGAATGCATTGTCCCGTTTTGCTTGTAGGTTACCGATTGTCGGGCTTATGGAGTACTTCCGATCTTTTCAACAAGAGTGGTACCTACTTCGACGACAAAAGGGAGGTTGATAAACTATGAAATCTTGAACTTATATGTTATTTGCTCTTCTTGTGTTATTTATTAATCATAGCATAGTTAACACACACATGTTTGTAGGTGAAATGTGTAATCATCGCACACCAATGGCGGAGGCGAAGATTCTCAAAAGGGCGGTAAAGTTTGCGCAATGGAGGGTAAGAAGGATTGGATATGATAAGTTCGATGTTCGGGATACCCATGGACACGCGGCTGTCGATATGCTCAACTGTGTTTGTGAATGTAAGCAATGGCAATATTCTGGTTACCATGCGGTCATGCCATCGCAGCTGCAAGGTCTATGAATCATAGAGATTGCAGCGATCTAGCTCTAGGTTACTTCACGTCTCATACTTACCGGTCAACATATCATGAAGTAATCAATCCAGTTGGACCCCCTCAATCATGGGTTTTTCCACACGTCCCCCTTCCGCCATGCTATCCACCGTTAATAACCAAGAGACGTGCGAGGAGGCCAAAAAAGAACGATCGGCGTCCATCTCGTGGTGAGGATTCGATACAGAAAACATGTAATAGGTGTGGAGCATTAGGACATACTCGTAGTGAATGTCCAACTCTTGCCCCTTCAACCGTGCCCAGTAGGGGTGCTCAAAAACCCGACCAACCCGATCAACCCAACCCGAAAAAATCGAAAAAAAAACCAATCCGAGCTAACCCGAAGCATGATTGATACAAAAAAAAATCAACCCGACTCTATTGGGTCGGAATTGGGTCAGGCCCAATGGAACCCGACCCAACCCGTGAACCCGAGGAGGATATACCCTAACCCTAGCGCTCCTATTTTTTATTACTGCAGACTTCATTCTTCACAATTAGACGCCTCCATTCCATCGACCCTTCCTTTCCAGTCAAGACCTAAACGTGAAACGCCCCTACTGGCTACTGCTTCTTCGTGCTTCTTCAGTTGTTCTTCAGTTATTCCTGCTTCTTCCATTACAAACGCTGGTAACTGGTAAGTGCTTCTGTCATCTTCGTTTGTTTTGATTTCTGTCATCTTCGTTCGATTTCGTGTGATTTCGTTTATCTGCCGTGTTCTTACTGCTTCTTCGTGCCTCTTCGATTTCGTTTGATTTCGTGTGATTTCATTTCGATTTGTAACTTTAAATTTGATTGTGGGTGATGGGTTGAAAGAGTTGCATGATTCAATCGTGGTTGTTTCTAAACAGTTTGGTCTTCCACAGGGCAAAGAGGAAGACTATGAAGAAGTACCAACTTTCTTAAGCGCTACAAATTTAGCTTAGCTTTTGAGAATGCCAATGAAGAAGACTATGTCACTGAAAAATTCTTCCAGTCACTTGTTGCAGGTATGAAAGTCATATTATGGCCAGATTTATTATGTGAATAAGATATTTGATTAAGCTATTTTTATTTCAAGTTAGATACACATAACTTAGTCAACTTTGAGATAATTCTGCAAAAGGTTATGCGTAACAGCTAACCATTTAGTGTTGGTGCTAATCAATGGCAAGCTTTATACAAATTTAGCTTCAAAGGTAACAACTACTCGTTTAGAATTCATATTATAAGCAATCCGTGTGCAAAGTTTGAGGTCATCTTTGTGTAGTTACAAAACGATTGGGCCACTACCTAGGGTGTAAGATGCAATCTTCAGCACATTATCTAATCTTAGGTTGTAATATGATTTACAAATAATTTTGTTAATTACTATGCTCAGAAGCATCAGTGAAGGTGGATATATACACACATCCTGGTTTTATTGGAAGAATGTGCATAAAGTGTGGAGATAAAATGGATAGTCAGTCTGGTGTTGCATTTGATTTCAACTTTGTTTAAACACAACCCGACCAACCCGATCAACCCGAACGGTTTGGGTTGGGTTGGGTTGTACTTTTGATTGGGTTGGGTTGGGTTGTAAAATTTTCAAACCGCCTATATTGGGTTGATTAGTCGAAAATCCTCCAACCCGATCAACCCAACCCGTGAGCACCCCTAGTGCCCAGGAGTAGAGCTTCAAGTAGCCAAATATTTCGCTCTCAGGGGCCATCAAACGTAGAACCACATGGAACCCTAAGGCATGATAGCATTGACCTTAACATTGACTTCCCTTGATTGTAACGACCTCATCTTGTATGCGAAATGATATTGTTTTTATGTTCATTGTTGATTTTATCTACCTTATCGTGGTTGTGGAATTATATTCTATGTAAAAACAAGTTAAACATTAAAGCATCGTTTTATTGAAATCAAAGAAAACGATAAGATGCATCCATACAACATTAAAGCATCGATAAAGTAAACACTAATAAAGAAAAGAAAACATTAAATCATCGTTACGGGTAGATTAACCACCCTTTGAGAAACCTACTACGGGTAGATTTCCCGGATCCTCCTGATCCAGCCAGCCTTTGCCTTCATCTGCTCCTCCATGCCGGTGTAGTTTTCTTTGATTTCTAGTAATTCATCTTCTAATTTTTTTTAATCTCCTTTTGCTTCTCCCTAACATCGCGCTTCATCATCTCCAAGAACTCCTTCTACTCCGAAATAATTGCCTCTTTCTCTTTCTGCAATTCCATGTTGCATAGCCAGTTCCTGCCTATATGTCGTATCTTCGCATTTGCCTCATCACATGAGTCTTTCAACTTTGTAGGTAGTACTTGAGACATTGGTAGACTCAATCCCTGGTTAGATTGATACCTAGGTGGGGATTCTCCCCCATGAGCAGTGTAGTATGCCTCTCGTGCATTGTCAAACTGCTCCCACTCACGAGGCGTAATTGGTGCATCGTAAGCAATCATCCCAAACTGCGCCCATTCCTCCATTGTGTCTGGTACTCCCCAATCAACCTTTATAGCTCCATCATATAATTGTTCAATGTAGGCGGAGCGTGAAGTGTCAAACCCCATTCGCTGACCTTTTCCCCCTTCCACGTGAACCTCCAGCCATTAAGTTATCCAATGTAGAGAATGTTTGTAAACAACGAAGAGAGTAGAAAAGATAGAGAGCAAGTTGTGAATTACTACTTCACCAGAGCATCTACTTATAGTCCATGCGAAGATAGGTTTATGACAGTTTTTGTGCACATGGTCAAACTATTCCACTGCAAAGCCTGAAATGATTCCTCTGCAAAGCCTGAAATGATTCATCTGTAAAGACTGAAATGATTATTCTGCAAAGCCTGAAACGATTCCCCTGCAAAGCCTGAAACGATTCTTCTGCAAAGCCTGAAACGATTCTTCTGCAAAGCCTGAAACGTTTCGTTTTTTTTTACCAATTGGTCCTTGTGGCTATAAATACCCGTGTTATAGAAACTGTGAAATTCACAACATCCACACACCATTTTCATATCATAAGTCTCCACTTTCACCAAACACATGGATGTAAATGCATCATCTTCAAACCCACCATCTTCACAAATAATGCCCTCGAGACTGAAAAATGATAGAGAAAAGTGAAGCGAAAATCGAACAACTCACTCAAGAGTGGAAGGAAATGATGGCGAAGAAGGACGGACACTTGAGAAGGATCGACGCGAACAAGGAGGAGGTAAAAAGATTGAAGAGGGAGATCAAGGAGAAAGAAGACTGTATTTGTTATGACAACGCACAAGTCAACAAGATTATGCAAGACTTTACAACACTGCAAGCGCAGGTAACAGAGAAACAAACTTGGATTGATAAATGTAAAACACTATATCCTTAGATGGTGCTTGTGTTTTTGGTTTCGTGTTTGGAATTTCCTATGTTGGTAGTTTGTACTCAAAGTTTATGTGTTGTCGTTTTGTACTTGTACTTTATATGCTTTTGTTTCATCAATAAAATCGTCTAATGTATTTTGTGGTTTGATGCGTTTATATTTTTATACTACAAAATTATAAATTGATAGAGTTAAAAAAACAATTGGTACAATGTGAACAAGACGATGTGAATCTTCAAGGCTTTTTCCAGACGAATCTGGAAGCTTTTTAGACGAATCTGTAAGGCCTTTTCTAGACGAATCTGGAAGCTTTTTTACAGGCGAATCTGAAAGTTTTTCATTCGAATCTATAAGACTTTTGTTCACTACCTTTGGCTATAAATAAAGAGATCTGGGGAGTCCTAAACCATACAAAACAAAACATAGTACATAGCAAGACAAAAGTATTACACATCTTCTTACATGGCATCCCCAAATCATCATGCATGGAATTTCAGATGTTTATCTCAATCGCTTCCGGCCTCTACCACCAAGTTATATGGTTAGTGTTTATATTTTTTTGGGTTTTGCTTGCGTTGAATATTCTGTAAGGCTAACGTTGTTAACTCCTATCATGAACAGTTGAGTATCCACAAATTTCACCATGAAAGTCTACCATCAAGGGTACTTCACCGAACCACCTAGAAGATAATACTTTTGTGGTCTAGAAGTCTATGTTGACATGTTAGATGTCGACGATCTTTGCATGCGAATGCTTCACCAGATCATGAAAGAGTTAGGCTACGACGACACTAGATATTATAAGTTGTATTTTAAACGTCTGAATGCAGACTTGTTAAGTAGACTGGAACCTATGGCTACCGACGAAGATGTCGCCAATATACGTCAGTATGTTGACGGCCATACCGTCATTGAAGTGTACAGCGAGAAAGTAGAGCTTAACACTTCTAGAATCGTATCACCGGAGCATATAAAAAGTCGTTGCGGATTCCCCAAAAACCAAAGCGTCGTGTAGCCGTAGTTTGACATTTAAATGACCAATAATGTGACTTAATCACTTTGTTTCATGTCGTTGTTTCAAAGTCTTTTTAGATGAACTTGTATCGGTTGTTTTCGAAACCTATCAGTTTCTAAGTTCATTTCGTTCACCAAATTTTAATTTTTTTTATGTCTCTCGACACGAAAAATCTAAGAAAACAATATTAATATATATAAAAGTTTTATTACATACATAAAAAAAACAGCAAAAACAATCTACTCGCCTAACCGAACAGACAACGCATATAAGGTCTCCGCCATGTAATGCTGCCATTCCTTGGCCACAGATTCAGTTGCATCTGGTGCAACTACTGGTGTATTTCTTCAATAAACTTGGATAAATTACGACACACCCACACACCGCAATCCCCAAGGGCCCCTGACTGTTGTGGTGCATAAGTTTCATATTGATGCTTTAATTTCTTGCTGGCATTGATACGATCCTACATGTCGCGGATCTTCTTTAACAACTTTGGCAATTGTTTTATGAAAATCTTAAGGCGGTCTTCCAAGGGCCTGGAGTACCTGGACGCTAGTAAACTGCCATATATAACCATCGTCATTTCATTAAGGCACAGAACTCCGAGCACCCAAAGTTTGTCTATAATGCATATTGGGATATATACCTGAGATTTTACAGTAACACACAAATAGTTAGTAACAAACAAGTTAAACAAAAATTATGTAAATCGATTTCCATACCCGCTAGAGGCCCTTCCAATCTGGATGGTTTACCGTCATTCCATTGCACGTTTCGTAAACAGACTTGCATCCTTGCTCCGACAAGGTAAGCCACTCAAAAAAGTTGGTGTCCATCACCACCCATTTCGCATGTGGAGAGCAGGAGTCTTGGACCATTTTGACCCAAGCGTCGATGTGCTATACACAAAACAGAGATTGTTAGACCTGTAACTAGAAATGTAGTTGTTTATATGACTATATTTAAATACTAATCAGATCCTCCAAATCACCACTACAACCAACAGCAAGCGGTTTCATGAAAAAACTGGTATCCATTTGGGGTACATTTGGTTTGCAGACTTGGTAGGACGGGACGAGACAGAAACTCATTGTCCCACGTTTGGTGTGACATGGAACAGAACAAAAATTCATTGTCTCACGTTTGGCGCGACATAGGACAGAGACAAAGACTGGACAGGGTGGGACAAAAAAAGGGCATTTTCTTGTTCCACCAAAATAGGTGGAACAACATGGGACAAAAATGAGACAGAAACTAAAAATCACTGATCTACCGCCATTTGATATATATAACTAATATGGTATTAGTTTTAAGGGTCACCACTACCCATCGTCGCCACTGCCACCATCGACGACCAGTAGTAGCCACCGCCAACCACCGTCAACCACCTCTACCTATTTCTCCACCATAAGAACATTCTCCACCACCTCCACAACCATCGGCCATCACCACCACCACTACCATCGTCGACTACCTCCACTAACACCGATCACCACTACCTATGGCCGCCACCATCATCGACGGCCACCAGTAGTCACCACAAACCATCATCAACCAATTCCACCTCTCCCACTCGTAAGGTTAATTTTCCCCGTGGTACATCAATTAATGCACCTCCGGTTGCGAGAAATGGTCTTCCAAGAATTAGAGGTACATTGACGTCCTCATCCATATCCAAGACGACAAAATCCATGGGGAAGTGGAAATTCCCGACCTTGGTGAGGACGTCTTCAATGATTCCGTTGTTTGATAGAGCGGTCGACCAATTGAAGTGTGACCCGGGTTGACTTGATTTCACCAAGACCAAGCTTCCTGAAAATAGATAAAGGCATAAGATTAATACTTGCACCTAAATCACATAAGGCTTTACCAAACTCAAAATCTCCAATATGAATAGGAATAGTAAAACTCCCTGGATCCTTAAGGTTGGGTGGAAGCTTGTTTTGGATGATAGCGCTACACTCTTTAGTGAGTGCCACAGTGGCATGTTCTTCAATCTTCCTCTTGTTGGACAAAATGTCCTTCAAGAACTTGGCATATGAGGGCATTTGAGCCAATGCATCCGCAAAAGGAATGTTGATGTTCAGCCTTTTAAAGACCTCCAAGAATTTAGCAAATTGTTGTTGGTCCTTATATTCCTTGAGTCGGTTTGGGAATGGTATTGGTGGTTTGTATGCTCTTACAACCGGTTTGGATGATGACGATGCCTCTTATGCTTTCTTTGGCACTTCCACAACATCTTCGACTTCAATTTCAATGAGTTCCAGCTCTTGCATGAGTGGTACTTCTTGCTCTTCGGGCCCATGTCATCTCTAGTAGGATCCTTGATCAACGGCTTCCCACTTCTCAGAGTAATGGCCTTGCAATGCTCTCGAGGATTTGGCTCGGTGTAACTAGGCAATGTGACATGATTCCTTGAAGAGTATGAATCCGCGAGTTGACCAATTTGCCTTTCGAGATTCCGGATGGCGGCGGTATTTTGTTCGTTGCCTTGAGCAACCGCCTTGATCATGGCCGAATTTTGCTCATTACTTTAAATAAGCGCCTTAATGGTTGCACCTTGTTCACCAATGACCGTATCCATCTTTGACAAACATTTTGTCATCATCTCCTCTAACCCCGATTTCTTTTCGCTTGAAGATCCCTCCCCATCGTTTCTCATGTTTTGGTTTCCTTGATGATGGAAACCGGGAGGTTTAAAATTTTGGGATGAAGAAGAAATTTGATGTTGTGGTTGGGCTTTTTCTTTTTTTTTTTGAGATGAAGAATCCGGGTACACGCACCAGAATAAGGACGAATTCGCACAGACGTTTTGAGTTGTGTTTCGCTGCTCTTGGATGTGCGGTACGTATATCAACACGCCATATCTTTACATATTATAAATTATATAATTTACAAAGTTGTTCCATCTACGTTTTTTGCAGATCCACACGTTTTTGGCAAACCTGCGTCATGTCCTCATAATAGACGTTGCCCATTTAAAGGGACCTTACCTAGGTACGATGTTCTTGGCGGTTGCCATGGACGAAAATAATAACATCGTGCCCTTAGCTTTCGGAGTAGGCAAGTCCGAGACGGGGGAGGAGTGGGATTGGTTTCTGTCCTGGTTGAGAGAATGTATCGGAGTCCCGGAAGGGTTGGTGTTTATGTCGGACATGTCTCCTTCCATAAGCGCAGCAATTTCTGTTGTGTACCCATCGACCCCTCATGCCCTATGTTGTCGACATTTGGAGATGAACATGAAAAGCGCGAACAAGCGTATTACTACAAACCGTCCGACCTACTGGAAGGCATGCAAAGCATATACGGTTACGGAGTTTGATCGGTACATGGATGCACTACGATATGAAATAGATCATGGAGCACAAGTTATGGACGCTGCTGGGAAGGAGAGCTGGTCAAGGGCCCATTTTCCTGCACATCGTTATAACATAATGACCACTAATAGTGCATAGTCGGTGAATGCATTGTCCCGTTTTGCTTGTAGGTTACCGATTGTCGGGCTTATGGAGTACTTCCGATCTTTTCAACAAGAGTGGTACCTACTTCGACGACAAAAGGGAGGTTGATAAACTATGAAATCTTGAACTTATATGTTATTTGCTCTTCTTGTGTTATTTATTAATCATAGCATAGTTAACACACACATGTTTGTAGGTGAAATGTGTAATCATCGCACACCAATGGCGGAGGCGAAGATTCTCAAAAGGGCGGTAAAGTTTGCGCAATGGAGGGTAAGAAGGATTGGATATGATAAGTTCGATGTTCGGGATACCCATGGACACGCGGCTGTCGATATGCTCAACTGTGTTTGTGAATGTAAGCAATGGCAATATTCTGTGGTTTGGTCTTCCCCTTACCTTTTGTCTTCACCCTTGGCTTGGTCTTTCTCGAAGGGACCAGTGTGGTTGAAGGTTGTTGGATATATGGGGAACGTAAGTTTGGCCCCGCTACAACGTCTCTTCTCCCCCTCCCAAGTGTTATCAGCTCCGCCTCATGCACCTCCACCTTCGCCTGGTCAAGCATGAGAGCATCATCCTCGAAGTGGCTCTCAAAGATGTCACTACCCATAGGAGAGCTCAGTCGCGCCTGGGTGGTGTCAACCGCAGACCCCATCGAAAACGGGATGGAAGGTCCGAAAAAATCTTCCATCATAATGCTAAGAACGGAGGTACCCTGATCGAGGTGTGCTGGCGGTGTCACGTACGGCGGCCCCAGCACATTGCGGCTCGTCATCATTTGGGGTCTGTAACAATCCGCCTCTGGCATCCGAAACTGGGTGCATAGATTATAAGAATTTTCGATAGTAATAACGAAAATAGAACAATAATGTAAACTCGTATCACTTACATCTTGCGACAATGATGTGGTTGAAAAGATGGCAAATCCTCCCGTCGACGCCTGCATGTATCCGTACCCAGCTGACGTGTGTCCCCACCCAGCCGACTAAGTTACACAATTAATTGTTGACTTACTAAAATTAGAAATATAGTAATAGAGCGTACGTCCGAAAGTGAGTTGAAGATTGCAACGCATGCAGCCTTATTTAGTACAATATGTCGGTCCCAACGAGTTCCCCTAATGGGCCTGTCGATGCGCCTGGTGAAATGGTGACAGCAGACAGGAAACATCTCCAAGATCCATACCTGGACTTACACAACATAGAGAAGTAAGTAAAAAAAACAATAGATGACTTAATATTTATGTTATACTACTTATCTAACCTTCAGAGCGTGTGCGAACCCATTCAACGTACTCTTGTTGATGTTCTTGTTCTTTTGTAAATTGCGTATGGCGATGGCGTTGTGTAAAGAGTTGTATGTGTGGCTCCAGATGTGGCTACCCCACGAGTAGCTGTCAAATGTCACGAGGTCATCGACGGCCCTAAGGACAGTGTCGGAAACCACCTGGCTTAGCTCACGACCCATGAACATGACTTCCACCATCACTACCAAGCAAACACGCACAACATCCTCATCGGATAGCTCCTGCATGCCGCTTCCCATCGTCTGCACGACGGTTTTCATCTTCAAATTACCGAGGTCGTGATCAGGCCAAAGCCTCCTGACGAAGGACCCTTCCGATATGACAGGAAGGGAGGGTGTTAGTCCGAAAAGGAGTCCTGTTATAAGACAGAACTCAAGACGACCAAAGCGCATGTGTTTCCCACGCACTTCGAAATACATTTCCTCCGAATCCGCATTCATTACGTCGACCTCCAACTGTAAAAACATGTACACTAGGAGGGGATCCTGCGCAGTATTGGTAAGCTCCAGTCATGGACCAAAAGGCGTCTGTCCGAATATTTGATGTAAATTTTGTACCCGTTCAGGTGGACACACTGCAAAAATATCTCTAATTTCCTTAGCGAAGCCAAGGCGTGTTTTGAAAGACAGATCGACGTAATGAAAATCCTCCTACATAGTAACGAATAAAAGACAACGACTTATGGTTATAGTTAATATTTGTGTTTTTTTGCAAAGTTAAGGAGGCTTAAGTTTTGTTGATTTCATCTATTGAGAGACTTTAGAAAAGAAACCACTCAATCTATTGGACTTCTAGGTAGTAGGGGAATCACGTGGATTGATTAAATCCCTAAAAACCTCAGGGTTATTTACACCCGTTTGACAAAATCCAAATCGATATGTTGCGATTAAAAGGCTTATGATTATAGTTATTATTTTGGTTTTTATGGCAAACTTAAGGGGCCTAAGTTGTAATATGGGATAGCTAAGGGACCTAAGTTGTAATTTTGCAAAGTTGGCATAAGTTGTAATTTACAAAAGTTAAGGGACCTAAGTTGTAGTTTGACAAAGTTAAGGGGCCTAAGTTGTAGTTTTGAAAAGTTAAGAGTCTTAAGTTGTAATATGCAAAGTTAAGGGGCCTAAGTTGTAATATAGCCTAAGTTCTAAAATATTATTAAAAAAACACAACACTCTCAAAAAAACGTAAACTCTAACATATTATCAACGTAATATCTCGAATTATCGCAACACTATAAAATTAACGCAATCTCAAAAAAACACGCAATCTCTAAAATATTTAAAAAAAACACACACACAACACTCTCAAAAAACGTAATACTCTAACATATTATCAACGTAATATCTAGAATTAACGCAACACTATAAAATTAACGCAATCTCAAAAAAAACACGCAATCTCTAAAATATTTAAAAAAACGCAACACTCTCAAAAAACGTAATACTCTAGCATATTATTAACGCAATCTCTAAAACTAATGAGAAAGTTAGAAATGGAAGAGGTTGTGGTTGAGTGGGGTTTGAAATAGGGACCATTCCATTTGTGATTAATAAGCATCCGTTCCATCGCGTATTATCCCGACCCCCAACCCCGGGATCCCGGCCTAACCCAGGGATTATATTGTTCATCCCGGCCTCATCTTCGGTTTTACGCTAACCCCGGGATGGGTCTCATCTCGGCCCTATATCCCAGCCAAAAAAGGCATTTCGGCAAAACTATCGAGATATAGGGTATTTCGATAATACGTGTTTGAAATACAGTCATTTTAATTAATTTCCCCTATTTAAAATCATAGAATGCATTATGTCTACAGATTTCCGACATATTTTTAAAATTAATTAAAAATTGTTTTCTAAAACCATATAATGTATTCCATCAAAAATCCGTCGAATACTTCTAATGGATTTTTAAAATTAATTAAGATTTTTTTTTAAACTTAATGCATTCCGTTGGAAAAGGAAATTCTTACAATTTTCCGACTGATGAATAAAATTAATAAAAGAATTGTTTTCTAAAATTATACTAGGCATATATCCTCGCGATGCAGCGGAATGTGAGTAAAGAATGAACAATTAATGTTATTTCCTTATAGACATGTCATCAACAATAAACCATGACTAAGAATCACAACTTATGAAACACTAAACCCTAAACCCATAAAAATATTCAATAATTAGTTTATATTACAATTATTGACGAAAAAAATTATAATGATATAATTTATAATAAGAATGAAAGGTATTTTAAAATTATGTATTTTTAATGTGCTAACGGTGGAAAAATAAAATAAAACGTATGGATAGAAAACAAATTAATTCGTAGATATTCATTATATTTAATAATACGGTTAAATTAAAAAAATTCAATATTTGACTCGTTTTAAAGGTATTGACGAGATGATTATTATGGTATAATTTGTAGAAAAATGAACATATTTTTTTTCATTGCATTTTTGTTCATATACGATTATTTGTGTAATATGATAATGGTGTAAAATGAAAAAACAAGGGATATAAAGTAAATTAAATAAGTAAGTGTAAGGTGGTAAATGTTATTGTACAAAAGATTGTACAATAACCGTTTTAGAATTTTTTTTATCTATACTATTATATGGACATATACTCGCACACGATGCGGCATGAAAAATCGTGCAATCGAAAGAACAATTGGCACAGGTATGTATCCGCTCGCAAAACATCTCGAAATCAAAATGACAACAACGTTTTCATTTTAAGTTTGTATTCTTCGTTCTTATCGATACTTTAGTCTATGAATCATAGACTAAATACATTAGTTTTCATTTCGTTCTTCGTTTGGTGCACTTATATGTGAATCATATACTAAAATATCGATAAGGACGAAAAAATACAAACTTAAAATGAAACGTTGTTGTCATTTTGATTTTGAGATGTTTCGCGAGCGGATACATACCTTTGTCAATTGTTCCTTCGACTTCACGATTTTTCGCGTCACATACCTTTGTCAATTGTTCCTTCGACTTCACGATTTTTCGCGTCACATCGTGCACGGGTATATGCCTAGTTTATAATAATAATGAAATGTATTTTTAATATATTTTAGTTGATCTACGATTATGTATTTTTAATATGCTAAAGGTGGGAAAAAAATAAAACGTATGGATATAAAATAAATTAGTTCATAAATATTCATGATATTTAATAGTACGGTTACATTAAAAAAATATTCAATATTGGGCTCGTTTTTAAGATATTGACGAGACGATTATAATGATATAATTTGTAAAAAAAGACACAAATTTTTTTTCATTGCATTTATATACCATTATTTGTGTTAATATAACAAAGATGTAAAATTAAAAATAAAAAAGTAAGGGATATAAAGTAAATTAAATAACTAATTGTAAAGATTTAAATGTAACATTGAATTTTGAAAATAACTGTTTACAATTTTAATATAATAGTATATATATAATGTTACATATTTATGCTACCAATAAAAATATTCAATAATTAGTTTATATTAAATTATTGGCCAAAAAATTATAATATTAGAATTTATAATACTAATGAAACATACTTTTAATATATTTTAGTTGATCTATAATTATGTATTTTTAATATGTTAACGATGAAAAAAAATAAAATGTATAGATAGAAAACAAATTAATTCACAGGTATTCATAGTTTTTAATAGTATGGTTAAATTAAAAAATATTCAATATTTGGCTCATTTTGAAAGTATTGACGAGACGATTATAATGGTATAATTTGTAAAAAAAGAAACGTATTTTTTCATTGCATTTTTTTCCATATACGATTATTTGTGTTAACATAATAATGGTATAAAATAAAAAATGAAAAAACAAGAGATATAAAGTAAATTAAATAATTAATTATAAGGGTGGTAAATGTAAGATTTAATTTTAATGGATTTCTAATTCCCTCTCACATCACATCTTATTTTATTTTTAATTCATAGTTACAGTTTTTGTCCCTGAACTATTTTGATAGATTTACTTTTTACCTTTTAGTTTTACATTTTACATTTTACATTTTCATTATATTAACACATATAAGCATATATTAACTAAAATACGTTAAAAAAATAATTTTTAATTTTAACAAGTTACATCATTATAATCGTCTCGTCGATACCTTCGAAATGAGCCCAATGTTGAATATTTTTTGATTTAATTATATTATTATATGTCATATATTATATCTTGGTTAATCGATTTTTTTAAAAGAAAAAATGCATTACATCGAACGTAAGCTTTAACATCAAGATAATAAACATAATAAATATATTGCGTATTTTTTTATTCCAACATATTCCAACTTTGATAATTCATTTAAATCAACATATTCACGGGTACGAGTACGCTCTATATATTCTTCATTCACATCTAATCTACGTTTGTATGGGATAATCCACGACATTGCATCTGGAAGTGCATGACGTGTCCAATGGTGTATGAGTGTAGGCATTGGGTAATCTCCTTTTAATACTCAGTTAGTTCACCCATTAACTCTATACGGATAGTGTCCCATGAATCTTCATGACCATCAAAACAAGTAGATATGACTCGAAATTCACAATTTTCATCGCCTAATACATTTTGTACTTGTGCGATGTATGGATGAAATAAACTCGGGATTTGATCAAGATATGGAGGGGGTTGTCGTTGGAAGTAGAAGTTATGCCTCGCTGATTCTTTATGACCAAAATCTTTGGAGTTGATAAATGTTGGCGCGTTAGAATAACTGCGTCTACAAGGGTCTTCAATAATATTTTTATTTATTTCAAATAAATTACTTTACTTTATTTCAAATAATATTATATATATATATATATATATATATATATATATATATGTCGAATGATTCTGTTTTCATTGATCGACATGTGATATCCCAAAATAATCGAAATTTGTGATATCCACAATTAATCACAAGTGATATCCACAAAATACAACGTAATTATATATGTTAATGTGATATGTTAAAACGAATTTTTTAACATATGATAGAATAAAAAAATATTCAATATTGGACTCATTTCGAAGGTATCGAAGAAACGACTATAATGGTGTATCTTGTTAAAATTAAATATTATTTTTTTAACGTATTTTAGTAGGGGTGTAAATGATGCGAGTCGAGCTCGATTATCAGTAAACTTGACTCGAGCTCGAAATAAAATTCTCAAGCTCGAACTCGACTCGAAAGCTCGCAAGTAGTCAAAATTCAAGCTCGAACTCGACTCGATAAGCAATCCCCAAACTCGAGCTCGAACTCATTTCAAGCTCGATCAAAACTCGAACTCGTTTCAAGCTCGAATCAAAACTCGAACTCGAAAGCTCACAAGTAGTCAATATTCATGCTCGAAGCAAATTCTTAAACTCAAACTCGTTTCAAGCTCGAATCAAAACTCGAACTCGAACAAATTCTCAAGCTCAAACTCAAAAACATAACACTAAAACAAACAAGAGAACCCAAGTTCAAAGGGTTCTCCAATAAATCTTTACACTTAAAATCAAGCCAACGGGCTTAAGCCAATAGGCTCAACAAATTTTGAAGGCATTGATAGCAAGAGAAAAGAATGAGATGAGGCTTATATATATACTAGAGTTCAAGCCCTTAGGAAAGTAAATCCCACCGATGTGGGATAGAAATGAAGGAATTTCATCTTTCTCCTTCTCTTGAGAGTGTTAAAACTGATGGTCATCCCACATCTATACATTAAACAAATAAGGGACTTTGCTTGCTGTTGATTTTTTATTGTTATTTTATTACACTAAAATCGTGGAGCTTTGATTATTATTATTATTATATTAGGTATATATATATATACATATATTAGGTATTAAGTATAAATATAAATAACAATCATTTAATAGTTAGTTTCTTAAACATTTATTTGTTAATTATTATTATTAGTAAACGAACATAATTAAATGAACATTAACGAACGTAAACAAACATAATAAACGAACGTTCACGAACGTAAATGAACGAACGAGACATTTGTTCATGCTCGTTCATTTAGTTAAACGAACAAAAAATCTTGTTCATGTTCGTTTGTTTATTAAATAAACAAACATAAACGAACTTCCTGCCGAACGGTTCATTAACGGTTTGTTGGATGTTCGGTTCGTTTACAGCCCTATGTATGTTCGTGTTCATTTTTGTTCGTCAAGTTAAAACTGAAAACAAGCATATACAAACTTAAATAAAAAGAAGATGCACCTATTTTGATAGTATGCTCCTATAAACCCTTTTCACTAGTTCAAGCCATTAGCTCAAGCAAAAAGACTCAAGCCACAGTTTTCGAGTGTCTTAACATTAATGTATTGTATTAAAGTAATTATTATTAATTTTTTTACATTATACCTTATAAATTATAATATAAATTAATTATATATATAATATATATTCGAGTATCTCACGAGCTTATCGAGTCGAGTATCATGTCGCTCGACTCGACTCGTTAGTATGTCGAGCCGAGTTCGAGTTCGAGTTTATTCAAGTCGAGTGTTGACCGAGTCGATCTCGAGTAGCTCGCGAGTTGTATCGTCTCATTTACACCCCTATATTTTAGTTAATATATGCTTATATATGTTAATATAATGAAAATGTAAAATTAAAATGTAAAACTAAAAGGTATAAAGTAAATCTATCAAAAGAGTTAAAAGACCAAAACTGTAACTATATATATAAACCGTCAATAACCGTTTAAGCCATTTAATATAATAGTATAGATAATATGTTCCCTCAGGTCGAAAATTCGTCTATGGATTTTTAAAGTTAATTAAATATTTATTTTTTAGGGAAATTAATTAAACTAGCCATTTCAGAAAATCGACTTTACCTCCTAGCCATTCTCTTTCTCAATTTATTAAAATAGCCCATAAGTTCGTGAAAGGTGTTCGTATATACGAACACATCCTTAAATCTGATAAATTTGACATATGTTCGTAATATACGTTCGTATATACGAACATAATTTAAAAATAAGGGGCCATAATTGTAACTTGTCTTTTATTTGAAACTATATGTTCATGCCCCACGAACATATTCCACGAAGTAGTGCCAAAATTGTAAATAATTTGATTAATGCTTCAAAGATGAGGGGCTAAAATTGTAACTTTCCTTTTATTTGAAATAATATGTTCGTGATACACGAACATATTCTACGAATATGGGCCTTAAGTGTAAATTTTTTGATTAATGTTCCAAAGATTAGGGGTCATAATTGTAACTTGATTTTTATTTCAATTCATTTAGATCGTAAATAAAGAATCACGAACCAGGGGCCAAACATGTAAATTCTGAATATTCGTATATCACATGATATATACGAACATGGGCCAAAATTGTAAATTTCGCATGTTCGTATCACTCACCAATTTTACGATCAGGGGCCAAAAAGGTAAGTTTGGTTCGTATTTCACGAACAGGGGCCCCAAATATAATTTTTTTAAACTGATTTCATTTCCCAGGAACCAATTTCACTAAGTTATAAAATTTTCTTGACTTTTTAAATTATGTTCGTATATACGAACGTATATTACGAACATATGTCAGATTTATTAGATTTAAGGATATGTTCGTATATACGAACACCTTTCACGAACTTATGGGCTATTTTAATAAATTGAGGGAGAGAATGGCTAGGAGGTAAAGTCGATTTTCTGAAATGACTAGTTTAATTAATTTTCCTATTTTTTACCTCATTCCATCAAAAAATAATCGGAAATCAGTCGGTTTCCGACGGTGTATATAGAGTTAACCCAAAATGCAAACCTTCTAGACAAAAAAGTCTAGCTATGTTAGTAAATATATATCAGATAAAATAATAATCACTTAACAAAGTACCTACACAAGCAATACCCAACAGATATGTTTGATTCACATGATAGAAGGGTGTGTTTTAAGGATCAAGTCATAAATCCTTCAAATATCAGTCTAATTTGTGTAAATCAAAACAATAATAGAAAGCTGAAACATAAATTAGAATTTACCTTGATAAGTTGTAATTTGAAACTATAATTCCGAGACCACCGATTCCAACGATCTGGTGGAGATCATCGCCATCGGATCTTATGAAAAGAAAACGAATCTGTACAAACAGACCGCGTTTCCCCATCTACCATGGCATAAATTCGTACTCTTTGAGACCGATCGAAACACTTAAAAAGTAAGTGATATGATGAACGGAGAAAAACAGACTCGCCTGTACTTGTTCGCCGGCGCCGGCGTAATTCAGATGGAGCTTTCGAACGGCAGTTTGTAGAAAAAAATGAATGAATTTGGTGAAATTGAAGGCTCAAAATGGTGTCGTTTTCCTACAGGAGATTGAAATGAGAATAGGAAGGCGATGGAGAGATGAGAGTGGGGTGATGAAAGTGTGACGGCTGAGTTTCTAGGTTAAACGAGAGATCTATTTTTACTACTATTTTTGGGATTAGTTTACCACAGTTGGGTTTTTTTCATTTTTTAAAGGAAGTTGGGCTTTGATAAAAGCCCATAGGTCCATGTTGGTACCACTAGTTTTTTTGGGAAATTACTTAAAATAAATGTTCATAATTTAAAGAGTGAATTGTGAATTTGGTGAGATGGTTTTGTGAAATTTTTATCATCATTTTCATTCTATATTTATTGTGTATATAGTTCTTATGGTATGTAATATATTGTGGTCACGATCTCTAAACATTAACACCTCGACTTTCAACTCTCCGTTCTTTCATTCTTAAACATGAAATAAATTTAAACTCTAAAAATCCAAATTTCAAACGTTAAAGATTAAACTAAACATAAAATCCAAATTTTAGCCGACATATTTTATTAGGTTTTAGGAAAAAGAAACACATAAAAATTAAAAAATATATTAATAAGTTTGCTTATTCGGGTTTCGGATGAGTTCGGGTTATGGGCATAAAGACCCTACCCGAACCGAGTAACCTGTCAAAAAAATCGAATTTCTGAGATCGGGTTAGTTTCGTCTATGTGGGTCGGGGGTTTTCAGGTCGGTTTTTCGGGGGTTTTGGGTTTCTTCGGGTTTTGTTCACCCCTAGTTCAGACACTTAATTTGGGATGGAGGATTTTTTTTTTACTTTGAGCTAATTAAATTTATAAGATTCTTGCTTATTTTTAAATCGAATAAACTTGTTAATATATAATTTGTATTGGCTCTAATGAAATAAGTTAACATTTAATAGATTTAAAATATTTATTTAATATGATGAGTGATGATTGAGGACATGATTACTTATTAATGTAACCTTGGAGGGAAATGTTGTAGGAATTACAAAATTAAGGTTTTTCAAAATTTTAACCGGTTTAAACAAGAGTAAACTACACTTTTGGTTCCTGTGGTTTGGTGTTTATAACACATTTGGTCCCTATAGTTTAAAATTTATACTATAGCCACTACAAGATGCTATTTGGTTCGGATTTGGTCCATCGTCATTAACTCCGTTAAAAAACCAAGTTAAGTGAGGGTTACTTTCATCTTTTTACACGTTTCTTGAATCTCCATCTTCAACCTCATGAATACCAAGAACATGATGAATGTTCATCTTCTATCTCAAAAACACCAAAATTTTAAAACCCAAATCAAACTCAAAAACCAAAAACTTAAATTAAACCCATGTCTAAAAACCAAATCCTAAATCAAACCCAAAATTTAGAAACATAAATCATACCTACATTTAAAAATCAAAAACCTAAATTAAACGCATATTCAACACCTAAAGTTAAGCCCACTTAAAAAAAAGATACTGATCTAAGAGAGATCGAGAGAGAGATTTGTTAATAAACTAACTTACCCACCAAGTCTTTCTCAATACCCACTTCGAAAATGCCCAAATCAAATAGAATCCCCAAGTGATTTCATTAATCGCTTTCAAGAAAATTGGTTTAGAACCCTAAAAAGATTCAAACTTTATTGTGATAAATTACAGAAAACAGAGCCACTGGGAAGATTGATTCGATATCTTGAAGACCCAGATTGATTCGTTGCCATCTGTGTGCCAAAATCCTCTATATGGCCGTCGAATTTACGAAGCTCCAGTGAGCAATCGACGAGGGTTTTGGGGTTTATGCTTTCAATTTTCAGGTCGATAATCATTGTAATCGCTTAATCAATCGTCAATCTTTCACATGGAGGACCCTGTGAGTTGATTAAAGCAAACCCTTGTTTTAGCATAGCTGATGAAGAAGTTGGGAGCAGAAGATTTTGTTAATTTGTTGGTTACTCTCAAGTTTTCTCCACCTACATGCAGGGTCGGTCCTGAGATTCCGGATGCCCATGCAAAAAAATGTCCCTTTATTACAAAAACGAAAAATAATTTAAAGGGGTTTGGCACATAGCCAAACTAGGCGACTCATCGATCTTTATTAAATAAAACAAAAAAAGCATACAACGTGGGGACATAAATCAAAAACCCGTATAATAAAACTTAAAATACATCATTTAAAACGATGCCTTCGTGCATTTTTTGAAGCAAAAATGTCAATAACTTTATGGCTTTCCCACCGAGTTGTAGATAAGGATTTCAAAGTCAAATCATCAATATGTTCTAATAAAACGGTCCATCTTTTTGTAGAATTTGAAAACACATTGTATATCGTTTGACAAGTACCAAAAAAGGTTTTGGCTTTGAAACAAGAACTTGTCATATCACATAAAACCAAATTAAGACTATGACAACCAAATGACATATAAAATGCTCTAGGATTTATATCAAGTAATCTTTTTTGCACGCCTTGATCTTTTCCTTTCATATTGGACCCATTGTCATACCCTTGTCCCCGCACAAAATTTATATCAATGTTATCATCATCACAATTATTGTCAATGTTTTCATCACATATGTTTTCATCACAAACAAAATCAACATTTTCATTATCATGAATATCATCACTAGGCCCTTTTTCAACATTTTCACAATTATTGTCAATGTTTTCATCGCAAGGATTTTCCACCGGATTTTCAGTAACATTTGATGGTCTAACAAGAAATTTGTTCATAGATCCTTGCATAAATTGAATAATTTCTACTTGTCTTTTTTTCCTTTTTCTATTTTGGGCACCGGATGATTGTGATCTAGGCAACATGTCTAAACAAATCAATTATTCAAACACAATGCAAACAAATATATTTTTCAAGAAAGTAACTTAGAAGATAGAAACTAGAAAGAATACACCTGTGGGTTGTGGCTCTCGAATCTCGATGTAGGGCAGATTCAATTCAACAAGTACAACAATGAAATCAACCACGATCGAGAGATTGGGTTCTTCCACGAAATCAACAAGTGGGTTCTTCCTGTCTTCCACGAAATCAGAATCGATTTACAGCAGTGAAATCAGAGTCAATTTGTCGTCGATTTACACCTGTGGCCTGTGGGTTCTTCGCGAGAGTCGATTGTCGAGACGGCGAGAGCGAGACTCAGACCAGTAGCAGTAGACCACAAGAGTCGAATCGGCGATTGATGGTGAGGGCAACAAATCAATCAGTATTCGATAGATTGAGAGGCGAGAGGGAGAGGCATCGAGAATCAAGAGGAGTTCTGGAGACTGGAGTCGACGAGTCGTATACGTCTTAGAGAGTTAGGAAACGGTAATTTTTTTTTGGGCTCCAACGTTAAAATGAGCCTACTAATACTAAAGGCCTAAAATTTTTTTTGATGCCCCTCATGGGCCCTGCTGCCCATGGCCTAAGCTACATTAGCCATGGGCCAGGGCCGGCCCTGCCTACATGGCCAAGTCTAGTTACTGGTGTCTTTGTTTTTATCAGTCTCACCCTTTCAATTTACTTGTTGTTCGAGCATCTATCTGCTTACAAGAATCCCGAGGTCTCTCTATTCAACATTCTTGAAGTTTCCCTAGGGTCAACTCATCTACAACTTTGCGATTTTTCAGCTTTGAGTTTTTCGGCCTTTTTGGAAATTAAATGGATGATCATGTGGACCTCTTTGAACTAAAGATGTTCATATAGTCGTCTGCTCTAAGTAATAGAAATTTCGAATTGAAAATCGAAAGCTGTAAACGTGTTTGATTTTGTTGGATGATCAACTTTTTATGCGTAATTGATTTCAAACTGATGTTTGATTGTTGTATCTCAAATCTCTCTCTCGATCTCTCTCTCGATCTCTCTCAGATCTGTATCTCTCTCTCTCTCTTTTTTAAGTGGGTTTAATTTTGGGTGTTGAATATGAGTTTAATTTAGGTTTTTGATTTTTAAATGTATGTGTGATTTAGGTTTCTAAATTTTGGGTTTGATTTTTAGACATGGGTTTGATTTAAGTTTTTGGTTTTTGAGTTTGATTTTGGGTTTTAAAATTTTGGTGTTCTTCAGGTAGAAGATGAACATTCATCATGTTCTTGGTGTTCATGAGGTTGAAGATGAAGATTCAAGAAACGTGTAAAAAGACGAAATTACCCCTCACTTAACTGAGTTTTTTTTACGGAGTTAACGACGAGGGACCAAATCCGGACCAAATAGCATATTTTAATGGCTAAAATGTAATTTTTAAACTGTAGGGACCAAATGTGTTATAAACACCAAACCACAGGGACCAAAAGTGTATTTTATACTTTAAACAATTATAAAGTATAAAATATTCTATAAACATAAAGTTTAAAACCATCAAGACTCAATATTGCAAACGTCATACACACAATTAATATTACAAGACCGTAAAGATGTAACACCCTCAAATATGAGATAGCGACTAATTCAAATTTTCTACATACATCGACATTTAATTCATCTTACAAACACAATTTAAGATTCAACCTTGATACACACAATCTATTCCATACATACCGACTATAATAAAGACGGGTGCTACAAATACTGTTGGGTCATCTGAAGATTTGAAGATGACCTCCTGATCTTCCATCTTATATCATCCTACTTAGAATGTGTTTAAGGTTCTTTTAGCAGCTTGGTTTCTATACAAATGTTCGGTGAAGTCAAAGATCAGCCGAAGAAGACAAAGAAGGAGTACATCTCTCAAAGCGGATTGAAGATAGTCTCCTCAGCCTAAAGCCAAGCATGCCCAAGTGATCAACACCATCAGCCAGGATGGTGTCAATCACATGTCTCTCAGGAGTATGAAGGTGTTCTCACATCTTCAAGGAGCAGCCGAAGATTTCTCAAGTCTTCGGTAGCCAATCATCTCTCCTTAGAGTATAAAGGTGTTCTCACATCTTCAAGGAGCAGCCGAAGATTTCTCAAGTCTTCGGTAGCCAATCATCTCTCCTTAGAGTATGAAGGTGTTCTCACATCTTCAGGAGCCAAAGATCTTTCAAGTCTTCGGCAGTCTATGCTTAAGGATTTCTTTCAAACACATTATACTTTTCTATCAAAGTATATTGTGATATCTTGCATATCGACATGGACCTCATCTGGAGATCAGATAAAGCAAGTTTTGTCTACTACACCATTTTAAGGAAAGGTCTCTACCATCCTTCTACAGGTCAACACTTGAAGCCAAAACACCTGAAGACAAAAGGTACATCCTGTACCTTGTACCTTGCTGAAAACCTGTGTCCTACCTTGCTGAAGACCTGTGTCCATCCTTTGCTCAACAGGTGTCCCATGCATTTAATGCATGAGGCACTATAAATATGGAGGATGGTTCAACATGCAAGATAACCAGCTCTCAAGCATTCAAGCTCTCTAAGTGCACTGGCATTCTCTCTCTAAGAAGTTCTTATTGTTTTCTAAGTGTTTTACAATTGTTCTTCATTCCTCTTAGTGTAAGATTGTTTGAATAGATTTCATCTATTCTCTTCCGCAACAATCAAAAGTTTTCTATGTGTAATTCTTGATTTCAAATCAATAAGAATTAAAGTAAGTGAAAAACTGTGTGTATTGTATTCAACCCCCCCCCCTTCTACAATACTTTGCTTATTTATTTACTGCTATTTGGGACCATCAATGATCTTAAACTTGTGGGTCGCATATATGACAATGAGGAAGTCTTGTGCAAGTTCATGGACTGTCTTCCTGAATTTTGGGAAAACATCTGTACTTGTATCAAGTCTACCAAGGATCTTGACTCTATGCCTCTCACTGCCTTGTATGGCACCCTCTTCAACTATGAGCAGTCTAAACTGCTTAGGAAGTCATTCACAAAATACATCAAAGGCTCTTCTCTAGCCCTTGTCGGTGAATCTTCCAAAAGTATTGTGTGTGTCCCTAGGATCACCTATCCTTCTGACTCTGACAACGACAGTCAAGAGGACCCCAATGACCCTTCAGAAGCCTATCTCAGTGAGGCTGATGATGAAGGAGAGGAAACCTCTGTGGCTCAGCTGTCAGATGGTGTTGCCATGCTGGCTGGCTTTTCTAAAGGCAAACCTCACTTCTCTTCTAGAAAACCCAGGTTTTCTAGAAAACCCTCCTCTACTTTTTCAAAAAATGCTTCCTCTGACAAATCAAATGAAGAATGTTACAGGTGTAGGAGGAAGGGACACTTTGCTTCTGAATGCAGAAGCAGGTCCTCTGATAAGTCTGGACTGCCCTCCTCCAACCGTACATCCTCTAGGTTTGTCAGAACCAAGTCTGATTCCCTTCAACCCTCTTTTCAAAAATCAAAAACTTCTGCTCCTTCAAACTCTGACCGTGCTGAAAAGTACAAGGCCAAATACAAGAGAGAGAAGGAAAGGAATGCTCTTCTAGCCAACAAAGGAAAAGGTCTTCTTGCCGAATCTCATGATTGGGCAGATGAACCAACTTCCGAAAGTGATAAGGAAATGGCCAATCTCTGCTTTATGGCTAAAATAGATGATGCTGATGATGGTGAAACCTTTTCCACCTCCACGGCTCTTGTGTCTGCTGAGTGCTCCACATCATCTTCTCAGGTACATCCATTTTTCTCTCTCTCTGATGCTGAGAAAATTGAAGCCTTTGACTCTTTGACCATTGACTTCTATGAAGCCAAGGATGCAAAGAAAAAGGCAAATGCTCAGATAAAATCTCTTTCTTCTCAACTGCAAATCTGTCTTTCTCAACTAAAACACTTTGATAAAATCAAGGATGAGCTTGAAGATTTGAAAACTATAAATTTTACTCTTGCTAAAGAGAAAAATAAACTTCTTAAAAAGTTTAAAAAGGAGCAAGAAACTGTGAAAAAATGGACAAGCTCGTCCAAAAATTTAGAAAGGATTTTTCAGGATCAAATATCCTGTGATGACAAGTCTGGACTAGGCTTCGGGAAATATGACCTTGAACCTCCTTCTGACACTCATGCTCCTTTCTCTCTTCCCTCATTCTATGAATCCTCTGAAGAGAACTATGACAACTCTGAACCTTTGGACTCTTCTGATCCCTCTAAAGATCTCAAGTTTGGAATGTTTATCAAAGCTAAGAGCATTGATTCACCCAATGAGAGTGAGAAAACCAAAGACTCAAATGACCCTTCTAAACCCATTACTGAGTCTATGTGTTCCTTAAAAATAAATGAGTCTTCCTCTTCTGAACCCAAACCTTTCTCTTCTAAACCTTCTTCAAACAAAATCTCTTTCTCCAAAAAGGGAAAATATGTTGCCAATCTTCCTCACCAAAAGAAACTTCCCAAGAAAAACTCAAAGAAACCATCTTCTCTTCCAATCCCCAGAGCTGTGATGTTAAATAAGCTAAATTCCAAGACACCCTCTTCTATTCCTTCAACTGACTCTGGCAAAGGTATCTTGGGTCCTAAGCCTCTTGACTTTCCTCTACCCTCCAAGGCCATGAAAGTCAATGTGACCAGTCATCACAAGGAATCTGGTCAAAGCTCCAAAAAGGTTTTTACATATAGAAAATGTTATAACTGTGGTAATACCTCTCACCTCGCTAAGAATTGTCCTCTGGAGAGAATTGATAAAAATGCTTCCAAGGATACTTCTTCTCCTTCTAACTCAAAAGGACCCATCTCCAAATGGGTACCAATGAACTGATTTTCTTGTGATTGCAGGGTCTAGGGCACCAACAAATCTGGTATCTCGACAGCGGGTGCTCAAGACATATGACCGGCAACAAATCTCTCCTTGTTGACTTCGTGCCTACCAAAGGTCCTTCTGTCACCTTTGGTGATAACTCTAAAGGAAGGACTAAAGGTTATGGAACACTCTCAAATGGTTCCATCACCTTTAATAAAGTAGCTTATGTTGAAGGCTTGATGCACAATCTCCTAAGCATAAGCCAACTGTGTGATCTGGGGTACAAGGTGATGTTTGAATTATCTTCATGCATCATTTTCAACGAAAAGATGGAAACTGTACTCTCTGGCTACCGCAAAGAAAATGTCTATGTCATAGACATGGGACATAGCTCATCCTTCGGAACAAACATCTGTTTTGTCTCTGAAAACTCTGCCAAAAGATGTTGGCTTTGGCACAAGCGTCTCTCTCACCTAAACTTCAAGACTTTGAATGTCCTCTCAAACCAGGAGCTCGTTACGGGCATGCCAAAGTTATCCTTTGTGAAAGAAAGGTTGTGTGCTGCATGTGAGAAAGGGAAACTCACAAGATCTTCCTTCAAGTCCAAGCAATGCTTCTCCATCACTCAGCCTCTTCAGATGCTCCACATGGATCTGTGTGGACCAGTCAGTATTCCAAGCCTTGGTGGTAGAAGGTACATCCTGGTTATTATTGATGAATTCACTCGTTACACTTGGGTATTTTTTCTCAGGTATAAAAGTGACACTACTGAAGAAATCATAAAGTTCATCAAAAAATCTGAAGTGTTGAATGGGCAGCTGGTAAGATCTGTAAGAAGTGACAACGGAACAAAATTCAAGAACAGTATGTTGGATGACTTTTTCAATGAAAAAGGCATCTCTCAGAACTTCTCTGCCGTCAGAACTCCACAACAGAACGGTGTAGTGGAGAGAAAGAACAGAACGCTATGTGAAGCTGCCCGATCCATGTTGAGTGAATCTCACCTTCCTACCTACTTTTGGGCCGAAGCAATCAACACTGCATGCTTCACCCAAAATAGGTCTATCATTGTAAAAAGACATAATAAGACTCCTTATGAAGTCTTTTATGGTAGATAACCCAACATTGGTTTTCTTCATGTCTTTGGGTGTGTCTGCTACATTCTCAATGATAGAGAAAATTTGGGAAAATTTGATCCCAAAGCTGACGAAGGAATCTTCGTGGGATATTCTCTCACTTCCAAAGCTTTTAGAGTCTACAACCTCCGAAGGAAGTGCATTGATGAATCCATCCATGTCAAATTTGATGACCTCAAGATATCATCCCTTTCTTGTGATGATGAAGAATTGAACAAATGGATGTCCTCCTGTGTTGATGATGGTCCTCTTCCAACATCATCAGACATTCCCTACACAGTTCCCACTTCTCTCTACCAAAACAATGAACCCTCTACTTCTCACAACCCCTCTTCTCATCAAGAGGATGATCCTCAGCCTACCCAACCTCAACATACAATCATCCCAGTCTCCCCATCTGACATCCACTCCTCACCTATACAAGCAGATCTTCCATCCATCTCTCCTCAACATTGCCCTTCCAACTCTCCTCTACAAATCTCTTACCCTCCTTCTTTACCTCCTGCCCTAAAGTGGACAAAAGATCACCCCATTGATCAAATCATTGGTGATCAACAAGCTGGTGTACAGACTCGAAGAGGTGTCGGTAACATTTGTCTCTATGTGAACTTCCTTTCTCTCTTTGAAACAAAGAAAGTTGACGAAGCTCTAGCCGATCCATGTTAGATCACTGCCATGCAAGAAGAACTTTCTCAGTTCGAAAGAAACAAAGTCTGGAGATTGGTTCCTCGTCCTTCCAGAAAAACCATCATAGGAACCAAGTGGGTCTTTCGAAACAAAATGGATGAAGAAGGCACCGTGATCAGAAGCAAGGCCCGACTGGTTGCACAAGGATATAGGCAAGAGGAAGGAATTGACTATGATGAAACATTTGCTCCAGTTGCCAGACTTGAAGCCATCAGAATCTTCCTTGCTCATGCTGCCTACAAAAACTTCAGAGTCTTCCAGATGGATGTCAAGAGTGCCTTTCTGAATGGGGAGCTAGCTGAAGAAGTCTATGTGAAACAGCCCCCTGGCTTTGAAGATCCAGTCCATCCTGACTATGTGTACAGATTGGACAAAGCTCTCTATGGTCTAAAGCAGGCTCCCCGTGCCTGGTATGACACTCTTGCTGACTTTCTCCTGAAGAACAAGTATACAAGAGGTAAAATTGACAACACTTTGTTCATCAAGCAAACCTCAGGTAACCTTATTCTTGTTCAAATCTATGTGGATGATATCATTTTTGGTGCCACTGATGAGTCACTGTGTGATGAGTTTGCCTCTCTCATGAAAAGCCAATATGAGATGAGTATGATGGGGGAGCTCACCTTTTTCTTAGGACTTCAAGTTAAACAATCTTCAGAAGGAATCTTTATAAATCAAAGTAAATACATTCGTGATCTTCTGAAGAAGTTCAATTTTGAAAACTCCTCCCCCATGAAAACTCCCATGGCACCACCTTTGAAACTCCATGTTGATCCGGATGGTGTATCTGTGGATATCACCAACTACCGAGGCATGATCGGCTCCCTTCTTTATCTTACTGCGAGTAGACCAGACATTATGTTTGCTACTTGCCTGTGTGCGCGTTACCAAGCCAATCCGAAGGAATCTCACTTGGCTGCGGTTAAACGCATTTTTCGGTATCTAAAAGGTACCATGAATCTGGGTCTTTGGTATCCCAAAGACTCAGGTTTTGATCTAATGGGGTATTCAGATTCTGATTTTGCAGGCTCTAAGATTGATAGGAAGAGCACAACTGGCAGCTGTCAACTCCTTGGTGGCAAGCTTGTTAGTTGGTCAAGCAAGAAGCAGAACTCAGTCTCCACCTCTACTGCTGAGGCTGAGTATGTAGCTGCTGGAAGTTGCTGTGCTCAAATCCTCTGGATGAAAAACCAACTGAGAGACTACAATCAACTGTACTCTCATATCCCGATTCTGTGTGACAACTCAAGTGCGATCGCAATCGCAAACAATCCAGTGCTGCACTCTCGTTCCAAGCACATCGACATTCAGTATCATTTCATCCGGGATCACATCTCCAAAGGTGATGTCGAACTCCATTTCATCCCCACCGACCTCCAACTGGCAGATCTCTTCACCAAGCCTCTTGACGAAGCTCGGTTCAAGTTCCTCATCGGAGAACTCGGTATGTTAAATGCCGATTTTTAATTCAAAAAAAAAAAAAGAGAGAAAGAAAAGAAATTAAAAAAAAATTGAGAGAAAGAAAAGAAATCAAAAAAAAAATCTCTTTCTCTCTCCCTCCCTTCGGCTCTCTACCCAACTCTCTCTCCCTACCTCTCTCTCTCGGCTCTCTTTCTTTTTCTCCTTCACCTTATTCCTAGCCGACCTCCCCTCCCCTCCCACACCCTCTTAGCTGAACCTACCCCATAGCCGAACCCCCCCTCTCAACCGCTCACTCTCTCACTCTCTAACTTCGGTTCTCTCTCTCTCTCTCTCTACCCACCCCTTAGCCGAACCCCCCTCCCCTTCCTCCCCACTTCGGCTCCCATCTACCCTCCCCCCCCCACCCCTTCGGCCTCTAGCCGAATCCCCTTCCCCCTTCGGCCCTCTCCCTTCTTCGGCTCTCTCCCTCTTCCCTCCCCTCTCCCTTAGCCGAACCCCCTCCCTCCCCCCCCCTTCCCTCCCCTCTTCGGCCCTCTCTCCCTAGCCGACCCCCCTCCCTCCTCCCCCCTCCCTTCGGCTCTCTCTCTCTCTCTCTACCCACCCTTTAGCCGAACCCCCTCCCCCCCTTCCCTCCCCTCTTCGGCCCTCTCTCCCTAGCCGACCCCCCTCCCTCCTCCCCCCTCCCTTCGGCTCTCTCTCTCTCTCTCTACCCACCCTTTAGCCGAACCCCCTCCCCCCCCTTTCCCTCCCCTCTTCGGCCCTCTCTCCCTAGCCGACCCCCTCCCTCCTCCCCCCTACCTTCGGCTTTCACCCTCTTCACCCTCCCTACCCCTTCGGCTTTCGACCCCCCTTAGCCGAAACTACCATTCCCACCAAACCAACCCCTTAGCCGAACTCCCCTTAGCCGAAACTACCATCCCCACCAAACCAACCTCCTAGCCGAACTCTCCCCCCTCCCCTCATTCCTTTGGCCGAAACCCATTCCCACAACAAACTCCCCTTAGCCGAAAATCCATCCACCTACACCCTCTCTCCTTTTTTTTTCCTTCTTTCGGTCACACACCCTTCCACCCCAACCCTCCCCTTAGCCGAACTACAATCCCCCCCCCCTCTCTCTACCCCTTTCGGCCGGTCCCACAACACCCTCCTTCCCCATTTTTTTCTCCTTTTCCTTTTTCTCCTTTTTCCTTTTTTATTTCCCTTTTCCAAGAGACACCTACCCATCCCATCCCATCCCTCCTTTTTCTTACATCTCCTTCCTCTCTTCTCTTCCTACCACTCCATATTTTTTTTTATTTTTTTGTTTCTTCTTTTCCAATACTTTCACCCAACCATCCCATCCTTTCTTCTCCCAACACCCTACCTTTCCTCTTTTTCCTTCCATATCTCCCTTTTTCTTACACTCCTCTCCTTTCTCCATACATCTCCTCCTACTCTCTATCACCTTTCCCATCCTTACCATACTTACCCATCTCTCCCTATTATCTTCTCCCTACTTAGCCTACCCATTTCAAATCCCTTCCCTTTCTATTTCCCTCCTATTTTCACTATAAATACCACCCTTCCTCCTTCATTTTTTTTCACCACCACCACAACAAGCACCCATCTCCTCTTTCTCTCACTCATCACCTTTCTTCCTTCTTCTATATTTTTTTCATGGCTTCCTCCTCTTCCCCCAACCTTGTCAAGAAAAATGTGTTCACTTCCCCCACCTCTCATTCGGATCTAATTTTCAACCCATGCAATCATGTTGCACGGTTGGAAAGTGATCCCAAGCATAGTGAGTTTGACCCGATTGCTTCCTTCCTCATAAAGTCTCCTCTTCACTATGCCTTGACATACAATCCACCAAAAATAAGCAAATTGCTCATTGGCAATTTTTGGCTTACTTGTATTTATGACGCTACATCCGAGAAAGTGTCGGCCTCCATCCTCTCCGATCCCGCCTCGCCGGATCTCTCTTTCGGGGTTGAGGATGTTCGTTCGGCACTTCATCTTCCTACCTACTCCCCCTATGAGAAATTCCCTCTTGGAAATGAGCATGAGGACGTTGTTGCGGCTCTGAACTACATCCGTGGTGAACATGACAGAAGTCCAGGCACACTGCTTCGCAAAAACATGGGAGGTATCTGGCATTTCTTCTTCTCTCATGTTATTTTATGTCTTAGCAAGAAAACTACTGGACATGATCAATCTCCTTCTTCCATCACCCAACTGGCACATGCTCTTATCTTTCAAAGAAAGATTGATTTTGCACGGTATTTCTTCCGTGAATTAGTCAGTGTCATCACCCCTCACAAGCGGCCTCATGTCGCTTTTCCTCGGTTTATATGGCTCATCATTTATCATAAATTTGCTACTGCCATTGATGCCTCTCATAGCATCACTTTTGACTACAAGGCGCCGATTATGACCAAACCCCTTCTTCATAAGGGGCCTTTGGCAACTGACAACCCTCTGCTCCTAGGTATGGTCTCTTTCCTTACTTCTCCCAATCTACAGTGGGGAGATGCCAAGGACACTCCAGTGTCCAAAGGTCCCTCCTCTGTAGTGGACCCTTCCCCTTCACCTCTTGTGATGTCGGCTAGCACTATCTCATCATCAGCTACCGACACCGCCGCACCTGCCCAAAGGGCCATACCACTGAAAGGACCTTCGGTGGTTACCCAGGCCTCTCCCACCACCTCAAAGCGGCGGCACTCTACCTCTTCCCCTCCCTCTTCTCCCAAAAGAACGAGGAAGGTTTCTAGGGCCATCCCACATACTCCGTCCTCCGATTCTTCACAATCGATGGATGTTGATATTTTCCCTTCCGGGCCCGGGGATTCCGACATACCCACCGCCACCACCTTTGTATCCTCACAAAAGGATGCAATTGTAATCTTTGGGGACCCTCAACTTCCCTCTTTCACTCTCTCCTTGGTGGATGAGGATGACTTGGTCTTCTCCCCGGACCAAGGATCTGCTTTCTCACTGCACGACCTATCACCCGACCAATTCTTGGTCGATGCTTATGCACCGCCCGGTGAAACACGGGTCTTCCCAAAGGCCAGTGTGGAGGGTATTTCACAATTTTTGGCTTATTTGCAACAGGGAAACGAGCAGGTGTCACCTTCCCCACTTCCTTCTACATCTACTGTGCGGGACACTCCTACCTCTGCTCCCATCATTCCCCCAGAAGTTCTGGCCGATATTCAGGAAGCCAACCGACAACACCGCCTCATTGGTGCTCAGTTTCGTGAACATCAGACCATTCTAGGCTCTCTTGTCAAAGTCACTTGTGACAAACTGTTATCTCTTGAGACCTCCAATCAGCACCTCACTGCCTTGGTCACTGCTCTTCAAGCAGCCTCTAGTGCTCGTGATGAGGAGGTTCGTCGGCTTCAAGCGGCTTCAGAGTCTCATCAGGCCATCACTACTCAAATTCTTGAGTCCTTGCAGTCTCTTCATCAAAAGGTTGATTCTGTGCTGGTTGCTCCCCCGTCAGCCGCTGAGGGGGAGAAAGAGACGGTTCCCATTCCTTCAGACAGCGGCTGTCCGGGTCCCACTCCCATCACCAATGCTCCAACTGAGGGGGAGCATTCTAGACAAAGCAGAGACAAAGGAAAGAGCAAGCTATCTCCAGATGAAGGGGCCCTTTTATCTCAGCAACAAAAGTCTGCTTCTCTAAAAGCTTTTGTTTCTGAAGCTGATAGGCTCAAACTTCAACCACCAAACAAAGTCACCTCTGACCTTGACCGTTCTAAAGCTAAGCTTGATTCTCATGACATCCCTTGGTACCGAAAGACTTTAATGGAAAGAAAGTTGAAGTCTAAAATTGTTGAAATAAAGCTTGGCACCACCAAATGCTCAGATGAGGTTCGGATGTTAATCATTAGAGAAGACAAAAGTCATCACTCCACCAAATTCAGCGATCTTGAAGACTATGGACTCTCTGAATGGTACGAACTCTCTGAACTCTTATCTAAATCTCTTAATAGGCACAAAGTCTTGGCCAAGAAGACCATCAATCGTCTTCTTGAAAAAATGAAAGACATTGCAAAAGATTATAAGCATTCTCCTGAAGAAGAAGCTCAAGTTCAATGTCTCAAAAAGATGTGTCTCTCCTCCTCTCCACAACTCTCCTCTTCTGTCACACAAAACCTCTTCAAGGACATGGCTGCCAAGGGAATGATTCCTGATATAAAGAATCTAAATCTGAAGACTCCAGGTGGTCCGTGTCCGACCCATATTTCTGGCACTACTGGTACTGTAGTGTTTAGGCCAACCAAAGGAGTCTTTTTCCTTAATGAAAAGGTAACTCCCATGTTCTTCAGACATAAGGAGATCCCCATTGCTGACACCAAATTTCTGGTTGCTATCCTATCTCTTATTCCCATAAGTTCTGAAGGTTCTCTCTTCCGTCGGGATATTCTTGCTGAGCTCCACAAAAGACAGAAGAAAGAATGAGGTTCTTCTCTAAATCCTTTTATCTTTCTAATGTACTTGTAACCGTTGTTTTGCTAAGTGATATTTAATACAAATGCATTTCATTTATTTAGTTTGTACAAATATACTTCATTCTTTTATTTCTTTTGTAAGTGTCGGATATACTTTATAAATCCTTATACAAAAAAAAAAACTATGTGAAAAGAACCCAAAAAGAGTAAAGATGGGTCAAAATGAATTTATTCAGTACATTCTTTGTTCTATTCTTTAGTATGGATGTCATCCTCAAATAGGGGGAGATTGTTGGGTCATCTGAAGATTTGAAGATGACCTCCTGATCTTCCATCTTATATCATCCTACTTAGAATGTGTTTAAGGTTCTTTTAGCAGCTTGGTTTCTATACAAATGTTTGGTGAAGTCAAAGATCAGCCGAAGAAGACAAAGAAGGAGTACATCTCTCAAAGCGGATTGAAGATAGTCTCCTCAGCCTAAAGCCAAGCATGCCCAAGTGATCAACACCATCAGCCAGGATGGTGTCAATCACATGTCTCTCAGGAGTATGAAGGTGTTCTCACATCTTCAAGGAGCAGCCGAAGATTTCTCAAGTCTTCGGTAGCCAATCATCTCTCCTTAGAGTATAAAGGTGTTCTCACATCTTCAAGGAGCAGCCGAAGATTTCTCAAGTCTTCGGCAGCCAATCATCTCTCCTTAGAGTATGAAGGTGTTCTCACATCTTCAGGAGCCAAAGATCTTTCAAGTCTTCGGCAGTCTATGCTTAAGGATTTCTTTCAAACACATTATACTTTTCTGTCAAAGTATATTGTGATATCTTGCATATCGACATGGACCTCATCTGGAGATCAGATAAAGCAAGTTTTGTCTACTACACCATTTTAAGGAAAGGTCTCTACCATCCTTCTGCAGGTCAACACTTGAAGCCAAAACACCTGAAGACAAAAGGTACATCCTGTACCTTGTACCTTGCTGAAGACCTGTGTCCTACCTTGCTGAAGACCTGTGTCCATCCTTTGCTCAACAGGTGTCCCATGCATTTAATGCATGAGGCACTATAAATATGGAGGATGGTTTAACATGCAAGATAACCAGCTCTCAAGCATTCAAGCTCTCTAAGTGCACTGGCATTCTCTCTCTAAGAAGTTCTTATTGTTTTCTAAGTGTTTTACAATTGTTCTTCATTCCTCTTAGTGTAAGATTGTTTGAATAGATTTCATCTATTCTTCTTCCGCAACAATCAAAAGTTTTCTATGTGTAATTCTTGATTTCAAATCAATAAGAATTAAAGTAAGTGAAAAACTGTGTGTATTGTATTCAACCCCCCTTCTACAATACTTTGCTTATTTATTTACTGCTATTTGGGACCAACAAATACCCAATAAAGTCACTATCTCCAAACTGCGGAAGACTTCACCAACTACTTACACTTGCTCAACGCTAAGGCTTAACTCTTCATAGCTGCTAGAACCAAACCCCCCAACCGGTACCTGATGCATATGCCGACAAATAAAAAGGTTAGGCTTAACGCCTAGTGAGTTCAAGAGTTTTACATAAGTAAACACGTTTAAGATAATGAACTTTACTCAAAATCATAACCTTTCAATTGATGCACTTTAAAACGTGGAAACACTCCTTTCCAAAGTCATGCGCTTTCAAAGATGAACACTTCACTTTAGAACATGCTTTATAAATTGATGCAACTTAACTAATTTGAAACATGACTCATCATCAAACCATGTATATCGTACGTCTGAAAACATGGACACTAGGTCCAATACTCACGCGACTGTAAAGACACAATGACAATAAAATAAGACGTCCTTAATTTAAATTACTGATAGCCGACAACGGGGGAGACCCGTATCCGTTGAGAGTGGAGGAAACACAAAATATACCACCCATGCAACGTTAATCGCATGACACCTCCCGACATCACAGCCTGGTGTCCCTACGACTCCTTTACAAGTGTCACCCCAAGTCAGTTGACCTTGATGGATCATTCCGAAGAACTCCATCCCGAAGGCCCGACACGCTTAAAGACTACCTCCCAGGCATTACTTCAAGCGGCGGAGGTCCTAGCGCCTACTATTCCGGTAGCACTAGCCGACTCAACCCTCCTAGCGACCACTTGTAAAGTTTCCGGTCATAAAACATGGGTACCAAAGTTCAACCCTGCAATACCCAATTGACCATCCAACACAGACTGACTCGCGTGCCTATGGATCCATTACACACTGTCTAGCGTTACATGACTCCAACTGAAAGACCAAAGATCCCAAAACATGTAACTCACCAATGGCACAAATTAAGTGTCATCATACTCGAAACCCACGACGGTTAAAAATCCGGACAAATGTCCACACGACTCATTTAGTCAAAGTCGAGTCGAAGGCCCAACACTTCACGTAAATACCCAAATAAAAATCGATATAAATATTGGAACACGCTTGACCCACTATTATGCAAACACGACCAAAAGTATAATTAACTCAAAACTCATCCTTGGTTGAGACCAAACCATTCTCCAAATGAACTCGTACCCTTATATTTTTAAAATGCCTCTTAATACAATAATATGCACTTCCGAAAAGGTTTATAAGCTAAATACACAAGTTGACACTTACATTAAATGGACCCCATATATATATATATGCAAAATTATCAATGAAACATGTCAACATGGTTTATTCACCAAAATTTCCAAAAATCCCAAAAGGGGCAATTCACCAAGTTTGTAAAACTAAACATTTCAAAATAACCAAAACTTATCAGGTGATCAACAGTTAACAATTTCATGTAAAACACAAAACACTTTAAAATGAACAATTTGGCATGTACACCATTTTCACAAATCAACTTGAACTCACTTTGCAATATTTAGGCTAAATCTAGGTTTCACCCAACGAGCTCTTTTGAATGCCACTTGAATCCTCAAGTCGAGGACCTCTAAAATCTAGATACAAACGTACCAAACCACTTAGAAACATTCCCCAAACATTACTTACTAAAATCCTCGACGAGATCAAAACCCTAGTTTCCCCAAAACCATCAAATTCGAGATTTCAGAAATCAAACACTAAGAACCCATTAATGGAGCATTTATAACTTTACTACAAGAAATCTTACCATTTTTAGTGATGAGACTTTCCGAGGACACCCTTTCCAACTCTTCAACCCGAGCTTCCACACGTTGAACATGATGAGGAAGATGAAGATGGGGGTCCTTGATGTCTAACTTTTACTCTTAAGCTTGACGTCGGTTTACCACCAAGATATCCAAGTATTTGAGCTAAAATACATCACAACATTAAAGGGGTGGTGCTAAGTCGTTCTTGAGAGATTTGGAGAGGGTTTGGAACTGATTTGGGTCAGAAGAAATGAGAAGAACACTGAAAATCACGACTTTAAGGGGCTTGGTGTAACACCCCGAAATTTCATTGGTTAAATTAGATCTTTTTGATTTTCTTTTTGGGCTTGAATCTTTAATTTTATAATTTGAATGGATGAATGATTTATCTACGAGTCCAACGGTTCTTTCCGTAGCGAAAACGGAGCTATATCGAAGAAGTTATGACCAAATCGGGATTTGACCAAATGAGAAGAAGTCTGATGGGTTTCTGTGTGCGGCGCACGACCCGTGCGCCATCCTTCATTAAAAACGCATGGGTCGTGCGCATGAGGCAGTAACCCAGTGCGGGGTTAAATGAATATTTACCCAAATCTCAATCATTTCTCATTCTCTATCTTTCAAATTTTCTCTCCCAAACCCTCCATGTTCATTTACTTCACCTAGGGCTTCTTCAACCACCAAACCAACACCATTGATTGCTAGAGTCAAGGTTCCCATCCAAGGTTTCGGTTTGAAAGCTTCACCAACCTCATCTTCATCTTCTCCAACCATCTTCCACCATTGTTGACCATATTTTGAGGTTTTTCAATAAACCTACTTGTAAGTCATTCTAACCTTTTCTAAACCATGGAATAAGTTATAAAAGCTCCATTGATGGTTTTCTAGTGTTTGATTTCTCTAAATTTCGGTTTGGATGATTTTGGGAGTTTTGGGTCAAAACTAGGGTTTTGTCCAAAGTAGAGATTTTGATAACCAAGTGTTTGGTGATCAATTATTTATGGTGGAAAACGTATATTTATGGTTGGAACCTTGTGAATCTAGGTTTTGGAAGATTTGGTTTGAAGAACCAAGTTTCTTCAAAGAAAGCTCTAAGTGGGTAAATACTAGATTTAGCTTAAATCTAGCAAGGTGAGTTTACTAAACTTTGTTAAAACTAGATACACATCATATTCTTCTATTATTGTTATTTACCTCTATATGTTCAATTATTTGGGAATTTTTCCTATGAAGAAATGTCGGAAATAGGGTTATGTGTGAAATGCCATGTGTTACTCTAAATATGCAAGTATTTGGGGGATTTTCTCTTGAATGTGTAAATGTGTACTTTGTTATGATACATATATAATGCATGATGAGCATGATTATCTTTTGGGCCTCATAATGGTCTTATGTGATAGGATGGTAACATAGTACCCATGGTTGGTATCGAAATGTATTGGTTGAAATATACCTCAAGACCTCCTATATAATATGTCGGACGAACCAAGTCAGTAGACACTAGGAGGATGTAGTCTTGGGCGCCACCGTGATGGTATGTGCCTAGACCTCCGCCATCCGGGGTAATGCCATGGTTGTAGTCCTCGGATGTGCCGGGCCTTTCGGGTGTCTCTTGTTATAGGGCATCAAGGTATATCGACTATTTGGGTGGAACTTGATTGGTGCTATAGGTCTCCCCTATTGACTCCACATTTGTTGAACTATGGTTAACTGCTGATAAGAAATGTAATTGTTCTTCTATGCTTATTATTGTTCAACTCACTAGGCCTTTTGGCCTAACACTTGTTTGGTGTCGATGTGTATCTCAGGTTCTAGCGGCGCCGGTCCTAAGCAGGGTTAGTTGCCTTGGGGTGAGAGCTTGGGGATTTTGCACACGGACGCGTTATACTTTTGGATATAGACCGTTTGGGTCTATAGACGACAACCCTTTTTGTAATCTCTTTTCTAGTTGTAGAAATTAGATTAGTTGGTTGTTGTTTTGTCCGTTAAATTACAATTGTGATTAAACAGGTTATTAAATTAAATTCCCCATTTTTGGGAGGCTCTTGCTATGGCAATTCTTACCACTTCTCCTCTTTTGGAAAGTTTTTGTTATCCCTATTTTAGGGTGTTACAAGTTGGTATCAGAGCTTTAGTTTAAGTGAACTAGGTATTTCTTAGCATATCTAGATTTAAGCTTTAGACTTTATGACTTCACTGTCCACTTGGGTAGAAATCCTAGGTGGGGAGAGTGTTAGGATTACAGAATACTCTAGTTAAAAGTTGTGATGATGGTGACAAGAATTCTTGTGTATAGTTCGTTCATAATCTCACTTAGCTACTGCTATTATGAATGCATTGTTACGTGAGCATACTTGGTTTACTATTATTATGATAATTGATGAAAGTAGTAGTACATACAATGAGTTCAACTCGCTTAGTCTTTTCTCAACCTATTTCTTGTACGTGCATGACAGATTATCAATGGTAAACACTCGAAGTAGATTACCGGACATGCCTGAAGGACAACCTGAAGTGGAATCTACAGTGGTACGACCCCCGGTGGGGGTAACCTTCGATGACATTCCTATACCCAGAATCTTGGCAGGAGGGCCTGAGCACATCCCGCGCCGGAACCTCAACACCGGTGACGCCATCTTGAAGGAAGTTACCATGGAGACCCGGCTTCGGGATAGCATGATGTTGGCCATGAATGCGGCCTTGGCTCAACAACAGTTGGCCATGACTTCGGCCATGACCCCACAACAAGAGTTTTTCATGAAACTCTTAGAGGATCGAGACGCAAGTAACCGTCAACCCGAGACTATGGCGGAAAACGTTATTGTGGGGTCGGGTGGACCGAATGTGGTGACGGTCGAGTAACCATCCGCTGAGGGAATCAGGACGAAGACTAAAGGGTGCACTTACAAGACGTTTCTGGGGTGTCACCCTAAGGAGTTTGCGGGTTCCGATAGCCCGATTGTTTGTATGTATTGGCTCAAGGAAGTAGAGATGGCCTTTGAGGCTAGTGAGTGTGATCCCTCCCAACGGGTTAAATTTTCTTCTCAACTACTTCGGGGACAGGCTCTGATTTGGTGGAATCTCACCCGATCTGTTCTCACTCAGGAAGTTCTGGCTAAGCTAACTTGGCCGATGTTCAAAGGGAAGATCATGGACAAATACTATAACGAGCGCTCGTTGGACAAGCTAGAGCGGGAGTTCCGAAATCTGAGGAAAGGGACTCTGTCCATTGTCGAATACTCCAGACTCTTCATGGAGAAACTGAATTTGGTGGGACATCTGGTCCCCGATGAAAGGTCAAATATTAAGGCCTATCAACAAGGTTTACCGGCCGAGATGCGAACGGTGGTAAGGAATGCTAGGGGCTCGACCTTACAAGAGGTCATTGAGGAGTCTTTGCTCATTGAGGACGATATCAATGCGGGGAAGGAAGAAAGAAGTCAGACTGGTGAGAAACAAAAGTGGGAAGGGCCATCTGGGCCCGTTCGTCAATCAAGACCTTTTGTAAGCGGGAGATCGAGTGATCACCGTCGCGAGGATCGGTGGTGCCACAAATGCAAGTCAAAGCACTCGGGGCCTTGCGCTCCAAGAATTTACTCCGGTCCAACAGGGTGTGCCAAGTGTGGTAAGAAGAACCACACGATGAGAGAGTGTCCCATCCGGGGGCCGGTATGTTTTGAGTGCAGAGAACCGGGCCACATGAAGAGGGATTGCCCAAAGCTAGTTGGAGGAATTGGTGGAAATTATGTGGGTTCGACGGCTAGAGTCGAGCAACCACCAAGGGCACCGAGTCGAGCTTTCCGGATGACTACCGAGGAAGCAAAAGAGGTCGCGGATGTTGTTTCGGGTACGTTTCTAGTAAACTCCTTGCCTGCTCGTGTTTTGTTTGATTCGGGTGCTACATGTTCCTTTGTGTCGGATGCTTTCTGCAAACGATTCACCACTCCTATTAGTGTTCTTCCCGATGCGTTAGTAGTAGAAATAGCTAATGGGAATCAAGTGATCATTCGTGACCGTTTTTGTGATTGCACGCTAGAGATCGATGGGAATTCTTTTGGATTGGATTTATTGCCTATGGCTATAGGAGGATTTGACGTAGTCATAGGTATGGATTGGTTAGTAAGGCATAAGGCGGACATCTTATGTTCCAAAAATATGATCCAAGTGCCATTACCGGAAAATGGTGTGGCTACCATTTATGGAGAGAAAGGAAAGAGGAATAATCCTATCATCTCATCTCTTAAGGCTCACAAGTTTTTAGTGAAGGGCTACCCTTCGTACTTGGCCTACGTTGTAGACGCAAAGAAAGAAAAGAAGTCGGTGGAAGATGTGGAGGTAGTTCAAGATTATCCGGACGTCTTTCCGGAAGACTTACCCGGATTACCGCCGGAACGGCAAGTGGAGTTCCAGATTGACCTCACACCGGGAGCAACTCCGATAGCTCGTGCTCCGTATCGTTTGGCACCGACAGAAATGAAAGAGATGATGGCGCAACTTCAAGAGTTGTTAGAGAAGGGCTTCATTCGACCAAGCTCGTCACCTTGGGGAGCATCGGTTTTGTTCGTGAAGAAGAAGGATGGATCCATGCGGATGTGTATCGACTACCGAGAGCTAAACAAGGTCACGGTGAAGAATAAGTATCCTCTTCCTCGTATCGACGATCTTTTTGATCAACTCCAAGGAGCGGGATGTTTCTCAAAGATTGATCTTCGGTCCGGATATCATCAAGTGAGAGTGAAGAACGAAGATATTCCGAAGACGGCTTTCCGAACGAGGTACGATCATTATGAGTTTTTGGTGATGCCTTTCGGCTTAACCAACGCTCCGGCCGTATTCATGGATCTGATGAACCGTGTGTGTCGCCCATTCTTGGATAAATTCGTGATCGTCTTCATCGACGATATTTTAATATATTCAAGGGATGAGTCCGAGCATGGAAAACACTTACGGGAAGTATTGGAAGTTCTAAGGAGGGAGAAACTATTCGTAAAGTTCTCGAAGTGCGAATTTTGGCTCCAAGAGGTGCAATTCTTGGGGCATGTGGTATCAAAGGACGGGGTAAAAGTGGATCCGGCAAAGATCGAGGCAATGATGAGTTGGAAGCCTCCTACAAGTCCAACAGATATCCAAAGCTTCTTGGGTTTGGCGGGTTACTACCGGCGTTTCATTCAAGATTTCTCGAAGATAGCTACACCGCTCACTTCTCTTACAAGGAAGAACGCTAAGTTTCTTTGGACCGATGCACAAGAGCAAGCCTTTCAGACGCTTAAGAGAAAGTTGTGCGAAGCTCCGATCTTGTCCTTACCCGAGGGATCGGAAGATTTTGTGGTGTTTAGTGACGCTTCCAAGATGGGACTTGGGTGTGTCCTAATGCAAAGGGGGAAAGTAATCGCCTATGCATCGCGGCAATTAAAGGATCATGAGAAGAATTATCCGACTCATGATTTGGAGTTGGCGGCGGTAGTTTTCGCGTTAAAATTGTGGCGACACTACTTGTATGGGACCAAGTGTACTCTTTTCACGGATCACAAGAGTCTCAAGTACATCTTCGATCAAAAGGAACTCAACATGCGACAAAGAAGATGGCTCGAGCTTTTGAAGGATTACGATTGTGACCTACTATATCATCCCGGTAAGGCCAATGTGGTGGCGGATGCATTGAGCCGAAGGAGTTATGATAGAGGTGTAAAAATGTCCCTTACAAGAATCGACGTGGTATCAAGTTTGCTGGAGAATATCAAGTCAAGTCAAGTGGAAGCACTTAAAGAAGAGAACCTCAAAGCTGAAGTCATGGTGAAGCAAAAGAAACTTCTATCGGAAGACGGTCGGGGACTCAAGCTCTTTCAAGGGCGGATTTGGGTGCCGAAGTTGGGGGGGGAATCGGAAGTTGCTTCTTGAAGAAGCGCATAAGTCGAAATATTCTATACATCCCGGTAGCACCAAGATGTATAGAGATTTAAAGTTAATTTATTGGTGGCCGGTGATGAAGCTAGATGTGTCTAGCTATGTGTAGAAGTGTGTCACGTGCCTTCAAGTCAAGGCGGAACATCAAAGACCGTATGGAAGTTTACAACCGTTGTCCATTCCCGAATGGAAATAGGACAACATTACTATGGATTTCGTGACGAAATTACCGAAGACCTTGCATGGTCACGACCCCATTTGGATAATTGTTGACCGGTTGACCAAGAGCGCGCATTTCCTTGCAATGCGGGAGACCTTGCCAATGGAGAAATTGGCCAAGATTTATATTGATGAGGTGGTATCAAGGCACGGAGTTCCGCAATCTATTGTATCGGATCGGGACAGCCGATTCACTTCGAACTTTTGGGCTAGTCTGCAAAAGGAGTTGGGTACTCGACTGAATTTGAGCACGGTGTACCATCCTCAAACGGATGGCCAAAGCTAGAGGACAATACAGACCTTAGAAGATATGTTGAGGTCGTGTGTTATCGACTTTGGAGAAAGTTGGGATTCACATCTACCGTTGGTAGAGTTTGCGTATAACAACAGTTACCATTCTAGTATTGGAATGGCACCGTTCGAGGTTTTGTATGGGCGGAAGTGCCGAACTCCAATTTGCTGGTTAGAAGCGGGCGAAAAGCAATTCGCCGAGCCAGAAATAGTGCAAGAGACGGCGGACAAGGTGAGGGAGATCCGAGAAAGGCTAAAGGCGGCTCAAGACCGACAAAAGAGTTATGCGGAGAAGAAGAGAAGGCCGATTGAGTTTCAAATGGGTGATCGGGTCATGTTGAAGGTGTCTCCGTTGAAAGGGATCATACGTTTCGGGAAGCGCGGGAAGCTTAGTCCTCGTTTCCTTGGACCATTTGTTATTTTGGAAAAAATTGGTTTACATGCCTACCGGTTGGATTTACCACCGGAAATGGAGGGAATACATCCCACGTTTCACGTATGTTACCTTAGAAAGTGTCTAGCCGAAGAGGAAAGCGTGATTCATTTGTCGGAAATTCGTGTGGACAATGGGAATCGTTGTGTAGAAGAACCGGAAGCGATTTTAGAATCAAAGGTAAAGAAGTTGAGGCATAAGGACGTAATTATGGTTAAAGTCCAATGGAAACATCATCGGGGTGCTAATGTTACTTGGGAATCCGAAGAGGATATGAAGTTGCGATACCCTCACTTGTTTAGTTAGGGTAAGATTTCGGGACGAAATCCTCGTTAGGTGGGGAGGATTGTAACACCCCAAAATTTCATTGGTTAAATTAGATCTTTTTGATTTTCTTTTTGGGCTTGAATCATTAATTTTATAGTTTGAATTGATGAATGATTTATCTACGAGTCCAACGGTTCTTTCCGTAGCGAAAACGGAGCTATATCGAAGAAGTTGTGACCAAATCGGGATTTGACCAAATGAGAAGAAGTCTGATGGGTTTCTGTGTGCGGCGCACGACCCGTGCGCCATCCTTCATTAAAAACGCATGGGCCGTACGCATGAGGCAGTAACCCAGTGCGGGGTTAAATGAATATTTACCCAAATCTCAATCATTTCTCATTCTCTATCTTTCAAATTTTCTCTCCCAAACCCTCCATGTTCATTTACTTCACCTAGGGCTTCTTCAACCACCAAACCAACACCATTGATTGCTAGAGTCAAGGTTCCCATCCAAGGTTTCGGTTTGAAAGCTTCACCAACCTCATCTTCATCTTCTCCAACCATCTTCCACCATTGTTGACCATATTTTGAGGTTTTTCAATAAACCTACTTGTAAGTCATTCTAACCTTTTCTAAACCATGGAATAAGTTATAAAAGCTCCATTGATGGTTTTCTAGTGTTTGATTTCTCTAAATTTCGGTTTGGATGATTTTGGGAGTTTTGTGTCAAAATTAGGGTTTTGTCCAAAGTAGAGATTTTGATAACCAAGTGTTTGGTGATCAATTATTTATGGTAGAAAACGTATATTTATGGTTGGAACCTTGTGAATCTAGGTTTTGGAATATTTGGTTTGAAGAACCAAGTTTCTTCAAAGAAAGCTCTAAGTGGGTAAATACTAGATTTAGCTTAAATCTAGCAAGGTGAGTTTACTAAACTTTGTTAAAACTAGATACACATCATATTCTTCTATTATTGTTATTTACCTCTATATGTTCAATTATTTGGGAATTTTTCCTATGAAGAAATGTCGGAAATAGGGTTATGTGTGAAATGCCATGTGTTACTCTAAATATGCAAGTATTTGGGGGCTTTTCTCTTGAATGTGTAAATGTGTACTTTGTTATGATACATGTATACATGTCTTGACATGATGATGGTTTCTAGTTGGAATGCCTTTATGGTAACATATATAATGCATGATGAGCATGATTATCTTTTGGGCCTCATAATGGTCTTATGTGATAGGATGGTAACATAGTACCCATGGTTGGTATCGAAATGTATTGGTTGAAATATACCTCAAGACCTCCTATATAATATGTCGGACGAACCAAGTCAGTAGACACTAGGAGGATGTAGTCTTGGGCGCCACCGTGATGGTATGTGCCTAGACCTCCGCCATCCGGGGTAATGCCATGGTTGTAGTCCTCGGATGTGCCGGGCCTTTCAGGTGTCTCTTGTTATAGGGCATCAAGGTATATCGACTATTTGGGTGGAGCTTGATTGGTGCTATAGGTCTCCCCTATTGACTCCACATTTGTTGAACTATGGTTAACTGCTGATAAGAAATGTAATTGTTCTTGTATGCTTATTATTGTTCAACTCACTAGGCTTTTTGGCCTAACACTTGTTTGGTGTCGATGTGTATCTCAGGTTCTAGCGGCGCCGGTCCTAAGCAGGGTTAGTTGCCTTGGGGTGAGAGCTTGGGGATTTTGCACACGGACGCGTTATACTTTTGGATATAGACCGTTTGGGTCTATAGACGAAAACCCTTTTTGTAATCTCTTTTCTAGTTGTAGAAATTAGATTAGTTGGTTGTTGTTTTGTCCGTTAAATTACAATTGTGATTAAACAGGTTATTAAATTAAATTCCCCATTTTTGGGAGGCTCTTGCTATGGCAATTCTTACCACTTCTCCTCTTTTGGAAAGTTTTTGTTATCCCTATTTTAGGGTGTTACACCTGGCACACCCTGGCGACATTGCCAGGCGACAATGCCAGTGGCATAGTCGCTAGGCATAGTCGCTGGAGTGTACCAGCCCTCGGTACCTCCTCAGTGATTGTGACATGCGACTATGACACTGTCATAGTCGCCAGTCATTGTCGCAGAACCCCTCCCAAGTCCCAAAACTCGACTTTTCCAACGCCAATACTCCCGATACTCCTAGGGACTTTAAATAACACATTTCCCAACAAAACCCCACTGTTTACAAGTCACAGAAACGTCCGGGTGATAATTACTTACCGAAAATTACAGGTGTTACAAAAGAGATTAGGGAAGAAATGCAGTACACAAGATTTACAATGGTTCGTCCAACTTGGCTACGTCTACTGAGACACTTCTCATGTCACTTCACTATTATTGTTCTTCAAAGAACAAAACAGTACACTATAATATTACAAGGAGTATATCAAACACAACCTTTTGCAAAAAGGAGAACACTCAAACCTTGCACAAAAGGAAGAATCACTTAAGTGTGATAGGTGTAGGGAGATATAACTCAAACCTCACACAAAGACGATAAATTTCAAATGATTAGTATAGGGAGAAAACTTCTCAAACCTAACACTATGCTTAAACACTTTAAAAAATATGTACAACGCTTATCCAAAGATTAGGAAATTGGAGTTGTTTAGCTCACACCACTTACAATAAAGAAGAATTTATTAGGTTGATAAAATGGTGGTGTAATAATATCTCAAATGGATATAGATTGATTTAGAAAAAGCTATTCATAAACTTGAAGAACATGTAGATGTTCTTGAGGTGTTTTTGAGAGAGATTAGAGAAAGAGATATGATTTTTTGGACTAAAAAGTATCTCAAAGGGTTCTTGTGAACGATGGATAAAAACGCTAACTTTATACAACCATTTTGAAATTTCAGGTTCAAGTTCTTATAGACCAGGTCTACTCATGCTAAATCAAGTAGCTTGACGTCCATGATTGAGCTAGACAAAATCCAGTCTGTACGACTGTGTCGATCATGCACATTGATACTGATTGACTGGACCAACTGAATCAGAATGGGTGCAATCATGTTAATAAAAGAGTTCGACTAGAGCTAGTCTAGTCCGACCGAATATAATCATGCACATTGGAACCGGTAGAGTTAAAATGGGTTTAGTCACGTTAATATAAAACATAGACCGAATCTAATATAATCCGATTGAAAGCAAGATAAATTTGATTATATCAAAAACATATCCATCTATTTAATTACACTGATAAACAAAAAAATCCAAAATAAGATATATATATATATATATATATATATATATATATATCTTGAATCCCAATCTGCCCAAAAATAGCCACAACTAGTTTATCTAAATAACTTCCATAATGTTGCCCATGAACCTTTTAAAGTGAAAATATGAACTTAATTCCGTATATACCACTCACCTGCACCGCTGTTTGAAAAAACTAATAATTAGATTAATTAAATATATAATAATTAGATTCATTAAATATATAATAAAATGATTAAAACTGAAAATAAGTAAATTTATTTACTTTGCTTGTTGAAGCACTTCCCTCCACATTTTGTTGATTGTCACCGACTTTGCCAACAATTAGTGAATTTAGCTTAGACTCCAATGATGAAAACTTTCAATCTATGTCGCACTCCAACTTATATATATTGGTTTTCATTTCTTTCTCCAACTTAGATCCAATGGATTTCATGTCATGTTCATTCTTGGTTTCTAAATCTTCAAATTTCGCATCTACATACATCTTTAGTTCATTGACCAAAAACGAAGTGTCTATAGTCACTCTCTCTATTTGACATGGTCTAGATGGACTTGGTATGCTAAATCCTTTCATGTCACCAATATCACAAGTGTTATCACTTATCAGGAGAAGAACTATTTATCTAAACAGAAGTTCGAATAGTTTGATCAACATGGGTAGTTCCACCCATGTATATGGGGATCAAAAGCATCAACAACATCATCGTGCCACGTGATTGGGCGCCCTGAAAGCATTTGGTTTGTCAATTCCGTCAACATTTATCTCAACATGTTCATTATCATCATCATCATTATATATGTTACTAAATCCTTGCATATAAGGTGATTGTAATTCTTTGTCAGATGGTGTAAAAAGACCAATTATATCTTGAAATATAAGAAATTAAGATGTCATGTTAAAAAACTTGATTTATTCATAATTAAGCATCACATACAAAAAAAAAACATTGTTATAATAACACTTAAGTTGCAACGTGATTTGCCCAAGGACGTCATTATATCACTATATTGTTTTGATTCCCAAATAGTCTTCCAATTGCAAACTCTTGGAACTTTTTCGACATCATGTTCCAATTGTCGAGCAAAAACATTTGCAATAGTAGGTATACACTATTATACTAATATCTATATTCAAGAAAAGTTTAACATATAAAGAACCCAGATTGAGACAAAGTAGAAAAAATTCGGTTACCGCTAATGAAAACACAAAACCATTATAAGAGATTGTGGAATCCCATCTTCGAACAACTTTTGTGCTTTCTCTTCAATTGACTTTGTAAGTAGCCTACGTAAGTGTAAAAAAGAGGCTTTCCCCAAGAATACTGAACAAACATTTCAGTATCATCCACCATTCTCAAAAAAAGGATCAATACCACTAGTGGATTTGTCCCCTTGAAAAAGAACCGCAAAAGGAATAAAAGCATGGTTGTTTTTATCTTTTCCATGTTCATACCGCTAACACTTTGTGATCTTTTTCTCTTTTACTTGGTGCACATCTCCTTCAATTTTCTTTCAACATCTCTAATAGTGATAGTAGTATGCTGACAGAAATGTTTGTTCCTAAAATCTTGAGATTTAGCCTGCTCTTCAGAACCCGTAAGATAGTCTGAACATCTTAATCCTGATATTAGTGCGTATACTAAAACTGAGAATCTGATTGGTTTTCCATTCACAATAAACCATATTTCGTTCCCTCTTCTACATTTGGCTCATCGAAGGAGTAGCAACCACATCATTTGACTTGAGTACTGATAATTAGTATGGACATCAAGAAAGTGGCCGAAAAGCAAGCTTGTCTTAAATCATTCTAACTCAGTTGAATCATCACCCAAATCCTTAACAATAGTCTCCACAACTTGGAAGGATGCCCAATAATATTGTTGCAGAATATTGATCCCTCGAATGGATTATGTAATGACAGTAGATTGATATGCAGAGGCTTTCAGCAAAACAAAGGGAATCAGTAAAGCTCAAGGACCGGAATCAGTATTCTCACACGGACAACTTTACGTAGCATTCTCCAAAGGGATATCACGAGGCAATACAAAGGTGTTAGTAAAGCCTGCAACAAAAATTCAATCGTGTTGGAGTCTACACATCAAACGTCGTCTATCAAGAAGTTTTACGTGATGAATAACATATAATAAACATTGATATTATTATACATTTGGTACAATATGTTCCAACTAAAATCATTGTGTGTTTTTTGTAGGACATATTCCCTGATGAGTGCTTCACGAAAACTAAACGACATTTTGATATACGAATATGCATTATTTTCATATGATTGCATTTATGTTTGTTTATTCAAGAATTTCAATTTTTGTAATAAGTTTTGATCATATAGGTTTGGAAGTTCAATACTCATGCAGTTATTTTTCCAAGATATCTTGCTAATACACCATATTAACCTTCAATTTTATATATTAGTCGACTTGCTAATTAACCATGCAAACTCATGAAATAAAATCAAAAGTAACAGAGAAACATGATTAAGGACTAAACCAATGTTTTAGAATTATGATTTATCCGCGCTACACCCCGTAGGTACACAACTAGTGTATGTATATGTACGTATGTATGTAGTAGATATATGTATGTACATGTGCTATCTATATATTCATACATATACACACAAGATCTATAAATTCATATACATGTGTTCATACATTTATAGATATACATGTAGCATCTATACAGTCATACAAACTATATGTATCGATAACAATACATGTACATTAGTTATGCATACACTACTAAAAATGGGACTTTCAATAGAGGCAATAGGATTGTATTATTGGTTCGAATATGCAAAACTCGGATCATAATTCATAACTATAAAATAGCAAAAGATGTCTATAAAGAATAATGTTGCTTAACTATATATGTATAGTTACACATAGACACTTGTGAATAAAAACTCATAAATGTATATGAATTCAAAATATGTAACAAGGCACTCTAAAATATTAATGTATATTAGCTTCAAAAAGGGCAAAAACATGATTTTCTAAAAACTTCTGTCAGGAAAATTGAAGAGAAATCATATAACGCGTTACGTAGGAAATCGGTCTGAAAATTATAAAAATATATAATTTGTCTTTTTAGATGTTTAAATATAAATGAAAAGTTGATTTTTAAAAGGGAAATTGGCTCAAATAGCCACATTACTCGGCCAATTGCATCTCCTAGCCATTTCTCTCCCAGATTGACCAAAATAGACCTAGGTCCGCAATGGCGGACCTGCAGGTCCACCTGCACCACCATGCAGGAAAAGACAAAAAAAATTGGCGGTCCAAACTAGATCCGCAACGGGTTGGGTCGGTAGGTCCGCCACCCGACCCAGGTCCGCCACATGTCACGATCTGATGCCACAACAGATCCGCCATTGCGGACCTAGGCTAGGTCCGCCATTTACCATGTTTTTGTTGATTTGTTTGTTTTTTGACGTATGTTTTCGTTGCGAAGCTGCATTATTTTGGTCCTATATAATTGTCAGATATACAGTTTAGTGGTTGAATGCATTGAAGCATTTTGAACAAAGTTGAAACCGTGAAGTTTTCCCCAAAAATAGCAAGCCTAAAAACGGAACGTAAGCAATTTTGCTTTATGAGAAAACATGTAATTTGTTTTTTTAGATGTTTAAATACAAATGAAAACTTGATCTTTAAAATCATATAATGCATTATGTCACAGATTTCCGACATACGTTTAAAATTAATTAAAAATTGTTTTCAAAAACTATATAACATATTCCATCGGAAATCCGTCAAGTTCTTCCGATGGATTCTTAGAATTAATTACAATCTTGTTTTTTAAAAACATATATCGCGTTCCGTTCGAAATTCTTACAATTTTCCAACGAATGTTTAAAATTAATTAGAGAATTGTTTTCTAAAATCATATAATGTGTTCCGTCAGAAAATTGGTCGAAATTCGTCTATGGATTTTTAAAAATTATTAAATATTTATTTTTAATTCACTGTCAAAAAAATCACCATCGGTTAACCCAAAATGTAAACCTTCTAGATAAAAAAAAGTATAGCTATGATGGTAAATATGATGAACAAATTTACTAGTGGATAAAATAGTAATCACTTAAACAAAGTGTCTATCCAAACAAATACAATACCCTATAAACCCAATAGATCGGCCTCATTCACATGATAAAAGGTTGTGTTTTAGCGATTATATGTCATAAATCCTTCAAATTTCAGTCTAATTTGTGTAAAATAAAACAATAATACTAATATGTAACATTAATCGTAAGTTGTAAATGTAAAGTAAATTGAAAAAATCAGATTATACCTTGATACATTGTAATTTGAAACTGTAATTCCGAGACCACCGATTCCAACAATCTGGAGAAGATCAAAACGGATAAATTCGTACTCTTTAAGATCGATCGAAACACTTAAAACGTAAGTGATATGCTGATCGGAAAAAGAACAGCCTCGCCTGTACTAGTCACCGGCGCTGGAGTAATACAGACGGAGCTTTCAGACGGCAGTTTACAGAAAGAAAATGAAGGAATTTGGTCAAAATGGTGTCGTTTTGATGAGAGTGAGGTGATGAAAGTATGATGGCTGAGTTTCTAGGTTAAACCAGAGAGCTCTTGTTAGTTGTTACTACTTTTTGGGATTATTTTACCACAGTTGGTTTTTTCTCTTTGTAAAGGAAGTTGGGCTTTTAAAGAAGCACCAAAGGTCCATGTTGGTATCACCAGTTTTCTTTTGGAATTTATTTATTTATTTTTGGAAAGAGTGTTCTAAGTTAGAGCATCCACAATCAAGAGGTTCATGATTTTGCTAAATCATCTTTCTCTTTGTCATATCAGTTTTCTCTTTCCTACTCATTTTATAAACCTTTCACTCTTAATCATGGACCGGTTCATGATTTATATAATAAAAAACTATAATATTAATTTCATAACAATTAAGAATTACTTATTATAATTAAAATATAACAACTATAAATTAAAATTATAAAAATCATAAAAGAATAAAAGATAATAAATAAAAAGTCATAAAAGAAATTAATTTTAATTCAACAAAAATAATCAAATTAATTTATTAATTAATTAAAAAAAGTAATTAAGTACAAAATTTGTATATTTTCCAGTTTATTATATATAAATTTGTATAGGTAAAAATTAAAATTTAATCTATGTTATTAAATTATTTTCAATTGATTACTAATTAAAATTTTCTTTGATAAACACACTACTTTAATGGATATGCATATAATTATATAAATGTAAAACCATGTGGGCCATCACTTTAACCTCAAGGAACGGTTGCTCTGGAAGGACCGCTCCAATGAGGTGGCCAAAAACCTTATCAAAAAGAACCCATCGTTGTGGATGCCTTTATGTCTAAACTAATTATTTGGTAAATTATGACCATAAGGTATCAGCTCCGATAAAATCTCAGTTGCCACAATTGTTGTGTACGTCTGGATTCGAATCCTGGACATATAGGATATTCCACCATATCCCCCAGGGCTTAACCGGTACACCACCACCTTTGGTGTTTTTTTTTTTTTTTGGAAATTACTTAAAATAAATGTCTATAATTTAAATTATACATAGTTTTAAGAATGTATAATTGTTACATTTTTAAATAACTAAATGATATTTTTACTGTTGATAATAAAGAATGAAACTTTCTATATTTCATAATTAAGGGTAGATTAAAAAATTAAAAACTTATTTTAAAACAATCTAAAATAAAAATTCGGACACTTAGTTTACTCAGTAAGTTCTTACGGGGACATTTACCTTAGCCGATGAACATGACAAGAGCATAGAATCTTACCCGGTAAGATCGAGGATAAAGATGGAGAGTTTTACTCGGTAAGTGAGAGTGACAACTCTTACCTGGGTAAGCGCTTACCTAGTAAATTGTTGTATACAATACCATTATGATGATTACAATCTTACCCGGTAAAGTAAGGTAGTGTGTCAAGTTTTATTGATAACCGATTACTAGGTAAGCCATTTGAGTAAACGACCCCTTAATTTGGGATGGATTTTTTTTTTTTACTTTGAGCTAATTAAATTTATAAGATTCTTGCTTATTATTAAATCGAATAAACTTGTTAATATATAATTTGTATTGGCTCTAATGAAATTAATTAACATTTAATAAGTTCAAATTTTAAAATAATTATAATATGATCAGTGATGATTAAGGACCTGATTATTTATTAATCCAACCTTGTGGGGAATGTTGCAAGCATTGCAAAATCAACCTTTTTTTTAAGATTTTAATCGATTCAAACAATCATAAAGTATAAAATATTGTGTAAATATAAAGTTTAAAAACATCAAGACCCAAACACAATATTGTAAGCCAAAACCCACAAATGTCATACACACAATTAATATTGTAAGAACATAAAGAGATTAGAGAAGAAATGCACTACACAAGATATATTGTGGTTCACCTAACTTGGCTACATCCACACCGAGACATTTCTCATGTCACTTCATTATTATTGTTCTTTGAATGATAGATAAAAACCGTACATAAATAATCTTACAATGAATATATGAAACACTCAACCTTTTGCAAAAAGGAGAACACTCAAACCTTTCACAAAAGGAAAATCACTCAAGTGAAAGGTGTAGGGAGATATAACTAAACCTCACACAAAGATGATAAATCTCAAATAATTAGTGTAGGGGGAAAAGTTCTCAAACCTAACACAATGCTTATTTCTTAAACAATTTCAAAAATATGAACAACTCTAATCCAAAGATCAGGAAATATGAGTTGTTTAGCTCACACCACTTACAATAAAAGAGAACTTACAATGTTGATCAAATGGTGGTGTAATAATATCTCAAATGGAAAATGAACCGGTTAAGAACATTTCCGAGGCAACGAAATATTTGTTGCGAGAAGTCTAGAAGATTAATCCCGAAGATTTTGTTTCCGTTGTTCTCGCACTCAAGGCTCTGATTCAAATCGAAACAATTTCCGGTAAAGTTACTTTAATCTCTTACCCTTTCGAGTTTGATAAAATATTGCTCGTATGGAGACAGTCATGACAACCTCCGTTGGGATTTGAAGACTGGTCAAAAAATTTGAATTTTGGAGGCCAAGTTTTGAATCCAAACGTTTTCAAGAAACGAATGATCCGAATGAAGATATTTTTCAAGAGAACTCGAGGACGAGTTTTTTTCAAGTGAGGGTGACTGATACATGGAGAATTCAAGAGTTAATAAAAATTTCGAAAATAATTGGAAAAGAGGAAACCGAGATTGAAGAGAAAAACGAGCTCGAAAGAGGCTCAGAATTTGGCATAAAAAAAGAAACAGATTGAGAATTATAAACAGCGGGCGAAGCGAGTTGCAAGTGAGTTGCATTTGGCCTAACCCACATCACACTGTTTGGGCTTGCATGCGGCAATAGACGCCATATAACCGCCTAAGACACCAGTGGCGGATCCAGAAACTTAGGTGGATCCAGAAACTTAGGTGACTGGTCCTGAGGTATAAAAAATTCTGAAACCGAATAACTTACCCAAACCAAAACTATTTCGGGTTATCCGGTTTGTGGGTTAAAACTGTTCGGTTAACCAAACAAGGTAAACTTCGATTTCGATTATTTTTTTACCATATCGGTAAACCGAATAGCAAAGCATACTATTATTTAATTTATATACTTTCCTTCTAGATGAATTGGTTTGAACATATATAAAACTAAAATCACAAGAAAATGAGATATATTTAACAAAATCGAGATATATTTAACAAAATCATCAACCAAACATGGTAAAAAAATGACTGACAAGCAAGATAGTGGGAGTTCATTAAAACGGACTAAGTGATGGGGGGGAACCATTAAAAATGACTGGGGGAACTAAACACATAACAACGAAAAAAACAAAATTTTACCTATAAATTAAAAAAAAAAATTACAAATGAGCCCCCACCTTTACAAGGTTATGTCCGCCACTGTGGATACAATTCAATGCAGACGTCCTTATGTAGGGTTGCTCATGGGTTGGGTTGATCGGGTTGAATACTTTTCAACAACCCAACCCAATGTTGACGGTTTGAGAATTTTCAACCCAACCCAACCCAAACAAAAGTGTAACCCAACCCAACCCGTTCGGGTTGGTCGAGTTGTGTTTAAACAAAGTAAAAACAATATTTAATACACAAAAATAAGAAATATTATTCAAAAAAATATACGAGTTCATCAAATATTTAGGTATTATATATAGTTTTTCGTAAATTAGAGTCAATCGTACCTTTAATATCTCTGCAATTCAGTTACCGAATCGAGATTTATGATATTTGATCTCTATTTCTTTTTCTTGTATCGCAAAATTTAGGTTTTTAATATGATGTCGAATCCAGAAAACGTTCCTCATCAAGAAGTCGATCAATTATCGAATGACGAGGATATGATTGATGAAGATGAAGGTATATTTTGAACTTTTTTACTGTTTTGCGATTGATTAACATTTGATTGATGAAGATGAACGTTTGAGTAATTAATTTACGAAGATTTGTGTTTTACTTTTGTAGTTAGTATTTAAAACAAAATTTGAACAATTTTAATTCTTTTGAACTTTTTAGTTAATTTGTTTATGTTTGTTATAATACTAGTTCATTTGTGAATATGAATTGTTATAAAACGTTCATATATGAATTATATGTTGTTTAGTTGATGCGTTAGTTTTATTCAAAAGAAAGAAATAGATTCATATATGAACATTATGAAGCAATTCAAATTCACATATGAATACTTGTTGAATTTGAATTGCTTTCAACTGTTCATATATGAATTGTTATAAACGTTTATATTATGAATTATATGTTGTTTAGTTGATTCATTAGTTTTATTTAAAAGAAAGAAATAGATTCATATATGAACATTATGAAGCAGTTCATATTTGAATATTTGTTGAATTTGAATTGCTTTCAACTGTTCATATATGAATTGTTATAAACGTTCATATATGAATTATATGTTGTTTAGTTGATGCATTCATTTTATTTAAAAGAAAGAAATAGATTCATATATGAATATTTGTTGAATTTGAATTGCTTTCAACTATTCATATATGAATATCTATATGTTAATTTATTCTTTTTTGTAACAAATTCAAATTATTCGTTTACAAATCCATCTGTTATTCATCATGTCTTTTTTTCACCTTCTGGTTCGAAGTTTTGGATACCAAATGTGCATTTGGATTTGAAGCCAAAAATAGGTAGCTTTTTTCAGTCTTGTCAGCAAACTATTTCAATGTATAAACAGTATGCTGAGAAATGTGGTTTTGATGTTAGACTTTCAACAACTGTTAATGGTAATCATGGTATTGTGAAGATAAAGTATGTTGTGTGCAGTAAAGAAGGGGATCCACCAAAAATGAGTTTTAATACGGTTCATGATAGTATTCAAGGTAAAAATCATCGTAATTCAACTGCAAAGAGGACAAGTTGTAAAGCATGCATTAGGGTAAGTTTTCTACCTCCAAAATCATTGTATGAGGTTTATCATTTTGAAGAGAAACATAATCATATGCTTTTTGATGAAAATGATATGAGTATGTCTCGAAAACGAAGACAGTTGTCTTTAACCGATGAAATTTGTATTCACAATGTTGCAAGTTGTAATATTGGAGCATCGAGGGCGCATATGTTGCATATGTCTTTGAAAGGTGGTTTTGATCATTCTGGTTGCACTGTTGATGATTATAAAAATTTTAGGAGAGATTTGAATGCATTTGTTGGTGCTGGTGCTGGTGAAATGGTTTTTGGTATGTTGGAAGATAGATCCAAAGATGATGCACAATTTTCTTTTGAATATAATCGGCAGGATGATCAATTATGTGGAATTTTTTGGGCTATTGAAATTGCTAAGCTTAATTACCAAGAATTTGGAGATGTTATTTCATTTGATGCTACTTTTTGCACAAACCAGTAAGTTTGTTAATTGTAATCATTTTTTTAGATTATTTATATGTTGGTTTTTATGTTTTTACCTTATGTTTTTGTTATATATTTTATTTTATAGGTATAGAATGGTGTTTGTTACATTTACTGCTATCGATAATCATAAAAAATCTATTACTGTTGGTGTTGCTTTGTTGTATGGTGAAACTCTCGATAATTTCAAGTGGCTTCTTGACACGTTTTTGAAAGCACATTGTGGGAAGCAACCTAGTTTGGTTTTAACAGATCAATGTTTGGTAATGAAACAAGCTATTTCATTGGTTTTTACTCAATCACGTCACATATTATGTATGTGGCATATCATTCCAAAGTTCCAAACAAGGTTAGTATCTATTCATATATGAATTATTTGTATATAATTAAAGTTCATATATGAATTATTGTTTTAGCATTCTATGTGTTCATATCTGAATTATTTTCATATATGAATTATTGTTTACTTAGTATTCTGTTCATATATGAATAATTTTCATATAATAAAAGTGTATATATGAATTATATTACTTAGTATTCTGTTTATATATGAATTGTTTTCATATAATGAAAGTTCATATATGAATTATTACATATAATCCTTTTATTATATTACTTAGTAATTTGTTCATATATGAATTATTTTCATATAATGAAAGTTCATATATGAATGACATTACTTAGAATCTTGTTCATATATGCATATAGAATGATTCTTAAACAACAATCATATATTAGCGCGTACTCTAAAAGTGAGAATCTAGATTGATTTTCCATTTACAACAAACCATATTTCGTTCCCTCTTCTACATTTGACTCATCGAAGGAGTAGCAACCACATCATTTGACTTGAGTACTGATAATTAGTATGGACATCAAGAAAGTGGCCGAAAAGCAAGCTTGTCTTAAATCATTCTAACTCAGGTGAATCATCACCCAAATCCTTAACAATAGTCTCCACAACTTGGAAGGATGCCCAATAATATTGTTGCAGAATATCGATCCCTCGAATGGATTATGTAATGACAGTAGATTGATATGCAGAGGCTTTCAGCAAAACATCATCGATGCAGAAATAGCCGTTGGTCAGCATGCTGGAAAAAGGGTATTTTTGCCAAGAATTCCTTTATGTCCGTCCTAAGATAACATGTTCCCATTTAAATTAATGAGAAAACAGTTTCCAATTCGGCTTAACTTTTCTATGACAATCAATAAAGCTCAAGGACACAATTCCGAATGTAGGCGTTTATCTACCAGAATCAGTATTCTCACACGGGCAACTTTACGTGGCAATCTCCAAAGGGATATCACGAGGCAATACGAAGGTGTCAGTATAGCCTGCAAAAAAAATCAATCGTGTTGGAGTCTACACATCAAACGTGGTCTATCAAGATTTTTTACGTGATGAATAACATATAATAAACATTTATATTATTACACGTTTGGTACAATATGTTTCTATTAAAATCATTGTGTGTTTTTTACATGACATATTCCCTGATGAGTGTTTCACGAAAACTAAACGACATTTTGATATACGAATATGCATTATTTGCTGATTATTGTATTTCTGTTTGTTTATTCAAGAATTTCAAATTGTGTAATAAGTTTTGATTATATAGGTTTGGAAGTTCAATACTCATGCTGTTATTTTTCCAAGATATCTTGTTAATAAACCATATTAACCTTCAATTTTATATATTAGTTGACTTGCAAATTAACCATGCAAACTCATGAAATAAAATCGAAAGTAATAGAGAAATATGATTAAGGACTAAACCAATGTTTTAGAATTGTGATTCATCTGCACTGCATCGCGCGGATATACAACTAGTGTGTATATATGTACGTATGTATGTAGTAGATATATGTATGTACATGTGCTATCTATGCATTTATACATATACACACAAGATCTATAAATTCATATACATGTGCTCATACATTTATACATATACATGTAGCATCCATACATATGTTGGGAATTTAATGTTAAAAAAGGTTTCAAAAACTCATGAAAGACTAAAAATATCTTTCATGCAACGGAAGCAAAAGTTGAACAAAAACATAAAACCATTTTATTCCCACAAAGGATCTTGTTACATGCAATGAAAAGATATAACTTAAAACAAAAGAAAGTTTGGAGATACAACCTTTGAAGACTTTGGATCCTCATGGGAGGTTGATCGTTGATGATGATGGTAGAACCCAACGTAGAGTTCTTCTATCGGTATCCACCAACAAGCTCCAACACTTCGAATGCTAGTTCCTTTCTTCTTGATGATGCAAAGATGCTTTCTTGAATCAAATTTACAAGGGATTCGAATAACCAAGAAGCACCAAAACCACCACTATGGTGGTTTCGGGCGAACACAAGAGAGAGGGAGGAGGAAGGGAGTTTTTCCTTTTTGAGAACTTGTTCTATATTCCTCAAAAAATGCAAGGTGAAAGTCTTGAATAAAAACAACCAACCACCACACAAAAGAACCAATGAGCATGCTCCCTTCAATGCATATTTTCATTCAAGCCCTTCAACTTTAAAATATAGTCATGCATATTTTCCCTTTAGCCCTCCTAGTTTAAATTAGTTAAAATCATAATTTTAACAATTTAAACTTTATTACTATAAGCCCCTCTTGTAATTCTAGTTACATATGAGCCCATCATATCATTAATAAACTAGAATCTTTTATTTGTGTCTAATATTATGAATCATATTCAATAATAATTTTCAAGAATTATTAATATTTATCAAGAATCATTAATATTTATCAAGAATCAAATTTCTTATAAATATTAATTAGGTGTCTACTTGTTTTGGTGTTACCCTATAGGATCATATATTACCGGCAATATTATTTTATAACCATTTTTGAGCATATAGAACCAACAATCTCCCACTTGCTCAAGATTGCATTATACAATAATATAGACAGTGGTGGACGGCTAGCAACATCTCACTGCCCCCAACAACGTATGACTGTATGTGCCATTCATCAACAACCAATTCCCACAAGCTCAAAGCTTCAATTGATGTATAAAGTGTGGTATCAGTTATCCCTTTGTTCGGACATCATGTTGAACATGAGACATGGATCGCTATCATTCTCATATGTCGTTCAACTTTTGGTAAGGCGCCTTAAATGTCTCACTCTTAGACCATTTAGAGGAACAAATCCCATTTTGACTACATACGCCTCTTATACAGTTCATACTATACCCAATGATGGCCTTTATAGCTGCCTACTATTTCAAGATCAACGGTTAACCATATCAAAGCACAGTACTCCCTACACTCAAGTCCCTAATATGCATCTCAGGTCAAAGGATACAAAGATATTACCTTTATTCAAGTGTCTCTTATGACAACGATCCATGAAGTGATCTTGAAGCAGTCCAGTACTTGTTCCCTAGCAAGTACCTATGAACTTGGTTGTAACACTTTGCCACTTTTACCCTTAAAAGTCAACCAATCCAATTCATATTAGTCTTACTTCATAGTTGTTCCCACAACTATGACCGACTATGGCCATTTAGAATAACTAATTTATTCATGGATTAAACATGTTAATATAGAACACAACGAGTATGAATAAGATCATATCCTATATATCTATTTATAATACTATACTTGTTGCTTAACTTGTTCCAATATCCAAATACTAAATCCAAATCAAATCCCATCAGTTAGAATAATGAAGTCCTTTGGCTTAAGCATGACCCTTCAAGCTTAACATGTAAAAAAGTTTCGTGAATAGGTATGCTAAGGCTTGATCTGTGTGAACTTTGCGAACACGAATGACTCATTTCAAACTTTATTTCAAATGTAGTTTTGGAGTAGATGCTTGATATTCTGATGTGACATAGCGTCCTTTAGCTCTCGTAATGGTACGCTTATTTTCGCAAAAGATTTCTAGATGATCCGGAATGGAAGGTATCATCCTAGCTTTTCAATGAACTCTTTTATCCAAGACATCTTTTCCTTTTTGCACCTTCTAAAGCAGCAATGTATTCTTATTATGTATTACGAACCTTACTTTCGCTTGGAACCCTTTCCAACGATCTTCTCTAACCTTTTACTATGATCTTCTTCCAACCCATAATTAAGGAACACTTCTGTGGTTCTACATAAGTACCTTAGAATGTTCTTTATGGTCATCAAAAAAACTTCCCCTGAAAATTGTTGGTAACATCATCTAATGCATACTTGCAAGAACCTACTGTTAGAGCCTTGCATCTTGAACCTTTTCAGGATCATGTCTATATACGTACTTTGATTTATTACTGTAATCCGCTTTGATCTATCTCCTCAGATCTCTATTTCAAAAACATGATCATGTTCTTAAGTATTTCATTTAGATATGTTGCCCCGGTCAAGATACAATGCCTTGCCTTGTGTTTTCTTCCGGTTGTTAGTATGTCTCTTACATACAATACTAGGAATTTTACTGCACTCCGACTAGCCTTTTAGTAAATGCATGAGTCTTCTTTTATTTGATGAAATTAAAACCTTTTGATTTTCTCATCAAAATAAAGATTACAGCTTTAAGATGCTTATAGTTATCCATGAATGATTTGCATCTTGGTGTTCATGACTCTAAGCCACTCATCAGATTCAGAATCTGACACTGTATTTTAGTAGTTTATGGGTTTACTAGAATCCCATCATACATCATCCATCATTAGTCGTGAGAAAACGACATTTCTCGACTTCTAAATGATTCTACTGGATTGTGAATACTTTGTGATTTACTAAGTTTCTGATCAATCAAATTGTTCAGTTTCAACAACCTTTGTTTGATAACTAGTGTCAACCAATAAGTGCATTAGGTTATGAGGTTCTTGAATTTCTTCAATTCCTTAAACCTACCATTTGCCTTGCCCATTTGAAAACTTGTTTCCAAGAACTCGGAGTTCAAATAATAAATTTTTTTTATTATTTATGGGATTGTAGAATCTGTATACTAAACATTTTTAGTATATTCTACAATATATGCATTTAGTAGATATTAGGTCGAGTTTGGTTGAAGCTTATTGTCTTACATGAGCTTCATAATCCTACACCTTCAATTAAGATTATGGATGAAACTTTTCATACAAAATATTATAAGGTGTCTTATCTACATCTTGGTTGGTAAAATACAGCTTACAATAATTAAAGGCAGAGTTCTTAATTCATATAGGAATAATAATTTCTCTCATCATAGAGTGAACCATGTCTGACAAGGTTCGGTTCATCCTTTCATACATATCGAGATGAAAAGGTGATTTAGATGAACCGAGCTTGTGAGACTATCCCACAATTTCTAAGATGATGCAAGAATTTCTGTTTCAAATACTATCCCTCTATATCATAAAAGACTTTGGTTATCACATTGTGATGTTTTCTTTAATCTTCACTTTGAAGCGACTTGAATCATATCAAATGCTTCATGTTTACAACTTCAATGTTTGAATCGTTAATCAGTGAAGATATTGTATCATCTATCACCAAAACTAGACAATGAATTAAGAAGACATATACATCCAAATGTATCAATCTCAACTTTTCTCTTTCGTTACAATAACTAGAGAAAGAGCTATATTCAACTTATCAATGCCTTGCCATAGATTTGATTCAAATCTCATTTGAGTCCTTGGTGTTAATGTTATATTGAACTATGTTTTAGAGGGATATTGAGATTCACTTTATTATTCGATTAAGAGAATTGGTTCTCGAAATAGAATAATTCATTTTGAATATGAAAATGATCATTTCAAAAACGCTTAAGTGAATTTCATCCAATCAATAAACATGCAACTGAAATAATAATTTAATCAAACTAAATTTAAACATTGTTCAAAACAACCATTGTTTTAACATTACAAGCCATATGGTTTCAAAATTAAATCTCCTATAAGCTTGGTATGCAGTCTTGCTTTCTTTCTTATTATTGATCACCATCTTGCTTGTCTTTCAGTCGCTTACCTTTCTTGAATATCTGTAACAAATTACAAGATAGAGTTTTACACTTAGTATCAAATACAAGTGTATAATAGAAAAGGTAAAAGTTCTATCTATCTTATAGATACCTGAAGTACTTTCCTTGTTAGATAACTTTATTTCACAGGGGATAATCTCCTCCAACACTTGAAGTCACTGCCTCGGGAAGATTTCTTTCATATGTTTCTAGTAACATACATAAATCCGAGACCGAAACTTCCCGAAAATCCATTTTAAAACCATCGAACCTTTTGTTCAAGGACTCGAGAATCACATTCTTGGCTAGCATATCCGGATAAGGACAACCAAGTCTATCTAAATAGTCTAGATGCATCCTCATGGTTTGAAGATGGGAGCCCACACTTTGGTCTTCCCTCATTTTGGTCTGATGAAGTGTCCGACGTGTTTCAAGGACTTTTGTTCTCACAAAAAATTTATGATATGTCTGTAGTCGCTCCACTAGGTCATATGCCATATCTTGAAATATCTCCACATCTTCTCGTAAGACTAGATCCGTAGTTTCAAGCATAAGACATGAAACATCGTATGAATCACTATAAAACTTCCACCAAGCATTGTGGGCCTCTATAGAGGTGAGAGGAGGTTCTTGTAGAAGAGGTACGAAAAGTACTTATGATTTCTTTTCACGTGAGAGAATAAGTCTCAGCCTTTGAATCCATAATGGGAAGTTTGGGAAAGTTAACCTATCTTCCAAGAGAGAGGCTCTTAGGGCTGAGTTAATTGCGGTGTTTTGGTCCATCTACAAAAAGTAACAAGGTTCATTTAAAATTTTCAATATTTAATATTTGACTCAATTAATACCCTCTTACGTTTCTTAAACATTAATTAGTCAAATCTATAATCCAAGTTGCGAAACGAACAAACGGTTAGGTGACGTTTATTCTGTCTATTCAATCCAACAAGGTAGGCAACGCTTACCAATTACATCTAGATGTAACTTATAGCGGTATGGGATTCTTAACAACTTTTGTCAACTTGGCATGTTTGATCCCATCTATGCCTCGGGCCTCTTTTGTTTAGGTGACCTTTATCACAAAAGATTCCCGATCAAGTCATCCTACTTGAGACAACGTGTGAAACTTATATCAATGCGGTTAGGTGACCTTTATCCCACAAGGACACAAGAATCACCTCATTCATCACAAGACAATCCAAGCGGTTAGGTGATCTTTATCCCACAAGGGTGTCATAGTGATGAATTGAGTGTCTCTCAAAAGGACGGCATTGACTTGCCTTCTAAGAGGGATTTATATGTTTTACAATTCTAGTAATGAAAAACATTTTAGTGTTAAGAGTTATTGCATGCGTCTAATACGTGGTACTATATTAATTTTGAAAAACTTATTTATCATCATATGGTTCCTTTTAGTTAAAATAAAATCCCCATTTTATCAACTAAAATTTGTGGTTAAAATATTAATATCATATATTAAGATTTATGTTTGATCACAAAAAAAATAAAATATTTATAGTCCTATAATAAACATTTTATTATTTATACTATGAGTTTGGATGAGTCTTAAAATTTCCTTTTTAACTCCTTTCACTAATTTTTTTAAAAAATTGACGTTTGGTAGTTTTTAGAACAAAAATTTACAAAACCACTTTAGCGTCTTATGAAAAACGTCAAAATTTGATTTCCAAACTCTTAGTACCATATAATTGCATGCATCAAAATACTCTTAATTTTGAAAAAACTTATTTTTTTCAAAATTATTTAAAATCTCCATTTTAAATTGTTTGGTTCATTTAAAAACCAATTTTTAGAGTGTTTTTAATAAACTATTTTATTCAAAACACATATGAATCAATTTGCATGTTATAGATTTAAAATATCTGTTTTAAATTTTGTTTTACTTAAAATCTCCATTTTAAGGTTTGGTTCATTTTACTTTTGAAACATATTTTTAAAATTTGTCACTTTAATTTTATGCCATTTTAAAGTGACTTAGAACCAATTTATGTGTTATTTTAAAAGCGAATATAGAGATCTTATATTTTAAATCAATAAAATAAAAGAACACTACAACCACAACATGCAATAAGATGTGCATAAAATCAAACCAATTCTATTGATATTTCTTGTGAGCCATGACAAGAAATGTGTAGTCCTTTCCTAAGGGATAAGTAAAAATAAAATAAAATAAAAGTTTTGAAGCTCTCACTTGCTCCAACATCTCAATGCATGCAAGTCTTCAAACCCTCCTTCATGTGTTGAAAAAGTCCATCTAGCCCAAAATGGGCTTGCATTGGCCATAAGAAGAACTTCCATCTTGAACTTCATGTTGGTCTCTCTTGTGACATTTTTACAAAATGAAAACTAGCTACAAAAGTCAATACTTACAAAAGAGAAAAAAAACTTGAAATAATAAAACCTATTTACTATTGCATGCCAACATGAAGAAAAAAAATTACAACCATATCGAATTTCAACACATTGGTCCATGGCTTGTTTGTGCACATATGCATACAATATAGAATAATAAAATAAAAACTAGCAAAAGTTGCCAAAAAACCATGCATGAACCATTTCATTTAAAATGAAACTTTTTATCCATGGCTTCCAAAAACCAAGTTTCAACCAAAAATCTAATAATGCATATAACATCGGCTCTGATACCACTTGCTGGGAATTTAATGTTCAAAAAGGTTTCAAAAACTCATGAAAGACTAAAAATATCTTTCATGCAACGGAAGCAAAAGTTGAACAAAAACATAAAACCATTTTATTCCCACAAAGGATCTTGTTACATGCAATGAAAAAATATAACTTAAAACAAAAGAAAGTTTGGAGATACAACATTTGAAGACTTTGGATCCTCATGGGAGGTTGATCGTTGATGATGATGGTAGAACCCAACATAGAGTTCTTCTATCGGTATCCACCAACAAGCTCCAACACTTCGAATGCTAGTTCCTTTCTTCTTGATGATGCAAAGATGTTTTCTTGAATCAAATTTACAAGGGATTCGATTAACCAAGAAACACCAAAACCACCACTATGGTGGTTTCGGCCGAACGAGAGGGAGGAGAAAGAGAGTTTTTCCTTTTTGAAAACTTGTTCTATATTCCTCAAAAAATGCAAGGTGAAAGTCTTGAATAAAAACAACCAACCACCACACAAAAGAACCAATGTGAGCATGCTCCCTTCCATGCATATTTTCATTCAAGCCCTTTGATATGGTAATTTTAATTACCCTATTTTTTACTTGTTTTTATAATTTTGAGCAACTTTTTATTTCCCCATTGAGTCATTTTTACGTAGTTTTTAGTTTTTCTCTTCTAAATAAATGTTTATCATATTTAGTCGTTTTTGGTGGTTAATTTTAGAAAAGTTTCAGAATGATCTTATTTTTTTTTTCTTATGTTCTTAATTCAGGAATCGGAGCATGGGGCCGTGAGAAGTCGAAATATCGAGATGGCGTAAAACCGACACTACGACTTCTCCTTTTTGGGGCATTTCTCGTTTGGGCCTAGCATGGGACTCGATTTTTGATGGGCCGATTTTTTGGTTAATAGGGATAGCATCATATGGGCCAATTATAAAGTATTTGTAGGCATTGCTATCAAAAGGCCCAATTCATATGAAGCCCATGGCCTCATTTCTTTTGTTATAAATAGTGGCCTTAGGACTTGCTAGTAGGAACACACAAATCCCATTTTCTGTACTTCATTTTTGGTATTGTTATTTTAGGGAAACATATGGGTAACTTCCTTGTAATGTAAGTTTGAAAGTGTGAGCCAAAAATCCATAAGTTAATCTTGAATGTTCTAGCTCATGGTTCAAACTTCTGCTTTTGATTAATATTAATGCTAGTCACGTTATCGTTACAAGTATTCGTCTCTCGTTATTTCTCCGCATCTTTCTTATAAGTCGATACATTTGAGTAAATTCTTGGTTTTTATTTTGGTCTCATTATGGCTTTAGTTCTATTACAAACCGGAAGTCCGAAAAATAATTTCGGATTCCCAACTTTTGTTGGTTCACGGTTTGTTGTAGTTTATTAAATCCGTTTTATGTTTCCAATTTTATAAAAATCAATCGTATGTTGGTTAGTCTCCCTTACGTCATACATCGTTAAAAGCACCATGAAATCTTCAATCAAATCACGTTTGAATCCCACATTTAAAACAAGATTTTCCGTCACCATTTCTCATTACGTCTAGTTTTATAATTCTCATTTTACTTTACCGCAATTTATTTTAACGCATTTTAATTCCCGCAATTTAATTTATGTACTTTAATTTCCCGTCTTTTACTTTCTGTCATTTAATTTCTGCAATTTAATTTACGTTATTTACTTTCAGTCTTTTATTTTACGCAACTTATTTCATTGTCCAAAGAGAGGTTAAGGGCACAACACTCCTACGATTTTTATCGTTGATTGTTTGAAAACGCCGACCATCTCTTTTAGAAAGGTTAAGGACATAACATTCCTACGATTTATATCGTTGATTGTTTGAAAACGCCAATCACCTCTTTTAGTTAAAATTACATTTACTTTTCTGTTATATTTAGAATCAGTACAAAGTTAAGCTGGGAGTCTGGGACCGAGACTGATAAAAAGTTAAAACGGTGTATCGTGTCGCATGATTGTCCGACGTTATTTAAATTAAAGTTATATTTTATGGTGGACTGCAATCAATCAATTGACAACTGGTTTATTGTATGCCGACTTATTTTAAGTTACATAAAATATCAACTTTAAGATAACGAAGGAATGCGATCTGATCTTTTTAACCAATTATTAAACTCATTCCAACAAAGCATTGTACCGTATGTTTCTTTTTAATTAACTGTTCAGTAGTGTTAATCAAACCCCCAATAAAAAAAATATTGTTTTTGAATTCGCCATCTGAAGCTCGCTTTTACAGACCCGACTTTCAAGAAGACTTTTCCACGCTTCCCTGTAGAATCGATATTCGGTACTTTGTAACATTATTACTTGTTACATACGGTAGTAGATTAAGATGTATACTTGCGTTGAGATCTATTTTCTTGCATTTTAAAAAGGTGTAAACACGAAAAGTCACGACAAGTTTTTGGCGTCGTTGCCGGGGAAGCACGCTAGAAGTTTTCTATTTAAGTAAGGTTTATAAAAGCAAATTTTTCTACCATCTATTTTGAAAAGAAAAAAAAAAGAGTAGAAAAAAATATTTTGAAAAAAAAAATGAAAATTCGAAAAAGTGCATGCCAAGATTGCCTCACAAAGATTTTTTCCAATTTGATCCCGATATCGAACGAACATTTAGACAACGAATAAGAATCCAAAAGGCTAATTTAGTCTTAAATTCTTCCGAAATGTCTGAACGTGAATATATGACGGATGAGGAAACGATGCCCGAGGTAAATCTAAATGGGCATCAAAACGATCAAGAAAATAATAATAACCGAGGAAATCGAGATAGAGAAATTCACAATAATCACGAAGATTTTAATAATCATGATGATCCAAATGACCTGCCATTAATAAATACTGATGATGAGGAACAAAACATTTTTCGGTTGGCAAATTCCAAAGATGGTGGGATTATGTCTTACGTTGTTCCTGTTTTAACCCAGTTACATTCAGGAATTCTTAAACCAACTTTGCAAACCCACCATTTTGAATTAAAACCGATAATGTTTCAGATGTTGCAAACTAACGGCCACTACGCTGGTTTGGCAGCTGAAGATCCTCATTCTCACCTTAGGTCTTTCATGGAAATTACAGATTCTTTTAAACTGCCTGGTGTCCAAGACGATGCTCTAAAATTAAAACTTTTTCCATACTCTCTAAGAGATGGAGCAAGGTCTTGGTACAACTCGTTGAAACCAGATTCTATAATTACATGGACCTAAATGGCAGAAAAAATTTTGAAAAAATATTTTCCACCCACGAGGAATGCTAAGTCCAGAAATGAAATTTGCACTTTTAGACAAATGGACGATGAAGCAGTTCCTGATGTATGGGATAGGTACAAGGAGCTATTGAGAAAATGCCCTCATCATGGCATTCCGTACTGCATTCAGTTAGAGACATTTTACAGTGGTTTAAATACTACTGCTAAACAAATGCTCGATGCTACTGCACACGGAGCTTTCACAGCTTGTACCTACAATGAAGGATATGAAATCCTTGAAAGAATTTCAAACAACAATGGTCAATGGGCTGATCCACGTGCATTACCTAGAAATGCAGCAGGGGTACAAGACACAGATGCTTTTGCATTATTATCTTCACAGCTGGCTGATATGGCATCTTTAATCAAAAATCTTGATGTTAATACTGTGGCACCTACCCCTACTGTGCAATCTATACAGTGTACCTAATGTGGAAAGGGTCATCACTTTGAACATTGTCCTGGAAATCCCGAGAGAGTCAACTATGTCAACAGTAACAACAAGGGTGAACCTTTTTCTCAAACTTACAATCCTGACTGAAGAAACCATCCGAATTTTTCTTGGCACAGTCCTGCTCAAAATCCACCACCACCAAAGTTGCAAGGACAAACAAATTTTCATCAGCAGTCTCATCGCAGGCCTCAAAATAACCAACATGGGAATTTTCAGAATAATCAACCTGGTTATCAACAAAAGTCAAACCAACATGCCGACTCATCTACTTCTTTGGAAGCAATGATGAAAGCGTTCATGACCCAAACGCAGGCATCAATTAAAAATCTAGAGACCCATGTGGGTCAAATGGCTTTGGAAATAAGGAAACGTCCTTCAGGTTCTCTCCCTAGTGACACAGAAATACATCAGAGAACCGGAAAAGAACATGTGAAAGCAGTGACATTGAGAGGTGGACAGGATTTACCAGAAAATATTCAGAAAGTACTAAAAAGGCCAGACAAAGCAGAACCTGAAAAGAAAAACACAGTCTTAGATTCCACTCAACCCATTGTGAGCACTAGGTCTGGAAACACTGTAGGGCCCATTGAAACTCCACCCATTCCAAAGAGGTCAGACTACCCAACATTGTTCCCAAATGAACTCAAGGCAGATCAAAGAGAAAATGAACAGACTATTTTGAATGTGTCATAATCTGGTGACAGTCCCAAAATTCCTTGTGATAACAGACCTATAGAACCTGTTAAGGTCACACCGTCCACTAGGGTAGACAAGACCTCACCAACAGTTCCAGCACCTACTCCTCAAAAGACTACATCTCCTACTCCAGTTACTCTCTATATTCCTTATCCCCAAAGATTAAGGAATCAAAGAGATGAACTGCAATTCAAAAAGTTTTAGATGTTTTTAAACAGTTACATATCAACATACCGTGGTAGAAACCATTGAACAAATGCCAAATTATGCAAAGTTTTTGAAAGACATTTTAAGCGAAAAGAAAAGGTTGAATGAGTATGAGACTGTAGCTCTGACTGAAGAATGCAAATTATGCATATTTTTTTTGGGAAATTAATGCTTATGTCTTAAAAAAAATGTATACAATTTAATAAAAATACATAATTGTTATATTTTTTAAATAACTAAATGATATTTTTACGGTTGATAATATAGAATAAAACTTTCTATATTTCATAATTAAGGGTAAAATAAAAAATTAAAAACTTATTTTAAAACAACAAAAATAGAAATTCAAACACTTAATTTGAGATGAGATGGAGGATTTTTTTTTTACTTTGAGCTAATTAAATTTATAAGATTCTTGCTTATTTTTAAATTGAATAAACATGTTTGCTAGTCCCAAATAGCAATAAGTAATAAGAAAAGTATTGTAGAAGGGGGGTTGAATACAATACACACAGTTTTTCACTTAATTTAACTCTTATTGATTTGAAATCAAGAATTACACATAGAAAACTTTTGATTGTTGCAGAAGAGAGCAGATGAATTTGTTCAAAAAATCTAACACTAAGAGAAATGAAGAACAATTGTAAAACACTTAAAAAACAATAAAAACTTCGTACAGAAGAAAAGTCAGGCACTTAGAGAACTTGAAGGTTGTAGAATTAGTGATCTTGCGTGTTGAACCATCCTCCATATATATAGTGCCTCATGCATTAAATGCATGGGACACCTGTTGAGCAAAGGATGGACACAAGTTTTCAGCAAGGTACACGATGTACCTTTTGTCTTGAGGTGTTTTGGTTTGTACCTTTTGTCTTGAAGTGTTTTGGCTTGAATTGTTGACCTGTAGATGGTGGAGATATTTCCTTAAAAGAGTGTAAAAGACAGTTTACTTTATCTGATCTTCAGATGAGGTCCACGTCAATGCATGATATCACAAATATACTTTGTCAGAAAAGTACAATGTTTTTGTGATAAATCTTCGGGCTTTGAAGATTGAGAAATCTTCGGCTCCTAAAGATTGAGAAGTCTTTGGCTTCCTGGGAGGTATTCGGCTCCTGAAGACTGAGATGTCTTCGGCTCCTGAAGACTTGAGATTGGCACCATCCTGGCCAATGGTGTTGATCAAGTAGGCATACTTGGCTTTAAGCTGAGGAGTATATTTTCAATCCGCTTTGAGAGATATACTCCTTTGTCTTCGGCTGATCTTCGACTTCACCGAACATTTGTATAGAAACCAAGCTGCTAAAAGAACCTCAAAATATTCTAGGTATGATGATATAAAATGGAAGATCGGGAGGTCATCTTCAAATGACCCAACAATCTCCCCCTATTTGAGGATGACATCCATATTAAAGAATAAAATTAAGAGTATACTGAATAATTCAATTTGATCCATTTTTACTCTTTTTGGGTTCTTTTCACATAGGTTTATATATATATATATATATATATAAATAAGGATTTATAAGTATATCCGACATTTACAAAAGACTAAAAGAATGAAGTATATCTGTACAAACTAAGTAAAAGAAATGCACTTGTATTAAATAAGATGACTTAACAAAGCAAAAGTTACAAGTACATAGGTAAGATAGGGCATTACTTCATTCCTTCTTCTGTCTTTTATGAAGTTCACCCATAATGTCGTGTCGAATAAATGCAGCTTGAGAATTAGTGGGGATAAGAGAGAGAATGGCTACCAAAAACTCCGTGTCAGCAATAGATATTTCTTCATGTTTGAAGAATCTTCGAGTTTCCTTCTCATCTAGGAAATAAACTCCTTTGAATGGACTCCCTATCGTAGTGCCTCGAGGCAAGGGTGGACCACATGGTACCTTCAGATTCAGATTTTGAGTATTGGGAGTTATTCCTTTGGCAGACAGATCCTTGAAGATGTGTTGCTTGTCAGAATGAGAGATTTGTGGAGGGGAGGAGAGACACATCTTCTTTAGAACCTCAACTTGGACTTCTTCATCATGTGAATGTTTGTACTTCTTGCCAATATTCTTTATTCTCTCTAGAAGACTGTTCAAAGACTTTTTAACCGAAAGTTTGTGCCGACTAAAGGACTTAGATAAAAGTTCAGAGATTTCATACCATTCAGAAAGTCCATGGTCGTCCACGTCACAGAATCTGGTAGCATGTTGAGAGTTGTCTTCTCTGCGGATGAACATACGATCACGATCAACCGTTCATCCAACTATGCCACGATCCACGAAACAAACCTCTAAAAATCATGGTCATCTCTCGGACGGCATGTGTATCAAGAAACCTACACAATTAAAAATTATGCAACATAAAGCCATTTATATTAGTTGATTACGTAATATAAGACCTTAGACCACATCTAGTTACCCACTGGAAGTCATCACTAGTCGCTGACTAGGGTGTCGTGGCGTCGACATTGAACGATTGGGTCCTCTTGTTGACCCCGAAACACTCGACCACTCAAGGATATCCGCTGACTCATCCTCATCACCGAGTCCAAGGGTGGGGTTCAACCAAACAGGCCTGCAATAAATCCATATTACATACCATAGAAGATAAAATGAAATAAGGTAAACTACCAAATAAAGTTAAATTTAGTACAATGATACATAATCTCTATTTGAGATTTTATCCCTTGTTAACAAAACCAAAGTTACATAATTGAGGATCAAAAGAACCACCATCAAGTTTATAATAGATATAAAAATTTGAATTTTTCATAAAATCTACTTAGTATGGCTACAATGAATGACTATCCAAGCAATGCGATTTACAGAAAAGTAGTCTAGCTTTTCTGTCCACTCCACATCTTTGTATATCTACAATTAGTACAAGAACATTTCTCCATGTATGTCTAAAATTTTCTAATTAGCACATCCAACAACTATTACGGGTTGCATATCATCGGTACATTGTCCGATCAAGGGTATGTCAACTTTTTTAGGATAAAGATTTTCTATCATTGTTGAATTTGTACACGTCAAATAATCCAACATTTTCATTATTACTTTCCCATCTTGCTAGTACCATTTTCTTTTAATCGAATGAAGTTCCAATATATACTTGAAATCTCGAATATTATGTTTATTTTCTGTGAGTAGTTGCACTATGGAATCCACTTACAAGACATGATTAGACATGCAACTGCAGAGCTATTTTATCATTTAGTATTGGTGTGTAAATCCTATATGCATGACTAATTATCTAGATAAGTGGAAGTTTCTTCTTTAATCTTCAAGTCTACGGCTATAGTTTTACATTTATTGATTAAAGACCCTAAACAACATAAAATAAATTTGGTAAAGAATGGCCCTGTCCTTCAATATCAGTCTAATTTGTGTAAATCAAAACAATAATAGAAAGTTGAGACATAAACTAGAATTTACCTTGATAAGTTGTAATTTGAAACTATAATTCCGAGACCACCGATTCCAACGATCTGGAGAAGATCAACGCCATTGAATCTTATGAAAAGAAAACGAATCTGTACAAACAGACCGAGTTTCCCCATCTACCATGGCATAAATTCGTACGCTTTAAGACCGATCGAAACACTTAAAAAGTAAGTGATATGATGATCGGAAAAAGAACAGCCTCGCCTGTACTTGTCACCGGCGCCGGAGTAATATAGACGGAGCTTTCGAACGGCAGTTTGCTGAAAGAAAATGAATGAATTTGGTGAAATTGAAGGCTGAAAATGGTGTCGTTTTGATACAAGAGAATGAAATTGAGAATAGGAAGGCGATGGAGAGATGAGAGTGAGGTGATGAAAGTGTGACGGCTGAGTTTCTAGGTTAAACCAGAGAGCTCTTGTTACGGTATTTTTACTGTTTTTTGGGATTATTTTACCACAGTTGATTTTTTCTTTTTTCAAAAGAAGTTGGGCTTTTAAAAAAGCACTATAGGTCCATGTTGGTATGATACAATTTAAATGTCCATAATTTAAATGATACAAAATTATAAAAATGTATAATTATTACATTTTTTTAAATAATAAAATGATTTTTTTATTGATGATAATAATGAATGAAACTTTCTACTAGAGGTAAACATGGTATGCTACCATGTTTTTTTTTCTCAATACCGTATATCAACTAATTATAATTGGCACACAAATATTTATATCATGTACCAACCAACTCTATTTGTATTAACTGAATTGGTACCAACTTTTTTCGATTGGTACATGTTGGTACGGTTTTGTACCAACATCTCAAATGTTGAAATTACAATGGGCTATAATAGGTTAAAGAATAGATATAGAAAATGCATTAGAGCGTCTTCGAGGATCGATTGCATATTCGTGTGGTCGTGTACTCGTGTAAAGGTGTGGTCAGGTGGTTGTCGAATAATGGAAGTGCGGATTGTGGAGGTTGGAGGCATGCATTGAGGAGAGGAGTCGAGGAGTTACTGAGTAATGAGTTAGGGTTGCTATGAGGAGGCATGAAGGAGTTAATGTAGTAAACATTAAACGATAAAATGTTAAAGTGATAAATTTCTCTAAAAGAAAAGAGTTAATAATTAAATACAATGCACTTAAGTGATTTTTTACTTAATAAATAATTATATATATATATAGGGGTTGTTTAATTTGCAACCCTTAAAAAGGTTGCAAACTTTGCAACCCACATCTTAACCGTCGGATTCATGATCAGTGGTTACAATAGATATGGGGCCCACTATTTTTAATTAAAAAAATAGAAAAATAAAAATAAAATAATCGTCGATCATGAATCCAACGGTTAAGATGTGGGTTGCAAGAGTTGCAACCTTTTTAAGGATTGCAAAATATCCTTCCACTATATATACATACATATATATATATATATAACCATATATATATATATATATATATATATATATATATATATATATATATATATACAGAGAGAGAGAGAGAAGTCGGTACGGTACAATATTACCGTGGTAGGCGACTTTCAATACCACGTTCCAACCAAGTTTATAAAGTTGGTATCAATTTAATTGATGCGGATGGTAATACATTTGGTTGGTTTGCCATGGTACAAATTTGACACCCCTACTTTCTACATTTCATAATTAAGTGTAAAATAAAAAAATAAAAAACTTATTTTAAAACAACCTAAAATAAAATTTCGGACACTTAATTTGGGATGGGATGGAGGATTTTTTTTTTTTTTTTTACTTTGAGCTAATTAAATTTATAAGATTATTGCTTATTTTTAAAACGAATAAACATGTTAATATATAATTTGTATTGGCTCTAATGAAATTAATTAACATTTTAATGAACTTAAAATATTTATCTATACTATATTATAAAGTATCTATAAAAAAATCTTAAAAACAATTGCTAAAACTTAATATACAGTTATTTAATGTTAGTTATTTAAATTTTTTTAAAAACAATCATTAAAGTTTTATGTATTATATTTAATTATATTTATTAATTTTCAATCTTTATCTCTAACCACTTTCAATTAAGGCTGTAAACGAACCGAACGAACACGAACAAAGGCTTGTTCATGTTCGTTCGTTTATCTTAACCGAACAAACGAACGAACACGAACAATAAACGAACAAAATTTTTAATGTTCGTGTCCGTTCGTTTAAAAAATGTAAGTGTTAATGTTCGTTCGTGTTCGTTTATTAAGACACTTATCGAACATAACTGAACAAACAAAGTGCACCCGCTTTCATAGGGTACACCCATATAACCCTTTGAAAGGGCTCAAGCCAAAGGGTTGGAGCCAATGGGCTCGGTAAGAACAACAATCCCCTTGAAGGCTCTATAAATATAGAGAATACAAAGTGGGTTTGCTTTTACTATCCGATGTGGGATAGACTTTATATATATATATATATATATATATATATGTGAAGAGTACAAGGGAATGCTTTAACTTTTGGGCGATGTGGGATGAGATCAGTGTGACAGTGTGAGTCACACGCTACACACTCTTTGCAAGACACATGCTTGGTCTCTCATTATTAGAACCCACATCGAGACTATATCAAAAATATGAGGGGGAAACAATATATAAATAATCACTCCTGTGGGTTTGTAAGGTTTTGTCATCAAGCTTGAGCTATTAAAGTTATCATCTTTTATTAATTTTTTTTATATAAAATGTAAACTCTATATTTTTAGTATTAGTTATTAGTATTAATTATTATTATTATTATTATTATTATGATTAAACGAACACAAACGAACGTAATCGAACGGTAAACGAACATAAATGAACGAACGTAATTGAACAGTAAACGAACATAAATGAACGAACGTTCACGAACGTAAATGAACGAACGAGACATTTGTTCATGTTTGTTCGTTTAACTAAACGAACAAAAAAACTTGTTCATGTTCGTTCGTTTATTAAATAAATGAACATAAACGAACTTCCCGCGGAACGGTTCACGAACGGTACGCTGAACATTCGGTTCGTTTACAACCCTACTTTCAATCCCTAAAATCACTCCCCACTTCAACTCTTCTAAAATCACTGCCCACATAAAATTTTAAATATAAAAAATCTAAAATATAATTAAGAAAATCTAATAGAATATTTAATATTTATTTTATAAAAAAACATTATATTATTATTAAACTATCGAATAAATCTTAAAAAACAATCCCTTATGTATTAAGTATTGTTTATTGATACACATTACTTAAATTTAAGATTACAAGTCATGATGCATGAGTGCAAATTTCTAAAGTTATATGTTTGAATTCATAACTAACTGATAAACATAATCAAAACAGCCATCTCAATTTAAATATAAAGAATTTAAAATATAAAATATAGTCATTGAATTAATTATAACAATATACTTATTTTTTTTTATAAAAAAATTGTATTTTTAAGCCTAAATTAAACAAATTTACAAAAAAAAAATCATTATCACTCTGAAAACCATCCAAAATCGTATTATAAATCGACAGAAAACAAAAAATATAATGAAACATTAAAATCGTGATGTATTTCGCTGCATTGCGTGATTACGCTTCTAATTTAATATGATAAGTGATGATTAAAGACATGATTACTTATTAATATAAACTTGGAGGGAAATGTTGCAAGAATTCCAAAATTAATGTTTTTCAAAATTTTAACGGATTCAAACAATTATAAAATATAAAATATTCTATAAACATAAAGCTTAAAACATTATTGACTCAATATTGTAAGCTAAAACCCACAAATGTCATACACACAATTAATATTACAAGGACGTAAAGAGATTAGGAAAAAAAATGCACTACACAAGATTTACAATGGTTCATCCAACTTGGCTACGTCTACTGAGACACTTCTCATGTCACTTCCCTATTATTGTTCTTCAAATGATATTACAAAACCGTACACTATAATATTACAAGGAGTATATGAAAGATTCAACCTTTTGCAAAAAGGAGAACACTTAAACCTTGCACAAAAGGAAAAATTACTCAAGTGTGATAGGTGTAGGGAGATATAACTCAAACCTCACACAAAGACGATAAATCTCAAATGATTAGTGTAGGAAGAAAACTTCTCAAACCTAACACAATGCTTAAACACTTTCAAAAATACGAACAAGTCTAATCCAAAGATTAGAAAATTGGAATTGTTTAGCTCACACCACTTACAATAGAGAATAATTTATTAGGTTGATCAAATGGTGGTGTAATAATATCTCAAATGGATATAGATTGATTTAGAAAAGCAATTCATAAACTTGAAGAACATGTAGATGTTCTTGAGGGAGATTAGAGAGGGAGAGATTTGATTTTTTGGACTAAAAGTATCCCAAAGGGTTCTTGTGAAAGTTGGATAAAAACCCTAAGTTTAAACAACAATTTTGAAATTTCGTGTTCAAGTGGATGTCCACATTGTACACCAATTGAACATCCACATTGTCACTTTTCAGAAAAATTATGATATAATGGACGTCTGTATTAACTTTGACAACTATTTGTATATAATGTTACTTTCTCACTTTAAGTAACATGTCAGATCATTGAAAATCATATACTTAACACAATCATGAAAAGTAGAAAGTAGAAAAATAGAAAAATGGTGGGTTTTTATATTTCCAAGGATTATTAAGAAAACGTCTTGGATTTTTTTTAATCTCAACAAAAAAGAATACTGAATATTGGGCAAGAATCTCTCCATTTTAAAAAATATCTCTCGGTATAAATTATATATTTATTTGATAAAAATAAGTTTTATAAAATTCTTTTGAGGTTTAATCTTAAAAGACATTTTAAAATTAATTCATCTAAATTGATATTTAAATTTATATACCACTCGATATCTTGTAGAATTCAGATCGAGGTTCTAAATGACGTAAGATGTGGCATGGCGGCGAAGTCAAGCCTTAGGAGCCATGACGTTTTCAATGCGTGACTTATGTCATCATTTTTCTAATTCATATATATCATTATATATAAAAACATATATTTGTAGTGTTACTCAATAAATCAATAGTAATAATCAAGTTAAATTATTGTATATATTAAAAAACTTGCAAATAAGACATTACAAACGTAAAGAGAAATCAAATATTGCATTACGAAATTGTGCATAAGGCCATGGCGTGCCACGATAATAACGTGGCGTAAGACACAAGCCTTGGTGCCATGACGCACTATGACGACTGTGCGGCGAGTTGTTTAGAACATTGTTTCGGATGACGACTCCGCTTTAGCTCGGATTTGATCTTTAAACATTTTGAGGGATACATTCCGATTGCAATCTCCGTCTTTCGTCTTTTTGGCACATAATTATTAAGTTGAAAAAATATATAAAACCCACAAAATGGAGGTTCTTATAAGATTTACAGCTATAGACTTTTAAATAAGTTCTTATTTTGATGAGCTGGGAGTGAGATGACAACAAAAAATGCAAAAACAGGTTCTTAAACATGAGGTCTAGTCATGCTAAATCAAGTAGCTTGACTTGAAGTCTGGTCATGCTCATGGATAGAGCTAGACAAAATCCAGGTACGGTTGTGACGGTCATGCACATTGATACTGATTGACTGACCAATAGAATCAGAACGGGTGCAATCATGTTAATAAAAGAGTACGACTAGAGCTAGTCTAGTCCGACCGAATATAATCATGCACATTGGAACAGTAGAGTTAAAATGGGTTTAGTCATGTTAATATAAAACCTCGACCGGATCTAGTCTAATCTGATTGAAAACAAGATAAATTTGTTTATATAAAAAGCATATCCAACTCTTCAAATACACTGATAAACAAAAAAAATCTAACATAAGATATATATATATCATGTGAACCCCAATCTGCCTAAAAACAGCCACAACTAGTTTTTCTAAATAATTTCCATAATGGTGTCCATGAACCTTTTAAAGTGAAAATATAAACTTGATTCCTTATATACCAATGTCACATGTACCACCGTTTGAAAAAAATAGATTAATTAAATATACTAGGCATATACCCGCGCGATGCAGCGGAATGTGAGTAAAGAATGAGCAATTAATGCTACTTCCTTATAGACATGTCATCAACAATCAACCATGACCTAAGAATCACAACTTATGAAACACTAAACCCTAAACCCATAAAGATATTCAATAATTAGTTTATATTACAATTATTGACGAAAAAAAATTATAATGATATAATTTATAATAAGAATGAAAAGTATTTTACGATTATATATTTTTAATGTGCTAACGGTGGAAAAAAAATAAAACGTATGGATAGAAAACAAATTAATTCGTAGATATTCATGATATTTAATAGTACGGTTAAATTAAAAAACATTCAATATTGGGTTCTTTTTGAAGGTATTGACGAGACGATTATTATGGTATAATTTGTAGAAAAAAATGAACGTATTTTTCATTGTATTTTTGTTCATATATGTTTATTTGTGTTAACATGATAAATGTGTAAAATGAAAAATGAAAAAACAAGAGATATAAAGTAAATTAAATAATTAATTATAAGGGTGGTAAATGTAATATTTAATTTTAACAGATTTCCAATTCCCTCTCATGGATTCCTTTATTTTATTTTTAATTCATAGTTACAATTTTTATCCCTGAACTTTTTTGATAAATTTACTTTATATCTTTTAGTTTTACATTTTATATTTTACATTTTCATTATATTAACACATATAAGCATATATTAACTAAAATACATTAAAAAATAATTTTTGATTTTAACAAGTTACACCATTATAATCGTCTCGTCGATACCTTCGAAATGAGCCTAATATTGAATATTTTTTTGATTTAATTATATTATTATATGTCATATATTATACATTGGTTAATCGATTTAAAAAAAAAAAAAGAAAATGCATTACATCAAACGTAAGTTTTAACATCAAGATAATAAACATAATAAATATATTGCGTATTTTTTTATTTCAACAGATTCCAGCTTTGATTATTCATTTAAATCAACATATTTACGAGTACGAGTACACTCTATATATTATTCATTCACATCTAATCTACGTTTGTATGGGATAATCCACGACATTGCATCTGGAAGTGCATGATGTGTCCAATGGTGTATGAGTGTGGGCATTGGGTAATCTTCTTTTAATATCCAGTTCATCCATTAACTCTACGCGGATAGTGTCTCATGCATCTTCATGACCACCGAAACAAGTAGATATGGCTCGAAATCCACAAATTTCATCGCCTAATACATATTGTACTTGTGCGATGTATGGATGAAATAAACTCGGGATTTGATCAAGATATGGAGTTGGAGGGGGGGGGGGTTGTCGTTGGAAGTAGGAGCTATGTCTCGCTAATTCTTTATGACCAAAATCTTCGGAGTTGATAAATGTTGGCGCGTTAGAATAACTGCGTCTACGAGGGTCTTCAATAATATTTTTCTTTATTTCAAATAAATTACTTTACTTTATTTCAAATAATATATATATATATATATATATATATATATATATATATCGAATGATTATGTTTTCATTGATCGACATGTGATATACCAAAATAATCGAAATTTGTGATATCCACAATTAATCACATGTGATATCCACAAAATACAACGTAATTATGTATGTTAATGTGATATGTTAAAACGTATTTTTTAACATATTTTTAACATATTTTTAACATATAATAAAATAATTAAATCAAAAAATATTCAATATTGGACTCATTTCGAAGGTATCGAAGAGACGATTATAATGGTGTAACTTGTTAAAATTAAAAATTATTTTTTTAACGTATTTTAGTTAATATATGCTTATATGTGTTAATATAATGAAAATGTAAAATGTAAAACTAAAAGGTATAAAATAAATCTATCAAAAGAGTTCAGGGACCAAAACTGTAACTACATGTATCAATAACTACTTTCAAGAACTGAAATTCAAGAACCGTTTAAGCCTCTTTATAATATATATAGATAATAATTAGATTCATTAAATATATAATAAAACGCTTAAAACTGAACAGAAGTAAATTTATTTACTTTGTTTGTTGAAGCACTTTCCTCCACATTTTGTTGATTGTCACCGACTTTGGCAACAATTAGTGAATCTACCTTAGACTCCAATGATGAAAACTTTCAATCTATGTGGCTCTCCAACTTAGATATATTGGTTTTCATTTCTTTCTCCAACTTAGATCCAATGGATTTAATGTCATGCTCTATCTTGGTTTCTAAATCTTCCAATTTCACATCTACATACATCTTTAGTTCATTGACCAAAAAAGAAGTGTCTATAGTCACTCTCTATTTTACATGGTCTGGATGGCCTTGGAACGCTAAATCCTTTCATGTCACCAATATCATAAGGGTTATCAGGAGGAGAAGAACTATTTATCTAAACAGAAGTTCAAATAGTTTGATCAACATGGGTAGTTCCACCTACATGTACATGGAGATCAAATGCATCAACAACATCATCGTGCCATGTGATTGAGCGCCCTGAAAGCAATTGGTTTGTCAATTCCCTCAACATTATTATCTCAACATGTTCATTATCATCATCATTATATATGTTACTAAATCCTTGCATATAAGGTGATTGTAATTCATTGTCGGGTGGTGTAAGAAGACCAATTATATCCTGAAATATAAGAAATTAAGATGTCATGTTAAAAAACTTGAGATATTTATAATTAAGCATCGCATACAAAAAAAACTTTGTTATAATAGCACTTAAGTTGCAACCTGTGATTTGTGATTTGCCCAAGGACGCCATTATATCGCCCTAAGGACGCCATTATATCAGTATACGATGGTGATTGTTTTGATTCCCAAATAGTCTTCCAATTGCAAATTTTTGGAACTTTTTCGACATCATGTTCCAATTTTCGAGCAAACATTTGTGATAACCGTTATACCAATATCTATATTCATGAAAAGTCTAACATATAAAGAATCCAGATTGAGACAAAGTAGAAAAAATTCGCTTATCGCTAATGAAAACACAAAACCATTATAAGACATTGTGGATGATGTGATCCCATCTTTGAACAACTTTTGTGCTTTCTCTTTAATTGACTTTGTAAGTGACATACGTAAATGTAAAAAAGAGGCTTTCCCCAAGGATATTGAACAAACATTTCAGTATCATCCACCATACCCAAGAAAAAAGGATCAATACCACTAGTGGAGTTGTCCCCTTTAAAAGAACCACAAAAGGAATGAAAACATGGTTGTTTTTATCTTTTCCATGTTCATACCGATAACACTTTGTGATCTTTTTCTCTTTTACTTGGTGCACATCTCCTTCAAATTCTTTCAACATCTCCAATAGTGATAGTAATATGTCGAGGGAAAGTTTTGATCCTAAAATTTTGTTTGTTCCTAAAATCTTGAGATTTAGCATGCTCTTGAGAACCCGTAGGATAGCCTGAACATCTTAATCCTGATATTAGTGCATACTCTAAAAGTGAGAATCTAGATTGGTTTTCCATTTACAACAAACCATATTTCGTTCCCTCTTCTACATTTGACTCATCGAAGGAGTAGCAACCACATCATTTGGCTTGAGTACTAATAATTAGTATGGGCATCAAGAAAGTGGCCTAAAAGCGAGATTGTCTTAAACCATTCTAAGTCAGGTGAATTATCACCCAACTCCTTAATAATAGTCTCCACAACTTGGATAGATGCCCAATAATATTGTTGCAGAATATCGATCCCTCGAATGGATTATGTAATGACAGTAGATTGATATACAGAGGCTTTCAGCAAAACGTCATCGATGCAGAAATAACCGTTGGTCAACATGCTGGAAAGAGGGTATTTTTGCCGAGAATTCCTTTATGTTTGTCCTAAGATAACATGTTCCCATTTAAATTAATGAGAAAACAGTTTCCAATTCGGCTTAGCTTTTCTATGACAATCAATAAAGCTCAAGGACAGACAATTTCGGTGTTTATCTACCGGAATCAGTATTCTCACACGGGCAACTTTACGTGGCATTCTCCAAAGGGATATCACGTGGCAATACGAAGGTGTTAGTAAAGCCTGCAAGAAAAATTCAATCGTGTTGAAGTCTATACATCAAACGTCATCTATCAAGAAGTTTTACGTGATGAATAACATATAATAAACATTTATATTATTACACATTTGGTACAATATGTTTCTATTAAAATCATTGTGTGTTTTTTGCAAGACATATTCCCTGATGAGTGCTTCACGAAAACTAAACGGCATTTTGATATACGAATATGCATTAGTTGTAGATGATTGTATTTCTGTTTGTTTATTTAAGAATTTCAAATTTTGTAAAAAGTTTTGATTATATAGGTTTAGAAGTTCAATACTCATACAGTTATTTTTCCAAGATATCTTGCTAATACACCATATTAACCTTCAATTTTATATATTAGTTTACTTGCAAATTAACCATGCAAACTCATGAAATAAAATCGAAAGTAATAGGGAAACATGATTAAGGATTAAACCAATGTTTTAGAATTGTGATTCATCCGCGCTGCATCGTGTGGATACACAACTAGTGTGTGTATATGTACATATGTATATAGTAGATATATGTATGTACATGTGCTAACTATGCATTCATACATATACACACAAGATTTATAAATTCATATACATGTGCTCATACATTTATACATATATATGTAGCATCCATATAGTCATACAAACTATACCTATTGATAACAATACATATACATTAGTTATGCATACACTATTAAAAATGGGTCATTAGTTATGCATACACTACAAAAAATGGGACTTTCTATCGAGGCAATAGGATTGTATTATTGGTTAGAATATGCAAAACTTGGATCATAACTATAAAATAGCAAGTGATGTCTATAAAGAATATATGTTGCTTAACTATATATGTATAGTTATACATAGACACTTGTGAATAAAAACTCATAAATGTATATGAATTCAAAATATGTAACAAGGCACTCTAAAATATTAATGTATATTAGCTTCAAAAAGGGCAAAAAACATGAGTTTCTAAAAACTTCTGTTGGGAAAATTGAAGAGAAATCATATAAAGAATTCCGTAGAAAATGAACCTGAAAATTGTAAAAACATGTAATTTGTTTTTTTAGATGTTTAAATATAAATGAAAACTTGATCTTTAAAATCATATAATGTAGGGAAATTGGCCGAAATGGATCAATCACCGAAAGGGATTGGGCTCCTAGCACATCCTCTTCGGGCTTTACCAAAATGTCTAACATTACGCACCGTGCGCCCTAGAGCGCCTTGTGCGTCCAAGGGAACGTGTCAAGCTGTAATCGTCCTTAATTAGGGTTTCTTAATAGATTTTTGTTGGTTTGCTAGTTTTTCACGTTTTTAAGCTGCTTTTTCAAGTTGATGTGTACTGTATTTTTCAAAAAGTTGTGATATTAATACAACTTTAGCAGATGAATTATTTCCCTACGGTGGTTCAAATTTGATTCCCTAAATTATTGTTATAAGAACAACAACCAATGAAGTTGTAAATCACAATTTTCATCCACAATTGATTCCTTTTCTGTGTGTATTTTTTAAAATATGAGTTCCGGAGAGGATAAAGTGAAGTTACATCTTCTAGCCGGTGGTTCATGGCAACAGAATTATAACGGGTGGAAGTATGTTACCGATCAACCAATAACCCGCGTGAAGGTGGCATCGAACATTACGCGTCCGAGGTTGGTTAGTTGTATTCACAGAAAATTTCTTATCGATCCTGCTCTTGGTATGAGAAGATAGGGTAAAGGCGCAAAATGCGTAAGGGCGCAAAATGTGTATGGGCGCATTGTGCGCACCATTACTCCTCTGCAAAGCCTGCCAGGATTCCCTTGCAAAGCCTGCTAGGATTCCTCTGCACAGCCTGAAACCATTATTCTGCAAGATTCCCCAGCAAATGGGTTAGTGCGCACCTTGCGCCCGTACGCAAATTGGCTATAAATACCTGGGTTATACCAAGGTTATAGTTCACACCATACATACACCACTAATAGCATAATAGTCTCCTCTTTGACCAAACACATGGCTGGAAATGCATCATCCTCAAACCCACCTTCTTCACAAATAATGCCCTCCAGACTAAAAAAAGCGATAGAGAAAAGTGAAGCGGAAATCGAACAACTAACCGAAGAGTGGAAGGAAATGATGGCCAAGAAGGATGGCCACTTGAGAAGGATCGACGCGGACAAGGAGGAGATAAGAAGGTTGAAGAGAGAGATAAAAGAGAAAGAAGACCGTATTTCCCACGACAACGTTCAAGTAAACAAGATTATGCAAGATTTTTCAGTACTGCAAGCGCAGGTTACCCAGAAACAAAATTGGATTGATCAATGTAAAGCACTTTATCCTTAGATGGTGTTAACGTTTCTGGATTTTCCATGTGGCTAGTTTGTACCCGTACTTTCTATCACTTCAAATTGTTGGGTTTGTATTTTGCTTTTCTTTGTGTTGTTGGGTTTGTATTTTGGTTTTCTTCTTTGTTAATTGATAGATGTACTTTATATGTTTAAACTAATCCGAAACAAGTGTCTGTGACTATTACGCTACCAAACAACAAATGTACGCACACCCCTGTCAGACTCTTCAGGCGAATCTTGAAGCTTTTTACAGGGACGCATGTGCGCCCCCCCTGTTTTTTGTGCACTACCTTTGGCTATATATACGGAACGATGGGGAGTCCTAAACCAAACAAAACAAGGTAACATGGCATCCCCAAATCTTCATGTATGGAATTTCAGATGTTTATCTCAATCGCTTCCAGCCGGTACCACCGAGTTATATGGTTAGCGTTTATGTTTATTTGGGTTTTGCTTGCGTTGAATATTGTGTAAGGCTAACCTTGTTAACCCCTTTCTTGAACAACTGAGTATCCACAAATGTTCAGCATTAAACTCTACCATCAAGGGTATTTCACGGATCCACCTAGAAGACAGTACTTTCGTGGTCTAGAAGTGTATGTTGACATGTTAGATGTCGACGATCTTTCCATGCGACTGCTTCACCAGATCATGAAGGAGCTAGGTTACGATGAAACGAAATATTATAAGTTGTATTTTAAACGTCCGAATACAGACTTATTGACTGGACTAGAACCTATGGATACCGATGAAGATGTAGCCCTTATACGTCAGTATGTTGACGGCCATACAGTCATTGAAGTGTACAGCGAGAAAGTAGAGGTAGTCACTACCAAAATGGTTTCACCAGAGCACATAAGAAGTCGATGGGGATCTCAGAAAACCAAAGCGTCGTGTAGCCGTACTTTGACATTTAAATGACCATGTTTACTTCATATGCACTGTATTCGTTCAATGTCATTAAATATGTGCGTTTTAATGAAATGATGTTTTAATTAAATTAAACGACTGAATTTTTAATAAAAAAATTGTATACATGAAGCTAAATTTTACATTAAACTTTAAACAATTGTATATATGAAGCTAAATATACAAGCTACTAAAAGGAATCACGGATGTCGATCGATCTGTATCATAGATCAAAAGACATCCGCCATCCGAACCCTCCAGGCTTGCGCTCGTCTCGACTCATCCTCCATTGGCGTTGGGACCTCGTTGGTCGCCAAATTTGTCAGGAACATACACGCCAAAGGACCACAATCGCCCAATGGACCCTACTGTTGCGGTACATTATCTGCGTACACCCAAGTGAACTCGTGGCTGTACTCTGCAAGTGATGTGCATCCAGCTAGGGTAAAAAATTCATGTAGACGGTCGCGGAACGTGTCCATTATTTTTCCAAAGCTCTCCGCATATGTACCGCACCTGAAGCTATCATATATGGTCATCTACATGAGCTCTAGGTTAAAGTCGCCAACCACCCAATGCTTCAGTTCGATGCAAATCGAAATGAACACCTGATATATTTGTTCAAAAACAAACCAACAGTAAATAACATTAAACTATACAGAGCTAGAAATAACAAGTATACATAAAGTGAAATTCATACATGCTGAACAGACCACCATGGTACACCGTTCGGCTCCTTCGCCATGTCGCAGACGGAACTCACACCACCACCAACGACCATGAACTGCATGAACTCGGACAACATCACCGTCCACCCTGCATTGGGCGTACGCCCCTCACGGATGAACCGAACCCATCCGTCGATGTGCTATTTAAAAAAAATGTTAGAGATATAAATAGACATTATGAAAGAGAAACTAAAATTACGTTTTACACTAACATCATTCTCGAGCCATCTCGAGCCCTTCAAGCCGAGTAATAAGCCCCACCAGTCCCTACCCACAGGATGGGTGGGTATGCACCTAAGATAATACTCCTGCAATTCATTCTTATGCCACATTATGGAAATAGCGGATGTAGTGTAAGAGGTCGTAACAGAACTGGTGGCAGTGGCAGCGGCAGCGGTCTTACGACTAACAGGGTTCTTCGATACGCGGCGCTGCTGAGGTGGGTCTGTAGTAGGAGGCAAAGGGGTGTAAGGAGGGAGCAATTGTTTCCCAAGAGTTTTCTCTCGCCTCGGCCTTTGGGTAACATCCGTCGACGGTACAACCTGAGGCCGGACGTACGTCGAGGTCGATCTACCGGCGGCTGTACCTGCCTATGGCGTATCCTGGAACAACGCCCCAACAAGCCCCGAAAATCCCTGTTCGCCGGTAGTCGGTCCAGGCCAATGGAGCAACGACCCGAATGTGCCCTGCAAAATAAATTGGGTCCTCACAAGTTTGTTCTAACAAATAAATATCAAATGTAACAAACGAATCTCCAAACTTACAGAATGCAAATACTGGCCCTGGGAAAAAAACGGCGAGCCGCCAGTGGACTGACCGGCCAACCCCGTGTACGCCATAGGTGTAACGTACGACGAAGGTCCGAATAGGTCATCAACGAAGGATGCTGAACTCTGCACATTAATCTAAGTCGTTTTTATGTGTTATTGAAAACAAATAATGATACCATATAAAGATTGAAGTGACTAACATTATCCGTATATTGGGATGGGCCTCCGAAGATCGAAGATCCGAACCCGTGCTGCGGGTCGGCGGGCTGGGAGTAGGCGGGCTGGGAGGGCTGTCCACCCTGTTGCTGGGCTGGAATCTGTCATCAAGCATAATAAACCACATAAAGTTCCAAAAGATAACAATTAAAACCATGTCGAATAAATTAAGTAAAACAGTTACCTGCATAGACCTAAACTGACCAGAAAACCTCTCCACCTCAACAAGGCGTCTCTCAAGAGCTTCACGCTCTGCTTGCTCAGATTGCAATTTCTCCGCAAGGAGTCTCTCAAGAGCTTGATGCTCTGCGCGCTCAGCCTCCCATTTCTCGGCAAGGCGTCTCTCAAGATCTTCGTGCTCTGTGCGATGAGACGTCCGATAGTCAAAGAAATCATCCTTCAACCTCGTAAACTCAGACCACCGGTCAGCATAGGGGTCAACATGCGGACTATGCTGATAGTGGCATGCTGGACTATAATCATGGTGGAAGAATGGACTATGCCCAGTATGAAGGGGTGGCTCCTGGTAAGAGATGGCCTCATCTGCCCGGCTGACGCCTGCATGGGACGTGTGGCCCATGTCATGATCAGGGTGGTCGTCTCCCTCAGACTCGGAACCTACGTCTATACAAACAATTAACAACATTATAAATATAAAATAATCTAGAACGATTTCCCTTTATAAAAAAATTACAAAATATCGGATAACTTAGAATGACTTCTCACCATCGTCGACAGCCTGAGTAACTCTCGACCTCTTCGACGGTCGACGCCCCGCCGTACTACGAAACCAGCGATGGCTCTGGATAAACCATTCCTGGCTCGCCTCCCACGGCGTAGGAACCATCCTCTCACGTGGGGCCCGCTCGGGCTAATATTTTATAAAATAATCATGTTAGAAATCCACACGAGGGCCTCATCTAATACAATTTTTATTCGCTGTAGTCAATGTAACTTACCGTCGATACATCCAGGAGGGCATAGGCATTCTGGGTAACAATACCGATCGCAGACCTATCCCAACGAACCGTACGTGGCTGCCTGGTGGTCATTATGTAATATATGCTGGCCATGGGGAAGGTCTCATAGATCCATATCTGTAAATTAGAATACCAACATAGTAGTAAAGATTTTGTAGAAATAGGGAATCCATGTAGATTGTAAAAGTATTAATTTGATATCAACTTACTAACCTTGAATGCAAATAAAAACCCAGTTAACGACATCCTATATCCCTTCTCCGGTCGTCTCTTGATCGTTGCATTCATCTGCTTGTAGGTCGTTTCCCAGATATAGGATCCCCAGGGAAACTCATTAAAGGCGCCCAAATCATCAATGGCGCGAAGCAGATAATCGTGAAGACGATGGTATAACTGACGACCGAGAAATAACAGCTCAACCATCATCATGAGACAAATACAGACGGCATAATCGTCATCGATATGCGCCCGCACCTCGTCATCAGTGCCGATAAAATTGAATAAATCCTGGATGTGTCGCACAGTTAGCGTGCCTTGTGGGAACACCCGTCTAACAAAACCAGTAGACCTATTCTTACGCATCTTCGAGTCCGCTCCGAAACGAAGTGCTGTGATGAGACAGAACTCCTCACGGCCGAACCGAAAAACGTGGCCACCAACATCAAAAAACATCTCATCATCCCGGGCATTGGCCGGGAATACCTGGGGCTGTAAAAATGTATGCACCAATATAGGGTCGGCAAATGTATCGGTCAACTGCAACCAATGACCAAAACACGTCTGACTGAATAGTTCTAATCTTGTTTGGTTCAATCTCTGGCGAATCAGGTCAACCATCGTGATCTTACTCTTCATGTTCAACTTTGCAGAGTAGAACTGTCTTGCCTGCATAGTAATGATATAATACTTAGGTTAAGGGACCAAAAGCGTAAATTTCTAAAGTTCAAGGACCAAATGCATCAATTTCTAAAGTTAAAGGCCAAAAAGCGTCAATTTCTAAAGTTAAGGGACCAAAAGTGTCTATTTCTAAAGCTAAGGGACCAAAAGTGTCAACTTCTAAGGTTAAGGGACCAAAAGTGTCGATTTCTAAATTTAGGGACCAAAAGTGTCAATTTCTAAAGTTAAGGGTCCAAAAGCGTCAATTTCTAAATTAAGGGACCTACAGTGTCAGTTTCTAAAGTTAAGGGACCTAAATCTACATATTTTTGTAAATCGTGTTTTTAGGATTTTTTTATATAAAATGTCTTATTAACTATTTTATGTAACGTTATAGAAAAAAAAAGTTTTATTAATATGAATGTCTTTTAAAAAGATGGGTTTATAGTACATTTTATTTATAAAATTATTAAATACTTGTTACAAATATAATATACAACAAACACATATCAACAAAAAATATACAACAAAAAAATACAAAAACCCGATTCATAAATAGTATAAGAGTTAGAGGAGAAGTCGTACCTCAGCCATTTGTGGTCCCAATCGATTAAACAAAGGAGAAATGGTCGGTGGTGGGGCTGGAAAACGACACCGGCGGCAGAAATGGTGGTTTGTGTTCTTCAATTATTTTTAAAATGGTGGTGGGGATGATAAGTGTCGGCTGCAGTATTATAAAAGTGCCCTTGGACGCACAAGGCGCCCTAGGGCGCACGGTGCGCCTACGCATTGGGCGCCTTGTGCGTCCAAGGGCTCCTGGTGCGTAATGTTGGACATTTTGGTAAAGCCCAGAGAGGATGTGCTAGGAGCCCAATCCATTTCGGTGATTGGTCCATTTCGGCCAATTTCCTTATAATGTATTATGTCGACAGATTTCCTACATACGTTTAAAATTAATTAAAAATTGTTTTCAAAAACCATATAACATAGTAATATGATGGTAAATATTATGAACAAATTTACTAGTGGTAAATATGACTCCGTCAAAAAATCATCGGAAATCCATCGGTTAACCCAAAATGTAAACCTTCTAGATAAAAAAAGTCTAGCTATGATGGTAAATATGATGAACAAATTTACTAGTGGATAAAATAGTAATCACTTAAACAAAGTGTCTATCCAAACAAATACAATACCCTATAAACCCAATAGATCGGCCTCATTCACATGATAAAAGGTTGTGTTTTAGCGATTATATGTCATAAATCCTTCAAATTTCAGTCTAATTTGTGTAAAATAAAACAATAATACTAATATGTAACATTAATCGTAAGTTGTAAATGTAAAGTAAATTGAAAAAATCAGATTATACCTTGATACATTGTAATTTGAAACTGTAATTCCGAGACCACCGATTCCAACAATCTGGAGAAGATCAAAACGGATAAATTCGTACTCTTTAAGATCGATCGAAACACTTAAAACGTAAGTGATATGCTGATCGGAAAAAGAACTGCCTCGCCTGTACTTGTCGCCGACGCCGGAGTAATATAGACGGAGCTTTCGAATGGCAGTTTGCTGAAAGAAAATGAATGAATTTGGTGAAATTGAAGGCTGAAAATGGTGTCGTTTTGATACAGGAGATTGAAATGAGAATAGGAAGGCGATGGAAAGATGAGAGTGAGGTGATGAAAGTGTGACGGCTGAGTTTCTAGGTTAAACCAGAGAGCTCTATTTTTACTATTTTTTGGGATTATTTTACCACAGTTTGTTTTTTTTTCCTCTTTGTAAAGGAAGTTGGGCTTTTAAAAAAGCACCATAGGTCCATGTTGGTATCGGTAGTTTGTTGGGCTTTTGAAAAAGCACTATAGTTTTAAGAATGTATAATTGTTACATTTTTTAAATAACTAAATGATATTTTTACTATTGATAATAGAGAATAAAACTTTCTAAGTAGAATGAAAAATTTATTTTAAAACAATCTAAAATAGAAATTCGGGCGCTTAGGGGACGTTTACCAAAATGCTTACCGGCAAGGATATTACCCTCACTTACCTATCGTATGACATTCCCCACCATCAAAATTGATTGTTGGTAAGCGTCGTAAACCCGGTAAACGTTTACCGGGTAAGAGTATTTTCTCTCCTTACCGAGTAAAACTCTCGATCCTTGTTATTGCTTTTATCGGGTAAGATTCTAGATAGTTTTCACACTCAATAAGTTAGAACCATAATGTAAGTGATGCCGGTAAGTGCTTACCCGAGTAAGTATTTAGTAAACGGCCCTTAATTTGGGATGGAGGATTTTTTTTTACTTTGAGCTAATTAAATTTATAAGATTTTTGTTTATTTTTAAATTGAACTTGTTAATATATAATTTGTATTGGCTCTACTGAAATTAATTAACACGTTAATAAATTTAAAATATTTATTTAGTATAATAAGTGATGATTAAGGACCTGATTACTTATTAGTGTAAACTTGGAGGAAAATGTTGCAACAATTCCAAAATTAATGTTTTTCAAAATTTTACTGTTCAAACAATAATAAAGTAGAAAATATATTTCTATACTATATTATAAAGTACGGATAAAAAACTCTTAAATACAAATTATTAGGCACAAGGTACCATCATTTTATGCAAGATTTTTAAAAATCTCTTAATTTACAAATATCAAAACACAAGATACATATTACTACTGCAGACTTCTAACACCCATCAATTTGGTATGTACAGAGTCTTCCTTTTATGCGGACATTTTCATGTATCATTATTAATTAGTATATTATATTACTATAAATTTGTTTTAATTATATTATTAAATATATAATTGGTTATTTTTCTAGATGTCATTAAGATAATCATTGGATTCTAACAAAATACTTAATTTTTTTATATAAAAAACATTATATTATTAGCCTAAATTAAAAAAAATTATAAAAAAAACATTATCACTTTCTCAAAATCATCCAAAATCGTATAGTAAATCGACAAAAAAAAAACATAAAGTGAAACATTAAAATCGTGATGTATCTCGTTGCATTGCACGAGTACGCTTCTAGTATTCTATAAACATAAAGTTTGAAAACATCAAGACTCAATATTGTAAGCTAAAACCCACAAATGCAATATACACAATTAATATTACAAGGACGTAAAGAGATTAGGGAAGAAATGCACTACACAAGATTTACAATGGTTCATCCAACTTGGCTACGTCTACTAAGATCCTTCTCATGTCACTTCACTATTATTGTTCTTCAAATGATAGCTAGAACAAAACCACAAGGATTGTGGCGTAATGGTTAAGGCCCTTGAGGATGTGGTGGAATATCCCATCTGTCCAGGGTTCGAATCCAGGCGTACACAACAAGTGTGGTCACTAAAGTTTAACCAGATGTCTTACAGTCATAATTTGCCAAAGAATTAGTCTAGGCATAGCCTAGGACACCATTCCAAAAAAATGATAGAACAAAACCGTACACTATAATATTGCAAGGAGTATATGAAACACTCAACACTCAAACCTTGCAGAAAAGGAAGAAACACTCAAGTGTGATAGGCGTAGGGAAATATAATTCAAACCTCACACAAAGACGATAAATCTCAAATGAATAGTGTAGGGATAAAACTTCTCAAACCTAACACAATATATACTTAAAGACTTTCAAAAATATGAACAACGCTAATTCAAAGATTAGGAAATTGGAGTTGTTTAGCTCACACCACATACAATAAAGAAGAATTTATTAGGTTGATCAAATGGTGGTGTAATAATATCTCAAATGGATATAGATTGATTTAGAAAAGCAATTCATAAACTTGAAGAACATGTAGATGTTCTTGAGGGAGATTATATATATATATATATATATATATATGATTTTTTGGACTAAAAGTATCCCAAAGGGTTCTTGTGAAAGCCGGATAAAAACCCTAACTTTAAACTTTTTTTGATGAGATTAAAAAAAATCCAAGACGTTTTCTTAATAATCCTTGGAAATATAAAAACCCACCATTTTTTCTATTTTTCATGATTATGTTCAATATATGACTTTCAATTATGTGACATGTTACTTAAAAGTAACATTATATATAAATAGTTGTCAAAGTTAATGCAGACGTCTATTATATCATAATTTTTCTGAAAAGTGATAATACGGACGTCCAATCGGTGTACAATGCAGACATCCACTTGAACCCGAAATTTCAAAATTGTATTTGGAAAACAAAACAATCTCCATCGTATAGCGATATAATGGCGTCCTTGGGAAAATCACATGTTGCAACTTAAGTGCAGTTTTAACGATGTTTTTTTGTCAATTATTATGTGATGCTTAATTATGAATAAATTAAGTTTTTTAACATGACATCTTAATTTCTTATATTTCATAATATAATTGGTCTTCTTACACCACCCGACAAGGAATTACAATCACCTTATATGCAAGGATTTAGTAACATATATAATGATGATGGTAGTGAACATGTTGAGATAATAATGTTGAGGGAATTGACAAACCAATTGCTTTCAGGGCGCTCAATCATGTGGCACGATGATGTTGTTGATGCTTTTGATCCCCATGTACATGTGGGTGGAACTACCCATGTTGATCAAACTATTGAAACTTCTGTTTAGATAAATAGTTCTTCTCTATAGTTCTTCTCTTGATAACCCTTGTGATATTGGTGACATGAAAGGATTTGGCGTACCAAGTCCATCCAGACAATGTCAAATAGAGAGAGTGACTATAGACACTTCTTTTTTGGTCAATGAACTAAAGAGGTGTGTAGATGCGAAATTTGAAGATGTAAAGATAGAGTATGACATGAAATCCACTGGATCTAAGTTGGACAAAGTAATGAAAACCAATATATATAAGTTGGAGAGCCACATAGATTGAAAGTTTTCATCATTGGAGTCTAAGCTAGATTCACTAATTGTTACCAAAGTCAGTGACAATCAACAAAATGTGGAGGGAATTGCTTCAACAAACAAAGTAAATAAATTACTTTTTTTCAATTTTAATCATTTTAATATATATTTAATGAATCTATTTATTATTATTTTAATTAATCTAATTATTATTATTTTTTTCAAACAACAGTGCACGTGACTTTGGTATATACGGTCTGAAGTTTATATTTTCACTTTAAAAGGTTCATGGACAAAATTATGGAAGTTATTTACGAAAACTAGTTGTGGATGTTTTTGGGCAGATTGGGGTTCATGATATATACCATTTTTTGGATTTTTTTTTGTTTATCAATGTAATTGAATAGTTGGATATGTTTTTGATATAATCAAATTTATCTTGTTTTCAATCGGATTAGACTAGACTAGATCTGGTCAAGGTTTTATATTAACATGACTAAACCCATTTTAACTCTACTGGTTCCAATGTGCATGATTATATCCGGTTGGACTAGACTAGCTCTAGTCGGCATCTTTTATTAACATGATTGCACCGATTCTGATTCTATTGGTCCGGTCAATCAGTATCAATGTGCATAACCAACACAGTCGTACCTAGATTTTGTCTAGCTCTATCCATGGACGTCAAGCTACTTGATTTAGCATGACTAGACCTCATGTTTAAGAACCTGTTTTTGCACTTTTTGTTGTCATCTCACTCCCAACTCATCAAAATAAGAACTTATATAAAAGTCTATAGTGGTAAATCTTATAAGAACCTCCTTTTTGTGGGTTATATGCATTTTTTCAACTTAATAATTATAAAGTAAAGAAAATAAAATAAAACTAGAAAATATGTCAATTCACACCAACATCAAGGTAAAAACCAAGGTTTTTATAAAAACTCTCCACAATGGTAGTTTCAACAAGTCACTTTACATTTTGCTTGTAAGAACCTTACATCGAAGATGCTCTCATACTATAGTCTAATATGTTATACTATCCTATACTACTATGTAAGAACGGACATGTTAACCATATAATAAGTAAATCATACAATATTATAATATACCATGTATAATATTATAGTATATTATATTGTGTCATATTGTTATATAGGTTAAACTTGGAGATAATTCAATTGAAAGTATGTTAACATAATCAACTAATATGATTGATTGGACAACAAGTGGGATATATACCAAGTACATGATATTGTCTGACATAACTAGACCAATCAAACATTGTTAATACATATGAATGCATGTGTTAGATTGAAACTAATTTAGCATAATTAACTATTACAAGGGATTTTGAAGGAATTTTATAACTATATCAAGGGATTTGTGTCAAAAGATGAAAGACGAAAATTGCAATTGGAATGTATGTCTCAAAATGTTTAAAGATCAAATCGGAGCTAAACTGGAGTCGTCATCCGAATTCTACATGATATCAAGTGGTATATAAATTTAAATCTCGATTTGGATGAATTAATTTTAAAATATCTTTTAAGATTAAATCTCAAAAGAATTTTATAAAATTTATTTTTATAAAATAAATATAGAATGTATACTGAGAGATATTTTTAAAATGGGGAGATTCTCGCCAAAAATCAGTCTTCCAATTGCAAATTCTTGGAACTTCTTTGACATCATGTTCCAATCGTCGAGCAAAAACATTTGCAATAGCAAGGAAAACTCTTATACCAATATCTATATTCATGAAAAATTTAAACATATAAAGAATCCAGATGGAGACAATATAGAAAAAATTCGCTTACCGCTAATGAAAAAACAAAACCATTATAAGACATTGTGGATGATGTCTCCCATCTTCGAACAACTTTTGTGCTTTCTCTTTAATTGACTTTGTAAGTGGCCTCAACAAGTGTAAAAAAGAAGCTTTCCCCAAGGATATTGAACAAACATTTCAGTATCATCCACCATACCCAAGAAAAAAGGATCAATACCACTAGTGGATTTGTCCCCTTGAAAAAGAACCGCAAAAGGAATAAAAGCATGGTTGCTTTTATCTTTTCCATGTTCATACTGCTAACACTTTGTGATATTTTTCTCTTTTTCTTGGTGCACATCTTCAATTTTCTTTCAACATCTCCAATAGTGATAGTATTATGCTGAGGGAAATGTTTGTTCCTAAAATCTTGAGATTTAGCTTGTTCTTCAGAACCCGTATAACCCGTAAGATAGTCTGAACATCTTAATCCTTATATTAGTGCGTACTCTAAAAGTGAGAATTTGATTGGTTTTCCATTAACCACAAAACATATTTCATTCCGTCTTCTACATTTGACTCGTCGAAGGAGTAAAAACCACATCATTTGGCTTGAGTGCTGATAATTAGTAGGGACATCAAGAAAGTGGCCGAAAAGCGAACTTGTCTTAAACCATTCTAATTCAGGTGAATTATCACCCAACTCTTTAACAATAGTCTCCACAACTTTATTCAAAGAACACTTGATGCTTATCTTGCAATCAAAATGTTCTTTCTTATCGAGAATAAGAATTAATGGACTAAGATTTTTAACACCAGCTTGAACATTCACCATTCACCTACAAATCAATATATATTTTTTATATAATAAAATATGTTTTGCAAATAAATATTAAATTTATCATGAAAATGACTTACATGCTTATGCTCTTTAATCTCAGGATCTTTTTGTCTAGGCATAACAGGTTCACTTGAGATGGTGAGCTATATATATATATGATCGTTCTTTTACATATTCATAATTCAGATTCATATTCATGAATTTGAGCTCCAGATTTTAGTACTCATCCCAATCCTCGTCTCTGTGTTCTTCAAGATCAATGGAATCAATAAATTCATTGTCTTCACCTTATGAAACATAGTTAAAAACATAGTTAAAAAACACATTGTGAAACATCAATAAATTCATTGTCTTCACATTATTTCACCTTATGAAACATAGTTACATAAACATTATTTCACCTTATGAAACATAGTTAAAAAAACACCTTGTGAAACATAGTTTTATCGTTTCGGTGAAACATAGTTAGATTGTTTCACCTTATGAATCTGATAGATAGGTTTAGGTAGGTCAAAATTGATTGTTTCACCTTATGAATCAAACCTAAATCAAAACTAAAAATAGTCAAAAATTTCACCTTATGAATCTGTAACACCTTAGGCATATCCCATATCGGTCGTGGACAGGAGTGATGCTGGGTGTTATAAGTAATATCTTGGCCTTCCTAACAACAACGCGTTTTGGGGCCACAAGCACGTCAGGTTCTGGGAACTCTGAGGTTAAGCGTGCTTGTGTGGGAGTAGTCCCAGGATGGGTGACCCCTTGGGAAGTTTCTCACCAGGTCGCCAGAAACAAATCCGTGCGCTACACGTTGGTTAAATCCAGGGGCAAAGCGGACAATATTGTTGTCGAGGCAGGCGGGATGTTACAGAATCTGATAGATAAATTTGAATAACAGTAAATAACTAAAAATCATAACTAAAACACCTTCTTTCGACACCTTTGGATCAGATTGTTTCTTAGCTTCTTCAATAATGTTGCGAAGATGTACATTATCATCTTGATTTGTTTTCTCTACCAACCTCTCGCTCTTTCTACCAACTGCAGATCAAGATATCGATTTTAACTCCTATTAAAACCCTAAAATTTGAATGTTAAAGATTTAGTAAAAAACGTTACCTTTGATCCTTATCTCCGGCAGTAAATGAACTTTATCAGTTGTCATTCGATTACATATTGTTAATCAAACTCTAGTGATTGATCTTTATCAGAGATGAAATTGATGGTGCATAAGCTCGACGGAGACGATGAATGAACTGGAGTAGCAATTAATCAATTACGAATTATATTTGAAATTTGTGTAAATAAGTATTTGGATTTAATAAATAATACAATTTCATTTATATTAGATTTGAAATCCATGTAAATATGTTTTTGAATTTAATAATATAATATAATTTCAATTATACCCCTAAAAATCATTGCAAAATATCAAAACTACCCTTATGTTTTCCTTTTATTACAAATAAGCTTTTTTCTTAATGACCCTTGATTTTTTCTAATCAAGGGTTTAGATTAGTCCTTAAGTTTGTAACATTTTTTTGGTTTTCATTAGATTTAACCCCTATATATATATATATATATATATATATATATATATATATTGGATCATCCCGGTTCACGTTAAAATCTCTGAAAATTTCCGTGATCCCCACCTCGATAAGAAGTCCTTAAACTCGACCCAAAAAGTCCAGTTTTCAATTTTCACCGTCAGTTTTTTTTTTTTTGTCATCCCTACTCCTAGAGAAAGGTTTGAAGCTTGAAAACTAAAAGAGGATTGGTGCATGAATATATGTATATATTTGACTAGTCGGTGATTCAACAAATCCTTGATATGATAATTATTATTAATAATCAATTGATAAAACACTTTTTGGATGATAATTATTAAGGGGGTGCTATTTGCACCAAAAAGGTGCAAATAGTCAAACTTTGTTTTCCGATCCAATCATTAAAATTTGCAAATAGTCAAATCATTATTATTATTATTATTATTATTATTATTATTATTATTATTATTATATATATATATGTGTGTGTGTTTTGATTTTATAAATTTATAAAATTTGTAACTTTTGATTTTATTTTATTCTATAAATTTGTAACTTTTAATTTTATTATAAATTTGTAAAATGTATTTTTCTTTTTGTAACAATTACATTTTCTCATAACTTTGTAAAATGTAATTTTCTTTTAGGGACCAATTCTGTAACAAACGCCAAACGTTAGGGACAAAATCTGTAATTTACTCTGTAAGACTCAGTTTTTTTTAAAAACATATAATTATTCTTACCCAAATTGAAACGTAAATAAAAATGACAACTAAATATAGTTAAGGGTTAAAACTGTCATTAACCTAAACTCTTTATACATATATATATATATATATATAAATATATATTACACATAGATATATATAGATATATATAGGGAAGTTGACCGAAATGGGCCAAACTCGGGGTGGGATTGGCCTCCTAGACATCCCTCTCCCCGGTTTACCCAAATGGCCCAAACGACGCAAATGGCGCCCAGGGGCTCCATTTGCGCCCCTGGGCGCCATTTGCGTCCTTGGGCACGTGTCAAGCTGATATTTACCCTAATTAGGGTTTCTCCTTATATTTTTGGATGGATTGTTATTTTTTCACGTTTTTAAGCTGGTTTTTCAAGTTGATGTGTACTGTATTTTTCAAAAAGTTGTGATATCAAATCAACTTTAGCAGATGAATTATTTCTCTGTGGTGGTACAAATTTGATTCCCTAAATTATTGCTATAAATCCAGCAACCATTGAAGATGTAAATCAGACTTTTCATCCACAATTTCATACAATTGTTTCCTTGTGTTTCTTCCTTTTCTGTGTGTATTTTTAAAAAATATGACTTCCGGAGAGGATAAAGTGAAGCTACATCTCTTAAGCGGTGGTTCATGGCAACAGACGGATAACGGGTGGGAGTATGTTACTGATCAACCGATAACCCGCGTGAAGGTGGCTTCAAACATTACGTGTCGGAGGTTGGTTAGTTGTATTCACAGAAAATTTCTTATCGATCCTGCTCTTGGTAGGATTAGAATATCATATAAATATGATGGTGCCGTTTATGAGTTATGCAACTCTGACGATGTTTCGTCTTTCATTCAATTTATTGACGGTGAAAATAATCCGCCAACACTCTGTGTGTTTGTCGATTCATCGATGTCCGGTGGAAGCGATCTCGGTGGTACTTCGAACACCGGAGGCGGTGTTGATGAATCTGATGATACCCCAGATGTTGTTCCTGAAACACAACAAGAAGAAAGAGAAGAAGAAGAACAGGAAGAAGATGACGACGACGAAGTTTATAGACATGATGAGGAGTCTCATGTTTACCACTTGGATTTATCTGATGTTGATACCGATGAAGACGACGATGAACCAGAAAGTAGTCCTATCAAATCATACGGTGGTATAGATGATTTCTTTGATATGCCCCCTCCACTTCCATCAGCGGCCCCAGTCATCACACCCAACCAACCCCACGTTATCACCGTAGTGGAAGAGTAAGTTTGGGTCAAGTATTCCCGGCCAAAAACGATCTTACACTCGCTCTCGGTTTGAAATTTCTTGAAGAAGGTTTTGAGTTTGGAGTTCACCGTTCAAATAAAACGAGATACGATGCAAGATGTAGGCAAGCCGGATGTTCTTGGCGTATCTATGCGACCTCTGTCGAAAATACCAATATGTTTCATGTTCGTATATTGGATGACGTACACACTTGCTCGAGGACGCAGCTGCATCCCAACCACCATCAAGCAAATAGTAGAGTATTGGGTAATTTTATTTACCCTAAAGTGAAGGATACCAGCAGGACATACCGTGGATCCGACATTGTCAACGATGTAAGATCGGATTTGAAAATAGATATTTCTTACTGGCAAGCCTGGCGCGCAAAAGCTTATGCACTGAAGAATCGTTTACCCGACTCCCCTGCTTTCTCTATAACCTGGAGCTCCGTAATCCTGGTACCGTTACCTCAATAAGGACAGACGCTCGAGGACGTTTTGAGATGTGTTTCGCTGCCCTCGGTTGCGTGGTACGTTGTGTTTGGGTAACTTTCGCGTCACTATATGGTTTATTTAACTTCTATATTGAATAATGTCATAATATGAAAATTCCTTAAATATCCAGATTCGGTCGTTTACCACACACCTTCGTCCGGTCATTATCATCGATGCTGCTCATTTGAAGGGTACTTACTTAGGCACAATGTTCTTAGCCGTTGCTATGGACGCAAATAACCAGATTGTGCCCATCGGTTTCGGAGTTGGTAGGTCTGAGAGTGGGAATGTGTGGACTTGGTTCTTAACCATGCTGAAGCGTTGTATCGGGGAACCCTAGGGGTTGGTTTTTGTATCCGATAGGGTTGCTTCAATTCACCAAGCAATTAATACAGTGTACCCGGGCGCCCATCATGCACTTTGTTGTCACCATCTAATGATGAACGTAAAAACCAGGGACAACAGGGTCAGATACAGGAAGAAGTTATTTTGGAGGATGTGTAAAGCATATACGGTGGAGGAGTTTGAACTGAACATGACGGGTCTACGAGCTGCATTACCTCTTGGAGCTCCGCTTATGGACCAGGTTGGACCGGAGAAATGGTCAAGGGCCCATTTCCCAGGAATGCGTTACAACATAATGACATCGAACAGTGCCGAGTCGGTGAATGCATTGTCTCCTTTTGCACGGAGCCTGCCTATTGTGGCCCTTATGGATTATTTCCATGTTTTCAACAAGAATGGTATTCGATTCGTCGAAGAAATGGAGGTTATCATCCTTGGATTTATGACTGTTTGTATTTTATGTTTTTATCTTTGCAATACTAACGTAACAAATATGTGTTATCGCAGAGGAAAATGGCAAATCGTCTCACGCCTTGGGCGGAGGCCAAAATTGAGAAGAGAATTCACAAGTCTGCAACGTGGACTGTACATGAGATTGGCCGAGGTTACTGGGAAGTCCGCGATGGGTTTAGGGATGCAGAAGTTGACTTCAATAATCAACTTTGCTCGTGCATGAAATGGCAGCTCTCAGGAATACCATGCGACCATGCAATCGCCGTCGCAAGAAATCAATAGTGTACAGATGTCTCATATCTAGCGATTGGCTACTACGCGTCGGATAATTTCAGACAAACTTACGCAGAGCTCATACATCCAGTCGGTCCAGGGGAAACATGGGTAGTTCCAGACCACCCGCTTATGACCCTAGGGCGCAAATTGCGTCCCTTTTGCACGTGGCAAGCCCCGATTAACCATATCTAGGGTTTGTACTTAGAATATGGCTATAAATACTTGGTTTATACCAACGTTATAGCTCACACCATACATACACCATTCATAGCGTACTAGTCTTCTATTTGACCAAACACATGGCTGGAAATGCATCATCCTCAAACCCACCTTCTTCACAAATAATGCCCTACCGACTAAAAAAGGCGATAGAGAAAAGTGAAGCGGAGATCGAACAACTAATCGATGAGTGGAAGGAAATGATGGCCAAGAAATATGGCCACTTGAGAAGGATTGACGCTGACAAGGAGGAGATAAAAAGGTTGAAGCGGGAGATAAAAGACAAAGAAGACCGTATTCGCCACGACAACGGTCAAGTAAACAAGATTATGCAAGATTTTGCAGTACTGCAAGAGCAGGTTGCCCAGAAACAAAATTGGATTGATCAATGTAAAGCACTTTATCCTTAGATGTTGTTTGCGTTTTTGGATTTTCCGTGTTACTAGTTTGTACCCGTACTTTCTATCACTTTGTTTAATTTAATGCTTGTGTTGTTGGGTTTGTAATTTGGTTATTTCTTCGTTGCTAGTTGATAGATGTACTTTATATGGTTTGACGCATTTATATGTTTAAACTACTTCGAAACAAGTGTCTGTGAATATTATGATACCAAACAAAATAGGTACGCCTGTGAAACTTTTCAGGCTAATCTTCAATCTTTTCAGACGAATCTTGAAGCTTTTTACAGGTACGCAATTGTGCCCCCTGTAATTTGTGCACTACCTTTGGCTATAAATAGAGAACGATGGGGAGTCCTAAACGAAACAAAACAAAGTTACATGGCATCCCCAAATCTTCATGTATGGAACTTCAGATGTTTATCTCAATCGCTTCCAGCCGGTACCACCGAGTTATACGGTTAGCGTTTATGTTTATTTAGTTTTTTCTTGCGTTGAATATTGTTCCAGGCTAACCTCCTTAACCCCTATCTTGAACAGCCGAGTATCCACAAATGTTCAGCATGAAACTCTACCATCAAGGGTACTTCACGGATCCACCTAGAAGGCAGTACTTTCGTGGTCTAGAAGTCTATGTTGACATGTTAGATGTCGACGATCTTTCAATGCGACTGCTTCACCAGATCATGAAAGAGCTAGGTTACGATGAAACGAAATATTATAAGTTGTATTTTAAACGTCCGAATTCAGACCTATTGACTGGACTGAAACCGATGGATACCGATGAAGATGTAGCCCTTATACGTCAGTATGTTGACGACCATACCGTCATTGAAGTGTACAGCTAGAAAGTGGAGGTGGTCACTACCAAAATCGTATCACCAGAGCACATAAGAAGTCGGGGGGGATTTCAGAAAACCAAAGCGTCGTGTAGCTGTACTTTGATGTTTAAATGACCATATGGTTGGTTGTTTAGGTCATATTACATGTATCTGTTCTATTTATTAAATACGTGCATTGTAATGAAATGATTTTTTAATTAAACTGAACGACTAAATTTTTAATAAATAAATTTATCATGAAACTATATACACGCTACTAAAAGGAAGCTAAATATACACGCTACTAAAAGGAATCATACAAGTCGATCTGTCTGTATCATGGACCAAAAGACATCCGCCATCCGAACCCTCCAGGTTAGCGCTCGTAACGCCTCATCCTCCATTGGTGTTGGGACCTCGTTGTTCGCCAAACATGTCAGTAACATACATGCCAAAGGACCACAATCGCCCAATGAACCCTGCTGCTGCGGTACATCATCTGCGTATACCCAAGTGAACTCGTGGCTGTGCTCTGCAAGTGCTGTGCACTCATCAAGGGTAAAAAGTTGATGTAGACTGTTGGCGAACGTGGCCATCAATTTTCTGAAGTTGTCCTTATATGAATCACTCCTAAAGCTATCATATACGGTCATCTCCATGAGCTCTAGGTTGAAGTCGCCAACCACCCAATGCTTCAGGTCGATGCAAATCGGAATGAACACTTGAAATATTTGTTCAAAAACAAACCAACAGTAAATAACATTAAACTATACGTAGTTAGAAATAACAAGTATATTTAAAGTGAAATTCAAACATGTCGAACAGACCACCATGGTACAGAGTTTGGACCCTTCAGCGTTTCGTAGACGGAAGTCGGACCATTAACAACGACCAGGTAATGCATGAACTCGGACGTCATCACCGTCCACCCTGCATTGGGCGGACGACTCTCACGGATGAACTAAACCCATCCGTCGATGTGCTATTTAAAAAAAAGATGTTAGAGATATAAATAGAAATTATGATATAGAAACTAAAATGACTTTTTCTACTAACATCAGCTTCGAGCCACCCTGAGCCCTGCAACCCGAGTAACAAGCCCCACCAGTCCCTACCCACAGGATGGGTGGATATTGTTGGGATTTTACGTTCAAAAGAGAGTTTCAAAAAACACAAAATAAATTTTGAGCAACGGAAGCAAAATAAAAGTTTGAACATAAACAAAATTAAACAAGTTTTAACTCCCACAATAGGATCTTGTTACATGCATGTAAAGATTTAACTTGAAAATAAAAGTTTGGAACTACAACCTTTGAAGACTTTGGATCCTCATGGGAGGTTGATCGTTGATGATGATGGTAGAACTCAACGTAGAGTTCCTCTATCGGTATCCACCAACAAGCTCCAACACTTTGTGGAATGCTAGTTCCTTCTTGATGATGCAAAAGAGGTTCTTCTACCAAGAATCTAATCTATAGATTTTGTAGAAGACAAAAACCACATCAAAATGGTGGTGGTGATTGTGAGTTTTTTTGGAGAGAAAAATAGGGATGACATCTTTCTTTTTATTTTTTTCATAAAAAAACACCACCAAATCATCTTGTAAGACCCACTTTTTATTGTCATATTCCATGGTTTCAATTTTGATGGTTTTCCAAAACCATCAAGTCCACCAATAAAGATGGGTCTAACCATGCAATTTTTCATTTTAAACCATCTAGTTTAAAGTTTGACCATGCAAGACTTTCTTTCTTGGTCCCCTTAGTTTGAATAGTTAAAATCATAACTTTAACAATTCAAACTTTATCACTATAAGTCCCTCTTTTAATTCTAGTTACATATGAGCCCATCATATTATAAATAAACTAAAATCTTTTATTTGCATCAGTTATTATGTATCACATTCAATAATAATTTTCAAGAATTATTAATATTTATCAAGAATCAAATTCTTATAAATATTAATTAGGTGTCTACTTGTTTTTGGTGTGACCCTATAGGATCATAAATTACCAGCAATATTATTTTATAATCATTCTTGAACACTTAGAACCAACAATCTCCCACTTGTTCAAGGGTGTATTATAGAATAATATAGACAGTGGTGGACGTCTAGCAACATCTCACTGCCCCCAACAACGTATGGCTGTATGTGCCATTCATCAACATCCAATTCCCACAAGCTCAAAACTTTAATTGATGTATAAGGTGTGATATCAGTTATCCCTTTGTTCGGACATCATGTTGAACATGAGACATGGATCGTAATCATTCTCATATGTCGTTCAACTTTTGGTAAGGCGCCTTAGATGTCTCACTCTAAACCATTTAGAGGAACAAATCCTATCTTGACTACATACGCCTCTTATGAAGTTTATATTGTACCCAATGATGGCCTTTATAGCTGCCTACTATTTCAAGATCAGCGGTTAACCATATCAAAGCACAATACTCCCTACACTCAAGTCCCTAATATGTAACTCAGGTCAAAGGATACAAAGATATTACCTTTATTCAAGTATCACTCATGACGACGATCCACGAAGTGATCTTGAAGCGGGTCCTGTCTAGTACTTGTTCCCTAGCAAGTACCTATGAACTTGGTTGCAACACTTTGCCACTTTTACTCTTAAAAGTCAACCAATCCAAATCATATTAGTCTTATTTCATAGTTGTCCCCACAACTATGACCGACTATGGACATTTAGAATAACTAATTTATTCATGGATTAAACATGCTAATATAGAACACAACAAGTATGAATAAGATCATATCCTATATAACTATTTATAATACTATACTTGTTGCTTAACTTGTTCCAATATCCAAATACTAAATCCAAAACAAATCCCATCACTTAGAATAACGAAGTCCTTTGGCTTAAGCATGATCCTTCAAGCTTAGCATGTAAAAGAGTTTCGTGAATGGGTATACTAAGGCTTGATCTGTGTGAACTTTGCGAACACGAATGACTCCTTTTAAACTTTATATCGAATATAGTTTTGGAGTAGATGTTTGATATTCTGATGTGACATAGTGTCCTTTAGCTCTCGTAATGGCACGCTTATTTTCACAAAAGATTTCTAGGTGATCTCGAATGGAAGGTATCATCCTAGCTTTTCAATGAACTCTTTCATCCAAGACATCTTTTCCTTTTGCAGCTTCTAAAGCAACAATGTATTATTATTCTGTATTATGAACTTTGCTTTCGCTTGGAACTCTTTCCAACGAACTTCTCCTTCATTCATAATGAAGACATACCGGTTTTATGGTCTAGAACTTTCTCAAGATCTACGGAAGCTATCATCATATGTAACCTTTTACTATGATTTTCTTCCAACCCATAATTAATGAACATTTCTTTGGCTATGTAAGTACCTTAGAATGTTCTTTATGGTCATCTAATGAGCTTCCCCTGAAATTTGTTGGTTAACATCATCTAATACTCTAAAGCATTATGACACATCCGCATGGCATATTAATCTTGTCGTACTATTTGGAATGTCAATCATTTTAACTAGCTCAACCTTTGTGCTAGAAATATTTAGCCCAACTTAGAATGATGTCACATCATACTTGCAAGAACCTACCGTTAGAGCCTTGCATCTTGAACCTTTTCAAGATCATATCAATATATATACTTAATTTATGACTGTAGACTCCTTTGATCTAACTCTTTAGATCTCTATTTCAAGAACATAATCATGTTCTTAAGTCTTTCATTTAGATATATTGCCCTGCCAAGACACGATGCCTTGCCTTGTGTTTTTCCTCCGAGCGTTGGTATGTTTTTTTACGTACATATTAGGAATTTTACTGCGCTCCCACTAGCCTTTTAGTAAATGTATAAGTCTTCTTTTATCAAAAGAAGATTCCAACTTTAAGATGTTTATAGTTATCCATGAATGGATTACACCTTGGTGTTCATGACCCTAAGCCACTCATCAGATTCAGAATCTGACTCAGCATTTTAGTAGCTGATGGGTTTACAGGAATCCCATTATACATCATCCTTCATTAGTCGTGGGAAAATAACATTTCTTGGACTTCTGAATGATTCTACTAGATTTGCGAACACTTTGTGATTTACTAAGTTTCTGATCAATCAAATTGTTCAAATTCAACAACCTTTGTTTGATAACTAGTGTCAACCAAGAAGTGCATTAGGTTATGAGGTTCTTGATTTTCTTCAATTCCTTAAACCTCCCATTTGTCTTGCCCATTTGAAACTTGTTTTCTAAGAACTTGGCATTCAAATAATAAACAACTTTATTATTTATGGGATTGTAGAATCCGTATTCAAAACGTTTTAGAATATTCTACAATATATGCATTCAGTAGATATTTAGTCGAGTTTTGTATGTGCTTCATAAAACCACATCTTTAACTAAGATTATGGATGAGACCTTTCATACAAAATCTTATAAGGTGTTTTATTTACGTCTCGGTTGGTAAAAAATAGTTTACAGTAATTAAAGGCATAATTCTTAATTTGAATAGGAATAGTAATTTCTTTCATCATAGAGTGAACCATGTCTGATAAGGTTCGGTTCATCAAAAACTTTTAATTTGAAAATGGTGTTTGTGATGAACCAAGTTTGTGAGACTATCCCACAACTTCTAAGATGATTCATGAATTACTATTCGAGATATTATTCTTTTATATCATAAAAGACTTCATTTTTCTTTGTGACCTTTTCTCCAATCTTCATTTTGAAGATACTGAATTATATCAAATGCTTCATGTTTAACACTTCAACACTTGAATTGTTAAGTAGCGAAGATATTGTGTCATCTATCATCAAGACTAGACAAGGAATTGAGAAGATATATACATCCAAATGTTTTCTTCTCAAATTTTCTTTCGTTACAATAACCATAGGAAAAAGCTTTATTCAACTTGTCATTTGCCTTGCCATAGATTTGATTTAAATCTCATTTGAGTCATTGGTATCATAGTGAATTGTGTTTAAGAAAGCTAATGAGATTCACTTTATTATTCGATTAAGAGATCTGGTTCTCGAAATAGAATAATTCATTTTGAATATGAAAATGATCGTTTCCAAAACGCTTGAGTGAATTTCATCCAATCATTAAACATGCAACTGAAATAATAATTTAGTCAAATTAAATTCAAAATATCGTTCAAAAACAACCATTGTTTTAACATTACAAGCCATATGGTTTTCAAAATAAATCTTCTATAAGCTTGGTGTTCAAAGTTGTTTCCTTGCTTATATTGATCACCATCACGCTTGTCTTTCAGTCGTTTGCCTTTCAAGAATATTTGTAACAATTACAAGATAGAGTTTTACACTTAGTATCATATACAAGTGTATAAGAGAAAGGTAAAAGTTCTTTCTATCTCATAGATACCTGAAGGATTTTATTTCACAAAGGAAAATCTTCTCCTTAGAGATCAACACTTGAAGTCACTGAATTCGGAAGGATTTCTCTCATATGTTTCCAGTAACATACACAATTCCGAGATTGAAAACTCCTCAAGATTCACTTCAAAACCATTGAATCTTTTGTTCAACGACCCGAGAATCGCACTCTTGGCTAGTGTATCATGATACGGATAGCCAAGTTTCTCCAAGTAGTGCAAATGCATTCTCATGGTTTCAAGATGAGAGCTCACAGATTAGTCTTCTTTCATCTTGGTATGATGAAGTTCCCAACGTATTTTAAGCATTTCAGTTATCACAAACTCTTTATGACAATGCCGTAGTCGCTCCATAAGGTCATATGTTGTGTCTGGAAACCTCTCCACCTTTTCTCGTAAAAGTGGATCCATGGTTTATAGCATGAGGCGTGAAACATCATATGAATCTTTACAATGCCTTAACCATGCATTGTGGGCCTCTGTGGAGGTAAGAGTAGGTTCTTCCGGAAGGGGAACAAAAAGTACGTGTGATATCCTTTTATGTCTGAGACCAAGTCTCAACCTTGAAAACAAAGAAGGGAAATTTTGTTCTTTTAGCCTTTCTTACATAAGAAAAGCTCTTAAGGATGGGTCAATCACGGTATTTTGATTCATCTACAAAAATAACAAAATTCATTTAGTATTTTCAATTTTTAATATTTGACTCAAATAATATCCTCTTGCGTTTCTTAAACATTATTTAGTCAAATCTAGAATCCAAGTTGCGAAACGAACAAACGGTTAGGTGACCTTTATCCCGTATATTCAATCCAACAGGGTAGGCAACGCTTACTAATTACATCAAGATGTAACTTCTAGTGGTATGGGATCCTTAACAACTTTGTCAATTTGGCATGTTTGATCCCATCTTTGCCTCGGGTCTCTTTTGCTTAGGTGACCTTTATCACAAAAGATTCTCGATCAAGTCATCCTTCTTGAGACAACGTGTGAAAATCATATCAATGTGGTTAGGTGACCTTTATCCCACAAGGACACAAGAATCACCTCATTCATCACAAGACAATCCAAGCGGTTAGGTGACCTTTATCCCACAAGGGTGTCATAGTGATGAAATGAGTGTCTCTCAAAACGACGGCATAGATTTGCCTTGTAAGAGGGATTCATATGTTCTATAATTATAGTTTTGAAAACATTTTTAGTATTAAGAGTTATTGCATGCATCCAATAATACATGGTACTATAAAAACTTTATTTTTAAGATATGGTTCCTTTTAGATAAAATAAAATCTTTTTTTTTATCAATCCAAAATTGATCAATTTAGTAATATCACATATTAAGACTTATGATTGATCACTAAAGAACCATTTATAGTCTTATAATAAACATTTTATTATTTAGACTATGAGTTTGAATGAGTCTTAAAACTCCATTTTAATCCCTTTTCACTAATTTCAAAAATTTTGACGTTTGGAATTTTATAACAAAAAAACTTATAAAACCATTTAGCATCTTATGATAAAAAAAACGTCAAAACTTGATTTCCAAACTCTTAGTACCATGTAACTACACGTGTCAAAAGAACTCTTAATTTTTTTTGAAAAAAAAAATTCTTCAAAAATATTTAAAATCTCTATTTTAAATTGTTTGGTTCATTTAAAATCCAATTTTAAAGTTAGAGCGTTTTTAATAAACCTTTTTATTCAAAATTACAATTGAACCAATTTACATATTATGGATTTAAAATCTCCATTTTAAACTTTTGCTTAACCTAAAATCTCCATTTTAAGGTTTGGTCCATTTCACTTTTAAAACATATTTTAAAAGTTCTTACTATAACTTTAAATCATTTTAAAAAATCATAGGACTAATTATATGTTCTTTTAAATGCAAAAATATTATATATATTAAGGCAAATTAATAAAAGAACATAAGCAACCACAACATGCATAAAAAGTGCATAAGAATGTGCATACCAAGCCAACTCTAATGACATTTCTTGTGAGCCGAACAAGAATGCATAGTCCTTTCTTAAGGGACAAAAAGAAAATAAAAGTTTTGAATCTCCCACTTGCTCCAACATCTCCATGCATCCAAGTGTTCAAGTCCTTCTTCATGTGTTGAAAAAGTCTACCTAGCCCATATGGGCTTGCAAAGCCCAAAATTGGTGATGACACCAATATGGCCCAAAAAGCTTCCATCTTGGACCTTATGTTGGCCTTTCTCTCTTGGTACATTTTCAAAAAAAAAACTATCTAATACTTACAAGAGAGAAAAATAATAAACCTATTTACTATTACATGTCAACGTAAAAGAAAAGGTTTTTACAACCATATCGAATATCAACACATGGGTCAATGGCTTGTTTATGCACAAAAACATGCAACATAAAATAGAAAAAAAAAACACTTTGTTTTTCTAATGACAATCTTTTATGTAACAAAAATAAACCATGGATTAAAAAATTCATCTAAATTTTGATACATAAAATATATAAAATAAAACTAGCAAAAATTGCCAAAAGAAGCCATGCATGAAAAATTTCATAAATTTTTTTTACCCATGGCTTCCAAAAACCAAGTATATTTTTAAACTAAACATGCATATAACATTGGCTCTGATACCACTTGTTGGGATTTTACGTTCAAAAGAGAGTTTCAAAAAACACAAAATAAATTTTGAGCAACGGAAGCAAAATAAAATTTTGAACATAAACAAAATTAAACAAGTTTTAACTCCCACAATAGAATCTTGTTACATGCATGTAAAGATTTAACTTGAAAATAAAATTTTGGAACTACAACCTTTGAAGACTTTGGATCCTCGTGGGAGGTTTATCGTTGATGATGATGGTAGAACCCAACGTAGAGTTCCTCTATCGGTATCCACCAACAAGCTCCAACACTTTGTAGAATGCTAGTTCCTTCTTGATGATGCAAAAGAGGTTCTTTTACCAAGAATCTAATCTATAGATTTTGTAGAAGACAAAAACCACATCAAAATGCTGGTGGTGATTGTGAGTTTTCCTGGAGAGAAAAATAGAGATGACATCTTTCTTTTTATTTTTTTCATAAAAAAACACCACCAAATCATCTTGTAAGGCCCACTTTTTATTGTCATATTTCATGGTTTCAATTTTGATGGTTTTCCAAAACCATCAAGTCCACCAATAAAAATGGGTCTAACCATGCAATTTTTCATTTTAACCCATCTAGTTTAAAGTTTGACAATGCAAGACTTTCTTTCTTGGTTCCCTTAGTTTGAATAGTTAAAATCATAACTTTAACAATTCAAACTTATCACTATAAGTCCCTCTTTTAATTCTAGTTACATATGAGCCCATCATATTATAAATAAACTAGAATCTTTTATTTGCATCAATTATTATGTATCACATTCAATAATAATTTTCAAGAATTATTAATATTTATCAAGAATCAAATTCTTATAAATATTAATTAGGTGTCTACTTGTTTTTGGTGTGACCCTATAGAATCATAAATTACCGACAATATTATTTTATAATCATTCTTGAACACTTAGAACCAACAGATATGCACCTAAGATAATAATCCGGCAATTCATGCCTATGCCATTTTGCGGCAATAGCGGATGAAGTGTAAGAGTTCGTATTGGAACTTGTGGTGGCAGCGGCAGTAGCAGCGGTAGCAGTAGCAGCGGTAGCAGTAGCAGCAGCAGCGGTCTTACGACCAACAGGCATCTTTGATACGCGGCGCTGGACAGGTGGGTCTATAGTAGGAGGCAAACCGGTGTAAGGAAGGCGCAATTGTTTCCCAGGAATCTTCTGCCGCATCGACCTTTGGTGTACATCCGTCGGCGGTGCAACCTGAATGTCCTGGGACACCTTAGGCCGAACGTGCGTCGAGGTCGAGAGGCCGACAGATGTACTGGCATGTGGCGTATCCTGGAACAACGCCCCAACAAACCCCGACATACCTGAACCCACCGTAGTCGGTCCGGTCTCATGGAGCAACGACCCAAATGTGCCCTGCAAAATAAGTTGGGTCCTCACAAGTTTCCTATAACAAATAAATATCAAATGTAACAAACGAATCTCCTAACTTACAGGCTACATATACTGGCCCTGTGTATACTGGACAGTGCACTGACCGCTAAACTCCTGGAATGATGCCCCCCTATGCCCTGTAATATAAGATTGAGGTTATTCAGTTTATATTCTGAATGTAAAAATCAAAGTACCCACCATATTAAATAACTTACATGTGCCATGTGGTGGGTCGGTGTAACGAACGACGAAGGTCCGAATATTTCATCAAGGAAGGATGATGAACTCTACATATTAATCTAAGCCATTGTTTTTATGTCTTATTGAAAACAAATAATGATACAACATAAAGATTGAAGTGACTAACATTATCTGTGTACTGGGACGGGCCTCCGAAGATCAAAGATCCAAACCCGTGCTGCGTGTTGGCGGGCTGGGAGGGCTGTCCACCCTGCTGCTGGCCTGGAATCTGTCATCAAGCATAACAAACCACATAAAGTTCCAAAAGATAAAAATTAAAACCATGTCCAATAAATTAAGTTAAAAACTTACCTGGAAAGAGCTAAACTGGCTAGTAAGCCTCTCCAGCTCAGCAAGGCGTCTCTCAGTAGCTTCACGCTCTGAGTGTTCAGTTGCCCATTTCTCGGTAAGGCGTCTCTCAAGATCATCATGCTCTGTGCGATGAGAAGTCCGATAGTCATAGAAATCATCCTTCCACCTTGTAAACTCAGCCCACCGGTCAGCATAGGGGTCAACATGTGGACTATGCTGATAGTGGCCTGCTGGACTATGCTCACGGTGGAAGGATGGACTATGCCCAGCATGAAATGGTGACTCCTCGACCAAGGTGGCCTCGTGTGCCCTGCCGACGCCTGCATGGGACGGGGGACCCGTGTCATGATCAGGCTGGTCGTCTCCCTCTGACTCGGATCCTTCGTCTATACAAACAATTAACAACATTATTATAAATATCATAAACACTAGAACGGCTTCTCGTTATAAAAAATTATAAATATCGGATAACTTAGAATGACTTCTCACCCGCGTCAACAACCTACATAACTCTCGACCTCTTCGACGGTCGACGCCCCTCCAAACTACTAAACCAACGATCGCTCAGGATATACCATTCTTGGCTCTCCTCCCACGGTGTAGGCTCAAGCCGTTCACGTGGGAAACGCTCGGGCTAATATATTGAAAAATAATCATGTTAGAAATTCACACGAGGGCCTCATGTAATACAATTTTTTTTTTCCGTTGTAGTCAATGTAACTTACCGCCAATACATCTAGGAGAGCAAAGGCATAATTGCTAACAATACCGATCGAAGACCTATCCCAACGAACAACACGTGGCATCCTGGTGGTCAAAATATAAAACGTGCTGGCCATGGGAAAGGTCTCTAAGATCCATATCTGTGAATTAGAATACCAAGATAGTAGTAAATATTTTGTAGAAATAGGGAATTCGTGTAGATTGTAAAAGTATTAATTTGATATCAACTTACTAACCTTGAATGCATATTAAAAACCAGATAACGACATCCTATATCCATGCTCCGGTCGTTTCCGGATCGCTGCATTCATCTGCTTGTAGGTGTGGGCCTAAATATGGGATCCCCAGGGAAACCGATTGAAGACGCTCAAATCATCAATGGCCCGAAGTAGATGATCGGGAAGCTGTTTGGTCAACTGATGACCGTGAAAGAACAGCTCAACAATCATCATGAGACAAATACGGACGGCAGAATCGTCATCGATATGCGCCCGCCCCTCGTCATCAGTGCCGATCAGATTGAATAAATCCTGGATGTTCTGCACCGTCAGCGTGCCTCGTGGGAACACCCGTCTAACAAAACCAGTGGACCTATTTTTATGCATCTTCGGGTCCGGTCCGAAACGAAGTGCTGTGATGAGACAGAACTCCTCACGGCCGAAACGAAGACGGCGACCACCGACCTCGAATAAGATCTCATCATCCCGTAGGTTTGGCGGGAATACCTGGGTCTGTAAAAATATGTGCACCAAGATAGGGTCGGCAGTTGTATCGGTTAGATCCAACCAATGACCGAAACATGTCTCTCTGAATAGTGCTAATCGTGTGGGGTTCAATTTCTGGCGAATCAAATCCACCACCCCTATCTTACTCTTCAGGTTCAACTTTGCATTGTAGAAATTTGCTCCCTGCATAATAATGATAAAGTGTCAAATTCTATAGTATAGGGACCTAAAGTGTCAGATTCTAAAGTAGAGGGACCTAAAGTGTCAAATTCTAAAGTTAAGGGACCTAAAGTGTCAGATTCTAAAGTTAAGGGACCTAAAATGTCAGATTCTAAAGTTATAATACCTAAAGTGTCAAATTCTAAAGTTAAGGGACATAAAGTGTCAAATTCTAAAGTTAAGGGACATAAAGTGTCAAATTCTAAAGTTAAGGGACCTGAAGTGTCAAATTCTAAAGTTATAATACCCAAAGTGTCAAATTCTAAAGTTAAGGGACCTAAAGTGTCAAATTCTAAAGTTAAGGGACCTGAAGTGTCATATTCTAAAGCTATAATACCTAAAGTGTCAGATTCTAAAGTTAAGGGACCTAAAGTGTCAAATTCTAAAGTTAAGGGACATAAAATGTCAAATTCTAAAGTTGACAATTTTTTCATGTAAAGTTTTCAAGTTACGGATTTTTGGGTATTTACAAAATTATTGTCCTATTGAAAAATATTCTATAATGGGCGTAACTATATTAATAACTACATTAAATTTAAAACTATGACACTAAAATTATAACTACAACCATTTAAAATCATACAAATACATAACAACAAAATCGATCAACACAAAAAAATACAAAAAATTGTCATCCAAAATATACAACAACTTATCAACAAAAATAACAACAATAAATTATCATAAAAAAATATACAACAAATTATCAAGAAAAATATACAATTTATCAAAATTTGACAACACATAACTTTTTTGGATGACAATTTTTTGTAACATAATTAATATTTTCAGTTAACAACTTTTTTAATATTAACTTTCTTTTTTTCTCTAAATATTTTATGTTTTGAAATCCTAGATAATAAAATATACAACAACAATAATATACCAATTTTATATTTTCAAAACAGAAAATTGTTATATTATTCCTAGAAAATATATAACAAAATATCAACAAACATATACAACAAACAATTATCATTCAACAAATATACAACAAATTATCAACAAAAATATACAAAAAATCAGTTAAAAATAGATAGAAAAGTTAAAAGAAGTCACTAACCTCCATTTGTGGTCCCAATTAAAATAAAAAATGGAAGATCGTCGGTGTGGGGGGCAAGAAAACGACACTTATCCGGCGTGACTTTGGAAGAATCGATGAATGTTTTAAAAATGGTTGGTGGGGTTTTAATGTCGGTCGTTCAGTATAAAAGAGAAGACCCAGGGGCGCAAATGGAGACCCAGGACGCAAATGGAGACCTAGGGCGCAAATTGCGCCTGGACGCAATTTGCGCCCTAGGGCTCCATTTGCGTCGTTTGGGCCATTTGGGGAAACCGGGGAGAGGGATGGCTAGGAGGCCAATCCCACCCCGAGTTTGGCTCATTTCGGTCAATTTCCCATATATATTACGTACCTATAATAGTAAAATCATTTTTAAAAAATGCAAAATGACAAAATAACCCTCCCTTTAATTAATTTTTTTAACAAAATTAATGTGAAGGACGAAAAACGAAAGGAAATACAAACCACAGTGACGAAAAATGCAAATTTTAAAGACTAGGGACGATAATAGTTAGATACATACAAGACAGAGTACATCAACATTTTTGGACGTGAACATTGGGATATTACTTATAACACTTTAAACTTCTTTCGATCAGATCAAGATGCACCATTTGAACACTGGATGACAATGCCTGAAATAGGTGTCTTGATTGCTTCAAAATATAATGTGATATTACATGTTATAAGTATGACCGGCAGTGGGACGTACTTGCCGCTAAGGTCCACTCCGCCAGTGTGGTATGAGCATGTTATTTTTACAATCGGGTATGTTAATGGTAACCATTATGTGAAATTAGATATGAAGAAGGATACCCGTTTCCACAAATTGTAGGACATTTTATCCATTACAGTTATCCGTGAGTTGCTGAATGGGCTACCCCATATTCAGATCGAATAAAAAAGTACATGCAGCTTTTACGTGTTAATTGTACTACAGATAATGTTATTTTAGAATAATCGAATGTAATATAAATTATTTTATGTTCTATTTATATGTTAAATCGCAATATTTATGCTTTTATAATTATATAATTAAAAAAATTTAGTAATATTTATATTTATAAATATTTATTTCTTTTCAAATCAAATAAAAATAGTAATATTAAAAAAGATAAACAAATAAACAAAAATATTTATATAAATATATATTTCTTTTATAAATATTTATTACAAAACTATATAATAAAAATAAAAAAAGAAATATATAATAAAAATAAAAAAAATAAAAAAGACAACAAAAAAACACAATTATTTTCCAATAATTTTTTATGCATTTAACACCTTTTTGGGTGCATTTAGCATCCCCTTGTTAAGATCTACTAATATAACATAGATTAGGAGATTTGAAAGTAAATTATATTTTTAATTTTAAAATCTTAAATATTTAAATTAGAATTAGAATTGAAATGAAGAAATTATTAGAAAAATACTAATATTTTATAAAATTTCATATGACAGTTCAATATATATTTTTCTGGGTTTTTTATTATTTATTTACAAATTATAGATATTGTATTTAATAACGTTCTAATTATATTAAAATATGTTTTCTTTTTTAAATAAGGAGCACCAATTTGATGTTTTCCTAAATATAATTTAAGTTAAAATGTTAAATTATTATTTTGATGTTTAAAGGCCTATTTTTTTTTTCGTTTGTGGGTCGAATTATAAGAACTATCCTAGAATATTTTTACAAATAAAAGTTCAGATACAGGAACAAAATGTTATGTTCTAAAGATAATATGTCATAAATTCTTTTAATACTAACCTAAATTATGTAAAACAAACAATATTACGAGATCCTAGCATAAACCCTAATTATAAATGCGAAGTAAATTAAAGAAATTAGATTTTACCTTTTTATTTTAATTAAAATTAGATATAATAATTCCGAGTCCACCGATTCCAACAATCATGGTAAGATCATCGCCATGCGATCTTATCTTTTTTCGGTTTGTGAAAAGAAACCAAATCTGTAAAAATAGAGAGCAAGAACTCCTGCATCTTCCATGGCATAAATTGGTATGATGGTAGGCCGATTCTATGCAGATCGGAAAAAGCTACCAAAACCATGCCTGTACTTGTCGCCGGCGACGCTGTAATACGGTTGCAGATTCCGGCAGGAGTTTGCAGAAGAAACAAAAATAATTATGGTCAAACTGAAAGCTAAAAACGGTGTGGCTTTGAGACGATATTGAAACAAGGGAAGCGATGGAGAGAATAGAGATGAAAATGTGGCGGCCGAGTTTAGTTCTTTAGGGTTTTAACCACACTTTTTTCTACTTTCTACTTTTTACTTTTTTTTTTAATTTTTTTTTACAGTAAACAACGTTTTTCGTCCTTGTGGTTTAATGTTTATAACTATTTTCCTCCCTTGTCTTTAAAAAGTGCTTTTATCGTCCTTGTGGTTTCCATTTCATTTCGATTTTCGTCCCTCAGACTAACTTTGTTAAATAAGTTCTTTAAATTACATGATTGCATAGTTTATAACCTTTTTCTGTATATATGTATGTAATAACATGCTGGATCGATAACTCTTTTGCATTGCTGTGAAATTTATTTGATTATTTATATTTTGATTGAATAAGATTGTGAGGTTAATAGCAATGTTATTACCAAACTTTATCAAACATTTAACGGATGTCATTTAGGGGGGTTTGTTTTTTAAGAGGTCTGAAATCTAAAGTTTTATTTCACTTATGATTAATAAGAGGTAGTGTTAAGCTCTGAATCAATAAGACTGTTTGTTTTTGTAACATTTGAAGTTTGAAATTTTATTCTGGATCAATAAGATTGTTTTGTTTGTGATAACAATTAATCAAAAAAATGTCACAACTTCTAATTTCAGACGTATTTAAAAGTTAAGAGGGTCTGAAATCTGGAAAAAAGAAAAAACCCGATCTGAATGTAAAAATGTAGACCGATTCAGATATAAGAGGTATTAAGAGGTTTTTTGAAAAAAACAAACAACCTCTTACTTTACTGAGTGAGTATGACAAGCATCGAAAATCTTACCAAGTAAAAGACATAGTAGAGACCGAGAATCTTACCCAATAAGCTTTTTACCGTGTAAAAGTTAAAAGTTGTTTATCAATAATCAATTTTAATGGTAAAAAATATCACCCTATTAGGTGCGTACAGATGATATGATGACTCTTGCCAATAAAAAAAACTTATTGATAAGGGTTTAGCAAACAATTCCTTAAGTTCACACGAAACAATGAAAGCTTCACACGAATTATGCTACGAAGGTTTGGTTTCATGCTTTGGTTGTTCCGGGCACTACCTATGTTTCACAAAAACTACATTGTGAAGTTTGATTGTTTATGTGAAGCATTGGAACAAACATTCACATATTCTGTCGTGTGGAGGTTTCGGTTTAGTCCCATAAAGCCTTGTTTGTCTCATGTGAAATTTGAGAATAAAAGTTCAGGGTAAACAAACTCAGAAAGTATATTGTGAACAAGTGCAGACCTATGAAGGCTTGAGTAGGATCTCATGCACCCGCTCAACTTATTTTCGTTAGTAGAATCTTTTTGGGATCTAAGCTCTGAAAGGTGACCAGCTAAACTTTGAGGAGTATATACTCTGGGATGTTTGAAAACACAAGGAACCGCAACCAAAAATTTGAAAAATCCCATCAAAATCGATTGAAAGAGTCTCTCGAGATCAAACAAAAAACCCGAAAAAATATCTCGAAATCATTCAAAAAACTCAAAAAAAAAACTCGAAAATCAATGTAATTCGGTTAAAACACATTTGGTAATTTTGCGGGCCTTTGATCCACACAGTGCTCGGTATGAATCCGTCGTTGAAAGTGAAGGTATGAGTTTTGAGTGGGTGACCTTTTGCCAGGGCCGACCCTGGGCCGTGCGGCCGCACAGGGCATCAAAGCCCATAGGGGCATCAAATTTTCGTCATATGTTATATATATATATATATATATATATATATATATATATATATATATATATCAAGGTTCTAAATGGCGTGAGGTGTGGCGTGGCGGCGAGGCCAAGCCTCAAGCCTTAGGAGCCACTGCGAAGCCATGACGTTTTCAAAGCGTGAGTTATGGCGTCATTTTTTCTAATTCATATATATCATTATATATAAAAACATATGTTTTGTAATGTTACTCAATAAGTTAATAGTAATAATTAAGTTAAATTATAGTATATATTAAAAAACTTGCAAATAAGACATAAAAAACATAAAGAAAAATCAAATATTGCATTATGAAATTGTGCATTAGGGCATGTCGTGCCACAAGCTTAACGTGGCGTGAGACACATGCCTTAGCGCGCCATGGCGGCGAGTTTTTTAGAACATTGACACACACACACACACACACACACACACACACACACACATATATATATATATATATGTTATTAGTCCAGCCTTGGATTTTATAATTTAAGACTTGGGGCTTCAATCATGAAATGTTAAACACAAACCCAAGTCCAACCTTTCAAGACCTTGTACGACATGAAGGCTGAAGCGGTGAGAAACTGAGAATACGTTGCCCACTTTCCCTTATCTGATTTCTCGTGTTCGGTGTTCGAAAGATGAAAGAGCACTTCGATTTTCAAAGATGGGCAGATGATGTTCCAGTTCCATTGGAGGAGGCAGACCGCAGACGATTAATGGTAAGCTCTCTGTCCATTGTGACGTCGTCGACTATATATATGGTAAGTTCAAACATCCAACTCTCAACTCTCAAACCTCAATCCACACTCTTTCGACTTTCTGAGTTTCTAGTCTCAACCGATTGTGCGATTTGCCTCTGTCTTTATGGTATGTGGAACAGTCGATTTTTGTGTGATTTTCAAGTCTCTGACTCTTGATTGTACCATTATCAAGATAATTTGTGGAACCAGTGATTATGCGACATCCTTCCAGGTATGAGTTTTTTCTCTTTAAGTTCATTGTATTTCAATTGCCATTGCTCATTGTTTAATCTTGATATTGGTGGAAATTTAGGGGAAAATCCTAGTTTTAAAAAGATCAAATTTGGTTGCTTTTTAATCTTGTGATTGGAAATTTGGACTCACTTTAGTGTACCAGCAAATGTTTCTGTTTGAATTTTTTTTATTAATTGGTCTTAAACAGAACAAGACATTAGACATGTGGACATGGTCTTTTTAATTTTGTTTACTATTTTGCTTATATTAATTATAGTTTTTACTTGTTTTTAAGTTGCAGATTGATGTAAAGGTTGTAGTGTACCGATACTAATTTTAATTTGGAAAAGGGAAAACTAGAAAGGAAGGAAGCACAATTTTAATCCAATTTTTATCCTTTTATGCTTGACTAATATTAAACATGTTTCCTATATCACAATCATCAAGTGCACAAAATAGAAAAAAGATAGAAAATGAAACAAAAAATTGCTCAATCTTTACATGGATCATTAAATAGATATTTTGTTAGGTATGAAAATGTTTCTGAAAATGTGCCAGATAATCCCAATGAGTCTATTGAAAATGTGTCTGCTGATTTTGTTGAAAATATTGAAAACGCCACTAATTTTGTTGAAAATGATGAAGCTACTTTGAATATTTTTTATCCACGAGTTTGGGATGGCTTAGATTCGAAAATGAAAGATTTGCTTGCTGAAAAAAGGGCGGAAACCAATATCAATTTTTCAAAAGATAAAGTTGGTAGACACTTTTCTTGTGAACATTATGTTCGTAAGCTACAAAATGGTGATTCTTATGATAGAAATCATAGATTTTGTCATTTCATTTACTTAAAACCGCCTAGGGGTATTTTTTTAACATCTTCGCACAGGGCATCAAAATCCGTAGGATCGGCCCTGCCTTTTGCAAACAAGGGCAAAGACGCTCTACTATATAATCGAAGATAAATACATGCAATTTAATGTCAGTTATACGCTATGAAGAGTATAAAATAACATAACACAACAATTTTGTTTACCCAATTAACATGATAAAGCATTAATAAGAACCAACCGTTTGAATAATATAATTGAACTTTCCGTTAGATCCCATAGGTTAAAACAATCATAATAAGTATTTATAGAATAAAGGTCAAATATTTCAAGTTCAAAAATAATTTATAATTCTTATCTAAACGATATCGATGCCGATGCTATGTGATGATCTCTAAATCCTATCAAGGTTTATTAGTTTAGCCTTTAAGGGATTTAGGCATTTGAATTAGGGATCTTGGGGTTTGGGCTTTTAGTACGTATTTGGGTCATTAATATTTAAAATGTAAGACAATAAGGCCCACGGGATTTTGGGTCTTTGAAATATTATGACTTTATTATCTTTCAATTAATGTTTCTTTCAATTGAATTGTAACTCCCAATTGAATTTATTTTAAAAATTGTAATCTTTAACAAATAAGGAGGTGCTCTTGTGTTTGTATTTTAGTGTTCACATATGTTTATCTGAGGTTTGTTATGTCAACACACACTAGAATACATCATAACGTATAAGTTGATTTCAAGGGTTCATTAGTGTTCATGTTCATTATTTGAAAAAAAAATATGGTGCATACTAATGAACACATTCTTCTGAAAAAACTATGGTGTACATTGTGGTTCATTAGAGTTCATTCTTTTGAAAAAACTATGGTGCACACGAATGAACGACTATACGATTAGAGTTCATTCTTTTACGATTTAAGGAAAATAGCAATTATACGATTTTATCAAACAAATGAACCGGAAAAACTATAATAATAATGATTTGATTTCAAAATTTTGATGAAAATTGACAAAATTCTACAATTGTAACCTACAATAAAACTATGGAAACTTGAATCTTGTAACTCCCCAATATAATTAATGAAAATTGGTTATTTAGAAAATGACTTTTGTACCCTTTTACATTAAATATCAAAATAAATTAAACATCACTTAATCTTGCAATCCTATTGGTTGAGCAAAGTTCATAAAGTTAACAAGAAATGCATGGTTAACAAATAATCCTTGCTCTACATATATATATATATATATATATATATATATATAGACTTGGTTTCATGTGAGACCAAGGGTTTTTGGTGGGACCGGTAAGACCCATTCTTAGCCTTTGGATTAGATCATCAAAGTGATCAATGGTCTCAATTTACACGGTGGCATTTTTGTAATTAGTTTGAATTCACGTGGCTTTTATGAAAGTTCAAACAACCTTATGACAAATTTGGGGTTTGATGGTTGGCTATCAGTATTTCTCATCGATTGAAGGTTTTTCTCTGATTTCATCGATTGAGGGTTTCTGGTAGATGAAATTAGGGTTTTGATAAACAACTACTTTCAGGATCATCGAGATTTACTTGAGAGTTCTCATTGATTTAATACGTTTATTTGATTTCATCTCTTCACTCGTCGAAAACCTCCTTAAAATCAAGCAAACTGTGATTCTCGATTCTGTAGTCATTCATCTTAAGGTAAACTTCGAGCATCACTGTTACAATCATTCTCCTAAGTCGATTACTTTTTAGCATTCATCTTTTCTCATATAATTTCAATTTATATAGTATCAATAATCTCTAAAATCTTTTGGATTATAGGATTCTATAGTGTAAACTGATTTTAAAGTATTCATGGTAATTAATCTTGTCCTTCATCTTCTGTTATAATGGGACTTTAAACATCTCTTATTGCAAATTATACTATATGATTTCTAATATGCAATCATGTTCATAATCGTCTGTGGGTATTAGGACCTGTTACTTTATTTAAGACATGTTAGTTTATTACATGGTTAATGTGTTATATAGGTGGGATTATCTGTTAATTGAGTTATAATTCTTGTATTATCTGGTTGGGAGAGTTTGATGACTTTTGACCTTCAAACAACAACTGAATCTTCATAGTAAGTTTGTTGTGAAGGTTACATTCACAATAATCTCTTCCATTTAAGTTTAGTTATAATCACCAACACTAGACAAAGATTTCTTCCAACTTACCGAACTACCTTTAGCACCACTAATTGTCATAAGGGAAATGCAGGTTTTAACAAACCATTTGGTAACCATTTTTTGCTAATCATAGAACCTTTACCCCTCTGTTCTGTTTGCATGAGACTATCCAAGCATGCGGTGGTTGTTACACAGTTGCTTCGTATTATTTTCTCAGTTTCCAGTTGCAGCTCTCTTGTGCCTACAACCGTCATCAGGAACACTTACCCAAATCAACTTCTTGATGAAACAGATAAATAAACTTAGACAAGAAAATAAATATTTCAACCAAGACATATTTACGGGATAAAAACTTTAGTACCAATAGACTTGTAAATGGAAAGTTGTTGATGGGTATCATTCTCAATTCTCATAACAACTCAACGGTTGCATTCAAACAGTGAGAATCATGCACTTAAGCAGGTCCATAATGATAAAGTGAACACAAGAGTGAACACAAGAAAGTAGTGATTGACAACACAACATTTGGTTAGATAGTAACCTACACAACATGATGGCCTATTTCCATATCCCGATCTTCCAGCTTTTAAGTAATTATGTAGTTATATAGACTCTTGGGAATCGTCCCACCTACTTTCAAAGTAATTAAGTCACATTCATAAACATAAAAGTCACTAAGTTGTCTAATACTAAAATTCATTCCAGTTCTTTGGTTCTCCAAGTTGACAAAATTGTGATGAACCTTTTCACCTACATATCCACCTTCAAGTTCCATCTGTATTTCTTTGTCGCAATCTGTTGACACCATGAGGTCATCTAAACCACAAGTAAATCCATGGAACTGAAGAATGATTGTTCGATATGATAGCTTAACATTATGCAAACACCTTTATAAAACATGAGGCCAAGACTAACATGTTACATAAAGAAAAGACATGTAATTTATTTTGAGTCTTACTTTTAGATTCTGCATGTTATTTTTTCGACGTTTATTAGTTTTTCTTTTATCCTGTTTGGCCTCCTTTCCTTGGAAATACTGCTCTGGGATCTTCACTTCATTATCAACAATACTAGGTGTATAACCTCTAGTCAGGTGATTTAATATTGTTGTTATGGCCTGCAAACACAAACAAGAAAATTAAGAAATTCACGTATCATTTATGGAAAAGAAACTTGATTTTAATGATTCATAGTAAAGAGAAGTGGGCACAAACAAGATAGAAGGACCCATGTGATAGACAATTTGGGATCATGTAAGGGTAACTTGTTTGTTGTGACTCTTGAGACCCCAAAAACACTAAACCTTCAAAGCAGAGCAATGTTATCTTCTTTCCTTTTTGTTGTTGATTTTTTGTATTGAGTGTCAATTTTACTTTGTTAAGCAGTCATTTTAAACTATTTATTTATCCAGTTACATAATTACTGAAAATTAGGTATAAAAACTTTCATGTGGTAGCTTGAGATTTTCAATTCTTACTTTTGATCATTACCTTATACTTTTATGATTTAACAGATGCTTAAAAATGCCAAGAAAAAGCATGCGTTTAACAAAAAGTTTTGTTTCAGAGCATAAAGATTCTCTAGAGGAAGCAATACCACCGGAAGATTCCAATGAAGAAGCAAGCATAGACATGAAAATGAAATAAACATTGAAGGTAACAATCTCTTTCCTTGGTTTTAATATTTCAATTGAGTGACCCTTCACAACAAACTTATTGTGAAGGTTTAATTGTTATTTTTATCTTTATTAGAAGAAAGAACACAACAAAATAGGATGAAGAATATGATTTCAATGAATCAAATGAAAAATGTATTAAACCATTGAACAAACATTCTCAGCAAACTTGTTGTGAAGGTTCTCTTGATTGCACATGAGACCGTCTTACCCTACGTACTTATTACTTATTCTTTTAGTTAACTGTATTTTAATACAATATGTACCTTCATCATCAGTAGCCAATTCAAAAACCAAATGATCATTCTACAGAAGTAAAGCACATATTGTTGGAAGAAGAAGGTAAGTTTTAAATTAAAACTTCACATAAGTTTGTTGTGAAGTAATTTTGTTTTCTATGTATATTTTGTTTTATAACTGAAAATTGTTTTCCTATATAATGCAGCGAGTTTGAAAGGTGATATAACCTTATCTCTCAGTCCCACAAGTCATCAAACTGTCCAACAAAGAATGTTGCAACTGCAGAGGCTTAAGAGTACACCTTCAGAGGAAGCAAAAAGGAAATCACTAGTTCCAACTAAAAACGAAAAGAAAATGAAGGAATCGGGGTTTTAAGTCAAGATAGATATAAAATAGTAGAAGTGTTGAGAACGAGGAGCTCCCTACTTCCATTGGTGTTAACACATTGCTTTTGAGCTAGTTGATGTAATCATGTAATAGTTTAGAACATTGTTTTTTAGGTGAATTGTGTAATTATTTAGTAGATTGGTTTGAAAGTTTGCCCCGAACTTAATGGATGAACACTTAATTAACTTTCAACCATTGTCAAAACCTTCACATAAAATATTTTGTGAAGGTTTAGGCTATTTCTTGTAAAGTTCCTTCTACAAAGTTTATATAGATTGTTTAACTTTTAAGTAAATTTTTAGTCTCAATTACATCAATTTGCATAGTGATACATACTAACTTTCTTGTATCAATTGTCTTACCTTCACATCAATTGATTGAATCTTCACAACAAATTTATTGTGAAGGTTAAGTTGATTGTGATGATAGCTTGTTTTCCAATTTTTATTTTTAAATACATTATATATACCAACTTGTAGAATTAGTATCAATCGTCTCAATGATACTAAATTTCTTGTATGAATTGTTTTTACCTTAAGGTCAACTTATTAAACCTTCACAACAAACTTATTGTGAATGTTCAGTTTTATGTAATGGTTTAAAACATTGTTATTGAGATACTTTCTGTAATTTTTTAGTAGATTGGTTTGAAAGTTTGCCCCAAACTTAATGGATGAACATTTAATCAACTTTCAGACAACCTCAAAACCTTCACAACAAATACTTTATGAAGGTTTAGGTTATTGCTTGTGAAGTTCCTTCTACAAAGTTTTTATAGATTGCTTTGACTTTCAAGTAAATTTTTAGTCATAATTACATCAATTCATTTAGTGATATTAACTTTCTTGTATCAGTTGTCTTACCTTCACATCAACTGATTGAATCTTCACAGCAAGTTTATTGTGAATGTTAAGATGATTGTGATGATAGTTTGTTTCTAATTTCGTTTTTAAATACATTGTATAACCCAGATTGTAGAATTAGTATCAATTGATTGTACCTTTATAACAAAGTTAATGCAAAGGTTAAGTTGTTTGTTTTGATAGTTTGTTTCGAGTTTCTTTTTAAATAAATTGTATAACCCGATTACAAATGTAGTATCCATTATCTCGATGATACTATATTTCTTATGCAAAATTGCAATTGAAATTGTTATTACCTTAAGGTCAATTAAATGAACATTCACAACAAACTTAATGTGAAGATTCAATTTTATATGGATTATGTAAGCCAATAACACGAAAATATATTTCTTTTCTTTTCTTTTTAAGTATCATCAAGATAAATATAAACAACTAAAAATACAAAAAATAAAAAAAACTCAACCAAGTTCTATAAAATAATATTTTGTAAAGTTAACCAGAATTCCAAATTTCCATATATAAATATTTTTGACAGTTTGTAGCATTCATTGTTCATTGTTGAAGTGCCACAACCCCTTCAGCTTCAACTTTCCACTCAGTTCCCAACTTCAAATTGATTATTAATCACCGAGGTATATTCAGGCATTGAACAAATCTTAACGTCGTTGAAATATTTTTAATCCTTTGAGCTTTCACCTTCTTAACAACACCATATGACATCAGCAAGCAGTTAGAAACCATTTCCCCTGATAAATAATTTGGCCATAATGATGAATCAACAAAGATTCGTACCAACAACTCATCATGCCCTGTACATATCTAACCAACATATGTAAAGAACCATCAACAACTTTTGACTTCACAGTACAGTTAATCTGAATGTTCAGTTTTAAATAAATTACATAAGTTTGTAGCACAACAAATATATGAACCTTCACAACAAAGTTCATGTAAAAGTTCACTTTTAAATGGATTACTTAAGCTAATAACAAAAACGTTATGAATCTTCACAGCAACGCTAATATGAAGGTTCAGTTTTAGATAGTTTATATAAGCTAGTAGCATAACAATTATATGAACTTTCACAAAAAAATTAACGTGAAGGTTCAATTTTAAATGGATTATGTAAGCCAATAACAAAAAAATTATGAACCTTCGCACCAGAGTTAATGTGAAGGTTCACACACAATTATATGAAGGTTCATTTTTAAATGGTTTATGTAAGCCAATAATGTAAAAATTTATGAACCTTCGCACCAGAGTTAATTGTGAATGTTCACACAACAAATATATGAACCTTCATAGCAAAGTTAATGTAAATGTTCGGTTCTAAAGGGATTATGTAAACTAGTAACACAACAATCATATGAACATAACAAAATTAATGTGAAGGTTTAGATCTAAATGGACTATGTAAGCTAGTAATACAACAATCATATGAGCCTTCAGAGCAGAGTTAATGTGAAGGTTGAATTTTAAATGGTTATGTAAGTTAGTAATACAACAATTTTATGAACATTCACAGTGGAGTTAATGTGAAGGTTCTGTTTTAAATAGATTATGTAAACAAGTAACACAAGAGTTATATGAACCTTCACAACAGAATTAATGTGAAAGTTAGATTTTAGATGAATAATGTATTATAACATTTACTACAAACTTGACTATTACAAACATCATTTGACATGTTACGGTGTTCATCATCATTGGACATACTATTAACTGAATAGAAAGCGACAGATTAATTATCGTTGAACCTAACTCTTATCCATAAACTTTAACCCAAGGGTTATGTTCACTCCCATCCCAAGCAAATTATAGTTATCTCCAACAACGAACTTCTTATCCACTGACTGCACTTATGGGTTATGGTCATGACCATGGTGAAGCTAACGAGTACCTGTCCGACATCCATATGTACCACATGGTCCTACAGCTTCACCTTGCTCACGAGGTACTAATCCTATCTAGGGGCTGTAGGATCAATACATTCCATAATAGGGTCCATACGTTCAACCTTATGGTCAACCCATGCCAAGTTAGTCGAGAGATATTATCTATTACGACCTCTTATCATATGCTCGAAATGTTGCACCAACTCAAATCTTACCTATGTGCATCAAGTGGACCAATGCAGCAAGCCTATGGTGGTTATCCTCAACAAAGCGACCACCCTATTTCTAGACTGGTGTAGGGAAACAAGCACCTGGATATGCATAATCACGATCGGATTCTAGTAATAGTAAGTACCCTGGTACACAACAAATAATGCAGGTTATGGGTACCATAAAGCAACTAACGATGATTATGTTGGTAGTCCATATGGTCCACCTCCTACTTCTTATTCTCAACTAGCATCAATTAGATTCAATTCAACCAGGTTATGCCCAATTCATCCTCAATATGGTGGTTACTTTTGCAATTGTTAAATGATACTTAGAGGGGCTGAAATGTGTGCCAAAGCTTAATTGTTAAGATATTTGTTAAAGAATACATGCATATGCAATTTATGAACCTTCACAATGAAAACAATCAATTAAAAGAAAACGATGACCTTTATTACATTGTTCACCATCGTAAGCCGCATTCAAGATGTTCTACCAATCATCTTCATTAGACATTCTTTTCCTCAAAATCAAAATATGTAGAAACATTCATTGTGAAATTTTGAATTTTTGCATCCAGTTAATCAACCTTCACAAATTGAAACCAATTAATCAAAAGACATCAATGACCTTGATTACATTGTTCATCGTTGAAAACATCAGTATGTTCCCGTGATTTCGTTAGACATTCTTTTACTTGAAAAAAAAGTAAACCCTAGATTAAGGCAGACATTCTTACAAATCATCTATAATATTTTCTTACATGTATTAAAGAAAAGAAAGAAGGAAAATTACTCAAACGAAAAGCAAATTATGTTATGTATAAGATTTTCTTACTTGTATGAAAGCGTAGCAGTTCAGTAAAGAAATTAGGCGAAATCAATGGCAATTGCTAAATTGAAATCGATAGGAGATTGGTGATGTTCAATCAAAGAAGACAGACAACACTAATGAAGATGTTTAATCGGAAAAGACAATCGGAGTTCGTCGAATGATGAAGGTGGAGTTCATCGGAGGAAGAAGGCAGAGTTCATCAGAGGAAGAAGGTGGAGTTCATGGAGGAACACGATGGCAGGGGAATGAGAGGGATTGTTTTCTATCACGTGCAAAAAATAGAAAAATAGAAAAAAAGATGGCAAAAATACCCTTGCACATTCAAAATTAATGTAGGATTTCAACCATCAGATCATCAGCTTGTAAATTTGATCAACGGACATCAGCTGGTCTTACAGGTCTCATGAAAAACCCTTGGTCTCACCGGAACCCAACCCTATATATATATATATATATAGTTGCAACCCTTGCAACCCACATCTTAACCGTTGGATTCATGATCGACGTTTATTGTATTTTTATTTTTCTGTTTTTTTTAATTAAAAATATTGGGCCCCATATCTATTGTAACGGCTGATCATGAATCCAACGGTTAAGATGTGGGTTGCAAAGTTTGCAACATTTTTAAGGGTTGCAAATAAAACAACTCATATATATATATATATATATATATATATATTGGGGCAGGTTCAAACGAAAATATAGTCAATTTGCGAGAAGACGAGAAGAAATATGAGTCACATAATTTATTAATTAAAAAATAGCATAAATAAATTTTTTTTTAAAAAAATAGGATAATTACAAATTGAATTGGATAAATCCTTAAAAATCTCATAATATATTTTAAATTTATTTATTTCTTAATTTTAATAAATTCATAATTTTTTTTATCAAATTTATAATATTATTTTCTAGATAAAATCATAATTTTCATCAAATATCACATGTGATATCCATAACTAATTCATTATTTATTTCACCATTTTTTCTCTATTTTATAGATTTACGTTTTGAATCACATGTGATTAAGGTCGTTTAACATGTGATATATTATTATGTATCACATATGATCCCACTAGGTGGATTTTTGTAAATATCACATATGATAATATATGTCTGAATATAAATGACACATAATCACATGTGATAATATTTACATCACAAAAAATCTATAAATATAAATATACATAATCACATATGATTAACTAAAACATATACAATTATCAAATGTGATAATATTTACATCACAAAAAGATTTATAAATAGAAGTATACATGATCACATATGATTAACTAAAATATATACAATTATCACATGTGATAATATTTACATCACAAAAAGATCTATAAATAGAAGTATACATAATCACATATGATTAACTAAAATATATACAATTATCACATGTGATAATATGATATGTGATATGCATAAATATTCATATAATGATATCACATGTGATATTTGGTTAAAATTGTGATTTTTTTATTTAAAATATATTTAGAAAAAAAAATAATAAATAATTGAAATTAAAAAATAAATAAATCTACAAGATATAATGAAAATTTTAAGGATTTATCCAATTTAAAATGATAATTATCCTAATTTCTAAAACTATTTTTTATTTATAGTTTTTTTAATTAATAAATTATGTGGCCCACATTCCTTCTCGCAAATTAGTTTGCTTCTCGCATGATCCTCCCCCCTCTCTCTCTCTCTCTCTCTCTCTCTCTCTCTCTCTATATATATATATATATATATATATATATATATATATATATATATATATATATATATATATATATCGAATCACCATGGTCCACGTTAAAACCCCTGAAAACTTCCCTGATCCCCACCTTGATAAGAAGTCCACAAACCCGACCAAAAAAAAAAAAAATATATATATATATAGTGGAAGGATATTTTACAACTCTTGAAAATGTTGCAACCCTTGCAACCCATATCTTAACCGTCGGATTCATGATCGACGGTTATTTTATTTTTATTTTTCTTTTTTTTAATTAAAAATATTGGGCCCCATATCTGTTGTAACCGTCGACCATGAATCCGACGGTTAAGATGTGGGTTGCAAGGGTTGCAACCTTTTCATGGGTTGCAAAATATCCTACCCCTATATATATATCGAATCACCATGGTCCACGTTAAAACCCTTGAAAACTTCCCTCATCCCCACCTTGATAAGAAGTCTACAAACCCGACCCAAAAAAGTTCAGTTTTCGATTTTCATTGTCATTTTTGATTTTTTTTTTGTCATCCCTACTCCTAAGCAAAAGTTCGAAGCTCGAAGACTGAAAGAGGATTCGTGCATGAATATATATAGCGGTGAAGAAGCCATGGATTTGACTAGTCAACGATCCAACAAATCCATGATATGTAATTATTAAATAATCAATTGATAAAACACTTTTTGAATGTATGATAATTATTAAAATCTGTAAGAAAAACTTGACGGAGACAACAGATTGTTAGAAAACTTAACGAAAATAAAATTGTAACAAAAAATAAACAAGAGTAAGCAAAATGACTGAGGCCTGTGTTGGACACAGTTCCCTTAAAACAGATTTCCCGCCTAACGTCTATTTCCAAGGGTACAACGCCTAAGCAGATGTACTGCCGGACTTAACCAACTTGCTTAATGTTTGAGCATGTTTACCTTCGATGGTGGGTGAAATAAACCGAGGGGGATTTCCCGCTTTAGAGTGTGTATCTCTCTTTGTATATTGAGACCTTTTCTTGGAGAACTAAGTTTGTATTTGGTTTCCTTTCACCCAAAAAAAATCTCTCTTTTTATCTCAAGAAAGCATACACGTATCTATATGAGTATGTGAGGCAAATGAAAGGATTTAAACCCCTAAATAATTGTCTAATTAAATTGGATTAATCATGAGATTCAATTCAATTTAAATGAAAAGTTAAATATGGATTTAACTATGAAATAAATCAAATTTAATTGAAAGCTTAATTATGAAAATGGAGGGTTATAAATTTCAGTCAGTTATAACGGGAGCAAAACAAATATATACACATTTCAAACTCTCAGCTGTGACCTTTATCATTTATGCCCCATCAGTAATGCAACCCAAGTATCAATCACATTTGCGACTACATATGTGTTTGGCATTAAACTCTCAGCTGCGACCTTTATCATTTATCATTTATGCTCCATCAGTTGTTTCATAAATCATCTCACTATAGTGCAATGAAATTAAATTAAGTTCATCATATATGCACATCATAAACTTTTTAAAGTAACATATTTAAAATGATAATCTTAAAGGTGTTTCTTACCACCATTCTCCGGTTAATGCAAACCATCTACAAACTTCATTTTCAGTTATTGATAGACATTTTGCGATTAAAACTAATCTATCAATGTATGGCAACCTTAGCGTTTCTGCCACTCTCACTTCTCTTTTCCCCGAAGCTTTATCCTCATTTCCTTCCTCCTCTTTCACTTCCTTCTCTTTTCTTTTCATCCTCATCTTCATTGTTTCCATCCTCATCTTCTTCTTCTGATGTCATTCCCAAACTGAAATTTGGTTGATCCTTCAAATATGAAGATGCAATTTTTGCGACATCTGGTGTTTGTTATTGTCCAGCTTCATGTTCGACATTCTTCTCTCCTCCTTCTACCTCTACATTCTCATTCCGTTGTTCCATCATATATGATTTCACATTCTCTCCTACCTCTGCTTTATCTTTGTCAATTGCCTCTTCTATATCTTTCTCCTCTCATCCCAACTCATCTACCTCTTTCTCCTTCTCCTTTTGGTTCATATACTTTCATTAACAATTCAACTTCTCCATGAGTTTTTGGGTCTTGCCAGAATTCTACATCCATCGTAGCAGTAACAGGTGTCATTACCAATCTTTCATCAATATCCCTCTCAAACTGTAGATTTTCTAATATCAGAAACTCTTCTTCTTCAGCCGCAAGCATAAGGTCATCTTCCACCTTATCACTCATCTCATCTTCTTTTTGGAACAACTTTTCAAACTCTGATTTGTATTTTTTTGAATACCACATTATTTGGAAATATTTTCAAAGCTCGATTCATTCCTTCTTCTATGATCATTGAATCATACCTTATGCGATCTAGTTTCTCTTTTATCATATACTCTAAAGCCTACAATTTGCATAAAAATTATGATAAATTATTAAAAGATTAATATATGAATTTATGTGTTAAGATGAAATTGAATTCAAATATGAATGTTTATGAGAATTCATATATGAATTCTATAAGTATATAGAATTCATATACGAATTCATGTGTTAAGATGAAATTGAATTCAAATATGAATGTTTATGAGAATTCGTATATGAATTCATATATATATGAAGTATTCATATATGAATAAAAATAAAAATTCATATATGAGTTAAAATAAGAATTAATATATATGAAGTATTCATATATGAATTAAAATAAGAATTCATATATGAGTTAAAATAAGAATTCATATATGAATTTATCAAGTATAAATGATTCACATATGAATTTATATAAGAATTCATATATGAATTAAAATAAGAATTCATGTATGAAGTATTGAAATATGAATTCAATAAGTATAAATGATTTATATATGAAGTATTATAATAACTCAAATTCAGTTCTTCATATATGAATTCATATATGAATACTTCATATATGAATACTTCATATATGAATTCATAAATGTTAATACTATACTTAGTTCTTCTCTTTCAGTATCTGTTATGAATTCTTCAAGAAGTTTCCCGCTTCCAAACCCACCGTTTTCAATCTCATACCCCTCTTCTTCTCAATCTTTCAGCAGTCCACATTTTAATCAAGGATCTCTGCCTTTTGACAGTCACATCTTCACATTCAATTTTATCAACATACATGAGTTGCGTGTAAGAATCAATTAAAACAGTTAATACATTATTGTAAGATATATTTTTAATTCAAAATTGTTATAAAATACTTACAATCAAGTATGTGATATATCCAACGTAGAAACTCATGTTAGAGTCTCTTACCCAACCTTGTTTGCTTGTTCTTAAACAATCATGAATATAAGAACACCAATTTATATTTGCAATATATGTGTCTGGCTGGATGTAGTTTACTACAACTAGATTGCAGGTACCCCTCTTGTTTCATTCTCCCATTGTGTTGCAGAAAAGTGTAATGAAGTTTAATTTGAAATTGAAATCAACTTCGTTACTATCTATGATATTCTGCTTGAGGTCGGTTGGTCGTATGTTTCCTTTTGAAAACTGTGATCTCCAATTCACCATGATATGGTTGTCAACATCAAGAAACTTACCTCCAAATATGTTTTTTCCTTCCTTTGGAACACCAAGCATATGATGAACTGATTCTTCAGTTATTTAGAGGTTGTTTTCTCCTACTATCATCTCCATTGATTCAGTATTGAAATTGTCAACAACATAAAAGCCAAGCTTAGATGGAATTCCATCCATCTTCATATCCAGTAGTTCTCCAAAACCCATACTTCTTACACATTGTTTTTGTTCTTCACTCAAAGCTTGTATTGCTTCATATAGTGGTTTTGGAGAAGTCCTTACCTTGATCACTAGATAGTTTTTTTTTCTTGCTTTTTCTTTCCCTCTTTCTTCAACCTTTTGCTCTTTGGTACTGGATTTTGAAAATCATCATCTTCATCAACGAATGTTGAAGCTTTTGCTCTCTTTGCTTTGTCTTTTTCTTTGCTACTGAACTATGGTTGTTTATATGTTATAAACATTGGTTAATATAATTAATCAAACAACATTTTAATTTAAATTGTTTTCATTATGTATAATGGTTTACATACATAATACTATTTGCTTTGTGCGCTCTTCTTGATTCTATTTCTTTGTTACAAGCTTTATTCTTGTTTTGGTTGTCTTTAAGCCTGTATAACAAATTTTTATATGTAATGAATCAATGAAATATATAAATTACTGAACCATATGTTTGTATTTTTACGCTTGGCTTTAGCTGAAACTTGTTGTTCTGTTGTAATTGATGGTTCTTCATCACCTGTTAATAAGCAACATATACATATATGTAGCCTCCATATATTATAAATAAAAAATGAACGAACAAACATTCAACACATTCATATATGAACTATACGATATTCAACAGATTCATATATGAACAATCAGATATTTAACATTCATATATGAACTATGCAATATTCAACATTCATATATGAATGTTGTGTAACACCCCAAATTTTGGACCTCGATGGTTTAATATCAGTATTATTGGTTATTTAGAGCTCCCAAACTATTTTAATGATTTTAGTACCGTTTGGGTTGAGTTTTTGCGTCGAATCCAGACCGGGCAGCGTCGGATGAGAGACCGACGACTATGCCCCGCGACTGTGCCAAGGGCACTGTCGCCAGGACAATGTCGCGCGGGGTGTACTGTAGGTGGTACATCGGCCGCGACTGTGACCCGCGACTTTGCCCAGGGCACTGTCGCCGTGGCATAGTCGCGCGAACTCATGTCCAGACGAGGATTTTCTCATTTAATGCCATTTTTGGGGTTTTGAATATCATTTGGGACTGCAGCTCTTGAAGAACGATTACACACACCAGAAGGTGCGATTTTCACACACTTCTTCTCTCTCTCCCTTCATTTAATGTGGTAGGTTAGATCTTTGAGTTTTGGTGTTTGGTAAGGCTCTAAGTTTGTAGAAGTGTGTCTTCTTTAGGATTTCAAGGAATCCAAGTCTTCTTCCATTCATACCACATTTCTAGGGTTTGCTCAATCAATCTCAAAGTAAGTTTTCTTACACATAAACATTCACTCATGCTCCATTACTTGCTTATTTGTGATTTATGTGGTATTGGATGTTAACCTAAAATCTAGGGTTTTGGTATGTCTTGAAGTGAATAATCGTGAAGTGAGTGTGAGGGTCCAAACATCTTGTGAGGATTCATTTAAGTAAATTAATGGATGGAATGTGGATTAGAATAAATGACTACACTTCTAAGGGCTACAATCAAGGGCATAGATTCTTATCAGCAGTTGGAGTCAAACTATTATTGGGAACATGTATGTGGCTAAATGAGTTTTAGTTTATTATGAGATATATGTATCAAGTATGATTATGTTATTTGTCAAGTTTATGCTTGCATGAAAGTTATTAATCCTACTTGCTCATGGTTTATATGGGAAGTCTTATGTCTATTTCCTTGTGCACAAGGATTTAGATGGTATGCCTTGTTATTTGCATATTTATTGCCGTTGAGCATGTTGAGTAGACAATAGGGGGCGCAAGTCCCTTAGTTGTACACTCGGCTAGATTGGATAGGCACCCTTGCCTGTAAGACCTTGGGGTGTAACCCGACGGGGTAAGCACTAGAGGCAGAGACGGTTTGAGGATTGTGATGTCCGGCGTGGCATGGGAACTAGAACCGGGGTTGGACGGTGAAATCCAATCTAGATCGCGGATTTCCCCGCTTTATATGGAAGATATTTGTGTATTAATTGTACAGGAAATTTTAATGTCCCGATTGGGAAGTTTGGCATTGATCTCAATGCATTGGGGGTCGATAACATTTAATTATTGTTCTTGTTTACATTATAATTGGTACCGACATAATAGCTCCTAGACTTCGTTCTAACACTTGTGTTCATGTTTAAATGGTTCACAGGTTCCGTTAGCGGTGCGAATAGGATGTCTTGATCTGTCGGGATCGCACTTAGGACTCCTCCATGGACCGGGCATTTTTGGGAAAATCGAGAAAGAGCGTTTTGAAGTCATAGTGACACCCACCTTAATCTAGATTGTAATATTTTAGATTAAATAGGTTGTCATGTATATGTCTTATTGTTCCGCTACTCCTTTATAGAACTACCCCAATTCTTATGGGTTATAGTCTTTATGTTTACAGGTTTTGGATTCACCTCGTTTTAGGCGTTATATTGCAGAAAATTTAAGTTTTATTTTACCCAAATGTTTAGCGTGTTAGAAGTTGGTATCAGAGCTCTAGTTTAAGTGAACTAGGTATGTAGACTCAGTGCCTAGACTTAAGCTGAGACTATTAAGTTATGAATTGCGAGTTTTGGGTAGAAGTCTAAGATGGGACAACCTTAGAGTCAACAGAAACTACGTCGTTGGGAACTGTAAAAGTGGTAGCGAGAATTTTTATGTAGTGTATGTTCATAATTTCAATTAGCTACTGTTGTTATGAATGTACGATTACGTGAACGTACTTGAATTACTACGATTATAATAATCAATGGACCGTATGAGTATGTTTCTTGAGTATATCTAGTGTTGCTTATTTCCATTTCCTTCCTTTTTGTGTGGCAGATCCGAAATGGTAAATACTCGGAGTCGACCACTGAATGAGGGAGAAATGCTTGAGGACATTTCGTCTAACCCGAATCCTGTAGCCCGGGTGACAACTGTGGTTCCTCCCGGAATGCCGCCAATATTTACCGGGCTAGTGGAAACCATACCTAGGGTGGAGTTGGCATCCACAAACCCGGTCATTCAGGATGCAAACCCGCAGGCCAATATGGTGGCCAGTGTTATGCAGATGGTAACATCGGCCATGGAAAAGCAACAAGAAACATTCCTGAAGATGCTAGAAGATAGAGATGCCAGTCTTCGGAGGCTAGAGGTGGTGACAGAGAACGCGGTAGCTGGCTTGGGTGGTACTGGGGGTGAGAACCGTACTGATGGAGTGGTGGTGTTAGAGACAAGGCAGACGGGAAAGGGTTGCTCGTATAAATCCTTCATGGGGTGTAAGACGCCAGAATTCGTCGGGGCCGATGATCCGATGGCTTGCATGAAATGGTTGAGGGAAATTGAGCAGGCCTTCAGGGCTTACGGATGTGATGAGAGTCAGAAGGTAAATTTTGGCTCGCAAATGCTTCGAGGTGCGACTTTGATCTGGTGGGATGTTCACACCGCAACCATAGGAGAGACCGTTTTAGCCAAGATGTCGTGGGCTACGTTTAAAGAGAAAGTTATGGAGGAGTACTACAACGAACAGGAAATGGATTTGATTGAAGAAGAGTTCCGAGCTCTAACAAAAGGGGAACGGACGGTGAAAGAGTATACCCGTCTCTTCATGGAAAAGCTAAATCTAGTGGGGCACGTGGCTCCGACCGAGAAAGATAAGATAAAGGCCTACCTGCGGATATGGGAAATAGGATCCGTAACTCTAAAGCCACAAGTCTCTGGGAGTATATAGAGGAAGCCAAGATAATGGAAAGGGTCTACGCGAAGGACCAAGAAGAGAAGACAAAGACCGCGGAAAAGAGGAAAGGAGAGGCGCCGCCAAGTTCGTTCAAGAAACCGAGATTTCATCCTAACTTTAGAAGCATTGATAATCGTCGGGAGGCGAAATGGTGTTCTAGGTGCAAAAGCAATCACTTCGGTCCTTGCAACTCTAACCAAGTCTCGTGTTTCAAGTGTGGCAAGTCGGGTCACACAAGTCCAAACTGTCCTATGCCAGGGACACTTTGTTTCGAATGCAAGGAGCCAGGGCACATTAAGAGGGATTGCCCCAAGCTAAGGGGTGGAGCTAGAGGAGAAAACCCACCAATTCAACCAAAGAGGGAAGCCGTCCCTAAAGCTCAAGGGAGAGCCTTCCAAATGACAAGAGAGGAAGCGAAGGAAACCACCGACGTGGTGTCGGGTACGTTCTTACTCAACTCACTTGCTGCTAAGGTGCTATTTGATTCTGGTGCAAATTTCTCTTTCGTGTCTCTTGACTTTTGCAAAGAATTGAATGTGCCTACTAGTACTCTTAGCGATGCCTTAGTAGTAGAGATAGCAAATGGGGAACAAGTGATCTTGAGCGAAGTGTTGGAAAAGTGTCATCTAGATATTAGTGGGGAGCTGTTCGTTGTGGACCTACTCCCTATGGCAATTGGGAGTTTCGATGTGGTGATCGGAATGGACTGGTTGTCTCATCACAAGGCAGAGATCTTATGTTCAAAGAAGATGATCAGATTACCGACCTCAAGCGGGGGTTTTGTCTTCGTCTACGGATAAAAGCGTAAGGGTGAAGTGGCTCTTATTTCTCCCATTAAAGCAAGTAAGTGTCTCGCGAAGAATTGTCTATCATTTCTTGCATACGTGTTGGATGCCAAGGCTGAGAAGAAAAAGATTGAAGACGTTCGGGTCGTTGGTGAATACCCGGATGTCTTTCCGGACGATCTACCGGGCTTGCCGCCCGACCGCCAAGTGGAGTTCAGAATCGATTTGGTTCTGGGAGCGGCGCCGATAGCCCGTGCTCCTTACCGACTCGCCCCGACCGAAATGCAGGAAATGATGTCACAACTTCAAGAGTTGTTGGAGAAGGGATTCGTAAGACCGAGTTCCTTGCCTTGGGGAGCTCCGGTACTCTTCGTCAAAAAGAAGGACGGGTCGATGCGAATGTGCATCAACTACCGAGAGTTGAACAAGGTAACCATAAAGAACAAATACCCATTACCCCGAATTGATGATCTCTTCGACCAACTACAAGGAGCCGGATGTTTCTCAAAGATCGATCTTCGATCGGGTTATCATCAAGTTAGGGTTCGAGACCAATACGTTTCCAAGACCGCCTTTAGAACCCGTTATGGTCACTACAAGTTCTTGGTTATGCCTTTCGGGCTAACCAACGCTCCGGCGGTATTCATGGATTTGATGAACCGTGTTTGTCGGCCTTTCCTAGACAAGTCGGTCATAGTGTTCATCGATGATATCTTGGTGTACTCGAAGAATGATGAAGAGCATGAGCGACATCTCCGAGAAGTGTTAGAGGTGTTAAGGGATGAGAAGCTCTATGCCAAATTCTCCAAGTGTGAATTTTGGCTAAGAGAGGTCCAGTTTTTGGGTCATGTGGTGTCAAGTGAAGGAGTAAAGGTGGACCCATCAAAGATTGAGGCTATGATGAATTGGGAACCGCCAAAAAGTCCCACGGAAATTCGGAGTTTCTTGGGTCTAGCCGGTTACTATAGAAGATTCATCCAAGATTTTTCCAAGATCGCCTCACCATTGACATCTCTGACAAGGAAGAACGTGAAGTTCCTTTGGACCGAGAAGCAAGAGTAAGTCTTTCGGGCCCTCTAAAGGAAATTGTGTGAAGCGCCAATCTTATCCCTACCCGAGGGGACATAAGACTTTGTAGTCTACAACGATGCGTCTAAGATGGGTTTGGGGTGTGTCTTGATGCAAAGGGGCAAGGTAATAGCTTATGCATCCAGGCAATTGAAGGAGCATGAAAAAAACTACCCAACTCACGATCTCGAGCTAGCGGCAGTGGTGTTCACCTTGAAGTTATGGCGACACTACCTTTACGGGACGAGGTGTACCCTTTTTACCGACCACAAAAGCCTGAAGTACGTCTTCGATCAGAAAGAGTTGAATATGCGACAAAGGAGATGGCTCGAGCTACTCAAGGATTATGACTGTGAACTTCAATACCATCTCGGAGAAGCAAATGTGGTCGCAGATGCCTTGAGCCGGAAGGAGTACAGTTGTGGTGTTCAAGCCACCTTTGCAAGGGTAGATGTAGTCTCAAGCTTAATCGATAAAATCAAAGCATCGCAGTCGGAAGCCCTTCTTGAAGTCAACCTCAAAAGTGAAATTATGGTGAAGCAACATCTCAAATTGACCGAGGATGGAAGAGGCTTGAAATTGTATCAAGGTCGAATTTGGGTGCCAAAGTTTGGAGGATGTCGGGATCTACTATTGGAGGACGCGCACAAGTCCAAGTACTCGATACATCCGGGAAGTACTAAGATGTATCGGGATTTAAAGCTCAATTATTGGTGGCCAGTGATGAAACTAGACGTGGCTAGTTATGTGGAGCAATGCATAACTTGCCTACAAGTGAAGGCGGAGCACCAACGACCATACGGTAGTCTTCAATCCTTGGAAATACCGGAGTGGAAGTGGGAGCACATCACCATGGACTTTGTAACCAAGCTACCGAGGACTTTAAAGAACCACGATACCATTTGGGTAATAGTGGATCGTTTGACCAAGAGCGCGCATTTCTTGTCCATGCGAGAGACCCTACTGATGGAGAAGTTGGCCAAATTATACATAGATGAGGTAGTCTCGAGGCATGGAGTGCCACTTTCTATTGTGTCCGACCGATATAGACGCTTTACATCGCACTTTTGGGATAGCTTACAGAAGGAGTTGGGCACAAGAGTTAAGTTGAGTACCGCCTATCACCCGCAGACAGACGGATAGAGCGAGAGGACCATCCAGACCCTCGAAGACATGTTAAGGTCGTGTGTTATCGATTTAGGGGGGAACTGGGATGCACACCTTCCACTAATGGAATTCGCCTACAACAACAGTTATCACTCAAGTATTGGTATGGCACAATTCAAGGCATTGTACGGAAGAAAGTGTAGGACACCCGTGTGTTGGTTGGAAGCGGGTGAGAAAAAATTTGTCGGACTGGAGATCGTTCAAGAAACGGCGGACAAAGTGAAGGTCATCAGAGAGCGTTTGCAAGCGGCACAAGATCGGCAAAAGAGATACGCAGAAAAAAAGAGGAGGCCGGTCGAGTTCCAAGTGGGGGAACGAGTGATGCTGAAAGTATCACGATGGAAAGGATTGATAAGGTTCAGAAAGCGGGGGAAGCTCAGTACTCGTTTCCTTGGGCCTTTCACTATCCTTGAACGTATAGGCCTACAAGCCTACAAGATGGATCTTCCGCTGGAGATGGACGGAATTCACCCCACCTTTCATGTGTGTTACTTACGGAAATGCCTAGCCGAAGAAGAGAGTGTCATCTCACTGTCGGAAATTAGAGTGGATAACAATCGTTGCATAGAGGAGCCCGAATCTATCCTGGAAAGGAAGACGAAGAAGCTACGGCACAAAGAGGTGGTTATGGTGAAGGTTTAATGGAAGCATCATCACGGGACCAACGTGACTTGGGAGTCGGAAGAAGACACGAGGAGGCGATACCCTCATTTGTTTGACTAGTTAGGATTTCGAGGACGAAATCCATTCTAAGGGGTGGAGGATTGTAACACCCCGAATTTTGGACCTCGATGGTTTAATATCAGTATTATTGGTTATTTAGAGCTCCCAAACTATTTTAATGATTTTAGTACCGTTTGGGTTGAGTTTTTAGCGTCGAATCCAAACCGGGAAGCGTCGGATGAGAGACCGGCGACTATGCCCCACGATTGTGCCAAGGGCACTGTCGCCAAAACAATGTCGCGCGGGGTGTACTGTAGGTGGTACATCGGCCGCGACTGTGACCCGCGACTTTGCCCAGGGCACTGTCGCCGTGGCATAGTCGCGCGAACTCAGGTCCAGACGAGGATTTTCTCATTTAATGCCATTTTTGGGGTTTTGAATATCATTTGGGACTGCATCTCTTGAAGAATGATTACACACACCAGAAGGTGCGATTTTCACACACTTCTTCTCTCTCTCCCTTCATTTAATGTGGTAGGTTAGATCTTTGAGTTTTGGTATTTGGTAAGGCTCTAAGTTTGTAGAAGTGTGTCTTCTTTAGGATTTCAAGGAATCCAAGTCTTCTTACATTCATACCACATTTCTAGGGTTTGCTCAATCAATCTCAAAGTAAGTTTTCTTACTCATAAACATTCACTCATGCTCCATTACTTGCTTATTTGTGATTTATGTGGTATTGGATGTTAACCTAAAATCTAGGGTTTTGGTATGTCTTGAAGTGAATAATCGTGAAGTGAGTGTGAGGGTCCAAACATCTTGTGAGGATTCATTTAAGTAAATTAATGTATGAAATGTGGATTAGAATAAATGACTACACTTCTAAGGGCTACAATCAAGGGCATAGATTCTTATCAGCAGTTGGAGTCAAACTGTTATTGGGAACATGTATGTGGCTAAATGAGTTTTAGTTTATTATGAGATATGTATCAAGTATGATTATGTTATTTGTCAAGTGTATGCTTGCATGAAAGTTATTAATCCTACTTGCTCATGGTTTATATGGGAAGTCTTATGTCTATTTCCTTGTGCACAAGGATTTAGATGGTATGCCTTGTTATTTGCATATTTATTGCCGTTGGGCATGTTGAGTAGACAATAGGGGGCGCAAGTCCCTTAGTTATACACTCGGCAAGATTGGATAGACACCCTTGCCTGTAAGACCTTGGGGTGTAACCCGACGGGGTAAGCACTAGAGGCAGAGACGGTTTGAGGATTGTGATGTCCGACGTGGCATGGGAACTAGAACCGGGGTTGGACGGTGAAATCCAATCTAGATCACGGATTTCCCCGCTTTATATGGAAGATATTTGTGTATTAATTGTATAGGAAATTTCAATGTCCCGATTGGGAAGTTTGGCATTGATCTCAATGCATTGGGGGCCGGTAACATTTAATTATTGTTCTTGTTTACATTATAATTGGTACCGGCATAATAGCTCCTAGACTTCGTTCTAACACTTGTGTTCATGTTTAAATGGTTCACAGGTTCCGTTAGCGGTGCGAGTAGGATGTCTTGATCTGTCGGGATCGCACCTAGGACTCCTCCATGGACCGGGCATTTTTGGGAAAATCGAGAAAGAGCGTTTTGAAGTCATAGTGACACCCACCTTAATCTAGATTGTAATATTTTAGATTAAATAGGTTGTCATGTATATGTCTTATTGTTCCGCTACTCCTTTATAGAACTACCCCAATTCTTATGGGTTCTAGTCTTTATGTTTACATGTTTTGGATTCGCCTCGTTTTAGGCGTTATATTGCAGAAATTTTAAGTTTTATTTTACCCAAATTTTTAGCGTGTTACATGTTGCCATGTCAAAACCCTAGATCTGCTAAAAACTACCAAAATGATTGAAGAAACATTCAATAAATTCATGTATGAACTAACCTATATTCAACATTCATATATGAACCATCGAATATCGAATATTCAACATTCATATATGAATGATGCCATCTCAAGACCCTAGATCTGCTAAAACGTACCAAAATAACTGAAGAAACGTTCAAAAGATTCATATATGAATAATCAGATATTCAACATTCATATATGAACTATACAATATTCAAAATTCATATATGAATGTTGCTATGTCAAAACCCTAAATCTGCTAAAAACTACAAAATAATTTAAGAAACATTCAAGAAATTCATATATGAACAATCAGATATTCAACATTCATATATGAACCATCGAATATTCAACATTCATATATAAATGTTGTCATCTCAAAACCCTAGATCTTGTAAAAACTACTAAAATAATCGAAGAAACATTCAATAAATTCATATATGAACAATCCTATATTCAACATTCATATATGAATGTTTCCATCTCAAAACCCTAGATCTGCTAAAATCAACTAAAATAATCGAAGAAACATTCAAAAAATTCATATATGAACTATCCGATATTCAACATTCATATATGAACATTTGAATATTCAACATTCATATATGAACTATTGAATATTCAACATTCATATGTGAATGTTGCCATCTCAAAACCCTAAATTCAACAAATATCACGCATTCAGTTATGAACGAATATACTTGTAGTATTTTGTGGCTTCTTTTTCCTTCTTATTTTTAGCTTTGGTAAACCAGCTGCGTTTTTCGCTGTAATCAAAAAACAAAACAACATTTATGAACTTTGTTTAAACCTTAAATTTTTCTAAATGATTTCTTCATCTCGTTAAACATAGATTCACTGTATATAACGATATTTTATGATAATCATTCAAACATTTTTACAAAAAATATGTATAAATACTGTCTTTAACGATAGTTATTAACGTTTCATCTTCGTTTATCTGATTTTCTTCCTTTTCTGGACTTTTGGATGGTTCTTCTTGAAGATTTGCAGGATCCTTTCGTGTTTTTGCCATTAGTTTAAGTTTAAGATGAATCAGTGATGAATATTTTGATGTTTCTAGAGTATAATCTGGAGAATCTCGACGATTTCTGATGAAAATAGCGTGATCAATATTGTTATGTACTGTTATGATTCAGTTGCCGCCTATTTTGATTTACGTCTACATATTACCAAATTACACTTTAGCTGTCGTATTTTTCTTATTGTGCGACCGAAACTTCCTGCAGCTTTTTATACCCTCAGACCACGACCGCGACTATGATAGTGTCATAGTCGCCCATAGCCACACCCTTACGATACATGAGGTGCGACTATGACCAACGACTATGACATGGTCATTCTCGCATGGTCATAGTAGCATGACCACAAATTTTTTTGTTTTTCTTCGTTCGTTCACTTGGTTCGATATCGTCTTCAACCGGGACGTCAAAATGGAGTATAAATAAGCATTTTTCCTTCCATTTGACATCGTGTATGTCTGCACAACACTTGCACAAAATATTAGTCCGAAATACCAATTATTACTTCAAGACGAGCCGTAAACTTATGATTCGGAGGGTAAAAACCCGTCAGATAACGAAGTTATCAACCTAGCTTTTGCTTGTCCTCAAGCAAAATTGGCGTAAGGAAATATAATAATGCAATAACAAGCAAGCTTACCAAAGTGATGGGTTTTCGAAAGGGAAGAATATGAACAATCATTTTAAACAATATAAAGGAGGGAAGACTAATACGAAGTTAATAAGAACCAACATAAATTTCTTCGCTTCTTGATTAATTGAGTTTAGACAAAACTAAAATTGACATAAAACTATTATCAAGTACATGCTTGTTAAGATCAATTTCATCATGCACACAACTAGTGGAGGATTTTGCTTTGACCCTAGCTTCACGGGATGCTCTCTTAACACTTGAATCCTAGGTTCACACTTATCACAAACACATGTGAGAGAGTTAATGTACAACAAAATAGCAAGATCATGCGCATGTGATAGTATAGAAAAACGCAATAGTCAAATAAGATCTCATGGAAGGAATTGAGTAGTACGATATGAACTACACATGCATTATTCACAAATCATGCTTTCTAAAAGATCAATTGGGGCTTAGGGATGTAATACGGTTTAGGATAAAGGAATAGAAAGAATGGTCATATATGGCATCATTAGTCCTAAGTGCATCAAAACTAATAATGGCTCTGATAGAAGGTTTATGCAACCCTCCAAATCTACCGCAAGTGTACGGTGTCAATCAAGTAATGCGTACTAAGTACGAGTATCGATCCAATGAACTATGAGTTTAAGTACCACAAAGGCTATCACAACCACTAACTGAACTGCTGATAAAAATGGTTTGAGTATGATTAATTAACTATTTATCTAGAGAAAATGGAAACAAGCACGAAAATACTATTCAACAATTGATTCAAGCACCACAAAGAGAATACTTATATGATTGGGGAAAGGCTAAGGGTCAGATTTCATTTGGATTCCAACAAATAAACAATACACATTCAATAAATCAATACACAAGGTTAAATTTAGCAATTCCAAATATACCCACTACTCTCTCTCGAGTAGTAGCAAGAATGTTTCATGCAATATATATTGAAGTCTCAAAACTAATACACATAAACATTCAACTCATTAAGCATAAGAATCACAAACACAAACTAGGGTTACTTGGTATATCTCTATCCAATATCTCACCCTAGGTTTATCTAACTTTTATCAAGTTATAAAACCAATTTCTCAAGAGGAAATACAACCAATAAGATGAACAAGATGGCCAATCTCATAAACAATAAGAACAAGAAAGACAAAATTCAACCAACAAATGTATTAACTCAATAAATGTAATAATCATATATTCAACGGTATAAAACCAAAATCCATCCTTCCCCCAACCTCAAAAGGTTTAGTTCATGTTACTAGTAGCAAATGAAACCATAGAGAAGAAGATGACAACACCCAAATACATTGTTTCTCAACAAAATACAAGTGTAATGATAAAACTCCCTCAATGATTGATACACACTACCAATTTTGAGCTCCAAAAGTTGTTTCCACCTTCCCAATCAGTAAAAGTCTTCTTTTCTGCTCCCAAATCGGTCTCAACATCTCCCCTATAAGCCTAGCCTCCAACAATCCCGAGATAACCCTAAAAATTAAGTTTCTGCAGCTTTTTATACACTCAGCCCCCAACCGCGAGAGTGACACTTGTCACTTTCGCTAGGCACTTTAGCCAAGACCAAAATCTTCGATTTTCTTCGCTCGTTCACTCGGTTCGAAGCATTCGTCGTCTGGCATGTCAAAATGGAGTAATAATATGCACTTTTTCTTCCACTTGACATCTTGTATGCCTGCACACAACTTGCACAGAAATATTAGTCCAAAATGCCAATTCTTACTCCAAGACGAGCCGTAAACTTATGATTCAGAGGGTAAAAACCCGTCAGATAACGAAGTTATCAACAACTCCAAACCTAGCTTTTGCTTGTCCTCAAGCAAAAATTGGCGTAAAGAAAATAAAAATGACATAACAAGCAAGATTATAAAAGTGATGGGTTTTCGAAAGGGAACAGTGCGAACAACCATTTTAGTCATTAAACATGAGGGAGTACTAATACAAAGTTAATAAGAACCAACATACACTAATTAGCTTATTGATTAAACTGAGCATAGACAAAACTATTAATGACATGAAACCACTATCAAGTGAATTCTCATCGAGATCTATTTCATCATGTACACAATTAGTGGAGGATTTCGCTTCGACCCTAGCCTCATGGGATGCTCTCTTAACACTTGAGTCCTAGGTTCACACTCATCACAAACACATGCGGGAGAGTTAATGTACAACAAAATAGCAAGTTCATATGCATGTGATAGTATAGAAACACGTAATGATCAAACAAGATCTCATGAAAGGAATTGAGTCGTAAGATATGAGTTAAACATGTATTATTCACAAATCACGCTTTCCAAAAGATCAATCGGGGCTAAAAGGGATGTAACACGGTTTAAGGTAGTGGAAAAGAAGGAACGATCACGGTACAATTAGTTTTAAGTGCATCAAACTAATAGCGGCTCTACAACTTTCGTCTTCCTTTCTACAATTTGCAAATCTTTTAACATCCGCACATCTAATGCACCATCTTCGTCTTTCATATCTATACACCAACTTTATTCTGAATTTTGATTGTTTTTTTTAATACTTCATCGATTCACCCCCTAAAACTTGTATGCCGCTATTGGCCATTTTTCTCAATCCATGATGCACTTTACTACGATAGGTTAGTGTATCCGGTTAGATCAAGGTATTATGGCTTTAGTAACGGTTACAAAGTGGTTGAGGGATCACACATCAACAAAGGGTAAGAAAAGAGTAGATGGAAATGATAGACCAAAAGAAAATGCACACACATAGCCTGATATCGTATCCCAAGGTCCACAAAATTTTGCAAACAATACATATTTTAAACTTGAATATTAATCTTTACTACTCAATACAAGAACAAAAGAGATCAAACTATCAAATTGAAAGAATTGAAACGTGTATAAAGATGGTGAACAAAGTTGAAGTATCTTTCAGAATTGAAGGCATTAAGGCTCAAAATCTCACTAAGGCGATCTCTACTAATGTCCACAATTAGTGTACATAACTACACTATCTCTCTAGAAACACGACTCAACAATACGTATGCATGTCAAGAAAAGTTTTTTCTAACTCACCTAACCAATAACTACCAACATATGTTTTCATTCCAATTAATTAAGCATTATATACAACCAATGTATTTCAATTGATCAAAATAAAAGTTCACACAAGTTGACCCACTAAAATAAAAAAAACAACTCCAAACCTTTGAGACACATTGTCCCCAATGTGCCCCATTAGTTACAAAGTCGGTTTGTAAAATTTAACCATCACCAATGAAGTGTATATAAAAGAAAACATACATGAATATACAAGAAAAATGAACAAAGTGAAAAGGAAAAGCAAACCGGTCAGTCTTCGTCCTCTTGATGCTGCGAGGCGGATGGATCATAAACGACATTACGGGGGCCTCGGGTATAATTCACATTGGTGAATCGCCTATCAACAAGTTGATATACTTGATCAAGGCGCTGATTTGTACGCCCTTGTCCAACTCGCACCTCGCTCAAAATCTCTCATTGAGCTTGTTGTCCTGCCCGCAACTCATCCACTGTCTGAGTGAGCCGCTCCCATGGTGGTGGGATGTCCAGATGTCCACCCACAAGAGGTGGTGGTGGTGGTCCGACACCCAGAACTGGTGCCTCATGATGTGGAGCAACAACCATGTCGCGTCCTCGATTCTGGTACCGACCGGTGGACGAAATATTGGGCAACGCATGCCGAGTGCAGAAAAGGTTGTATGCCTTTTTGCAGATATTGGGCGGCGGTGCCAAGAGTGTCTCCTCCTCAAAAGCTTCAGGAATTCCCGCCCTCCCACAAAAGTAGGTGATAAGGCAGGGGAAGTTAAGGAGGCACGATTTTCGGTTCCGGTCTTAAGGATGCTGCCAAGGATGAAGTGCCCCACGTCAAAGGGCACACCGGTTTTAATAGCGTACAATAATCGAGCGGTCTCAATGGAGACGACAGTGCGATGAGTAGAGGGAAGTAAACTGTGCTTGATGAAAATCGACCAGAAAGCCATGTCGGGATGCAACTCACCATGCTGCATCTCGGTGATCCCTGGTATCCAAATATTGGATTCATCACGACGAAGAGCGGCGGCTATTTGTCCCAATTCCGGGTAGAATCGCGCGTTATCCGGGAATCCATGATGGTATTGCTCATCCGGTATCGTCGGGGTGAAGAGGTGTTCATTGATGGCGTTGGAGGTCATCTCCACGGGCACACCCCGCACCCACACTTTACCGCAATCATGGAATACCTCGGGGACCATCGAAGCATAAAATTTACGTACTAACCCCGGGTGATAAGCCGCACGGGTGCTGGTGAAATGGGCCCAATGGCGTTGCCCGATGACCTCCGGAATAGTTGTTGATTCAAGACCATTTACTGCAATGCCCTGCTCTACCAAGAAGCCATGCCCCCCAGCTTGCCCACGTCTATCATTGTAATCTCGATTGGGACCAATCGCCAAAGCTTGCCACTCCCTTGCAGGAAGTTCGACAAAGAGTTGGTAGCGATCCTTTGTGAGCAACGCGCTGCGTACCATGTTTGGAACCTGCAAGAAATTTGGAAAGCTAAGCCACGAGTAATTGTGCATAAAAAAGAGGAATGAGTGATGTGGTAACATGTTTCCAGAAATGCACGAAGCTAGATGATCAAACGAAGTGAAAGTGCACGAAGTGTCCTAATGGTCTACCCTTGCACACCATTCAAGCCTATGAATGACATTAAGGCTTGAATAAATGTGCAAAGATCAACCAAAGTGATGCAAAAACATAATTTGCATAAAATTCATACGACATCCCACAATGAGTATCACAACTTAGATTACCTCTAATTAACATGAGACGAGAGTCACAAATCCCAAAAGTGAGTGCACAAACAACTACCCGAAACAAGTTGTATGGATGATCAAACAATGTGCAATGTGAGCCTAATATCACACCATCAACTAAGCAAGATTAATCAACCACATTAAGCAAAACCAAGATGATATAAACTATGTAGCGACTCAATGTGGGAAGATGAGGTCACAAGAGGCATGCATATAAGAATTTAGGCAATTTAGCACAAAATGCATCTTAACACACTTGACTCGAAAAGCGTGACAATAGAAGATTTAGGCAAACTTGTTTGCAAGAACTTGAAAGGTTCTATTAAATTAGCAAAATAACCCAAAACCACAATGTCAAAATCATTCAAGCATAAAAGCCAAAATTGTGCTCTAGTTCAATCCAAGGTGAAATTGTGCAAGAAATGAACAATGTAGAGTTAAATGATGTATTAACAAGTAAATGTACAACTCCAAACCTAAATCATTGCATAATTTCACAAAATTTGAACATGGAAGAAAATGGTGACCTTTGCAATCACAACAATGTAGGTGAAATGGAGAAGAAGAGTAGAGACTTACTTGGGATGTGTAGAAATCACAAAGGAAAAGCAAATATTGGAAGGAATCGAAGAGGGGAGGAGGAGCTCAAGAGAAATCGCCAAAAAAAAATCGCCCAAAGTCAGTGTCACAATCGCCCAAAATTAGTCTGATATGTGTGCGTGTGTTGTAAATCGATCAAAAGGGTTTTAAAAACCTCTAAACCCGTCGGCGATAGTGACTGGCAAAAGTGCCCTAGTTACTATCGCGGGGAACTTTCGCGAAATATGTACCGTAAGCAAAGGATTTGTGCGTGTGTGATTATTGGCGAGAGTGACAGAGCGAAAGTGACACTTTGTCACTTTCGCCGGACATATCCGCGGAAAATGTACCGAGAGCAAATGGGTGTTTGGGCGATAATGACTCGGAAAAAGTGACAATATGTCACTTTCGCGTGTCACTTTAGCTGAACTGGTACCGAGAACAATATGATGCTAGGGTGTGTCACACTTGCTGTCACTGTGGAATAAGATCAAAAATGGGTTATTTTGCCTGGTTTTCATGAGAAAACACATTGCCAAACCAAAAACGAGCTATTATTAACAAAAATTACTACTAACCTTGGTGGGTTGCCTCCCACCTAGCGCCTTATTTAGGGTTGTGGCACGACCTTGAGGATTCTTAGGTTGGTGTCGAGAGCAAGACGGCGTCCTTGCTTTGCATTGACTCGCCTTTCAGATATGGCTTTAACCTTTGGTCGTTGACTTTGAAAATCTCCCCATCATCACCCTTTAGCTCGATGGCCTCGTATGAATGAACTTTGACCACAACGAACGGACCGGACCATCGTGATTTCAACTTACCGGGGAATAACCGAAGGCGAGAGTTGAACAATAGCACCTTTTGACCTTCATAAAACGATTGGTTCATGATGAATTTGTCATGAAATCGTTTTGTCCGCTCCTTGTAGATGCTTGCACTTTCATACGCATCTAGACGAATTTCGTCAAGCTCGTTGAGTTGCAATGTTCGCTTCTTCCCCGCTGCACCCAACTCAAAATTAAGGGCCTTGATTGCTCAATATGCACGATGCTCCATAGGCTAAAGTGAGTTATTTCTTGAGCCTATCATAGGCTACTGCACAGCTTTCCGTGAACTCAAACTTTGCGTCCTTGAAGAGCAACTCGGAGAGGGTCTTCGCAATCTTGGAAAAATCCTTGATGAACTGACGATAGAACCCCGCGTGACCCAAGAAGCTACGAATCCCCTTCACGGAAGTCGGATATGGAAGTTTATCAATTACTTCAATCTTTGCCTTATCAACTTCGATACCCATGGCGGACACCTTGTGGCCCAATACGATTCCTTCCGTCACCATGAAGTGACATTTCTCCCAATTCAAGACCAAGTCGGTGTCTTGACATCTCTTGAAGACCATCTTAAGATTTGCTAGACAAGCGTCGTAAGAGTCCCCAAAAACAGAGAAATCATCCATGAATATCTCCATCGTCTTTTCTATCATATCGGAAAAGATAGCCATCATGCAACGTTGGAATGTGGCAGGGGCGTTGCATAATCTGAAGGGCATACGACGATAGGCAACTGTGTCGTATGGACAAGTAAACGTCGTCTTTTCTTGATCTTCGGTGGCATTCGGGATTTGGTTATAACCCGAATACCCATCAAGAAAGCAATAATAAGTGTGCCCGACCAATCTCTCCAACATTAGGTTAATAAACGACAAAGGGAAGTGATCTTTCCTTGTGGCGTTGTTGAGTTTGCGATAGTCAATGCAAACTCTCCAACTGGTAACCGTTCTCGTCGGGATCAACTCACTATTGTCGTTCTTCACCACGGTTACCCCACCTTTCTTTGGAACAACTTGAACGGGGCTAGTCCAAGGACTATCAGAAATTGAATATATAATCCCCGCGTCAAGAAGCTTCATCACCTCCTTCCTCACCACCTCCTCCATATTAGGGTTCAATCTTCTTTGGTGCTCAACGGATGGTCTATATCCATCCTTCATCTTGATCCGGTGCATGCAAAAAAAGGACTCAACCCCTTCAAATCAGCAATTGTCCACCCGATGGCGGATTGGTGCTCCCTCAAAACCCGAAGCAACTTTTCTTTTTCCAACTTACTTAGTTGTGATGAAATGATCACGGGCAATGTAGAATTTGCCCCTAAGTAAGCGTACTTGTCGTGGCTTTTTCGTGTTTACACCTTTTTAAAATGCAAGAAAATAGATCTTGACGCAAGTATACATCTTAATCTACTGCCGTCTTGTAACAAGTAATAATGGTACAAAGTACCGAATATCGATCCCACAGGGAAGCGTGGAAAAGTTCTTCTTGAAAGTCAGGTCTATAAAAGCGAGTTTCAGATAGCGAATTCGAAAACAATATTTTTGATTGGGGGTTTTAATTAACACTACTGAACAATAATTAAAAAGAAGCACACAGTACAATGCTCTGTTGGGATAAGATTAATAATTGGTTAAAAAGATGAGATCGCATTCTTTCGTTATCTTAAAGTCGATATTTTATATAACTCAAATAAGCCGGCGTACAATAAACCAGTTGTCAATTGATTAATTGCAGTCCACCATAAAATATAACTTTAATTTAAATAACTTCGGACAATTATGCGATACGATACATAGGGGTGTAAATAGGTCAGGTTGGGTTGGGTTCGGGTTCAACCCATTTATTAATTGGGTTGAAAATCTCAACCTAACCCAACCTGTTTAATTAAATGGGTTGAGATTTTCAACCCAACCCAACCTGTTAGGTTGATGGGTTGGTAGCGGGTTGACCTGTTTATGACTATCTCAACCCAACCTGTTAAATAAATGGGTTGAACCTGGGTTGACCCATTTAAATTTAAAATTCTAAATGAAATAAAAATGCTTAAACTACTTCATTCCACGACAAATACACGATTGTTCGAAGTTTAATAAAACACAACCAAAAAGTAAAATAAATAGTTCAAAGTTTCCCACAACCACAAAGTTAAATAAATCATAGCTCCAAAAAACATTCTAAGTAACTCGACTTGCACTTTCATCGGCTCCAACTTCATTCTCGGTATTACTTTCCTCTCGATCTTCCATCTTCTCCATCATGATTGCTCCACATAACGCCCCAAGTTGCGATTCTATTTGTGCTATAGAAATAAATAAATTAACCAACTTAGTTATACCAAATAAATAGTTTTATATGATAATACGAAATATACAAATAATAAGTTAGAACAAACCTTCTCCATAAACTCAATCTCTTAGACAAATAATAGCCTCAACCGTAGAAGACTTCAACGAACTTCTATAAGCATCAAGAACCCTACCGCCAATGCTAAAAGCAGATTCAGATGCCACAGTTGATATTAGGATAGCTAAGATGTCCCTAGCCATCCGAGCAAGAGTTGGATACCGAATCTCATGAGTTCTCCAATAGTCCAAAATGTTTATATTCTTCACGCGAGGCATGAGCTTCTCCTCTAAATAACATTCAAGTTCAGATTTAACGGCTTGAGAAGTCACCTTGGTTGAAAAGTCATCAAAGTCCTAATAGACAACAAACAATTAGGAGATAAATAGAATATGTATAAAAAACGGTAAATATATAACATACCATCAAAAGTGAAGCAGAAGCAGCATCTAGCACATCTTGAGATTCTTCTTGAGAGTCCAACGAGCCATTCTTAGGTTGACCAACTTTGGATTTATTCAAATTTGACTCGTCCACATACTCTTTAAACAATGAAAACAATTTATCCTTTATTATTGCCAACTCGGATTTGTACCCCTCCCCATAAGCTTTCTCATAACCCCACTCAACAAGTTGAAATTTATACCGTGGATCCAAAACAACCACAAACGCCATAACTGTGCTAAAATCAGCCAATATTTCTCAAATTTCACATACATCCGAGTAGCCATTTTTTGCATAAACATATCATGGCTGTCTTTTTCTTTGTGTAACAACACTCTAACCATCAAAACATTAGCAAAATACAGATTGGTAGTAGTATACTTAGACACAGAAAAAGCACAAGTTACCTCGTAGAAGACCTTCAAGAACTTGAAAGTTCTTTCAATTCTTCCCCACTCCTCATTTGTTGGACAATGCAAATAATTAGCATCGGTTTTTTGCAAATGAATAAAAGATTTCTTATAGTACAAAACCGACTCCAACATAATGTAAGTCGAGTTCCATCGAGTGGGAACATCTTGTTGCAAACCCCTTGAAGATTGTAGCTCTACATGTGCAACACTACTTAAAAACCTTTGCCTCCTAGCTTGAGAACCTCTAAAGTACTTGACACTATCTCTAACCTTTATAATAGCATCATCAACCTCTTTCAACCCATCCTGCACAATTAGGTTCATAATGTGTGCACAACATCTAACATGAAAATATGCACCTTGAGAAACCAAATCAAGTTCATACTTCAAAAAGTCAACCATTGCATCATTAGAAGAAGCATTATCTAGAGTAACTGAAAACACTTTCTTTTGAATCCCCCAATCCTTCAAAAGACTAAATATGTGATCACTTAAAGCAAGACCAGTGTGAGGTGGAGCCAAGAAACTAAAATTTAGAATCACTTTTTGCAAGTTCCAAGAACTGTCAATGAAATGGGCGGTCAAGGACATATATCCATCAATGGTTATTGATGTCCAACAATCAGAGGTCAAGCAAATCCTACCAGGAATACAACTTAAAGTATCTCTTATTTTCAACTTTTCCATCCTATACATCTTCATAATATCATTTTTTACGGTATTCCTTGAAACAACTTTCACCTCAGGATGTAAATAATTGAAACATTTCCTAATTCCATCATATTCAACAAATTGAAATGGCAATTCATGTTTCACAACCGCACTAGCTAATAGCTCACGAAAAACATTAGGGTCAAAATCTGGGAGCCTACTAGTTAACGAACCTGAACCGCCAATACCATATTCCAACACCATCTGCCCAACATCCTTAAATTGACTTTTTTTTGCAATTTTTAAGATGGCGTTTCAAATTCCCCGTACCCATCCTAGTTTCAGCATTATAAACTTGACCACATTGTTTACATTTACAATATAACTCACCATTTTCATCAGGGTCCATAAACTCAAAACTATTCCAAACCTCAGATGTAAGTTTTCTGTGACGTTTGACATCCACACGACCTTTGTTCGGCTTTAATTGGTTGATCGGTTTCTTCTCGTTGTTCTTTGATGGAGGTGGAGGAGATTGTAGATCATCTCCTTCCAAATTTTCAACTGTGTTACTCACTGAAATGGAATAAAAAAAGAAACATTATAAATGGACAGATAAAAAATTAAAAAACATAAATGGACAGATTATAAACAATTAAACAGTAACATTATAAACATAAACTTACTCATTGATCAAATAAAAAAGTTAAAAACATAAATGGACAGATTATAAACAATTAAACAGTAACATTATAAACAGAAACTTACTCATTAATCAAATAAAAAGTTAAAAACATATATGGACAGATTATAAACAATTAAACAGTAACATTATAAACATAAACTTACTCATTGATCAAATTGTGAACTGAAGTGGAACTAAAGTCGTGAAGAATGGAACTGAAGTGGAACTGAAGCAGAAACAATGGAACTGAGTGGACTGAACTGGAGTCGTCGTGGTCTCGTGGAAGTCGGAACAATGGAAGTCGTCGTGGTCCTCGTGGAAGTGTAGAACCGAACTATCGAGTAATTTACAGAGAGAGAGGACTATGGACTCCGACGTATGAGGACGGCCGGCGTATGAGGACTGAGGAGCCGAGAGGGAGAGGAAGAAACTATGGGAGAGGAAGAAGTCAAGAAACTAAGCGACGCTATTTCCTTATTTCCTATTAGGGTTTCTTTCAAAAAAAATTATATATATATATATATATATTAATAACTAAATTTTTTTTAGATAATATTATAAATGGGTTAGAAACGGGTTATAAATGTGTTGGTAATAGGTTATAACTTCGGACAATTATGCGATACGATACGTCGATACACCGTTTTAACTTTTTATCAGTCTCGGTCCCAACTTTACTTTTTACCCCAAACTGAGACGGTTAGCGCATCATCATTTTAAATTCTAATTTTAAAGATTGTAAAAGCAATTAAAGAAAATGAGAATTACGTCAACTACTTGTTAATTAACCTTAAAAGAAATGATTTATCAACTATGCATGTAACTAAAATCCTTACTTGAACTAGAAAAATTAACTTACTTGAGAACAATGACAATATTAAACTACAAATACTACAATTATAAGAAATTAAATTCAGTTAACTACACGGCGTTAGAATAATGTTATATAATTGCAATTTACCAACTAATTTACAATTAGTTAAAGAAAGTCTTGTTTTAAATGTGTCTTTAGTCCTTAAATTACTTTGAGAGTCTTTATCAATTAATGTAATGTCCGGGATGGTTTTTAACACTTTGGAAACACGAAACAATTTTAATACTACAACAACCCGTGAACCAACCGAGGGTGGGAGTCCGAATGATTAATCGGGTTTCCGGTTTGTTATAAAACTAAAATTGTAGTGAAAACCAAATAAAAACCAAAAGATTATCGAATCGTAAAGAATGAGGAGAATTTGCGGAAGAGTAACGAGAGGTTAACACTTGAAATGAAAAGATGACGTTGCATTAATTCTAACCAAAAGAAGAGGTAGTTTGAGTCGTGAGCCTAGGCTCTATCTGCTAACAATGAGCTTACGGCTCACTTACTTCAAACCACCCAAGATGTTTACTAGGAATTTCTTACACAACCTTACTACTAGTTACTAACATAGCTAACTTGTATCAAGTATGGAGTAATGGATGATCAATACTAGCAACCAAGCATCTCTATATATAGTGCTCATCCAACTTGGGGCTCAAGTATCATGCAATGGGGGCCCATGAAGAAGTAGTAGTAAAAAACCAAAAAAATCAATCCAAGTCTTCATTGTTTTTAGCCCATGCAAATCAAGTAGTAGAAGCCCTAATATAAAGCAAATCAAGTAATAGAAGCCCATTCATCAATCCGAAAGTACTAATATAAAGCTAAGCGATAAAACCGTAAAAACAATTAAAAAGACGCAATGGGAAAAAGGAAAAATAGCTCAAAATTATAAAAAGAGGATTAAAAATAGGGTAAATAAATTTACCCTATCCGTACTCTAAATGAGATGGTAAAGGCTTGAGCTCTAGTTATGGAGGCACTTTCGCCGACGATTGGGGTTTGACATTTTGAGATCCCAACTCTTCAAACTGTTGGTGCCTTAAGAATTTCCTGAAAGGGGTGGCTTCAATTGCATCACACATTCTATGCCCTCATCTTCATCGCTTTCTCTTTCATAACAACTATTCACCATGGCTTTCGTGTCAAATGCCTCTTGTACCACTCGGTCAACAACGTCCACACTAAAGTAAGCGTTCACATCATTTTTACTTCGGGTACAATTGAATACATTGAAAACGACCTCTTCATCTTCCACCCGCAATGTCAATTTCCCACCTTGGACGTCAATTAATGCCCCTCTGGTTGCTAAGAAAGGTCTTCCAAGAATTAGTAGCACATCGACATCCTCTTCCATATCCAAAACAACAAAGTCCACGGGAAAGTAGAATTTCCCAACTTTGGTTAGGACATCTTCAATGATACCATGCGGGTGTTTGATGGAACGGTCCGCTAATTGCAGTGTGACCCATGTTGACTTGATCTCGCCAAGACCAAGCTTCCTGAAAATAGATAAGGACATAAGATTAATACTTGCACCGAGATCACATAAGACTTTACCAAACTCAAAATCTCCAATATGAATAGGAATAGTAAAACTCCCTGGATCCTTAAGCTTGGGAGGAAGCTTATTTTGAATGATGGCACTACATTCTTCCATGAGTGTGATGGTGGCATGCTCTTCAATCTTTCTCTTGTTGGACAAAATGTCCTTCAAGAACTTTGCATAAGAGGGCATTTGAGCTAATGCATCCGTGAAAGGAATATTGATTTGTAACTTTTTAAAGACCTCCAAGAATTTAGCGAATTGTTGTTGATCCTTGTATTCCTTGAGTCGGTTGGGAAATGGTATTGGTGGCTCGTATGCTTTAACAATCGGTTTGGATGATGATGGTGCCTCTTGTGTCTTCTTGGGTGTTTCCACAACATCTTCAACCTCAACTTCAATAAGTTCTGGCTCTTGTGTGATTGGTGCTTCCTCCATTTCGGGGCCCATGTCATCTCTAGTAGGATCCTTGATCAACGGCTTCCTACTTCTAAGAGTAATGGCCTTGCAATGTTCTCACGGATTTGGCTCGGTTTGACTAGGCAAAGTGCCATAGTTCCTTGAAGAGTGAGCATCCGCGAATTGAACAAATTGCCTTTCGAGATTCCGAATGGCAATGGTATTTTGTTCATTCTTTGTACAACCGCTTTAATTGTGGCGGCATTTTGCTCATTACTTTGTATGACCGCCTTGATAGTTGCACCTTGTTCACCAATGACCGTATCCATTTTTGACAAACATTTCATCATCATCTCCTCTAACCCCGATTTTTTTTCGCTTGAAGATTCCCCCCATCGTTTCTCATGTTTTGGTTTCCTTGATGATGGAAACCAGGACGTTTAAAATTCTGGGATGAAGAAGAAAATTGATGTTGTGCTTGGGCTTGTTGTGATTGATTTTGATGTTGTTGTGACCGTCCCATATCACCCCTAGATTGATCCCCTTGGTTTTGTTGATTTGACCAAGAGAAGTTAGGGTGATTCCTCCAACCCGGATTATATGTATTCGAGAAAGGGTTGTTAGGTTGTTGTTGTGAGCTAGATCCGATTGGCCTTCTTAGTTGGCTACTCCTTTCGAAATGCCATTGATAGTTGTTGTCGTCCATTTCGCATATCAAAGCATAAGTTTCGTCATAAGATTTTGACATAAGAGATCCCCCCGCTGCAGAATCAACGGTAGCCTTGTAGTTCGAGAGGAGGACATTGTAGAACATCTCGATGATAAGCCATGGTTGAAGACCATGGTGTGGACACTTTCTGAGTAATTCTCTGTATCTTTCCCAAGCATCGTAGAGTGACTCTTGGTCCATTTGCTTGAATTGCGTGATTTTCGCTCGCAGCCTTGCAGTACGAACTGGAGGGAAGAACTTTGACAGAAAGGCCTTCACGAGTTGGTCCTATGTAGTGATTTCTCCGATAGGGATGCTTCTTTACCATGACTTGGCCCAATCACACAAAGAAAATGTGAAGAGTCTAAGACGAATGGCCTCCAATGTGACTCCATTCATCCTAAAAGTGTTGAGGATCTCAATATATCTCTTTAGATGGCCAACCGGGTCTTCAGAAGGTAGCCCCCCGAACTGCTCTTGTTTTATCATGCTTATGATGGTCGGCTTGATCTCGAAGGTGTTAGCATCCACATTAGGAGCCTGGATGCCCTGCTGTGAGCCATCATAAGTGGGACAAGAAAAATCTCTCAAAGCTTGGTTGTTCGCCATAGGTTGTTCTTGCTCTAGCTCTCTTCTCCTTAGTCGAAGTGTGCGTTCGATTTCCGGATCCAAAGGCAATACCACTCTTCCTCGGTTGCGTATTCTTGGCATACACTAGAGTGCGTGCCTGAAAACAAACCAATAGAATAGTAAGTAAAAATAATGAATATAAAGAATAATGTCCAATCTAATAGCACTATAACCGGTAGTGATATTAACACTACAATAGTTCCTCGGCAACGGCGCCAAAAACTTGATAAAAGGTTTATGCAACCCTCCAAATCTACCGCAAGTGTACGGTGTCAATCAAGTAATATGGTAGTGCGTGGAATACACCTATAGACGTGTGCTAATTAGACCTCAAAGCAAGTATACAATGAGATCTAATATCGTCTTTCAAGTAATAAAACGGTAAAGTACCGGATATCGTCCCACAGAGATTGTCGTAAAAGTATAATAAAAGTGTCAGAAAAGAAATGATTTCAGATGGCGAATTTGAAGACTTGAATTGGTTTGGTTTGTTAACAGTTGATAACGATACAGAATAATAAAGGTAGCAAGGGTGTAAGACTTTTAGGTGAGACTCAAACACAAATTCCAGCAGACTATGCTGCCGGTATGTTGCAGCATGAGTTCCGCACAAACAGATCCACCATCTATTTTGAGGGTATTCCTCTCGGACTTCAATACTCCCGCTACCGTTTAGATCCAACTGAACATATCTCTATGCAGTTTTAACACTTGATAGCAAGGGGTAGAGTCCTCAAAATATACGGATTTACAAATCTCTTTGTATGAAACTACTCTCTCTAGTTAATTCCCAGATCATTCAAGTTGGAGTGTTCGAAAGGGTTCATCTCTGAATCCTCTACACTTTAACACTTTTAACAAGCGATCAACCCGTCAAGAATAAATCAAGATGAAAAATAGAGGCGTTAAATCTCTTTATCAGTCACTCTCTCAAGTCGGCTTCTCATATCATCCAAGTTGACGTGCATATTATGGCTTATCTCTAGGCCATAACACTTTCACACTTTCAAAGTGATCAACTTGTCAAGAAGTGTCATTGGCTTTATAAAACTTGAATGAAATGATGGAACATTGTTATTGCGAAACAATGTCCACCTTCTTTTGGTTTGAAATCTCACCCTTTTATCTTACACCCAAGCTAATGGATTTAGCTACTCATACTAAAATATAAATACATAAAGCAATAAATTACATAAATTAAAGACATGAATGTAAATGACGGAAATATAAATTGCAAGAAATAAAATGACGAAAATGTAAATTACAACAAATATAAATGACTTAAATGTAAATCGCAAGGAAAATAAACAACTAAATTAAGAACACTATAAGTAATGAAGCATAAGTAAAAAGACAAGGGATGGTACTTCAAAGATTTACTTGGAATTCAAAAGTACATTAAAATCAAAGGTTATTGGTGCCAACCTTTGATTTTCACTTCCAAAGAGATGTACTTAGTTGTTAAAAATTAGCATCCTAAACTAAACCCCCAACCTCCCTTTATATACAAAAAGGAAGTGGCAAAAGAGAAATAAACCAACACAAAGTACTTAAGGTACAATTAGTACTAAAAAGGGGTTCAATGTCCAAGGTTTACAAGCTATCAAAAAGATGATGTCATTCTTAAAAAATACTGCAGATAGAGGCTTCTAAAGTTGTCAAAAGTCCTGTCAAAAATCGTCCATCATCCAGCTTCCATCGTCCTTCCACAAAAAATTGTTACAGCCGCAGGTGCATGCTGCAACACTGGAACTGTTTTACTCAAAAACTGCCAAAACACATAAAATTAGCCATTCGAAGAAATAAAACAGATTATCCACTAGCTCTAGCTCCAAGAAACAGATAAATGATAAAACAAGTAATAAAATGACTCAAATGTAGGGATATTGAAGAAAAGGAACTATAAAAAGCTATTAAAAAGGTCTAGATGGCACTACAAATTAGTGCACATCATAATACGTACTAAGTATGAGTAGCGATCCAAGGAACTATGAGTTTAAGTACCACAAAGGCTATCACAACCACTAACTGAACTGCTGATAAAATTGGTTCGAGTATGATTAATTAACTACTTATCTAGAGAAAATGGAAACAAGCACGGAAATACTATTCAACAATTGATTCAAGCACCATAAAGGGAATACTTATATGATTGAGGAAAGGCTAAGGGTTGGATTTCATTTGGATTTCAGTGAGTGCCACAGTGGCATGCTCTTCAATGTCCTTCAAGAACGTTGCATAAGAGACCAATTGAGCCAACACGTCCACAAAAGAACGTTGCATAAGAGACCAATGGACGATGCCTCTTGTGTCTTCTTTGATGTTTCCACAACATCTTCAACCTCAACTTCAATGAGTTTGGGCTCTTGTGTGTTTGATACTTCTTCCTCCTCGAGGCACATGTCATCTCTAGTTGAATCCTTGAACAACGGCTTCCCACTCCGGATCCTGCTGCCCACTGTTGAAGGTTGTGGGCATAGAGGAGTCATCTAAACCATAAGAGCTTGGACCGGCAACCGCGACATTTTGATTACCATTCTTTTCTTTGCCTTTTAACCTGCTCACACAATCACCGAGTGCCTTGATGGCCACAAGGATGGCTTTGAACGTGAGATTTGTTTCTTCTTGTTGCATCGCCAAAGTCACAAGCCAATCATTGGATCCATAGTCGGAAGATGTGGACGGTATGTCTGTCCGAGGATGTTGTGGTGGTGGTCGAACGGGTCGATTTTGCACCGTAGGCTGTTGTGATGGTTCTTCATCCTACAAAATGTTAGTTCTTCTAGTTGTGCGCCTACGACACTCAATTATCCCCTTGCCGATGTAGGAAGATCCAAACGCAATCACATCTTTTTCAAAAGTTTTCAAAAGTTATGCAATGCAATACACTGCTTAGTGATTATAGCCGGCAAAATTAGTCAAGAAGTGGCTTGTGTGGCAGCCAAGGTTATTGCATCACACGCAATCGGGCCAAAATCCATCGGACATTCCTTAAAGATACAATAAAGTAATAGACACCTATCTCTTGACAAAGTACCATCGTGAACTATCGGAATGAGGTTAAGTCTCAGAAACTGAAACCATAAGGCATTCTCTTCCGTTAAATGATTGCTTAAATCATGGTTCGATGATTATCCAAAGACCAACCATGACCTGGCATGGTTAATACGGTTGCCATCTCTTCATCCAAAACACAAGTAACTTGTTTGAAAATTGTCTATGACACACAAAAGGGTTAAAAACCATGACCTGGCAGGTTAAAAACCTTGTTGCTTTGGGGTCGGGACCAACTAACCTATCGTCCCCGAATCTTGACCCGGTTTTTTTTCATGACAGAAATGGCCGCGTAAAACTCGGTGACCCATGTCATATTAACTTTGCAAGGGATTGATATCATCTTATCTCAATGCACCGTGACCAAATGATGTTTACAATGTAAAACCGATGCGACCAATTTTGGGTCAAAAGCGCATCCCATGAGAATTTTATTGCGTTTTATAAGTTCATACCTCGCTTCTATCACTGGGTTAACTTTCGTTGGCTCAGCCTTTTCTCTTTGAAGACGGAGTACGACCTTCCAGACTTGGTCTTTTCCCTTTATCAGAGCGCCCATAACTCATCTTCGAAATCATTGTCCGATTCCTCACTCCTCTTGGTTATTTTTTAAGACGGTGGCAACGGTTTTTTCCCAGAAGGAATTGAATCAGTAGAGTCCGAGGAATCCTCGATAGAACTGGAATCTGAAGAAACAACCCCTTGTGTTTTTATTAGGGTTGAAGAATCTTCGAGTACTGTCGAACTCCCTACATCGACTTTGTCACCGGTGCCCACAACGAGTTCCTTCTGCTCACAGTACTATGTTTGGATCAATTTTGGGTGGGGATGGACTTTGGGTGACCTTTTTGGGCATCTTCAAAATCGAAGAAAAGTTTCGCTAAATGTTATAATCTACATTTTAATAATACCGCTAGTCCGCTACAGATTCAACTTCTAGGCATCACTCAGTGTTCAAATCTCAATCGAGACAGTGTGTGAGGATTTGCCATATAAGATTCGTTGTCTTTTAGATCAAAGTCAACAAATGGTGTTACATACATGTATGTATGCTTCTCACATACCAAAGACGACTAAACCTACATATCATTATATTGCACTAAACCTAGTTTATCTAGTTTTTAACCTTAAAGAAACGCATTTGAAGATGTAAAATTGTTGCAAACAAGAGCACAAACATATATCCAATTAAGTAGAATGAAAATAACAAGTATAGACTTCTATTAAGAAAGTGCGCCAATTTTTGAGTTGGGAAACATCAAGAATGTAACTTCTGCATGCCTAACCAATTAAATGGAGGTCACTCGGTCATCAACAATGCCTCACGAAGTGAATCCCATAGACTTTGAGAACAAAGGCAACCTAGGAATAGTTAATGCAATTTCGACTTATTTATCACAATACACCCAACATAAATGTGTAAAAAAGGATACCACGTTCCGTAAAAAAATCATGTAAAAAGGTTGAGGGGCCTTTGTACACGGTTTTGTAACCAAAATGTGTAAAAAAGTTTTTCGAAACAAAAAACTGCACACCCTTTTACACGGTTTCGCATAAATAGGAGAAAAATGGGGCAAGTAAAATACCCCTTTTTGTACAATAAATATTCAAAGTACTTCAAAAACACTTCATATCGGAGGTTCGATTTCAAATAAATAGAAAACAAGAGATAAAAATCAAAAGCAAATTAGCTTAAATGACCGAGGTCAACAAATTGCCCAAGTATTAAGAATAAAATGTTTAAGAATGAGAAATAATAAGAGACTGTGTTTCAAATTTCAAGAGAAGAACATTTTGAGATATAAATGTAAATATATGAAAAAACACATGATGAAACAAATTGAATCTTCTTACATTTCATAAGACGATGAATGATCATGTGATTGTTTTTATTTATGAAATTCAAAAACTGAAAATTATGGCTCGTTTAACAAACGTATAATGGGTAGATGTTTATCGGCATGAGTTACCATCTTCAGTTACCTTATTGAGTTATATTTTTAGCATTTAAAATGGATTGTTGGTAGTATATTACCCGATACGCGGTAACTGAGTAAGAGTCTTCTCTGGTCACTTACCGGGTAACATTTTCGATCTTTATTATGTCTTTTACCAAGTAACCGAATTGAATAAGATATTCGTTTTTATCATGCTTGCTTGACAAAGTAAATGATACCCGATAAGTGTTTGGTAAACAACTCTTTAATCGAATTAGTGCATTGTTCTCGAAATATACTGTAGTTATATTTGTGATAGATTATACATACACACGCAAATCTAAATATGTAAAGACCCAACTTTCAATATCGACTCAAAAAATAACACAGAAAATATGAAATATAACTTAAGGGCCATTTACCTAAACGATTGCCCAGTAAGCGTTTATCGGTAAGAGTCTACACCCTCACTATCTTACCGGGTAAGATTAAAGTTTATGAAAACGGCATCGTATGTAACAATTTACCCGGTAACCATTAACCACGTGAAAGTTGTCATTCTCACTTACCGAGTAAGATCTCGGTCCTTGCCATCCCTCTTAACATGTAAGATTATCGGTCCTTGCCATGTTTATCCGGTAAGGTACGTGACGCTGTAATAAAAAATCACATATCGATGTTGTCAGTGGCAGATGTAGCCTTATAAAGGTGGGGGAACGCCCCAACTCATATGTGTTCTGTTCCCCCGGTTATTTTTGACGGTTTGACGGTCCCAGTGGCCTAGTCTGTTTTAACGAAACCCACACGCTATTGCTTGTCAATCATATTTTACTGTGTTTGGTTGATGATTTTGTTAAATATATGTCAATTTCTTGTTATTTTAGTTTTATATATGTTCAAGTCAATTCATCTAAATTAAAATTATATAAATTAATTAACAGTATGTTTGCTATTCGGTTAACCGATATGGCAAAAAAATAATTGAAATCGAAATTTACTTGATTTGGTTAACCGAACTGTTTAACCCGCAAGCCGGATAACCCGAAATCGTTTTGGGTTAGGTGAGTAATTCGGTTTCGGAATTTTTTATACCTCTGGGACTCATTCACCTAAGTTTATGGATTTGCCACTTGATGTTGTCCATTAATTCATCCCACATTACACAGAAACTACCGGCATGAGTTTGAGTTCAAGTCAATTAATGTTAATCAATAGGTTACGTCGTTTACCTAAAACTTATATAGTAACCGTTTACCGATAATAGTCAATACTTTCACTTAACTTATCGAGTAAGATTTTTGGACGACATCTTATGCAACATTTTAACCTGGTACTTACTACTTTTTTGTTAATCAAAAGACATCTTTACCCTTATTTAATGTCTCTCTCTTCACAACTTTTAAATATTTGTACATTAATTAAGGGTACATTTGAGAATTTGTTTTTCTACTTTTAAAAATGGACTCTTATTTTGGAACAAACATACATAAAAATGCGTGACACTTATTTTAAGACTGAATGAGTAGTTAATAAACATTTAGTAAATCTGTAGCAGACAAAAAATGAAATAGGTTACACCTAACCCATTCGGATAAGATAAAATCAATATGATTTTAAAATTTTCTCTTTTTCTAAATCAACTATTTTTCATTTAATATAGAGTTAATTATGAATTTGATCCATGTGAATTGGTTTTTATAGAAACTGTCGCTCCTATGGATGCATTTGAATATAAATATAAACTCATGAATAGAGAAAACCTAAAAAGTTTATATAAAAGTAATTCAAAATGTTTCTTGATTCCTATGTATGTATATATTTTGGATTATTTTTATGACGTGTTCTCATACCGGTGCTACTGCACGACCTTCAATCACAAGGGGCGCCTCTGATAGGCGAGTTTACACTCTCTAATATAACCGCAAGTGTACGGATCGAATAAAGTAATATGTACTTGGAAGTATGAGTATCAAACCAAATGAACTAGGAACTGAGTATCACAATTATTATAAGGATGAATTTTTAGGAACAATTAACTAAATACTAATAATATAAATCAAATAAACACACTCTTCCAACAACGACTTTGGAAAGTTTTATGGAGACAAATAGTTGAGAGTTGGAAATTATGTGGTTTTCACTAATGAACAATATTCTTGAAAACAGTTATTTGTTACACCCTTTAATGAAAATCTAATATGTGAAATCACCGTTGTTCTTTCTCAAGCAACAATGGGTTTTATTTTGAAAACACAAGTCTCATCTCTCGATCTTAACACATGAGTTCAAAACACATTAAGTTCATACTGATACTAAGGTTTAGTTGGTATATCTCTACCCAATTTCTCACCTTAGGCATATAATTCTTTCGAATTTAATTTATAACGAACAAATCAGATGAAAGTTGACCAAACTCACAAAAGCATTAAAATCTAAACCATATGCTTCATTAGTTAAAAAAAAATGATAAAAATCTTAAATCACATGTTCAAATGCTTAAACCAAAGTCAAACTAACCCCCAACATCGAATGATTAGTTCATATTGGGGGTATTGAACAAGAAAGTAGTAGAAGAAGTCATATATCTAAGAAAGGTTCTCTCAAACATCAAAGATTGAAAAACTCCCTTTTGATTTGTAACCATTTTGGTGAACTAGAGGTGTTTTGGTTGGTGGATTCAAGCTTGGGTCAAGGTAATCTTCTATTCTCTTCATTTATGGAAGTTAGGGTTTCGGTATCAGTTGAGGTATTCATGTATAAGGTTGGGGATCGATTATTTGTGGTTGTTTATGTATATTTATGGTGGAACCTTGTAGATCTAGGTTTTGGAAGATTTCGGCTTGAGGTTTCAAATGGCCGTCAAAAGAGCTCGTTGGGTGAAATCTAGATATAGCCTAAATCTAGCAAGGTGAGTTCAAGTTGATTTGTGAAAACGGTGTACATGCCAAAATGATTAATTTAGAGTGTTTTACATGAAATGGTTAACTGCTGATAAGTTTTGAGTATTTTGAAGTAAAAATGTATTTCACTGGGTATTTGTCAAAGTGTGAGTATTTTAATGAGTTTTCATATTTGATAAACTTAGTTTATTTTAGTTTCATAAAATACTCATATTTGGGATTTGGACATCTTGATAAGTAACAGCATGATTTATGCATTTTGGGGATTTTGTACAAATAGAGTCCAAATGAGGTCTAGTTCATGTTATATGCATTTTGGTGTATTTGCATTCATAAACCCTTTGGAAAACCTTTGGTCACATTACGTGTTGAGTTTTGGGTTAAATACGTCTTTGTAGTGTGTGTCTTCATAAACGTTATTTTAAAGACATTTCATTATTTGGAGGACCGATAATTATTGGTCAAATGGGTTTTGATTATCTTAGCTCGGTGTTGGCTTAAAATGAGTCGTGTAGACATTTGTCCGGAATTATAACCGGGTTTTGAATAAGATGACGATTAATTTTGTATCGTTGGGGAGTTACATGTCTTGAGTGCGTTGGTCATTTAATTGGAGTCATGTAATGTTAGAAAGTGTTGTATTAGATCCATAGGCACGTAAGTCTGTCAGTTTGGTAAAGCCTGAGGTTTTGGGTTACATTTAGTGACCGCTCGGGTTTGCTAGCGAGTAGGAATATGTGGCTCGGGCCACAGAGTTGGAACTCGTCTAGATTGGATAGGCGCTCACTGTAAGCCCTCGAAAGTGGAACTCCAATGGAGTAAGGCCAGAGGCGTTAAACGGTCTGTGGTATGATGCTCGGTAGAGGCATGAGAACCAGGATGCCGGGGTGTTCGGGTAAAATCCAGTAACACCACGGGGTTCGTGGTATGATGCTCGGTAGAGGCATGAGAACCAGGATGTCGGGGTGTTCGGGTAGAATCCAATAACACCGCGGGTGGCCCCATTCACGTGTTCTCGCCACCCAAGGTGGAAACGTTTAGATGATATGCAAGGAAGTCGCGTGAACGGCCTACTTGCGTGTTTTCTATTCTCGGTGTATACGGATCTCTTCATCGTTGATTCGGGTATTTTATATGGTAATGTGGTATTTTACCGATTCGGGTCTTTAAGTGGTTGACGGTAAATGATGGCTTTAATATTGGGTTCTTCCCACATATATTAAGGTTTGAATGGAATACGTCATTTCCACGTTTCGATACTTGAGTTAGTCCATATCTTGGTCGAGTGAGTTTTGGGTCTAATGTCGTGTTCATGGCATGATTTTAATTATAAATTTGTACCTGCGATGTATGGGTTGAGTATTATGTCCCACCCGAGTTTTGGGTGTTTTAGGACATGATGTGTTATTTACATTTTTTTATAAATTAAAATATCGAACTATGACCCCGTTTTTGGTGAGTTTTGGGTTGCATCGTTTTATAAGGAATGTGTGTTTGGGAGCATTGTCTTTAAAAGTGCATATTATGAAAATGTGTCGTTTCCATTTTAAAGTATAAGATTTCGAAGGATCTCGCTCTAAACTGGTTTCCTTGCTTTTAAAGATTTATTCATTCATGTTAAAACTCTTGAGCTCACTCGGCGTTAAGCCTAACCTTTTTATTTGTCAGCATGTGCAGCAGGTCCTGTTGGGGGTTCGGTTCTAGCAATGCTTCGAGAAGTCTTCCGCAGGTTGGAGATAGTATCATGTTTGGGTTTAGTAGCACTCGTCCTTACCATAGATTGTGGTATAGAATGTGTATATGTATTGAGGTTAATTCTTAATTTGTGTTTGTAGTTTGAAGTATTTATTGGTGTATTTAGAAAAATTTTAATAGGTTGCTATCTTCAGACTTGAGGGTGTTACATTACAAGTCCTAAAAGCCTTGTATGTGCACTCTCTGTCCCTATTTGCGCCGGCTCCTGGATTGTTTTCTTGATTAGCATTCAGGCCTGCTGCTACTTGGCTAACTATGTTTGGGAGTGCTGCCATGATTTGTTCAGATACAAGTCGTGGGATTTCAGGATCTTCTCTTCTTGGGGGCATAGTTCTAGAGCACAAATTTAAATTGAAGTTTGGTCATACTATCATTACTATTTTTGCGCCAAGTCTACTTAACTGAGTTATGCACATCATATAACAAGCGTCTAATGCTAACCTTTAATTATGTTTTCATATCAACATACAACAATATCGTATTCATGCATTTTCAAATTACTTAATATAGACAAGCAAATTCAAAACATTTCATTCATCAATTTAAAGCATCCATTCCCAAAAGATATAAACATCCAAAAGTTATTGGTTGAAGTTAATAGGCTACAAGCCTCAAAAGAAAATGTCTTAAGTTCATTCCTCAAAAACTTAACAGAAGAGGTCTTCTAATGCATCACCCTCCAAACAAGTAGTCCTAACACCACCACCAGGACTCCCGCCGTCAAGGCTAGGTACGCGTATAGCCTCCTAACAGCTCTCCTAGTAGTGACGATGACATCCACGGCTCTATCCAAAGACTCGGTATGTGAGTTTATGATCGCCAACAGCCCTCCGATAGAGTGATGGTGCAGGTCCAACCTTTCCCAGTGGGATTGTAGGTATATGGCCATACCTAGGACCAATCTATTCTCGCGAACGGTCATGCCCGGTGGGTACTCTACTGGGACTCCGATCACTGGGGGCGGCGTCACACTTCGTGTCCGCGACAGGGATGGCTCTCCCTCGGTTTGGGGAGGAACTAGAAGAGTCACTCTCACCGGAAGAGGAACGCTCATTCGGGCGGTGGCTCGAACTCTCGGTCCTCGCGTCGCCAGCGGGGAATGCTCGAGTGCAGGTGAAGGCAACACGGATGCAGGAGATCGGACAAGGGTCTCAGTGGTCGCTGCGTCGCTATCCTCAGGCGAATCATACTCCTCGGTGGTCAATGGGTTCCTCCTAGGTCGACTAGTTATGTAGTCGGACTCATCGGCGAAATATTCATTAGGGTCGGTCGATTGAGACATAGTGAACTGCGAAGTAACAAATTTCATTACTAAACGTGCTATAATAAATATCAAAGTCATGAAATGCTTATGCGAACTCACACACAAGATCGTGCTTTTCATTTTTGAGTAAGAAGTTTCTACTTTAGGCCAACTCCCAATATAACTAGTCCAAGTCCCTTGCACGATCATGATATGCTAAGACGGCACCTATCCTAGTTATACTGGTAGTAAGTTCTAAGTTTGAAATTCGTTTAGGAAAATAGTTTTTGAAAGATATTGGTTATAGTGTATTGTTTTTATGGAAAAACCGGTATTCTCTATAACCTATGGCTCTGATACCAAATCTGTCACACCCCGCTAAAGCGGAAACACGAGGCGCGACAGCTCATAGTTTCATAGCAATAGGAAATACATAACACCAACCATACATTCGACCATGAAAAGTTAAATTCAACGTTTTAAGTTACAATCCAAAGTTCAACCATCCAAAAGTTAATAACGTTTTAACATAACAAATTTAAAATAAATAAAAAAGAGTCTTGTGTTAATGTTGACACGCGTGCACGACTATGCATTTTCTTTTACCTTCAGCACGTTAAAAATGAAAGGGTCAACTACAAAGAGTTGGTGAGTTCACAGGTTTTCAAATGCACAAAATAGTTTTCATGCAGAATTTTAACGTCAAGTTTAAATATTAAAGCTCATGGGCATTTTCACAGTGAATGACGTACAACACGATGTTTAACTGTTGAGCCACTACTAAGCCTTCTGACAACCTACGCCCCACGAACTACCTCAACGGTGGTGTTTTAACCACTTGAGTAGAACATTAGTTATTGGTAAAGTGCACCCCTACTCGTCAGTCAAAGGTGGGTTTGTCAAACCAAATAGCGCTATTCACAAGTACCATCGGCTCGTAATGAGTTAATAAGTAGTGTAACCTATTGGGGACTTAACGTTTTCTTTTTAACTCAACACATCAATTTGTGTACATGCCTTAGTGCTCATATTAACAAATTCACGTTCATTTACATTTGATGACGTAAATCAATCAAGATTAAATTCAAAACATGTTTTTCCCCCCAAAAATTATAAGTAATATAGTAAAAGGGGTCGTGATTACTCACCTAGATTGGTGATTTTTCCGGAAATGGCTGCTAGAAGAACAAGATCCGATGCTACGCCCTTCCTACGAAAATGAAATAAACCATCAGATTGTACCTACTCTTAAGGTTTGAGCGTTGCTTAGATTGCCACGTCTTATAAAGTGATTACGTGCCTTTTAAATTATTCATGGTAACATAGACATTGAGGATTTTGGGGGCTCATTGATAGACGGTTTATGTAACCCTCCAAATCTACCGCAAGTGTACGGTGTCAATCAAGTAATACGTACTAAGTACGAGTATCGATCCAAGGAACTACGAGTTTAAGTACCACAAAGGCTACCACAACTACTAACTGAACTGCTGATAAAATTGGTTTGAGAATGATTAATTAACTACTTATCAAGAGATAATGAAAGCAAGAACGGGAATACTATTCAACAACTGATTCAAGCACCACAAAGAGAATACTTATATGACTAGGGAAAGGCTAAGGGTCAGATTTCATTTGGATTACACCAACAAATAAACAACACACATTCAATGACTCAATACACAAGGTTAAATTTAGCAATTCCAAATATACTCACTACTCTCTCTCTCTCGAGCAATAGCAAGAATGTATCATGCAATATATATTGAAGTCTCTCAACCAATACACAAAAGCATAAGAATCACAAACACAAACTAGGGTTTACTTGGTATATCTGTATCCAATATCTCACCCTAGGTTTGTCTAACTTTTATCAAGTTATAAAACCAACTTCTCAAGAGGAAATATAACCCAAAGATGAATAAGATGGCCAATCTCATAAACAATAAGAACAAGATAGACAAACTTCAACCAACAAGTGTATTAACTCCATAAAAATGCAATAATCATATATCTAACGGTATAAAACCAAAATCCATCCTTCCCCCAACCTCAAAAGGTTTAGTTCATGTTACTAGTAGCAAATAAGACCATAGAGAAGAAGATGACAACACCCAAATACATTGTTTCTCAACAAAATACAAGTGTAATGATAAAGCTCCCTCAATGATTGATACACACTACCAATTTTGAGCTCCAAATGTGTTTCCACCTTCACAATCAATGCAAGGTCTTCTTTCAGCTCTGAAAACGGTTTAGAACAGCTCCCCTAGCGTCTAGCCTCCAACAATCCCGAGATAACCCTAGACCTTAAGTTTTCGCAGCTTTTTATAGTCTCAGACCACGCCTGCGACTATGACACGCGACTATGACCATGTCATAGTCACATGGTCATTGTCGCCCATGGACAAGCACCTACGGTACGTGGGGTGCGACTTTGACCATGTCATTGTCGCATGGTACTGTAGCTGGTTCTTTTTTTTCGCTCGTTCGCTTGGTTCGATATCGTCTTCAACCGGAACATCAAAGTGGAGTATAAATACCCTTTTTTTCTTCCACTTGATATCTTGTATGTCTGCACAACACTTGCTCAAAATATTAGTCCGAAATACCAATTATTGCTTCAAGACGAGTCGTAAACTTATGATTCGGAGGGTGAAAACCCGTCAGATAACGCAGTTATCAACAACTCCAAACCTAGATTTTGCTTGTCCTCAAGCAAAAATTGGCGTAAAGGAATATAACAATAACATACAGGCAAGCTTACCGAGGTGATGGGTTTTCGAAAGGGAACAATATGAACAATCATTTTAACAACCGAATGAGGGAAAACTAATGCGAAGTTAATAAGAACCAACATAAGTTTCCTAGCTTCTTGGTTAATTAAGTCTGGATAAAACTAATATTGACATGAAACTATTATCAAGCACATGTTTGTTAAGATCAATTTCATCATGTACACAACTAGTGGTGGATTTCGCTTCGATCCTAACCTCACGGGATGCTCTCTTTACACTTGAATCCTAGGTTCACACTCATTACAAACACATGCGGACGAGTTAATGTACAACAAAATAGCAAGTTCATCTACGTGTGATAGTAGAGAAACACGTAAAAGTCAAATAAGATCTCATGAACGGAGTTGAGCAGTAAGATACAATTTACACATGTATTATTCACAAATCACATTTCCCAAGAGATCAATCGGGGCTAAAATAAATGCAACGCGGTTGAGGAAAAGGAGTAGAAGGAACGGTCATGGCATAATTAGTCCTAAGTGCATCAAAACTAATAACGGCTCCCATTCTTGCCTTCCCTTGCAACCACACTTCTAATGCAAAATTTCATCAATCACTGCTATATGCCAGCTTTATTCAGGAATTTTTTTTTAACTCAAATAAATCTTTCACGGCTTTTATCGATTCACCCCCAAAATTGTTCTGACGCTATTGACCATCTTTCTCAAACCATGATGCACTTAGACTACGGGGTAGGTTAGTGTATTTGGCTAAGTCAAAGTATTTAGGCATAATTAACGGCTACAAAATGGTTACGGGATCACATATCAACAAAAGGGTAGAGAAAGAGGAGCTGGAAACGATAGACCAAACGAAATTTCACACAAAGTCCGATATCGTCTCTCAAAGTCCACATAATTCACAAATAATACACATGTTACATTTTAAAGACCAATCTTTACTACTTAATGCAAAAACAAATGAGATCAAACTATCAAATTGAAAGAATTGAAACGTGTATAAGATGGTGAACAAAGTTGAAGCAACACTCGGAAATGAAGGCATGGAAGCTTAAAATCTCACAAAGGTGATCTCTACTAATGTCCACAATTAGTGTACACAACTACACTATCTCTCTAAAAACATGACTCAACAAAAGTATGCATGTCAATACAAGTTTTTCCAATTTACTTAACCAATAACTACCAACACATGTATTCATTCCGATTAATCAAGCATTAAATACAACCCAAGCATTTCTAGCGATCAAAATACAAGTTCATACTATTCGACCCACAAAAAGATAAACGACAACTCCAAACCTTTGAGACACATTGTCCCCAATGTGCCCCATTAGATACAAGGTTGTGGTTTCAGATTTTTAGCCATCACCTCAAAAATTTCAACAAAATGACATACCTTGACGGAGAGACAAATATGAACAAAATGAAAAAGAACACCAACCAATCAATAGTCGTCGTTCCCACGAGGCCGCGATGATGAAGGCCCGACGCCGGGATCTCTAGAGCGTCGCTGATATGTGACAGGATAATACCTCTCATCTAGAACTCGATTAAGGCATTGGTTGATCATCCTAATCTCCTCACTATTTCTCTCTATGGCCTGGTTGTTCCTCTCTACGATCTGGGTGATTCACACCCATGGTGGTTGACTGCCCTGATGATCACCAACCGGAGGTGGTGGTGAAGGTCTGGCTCCCCTACCCGCAGCACCCTGTCGGTCCTCATCTTGATGTTGTGCAGCTGCCCCTCGTCCCCTGTTTCTGTATCGGCGGCCTTCTGTAGGAAGATTGGAAAGACCGTGATGCGTGTAGAAATGATTATAGGATTTCTTGCCTATATTCGACTTGGGTGCTTCAAGTGCACCCTCATCAAAAGCTGCCGCTATGCCAGCCCTCCTGCAGAAGTAGGTGATAAGACATGGGAAATGGATGAGACTGCGCATCTCACAACCAAATTTGAGAATCTGGTTGAAGATAATGTGGCCGACATCAAACACATAATTGTGTTGGATGGCAAAGAGGATCTGGGCAGTTTCCACCGAGACATTGGTACGGTGGCTGCAGCAGGCTGCATTTTAGGAAGACAGTCCAAAATGCTGCGTCCGGATGTAGGTCATCGTGGTTCATATTTTCATCCTCGTGGCCCCACATGTCCGATCCGTCGCAACATAGGCTCGCGAATAAGTCACCAGAAGATCGGTGGCGTACAACGTTGATAGGCATGCCACCATGGTCATCAAAATCATTGGCTACCTCATCGGGGACAGCCGGGATGTGTAGATACTCATTAATGGCGGATGTTGAAATCTCCACCTGAGTGTCTCTAACCCAAACAATCCCCTCAGTGGGGAAAACTTCCGGAACCATGGTGGCATAAAATTCGCGCACCAATCCCGGGTGGTATCTCGGTGGTGTGCCGATATAGTGCTCCCACCCCCAAGCAGGGATGGTGCCCGGAATGGTGGTAGACTCAAGCCCCTCGAGCGTGATGCCCCTCATTAGCCAAAATCCGCGCGCGCTAATCTGATCATGTCTGTCGCCAAAATGTGCGTTTGGCGCGCTCGCCAACTCCAACCGCTCATCCTCATCCAATCTGTCAAAGAGCTCGAATCGGTCCCGTCGATGGAAATTGTTGTGTACCATGTTGGGAACCTACAATAAAATTGGAGAGCTAAACCACGAATAATTGTTTATAAAAAGAAAAGGGGGAATTAAGTGATACGATGACATGATGCAAGAAATGCACGAAGCTATGACGTTCAAACGAAGTGAGAGTGCACGAAGTGTCCTAATGGTCTACCCTTGCACACCATTCAAGTCTATGAATGACATTAAGGCTTGAATAAATGTGCAAAAATCAACCAACGGGACGCAAAAACAAAATTTGCACGAAGTTCATACGATATCTCACAATGAGCATCACAACTTAGATTACCTCTAATTTACATGAGATGAAATCAAAAATCCCAAAATTGAGCACAAAACAATTATCCGACACAAGATGCATGATAAGACTCAAACAAATGATAATGCGATTAAATGGTCTGATCATCAACTCATCAAGGCTACTACCCACATTGAACATGCCAAAATGAGTAATACAAGTTAGGAACATGGCAACCCTTAATTTGAACAAGAGGGTACATGAGGTCACAAGAAGCATACATAAGAATTAGCAATTTAGCACAAATGCACGAGTTCATTATCACAATTTAAGCTCCAAACTTGGGTAAATAGGGCACATAGAACAAACAATAATGGGTTTTTAGGTGAACTAATATTTAGGACTTCAACAAGATCCATTATACTAGCAAACCCACAAAAACCCACAAAAACCCACAAATGTACAAGTCCTAAAGCATACATGCAACAAAATATGCAAAACCCTAGTTTTCATCCATGGTGAAATTGTGCAAAATTGAACAATGTGGAGTTAAATCTAACAATGTAGGAAGAAATTAAGTAAAAGAGAGAAAGAAACTTGGGAGATGTAGCAGCACAAGGAATCAATAAAAATTGGAAGGGATTTCGAGATTTGAGAATGAGGGAGTTGAAACCGCCAAAATCGCCCAAGAAAAATCGCCCCTAGACTATGTGCGTGTGTTTTACTGTCGACCAAAAGAGTTTTAAAACCCTCGGACCCGTCGGCGACTTTGACACCGCGACAATGCCCAGGGCAAAGTCGCGTGTCATTGTCGCATGATATGTACCGCGGGTGGTCGAGTTTGGGCGACTTTGACACTGCGACAATGACAATGTCATTGTCATGTGTCAATGTCGCCGGTTGGGTCCAGGCCACTGTTTTCTTAGGCTAAAATGACAGATTTTTTGGGCACAAATGATACTGAGAACAAAACTGAATTTGGGTGCGTCACACTTGCTGCCCCAATGGCTTGCGACAAAAAATGAGGGTACTTTGGCTGGTTTTCATGGAAAAACACATTGCCAAATTCAAAAAAATGCTATTATGGACAAAAATACAACCAACCTTGGTGGGTTACCTCCCACCTAGCGCCTTATTTAGGGTCGTGGCACGACCTTGACGATCTTCAAGTTGGTGTAGAGAGCAAGACGGAGTCCTTGCTTTGCATTGGTTCGCTCTCCAGATATGGTTTTAACCTTTGGCCATTTACCTTGAAAATCTCCCCATCATCACACTTTAGCTCGATGGCTCCGTATGAATGGACTTTAACCACAACGAACGGACCGGACCATTGTGATTTCAACTTACCGGGAAATAACCGAAGACGGGAGTTGAACAAAAGCACTTTTTGACCTTCATGAAACGTTTGGTTCATGATGAACTTGTCATGAAAACGTTTTGTCCGCTCCATGTAGATGCGTGCACTTTCGTACGCATCTAGACAAATTTCGTCGAGCTCATTAAGTTGCAAAGTTCGCTTCTTCCCCGCTGCATCTAACTCAAAATTAAGGGTCTTGATTGCCCAATATGCGCGGTGCTCCAGTTCCACCGGTAAGTGACATGATTTGCCAAAGACTAATCGGTATGGCGACATACCTATGGGCGTTTTGAATGTTGTACAGTACGCCCATAGTGTGTCATCAAGCTTTGCCGACCAATCCTTTCTAGATGCATTAACCGTCACTCACCAATGCACGCGGAACTCCAAACCTTGAAAAGATGTGTTTGCACAAAAAGTTGATAACAACCTTGGAGTCGTTTCTTGGGGACGCAATTGCTTCGACCCACTTAGATACATAATCCACCGCCACTAGGATATACTCGTTTTTATAAGACGGCGGGAATGGACCCATGAAGTCTATGCCCCAAACGTCAAATATCTCCACTTCCATGAAGATTTTCATGGGCATTTTGTTTCTTTTAGAGATATTCCCGACTCGTTGACATCTATCACAAGAAGCAATGAAATTCTGGGCATCTTTGAACAAAGAGGGTCAATAGAATCCGGATTGTAAGATTTTAGACGCGGTGCGATCGGTGCTGAAGTGACCGCCACACTCGAGAGAATGACAATGCTTAAGCACACTAAGTTTTTATTCGTCTGGCACACAACGTCTAATCATACCATCTCCGCAATGCTTGTATAGGTATGGCTCCTCCCAAAAATAATGCTTCACATCGGCAAAGAATTTACGCCTTTGATGTGAGCTTAGGCCATGAGGAACCACACCACTTGCCAAAAAGTTTACCACGTCCGCATACCATGGGTCGGACATCCCAACGGCATACAGACGCTCATCTGGAAAGTATTCATTTATAGGAATCACGTCTTCTCTCTCCAATCCCTCCAACCTTGACAAATGATCCGCGACAAGATTCTCCGTCCCCTTCTTGTCCACTATCTCGATGTCAAATTCCTGCAAAAGTAAAATCCAATGGATTAATCTTGGTTTTGCATCTTTCTTTGACATAAGATATTTTAAAGCGGAATGATCAGTGTAAATAATGACTTTGGACCCAACAAGATATGATCTAAATTTTTCACATGCAAACACTACGGCTAGCAATTCCTTTTCAGTGGTGGCATAATTGACTTGTGCCACGTCCAAGGTTTTGCTAGCATAGTATATTGCATGGAGTTTCTTATCCTTTCGTTGACCCAAAACATCCCCCATGGCTAAGTCACTAGCATTACACATGACTTCGAAGGGTAAGGTCCAATCTGGTGCGGTGAGAATTGGTGCGGATGTGAGTTCTTTCTTGAGCCTATCGTAGGCTACTTCACAGCTAGATTTTTATTAATTTACCAAATTTTATAGTGTTTAATTTACTGTTTTGGTGAACTTTTGGCATAGGCAACACCATTTTTAGAGTTGATTAGATAGGGCAATGATGTCCTTAAAGTTTATTGGTCACATGCACACATGCAATCTGCACCTCTGGATTGTCACAGCCGTTTGGAGGGTCTAAACTCATCATTTTTTAGTGAATCAAATTGGGTTCCACTCCTAACTCATAAAGGTAACTTCTAGAAAAAGATTCACACTTTTTGGATTAAAAATGAGTGAGTTGTGCCATTTTTAAGCCAAGTGTTATAATATGTCAGGTTTTTCTGTTTTGCACACTCAACTTGTTTTGAGTGGTTGAGACCTCAAATCTATATATTTTTGAGTAAGACCAATTTTGTTTGAATGCTAACGCATTAAAATTACTTCCAGAAGAAAATTCAATAATATTTATGAAATATTAAGAAGGTTATGGCTGTTTAAAATAGGGGTTTTGTTTTGTTCTGACAGATTCACTTTGCGCACTTAACTTAATAGGTGTGGTTGAGGGGTCAAATCTTCGTATTTTTACATGAAACCAGTTGGGTTAGAAGGGTAACTAATTAAATAAAGTTCCAGAAGAAGATTCATGTCATTTGGTTAAATATGTTTCAAGATATGGCCGAAGGAAGTACATGCATGCAATCTGCCAGAAACTAAAAATGTATAAACATGGTAATATGAGTGTTTTGACCCTTGATTTCTCTCATTGGATGGGTTCCAACCTTTTTAACATAGGTTTTAGTTAAAAATCATCTTTTAACTAATGAAAAAAAGAAAAACACATATGCATGATCTCTATCATCTTGGATTGTAAGAAAAATGGACATGCATGTCATCCAAACTTCATTTTCTTGAGTTTTAGAGGTATGGATCATGGGTTATCACCATTGCTTGACATTTAACATGTCATTGGTGTATAATCTACCATTTTAAGACCTATGAAGGTCCTTTATTTCAGAAACTTAAGAAGGTGAAGAAAAATGAAGGAAAATGCAAGAAAATGAAATAGATGAGAAGGAGAATACAAGGGTAATGAACTTACCCACACTAGAGATGACTCTTACCTTCAAAGTTTGAATGTTGGGAGGCTTTTGGGGCTGATTTTCGGCCAAGAAATGGAGAGGGGGAGAGAGAGAGATGAGAGCTTCACAAGTGAGAGGGATGGTTGCAAAAATGAAGAGGTTACTTGAAATTAGGGCCTTAATAATGAGTGTTTTGGGAAGGGGAAGGGAGGTGGCCGAATTTTGGGCCTCCTCTTTATTTTTATTTTTATTTTTTTTACTAAATAATTATAGTATATAGGTATTTAATATGTATTTTATAAAAAGATAGATTAAAGGTAGGTAATTTTTCAATTATCTAATTAAATTTTTGGTTTGATTAATTAAGGTTTAGAATTTATATTTGTTTACATAAATTTTATATTTGACCTACATATTATTATTATTGATATAATAAAATGTTAATTTTATCGGATTGGCACTTTATAAGACGGTGTATCCGTTACGGGCGTTAACCGGACATTCTAAGCATGCTGTCGGGAATCTTAGGAAACTAAAGCCCTATATATTTAATCGTGTATTACACTGCCCGGGTGCTAACCTGAGGTTCCGGAAGGCAGATGTTACATCACTCCTCTTGGTTATTTTTTACGGTGATGGCAACGATTCTTTCCCGAAAGGAATTAAATAGTAGAGTCCGAGGAATCCTCGATGGAACTGGAATATGAAGAAAACAACCCCCTCGGTGTTTTTAGGGCCTAAAGAATCTTCGAGTACTGTCGAACTCACTACATCGACTTTGTCACTAGTGCCCACAGCGGGTTCCTTATGCTCACTCACAGTACTATGTTTGGATCAGTTTTGGGTGGGGATGGACTTTGGGTGACCTTTTTGGGCATATTCAAAATCGAAGAAAAGTTTCGCTAAAATGTTATAATCTACATTTTAATAATACCGCTACAGATTCAAATTTTAGACATCACTCTGTGTTCAAATCTCAATCGAGACAGTGTGTGAGGATTTGCCATATAAGATTCAATGTCTTTTAGATCAAAGTCAACAAATGGTGTTACATGCATGTATGCTTCTCACATACCAAAGCCATATCATTATATTGCACTAATCCTAGTTTGTCTAGTTTTTAACCTTAAAGAAACGCATTTGAAGATGTAAAATTGTTGCAAACAAGAGCACAAACACATATCCAATTAAGTAGAATGGAAATAACAAGTATAGACTACTCTTAAAAAAGGTGTCAATTTTTGAGTTGGGAAACATCAAGAATGTAACTTCTACATGCCTAACCAATTAAATGGAGGCCATTCGGTCATCAACAATGCCTCACCAAGTGAATCCCATAGACTTTGAGAACAATAAAGGCAACCTAGGAATAGCTAATGCAATTTTGCCCCATTGATCACAATATACCCAACATAAATGTGAGAAAAAGATACCATGTTCGCTAAAAAATTCATGTAAAAAAATGTTGAGGGGACTTTGTACACGGTTTTGTAAGAAAACCGTGTAAAAAAGTTCTTCGGAACAAAAAACCTGCACACCTTTTTACACGGTTTCGCATAAATTGGAGAAAAATGAGGCAAGTAAAATAAACCTTTTTGTACAATAATTATACTAAGTACTTCAAAAACATTTCATATCGAGGGGTTCAATTTCAAATAAATAGGAGACGAGATAAAATCAAAAGCCAATTAACTCAAATGACCAAGGTCAACCAATTGCACATGACATGGATTCAAACAAATTGCCCAAGTATAAAGAATAAAATGTTTTAAGAATGAGAAATAGTTAAGAGATTGTGTTGTAACCAATTCTTTATCAACCACCCTGTAAAATTTTCGAAGTGAAAGTGTAGATACAAGAACAAAATGTTGTGTGTAGTGATAATATGGTCTCATTTCAGTATAAAAGATGCAATAATACGAAGTTGAAAAATGAACACTAGTTATGAATGTGAAGGAAATTGAAAAATATACTGAGGGACTTAGATTTTACCGTATGACTCGGAGAGTTGTCGACTATAATTTCCGAGACCACCAAATTCCAACAGCGACGGCAACATCCGGATCTCATCTTTTTTTTTCTGGGTTTGTGAAAAGAAAATAACTCTCTACAAACAGAGGAAGTGCCGTCGTCTTCCATAGCAAGATCGAAAAAAGATCAGTACTTGTCGCCGGCGACGCTGTAACACCGATGCAGCTTCTGAACGGGAGTTTGCAGGAAGAAATTACAAGAAATCTGGGTAAATTGAAGGCTCAAAATGGTGGGTTTTTTAAACGAAAGGAGAGAATCCAACGGTGAAAAAGATATGAAGTGTTGACGGCTGAGTTGTTTTAGGTTAAACCACACTTTTATCTTTTACTCTTTCATTTGGGCTTCCATCATGCTGGATCCATACTATTTTTATTGCTTAAATTTATATGATTGTTTATATTTTAATAGAATAAAGTTAGAATTTTCATTAAAAAAAATCATAAAATTTAGGGAATTTATTGTAACTCAGAACAAAAATTATTAACACTTGATGAAACAAATTGAATCTGTCTTTCATTTGATAAGACGATGAATGATCATGTGATTGTTTTTATTTATGAATTTTAAAAATTGAAAATTATGGCTCGTTTAACAAACGTATAATGGGTAGGTGTTTATCGGCATGAGTTACCATCTTTGGTTACCTTATTGAGTTATATTTTCAGCATTTAAATGGATTGTTAGTAGTATCTTATCCGATAAGCGGTAACCGAGAAGAAAATTATGTAAATTAAATAACAGTATGCTTTGCTATTCGGTTAACCGATAGGGTAAAAAATAATCAAAATCAAAATTTACCTGATTTGGTTAACCGAACCGTTTAACCCGCAAGCCGGATAACCCGAAATCGTTTTTAATTGGGTGAGTTATTCGGTTTCAGAATTTTTTATACCTCTGGGACCAAGTCACTTAAGTTTCTGGATCGGTCAATGGATGTTGTCCATTAATTCATCCCACATTTGACATCACACAGAAACTACCGACATGAGTTTGAGTTCAAGTCAATTAAGGTAAATCAATAGGTTACGTCATTTACCCGAAACTTACATAGTAATCGTTTACCGGTAATAGTCAATACATTTCACTTAACTTATCGAGTAAGATTTTTGGACGACATCTTATGCAACATTTTAACCTGGTAAGCACTTATTGGATAAGACTTTCGGGTCATTATCATCGCTCCTACCAGGTAATATAATTTTTATCATGTTCATCTATTAATGTAAGGTAAACTGGTAAAATGAGTCGCTAAACATTTACTTCCTCCGTCCCAAAATAAGTGTACACAACTGAAATGATACATAATTTTAGACATGTATAATAATTATACTTTTTTGTTAATCAAAAGACGTATTTACCCTTATTTAATGTTTCTCTCTTCACAACTCTTAAATATTTGTGCATTAATTAAGGGTAAATTTGATAATTTAGTTTTATACTTTTAAAAGTGGACACTTATTTTGGGACAAACATAAATAAAAATATGTGACACTCATAATGAGTAGTTAATAAACATTTAGTAAATCTGTAGTAGAGAAAAAATGAAATAGGTTACACCTAACCAATTCGGATAAGATAAAATCAGTATGATTTTAAAATTTTCTCATTCTAAATCAACTAATTTTCATTTAATTTAGAGTTAATTATGAATTTGCTCCCTGTGGATTGGTTTTTACGAAACTCTCGCTCATATGGATGCATTTGAATATAAATATAAACTCACGAATAGGGAAAACCTAAAAAGTTTGTATAAAAGTAATTTAAAATGTTTCCTAGTTTCTATGTATGACGTGTTCGCATACAAGGTTGGCCCTAGGGGCGTGCTAGTGGTGCTAATGCATGGCCTCCGATCACAAGGGGCCTCCGAATAATTTTTAATTTTTTTTATTTGTAATAAATTTAGGCATTGTTTAACAAAAATAAGTTAACTTAATCGTTTTGATGCACATAAGTTAACTTATAAACTAGATTATCTAGCTTATAAGCTAGCTAATCTAGCTTATTAATAAACTATTTGGAGTATTTATGTGAAGATTTTATGTTTTTATTCAATGTATTTAGATATCAAAAAAGAATTATAACAATTTTAAAAATGTTTATGTAAGTTACATAAAAATTAAAGTTATAGTTATTTTATTTCATAGATAATTAAAATATGCAAAATAATTTTAATAAACTATTTAATTTAATTATTAATTATATTTTTTTTAAATATTAAATAATTAGGATACCCGAGGTTGATCAATTTTATTGTTATTCATATTATACGTAGTGGTTATCTAAAATCATAGATTAATATATATTTTTTTTCTAAAATTTGTTTTAATAAATTCAAAATTTATAGTATATATCTATATCTATATCTATACTATATTATAAAGCAGGGATAAAAAACTCTTAAATAGAAATTATTAGGCACAAGGTACCATCATTTTATGCAAAATTTTAAAAATCTTTTAATTTACAAGTATCAAAGCACAAGATACATATTACTACTGCAGGCTTCTAACACCCACCAATTTGGTATTTGCAGGGTCTTCCTTTTATGCAGATCTTTCCATGTATCACTATTAATTAATATATTATATTACTATAAATTTGTTTTAATTATATTATTAAATATGTAATTGGTTATTTTTTCTATATGTCATTAAAATATATAGGATAATCATTGAATTATAACAAAATACATAATTTTTTTATATATAAAACATTATATTATTAAGCCTAAATTAAACAAATCTATAAAAAAAACATTATCACTTTCTCAAAACCATCCAAAATCGTACTGTAAATCGACAAAAAAACAAAAAATAAAATGAAACATTAAAATCGTGATGTAATTGCGCGAGTACGCTTCTAGTTATATTATAAAGTACGAATAAGAAACCCTTAAAAACAATTGTTAAGGCTTAATGTACTGTTATTAAAATATCTTAAAAACAACCATTAAAACTTTATGTACTACATTTAGGGGGCGTTTGGTTCGTTTCAAGGAATGAAAATGGGATTGATGATGAAAGTAGACTAGAATGGGAATGATTAGTTTTCATTACATTATATTATATTCTTGTCGATTCCCTTGAATTACTAGTGTTTGAAGATATTTAAAAAAAGAGAACACGTGGGTACAACATCCTCATCTTCATATTTGATCTTCATCTTCCATCTTTTTTTCAACAACTAGTGGCACAATCTTCAACATAGCATCTCCATTAATTGATTTCACTTCAACATAGCATCTCCATCTTCCATCTTCACCTTCAACACAAAATTGAATGAAAAAAGTAGCATCAAACAAACACAACAGAATGAAAGAAAACCCAAAAGAGACCCATTTCTTTTCCACCATAGTCTTCTCCATCTCCACTGCTACCACCATTTACCATTGACTGAAAAATCGACGCATAAAAAAGAACATAGGGCACACTCGATTGTTCAGATCTAGAGGTTTAAGATAGACATTGACTGAAAAATCGACATAGGAGAGGGATGATATTCAGATCTAGAGTTTTAAGAGGAAGAATAACAAAATCGAAGCACACTCTATTGTTCTTGTTCCTTCGTCTTGTTCTTGCAGAAGCAAAATAGAATGAAGAAGAGGAAGTGTTATCTGACGATGACGATGGGGAGGTGAAAGGCAAAAAACAAATGAAATAATATTTCATTCCCCCCAATTTTGGGTGGAATGGTTTTTTAAGCCCTAATTGGGAATGATTCATTATATAATATCATACCAAACGACTAGTATCATTCATTCTCATTCCCTTTTTGAACCAAACATCATCAATCACTCCCAACATCTTATTACCCCGAACCAAACACCCCTTAATGTTATTTATTAACTTTCAATCATTATCTCTTACCATTTTAAATCTTCTAAAATCACTCATCACTTCAATCCTTAAAACCACTCCCCTGCATAATTAAATAATGATAAAAATCAAATTTTAAATATAAAAAATCTAAAATATAATTAAAAAAATCCAACAAAATATTTAATGTTTATTTAAAAAAAACATTATAGTATTAAATCTAAAATAAATTATCTTATTATTAAACTATCGAAGAAACTCTTAAAAACAAGCTATTATGTATTAAGTACTGTTTATTGATACATATACTTAAAATTCAAGATTACAAGTAATGATGCATGAGTACAATTTTCTAAAGCTATATGTTTGAATTCATAACTAACTAATAAACATAATCAAAACAGGATAAAAATCTCAATTTAAATATAAAGAATTTAAAATATATAAAATAATCATTGAATTCTAACAAAATACTTAATTTTTTTATATAAAAAACATTATATTATTAAGCCTAAATTAAACAAATTTATAAAAAATCCATTATCATTTTTTCTCAAAACCATTCAAAATTGTACCGTAAATTGACAAAAATAAAAAATAAACATTAAAATCATGATGCATCTCGCTGCATTGATCGAGTATATTAAATATTAAATTCTTTCAATTAACATATTATATTTTTTATTTTTTCCTTACCATCTTGTTTGTAGTAATTAACAAATTATACTATTAGAAATTTAAAATTATATTATGAAATATTTGTAATTGACTATTTTTTAAGATTACTCTTTTTAGTCATTTTACATGCTTATAAGCTAGTTTTGTCAATATAATATGTTAATAAGTTATTTTATCAGCTAATTTGCCAAAAATGGCCTTAATATATAATTTAATTAAGGGAAAATTGCATCAAAATGGAACTAACTTTCACTTAATTCCTATTTTAGAGAACCAACTTCTAAAATATCATTTTGAGGTCTAAATCAAACTCTTTATTTATTTAAGGGTCTGATTTACCCATTGAGCAGGTAATTAAATATGATGTGGCATCGTAAATTTTTAAAGAAAATATTATGTGGATTTTTGTTGCCATATCATCATTATCATTTAAAAAACTTAAAAAATTTAAATTAAAGTCCATGTTCATGCCGAAAATCTCAATCGTCACCAAGATCACAATCTGTTCTCCCATCCTCACCATCTCGATCGGTACTTCCCTCTGTCCCCACCCTAGTGTCGTTCGCTAGCTCCATCGTTGCTCCGGTCTCCGCCCTTAGTCGTCGTCGTCGCTGCCGCTATCGTTGTTGCACGGCAGTGCTTCGACGCCGTTCATCTTCATAAGGTAAATTTCATCCCCTCAAACGTCCCCTCGCCTCCATGATCCTCCCCATCGCCGCCCTTCCCCTCTCATCCCCGTCGACAACAGTGGCGATAGTGAAAGGTTTACCTACTTGCTTGAAGAGTAAACTTGGAAAGAATGATTGTACTAGGTACACTTGTATGTTATGTAGTAAGACTTGTACCATAGAAAGTTCCATGCTTCCTTGATAATTTGTTTGGAAAATTCTTATAAAGTTACTATTAACCACTGGGTCAATAGTCCTCGCTTCAAAGGTTTTAAGGTTCAAGCTTCTCCTTCATCATCTCTACCACAACTTGGTGTGGTTGCTATTGATCTCTGTTGAAAGTTGTTTATTAGGATTAGATTTTCGGTTTTGATTTTACTCAATTTAGAGATTTGATGTTCTTAATATATTGATTTTGTATTTGGATATGTGATTGAGATTTCTAATACCATTTCGGATTTGATTCAAGTATTAATTTGATGTTATTTGAGACTTTCCTTTGTTGAATTTGTGTTTGTCTTATATATATATGGAGATCAATTCATTGTTGTTTAACTAATTTTCTTTTAGTTTTATGTGTTTGGAGATAATAAATCAAAAAATAAGTAGAAGGGTAAAAGCGTCATTTTTATCATTTAGACAGTTTAATTAGCACAACAGACTATCAACAATTTTATGTAATCTATACTATATAATTAAAATTCTAAAACGTTCTTGAAAAAAGTCAGTTCTTGACAAACGGTTTTTGGAAAGATATTAAAATTAAATGTTACATTTACCACCCTTATAATTAATTATTTAATTTACTTTATATCCCTTTTTTTCATTTTTCATTTTGCACCTTTATCATGTTAACACAAATAATCGTATATAAACAAAATTGCAATGAAAAAGTACGTTTCTTTTTTTTACAAATTATACCATTATAATCGTCTCGTTAATACCTTCAAAACTAGCCCAATATTGAATATTTTTTAATTTAACCGTACTATTAAATATCATGAATATTTATGAATTAAATTTTTTTATATAAAAATTCTAAAACGGTTATTGTACAATCTTTTGTACAATAACATTTACCACCCTTAAATGTTACATTTTATATCCTTACAATTACTTATTTAATTTACTTTATATCCCATATTTTTTCATTTTTCATTTTTCATTTTACACCATTATCATATTAACACAAATAATCATATATGAACAAAAATGCAATGAAAAATACGTTTCTTTTTTTACAAATTATACCATTATAATCGTCTCGTCAATACCTTCAAAACGAGCCCAATATTGAATATTTTTTAATGTAATCGTACTATTAAATATCATGAATATCTACAAATTAATTGTTTTCTATCCAAACGTTTTTTTTTCATAACATATTAAAAATACATAATCGTAGATCAACTGAAATATATTAAAAATACGTTTTGTTCTTAATATAAATTATATCATTATAATTTTTTCATCAATAATTTTAATATAACTTAATTATTGAATTTTTTTGGGTTTTATCTCTACTATATTATTAAAATTCTAATACGGTTAATTAGTTTTGTGGAAAGTTTTGAAAGCCAAAATTTTAGCTTCACTTTTCTTCGAAGTTACATTTAGCACTTTTATAATTAGTTATTTAATTTACTTTATATCCCTTGGTTTTTCATTTTTCATTTTACACTTTTATCATGTTAACACAAATAATCATATATGAACAAAAATGCAATGAAAATATATGTTTCTTTTTTACAAATTATACCATTATAATCGTCTCGTCAATACTTTTAAAACGAGCCCAATATTGAATATTTTTTAATTTAACCGTACTATTAAATATTATGAATATCTATGAATTAATTTGTTTTCTATGTAATAACCGGGTATAAAGTTTAATAAAGAAAAGCTAGGGGGTTTATTTGGTCAAGACTTAAGGATAAAGGGGGTAAGGAGTAACATTGGTTTAAAAAGGGGTTTCAACCCTAACATCTCTCATTTTTGCATTTTTGTGGCGGCTGTTAAAGAAAGAAGGGAGATCAGGGGCGATTTTTCGATGTCTGAGCTTTAGAAGGTGGGCATTCGATCGAGACTAAGGAAATCATCATTATTCTTCCATGTAATAATCCTCCTTATCATCTTCTTCACTAGAGATTTTGTATTAGTTTTCTCCTCAGGATTAGGTCGATTAGATTGGTTCGTTTGGCTTTGGGTTTTGGAGTAAGTTTGGGATTATTGTGTAATTTGTTAAGAGATTGTTAGATTGTGGACATTTTTTATAATTTTTGGTGTTGTGTTAATCAGTCTAGATAAGGGAATCCTGTCTTAATCGACTCTCGACTCTTCTGGTTTAGAGCTGTGCGATCGAATGGTTTAGGGTGGGGGATCGGGGGACCCCGGTCGAGAAATTGGGAAGTCGCCCCGGTCGGATGTGGTCCGGTCGACACTGGTCGTTGATGGGATGGAGACCCCGGTCTTGCAGACCCCAGTCCTACAGATCCCGGTCCGGGGGGGGGGGTTAACCCCGGTCGATCCTTTTGGCTAGGCATCGGTCACCGTGTACTCTTAGACCCCGGTCGACCCTAGGCCTTGGGCGAGATTTTGTTGGGCCGTAGCCCAGCCTTCTGGGTTTCAATTCGTTTGTTCCATGGGCTCCTTTAGCAATCTGGCCCATCTTGTAAGTCTATACTTAGGTTCATTTTATCATTTTGGGATATTGTTCTTATATTGTGAGGGTCATTAGTAAGTGTATGGCCATGAGAGTATGATCACTAGTTGGAACTTTAATTGTTCAGGTTTAGGATGGGTAAGGGTCGGTTAACGTTACGAAGTTGAAAGTATCGAAAGTTCACCAGCCGATGATTTTCTTATAGGTTTTATTCCCAAGTAGGAGCAAAGACTTAAGCAAGGGATTTCAGGTGAGTTTTTCTGAACTAAAATCCTCTTTACAACAAAGAGTTTACGCTTATACGATATGAACTTTTATACAAGTACTGAAATGTGAATATGTTGTTATTCAATTGCGAGAAGTCTTTTTATTTGCTAAAGTTTGATTGCTATTATGATTAAAGTGGAAAAATGAATGCATGCATTGATTGAAAAGTGATAAGCTCAAAGTCGGGGGGTGTGTTCCGCCTGTTCTCATACTGGGGTGTATGTTCCGTTTATGCCGTTGGGGTGTGTCCCAGCAAGACAATGTGAGTCATAGACACTCTGTTACCTTAGGGTGGCAGTAGTGTGAGCTGAAGAGTTTACTGAAAATTTAATTATTCAACCGTATTGAATATGAATTGCTTTGTTATTAAATCTTTAATAGATCTTGTGTTTAGCAACTGAGTTTAGAGGGAACTGACTAGACCGTTGGTCTAACCCTCGCTCTTTCAAAACTTAAAAACCTTTTCCAGTAAGCGTGAGACTGGTGGATCGGGAAAAGGGAAGGAGAAGGTTTAAGCAGCGTCCATTATTAGAAGACTCCTGATTAGTTTAGGGAATTTTATTAGTATCTCAGTTATGTAATAGGTTGTTTATTCGCAAACCTTCAGATTTTACTGTTGATTTGGTCCATTTTCGGCGTGATTTATTTTATGACAGTTATGTTTATGCTAGATGGTTTCGGTTGTTAAAATTGGTATCAGAGCCATAGTTTAAGGGATCTAGGTGATCGGACGTGCCTAGACTTAAACTTAGGGGGTAAGACATAAATGAGATCATAGGAGGACCTTAGGGGGGGACGAGTGATAGAGTAGTGAGGACTAACATGTAAGGTAAATTTAAAATTACATATGGCCAGTGTAATTATAAATTTACAGGTACATGTGCGTGCTTAACTTGCTTTATTGCTTTGGACTTATCTTAATGAATTTTGTGTGTTGGTACTTTATCTGTAGTTATGTCAGAGAGAGTGACTAGGAGCAGATCGGTGTCGGCGGTTGAGGCGGCACCTATGAATGAGATCGTCGAGGACGGACCAGTCGCTACTTCTCGAGCAGTTGCTACTCGGGGAAAGGGTTGTGGGCGACCTAAAGGGAAAGGAAAGACAACTCGAAAAGCGGCTACTCAGGTGGACGAACCAAAGGCAAGGGTTCAAGGGAAGAGAACGGTACGGGTAGCTCGTCGTGCTAATAGTGTGGAAGTAGTGGCAGAGCAGGAATCCTCTCGTCAGGAGAGTTCGGCGCCGGTAAGGGGAAAGGGACCAGCTAAGAACCCGAGAGGAGGTCAAGCTCAGGCATTTGTGACACAAGAAACTTTTGCTGCTGAGATGGGAAAGCTGCATGAGACGTTGCAAGAACTTTTGACTCATCAAGCTAAGGAGGCATCAGCCAGTCAAGAAAAGAGTGAAGAGAGAGAGACGACTGAAATGGCTAAGTCACCAATTACTGTGGTGGGCAGTCACACTCAGTCAACACCAATCATGGAAGCAAAGCCCGTTTCCGAAAAAGGGTGTAGTTACAAGTCTTTCGCCGCTTGCAAACCTCTGGTGTTCAAGGGGGAGTGTGACCCGGTAATAGTAATCAAGTGGATTAGGGAGATTGAGTTAGCTTTCGACACTAGCAAGTGCGCAGAAGAGGATAAGGTGGTTTTTGCATTGTCCATGCTGAGAGACGATGCCATGTTTTGGTGGGAGGCTGAGACAGGGGAAAGGGGTCGAAAGCAGCTAAAGGCATGGCCTGGGAGACTTTTAGCGCCAGATTCATGCAACATTTTTGTCCTCTGGCGGCGGTGAAAAAGCTGGAAGAAGAATTTCTGAATCTGGAGCAAGGGGAGATGACAGTCAGAGAGTACACGACCAAGTTTCTGGAAAAGGCACGTTTCGCTGAGATTTATGTGCCTAATGAAGAACGGCGAATAGCCAGGTACTTGTTTGGATTAAGAAGCAACATCAGGGAACTGGCAGCTGCTAGAGAGCCCTCTACTTTCCAAGCGGTCGTCAATGCAACTAAAATGACGGAGAAAGATAAGATTAGACAACAGTCTGAGAAGGGATCGGAAAAGAGGAAATGGGAGGGATCTGTGTGGGATAGTAAGAAGGTAAAATCTGCAAAGTTTGATCAGAGGGCAACGCCAAGGGTTGAGTATAAGTCGTGCAGTAAATGTAACCGGATGCATAAGGGGGAGTGTATGGTGGACAAATATGGGTGCTTCATGTGTGGAAAAACAGGCCACATGGCGCGGGATTGTCAGAGGTCAAGGACATGCTACCAGTGTGGTTCTCCAGATCACAAAAAGACTGATTATCCGCAGCTGAAGAAGGGAGCAGTCGGAGGTTTTGGAGGTAAAGGAGGAGAAAGAAAGGTAGAGCCCGCCCGAGATAGAGCAAGGGCGTTTAATATGTCAGCTGATGAGGCGGTGGATGCGCCGGATATGGTGACAGGTACTTTCCCTATAGACTCGACATATGCTAAAGTGTTGTTTGACTCGGGCGCAAACCGTTTGTTTGTGTCGCCGAACTTTGTTCATAACTTGCATGTGGGGCCAATGCGACTTAATCGAGGTTTTGAGGTAGAGGTAGCAGATGACAGTCGAGTCTTAGTGGGGGAAGTATACGAAGGATGTAGAATTGACATCGATGGTCATACATTCCCATTGCGTCTATACCCGATGGGTATGGGGGAATTTGATGTCTTCGTGGGAATGGATTGGTTGGCGTCTAACGATGCCAATATTGTATGTAATAAGAAGTTAATCCGTATATCTCGGCCGGGGGAGGAAGAGATAGTGGTTTATGGTGAGTGTCGGGATAGAAAGTCTTGTTTGATCTTGATGATCAAAGCTAGACGATGTTTAGTAAAAGGGTGTGAGGGGTTCTTAGCGTACGTTCTAGACGCTAAGAAGGAGAAGAAGGGGTTAGAGTTGATTCCGATTGTATGTGAGTATCCGGAAGTTTTTCCGGATGATCAAACCACTTTGCCCCGGTTAGGCAAGTGGAATTTCGTATAGATTTTTTGCCCGACGCAGCACCTATTGCAAAAGCACCCTATCGGTTGGCTCCGACCAAAATGAAAGAGATGATGGTGCAACTGCAAGAGTTGCTCGACAAGGTTTTATTCGACCCAGTACGTCACCGTAGGGAGCACCGGTGTTATTTGTCAAGAAGAAAGACAGGTCTATGAGAATGTGCATAGACTACCATGAGCTCAACAAGGTAACCATCAAGAATAAGTACCCGCTTCCCAGGATCGACGATCTTTATGATCAATTGCAAGGAGTGAGTTACTTTTCAAAGATAGATCTGCGTTCGGGGTATCACCAGCTGAAGGTGAGGGAGGAGGATGTTTCCAAAACTGCTTTCCATTCGAGATATGTGCATTTCGAATTTTTAGTCATGCCATTCGGTTTGACTAACGCCCCGGCAGCATTCATGGACCTAATGAACAGAGTGTGTGGTCCACTTTTGGACAAGTGTGTCATCGTCTTCATTGATGACATACTAATCTACTCACGGTCCATGAGTGACCATGAGGTGCACCTAAGAGCTGTGATGGAACTGCTCAAAAGGGAGAAATTGTACGCCAAATTCTCAAAATGTGAGTTTTGGCTAAGGGAGGTACAATTCTTAGGGCACTTAGTGTCGGAAGACGGAATCAAGGTGGATACAGCAAAAATCAAGGCAATCACAGAGTGGGAAGTGTGAAAGACGCCTTCAGAAGTGCGGAGTTTCCTTGGTTTGGCAGGTTATTATCAGAGGTTCATTCAGGACTTCTCAAGGATAGCTACGCCATTAACTACTCTAACAAGGAAGAATGGAAAATTTGAATGGAAGGAAGCTCAAGATAATGCATTCAACGAGTTAAAGAAAAGTCTGTGTAGCGCACCTGTATTATCCCTACCTAATGGGATAGAAGGATTTGTGATCTACAGTGATGCGGCAAAGTCAAGTCTGGGGTGTGTTCTAATGCAAGCTGGTAAGGTGATCGCCTACGCGTCACGTCAGTTGAAGGAGCACAAGAAGAACTACCCGACGCATGATCTGGAGTTCGCAACGGTAGTGTTTGCGCTGAAGATTTGGAGGCATTACCTGTATGGGGTCAAGTGTCAAATCTTCACCGATCATAAGAGTCTGCAACATTTGTTTAATCAAAAAGAGTTGAACATGAGGCAGCGAAGATGGATGGAATTACTAAGTGACTACGATTGTGAAATCCTTTACCATCCAGGTAAAGCCAATGTAGTGGCCGATGCTCTGAGCCGGAAAGAGCACCAAGATACGATAAAGGTGGTGGCATTTCGAGTTGGGGTAACTTCTAAATTCTTGGAGGAAATCCGGAAGTATCAAGAGGAAGCAGTGCTAAGGAAAACCTGAAAAGCGAGAGGATCGTCGGAATTGTCGACTCGTTGATCGCGGATAACCGTGGAGTAAAATGTTTCAAGGGTAGGGTGTGGATTCCAAAGCGAGGTGACCTTCGAAAGAAAGCGTTGGAAGAAGGCCACAAGTCACGATACTCAGTACATCCAGGAACTAATAAAATGTATCGAGATTTGAAGCAAAGTTACTGGTGGCCAGGTTTAAAGAAGGATATAACATACTTTGTCGAACGTTGTCTAACCTGTTTAAAGGTAAAAGCGGAACATCAATGACCTTATGGAGAGCTGCAATCATTGGAAATATCGGTGTGGAAGTGGGATGAGATCACAATGGATTTTGTTACTGGATTGCCGCGATCACCTAAGGGGCACGACGCCATTTGGGTGATAGTAGACCGACTCACAAAGTCCGCTCACTTTTTACCGATCAAGGAGACGTATCCATTGGAGAAATTGGCCAAGTTGTACATTGATGAAATCGTGTCTCGGCATGGGGTACCGTCAGCGATTATGTAGGATCGGGATGCTCGATTCACGTCGACATTTTGGAAAAATCTACAAAGGGAGTTGGGTTCACGACTCAAGTTGAGTACAACGTATCACCCTCAGACGGATGGGCAGAGTGAGAGAACCATCCAGACTTTAGAGGACATGCTTCGAGCATGTGTTATCGATTTTAAAGGATCTTGGGATATTCATCTGCCTCTGATAGAATTTTCTTATAACAATAGTTATCATGCGAGTATTCGAGCTGCTCCGTTTGAAGCTTTATACGGACGAAAGTGTAGAACACCTTTATGTTGGAATGAGGTAGGTGAAAAGCAGTTAGCAGGACCAGAGATTGTGCAGTTAACGGCTGAAAAGGTTAGCCAGATCCGAGAAAGGTTAAAGGTAGCCCAAAACCGTCAGAAGGTGTACGTGAATAAGCGAAGAAAGCCGATTGAGTTCCAAGTGGGGGACATGGTGATGTTAAAAGTCTCTCCTTGGAAGGGGGTTGTTCGTTTCGGTAAGAAGGGTAAGTTGAGACCAAGGTTCGTTGGACCTTTTGCCATCATCGAACGTGTTGGAGAAGTGGCCTACAAGCTGGAACTGCCCGATACCATGCGAGGGATTCACCCAATCTTTCATGTGTCGAATATGAAGAAATGTCTAGCAGAAAGCGATGTAGTGGTGCCACTGGGAGATATTAGGGTAGATGAGAGGATAAGTTATGTTGAAGAACCGGTGGCTATTCTGGACCGCAAGGTGAAGAAACTGAGGAATAAGGAAATTCACTTGGTGAAGGTACAGTGGAAATTTCATAAAAGGGAGGAAGCGACTTGGGAATTGGAGTCGGAAATAAGGTCTTAGTACCCTAGTTTGTTTAGCGAAGGGATTCCGGGGACGGAATCCTTTTGAGGGGTGAGTATTGTAATAACCGGGTATAAAGTTTAATAAAGAAAAGATGGGGGTTTATTTGGTCAAGACTTAAGGATAAAGGGGGTAAAGAGTAACATTGGTTTAAAAAGGGGTTTCAACCCTAACATCTCTCATTTTTGCATTTTGTGGCGGCTGTTAAAGAAAGAAGGGAGATCAGGGGTGATTTTTCGGTGTCTGAGCTTTAGAAGGTAGGCATTCGATTGAGACTAAGGAAATCATCATTATTCTTCCAGGTAATAATTCTCCTTTTCATCTTTTTCACTAGAGATTTTGTATTAGTTTTCTCCTTGAGGATTGGGTCGATTTGATTGGTTCGTTTGGCTTTGGGTTTTGCAGTAAGTTTGGGATTATTGTGTAATCTGTTAAGAGATTGTTAGATTGTGGACATTTTTATAATTTTTGGTATTATGTTAATTAGTCTAGATAAGGGAATCCTGTCTTAATCGACTCTCGACTCTTTTGGTTGAGAGCTGTGCAATTGAATGGTTTAGAGTGGGGGACCGGGGGACCCCGGTCGAGGAATTGGGAAGTCGCCCCGGTCGGATGTGGTCCGGTCGACACCGGTCGTTGATGGGATGGAGACCCCGGTCCTGCAGACCCCGGTCACTCAGACCTCGGTCGGGGGGGGGGGGAGGTTTAACCCCGGTCGATCCTTTCGGCTAGGCACCGGTCACTGGGTACTCTTAGACCTCGGTCGGCCCTAGGTCTTGGGCGAGATTTTGTTGGGCCGTAGCCCAACCTTCGGGGTTTCAATTCGTTTGTTCCATGGGCTCCTTTAGCAATCTGGCCCATCTTGTAAGTCTATACTTAGGTTCATTTTATCATTTTGGGATATTGTTCTTATATTGTGAGGGTCATTAGTATGGACATGAGAGTATGATCACTAGTTGGAACTTTAATTGTTCAGGTTTAGGATGGGTAAGGGTCGGTTACCGTTACGAAGTTGAAAGTATCGAAAGTTCACCGGTCGATTATTTTCTTATAGGTTTTATTCCCAAGTAGGAGCAAAGACTTAAGCAAGGGATTTCAGGTGAGTTGTTCTGAACTAAAATCCTCTTTACAGCAAAGAGTTTACGCTTATACGATATGAACTTTTATACAAGTACTGAAATGTGAATATGTTGTTATTCAATTGCGAGAAGTCTTTATATTTGCTAAAGTTTGATTGCTATTATGATTAAAGTGGAAAAATGAATGCATGCATTGATTGAAAAGTGATAAGCTCAAAGTCGGGGGGTGTGTTCCGCCTGTGCTCATACCGGGGTGTGTGTTCCGTTTATGCCGTTTGGGGGTATGTCCCGGCAAGGCAGTGTGAGTCACAGACACTCTGTTACCTTAGAGTGGCAGTAGTGTGAGCTGAAGAGTTTACTGAAAGTTTGATTATTCAACCGTATTGAATATGAATTGCTTTGTTATTGAATCTTTAATTGATCTTGTGTTTAGCAACTGATTTTAGAGGGAACTCGCTAGACCGTTGGTCTAACCCTCGCTCTTTCAAAACTTAAAAACCTTTTCAGGTAAGCGTGAGACTGAATCGGGAAAAGGGAAGGAGAAGGTTTAAGTAGCGTCCATTATTAGAAGACTCCTGATTAGTTTAGGGAATTTTATTAGTATCTCAGTTATGTAATAGGTTGTTTATTCGCAAGCCTTCAGATTTTACTGTTGATTTAGGCCATTTTCGGCGTGATTTATTTTATGACAGTTATGTTTATGCTAGATGGTTTCGGTTGTTAAATTCTATCCCTACGCTTTATATTTTTTTTCATTTTTAGCATATTAAAAACACATAATTATAGACCAACTAAAATATTTAAAAAAACGCGTTTCATTTTTTTTTATAAATTACACCACTGTTATTTGTTCGTCATTATTTTCAAATTAAGTTTATTTTTGAATATTTATTGATTTATTACTATTACAAAATAGAATAAAGACGTATCAATTTTACTATATATATATATATATACCGATAGATATTTGTAACGGTTATTGTAGAAAAAAAACAAGGTATACAAATCTATACATATCTATATTAGATTTTTTATTGAATTAATTAAAAATTTGTAATCAGATAAATTATAAAGGTATACACTTACATCAATATGGACAAAAATAAAACAAAAATGAAATATGATTGAAAATACATAACAAATTAATTCAGAGTCAATGCATTATTCACATATAAGTGCACCAAACGACTCAAACCCCGTGTTTTCATGACTAAAATATCGATAAGAACGAAGAAATACAAACTTAAAATATAACGTTGTTGTCATTTTGATTTGAAGATGTTTCGCGAGCGGATACATATTTTTGTCAATTGTTCCTTCGATTTCACGATTTTTCACGTCACATCGTGCACAGATATATAACTAGTCTATATAGATAACTTTATTTCACTTTATATATTCTTGATAATTTGTGTGGAAAATTATTATAAAGTTACTATTAACCACTGGGTCAATAGTCCTCAGTTCAAAGGTTTTAAGGTTCAAGCTTCTCCTTCATCATCTCTACCACAACTTGGTGTGGTTGCTATTGACCTTGTTGAAAGTTGTTTTTTAGGTTTTGATTTTACTCATTTTACGGATTTGATGTTCTTAATATATTAATTTTGTATTTGGATATGTGATTGAGATTTCTAATACCATTTCAGATTTGATTCAAGGATTAATTTGATGTTATTTGAGACTTTCCTTTGTTGAATTTGTGTTTGGAATCGGATATATATGGAGATCGATTCATTGGTGTTTAATGATTTTTCTTTTAGTTTTCTGTGATTGGAGATAATAAATCAAAAAATAAGTAGAAGGGTAAAAGCGTCATTTTTATCATTTAGACAGTTTAAGTAGCACAACAGACTATCAACAATTTTATTTAATCTATATGGATAACTTTATTTATAAAACTGACTTTATATATACATAACTTAATGAAAATACAACCCAAGTTGGATTACATATAATTTTTTGTGCAGATTTTAGTTGGATTTTTATATTGAATTAAAATAACGTTCTATGTGATATTTTGGTTGAATAGCCAAATGAATACATTTTGTAACTATTTTTAATTTTAAAATATGATATGGGATTAAAGTTTTCAAATATAAATTTCTATGTGTCATGTGTCATGTAGCATTTTAGATTTATATTTAAAATCATAATAATGATATAGAATCTTAGTTGACACAACACTTAGGTCATGTCATCATTAAGAGGTCAACAATTACATCAATCCCTTAAATAAACAGAAAGTTTGATTCAAACTCCAAAATGATGATTTTAAAAGTTGGTTCTCCAAAATAGGAATCAGATGAAAGTTGGTTCCATTTTGATGCAATTTTCCCTTTAATTAATATAACAACTAAAACAAATTGTGGTGTTACCTAAATCTGGATATTCCGCAATTTCCAATCTCTACAGCACGAGGATGGACAATTCGGGTTCAAATCCGGTAAGTATCGAATTTTTCTTTCCATTACTGTAACATAGGTTTTTTTTCTTACTTATGTTTTCCATTTTCTTAGTTTTAAATTTAAAGTATACTAGAAGCGTAATCACGCAATGCAGCGAGATACATCACGATTTTAATGTTTCATTTTATTTTTTGTCGATTTACAATACGATTTTGGATGATTTTGAGAGAATGATAATGATTTTTTTATAAATTTGTTTAATTTAGGCTTAATAATATATTTTTTTTATAAAAAAATAAATATTTTGTTAGAATTCAATGATTATATCATATATCTTAAATTCTTCATATTTTAATTGAGATGTTTATCCTGTTTTGATTATATTTATCAGTTAGTTATGAATTATAATATATAGCTTTAGAAATTTATGCTCATGCATCATGACTTGTAATCTTAATTTTTAAGGATGCGTTTGGTATGCAGAACAGGGTGGAACATGACAGAACAAAACAGGCTTGTCCAATGTTTGGCGTGACCATATGTGGGACACGCTAGAACTAAGTGGAACAAGCATGTGACACACTTATCCCACTCCAACCCCCTACAATTAAGTAGAACAACAATATTTTGACTAATATACCATTTGTTAAAAACCAAAACCTTAAACATGTCTTCTCATCATCCAAGCCTCCAAGTTACGGGTGTGCAAAACCCGAATAGTCCGAAATTTGAATCCGAACAAAAAATAAGGTGTTTTTTGCAAAACACGAATACCCCAAAATCCGATAATCCGATACCCGACATTTAGGATGATATCTGGGTTCGGATTGGGTTTGATCGTTGGCCACCCGACCCGTCCGAAAACCCGAAATAACATACATCTATATTATATATATATATATCTAATTATCTTTTGAAAATCGTAAACTATAGTCTGTTGAAATATTTTCTAAATTTTAAACTTGCTATCGATTTCATCAATCTTTCAATCGATGAATCGATTGTAATCATCCTAAAAAACGATTGAATTTATATATAACTTTTGCATTATATAATACCCGAACCCGACCGACATCAATCCGAAACCCGACCAACCCAAACCCGAAACAACCTAAAATTCGAAACTTAAAATTTGGGTTTTGATTTCCATATCCAAAACCAATCGTGATTAATTAGTTTTATGTTGAACTTCGGTACCTATGTTTTATGACCGAAAACTTTACAAGTGATCGCTAGGAGGGTTGAGTCGGCTAGTGCTACCGGAATAGTAGGCGTTGGGACCTCCGCCGCTTGAAGTAATGCCTGGGAGGTAGTCCTTAAGTGTGTCGGACCTTCGGGATGGAGTTCTTCGGAATGATCCATCAAGGTCAACTGACTTGGGGTGACACTTGTAAAGAAGTCGTAGGGACACTGGGCTGGGATGTCGGGAGGTGTCATGCGATTAACGTTGTTTGGGTGATATACTTTTGTGTTCCCTCCACCCTCAACGGATACGGGTTTCCGCCGTTGTTGGCTATCAATATGTTAAATATAAGAACGTCTTATTTTATTGCCATTGGTTCCTTTTGGTCACGTGAGTATTGGACCAAGTGTCCATGTTTTCGGATGTACGATATATGTGGTTTTGATAACGATTCATTGAGCGAGCATTCTGTCCCGCCCGCGTTTTGGGTACTTTGGGTTATAAATGGTTTTTCATGTTTTTACCAAATAAGTGTCGAACTATGATCCCGTTTGGGTGAGTTATGCGTGGCGCGTTATATAAGAAATGTGTGTTTTGGGAGCTTGCCTTTAAAAGTGCATATTATGGGAAAATGTGTCGTTTCCATTTTTTAAGCGTAATATTTTGAAGGACCTTGTTTTAAATTGAATTATTTTCTTTTAAAGATATATACTTATGCTAAAACTCTTGAGCTCACTAGGCGTTAAGCCTAACCTTTTTATTTGTCGGCATGTACATCAGGTTTCAAGGTTGGGAGTTGGTTCTAGCAATCCAGTGAAGAGTAGAGCCTTAGCTAGATCCGAAAGTAAGTATTCGGTGAAGTCTTCCGCATTATGGAGATAGTGACTATGCATGGGTATTAGTAGCACCCGCCCTTTTTAGTCCGTTTATATAAGATGGTATATGTGTATTGTAGATGATTCAGTTATTGATGTATTTAGAAAATTTTTAATAAGTTGCTATTTCCAGATTTGAGGGTGTTACATTGAGCCTATGGCTCGGTTTGGACCTTATTGAGTCTTTGGGACAATTGTCCGGGTTTTAATAGCTCAATGTAGAGCATTTGGTCATGATTTGCATTTACTCTTATTTGAGAATTACATGTTTTGAATGTGTTAGTTCATTCGGTTGGAGTCATATAATGTTTTTATTTATTGCAATGGATCCATAGGCACGGTGTTCTTAATGTCCCATTTTAGACAAGTTCACCACTTGGCACGGAATATGCATCGTGTCACCATGGTAAGTAAGGTGTGGACCTATATGGTCGTTCAGCGTCCCATGGGCAGTAAGGTGTAATTCCAAATGTGCTTGTATGTTTTGTGTGGATTTGGATATCTCAAAGTATAGATCCAGAGGGGTTGAATTTGAGTCTCCACGGGAAAAAGATCTAGAGGGGTTGAGCTCGATATGTCTTATGAGTATAATCCATACGTTTTGGTTTTCTGCATAGTCATGTGACCTACTTTCGTGTTCTGTCACGTGTAATGTAATCGGGTCTCCCCCTTCACCGAAATGTGTTGTTTTGGGTATGGAGTTTTATAATCCATGTTTTCGATGACGTTTTGAGTGTGGGTTGTTATCCATATTATGTGGTTTTGGGGTATGGCACCTTATCCTTGTTTTGGATATTTTGGATGATAGAGTTTACCCATGTTTTTCAATATTTGATTATTAAAGTATCAATTATGTTTTAAGTGGGTTTTGGGTTTTGAATTTTGGATTTATATTCGAAGGAACGTTTTGTTTTGTGGTTTTAATCAGGAAAATGGTGAATGTTGAAAAAGAGATTACTTTCAGACTTAATGTATTTCATTTTAGAAATCACGATTTAAATAACATTCTTAAAGTTATTGTTTTATATGTCTATAAGGAAAACTCTTGAGCTCATTAGGTGTTAAGCCTAACCTTTTTATTTTTCGGAATGTGCATCAGGTTCTGGTTGGGAATGGTTCTAGCAATACTATGAAGAGATGAGCACTAGTTTTACATGAGGGTAAGTAGTTTGGTGAAGTCTTCCGCATTTTGGAGATAGTGACTGTTATTGGGTTTTTAGTAACATCCACCTCTATTATAGACTGTGTATAAAGATTGAAAGGGGTTTATTTTTAAATTGTTATTGTAAATGAATCAATTATCGATGTATTTAGAAAATTTTAAATTAGTTGCTATTTCCAAATTTTAGGGTGTTACACCCAAACCGAGCGTTGCTTGTCCTCAAGCAAATTAGCGTCAATAAAAACACAAACTTAAACCAAGCATGCAATTATAAAAAGAAGAGGACCACGACATGTCTATCGGGTAAAAATTTATGGGTGTCAAACAACACAAAATATACGTGGATGAAACAACCGATACTCACTATTCAACAAAGGTATTTGAGTCATAAACATTGAGAATCGAACTAAGAACAGTGACACCATACCTAATCACAACCAAGTCCTCACACTTTCGGGGAGGATTTCACCTCGACCCTACCTCACAGGATTCTCTCTTTATGCTCGAACCCTATGCTATCACACATGTTGTTCATAACGTTGGAGTTTATGTATAAAAATTTACAAGATATTCGCATGAATAACTAAACAAGAAAAACACACAAATGTACAAATAAGTGATCTCAGAAGGAATCAAGTAACAAGACTAGGACTATTGGTGCTATTCATTCTATCTTCCTACACTTTCCACAAGATCATACAGGTCTTTGTAAAGGTTGTAATGTGGCTAGGCTTATGGCTGAGAAACGATGGTAAGCGGATCAAAATCCTCAATGTGTCATTGAATGAACAACCAGATCATCCCTTTCGGCCAGTTCCTCTCTTTTCACTGTATTTCCCACCATGTTCTTTCACATTGGTGTTTCTTTTCATGTCTTTCTTTTTCTTCATTCATTTTTCTAATTTCACAACCTTTATTGTTGTTGTTATTGTTTTTGCAGCTGTTAGACCCATTTTGGTCTTTTCGTTCTTTCTAGAACCCACTTTCAGTATCATTTTTTTTCTTTTTCTATCCATTCCCGTTGTTCCTTACCGGTTGTTCATTACCTGACACATATTCGGATGCGAGTAGGCTATCAATCAGGCTAGGATTAGATAACTGGGCTATGAAAGAAATTAATCATTGTATGGCTGCAAAAGGGCTTAGGTGCACACAATAGAAGGGAACGTAATATAAAATAATTCAATATTTATTTAACACGCAATGCCTAGAATCATCTCTTAAGGTCTGTAATTCAGATAAGATAAAATTGATACTTAATATCCCTATGGCCGTCTTTGCTACTCAATGCAATATTATAGTGAGATCAACTATAATCACGACAAGAAATCCGAAAAGTGTATAAGATATAAGTGTATAATTTTCTCGCAATAAAATGTACAATATTGGGTTTAAAATTCTCTCCGGTGGTCTCCACTAATGTCCCCTATTCGTGCAATTTCCTGATTGTTTTTAGGACTATATCTCCACTCCTAGATCCTCAGAACAATGCAAAGTTATCTAAATGCCTACGTGCTTCATGAATTCCGGTGGTTATTCATCCCATGAATGTAGCAGTTTTTTTATGGCAAGAATATCAAAACTTATTCCTTCATCGTTATCATCTACATTGCATTTTTCTGACGTTGATACAGTTTCCGATTTTCAGGTGTGCGATGTTTGTCTTGTAGTAGGGTTTATGGTTCCAAAAAATTAATTCGCCTTCTTCTGTATACTTTTCACTCTTTTGCTTGGCAATGGAACATCATCGGGAGATGAGCGGAAGGGGCATGTCCAGTGTCGGATTCGATATTGACGATGGAATCCCGTCGATGCAAGTTGATGGGTTTGTAAATCATGAAGACCGAGATTCCATTGAAGAACCAAATGTGTTGCCTTCATCGACACATATTAGTGAAGATGTCGTCTTGGCCTTCGATTCTCTTCAATGCAGTACCGTCGCAGTGATGGATGGAGGTTCAGAACCTGTTCAAGTATTTCGGGTCGATGACTGTTTTGGCCAGATGAATACGTTGATAAGGAAGGTGGGGTTTTTCAATATGTATTTCTTGTTCCATAATGAATTGTAATTATGATTAAGTTTGCACAATTTTGTAATCATATGTCGAATAGTTCTATTCTTTGTTCTAGTTTTGAATACAATATTTTTTTGGGGGATGTAAATCTTAGGTTTTTCTTCTCAATCTTGAATAAAATAGCATGAATTCATTTTCATCTATCAGATTTCACTTTGAGTGAAATAGTTGGTCTTGTTTAGGGAATATATTCAATGAATAAGGTTGTATGAATTAAATTTATAATTTTAATATTTAGCTGTGAGATTCTAATTAAGTTGTCCCAGGTACAAGAAATTAGTCAATGAATATGATTGCATGAAATGTTTTCAACATTTAAATACTATTGTTGTTGTCACCAGGATCCATTGACATCCTCAATTAATATCCAATAGTTTTGCCTTTATTTATTGCACACTTTTTAGATATTGTAATATTGTATTTGAAGTAATTAATATGAATAAGGAACAAGGCTATGCCAGCATAAGATGAATTTTAATTTATAAACATAGGCAATTTATAATGTTTAATATTGGAAATAGACAATTGAAAGGATAATTCTTCCTCTGCATAATTTTTAAGCTCAATAAATCTAGTATGATAAACTAAGAATTAGTTTTTTGTATTTTTTTTTTTAAATATGGGATCTTATTTTATTTGATAATTTTCATCCATTAGAGTAATGCTTAAAATTTCTATTTGTGACTGTAGAGAAAAAAGATTTCTGTATTGAGGAATCTCCGGGTGGGACCAAGTATTATGTCCCGTACGTTGACGAATCTATGACACCTAAAGTAGGCGATTCTTTTCAATGTGTTGAGTTGGCTGAGAAGTTTTATAGGAAATATGCATAAGAGGCGGGATTTGATATTCGTCTTTCTAACAAGAAAAGGAATGCAGATGGTCATGTTACAGCAAGGTTTTTCGTTTGCAGCAAGCAGAGTATTCCTTCTAAAAAGATGTATGATTCATTGGGGGCAAAGTCTGGGGAGAGGCGACTGAGAAATTCTAAAGGTGTGGATGTATCGCGTGTTTTAAAATTCATTATGTGAAGGACAGATCCCGGTATGAGGTATATAAGTTTATTTCGAAGCACAATCATTTATTATTTGATTGTAATGAGATGTCCTTATCTCGGGCGAAACAGGGGCTAACATTTTCGGACCAACACTACTACAAATTATGCTTTTATAAATGGTTGTTTTTGGGCTTTATACGCGGTTTTGGAACCGCGTATATCGCGGGTGTTTGTAAAAGTATCGGGCTTTTATACGCGGTTCCAAAACCGCGTATAAAACTCAACTTTTTATACACGGTTTCAAAACCGTTTAGAAAAGTAATATTAACCGCGTATAAAAGTGACCATCTTACACGGTTTTTAGATGAAACCGTTTAAAAAATCTCTACTAACCGTTTATAAAAGTATTTATCTTACACGGTTTTTAGATGAAACCGTTTATAAAAGTCTATATCTTACACGGTTTTTTGCTAAACCCGTTTACAATTGTATTAATTTTTCACGGTTTTCATTACAAAACCGCGTATAAATGTAACCATTAATAAAAAAATTGCACACATTTGTACACGGTTCTTTTACTAAAACCGCGTATAATGAGTTATATTTATATTTTTAATATTTTCTTCGATTTTGTTACCATCCATTATTCCAAATGTTGGTGAAGCTGCATTATATCGATATGCTAAATTTCCAAATACAATTCATATTCGAATATTGAACATGTCAAATACAATTCCAAATACAAAAATCAGCTAGACGCATAAATGTAGCATCTCGAAGTAACCATTAACCATTAAACTTTAAAAAATCATCAACGTAAATGTAATATCTCAAAGTAACCAAACATTCTAATATTTTTCATCGTATACTAAGTCTAATAATTCTTAAAACAACCCCCCCCCCCCCAAAATTCATTACCACATTTTACTCTATTTCATACGTTTCAAAGTGAACGATCTCGCAATATTGCAAACATTCTCCTCAACTTGTGTACTTGTGAAAGGATCCGTGGTTGTCCATGTGTCCTATAAATAAATTTGAAAGTAGGTGTTATTATATATGAAATAAAGTGTTTTTTACAATATATAAATAAAATGAAAGCAATTTAAGAAGCACATACCTTGAGAGAGGAGGCATATTGTTCATGCATCACAAATTGGAAGATTTACTTCACTACATAGTAACCACACTCCCAACCATCTTGTTGTTGATTACACTAAAGTGTAAAAAAATTAGTGATTAAACATATTAAAGTACAAAATAAATTGTTGGGATATATAAATTATACCTTGTTTAATCTCCATGTAACCGAAGTGTTGGCTTGAGAAGACTCTGTGGCATGATTGTACTTTGCAATGGCCCTAAATGAAAAGTAACAAAACATTTGTGTTGATAGTCGATTACTATATAAATAAATATCAATATACTAAAGTAATACATTACTTACGTGTCAATTAGGTCTTTGATCTTGTAAGTTTCGGTTGTCTTTCCGTTTGTCATCATCGAATCTAATACATAGACCAAGCTACGTCTAGGCCTAATGATTAGTAGCGACCAATGGTGCCTAAAAATGTTCAAAATGATAACTTAAAGTGTAAAATTTATATTATTATTATAATAGTAAGATATATAAGTATATATCTTACCCATGTGAGTATGGTGCCAAAAAAGCTCCTTTTCTTTTTGGTGCATCATTGTTGCCAAAATTGTGTTTGTGACACGAGTATCATCCCATCCAAAGGCTGAAATACATAACACATAATCAAAAGGTTGCATTTCCAAGAACATCAAGAAAACAATCTTTGGTTCCATAGTCTAAACAACACATCATTTTACTGAAAAAATGTAAGATCTACCCATAAATTCAAACACCCACAACAAACAAACATAAATAAGAAATCTTCTTAATAGCATTTATCAAAATAAAACTTGTTGATTTTTTATGGCTTTAAGAATAACTAACATATTTTGTTTTAGAAAACCCATAAATAATTTACATTATCGTTTAACATCTTTGGCTATGAAAATAGATTGTTGGTAAGCATTTTAAACTCAGTAAGCGTTTATCGGGTAAGAGTCGTTTTTCACACTTACTAGGTAAAAATCTTGGTCCTTGCATTATCTCTTACCGGGTAAGATTCTCGTCCTTACCATGCTTAATCAATAAGGTAAATGATAGTGGGAAACACTTACCCCGTAAGCATTGAGTAAACTACCCCTAAATAAATAATTAAAATCTAAATCACACTCCAAATATTCACAAAATGTCAAAATCAAAGTCACTAAAATATGAATTAGCACTAAATCCTTGCTCACGGTAACAAAGAAAGTTAAGAATGAACAATGAAGTAATTAAAAACTAAAAAAAAGTCCAAAATTCAACTTAAAAATAAGCATTATGCATTGAAATTGAAAAGTGGGGTGTAAATGGAACGGTGTTGGAAATAAAGTTGGTAAAAGTGGGTTGATCACCTAGAGTCTAGAATGAAGGCACGTGGCCAAATACAGGGGAAAAAACACAGGGGCCATGGCAGATTCTAAAAACTATTGCTCCAGGTTTTACAAAACTATTGCTCCAGGTTATCCAGAAATTCCAAGGTTGAAATATTTAAGTGAAATCAGTTGCCATCAATTCAATAAGATGACGCTCCCACTTAATTGATTGCAAATCATTAAACAAGAACACATACAAACCGTTGTATCTATATGATTAATTAATGGAACTGTTAGTTATGATTGCTCTATAAATTCATGGATTATAGGAAGAAAAAAACCCAAGTGAAAAACGAAACTAATTCAACTACATGTAACTAGGGTTTTAAGAATCAAGCAATGCTACCATTTAATTAGGGGTTTAAGAATCAGACCTGGCATTGAATTTGTTACTTCCACATCATCGTCCGAAGCGTCATCGGATAAATCATTGCTTGAAAAATCAGTGCCCCCTTCGTTCGTCATCGTCAGAGGGGAAGCAGGCGTACCAGAATACCGGAGGGGAAGCAGGCGTACAAGAATTTCGGGAGAAGTAGGAGAAGTGCTGTTGAGGGGTGGAGATCGAACTGTAGAAGGTGGATGGAAAGCGTATTTTGTGTTTAGGGAAACCGTATAGGCGTATATGATAAATTGGGTTTTGGGCTTTTGGGAGATGATGCAAATTGGGTTTCCTATTATTATTAGAGATTATTATTATTAAGGATTATATTATTACTCTTATTATCATTATTATTAAAGATTATTATTATTATTATTATAAATTAGACATAAAAAAATCTTAATTATAACATTTTAAACACAAAATACAACAGGTAGTTTATCTCACAGTGTTTATCTCACAGTGTTTATCCTGTATTTAATATGTTTATTTACAATTAGTTATACAAATAAAAATATGGGACTTTAATAAGTTATAATTATGTTTCATTAACTTGTAATTTTGAATTTTAACTAAGGGGTTGTTTACCAACAATAGTTGGTAAGCGCTGTCCGGAATAAGAGGTCTGACTAGAATAAGTGTCTCTGTCTGGAATAAGTGTTGTCTAGAAAACTACTGTTTACCAAGTATTTTGGATTTGGTGTTGACCGACAAAAAATGACCATTATAACCCTATATATGATAAATTGTTAAAAAAAATGCTACTATTTACTTAATATTATGTATGAATAATTGTTGAATGACAAATACAAATTTCTTAATTGAAATATATTTAAAAAAGAAAATAAATTGAACTTCAACATAATAATTTGTGTTCAAATCATATTTTAAACATTGGACAATAATTGATTTGCAATCTGATCACGCAAATTAGTCATATATTCATTGTCTTGAGAACTCCACTCCATTTCATCCACTTCTATTCCACCGCTTCCTTCATGTTGTTCTTCAGTAGGGGTAAACATGGTGTTCTCATCATATTCCATAAACAATCGATCTTGGATATTGCATTTCCTTATAAAGTTATGAATCGCAAAACAAGCAATCACCACGTCTTTCTGTATTGGAAAAGGATAAGGAGTCATTTGCTTCAGGATTGGAAATCTTGCTTTCAAGACACCGTATGCACGCTCGATAACATTTCTAAGTTGTGCATGAGCATGGTTGAACATTTCTTCTTTAGTTAATGCCCGCCGACGTCGGAAATCTGCTAGCCAATACCTTGTATTGCGATATGGTGTCATAAATCCCCGGGTGCAAGTATATGCGGCATCACAAAGATAGTATTTATCTGCAATTATATCGAAAGCTTAAGCAATATAGAAAAATAATAACATTTTAATGTTAAGATAAACGATACTTACTTGATGAAGGAAACGGAAATCCCGAAGTTGGGTTAAATGCAACCTCTCTCAAAACTCTAGAATCATGTGCAATGCCTTCCCATCCGGCCCAAACAAACGTGAATATCATATTAAAATCGCAAATTGCTAAAACGTTTTGGTAGCATTCCCCCCTTCCTCTTCCTCTATACCTTGCTTGTTGATCACTGGGCACAACTGCATGTATCAGGGTTCCATCTAACGCACCTATAGCCCCCTGTGAAAAACAAAAAAAGCAATAAGAAACTTGTAAAAAAATATCAAAAGATTTAGGACTCATCAAATCAATAACATAAATCATACCGGAAATATTTCTTTGAGGTGCCTAAATCTCTCTGATGTATTTGTTGTTCCATCAAAGGATGTTGGCCCTACAACCTCTCTCGTGAATTCCATCATTCCTCCCAATACTTCATGATAGTGTTGTTTGGTACTGGTGATCAACTTAGCTTGAAGGGTGGTGGAATTTGGGCATGGGTGTCTGCCAGCCTCTGCCCCCAATCCCACGCTTGAAGGCAGCAAATGAACTTTTAAGGGAGTAATTAGATAAATCCATGTAGGCAGTTAAGGCTTTATCTTATCTCTCCAACCTAATCTGCGTTTTTGTAATTTATTTTTCCTAATAGTATGAACTTCATGAATATGTTTAAATGTTCAAAACACAGGAGTTGAGAAGACCAAAACCTCCAGTAATATAAAAGTACAGTCTAATATCATATCCAAACCAGTTTACTGATATGAGAACTCATATGGCTACAACAACAATGAGTTCATCCAAAACTAGTTTGAGCAGGTAATGGTGCCAAATATCAACAGGTGAACCCCTTGGACCAGTCTACATAGATATAACTTCTAAATTAAACAAATGATCTGGAAGATTCAGTTCACGTGTTAAGCATGATAATGCATAAACATCAAGGTGGTATGCTTAGATATTTGAAGTAGCACATTCATCATCTTCACAAAAGGGGCTATTATTACTTGAATGGCAACAAGCCTTTACTACTTGGGCTATTATTACTATTATGCTAGATATGCAATTCTGTCAAAACAATACAGTTTGATTAAGTAAGATAATGCCAGAGGGAAGTTGACCTTCTGATATGCAAACGTTTAGAAGGCTATAAATGTTGTTTTGCAGGCTTATTTCGAGAAGGGATGATGCAAACTAAATAAGGAAGTCCAGACTAGGTTGTACTATATTAATTGTGATCCAATCCCACCGAGGTATGAGTGTATGACTAAAATCACCATTAAATCAACCCTTTATACATACTTTTGATGGCTAGTAATTTAGTTGATTGTCATTTGGTTAGATACAATAGATTCATGTAGGTTTACTAGTGTTCTAAAAAGCGTGCAACGGCGGCAAGGTGCGGTGTTCACGGCCTGTAACAACCATGTCGGCTGTTTAAGGCGTGACGCCAAGGCACTCCATGTCGGCTGTTTAAATTGTTCAACATCGTTGTGTAACAGTAGAAACATAAATGTACATATGTATATACATACACACTTGCTACCTTAAGCCATGTCGTGAAAAGCCCGGTGGTTTATAAGGCTGGCTTGACCGCTAGGCCGTGCCTCGTGCCATTTAGGACATTAGTGTTTACACATTTGAAAAACATATATTAATGTGAACCTGGGATACAAGTCTTTAATCGATACAGTCCCTCCTTATGACCATTCTTTGATTTTACAATCTTAACCAAATTTCACATCCAAATCTATTCAATAAACGAATCATAAATTGTTCAAGTGCTTGATTGAGTGAAAAAAGAAATTGTAGGTGAAAACCCCAATTCAAGAACCCTAAATACATAAATGAATCAAGCATTGTGTACCTGATATCGTAATGGAGATCACGAGGGTAAGGCAGTGAACGACTAGAAAAAAACGCAGCAAATAAGTTCCCCTTCGATGCACACCAACAACTATCGTGGATGCAGACCAACAACTATCGAAATCAGCAGCAAAGAAAAACTGCAGACCTGCGATTGAGAGCTTTCATCGATGAAGAGAACACTATAAGATATCAGGGGATGAAAGAGAACACTATAAGATGAAGAGAACACTGCAGACCTGCGATTGAGAGCTGCGATTGAGAGCTTTCATTGAACGTTGATGACTTCTTTGAATGTTGATCGATGAAATAAATAGGGAAGGATTGAGGATAAAAGGGGAAAAATATCAGGGGAGTATCTCTTACCACTATAAGAGTGGGGATAGTTGCTGACCGAATTTTATCCAGTAAGAGGAACGGTCAGATCCTCTTTTCAGATTAAGTGGTTAGTAAACACCCCAACACTTATTAGGGTAAGAGCCTCTTATTTAATAAGAGCCAACTAAACAACCCCTAATATATTTATACTATATTATAAAGCATTTAAGTTAAACTCTTAAAAACTAATTTTTATGCATTAGGTACCACTTATTAATGTATATTACTTAAAATCCAAAAGTACACGTTGATTAAACATAAGTACATCTAATAAAAGCTCAATGTTTGAATTCATGTAACTAACTGCAGATAAGCACTTATTTTTATTTTCTAAAATATCTAAAAATTTTAACTATTGATATAATTAACCGATAAATATAAGAAAATTCGAGATAAAGCACCTTATTTTATTTTTTTATTGAAGTATGTTATATTTTAAATTTTAAATATAAAATATCTTAAATATAGTTATCATTTAAATTAAACATTTTTTGACCCGTAACAAAATACTTTATTATTAGTTTTTTTTATAAAAAAACCATAATTAAACTAAACTAAAATATATTTTTGTTTTAAATCTAGGTTTCTCAAAATCGTAAAATAAAATAAATAAAAACTAATAAAAGTATGAATAATGATCGAGAGTTCGAGTTATAGATTTCAGAAACTCGCTGCATTGTGAGGGTACATTTATAGTTATTATTATTGTTATATAATTATATAATTACTACTCTTATTATTATTAACACAAAAACAATAATTAATACCGACATTATACGCGGTTTTTGTACTTTTATATGCGGTTTTAAATAAACAACCGCGTATAAAAAGGTATGACATTTATACGCGGTTTTTATACTTTTATATGCGGTTTTTAATAAAAAAAACCGCGTATAAAAGGGTATGACATTTATACGCGGTTGTTTGTACTTTTATACGCAGTTTTTAATAAACAACCGCGTATAAAAGGTTTACATTTTTACGCATTAGCTTATACTTTTAGACGCGGTTGTATGTACTTTTATACGCGGTTGTGTATTCAAAACCGCGTATAAAGGTTACCTTTTATACGCGGTTATTTATTAAAAACCGCGTATAAAAGTAACACTTTTGTACGTGGTTTATTGCTAAAAACCGCGTGTAAATGTAGCTTTTACGCACGGTTTTGTTAGCAATAACCACGTACAAAAGTGACCCTTTCGTACGCAATTTTTAATAAATAACCGCGTATAAAAGGTAACATTTATACGCGGTTTTATCGATGCAACCGTTTGTAATTGTCGAGTACACTTTTTATACGGTTTTTAATTTAGAACCGTGTATAAAACCATATTTTTAGCAACGGTTCAAATTGAACCGTGTAAAAAGGTTCCAGATTCGTCTTTTATACGCGGTTTTTGTAAAAACAACAAAAACCGTGTATAATTAGGCGCGTATAAAAGTCATTTTTGTAAATTGAGTATTTATAATGCTACTACCTCCAAAGTAGGTATTGTCAAATCTCATAGGATGCGTAATGCCATGAGAGGATGTTTACGGGAATCTGGGGATACGGTTAAGGATTTTCAGAACTTTAAGCGTGACATGGTGACATTTGTGGGAAATAAAGACACACAAATGTTGATCAACATGATGGTGGGTAGGCAAAAAGCATGTCCTGATTTTTTTTTGAGTTTAAGTGTAATGAAAAGGAGTTAATAACAATATTTTGGGCGGATGAGATTGCGAGATTGAATTATCGCGAATTCGGTGATGTAATATCTTTTGACTCTACCTTCCGTACTAACAAATACGTGTCTTATGGTTTATAGTTCTTAATTTTGCTGTTTTTTAATATTTTTTTAAATGGTGATTTTTTATGAATGCATAGGTATGCCATGATTTTTGTTCCATTCATCGCGATTGATAACCATAAACGTTCAGTAGTGGTAGGGGTTGCCTTGATGCGCAAAGAGACGGTTGTTAATTACACATGGGTTCTTCAAGCGTTCAAGAAAGCGTATGGTAAGGATCCGGACTTTGTTATTAGTGATCAATGTGTGGCGATGAAACAGGCAATCCCTGCTGTGCTGTATTTGATAGCAGTGTTCATCGTTTGTGCATGTGGCACATCACAAAAAAAGTGAAAGAAAAGGTAATGTTTTAATTAGTTGTCGTGGTTTTATTTTTCCATTAACATGTTATCTTATTTCACCTTTCGTGTTGTTGGGTTGACTATTATAGATAAGCGTGTATCTGGCTAAACAAACCAATTTTATTTCTGATTGGAAGAAGCTTGTTTGGAATGTGGATCTAGACCCACTTGTTTTTGAGTCGCGGTGGCATGAAGTGATGGAAGTCTATGGATTATCTTGAGACTCATGGTTTGATGAGTTGTTTAATATTAGGGAGCCATGGATTCCTGCATATTTCAAAGATAAGCCAATGCATATTTCAAAGATAAGCCAATGTCAGGCTTGATGAAAACCACCTCGAGGTCTGAGAGCATTAACGCCTTTTTCAATGTTTATCATGCGTTTTGGAATGACCTTGTAGTTTTTTTGAAGTCATTTGATATGGCCATTGAATCTCAAAGGAAGAAGCATTGCGTGGAGGAAGTGAAAACAAAATTCACTATTCCACGTAAGGTTTCAGCTAGGAATATTGAAGCCCATGCATCGAAAATATACACCCGGGCTGTTTTTTCCAGTTCCAGAAAGGAAGTTAACAAAGCTCTTAACTATTGTGGTTTGGTAGATATTGAGCGAGTGGATGGGAAGAAAACTCTAACTATTACGCACAAGAATAAGCGTGATGAGGTTAAAGCGAAGTATGAGGTATTTTATTTGTACAAGGTGTTTCTTTTGGGTCCTAAATGTTTTATTGCAAATCTTAACAACATTTTTGTGAATTTCAAATCGGTTTTATAGGTTTTACATGACAAAAAGGAGGGGATTATTGAGTGCAGTTGTAAGTTATTTGTACGAGACGACATTCTTTGTCGGCATGCGTTGAAGGTAATGTTCGAAGATGAGTATAATCGCATACCTGATGCTTATATTATGCGCCGATGGACAAGAGATTTAATTCCCGCCCAATGGCTACCCGCTCGTGTTAGGTACGGGGATATTGATGTCGAGAGTGAGCGGTTGATGGCTTGAGTTTTTATTATAGTTGAGCGAATAGTTGAACGGGTTAGGACTGACAAGACATTATTAGAGAAATTAGGTGATCTGTTGACAACTTTTGATGAGACCGATTGTGAGATTCCGGCCAAATCTGTTGTTGAGCGTAAGAATGACATTATTGAAGATATCATTGGCGTCCTCCGGCCTGAAATACTTCCTCCTTCTGGCATCCGGAACAAAGGTTGTGGCACTGGCAAACGATTGGTGGGTGTACGAGAAAGAACAACAGAGGAGGCGAAGAAACCGAAAAGGCTTTGCCGTGCATGCAAAACAATGGCGCGACATGATTCGAGGAATTGTCCATCTCGTGGTGTTTGAGTCATGAGTGTTCTTGATGCTGACAATAGGAGTTATCTGAGATTTCTTTTTTTAGGTATTCATTCGATCTATTTTGTTATTGTCTATTTTAATTGTTGCAAACAGTGTTTGAGTTTTTAACTGAAAGCAACTGTTTTTCATATTGGTTGGAAGTGATAGTTATAATTATTCTTTAGGATGCAGACTAGTTTCACTTTTTTATGTACTTGTTTTTTTTTAATATTGTTGCTGGCACTTGTTATTCTGGTGTTGTTTTCTAAATTTTTTAATCTTCAATATTGGGGAAGGTAATAATCATTACATTGAAGATTTGTTTAGATTTTATATTTTTAATTGAAAAAGAGTGAAGAAGAAACGACCGTGATATGATCAGATGTAACTTTTATATGAATTCCCCCAAGAAAATTTTTTCATCATATCTACTACTTTCATCTTCATCTTTTGGGAAACCCTCTCTTTTTTCGATTAAGACCATCATGTCCTCATCACAGTCTTCAACTCAATCGACAGACAACATGCTTCCATCTTCTTATGCGCGGATTATGGTCCGCCATCATCTAAGGCTTGTTTCTGAAATAGCAGAACTCGAAGAAGCTTTGAAAATGTTCCTCAAAAAGAGAAAGGATCTGATGATAAAGTACGAAAAATATGTTGATGATAAGATGTTGATGACCATGGAGAACCAAACTCTTAAGTATCGCTACAAATGTATACAAGGGGTTTGCACTTGTGACGCTATTAAGCAGTTTCCTTACCCGTTTGATGACTGAATCTGTCGATAACGATGTCCATCGATGAATGTGAGACGGTGTGTCTTTTCTTTGATATGGTTCGGGACGTATAATGTGAATATCTCTTCTTTTTGCGTTTTGGTATGGGTGTGTTAAACCCAGTAGGTGAATAGTTGCTAGTTAGTATCCGGTGGGTGTGTTTATGGATAGTCTGGTGTATGGTTTCTTTTGTGATGATCAAGGTACATAGTTCTAATGGTTATGAAGTTCTTAACTGCTATACAAAATGATTTATGGAATTTCATCTTACGATATAGATTTGTTAATATTCTACTTCTAAGAAATTTGGGTTTTCATGTCGAAAAATCAATTTTTTTTTAATTTCTGGTGTGATTTCGAAATCGTGATTCATCATTCATGTTTCAAACATCAAATATAATGAATTTTGGATTTAGGGTTTTCATGGAGATTTATTGTGAATATTCAAACAAGATAAAAAAATCAAGGTTGCTGTTGATCACATATGCAACTTTAATAATCGAGGGTTTTCATAATTAGGGAAAAAAACATAAATGTGTTTTCCTTTAATATAAAAACCGATTCAATGGAAAACTTATACATTTGGGGTCTGAATACAAAATCATGAATTTTGAATTTGGGTTTTCCGGGGAGATGTATTGTGAATATTCAAACGAGATAAATAATCCAAGATTGCTTTTGTTCACATATGTGGCTTTAATAATCGAGGGTTTTCATTATTAGGGAAAAAATCATGAATGTGTTTTCTTTTAATATAAAAGTCGATTCCATGATAAACTTATACATTTGGGGGTTGAATACTTAGGTGCCGTTTGTTTTTTAAGAGGTCTAAAGTCTGAAGTCTTAATTTAGTTATGATTAATAAGAGGTGGTGTGTAAAAATGTCTGAACGATTCAAACTTAAGAGCCATTAAGAGTTTTTTTTCAAAAAACAAACAACCCCTTAATCATGACAGGAAATTCAATTTGAATTTACGGTTAAAAGGTGTTGATTCTCGAAATTTATGTTTGGCATTAATTCTCAAACATTGAAACTCTTTCAATATAATAGGTGAAATTTTTTTGCCCATAGACTGCATTTAAGATGGAATGTCATAAAACTTTAACATTGTTTCTAAATATGGTAAACTAGTTGCAAAATACCAAAAGCTAATGTGCAATCAAGACTAAGGGGTTGTTTGTTTTTTTTTAAAAACCTCTTAATGACTTTTAAGTCTGAATCATTCAGACATTTTTACACACCCCTCTTATTAATCATAACTAAAATAAGACTTCAGACTTTAGACCTTTAAAAAAAAAACGACACCTAAATATTCAAAAGATCTAAAGCAAAACAATTTAAAAATCCAAAGCACATACTCAAAAGGCCAACTACTCCCCTTATCCAAATAGCACACTTTATCCCATAACTCTGTTCCATCGATCAACCTTTGCATACTTAAGCATGTCCGCACGAACATTCGCTGGAATGGTAAAGGACATTCGCTGGAATGGAACAACAATATGGAGAGAATAACAATAAGACAGAGAGAAGAAGTCTATAATTCTCATTAATCATAAGCCTTTTAAATAGGGAGGAGTTACAAGTAGATAGTTAGGAGATATTTCAGTTATAATCTAACTCTGATATATTTATCTCTATCTCTATCTTTATCGTCATATCCTTTAGACGATGGCACACTTATCCTACAACACTCCCCCTTGTGCCGAGTTAAAGGAGTGGTGGTGCACAGTTGTTGTCTCCTTAAAACCTTACGCCAAAATAAAACCCAGTGGGAAAAAATAAAAATATGACGAAGGAAAGAGTACAACGCACCAGCTTCTTTGCAATACATAGACTTATCCTTCAGTCTAGTTTTCTCTTAGATTTATACTTTAATCTTGAGAGTTAGGAAAGCATGATGGTATATAAACAGTTGCCTCACTAAAACCTTACACCAAGGAACAAAACCCAATGGGAAAAATAAAACCTTGGTTGAAGGAAAGAGCACAACATACCAATATCAAATATATAGCAGACTCCCCTTTTGTCTACTACTCCCCCTGATTTGTGCATTAATCAAGGGAGTTTGAAAACATTTGCATTTACATGTTTTCCAATATATAGTTTTAGATAATGATTTGGTAAAATATGTCACGTTCTTTTGACACCTTACTTGATTCACTTGAATCTAAAGGAGAGTCTTTTATTGCCGATTGTATAGAAATTTAAGCAGAATATGCTTTGTGTTATTACCCTTGATGTATCTTATGTTCATTTCTTCAATATATGATGCATCATTTCCATATATGCAAGTAGGATACTGGTTGAACCCAAAATTACTAACTCCTATAATATATGTAATGATAGTCCTTAATCATATACATTATTTTATTATCTTATGGAGAGTAATATTCTTGGATTAGTTCAAGGAGGTAGTTACAAAGGATTGCTTAGTTTACTTCCAAGCAATCGACGTGTTCTTTGTGGTAATTCTTTATCCAGTTTGGAAATAACCTTTGTATGGGTCAGACAGATACCTAATATCAGCAAACACATACCAAGACATTGTTTGGTGTTTTTATAAGAGTTAGTACTTTTGCTGCTTACATTATAAGTAGGTATTGAAGTTTCATTATCAATCCCATTTTTCTTTCTATAGGGAAAGTATAAACCCATGTCAATGGTTCCAAAAGATTAATTTGATATAATTCCAATGACTTTGCGTTGGCGCTGAGCTAAATCTAGCTAACAAGTTCACTGAGAAATATAATATATGGTCAAGTGTATTATGCTAAGTACGATAATGCGCATATTGTACTTAGATAGGGAATTCCAGCTCCCAGCATTTTTCATCATCATCCTTTAGACGAAATGGATATTTCCTTATATCCGACACTTCGACCGATCATGGGAGTGTTAACCGGATGCGCTTTGTCCATATTAAATTGCCTGATTATTTTCTTGACATATGCGATCGGTGAATTAATATTTCACAAACTCGGTGTCCTAGCTCAAATATCTAGACAAAACCAAGTTTTCCCAAGATCTTTCCTCTCAAAATCATATTTCAAGTAGCTTGTGGTTCCTCTTATTTCATCAAGAGTGCCTATTATGTTCATAACATTGACATATAGAGCTACTTTGAAAATCTAGAACTTGTTTTCCATAATAAATACGCAAGAGAACAGTTCATCGTTCTTATATATCCTTTCCCAATCAAGTATTCAATTAGGCGGGAATACCACATCCGCTTAGATTGTTTTAATCTATAAAGTGGGCGTTTCAATTTTATTGCTAACGCATTTCGTGGTTTAAAGTTACTTGATTTTGGTATGTAATATCATCAAGCACTTTTATATATCTCTAAATCTAGATCCCCATAAAGATATGTAGTAACCACATCCATGAGCTGCATTTCCAGTCCTTCAGAAACTACTAGGCTAATTAATTAGCAGAACGTTATAACGTTCATCACGGGAGAGTAAGTCTTCTCGTGGTCAATCCAGGGCGTTGTGAGAAACCTTGCGCTAAAAGAGAGTCTCATACATTATGAATTAATTATTCTCGTTACGCTTTAGGACAAATGATTTATCTATGTCTTACAGGCTTTACACTTGGTGGGTTAGCACTACCAAACCAAATACCTGTTCATTTGTCAAATAATATGATTCTCCTGGATTGTTTATTTAGGCCAATTTGCTCTTTGTTGATATTTTTCAACTAAGCATGGTTCGATGTCAATGTGCTTTATCACCTTATAAGCAACAATATATGCGAATTATATCATCAATGATTATATATGATCTGTCCATCGACTTATATGTACTCTCATAGTTCATTTGAGATTAATATTTATCTCTAGAATCAATATTAACTTCGGAGCGTCCTCCAGTGATGATTCATAGACATAGTTTAATCAGAGACAATCTCATGAGAGGTTTATGTATTGATGACAAATAGTTGTGCCTTACTCTTCTCTTCCTTTAGATGAGTATCTATCGAACCAAGTAACTTCCCCCATTTCCGTTTGGGAGCTACGACCTCAACCACACCTCCACCATGTGTGATTGCAACGCACTTTCCAGTGGCGTTGTGCCCCTGTTGGGGACTTTTTAACCTTACGAGTATATTTGCAACTCGTATATGTGATCTTGTCACTTTTGGAATATTAAACGTATCAGGTATCGAGTCTGATTCGTTTGACTTCAACATTACGTTGTGAAGTTTTGGGGATCGAAATGAGACAGAGTGGGAATATTCAATGATACTTCCTATTGTTCCCATGGAAAATCTTTTTTCCTATCTCCCCCTAATGATGGGAAGACTGTCTCATGAAAGTGACAACCCTCAATTCTAGCGGAAAAGAGATCACTAGTCAAATATTCTAATTAGCGGATAATTGTTGGGGGTTCATATTCAACATTTACCAAATCGTCTTTAAGGACCCATTTCGATGCGTTGTGGGGGCGCAATTGGCACATATAATCAAACATGCGTAAATATAAAGTATCGGGCTTATATCCAGTTACCAACTGGTACGCATGAGGCTGGTTAGCAAGTAGTGGGTCTAAAAACGACAAAAAGAAACTGCATATAATAATTGCATAACCCCAGGTAGATGTGGGTAAATTGATGCGCATTACTAATACCCTAGATGTCATCATATTCTTTTGATAACAACTTCTATGAGACCATTTTATATATACACATGGGGTATAGGAAACTCTACATTGATCCTAATACATATGCAATTAACATCAAATCCTTATGATGTAAATTTTCCAGCATTCCAAGTCATGTAGACTTGATGAAATAATAAGGGTGGTGAGCCCTTAAACGTATAACTAGTGCTAGGAGTGCAGTATTTTATGTGGACAATAATACGACATGCGTTCATCGTGTTGAAACCAGAACCATAAAGTACTTTAATGGCCCGTATTCTGGATGTTTATGTCCATAAATATCACTTTGTATTCGTTGTAACAATGGAATATTTTTGTATAATGTCCTTAGCTTTAGGACGATCTCATTCCTGTATTGGCTAAGGATTAGGGTATATACAAAAGTTTTATGTATTCGAGAGGACATATTATGATAGCAATGTTGTTTCTTATGCTTCAGAAGTCAACAGTTGTAATTTGCCTCATTTTGCCTTTCACTCGAAAGAGAATGTGTCTGTATATTTTGCAATACACGGATCACTATGTCATAACCATGGTGTCCCATATGGTCATGTCGAAACATATATGTGTTATTGCCCCCAAAATTTCTTTATTGGTGACAAAATATGTTCCAATGACCCAATAATCTACTAGTTTTAGTTTCCATGATATATGTTTCCTTTCATATTCATTGGAATTTATGTATATATGCTCATTTTCATTTCCATTTTATACGAATATCTTTACAAGGTTCCTATTAAACTTGTTCCACCAAGAAAGTGACAGTCCATCGTCTAAGTAATTTGGTTGGATGTATTATAAAACAAGTATTAGTTTATCTTTTTTTTCCGATTGTGTGATAGATAAAAAAAATCAATTCTCCTCGATACATTCCTACATGGAACGGAGAATATTGATTTTTTTTTGTATTTGTTTTGATGTATTTCTTTACATCTATAATGGTTACATATTCGATTTTACTTTAGCAAAGAAATTAATTTTTGGTACTTAAAATTAATTTCAAAGAAACATATGCATAATCAATATTAAATATTAAAACAAATATGTTATATTTCATTTTCAACGTGTTCCCTTTTTTATAGAAGCACTTTTTAGTGCATATCTTATTTGATTGTCCATTATCACCTGGGTAGTAGTTGTATCCTATTCCAGGTGTTGAAAAATCCTTCCTGACTCTTACCAATACCCTGACCCTTTCTAGGGTCTCGTCCACATGGTGCAAAAATGTCATATGTGTGAAATGGTTTTTAACTCACAATCATTTGGAGTTGTTTCCACTTCTAACACTTTCATTATTGATATCAAGAATTTTCTTTATCCCGACATATGTGGTGTTATTCGAAAGAACCTTGTTGTGTCTCTCAACCACTTGCAGTAGGTTGATGAGTTTGTCTAAATGTTACATTCCAACTTATATTGGTTCATTAATATTTACTTATATATGAAATGTGGAAATGATATTAGGAATCATGTCATCTTCTGTGAGCTCCTTGCCACAGAGATTGAGACGCATTTTGGATAGAACATTTCTTTGTTGAAATCAGTTACCTTTTTGTAATCGAGTAAGTGGGTTTCATTCCACTGTACGATTAGTTTGGGAAATACATATTCATCAGTACTCCCGATTATCCCTTTCGGAACATCCCACATTTCTTGGGGTTTCTAGTAAAGGTATCCTATGAAACTTAGGATTTATATGTCGTCTCAAAACATGAGGGTATTTGTTTGTACCTTTTCAAGAGGTTGATTTTAGAGTCAATGGGGAGTTGATGGACTTTAGGTATTTTCTTGTACCTTTTCAAAAAGAGGTTTATGTACTCATTTATGATACTCATATTCTTTTGAGTTTATGACGTTGATTTTGGGATGAGTTGTTTCAACCATTTACATATATAAATAATAATATATGATTTTCTTTTTGATAAGGAAATGGCTTTTGGTTATGAAATTTCATTATCATAACAATATTGGATTTTTGTATGCTTTAATTTTATTGATAATACTTCATCAATATTTCAATTTGCAAAAAAAATCACTCAATCTATTGGATTTTCAGGTAGTAGGGGAATCACATGGATTTCTTAAATCTCTACAAACCTTAGGGCTATTTACACCCGTTTGACAAAATCCTTTCGATGTATTGCGATTAATTCATCAATGAAATACATAGATAACATTTGTTATTTGGTAAATTTTGACATGAGGTCAAAAAAATTCATACCATATTGGTATGTTAGGATCTTTTGGCAAGAGGCCAAAGTGACTATGAATTTGGCATATGAACAATTTTAATACCTTAATAGCATTTTTTAGAGTTTTTGGTAAAAATCAAAATATATGAGCTTGGATGTGTAACTTCCAAAAAATAATTATATAGTTTAAAATTATGAGTAGGAACTCACAATCAAGATAAATGTTTGAATTTAACATTTTCATATTATTTTTGAACCTTTTGACAAAATAACAGAAGTTATGGGGGTTGAAATTGTAAATTTCAAAGATAATTTATAAGTCATAACTAAGATAAACATCTGAATTATACTAACAATTATTAATTAGGATAAACATTTGAATATTAACACAAACAAATAGTAAATAAATATATAATATTGTAACTAAATGGATAATCATTTAAATATATGAATATTTTAATCTAATTTGATAAACATTAATAAATCATAATAATATTTTAAAACAATAAAAGTTATACTAACACAATTAAAATAAATAAGATGAAACAAATATTAAAATAATTAATAGTCTAATTCATTATTTGGGCTAGTCTAAAAGAATATATATTTAATAGGTCGAATTAAATAGAATTAAGTAAACATGTCAGAAAATAAGTCAAGATTGGCTCGCATAGATAAAGTATATTAAACTTAAATAAAAGTTAATATAATAAATATTTATTAAATAAAAACGTAAATTAATAGGAAAAAAGAAACAAATTAAGTTTTGTTTTAGTTAAATAAAACAATAATACTTATCCCTTGTGGATACTTAAAAATTATTTATTTAATTCCTTTTGATAATTAAAAAAAATAAAAACAAAATCATTCAATTATCCTAATAATTCAGATAATTAGATCATAAGCATATTAAAATCACATATAAATTCCAATAATTATCTTTTAATATAGGTTTTTTTTTACATCAATATAATTTATATTTATTTAATTATTTCAATAAAAATAAATAAATAATCATGAATTCGATTTTTTTTTTGAATTCAATTAATATCAATCACAAAAATAACGGAAGTATTCTACAGAAAACTTAAGAAAAAAAATAAACATGATTCATAATATTCACTTATGAAGAAATTGATAGAAAACATACTAGATTTTTTTTTGACATGAATGGCAATGAGTAAAAGATAACGCAGTAGCGATGCAATTTTGCGGCAAACCGTTCAACGACAACGTGCACCAATCGTTTAGAGACGATGAAAAACAGCTTTGAGCTTTACGTGCTGATAACGTGTTAAAGGGAAAAACAAATGGAACAACAATATGGAGAGAATAACAATAAGACAGAGAGAAGAAGTCTATAATTCTCATTAATCATAAGCCCTTTAAATAGGGAGGAGTTACAAGTAGATAGTTAGGAGATATTTTAGTTCTAATCTAACTCTGATATATTTATCTCTATCTCTATCTCTATCGTCATATCCTTTAGACGATGACACACTTATCCTACAACAAGATTGCTTTTGTTCACATATGTGACTTTAATAATCGAGGGTTTTCATTATTTGGGAAAAAATCATGAATGTGTTTTCTTTTAATATAAAAGTCGATTCCATGATAAACTTATACATTTGGGGGCTGAATACTTAATCATGACAGGAAATTCAATTTGAATTTATGGTTAAAAGGTGTTGATTCTCGAAATTTATGTTTGGCATTAATTCTCAAACATTGAAACTCTTTCAATATAATAGGTGAAATTTTTTTGCCCATAGACTGCATTTAAGATGGAATGTCATAAAACTTTAACATTGTTTCTAAATATGGTAAACTAGTTGCAAAATACCAAAAGCTAATGTGCAATCAAGACTAAGGGGTTGTTTGTTTTTTTTTAAAAACCTCTTAATGACTCTTAAGTCTGAATCATTCAGACATTTTTACACACCCCTCTTATTAATCATAACTAAAATAAGACTTCAGACTTTAGACCTTTAAAAAAAAAACGACACCTAAATATTCAAAAGATCTAAAGCAAAACAATTTAAAAATCCAAAGCACATACTCAAAAGGCCAACTACTCCCCTTATCCAAATAGCACACTTTATCCCATAACTCTGTTCCATCGATCAACCTTTGCATACTTAAGCATGTCCGCACGAACATTCGCTGGAATGGTAAAGAACTTTGCCACCTCTGCTTGAGAGTATCCTTTCTTCTTGTTACAAGTTGCTTAGAAGGATCTTTGAAACATACTTTGCCTTCAAGTCAATTAGTTGTTCCTGCTTCTTTTCGGATCGGATTGATCGAAACCTGTTCGCCATGCTTTTGTATCTCCCATGAAGGTCTCCATAACTCTCATCACGAACACACCACTGTCTTGGTAATTGTGACACGTTTGCCGGTCCATACTAATGCATTTTTGGCTTTCATATGACAGAGCTCTCCCAATTAGATTTCCAAGAGAATGAAGATGTTTGACCATCATCATTTGCTGAATAATGTTTGAGTCGAATAAATATCAAAATTTGCATGATAATAATAACAATCGATATTAGCAATATTGGGTTTAATGCCTTACCAAGATGTCGGTTTCGAATTCATAACTCTTCAACAGTTCGGTATCGTCCATTGGTGGTGAATGCTGATTGTTGATGATTAACGCCTCTGCATTTTTTAAGTTGAAAACCACCACATAGAATTGGTCGTGCTTCATCATTGGGAAGAATACCTAAACATTTGAGAAAAAAAAAATTAAGTGATATTCACTAAACTAATTTTTTAGAAGATAACACGTATTGCATTTTTTTAAAGGCTCTTACAAGATCAATGTCCTTCATTTTAATAATCTCTCGATTGAGCTTTGTTGTAGATACAAGGTGTCGTTTGAACAATCCATACAGCTTGGCCAAATTTTTTGTTTGAGAGTTCATCCTCATATCACCCTGAACAAATCAATTGAGAGGGAAAAAAAGAATTGTTTGTGTTCTGAAATTAAGAGGCGAAATGAGTAAATAGTATAGCCATACAACAATGTTGTTCGGGAAGAAATAACGCTTCGGTGAATCGTGGCTTCTATATTGTTCCTCATAGTTTAGCACCGTTGCCCACGCATCTATGACAAGTCTGTTCACATGTATGTTGGTTGCTAGACTCTCCATTGACACCCACGCCATCCTTGCATCATTGAAGCCCCAAAAAACATAGTCCCTGTGTGATAGGACAAAACAACAAAGTCTCAAATCATAATAATGACTTTATTTTCGTTTCCTCAAATTTATCGTAATCAGATAGCCTAAATTTGTACTTACATTGATTCGCCAAATGCGGACGATGCCCATTCATGAATTCGCTTCTCCTCGCTAGAAACGTTGAAATCTACACATCTTTTAACGAACGGTGAACGTAGATGTTCCCCAGGCTTTACTAATCTACGACATCCCCTCTTTTTTTTCTAATTGTGCATCGTGTTGATGCGTTTCTTCTGAACCAGGAATTTATGAGATACTTGAAATTGAAAATGGAGCGCATGTAAAGTTCGGGTTCTCTATATACGATTTGATTGGTATCAGTAAAGTTCTTTTTACTTGGTAACTAGGCTTCATTGGAAGCAACCCAAATCCTCCGTCCTCAAGCTCAGTCGTCTCTCTTTTTCTTAGACGGCCGATATTCCAGACACAAGACACAGGAGGCTGGTTTTCCTTTCTCAACCTCAACCTTCTTGCTTATTGTTGATTCCACATATAGTAGCTGACATGACCAAATTATGTTAGTTTTTTCTTTATAGAAATTTAGTCCTTACCCTATATTCATTCCTAAGAACTTGGTAAATGAACGTATAATATGAGAATAACCTATGAAGATTGGATTTATGCATTCAAAAAAAATCTGCATTTGTAAAGTATGATATTGAGTCATACCAAACACTCTGAAGAATCACTGAAATCAAATCGTATATAGAGAACCCGAACTCAATACCAATCTGTCATTCACAACAACCGCCTTCTACACTAATACATATACAAAAACAGAATTTGCAGTACAAGCAGGAAAGTTGTTACAAAAAGTTGTTTTCCATTTTCACTAAAATGCATCTTATTTTTCAGAATAAACTTAGAAGCATCTGATAATTAATTTATAATGTTTTAATAGAATCCAATGCGGTTTACAAAAGTTTCAACTCAATTAAAAGAGTTCCATACCGTTCACTGTTATAATCATAAATATATTAACATATAAGACAATCCATAATTTATTTATTGCCAGATAGAGCTTACAGTTAGGTAAGTCAGCGGCCAGCATAGAAGCACAGATCATTGTCCCTCCTCCATTTTTCTTTGCTTGTCTTCAATCGATCATAAATGTATTTGCTCCAGTCAATTTGGGTGATCATATCTTAACTCTTTAACTTTGATATCAAACTCAGGTTGCAGCTTCCCATGGTGTTACAATCTGCCATAAGATTAACAAACAAAACCAAGAAATTCATCTTGAACATGAAATCAGACTCATTCGTTTGGAAAATTTTGCGTCTGATATCTGCTGGTCGGATATTTAACTTCAGGCGCCACTTTTTCGTTAATTTCAGTCCGAAATCCCTATCTTCTGAATTTAGTAAGTCTATTCCACCTATCGGGATGCCTAAAAGGTCATGGACAGATTCTACGGTGATTGCAATAGCTCCTGTTTTGACATCTAGTTGAATTTTTTGGGTATTAAGCTTATCTACTACGAAAAAAGCTAACTTCGATGGAACACCATCAATAGCCATCTTTAAGACTACACCTAAACCCATAGCGGTCACCGCTTTTTTTTATCGTCATTCAATGCAACAATGGTTTCTTTTAGAGTACGGGGAGATGTACGGGTTCTGAGGTTCCCAAACTTTGGCCACTTTCTCAATGAGCCTGTTGAATCACTCATGATTGTTTTCCTCTTCTTTTCCATTTCATCAGTTTCCTCTCCCTTTACTTTTTTCCCATCCTGTAATCGTTAGGCTCCTGATGAAACAATGTAAATATGCATAATGTAACTATTGTTAAATGTTTATGGTATGTTTAAAACCTTTTTCCAATACGAACCTTCGATTTTATCTTTGCTATTTCCACATGAAAGTATGTTCTTTTCTATTTCCACGTGGTTCCGTTGCCTTTCCTCCTTAACCTCTTTAGACCTTGTTACACTTCTGGTGAATCGTGTTGAAGAGCTGCCGATTTCAATAATGGGTTCTTTAATGGGTTCAATGATCTCCCCTGACATATGAAAGATATGAAGGGTCATAAGTTTTCATGTTTGAGCCCTTCTCCTATATAATTTAATGCATGTTTGCTTCAGATTACCCGAATTCCTTTTTTTCTCCTTGAATATGACTTCAGAGGCTTCTCCTTGTTGGATCCAATGCCTTTGGTTTTCCATTCACAATAAAGTTACCAACTTTTTTTATTGACAACTTCATTTTATCAACCAAAGGAACTGAAATTTGATAAGATGGGTTCTAAATAACTCACCTTTTCCTTGACTATTGTTGTTCCCTGTATCCTCCATTGTTAAGTCCTTCATGAGAGACTCCACTCCTTTTCAATAAATATATATATTAAAATGAATGAATGTATCTAAAAATCAATTGATGATTTCCCTACTATGTTATTGGAGTATATTCTTTATTTTTTACCATGTGTGCGAATTTTGAAATTATAAGCCCAAGAAGTTTAAACTAAATCTTGGCTTCTAGTTCCTAATTTTGAACATATCGAACAAGACAGCCCCATAATTCGAATTATCATATTCTGTTTCAAATTTCAAGATTAAACTTTATGTAGATAATTTCATGCTATTTCAATCATGAATGTTTGGTCTTTTCGGAGATATTTGAATTCTATATTGAAACCCAAACATTCCCCGAATTATTTGGCCTAAAAACCAAAGGGGAAATTGGTAGAATCATGTAAAATAATGATTTACCTTAAAAAAAAATTAGAAGACTTAGTTATTACATTCCTTTTTATTGGGAAGTCATCCTTGAAAACCCATTTCTTCCAACAAAAAATGAATGAACTCAAACTCAGTGACCTCATAAGTTGGAAAAACGAATACCTTCATTAGGGATGTCGTTATTGATGACCCCTTCATCGATTTCAGGTTTATCGACAACCATGTCTTCTGATTCATCGGGGATCACATCAATTCTGGGAGGATGTTCATTTGCTGGTGGTGAATCTTCATCATCGTCGCTTTCATCTAGCAAAATGGGGGTTGAAGCAGTATTTTTGAACCGAGAAAACGAATACTTAAGCATTATTCTTTGGCTTTTACGAACTGAAAATGAGAGAATCGAAACCCTAGTTATTTTCAGGAAGATGAAGGCTGCGGGGAAAAAAAAAACATTTTATGCTTACCTCGAATCCTTTCCGCCATTGTAGACGATTTGAATTCAGTTTTTTGAAGAATATTCGATAGCAGTTGAAGGGAACTGAATCAATTGTCCCGATGAATCAGCGATTCGGTTTTTTGAAATCCACGTTTCTAGTAAAATTAGATAATTTAAATATTGGGTTATACCGAATTTGCCCTTTAGCGGGAGTAATTTCCAGGAAAAAAAATAAAAATTATTTTAAAAAACAATCCTTCCTCCCAATGATCTTGACCGTTAAAAAAACAATCAATGGTAAATAACAAGGTTACAAAGGTTGCAACCTTTTACTAGGCTTCTATATTAAACCTCCAATATATATATGTATATATATTATATATATGTTTTTGTATTCAATTATAAAGCAAATAACATTTGGGCTTATTATGTTTAAACATTACAACAAATGGCTCCAAAATCTATTCAAAAGAATATTCACAGGTTCAACATGTCTTCATCAATAGTTAACATAACTACAACGTCTCAAAACACATATATTAGAAGAACATTTTGAGATATAATTATAAATATATGAAAAAAAACAACCAAAAAGTTTATGTATCCACATGCAACTATATAAAAAAACCCCAATTTTTTATCAACCACCCAAAAATATTTTCGAAGCATAGATACAAGAACAAAATGTTGTGTGTAGTGATAATATGGTCTCATTTCAGTATAAAAGATGCAATAATACGAAGTTGAAAAATGAACACTAGTTATGAATGTGAAGGAAATTGAAAAATATACTGAGGGACTTAGATTTTACCGTATAATTCCGAGACCACCGATTCCAACAGTAACGGCAACATCATCTTTTTTCTGGGATTGTGAAAAGAAAACAAGTGTGTACAAACAGAGGAAGTGCCGTCGTCTTCCATGGCAAGATTTGGGTGAATTGAAGGCTCAAAATGGTGGGGGTTTTTTAAACGAAAGCAGAGAATCTGTCGGTTAAAAAAAGATATCAAGTGTGACGGCTGAGTTCTTTAGGTTAAAGTTAAACCACACTTTTACCTTTTACTCTTTTATTTGGGCTTACATCATGCTGGTGGATCCATATATACTTCTTTTATTGCTTAAATTTATATGATTGTTTATATTTTGATAGAATAAAATCATAATTTTCATATCAAAGAAATTCATAAAATTTGTTGTAACTCGGAACAAAAATTAATTACACTTGATGAAACAAATTGAACCTTTTTTCATTTCATAAAATGATGAATGATAATGCGATTGTTTTCATTTATGAATTTAAAAAATTGAAATTTATGGCTCGTTTAACAAACATATAATGCGTAGGTGTTTACCGGCATGAGTTACTATCTTCAATTACCTTATCGAGTTATATTCTCGGCATTTAAAATTGATTGTTGGTAGTATCTTATCCGATAAGCGGTAATTGTGTAAGAGTCTTCTATGGTCATTTACTGGGTAAGATTCTCAGTACTTGTTATGTCTTTTACCAAGTAACCGAATAAGATTATAGGTTTTTGTAATACTCACATGACAAAGTAAGTGATACGCGGTAAGTGTTTAGTAAACACCCCCCCCCCCCCCCAATCAAATTAGTGTTTTGTTCTCGAAATACAGTGTACTTATATTTGTGGAAGATTATACATACACACGCAAATCTAAACATGTTAAGACCCATATTTCAATATCGACTCAAAAAATAACACACATAAATATGAAACATAACTAGGGGTCGTTTACCTAAACAATTGCCAGTAAGCACTTATTAGTAAGAGTCTACACCCTCACTATCCTACCGAGTAAGATTCTAGTATATGAAAACATCATCGTATGTAACAATTTACCCGGTAAACACTAACCTGGTAAAAGTTGTCATTCTCAATTACCGAGTAAGATCTCGGTCCTTGTTATACCTCTTAACTGTAAGATACTTGGTCCTTACCATGTTTACCCGGTAAAGTAAGTGACGCGGTAAATACTTACCTAATAAGCATGTGGTAAATAGCCCTTTAGTGACCTTTATACAAGAATTTAATACCAAAACTTCAAAATACTAGTTATAATGATACGCGTTATCTCGAAACTGTAATAAAAAATATACACATCGATGTTGTCCACTAATTCATCCCACATCACAGAGAAACTCTACCGACATCAGTTTGAGCTTGAGCTTGAGCTTGAGTTCAAGTTAATTAAGGTAAATCAATGGCTTACATTTGTTAGTTTTCTATGTATTTTAATAATACAAAATTAATTAACGAATGATTAAGAACTCGATAAAGTAATCAACTAATGATTTTAAAAAAGGGAAAAGTTCAAAAAAACCTAATAAACTATCACATTTTGAATGGTTAAGTCCCTGAACTCATTTTTTGAATAAAAAAACCATTAAACTTTCTCATTTTGAATGATTAAGTCCCTTAACTATTTTTTTGAACGAAAAAACAATTAAACTTTCTAATTTTGAATGATTTAGTCCCTCAATATTTTTTTGAATAAATAAACCATCGAACTTCTAAAAATTGATTACCTTTTTTTAAAGATACATGAACTGACGATGAAGGTTTTAAAGTAAAAACAAATCAAAATCAGTTTTACCGTTCTCAAATTATACGCCATTAAAACCCATCATAGACAATCGTATCGCTCCGCCTCGCCTCTCCCCATTGCCCTTACATTGTCCGTTCTCCATATCACCTAACACGTTGTTGGTTCTGGCATCGATCTCCCTCTTTTTGATCTATTTTTTATTTATCAAAAGAGGAAGAATCAAAAGATAATCGGTTCCATGTAGTTTTTTTTGGTTAAAATGATGTAAGTAATCAATTTTTAAAAGTTCGATGATTTAATTTATTGAAAAAAAAATATGCAGGGACTTAATCATTCAAAATTGGAAAATTTAATGGTTTTTTCATTCAAAATGAGAAACTTTAATGATTTTTTCATTCAAAAAAATAGTTCAGGGACTTACTCATTCAAAATGAGAAAATTTAATGGTTTTTTCATTCAAAAAATTAGTTTAGGGACTTAACCATTCAAAATGAAATAGTTTGTTGGGTTTTTATGAACTTTTCCCTTTAAAAAATCGATAAAGTAATCAACTAATGATTTAAGAGGGTAAGTGTTGGAGTTAAACCAATCAAAAGAGCTTGTAAGCCCCTCCCACTTTCATGGTTATAAACCATAAAACTTTTACTCCTCCTTCCTATGTGGGACACTTCCCAAACCCACTTGATTTTTTTTTTACTAAATTCATTCCAAATACTCAACTTTAAGAATCGATATCTCATTCACACATACTCCGTTTTGGACACATAATATATTGTTTCGAAACTCTCATATAGGAGAACACAAACCCACTAAGAGTTAAATATATACAATACATATATATGTATTTAAATGTGTCCAAACTTGGTAAAAACATATATTTTTACTAAATTTTCCAACAACATTTAGAGGTTTTTTACCCCAACACTTCTATAGTAAATGTTCACCGGTAATAGTCAATATTTTCACTTAACTTACACGGGTAAGATTTTAGTTCACTCAAACGACATCTTATGCAACATTTTTATTCGGTAGTTAGCACTTACCAGGTAAGATCTCAAACGATATCTTATATGCAACATTTTATCCGGTAAGCACTTACCGGTTAAGACTCTCGGTCGTGGTCATCGCTCCTACTGGATAATATTGCCAATCCTTATCATGTTCATCCAATAAGGTAAAACGAGTAGGTAAATATTTACTTCATAAACATTTAGGCCTTGTTTGTTTTTTAGTTTTCAGCTCTTATCTATCACTTATGTTTGATTCGGTCATACATTTTGTATTTCAGACTGTTTTTTTCTATTAAATTTAAGAAGCTCTTATGTCTAAATAACATCTAAACAAAAAAGTCGTGCCCTAACCTCTGATTCGCTTAGACGTCCACCTACAGACCTTAATCGCATCCTTTCTCTCATCGATCCCATACCTCCATCTCCTCCAGACTTTCATCGCATCCATTCTATGTCAAGATTCTCCCGTCGATCTCCATGAGATTCGTCCCTATCTTTAATTTATCGTTTTCCCTCTCTATTCTTTGAAATCTTGTGGTTTCATCGTTGGCCATGGAACGTAGAAGTCGTGGTTTCATCATCATCCATGAAAACTTAGTGGCTTCATCGCATCTATTCTCGATCGAGCCCCTTTAGAAGTTGTGTTTTCTTGTTGCTGCTGTTGGAATTGCTTGACAACCCCTTCTCGATCCATTCTCTAAACAGTCCCATCTCGATCCAGCCTCTTTTTGTTCTCTTTTTCTATTTAGGACGTACTTGATTTTTGTGATTTATTGCTTTAACCCTAGATTATGCCACTTTTTGGTGGTATCTTAATTAGATGGATGTGGGCTTCTTCAAGAATCAAGAAACCATGTCGTGGATATCTTCATTTCATGGAAGCTTGGAATTTCTCACTGTCGAATTTGTTATTTGCTTAAGAAGTGCATAACTTTTTTTTAACATTTGGTTAAACATCTTTGCTCTAAGTATTTATATCCATTAAACTATGAAAGTTATACCAATATATATGTTCAGACGTTTGTCAACAGACAAAAACAAACAGTCTAATTGATTCAAATTCAGATTTAAGCGCCACCTCTTATAAATCATAAGTGAAATCAGAGTTCAGACTTCAGCACCTCTTAAAAAACAAACGTCACCTTAGTAAACCTGACCAGACAGAAAATGGAATGGGTTGCACCTAACCAATTCAGATAAGATAAATCAATCGGTATGATTTATTTAAAATGTTCTCTTTTTCTAAATCAACAAATTTTCATTTAATTTAGAGTTAATTATGAAATTGTTTCATGTGAATTGGTTTTTATGGAACTGTCGCTCCTTTACCATAAGGATGCATTTAAATATAAATACTCACGAATAGGGAAAACAAAAGTGAAAAATTGAAAAAATCCTAATATTCATTTATTTGTCTAATATGTACGTATGTATAAAAGTAATTAAAAATGTTTAATGGTTTCTACGTATGTATGTATGTATTTCGGACAAATTATTTTTATGCACGTGTTCGTATACAAGGTCAATCCTAGAGGTGTGGCAGTGGTGTTGCCGGCTGCCGCACGGCCTCCGATCACAAGGGGCCTATGAATAATTTTTAAATTTTTTGTGTGTAATAAATTTAGGCATTGTTTGATAAAAATAAGCTAACTTATTTTTTGAATAATCATTTGGATGCATATAAACTAGCTTATCTAGCTTACTGATAAGATACTCTTTCATTTTTTTGACATTTTTTCCAATTATAACTCTCGTTAATGATTAATTATAAATAAATATTAACTATAAACAAATATTAATTTATAGCAATTAAAATTAATTAAAAATTATTATTTAACTTTAATTACACAATAGATATTAATAATAATTATTTATTATTTATTAATTATTAATGTTATTAACTATATCCATTATTTTTTAAGTTTTTATTCAATATATTTAGATATCAAAATAGAATTATAACAATTCTAAAAATGTTTATGTAAGTTACATAAAAGTTAAATTTATAATTATTTTATTTCATAATAATTAAAATATGTAAAATAATTTTAATAAACTATTTAATTTAAGTATTAATTATATTTTTGAAAAGATATTATTTAATTAGGATATGTGAGGTTGATCAATTTTATAATTATATGTAATGGTTATTTAAAATCATAGATTAATATAGATTTTTTCTAAAATTTGTTAATTCAAAATGCATAGTGTGTAGGGGTGTTCGCGGTGCGGTTTGGTGCAGTTTAGGGCAAAACCGCAAACCGCACGGCATATGCGGTTTGAGCATTTTCCCAAACCGCAAACCGCACCGTGAAAAGCGGTGCGGTGCGGTTTATGTGGTTTGTATCTAACGCACTTTACACCGACAATTCAATAATTATAAAATTAAAACTTCATTTTGATGTCGGCAATAACTTAATCATAGTCCAAAAAATAAAAATATTCAACATGTCCGATTCGTAAATACATATTACATAAATATTGCAATTATTCTATTTATACATATATGTGTGTAATAAATCAAATTAAAAAATATATATACATATATATAATGTGCGGTGCGGTGCGGTGCGATTTGAACCGCGGTTTGATAACTCAAAACCGCAAACCGCACCGCATAGTGCGGTTTGGAAAAAATGCAAACCGCACCGCGGAAGTTCTAAACCGCGTTTTGCGGTGCGGTGCGGTACGGTGTGGGCGGTTTGACGATTTAGATGAACACCCCTAATAGTGTATATATATATATATATATATATATATATATATATATATATATAAAATATTTGTAGAGACATGAAGTTGGTCAGAAAATTTGCTTAGTGTTTATCTCTCGAATGTGTATTCAGAGAACTGAAGAAGAGACTTCAGACTTTGAATTGTGAGACATATTCTAAGTGTTGAAGTCTGGAGTAGTGTTATCAATGACCTGGATGGATCAGAGTCTTCACAGTTCTAAAGATGTGCAGAATAGGCCAAGTACAAAGTCTATATATGAACGTGCAGAGTTCTGAAGAAGAGTATAGAGAGTTCAGATATGAACATGCACTAACAGAAGATACCGCGAACTTCACCCTTCAGTTACAAAATGCATCGACTTTGTAAACGCTACCACTCAGCTTACGGTGCTATCACGCGTCGGAAAACCTAACCTTCCACCGTCAAGGTTCCATACGCCCTCACCAGGGTTGCTTAACCTTGCAAAGTCCTAATGAGTTCAATGTTTTCAAGTGAAAAAGTCAACAAATATGCCATTCGAAAATTTCATTAAAAAAATCAACACGAAGGTTTTTTTTATAACGATTAGTCGTGCGTGTAAAAGTCCACTACCACTTACTTGGTAGTTGAGAAAGATGGATATGCTCGTCCCACATATGCATATCATTTTGAAAATTACTTGATCACTACTCGAGTTACTAATGAAACGCAAATGTATGCTCAACAAACTTTTAAAATGAACCGTTATGGTCCTAGCACTTATTTATTTATGCCACACACACGTAAAGTTTTCCCGAAATAAAACAACATGCAATAGATGGTTTACACGAAATTTCAACGGAGGAAATTCATTAAATCAAATTCCGAAATTTTTTTATTCAGCCATATAATGACATGGAATAAAATTTTCTTACAAGGCTCACATACATTAATGTTTTTTTCTCACAACTTAATAAAACGATAAGTGCATGTGTTTGATACGTAAAATAATTTAAATCGACTTTAAGTTTGAGACTTTCCTTTGTTGAATTTGTGTTTGGAATCTGATATATATGGAGATCAATTCATTGTTGTTTAATGAATTTTCTTTTAGTTTTCTATGTTTGGAGATAATAAATCAAAAAATAAATAGAAGGGTAAAAGCATCATTTTTATATATCATTTCGACAGTTTAATTAGCACAACAGACTATCAACAATTTTATTTAATCCATATGGATAACTTTATTTATAAAACCGACTTTATATATACATAACTTAATGAAAATACAACCTAATTTGGATTACATATCATTTTTTATGCAGATTTTAGTTGGATTTTTATATTGAATTAAAATAACGTTCTATGTGATGTTTTGGTTGAATAGCCGAATGAATACATTTTCTAATTATTTTTAATTTTAAAATATGATATGGGATTTAAGTTTTTAAATATAAATTTCTATGTGTCATTTCAACATTTTAGATTTATATTTAAAATAATAATAATGATATAGAATCTTAGTTGACGCAACACTTAGGGGGCATTTGGTTCGCAGATTCTGATGGAATCTGATGAAATTGGAATGTCCAATTCCTTTGACCAAATTCAATTCCCTTGTTTGGTTCATTCTTTTCTATGGAAGGAATGTGTGAATTCCATCAAATTCCACAAATGAAGGATTTGAACATTCCATCCTAAAACCCAAGGATTTCAATGGAATTGAATATTAAATTTTGATAATTCCAAAGTTACCCTTTATTCCAAACTAAACCCTACTAATATTGATTATCAGCAAACACCAACTCTCTCTCTCATCTCTCTCCCTCTCCCTCTCTCTCTCCTCTCTCTGCTCTCGCTATCTCTCTCTCATCCCTCTCTCTCCTCTCTCTATCTCTCTCTCCTCCACTCTCTCTCTTCCCTCTCTCTTTATCTCTCCTCTCTCTTTCTCTTCCCTCTCTCTTTATCTCTCCTCTCTCTCTTTTCTCTTTCTCTATCTCTCTCTCCTCCACTCTCTCTCTCTCTCCCTCTCTCTCCCTCTTTCCTCCTCTCTCTCCTCTCTCTCTTCCCTTTCTCTTTCTCTCTCCTCTCTTTATCTTTCTCTCCTCTCTCTCCTCCCCTCTCTCTCCTCCCCTCTCTACACTCTCTCCTCTATCTCTCCTCTCTCTCTCCTCCACTCTATCCTCTCTCTCTCTCCCTCTTTCCTCCTCTCTCTCTTCCCTCTCTCTCCTCTCTATCTCTCTCTCCTCTCTCTCCTCCCCTCTCTACACTCTCTCCTCCACTCTCTCCTCTCTCTCTCCTCTCTCTCTCTCCCTCTATCCTCTCCCTCCCTCTCCCTCTCTCTCCTCTCTCTCCTTACTCTCTCGGCATCATTCATGTGCTAAAATAATCAAAACATTTTTTGTTAAAAATTAAACTATTTAATGACTATTTTATTAAAGTAATTTTTGTTTAAAAAAAATAAAATAATCAAAAAGGGTATTTTGGTCATTTACCAAAATTCCATTCCAATTCCGAAGCTACAATCTGTGAACCAAACAGAAAAATTCCAATTCATTTAACAAATTCCATTCCAATTCTGTCAACCAAACAGGTGGTCAAACCTGACAACATTCCATTCCAATTCCTTCAAAGTCAAATTCCTTTGACAAATTACATTTCATCCAAAAACATTCTGCGAACCAAACGCCCCCTTAGGTCATGTCATCATTAAGAGGTCAACAGGTATATCAATCCCTTAAATAAGCAGAAAGTTTGATTCAAATTCCAAAATGACGATTTTAAAAGTTGGTTCCCCAAAATAAGAATCAGATGAAAGTTGGTTCCATTTTGATGCAATTTTCATTTTAATTAATATAACAACTAAAACAAATTGTGGTGTTACCTAAATCCGGATATTCTGCAATTTCCAATCTCTACAGCAGGAGGATGGACAATTCGGGTTCAAATCCGGTAAGTATCGATTTTTTCTTTCCATTACTGTAACATAGGTTTTTCTTACTTATGTTTTCCATTTTTCTTGTTTTAAATTTAAAGTATACTAGAAGTGTACTCACGCAATACAACGAGATACATCACGATTTTAATGTTTCATTTTATTTTTTGTTTTTTGTCGATTTACAATACGATTTTGGATGGTTTTGAGAGAATGATAATGATTTTTTTATAAATTTGTTTAATTTAGGCTTAATAATATAATTTTTTATTAAAAAATAAATATTTTGTTAGAATTCAATGATTATATCATATATTTTAATTGAGATGTTTATCCTGTTTTGATTATATTTGTCAGTTAGTTATGAATTATAACATATAGCTTTAGAAATTTATGTTCATGCATCAAGACTTGTAATCTTAATTTTTAAGGATGCGTTTGGTACGCAGAACAGAGTGAAATATGACAGAAAAGAACAAAACAAAGTTGTCCCATGTTTGGCGTGACCATATCTGAGACACGCTAGAACTAAGTGGAACACGCATGAGACACACTTATCCCACTCCAACCCCCTTGAACTAAGTAGAACAACAATATTTTGACTAATATACCATTTGTTAAAACCAAAACAAATATGTTTTCTCATCATCTAAGCCTCCAAGCTACGGGTGTGCAAAACCTCAATAGTCCGAAATCTGAATCCGAACAAAAAATAAGGTGTTTTTTGCAAAACCCGAATACCCCAAAATCCGATAATCCGAAACCCGACATTTGGGAGGATATCTGGGTTTGGATTGGGTTTGATCGTTGGCCACCCGACCCGTCCGAAAATCCGAAATAACATACATCTATATTATATATATATATATATATATATATCTAATTATCTTTTGAAAATCGTAAACTATAGTTTGTTGAAATATTTTCTAAATTTTAAACTTGTTATCGATTTCATCAATCTTTCAATCGATTGTAATCATCCTAAAAAACGATTGAATTTATATATAACTTTTGCATTATATAATACCCGAACCCAACCGACATCAATCCGAAACCCGACCAACTCAAACCCGAAACAACCTAAAATCCGAAACTTAAAATTTGGGTTTTGATTTCCATATCCAAAATCCAATCGTGATTAATTAGTTTAATGTTTTTGATAATCCATTACACTATGTATTAGTAATGTAAATTAGTTTTATGTGATGTAATCTATAATTTTCATCAGGGGTAAATTCGTCATTTAACCCGTCTAGTCCTGTTCTATCCAATTTTGTTAGAATTCAATGATTATATTATATATTTTAAATTTTTTATATTTAAATTGAGATGTTTATCATGTTTTGATTATGTTTATCAGTTAGTTATTAATTATAACATATGACATTAGAAATTTATGCTCATGCATCATGACTTGTAATCTTAATTTTTAAGTAATGTGTATCAATAAACAATACTTAATGCATAAAATCTTGTTTTTTTATAGTTTATTCGATAGTTTAACAATAATAATATTTTTTAATAAAATAAACAATAAATTTTTTATTAGATTTTCTTAATTATATTTTAGATTTTTTATATTTGAAATTTTATGCGGAGTGATTTTAGGGGAGTTAATGTGGTTAGAGATAAAGATTGAAAGTTAATAAATAACATTAAACATAATACATAAAGCTTTAATGGTTGTTTTATGAGATTTTAAGTAATTAACATTAAATAACTGTACATTAAGTTTTAGCAATTGTTTTTAAGAGTTTTTTTATGCATGCTTTATAATATAGTATAGATATAGATATAGATAAACATATATCAATTTCTTATTTCCTACTTTTTATATAAATGACTTAAAAGTATATAATTTTTTTTATTTCTTTTTTGTTTTCTTTTCTATATTAATTCGATAATTAAGTTATATAATTGGTTGTAATAACTCTTATAATTTAATTTCAAACTCAAACCTAAAATTTCTAACTTAATTTATTTTGTTTTTCAATCTATATTTCTCATCGTCATCAACAAACAATGTCTCCTTTTGAATCTTTCGGTTCAAGAGTTCTTGATATAAAATTGGATTCAATAACTTTGATTATTTAGACATTGTTTGGCAAAAAAAAAACTTACCTAGCTTATTTTTTGAGTAAACATTTGGATGCACATAAGCTAGTGTGCATACCGGATAAATGAGTTCAAGATCAGCCTTGTGTGCATACCGTACAAATTAATTGTTGTTACAATGTTTCTGAGTTGTGGTTATGCTTGGACCCACCCCTATATATATCTATACTACTTTATAAAGCATTTGACTACCTAATTCTTAAAAAGTTGTTATATCTATACTACTTTATAAAGCATTTGGCTACCTAATTCTTAAAAACAACTTTTTAAGCTTCATGTACTACCATTTAATGTCATATTACTTAATTTTCAACTTTACAAGTTTATAATGCAAGTGTACAATTAATACATTTAATGCTTTATAAAGCTTCTCCTTTAACCCGTCTCCAAACAACGCTTCAACCTCTCCCATTCCTTATACCAAGATGACGCTTCGACTACGCTTCTACCACCCTCCAAAACGAAATATGCACTCTTATACCCTACAAATGGAGTCAAATCACTTCATAGTTCTTCAATCGATTTTACGGTTCTTCAAATCAGTTCTCAAGGGTTTCTTTGGTTCATACTCTCAGCTTAGATTTCTTCACACTTAAAGTTTCTTCTTTGATTTGGGTTCGATTTTGGGTTCTTCGATTCATCTCCTTTTAGATTTATCTCTGTTAAATACTATTCTTTGCATTCTAAGTCAGATTGATTTGGGTTCGATTTTGCTATGTAAGGAACCTTACAGTTTAAAGTGATTTTGCCTATGGTTATCTTTGTTTGATAATCAGTTAACCTCTTTTGTTCTTTTTGCCTATGGTTATCTTTGTACGCCGAGTGTTGATTATGAATATGCTATTGTAATGTGCATTTTTCGGTTTAGGAAGATATTTCTTCATATTCATTTTCTTTGCTATACCTTTTGTGGCATCATATTGATTTTGAGTTCCTCTATTTGCAGCATCTGTAAGTCTTTGCTCAAATCTAGAGGTTCATTTTATGAAGTTAATCAAACTGCACAGTTAGATAATGAGTGGCTCACAAGTGGTTTATCTAGAAATCTATAGATAATGCTAATTATATTTTATTTAGGTAATGCTTCTATGCATTTCGACTGATGCCCTGACGGATTTATTGTTTGTTTGGGTAAAAATTTCAATAGTACATTGTCGTACGATTGACACTGGACAACAGGTAAGGAAGTCCAAAAGACTATTGTCGTACGACAATAAAGGGATAGTCTTTCTTCAGGCGACCTTGACTAAAACAGTTAAATATCCGTCCAACGAATACCATCGTACGACTTGATTTCAGTTACTAACCTACAATATACATTATGCCATGTTTTAATGCAGGAGTTAAGGATATTTATGACTAAAGATCATAACGGAAGCCTTCATCAATAGCAACGGACATAACGGATATAACGGACGCTATCATTAAGTTCAAAACGATCTCCTCATTAATGTGTAAGATACACATTAAAGATATCCTAACGGAAGAATGCACTATAAATACGAAGAGGAAAACTCACTCAAGGACATCTGATACTCATACCTCAGAAGCTCACAAATTATACTCTCAAGCTTGCTAAATCTCTCTTGAAGTTCATAAAGCCTTCCGCTATTTATCGTACGACGCACGACCGAAGTCTAATTATACACGACGCACGACTGACTTTACTTTATCGTATTGTTTTACATTGTATTACACTTGTAACACCTGTTCTAAAGGACGACGTCCCTGATTGACGTCCATAGTGCACGACGACTCACACTCGTCCGCGGTTTTTACCCATTTTAGGGGTTTTCCGCGTCACCAATTCTCTCGTCTTATTTACTTTATTTTTATTATAGTCGTAAGATTATTGTTGTTACTTTCTTTGGTTGGATCAAGCTCCACATTTACCTTAAATTTTCCTTGTGAGATTTTTGGCATAAACAGTTTGGCGCCCACCGTGGGGCCCCATCCAAAGGAAATCTTCAATAATCTAACGACAGACTAACGTTTTCTCTTAGTGTTTTCTTGTCCAGTTGTTCAAGATAATGGCATTCCAAGGAACTCAAGATCATGTCGTGGCTCAAATGAACATGGAGCTGACAGCTGCTCGTGCTCGTATTGACGCCTTAACAACTCAAGCTCGACAAGCAGCCGAAACCATTGAGAATTTGAGAAACCAAAATGGGAACAATATGATGGGGACTACAAATGCTTATGTTGGTACTTGGAATGTGCCTCCTCCATTACCAAATTATCCTCGTCCGCCATCAATTAACCCTGCAACTTTTATGATTCCAACTATGCCTATGAGCTCTATTCCATTTAATGGATATGCTTCTGACGCCTCACAGCAGAATAGCCTCAATGGGATTGGTTATGTTCCATTGGGCACTTCAAGTGGTGTTCCCTTAGATCCTGTTGCACAAAGATTAAAACTTCTGGAAGAACAAAATGAACGTGTCCTATCAATGTTGGCCAAATTACCGGGGGCAGCAGTTCCAGTCGATGTCGAGCCTCGTACAGGGTTTCAGGCGTCGCCGTTCGTTGACGAGATTGCGTTGGTGGACGTCCCAAAGAAATATAGTATTCCAACCTTCAGTCCAAAGTACTCAGGCGTTACTGATCCAACGGAACACATCGCTCAATACAAGCAACTTATGTGGACTGTCTCAATACCACACCAATTCCAAGAAGTTTGCATGTGCAAAAGTTTTGGGGCGACCTTGACCGGGGCAACTTTACAATGGTTAATAAATCTTAAACCTAAAACTATTGGGTCTTTTGCAGAACTGGTGAATCAATTCACTCAACAATTCGCTAGCAGCCGAAAAATGGAGAAGCAGACAAGCGACCTCTACTATGTCGTGCAGAAGAGTGGAGAGTCCATCCGAAGCTACTTTAATCGGTTTAATGCAGAGATGATTAGTATCCGTAATTGTGATGTAAAAACAGCAATCGAAGCATACAAACGAGGTCTGGACGATAGTTCTGGGTTATATCTTGATCTTACGAAATATCCTCCGGAAACCTTTGAAGACGTACGAGCACGGACACTTGCCCACATGAGGGTCGAAGATGACCTTGCATTCAGAAATAAACATTCGGGCGACCGAAAAAACTTAAGTGTTAAAAAGCCAGACTTCAAACCAAAGTCAACCAATCGATCTGAGCCTACTCGTCAGATTTCAAACGTCAGATTTGAAAAGAAAGGACTGACGACTTCTAAATCTGTCCAGTATCCTAAGGTATCATCTTATGGTTTCCCTGGATCAGCTAAAGACGTCGTCATATCCTTGAAGCAACTTCAGCAAAACATACGATGGCCAAAGAAAAGTGACAAAGACAGTGACAAGAAGGATAAAAATAAATGGTGCGACTTCCATGATGACTTCGGTCATATAACGGAAGATTGTATCGCCTTAAAGAAAGAGTTGTCCTGGCTCAATTCGAAAGGTTATTTACAGGAATTAAAGGAAAAGAAAGACGCACGTCCCACATCCCCAGAGCATGCCAAAGTGATTAATTGTATCACTGGAGGTTCTGATATCTGTGGGACCACTTATTCAGCTGCTAAGAGACATGCCAGTCGTGGTCCTGATGATCGACCAATTCCAAAGGATATACGACTCAAAGAGGACGCATAATTGGAAGCTATGCCCTTAACGTTCGATCAGGCAGATCTCGATGACGTACATCAGAAGCATCATGACGGACTAATTATTCAATTAAGCATTGGGAATTGTCTGACCAAAAGGATACTCGTCGATGGAGGTAGTTCAGCTAACATTATCTTTTTTGATGCAGTGAAAGCAATGGGTATCGACAAATCCGAGATTACACGACGTTCGACCACACTCGTTGGGTTTAATGGTGGAGCGACAAACACCATGGGTGAAATCATACTCCCAGTATATGCTAAAGGAATCAACAGACAGACGAAATTCAATGTCATCGATTGTTCATCAGCTTATAACGTTATTCTTGGGCGACCTTGGATTCATGACATGAAGGCTGTGCCTTCGACATATCATCAAACTTTGAAATTTCCTACGCAATGGGGAGTACAGGAAATCAAAGGCGAAAGAAAGGTTGCTAGGGAATGTTACAAAATTTCCTTGAAGCCCCCGAAACAGACAGTATAGCAATTACAGAACCAGGACGTTCCTGGAACTAACGACGATTATCGCTTGGAAGCTGTCGTCTTAAACCAGGATAAACCTGACCAGATGGTTTACATAGGTTCTACGCTCGACCCTTCTTTTAAAAAACAACTAATTTCTTTTTTGCAGGACCACTATGATTGTTTTGCTTGGACGCACGAAGACATGGTGGGTATTGATCCGAGTATTATTTCTCATAAACTCAACATTGATCCATCATTTAAACCTGTTCAACAGAAAAGGCGAAAATTTGCTCCTGAGAGGAATAAGGTTATCAACGACGAAGTTGATAATTTACTTAAAACAGGAAAAATACGGGAAGTCAAGTATCCAGATTGGCTCGCTAATGTTGTAGTCGTTCAAAAGAAAAATGGCAAATGGCGAGTCTGCATCGATTTCACAGACCTTAACAAAGCATGTCCGAAAGATCCATTTCCATTACCACATATCGACTCCATGGTCGACGCTACGGCAGGACATGAGTTACTCACATTCATGGATGCATATTCTGGGTATAACCAGATATTGATGCATTCAGACGACCAGGAAAAAACAACCTTCATGACGGATAAAGGTATTTATTGTTACAAAGTAATGCCTTTTGGTCTTAAAAATGCAGGTTCGACATATCAACGATTGGTGAATATGATGTTCAAAGAACATTTGGGTGATACTATGGAAGTATACATTGATGACATGCTTGTCAAATCAAAACATGCGGACGATCATATTGGACATTTGAAGCAGTCATTCGACATCTTGCGTGAATACAAGATGAAGTTGAATCCTACGAAATGTTCCTTCGGGGTTCGAGCTGGAAAATTTCTCGGTTATATGGTCACACGACGAGGAATCGAAGCTAATCCAGAACAGATTAAAGCAATTGTTGAGCTAAAATCGCCCAGAAATTTTAAAGAAGTCCAACGTCTTACAGGACGAGTAGCAGCGCTGAACAGGTTTATTTCTCGATCGTCCGACAGGTGTCATTTATTTTACAATGTCCTTCGAAAAAATAAAGGGTTCGAATGGACGGATAAGCATGAAGAAGCGTTGCAGCAACTCAAAAAATACATGATGTCGCCTCCTTTCCTCTCTAAACCTGAGAAAGGTGAAGTCCTTCAACTTTACCTAGCCGTCAGCATTAATTCGGTAAGTGCAGTCCTTATACGAGAAACCGACGGACGACAACTACCGATTTACTATGTAAGTAAAACTCTATTAGATGCTGAAACCAGGTATTCGTCTATAGAAAAACTTTTACTTTCATTAGTCATGGCTGCTAAAAAGTTACGACATTATTTTGAGTCACATCCTATAATTGTGGTAACTAATTTTACTTTAAAATCTGTGTTAAGAAAACCCGAATTAATAGGACGATTAGCTAAGTGGAGTATTTACCTCAGCAATTTTGATCTGGATTTCAAGCCCAAAACAACGATTAAGTCACAGGTCTTAGCCGATTTCATCTCAGATTTTAGTCCAGAACTAGAAAGCACGATGACGTCCGATAAAATTGTGGCAACTTTGCATGACACCATATGGACGCTCGACGTCGACGGTTCAGCAAATATACGAGGCACATGCTTGGGTGTCGTCCTACAGTCCCCACAAGGGGGCAAAATGGTATATTCCATACGATGCGATTTCAAAGCAACAAATAATGAAGCAGAGTATGAAGCATTGATTGCAGGAATCAAAATTGCTCATGAATTGGGGGCAACACATCTGCACATCCGAAGTGATTCATCCTTAGTTGTTAACCAAATCAATGGAGAATTCGCAGCAAAAGATTCAAGGATGATTGCCTATCATAAAATAGTAAAAGAAGAAGCAAAGAAGTTCATTCACTTTGTAATCGAGCAAATACCAAGAGATCAGAACACTCAAGCTGATGCACTGGCCAATTTGGGGTCAGCACTTAGTCGAACGACATTTGACAATATCCCAATAGTTCATCTTGCAACCCCTTCCATCAAAGAGGATGATAATATTTCAGTCGCACCAATCGAAGAAGAAAATTCTTGGTCGGACGACATTCGAAATTTCTTAGAGCACAATCAATTACCCGATGATAAAATGGAAGCAAGAAAAATTAGATTCAAAGCATCGAGGTACGTTATGATCAGAGGACAATTGTATCGACGATCTTCAACTGGTTTGAATTTGCGGTGTATCACCAGCAAGGAACAAGTACACAAAATTTTACAAGATATGCACGATGGTGAATGTGGAAATCACTCTGGAAGCCGCAATTTAGCTAACCGGATATCAAGACAAGGTTACTATTGGCCGACGATAAGACAAGATGCGACTAGGTATGTACAGTTATGCGACGCATGTCAACGACACGCAGGTATGTCTCATAAACCTTCTGAACCTTTACACTCGACTTTGATCCCATGGCCCTTTATGAAATGGGGAATGGATATTGTTGGGAAACTACCACCTGCTCTCGGGCAAAAGGTATTCCTTTTAGTTCTAACTGATTATTTCTCTAAATGGGTTGAAGCAGCGGCTTTTTCCCAAGTCCGGGATAAAGAAGTCGTTTCTTTTATCCAAACTAACATCATTTGCAGGTTTGGAGTTCCATCTGAAATAACGTGCGACAACGGGACACAATTCATCAGTGACCGAACGCGGAGATTTTGTGAAGAGAGAAATATCAAGTTAGTAACATCGACGCCTCGATATCCACAGTCAAATGGTTTAGCTGAGTCGAGCAACAAAACTATCATTAATTCACTTAAGAAACGACTTAAAGCTGCCAAAGGAAGATGGGTGGAAGAATTGCCTTCTGTTCTATGGGCTAATCGTACGACACCTCGTACATCCACAGGACAAACTCCCTTTTCCTTAGTCTATGGATGTGAAGCTGTGTTACCTATTGAAGTACGACTACCAACTTCAAGACATACGTCGATCTAAGTTATGATCTTGACGCCCTAGAGGAACTTCGGGAAACTGCTTACATTCGCATGGCATCGCAGAAGCAAGCTGTTGAACGACATTTCAACAAAAATATCCAAATCAAAGTTTTCCGAGAAGGCGACTATGTCTTACGTCGAGTGTTCCAAAACACTCAAGAACTCAACGCAGGTAAACTTTCCATTAAGTGGGAAGGCCCTTATCAAATCTCTGGCGTCGTGGGTAAAGGGGCTTATAAGATCCAAACCCTTGATGGTCGAGATATCCCACGAAGTTGGAATGCAGTTCATTTAAAGAGGTATTTCTTTTAAATTATGAATTCTTTTTCTTAGATTATTTCTTAAAAATATTACTAACTTAAGCATCGGAGGGTCGTTGGTCAAACCAACGACCACCACGCTAACAATGATCTTCGCAGGGACGCACGACTTAACTAAAATTTCCATGACAAAGTAATACTCATGTGATAGCATGGAGATGGTTAGTTTTGATTATTATTAAAAGTTAATCTTTTACATTTGACTCTTAATATATAAATTTACATATTACGATTGCATTCGTTTGATTTTGAAGTTCAATTGATTCCATTATAGCATGTTTATGAGTAATGGTTTGGTCGAATGTATATAATGATTTTTATATCTTCTTGACATGCTTTTGGAAAAATAAAGCAAGTGACGAGCATTGATAAACAAAAGAAACTTTTTTCATTACTAAAAAAATTACAAATATAAGAGACGACCACAGACAACCGACTCTTATTTGTAATTCTAAATAAAAGTAAATTAGGAAGGAGGAGCGTCAGATTGTTCTTGTGTGACGTCCGTCCTCACTACCGGCTCCTCTTCTCCTCCTTCGCTTCCTTCCAAATCATCGTCCTCGTCGAGATCCCTCTCAGTCCCCACCTTCTCAAGGTAAGTCTTAAGCTCTTCAGCAGCCGACTCCATGGGATTCTTCCCATTCAGATGACGTCTCATCAAAGCAGCCCTGGCTGTGAGACGAGAAAAAGCTTCAAGCTGTTGATTCTCTTCTTCTAAATCTTTGACATCACCCTCTAAGCTTTCAACTTTCTTGAGAAGGGACCTGATTTCATCAGCAGAGGCAGCAGCAGCAGTAACGGCCTTTATCTTCTCCACCTCCAGCTTGGACGTTGAGGCCTCAAGTTCAAGGACGTGATCCCTGAACTTTATCGCCTCACCTTGAGCTTCGACAAGTTTGGTCTTGAGACTCTCGACCTTCTTCTTCTCGATCTCAACCGCCTCTAAGGCAACCTTCTCCCTTTCAAGAGCTTCGTCAGCCCTTTTCTTGACGTCGGGAAAGGATGCCCTAAGACCTTCCGTCTGAGCAAAGAAGCTCAAGCAAGCTTGGAAAGCCTGTATGACAGAAAGAAAAAGTTAGTAGTAAGAAAAATGAACAGAGTAAAAAATAATTAAAGACGTACCATGAAGGAAAGACCAGCAGCATGCGCTCCCGTATCCTCGACCCTAGACTCCTTGTATCGATCATAGAAGGTCGGAAGAAGGAATTTTCCCAAATGAGGAAAAATGACGTCCCTCTCGAGGACGTCATTTGCCATGAAGTCAGATGGGAGAGTGACTTTGAATGTCGTCTCTCCCACCTTCTCCTTATTCTTTTCTTCCTTTGAAGAAGAAGAAGTGGGCTTATTAACACCCGACACCCCCGATGGGGGAATGTCCTTCGTCACCTGAGTCGAGCCTCCGAGCTCGACACCAGAAACGGTTCCCTTCGTCGGTGACGCCCCTGGTAGGGACGTCATAGTAACATCGCCCGTCTTTTTAGGCGAAGATCGAGGTTGCTTGCCTCGAATCCGTTTGGGATCCAACCCCGCAGAAGGAGCAGATCGTTTCTTCGATTTCTCTCTGCCCTGACGGGCAAGCTCCAGTTGTTCGGCCCGTCTTTGAGCAGCCGACTTTGTAGATGAATCTTCTGGACGAAATGAAAGAGTTAGAAAAGACATAAAATGCAAATCACGAAAAAGACGTCAAACGACATACCAGTCATCTCTTCTTCTCTCTTTTCTTCTCTTCTCTCTTCTCTCTCCTCTCCTTGATGAGAACCTTCAACGGATGGAACCTCCGCAACGAAAACGACTTCGTCTTCTTCTTCGTTCGACCGAACAGAAAAAGAACGGTCAGCGATACTCTTTTCCAAGATCCTTTGAACCTTGTTTAAAGAATCTCTATTTGGCTTCACCTTAGTGAAGTCAATCACTGCAAAACAAAGAAAAAACATTAAGCTAAAACACACGAATAAAAACGCACGAATAAAAACGCACGACAAAAACGCCCGACGAAATAAGAGAACCTACCCGACTCATTCCATCCGGATGAGAACCATTGGCTATCCTCATCGTTTAAGGATGCCACTTGGAGGAAAACATAATGACGTTTCCAACCACGGTCATTCACTGCAGTATTTTGCACCAATACAGTGTCTCCCTTCGTTCGAGGGAACAAACTATATCTATGATAGTTATCTGCTTTAACGCTGTAAGCTGCTAGAAGGTCATTCAAATTGAATGGAACCTCCCAGTCGGCCGTAAGACGATCGACCACTTGGACAATTCGCCAGAATTGAGGCATTAATTGTCCAGGCGATAAGTCGAATGCATCTAAAAACTCCCTGATTAAGGGAGTAAATGGCCACGAAAAACCTATTTTGAAGGGATATTCGTATAAAACGCCATACCCCCTCGGCACTTCATCCGGTCGTAAATCCTCTGGCGTTACTAGATTAACACCCTCAGGAATCTTAGCTAAATTCTTAAAATACTCTAAGTTTTCTTCTTCTTTGAAAACACTAACAGGTTCACTCGACATTTTGAAATCAGAAACACTCACAGTGGCTTTCCAATAACTAAGACAATCCCAAGCTTTTCTAGGTTTCTTAGCTAAGGATTTCTTATACATAAATCGACACAGAAAGGACTCAGAAATCGTACCTTAAATAGTGTTCTAAACCTCAAAGTTAGAACGGAAAAGATTCTGATCGCTCGGAAATCTCGCCGGAAGTGTATATTTTCCAAAGAATTGTAAGCGTAAGAAAGGAAAGGGTTAGCAACCTTCCTTATTTGTATCGTAAATTTGGAAACTGAATCGACCGAGGAAATAGATCGCCAGTCGTCGTTTGACACGTGTCACTTTTTTCAGAAGAAATACTCGAGTATGTCCTTCCAAAATTCGACACCTGTCTGAAAATTAGCTGTCATCGTTTTCTTATGCAAACGATGACGTCATTATCTAGTTAGAAAAGAACTAATTTGATTCTAATCGAAAGAATCGCGTTTCCCTCTACAACACGTGTTTTGATTTTAAATTTAAATTTCAAAAATTGCCGCTTGAATTTTAAATTTGGGGGCAAACTGTTTGGGTAAAAATTTCAATAGTACATTGTCGTACGATTGACACTGGACAACAGGTAAGGAAGTCCAAAAGACTATTGTCGTACGACAATAAAGGGATAGTCTTTCTTCAGGCGACCTTGACTAAAACAGTTAAATATCCGTCCAACGAATACCATCGTACGACTTGATTTCAGTTACTAACCTACAATATACATTATGCCATGTTTTAATGCAGGAGTTAAGGATATTTATGACTAAAGATCATAACGGAAGCCTTCATCAATAGCAACGGACATAACGGATATAACGGACGCTATCATTAAGTTCAAAACGATCTCCTCATTAATGTGTAAGATACACATTAAAGATATCCTAACGGAAGAATGCACTATAAATACGAAGAGGAAAACTCACTCAAGGACATCTGATACTCATACCTCAGAAGCTCACAAATTATACTCTCAAGCTTGCTAAATCTCTCTTGAAGTTCATAAAGCCTTCCGCTATTTATCGTACGACGCACGACCGAAGTCTAATTATACACGACGCACGACTGACTTTACTTTATCGTATTGTTTTACATTGTATTACACTTGTAACACCTGTTCTAAAGGACGACGTCCCTGATTGACGTCCATAGTGCACGACGACTCACACTCGTCCGCGGTTTTTACCCATTTTAGGGGTTTTCCGCGTCACCAATTCTCTCGTCTTATTTACTTTATTTTTATTATAGTCGTAAGATTATTGTTGTTACTTTCTTTGGTTGGATCAAGCTCCACATTTACCTTAAATTTTCCTTGTGAGATTTTTGGCATAAACATTGTTAAACCCAATCTTTGTGTTGGTGTATGGCCTTTGTTTATGCACAATATGTAAAGTTTATATTTGTCAAATATTTATTGCAACGTTTAGAGAAACTTAATCATAGACATCCATATTGATGGTGCAGATTCTAGGTTGACAAGGGGATAGACATTTTGGTATTTTGTTGTGTAATGTGTATGAGGAACTTTTCCACATATTATTTTAATCATTTATTATTTTAATCATTTTGTGATTGATAACTGATTAGTTTTTTTTACTTAGACAAAGTGTTCGTAACACTTAGCACTTCTATATACCATCCAAATATTGATGCAGGAAGACGAATCTGTCTTGATATTCTTAACCTCCCTCTAAAGGTGAGCAAATTAATGATTTTTTTAACTTCAAATAGATTGTTAAATGAGGTGTGGAAAATTGGTATTAAAGTTAGCTTCTTAAATGTTAATTTTTTTTCTTATTACAACAAAATACCATTAGAAGTTTGATCCAAACTTCACAAACATATTTGATATAGTGAAATTTATAATACATCAAGCTTATGCATGTGTTAATAATGAAAAACTTTCTTAGATTGAACCATTAGATAGTTTCTTGAAACTGAACATTCCGTTCTTGATATACCATGGAACTAAAAGCATGTATATAATGATATATCAAAACCTTATTCTATGTCAAATTGTCTTAATCTGTATAGAAACTTCTTATGCTTGTTTTTACTGTTTTTTTTCGCCAATTTGCCATATGCTTTTGTAAGATCCCACATTAGTTTGGGAGGGGAACAAAAGTTGTCTTATAAGGGACTCGATACCTCCTCTAGCTACCAGACACGTTTTAAAACCGTGAGTCCGGGTGTGTGGACAAAGCGGACAATATCCGATACGGTTGACCTGAGATGTTATTGTATCAGAGCCGGGAGTCGGACTAGTGTGCCAGCGAGGACGCTGGGCTCCCAAGGGGGTGGATTGTAAGATCGTACATTGATTGGAGAGTGGAACGAAAGTTGCCTTATAAGTGACCGGATACCTCCTCTACCAGACGCTTTTTAAAACCGTGAGTCCGGGTGTGTGGACAAATCGGACAATATCTCGTACGGTTGGCCGGAGATGTTATAGCTTCTTTTGGAGACTCTATTAGCAAGTGTATAAAGATTGTTGTTGTATTCTGTTTTTGCTTTCAAGTTGGTGTTTTGAAGGTTGTGTTCATTTTGCAAGTGATTGCCGATAATGTTGGTGATAACTTTTGGTTTCACGAAATGAAGATTAAGATCATCATATGTATTGGGAAGCCAAATTATCTAAAATCAATGGCATTTTTCTATAGCAGAAAGTTCTCTCCTTAGATTCTTCTGTTGTATCTGCATTTTGTGAAGCCCTAAATTTTGAGCCAAATGATCGTGTAAAGCCAAACAGAAAAGGGTGTAACAGACGTTTGTGTATGGTCGTATGTATGCTTTTGGTCAGCAGCAAAAGGAGTCGTGTGTTAATGGACAAATATAGCTCTTGTAGTATGTTGTCACCGCTGCAACGTGCGCGGAAGTTATCTGTTTTGATGTATTTCAATGAACGAATATAGGCCTCTGATTATTTAGTTATCAACTAGCAATATTTGGCAGGTGTATGTAATTAAAGCCATCAATTTGTAGGCTTAGAAGGCAGATTGTATATGAGGTGGTAAAAATAACCACACCACATTCTTATGCAATACATGATCTTTATCTTCAGGGTAAGTGCTTACAGGGTATTACATTCACTTACCTTATCATATAACATTTCCGACCATCAAAATTTATTGTTGGTAAGCGTTTAAAACCCGGTAAGTGCTTACAGGGTAAGAGTCATTTCCCTCCCTTACCTGGTAAGACTCTCGGTCCTTATTATGGCTCTTACCGGGTAAGATTCTAAGTAGTTTTCATGTTCAATAGGTAAGGACTGTAAGGTAAGTGATACCGATAAACGCTTACCCGAAAGTTTTTTATAAACGACCCCCTTAGATGATGTCTCACTTGGCTTACATTTATAATATATTTTTAGTAGGAAATTGCTCCACAGTTAGTTTTTATGGTTCAACATGGTAAGAGACTTAAAGAGCCGTTTACCAAAACGCTTACCCGCTAAACACTTACGGATAAGATTCACCGCTCTTGTTAACTTTTCTAAATGCAACAATCTTACCCAGTAAGCACTTACCGGTAAGAGTAGTCACCCTACTGGGTAAGATTCTCGGACCTTCCAATGTTAATCAGATAAGGTAAGTGACCCATAAATGCTGACCCTTAATCTTATGATTGGCAAATCATATAAACATGGTTTGAAAGATTTATATATATAATATATAGATAGCATTATTTTCTTATGAAGTCTGCTAAAAATTTTAGCAGTAAAGGAAATAAACTTTAGGATCACATGAGTTATTCGGTTCCAGTTTCACCCTTATATTATATGCATTGCATTCATTGTGATGCGGGAATGAGATAGTCATATGCATCCCAAAGGACATGTGGAAGACACCATATAGCTGGTATATATATATATATATATATATATATATATATATATATATATATATAGTTATCATCTCAAATGGAATTGCAGATGCTTGTGTATTTTAATCAATTTAACATAAAATACACGTTTTAATATGATTATTTTAACTTATTCAAACTTTTTATTCAACGTAATAAAACAAACAATGTCAAATTTTCTTGAAGTCAACTTGTCAGATTTTCCTTTGCGAGAAACGGAGACTAGTAGACCCGACAAAAACTGATACGACACGCTAACCCGACACGAACTCAACACAAAATAAACGAGTTTGAGTTTAACTAAACGGGTTGACACGACATGACACGAAAATTAAACGGGTAAGGTCAGGATCAAAATTTTCAACACGAAAATGACCCGAATAACCCATTTATATATATAGGGGCTTAATCAAATGAGAACTGAGTAGTTTGTGATAAATGTGAGATCCAATTTCAACCAATCAATTATTTATATTAATTTCTTTATTTAATTAACAAATAAAGGGTGACTTAGTAATTTTCCTAATTAAAATTTAAAATTAATTAAACGAAATCTAAATTTATATTTTAGGAGTAATCTTCACAATATAGTTACCATATTTTTCTCAATCAAATTGGTTATTTGATAGGGAAATTAATTAAAATGACCGTATTTGAAACCCGTATTATCAAAATGTCCTAAATCTCGTTGGGTTTGCCAAAATACCCTTTTTGTCCGGGATTTCACTGTTCATCCCGGCCCTAACCCCGGGATTTCACTGTTCATCCGGCCATAACCCCGAGATTGATCCTTTTTTGGTCCGAATCACCCTAACCCCGGGATGGGTCTCATCCCGGCCCTATATCCTGGACAAAAGGGGTATTTCGGCAAAGTTATCGAGATTTAGGGCATTTTGGAAATACGGGTTTCAAATACGGTCATTTTAATTAATTTCCCTATTTGATATCTCTTTTTCACGTCATCCACCTTTCACATTGACACCATCAAATTTAGAAGCCATATTTCTTCCATTTTCTCCGTTGTGATTTCTTCCTAAACTCGTCGGAAATTGCAATCATTGATCCCAACACCACCACTGACTCACTGAACTAACCAGCGACTCTACTTCTTCTTTGTATTTTTCTTGATTCTTCCCATCGCCCTTTTTCATATCTTCGGTGAAAACGACGACTTCTTCTGTCACCATTCATTGTCGTTTAATCTCTACTCTTTTCTGCAGCTTTGAGATTTTCTCTATGGTACTTTAATCTTTGCTATACGAGTATTCTTCAAGCTTTGATCGCTCCTTGAAGAGCCCTCTTTGTTCTTCTATATAGGAATTGTATCTCCTCATTTCGCACACTCCCTCCCTTTTTGATGCGAATATGATAATATGATAACAAATCGGTTTTAAGGAGTTACTGTTCGTGGAACATCAACAAATGATGGCTCCATTTTCCATCTTGTATGTTTACACACCACTTGCACATAAATATTAGTTCAAAATACCAATTCTTACTTCAAGACAAGCCGTAAACTTATGATCCAGACGGTAAAATATGTTAGATAATGAAGTTATCAACAACTCCAAACCTAGCTTTTGTTTGTCCTCAAGCAAAAATTGGCGTAAAGAAATATACTCATGATATAACAAGCAAACTTATGAAAGTGATGGGTTTTCGAAAGGGGATGTATGAACAAGTACTTTAGCTATTGAAAACAAGGAAATATAGATACAAAATTAATAAGAATCAAGATACGCTCTTTAACTTGTTGATTAAACTGAGCATAGACAAAACAATTATTGACATGAAACTCTTATCAAATACATACTTATTAAGATCAACTTCATCATATACACAACTAGTGGAGGATTTCGCTTCGACCCTAGCCTCGCAGGGTGCTCTCTTAACACTTGAGTCCTAGGTTCACACTTATCACAAACACATGCGGGAGAGTTAATGTACAACAAAATAGCAAGATCATTCGCATGTGATAGTATAGAAACACATTGTAGTCAAATAAGATCTCATAAAAGGAAATGAGTAGTAAGATATGAATCAAACATGTATTACTCATAATATAACTCTTTCCAACAGATCAATCGGGACTTTAAGGGATATAACATGGTTTAGGGTAGTGGAATAGAAAGAATGGTCAAGGCACAATTAGTCTTAAGTGCATCAAAACTAATAGTGGCTCTACATTTTTCGTCTTCCTTTATGCGATTTGTATGAATCTACCTTCCACGCATCTAATGCAAGACTTTCACCTATCATGACTATACACCAACTTGCTTAAAGAACAGGCAAGTGTTATTCTGGATTTTTTTTATTTGACTAAATAAACTTTTCATGCTTCATTGATTCGCTTCCCAAACTGTTCCTGGCACCATTTGCCATCTCTCTTAATCCATGATGCACTTAGACTACGGGCGGGTAAGTGTATCCGGCTAGATTATGGTATTTAGGCTTTAGTAATGGCCGCAAAGTGGGTAGGGGGTTACACATCAATAAAGGGTAAGAAGAAGGGGAAATATATGATAGACCAAAAGAAAGTGCACATATAGCCCGATACCATATCTCAAGGTCCACATAATTTCACAAATAATACACATGTTTTCATTTGAAGATTAATCGTTACTACTCAATGCAAGAACAAATGAGATCAAGTATCAAAGATGAAAGAAATGAAATGTGTATGAAGATGGTAAACAAAGTTAAAACATCTCTTAGAATTGATGGCATTAAAGCTCAAAATCTCACTAGGGTAATCTCTACTAATGTCGACAATTAATGTACACAACTACTTTATCTCTCTATAAACATGATTCAACAACACGTATGTAACACCCGGAAATTCTCAAGGTAAGTATTTGTTTCCTTTAATTCATTAAATGTGCCTATGTGAATATATGAGCCTTTGGATGCTAATTTGTCGTAGAGCATATATGTTTTATTGCTATTTCTAACTAAGGTTATACTAGTACTAGTTGGGAGCTTAGACGTGTGAGGAACCTGTCGAAACAGCAAGCTCACTGTGATCGGCGACAATGCCGGCGACAATGCCCTTGGGCAAAGTCGCGGTGGGGGAGGTGCCCGCGGTACGACCCCGGCGACAATGACCCTCGCGATTGTGACCTTGGCATTCTCGCCTGTCACAATCGCCGACTTGGTACCGAGAGGTATAGGAACTCGGCGACTATGCCCGCGACAATGTCACATGGCAAAGTCGCCGGGCAAGGTCGCCCGCGACGTCCAGTCTTTTGTTTTTAACCCAAATCTGATGCCTCACTTCTCACTTCTTCATTTGAAATCGGGAACTCTCTCATTTGGGCGATTTTTGGGCATTCAAAACACATACACATTTATTGCTAGGGTTTGAGGTTGTTGGGGGTGATTCTTGGCTCATCAAGTCTCATCCAAGTGCATTTATTGAAGATCCTCATCAAGTCATTCCTCTCTTACATCAAGTCTCATCTTCAACATCTAGGGTTTTCTTCTTTTCTAGGTTTTGGTACAAAACCTAGATAGTGAGTTTACTAATCTTTTGTTAAAATTAGATACACATCATTATCTTCTACTTGTTGATGTCAATGCATATCTCAAATGTTCATATTTAATGTTTCAAGTATTTTGGGGGGTTTTTACCCATGGATTTATGTATATGGAAGTTACCATGTGTTATATGTGCATATCTTGGTTTGTTGATGATTCCTTTTTGGAATGCCTTTTTGCGACCTTACATTCTCACGAAGTATTTGGATGGATATTATGTCATATGTTGGATTTACATGATTAGGATGGTTATAGTGTGTTCTTGGTGGAGATCTGAAATGTTGACGGATTGAAACACATCTTGAGACCTCCTAAAAGCATTATGTGGACGAACCAAGTCTGTGATTCACTATAGGAATGTAGGTGGGTGACATTTGGAGAATTTCCTAAGGTGGGTAGTCTCTTATGTACCTAGACCTTCGCCGTCAAGGAATTTCCTAAGCGGTAGTCCCCGGTGCGTGTCGGGCCTTTGGGTTGCCAGAGAAAGTGGCTTCAAGGTGCATTGCCTCTTTGGGTGAATCGGATTGGAGATATGGGTCGCTCCCGTTGACTCCACATCTACGTAATTAATTGTTTAACCGCTGATAAGAACTGTAAATGTTTTTTGACATGTTTTTACTTGTTCAACTCACTAGGCTTTTTGGCCTAACACTTGTTTGGTGTCGATGTGTATCTCAGGTGTTAGCGGTGCTGCTCCTAGGCAAGTTTAGATGCTTTGGGCGAGAGCTTGGGGATACGACTTTTGGATGATTTTGAGAAGCCTTGGGTTTATAGATGACACCCTTTTTGTAATCTCTTTTCTAGTTGTAGAAATTAGATTAGTTGTGTCGGTCCAACAATACTTATCAAGTTTATAGAAACAACAACACAATATGATTACCAACCTGTATTGATTATAACAAACGAGTTACAAGGTTGATCGATTAAGCTTTGATTGTGTTCTCTATGATTTTCTCTCAAATACACCTTGATGTGTGTGTTTGTGTGTGTGATCTATGATCTGATCTTGTTAGAGAAGAGATATTAGAGACATAAAACCTACCAAGTGTGTTGAACACTCTAACTAACTTAATATCTAGATATTTGATCTAGATATTAAATCTAATAAACTAAGTTACTAGAAACTAACTAATAACTAACTAAACTAAATAAATAACAAAGTTAACTAAATATCTAACAAACTAGATATTAAGTTAACTATTACAATAACAAACAATTACATTGAATTACATTGACATTTATTACAAATAGACATAGACTTTATTATCGAGAGTCGACGTTCCGGCTTTAGCTTCAGATTGCGATCTTCAGTTTGGATGATCTGGAATCCAATGAGACTGTGGTCTAACAATCTCCCCCTTTGGATCAAGATCATTTAATAAAAAGATTTATCCAATTCAGTCTTCTTGTTCAGCTCAGAAGATGCAATCTCTTTCTCTGAAATCAACATGTCTTCAATCTACTTTCTTTAGAAGAATTCAGTCTTTGACGTGATTCTTGAAACATGTGATCTTTGCCATTTCTTGTGTAGTCATTCTCCCCCTTTTTGATGTTAAGTGCAACGACTTCATCAAAATTTGTTGTAAGAAATGTCAATTTTGCGAGTAGAGCCCCTGATTCGTCAATTCATAAGAGATTCATCCAGATCTTTGCAAATCCAGACAAATTAGATATGTAACACCTGAAATCAACTAATGAATCAGTTATCATGCTTGTTAGTAACACTAAGTCACTGAGTGTAACGAATACACATTGGAAAGGAGCTGTTTTGATGTTGACTCCCCCAGGGCTTCCATCTAATCATCGAAACACCACAAAGGTTATTTCTATAAACGTTATGACAAAGAAACTAATTCCTTGTGTGTTCGTGCTTGTGTTTGAAAGAATTAAGCACGAATGATTGCTTATTGGCTCAAAATTGTGTAAACCACTGAGACAATAGTAAGTTAAACACAGACTCAATGTGGATGATTGAAGTGCGAAGGTGGGGCAGACTTCTTTCTTTTCAATATCTAGATTTTCTGAATGAAAATCAGATAGCATATGTGTTGCATCCCCTTTGAAAATGAAACATTTTCTATTTGAGAAGAAAATGAGTAGATGGTGAGGTTTGATCAAGAGTTGGCATGGGTTAGTTGCTTGTTTCAATAATGATCACCAAAGAATTGTGAATCACTAGAATTGTGGCTACCCGACTCAGAAAAAGTTGGTGCAGAGTTGTGATATTCTTTTAACTCTGTTCTCACACGCTCTTTCTTTTAAACCTTTTGCTTTCTCTAATCACACTCATTCCTTTTCGCTTGCACACTCAAACACTAAGGATTTAACTTCATGGGTAGAAATCACTGGTTAATGTGATTCCATTGAAGTTGTGTTAATTCCTAGCACAATGATTCTTTGTTTTCCTAGATGCACGTGATGCTCAGATTGGTTTAACTATTTCAGTTAAAGCACAATTTAGATCATGAAAACATTTAAAATACACTTCCAAAATATAAAATCTGTTGAAAAATCGGGAAGTGGTTTGAACATTAAAAACAATGTTTTCGATGATTGAAAGTTGTCCTTCTTTCAACCATATATGAGATGAAGATTTGGAATTATACCTTTACATACGATCTTCCATCTCATGAAGCTAAGCCTTAAGTCATAGAAATATGAACTTGTAAGCTTATCTAAAAAATTCTGCAAAAGTCTAATGTCAAGTCAAAGTAATAGTTATTCACTTATATTGAAAAGACAAAAAGCAGTAAAACTGTTTAAAGTATGAGTCCTGATCTGAAATAATCAGAAGTCATATCCGTACTCCCTTTTTGACTTGAAGAGCTCCCCCTAAAATCTTGCATTACAAAAAAAAAATTGACATTTTAAAAGGTATATGCAAATTTTATGAGCTCCCCCTCGAAGTAATATTGACCAGATGTCAATTTCTTCTCATACTCCCCCTTGGATCATGAACATATGATAGAATGGCAGATATCAATCAGAGTTAAGAATGAAGAAATGATGAATAAGTATACAATTAGAAAACTTTTATAGGTAATTACTGATTATACTTTGAGATTTAGCATACCAAGCTTCGAGACTAGAAAGGTAAACCTCTTTTCGTCTAAAGGTTTGGTGAACAAATCAGCAAGTTGATACTCAGTCTTTACAAAGAAAAGTTCAATTGTTCCTTTCTCTACATTATCCTTGATAAAATGATACCTGACGTCTATATGCTTTGTCTTCGTGTGTTGAACAGGATTCGCCGTTATTGTGATGGCGCTCTTGGAATCACAGTATATCGGGATCTTATTGAAGTGGAAACCGTAGTCGCGCAATTGAGTTCGCATCCATAAGACCTGAGAACAGCAGCTAGCAGCAGCTACATATTCTGCTTCGGCCGTAGAAGTTGAAACACAAAGTTGCTTCTTTGATCCCCAACTTACTAATTTGTCACCGAGGAACTGCACATGTCCTGACGTGCTCTTCCTGTCTAACATACAACCTGCATGATCTGCATTTGTGTAGGCTGTTAGTTCAAAACTAGTATCTTTAGGATACCACAGACCAAGATCTGCAGTGCCCTTCAGATACCTAAAGATGCGCTTCACAGCAGACAAATGGATTTCTTTAGGATTGGCCTGATATCTTGCACATAAGCACGTTGAAAACATTATATCTGGCCTACTCGACGTAAGATACATTAAAGAACCTATCATCCCTCGATAAGTCCTAATATCAACAGCCTTTCCCGAAGGATCGCTGCCAATCTTAGTACCTGGTGCCATTGGGGTACCAATCGGTTTAGAATTTTCCATTTGGAACTTTCGAAGAATATCCCTAATGTACTTTGATTGATTGATAAAGATACCCGTAGAAAACTGTTTTACTTGTAAACCGAGAAAGAAATTCATCTCTCCCATCAAGTTCATTTGAAATCTAGACACCATAAGGTTTGCGAAGTTCTTACAGTACTTAGTATTTGTAGAACCAAAGATAATATCATCTACATAGATTTGAATTAAAATGATATCGCCTTTTTCCTTTTTAATAAACAAAGTGGTATCAACCGTACCTTTGGAAAACCCAGACTTAACTAGAAAAGTGGAAAGGACATCATACCAGGCTCGAGGTGCTTGTTTCAGACCGTAGAGTGCTTTGTCGAGAACGTAAACGTGATTTGTCTTCTCTTGATTGACAAATCCCTCTGGCTGAGAGACGTAGACTTCCTCCTTCAGAACTCCATTGAGGAATGCTGTCTTCACGTCCATTTGAAAGACCGTGAAGTTCTTGTGGGCTGCGTAGGCTAGAAACATTCTGATTGCCTCTAATCGCGCCACAGGAGCATATGTTTCGTCATAGTCTATTCCTTCCTCTTGTCTGTATCCTTTGGCTACTAGTCGTGCCTTGTTTCTGATGACAGTTCCATCTTCGTCTTTCTTTATCTTGAAAACCCATTTCGTACCTATAATGGTTTTACCTTAAGGTTTCAGTACGAGTCTCCAGACTTTAAGTGCATCAAACTGATTTAGCTCTTCTTGCATTGAGATCACCCATTCTGGATCAGCAAGAGCTTCTGATACTCTTGTTGGCTCAATCTTGCTCAGAAAGGAGTCATGCATGCACATGTTCATTGATGCTGACCTAGTTTGCACCGGTTTTGATGGATCGCCTATGATCTGGCTTATCGGATGCTCTTTGGTCCATTTATGTTCATGAGGCAATGGATTATATGAATGTATGTCAATTGTGTCATCTATAAATCTACTTGTACCTTCTTCGGTTTGTTCATGAGGAGTGATTTCAGTTGAAGTGGCAGGTTCAGAAGGCTCAGCAGGTACAGCTTGTTCTGGCTGTAGATTGATCTGTACAGAACATCCTACTGTTTCAGCTACTTCTGTCTCGTTCTGATTTGTCACTTCTTCAACTGTTGGAGTCGGCATTTGAATTGTTATCTCTTGTTGAATCGGGGCATTTGATTCAATTGGAACATCTGAACTGGTTGGATGAGTAGACGTTAAGTCTTCCATCCTGTCAACCACAACATATTTCTTTACATTAGATCCGAGATATTCATCATAAAACAATTCAAATAATAAATCTAAATCAGATAAATGGTTAGTTGAAGTTGAAGCTTCGTCTGATTTAGTATGTTGAGACGTAGGTTCTGGACTGAGTTGCCCAGAAGTTAGTACTCCGGTTATAACGGGTTCTGAACGTTGTTGTTCGGAAGCCATATCTTCATCAAAGGAGACGTTGACGCTTTCAATCACCGTCTTTGACTTATTTAGATAGACACGATATGCAGTTGAAGTCGAGGAATATCCAATGAAGATTCCTTCATCTGCCTTAGCGCTGAATTTGTTGAGATTCTCCCTATCGTTTAATACGAAACACTTACATCCAAATATATGGAAATACTTGATTGTAGGTGTTCTGTTGTTGATTAACGCGTAAGGAGTCTTCTTGAACCTTCGATGAATCATGGATCGATTCTGTGTGTAGCACGCGGTCGAAACAGCTTCTGCCCACAAAAACAGAGGTAAGTTGGAATGACTTAGCATAGTACGAGCAGCCTCGACTAGCGTTCGATTTCTTCTTTCAACTACTCCATTTTGTTGAGGCGTTCGAGCAGCAGAGTATTGATGTGAAATCCCGACAGATTCGAGATATTCTTCAACTTTGTTGTTCTTGAACTCTGTGCCGTTGTCTGTTCTTAGAATCTTGACCGGTTTTTGCAGATTCACCTGGGTCGTTTTCAGGAACGTAATGATAACATCAGGTGTCTCATACTTTGAACGAAGAAACTTGACCCATGTGTATCGCGAATAGTCGTCCACGATCACGAGTATGTACTTCTTGCCACCTAAGCTTTGAGTGCGCATTGGACCGCATAGATCCATATGCAATAACTCTAAAGGAGCTTTTGTACTTGGTTCAGGCTTCGGTTTATGAGGTGCCCTATTCATCTTCCCCTTTTCACAAGCTGCGCATAGATGTTCTCTTTCATATTTCGGCTCTGGAAGTCCTTTGACGAGCTTTCCATTGACCAGATCGTTGATGTACCGAAAGTTGAGGTGAGAAAGACGTCGATGCCATAACCAACTTTGGTGCATCGAAGCTTTCGATAGTAGACAAACTTGCTTGTCAGTCTGGACATCAGATAAATTGATTGTGTAGAGGTCTGATTCTCGTTTACCGACCAAAAGTTCTTCGCCTTCTTCATTGCGAACGGAACATCTTTTGGCTTTGAAGTTGACCTCTAAGTCTTTGTCACAGAACTGGCCTATGCTGAACAAGTTGTGTCGTAAGCCTTCTACATAGCTCACCTTCTTGATAGTGACATTGTCATGTTGTACATCACCGTATCCCATGATTGGAGAAAATTGGTCGTTGCCAAATCTTACTGTTCCACAATATTTTTCTTTAAAGTTGGACAGTATCTCTTTTTGCCCTGTCATGTGCTTTGAACATCCGCTGTCCAAGAACCATGTATGACAAGTCTGCATAAGAGAAAATAACATAATTTAGATTTTCGTATGACAACATTGGAATTTACACTTTGATTCTCGAAGTGTGGGTCTTGAACTGATCTGTTCAAAAGCCTATTTCGACTTTGATGTTCGGGTTTTGAACTGCATTATCCAAAAACCTAATTTTGACATTGAAGAACGAGTCCTGATCTGTACATAATCAGAAGTCGCTTCTCTTTAAGCTTTGTGTGCCTGCAACACAGATTTAGCCTTAGGTACCCACTGGAATTTGGGTCCTGCTGTGTTAGCACAAGTTTTTGGTATCCATTTCAAATTGGATCATTTGTTCTTTTTAAAAGCATGAGAGTTGGTATGAGATGAATGCACATGGTAATTTCCAAACCAATCTCCAGAATCTTGACAAGTAATAGAAACATGTTTATTATAGATAGAGGACTTTCCAGCAGATAAAGATAGCTGAAATAATTGCTTCATTGTATATTGTTTACGAGAAACAACAAGTTTTGGATTCAAAATAGCAATTTCAGCAATCACAACATCTTTAGTAAGCGAAGTCTTATTACAATTAACACTACTAGACGATAAAACGGCCTTGTCAAGCTTCCGTTTTGGTTGCCATTGAGAATGGGCTCCAGGTCTTGACTTGCTCATATCTGAAACATGTAAAACTGGTGAGTTAGACCTTTGAACAACAACTGGATGCTTCTTCTTAGAATTACCAGTAGTGGTTGGTTTCTGTGAATGCTGAGATATTTTCTTACCTTTAGCACTCTTAGCGTTCACAGAGACTGATTTATCAACGAAAGCTTTCGTTGATTTTGCAATGAACACAGGCAAACTGGTTTTTCTTGAAGTTTTCTTAACAAAAGATGCATGGTTAGGAAGTTTCACATTAAAATCAATTTGTTCAAAACAACCATCTAAACCACCGTCAGAATTAAGAAAATTAAACTCTTCGTTTGATGAACCAAACATGTCATCAGAAGTAGAAGCCTTTGTAAAAACAACATTTTTCATAACAGTTGAAAAAACCTTTTGTTGAATCTCAATCATAAGTTTTTCATCTGATAAAGAGTTCTCGAGTTGAGAAATTTTACTTTCTAGCACGAGAGAAGGGACATAAATTTTACCTATAACAGGCTTTGCCTCCATTTCTTTTTCAGAATAACTTTGAAAGTAGTCAGTTGAAAGATATTTCTTTTCATCATTTGGATAGTCATAACTATTATTCAACTTTGCATAATAAAATGGAGCGTGAACTTTAGTTGACTTCATCCGTTTTTCAAATTCATTAGCTTCATCCTCTTCTGATAGTTTAGTATTGAAAACTTTAAATGAGTCGATTCGGTGAGAAACAAGCATAGAGGTATAGTCATAAAGTGCAGGCACTTCTCTTATACCCTTTTGAAGATGTTGAGGTTTCACATAACCTATTCCCCAATTTTCTTTATTCTTTTTCGGTTTGTTAAGATGAATGGTTTGCTCACTTTGACCTAATGAGTATAGCTTCTTTTCCAAATCATCTAATTTAGCAATTAAAGTCTTGTTTTCTTTAGTACATAAAGAATGCACTTCAGTAAGCTTATAATAATCAATCTCACTTTTTGTCAATTTAGACTTGAGCTCACTATTCTCTTTTAGAATTATAGTCTGTTCTTTTGCATTGGTGTCAGCGTTTGTATGTAAAACCTCAACTAATACTTTCTTCTCAGCAATTTCATCGCTAAGTTTCTGTATCAATTGGTTTTTATTAATAATAACACCATTTTCTCGCTTAAGATTAGATTCTAACTCTTCTTGTTTTAAAACCATAGCATGCATTTTATTCATTAAAGCTTTATACGATAAATCACATACCTCCTCTTCTTCATTTTCTGAATCAACTTCAGCATCTGATTCGATTTTGCCCATCAAGCACATATTGACGGCTTCATCCTTTTCTTCTTCATCTTCTTCTTCATCTGAGTGATCCAGCCAGTATTCATCTTCAGCCATCAGCGCCTTGCCTGCCTCCTGTTGCTTTGCAAGAAGCATCTTGTTCTTGTAGAAGTCGGAGTTTCTAACCTTTGATATTCGGCAATCCTTGGCAAAGTGACCGGTTTTGCCACAGTTGTAGCACATCGGTGGTCCTGACTGACTTGATCCTTCAGCTTTGTACTTCCTTTCTTCCGGTTTCTTCTCTTCCAATCTGTTTCCTTCTGTCTGATATCTTCTCTCATCAGATTTCTTCTCCTCTTGTCTCTTCCCTTCAAATCTCTTCCCTTCAAATCTTTTCCCTTCATACCTATTTCCTTCATATCTGCTTCCCTCAATTCTTTCCTTGTGAGCATAGTTGTTGGGTCCAGAAGAGTACCTCTGACTGTTTGACGTTGGATTTCTGTAGAACTTTTTCTGAAATGCATTTGTTAAAAACTGCATTGCTTGCTGCATTTGTTCATTTTCATCCGAGTCAGAGACAACATCAGCTTCAGCTTCTTCTGATTCATACACAATCGTCTTGTTCTTCTTCTTCTTCTTCACAACAAGAGCGACTGTGTCTTCAACTGTCTTTCCTTTTCTCTTTTCTGCTAGAATTTCATCCACCTCATCTTCATTTTGTCGGAGGGTTTCATACACCTCGTGAAGTGGAATCTCATTCAGGTCTTTTATCTGCCGCATCTGCCTGGCAAAACTTTTCCATTCTGGTTGTAGAATACTCAGGAATTTGATATTCAGCTCGATTTGAGATTTGTTGACCTTGTTCTTGCTCAATTCGTTTAGCAATGTCACAAACCTATTATATGTTCCTTCTAGAGTTTCTCCAGTTCTGCCTTTGAATTCTTCAAAACTGTGCAGGCAGTTAGAGATTTTCAGTTGGTTCCCAATCTTTGAACCCAACATCATTTTCTCTAGTTGATCCCACATTTGTTTGGCTGAGGCTTTGTAGCTGTCAATCTTTACATAGATTTCATTTGTAATCCCTTGTAGAATGTATGACTTGGCTAACCTGTCACCTTTTGCTCTTAGCTTAGCATCACCTGTTAGATCTGTATAAGAGAGTGCAACTCTTGCTTCTTGAGTTCTTGCTGCTGGCTCCCTATACTGTGTTTCCATTAGGCCTTCTTCTAGGGATTGTATAATGAAATTACCCAAATCCTGTCTTTCAATGAAGTTTAGAAACCTATCCTTCCACTGTTCGTATTCCCCTCGAAAGAGAACTGGTGGCTTGGTGTCGGTTCCTATTGCGAGAGCTTCTTTGGATGTCATCCTGTATTGATATAAGAGAAAGCTTGAAAGATATGATCGTTAATCCAAATAAAATCTGATCACACAAGAAATTTTGTCCCCCTAGGCAGACTTAGCACGGGGGTCCCGCTAGGCAGACTTCGAAAAATTCTCAGAAAAAAAATTCTAAGTCTGGAAAATGGAGCTTTGCGATTGAGAAGGTTTGCGTTTCAAGTTAGGAACGCAAAGTTGAGGTTTGCGTTTCTAATGGAACGCGCAAATGGAGGTTTGCGGGTCTAGTGGGAAACGCAAACTGAGGTTTGCGAGTCTAGATGGAAGCGCAAAGTTGAGGTTTGCGGGTGCTTTGGGAGCCGAGAAGTAGACTTTGCGATTGATGTTGGAACCGCAAAGTAAGCTTTGCGTTTGTAGTTGGAGCCGCAAAGTCTGCTTTGCGTTTGTAGTGGGATCCGCAAAGTCTGCTTTGCGTTTGTAGTGGGACGCGCAAAGTGGGACTTTGCGTGTTATTCTTCCTCTGGTTTGTGGGTTATTCGACCTGTACTTCGAAAATTCGTCTAAAATCTGTATTGAAACGATTTAGCAATACCAAACCCTACCAATGTGTCTAGAAACACTTTTAGAACAGATTATGAGCACTCGATCTCACTAAAACACTCTTTTTAGAAATAAAATCGATGACACAGTACGTTTTTGTTCTTCGACTTTCAGACCACTTAATCACCAAATTGGAACTCGATATAAGCTTTAAAGTGAAATTAAATAGCAACAACTCGATCTAGCATGTAGTACGATCACAACCTGATCGATTCTAACAGCTAAAACACTCTAAATCTCGAAATCGATTTTGAACACAGAACACAGAGACGTTTTTCACAAAAACTTGATTTTGATCTTTATCAGGCTCTAATACCAATTGTCGGTCCAACAATACTTATCAAGTTTATAGAAACAACAACACAATATGATTACCAACCTGTATTGATTATAACAAACGAGTTACAAGGTTGATCGATTAAGCTTTGATTGTGTTCTCTATGATTTTCTCTCAAATACACCTTGATGTGTGTGTTTGTGTGTGTGATCTATGATCTGATCTTGTTAGAGAAGAGATATTAGAGACACAAAACCTACCAAGTGTGTTGAACACTCTAACTAACTTAATATCTAGATATTTGATCTAGATATTAAATCTAATAAACTAAGTTACTAGAAACTAACTAATAACTAACTAAACTAAATAAATAACAAAGTTAACTAAATAACTAACTAAACTAAATAAATAACAAAGTTAACTAAATATCTAACAAACTGGATATTAAGTTAACTATTACAATAACAAACAATTACATTGAATTACATTGACATTTATGACAAATAGACATAGACTTTATTATCGAGAGTCGACGTTCCGGCTTTAGCTTCAGATTGCGATCTTCAGTTTGGATGATCTGGAATCCAATGAGACTGTGGTCTAACAAGTTGGTTGTTGTTTATTTATCCGTTAAATTACAGTTGTGATTAAACAGGTTTATTTGTACTATTCCCTTTTTGGGAGGCTCTTGCTATGGCAATCTATATACCACCTCTCCTCTTTGGAAAGTTTTTGTTATCCCTATTTTTAGGGTGTTACAACGTATTACATGTCAAGAAAAAAGTTTTCCCACCTCACTTAACCAATAACTCCAAACATATGTATTCATAATGGATTAATTAAGCATTATACAACTAAAATATTTTTAATAATCAAAATAAGAGGTAATACAAGTCAGACTACTAAAACCCAAAAACACAACTCCAAACCTTTAATGTTCCCTATTAGTTCCAAAACAATGTTTATAAAATTGAACCATCACATTTGAAGTGTGTAGCAATACATACGTGAACACATAAGTAACATGAACAAAGTAAAAAAAAAGCAAACAAGTTAATCGTCGTCCTCTTGATCCTCGAGTATAACTCACATTTGAGAAACGACGATCAACAAGCTGATAAACTTGATCCAAGCATCGGTCGGTTCGACTCCGTGCACATCTTGCAAAATCTCCCCGTGAATTGTGTGGCCAACTGTTAACTCATCTACCATCTGTATGATTTGTGTAACCCAAGGTGGTGGGATCTTTGGGTAACCGCCAACCGGAGGTGGTGGCTGTCCGACGCCCTTAGCCGATGCACCTTGCCAAGCCCCAACCTGGTTTTGTGCAGCTGCACCTTGCCCTCTATTCCAATTGATCCCACCGTAGGCTAACAGATAAATCACGGATATTGTAATGGCGTAGGACATCAGCGGGCATGCCATCATGGTTGTCAAAGTCAGGGATCGTCCGTGTGTGCAGATGTTTATTGATTGTTGATGCAATAAACATCAATTGAGTACCTCGAACCCGCATAATGCCATAGTCCTTGAAGACCATCGCATCATAGAATTCACGTACCAATTTAGGATGGTGCTTTGAGGAGGTACGGTAAAGCGAGTCCAATTTTGAGTTGCAATGGTACCGGGATGGTGGTTGTGTCTAATCCACTGAGTGTGATGCCTCTTTCCGTTAGGAAGACACGTCGGCTCATATTCACGTACCTTTTTGCATAGTCTCTGTTTCGTCCACTCGCCAAGGCTATCCGCTCATCTTCGTCAAGCTCGTTAAATAGATGGAAACAATCCTTCTGATTGTGGGTGCTACGTACCATGGTGCAAACCTACAAATGAAACTTGGAGTGCTAAGCCACAAGTAGATTGTTAATAAAATAAAAAAACAATTAACATGGCTTCATGTTGGAAGAAATGCACTAAGTAATGATAATCAAAACGTAATGATGAATGCATGTGGTGTCCTAATGGTCTATCTTTGCACACCATTCACATCCTATGAATGACATTATGGGTTGAATAAATGTGCAAAAATCAACCAAAAGGACTCAAAAACACAATATGTACAAAAATCATACGACATCCCCACAATGAGTATCATAACTTAATTACCCCTAATTAACACGAGACGAGTGTCAAAAATCCATAACTGAGCACGAAACAACTACCCTGAACAAGTTGCATGGATGACCGAACAATGTATAATGTGAGCACATTGTCATACCATCAACTAATCAAGGTTAACCAAACACACTGAGCAAACCAAAGATGATACTTACGAATTTAGCAAATTGGTAAAATTTCCGATTGCTCAAAGTGGGTAAGCTTAGGGTCATAAGAAACATACACACAAAAAATTAGGCATTTGAGCATGAAAGTGCAAGTTTATCACGATTATATAATGAGGGCACAATACTCAGATAATAATTACGTTTACTGAACTAATGTACAAGAACTTGAAAGAAAATCCTTGTAACTAGCAAAATCACCAAAACCTCTACCATATAAGCAAGTAACCCAAAAATTGCAAAATGTGTGCCCTAAGTATAATGCATGGTGAAAATGTGCAAGGGATAAACATTGTGGAGTCACAAAGATGCATTTGCAAGTAAAAACACAACTTCATTTGAAGCACATTTGCACAAAATCATGAACATGGAATCTTTTTTGACCTAACCTTGAAATCTTATAATCAAGAAAAGTTTTTCCAACTCACTTAACCAATAACTCTAAACATATGTATTCATTCCGATTAATTAAACATTATATAACCAATGCATTTCAATTTATCAAAATAAAGTTCATACAAGTCGACCCGCTAAAAATAAAAAACAACTCCAAACCTTTGAGACACATTGTCCCCAATGTGCCTTATTAGTTACAAAGTCGTGTTTGTAGAATTTAACCATCACAGTTGAAGTGTATATAAAAAATACATACATGAACAGATAAGTAACATGAATAAAGTGAAAGGAAAAGCAAACCAGTCAATCGTTGTCTTCCTCTCGAGGTCGCGAGGATGATGGTCCGGGGGTGGGATCTCGAGGTCGTCGCTGATAAGACATACCATGGTCCTATAATCGATAATCCGATAACTCCGTCCCTCGCTCAATTCCTCCACCGCCTGAATGAGTCGTTCACCCCAAGGGGGTGGGATATCCGGATGACCACCAATCGGCGGTGGTGGATGGTTCAACACCTTGAACTGGTGTTGTTGTGGAGCTGTAACCCCGTGGCGTCCTCTATTTCGGTAGCAACCGGTGGATGAGATATTGGTGAACCCATGTCATGTGCAAAAAAGGTTATATGCCTTTTTGCAAATATCGGACTGGGGTGCCACAAGTGTCGCCTCCTCAAAAGTTCCTCCTACAAAAGTAAGTGATAAGGCAAGGGTAGTTAAGGAGGCACCAACTTTCACACCCAGTCTAGAGGATGTTGCCAAGGATGAAGTGCCCAACATCAACATGCATACTGGTCTGAATGGCATACAATAATCTTGCAGTCTCGGTGGTGATGATGGTGCGGTGAGTCGAAGAGACAAGACTGTGCTTGATGAAGACCAACCAAAAAGCCATGTCGGGAAGTAACTCGCCATGTTGTAGGTCGGTGGTCCCAAGTATCCAAATGTTGGATTCATCGTGGCGAAGGGCAACAACTATCTGTCCCAATTCCGGATAGAATCGTGCGGCAACTGGAAATCCATGACGACATCATCGAGGTGTGGAGGTACTCATTGATGGCACCAGAGGTTATCTCCACTGGCACACCCCGCACCCAGACTCGATCGTGATCTTTGAATACTTCGAGGACCATGGACGCATAAAACTCATGCACTAAACCCGAGTGATATGTCTCGCGGGTGCTAGTGAAGTGAGCCCATTGGTGTTGCCCAATGACATCCGGAATAGTTGTCGACTCAAGCCCATTTCCTGTAATACCTCGTTCAACCAAGAAACCACGCCCCTCATTTTGATCAAACCACTAGCCAATACTTGTCGCTCCGTAGCAGGAAGTTCGTCAAAAAGTTGGAAACGATCCTTTGCTAGTTGTGCGCAGCGCACCATATTGGGAACCTACAAGAAAATTTGAGAGATAATCCACGAGTAATTGTTTATAAAAGAGTGAAATAAGTGACATGGTAACATGTTTAAAGAAATGCACGAAGCTATGATGAAAATGCATGTAGTGTCTTAATGGTCTACCCTTACGGACCATTAAGTTCTATGAATGACAACATGGGTTGAATAAATGTGCAAAAATCAACCAAAAAGATGCAAAAACACAATTTGTATAAAAACCATATGACATCCCTACAATGAATATCATAGCTTAGATTATCTCTAATTACCATGATACGAGTGTAAAAAATCTCATAAATGAGCACGAAAACAACTACTTTAGGTAGAGTTGCATGATACGACCCAAAACAATGGATAATGCGAGTAAAATGTCATACCATCCACTAATCAAGGTTAACCAAACACATTGAGCAAGCCAAAGATGATAATTACTAATTTAGCAATGGCAAAATTTTCATTTGAGTAAATTACATATTTGGTCCCTGTGGTTTATGTATTTTAACACTTTAAGCCCCTAACTTGAAATATCTATGAATTACATCCATGGGTTTGCAATTTATAACGTATTGAGTCCCTTTTCACTAACTCTGTTAGATTTTCCTGTTAAATAGTTTAACTAAAAGAACATTTTGGTCATTTTAATTGTAGGGACCAAACATGTAATAAAAATCACTAGGACCAAACATGTGATTTACTCTCTATATATTGTATATTCATATATATATATATATATATATATATATATATATAGAGAGAGAGAGAGAGAGAGAGAATTTAATTGAAATGCCCGTATTTCAATCCTATGTTACCAAAATGCCCAAAATCTCCCAATTTTTGCCAAAATACCCAATTACCCCGGGATTTGACCCCGTTAATTTTTCCATCCCGGGGATATCATTTTTTTTAGAATAGTGGGGTTACCCCGCGATTTAGGGGTGTATCGCGGGGTTGGGCCTCAATATTGGGTTGATCACGGGGTTGGGTCGAGAATAATTTAGGGTTTGAGAAATTAGGGTTTGAGAAATTAGGGTTATTTCATGTGATTTCAAGTGTGTTTCCACTTTTTTTGAATGATTTTACTATTTTTTCCACACTTTGGTCTGATTGTCATACAATAATTGTACTTTTGTCATTGAATTTATGGTTCACATTCATCTTCTCCACTCAATTTTGTCTATAAAGATCAGTAAGATGTAAGCCAAATTCGTTCATCAGATCCATTCCATTGTTCTTTCTGGCTCTCTTTTTCATCATTTGAATTGCTTCATTTTTCATACTACTGAAAAAATGATTTCACCTGTTGAAAAAGCTAGGCTCTATTTATGTTACAATGGTCAATGGGTGCAAAACAACAATGAGTGGGATTTTATTGGCTACAAAAGGCGTTGTGTACATATTCCGGTAATCGTTTCATATAAGAGGTTTATTGATTACGCCACGGGAAAATGTGTAATCGAAGATTCTACTGCTTGCAAGTTGGTGTTCAGACGTGAAGATCGCTCAATGGTGGAGGTAACCAACGATGAACAAATCCTTGGTTTTATGCAAGTTGCAGCCGATTCAAAAATACCAACTCACACCTTACAATCGTAGTACAAGTATACATGAAGGCTAGCTATTTGATACGAAGTAGGAAATGACCATACAACTCGGAATTAAGTTATTGAAGAGGGTTTCGTGTTTAAAATGAATAAATCCGACAAAAGCAGATACGAAGCTGTCTGTAACCAAGAAAATTGTGAATGGCGTATGTCGGCGAACTTTGTGGGCCCTAAAGCAGGGTTGTTTGCCGTTAGAAAGTTGCACGACGTACACACTTGTTCGAGGACTCAATTGAATGGCAGCCACCGACCGACAAGACAACAAAAGGACTTTGAGCCACATACTGAAAAACAAGTTTCTTGATGCTAGCAGGGCATTTAGGTCGAAGGACATCGTCAACGATATAAACCAACAGTACGAGATCAACATTGGTTACCACTAAGGATGGCGTGCACGATGCAAGGCACTACTAATGGTGAGAGGCACTCCCGAGGAGTCATACGAACGATTCCCTACGTATTTATATAATTTGGAGCTGAAGAATCCGGGTACACGCACCAGAATAAGGACGGATTCAGACGGAAGTTTTGAGTTGTGTTTCACTGCTCTTGGATGTGCGGTACGTATATGAGCACGTCATATCTTTACATATTATAAATTACAACATTTACAAACAAAAACCACCTACGTTTTTGCAGATCTTCACGTTTTTGACAAATATGTGTCTTGTCCTTGTAATAGACGCTGCCCATTTAAAGGGACCTTACCTCGGTATGATGTTCTTGGCGGTTTCCATGGACGGAAATAACAACATTGTGCCCTTGGCTTTCGGAGTAGACAAGTCAGAGACGGGGGAGGAGTGGGGTTGGTTTCTGTCCATGTTGAGAGAATGTATCAGAGTCCCAAAAGGATTGGTGTTTATGTCCGACATGGCTCCTTCCATAAGCGCCGCAATTTCTGCCGTGTACCCCTCCACCCCTCACGCCCTATGTTGTCGACATTTGGTGATGAATGTGAAAAGCGTGGACAAGTGTATTACAACAAACATGACGACCTACTGGAAGGCATGCAAAGCATATATGATTAGGGAGTTTGACCGGTACATGAATGCACTACGATTTGAAGTAGATCGTGGAGGACAAGTTATGGATGATGCTGGTAAAGAGAGGTGGTCAAGGGCCAATTTTTCTGCACAACAGTATAACATAATAACCTCCAATAGTGTAGAGTCGGTGAATGCACTGTTCCGTTTTCCATGCAGGTTACCGATTGTCGGCTTATGGAGTACTTCCGAGATTTTCAACAAGAGTGGTACCAACTTCGACGACGAAAGGGAGGTTGATAAACTATGAAATCATGAACTTATATGTTAGTTGCTCTTTTTGTGTTCTTTATAAATTGTAACACAATTAACACATATTTGTAGGTGAAATGCGTATTGATCTCACACTAATGGTGAAAGAGATAATTCGCAGAAGGTCGGGAAAGTCTGCGACATGGAGGGTAAGAGAGATTGGACATGTTCAGTTCCACGTTCGGGATACCCGTTATTACGCGAATGTCGATATGGCCAACCGTGTTTGTGAATGTAAGCAATGGCAATATTCTGGGTTACTGTGCGGTCATGCCATCACTGCTGCAAGGGCTAAGAATCATAGAGATTGCAGCGATCTGGCTATAAGTTACTACACGTCCTATACTTACCGGTCAACATATCATGAGGTAATCAATCCGGTTGGATCCCTCAATCATGGGTGACGCCACATGTCCCCCTTCCTCCATGCTATCCACCGTTAATAACCAAGAGACATGTCGGAAGACCAAGAAAGAATGATCGAAGTCCATCTCGTGGTGAAGGTATGATACACATAACATGTGCTAGGTGTGGAGCAGTAGAACGTATTCGTGGATAATGTCCAATTCCTGCCCCCTCAACTGTTCCTAGGAGTAGAGGTTCAGGTAGCCAAAGAAGTTGCTCCTAGGGCCCATCGGAGCTAAAACCACATGGAACCCTAAGGCATGATAACATTGGCCTTAACATTGACTTCCCTTGATTGTAACGACTAAATCTTGTATGCTAAGTGATATTGTTTTTATGTTTATAGTTGATTTTATCTACCTCTTGTGAAGTTTTCTTGTGTGTAAAGTAAAGTAAACATAAAGCATCGTTTTATTGAAATAAAAGAAAATGATAAGGTGCATCCATACAACATTAAAGCATCGATAAAGTAAACATTAAAGGATCAAAGAAAATATTAAATCATCGATAAAGTGCATCCATACAACAACCACCCTTGGAGAAACCTACTACGGGTAGATTTCCTGGATCTTGATGATCCAGTCAGACTTTTCCCTCATCAGCTCCTCCATGCCAGTGTAGTTGTCTTTGATTTCTACCACTTCATCTTCTAACTTTTTAATCTCTCGTTTCATCTCCCTAACATCACGCTTCATTTGTGCCAGGAACTGCTTCATCTCCGCAAGACACGCCTCTTTGTCTTGCTGAATTTCCATGTTGCGTAGCCACATCCTTCTTATATTTTGTATGTCCGAATTCGCCTCATCACATGACTCTTTCAACTTGGCAAACATTACTTGAGACATTTGTAGACCCGGATGCTGCGTAGATTGATACGTTGGTGGTTCATCTCCCCAATGAGCACGGTAGTATGTCTCCCATGCATTGTGATATTGTTCTCTCTGCTGATCTGTAATTGGGTAATCAGTCGCAGTTCTCCCAAACTACGCCCACTCCTTCGTTGTCTCGGGTGCCTTCTAGTCAATCCTTCTAGCTCCATCATTCAATTGTTGGATGTAGGCGGAGCGTGAAGTGCAAGCCCCATTCGCTGACCTTTTCCCCCTAGAGTGTGAACCTCCAGCCATTAAGTTATGAAAAGGTAGAAAATGTTTGTAAACTGTGTAGATGGTAGAAGGTAGATAACAAGTTGTGAATTACTACTTCACCAGAGCATCTACTTAAGTCGATGCCAAGATAGGTTCGTGATCGCTTTTGTGCACATGGTCAAAAGATTCCCCTGCAAAGGCTGAAATGATTCCCCTATAAAGTGCCTGCTAGGATTCCCCTGCAAAGGCTAAAATGATTCCCTTGCAAAGCCTGTAAGGTTCACCTACAAAGGCTGAAACAATTCGCCTTCAAAGACTGCAAGGATTCCTCTGCAAAGCCTGCCTGATTCGCCTGTAAAAGGCTGCCAGGATTCCCCTACAAAGCCAACAAGATTCACCAGAAAAGGCTGAAAGTTTCTGTTGAGCCAATTGCTCCTTGTGGCTATAAATACCCGTGTTATACCAACTGTAAATTTCACAACATCCATACACCATTTTGATATCATAATAGTCTCATCTTTCACCAAACACGTGGTTGTAAATGCATCATCTTCAAACCCATTGTCTTCACAAATAATGTCCTCGAGACTGAAAAAAGCGATAGAGAAAAGTGAAGCGGAGATCGAACAACTCACTGAAGAGTGGAAGGAAATGATGGCCAAGAAGGATGAACACTTGAGAAGGATCGATACGGACAAAGAGGAGGTAAAAGGGTTGAAGAGGGAGATGAAGGAGAAAGAAGACCGTATTCACTACGACAACGTACAAGTCAACAAGATTATGCAAGACTTCAAAATACTGCAAGCTCAGAGAAACAAACTTGGATTGATAAATGTAAAGCACTATATACCACCCCTGGAGGTATGGAAGAAGCTAGCTTTTTACTTAGATGGTGTTAGTGTTGTTGGTTTCGTGTTTGGAATTTCCTATGTTGGTAGTTTGTACCTGTAGTTTCTATGCTTTTGTTTCATGAATAAAATCGTCTAATCTATTTTATGGTTTGATGCGTTTATATTTCTATAATACTACAAAATAAGTATCGGCGACAAAATTATAAATTGATAGAGTTCAAAAACAATCGGCGAATCTGTAAGGCTTTTCAGGGGAATCTGTAACGCTTTTTACAGGCAAATTTGGAAGGCTTTTTAGGGGAATCTGTAAGGCTTTTTACAGGTGAATCTTGACCAATACCAGCTCCCCAATTGCCTTTTGTGCACTACCTTTGGCTATAAATACCGAACGCTGGGGGGGGGGGGTTCCTAAAGCACACAAAACGAAACAAAGTATTCAGTAAGTCAAAAGTTTTACAAGTCTTCTTACATGGCATCCCCAAATTTTCATTTATGAAATTTCAAATGTTTATCTCAAGCACTTCCAACTTCTACCACTGAGTTATATGGTTAGTGTTTATATTTTTATGGGTTTTGCTTGTGTTGACTACTGTGTAAGGCTAATGTTGTTAATCCCTATCATGAACGGCTGATCATCCATAATTGTTCACCATGAAAGTCCACCATCAAGGGTACTTCACAGAACCACCTAGAAGACAGTACTTCTGTGGTCTAGAAGTCTATGTTGACATGTTAGATGTCGACGATCTTTCCATGCGACTACTTCACTAGATCATGAAAGAGCTAGGCTGCGACGAACCAAAATATTATAAGTTGTATTTTAAACATTTGGATGCAGACGTGTTGACTGGACTGGAACCTATGGCTATCGATGGAGATGTAGCCAACATACGTTAGTATGTTGACGGCCATACCGTCATTGAAGTGTACAACGAGAAAGTAGAGTTTAACACTTCAAGACTCGTATCACCAGAGCATATAAAAAGTCGGTGGGGATTCCAGAAAAACCAAGCGTCGTTTAGCCATAGTTTGACATTTAAATGACCAAGAATATGACCTAATCAGTTCGTTTAATGTCGTCGTTTCCAAATCTGTTTTGATGAACTTGTACCGGTTGTTTTCGAACTCTATCAGTTTGTAAGTTCGTTTCGTTCACCAAATCTTAATTTTGTTTTCTATCTCTCGACACGAAAAATCTAAGAAAGCAATAGTAATATATATAAAAGTTTTATTACATACATCGTTTACTCGTTGAGACCTACGTTTAACAAAAAAATTTACGATACGGACTACATAAGACCTCCGCCATATTGTGACGCCATTCCATGGCCACAGATTTAGTCGCATCTGGTGCAACTACTGGGATCATATCTGAACAAGGATAAGTTACGACATACCACACATCGCAATCCCCAAGGCGGCCCGCCTGTTGTGGTGCATCATCTTCAAATTGATATTTGAATTTCTTGCTACCATCGATACAAGTAAGAGTGTCACGGATCTTCTTTAATAACTTCGACAATTGTGTTTTGAAGGTCTTTAGGGGTTCTTTCAATTTAAGCTTGAACATGGGTGCTCGTAAACTGTCATATATGAACATGATCATTTAATCAAAGTCTAGAACCCCGAGCACCCATCGTCACTTACACTTTGCTGGAATGATGGGGTCAAAAAAGCGTTAAATCCTCCCGATGCCCCCTGCGTGTCTCCAAACCCAGCCGACGTGTTGGTCAACGCCATACTCGATATCCCAAACTGGTGACATAGGTCATTATAATGAGCATTAGTAATAAGAGTTTTCAAACGTAATAACGAAAATAGAACTACAATGAGCACTCGTCGTCACTGACACTTTGCTGGAATGATGGGGTCGCAGAAGGGGTAAATCCTCCCGATGTCGCCTGTGTGTACCCAGGTGACGTATAGGTCGGCACCATGCTTGTCGACACCTAATACAAGTTTGGAACGTAATATCCCTAAATTAAGTTAAACACTAACGTGAACAGTGTGAAGATGTGCTGTGAGGGCCTCGAGCTCTCTTATGCATCTCTCGATGGGCCCGTGGACGTGGTTGTGCAGCGACTCAATGTAGTCCCACTTGTGTTGGTATGGGCTGGGAGGCGGCACAATATGATGCGAGGAGCGAGGGGCGCCAGATATATCGCGACATCATCGTCATCTTCGTCATTTTTGTCATCATTGTCATCGGGATCTCTTCGTCGGTCTCCTGGCCGCCTCTCTTTCAAAAAAGGCGATGTTGTGTTGATACCAACTCGTCTGCTACTTGGCATCCATAGGATTGAGGGCCTCGAGCGGCCCTCGCCTCACCTAAATATATTATAAAACATATAAGATTTAATATGCAGGACTAAGTTACACAATTAATTGTTTAATTACTAGAATTAGAAATATAGTAAGACAACGTACATCCCATACTGAGTTGAAGATTCCAATGCATGCAACCTTATTTAGTACAACATTCTGGTCCCAAATGGTTCCCTAATGACCCTGTCGGTGTGCTTGGAGAAATTTTGACGGCAGACAAGAAACATCTCCAGGATCCATATCTGGAATTACACAACATAAACAAGTACGTAAAAAAAAGCCAAAATAGAGACGAATTAATATTTATGTTATACTACTTATCTAACCTTTAGAGCGTGTGCAAACCCATTCAACGTCATCTTGTTGTTCTTCTTGTTCTTCTCGTTGCGTCTGGCGATGGCATGGTGTAGTCCTTTGTATAAGTGTCTCCACATGTGGCTACCCCAAGGATAGTTGTTAAACCTCCCAAAGTCATCGATGGCGCTAAGGATAGTGTCGAAAACCACCTGGCTTAACTCACGGCCCTTGAACATCGCTTCTACCATCACCACCAAGCAAACACGCACAACATCTTCATCGGATAGTCCCCGCAGGCCATCTCTCATCGTCTGGACGACAATTTTCAGCTTCAAATTACCTGGTGTGTGGCGGGGCCAAACCCTACTGACGAATGACTCATCCGATAAAGTAGGAAGGGAGGGTGTTGGTCCGAAAAGGAGTCCTGTTACAAGATAGAACTCACGACGACCAAAGCGCATGTGATTCCCACACGTTGAAATACAGCTCCTCCGGATCTGCATTGGAGACCTCGACCTCCAACTGTAAAATCATGTGGACTAGGATGGGCTCCTGCCCAGTATTGGTAAGTTTAAGCCATGGTCCGAAAGGTGTCTGACCAAAGATTTGGTGTAAATTTTGTGCCCGTGCAGGTGGACACGTTGCAAAAGCATCTCTAATTTCCTTGGCGAAGCCAAGGCGGCATTTGAACGACAGATCTGTGTAATGAAAATCTTTCTACATAGTAATGCAGAGATGTGGCCAACGCACCTAACTTATAACTAAGAATAAAAGACAACGACTTATGGTTATGGTTATAGTTATTATTTGGGTTTTTTGGCAAGGTTAAGGGTGTACATTTTGTTGATTTCGTCTATTGCTTAATTTTAAAAAAGAAGCCACTCAATCTATTAGACTTCCAGGTAGTAGGGGAATCACGTGGATTGCTTAAATCCCTACAAACCTTGGGGCTGTTTACACCCTTTGACAAAATCCAAATCGATATGTTGCGATTAAAAGGCTTATGGTTATATTTATTATTTGGGTTTTTTTGGCAAGGTTAAGGGTGTACATTTTGTTGATTTCGTCTATTGCTTAATTTTAGAAAATAAACCATTCAATCTATTGGACTTCCATGTAGAAGGGGAATCATGTGGATTGATTAAACCCCTACAAACCATAGGGCTATTTACACCCGTTTGACAAAATCCAAATCAATATGTTGCGATTAAAAGACTTTTGGTTATAGTTACTATTTGGGTTTTTTTTCAAAGTTAAACGTACTCATTTGTAATTTGGTAAGTTTAAGGGACCTAAGTTGTAATTTGGCAAAGTTAAGGGGCTGAAGTTATACTTTAGCAAAGTTAAGGGACCTAAGTTATACTTTAGCAAAATTAAGGGAAGTAAGTTGTAATTTAGCAGAGTTAAGGGGCCTAAGTTGTAGTTTAGCAAAGTTAAGGGGCCTAAGTTGTAATTTAGCAAAGTTAAGGGACCTAAGTTGTACTTTAGCAAAGTTAAGGGAAGTAAGTTGTAATTTAGCAAAGTTAAGGGGCCTAAGTTGTACTTGAGAAAAGTTAAGGGGCCTAAGTTGTACTTTAGAAAAGTTAAGGGGCCTAAGTTGTAGTATGACAAAGATAAGGGGCCTAAGTTGTAAAATGGCAAAGTTAAGGGGCCTAAGTTGTAATATGGCAAAGTTAAGGGGCCTAAGTTGTAATTTGGCAAAGTTAAGGGGCCTAAGTTGTCATTTAACATATTTTCGGAAAAAACACAATAGTATAACATATTATCAACGCAAAACTCGAAATTAACACATAATCTCTAAAATATTTTCGAAAAAAACGCAACACTCCAAAATTAACGCAATCTCTAAAATATTTTTCCAAGATAACACAACACTCTACAAAACGCAATACTATAACATATTATCAACATAAACGCAACACTCTAAAATTAACACATAATCTCTAAAATATTTTCCAAAAAAACGCAACGCTCTAAAATTAACGCAATCTCTAAACTTAACGCAATCTCTAAAATATTTTCCAAAAAAATATAACACTCTAAAAAAACACAATACTATAACATATTATCAACATAAACGCAACACTCTAAAACTAACACATAATCTCTAAAATATTTTCCAAAAAAACGCAACACTCTAAAATTAACGCAAGCTCTAAAATTATTTTCAAAAAAAAACACAACACTCTAAAAAAACGCAATACTATAACATATTATCAACGTAAACGCAAAACTCTAAAATTAACACATAATCTTTAAAATATTTTCCAAAAAAACGCAAAACTCTAAAATTAATGCAAGCTCTAAAATATTTTCAAAAATAAAAACACAACACTCTAAAAAAAACGCAATACTATAACATATTATCAACGTAAACGCAAAACTCTAAAATTAACACATAATCTCTAAAATATTTTCCAAAAAAACGCAACACTCTAAAATTAACGCACTCTCTAAAATTAACGAAATCTCTAAAATATTTTCCAAAATAACACAACACTCTAAAAAAAACGCAATACTATAAATATTATTAACATAAACGCAACACTCTAAAATTAAACATAATCTTTAAAATATTTTCCAAAAAAACGCATCACTCTAAAAATAACGCAATCTCTAAAATATTTTCCAAAAAAACACAACACTCTAAAAAAACGCAATACTATAACATATTATCAACGTAAACGTAACACTCTAAAATGAACACATAATCTCTAAAATATTTTCCAAAAAACCGCAACATTCTAAAATTAACGCAATCTCTAAAATTAACGCAATATTTTCTAAAAAAATACAACACTCTAAAAAAACGCAATACTATAACATATTATCAACGTAAACCAACACTCTAAAATTAACACATAATCTCTAAAATGTTTTTAAAAAAAAGCAATATTCTTAAATTAAGGCAATCTATAAAAACACGCAATACTCTAACATATTATCAACGTAAACGTAACACTTTAAAATTAACAAATAATCTCTAAAATAAATGCAATATTTTTGAATCAAACACATAGTCTAAAAAAACATAAAACAAATATTTTATAAAATATAAACGTACAACGGGTTTAAGAGGAAACTTACCGTACTAACTAAATGAGACATATCCGACTTCTAACAACACTATCGAACCGAGTCGAGATCCGAGAGTGTGGAATACACGATATATTTGAGAGAGTGAGACTAGATGAGAAGTGGTGGGGTTTCAAGTGGAGGACCTCAAATTTATAAGGGATTGGGGGTAGTTGGGTAATAAATAAACCCTAAACAACACATCGATCTCATCGTCTAAATTCGATACCGGCCTTAAGATGTAAATCGCGGCCCCGAACCCCATGATCCACCCCAAAATCGCAGGGTAACCCCACGATTCTCGAATCCTTTTGCTATCCCCGCGATTTTAAAATTCATGGGGTCAAATCCGGGGTAATTGGGTATTTTGGCAAAAATTAGGAGATTATGGGCATTTGGGTAAGATACGTTTGAAATACGGGTATTTTAATTAAATTCCCTATTATATATATATATATATATATATATATATATATATATATATATATATATATATAATAGGGAGTTTAATTAAAATACCCAAAATGCCCAAAATCTTGAAGTTTTTGCCAAAATACCTAACAACCCCGTGTTTTTTGGCCGTGTAAATGGGAAAACGCGGGGTTGAGAGAATGGCCATGTATTTGAAGAAAACGCGGGGTAAGAACACGGGGTAATTCGATTTTGGTCCGCGTATGGTGAAGAAACACGGGGTTACCCCGCGTTTTAAGCATTTTGGTCCGCGTATGGTGAAAAACACGGGGTTACCCCGCGTTTTAATGGCGTAACGCGGGGTTGGTCCGCGTTTTTGTTGTTTTACACGGGGTTGGGAATTTAGGGTTTCAAGGTTTGGGAAATTAGGGTTTCAGGATCTATTATTTCATGTTTTTTTTTGCATTATTTTACTGTTTTTTTTCCATACTTTGGTCTGGTTATCATACAATAATTGTACCATTGTCATTGATTTGTGGTTCACATTCATCTTCTCCATTCAATCTTGTCTATAAAGATCAGTAATATTACATGCAAATTCATTCATCACATCCACTTGAATTGCTTCATTTTTCATACTACTAAAAAATGAGTTCATTTGTTGAAAGAGCTAGGTTGTATTTATGTTTCGATGGTCAATGGGTGCAAAACAACAATGAGTGGGATTATATTGGCTACACAAAGCGTGGTGTATATATTCCAATAATGCTTTCATATAAGAGTTTTATTGATTACGCCATGCGAAAGTGTGGAATCGAAGATTATGTTGCTTGCAAGTTGGTGTTCAGACATGAAGATGGCTCACTGAAGGAGCTAACCAACGATGATGAAATCCTTGGTTTTATGCAACTTGCAGCCGATTCAGAAAGACCTCTACAACTTTTTGTGTATGTCGCATAATTAATATGCGATGACGAAGATGATGACGGAGGTGATGACGAAGGTGATAAGGAAGGTGATGACGAAATCCATGTCTGTGGTAGTCAATTGGAGCCTGATTCTTAATCTCAGGCATCCTACGACACCATACTTTATTCTGATCATGCATATCGTTCTAATGATTCTAATCCCGATGTTGTTCCGGAAACGCAACTAGTAACTGATGACGAAACCCATGTTTCCACAGCTGGTATATCTGATCTGGACAGATCAGATACCAATAATAATAAATAAGACCTAACAAGCGTATTATAACAAACAAGACTACCTACTGGAAGGCATGCAAAGCATATACGATTAGGAGTTTGAGATCTACATGAATGCACTACGATATGAAGTAGATCATGGAGCATTGGTTATGGACGATGCTGGTAAGGAGAGGTGGTCAAGGGCCTATTTTCCTGCACAATGGTATAACATAATGACCTCCAATAGTGTAGAGTCGGTGAATGCACTGTCCCATTTTGCGCACAGGTTATCGATTGTCGACCTTATAAATCGTACAGATTGCAGCGATCTGGCTATATCATGAGGTGATCTATCCTGTTAGACCCTCTCAATCATGGGTTTTGCCACACGTCCCCCTTCCTCCATGCTATCCACCGTTAATAACCAAGAGACGTGCGGGGATACCAAGAAAGAACGACCGACATCCATCTCGTGGTGAGGATCCGATTCAGAGAACGTGTACTAGGTGTGGAACAGTAGGACATACTCATGGTGAATGTCCAACTCCTGTCCCTTCAACCGTGCCCAGGTGTAGCGCTTCAAGTAGCCAAAGATTTCGCTCTCAGTGGCCATCAAACCTAGAACCACATTGAACCCTAAGGCATGATAGCATTGACCTTAACATTGACTTCCCTTGATTGTAACGACCCCATCTTGTATGCTAAGTGATATTGTTTTTATGTTCATTGTTGATTTTATCTACCTTATCGTGGTTGTGAAATTATATTATGTGTAAAAGCAAGTTAAACATTAAAGCATCGTTTTATTGAAGTCAAAGAAAACGATAAGGTGCATCCATACAACATTAAAGCATCAATAAAGTAAACATTAATGCAGAAAAGAAAACATTAAATCATCGTTACGGGTAGATTAACCACCCTTTGAGAAACCACTATTTGAGAAACCTACTATGGGTAGATTTCCCAGATCCTCCTGATACAGCCAGCCTTTTCCTTCATCTGCTCCTCCATGCTGGTGTAGTTGTCTTTGATTTCTATCACTTAATCTTCTAACTTTTTAATCTTTTTCTTCTTATCCCTAACATCGCGCTTCATCATCTCCAGGAACTCCTTCTGCTCCGCAATAATTGCCTCTTTCTCTTTCTGCAGTTCCACGTTGCGTAGCCATTTCATGCGTATATTAATATCTCTGCATTTGCCTCATCACATGACTCTTTCAACTTTTCAGGAAGTTCTTGAGACATTGGTAGACTCAGTCCCTGGTTAGATTGATACCTAGGTGGGGATTCTCCCCCATGAGCAGTATAGTATGCCTCTCGTGCATTGTCAAACTGCTCCCACTCCTGAGGCGTAATTGGTGCATCGTAAGCAGTCATCCCAAACTGCGCCCATTCCTCCGTTGTGTCTGGTAATCCCTAGTCAACCCTTGTAGCTCCATCATTTAATAGTTCGATGTAGGTGGAGCATGAAGTGACAGCCCCATTCGTTGACCTTTTACCCCTAGAGCATGAACCTCCAGCCATTAAGTTATGAAAAGGTAGAGAATGTTTGTAAATGGCGTAGAGGGTAGAAATAATAGATTGCAATTTGTGAATTACTGTTGGGAATTACAGAATTGCACAAGTATGGTTAATGCTGCTAGCACAACATGATTACTACTGCTAGTAAATTTAATACTGCTTGACAAGTTAGTATTGCTACTTCAATAGTTAGTACTGTTTGGAGAGTTAGTACTGCTAAAGGATTAATGTTGCTTGAAGAAGTTAATACTACTGAGCACAGTTACTACTGCTGAAGAAGATTAATACTGCTCAGAGTGTTAATACTGCTACAACTTAATGCTGCTTAAGAGATAATCAAGATACGTGTAGATCAAGACTGAAGATAATCATGGAAAGCTTGGAGATAACTATGGAAGATTATACTGAAGATCTTTTATATTTTGTAATTATCTTTTATCGTTAGTATATGTATAGACTTATTGAGAATAGTTTAGAATATCAAGTTAGACAATATTCTGAGTTTTTGTTTTGATAGAGAGAATTAACCTCAAGGTTTATAATCCTAGTTCTAGAGAAGTAGAATTTGTATTGGTGAGCCTGTTCATCAATATTGAGGTTTTGTTTGAAATCTTGTAACTTTAAGCATTCAATAAAGTTTACAAGTCGTGATTTGTGATTCACTGTTACATTGATCTTTGAATATTAAAGTGTTATTCCGCAACTCCTTTAATATTGTTTCTGAGTTCATTATACTTGTTAAGAATTAGATCCTGACAATTACTACTTCACCAGAGCATCTACTTATAGTGTATGTGAAGATAGGTTCGTGATCGCTTTTGTGCACATGGGCAAACAATTCCCCTGCAAAGCCTGAAACGATTCCCCATTCAATCCTGAAACAATTCCCCCACAAAGCCTGGAACGATTCCCCTGCATATCCTGAAACGATTCCCCTGCAAAGACTGAAACGATTCCCCATTCAATCCTAAAACAATTCCCTACAAAGCCTGAAACGATTCCTCTGCATAGCCTGAAACGATTCCCCTGCATACCCTGAAACGATTCCCTTTTCAATCCTGAAACGATTTCCCTGCAAAGCCTGAAACGATTCGTTTTTTGTTGAACAAATTGCTCATTCTAGCTATAAATACCCGTGTTATACCAACTGTAAAATTCACAACATCCATACACCATTTTGATATCATAATAGTCTCCTCTTTCACCAAACACATGGCTGGAAATGAATCATCCTTAAAACCACCATCTTCACAAATAATGCCCTCCGGACTGAAAAAAGCGATAGATAAAAGTGAAGCGGAGATCGAACAACTCATTGAAGAGAGGAAGGAAATGATGGACAAGAAGGACGGACACTTGAGAAAGATCGACGCGGACAAAGAGGGGGTAAAAAGGTTGAAGAGGGAAATAAAGGAGAAAGAAGACCGTATTCGCTACGACAAAATACAAGTCAACAAGATTATGCAAGACTTCGAAAAACTGCAAGCGCAGGTAACAGAGAAACAAACTTGGATTGATAAATGTAAAGTACTATATCCTTAGATGGTGCTTGTGTTTTTGGTTTCGTGTTTGTAGTTTCCTATGTTGGTAGTTTGTGCCTGGAGTTTATGTGTTGTCATTTTGTACTTGTACTTTCTATGCTTTTGTTTCATGAATAAAACCGTCTAATGTATTTTGTGGTTTGATGCGTTTATATTTTTATAATACTACAAAATTATAAATTGATAGAGTTAAAAAAAAAACAACCGGTACAAAGTGAACAAGAGGAATCTTGAAGCTTTTCAGGCAAATTTGTAAGCTTTTCAGGCGAATCTATAAGACTTTTGTTCATTACCTTTGGCTATAAATACCGAGAGTTGGGGGGTCCTAAACCATACAAAACAAAACAAGGTATATAGCAAGGCAAAATTATTACACGTCTTCTTACATGGCATCCCCAAATCTTCATGTATGGAATTTCAGATGTTTATCTCAATCGCTACCAGCCTCTACCACCGCGTTATATGGTTAGTGTTTATATATTTTTGGGTTTTGCTTGTGTTGAATATTCTGTAAGGCTAACGTTGTTAACCCCTATCATGAACAGTTGAGTATCCACAAATGTTCACCATGAAAGTCTACCATCAAGGGTACTTCATGGAACCATCTAGAAAACAGTACTTCCGTGGTCTAGAAGTCTATGTTGACATGTTAGATGCCGACGATTTTTGCATGCGACTGCTTCACCAGATCATTAAAGATCTAGGCTACGACAAAACTAGATATTATAAGTTGTATTTTAAACGTCCGAATGCAGACTTATTGAGTGGACTGGAACCTATGGCTACCGACGAAGATGTAGCCAATATACGTCAGTATGTTAACGTCCATACCGTCATTGAAGTGTACAGTGAGAAAGTGGAGTTTAACACTTCCAGAATCGTATCACCAGAGCATATAAGAAGTCGTTGGGGATTCCAGAAAAACCAAGCGTCGTGTAGCCGTAGTTTAACATTTAAATGACCAAGAATGTGACCTAATCACTTTGTTTAATGGCGTCGTTTCAAAGTCTGTTTAGATGAACTTGTACCGGTTGTTTTCGAACCCTATCAGTTTGTAAATGTCGTTTCGTTCACCAATTCTTAATTTTGTTTTCTGTCTCTCGACACGAAAAATCTAAGAGAACAATATTAATATATAAAAAAGTTTGATTACATACATCGTGAACCTCATTTAGGACTACGGGTAGATAAAAAAAATAACGCTACATACTACATTATAAAAAACATAAAACAACCTAATCGTCTATCTAGACAGCCAACGAGTATAGGGTCTCTGCTATGTAATACCGCCATTCCCTGGCCACAGATTCGGTTGCATCTGGTGCAACTGTTGGGTGCAATTCTTCAATAAACTTGGATATGTTACAACACACCCACACACCGCAATCCCCAAGGGGCCCCGCCTGTTGTGGTGCATCAGTTTCATAGGTAACCTCCAATTTCTTGCTTTCTTTGATACGAGCCTGCGTGTCGTGGATCTTATTTAACAACATCGGCAATTGTTTTTTGAAGTTCCGAAGGCGTTATTCCAAGGGCAAGGTGTACCTTCTTGTTAGTAAACTGTCATATATGACCATCTTCATTTCATTGAGGTACAGAACCCGGAGCACCCAATATTTGTCTACAATGCATATGGGGATGTATACCTGAGATTTTACAATAACACACAAATAGTTAGTAACAAACAAGTTAAACAAAAGTTATGTAAATCGATTTCCATACCCGCTCGAGGCCCTTCCAATATGGATTGTTTTTATATCCCAGTCCATTGCACGTTTCGTACACAGACCTGTATCCTTGGCCTGGCACGGGAAGACACTCAAAAAAGTTGTTGTCCATCACCGTCCATCTCGCTTGTGTAGAGCGGGATTCTTGGATCATTCTGACCCAAGCGTCGATGTGCTATACAAAAAACAACGGTTGTTAGATCTGTAATTAGAAATGTAGTTGTTTATATAACTATATTTAAATACTAACCAATGTATATATTTAGTTTTTGTGTATTTGCATATGTTCTATTTAGTCCAAAGTATAATATTATTTCTTGTATATATTGTTATGTGTATTTATATTTAGTATTTATGTATTTTTTGTATATTGTATAAAGTCTATAATATAATAACTTTTTGCATATATATATAAGTTGTGTGCATATATATAGACTTAAGATCATGTGAGACCATGCTATTTCCGTGAGACCCGTGAAACCACAAAAATAACACTAAACCTTCACAGCAAAAGACTGTGAAGGTATTGTAAAGGTAAACCTTCACAATATTTTTGTTATGAAGGTTTGTTGTTTTTCGTTCCTTCACAATGAATCACTGTGAAGTTTTAGTGTTATTTTCTGGTCTCACCGGTCTCACGAAAACTAGTTGGTCTCACGTGAACCCAACCATATATATATATATATATATATATGGGAATTTAATTAAAATGCCCAAACATCAAAAATCAGTACCCAAAATGCCCAAAATCTTTTAGTTTTTGACAAAATACCCAATATCCCTGTGTTTTGACAAAAGAACTTTGGGCCACATACTGAAAGACAAGTTTCTTGTCGTTAGCAGGTAATTTCGGCCGAAGGACCTCGTCAACGATATAAATCAGCAGTACGGGATCAACATTGGTTACCACCAAGGATGGCATGCCCAATGCAAGGCACTACTAATGGTGAGAGGCACTCCTGAAGAGTCATACGAACGACTCCCTATGTATTTATATAACTTGGAGCTGAATAATTCGGGTACACGTACCAGAATAAGGACAGATTCAAACGGACGTTTTGAGTTGTGTTTCGCTGCCATTGGATGTGTGGTATGTATATTAGCACGTCGTATCTTTACATATTATAAATTATAACATTTAAAAATAATAACCGCGTACGTTTTTTTGCAGATCCGGACGTTTTTGACAAATTTGTGTCCGGTCCTTGTAATAGACGCTGCCCATTTAAAAGGGCCTTACCTGGGTATGATGTTCTTGGCGGTTTCCATGGACGGAAATAACAACATTGTGCCCTTGGCTTTCGGAGTAGGCAAGTCCGAGACGGGAGAGGAGTGGGGTTGGTTTCTGAACATGTTGCGAGAATGTATCGGAGCCCCGAAAGGGTTGGTGTTCATCTCCGACAGGGCTCCTTCCATAAGTGTTGTAAGTTCTGTCGTGTACCCCTCCACCCCTTATGCCCTATGTTGTCGACATTTGGAGATGAACGTGAAAACTGTGGACAAGCGTATTACAACAAACAAGACCACCTAGTGGAAGGCATGCAAAGCATATACGATTAGGGAGTTTGAGTTCTACATGAATTCACTACGATATGAAGTAGCTCTTGGAGAACAAGTTATGGACGAGGTTGGTAAGGAGAGCTGGTCAAGGGACCATTTTCCTGCACAATGGTATAACATAATGACCTCTAATAGTGTAGAGTCGGTGAATGCACTGTTCTGTTTTGCGCATAGGTTACCCATTGTCGGCTTATAGAGTACTTCCGAGATTTTCAACAAGAGTGGTACCAACTTCGACGGCGAAAGGGAGGTTGATAAACTATCAAATCTTTAACTTATATGTTAGTTGCTTTTTCGTTTTTCGTATAAATCGTAACACAATTAACACATATTTGTGATGAAATGCGTAATCATCTCGCACCAATGGCGGAGGAGATAATTCACAGAAGGTCGGGAAAGTCTGCGACATGGAGGATAAGAGAGATTGGACATGGTAAGTTCCATGTTCGGGATATCCATTATCACGCGACTGTTGATATGGCCAACGGTGTTTGTGAATGTAATCAATGGCAATATTCTGGTTTACTGTGCGGTCATGCCATCGCTGCTGCAAGGTCAATGAATCGTAGAGGTTGCAGCGATCTAGCTATATCTTACTACACGTCCAATACTTATCGGTCAACATATCATGAGGTGATCTATCCTATTGGACCCCCTCAATCATGGGTTTACCACACGTCCCCCTTCCGCCATGTTATCCACCGTTAATAACTAAGAGACGTGCGGGGATACCCAGAAAGAACGATCGACATGCATCTCGTGGTGAAGATCCGATACAGAGAACGTGTACTAGGTGTGGAGAAGTAGGACATACTCGTGGTGAATGTCCAACTCCTGCCCCTTCAACCGTGCCCAGGAGTAGAGCTTCCAGTAGCCAAAGATTTCGCTCTCTGGGGCCATCGAACCTAGAACCACATGGAACCCTAAGTCATGATATCATTGACCTTAACATTGATTTCCCTTGATTGTAACCACCTCATCTTGTATGCTAAGTGATATTGCTTTTATGTTCATTTTTGATTTTATCTACCTTATCGTGGTTGTGAAATTATATTCTGTGTAAAAAAAAGTTAAACATTAAAGCATCGTTTTATTGAAATCAAAGAAAACGAAATGGTGCATCCATACAACATTAAAGCATCGATAAATTAAACATTAAAACATAAAAGAAAACTAAGGCTTCATCGTTAAAGTGCATCCATACAACCACCCTTTGAGAAACCTACTACGGGTAGATTTCCCGGATCCTCCTGATTCATCCAGCCTTTGCCTTCATCTGCTCCTCCATGCTGGTATAGTTTTTCTTTGATGTCTACCACTTCATCTTCTAACTTTTTAATCCTCTTTTACTTCTCCCTAACATCGCGCTTCATCATCTCCAGGAACTCCTTCTGCTCCGCAATAATTTCCTTTCTCCTTCTGAAATTCCATGTTTTGTAGCCACATCCTGCCTATATTTCATATCTCCGCATTTGCCTCATTACATGACCCTTTCAACCTGGCAGGCAGTACCTGAGACATTGGTAGACCAGGCCCCTGGTTAGATTGATACGTAGGTGGGGATTCTCCCCCATGAGTAGTGTAGTATGCCTCTCGTGCATTGTTAAACTGCTCCCACTCCTGAGGCATGATCGGTGCATCGTAAGCAGTTATCTCAAACTACGTCCAATCCTCCGTTGTCTCTGGTGCATTCCAGTCAATCCTTGAAGCTCCATCATTTAATTGTTCGATATCGACGAAGCGTGAAGTGTCAGCCCCATTCACTGACCTTTTACCCCCTACCGCGTGTACCTCCAGCCATTAAGTTATGAAAATGTAGAGAATGTTTGTAAACGAAAATGAGGGTAGAAAGGATAGATATGAAGTTGTGAAATACTACTTCACCGGGGCGTCTACTTATAGTCCATGCGAAGATCAGTTCATGATAGTTTTCAAATCCATGGTCAAACGATTCCCCTGTAAAGCCTGAAACCTTTCTTCTTCAAAGCCATGGTCAAACGATTCCTCTGCAAAGCCTAAAACGATTCGTTTTTTTGCCATGGTCAAACGATTCCTCTGCAAAGCCTGAAACGATTCGTTTTTTGTGCCATGGTCAAACGATTCCTTTGCAAAGCCTGAAACGATTCGTTTTTTGTGTCATAGTCAAACGATTCCCCTACAAAGGTAAAAAAGATTCGATTTGGGTCGTGTATTCAAATAAAACGGGGGCAAAACACGGGGTCCTTCGATTTTGGTCCGCGTATTGTGACAAAAACACGGGGTTACCCCGCGTTTTATACATTTTTTGCGGGGTGGGCCGCATTTTCTGTAAGTATTATTGTTGGTATTGGACACGGGTTACCCAAAAACACGTGGTTACCCAAACAACAGGTAAAATGTGAACAAGACCATGTGAATCTGTAAGGCCTTTTACAGGTTAATCTGGAAGCTTTTGAGGCAAATCTGTAAGGCTTTGGTTCACTACCTTTGGATATAAATACAGAGAGCTGGGGGGTCCTAAACCATACAAAACAAAACAAGGTATATAGCAAGGCAAAAGTATTACACGACCCATTACATGGCATCCCCAAATATTCATGTATGGAATTTCAGATGTTTATCTCAATCGCTTCCAACCTCTACCACCGCGTTATATGGTTAGCGTTTATATTTTTTTGGGTTTTGCTTGCGTTGAATATTCTGTAAGGCTAACGTTGTTAACCCCTATCATGAACAGCTGAGTATCCACAAATGTTCACCATGAAAGTCTACCATCAAGGGTGTTTCACGGAACCACCTAGAAGACAGTACTACCGTAGTCTACAAGTCTATGTTGACATGTTGGATGTCAACGATCTTTGAATGCGACTGCTTCACCAGATCATGAAAGAGCTAGGCTACGACGAAACTATATATTATAAGTTGTATTTTAAACGTCCGAATGCAGACTTATTGAGTGGATTGAAACCTATGGCTACCGATGAAGATGTAGCAAATATACGTCAGTATGTTGACGGCCATACCGTCATTGAAGTGTACAGCGAGAAAGTGGAGCTTAACACTTCCAAAATCGTATCACCATAGTATATAAGAAGTCGTTGGGGATTCCAGAAAAACCAAGCGGCGTGTAGCCATAGTTTGACATTTAAATGACTAAGAATGTGACCTAATCACTTTATTTAATGGCGTCGTATCAAAGTCTGTTTAGATGAACTTGTACCGGTTGTTTTGAACCCTATCAGTTTGTCAGTGTCTAAGAAAGCAATATTAATATATTAAATTTTTTTATTACATACATCGTGAACCTAGTTTAGGATTACGGATAGATAAAAAAATAACGATGCGTACTACATAATAACAAACATAAAACAACCTAATCGTCTATCTGGACAACCAACGAGTATAAGGTCTTCGCCATGTAATCCCGCCCCTTGCCACATATTCAGTTGCATCTGGTGCAACTGTTAGGTGTAGATCTTCAATAAACTTGGATATCTTACAACACACCTACACACCACAATCCCCAAGGCCCCCTGGCTGTTGTGGTGCATCAGATTCATTGATAACCTCCAATTTCTTGTTGGCTTTGATACGATCCGGCATGTCGTGGATCTTTTTAACAACTTTGGCAATTGTTTTTTGAAGATCCCAAGGCGTTCTTCCAAGGGCAAGGTGTACCTTCTTGTAAGTAAACTGTCATATAAAACCATCTTCATTTCATTGAGGTACTAAACACCGAGCACCCAATGTTTGTCTACAATGCATATGGGGATGTATACCTGAAATTTTACAATAACACACAAATAGTTAGTAACAAACAAGTTAAACAAAAAATATGTAAATCGATTTCCATACCCGCTCGAGGACCTTCCAATCTGGATTGTATCTATGTCCCAGTCCATTGCACGTTTCATACACATACTTGTATCCTTGGGCCGACCGGGTAAGCCACTCAAAAAAGTTGGTATCCATCACCTCCCATAACCAGGATCCATACCTGGAATTACAAAAAATGAACAAGTACGTTAAAAGAAAGCCAAAATAGAGATGAATTAATATTTATGTTATACTACTTAGGGGTGCTCACGGGTTGGGTTGGCCGGGTTGAAGACACTTGAACAACCCAACCCAATGTTTGTGGTTTGAAAATTCTCAACCCAACCCCACCCATTCAAAAGTGTAACCTAACCCAACCCAAACCATGCGGGTTGGGTTGGGTTGGTCGGGTTGAAACTTTAATACACCATTTTATAATCTAACTAAATGATTTAGTTTAAAAGAACTAAAATCAAAATGAAAATATAAAAATATAAAAATAAGACTAATAAGAGGAGAAGAGAAGAGTAAAAGAAGAGCATTTCCTACCTCTAGATTTTATCGATGTTGAAGATTTTTGAAGACTTGAAGGTTAGATTTATATGATTTTAATCGGTGTGGTCTCGTAGCCAGATCCAAACTACGACTAAGATAAGAAGACTTGAGATTTGATAGAAAGAAGAGTCGCTAAAAGTCTAAAACCATAAATAAATAAAAAACGTACAAGCTTTGGTCGGGTAGACGGGTTGGTCGGGTTACTTTAGGCCCAACCCGTTTCCAACCCAATAGATGCGGTTTGGGCAAATTTTGTATCGGTTATGTATCGGGTTACCTCGGTTTGATTTTTTTTTACATTTTTTCGGGTTGGGTTGGCCGGGTTGGTCGGAAATTTGAGCACCCCTAATACTACTTATCTAACCTTTAGAGCGTGTGCAAACCCATTCAACGTCATCTTGTTGTTGTGATGGTTCTTCTGTTTGCGTCTGGCGATGGCACCGTGGAGTCCTTTGTATGAGTGACTCCAGATGTAGCTACCCCATGGATAGCTGTTAAACCTCTCGAAGTCATCAACGACGCTAAGGACAGTAGAGGAAACTACCAACCTTGGATCACGGCCCATGAACATCACATCCGCCATCACCACCAAGCAAACACGCACAACATCCTCATCGGGTATCGCATGCAGGCCATTTCTCATCGTCTAGACGACGGTTCTCAGCGTCAAAAGACCTGGTGCAAGGCCGGGCCAAACCCTACTAACGAAGGACTCATCTGTTAAGGTAGGAAGGGAGAGTGTTGGTCCGAAACAGAGTCCTGTTACAATACAGAACTCACGACGACCAAAGTGCATGAGATTCCCACACACGTGGAAATACAATTCCTCCGGCTCTTCTCTCGCAACCTCGACCTCCAACTGTAAAAACATGTGGACTAGGATAGGGTCCTGTCCAATATTGGTAAGTTCAATCCATGGCCCGAAAGATGTGCGGCCAAAAAATTGGTGTAAATTTTGTGCCCGTTCAGGTGAACACGCTGCAAAAGCATCTCTAATTTCCTTGACCATGGCAATGCGGCATTTGAACGACAGATCAGTGTAATCAAAATCATCCTACATAGTAATGCAGAGATGTTGTCAACGCACCTAACTTATAACTAAGGAATAAAAGACAACGGATTATGGTTATATTTATTATTTGGGTTTTTTGGCAATGTTAAGGGTGTACATTTTGTTGATTTCGTCTATTGGTTAATTTTAGAAAAAAGAAACCACTGAATCTATTGGACTTCCAGGTAGTAGGGGAATTACGTGGATTTCTTAAATCCCTACAAACCTTAGGTCTATTTACACCCGTTTGACAAAATCCAAATCGATATGTTGCGGTTTTTATTATTTCGTTTTTTTTTTATTTTGTAAATATAAAAGTCCTCATTTGTAGTTTAGTACATTTAAGGGGTCTAAGTTGTAATTTAGCAAACTAAAGGGGTCTAAGTTGTAATTAATGCAATCTCTACAATATTTTTATAAAAAAACACAATCTCTAAAATTAACACAATCTCTAAAATTAACGTAATCTTTACAATATTTTTCTAAATTAACGCAATCTCTAAAATCAACGCAATCTCTACAATATTTTTATAAAAAATACATTTTTTATAAAAAAAACGCAATCTCTAAAATCAACGCAATATCTACAATATTTTTATAATATTAACGCAATCTCTAAAATTAACACAATCTCTAAAATTAACGCAATCTTTACAATATTTTTATAAAAAAACACAATCTCTAAAAAACACAATATCTAAAAGGGAATTTAATTAAAATGCCCTCCCTTGAAAAATCAGTACCCAATATGCCCCAAATCTTGTCATTTTTTCCAAAATACCCCATATGTCCGCGTTTTGGTCCTCATTTTTGAAAAAACGCAGAGTAGCACCAATTCTGTCCGCGTTTTGCTTGAAACGCGGGGATGGTCCGCGTTTGGCTTGAATTCAGGGGGATTTTGATTCAATTCACGGGGACGAGGGGTATGTCCACGTTTTTTTGGCTTGAACGGGGGTTAGGGCCGCGTTTTAGCCTAAAAACGAGGGTTAGGTTCGCGTTTAATAGTGTAGAACGCATGGTTGATTATTAGGGTTTGGAAAACTAGGGTTTCAGGGCTATTATTTCATGTGTTGTCAACTGTTTTTGACGTATTTTTTGCATGATTTTACTGTTTTTTTTTCTACATTTTGGTCTGATTGTCATACAATAAGTGTACCATTGTCATTGAATTTATGGTTCACATTCATCTTCTCCATTCAATTTTTCCTATAAAGATCAGTAAGATTACATACAAAATCGTTCATCACATCCACTTGAATTGCTTCATTTTTAATACTACTGAAAAAATGAGTTCATCTATTCAAAAAGCTAGGCTATTATTATGTTTCGATGGTCAATGGGTGCAAAACAACAATGGGTGGGATTATATTGGCTACACAAAGCATGGTGTAAATATTCCAATAATGGTTTCGTATAAGACGTTTATCGATTACGTCGTGGGAAAGTGTGGAATCGGAGATTCTGCTGCTTGCAAGTTGGTGTTCAGACGTGCAGATGGCTCACTGATGGAGATAACCAACGATGACGAAATCCTTGGTTTTATGCTACTTGCAGCCGATTCAGAAATACCTCTACAACTTTTTGTGTATGTCGCACCATTGATGTGTGATGACGAAGATGATGACGAAATCCATGTCGGTGGTAGTTAACTGGAGCCTGACTCTCAATTCCAGGCATCCTACGACACCACACTTTATTCTGATCATGCATATCGTCCTAACGATTCTTATCCCGATGTTCCGGAGACGCAACTAGAAGAAGAAGAAGACCCAAAAAGATGGTTTGTTGGAGTTGCTGATGACGAAACACATGTTTTCACAACTGGTATATCTGATCTGGACAGATCAGATACCGATAATGACGAGGACGAAGAAGAAGAAACATAAACCCCTAGCAATAAATGATTTGGTGCGTTAAACGATTATTTTGATATGTCCCCTTCCCTTCCTAACCCGGAGACCCATATACCAGCCTACCAACCCGAACCTTACAATCGCAGTACAACTATACATGAAGGTCAAATATTTCATACGAAGGAGAAAATGATCATACAGTTGGGAATGAATTTCTTGCGAGAGGGTTTCGTGTTTAGAGCGAAGAAATCCGACAAAAGCAGATACAAGGTTGTCTGTGACCAACAAAATTGTGAATGGAGTATGTCCGCGAAGTCCGTGGGCCCTAAAGGAGGGTTATTTGTCGTTAGAAAGCTGAACGACGTACACACTTGTTCGAGGACGCAACTGAATGCCAGCCACCGGCAGGCCAACAAAAGGACTTTGGGCCACATACTGAAAGACAAGTTTCTTGACGCTAGCAGGTCATTTCGGCCGAAGGACATCGTCAACGATATAAATCAGCAGTACGGGATCAACATTGGTTACCACCAAGGATGGCATGCGCGATGCAAGGCACTACTAATGGTGAGAGGCACTCCCGAGGAGTCGTACGAACGACTCCCTGCGTATTTATATAACTTGGAGTTGAAGAATCCGGGTACACGCACCAGAATAAGGACGGATTCAAACGGACGTTTCGAGTTGTGTTTCGCTGCACTTGGATGTGCGGTACGTATATTAAATCGTCATAGCTTTACATATTATGAATTTTAACATTTAGAAATAATAACCACGTACGTTTATTGCAGATCCGGGCGTTTTTGACAAATTTGCGTCCTGTCTTTGTAATAGACGCTGCCCATTTAAAGGGGCCTTACCTGGGTATGATGTTCTTGGCGGTTGCCATGGACGGAAATAACAACATTGTGCCCTTGGCTTTCGGAGTAGGCAAGTAGGAGACAGGGGAGGAGTGGGGTTGGTTTCTGAACATGTTGCGGGAATGTATCGGAGCCCCAGAAGGGTTGGTGTTTATGTCCGACAGGGCTCCTTCCATAAGCGCGACAATTTCTGCCGTGTACCCCTCCACCCCTCACGCCCTATGTTGTCGACATTTTGAGATGAACGTGAAAAGCGCGGACAAGCGTATCACAACAAACAAGACCACCTACTAGAAGGCGTGCAAAGCATATACGATTAGGGAGTTTGAGATCGACATGAATGCACTACGATATGAAGTACCTCGTGGAGCACAAGTTATGGACGAGGCTGGTAAAGAGAGGTAGTCAAGGGCCCATTTCACTGCACAACGTTATAACATAATGACCTCTAATAGTGTAGAGTCGATGAATGCACTGTCCCGTTTTGCACGCAGGTTACCCATTGTCAGCCTTATAGAGTACTTCCGAGATTTTCAAAAAGAGTGGTACCAACTTCGACGACGAAAGGGAGGTTGATAAACTATCAAATCTTTAACTTATATGTTAGTTGCTTTTTTCGTCTTCCGTATAAATCGTAACACAATTAACACATATTTGTGATGAAATGTGTAATCATCTCACACCAATGGCAGAGGAGATAATTAGCAGAAGGTCGGGAAAGTCTGCGACATGGAGGGTAAGTCAGATTGGACATGGTAAGTTCCACGTTCGGGATATCCATTATCACGCGACTGTCGATATGGCCAACGGTGTTTATGAATGTAATCAATGGCAATATTCTGGTTTACCGTGCAGTCATGCCATCGCTGCTGCAAGATCAATGAATCGTAGAGATTGCAGCGATCTGGCTATATCTTACTACATGTCCAGTACTTACCGGTCAACATATCATGAGTTGATCTATCCTGTTGGACCCCCTCAATCATGGGTTTTGCCACACGTCCCCCTTCCGCCATGCTATCCACCATTAATAACCAAGAGACGTGAGAGGAGACCAAGAAAGAACGATTGACGTCTATCTCGTGGTGAGGATCCGATACAGAGAAAGTGTACTAGGTGTGGAGAAGTAGGACATACTCGTGGTGAATGTCCAACTCCTGCCCCTTCAACCGTGCCCAGGAGTAGAGCTTCCAGTAGCCAAAGATTTCAATCTCAAGGGCCATCGAACCTAGAACCACATGGAACTTTAAGGCATGATAGCATTGACCTTAACATTGACTTCCTTTGATTGTAACCACCTCATCTTCTATGCTAAGTGATATTGTTTTTATGTTAATTGTTGATTTTATCTACCTTATCGTGGTTGTGAAATTATATTATGTGTAAAAAAAAGTTAAAACATGAAAGCATCGTTTTATTGAAATTAAAGAAAACGAAATGGTGCATCCATACAACATTCAAGCATCGATAAAGTAAACATTAATGCAGAAAAGAAAACTGAGGTTAAACGTTAAAGTGCATTCATACAACAACCACCCTTTGAGAAACCTACTACGGGTAGATTTCCCGGCACTTCGTAACCCAGCCAGCCTTTGCCTTCATCTGCTCCTCCATGTCGGTGTAGTTTTCTTTGATGTCTACCAGTTCATCTTTTAACTTTCTAATCTCCTTTTGTTTCTCCCTAACATCGCGCTTCATATACTCCAGGAACTCCTTCTGCTCCGCAATAATTGCCTCTTTCTCCTTCTGAAGTTCCATGTTTTGTAGCCACGTCCTGCCTATATTTCGTATCTCTTCATTTGCCTCATCACATGACCTTTTCAACCTGGGAGGCAGTACCTGAGACATTGGTAGACCTGGCCCCTGGTTGGATTGATACGTAGGTGGGGACATTCCCCCATGAGCAGCGTAGTATGCGGCTCGTGCATTATTAAACTGCTCCTACTCCTGAGGCATGGCAGTTATCCCAAACTGTGCCCAATCCTCCGTTGTATCTGATGCATTCTAGTCAATCCTTGAAGCTCCATCATTTAATTGTTCGATGTCCACGGAGCGTGAAGTGTCAGCCCCATTCGCTGACCTTTTCCCCCTACCGCGTAAACCTCCAGCCATCAAGTTATGAAAATGTAGAGAATGTTTGTAAACAAAAATGAGGGTAGAAAGGATAGATATGAAGTTATGAAATACTACTTCACCGGAGCATCTACTTATAGTCCATGCGAAGATCGGTTCATGATAGTTTCAAAGGCATGGGGTCAAACGATTCCTCTACAAAGCCTGAAATGATTCGTTTTTTGTGTCATGGTCAAACGATTCTCCTACAAAGCCTAAAACAATTAGTTTTTTGTGACATGGTCAAACGATTCCCCTGCAAAGCCTGAAACAATTCGTTTTTTGAATTCTTTTACCCAGCGTAAATCAACAAAAACGCGGACTAACCCCGTGTTACACCATTAAAACGTGGACTAACCTCGCGTTACACCATTAAAACGCGGACTAACCCCGTGTTTTGTTATCATACGCGGACCAAAATCGAATACACGGCCTAAAAAACTCAACCCTGCGTTTTCCCATTTACACGGCCCAAAAACACGGGGTTGTTGGGTATTTTGGCAAAAACTTCTAAATTTTAGGTATTTTGGGTACTGATTTTTGATATTTCACTTTGGATATAAATACAGAGAGCTGGGGGGGGGGGGGTCCTAACCCATACAAAACATTACATGGCATCCCCAAATCTTCATGTACGGAATTTCAGATGTTTATCTCAATCGCTTCCAACCTCTACCACCGTGTTATATGGTTAGTGTTTATATTTTTTTGGGTTTTTCTTGCATTACATATTCTGTAAGGCTAACGTTGTTAACCCCTATCATGAACATCTAGTATCCACAAATGTTCACCATAAAAGTCTACCATCAAGGGTACTTCACGGAACCACCTAGAAGACAGTACTTTCGTGATTTACAAATCTATGTTGACATGTTAGATGTCAACGATCTTTGCATGCGACTGCTTCACCAAATCAAGAATGTTACCTAATCACTTTGTATAATGACGTCGTTTCAATGTCTGTTTAGATGAACTTGTACCGGTTGTCTTAGAACGCTACCAGTTTGTCAGTGTCTAAGAAAGCAATATTAATAATTGGTAAGTTTAAATAAGATTTTGTTTTTTATTTACCAAAATAACTTTTTCATGTACTACATTTTCCTCATAACTAGATAATGCTACTTTTGTAATTATGGTATGACTACCTTTTTCATATCAATTTGTGATCTTGGGAGTTAACTAATTCTATTTTTATATAAAGAAAAAAACATCCGATCCAATATAGTTATCTAAATAAAAAAGGGTTTTAATATTTAAAATGACTAAAAAAAATAATCATATTTGATATTTCAAGAGGCCCATCACAACTCACAAGTAACATACAAAGTATCCTCAACCTAATCGTTTATCTGGACAGCCAACGAGTATAGGGTCTCCGCCATGTAATTACGCCATTCCCTTGCCACATGTTCAGTTGCATCTGGTGCAACTGTTGGGTGCAGACCTTCAATAATCTTGGATGTGTTACGACACACCCACATACCTTAATCCCCAAGGCCCCCTGTCTGTTGAGGTGCATCAGAATCATAGATAACCTCTAATTTCTTGCTGGCCTTGATACGATCCAACGTGTCGTGTATCTTTTTTAACAACTTCGGCAATTGTTTTTTGAAGATCCCAAGGCGTTCTTCCAAGGGCAAGGTGTACCTTCTTGCTCGTAAACTGTCAAATAAGACCAGCTTCATTTCACTGAGGTACAGAACACCGAGCACCCAATGTTTGTCCACGACGCAAATGGGGATGTATACCTGAGATTTTACAATAACACACAAATAGTTAGTAACAAACAAGTTGAACAAAAATTATGTAAATCGATTTCCATACCTGGTCGATGACCATCCAACCTGGATTAGTTCTATGGCCCAATCCATTACACGTTTCGTACACAGACCTGTATCCTTGGCTCGGCCAGGTAAGCCACTCAAAGAAGTTGGAGTCCATAACCGTCCATCTCGCATGTGGAGAGCGGGATTCTTGGATCATTCTAACCCAAGCGTCGATGTGCTATACACAAAACATAGATTGTTAGACATGTCATTAGAAATGTAGTTGTTTATATGACTATATTTAAATACTAACTAGATCTTCGAAATCCCCACTACCACCTACACCCAAAATAAGTATGAGAAAACCGACATTCATTTGAAGGCCGCCGTAAAATGGACACATCAGGTGGGGAGCTTTAGGGCGTGTGCAAACCCATTCAACGTCATCTTGTTGTTTTGCTGGTTCTTCTGCTTGCGTCTGGCGATGGCACCGTGGAGTCCTTTGTATGAGTGACTCCAGATGTAGCTACCCCACGGATAGAAGTTAAACCTCTCCAAGTCACCGACGACGCTAAGTACAGTACAGGAAACCGCCAACCTTGGATCACGGCCCATGAACATCATCTCCGCCATCACCACCAAGCAAACACGCACAACATCCTCATCGGATATCGCACCCAGGCCAGTTCTCAGCGTCAAGAGACCTGGTGCAAGGCCGGGCCAAACCCTACTGACGAAGGACTCATCTGTCAAGGTAGGAAGGAAGGGTGTTGGTCCGAAAAGGAGTCATGTTACAATATAGAACTCGCGACGACCAAAGTGCATGCGAGTCTCACGCACGTAGAAATACAATTCCTCCGGCTCTGGTCTCGCAACGTCGACCTCCATCTGTAAAAACATGTGGACTAGGAGGGGGTCCTGTCCAATATTGGTAAGCTCGAGCCATGGCCCGAAAGATGTGCGACCAAACATTTCGTGTAAATTTTGTGTCCGTTCAGGTGGACACGCTGCAATCGCATCTCTAATTTCCTTAACCATGGCGATGCGACATTTAAACGACAGATCAACGTAATCAAAATCATCCTACATAGTAATGCAAAGATGTTGTCAACGCATCTAACTTATAACTAAGGGTGTACATTTTGTTGATTTCGTCTATTGCTTAATTTTAGAAAAAATAAACCACTCAATTTATTGGATTTCTAGGTAGTAGGGGAATCATGCGGATTTCTTAAATCCCTACAAACCTTAGAGCTATTTACACCCGTTTGACAAAATCCAAATCGATATGTTGAGGTTTTTATTATTTCGGTTTTTTTATTATTTTGGTTTTTTTGGTAAACTTAAGGGTGTACATTTTGTTGATTTCGTCTACTGCTTAATTTTAGAAAAAATAAACCACTCAATCTATTGGATTTCCAGGTAGTAGGGGAATCACGTGGATTGCGGTTTTAGGCAACTAAAATTAACGCAATCTCTAGAATAATTTTATAAAATTAACGCAATCCCTAAAAAAACGCAATCTCTAAAATTAATGCAATATCTACAATATCTTTCTAAAAAAATGCAATCCATAAAACAAACGCAATCTCTAAAATTGAAGCAATATCTACAATTTTTTTATAAAAAAACGCAATCTCTAAAATTAACACAATCTCTAAAATTAACGCAATCTCTACAATAATTTTATAAAAAAAAATGCAATCTATAAAATTAACACAATATCTACAATTTTTTTATAAAATTAACACAATCTCTAAAATTAAGGCAGTGTCTACAATATTTTTATAAAAAAACGCAATCTCTGCAATATTTTTATAAAAAAACGCAATTTCTAAAATTAACGCAATCTCTACAATAATTTTATAAAATTAACACAATCTCTAAAAAAAAGCAATCTCTAAAATTAATGCAATATCTACAATATCTTTCTAAAAAAATGCAAACCCTAAAATTAATGCAATCTCTACAGTTTTTTTATACAAAAAAAACGCAATCTCCACAATATTTTTCTGAAAAAAACGCAATCTATAAAATTAATGAAATCTCTAAAATTAACGCAATTTCCACAATATTTTTCTAAAACAAACGCAGTCTAAAATTAACGCAATATCTACAGTAATTTTATAAAAAAATGTAATCTCTAAAATTAACACAATATCTACAATTTTTTTATAAAAAAACGCAATCTCTAAAATTAACACAATATCTACAATTTTTTTTATAAAAAAAAAAAGCAATCTCTAAAATTAACACAATATCTACAATTTTTTTATAAAATTAACACAATCTCTAAAATTAACGCAATCTCTACAATATTTTTATAAAAAAACGCAATCTCTACAATATTTTTATAAAAAAAACACAGTCTCTAAAATTAACAAAACACCTACAATATTTTTATAAAAAACACAATTTCTAAAAGTAACGCAATTTATAAAATATTTTTATAAAAAACGCAATCTCTAAAATTGACGCAATATCTACAATTTTTTTATGAAAAAAACGCAATCTCTAAAATTAACACAATCTCTACAATAATTTTATAAAAAAACGCAATCCCTAAAAAAAACACAATCTCTACAATTTACGCAATATCTACAATATTTTTATAAAACAAACACAATCTCTAAAATTAACGTAATCTCTACAATATTTTTATAAAAAAACGCAATCTCTAAAATTAACGCAATCTCTACAATTTTTTTATACAAAAAAACGCAATCTCTAAAATTAACACAATCTTCACAATATTTTTCTAAAAAAACCCAATATATAAAATTAATGAAATCTCTAAAATTAACACAATTTCCACAATATTTTTCTAAAACAAACGCAGTCTCTAAAATTAACACAATATCAACAATAATTTTATAAAAAAAATGCAATCTCTAAAATCAACGTAATCTGTAAAACTAAAATTAACGCAACCTCTAACATATTATCAACATAAACGCAACACTCTAAAATTAACACATAATCACTAAAATATAAAATTAAAACGCGGTTAAGGGAAACTTACCGAACAAAGTGGTCAAGCCATATCCGACTTCTAAAAATACTAACCAACCGAGTCTAGATCTGAGCAAGTGGAATACACGATATATTTGAAAGAGTGAAAGAGATTTATTTGAGAGTGATGGTGGTGGGGTTTCAAAATGGGGGACCTCAATTTATAAGGGATGAAATACATTTGTTAACCTAATTCAAAACACCATCTCACCGCTGATCTATCAAATACACGAGAAACCCTTAAAACGCGGCCCCCAACCCCGTGTTACAAGTAAAAAACGCGGACCTACCCCGCGTTCCACCCTTCAAACGCGGCCCTACCCGTGTTTTTTACCCTACGCAGACCAAAGTCACAGAACGCGGGGTTAACCACGTGTTTCGAGCCATACGCGGACCAAAATAGTGCATTTACCCCGTGTTTCGACCCATACGTGGACCAAAATCGTGCCACTCTGCGTTTTTCAAAAACGCGGCCCAAAAACACGGGGTTATTGGGTATTTTGGCAAAAACTACAAGATTTTGGGCATTTTGGGTACTGATTTTTTGATGTATGGGCATTTTAATTAAATTCCCTATATATATAATATATATATATATATTAGTTTTTGGGTCTTACGCCTCGACTGCTTCGAGGCTTACGCCTCACGTATCTAGTGGAAAAACGTCTCGAGGCTCGTTTCCGCATTTTAAAACCTTGGTTGTAACTTCGTTCAAATTTATAGATAAATTGTTTTCACCCTTTTGGATTGTTCCTTTAGTTGGCAAAGATCCAATATCCTTCATTTTACCTTTGACAATATTTATGTTTTTGTATTCAATTATAAAGCAAATAACATTTGGGCTTATTATGTTTAAACATTACAACAAATTGCTTCAAAATCTATTCAAAAGAATATTCACAAGTTCAACATGTCTTCATCAATACTACAACTGCTGAAAACACATATATCAAAAGAACACTTTGAGATATAAATGTATCCACATGCAAATATATATAAAAAAAAACAACGAAAAAAGTTCTGTATCCACATGCAACTATATAAAAAAAACCCCAATTTTTTATCAACCACCCAAAAATATTTTCAAAGTAAAAGTACAGATACAAGAACAGAATATTGTGTGTAGTGATAATATGGTCTAATTTCTATATTAAAAAGGCAATAATACGAAGTTGAAAAATGAACACTAGCTACGAAGTGAAGTAAATTGAAAAATATATTGAGGGACTTCGATTTTACCGTATAATTCCGAGATCACCAATTCCAACAGTAACTGCAACATCATCTTTTTTTCTTGGTTTGTGAAAAGAAAACAACTGTGTACAAACAGAGGAAGGGCCGTCGTCTTCCATGGCAAGATCGGAAAAAGATCAGTACTTGTCGTCTTCCATGGCAAGATCGGAAAAAGATCAGTACTTGTCGCCGGCGAGTTTGCAGGAAGAAATTACAAGAAAGTTGGGTGAATTGAAGTCTGAAAAACGGTGGGTTATTTAAACGAAAGCAGAGAATCCAATGGTGAAATAGGATATGAAGGGTGACGGCTGAGTTCTTTAGGTTAAACCACACTTTTACCTTTTATTCTTTTATTTGGGCCTGCATCATGCTGGTGGATCCATACTTCTTTTATTGCTTAAATTTATATTATTGTTTATATTTTGATAGAATAAAATTATAATTTTCATATAAAAGAAATTCATAAAATTTGTTGTAACTCGGAACAAAAATTAATAACACTTGATGAAACAAATTGAACCTTTTTTCATTTGATAAATCGATGAATGATAATGTGATTGTTTTCATTTATGAATTTCAAAAATTGAAAATTATAGCTCGTTTACCAAACACGTATAACGGGTAGGCGTTTATCGGCATGAGTTATCATCTTCAGTTACCTTATCGAGTTATATTTTCGGCATTTAAAATGAATTGTTGGTTGTATCTTACCTGATAAGCGGTAATCGAGTAAGAGTCTTCTTTGGTCACTTACTGGGTAAGATTCTCGATCATTGTTATGTCTTTTACTAGCTAACCGAACAAGATTATCGGTCTTTGTCATACATTCTCACATGACAAAGGGGTTGTTTGGCAGTTGCTGAATGATTTAGTGGAAAATGATTAAGTGGTCTGAATGATTAAGAGGTCTGAATGATATTGTGTAAAACGAAATATGGTTGTTTGCTAATTGTTCATAATGTAATCAGGGCTCTTAATGGTTAAGGGAGGGTCAGGATACTAAATCATTAAGAGAATTTTGGAACCATTAAGAGGCAACTCTTTTTTTTGCCAAACAAGATTTACCTCTTAACGATTCAGAGGTTGCCTCTTAATAGAACCATTAAGAGGTAAACAAACAGCCCCAAAGTAAGTGATACCCGGTAAGAGTTTAGTAAACAACTCTTAATCGAATTAGTGTTTTGTTCTCAAAATATAATGTAGTTATATATGTGGTAGATTATATATACACACACAAATCTAAATATGTAAAGACCCAAATTTCAATATCGACTCAAAAAATAACACCCGGAAACTATGAAATATAACTTAGTGGTCATTTATCTAAAAGATTGCCCAATAAGCACTTAACAATAAGGGTCTACACTCTCACTATCTTAGGTAAGATTCTAGTTTATCAAAACGGCATCGTATGCCACAATTTACTCGGTAAGTACTAACCAGGTAAATGTTTTCATTCTCATTTAACGAGTACGACTCTTAGTCTTTGTCATCCCTAACGGGTAAGATTCTCGGTACTTACCATGTTTATCCGATAAGGTAAGTGACCGGATAAGTACTTATCGAGTAAGCATGTGGTAAACAACCCCTTAGTGACCTTTACACTGTAATTTAATACCAAAACTTCAAAATACTAGTGTAATAATGATAGGTGTTATCTCAAAATTGTAATAAAAAATCTACACATCGATGTCGTCCACCAATTCATCCCACATCACACGGAAACTACCAACATGAGTTTGAGTTGAAGTCAATTAAGGTAGATCAATAGGTAACATTTAGGGGTCGTTTACCCAATACTTATCCGGTAAGCAATTGCCGGCAATATTTAATACTTTCGCTTAACTTATCGGGTAAGATTTTAATCCATTCAAACTAGGGTGAGCATAAAAAATGGGTACTCATCTTTGAAACTGGAACCACAGATCCAGAACCGGAACCGATGTGATTGGTTCTGACCGACCCGAACGGGTTCCGGTTCTCATTTTTTTGGAACCGCTGGTATCCGTCGAGACCGGGTACCCGGGCCCGCTAGTACCCAGAACCGAAACCGACCGACAGGTACCCCCGCTTTTTTTTAATAAAATATATTTTATTTATTTATAAAAGTCAAATAAAGTAACTTTTAGGGAAGCACCGTCTGTGGTATTTATTTTTATCAACTAATTTTAATGACACGAAATGTTTTGATGCACTGTTTGTAGTACTTATTTGTTTTGGAAGCACCGTTTGTAATATTTATTTGTTTCGTAAGCATCGTTTGTAGTATTATTAGTTTTTATCGTATTAGTTTTCACGTTTGTGGTATTTATTTATTTACCTTGGGACTTTGTAATATTTACTTTTTTATATTATGAATGATAAAAAAAATTAAAATTAGATAGTGGGTACCCGGTACCGAACCGATTCCCAAATATAAAGAACCGGTGTAACCGGTTCCGATTCCTTCATTCCAGGAACCGCCGGTCCGGTTCTGGGACCGGTTTCGGGAATTTTGAATGGGTATCCGCCTTTGCTCACCCCTGATTTAAACGGCATCTTATACAACATTTTTATCTGATAAGCACTTACCGGGTAAGACTCTCGGTTATGAGGTGGATAAAGTTTCTCTATCAGAATAATGACAAAAAGCTAATTTCAAACATGTGTTTTTTTATCTGATAAGCACTTAATCTAGAATTATTTCAAACTAGATTAAAATGGATATTGCTATTCCACTATAATCTCTCTTCACAAAAATCCCCAAAAGACCGACACTTCACGATCTCCTACGTGCCCGGTTGACAAGCCCGACATCCTACATTCCATCGGTAGTGGGATCTGTGAGAAAAATTAGAACTTTAACAAGTGTTATGACGAAACCTAGTGAGATCTCATAAATTATACAATTCACGAACAAGAATATCATAATACAAGACTTGTGTTACTGAACTCCATTGCCTCACAATGTTATTCCCATTTGCATCGATGTTCCCAAACCTGAACATAACACACAAGAGATAACCATTGAAATACGGGGGAGACCCGTTTCCATCGGGGTGACATGTACACGGGAGTGGAGTCACCCATGATGTTATTGGATTACACCTCATGTCCTGGTCCTAGTTCCAATGCCATTAAGACATCATAACCTCAAACCATAACTTTGCCTTTATTGCCTACTTCGTCAAGTTACACCTCAAAGTCTTACGGGACACTATTGTCTATATATATCTAGACGAGTTACACCTCAAGGGCCCACGTCCCCCCATTGCCTACTCGCTAGCAATCCATAATGACCAACAATAATGGGTCCAATAAACATACGACTACATCCTCGTGCACAAGCAGGTGATCAATACTGATTAAATTTACACAACAAAGTATACTCCACATTGTCAACACATAGACACCCTATTCATCATACAAGGTTTCATATTGTTAGGATGACATGTTTCTCAATAATGACAATCCACCTTTACATTTCAAATAGTACATCTATCATGCTTTCAATAAATACTATGATAGAGGATTATATTTTTCTTCCACATTTCCATAAAACCCTAGCTAACTAGGTCAAACCCATAAAGTAAGGGTCTCTTCATGTATTACCCATATAAGTATATAGATTAAGTCATAAAAGCATTAAATAAGCATACAAATACAAGAAATGGAGTTTATAGAAGAAAATCACTACTAGGGTTGGTAAAGAAGAAACCCCTAAATAGTTGTATGGTCTTGGGAAGGACTTTGGATATCTTGAAGCTTTTATGACACCAAGGATCCAACACTAGCACCCAACAACCTCTTGGAAGATCAATAAATGCAAGATTAGGTTTGAGAGCTTTGAATGAGGAGGGAGAAGAGAGGAGAGGGTAAAAATCGCCTAAGGGTTGAGAGAGATCGGTCTATATATGAAAAATGGGAAAAGTGAACTGATTCTGGACCTTAAATCGATCTCAAAACAGAACTCATGGGCATTGTCGCCGGGGCATAGTCGCACCTCACTCCCCCTTACTGGAAAGTTTGGCTCGATGGTAGTTTGCGACATTGACACGTGCGACTATGCCCATGGCATGGTCGCCGGACATAGTCGCCGACCACCCTTAGTACGAAAATTGTTTCTAAACCACAACGATTCCAAATATCAAGAGTCTATAACCACCACACCACAGGTTTACGTAAACATGATCGCAACTCGTTCACATTTAAGTTCATCACATATGCAAATATATATACATATACGCATAGACACACGTATGATTAATAAGCTCAAACACCCACACTTAGGACACTTAACTTAAGCATATAAATGCATGCGGTATAAATGTCTAAATCCCAACATGAGAACTAGACGAAGTTGTGACTCAACGGGATATATAAAGTGAGTGTTTTAAAAGGGTTATGAAGTTTACTCGAGAATTTCGGGGTGTTATAACAAGATTTTATTAATTAAAAACTTGAACTAATTAATAGTCCAAGTTTTTTTTATAAGTTTGACCAAAAACAAGGAGTTGCTTTAAATGCAGACACCATGGATAGAATCACTTGCCATGTTTATAATTTTTGTGTTTTGACCAAATTACCCCTTTGCTCATATGCACAAAGTCTTAGGCGCGTGAGACTAGTTAAGGTAGGATATGAAAATCAATTTTTAATCTTAGCCATTGATTTGATACATCTACGATATGAAAATCAAATTTTAAACCGTGTGAATCTATTAAAGACCAAGTGGATCCATTAAAACCTAGTTGGGTCCATAAAGCCCAGTTGTGTCTATTAAAGCCCAAATAGGTCAATTAAAACCCAACTTGATCCATTAAAGCCAATTGGATCCATTACCACCCAAATAGGTCTATTAAATCCCAACTGATCCATTAAAACCCATGTTTTAAATTGACTTTTTTAATTTTAATTTTAATTTAATTTAATTTAATTTTATTTAAATTTCTTTTTAAAAAATATTTCGGTGGATTTTCGGCGGATATTTATTATTTTTTTATTTTCTTTAAAGTAAAAAAGAGGAATTTTCTTTAAAGTAAAAAAGGGGAAAAATAATTTTTTGATTTTCGACGAATTTTCGGCGGATCCATTATTATTTTTATTTTCTTTAAAGAGAAAAAGAAAAAAAAACAATTTTTTGGATTTTTGGCGGATCCATTATTTTTTTTATTTTCTTTAAAGAAAGAAAGAATTCTTTTTTTGGATTTTTGGCGGATCCATTATTTTTTTAATTTTTTTTAAAATACAAAATATCTGCCGAAAATTATTGATTCTTTCTGACGAATTTTCGACGGATTTTTAGTTTTTTTAAAACTTTTTAAATTATTTTAAAAAAATAATTAATTAATTATTTCCGGCGGATTTCCGGCGGTTTTAATTAATTAAATTCCGCCGGAAATAATTAATTGATTATAATTAATATGAAAAAAATAAGAAAAAATTAAATACCGTCAGAAATCCGCTGAAAATTATTGAATTTAAAAAAAATTTGGCAGATTTCTGGCGAAAGTCAATGAGGTTTGACCTGTTTGACTTCCCCGGGAAAAAGTCGTTTTTTAGTAGTGTAATGATTTGGTTAACAAGAGAAAGTAGGGTGAACATGGTACGGTACCATGTTTTTTTTCTCAATACCGTGTACCAACCAATTACAATTGGTACATCAAAAATTATACCGTGTACCAACCAACTCTACTTGGTACCAATATTTTTCGGTTGGTACATGTTAGTACGGTTTTGTACCAACATCTCAAAAGTTGAAGTTACAATTAAATGAATTAATACAAATTCATGATACAAGTTGGTACCAACATTTATGTGTTGGTACATGTTGCGTTTTGTGAAAACCGAAGAGAAGAGACAGGGAATTAGGGTTCGTATTTATGTAGTTGCGTTGAGTAGAGAAAACAAGGGTGTAAATATATATCCAGAGTCCAGTAGTCTACTATCCATGAGTCCCATTAAAAATAATTAGATCAAACTCTCAAAGTCATTAAATTAAATCATTAGAATTGAATATATTTTATTTCATTTTCTATTTAATAAATAATTATATATATATATATATATATATAAAGTCGGTACGGTATTACCGTGGTACACGATTTTCAATATCACGTACCAACCAAGTTAGTGAAGTTGGTGCCAATTTAGTTGGTACGGTTGGTAATGAATCGGTTGGTTTGTCATGATACAAATTTGACACCCCAAGAGAAAGGGACCCAATATACATACATACATACATACACACACACACATATATATATACATATATATATATATATATATACCTATATATGTATATGAGGGGTGCATGTTCAAACGAGAATTCAATCAATTTGTGAGAATGCGAGAAACAATATGTGTAACATAATCCATTAATTAAAAAAAATACCATGAATAGACAATAGAAAATAATTTTAGTGATTAAGGTAATTATCATTTTAAATAAGATAAATTCTTAAAAATTTCATTATATCTTTTAGATTTTTTTAATTTCAATTAATTCATAATCTTTTTATCAATTTTTATATAAATAAAATTTCTAGATACGTTTTTGATAAAAAAAAATCAAATTTTTTTATCAAATATTAAATGTGATATCCATAATCAATTCACAATATTTTTGTTAATCATATGTGATTATGTATATTTATATTTATAGATTTTTTTATGATTTAAATATTATCACATGTTATATGTACAAAAGTTCACCTTGTGGATCACATGTGATACATAATAGATCATATGTTAAACGAATCTAATCATATGTGATTCAAAATATGGATAAAAAAATAGAGAAAAAATGATATAAAAGATAATGAATTGATTAGTTTGATGAAAATGGTGATTTTTGATGAAAACTATGATTTTTCTTATAAAAAAAATGTATCTAGAAAAAAATTTATATAAAACTTGATAAAAAATTACGAATTAATTAAACCTGAAAAATAAATAAATTTAAAAGAAATGATATTATGAATTGTATAAAAAAATTAATATATTGTTTCATAAGTGAAACACACTGGTATGAAACAAAGATAACAAAATATGTTATTGTTTCATATGCAAAAATAAAATAATTGGTTTGGTTTCATGTGGGAAACAAAAATAACTAGTGTTATACACGTTCGTTAGTCGGGACACGACATGATTTTAATCTAGATTTAGTTATTTGATATTACCATTTCAAAAGTTAGTTTTCTTTACTGTATTCTATGTTTCTTGACCCATCTTTAACATTTCAATTATTTAATCTAGTGTTATACTCGTCTCTTGGTTGGACACATAATATGACTTAAATCTAGATTCAGTTATTTGGGTGGTCAGTCTTTAAACTAAAACATAACAATAATGCAAATATTCGTTAAAATTCCAAATTATTCCTTGAACAAAATAAATTACATATACATTTATATATACTAGAAGCGTACTCGCGCAATGCAGCGAGATACATCACGATTTTAATATTTATTTTTATTTTTTGTTTTTTGTTGATTTACAGTACGATTTTGGATGGTTTTTATTGAGTGATAATGGTTTTTTTATATATAAATTTGTTTAATTTAGGTTTAACAATATAATGTTTTTTATATAAAAAAATTAAGTAGTTTTTTAAAATTCATTAATTATCTTATATATTTTAAATTTTTTATATTTAAATTGAGATGTTTATCCTGTTTTGATTATGTTTATCATAACTCAAATTTCATAATTTTAGGATTTGGGGATTAGAGATAAGGATTTTGGGGATAAGGATGAAATTTATTAATTAGGGTTAAAAACATTTAAAAGTAGTACATATTGATTCATTAATTGTTTTTAAGAGATTTTAAGTAGATTAGCATTAAATAATAGTACATAATGCTTAATACATCATGATTTTAATGTTTATTTTTATTTTTTGTTTTTTATTGATTTACAATACAATTTTGGATGGTTTTTATTGAGTGATAACGGTTTTTTATATATAAATTTGTTTAATTTAGGCTTAACAATATAATGTTTTTTATATAAAAAAAATTAAGTAGTTTGTTAAAATTCATTAATTATCTTATATATTTAAAATTTTTTATATTTAAATTGAGATGTTTATCCTGTTTTGATTATGTTTATCAGAATTCAAATTTCATAATTTTAGGGTTTGGGGATTAGAGATAAGAATTTTGGGGGATAAGGATGAAATATATTAATTAGAGTTAAAAGCTTTACAGGTAGTACATTAGGCTTTAGTAGTTATTTTTAAGAGATTTTAAGTGGATAACTTTAAATGATAGTACATAAAGCTTAGTGAGTTGTAATTAAGAGTTTTTTATGCCATCTTTATAATATAGTATATATATATATATATATATATATATATATATATAAGATGCAAAATATATTTATATGATAATAACACATGTTTTGCCTAAAAAAGACATATGGAGACTACTCTTATAAAAAAATGAGATGAAATTTTTGTTGTTGGCAAAGAATAGTTGGTACTAAATCAAACATGATGACAACTATAATTGTTCCAATTTGCAGAATAAAAGAATCGACAACTATGAGTGTCAAAAGAATGAACCTTGTAAAGAGATTCAAATATGGTATCGAGAATATGCTTGATTGTCTGTCATAATACTCATCCACAATAAGCGTACAACAATCGTTATGAGAATGTGGTACGAAGAATATTTTCAATTTCTCAAAATCCCATTCATTTTCTTTATAAAAAAACCCTCCACCATTGTTTCCAAAGAAAAAAAGATAATGAACATTTGTTTTCCATAGAAAAACATATTTCTAGCGTATTACAGTGAGAAGAACACATATTCAACTTAAGTTTATATGTATACTTTAAATTTTGAGAAGAATCCAACCACAATATTAAAGCCGCAAAGATAAAATAAACATCATTAAGAATATGAATAACAGTTAATAACAAATATGATGTTTCAAAATTAACTAATATGCATTAAAGGTTTCTTCAAGTTCATGTTTTAGGCATTCACTAATCTTACACTTCCTTGATACATTATCGACAACCACATATCTCTTTCAACTCAAATTTGGCCTGTTAAATAACATGCCCCAATGCTCATGTGATCGAATTCCTCACAAGTAAAATAATGTCCTATGATTGGATTATAAGTGAAACAACCCAACCGTAAGCAACTAGATAGCAACTAAAATCTCAACAATAAAATAAAAAAATTCATGCCAACGCGACCCCAAGCTTACAATTTACAATACAAGGTTCACAAAGTTGACCTACACAACTGAGATAATAAGAGAGAATATCTAAGATGACAGTCTTCTAACTTTTCCCGCAACATCATCCCTTTGCCCTTATCCGCTTTCTCTAATACACGCTTGCCTGAAAAGATTTTTAGTTTTGAAGTAGCGAGGGTTAGACCGAAGGTCTAGTGAGTCCTCTCAAACAATTAAGCAACAAAATAGCTTTCCAGAATTAAATTCAACATTTAATAAATCCACGAGAATAAACACGATACTGACCACACGACCGTCAAAGACGATGTGTCTAACTCGCGCTGCCTTAATGTTGGGACACGCCCCCTGTAATATCCGGATCCAAAATTTTTATTAATTTTGGAAGTTGGGTGAAAAGTTAAGCGAGATCCAAAGTTCAGGGGTTTATTTGAAATTTTGGTTATATAAATAACCTAAACCCTTAAAAGTGATTTTCATATCACAAAGTCTGATAAAAGTTTGAGACCGACTTAAGAAAAGAGTACAGAGCGAAGCAGAAGAAAGAAAAGCTAGGTTTTCAAAGGATCGATCAGTTTTTGTCAAATAGAGGTATGATTATATCTTAATACTTCTATCTGCATGTTATAGTCGGTAAATAGCCTTGTTATTCAAGCTTTTAACCGTATATATGACCGATTTAATGATCTGAGGTTTTCTGGGTTTTGAGTCGCTTACTCTGTATGAACGTCGACCGATATGTTCTTGTAGACCGGCGCGGGTCTACCGGTATGTTGACGACCGGTATCGACCGGACCATTGTAGACCGGTACGGGTCTACCGGTATGATGAACGATTGGTATCGACCGGACCCTTGTAGACCAGTACGGGTCTACCGGTGTGATCACTGTGTTATAGAGAGGGAGAGAGAGATATTTGTGTTTTGGCTTACCGAGTTATTGATGTTGTCGTAGGTAGTGAATCGTTAGGAAGCAGACTTTGAGAAAAAGGATCTGAGGGGAGTCTTTCAAACTAAATCTTTTATGATTTTGACAGTTATTTGATAAATGTGAGTTTTATAAACGACACGTTTATAGTATTGAAAGTTATGAAGATTTATTGAAGAAGGTTGATTTAATCAGTTTGACATGTTTATGCTATGTTTATATAAACTTGTTTTATATATAGTAAAGACTAGGTGTATGCATACATTTGAGTCAAAAGTCTGACCTAAGTCGGGAAGTGTGACCCGCATGCTCGTACCGGGGAGTGTGGCCCGTTTATGCCATTAGGGTGTGTCCCTAAAATAAGGCAGTACGAGACAGACATACCGTCTTTGACGACAGTGTTGGTCAGTAGCTTAAGGTACGCTTGCGAAGCATAAAGAGTGGTCAGTGATGGCCAATAGATTGAGTTACTCTTGCGAAACGTAAAGTATGTTTAAAGTTTGATTAAAAGCGCGAATTCCGTTTTTGAGATATAAAGCTTTGTTTAAATGTTTTAAATAATATTTGAACTGTTGCAGTAGTGATTGGAGGGGACTCACTAGACCATTGGTCTAACCCTCGCTCTTTCAAAATTATAATCATGTTTCAGGTTATCGAAAGGTAGCAGGTTCTGATAAGGGTAAGGAGAAGATGTGAGCTATATCCAGGAGCTAGAAGACTCCTTGTAATAGTTCCTTTTTGACTCAGTTGTGTAATAGGTGTTAGTTGTAAACCTTATACTCTGTCTGGGCTGTTTTTAGACAGGAATTGTTATTTTGATGTATTTATAAAGGTTCAGGTTGTTACAATTGGTATCAGAGCTTTAGTTTAAGTAATCTAGGTGACCAGATAGGCCTAGACTTAAACTGAGAAAGTACAAGCACAACTGAGAAGTAGGAAGACCGTAGGAAGTTGACATTAGGGTAGTAAGGACTAGCATGTAAGGTAAATTTGGAATTTCATCTGGCCAGTGTAATTGTGAATTTACAAGTACATGCTTGTGCTTAACTTGCCGTAATGTGTAGCATGTTAGATTGAATGTCTTATGTTTCTTCTTATTAGAATTATGTCTGAGCGAGTAACAAGGAGTAGGTCTATGCCGAATCATGAAATTGTGCCAGTTAATGAAGTCGTTGCCGAAGAGCGAACGACTGCTGTCAACCCGATTGCTAATCAGGGAAAGAGTCGTGGTCGACCTAGAGGTAAAACGGCTCAGAAGGAGACTACTCATGTAAGGGTTTCCACTGTGGGAACTCGAGGCGGGAAGACGACTCGTGGTATTCTTCGAACTAGAAGTGTTGAAGTGGAATCAGAACAAGAAAATTCTCATCAGGAAAGTTCAACTTCAGTGAGGGACCGAAAGTAGACAAGAAACCGTGGTGGAGGTAGAACTCAGGGTTTTGTTACCCAAGAAACCTTTGCGATAGAAATGGGAAAGTTACAGGAAACATTGAACGCTTTATTGGCTCAACGTACTAATGAGGTCTCAACAAGCAAGGAAAAGAGTGAAGAAAGAGTAACGACCGAGGTATCGGACTCACCCGTAACTATAGTGAGTAGCCACCCTCAGACAAACCCTATCGTGATGCCTAAAGCGGTAGTTGGGAAAGGATGTAGTTTTAAGGAGTTTGCTGCCTGTAAACCTCCGACCTATAAAAGAGAATGTGATCCAGTGGTAGTGCTGAGATGGGTAAAGGGGATGGAGCTAGCATTTGATACCAGTAAATGTGTTGAGGAAGATAAAGTAGTTTATGCTTTGTCAATGTTGAAAGATGAAGCTGTAATGTGGTGGGATGTTGAAGCAGGAGGATAAAGTTCGATGGTAGCCAAAGAAATGTTTTGGGGTGAGTTTGTAAAAAGATTTAAAGCACAGTTTTGCCCTCTGGCGGCAGTTAAAAAGTTGGAAGAAGAGTTTCTGAGTTTGGAGCAAAAGGGGATGTCAGTTCGAGAATATACTACGAAGTTTATAGAGAAGTCTCGACATGAAGAAATTTACGTGCCTAATGAAGGGAGGCGAGTAGAACGTTTCGTCTTTGGGCTGAGAAGTGATATTCGAGAATTTGTCTCGAACGGGAACCAACTACATTTCAGGCGGCAGTAAACGCAGCTGAAATGAGGGAGAAGGAAAAGAATCGTCAGACCATTGAAAGAAGTGGATACAAGAGAAAATGGGACGGAATTATCCGTAACTCCAAAACGTTTAAATCTGCAAAATCTGATCAGCGATTTGTTAATAAGTTTGAAAGTAAGCCATGTAGCAAGTGTAACCGAAGATATAAAGGAGAATGTAAGATTGATCAAGAGGGTTGTTATAAATGTGGAAAGATTGGGCATATAGCTCGGGATTGCCAGGGTTCAAGGTCTTGTTACCAGTGTGGATCTCCTGATCATATCAGAACAAATTGCCCGCATTTGAAAAAGGGAACGGCTGGAGGGTATGTAGATAAGGGGAGTGAGAAAAAGGTGGAGCCAGCTAAGGCAAGGACCAGAGTTTTTAATATGACGACAGAAGAAGCGTCAAAGATACCGGATGTGGTAACAGGTACTTTCTCTATAGATTCGAATTATGCAAAAGTATTATTTGATTCAGGCGCAAACCGTTTGTTTGTGTCTCCAAATTTCGTGCATAAATTGCATGAGAAACCCAAGAAGCTTAAGCATGAATTGAAAGTAGAAGTGACCGATAATAGTCAAATCTTAGTAGAAGAGGTGTATGATGGGTGTAGTATTGTCATCGATGGGCATTCATTTCCACTTCGTTTGTACCCGATGGGTATGGGAGAATTTGATGTAATTGTGGGAATGGACTGGTTGGCGTCTAATGATGCTCATATAGTATGCAATAAGAAACTAATTCAAATAGCGCAGCCAGGTAAAGAAGAGATAATAGTGTTTGGAGATCGGAGGGATAGAAAGTCGTGCTTGATCTCAATGATTAAGGCTAAGCGGTGTTTAGTAAAAGGGTGTGTGGGGTTCTTAGCTTATGTTATAGATGCTAAGAAAGAGAAGAAGGGAATAGAGTCAGTCCCAGTGGTAAGTGAATATCCAGAAGTATTTCCGGAAGATTTAACTACTCTGACTCCTGATCGACAAGTGGAATTTCGTATTGATTTAGTACCCGGAGCAGCGCCGATAGCAAGAGCACCTTATAGATTGGCACCGGCAGAAATGAAAGAAATGATGACTCAACTACAGGAGTTACTAGACAAGGGGTTTATTCGTCCTAGTACCTCACCATGGGGAGCGCTGGTGTTGTTTGTTAAGAAGAAAGACGGGTCTATGAGAATGTGCATAGACTATCGGGAGCTCAATAAAGTGACTGTCAAATATAAGTACCCGCTTCCCAGGATTAATGACCTTTTTGATCAACTTCAAGGAGCGAGTTACTTTTCGAAAATAGATCTACGATCTGGATATCACCAGTTGAAGGTGAGGGAGGAGGATGTACCTAAGACTGCATTTCGTACAAGGTACGGACACTATGAGTCTCTAGTCATGCCATTTGGTCTGACTAATGCTCCGACAACTTTCATGGACTTGATGAATAGAGTGTGTAGTCCGTTTTTAGACAAGTATGTCATAGTCTTTATAGATGATATACTAATTTATTCACGGTCCAAAGAAGATCATGAAACTCATTTGCGAGCGATTTTAGAATTGCTTAAACATGAGAAATTGTACGCCAAGTTTTCAAGATGTGATTTTTGGCTGAAAGAAGTTCAATTTCTAGGTCATGTGGTGTCAAAAGATGGGATTAAGGTTGATCCGGCTAAGATTGAAGCCATTAAAGAGTGGGAAGCGCCGAAAACACCATCAGAAGTAAGGAGTTTTCTAGGATTGGCGGGTTATTATCGAAAGTTTATTCAGGACTTCTCGAGAATAGCTACGCCATTAACTGCGTTAACTAGAAAGAATGTCAAGTTTGTATGGGCGGAAGCTCAGAAAGAAGCATTCAGTAAATTGAAGGAGAGTCTGAGTAGTGCACCTATCTTGTCCTTACCTAACGGAACTGAAGGATTCGTGATCTATAGCGATGCTTCAAAATTGGGTCTGGGATGTGTGTTAATGCAAGAAGGTAAAGTGATTGCATATGCATCTCGTCAGTTGAAAGAGCACGAAAAGAATTACCCAACACATTATTTAGAGTTGGCAGCAATAGTCTTTGCTTTGAAAATTTGGAGACATTATTTATACGGGACTAAGTGTCAGATTTACACAGATCATAAGAGTATTCAATATCTTTTCAACCAGAAGGAGCTCAATATGAGGCAGCGTAGGTGGATGGAGTTGTTGAGCGATTACGACTGTGATATTCTGTATCATCCGAGCAAGGCTAATGTCGTGGCGGATGCTCTAAGTCGTAAGGAATGTGGAGAAACAACAAAAGTGGTAGCATATCGAGTTGATGTTGTTTCCGATTTATTGGAAGAAGTCATAAAGTACTAAGAAGAAGCGACGTCAAAAGAAAACTGGAAGAGTGAAAGAATAGTTGGAATTATTAATTCGTTAGTCGTTGATAATCGTGGGGTGAAGTGCTTCAATAAGAGAGTGTGGATTCCAAAAGTAGGAGAACTGCGAAAGAGAATATTAGAAGAAGCGCATAAGTCACGTTACTCAATACATCCAGGAACCAACAAGATGTATAAAGATCTAAAACAAAGTTATTGGTGGCCAGGTTTAAAGAAAGATATTGCTCACTTCGTTGAGCGATGCCTGGCATGTTTGAAAGTTAAAGCTGAGCATCAGAGACCTTATGAAGAGCTTCAATCATTAGAAATTCCAGTTTGGAAGTGGGAAGAGATTACGATGGATCTTGTTACTGGGTAACCGCGATCACCTAAGGGGCATGATGCCATTTGGGTGATAGTGGATCGACTCACAAAGTCAGCTCACTTTCTACCCATTAAAGAGACGTACTCACTAGAGAAATTGGCTCGATTGTATATAGACGAGATAGTAACCAGACATGGAGTACCGTCATTAATTGTGTCAGACAGGGATGCTTGTTTTACATCAGCTTTCTGGAGAAGTTTGCAAAGGGAGTTAGTCTCTCAACTTAAGCTGAGTACGACCTATCATCCACAAACTGATGGCCAGAGTGAGAGAACCATACAGACATTGGAAGATATGCTTCGTGCATGTGTTATTGATTTCAAAGGTTCGTGGGAAATTCATTTGCCGTTAATTGAATTTTCTTACAACAATAGTTATCATGCTAGTATTCAAGTGGCCCCGTTCGAAGCATTGTATGGACGTAAATGTAGAACACCTTTATGTTCGAATGAGGTGGGTGAAAGACAGCTAGCGGGACCGGAAATCGTACAGGTTACAGCTGATAAGGTAAACCAAATTCGAGAAAGATTAAAGATTGCTCAAGATCGTCAGAAAATGTATGCAGATAAGAGGAGGAAACCGATAGAGTTTCAAGTAGGAGACAAAGTAATGTTGAAAGTCTCGCCCTGGAATAGGGTAGTCCGATTCGGAAAGAAAGGAAAATTGAGACCAAGGTTTGTTGGACCATTTATCATCACGGGACGTGTTGGTGAAGTGGCCTACGAACTTGATCTACCAGAAAGTTTGCGTGGGATTCATCCCATATTTCATGTGTCAAACTTGAAAAAGTGTTTGGCAGAAGCAGATGTAGTAGTTCCCTTAGAAGGCATTCGAGTAGATGAAAAATTAAGTTATATTGAGGAGCCCGTAGCAATTTCGGACCTCAAAGTAAAGAAGTTGAGAAACAAGGAGATTCGATTAGTGAAAGTCAAGTGGAAATTTCACAAAGGACAAGAGTCAACATGGGAAGTAGAGGCGGACATGAGATCTCAGTATCCCCATTTGTTTAGCGATGGAATTCCGGGGACGGAATTCTCTTAAGGGGGGAAGATTGTAATATCCGGATCCAAATTTTTTATTAATTTTGGAAGTTGGGTGAAAAGTTAAGCGAGGTCCAAAGTTCAGGGGGTTATTTGAAATTTTGGTTATATAAATAACCTAAACCCTTAAAAGTGATTTTCATATCACAAATTAAAGTCTAATAAAAGTTTGAGACCGACTTAAGAAAAGAGTACAGAGCGAAACAGAAGAAAGAAAAGCTAGGTTTTCAAAGGATCGATCCGTTTTTGTCAAATAGAGGTATGATTATAGCTTAATACTACTATCTGCATGTTATAGTCAGTAAATAGCCTTGTTATTCAAGATTTTAACCGTATATATGATCAATTTAATGATCTGAGGTTTTCTGGGTTTTGAGTCGCGGACTCTGTATGAACGTCGACCGGTATGTTCTTGTAGACCGGTGCGGGTCTACCGGTATGTTGATGACCAGACCCTTGTAGACCGGTACGGGTCTACCGGTATGATGAACGATCGGTATCGACCGGACCCTTGTAGACCGGTGTGGGTCTACCGGTGTGGACTGGTGCGGGTCTACCGGCGTGGATCGACCGGTGTGATCACTGTGTTATAGAGAGGGAGAGAGAGATATTTGTGTTTTGGCTTACCGAGTTATTGATGTTGTCGTAGGTAGTGAATCGTTAGGAAGCAGACTTTGAGAAAAAGGATCTGAGGGGAGTCTTTCAAACTAAGTCTTTTATGATTTTGACAGTTATTTGATAAATGTGAGTTTTATAAACTGCACGTTTATAGTATTGAAAGTTATGAAGATTTATTGAAGAAGGTTGATTTAATCAGTTTGACATGTTTATGCTATGTTTATATAAACTTGTTTTATATATAGTAAATACTAGGTGTATGCATACATTTGAGTCAGAAGTCTGACCTAAGTCGGGAAGTGTGACCCGCCTGCTCGTACCGGGGAGTGTGGCCCGTTTATGCCATTAGGGTGTGTCCCTAAAATAAGGCAGTACGAGACAGACATACCGTCTTTGACGACAGTGTTGGTCAGTAGCTTAAGGTACGCTTGCGAAGCGTAAAGAGTGGTCAGTGATGGCCAATAGATTGAGTTACGCTTGCGAAGCGTAAAGTATGTTTAAAGTTTGATTAAAAGCGCGAGTTCCGTTTTTGAGATATAAAGCTTTGTTTAAACGTTTTAAATAATATTTGAACTGTTGCAGTAGTGATTGGAGGGGACTCACTAGACCATTGGTCTAACCCTCGCTCTTTCAAACTTATAATCCTGTTTCAGGTTATCGAAAGGTAGCAGGTTCTGATAAGGGTAAGGAGAAGATATGAGCTATATCCAGGAGCTAGAAGACTCCTTGTAATAGTTCCTTTTTGACTCAGTTGTGTAATAGGTGTTAGTTGTAAACCTTATACTCTGAAATATAAGCCTGGGCTGTTTTTAGACAGGAATTGTTATTTTGATGTATTTATAAAGGTTCAGGTTGTTACACCCCCAACGGCATAAACGGGCCACACTCCCCGGCACGAGTAGGCGGACCACACTCCCCGACTTAGGTTAAAATCTCCACATAGAATGTATGCATACATTTAAAGAATTCAACAACTTGAAACACACTTGAACAATTCATAAATCATGCCATCATAAATAAATCACAGTTTAAAAATTAAACTTCACATGCTTTCGTTACCAAAAGAATTAGTTCAGAAAAACTCACATGGCGTCCTTAGCTCGAATCTCGCATCTACTCCTATAATTCGGTCCAAAACCTATAAAGGAAACATTGACCGATGAACTCTCAATTCGATCTATTTATATTGACCTTAACCCAATATCCAAACGACATCTAATCTCTATACGCCGACAAAATTACCTATTGAGACAAGGTTCACAAATTCTTAAATGAACTGCAATGGGCCAAACCATCACGAGAAGCCCAACCAAAAATAACTAAATCTAATTAAACTAGCTTACATTTTAATTGACTTAAAAATAGGAACTGGGCTTCGGCCCACTTGACTAAATCACGGACCGGGGCCACACAGGGCCGATCGGTGTGCCTCATGCTCGGGGCCAAGGCCGACCCGGGTGCTTCCATGACCCAAAGGCGACCGAAGTGGAACGACCGGGGTGACGACCGGGGTGACGACCCCCCCCCCTGACCGGAGCCGAAATCGACCGATGCTAGGAGTCAACCGGGGTCTTTGGGAATCGATCGGTGTCCGATTCGGGGACCGGACCACCTCCTGACCGGTGTCTTATCCGACGAAACCATATTACGAAGGGTCAAATACGCAGGCTCGATAGGACCATTTCGATTCCAGAATTAACCAACTACTCAACCATCTGATCACTAAACAAATGCGAGAATCCAATTTCAACAAAATTTCAATGGACATAAGTTTTCCAGATTCGTCTCTCAACATCTCGGCCCAGGGACTCAACCTTCAGAGACCCAACCATGGATACAAACCTCACTAAAACTTGAAAACAAAGTGCTAACTCTTACTAATACGAAAAATGGATTTAGAATTTACCTTATAAACTTGAAGAACACCAATTTTCAGCTTCTCTTGCTCTCTCTCGATCGAATTGCCTTCAGACTTCCTTCCCTATCCCAAAACTGGCCAACCGCCAACAAACACCCAATTCTGATACCTCAAGGGTTAAAACTCTCTTTTCCCCATTTTCCATTTTAGACCCTTCTATTAAGACTCTTCCAATTACTCACCCGAACTTTGAATTCCTTTACCTTTAACCCGATTATTACAATATCCCCCCCTCCAAAGAATTCCATCCCCGAAATTCCTTCGTCGAATAAACTGGGATATTGGTTCCTCATAATCGACTCTAACTCCCAAGTCGCTTCTTGTCCCTTGTGGAATTGCCACTGACTTTTACCAATTGGATTTATTTTCTCCTCAATTTCTTCACTTTATGATCTAGAATGGTTACAGGTTCCTTAACATAACATAGTTTCTCATCTGCTCGAATATCGCCCAAGGCACCACCACATCTGCTTTCACAAAACACCTCTCAGATAAAACACATAGAATAAGGGATGATTCCCACTCAGATCCTCGGTGGATTTAGGTCGTAGGCTACCTCTCCCAACTCGCTCGACAATAGCAACGACCCATCAAATATAAGTTTTAACTTCCATTTCCTTCTGAATCGGTCACACCCTTCCCAAACGAGACTGGTAACTTTACGTTTGCCACCGCTTGGGACTGCTGACTCATAATCTCCATCCAACCAAAATAGTACCATTCGATTATCCAAGCCATTTTGATCTAGTATTTACCCTTCGATTACCACACTTCCTTGACCGATAGAATTTTACCGGGGTCAGCACCACGACAACATGCATCATTGATTACATAAACACTCCACTCACCAACATAACACATCATCAACTGTAGACATCACCGACATCTCACAGTCACGAGTTTATTCATCATGCAACTTTCCATTGCAAGCAACCCCTCATAGTACGGCATAAGTCCAATGCAGAAACACCTTCTTTTTCGAACCACATTAATCTCAACTCCTCGGCATTAACCAAATATTACACGCTAAATACACATCATCCCAACGTCATCATTACAATTTCCTACATATTGCAAGAAACTTCCACAATTCAAAACCCTCGTAATTCACCAGTTCCAACTGGTCAAATAATGCGACACCTACCTCCACTTCTCATTGCATCCACAGTCACCTGACCAAGTGCGAAATAAAATCTAGCTTCACCCTCTCAACACGGAATGATCAAGATCGTTCAAACCATTCCAAATAGTTTAACACTAGATAACTGACTCCCTTGGAATCCCTTTTCCCGCATTACCAAAACTGACACTATGGTCTTTTGCTCCGAGCACTGAATCCGACATCACTACCTTCCTTCTTGAAGACTTCAAACCCACTTCTAACAGCCGACTCACTGATTAGTGGTGTGAACTTTTGACTAGCTGCACGATTTTCATTAATCAACACTCACCTCGTACCGAACACCATATTCTCTTTCTCATACTCACTATAGAGATTATAACTTGCTAACAACAGAATCTGAAAACATATCTCCACATTTTGTGCCACTTGAAAAACTTCTTATCTCAGATTTCCCATCTTTCCGACTTGATATCTTCACTCCCTTCTCGTTGCAAGAAACACTGCTCACCCAACATCACTTACTCTATTCCTCGATGATTCCCAAATGTGTCGAATCACACTTACATTATTTACTTGATCGATCAACTATCCACAATTCTTACGCGAGATAGTCAACCCAACTCTTCCAAAGCATTACCCACTACTCGAAAGCGCCACACAATTCTCGCTCTCCAAACAGGATTACCCAACTGCTAGAATCCTTTCACTCTAAAGAATACTTCAACATGCCCACGGTTTTCCGATCTACCACATAATCCCCTTGAAATAAGCAGTTCGACACTTTCCAACAATCATCATAGGGATATAAAATAGTTCCGCCTAAAACTTGCCGAAAACCAGAACACACAGTTCCTCTTTTTGATAGCCACCAACCATCATTTGTAAATTATTCTTAACTCAGCAATACTCCAATAATCACACATTCACACATCCCAAACACATACACACTACTTACAAATCATTCCCCATAGATATTCAGACAAAGACACTCATCCGATAACAATGACACCAGTCTTCTACACATCCTCCCGGAAACTCCTTACCACTTTAATGATTTACACTCCCAGATATGCCATAAAGGCAGCACCAACTCATGGTTGCAACCACCACTCTACTACCTCAACCAGAACAACTGCAACTCTCCACGACCACTTGTCCCGCATACCATTACCGTCATTTTCTCACTGATCATAATATTAAAGATCAGATTTCAAGGCATTTCACGATCTTGTCTTTCTCGAACGTGAATAAATCACAAAACTATGATCTTCAAAACCACCCAACGCTCCTTGTTGGCTCATCGCGACCTGCTGAAATCAAACTCCAGTAGCCTAAGATTAAGTATACTACCTCGAAGACTTAAATGCTCAATGCACAATCCCTCCCAGTTGTGCTATATATAAACTTCCCTCCAACGTAGCCATCAAAACCTCATCGGTAAAGAACCACTGACCGAACTAAAGATCTTCCATTTTGTAAGATCCACACCATGTTGTCCAACACCGCATTAGGTACACACTTCTTCTGAATAACTCTTCGTTTCCCTACGAAACTCCTCAAAACTAACCATAACTACTTCTTCATTTTCAGCGTTCTGCCATTCACCACGAAAATGGTTTCTGACTTCCACAGCAACCGTCGGCGCCGAGATACTTTCACTATGTCTCCAACCAACAAGTATCCCCAATGAAACCTACCTCTTCCACTGTGGTAGTTAACTGCAAAAATATCTTTACGACTTCAAATTCCGCTCCTGACACAACCATTTGCCAACATCCACGTCTCAAGTCATGGAACCAACGATACGCCACTATAGTACCATCATCCTTAATGTCATAAGTCAATACTTCCATTAACCACCTCCGCTATTCACCACCCTTTCTTAGAAGAATACCAATATCAAGTATTTACCACCCTCTGATCGAGCGGCACACTTCCACTCTCAAAACTTTCATCATTCTTAATTGCAACCCTTCCCCTTGACCTAGAGAGTTCATAGCCTTCATGCATGACACACACATATTTAAACTCTTGATGCGTTTGAAAATTTAGAAGATACCTACATAAAAAAGCAAACTTACGTGTACACGACACAACACTGACTTAGCCATGCACAACGATTTCAAGAATCGTTTTACCTCAACTCCACAACAATTTCTCTTCACCATACCCCAATATTGGGGTTGACACTTTTGAAAATATTTCCGATGAACTCTACACACACAATTTATAAAATACTACAAAATTGCTTACACTGAGCGTGCCAACGACTCTCACCCTTGTTGATATGACAACAAATGTTTATACCAAACTCACTTATAAATTCATGCGATCAAATGTTGTTTTGATTTTTATAACCAAAGATCGACTCATTTATAAAGAGATATATACCAAAAATCGAAATTTATCACTCAGAGTCAAAAACTTGACTTTTCAATTCAAACACATATCCACGTGCGTCGACACGTTTTCAAAACAACTACTTCGTAAGACACACACTCGCCAAAACGTCTGATATGAATGATATGAAGAACTCCAACAATTTGTTTAACACTCAATGCATGGGACTCGATGACATTGAAGGCTATTCACTCTAACAAGGTCAACTATTTACATTCACTATAATTTAGCCCAGACTCTTTGCTTTCGACCAACCAGTCGGAGTCCTCTACTGTGCCACAACCTCCGGCACCACCGCCTTCTAACAACCTTGGAAGTCCAGCAACTAGTCACCACCATGACTATTGATTCACAAATCAAGCGGTAACTCATTACCATCTGTTCCTCACTACATATTATCAGTCAACACTGATATCGTCTCTCAACCACCCTTCAATTAACTACAGCTTTAGAAGTCTCATTTCTATCTTTCGATTCTTGGATTAACATTCTCCTGCTTCTCACTAATCAACATACCACTCTACCAGACCGAAGACTCCCTTGGAGCAAAAATCCACCTCCTAATATCATTCTTGTAGATCCCAGTACAGTGCAATCAGCAGCAAGTTAATATCAAAGATGAACAGGATATGAATCACAACAACTAGTCATATGATTGATATGAGATCAAAGGGTTACAGGTTTACAGAAAGGATTTCTGATCAGAGAGAGTAAACCTATAAACTAGTTGTTTGTAAATAATGAGACCTCTAACTTTCTAACCTAACAAATGAACTAAATAATAACTTTAAATACTTAGGCGCGCGGGCCTAATGGGCTTATGGGCTTGAGCCCATCTAACTAATCAACTATTAATGAATTACATTATGCACCCTTATAAATACTTTATTCCACTTTCAACACATAGGACTTTCAGTCCTAACAATTCTCCTCCTTATGGACTCATGAGGTCATTTCTCAACGAAATATCTACATCCGCACGATATGCATCCTAAACGGTATTAACCTTACTACTAACAACGAACTTACACCACACGCTAGACTAAAACTATCAATCTCTAGATAGAACTCTCTACCCTGAACCACACTCAACAATAGTGATTGAGTATGCCCATGCACTTGTAAATTCATAATGGCATTGTCCAGATGCGATTCTGAATTTACCTTTCATGAGAATACTCACTATTGTTATCACGCCTCACGATAAACAAGGTCTTCTTTAAAGACTTCCGAAATCTCAGTTGTGTCCCTCTACTCCACACTTTAAGTTTAGGCCCCATCCGGTCACCTAAATCCCTTAAACTATGGCTGTGATACCAATTGAAACAACCCAACCCTAAGCAACTAGATAGCAACTAAAATCTCAACAATAAAATAAAAAAATTCATGCCAACGCGGACCCAATCTTACAATTTACAATACAAGGTTCACAAAGTCAACCCACACAACTGAGATAATAAGAGAGAATATCTAAGATGACAGTCTTCTAATTTTTCCCGCAACATCATCCCTTTGCCCTTATCCGCTTTCTCTAATACACGTTTGCCTGAAAAGATTTTTAGTTTTGAAATAGCGAGGGTTAGACCGAAGGTCTAGTGAGTCCCCTCAAACAATTAAGCAACAAAATAGCTTTCCAAAATTAAATTCAACATTTAATAAATCCACGAGAATAAACACGCTACTGACCACACGACCGTCAAAGACGATGTGTCTAACTCGCGCTGCCTTAATGTTGGGACACACCCCCAACGGCATAAATGGGCCACACTCCCTGACACGAGTAGGCGGGACACACTCCCCAACATAGGTCAAAATCTCCATATAGAATGTATGCATACATTTAAAGAATTAAACAACTTGAAACACAGTTGAACAATTCATAAATCATGCCATAATTAATAAATCACAGTTTAAAAATTAAACTTTACATGCTTTCGTTACCAAAAGAATTAGTTCAGAAAAACTCACATGGCGTCCTTAGCTCGAATCTCGCGTCTACTCCTATAATTCGGTCCAAAACCTATAAAGGAAACATTGACCGATGAACTCTCAATTCGATCTATTTATATTGACCTTAACCCAATATCCAAACGACATCTAATCTCTATACGCCGACAAAATTACCTATTGAGATAAGGTTCACAAATTCTTAAATGAACTGCAATGGGCCAAACCATCACGAGAAGCCCAACCAAAAATAACTAAATCTAATTAAACTAGCTTACATTTTAATTGCCTTAAAAATAGGAACTGGGCTTCGGCCCACTTGACTAAATCACGGACCGGGGCCACACAGGGCCGACCGGTGTGCCTCATGCCCGGGGCCAAGGCCGACCCAGGTGCTTCCATGACCCAAAGGCGACCGAAGTGGAACGACCGGGGTGACGACCCCCCCTGAACGGAGCCGAAATCGACCGATGCTAGGAGTCGACCGGGGTCTTTGGGAATCGATCGGTGTCCAATTCGGGGACCGGACCACCTCCTGACCGGCGTCTTATCCGACAAAACCATATTACGAAGGATCAAATACGCAGGCTTGATAGGACCATTTCGATTCCAGAATTAACCAACTACTCAACCATCTGATCACTAAACAAATGCGAGCATCCAATTTCAACAAAATTTCAATGGACAAAAGTTTTCTAGATTCGTCTCTCAACATCTCGGCCTAGGGACTCAACCTTCAGAGACCCAACCATGGATACAAACCTCACTAAAACTTGAAAACAAAGTGCTAACTCTTACTAATACGAAGAATAGATTTAGAATTTACCTTATAAACTTGAAGAACACCAATTTCCAGCTTATCTTGCTCTCTCTCGATCGAATTGCCTTCAGACTTCCTTCCCTATCCCAAAACTGGCCAACCGCCAACAAACACCCAATTCTGATACCTCTAGGATTAAAACTCTCTTTTCCCCATTTTCCATTTTAGACCCTTCTATTAAGACTCTTCCAATTGAGTAATAATGTGGTTTGAGGAGGAAAAACCCCCAAAATAGGTTAGGGTTCGGTTTTGGGGTTTGGGAGAGAAAAAGGGAAGGAATTAGGAAGTGATAATGAGGAAAATGGTTGAGAATCGCGACTCTAAAAGGCCCTGGGGCCGACCGCGATTGTGCCCGGCGATTGTGCCAGGGCACTATCGCCCAAAACGTACCGCGGGCACACCCCCGCTGGCGATTGTGCCCGACGATTGTGACCGGCGATTGTGCCCAGGGCACTATCGCCCAGAGTGTACCGAAGCTCGTTTCTTCCCATTTTCCGCACAGACCACTCATGACGCGATAAGGCTTAATAGGTAAGATATAGGGGATGAAATTCTACGATAAGAAACAAGAATTTCTCAAAGGGTTAACTTCACGGGTAGAGATTTACAAGTGTTACAATCCTCCCAACCTTAGAATGATTTCGTCCTCGAAATCTAGATTCCCATGAAACCTTGCCCGCAGAAGGATTTCCTCTAATCCTCTATTCCAGCACCACTATGATGCCCCTTGCACTGATACACACCAATCGCCCCTCAGGGGCACATTACCCTCATGACCGAGCGAACTCTTAACCCACCAAAGTAACCTTTACCCACAAGATTACGGTCGTCACCCAACCTTAGAATGCCAATCACTACCTCTAGGGTAGTTTGTGACCTCAACATTTCACCAAACAAAATTTCTTCGGATCATCACGGTTCTGAACCCAATATCAAAGATCATAACTAAACTTTCAAAATCCTCAGATTTCAACTGATCCATTCCTAATGCTGATAAATTTGACCTCCTAAGGTACACCAATGCGTCCTTCAGGAAACTGGTTAACCCGGATTCGGTTAACACTCAACTCCGTTCCAACCCCAACTTCACAATAATCCTTTAATACAATCTTTATAACCATGTAAAAACTTATACACATCGGTACTTACTTAACAACATCTAACCTTCTTCAATTTTCCATTACCAACAGGTCATTATTTCCCATGATCCAACCGGGATATTTTAGAATATCCCAAGATCTTTTGACTTCAAGGACACAAGTCGACACCTAGGATTAAACGATGACCTCGAAAACGTGGGCATCCCACCCAAAATTTCAATCCAGACGGATGGTCGCATAAAGGATGACACCAAACAGAGTGCTAAAAATTCCATTTATTCCATTTTAACAAACGGGCCATAAGAACTTCCTTTGATCGCGGAACCTACCAAGACGATACACCATCGTCCTATATCATGATGTCACACCGACGAGCAACCCACCAAATCGAACTCCATTTAAGCGCAAATAATCGCATAAGACCTTATCCCGCATGGTTACCGACGTATAAAATCACTCCTTAATTACCTAGAGAAGCTCAAGTCTACTATTTCCATTATACATGTACGTACAAATTCAAATCTGAAACCCACAATTCAAAACGGACCACAAGTCGGATCATCCGACGCTTCAAATCCCAAGGATTCCATTAATCCTAATTACAACTTCTTTTACTACCAGGTTTAAATCTATATGCCTAATGAGTTCAAGGTTTTCAACTAACAGACCAATTTGAACCTTCATAAAACCTTTAAATACGTAAGCTTTATAACAATAATTGGTCGTGCAATAGAACCCACCACCGATCACTCGAGGTTGAAAATTAATTACCGGCGCTACACATGTAAAACCATTTACAAAATTCTTTTGATCAATATTTACGTAAATAAAACAGTAACAAAAGGTGTGTAGCAAAATTCACACTATAAACATGAACATAAATTCCTGCATCCCAACATGTGCGATAAATATTTATACAATCCCAAAAGAGAACTTCACAATTTTAACTTTAAAGTTTTCCTCTTTAACCAAAAATGTTGTGGCATAAAATTCTCAACAAGTTTCATATGCATTAGTTTATTTCCCCAAAACTCGGTAAACGATGGGAACGTAAATAAATTTCAAATCGAGTTTAAAACGCCGAGCCGCAAAGATAAAACACACTTGACCAAAATAATAATTACAACGACTCGGATACCGCTAACTCGTTTAATGCATGCGGAAAATTTCTAACAGTAAAATCGATAACTGAAATAACATAAATCCTTTATATGCTTATCACACCAACAATATGGTTTAACCCAAATGCAAATAGTACATAACGATTGACTTCCGTATATAGCCCAGATACAACTCTCACAATAATGAAACTTTCCCAAAACGACATGTGAGATGAGATCCATTAACAAAACTCGTCAATTAACGCACGCCAATGCACATGTACATGCTCCCATAATTTATTTACGCGACGCAAAATGTCGTAAGATAAAGCGACCATTTTCAACAAAATTTTTTAACAGGTCACGACGCCCAACAAGTTCATAAATTTACACGCAATAAAAATTAAAACCCACGCATCTCAAAATACAATCACGAACCTAAAAAGGTTGCGAAACCACACCCCGAAAAATCAAACACGACACATGCAAACTAATTTTTTTCCAGAAAATTCCGACTCAAGAACAGTGGGACAACTCTTCCTTTAAACCTGGACATATGTGGAGGAGATCCAATGTCAAGGCTAAAAATTCCACAATTACTTGCCCACTATCCCAATTGACATTAAAACACGAATCTTATAATATCCGAAAATGATGTTAGATTTGAAATGGGGATGAAGAGATTTTTGATGACAGGTTGTAACCACGTGCAATAAAACAACTCCATGCATGTTTAAACTCACGGTCTAAAATCTGGCACGTGGCAAATATTTTTCAAACATTCCATAATATAACTCACTTTATGTTTCAGGAAATATGAGAATAATCAATGCAATTTATTGTTAGGAATAAACTTCATGCATAAAATTGGTCGACACTGGCATCCCGAAATCACGCTCCTCAGTTTTATGGTATTGTCATCCGAATGCTCAACATCTTAAAGCAATACTCGAATATTTCCTCGGTTCACCTTATAATCTCTCCTCGCACAACGTCAATTTCATAAGCTTAAGGTCCTACTCCCGCCAATTATTCTTACTCAAGATGATCAACTTAATGCATTCAACGCATTTAACTATCACTTCAACGTGACATTGCCATAGACATCAACATTTCCTTAGATTACTCGCTTAGAAACCTTCTCACTACCCCAACGGTCATCATACCAAGGTAGTTCAAGTATACACACGTAATACGTAGGTTCACCATGACACTGGCCAGGTGCCATTATGAACGTACCATACATGATCATCCTTGCGACCCTCGACAAGTTTCCCGTTTCTAGCGACTCGATCAACTCTAAGATGTCTTATCTTAAGGCGCCTAAGGTGCAACTTCACTCTCAATCGCTTATAAGAACTCTAGCTTGAGTCTAGGCATCCAAAATCAATACCTAAATCTCTCAAACTTAAGCTCTGATACCAACTTGTAACACCCTCAAAATCTGGAAATAGCAACTTATTTAAAATTTTCTAAATACATCAATAAATGAATCATATACAACCACGAATTCAGATTTAGCTACAATACATGTATACCATCTTATATATATACAGACTATAAGGGATGGGTGCTACTAATACCCATGCATAGTCACTATCTCCATAATGCGGAAGACTTCACCGAATACTTACTTTTGGATCTAGCTAAGGCTTTACTCTTCACAGGATTGCTAGAACCAACTCTCAACCTTCAAACCTGATGCACATGCCGACAAATAAAAAGGTTAGACTTAACGCCTATTGAGCTCAAGAGTTTTAACATAAGTATATATCTTTAAAAGAAAAGAATTCAATTTAAAGCAAGGTCCTTCGAAATATTACACTTAAAAAAATGGAAACGACATATTTTCCCATAATATGAACTTTTAAAGGCAAAGCTCCCAAAACACACATTTCTTATATAACGCGCAACGCATAACTCACCCAAACGGGATCATAGTTCGACACTTATTTGGTAAAAACATGAATAACCATTTATAACCCAAAGTACCCAAAACGCGGGCGGGACAGAATGCTCGCCCCATGAATCGTTATCAAAACCACATATATCGTACGTCCGAAAACATGGACACTTGGTCCAATACTCACGCGACCGAAAGGAACCAATGACAATAAAATAAAACGTTCTTATATTTAACATACTGATAGCCAACAACGGGGGAAACCCGTATCCGTTGAGGGTGGAGGGAACACAAAAGTATACCACCCAAACAACGTTAATCGCATGACACCTCCCGACATCCCAGCCCGGTGTCCCTACGACTTCTTTACAAGTGTCACCCCAAGTCAGTTAACCTTGATGGATCATTCCGAAGAACTCCATCCCGAAGGCCCGACACACTTAAAGACAACCTCCCAGGCATTACTTCAAGCGGCAGAGGTCCAACGCCTACTATTCCGGTAGCACTAGCCGACTCAACCCTCCTAGCGATCACTTGTAAAGTTTTCGGTCATAAAACATAGGTACCGAAGTTCAACCCTGCAATACTCAATTGACCATCCAAGACAGACTGACTCACATGCCTATGGATCCATTACACACTGTCTAACGTTACATGACTCCAATTGAAAGACCAAAGCTCCCAAAACATGTAATTCACCAATGACACAAATTAAGTGTCATCATATCCAAAACCCACGACGGTTAAAACATTCGGAAAAATGTCCACACGACTCGTTTAAGCCAATACCGAACTAAAGAGCTCAAAATCCGTTTGACTAATAATTACCGGTCTTCAAAATAGTGAAATGTCTTTAAATAACGTTTATGAAGACACGTACTTCAAAGACTAGATTTACCCAAAACTCCATACGAGATGGGACTCAAGATTTCCAAAGTGTTTATGAATGTAAATACACCAAATGCATATAGCATGAATTAGACTTTACTTGTACAAAATCGTCAAAGACGTACAACTAATAAAATAGACCTTACTTGTACAAAATCACCAAGAATACGTAATTCATGTTACTTAGTTGTTGGAAACGTTCAAAACCCAATAGAAGCATTTTAAGAGGTTAACACAACCCAAGTTTACTAAGTAAGAAAACTTATCAAAATACTCACACTTTGACAAATAACTAAGTAAAACATATTTTACTTCTAAATACTCAAAACTTATCAGCAGTTAACCATTTCATGTAAAACACTTTAAAATACACATTTTGGCATGTACACCGTTTTCACAAATCAACTTGAACTCACCTCGCTAGATTTAGGCTAAATCTAGGTTTCACCTAACGAGCTCTTTTGAAGGCCACTTGAATCCTCAAGTCGGAAACTTCCAAAACCTAGATCCATACATTCCAACAGTAAATATCCATAATCAACCATAAGGAAACATTCTCTAAACATTAACTACCAAGATCCCAAACAAGATCAAAACCCTAATTTCTCTAAAATCACCAACTCCAAGATTTGAGGTATCAAACACAAAGGAACCACCAATGGAGCATTTATAACATTATTTCAAGAAAGCTTACCACTTAAGATGATGAGACTTTCCGAGAACACCCAATCCAACACTTCAACCCGAGCTCCCAACCGTTGAACTTGATGAGGAAGATGAAGATGGAGGTTTTGTGATTCAAGATCCCAAGTAGCTAGATGGTGAGTAATCATGTGGTTTGAGGAGGAAAACCCCCCAAAATAGGTTAGGGTTCGGTTTTGGGGTTTGGGAGAGAAAAAGGGAAGGAATTAGGAAGTGATAATGAGGGAAATGGTTGAGAATCGCGACTCTAAAAGGCCCTGGGCCGACCGCGATTGTGCCCGACGATTGTGCCAGGGCACTATCGCCAGGGCACTATCACCCAAAACATATCGCGGGCACACCCTGCTGGCGACTGTGCCCAGTCGCCAGGGCACTATCGCCCAGAGTGTACCGAAGCTCGTTTCTTCCCATTTTCCGCACAGACCACTCATGACGCGATAAGGCTTAATAGGTAAGATATAGGGGATGAAATTCTACGATAAGAAACAAGAATTTCTCAAAGGGTTAACTTTACGGGTAGAGATTTACGAGTGTTACAAAAAATTATATAAAAGATAATGAATTGATTAGTTTGATTAAAATGGTGATTTTTGATGAAAACTGTGATTTTTCTTATAAAAAATGTATCTGGAAAAAAAATTATATAAAATTTGATAAAAAAAATTATGAATTAATTAAAATTAAAAAGTAAATAAATTTAAAAGAAAAGATATTATTGTAAGATCTCACATTGGTTGGGGAGGGGAACAAATGTTACCTTATAAAGTGACTTGATACCTCCTCTATCAGACGCGTTTTAAAAGCGTGAGTTCGGGTGTGTGGACAAAGCGGACAATATCTGGTATGGTTAGCCTGAGATGTTATAGATGGTATCAGAGCCGGACTAGTGTGCCAGCGAGGATGCTGGGCTCCCAAGGGGGGGGTGGATTGTAAGATCCCACATTGGTTGGGGAGGGGAACAGATGTTACCTTATAAAGGGACTTGATACCTCTTCTATCAGACACGTTTTAAAACCGTGAGTTCGGGTGTGTGGACAAAGCGGACAATATCTGGGATGTTACTATGAATTTTATAAAAAAATTAATATATTGTTTCATAAGTGAAACACACCGGTATGAAACAAAGACAACAAAATATGTTATTGTTTCATATGCAAAAATAAAATAATTGGTTTGGTTTCAAGTGGGAAACAAAAATAACCAGTGTTATACCCGTCCATTGGTCGGGTACACGACATGATTTTAATCTAGATTCAGTTATTTGATATTACCATTTCAAAAGTTATTTTTCTTTACTGTATTCTATGTTTCTTTACCCATCTTTAACATTTCAATTATTTAATCTAGCGTTATACTTGTCTCTTGGTCAGACACACAATATGACTTAAATCTAGATTCAGTTATTTGGGTGGTCGGTCTTTAAACTACAACATAACAATAATGCAAATATTCATTAAAATTCCAAATTATTCTGTGAACAAAATAGATTACATATACATTTGTATATAAAAAAAGATGCAAAATATATTGATATGATAATAAGACATGTTTTGCCTAAAAAAGACATGTGGAGACTACTCTTGATATAAAAAAAAATTGAGATGAATTTTTTGTTGTTGGCAAAGAATAGTTGGTACTAAATCAAACATGATGACAACTATAATTGTTCCAATTTGCAGAATAAAAGAATCGGCAACGATGAGTGTCAAAAGAATGAACCTTGTAAAGAGATTCGAATATGGTATCGAGAATGTGCTTGATTGTCTGTCATAATACTCATCCACAGTAAGCCTACAACCAGGATTGTTATGAGAATGCGGTACGAAGAATATTTTCAATTTCTCAAAATCCCATTCATTTTCTTTATAAAAAAACCCTCCACCATTGTTTCCAAAGAAAAAAAAAGATAATGAACATTTGTTTTCCAAAGAGAAACATATTTCTAGCATATTATAGTGAGAAGAACACATATTTAACTTAAGTTTATATGTATACTTTAAATTTTGAGAAGAATCCAACCACAACATTAAAGCCGCAAAGATAAAATAAACATCATTAAGAATATGAATAACAATTAATAACAAATATGAAGTTTCAAAATTGACTAATATGCATTGAAGGTTTCTTCAAGTTCATGTTTTAGGCATTCACTAATCTTACACTTCCTTGATACATTATCGACAACCACATATCTTTTTCAACTCAGATTTGGCCTGTTAAATAACATACCCCAATGCTCATGTGATCGAATTCCTCACAAGTAAAATAATGCCCTATGATTCTTGATCATCTTTGCTGGTTTCAACATAATAGCTAAATCGATAGAAAATGCAATACACAAACTAAAATATAAAAATCTACGATCATTTAGGTTTCAACTTGTTATTTTGTGTTCTTTGAACATTGCAGATCTTTCGTTTACTCTTTTATAGTAATCTATCCATTCAAAAAAATTAAATGGTACGTAGAATTAATTTTCCAAAAAATTTGGCCTCGGTGATTAACGGGTATGTATATAGGGTTGTTTAACGCTCACATGGGTTATCATCTTTAAGATCAATGATATTGATAACGATTATCAATCGATCATCCAAATATGCTATTTTCTTATATGATGCTTAAGACTTTAATATCTATATTTTATTCTGTTAACATCTCACATGACAAATGCACTGATTTTCTCTTAATAACACTCCCACAAATTCAAGAAAAGAACATGCTTTTGTACCCCACCTAAACGCCCAAACAAAGAAAACCCAAACAACATAAATCAATCTTCATAGAGCCCAAAAGTGATCTTTAACTCTTGAAGACTTCACCGACTCAACATGACCAATTATTGAAATAATGGGATCCCATTCGTCACAAAGGTAATAATTCTAACGAGCCCAAAATCCAAGAGCGGTAAAAAATATATAAGAAGCCAAAGCACATTCAGCAACAAATCCTTAAATGTAGAATGCATTGCGCTATCATCCAACACCAAAAGACCAATTCAAACTAACCCCAATAAAAAACCCAACAGACAGAGCAATTCTTAACGACTATCAACACAATTAAACCTTGATGCATCTCTACCAATACCTTGAAAGCCAAACAACCTCTTAAGAAGTTGTTAGCTATTATCTTTTTGTTGCTTTTCTTTTTTTGGAAAAGGTTCACCTAGGCTTTGCCTAAACTACATTCTCTTGCTTATTTTTTTAGTTTCTCAGACGATTAACTTTTGCAACCAATATTTATTCTTCAATAATATATCTTTTAAATGTTATTGATGTAATATTTGTAACCTCATGTGTTTTTTGAGTGAAATAGAACATAAAGGACACCTTGAATGAGAAAGGATGCAAATCTCTCAAATGGGAATTTTTTTGACAAAATACCTATTAAACTTAAATTCTATTGGTGAAAAATCTATTACTTAATTAATAAGCATGTCACTTATTGCATTATTTATATATTTGTATTGCTTTTTGGTTGATCGGATGGTATTATAGGCATAAAATTTTAAAAATAAGCTCACCGAAAACGTCAAGTTATTTGTATGGTTTAATTGATTAAAAACAATCTCTTATAATAGTTCTTCACTATTTATAGTAGTTTTCTAATTAATATCGTGAAAGTAATGTTTATTTTCTTTAAGCTACACTAGTAACATACCCACGCATGATGCACCAAACATTTCGATTCTAAAGTCTAGAACCTGAAACAACAATATTGTTTTGTTTTATTCTTTGACCCTCTCGATGCAAATTTTATAGTTTATTGTGATTTTAAATCCAGATAATAGTGTTTTTAAACCCATGTCATTTGTTGTTCTTACCCGTTTAAAAACCTACTTATGAGAAGAAGAAATCAATCGAGGAGAATCATTAGAGAGGCGACAGAGATCGCGAATGCACCGGTGAGGTTCGTATTTTAAGAAGAACCGACTAAGGAGAGGAGCCGGACGTCAGAGAGAACTTGGGGGAGTGAGGGGGAGAGAAATCAAGATGGGGCAAAATACTGATAATAATATTTTAGGGTTTAGAAATTGATACTAGGCTAAAAGGTGAGAGTAGATAATCGATCGAAAAAATAAAGCAACTTGATAGCATTCTAATGATCCTAAAATTCCACCCAACCCCCCTTTTTCACAGAACTGTATTGGGTGACTATGTAGACAGAACGACGCCGTAAATCATCAAGTTAGGGCCATGACGGGTTCATATTGCATCATGAAAAGAGTAAAAAGAACCCCACTTTTTTCATCACGTACTTGAACAATTTCTAGATTTTTTTTAACTTTTCACAAATACCCATTTGAAATACAGAGAGAAAATGAAAGCTTTTAAACTTTCTTCTATCATTAGAAAAAAAATTCAACAAACATAAACAGAAAATGGTAATACTTTTTGCTAACCCAAATGATGAAAACCCCAAAGTGGATAGATCTACATATCACAGAACCTTAGAAATCTTCATCCATCTTGAAAAAGTGGGCATCTCATTTTCCATTCAAATTCGACATTACAGAATCTTTCTGATACTCGCGGACCCTCTTTTCGAAGAATTAGTCTTCCCCTGTAACGAAATCAACTCCATCCATAATCAAACAGGTTATGCACGTTGTATAACTTTCCGCATTCCAGTGCAACCAAATGACTATCATCAACAAACACAATGTATTGGCTCATGAGATCATCGTTCATCCCCACGAGAGTGCACAATAACGCGTCGCAAGTCACCGAGTTGGAGATACCTTCAATTCAAATTGGGTTGGGTTGGAGGAAATGGGCAATAGAAGATGTCAATCCTAAATATAGGCAAAAAAAGAGATCGATTTGAGAGGGTCGATTCCAGAGATGGTGAGAGTAAAGAGGAGAAGCGGAGAGTGGGAGGTTGACAACGAGAATTGAGTGGAGAAAAGAGGAAGAGAAACTTGCAACATGACTACATGAGAGCATAGTGTGAGAGAAATCAACTGAGGGGGAGAGAAACCGAGTGAATGGAGTAGGTTGGGTAGGGTAGTTATAAGGTTAATATAAAATGAGTTTAAACGGTCCAGATTGAATCTCATATTGATTTTAAACGGTCCTGGAAGCGGTTGACTCACCTGGGTCAATATAATATATAATTCCAAATGTGCTTAACATATTATTACCAAAATTATTCCAAAGTGTCAAAAGTGAACAGAACCAATGAAGATAAAAATCACATAAGATTAGAATCAAATGTAACAGTATGAGTACCTTCATCGATTTATGTGGACCTGTTTGGATTGATCATGGATGTTGTTATGCTCAGATCTAAAGAAGTCAAATACTCTTCATGTCTGATGAAATTGTAATTTAAAGTCCAAATAAACAACCAACAAAATGCAATAAATCAAACTGACATCTTTGATGATCCATCATGCATGATAAGTTGTACAAAACTTGCATATGATAAGTTGTCAAAATGCACAATGTAATAACCGAGTTTAAAATGAGAATTTTACGAAATTTTCGGGAAAAAGGAGAGCAAGTTTAAAGTTAAGGGGGGGGGGGGGTAAGTGTAAAGTGGCTTTAAAAGGGTATCAACCTAGGGATTTCCCCATTGATGTTTTCTGGATTGTTGGTGGCTGGTGAAGGCAGAGAGAAAGAGCTGAGGAATCAATCGAAGAAGAGAGAGACTTGGGGACTTTGGCATTCTAGTTTCTTCCAAGGTAAGATTTCTTAGACATCTCCTCTATTTTTGTTGTTGTAGAACGATTAAGACCCTTCCCAAAGGAATGGAGTCTGATGTTGGAATTAGAATTGATGGGATGGGTGGAAAACCCTTTTTCCTTCTTGAAATCATATCTGATTTATTAGATTAGGTGGTTGCTTGGATTGGGTTTGATTAGGGTAATTTACCAAGTGGAATTCTTAATTTTATCGATGCGATTCCTTAGACTGGGGTTTTGAATCAAGGTTCGGATTCGTGTGTAAAAACCCTTAATCACCTCCAGTTCTCGCTTACGGTTGCCGGGGACCGGGGAAGGTCGGTGATCGGGGAGACCGATGACCGGGGAGTCCGGTCGAAGAGAGACCCCGGGCGGAGAGTTAGACATCGGTCGACCCCAGGAGGTGGGGGACCGGGGTGGAGAGTTAGGCACCGGTTGACCCAGGAGGTAGGGGACCGGGGTGGGGATGAGGCACCAGTCGACCCTAGGAGGTGGGGGACCGGAGTGAAAATGATAACCCGGTCGACCCAGGAGGTGGGGGACCGGGGTGAGAAGAGGACCCGGTTCGGTCACTGTGACCCGAGGGTCAAGGTCTGTATCCGGTGGCAGGTTAGTCAGAGTCTTAGGAATTGGTTAAGAATCTTTATACCTATTTAGTAGAATACTTACCTCTTGTCGGTATCATCGTAGGGTATAAGATCGTTAATCGCGGGCTTTCTTAGCAAGGACCAAAGGTGAGTTTTCTGAACTTAAAACCTAGCAAGTTTATGAAGTTGTTTTATGCACATTGAATTTTAATTAAATGCTTGTGTTGTTTTAACTGTTTAAGACATTAGAAAGTTATTTTTAGAAGTATCTTTATTTACGCAAGATTTCTATACGTGTGTTTCTCTATGCATACATTGTTGTGAGCGGCCAAAGTCGGGGGGTGTGGCCCGCCTGTACTCATACCGGGGGGTGTGTCCCGTTTATGCTATATGGGGGAGTGTCCCATCTAAGGCAGTATGAGACAGACACGCTGTCACTTTTGTGACGGTAGTGTGTGTCGAAAGTGAGTTTTATACGTGGATTATATTTTAAAGCTGAAAGGATTGATTTACTTTAATATTTTTGTAAAATGTAGTTGAAATTTTGTTTTGAGGGATCTCACTAGACCATTGTTCTAACCCTTGCTCTTTCAAAACTAAAAACCCTTTTCAGGTCGTCGTGAGATAGGAAATTCATGCAAGGGTAAGGAGAAAGCTTGATCGGGCTCCGGGATAGAAGACCTCATATTAGCATTGCAGTTTTTTTTGGAAGGCATAGCGGCATCGAGCCAACGAACGACTAGCATTGCAGTTTTATTGATCTCAGTTGTAATAGGTTGTGTTGATGCGAACCTAGTATTCTGTTGCAATTCTAATTGTTGTTTTGGGCCATTTTTGGCGAGATTGTTATGTTATTAAACTGTTTATTGTTAAGGTCTTTGGGTTGTTGTATTTGGTATCAGAGCCGTAGTTTAAGGGATCTAGGTGACCGGACGGGCCTAGACTTAAACTAGGAGGGTAGGATACAACTAAGATCTATAGGACGACCTTAGGAAGTCAAGTGGTAGGGTAGTGAGGACTAGCATGTAAGGTAATTTTAAAATTACATCTGCCCAGTGTAATTATAAATTTACAGGTACAAGTGTGTGCTTAACTTGCCTTATTGCTTTGGGTTTATCTTAATGAAGTTTGTATGTTGGTGTAGTCATGTCGGAGCGAATAACTAGGAGCAGATCTGCGCCGATATCTGAGGCGGCACCGATGAATGAAAATGTTGAGGATGGACCAGTTGCTACTCCTCGGCAAGCTGCTGCGCGAGGAAAAGGACGTAGACGACCTAAGGGAAAGACAACCCGAAAGGCGGCCACTCAAGTGGAGGAACCTAAAGTGAGAGCTCCAGTAAAGAGACCAGTACGAGTTGCCCGAAAGGCCAGAAGTATGGAGATCATGGATGAACAAGAACTTTCCCTTCAAGAAAGTTCGGCTACTGCAAGGGGAAGAAGGCCGGTGAGAAACCGTGGGGGAGGGCGCACTCAAGCGTTCGTCACTCAAGAGACTTTCGCCACGGAGATGGGGAAATTACAGGAGACATTACAAGCTTTGCTGGCTCATCAGACTGGAAGGCCAGCAGCAAGTCATGAGAAGAGTGAGGAGAAGGAGACAACTGAGATGGCCAACTTGCCAATAACAGTGGTGGGTAGTCATTCACAGTCAACACCTGGTATGGAAGTTAAAGTAGATACCAAAAAGGGATGTAGTTACAAGGCGTTTACCACTTGTAGCCCTCCTACCTTCAAGGGAGAGTGAAATCCAGTCGTGGTTATCAAGTGGATCGGGAACATGGAGCTGGCGTTTGACACCTGTAAGTGTGCGGAGGAAGACAAAGTTGTGTTTGCACTATCTATGATGAGAGATGATGTTGTATTTTGGTGGGAGGCTGAGACGGGGGGTAAGGGTTCAAAAGCAGCTAGAGGTATGTATTGGGAAACTTTCATAACTAAATTCAAGAAGCAGTTCTGTCTTTTGGCAGTCGTGAAGAAGTTGGAGGAAGAGTTCCTGAATTTGGAGCAAGGAGATATGACTGTGAGAGAGTATACAACTAAATTTCTGGAAAAGGCTCGTTTTGCTGAGGTGTATGTTCCGAACGAGGAACGTCGGGTGGACAGATACTTATTCGGGCTAAGAAGCAGTATCCGAGAACTGGCGGCAGCACGAGAGCCTACAACTTTTCAGGCGGTCGTTAACGCAACCGAAATGACTGAAAAGGACAAGGCGCGTCAAATGACTGAGAAAGGCGGTGAGAAAAGAAAGTGGGAAGGACCGACGCGTGATCCAAAGAAGTTCAAAAGCACTAGATCTGATCAGCGAGTTGTAACCAGGGTCGAGAACAAGTCGTGCGACAAATGTAACAGGATGCACAAAGGGGAATGTTTGGCAGATCGGGAAGGTTGTTTTAAGTGTGATAAAACAGGGCATATGGCACGAGATTGTCAAGGAGCTAGGACTTGCTACCAGTGTGGTGCGGTGGGTCATATTAAATCAGATTGTCCGCAATTGAAAAAAGGAACAATTGGGAATGCTGGAGGAAAAGGAGTAGAGCGGAAGGTGGAACCTACCCGAGCTAGATCGAGGGCGTTTAACATGATCGCGGAGGAGGCGGTAGAAATACCGGATGTGGTGATAGGTACATTCCTTATAGACTCGACTTTTGCAAAGGTACTGTTTGATTCGGGCACAAACTGTTTGTTTGTGTCACCGAGTTTTGTTCGTAATCTGTGTGTGAAACCCATGGAGCTTAGTATTGGGTTTGAGGTAGAGGTAGCTGATGATAGTCGAGTCTGGGTGAGGGAGGTATACGAAGGGTGTAGTATTGTCATCGATGGGCAGTCATTCCCACTTCGACTATACCCGATGGGTATGGGGGAATTTGATATCATTGTGGGAATGGATTGGTTGGCGTCAAATGATACTCATATAGTATGTAATAAGAAATTGATTCGAATAGCGCTACCGGGTAAGGAAGAGGTAGTAGTGTATGGGGATCGGAGGGATAGGAAGTCGTGCTTGATCTCAATGATCAAGGCTAAGCGGTGTCTAGTGAAAGGGTGTGTGGGGTTCTTAGCATATGTAGTAGATGCTAAGAAAGAGAAGAGGGGATTAGAGTCGGTCCCGGTGGTAAGTGAGTATCCAGAAGTGTTTCCAGAAGACTTAACCACTTTGCCTCCTGATCGGAAAATGGAGTTTAGAATTGACTTAATGCCTGGAGCATCACCTATCGCAAGAGCACCCTATCGGCTGGCACTGGCAGAAATGAAGGAGATGATGACTCAACTGCAGGAGCTACTCGACAAGGGGTTTATTTGTCCTAGTACCTCACCGTGGGGAGCGCCGGTGTTGTTTGTTAAGAAGAAGGATGGATCTATGAGAATATGCATAGACTACCGGGAGCTCAACAAAGTGACTGTCAAGAATAAGTACCCGCTTCCCAGAATTGACGACCTGTTTGACCAGCTTCAAGGAGCGAACTACTTTTCGAAGATAGACATGCGATCAGGGTATCATCAATTGAAGGTGAGGGAGGAGGATATACCTAAGACTGCCTTTCGTACGAGGTACGGGCATTATGAGTTTTTAGTCTTGCCCTTTGGGCTGACCAATGCACCAGCAGTTTTCATGGACCTGATGAATAGAGTGTGTAGCCCACTCTTAGAAAAGTATGTCATAGTCTTTATAGATGACATACTGATTTATTCACGGTCTAAGGAAGATCATGAGAAGCATTTGAGAGCAATATTAGAATTGCTTAAGCGCGAGAAGTTGTACGCTAAGTTCTCAAAATGCGAATTTTGGCTGAGAGAGGTACAGTTTCTAGGACACGTGGTGTCGGAAGATGGGATTAAGGTCGACCCGGCTAAGATTGAGGCTATTAAAGGGTGGGAAGCACAGAAATCACTATCAATAGTAAGAAGCTTTCTAGGATTGGCGGGTTATTATCGAAAGTTCATACAGGACTTCTCGAGGATAGCCATGCCACTAACGGCGCTAACCAGGAAGAATGTTAAGTTTGTGTGGGCGGAGGCTCAGGAGGAAGCGTTCAGTAAATTGAAGGAGAGCTTGAGTAATGCACCTATCTTGTCCCTACCCAATGGAACGGAATGATTCGTAATCTACAGCGATGCTTCGAAGTTGGGTTTAGGGTGTGTGTTAATGAAAGAGGACAAGGTAATAGCGTACATATCTCGTCAGTTGAAAGACCACAAGAAGAGTTATCCGACGAATGATTTAGAATTGGCAGCAGTAGTCTTCGCTTTGAAGATTTGGAGGCATTATCTGTACGGGATCAAATGTCAGATTTATACGGATCATAAGAGTCTTCAACATCTATTCAACCAGAAAGAACTCAATATGAGACAGCGTAGGTGGGTGAAGTGCTTCGAGAATAGAGTGTGGATTCCAAAAGTGGGAGAACTACGGAAGAAGGTGTTGGAAGAAGCGCATAAGTCACGTTACTCCGTGCATCCGGGAACCAACAAGATGTATCGAGATTTGAAGCAAGATTACTGGTGGTCGGGCTTAAAGAAGGATATTGCTCACTTCGTCGAGTGATGTCTGACGTGTTTGAAGGTAAAATTAGAGCACCAGAGGCCATACGGGGAGCTTCAACCGTTGGAAATTCCGGTCTAGAAGTGGGACGAGATTGCGATGGATTTCGTTACCGGGTTGCCTCGATCACCTAAGGGGCACGATGCCATTTGGGTGATAGTGGACCGACTCACAAAGACAACTCACTTCTTACCGATCAAGGAGACGTATCCGTTAGAGAAATTGGCTCGACTGTATACAGATGAGATAGTATCCAGGCATGGAGTATCGTCGTCTATTGTGTCAGATAGGGACTCTCGTTTCACGTCCTCCTTTTGGCGAAGCCTTCAAAGAGAATTGGGATCGCAACTCAAGTTGAGTACAACCTATCACCCACAAACTGGCGGTCAAAGTGAAATAACCATACAAACGCTGGAGGACATGCTCCGAGCATGTGTGATTGATTTCAAGGGTTCTTGGGAAGTTCATCTACCGTTAATAGAGTTCTCCTACAACAACAGTTATCACGCAAGCATTCAGGAAACACCATTCGAAGCGTTGTACGGTCGTAAATGTATGAAGTGGGAAAACGTCAGCTGACAGGTCTAGAGATAGTACAAGTGACTGCAGATAAAGTGAACCACATTTGAGAGAGGTTAAAAATGGCTCAGGACCGGCACCAGATGTACGTGAATAAACGAAGAAAGCCTATCGAGTTTCAATTAGGAGACAAAGTCATGTTAAAAGTCTCGCCTTGGAAAGGAGTAGTCCGGTTCGGAAAGAAAGGTAAGTTACGCCCGAGGTTTGTCGGACCGTTTGCTATTTTAGAACGTGTTGGAGAGGTAGCATACAAGCTTGAATTGCTTGGGGAGTTGTGAGGAGTTCATCCTACCTTCCACGTGTCGAATCTGAAGAAGTGCTTAGCAGATATTGTAATAACCGAGTTTAAAATGAGAATTTTTCGAAATTTTTGGGAAAAAGGAGAGCAAGTTTAAAGTTAAAGGGGGGGGGGTAAGTCTAAAGTGGCTTTAAAAGGGTATCGGCCTAGGGATTTCCCCCATTGATGTTTTCTGGATTGTTGGCGGCTGGTGAAGGCAGAGAGAAAGAGCTGAGGAATCAATCGAAGAAGAGAGAGACTTGGGGACTTTGGCATTCTAGTTTCTTCCAAGGTAAGATTTCTTAGACCTCTCCTCTATTTTTGTTGTTGTAGAATGATTAAGAACCTTCCCAAAGGAATGGAGTCTGATGTTGGAATTAGAATCGATGGGATGGGTGGAAAACCCTTTTTCCTTCTTGAAATCATATCTGATTTATTAGATTAGGTGGTTGCTTGGATTGGGTTTGATTAGGGTAATTTACCAAGTGGAATTCTTAATTTTATCGATGCGATTCCTTAGACTGGGGTTTTGAATCAAGGTTCGGATTCGTGTGTAAAAACCCTTAATCACCTCCAGTTCTCGCTTACGGTCACCAGGGACCGGGGAAAGTCGGTGACCGGGGAGACCGATGACCGGGGAGTCCGGTCGAAGAGAGACCCTGGGCGGAGAGTTAGACATCGGTCGACCCCAGGAGGTGGGGGACCGGGGTGGAAAGTTAGGCACCGGTCGAACCCAGGAGGTAGGGGACCGGGGTGGGGATGAGGCACCGGTCGACCCTAGGAGGTGGGGGACCAGAGTGAAAATGATAACCCGGTCGACCCAGGAGGTGGGGGACCGGGGTGAGGAGAGGACCCGGTTCGGTCACTCAGTATCCGGTGGCAGGTTAGTCAGAGTCTTAGGAATTGGTTAAGAATCTTTATACCTATTTAGTAGAATACTTACCTCTTGTCGGTATCATCGTAGGGTATAAGATCTTAATCGCGGGCTTTCTTAGCAAGGACCAAAGGTGAGTTTTCTGAACTTAAAACCTCGCAAGTTTATGAAGTTGTTTTATGCACATTGAATTTTAATTAATTGCTTGTGTTGTTTTAACTGTTTAAGACATGAGAATGTTATTTTTAGAAGTATCTTTATTTACGCAAGATTTCTATACGTGAGTTTCTCTATGCATACATTGTTGTGAGCGGCCAAAGTCGGGGGGTGTGGCCCGCCTGTACTCATACCGGGGGGGTGTCCCATTTATGCTATATGGGGGGGGGGGGTCCCATCTAAGGCAGTATGAGACAGACACGCTGTCACTTTTGTGACGATAGTGTGTGCCGGAAGTGAGTTTTATACGTGGATTGTATTTTAAAGCTGAAAGGATTGATTTATTTTAGTCTTTTTGTAAAGTGTAGTTGAAATTTTGTTTTGAGGGATCTCACTAGACCATTGGTCTAACCCTCGCTCTTTCAAAACTAAAAACCCTTTTTAGGTCGTCGTGAGATAGGAAATTTGTGCAAGGGTAAGGAGAAAGCTTGATCGGGCTTCGGGATAGAAGACCTCAGATTAGCATTGCAGTTTTATTGATCTCAGTTGTAATAGGTTGTGTTGATGCGAACCTAGTATTCTGTTGCGATTCTAATTGTTGTTTTGGCCCGTTTTTGGTGAGATTGTTATGTTATTAAACTACTTATTGTTAAGGTCTTTGGGTTGTGATACACAATATAGTTGAAGAAATGAATTCATTTTTATAAGCATCTGCAATATATACAATCAGAAAACGTTTCTAAACTCCTATCCTCCCAACCATGTTCTTACAAAGAAATGTAATCGTGATCACCGGACGCCCCGAACACGATGAATCGAACCGCGAGTATGAAGAACGACTCGAGGGACTTGAACACGACTTGTAAGAGTTGATGCCGAGTCGGCGGTGTCGAGCAAGTCCTCATCAACGTCCGGATCCAGATCTATAACTTTATCCCACTTCCGGTTGCAAAGATCTCGTGCACGTTTCTTTTCTTTTCAAAAAGACGGAACTACAAAAAGTAATAAATTATTATTACTACTATAATTTTTATGAACATGGACTATATATACAAAATTATCTCATCACTTAGCTCGCACGCGAAGTGGGATTGGTAAGGTTCAAAAGTCTCACCATATGATAATATCTCCAAACTTACAGATTCGTCCGGTGGAGGATAAACACCATCTGCTTTCTTCTCGATGCTTATATGTGTTAGAACTTTCCGCTCGTGGATATGGTTTGGCAAAGGAAGCGGGACAGAAAAAGACGGATCTGCAAAAAGTAATAAATTATTATAACTACTATAATTTGATTATGAGCGTGGAATATATATATATATATATATATATATATATATATATATATATATATATATATATATAGGGGCGTAATCAAATGAGAACTGACTATTTTGTGGTAACCGTGAGATCCAACCACAATCAATCATTTTTTTTATTTAATTATTTTTATAAATTTATTGGTGAGGGTATATTGGTAATTTTTTAAATTTTATTTATTAAATAATTATTTTATTTACAGATTTATATCAATCTAATTAAATACATATTATGTTTCCTATTTTCACTCAACTAATTGATTTTCCAAAATCAATCCTCTTTACACGATTGATCCGATTTTACACTAGTATAATCAAACATATTGCCAGGATTCATACTGATTTTGCAATCGTCTCCATAGTTGCCAGAGGAAGAAGAAGCTGTTGCAGGAAGAAAATAGTTGTTTGAAGAAGAAGAGGATTCTGGTTATGGACAAGGACACTGATTCACAATCTTTAAAATTGTCCAACAATGGAGATGAAGATGCGAAGAAGAATCTGGATATTCAATTATGGGACAATCCAGATTTTTTTGATACAGGTCAATCACCATACCAAGTAGATGAAGAAATATGTAATGATGTTAATGTAGGAGAAGAAGATTCGTTACATGATGATCTTTTCCAAGGTTTTGATGATGAACAAGGTGATGAAGATGATGTGTTGAAGCAGAACGATGAAAAGGGAGGTAGGTCATTAAGATTTCATATATTGTCGAATGTGTATTCGTTTCATGAGAACGGTATCACAGAGTGATACATTTTGATATTACTTATATAAAATTATAACGAGGTTACTTGAAATTGGTTTAAACTAATTTTACACAATGTGATCATATGTGATACGATTCATGGAGTTATTATGGTTTGGAACACACACAAATTATTATCAGTGTAGTGAAATTGCTATAAACTAATTGAAGTTGATGTGATTCTATGTGATACCATTCATTACGTTAGTATGGTTTGTTAAATAATAGATATTAGAGTTGCTTGATGTTTAGTTTTAATAGGTTATTTAGGTTGTGTTTGTTGTGATAAGTTTGTGTTACATGAAAGATGGTGACACAGTGCGTTTTTTAACCCATCAATTTAGGTTCAGGTAGTGATCAATCAGACAATCATTCATTTTATTTTTCACCTGGTGGAACTCGGTGGTGGACTCCTACAGTTGATGAATCTTTGAAACCAACAATTGGCCATATATGTTCTTCCCTGGATGAAGCAGAGTCTGTTTACCAGAAATATGCGGAGAAAGCGAGTTTTGAGATACGCTGATCATCACAAAAGATTAATAATGATGGGTTAATCCAGAATAAGTACTTTGTATGCAACAAGTTTGGGTTTCCAGTGAAGAAGTCATTTGATTCGTTGAATCGTCATAAACGTCAAAGAGAGGTACGTAACTCGAATATTAAGAGGACTGGGTGTACCACATGTATTAAGTTTCGGTTGTTGAAAGGATCAACAACCTATGAGTGTTATGGTTTTGAAGAGCAACATAATCACTTTCTGATGAGAGATCATGATATTGATTTTTCACGAAAAGCCCGACAAATGAAATTTTCAGATCAACGTTTTGTTCATGACGTTGGTACTTCAAATATGGGTGCCACCCGGGCGCACAAGTTACACACATCATTGGGGGGGGGGGTTATGAATACGGTGGTCCAACCGTTGTTGACTATCATAATTATAAGAGGGGCTGTGACAATTTCTTGGACGTGGTGATGCCAAAGTTTTGGTTGAGCTAATGGCCAAGAAGAGGGAGGTCGATCCTAATTTTTTTTTCGCATACAAATGTATCGGTAGTGAATTGCATACGATTTTTTGGACCGATGAGGTATCTCGATTCAATTATTCCGAATTCGGAGATATAATTTCTTTTGATTCTACATTTCGTACAAATAGGTTCGTATATTTTATTCAATATTTTAATTGTAGTTTTTGTGATATCATTCTTACGGTATGTTATTTGTTTTAGACACTTCAAGGTGTTTGTTCCATTTACTGCGGTCGACAACCATAATTGCAACGTCGTCGTTGGATCTGCATTGGTTGGACACGAGGACGTTCCTAATTACAAGTGGTTATTGCAAGCCTTTTTGAAAGCTCATTCGAAACCACCGAGCATAGTTCTTACTGACCAATGTGCTGCGATGAAGCAAGCTATTGCAGAAGTGTTTCCTGATGCAAGACATAGGTTGTGCATGTGGCACATTATGATGAAACTCCCAAATAAGGTTAGGACGTCTCAAAATACTTTTTTTATTGTGTTTTTTTGTTTTGCTCACAGTTTATTTTGGATGCAGTTTAGCAATGAACTCCTTAATCATACCACGTTCAAGAAATAGTTTTTCAAGTTGGTATGAAACATTCACATATGCCCCGATGAATTTGAGAGGAGATGGAAGATTCTTATTGAGTAGTTCTCGCTTCAAGACTATACATGGCTAAAAGATATGTTTGTCGTGCGATCACAGTGGATCCCAGCTTACTTCAAAGATCTTCCCATGTGTTGTCTTATGAAGACGACGTCCAGGTCTGAAAGTGCGAACTCATTTTTTAATTCGTTTTCAAAGAGTGGGAACAATCTTTTTCAATTTATGTTGGGTTTTGAATTTGCATTGGATACACAACGCACCGAACAACGTCGTCTTGATTATCAAACTAGAACAACCTTACCTCAATTTTTGACTCGTAGCAAGATCGAGACTCATGCTTGTAATGTATACACACGTTCTGTATTCTTCGATGTGCAAATCGAGTTAGATCGGGTTGTGTGGTCGTGTTCAATTAAGAGTGTCGAGACAGGTGGAGAGGTGGATACATATTTAATTGAACATTTAGATAAAAGAGTGGTGAAGATAGCAGAATATAAGGTATGATTTCAATTCGTATATGTCATGTAGTCTTATTTGTTGTATAGTTACTGTTTATCTTCATGTTGGCATCGTGTTTTTTTTCATCTGTTGTATTGTGTGTAGGTTGTACGCAATTTGAAGGATGCAACTACTGTCTGTAGTTGCAATCATTTTGGGCGCCATGGATTCTTGTGTAGGCATGTTTTCAAAGTGTTTTTGAATGTGGGCATTAAAGTTATTCCTGAGAAATACATATTGAGACGATGGAGACGCGACATTATGCCTATTGAACTTCAAAATAGTCGTCAAAGAATATGCGACGTAGACGAGGAATCACGTAGATTATTGAATGACACTTATGATGTTATTGATGATGTTTTTGACATCTTAAGGTTTGACAAAGAGAAAATAGCATCATTTCTGTCAAGTATCAAGGAGTTGAGGGATGGATTTGCCAGAGATCGAACATATGAACCGGCGATGAAACGTAAAGAACATGGTATGGAAAAAATCCTTGGGTTTGCACGACCCAATAATATTGATATACAAAAGGTTGTGGAACCTCAAAACGATTGGTCGGTGCAGCAGAGAAAGCAGCAGTGAAAAGTTCCAAGCCAAAGAGGATGTGTCGCGGCTGTAATGTGCTTTCGAATCACGATATCCATAACTGTCCAGCAAGGAAGAAATAGTATCATAGTTTAATCTAGTTTATGATGGTTTGAACCATTAGTTTCCATACAATTTTGGTTTTACTATTATTTTCATTGGTAGTTTGAACAGTGTTTTAGGTTCGGTTATGTGGTATTCTTTGACATATTTGTTTGCAAGGTTATCTTATGATATTCATTAATGTGTCATTATGTTTTTAATGTGTTTGTTTGGTGTGATATGTGTTATTGTGAAGTCTATTGTTGTTGGAATGTGTGTGTAAGATACTATGGTATGTTTTCATATACCTAATACTGAGTTTTGAAACAAATTAGTTTAGTTTGAATGTGCAAGCAGTCCTATTGATTGATTTGTTACGAACACAACAGTTTTTTCCACTTTCATATAAGTTGGTTTGATATATCATAAATTTAGTAATCACATATGAGTACTTTGGTAATCACATATCAGTACTTGTGCTGGTTCACGTGGATCCCATATGCGTATAAAAGTCGGACTCATTTGTACTACCAATGTGATGCATTGTGGTTCATATAGCTCCATAAACACTATACATTGTTACCCAGACAGTTCTGGTTCATATAGCTCCTTAAACACTATACATTATTACCCAGACAGTTCTGATATACTGTTGCTACCCAGTTGTGATACACTATGGGTACACAAAATTGTGATATCCTATGGGACCAGACAATGTGATATATTGTGGTCCACATGGATCCAATATAAGTTTACATGAACACACACATAGTTGTGATTAAATAAGGTGTTTACACAACCTAAGCCACCCAATAGTACAAAATTGTGATATCCTATGGACCAGACAATGTGATATATTGTGGTCCACATGGATCCAATATCAGTTTACATGAACACACACATAGTTGTGATTAAATAAGGTGTTTACACACCCTAAGCCACCCAATAGTACAAAATTGTGATATCCTATGGGACCAGACAATGTGATATATTGTGGTCCACATGGATCCAATATCAGTTTACATGAACACACACATAGTTGTGATTAAATAAGGTGTTTACACACCCTAACTTCCTAAGCCACCCAATAGTACAATTTTATAGGCAAAATTTTTGAATATATATAAAGCATGACATCACTTCATTGAAAATCAAACTAGGGTGTCCACTACAACTTAATATAATTCCAAAACATTTGTCCAAAAAATTTCCCAAAAAAACAGCCAATGAATAATGTTCCAAAAACTTGTTCAAGAAACTAATAACCAAAAGAATCCCTAGTTCATAAAAAGCAAGTAAATCCCTTTTTTTTCCCAACTAGATGCTTGCGAGTCGTGTTTCCGTGTTTGCCTCTGCATATTGTCGAAGACGTGCTCTCTCTTTGACATCTAATGCATTAAACTTCTCACAATCTGCTATCACAAATGATCGCCTTAAGTTGATATCTGAAAGCAAGAGCTTTGTTGTGTATTTGTTCCTCAGCATTTGTAATTGTTTAACCTGGTTTGGTCCTTCCTTCCACATCAAGACCTGATTTCCATCGGTAAGGTAGCTCTCCCATGTAACACTCCATATGACGCATCAAGAACACACCGCAGTCGTGAGAATTACTTTGTGTGCACCATTTGACTACAATCCGTACTGGCTCTAACTCGGCAAAGGAATCGTACGATGAGTGTCGTACATTATATAGATGTTGTATCATCAAGTTGTGCTGCAACCAACAGTTCCAAATGTGTGTTACAATAGTAATTCAATTATGCATTAAGTCGTTAATGTAAATCTAGAGCAATTTTCATATTTCTCACCAAAATGTCCGGTATTTCTTCGAACTGAGGAGGGGATTCCATATCTTGTGCTAGGTTGTCTATTACAATTACGGATGGACGTTTGAAGTTGAACACCACCACAAAGAAGTGCATGGATCGAACGATCGGGAAGAATAATTGTTTGTATAAAATGATATTTTAAAAGAGAAAGAACAACATTAATTATTAAACATTAACGTACCAAATCGATCGATTTGAATGATAACATATCATCATCCCCTCCGACCGCTGCTAATAGGTTGTCAGTAAAAAGCTTGACATCATCCGATGTGTCTTCATCAACCATTACTTTGGGTTGTTTTAATGCAGTAGCATTGATTCAATATTAAGGTTTATATATTTTTGAAACCAACAATTGGTCATATATGTAAACAAGGTTTTTTACTCACAAGGATTGCACTGTGCATGAAAAGTCTTTGTGGTGATGTCTTGCTTCGGAATCGTTCTTCATGGTTTAGCAAGGCTGCCCAACTGTCGATAACGTTACTATATATTTCCGTTCTTGCACAAAGTGACTCAATTGTTCCTCTCAAAGCAACAACCCCTGTTTCGAATACAGGTTCACTGCAATATCGTTTATGACAAGTTAATTCAAGATAATTATGTATGATATATACTTTACAAACAAAAGATTTAAAATTAATGCGCATACCAGATTGGTTCGATGGCAACATTTATCCAAGCACATATTTTCTTCTCCGATGATGTCTCTAACGCATCAATCGCTATTGTTCTCTTAACATAAGGTGATCTCAATGAGTCTCCTAATTTTGAGTCCCTCTTCTTAGCCATATGTGCATCACATATTGCTTTCGTTTTTGAGTTAAGGGTAACAAAAAACCCTGTCATAGGAGGAATGCTCGAAATTGGTGTTGGACTATCCAAATGTTTATCAGGGGAGAAACCTAGATCCATCTTCGGTATTTCATATGCATTGAACTCCTTCCCATAACTGTTGAAAGTATTATCAAGCTCATTGTGTGTTCGAGGGTTGTTCCAGTACTGTGATGTTTCAAGTGGTATTCCCGGGACAAGTTGCAGACCTACTGTTGTGATTAGACTTTGATCCTTGTCTTTAGATGCTTGATCCTCTTGATGATTGTGATGTCCAGTGATCTTGTTGGGCGTATGGAACTGTTAATCATTGTTTTGATCCTTTTGCGCACCTGTGTAACCATCGTGTGGGTTGAACAAGTTGCGAAACTCCATATCTAATGTCCTTAGGTCTAAATCAGCTGGGAAATCTGAAATAGCCTTTTCTATGGTAATTTCAGCAATCTGTTTCTGGGCTAATATTTCATTCAGCTTGGCCCGGATATGATCCTTGTAATCCTAGTATGTATAAAGCATAAAAAGCAAGTGTCACACCCCATGTTATTTATCAATGCTACCCCATTTTATGTCACTGTGATAACCCCCACTCTTTATTCCACTGTGATACCCTGCTCAATGCCAATGTGACCCTTTTATGACATTGTGATATCAAATTTTAAGCATCTGTGATACATCAGTGTATTAGACTGTGCTACCCAGTTTTATGTCACTGTGGTACAAATGGATGGATACCAATGTGATTCATTGTGTTACACTTATTTGGAAACTACTACTACTACAATCATCATGACATATGTATAGTTCATTTGATTAAACAGTTTATGGAAAAAAGTCATACCTTCAACTTTGATTTCGCTGAGATCTTTGGAATCTCACTTCTTTCAACAAACACATCCAGTGTTCTTTCCTTTTGTATACCATCATCCCCAATGAGTTGCCAGGTTCCAAAACCTCCATCACTCAGCTCTAGATATTCTCTGCGACGCAAGTTTTCCATATTCCAAACACTAATCGCTAGTCTCCTCCTTTCGACATCCAACTTCTTACATTCGGTAATATCCGCATACAGAAGCTTTTTAGATAAATTAAAAAAAGAATTAACTATTAGTAAGCAGTTATGAAGTTGAAAATTTTCAAGTAATAGCATACGTACCGTCAAAAAAGTGATCGGCCCTGAGTAAAACGCATCGCTTTTGTCATTTCCTTTCCAGGTGTCTTTGCTAGTCCTTAAGCAATCTAACACATATTTGCTCCAATCTATCTTCGATATGTCTGTTTCATCCGAGATGTAAGTAAGAACACTCGCGTTGCAATAACCACATGAATTGCACTCAGCCATTGTGCAAATAAACAACATTAAGAAGTTAATCTTGAATTCCAAATCAGCATCCTCAGAATCTTCTATTCTCTTCATAACAGCCGATATACGAACCCTCTTCCCAGGAAATTGCTTCCTCCAAGCCACCTTCACACACTTTGCACGTGGAGCAGGATCTGTCAAGTATATATCATTTCCTCCTATTGGGGTCCCTAACATATCGTGAACCATTTGTGGTTTCAACTTTATGGTACCTTGTCCCAATCGAAGTTCCATTGTATATGGGTCAAGCTTGTCTAACAAATAGAAGGCCATTTTGGAAGGTATATGATATGTCTTCATTTTTAACAGACCGCCAAATCCCATTTCTTCCACCACCTTTTTTTGTTCATTGTTTAAAGATTTAATTGTCTGGTAAAGTGGTCATGGGGTAGTGCGGACTCTTAGTGTAGGAAGCTTACCACTCTTTTTGTTTTTTATACTTCTAACAACAACTTTTTTTGCAAGCTTCTTCTTAATAGTTGTATCACCTTCTGCCTTTCTTTTGACATTTAATTCTTTCTTATTGGAGGCATGGCTCCTCGTTGTCATTGGACATGGAAACTCTGAATTATCGTCTCGATCATGAGTCCTTTGTTTCCTTGAGTAGTCCAATACACGTGTACGATCTTTTCGCTTTCGACTCTTCGCTTTCCCGTGTGACATAGGACTATTCTTTTTCATTGGTGATTTTGAACCCTTACCTGCCACGGTGACTTGGAAATCCCAGCTTGCTTCTTTGATTTTGCACTATTAGCTTTGGAGGGAGAAATGGTACTTTTATCCTTAACCGTTGTCTGCTTGTGTGCATTATTACTAACAGATGGTAGGATTACCCTTACACCGGATGCAATTGTTACCACATTCGGCTTTTCTGCAAAATTTAAAAATTGATAGTTATCAAACATTTAATTAATATGGTATTCTTTAACTTTACATGTTATTGTTAATCATTTAGATTGTGACTTACGAGGGATATTCAGCCTTGACACATCAGTGCCTGTATCATCCTTTTCATTGACCTTCGCTGCCACTTTGTGTTTTGGTCTTTTTCTAGGTGTCACAGTTTTTTCATTGACCTTCGAACCTTCTCCTTTGCTAGATGGACTTGAAGCCAGGTTTCGCTTCCTTTTCTTTGTTGCTTGACCTGGAAAGTCCATAATGACATCACATACAATAGCATTTAACACATGTTTTTATCACCCTAAACCAAATTAATACATACCGATCAACATTATATGTAATCAACCCTATCTACTATTTCTAGCCATATGCAATATCGATCCATGACCACAAAATACAATCTTGACAGTTATACATTCAAGCATTGTGGAGGGTGTTATCTTTTAATTTCAACTCCTAAACAGCAATATGGACGCCAACTTTTGATACCATTGGATACCAAATGTGATACCAAAATGAGTGTTCAACTAAAATGTATGTTCAAACAAGTACATGTATCGATTTCTAATGCGTGAACAATGTCCATTTCAAACCGGTACCCATTTTTCTGAATTTCCTATTTTGGCAAAATCAATCCAAATCAAACTGTGCCTATTTCAAAATCAATCCAAACCAAACGTGATACCAAAATGATTGTTCAAGTATATGTTCAAACAAGTTATTTTTTGCACTTTTATACATATTGTGGTACTAAAATGATTGTGAACCCCAAATTATCACATGGACACACAACCAAAACACGGTGATTCGCATATACTTTGCAAAATCACATTGAACAACACCACAGTGAACCAAATATGATTCGAACAAATCACATTCCACCACACACCTTGATACACATCATATTGAACCACGTATCTTTATTTCACATACATATTGGTTCACTTATCTGTTATTTCCACTTTGATACATATTGTGGTAGTAAAATGATTGTGAACCACAAATTATCATATGTACACACACAACCAAAACAGGGCGATTCACATATACTTTGCAAAATCACATTGATAAACACCACAGTGAACCAAGTATGATTCAAAAAAATCACATTCCACCACACACCTTGATACACATCATATTGAACCACGTATCTTTATTTCACATACATATTGGTTCACTTATCTGTTATTTTCACTTTGATACATATTGTGGTACTAAAATGATGTGAACCACAAATTATCATATTGACCCACATAACCAAAACAGGGTGATTCACATATACTCTTGCAAAAACACATTGAACCACTAATCTTTATTTCACAGAAATCGCTTCCCATATTTTTTTGTTACAAAAATAGGTACAAAATGGTTCCTATATTTTTTTAATCACAATGAACCACATATCTTGATACAATTCATGTATCACGTAAGCATACAGATACCCAACAAGAAACATATTCCCATTATCAACAGAAACATACAGATACCAAAAAAAAAACCTAAATTTAACCACTATCTATCAATAAAACTTCATTTGATCACAAGATAAATCGATTACTTGTGGTTTGGTATCACATCTTCGTCAATGTCGTCTTCTCCCGTAGGATCTAGGTCTATTGCGTCGTCGGGTCTGTTTGAGAAGGTAAATGTTTCTTTGCATTTGATTCTAATACTCCTTCTCCCTGATTTATATGTAAAGAGCGACTGAGATTGAGAAATTTGTGGTTCAATGTGTAATCAATGAAAGTAAACACATTACCTTCTCTGTTGTTGACATTGGCGTCTTCTTCCTCCATTGTCGATTCAAGGATTTCACAGTATCCCCTTTTTAGTCGACTAGGGTTTTATCGTTTGATTTTCCAGTGGTAAGCTTAAAATTGTTTGTTGTAATTTGAAATTGTATTCGTGATATCCCTTCCTCGGTTACAATTGATATGATCCCGTAAATAGTGTGCGCCCAAAATAGATCACTATGATTCATAATGTAAAATGACTTATTTGCCCTTTTTTGTGTATTAATTAATAATTAACAGTTGTTATTATCGTTATATAATAAAGAAAATTACATTTTTTACACCATTGATTATAATTTTGTGTGGATGAGATTAGACCTCACGTTTACCACAAAATAGTCAGTTCTCCCATGAAGGCCCCTATATATATATATATATGTATGTATATATGTATGTATATAGGGGTTGTTTTATTTGCAACCCTTAAAAATGTTGCAAACCTTGCAACCCACATCTTAACCGTCGGATTCATGATCGACGGTTACAATAGATATGGGGCCCAATATTTTTAATTAAAAAAAACAAAAAAATAAAAATAAAATAACCGTCGATCATGAATCTAACGGTTAAGATGTGGGTTGCAAGGGTTGCAACCTTTTTTCAGGGTTACAAAATATCCTTCCACTATGTATATAGATAGATAGATAGATAGATAGATAGATAGATAGATAGAGGGAGGATCATGCGAGAAGTTAAACATTTTGCGAGAAGGCGAGAAGTGTTTAATCATATATGATTACACGGCTTGTAAATGTGTTTAATCATGTATGATTAAACGTCTATGTATTGTCAATATAACATGTGTTTAATCATATATGATTAAGCTTGTGTATCATATATGATTAAACATTTCTCGCCTTCTCGCAAAATGTTTAGTTTCTCGTTTGAACCTGCCCCTATATATATATATAGACAAAGGTTCAAGGGAAAACCTCAAATAAATGAAAAACTAAAAAACACCTTATCAAACCGTTAGATTAGATGATTTGATGGATATGATTAAACATGCGGTTACAACAATATTTTTTAAATTAAAAAAACCTCCACCCCCTATTTTTTTATTCGAAAAAATACGAAAAATGAACAAAATTCGAGCGAAATAAATTACACCAAATAAACGATCATATTTTCCTCGTTAATTTGACATCCACGAAAAAACAAAATGAAAAAGTATATGAATATGGATGTCAAATTAACGAGAAAAATATGATCGTTTATTTGGTATAATTTATTTCGCTCGAATTTTGTTCATATTTTGTATTTTTTCGAATAAAAAATAGGGGGTTGAGGTTTTTTTAATTTAAAAAATATTGATGTAACCGTCTGTTTAATCATATCCATCAGATCACCTAACGGTTGATAAGATGTTTTTTAGTTTTTCATTTATTTGAGGTTTTCCCTTGAACCTCCATATGAAATTACCTCATCACTTAGCTCGTGCACAAAGTCGGATCGGTAAGGTTCAAAAGTCTCACAATACGATAGTATCTCCAAACTTACATTTTCGTCTCGTGGAGGATGAACACCATCTGCGTTCTTCTCGATGCTTATTCCCGTTAGAACTTTTCGGTCGTCGATATGGTTTGGCAAAGGAAGTTGGACAGAAAAAGACGGAACTGCAAAAAGTAATAAATTATTATAACTACTATAATTTGATTATGAGCATGGACTATATATACGAAATTATCTCATCACTCGCGCGCGAAGTGGGATAGGTAAGGTTCAAAAGTCTCACAATACGATAATATATCCAAACTTACAGATTCATCTCTGGTGGAGGATGAACACCATCTGCTTTTTTCTCGATGCTTATATCCGTTAGAACTTTCCGCTCGTGGATATGGTTTGGCAAAGGAAGCGGGACAGAAAAAGACGGAACTGCAAAAAGTAATAAATTATTATAACTACTATAATTTGATTATGAGCGTGGAATATATATATATATATATATATATGAAATTACCTCATCACTTAGCTCGCGCGCAAAGTGGGATCGGTAAGGTTCAAAAGTCTCACCATACGATAGTATCTCCAAACTTACATTTTCGTCTCGTGGAGGATGAACACCATGTGCGTTCTTCTTGATGCTTATTCCCGTTAGAACTTTTCGGTCGTCGATATGGTTTGGCAAAGGAAGCTGGACAGAAAAACGGAAGTGCAAAAAGTAATAAATTATTATAACTACTATAATTTGATTATGAGCATGGAATATATATATATGAAATTACCTCATCACTTAGCTCGTGTGCGAAGTGGGATCGGTAAGGTTCAAAAGTGTCACCATGATAGTAGCTCCAAACTTACAGATTTTTCCGGTCGAGGATGAACACCTTCTACGTCCTTCTCGATGCTTATTTCCGTTAGAACTTTTCGGTCGTCGATATGGTTTGGCAAAGGAAGTTGGACAGAAAAAGACGGAACTGCAAAAAGTAATAAATTATTATAACTACTATAATTTGATTATGAGCATGGACTATATATACGAAATTATCTCATCACTCGCGCGCGAAGTGGGATAGGTAAGGTTCAAAAGTCTCACAATACGATAATATATCCAAACTTACAGATTCATCTCTGGTGGAGGATGAACACCATCTGCTTTTTTCTCGATGCTTATATCCGTTAGAACTTTCCGCTCGTGGATATGGTTTGGCAAAGGAAGCGGGACAGAAAAAGACGGAACTGCAAAAAGTAATAAATTATTATAACTACTATAATTTGATTATGAGCGTGGAATATATATATATATATATATATATGAAATTACCTCATCACTTAGCTCGCGCGCAAAGTGGGATCGGTAAGGTTCAAAAGTCTCACCATACGATAGTATCTCCAAACTTACATTTTCGTCTCGTGGAGGATGAACACCATGTGCGTTCTTCTTGATGCTTATTCCCGTTAGAACTTTTCGGTCGTCGATATGGTTTGGCAAAGGAAGCTGGACAGAAAAACGGAAGTGCAAAAAGTAATAAATTATTATAACTACTATAATTTGATTATGAGCATGGAATATATATATATGAAATTACCTCATCACTTAGCTCGTGTGCGAAGTGGGATCGGTAAGGTTCAAAAGTGTCACCATGATAGTAGCTCCAAACTTACAGATTTTTCCGGTCGAGGATGAACACCTTCTACGTCCTTCTCGATGCTTATTTCCGTTAGAACTTTTCGCTCGTCGATATGGTTTGGCAAAGGAAGCTGGACAGAAATACCTGCATCATGAGAGACAATTTTTTAATAACGATGAAAATGCAAACAAAGTTATGATATATATATATATATACATATATATATATATATATATATATATTCATAATGTGCACACCTTGTATATTGGGATGTTGATCTAACTCACGCACTCTTGCAACACATTGAGCGGGTATTTGTCATGGAAGCTCTACGTGGATAAAACGAATTCCGACCTCCGTGCATCGGGTTCTCAAAAGTGATATATAATTTCCGAACTGAGGATTATTCACGACACTCACTAAAGCAAGTGCAAGCAGCATAAACAAATACAACAAATATAGATAGAATGAGTAGTTAGAATTTTAACTTTGTAAAAAAGTAATCAGTTAAACAAACTTATGAGATATATATGTATACATATAGTCCTTACCTTTTCATGGGTGAAACCAGCAGTCATTTGAGAAAGCCTTCTACCCGCATCTCCATGAACTTGGTTCGCCATGTCTATTAGCTCATTCACACAAAAAACAACTCATGCCATTAAGTACTTAACCCCTCACGAGTAATCAAAGATGTAAAATACCTTCCTTTCAGATTTAATATGCTAATCTTTGTCAACAAATGCTCACTTCATACAAATATTGTGTTAAGATGCTATTGGTTTTAACGTCATAAAGAGTCAAGCTCATTGCAACAAAAGTAAAGAGATTGCCAAAGAAAAAAACACAATCACTTCCAACTAAGCATAAAGAAGGTACAATACATGAGTGGAACGAAAATTTAAACTTGGTCTCCATAATTTTTTAAAGTGAAAGCCAGCGACAATCTAAAGGAACTTGACTTTGATCATGATTGATGATTTCTGCTCTATAATATACCTAAATGAGGATGTCATTTGAATAAGTTTCGGAAAGTTCGTTAGAAATAGATGAGGCACTCTGAGTGTGTTATGTGCAATTTTCATATCGTCTGCCAACGATGATGACCCATTGATCATGATATTTTGTGGTTTTAATCTGCATACATTATCATGACTTCTATAAGAACATATATGAATTAACCTTACAAGATGTTGCCGGTTGAGTTTGGATTTTTCAGTTTTCACAATTAAAACATTTTGTCATTTTTTAAGTAAATAATATTTATATACAACAAATGGTGGGTTTATTATAGCTAATGATGATAGTGAGTTATTAAGGCTAGGGCTATATATGATTATTAACTTAATAAGCAATAAAACTGCAACATCATAGAAAGGCAACACTCAACTATTTGACTATTAAGGTCGGTAAAACGAGTCTAAGTTGGGATATCAGATTTGGGCTGTTTGTTTACCACTTAATGATACCATTAAGAGGTTAAGGTCTGAATCGGACAAACAAATAGTTGTTTGGTTTGCATTTTTTATAGGGTCTGAACCATTGGCGATTGTCTGATTCGCTCCAACACCACTCCTTCCCTCATCCCATTCAGACCACCCATATTCCCATGTTGCCCTTTCTCTCAAACAATTCATTCTCTTCTCCTGGAATCTCTCCTCAATACTATCGATTCTCACCATCAACGCTTCACAAAACTCTCAGTTCTCACCATTGACGCTTCAGACGCTTCACAAAACTCTCGATCCCCACCATCGATCTCGGTCATTTCTTCACCTCACACATCAGATCTTCACTCTTCCCCATCGATCTCGCTCCAGACATGGGGGACAAGGGCACCATCGATCTCGGTTTCTCCACACTCTTCACCCCTGCTGATTGAGAGAGGTAATACCATTTTTTTCTCCAAATCGGTACATGTGATTTTACTTTTGTTCGAAAGGGTGTGATACCCCCAACAATTTGTGCAATATAAAACTCCATTATATGTTATTTGAAGCTGATGGATATGTTTGTATAAACACGACTGTTTGTATAATTGAATGTAACATTCTTTATAAAAGTTAAGTGATTTGAAGAAGATGGATATGTTTGTATATAGACCATTGTTTGTATGCAACATTCATTATAAATTTTTTCTGCATATAAAAGTTAATAAAACTGTAGTGGTATAAAAATACCACTGTTTGTATGCAACATTCATTTGAATGATAAGTGATTTGAAGGTGATGATATGTTTATGGAAAACTATGTGGATCAAAAATTCACTTTCTGAACAACAGGTATCTTATGTATCAATGCTATCTATATGAATGAAATTTGAGATGGGTTGATGTATTGTTGTATACATATATTTTATAATTGATGCCACAATGCTTTTGATAGCTTATGCTTGTGATCATTTTCTGGATATCATTTTAAGATTGAACTAAAGTTTAAGGCGGATATATGTTGTCAAACGTTAATTTTCATTAAACACAAGACTGAGGTTAAAATGGTAATTTTATGTCCTTGACTGTTGATTTTCTACGGTTTCCAAACAATCATTTTCTATTTGACACTAAATCATGGAGACTCTCTTAACCTTCGTGACCACTTAATCATTTTGTACTAAATTATTCAATATCTGTCAAACAACCCCTTTGTTGTGTAAGGGTAGGTCCACCAATGATCCTTTATAATATGAATGATGTTCTCCTCTACAGTCTTATACCACACTCTATTCAATGTAAGATATTTGAGTCTTAGAAGAACACTTTGAGATATAAATGTATCCATATGCAAATATATGAAGAAAAAAAAAAACCAAAAAATTTCTGTATCCACAAAATGTTGTGTGTAGTGATAATATGGTCTCATTTCTGTATAAAAAAAAAGCAATAATACGAAATTGAAAATGAACACTAGTTATGAATGTGAAGTAAATTGAAAAATATAGTGAGGGACTTCGATTTTACCGTATAATTCCGAGACCACCAATTCCAACAGTAACGGCAACATCAATTTTTTCCTGGGTTTGTGAAAAGAAAACAACCGTGTACAAACAGAGGTGCCGTCGTCTTCCATGGAAAGATCGGAAAAAGATCAGTCCACGGATGCAGCTTCTGAAGGGGAGTTTGCAGGAAGAGGAATTTGGGTAAATTGATGGCTCAAAAATGGCGGATTTTTTAAACCAAACCAGAGAATCCGACGGTGAAAAAAGATATGAAGTGAGACGGCTAGGTTAAACCACACTTTTATCTTTTTACCCTTTTATTTGGGCTTACGATCCATCTATACTTCTTTTATTGCTCAAATTTATATGATTGTTATATTTTAATAAAATAAAATTATAATTTTCATTAAAAAAAATCATAAAATTTGTTGTAACTCGGAACAAAAATTAATAACACTTGATGAAACAAATTGAATCTTATTTCATTTCATAAGACGATGAATGATCATGTGATTCTTTTCATTTATGAATTTCAAAAATTGAAATTTATGGCTCTGTTACCAAAAGTATAATTTGTGTAGGTATTTACCGGCATGAGTTACCATCTTCAGTTACCTTATCGAGTTATATTTTTGGCATTTAAAATGGATTGTTGGTAGTATCTTACCTAATAAGCGGTAACTAGTGGTGTTCAAAAGATCGTTGAACCGCTCAAACTGGTCGAACCAAGTCAAATTGAACCGTTTTTGACGGTTTAAGCGGTCAAGTTTGGTCTGAAAAATAATCAAACCATTCGTCTAGTCTGGTCTACGGTTTGACCCTTTTTTTGAGCGGTCTAGACTGAACCGATCACCAAAAATAAACATGTTTTAATCATATTTAGTTTTCATGTTATATGCTCAACTTTTATAAACTCAATTAAAAATAATTCGTCAAAGAATTATGTCTTTAGTTTTCATTTTCTTAAATTATTGTGTGATCTAAATTGACAAAGTTCTAAGATCCATTAAAAATTAAAATCTAAATTCAAATCGTCTTTTGACTTTCTCAATATTTGTCCAAAATCCAACCATTGTTGGTGGATTTGTTTAACTTTTTTTTCAACTTTTTCAATGTTTTTTTTTAATTTAATATATAATCGTTCTTTTATAATTCGATATAAGACTTTCTAATAATGTTATATTGGTAGAAATTTTATTTTGGATATAGAGTTTATGTTTTTTTAGTTTAAAACTCATAAGAGGCCCAAAATGCCTAAACCGACGTCAGACCAGACCGCATTTTTGTGTCCAGTTTGGTCTCGGTTTGAAAATTTCCTAAACCGCCATTTGTGATTTGGTTTGTGGTTTTGGGGGGTTAAACCGCTCAAACTAGACGACGAACACCCCTAGCGGTAATTACTCTTCTCTGGTCACTTACAGGCAAGATTCTTGGTCTTTGGTATACCTTTTTTACCAGGTAACTGAATAAGATTATCGGTCTTTGTCATGCTCACCTGACAAAATAAGTGATACCCGGTAAGTGTTTAGTAAACAACCCCTTAATCAAAATAGTGTTTTGTTCTTGAAATTTAATTGTAGTTATATTTGTTGTAGATTATACGTACACATGCAAATCTAAATATGTAAAGACCTAGATTTCAATATCGACTCAAAAACACACACACACACACACACACACAGAAAATATGAAACATAACTTAAGGGCCATTTACCTAAATGATTGCCCAATAAGCACTTAACGGTAAGAGTCTACACCCTCACTATCTTACCATGTAGGATTCAAGTTTATGAAAACGACATTGTATGTAAAAAATTTCCCGGTAAGCACTAACCGAGTGAAAGTTGTCATTCTCACTTACCGAGTAAGATCTTGGTCCTTGCAATCCCTCTTAACATCCCTCTTAACAAATTATCAGTCCTTACCATGTTTATCCGGTAAGGTATGTGACGTTGTAATAAAAATTTACATATCGATGTTGTCAGTGGCGGATGTAGCCTTATAAAGGTGGGGGAATGCCTCCACTCATATGTAAAAAATAAATAAATTTGTAGGTAAAATTTTGTCTTTTTACTGTTATGTGTTTAGTCCCCCAGTTACGTTGATGATTTCGTTAAATATATCTCAATTTCCTGTTATTTTAGTTTTATATATGTTCAAACCAAATCATCTAGAAGGAAATTATATAAATTAAAGAGTAAATTATGGATTTGGTCCTCGTGGTTTGGCATTTTTTACGGATTTCGTCCCTAAACTTCAATAATTAGGGAAATGGTACCAGTGGTATGCATTTTCTGTAGTATTTGGTCCCTGGACCCAATGTCCGTTAACCTTTCACCATTAAGTGAGGCCACGTGCTTTGCACACGAGGACAAAATCGTCCAATCACTTTTACCTTTTTCGAACAACGTTTTCTGTTATGGATTTGGTCCTCGTGGTTTACCCTTTTCATTTTTACCCTTACAGTTTTACCTATGGTTTGCCCTCAAAAAACACTGATATCGAACTCGTCCTTGTGGTTTATGCAACATCTTCCCGCTTTGTTCATCTGCAAAAGAAAAAAAAAACTTTATCCCATCAATGGCTGCAAGATTATGGAGTATTCGATCAGCCAAATACCCAATGGACCTGAAATACGTTTATGGTAAGTAAACCTTTTCAAGAATTTATATGTATACAAGCTATCTATTTGGCAACTTCAAGATCAGTGTTTATTTACTTCCAAGTTTTATTTTTTATTTTTTGCAGAGCATTATCCAAATCTGATATCTTTCAAGGTCAACCATGGTGGGTTTTTTAGTAAATGGCCAGGTAGGCGCTACAAAAATGGTAAGGTTAACTTTGTAGACCTAATTGACACTGACGAGTTAAGTGTGCATGAAATTGATGATATGATCACAATGTTACGGTATACATGGGATGAACATATGTATTACCACTTTATGATTCCAGAAACTGACCTAGACTTTGGTCTTGAACCTCTAGGAAATGATAAGGATATTATAAACCTATTGAAGTATACAACTAAGAACAAGGTGATTGATGTATACATTGAACATGGGTTAACCAGTTTGGGGAACTACTTCAAGTCCCCTAATGGTAGTAAAGTTGTTATTGAGGAAGTAAATGAGGCATCCCCTGGACTTAGAAGAGATAGGAATGTGTTGCAAAGGGGTGGGACTTCTTCATCTTGTAGTAAGAGATTGTGTCTAGAATGGTTTGGTGAAAATCAGGAACCTATAGTTGATGAAACATAGGAAGACTATGTAGATGAAACACAGATGGTGAAAGGCAAAGTTGGTGAAAGACAAAGTTGATGAAAGACAAAGTTGATGAACAGGGCCTGAGGATGTTGTGTTTGATGAGGCAACATTGATTGATGAATTTGACACTTTTGATGATGATGTAGTAATTGAAACTGCAGATGACCCACCACAAGGAAAAGATGTGCATAAATATAATGTAAAGAAGCATACAACTGTGGATGCAAATGAAGATGAAACCACTAATGACTTAGATGACTAGAGCCTTTAGATTTGGAGGATTTTGAAAGTGGTGAAGATTCTTACTATGACACAGAGAGGAAGAAAAACTTACATGTGTTGAGAAAAAAACAAAGGAGAGAAACAGAGACAACAAACTTCTTTGTTGGTCAACAGTTTAGAAGCAAAGAAGATGTCAAAAATGCTATTACTATGTATTCAATTCAAACAAGGAGGGATTTAAGCATAGTAAAAAATGATAAGTAGAGAGAGTCAGGGTTAGATGCAAAGGAAAGATGATTTCAATGGGAGGGACTAGTATTGGGCCTTCAAATGATGATCCTGCAAATGATGGGCCTGCAAATGTTGGGCCAACTTGTCCATGGGTATTGTACACACAAATGTTTGCAGGCAATACATGTTAGGCAGTACACAACCACTTTTCTGTCTAAGGCTCTAAGCAGGTGGAAGAGACCATAGTTCCCAACCCAGAAATTCCACTCAGGATTTAAAGCAACTGAAAAGGAGTTGCTTGGTCTAGATGGATCCTTCATGAAAGACCCTTATCCAGGACAGATCCTCACTGTAGTAGGGGTTGACCCAAACCAAGGCATTTATCCATTAGCATAAGCAATTGTTGAGGCTGAAACCACTGACTCATGGTTTTAGTTTTTGGGCAACTTGGATTTGACTATAAACTCCAATTTCACATTCACTAGTGATCGACAAAAGGTATGTCATTTGTTATGTTGTTTATTTGTTCATTTTTTACTATGAACTATTTGTTATGTTGTGGATGTTGATTTGCAGGGGATTGTACCAGCCATGGCAAAGATTTTTCCAAATGCAGAGCATAGATTCTGCCTTAAGCACATCCATGAGAATATGAAGAAACATTGGAAGGGCAAGGTGTACAAGGACCTCTTGTGGAAATGTGCAACATCAACAGATGATCTGAAAGATGTCAACAGAGATGCTTATATATGGTTAAATGAAATACCACCCCACTACTGGTCTAGATCTCACTTTACAGGTACATGTTTATGTCTTGGTTTTATCAGAATATACAGATATATGTTTTGGCAAAGGATTGACATGGTTTTATGGTTTTTGGCATGGCACATGTAGATCTCACCGTGATGTTCTATTGGACAATATGTGTGAGGTCTTCAATAGGCAGCTTGTGAATGGAAGGGACAAACCTATCACTGTGGCATTTGGCACTTGAATACATTAGAGGGTATCTCATGAGAAGGATAGTGAATGTGCAGAAAGTGATTGCCAAGTCTGAAGGATATCTAACTCCTACAACCACCAAGTTGTTGTCTACAGTCAAGCAACAAGCTACACAATTTGTTGTGCAATGGAATGGAGGGGACTACAGGTAAGTGGACCACGAGCAGATCATTGCATTGTTAATGCAAGGCAAAAGATATGCTCATGTAGGAAATGAGAACTGAGTGGTATACCATGTAGGCATACAGTGGCTACCATATGGTCCATGGTACTAAATGGTGAAAAAGTTGGGTTACCTGGGTACCTAATAGCTACACTCTAGAGTGTTGGAAGACTGTGTATGAGTTTAAGGTTGACCCTATTAATGGGGACGAGATGTGGCCAGAACATGATTCTCCATACAAACTCACACCACCTGTCCATCACACACAAATTGGGAGGCCTAAAAAGAAGAGAAGGAAGATCAGGGAAGTCTGTAACTTATAGCAAATGCAAAAAAGAAATGGCACAATTCAAGGACTTGTAAGGGACAAGAAGAAAGGGCAATATGAAGTGGATGGTTGTTTCTTTTGTGGTTAAACTATGGTAGTTTCTTTTGTGGTTAATGGTTGTTTTTTTTGTGCTTACACCATGGTAGTTTCTGTTGATCTTAAAACAACAGTTGGTATGTCTTTTGATCTTAACTTAATGGTGATAATCTCTTTTGTTTGTTTGGGTATGTAATCTTTTCAGTTTTATGTTAATTCCAATTACAGCTCTATGAACATTGTATATTTTCATTCATAGATGCAGTCAAATTGATTCAACTGCACAACAATTATCCATACAAATTTCATGTCATTACAAAACAACAATTACAACAAACCAGTACACTAGAACCATAAACTATTGATCTACAGACTAGATCAATAACAAAGAAAAAAAATACAAAGCAAATCCAACTTATAAAGAACAACGATTTCCATCTTCTTGCTTCAACTGCCTTCGTATTCATTTTCACTTCAAGGTTATTTTTTTGACCTCAACAAACCAGGAATTACCATCATACATCGAGTACAAGCTGGTGGATCAACCCAACCTAGAAAGGGGCAATTGGATCCTCGAAAAAAAAAATGAACATCAATTAGGGGTTTAATAAACTAGGGAAAACTAACACTTATCTTACATTTCCTGAACAACAGTAGAATCGGCGACCGGGTTTGTGTTCGTCCAAGAGGTATGCACCATTGTGCGTGCACCACATTAGCACGATTCCATTGATATGCAACAAAGAAAAAGAGAAAGAGATGAAGTTCAAGGTAAAAACGTTTACTAAAAGAAGAGAAAGAGAAGGACCAAATCCACAACAGAAAACATTTACTAAAAGGTTAAAAGTGATTGGACGATTTTGCCCTCGTGTGCAAAGCACGTGGACTCACTTAACTGAGAGGTTGACGGACGTTGGGTCCAGGGACCAAATACAACAGAAAGTGCATACCACCGGTACCATTTCCGTAATTATTGAAGTTTAGGGACGGAATCCGTAAAAAAGCCAAACCACGAGGACCAAATCCATAATTTACTCCAAATTAAAAAAAACTATGCTTTGCTATCCGGTTAACCGATATTGTAAAAAATAATCGAAATCGAAATTTACGTGATTTGGTTAACCGAACCGTTTAACCCGCAAGCCGGATGACCCGAAATCGTTTTTGGGTGAGTTATTTGGTTTCGGAATTTTTTTATACCTTTAGGACCAGTCACGTAAGTTTCTGGATCCGCCACGATGTTGTCCATTAATTCATCCCACATCACACAGAAACTACCGGCATTAGTTTGAGTTCAAATCAATTAAGGTAAATCAATAGGTTACGTCTTTTACCCAAAACTTATATAGTAACCGTTTACCGGTAATAGTCAATACTTTCACATAACTTATCGAGTAATTAAGATTTTTGGACGACATCTTATGCAACATTTTAACGTGGTAATCACTTATCAGGTAAGACTTTCGGGTCCCTATCATCACTCCTACCAGGTAATATAATTTTTATCATGTTCATCCATTAAAGAAAATGAGTCGCTAAACATTTACTTAATAAACATTTAGTAAATCTGTAGCAGACAAAAAATGAAATGGGTTACACCTAACCAATTCGGATAAGATAAAATCAGTATGATTTTAAAAATTTCTCTTTTACTAAATCAATTATTTTTCATTTAATTTAGAGTTAAATATAAATTTGATCCCTGTGAATTGGTTTTTACGAAACTATCGCTCCTATGGATGCATTTAAATATAAATATAAACTCACGAATAGGGAAAGCCTAAAAAGTTAATGCAAAAGTAATTCAAAATGTTTCCCGGTTCTTATGTATGTATATATTTTGGACAAGTTATTTTTATGACTGTTCGCATACAAGGCCGACCTTAGGGGTGTGCCAGTGGTGCTACCGCACGGCTTCTGATCACGAGGGGCCTCCTAATAATTTTTAATTTTTTTTATTTATAATAAATTTTGGCATCGTTTTGCAAAAATAAGATTACTTATATTTTGATTAATCATTTTGATGCACATAAGTTAACTTATAAACTAGATTATCTAGTTTATAAGCTAGTAGATTATGTGAAGTTTTTAAGTTTTTATTTAATGTATTTAAATATCAAAAAAAAATTATAACAATTTTAAAAATGTTTTTTTTGAAGTATATATATTTTATATACGGTAAATACAACAAATAAACTCACACCCTCTTCACCTTTGGTGAGGTTTGAACCCCTGACCTCTTAGGAGACCAAAGGCTCCGATACCACTTGGTCAAAGGCCCTTTGTTAATTTTAAAAATGTTTATCTAAGTTACATAAAAATTAAAGTTATAGTTATTTTATTTCATAGATAATTAAAATATCTAAAATAATTTTAATAAACTATTTAATTATATTATTAATTATATTTTTGAAATAATATTAAATAATGAGCATATGTGAGGTTGATTAATTTATTGTTAGTCATATTATACGTAGTGGTTATCTAAAATTATAGATTAATATAGATTTTTTCTAAAATTTGTTTTAACAAATTCAAAATTTATAGTATATATATAATATTAAGGGAGTGTTTGGGATTGCTTATTTAAAACAACTTTTGCTTATTTATAAAAGTGTTTATTAACTTATGCTTATTTACAAAGTGCTTATTAACTTATAGAAAGACGGAGCAAATATGTAATTTGATTAAATAAGTTAATAAGGAATTTCAAATAAGTCAGAATGGTTTAACTTATCAAAAACTCCTTATTACCGGTGTGAAAAAGTCATAAGCATTTTTTCCTTTTTCCAATCCAAGCACTCAAAATAGCTTATTAAATTCTTTCAAATAACAAATTATATTATTTATTTTTTCTTTACCATCTTGTTTGTAGTAATTAACAAATTATACTATTAGAAATTTGAATTATATTATGAAATATTTGTAATTGACTATTTTTAAGATTACCCCTTTTAGTAATTTTACATGCTTATAAGTTAGTTTTTGTCAAACCTAATATGTTCATCAGCTATTTTATCAACTAATTTACCAAAAATAACCTTAATATGGTAACTCAATTAATACAACAACTAAAACAAATTGTGATGTTACCTAAATCCGGATATTCCACAATTTCCAATCTCTACGGTAGGAGGATGGACAATTTAGGTTCAAATCCGGTAAGTAACCATTTTTTCTTTCCATTAGTGTAACATACATTTTTCTTACTTATGTTTTCCATTTTCTTTGTTTTAAATTTAAAGTATACTAGAAGCGTACTCGCGCAATGCAGCGAGATACATCACGATTTTAATGTTTCATTTTTTTTGTCGATTTACAATACGATTTTGGATGGTTTCGAGAAAGTGATAATGTTTTTTTTTATAAATTTGTTTAATTTAGGCTTAATAATATAATGTTTTTTTATATAAAAAAATTAAGTATTTTGTTAGAATTCAACAATTATCTTATATATTTTAATGACATCTAAAAAAAATAACCAATTACATATTTAATAATATAATTAAAACAAAATTATAGTAATATAATATAATATATTAATTAATAGTGATATATGGAAAGGTCTGCATAGAAGGAAGGTCCTGCACATACCAAATTGGTAGGTGTTAGAAGTCTGCAGTAGTAATATGTATATTGTGTTTTGATACTTGTAAATTAAGAGATTTTTAAAAAATTTGCATAAAATGATGGTACCTTGTGCCTAATAATTTGTATTTAAGAGTTTTTTATCCGTGCTTTATAATACTAGAAGAGTACTCGCGCAATACAGCGAGATACATCACGATTTTAATGTTTCATTTTATTTTTTTGTCGATTTACAGTACGATTTTGGATGGTTTTGAGAAAGTGATAATGTTTTTTTTATAAATTTGTTTAATTTAGGCTTAATAATATAATGTTTTTTATATTAAAAAAAATAAGTTTTTGGTTAGAATTCAATGATTATCTTATATATTTTAATGACATTTAAAAAAAATAACCAATTACATATTTAATAATATAATTAAAACAAAATTATAGTAATATAATATATTAATGAATAGTGATACATGGAAAGGTCTGCATAAAAGGAAGACCCTGCACATATCAAATTGGTGGGTGTTAGAAGCCAGTAGTAATATGTATCTTGTGGTTTGATACTTGTAAATTAAGAGATTTTTAAAATCTTACATAAAATGATGGTACCTTGTGCCTATAATTTGTGTTTAAGAGTTTTTTTATCCGTGTTTAAGAGTTTTTTTATCCGTGTTTTATAATATAGTATAGATAAACATATATAAATTTCTTATTTCCTAATTTTTAAATAAATGACTTAAAGTATATAATTTTTTTAATTGCTTTTTTTTCTTTTCTATATTAATATGATAATTAAGTTATATAATTGTTTGCAATAACTTTCTCTTATAATTTAATTTCAAACTCAAACCTAAAATTCCTAACTTAATATATTTCTCAATTCTCATCGTCATCAACAAACAATGTCTCCTTTTGAATCTTTCAATTCAAGTTTTTGATGTAAAATTGGATTCAATAACTTTACTTATTTAGGCATTGTTTAGCAAAAATAAGCTTACCTAGCTTATTTTTTGAGTAAACATTTGGATGCACATAAGCTAGTGTGCATACCGGACAAATGAGTTCAAGACCAGCCTTGTGTGCATACCGTACAAATGAATGCTTGTTATAATGTTTCTGAGTTGTGGTTATGCCTGGACCACCCGTATATATATCTATACTACTTTATAAAGCGTTAGGCTACCTAACTCTTAAAAACAACTTTTTAAGTTTCATGTACCACCATTTAATGTCATATTACTTAATTACAATACATTTAATATACTTAATACATTTAATGCTTTATAAAGCTTCTCCTTTAACCCGCCTCCAAACAACGCTTCACACCGAACGAAACTTCAACCTTTGCCATTCCTTATACCAAGATGACGCTTCGATTTTGATTCTACCACCTTCCCAAACGAAATCTCCCAAACGAAATTTGCACTCCTTTTATACCCTACAAATGAAGTCAAATCACTTCATAGTTCTTCAATCGATTTTACGGTTCTTCAAATCAGTTCTCAAGGGTTTCTTTGGTTCATACCCTCAGGTTAGATTTCTTCACACTTTAAAGTTTCTTCTTTGATTTGGTTCGATTTTGGGTTCTTCGATTAATCTACTTTTAGATTTATACTTGTTAAGTACTAATCTTTGCATTCTAAATCAGATTGATTTGGGTTTGATTTTGCTATGTAAGGAACCTTACAGTTTAAAGTGATTTTGCCTATGGTTATCTTTGTTTGATAACCAGTTAAAGTGTACAGTTACAGTTGCCTCTTTTGTTCTCTTTGCCTATGGTTATCTTTGTTTGATAATCAGTTAACGTGTACAATTACAGTTACCTCTTTTGTTCTCTTTGCCTATGGTTATCTTTGTACGTCGACAGTTGATTATGAATATGCTATTGTAATGTGCATTTTTCGGTTTAGGAAGATATTTCTTCATATTCATTTTCTTTCTGATACCTTTTGTGGCAGCATATTGATTTTGAGTTCCTCTATTTACAACATCTGTAAGTCTTTGCTCAAATCTAGAGGTTCTTTTTATGAAGTAAATCAAACTGCACAGTTAGATAATCCGTGGTTGACGGGTGGTTTATCTAGAAATCTATAAATAATGCTAATTATATTTTATTTAGGTAATGATTCTATGCATTTCGACTGACAGGTGAGGATTGTTGTTAAACCTAATCTTTGTGTTGGTGTATGGCCTTTGTTTATGCACAACAGGTAAAGTTTATATTTGTCAAATATTTGTTGCAATGTTAGAGAAACTTAATCATAGACATCCATATTGGTGGTGCAAATTCTAGGTTGACAAGGGGATATAAACATTTTGTGATTTTGTTGTGTAATGTCTATGTGGAACTTTTCCACATATTATTTTAATCATTTTGTGATCGATAACTGATTAGTTTTTTTTTACGTAGAAAAAGTGTTCGTAACACTTAGCACTCCTATATACCATCCAAATATTGATACACGAGGACGAATTTGTCATGATATTCTTAACCTCCCTCTAAAGGTTAGCAAATTAATGATTTTTTTTACTTCAAATAGATTGTTAATTGAGGTGTGGAAAACTGGTATTAAAGTTACTAAAAATCGTTCCTAAATGTTATTTTTTTCTTATTACAACAAATACCTTTAGAAGTTTGAACCAGACTTCAGAGATATATTTGATATAGTGAAATTTATAATACATCAAACTCATGCATGTGTTAATAATGAACAACTTTCTTAGATTGAACCGTTAGTAGATAGTTTCTTGAAACTGAACATTCCATTCTTGATCTGTCATGGAACTAAAAGTCTATATATAATGATATATCGGAACCTTATAACATGTCAAATTGTTTTAATCTGTATAGAAACTTCTTATGCTTGTTTTTACTGTTTTTTTTTGCCAATTTGCCATATGCTATTATATATGACTATATGCACAAAAATACGGGCCTCTGATTATTTAGTTATCAACTAGCAATCTTTGGCAAGTGTATGTTATTAAAGCCATCAATTAATAGGCTTAGATGGCAAATTGGATATGAGGTGGTAAAAATAACCACACCACATTCTTATGTAATACATGATCTTTAACTTCTGTAAGGAAAATTTTGCATCTCATACTTTTTATTTGAACTTTTCTTTCTTTTATGTCAATTGGTTTCATTGGACATGTTATTTGCTTTTATTAGTTTGATTATGACAAAAAGCTCATATAATATAGTTTGACTTACTTTGGTTGTGGGGCTAAATATCTTTTAGCCACTATGGCTTCCTTTTGAACCTCACGCACAACTTTTTTTCTTGCATCATAACCGAGAACGTTAGGGGATGTTTACCAAAATGCTTACATGGCAAGCGCGTACAGGGCAAGCGCTTATAGGGTAAGCGCTTATAGACAAGGATATTACCTTCACTTATCTTCCCGACTGATAGAAAATTTATGCAACCCTCCAAATCTACCGCAAGTATACGGTGTCAATCAAGTAATACGTACTAAGTACGAGCATCGATCCAAGAAACTACGAGTTTAAGTACCACAAATGTTATCACAACTTCTAACTGAATTGCTGATAAAATGGTTTGAGTATGACTAATTACTATTTATCAAGAGAAAATGGAAGGAAGCATGAAAATACTCTTCAAACAATAATTCAAGCACCACAAAGAGAATACTTATATGATTAGGGAAAGGCTAGGGTAGGATTTCATTTGGATTCCACCAACAAATAAACAATACACATTCAATAATCAATACACAAGGTTAAATTTAACAATTCCAAATATACTCATTAGTCTCTCTCGAGCAATAGCAAGAATGTATCATGCAATATATATTGAAGTCTCTCAACCAATACACATAAACATTCAACTCATTAAGCATATGAATCACAAACACAAAAGTAAGGTTTACTTGGTATATCTCTATCCAATATCTCACCCTAGGTTTATCTAACTTTTATCAAGTTATAGAACCAATTTCTCAAGAGGAAATATAACCAAAAGATGAACAAGATGGTCAATCTCATAAACAATAAGAACAAGGAAGATAAACTTCAACCAACAAGTGTAATGACTAACTAAATGCATAAATCATATATTCAACGGTATAAAACCAAATCCATCATTCCCCCAACCTCAAAATGTTTAGCTCATGTTACTAGTAGCAAATAACACCATAGAAAAGAAGATGACAACACCCGAATACATTGTTTCTCAACAAAATACAAATGGAATGAAAGAATTCCCTTAATGATTGATACACATTACCAATTTTGAGCTTCAAAAGTTGTTTCCACCTTCCCAATCAATGCAAGTCTTATATTCAGCTCCCAAATCGGTCTAAACAGCTCCCCTACAAGCCTAGCCTCCAACAATCTCGGGATAACCCTAAAATTTAAGATTCTGAACTTTTTATACCCTCAGACCCCGACCGCGACATTGCCTTGCGACAGTGACAGTGTCAAAATCGCGTGGCATTGTCGCCCTAGATTCCACACTCACGGTATAAGTGACATTATTGTGCCCGCGATTGTGACATGTCATTGTCGTGTGGCACAATAGCATAGCTCTGAGAGAAGGTTTATGCAACCCTCTAAATCTACCACAAGTGTACGGTGTCAATCAAGTAATACGTACTAAGTACGAGTATCGATCCAATGAACTATGAGTTTAAGTACCACAAAGGCTATCACAACCACTAACTGAACTGCTGATAAAAAAGGTTTGAGTATGATTAATTAACTACTTATCTAGAGAAAATGGAAGCAAGCACGGAAATACAATTCAAGCAATGATTCAAGCACAACAAATAGAATACTTATATAATTAAGGAAAGACTAGGGGTCGGATTTCATTTGGATTCCACCAACAAATAAATAACATACATTCAATGAATCAATACACAAGGTTAAATTTAGCAATTCCAAAAATACTCACTACTCTCTCTCGAGCAATAACAAGAATGTATCATGCAATATATATTGAAGTCTCTCAACCAATACACATAAACATTCAACTCATTAAGCATAAGAATCACAAACATAAACTAGGGTTTACTTGGTATATCTCTATCCAATATCTCACCCCAGGTTTATCTAACTTTTATCAAGTTATAAAACCAATTTCTTAAGAGGAAATACAACCAAAAAGATGAATAAGATGACCAATCTCATAAACAATAAGAACAAGATAGACAAACTTCAACCAATAAGTGTATTAACTCAATAAATGCAATAATCATATATTCGATGGTATAAAATCAAAATCCATCCTTCCCCTAACCTCAAAAGGTTTAGTTCATGTTACTAGTAGCAAATAAAACCATAGAGAAGAAGATGACAACACCCAAATACATTGTTTCTCAACAAAATACAAGTGTAATGATAAAACTCCCTCAATGATTGATACACACTACCAATTTTGAGCTCCAAAAGTTGTTTCCACCTTCCCAATCAGTAAAGTCTTCTTTTCTGCTCCCAAATCGGTCTCAACAGATCCCCTATAAGCCTAGCCTCCAACAATCCTGAGATAACCCTAAAAATTAAGTTCCTAGGTTTTTATACCCTCAGACCACGACTGCAACAGTGACATTGTCACAATTGCGTGGCACTGTCGCGCGAGATTCCACACTCACCGTACAAGCGACGCTATTGTGCCCACGATTGTGACATCTGTCACTGTCGCATGGCACAATAACATGGCTCCAATTTCTGACTTTTTCGTTCGTTCACTTGGTTCGACGCTTTCTTCGTTCGGGATGTCAAAATGGAGTAATAGTAGGCAATTTTTCTTCCATTTTACATCTTGTATGTCTACACAACACTTGCACAAAATATTAGTCCGAATTGCCATTTCTTACTTCAAGATGAGCCGTAAACTTATGATCCGGAGGGTAAAACCCCGTCAGATAACGAAGTTATCAACAACTCCAAACCTAGCTTTTGCTTGTCCTCAAGCAAAAATTGGCGTAAAGAAACATAAAAATAACATACAGGCAAGCTTACAAAAGTGACGGGTTTTCGAAAGGGGTCGCATGAACAAGCATTTTAGTCAAAGAAAACAAGGAGATAGTAATACAAAGTTAATAAGAACCAACATACATTCTTTGTATTCTTGATTAGACTTAGCATAGACAAAACTATTATTGACATGAAACCATTATCAAGTAAATGAGTGCTGTTGGGTCTGAAATGTGCTAAGTCCAGTTAGTACTGCTAAGTATTGAAGATTACTACTGCTGAAGACTTTATTAGTGCTGCTTGAAGGATTACTACTGCTAGTAGTTAGTACTGCTTGAAGAGTTAATACTGCAAGTTGGAAGTTACTACTGCAAGCATGGTTAGTACTGCTGAAAGATTAATGCTGCTTATGATGATAAAGATGGATTGATTGCTTAAAGCGAAAGACAAGGAGATTGAAGATAATTATGGACTGGATGCTGAAGATCAACTTTAATTTCATATTTATCTTGTAATCTGTTTTGTATATATATAGTATAGAAGTTTTACATAGATAGAGATATAGAATATACAGAGAATACATTTTTGTTCTAGAGAGAATTAGCCTCAAGATTCTTAGAAATCCTTTCTTTAGAGAAGTATTGAACGTCTGTTGAGCCTGTTCAACAGATTGAGGTTGTGGTTGTAATCATTAAGTTAATTCAATATAACTTGTGATTTGATCTCATATACTGTTTCATTGATTTACTGTTAAAGTGTTTTTCCGCAACTTCTTTAACATAGTTTCTGAGTGTTTAAGTTTAAATTCTTGTTTCGAATTTCGATCCTGACAAGTGGTATCAGAGCTAAAGGAACTCAGAAATCAATAATCATCATGGACGGATCACATGTCAGTGTTCTTGTTTCAAAGGTTCCCATGCTCAAACCCAATGAGTTTGACATGTGGAAAATCAGGATCAGGCAGTATATACTTCTTACAAATTACTCAATGTGGGATATCATTGAGAATGGTCCCTCCAATGTAAGAGAGATTGGAGAAGATGGCAAGAGACCTCCACCAAAGACTGATGGAGAAAGAAAGATGAGGCAGATTGAGATGAAAGCCTTGAGCACTCTGCTCTTGGCAATTCCCAATGAATATCAACATTAGTTTTGCAACTGTGCTGATGCCAAAATCCTGTGGAATGCTTTGGAGAAGAGATTTTCAGGCACCAAAAGCACTAAGAGAAATCAGAAAGCAATTCTCAAGCAACAATATGAAAATTTTATGTCTACAAAGAATGAGTCTATGACTCAAACCTTTGATAGGTTTAACAAGTTGATTGGAGAATTGGCCACTGTTGGAGTCAAGATGGACCAAGATGATGTCAACAGAAATTTTCTAAGAACTCTTGGCGAAGAATGGGTAATGTATACTGTATCATTCAGACAGAATGATAATCTGGAGGATAAGGAACTAGATGATCTCTATAATGATCTCAGGGTGTTTGAAGCAGAAGTTGAATCTAAGAAGAAGACATCTGGATACTCTCACAATGCTGCTCTCTTATCATCTACTACTGATTCTTCTGCTAATACTGAATCAGTTAGTGCTGCTCATGGCTCAAAACAAGATGGATCCAATGATTATGTTTTGGAAGCTTTTCTTGCTAGCCATGCTAAATCTACTCTTATTAATGATGATATGGAGCAGATCAATGTTGATGATCTTGAAGAGATGGACATCAAGTGGCAAATGGCAATGCTCACCATGAGAATCAAAAGATTCATTAAAAGAACTGGAAGAAACAACTTTGCCATGAGAAGAGAAGATGGTGCTGGATTTGACAAATCCAAGGTAGAATGCTACAAGTGTCATAATCTGGGGCACTTTGCAAGAGAATGCAGAGGAGGAATTTCTCAAAGCAATAATCAACAATCAAAGTCCACTAGCTATAACAGGAACCCATCTCAAGCACTTGTTTCACAAGATGGAATGGGATTTGATTAGAGTGATCAAGCAGATGAGGCAATCCAGAATCAAGCATTGATGGTTGAGGTTTCAGAGTCTTCAAGCACTGCAATCCCCACAGAGGTAAAATATAAATTATGCTCTAAAGCTTGTCTTGAAACTGTTAAAAAGTACAGGGATCACAATCAGATCATGTGTGATGATCTTAAAAGGTTGGAGCAACACAGAAGAGAGTATAATTTGACCATTGTGAATTTTGAAGAACAAATTAAGGCATATCAGGATAATGAACTTCAACATTCATATGATCAAAACTATTGGAAGTGGGAGAAGAAGGAGTTAGAGATTAAGCTAGAGAAGGCTAGAGAAGAATGTGAGAAAGTCAGAAGTGAATTTGGGAAGGCCAAAATAGACATTGAGAAATTTTCCAATGCCTCTAAAGCAATGGACACTTTACTCAAATCTCAAGTTCATGACAAACTGAAGTGAGGTATAGGATATAATAACACCCCTCCACCTTACAACAACAACTATATTCCACCCACTTCAGACCTCTTAGAAAGGCAAGATAAGAATAACTTACCTGCAAAAGCCACAGAGGTAGATCCACTAGACACTGTACTGGTTGAGGCATAATCTGAAGAAGAGAACAATGAGGATAAGAATAAGGAAGACCAGAAAGAAATTCCCTTAGAAAACCATATTCTTACAAATGAAAGGGGAGGTAAACTGTAACACCCTAAAAATAGGGATAACAAAAATCCGAAAAACGGACATGAGGTATACTAAAAATTGCCAAAGCAAGAGCCTCCTTAAATGGGGAAAATATACAAACCTGTTTAAATACAGTTGTAATTAAACGGACGATAAATAACAACCAACTAATCTAATTTCCATAACTAGAAAATAGATTACAAATAAGGGTGTCATTTATAAACCCAAAGGTTCTCTTACCAAAAGTAAGTCCAAATGCAATATCCCTCAATCTCTCACCCAAGCATCTATGCCAGCTTAGAACCAGCGCCGCTATAACCTGAGATACACATCGACACCAAGCAAGTGTTAGGCCAAAAATCCTAGTGAGTTGAACAATAATAAGCATGCATGAGCAGTTACAATTCTTATCAACAGTTAACCAGAGTTCAACAATGTGGAGTCAATAGGGGAGACCCATAGCACCAATCAGTTCCACCCAAAGAGACAATGTACCTTAGTGCCAACTACTAAGAGTGTCACCCAAAGGCCCGGCACACCCGAGGACTACAACCATGGCATTACCCCGAATGGCGGAGGTCTAGGCACATACCCACACGGTGGCGCCCAAGACTACATCCTCCTAGTGTCTACCGACTTGGTTCGTCCAACATAATATATATAGGAGGTCTTTAGGTATATATCTACTAATGAATTTCGATACCAACCATGGGTACTATGCTACCATCCTCACATAAGTCCAATGTGAGACTCAAATTCCAACATATTCAATGTTCAATAATTAAATCGCCAAAAAGGCATTCCAAGTAGAATTTATCATCTACTATACCACATATAATCCATCTCATGCCAAAATGACAACAATGTACATTCATGGAGCAAGTCCCAAATATTCGACCAATAGAGCAAATCATGGCAAATACTCATAAAAGATAACCTAAAATACCCATTGTGGGTGTACATAATGAAGACCCCAAATACTTTCACAAAATAAAGTAAATCATGGGATGATACTTGTTAAAACATATTTCTCATATAGTCTCATGAAAACACCATCAAATACTTAAACCCGTAAAGATGAACATTTTGAGCAAATATGTGATAATAACAACAAATAAGCAAATATGATGTGTATCCAGTTTTAACAAAAGTTTAGTAAACTCACCTTGCTAGATTTAGAATAAATCTAGATTTTACCCACTTAGAACTTTCCTTGAAGAACTTGATTCTTCAAACCAAATCTTTCAAAACCTAGATCCACAAGGTTCCAACCATAAATATACATATTCTACCATAAACAATCATTTCCCAAACCATATACATGGATACCTCAACTAATACCGAAACCCTAACTTCCATAACCGAAGAGAATAGAAGATTACCTTAACCCAAGCTTGAGTTCACCAACCAAAACACTTTTAGTTCACCAAAATGATCACAAACCTTCAATCTATGAAAGGGAGAACAAGGGGTGGATGAAAGCCTAGAATATTTTGGGGGAAGAAGATGAATAGGGAGAGATGAGAAGCTTACCACCATAAAATGATCTAGTATACTTCAATAGACTTCCAATATCTTGCTAGATCCTTGAAAAGCTCTCAAAAACGAAACCGTAGCATTTTGAATCACCCAAATCGGAGCTAGGATGAAGGAGATATGAAGGAATGAAGTTTGGGGCTGAAAATCGCGATTTAAGCTCGATCCAGTGGATTTCGCGACTTGTGCCGCGACCTTAAGTCGCGGCATAAGTCGCCCGATTCCCTGGTTTTCTTCTCGATACTGTTTTGGCCATAACTTCTTCGTTATAGCTCCGTTTTTGCTCCGGAAAGAATCGTTGGACTCGTAATTGAATCCTTCATCCATCTAGACTATAAAATCAAGGATTCAAGTCCAAAATCAAAAATCTTATTTTTCCTTAATATCTCGATTTTTGTATTAACTTGGATCGATATCTTTCGAAAATCGGGGTGTTACAATCAAAACTATTGGAAGTGGGAGAAGAAGGAGTTAGAGATTAAGCTAGAGAAGGCTAGAGAAGAATGTGAGAAAGTCAGGAGTGAATTTTGGGAAGGCCAAAATAGACATTGAGAAATTTTCCAATGCCTCTAAAGCAATGGACACTTTACTCAAATCTCAAGTTCATGACAAACTGAAGAGAGGTATAGGATATAATAACACCCCTCCACCTTACAACAACAACTATATTCCACCCACTTTAGACCTCTTAGAAAGGCAAGATAAGAATAACTTACCTGCAAAAGCCACAGAGGTAGATCCAATAGACACTGTACTGGTTGAGGCATAATATGAAGAAGAGAACAATGAGGATAAGAATAAGGAAGACCAGAAAGAAATTTCCTTAGAAAACCATATTCTTACAAATGAAAGGGGAGGTAAACCATTTGTCAAGAGTGAGAAAGTGGAGAAGTCTAAGATTGGGGAAAAGACTGTTAAGAGTGAGAAAGCCGAAACCTCTGGGAAAGGGAAGGAGAAGGTATAGGGAGATCACTATATGCAAACTACTGTTGTAAATCCCTGTACTTGTCAACAGAAAAAGCCTCATCAACATGATAAAATAAGGGGAAATCAGAGAAACAGAAATAACCAGTGGGCTCAAAAACAGGGAATTGATCTAAGCAAAATCAATAGACCAAAGCCTTGTTTTATTTGTGGCAAGTTGAATCATTTAGCCAAACACTGTTATTTCAATCCTGTTAACCAAAGAATTACTTTTCAAAGACAAACACAAAATTCAGTTGGTTATAGGAAGCAATCAAGAAATCACATGGCTGCTAATATGAGAACAGTACCAATGAAAATTGGGACTGCAAAATCTTATATTTAGAATAAGTTTGCTAAAACAAAAGAAGATATTCCAAGCAAATCAAGGAGTAACACAAAGAATAGAAAAACAAACAAATGTGTCTTAATTTGGGTCCCAAAAGAAACTAAATCTGTTAGTTCTGCTACCTCAGATAGTACTGCTAACAGAAATAGTGCTGCTGATAGCAATACTACTGCTGACCAAGTTAGTACTGTTAATAAAGTTAGTACTGCTGACCAAGTTAGTACTGCTAATGAGAATAGTACTGCTAACAAAGTTAGTGCTGCTGACAAGTTAATACTGCTAACAAGGATAGTACTGCTATCAGTGTTAATATTGACAAGCCTATAATTAAGACAAAGTATTCCAACCATGAGATTCCTGACTCTGATCATCTCATGAAGACTAAGCTTAATGAATATGAGTATGTTGACGAGAAAGGGCAACCCAAGATCACTTTGGCTTGGGTTCCCTCAAGAAACTAACTGTTTTATCTTATGTACAGGGTAACCAATAGCTCAAAGTGAAGAGCATTTGGCATGTAGATAGTGGTTGCTCTAGGCACATGACAGGTAACATGTCCTGTCTTCAAAAATTCAAAAAGTTTGATGGAGGACGTGTTGCTTTTGGTGACAATCCAGCAGGAGGTAAGATAAGTGGAAAATGTATGGTTTCAAAAGCTAAGATGACTTTTTAAGATGTTTACTATGTTGAGCAATTGAGATACAACCTGTTAAGTGTATCACAGGTTTGTGACAAGAAACATAGTACATTATTTAGTGATACTGAATGTATTATCCTTGCTCCAGGATTCAAGGTAGTTGATGAAAATATGATACTACTTAGAACTCCTAGAAAGGATAATGTTTATTGTTTGGACTTAGAGAATGTTTCATCTGATTCATCATTAAACTGTCTGTTTTCAAAAGCTTCCTTAGATGAATCATCTCTTTGGCACAGAAGGATGTGTCACATGAACTTTAAAACTATGAACAATCTTGTGAAAAACAACCTTGTAAGAGGTTTGCCTGAAAAAGTGTTTTCATGTGATGATCATTGTGTTGCATGTCTTAAAGGTAAACAACACAAAACTTCTCATAAGTCCAAAGAAATAAACACAATCTCTTCACCCCTTCAGTTATTGCATATGGATCTCTTTGGTCCTACAAACGTGATGAGTATTGGTAAGAAATCATATTGCTTGGTCATTGTTGATGATTTCTCTAGATTTACTTGGGTATATTTTCTAAGGACTAAGGATGAGACAAGTGGACTGATCAAATCCTTTGTCCTTAGGATTGAAAACCAAACAAATCTAAGAGTTAAAGTCATCAGATCTGATAATGGAACTGAGTTTAAAAACAGTGACTTAAACAGCTTTTGTGAGACTAAAGGTATTGAGAGACAATTCAGTGCTCCTAGGACTCCTCAACAGAATGGTGTTGCTGAGAGGAGAAATAGGACATTGATTGAGGCTGCTAGATCTCTGTTGGAAGATTCAAAATTACGAATTACTTTTTGGATAGAAGCAGTTAATATTGCTTGTTATGTCCAAAACAGAGTTCTAATAGTCAAATTCCAAGGTAAGACACCTTATGAACTTTTCAAAAAGAAGAAACCTTTTATTGGATTTTTCAAACCTTTTGGGTGTCCATGCACAATCCTCAATACCAAATCTCATTTAGGCAAGTTTGAAAGAAAAGTTGAGGATGGATTCCTTGTTGGATACTCCTCTCAGAGTAAAGCATATAGAGTTTTCAATAGTTCTTCCAGGATTATAGAGGAAAGTGACAATGTCAAATGCAATGAGAACACACCAAATCCAATTGGTGCAAGTCCTGATTGGCTGTTTGACATTGATTCACTAACTAACTCTTTGGGTTTTAGTGATGAGCAAATTGCAGGAACAAGCTCAGAAAAGTTACCAGAACAGAGACAAGAGTTTGTGTTGTTCCCTACACCTACAGTTGATCATGCTGAATTCTGTCAACAAGAAAAGAAAGATGATTCAGAAATAAAGGATTCTGAACCAGAATAGGATGAAAAGGATAAAGGTGATGAAGAGGATAAAGGTGATAAAGAGGATGCTCATCCTTCAGGTTCAGGAAACACAGGTCCTGAAATGGCCACACTGTCAGAAGATGATACTGATGAAGAAAATTCTTCAGTATTTGGTGGAAACACTCCTGAAAAGAATGACTCTAATCTTGATGCAAATCTTAATGAGGAGGCTTCCCATCAAACAAGAACTCAGAAGAATCATCCTCCTCAGTTAGTGATTGGTGATATCAATTCTCCCAGGATCACAAGGCATCAAAGTAAGTTAGAAGGATTGAAAGACTTGCAGTCAGGTTTGTTATCTTGTTTTCTATCTCAGATTGAACCCAAGAAGGCCTATGATGCAATGAAAGAACCAAGCTGGATAGAAGCAATGCAAGAGGAGCTGCTGCAGTTTGAGCTGCAAAATGTGTGGGATCTAGTTGACCTTCCACAAGGACAAAGGGCAATTGGAACTAAATAGGTTTTCAGGAATAATAAAGATGAGAGAGGTATAGTGATAAAGAATAAGGCCAGGCTTGTGGCACAAGGGTATACACAAGAAGAGGGGATAGATTATGAAGAAGTGTTTGCACCAGTAGCCAGAATTGAGGCAATTAGGCTGTTTCTAGCCTATGTTTCTTTCATGCAGTTCAGAGTATTTCAGATGGATGTTAAGAGTGCATTCCTATATGGGAAAATTGATGAAGAAGTGTATGTTTGTCAGCCTCCAGGGTTTGAGAATCCTAATTTTCTTGACAAAGTATACAAATTAAAGAAGGAACTCTATGGGCTACATCAAGCATCAAGAGCATGGTATGACACTTTGTCTACCTATCTCTTGGAAAATGCATTTGAAAGGGGAATCATTGACAAGACCCTTTTCATTAAAAGGAAGAAGAAGGACATCCTGCTTGTTCAAATCTATGTGGATGATATCATCTTTGGATCCACAAAAGATTATATGTGCAAGGAGTTTGAGGAGCTGATGCACAAAAGATTCAAGATGAGCTCTATGGGTGAACTCACATTCTTCCTTAGGCTACAGGTTAAACAGAAGAAAGATGGCATTTTCATAAGTCAATCCAAGTATGTGCAGGATATACTTACAAAGTTTGGATTTTCAGATTCAAAGCCTGCAAGCACACCTATGGAAACACACAAGCAGATCACTACAGATCTTGAGGGGGAGGATGTGGATGTTCATCAGTATAGATCTATGATAGGCTCCCTCATGTATCTAACAGCTTCAAGGCCAGATATTATGTTTGCTGTATGTGTGTGTGCCAGATTTCAAGTGAGGCCTAAGCAGTCTCACTTTCAAGCAGTCAAAAGGATATTCAGATATCTCAAAGGGCAACCTAGGTTGGGTCTTTGGTATCCTCATGACTCACCATTTGATCTAATTGCATATTCAGATAGTGATTTGGGTGGTGCAAACTTGGATAGAAAGTCTACATCAGGAGGATGTCAGTTTTTGGGTGCAAGACTAGTGTCATGGCAGTGTAAAAAGCAAACCACAGTGTCCACCTCTACAACAGAAGCAGAGTATATAGCTGCTGCAAGCTGCTGCTCATAGGTGCTATGGATTCAGAACCAGATGTTGGACTATGGTATTACTTTTCTTCACACTCCCATATTCATTGATAACAACAGTGCTATAAGCATTGTTAATAATCCAGTGAAGCATTCAAAAACCAAGCATATAGAAATCAGGTACCATTTTATTAGAGATTGCAATGAAAAGAAGTTAATTCAGGTTTTGAAAGTACACACAAGTAACCAATTTGCTGATCTATTCACCAAAGCTTTTGATTTAGGTAGATTCACATTCTTGGTCACAAGTGTAGGCATGATAAACACTGAATAAGCCTCCTTTGATTTCCTTTATGTACCAATTATGTATAACTTCTTTCATGCTTACTTTCTCATATTGTATTATGCATGGTGCTACTAACTATTGGTGTCTAAGTGTTTCAGATTACCTTGCTGATTAGAAACTTGGTACTTCTGGTTAAGTTAATACTGCTCTCACTATTAATCCTGCTAACAGTTCAAATATGGTTAAATATGGTTACTATTGCTAGGTAGTTTATACTGCCATTGCAAAGTTACTACTGCTTTCCTTATTTCTACTGCCAGACAGTGTTAATACTGCTAAGTATGGGTTAATACTGCTAGTCTGTGTTAATGCTGCTGGTATGTTTTACTACTGCTTATATGGGTTAGTACTACGGGCTTGTTAATGCTGCTAGGGTACTTAGTACTGCTTTTAACTGAAACCCTCCACCTATAAATACCCTCTCTGACCGCCAAAATCCAAACGGCTCTTTGAATTTCCAGCGCGTTTTCATTCTCTCTCTCTCTCTCTCTCTCTCTCGAATTCTTGCTTCCCAGTGCGTAAACCTTAGTGTTGATTCGAACCCAAGAACGATGGCAGGACTGGAATTTGTTGACGATCACAATGAGCTTGCAATGCTGCAAAAACCCAAACAAGCTGAGGGTTTTCATGAGATAGTGGATTTCCTAAAATCCTCACACATCGCCTATGCGTTAACTGTCAATCCCACCATCTATGTGGAACATCTGCGACAATTCTGGACCAATGCCTCCATTCAGATTGTAAATGGCAATCAGGTCATCCAATCCAGGGTCTGTGATAAATCTATCACAATAATAGAAGGCTGCATTCGCACTCATCTACATCTAGATGATGCCTCAGGTATATCTACTCTCCCAAAGGAAGACCTATTTCTCGAAATTGGTCGAATGGGGTGTGAAGGTCCTACTGAGGTTTATAAGTTTTTCAAGAGCAAATTTTCACCTCAGTGGAGATTTTTTGTTCATACTCTTCAGCATTGTATTTCTCGCAAAACAACTGGATGGAGTGAGTTCAGCAGTACCATAACTTATGCTCTTGTCTGCTTAGCTACCTCCAGAAAGTTTAATTTTTCACAAATGATTTTAAATGATTTACTGTCAAACCTGGATACCAAAACCAAAACCAAAAGATTTTATATGTATCCAAGGTTTGTACAAGAAGTACTAAACCAGGAATTGACGGATTTACCCTCTTTTGAAGAGGTGTATGTACCTAAACCTCCCAAAGGGAAGGTGTTCTCCAACATGAAAAGGCCTAGTAAGGACTTTTCTGGAAAATGCACACCATTGTTCTCTACAATGATGAGTGTGTCTCATTCCCATTGTGAGGCATCAGGGTCACAACCCACATCTGACCAACCTACTGATGACCTACCCACACCATTCATTTCAAATGATCCTCCTCAGATCCCTGTTGTGAATCCAATTTCCCCCATTACTCAAACATATGTAAGGAAAAAGGTACAGAAGGTTCCTTCCCTTCCTGTATCTTCACCCCAAAAGCCTGCAAGCCCTCTGATGGAGCATTCTCCATTAGAGAATATCCAATGGGAATCCACAGGGGTGTCTCCCAACCCCAAGAAGGTGCTCTCTAAGGAGAAGGATGAGCATGTGGGCAGTAAGGCTCACACTACTGACTCCGCACAAGGTGTGGATCAGGACAGTGTGAACATAACTAAGACCTTCCCCATGACAACTTTAGATGAGCAATCATCTAAGAGACCCAGGTGCCAAGAAAGCAAGGGGGTAGTAGGTGCTTCTGCTAGGCAGAAGGCCTCTACTAAAAGATCCAAGGATCCTTCAAGGGTGGTCAACACACCTAAAGAAGGTGAGGATAGATATAACTATGATGAATTGATGGAAACCATTGGAAATGTTAATCTGGATGTCATAAATCAAGGTAAGGAGATAAAGGAGATGAAACAGATGATTATTTCTCAACAGGAGCAGATAGCCAAACTAAAGAAGATGGTGCTTAACTTGGTGCATAAAAAGAGGAGAAAGCAATTCATCTTAAAGAAAAGGAGAAGTACACATGATGCTTCCAAAAAGGGGGAGAATCCAGATGCTGAATTTGAGAAGGAAAGCCCTGTTGGCATGGAATTTCAGTTTGAGGGGGAGGAAGCAGAAACAGAGAAAGAAGCAGCAGTAACTACTAAGCCAGAAGTAGAAACTGCCAAAGCAGTAGAAACAGAAAAGGCAACAGAAACTGAAATGACTATAGAAGAAATAGAGATTGCAGAAACTCTGATAAAGGCAAAGCATGACACTTCTAAGGCCACTCAAAAGGCTAAGGGAGTGGTGATCAAGGAAGGATAATCAGAGAAGAAAAAGACAAAGGTCAGTGTGTCAAATTCAAAGAAGAAAGGGAAAGAGAAGATGGTTGAGCCTGAGAAACCAGTGAAGAAGCAGAAACAAATTGACTTGGATGCAAAGTTGGCAAAGGAGCTAAATGTACAATTTGAAAAGGAACTTGAAAAGGAGAAAGAAATCCAAAAAGCCAAAGACAGAAAGATTGCATTAGAGTTGGCAAAAAGGCTCAATGAAGAATATCAGAAGAGCTTGAAACTGGCTGCAAAGAGGGTCACAATGAAAGCTTCAAAGAAAAGACAGCCTTCAAAGACTTTTCTGGCTACTCAAGAAAGAAGAAAGATGATCAACTTCTTGAAAGGATCAGTTGGAGTTCCAGAAGGAATGTTTACAAAAATGTCCTTTGGCAGAATAGAAGAATTATACAAGAAGGAGATGGCCAAGCTTCAAGGAGACTTCAGTCAGAGGGTTGAATTTGAAAGGAAGATGAAAGAAAGACATGATCTGAATATTCAACAACCTTTCCCAGATAGTGAAGAAGGAACTCCTACAAAAGAAAAGGCAGAAGTGAAGAAAGAAGAGACATTAGCTCAGAAGATTAGAGCTGTCAAGAGAATGAAGTCAATAGCCACCAAGACAAAGGCAAAAAGGCCTAGAATTGATGAAGGTGAGACAGAGCAGAAACAAACTGAGCAAGTTGAAACTTAAGAGAAGGGTCAAGAGCAAACAAGTCAACAATCTTCAGAACAACCAAGACAATCTGATGAGAAGCTTGAGTTGTATATGACAGTGACAGATGAAGACCAGTTAAAGCTGATCCTATCTCAGTGGAAGCTCCAGAAATCATCCATTGGGATACTTTGTTGGATAAAAGAACAGAGTACTTCAGAATCAAGAGAATGGGTGACAAATATGAGGTTTACTCAACTTGGGGAAAGATCATCAGAAGCTGTACCAGGGTTGATTTAGAGGAGATGTATAAGGTTGGTCTGAACTTATATGGTGATTTACTGAAAGGAGCAGGGATGAGCATAACAAAGATGGCCATGGAGTATTTATGCATGATGTTTGACCCTGATAGAGTGAAGTATCTTATCAAAGATGTGCATCATGAAAATGGATTTAAAAGTATTGATAACTGGATGCTCTTTGAAAGATCTGGAGTTTATGTCATAACCATTGACAAAAGCTTCCATGAATACTACTTGGTTGATAAGGTGTATGACCACAACACAATAAAGTTGCAGAGGATGCTGAAAGCAAAGTTGGTCTGCCCTAAAGGTTCAGAAATGGCAAGAATTGTGATCAGAAGAACCATCAATCAAAGTTTAGGTTTGGATCCTAATCTGGGAAATTAAGCAGTTATTTTGAAAGCATCATGAAGACCTTTATTTTGAAGAACTTAACTTCTTAAATTGAAAAGTTAAGTTAGGGGGAGATTGTTGGGTCTGAAATGTGCTAAGTCCAGTTAGTACTGCTAAGTATTGAAGATTACTACTGCTGAAGACTTTATTAGTGTTACTTGAAGGATTACTATTGCTAGTAGTTACTACTGCTTGAAAAGTTAATACTGCAAGTTGGAAGTTACTACTGCAAGCATGGTTAGTACTGCTACTGATATGAAGATACTGCTGAAAGATTAATGCTGCTTATGATGATAAAGATGGATTGATTGCTTAAAGTGAAAGACAAGGAGATTGAAGATAATTATGGACTGGATGCTGAAGATCAACTTTAATTTCATATTTATCTTGTAATCTGTTTTGTATATATATAGTATAGAAGTTTTACATAGATAGAGATATAGAATATACAGAGAATACGTTTTTGTTCTAGAGAGAATTAGCCTCAAGATTCTTAGAAATCCTTTCTTTAGAGAAGTATTAAACGTCTGTTGAGCCTGTTCAACAGATTGAGGCTGTGGTTGTAATCATTAAGTTAATTCAATATAACTTGTGATTTGATCTCATATTGTTGGGAACTGATGATATGCTAAGCACAGTTAATGTTGCTAGAAGAACATGGTTACTACTTCTGGTTAGTACTTCTGTGATTAATGCTGCCAGTTGAAGTTAATGCTGCTGATACAACTTAATGCTGCTTATCAAGAATTACTACTGCCAGTACATCATGATTACTACTGCTAGTAGATTTTATTACTGCTAGTAGTTAGTACTGCTAGAACAAAGTTAATACTGCTGATCATGGTTAGTACTGCTCAGAGTATTAATGCTGCTTATATGATAAAGACTTCGCTTGGAAGGATGACAGCTGGATGGACTGAAGATTATGGAAAGCATGGAGATAATGATGGAAATTTATACTGAAGATCTTTTATTTTTTTGTAATTATCTTTATCTTCAGTATATGTATATAATTGTTTATAATAGTTAGGACGATTATTCATTCTGAGTTTTTAGTTTCAATAGAGAGAATCAACCTCAAGATTTGTAATCCTAATTCTAGAGAAGTAGAATTCGTATTGGTGAGCCTGTTCATCAATATTGAGGTTGTGTGGTTAATCTTGTAACTTCAATCATTCAATACAACTTTACAAGTTGTGATCATTGATTTACTGTTGCATTGTTTTTCAAAATATTAAAGTGCTATTCCGCAGCTTCTTTAATATTGTTTTCTGAGTGTTTATTCTTGTTAAGAATTTTAGATCCTGACACATATACTGTTTCATTGATATACTGTTAAAGTGTTTTTCCGCAACTTCTTTAACATAGTTTCTGAGTGTTTAAGTTTAAATTCTTGTTTCGAATTTCGATCCTGACACTTGCTGAGATCTATTTCATCAAGTACACAACTAGTGGAGGATTTTGCTTTGACCCTAACCTCACGGGATGCTCTCTTAACACTTGAGTCCTAGGTTCACACTTATCACAAATACATGCGGGAGAGTTAATGTACAACAAATTAGCAAGATCATCCGCATGTAATAGTATAGAACACATAATGATCAAATAAGATCTCATGGAAGGAATTGAGTAGTAAGATACAAATAAAACATGTATTATTCACAAATCGCGTTTTCCAAAAGATCAATCTGGGCTTTAAGGGGTGTAATACGGTTAAAGGGAGTGGAAGAAGAAAAAATGGTCATGGTACAATTAGCTTAAGTGCATCAAAACTAATAGTGGCTCTACACTTCTCGTCTCCCTTCTATGATTTTGCGCCATTTTTTTAGCAATCGCACATCTAATGCAAGACTCCCATCTATCATAGGTATACACCAACTTTATTCTGAATTTTTTATTTTTTATTTTTTTTTGACAACTCTTTCATGCTTTCATCGATTCACCCCGAAACTGTTTCTTGTGTTATTGATTACCTCTCTCAATCCATGATGCACTTAGACTACGGGTAGGCAAGTGTATCCGGCTAGATTAGGATATTTAAGCTTTAGTAAAGGCCGCAGAGTGGGTAGGAGTAACACATCAACAAAGGGCAAGAAAGAGGGAAGATAGATGATAGACCAAAGAAAATTTCACACCTAGCCCGATATCATATCTCAAGGTCCACAAAATTTCACAATAATACACATTTTAAGCTTGAAGATTAATCGTTACTACTCAATGCAAGAACAATTGAGATCAAACTATCAAATTGAAAGAATTGAAACGTGTATAAAGATGGTGAACAAAGTTAAAGCATCACTCAGAAATGAAGGCATTAAGGCTCAAAATCTCACTAAGGTGATCTCTACTAATGTCCACAATTATGTACACAACTACTCTATTCCTCTACAAGCATGACTCAACAACAAGTATCCATGTCAAGAAAAGTTTTTCTAACTCACCTAACCAATAACTACCAACATATGTATCCATTCCGATTAATTAAGCATTATACAATAAATGCATTTCTACTGATCAAAATAAGAGTTCATACAAGTCAACCCACTAAAAATCAAAAACAACAACTCCAAACCTTTGAGACACATTGTCCCCAATGTGCCCCATCAGTTCCAATGCATTGTTTGCACAAGGGAACCATCACATTTGAAATGGCAAAAATACATAACTGAACAGAAGCAACATGAACAAAGTGAAAAGAAAAACAAACCAGTCAGTCTTCGCCCTCTTGATGCTGCGAGGAGGATGGATCATATATGACATTGCGGGGTCCTCGGGTATAACTCACATTGGTGAACCGCCTATCAACAAGCTGGTATACTTGATCAAGGCACTGGTTCATACGCCCCTGTCCCACTCGCATCTCGCTCAGAATCTCTCCATGAGCTTGTTGTCCTACCCGCAACTCATCCGCCGTCTCTCTGATCTGTGTCACCCAAAGGGGTGGGACTTCCGAATAACCACCACCCGGGGGTGGTGGTGGTCTGACGCCCCTAGCCTTCGCGCCTTGTCGTGCCCCAGGCTGGTTTTGTGCCGCTGCTCCTCGCCCTCTATTCCGATACCGACCCTCAGTAGGAAGGTTGGGCAACCCATGATGTGTGCAATGAGAATTATAGGCCATCTTGCCTACATCAGACATGGGTGCCTCAAGGACAGTCTCATCAGAAGTTGCGTCTATCCCAGCTATCCTACAGAAATGGGTAATGAGGCAGGAAAAATAGAGGAGGTCTCGCTTGTCGCAACCGGTCTTGAGAATCTGGCCGAGAATGATGTGTGTTAGGACAACCTTGGGGGGGGGAAGGTTGTTTTACATCTAAAAATTGTTTTTAAAATATTTTTAAGAAAATATATAGCAATACACAAGATGAGTTCTTTTTGTTAAGGTTTAACACAAAAAGCAAACAAACAAAATATAAAGAGGTAGGGAAAAGAGATACAAACAGATTTAGAGAGGTTCACCCAAAACCGAGCTAATCCTCTTTGTTGAGTGAACTCAACGAGACAATCCACTATATTGTTCTTTTAAGGTAGAAACACACCGTATGAACACTTGATTACACAAGATTTGAACTTGAAAATGAATTCAAGTTCTAGCTATTATTCCACACCACAATATGGATGTTAGTTGGATCTATCTCACACACTTACTAGAGTGTGGAGAATACTTGTGTTTTATGCTTGGTATCACAAACTTTCTTTGATCTTGAAAGCAAGAAAAGATGAAGTATGAAAGAATTGTGAGTTGAGAGACAAGTGTTTGAGAAAATGAGAGTTTTTAACACTTTGATATGTTTTTACTTGTGAAGACATGGGATATATATATACATTAGAAAGTGTATATATTAAAAATATAAAATAAATTTTAAAAACATTGTTGGATGACATTTCAAAATTTTGAATTTGAATTGGTTTAGGGTATAGGTACTCAAAAGTCTAGATAGGATAGGCACTCAAAAGTCTAGATATGCAATTATTATTGCAAGATTTACACTCCAAGTAAAAGTATTTCAAAAGATTTTATAAAATTCAAAATCTTGGATTTGTAAATACATAAAGTAAAGAATATATAAATACTTGTATCCTACAAGTATAAAAGTTTATAACACACCAACTAAAACCAATTAAAATAATTTTGGTTTAAATCAAAAGGTTAAAAAAATATTCTTACAAACTTATCATTTTATAAAATATGATTTTGTGAAAAGCATTTTATAAAAAATCACTCTCAATTTTTATAAAAATAAGTTTTATAAAAATAATCGGTAAACCGATCGGAGTTGGAATACCAAGCATGAAACAATCGTATTCCCACATGCTGCTTGAATATTCCCATTCCGTTGTGTCTTCTCGGATTTGATCATTAATTTGAGGTTGGCAGGATTCCGGAGACGACAACGTGTATTTCCGTAAAGTATATATATGCACATCAAGTAAAATGTTAGATAAACAATATAATACGGTTTGTTTGTAATCATCAAAATAATTATAGAGATGTAGCACACTTGCACCAACAATCTCCCCCTTTTTGATGATGACAAACACAACCGTTAAACACGAGAGCATACTCGGTTTCTCTCCCCCTTTTGTCGAAGCAAAAAGGGTCATGAAAGACGCTATGCTCCCCCTCGAGAGATGCTCCCCCTCAAAATATGCACACATTTGGGAGTAACATTATCTCAAGGGTTATACTCAAGCTTGCCTAAACCAAGTCTTAGTTTAAAAAATGTATTTTTGTTTAGGGTTTTAGTAAAAATATCGGCCAAATTATCTTCGGAATCGACTTTTTCAAGCACGATTTGGCCTTTTTGAATATTATCTCTTAAGAAATGATGTTGTAATTCAATATGTTTGGTTCGAAAATGTAAAATCGGGTTTTTACTTAAGTTTATGGAACTTGAGTTATCACACATAATTGGAATTTTTGTCAAATGTACCTCAAAATCGGTAAGTGTGTGCTTCATCCAAAGAACTTGAGCACACGCTCTCGCGGCGGCTACATATTCCGCTTCGGTAGTAGACAACGCTATGGATTGTTGTTTCTTAGAAAACCAAGACACAAGAGAGAGGCCTATAAAGGCACATACTCCACTAGTGCTCTTTCGATCAACAATTGAGCCACCAAGATCGGAATCAGTAAAGCAAGTTACCTCCAACTCCGGTTTCTTTGCATACCATAATCCGAGATTCATTGTACCTCTACGATATCTAAAATATCGCTTGATAGCTTCATAATGAGATTGTTTAGGTGAAGATTGAAAACGAGCACATAAACACACACTATACATGATATCCGGTCTACTAGCCGTTAGATAAAGTAAAATACCAATCATTTCACGATACTTTTTTTTCATTAAAATCGTTGCCCTCCTCGTCACTTGATAATTTTAAATTAGTGGTCATTGGAGTTTCAACGGGTTTGACATTTTCGAAATTAAACTTTTTCAACATGTCTTTGCAATATTTTGATTAACTTATAAAAGTTCCATTTTCAACTTGTTTGATTTGCAATCCTAAGAAGAATTTTAATTCTCCCATCATGCTCATTTCAAATTCACTTGTCATTTTTGTAGAAAATTCATTGCAAAGTTTTTCATTTGTGGAACCAAAAATGATATCATCAACATACACTTGCACAACCACAATATCATTATGAGCATGTTTTACAAACAATGTATTATCAATTTTATCCATAACATAACCACTTGCAATTAAAAAAGATTTTAATCTATCGTACCATGAACGTGGAGCTTGCTTTAAACCATAAAGCGCCTTTTTTAATTTATAAACATGTGACGGATTTTCAAAATTCTCAAAACCGGGAGGTTGAGAAACATATACTTCCTTATTTACAAAACCATTTAAAAAAGCACTTTTAACGTCCATTTGATATAATTTAAAATCCTTAGCATTCGCAAAAGCTAGAAGCATTCGAATAGACTCCAACCTTGCAACCGGTGCAAAGGTTTCATCATAATCGATACCTTCTTGTTGATTGTACCCCTTTGCAACTAAACGTGCCTTGTTTCGTGTGACTCCACCATTTTTGTCTACCTTATTACGAAAGACCCATTTTGTGCCAATTATGGTTTGACTACTAGGGCAAGGAACTAAGTCCCACACATCATTCCTAGTAAATTGGTTCAACTCTTCTTGCATGGCAACGATCCAATCCTCATCACATAAAGCTTCTTCTATGGTTTTAGGTTCTATGCTAGAAACAAAAGCATGAAAAGCACAATGGGTATGAATTTTTAATCTAGTCGTTCTTTGGTTGAGGTCACCTATGATTTGACCTACGGGATGGCCTCTAGCAGTTCTAAGGTTAGGATCATCATCTACACCTTGTGAAACACAACACGGAGGGGCATCACTAGATTCTACATCATTTGTGGAAGATTGAGAACCTAACTCCAAGGTTCTAAGATGTTGAACTAAGGATTCTCCCTCACACCTATTATCATCTACTAAGGGAGCACTAGGTTTGGGAGGACTCTCATCAAAGCTTACATTAAGGAATTCTTCTACAACCATGGTCTCTTTATTAAGGACTCTATAGGCTTTACTATTCCAAGAGTAACCAAGGAACACTCCCTCATAGGCTTTCGAGTCAAATTTGGTTAAATATGACTTGGTATTAAGAATAAAACATTTACATCCAAATACTTTAAGGTGGGCTAGGGAAGGCTTTCTACCACGGAAGAGCTCATATGGGGTCTTATTTAGGATACCTCTAACTAGGACACGGTTAAGCACATAGGTCGCGGTAGCAACGACATCACACCAAAACTTTTGGGGAACTTGATGTACATTGAGCATGGTTCTACTCATTTCTTGTAAGGTTCTATTTTTCCTCTCAACAACCCCATTATATTGAGGAGTTCGAGGAGCCGAAAAATTGTGTGTTATACCATGTTTGTCACAAAAAGCACCAAATTGTATTTCATTATCGAATTCACGTCCATGGTTCGTACGTATAGAAACAATAGTACAACCTTGTTGGTTTTGAATTTGTTTTCCCAAAATTTTAAATTTCTCAAAAGCCTCATTTTTATGTTTTAAATATATGGTCCATGTATAGCGTGAAAAATCATCTACAATTACTAGCGTGTAGTAATTTCCTCCAAAACTTTGGATTACCATAGGACCAAAAAGATCCATGTGTAGTAATTCTAAAACTCTTTTAGTTGAAATCAATTTTTTAGATTTATGTGAAACGTGAGTTTGTTTGCCGACACGACATGCATCACAAAAATGTTTATCAAATTTTAATTTTGGAAGGTCACTCACAAGCTCCTTATTTTTCATTTTTTGAATTAATCTAAGATGTAACACCTAGTTTTCGTAAAACAAGCTCCATCCTTCGTTGGTTATCTCTCCGCCTTCCGTTTATCTTTTGAGTGGGAAATGTTGTGCTTTCGAACCTTAAGTCGACCTATGCGAGAATCTCGAGTTTCGACCTTTTCGGGGCTCGGTACGTGTGGCGCGATAGTGACTCGCGATAGTGACATGTGTCACTATCGGTGGCACAATAGCCGGGGGTGTACCACTCGCGGTACTTTCCCCGCGAGAGTGCCCTCGCGATAGTGACAATGTCACTATCGCGTGGCATAATCGCCCGCGGCCACTGGTTCCCTAAATGTCCGAATTTCTCACCATTTCTCTCATTTTTCACTTCTATCTTCTTTCCTTTTCTCTCCCAAACCCCAAAACCAAACCCTAACCCATTTTGGGGGTTTTTCTCCCCAAACCACATGATTCTTCACCATCTATCTAGTTAGGTCCTTGGACCACGAAACCTTCGTCTTCATCTTTCTCCTCAAGTTCATCGGTTGGGAGCTCGGGTGGAAGAGTTGGATTGGGTGTTCTTGGAAAGTCTCATCATCTTACATGGTAAGCTTTCTTGATTTAATGTTATAAATGCTCCATTGATGTTTCCCTAGTGTTTGGTTTCTCAAATCTCGAATTTGATAAGTTTTGGAGAAACTAGGGTTTTGATCTCATTTTGGGTTTTTAGTATAATGTTTGGGAGAATGTTTCTAAATGGTTGAATGTGGATATTCATGGTTGGGAACTTGTGAATATAGGTTTTGGAGGGTTTTTCTTGTGGATTCAAGTGTTCTTCAAAGGAGCCGAAGTTGGGGTAAAATCTAGATTTAGCCTAAATCTAGCAAGGTGAGTTCAAGTTGATTTGTGAAAACGGTGTACATGCCAAAATGTTTGTTTTAAAGTGTTTTGTGCCTTACACGAAACTGTTAACTGTTGATAAGTTTTGTTAACTGTTGATAAGTTTTGTTAACTGCTGACAAGTTGGTTATTTTAAATGTGTTTAACTTTATAAACTCATTTAGCACACATCTTTGGGATTTTGGGCATTATGATAAATAAATCATGTATTTTGGTATTTTAATGATTTATTTTATGGAAGTAGATTTTGAGTATAAATGTGTTTCAATTTGTGTTTTGGAGAAATGCATGGTTTTGTGTTATGGGACGTTTTGAAAGGATAAATGTTGTAAACTCACTTGGAAAATGAATTGTCCCAATCTAAACTACTTTGGAGTTAACTATATGTTTTGGAGCATGGTTTTATATAAGTACGGATTGTTTATATTTGATTTCATTTTATGAATTTCGACGTTGGGTCTTTGGATTTGTTGAGCTTATGGCTCGGTTTAGATTTTGTTGGGTTTTGAGGACACTTGTCCGTTTTAATTGCTCGATGTTGAACGTTTGGTTATGATATGCATTTACTGTATCTTAGTTGAGCATGACATGTTTTTGAATGCATTGGTTCATTCGTTTTGAGTCATGTAATGGTTTAGTTAGTGCAATGGATCCATAGGCACGGTGTTTCGCTGTCCCCGTTTGGGAAGTTGGTTCACCATTTGGCACGGAATAGGCATCGGGCTCCATGGTAAGTAAGGTGTGGGCCTATACGGTCGGGCAGCATCCCATGGACAGTAAGGTGTAATTCCGTTGGGTGTCTGAGTTCCCCTATTCTGGAACTCTCAAGGATAGACCTGGAGTGGTTGACTTGATATTTTCGGGCGATAGACTTGGAGTAGTTGAGCTCGGTGGGTGTTTTATGTGTAACCCACATGTTTTGATTTACTACATAACTATGTGACTTACTTTGTGTTCCGTCACGTACAATGTAATCGTGTCTTCCCCGTCACCAATAGGTGTGGTTTGGTTATGGAGTTTTATAATCCACGTTTTCGGAGACGTTCGAGTATGGGTATTTACCTATGTTTTAAGGTTTTGGTTATTGAGACTCATTCGAGTTATTGGGAGTGTTTTGGAAGTTGGAGTTATCTACGTTTTCAGCGTTTGATCATTATAATGTCAGTTACGTTTTACGAACGCTTTGGGTTTTAGCTTTATTTAAAGAGGCGTATGCTTTATGTTTTAATCACGAAAAAGGGTGAATGTTGGAAAGGAGATTGTTTTAAGATTTAATGTATTTCAGTTTAGTTGCTTTCAAATCAAATGTATTGCATTTTGGAAATGATGATTTTTAAATAATGTTCTTAAAGTTATTGCTTTATATATCTCTAATGAAAACTCTTGAGCTCACTAGGCGTTAAGCCTAACCTTTTTATTTGTCGGCATGTGCATCAGGTTTCAGTTGGAAGTGGTTCTAGCAGTCCTATGAAGAGTAGAGCCTTAGCTAGATTCGAAAGTAAGTATCCGGTGAAGCCTTCCGCAATTTGGAGATAGTGACTATGCATGGATATTAGTATCACCCATCTCTTAAAGTCCGTTTGTATAAGATGGTATATGTGTTCTGTAGTTGAATCTAAACTCGTGGCTGTAGATGACTCATTTATTGATGTATTTGGAAAATTTAAAATAAGTTGCTATTATCAGTTATTGAGGGTGTTACAAGTTGGTATCAGAGCCAGGTTTGAGAGATTTAGGTATTGATTTTAGAATGCCTAGACTCAAACTAGCGTAATTTTAAGTGTTTGAGTGTGAGATCACCCCATTAGGCACTTTAAGATTTGATGGTTCGAGGTGAGTGGATTCACTAGGAACGGGAATCACGCCGAAAATGACCAGGATAATTATGTACGGTACGTTCATAATAGCACCTGGCCAGTGTTATGGTGAGTTTACGAGTTACATAAGTATGTCTGAACTGCCTTAGTACGATAACCGTTGGGGTAGTGAAGAAGTTCTGAATAAGTAACCATTATAAAGAGTCGATGGTTTGAGTATTCAACGCTTGAAATGACAGTAAGCGTGGGGATAGCATTGAGTGGACCGTTTCGGGTCGGATTGAATGGATGAATTAGAACCGTAGACTTTTGGAATCAACATTATTCGAGGAGAGATCGTAAGATGGACCGATGGAATTTTCGATGATTGCCCTAAGAGGTTTGATCACCCGAATGACAATAGTATGATGGAAAATTTAGGAAAAAGATTTCGGAATGTTGAGTGCCGACCATGTCATGCACATCAATTTTATTTCTAAAATAAGTTGCATCAATTGTTTCTCATGTTTTCGATGCATAAGATGAGTCATACTATGAAGCCTTGGTAAAGCATTCAACACTCATCAGATTTTAAACTGTGAGCTTAAGCATGCATAAAATTGTTTTGTTGCACGTGGTTGCAATTTTATTGAAAGTCTCTTTATCCTCGTTTCGCGTCTGACACTATTTTTTCCCGGATAATGTAATATTCGTGTTTTAATGTTATTTGGGTTGTTGGGGAAATAACGGTGGAATTTTTGACTTTGGCATTGGATCTCCTCCACGTATGTTAAGGTTTTAAAGGACGAGTTGCCCCTATGTTCTTGAGTCGAAATGTTCTTTGGAATTTTAGTCTGTGCGAGTCACGTTGAATTCATGAAACGTTATTTTATGACGCTTTACTACTCACGAGTGTATTTTGAATTGCGTGAGTTTTAATTTTATTTGCGTGTAAGTTTACGAGTTTTATTGAAGCGTTGAGTCTCATGCGAGTTTTGGTGAAAAGTGTCGTTTACATTTATCAGATGCGATAAAAGATAAAATTTTGGAACTTTGACATTTTAGTCATGACCTTGTTTCATGCTATTTGATTCTGAGAACGACGGTTTTGGCACCATATGATGTTGAGCATCGTTGGGTTTCATTGGATTTTATGGAAGGTTTTATTGGGTCTTACGGAATTCTATTTTTTCGACATTTTGGCGTCGTGCTGTTGAATTTGAGAGGTGTATACTTGCCTTATTGTGTGCGTTAACTTATAAATTTTCGTTTAATATTTTGTCTCATGCGAGTTTTGCATCGGTATTTTCGCAACCGTAAGAGACGTTTTGAGAGTTTTGTTAATAGGTATTATCCCATATGTTATTTCGGGAAGTTTCAATATTAGGTGATTTCTCTTTTTGGTTTTTTATACAAGTGTTGCTCGTTGTATGCCACATGGTTTTCGAGTTGTTTTAAATTGTTGGTGTGAGTAAGCATATGAAACGTTTATGTCGTTTCGTATTGAACTTTCGCTTTGAACGTATTTCAGTTATTGATTTTACTGTTATGAATTCCGCAATGCGTTAAGTGAGTTATCGGTGTACATGTCATTGTAGCCACTATTTTCGGACAAAACCATTTCATTGTACGACCTAAAGTTTGAAAATTGATTTAAATTTATTGTATGTTGACCAATCGCATGCATATTTTGTGTTGCTAAGTTTTGAGAAACGAACTCAGCATGTGGGTCTTGTTGGGAATTTTATTCCATATCTTTATATAGTCGAATGAGAAATTTTGAGAACTCGATTACGTCACTTGTCTCTTGGGAGTTTTGTTCAACCCCCTCGCTATATACTGTTTCGGCACACCAAATTATTTTCCCACGTATGGAGTATGTTTATGCGAACTGGGACCATAGTGGTCCATTTGAAAAAAAAACTTGTTGTATATCCTTATTACTGTCATGATTAGCGTAAGTAAGGGCTAAAGGATTTTTGAAATGGTTTTATATGCATAGTGTTGGTAACCAGTTTTGAAACCTATCGGATGAACGATAGTGTATTTTCACTGTATGGTTAAGTGTTATAAAACTTATGTATTTAAAAGTTTTATAAGAGTTTAAATTGGCATATTAGTTGAAAACTTTGAACTCATTAGGCCTATAGATTTAAACCCCTGTCGTGAAAGGAGCAATAATTGTTGGTCCCGAAGGTGCTAAACAAGTTTGTAGAAGGGGGGGGGGTTGAATACAAATACAGAATTTAAAGTTTAATAAATTGTTTATTGATAAATCAAAATACAATTTACATGTTTGTTGCGGAATAAGATTAAGACAGACTCAATCTAAACAAACTTAAGAAACACTAAGATAATTGCACAAGAAATTAAGAGAGTGGGAGATTAAGAAATATAGAAAACAAGGGTTTCTATATGGAGTTCAAGGATTGAGCACCCTTTCAGATGAAGGGGTGAACTTCCTATTTATACCCTATGCATTAAATGCATGGCAGGGTACTTTACACATGGCGTTCACAGATTGGCTTTGGGAGACTGACTTTTTGGGAGACATGCTTTCGGCCGGGTCATGAACAGTGTAGTTGACAGAGTTGTTGTACGAATGGTTGCAGAGACTTGTCCGTTCTGACACATCGTACTAGGTTGTGCAAGGATAGACAAAAGGAAACTTGAGGCATAAGCTTTGTGATCGATTGATCGCTGAGTATCTCTAAGTTCAGAGATAAAGAGGTTCAGCTATCGCTGAAGCTTTTTCTCATGTTCCTTCGCGTATAAGTAGAGTTGTCTTTGCTTCACTGATATCCGCATCAGGTCACTAGTAGACTTCTCTTTGTTCATCAGCTTCATCTTCGATTCAGCTATGAACATATGTTGACGCGAGACTTGTCTTCAGGGATTACGTTTGGCTGTCTACTTCTGAAACTATCAGTGATAACTGAACAGACTCAGTCTGATCACTGATAGTGAAACACTAATACATAGAAATGTTTATAAGAAAGACTATCAGCGATAACTGAACAGATTCAGTCTGATCGCTGATGGTGAAACACTAATACATATTAAAACGTAATTTTCACTAAGTATAGAAGAGGGTCTTTATCAAATCACTGAGAGAGTTTGGATCAACAATCTCCCCCTATTTGATAATGACAAAGTAACTGAAGAAAATTACTTTATAATTCAAAATGATGGAATAATCAGGACTCGTAACATACATGTCCCAATTACTATTTTGAGGGATATTTTACAGCACTTGATGGAGTTAAGTACTTCACTGAAATTTTCTGTAAACCAAGAAAAGAATTACAGGGAATGAAAAATTACACGTACAAGTGATGTACTAACTGCTGTAAGTTAAACTAATAGATTACAAGTAAGAAAACTAATCTATCAACTATCTAAAGAAGACTTAGGAGGATTGATCATATACTCAGGTGTTTCTTCTCCTTTCTGTCTTCGTTCCAAAGATTCTTGGCTGATAATTTCTTTAATTTTTAGGAAAGAAGAGAGATAAAGGATAGAAAGAAACAGGGGTTGGATTTTTATAGAAAGATAAGGGAACAAGAGTAAGGCATACCTGAGAAGGATTCTCCTCAGGTAGTGAGATCATCTTCAGGGTTCCCTCAGCAGATACACCTTTGCTTTGGGAAGGGGTTCCTGAAGATGTTTCTTGTCTCCCCCCTGCTTGGATAACTTCTTTCGAAGCTATTGCTGATGATGTGGCGACTGAAGAACACCAGAGAGATGGATCTTCATCGTCATCATCATCATCAACTTGATGAGAATCATCCTCTTGATCTTCAAGATCAAGGTCTTCATCATCGTCTTCATCATCGATTATTTCAGCGATGGTGGGAGAGGCTTTATCAGCAGCTATCTCCCCCTCAACCTGAGAGGGAGTTTCCTTCAGTGGTTCAGCAATGACTTCAACCTCCGTGTTTTCTTCAGCGTTCTTCTCCCCCTCTTTGTCATTATCACCGAGAGAGAGATCTTTGATAGGAGATGAAGTTGTTGCGGTAGCCAACTTCTGGACTTCAGCCTCCAGACCTGTGAGTCGTCCTTCAAGTGCAGGGATGTCGGACGTAGCTAGATGAATGAATTCCACAGCTATGGTCAGGGCTGAACGATCATCTTCTGTAAATGATGGAGCAAGAACTGGAGCTGGTTCATTCAGCTTGTCAAGGACTTGCTGAAGAGTAGCAGTGCAGGAGTCAATCTTTGCAGACAGGTCATCATACTACTGCTTGGATTCTTCCCTGACTTTGACAATCGCTTCCTGAAGAGTAGCGATCTGAGAAAGGTCAGCTTTGGAGGCGCAGGTGGCAGTCAGCGTCTTCAGCGCATCGCCAGCTGTTTGAACAGCGCTGGTGGTGGTGTTGAGAGAAGCAGAAAGAGAATCCACCTTTGTACTCAAACTGTTGACATTGATGTCAACAGTCGCCAGACTAGGACCTGAAATATAAGTTAGTTGTTGATAAATAGGCTTATATGGAGAGGGGAGAGTAGTGTATAGGGTTATAGGATTACCTGAATTATCAAACATTTTGTAGAATTGCATGGATTCCTCAAACGAATGATGTTCAGGTCCTATGGGTCCAAACTGAGGAGTAGGGATAGAAGGAGGGTTAGAGACCAAAGAAATAGGACTAGAGATGGGGATAGAAGATGTAGGGATAGGGGTAGTTACCTCAGGTTGTGTTACTGTTGTTGTGACAGCGACCGAGATCGCTGGCACGGTTGAAGTGGTTGGAGCTGAGGATGTGGAGGAGAGACCCACGAAAGCATCTAAGGAAGTTTGTAGAGAAACATCCTTAGGTATAGAGCTAGAAGTAGCTTTCTCCTTGGTCATCTTGGCCTTCTTCGAAGGACCAAGGGAGCCAGTTGATGGTCGTTTTGAAGGGGTAGCGACAGGGATAGCAGAAGAAGGAACCTCCTGCGTGGCCGCTGAAGACGAAGAATGTAGGAGAGAGAGACGAGAGCGAAGTTCAGAGATACTTACCTCGTTGGGGAGCGTCTTGACCTCCAGTGATCGCTGACCCACTTTCGGAAAAGATGCATCCGAGTTGGTGGGGTAAGTGGTAGGGTAGAGAAACTTCAGGTACGCGCAGATGAAGCGTACGTAGGGAACTTTGGGATCCCTCTCGGTCTTCTCTATCTTTGACTTCAGGTCGTCAAAGATAGCTGTTGCGTAGTCGAAGTTACGTCCAGTGATCACTGAGTAAGCCATCTGGACCTGAACCTTGCTGGCTTGGTCCAGTGACCCACTCTTCCCACTCATACACTGAATGATGTGTGAGAAGAAGTAGTTGAGCTGGGAAGGCATCAGTGCCTTCTTCACGAGAGTCAGCTTCTTGTTTGGAATAGTAGTCCTTGGTTTGGGTTCCCAAGCGTATTCCATGGTATCCAAGAATTGGATGAGTTCAGTGTCAGTTGGCAATGAGTCATATCCATTCCTGGGCTTGTCAGGGAATCGAAGAGCTTTCCTCAGGCCTAGGGCAGTCATCATCCCTGAGCCTAGTTGAGTGCTGAAGGAGATAGCAGGAACCTGTTCACCCTTCTTGTTGGTGAGAGAGGTTTCTTCAGCGGTAAACCAGAATTGCTGGAGTAGAGCTTTTGAAGGTGTGGGATCCACAGTGATAGCATAGGCAATGCAGTATTGCCTTAGAAATTGTGCAGCTTCCACCAGATGTGAGTACTTGGCACCATCAAAGTCAAGGCGAGCAAGATGGTTGTTCTTTGGAAGCTCAGAATTAGTGATGGCGAACTTGACGTTCTTAGAGGCGACAAGTGCAGATTGAGACATTATGAGAGTAAACAGATAGATGAATAGAAGAACAAAAACAAGATAGGATACAATTTTAAAGATTAAATAGGTGTTCTTAAGATAGGATACAAGAACAAGAAGAAAAACCAAAGATTTTGAATGAAGAACAATCAAAATAAAACGGTTTTTAAAGAATAAAATCAAAAATGAAAGTGATTTTATGTGATAAGAATCTTATAAACCCATAATGGTAGACCATAAATGGAGTTTTATGTAAAAGGATTTAAGATAAGAAATCAAGAATAACCTGTGGATCTTTGAAGAGGATGATGCAAAGGCTTGAGAATGCTAGAATGCTTGAGAGAGAATTCTTGCTTAGAAAGTATTTCCAAAAAGCGTAAATTGATAGAATGGAAAAGTATTCCTTTTATATGTGAGAGAGAGAAGAGAGAGTGTGAGAGAAGCGGGAAAACAAATGCACATCATGACATGGACACGTCCCACGAAGTTGATTGGATAGAAGAGCAATGGACGAACGTGTCAGAAAAAGGCATGTCGTGGATTGTCGGTTCAAATGACGTCATAGTTTAAGAAAGAGACTGTTCATTTGTCCGTTTTGAATTTATCACTGAAGAAAAATCAGCAATAGAATTTTCTTTTTGAAAGTATCCCTGAAGAAAAGATAGGGATAGATTTTCTTTTAAATGGATCACTGAATATAAATATCAGTGATAAATTTAATTTCAAAAAGCTTTTAATCATTTGAAGAAAGATTCAATGATTAAGATTTTTATTTTTTAAAAAAACATCTCAACTGAATGAAGATTCAGTTGTAGGGATTGAGAAAATATACCTGAGAGTCAGAATATTTATCAGAGAGAATGATGAAAGGGGAACTTTTGATTACTGACGCAATACATGAACGCTGAAGAATTATTCTTCAAGGTTTAGCATTCCAAGCTCACTGATGAGAAAGTTGAACCTTGTATCATCAAGAGGTTTGGTGAATATATCAGCAAGCTGAAAGTCAGTAGGGATAAAGTGAAGTTCAATATCACCATTCATCACATGATCTCTGATAAAGTGATATCTGATCTCTATGTGTTTTGTCTTTGAATGTAGCACTGGATTATTTGCTATAGCGATAGCACTAGTGCTGTCGCAATAGATAGGAATCTTTGACAACTGAAGGTCATAATCTAATAGTTGATTTCTCATCCATAAGATTTGAGAACAACAACTTCCAGCGGCTACGTATTCAGCTTCAGCTGTGGAAGTGGACACAAAATTTTGCTTCTTGCTTGTCCAACTTACCAGCTTTCCTCCCAAGAGTTGACATCCACCAGTGGTACTCTTTCTGTCAAGTTTACATCCTGCAAAATCACTATCAGAATAACCAGTTAGATCGAACCCTGAGTCTTTGGGATACCAAAGACCGAGGTTAGGAGTTCCTTTCAGATATCTGAAAATTCGCTTTACAGCGATCAGATGAGATTCCTTGGGTTCAGATTGATAGCGTGCACATAAACAAGTAGAGTACATGATGTCAGGTCGGCTTGCTGTGAGATACAGCAGGGAGCCTATCATTCCTCTATAGGCAGTGACATTAACAGGTTTTCCAGAAGGATCTTTGTTAAGTGTCAGGGGTGGTGCCATAGGAGTTTTCATCGCTGAAGTTTGAGTAAGATCAAACTTCTTCAGCATATCTTTAACATACTTACCTTGGCTGATAAAAGTACCTTTGTCAGATTGTTTAATCTGAAGACCAAGAAAATATGTCAGCTCACCCATCATACTCATTTTATATTCTTTCTTCATTCTTTCAGCGAAGCGAGTACACAGAGATGGTTTAGTAGAACCAAATATTATGTCGTCGACATATATTTGTACAAGAATTATATGACCTTTTATCTTTCTGAAAAATAACGTATTGTCAATCTTGCCACGTTCAAAATTTTCAGAGATAAGAAAAGATGAGAGAGTGTCATACCAAGCACGAGGGGCTTGTTTTAGACCATAGAGAGCCTTATCCAATTTATAAACATAATTTGGATGCTTAGGGTCATAGAACCCTGGTGGTTGTTCTACATAGACTTCTTCATTTAGCTTTCCATTTAGGAACGCTGATTTTACGTCCATTTGATACACAATGAAATCTTTATAGACTGCATAAGCTAAGAATAGTCGAATTGCTTCGAGCCTGGCCACAGGGGCAAAGGTTTCATCATAGTCTATGCCTTCCTCTTGTCTGTATCCCTGAGCAACAAGTCGAGCCTTGTTGCGGGTTACAGTTCCATGTTCATCTAACTTGTTTCTAAACACCCATTTGGTGCATATTACAGTTTTATCAAATGGTCTAGGAACGAGATTCCAAACTTTGTTTCAAGAAAATTCAGTCATCTCTTCTTGCATAGCACTGACCCAGTTTGGATCTCTGAGGGCATCATCAGTCTTCTTTGGTTCTATTAAAGAGAGAAAGTTTACAAAGAGACAGATATTACCCGAGCTTCGTCGTGTCTGAATACCTGCATCTGGATCACCAAGAATTTGATCTATTGGGTGATCTTTGGTCCATCGCTGAGCAGGAGCATTATTGCTTAACTCAGAGGTTGGATCAACAATTGGAATGTTTACTGATGAGGATGATTGAGGTTCATCAGCGATTAACTGTTGAGTAGATTCACTAGAGAGGTTTTCAGACGAAGGCAGATTTGATGGTAGGAGTGTGTTTAGAGGTTCAGCTGAAACCCATGAGGTGGATTCAGCGGTAGGATGTATAATGTTTGGATCATCATCAGCGGCTGGAGGATCTGAATGCTGATGGTTTGGAAAGGAAGGTTCAATTTCTCTATAGTGAGAAAGCATCCAAGCATTTAACTCTTCATTGTCAGCGATTGGTTTGGAGTTTGCTGAGCGAGTTTCATCAAAAGTGACATGAATTGTTTCTTCTACGGTTTGTCTTCTCTTGTTGAAGACTCTGTAGGCTTTGGAGATGGAGGAATATCCTAGAAATATTCCATCATCAGCTTTTGGGTCGAACTTTCCAAGTTGATCTCTGTTGTTTAAGATAAAGCACCGACAACCAAAGATATGAAGAAAGCTGATAGAAGGCTTCCTTCCAACAAAAAATTCATAAGTTGTCTTCCCAAATCGCTTTATTATCAGCGATCTGTTTTGAGTAAAACATGCAGTGTTTACAGCTTCAGCCCAAAATTGAGTAGGGAGATGAGAATCGCTGAGCATTGATCTAGCAGCTTCTATGATCGTTCTGTTTCTTCTTTCAGCGACTCCGTTTTGCTGAGGTGTTCTTACTGAAGAGAAGTTGTGAGAAATTCCCTTATTTTCAAAGAAATTGTTCAGGGAACTATTCTTGAATTCAGTTCCATGATCACTTCTTATTGAACGAACAGTAAGATTGTTCAGCACTTCCATCTTTTTCACAAAAGATATTAGTTCTTCTGGAGTATCACTCTTACAACGAAGAAAGATAACCCAGGTGTAGCGAGAATATTCATCTACAATGACAAGTGTATATTTCTTTCCAGCTATTGATTGGATGTTGACAGGGCCAAACAGATCCATATGTAAGAGCTGAAGAGGACTTGTCACTGAGGAAACTTGTTTCGACTTGAAACTTGCTTTTGTTTGATTTCCTTTTTCACATGCTGAGCAGAGAGATTCTTTGGCATATGAGTGCTGAGTAAGACCAGAAACCAGTTCCTTAGATGAGAGAGAATTCAGGGTTTTGAAGTTTAGATGAGAGAGCCTTTTATGCCATAGCCAGTTGACATCAGAAGAGGCCTTAGAGAGAAAACATAAGTTATAAGTGATAGTAGAGTCCATATCTATTACATAGACATTTTCTCTGCGATGACCACTGAGAGAAAGTTTTCCTTTTTCATCTACCACTGAACATGCTTTCTTAGAAAAACGAACTTCGTAGTCTTTGTCACATAGCTGACTGATGCTCAGAAGGTTGTGCTTCAGTCCATCTACATAAGCGACTCTTCGAAAGGTGGTTGTCCCATTGCTAAGGACACCAAACCCTCGGGTAAATCCTTTTCCATTTCCACCAAAAGTCACAGAGGGACCTTTCTCTTCCTTGTATTCAGTGAGCAGGTTTCTTTGTCCAGTCATATGACGAGAACATCCACTATCAAGATACCAGATGCCCTTTGATCCCTACATACATAAGGAAGATTAAGCGTTGTTTGGTACCCACTTTTCAATGGGTCCTTCAGAGTTAGTGGATAAGGAAGGTTCAGCTGTCTTCTTAGTAGATGAAGATTCAGCTTCAGTGGTAATCTTCACTTTGGTTAATTTCTTAACCTTAGTGGTATTTTTCACCTTGGTGACCTTCTTAGCTTTAGAGGCATTTTTCTTCACTTTAGCTATTTTATCAGCTTCAGTGGCAGTTGGACATTTACTTGCAATATGATCAGTAAAACCACAGTGATAACATTTTCTGTATCTGAAAATGGTTTTAGGATCAGAAGTAGAAGGTTTTGCAAGTTTAAGATGAGCAGGGCCAGGTCCAAGAAGACTTTTCTCTTGAGATCTGGGAAGAATTTTCATTTCTTCAGATCTCGACGTTTTAAGGTCAATCTTCAGCTTTGGAGGACAGAGATCAAAGATTTCTATCACAGAGCTAGAGGATTGCTTAGCTGAAGGTTTAGAAGGAACTTTCAGCTTTGCTTTCCTGGTTGCCTTCTGAGGAAGGAGAATGGACTTTCCTTTATCCGTAGACTTAGTGTCTTTGGATTTTTCCTCAGGGATGGGATTTGAAGAAGAACAGGGATAGAATTGATTATAAGAAGTGTCAAAGAAAGAGGTGACAAAAGTTCCAAACTTAAGCGAGGAACTCTCTTCCTTAGGATCGTCCTGAGGTGTCCAAAAACCAAGACCAATTTTATCACTATCAGGAGTTTGAGCATTTATTATCTCAGAGATCTTTGTTGATGATTTGCACCATTTTTCAACATGAGCCTTTTCTGTTTTTAGAGCAGCGATGGCTTGTTCGCATTCAATGCTGATGATTTCATTTATAATGACTTGATCTTTCAACTTTTTCTTCTAAAAGATTTAGTTCTTTGATCTTTTCATGACATTTCTCTAGCTCTTGAGTTAAATGAACATTTTTATTCTCAGCTTGAGTTTTTTCGTTTAGGGCATTATAAAGGTCAATCGTCAGCACATCAACAGCGCGACTTCTCTCAGCTTCAGGCAGATAGGGATTTGTAGAGATAGATACCTGAGATGATATGTAGCTCATAGAAGGTTCAGATGGTTCTTCCATTTCTTCTTTAATCTCAGCCATGAGGCAAAGATTAGCGACTTCTTCATCAGAAGATGATTCTTCTGATTCAGCCCAGTCGTGTTCTTCAGCGATGAGACCTTTACCTTTTCGCTGATAGCTTTTCAGCTTTTGATATTTGTTCTTCAGCTTTTGGTATTTGTCATCACTAAATCTTCTTGAGGTAGAAGGTTTGAAGACCTTTTTCGACCTGCACTCACTAGCAAAATGTCCAATCTTTTCACAGTTATAGCAAGTGGCAGTAGCCTTATCAACCGGAGTTGATTTTGGCTTTTCAGTAAGAGAGAGAGGTTTACTTCTTCGAAAGTTGCTCTTTCTTGCAAATCTCTTAAAGGAGTTTGTCAAGAGTGCTAAGGACTCATCAAACTCTGAAAGATCAGGGTCTGATAGATCCTCAGATTCAGAATCTAACTCAGTGATAGTGAGAGTAGATCGCTGAGATGGAATTATCTCTGAAGAGACTAAAGCGACAGGAGTGCTTTTAGAGTCTTTAGAATCTTTTACAAGATTCTTCTTTAGGAGATTAGATTGCTCATAGTTAAGCAATATTCCATATAGAGTGCTTAGAGAGAGAGTATGTAAGTCTTTTGTCAGCTTAAGACATATTGAATAACTGTCTCAGCTTTCAGGAAGACATTCCAAGAATTTTGTTAGGACCTCAGAATTAGAATAGGTCCTACCAACAGTTCTTAGGTCAATGATTAGGCAGTTAAATCGCTGATGAACGTCAGAAAGAGATTCATTCTTACCAGCGATAAAACTTTCATACTGTCTTACCAAGTTAATCTTTCGAGTCTCTTGGATTTCAGTGGTGCCCTCATATTGAACACATATGGTTTCCCACATTTCTTTAGAAGTTTTCAGATGCATGATGGAATGGAAAACTTCATCAGGCAGAGCCATCGATATAATGATCTTTGCCTTTGCATCTATGCCTACCTTCTTTTTATCTTCATCACTCCACTGTCTTATTTCCTTAATGACATATCGTTCAGGGACAGCTTCAGTGGTGGTAGTAGCGGGAACCGCAACTATAATTCTAACAGGTTCATAGGGTCCGTTTTCTATATATTCAGGTATCGTAGGATCCGCACCTTCAAGAAATAGCATCATTCGATTTTTCCATAGAGAAAAGTTATCTCTGCTAAATCGATGAGGTTTAGAAAGTGAACCATTATCATAGTAGTTTGTGTTTGTGTTTAGTGCCATTTTAGAATAGTAAGGAAGAGTATACAGCAAGATCTTGTTTATTAGATTAAACAAACTGCTCTGATACCACTTGTTGGTCCCGAAGGTGCTAAACAAGTTTGTAGAAGGGGGGGGGGTTGAATACAAATACAGAATTTAAAGTTTAATAAATTGTTTATTGATAAATCAAAATACAATTTACATGTTTGTTGCGGAATAAGATTAAGACAGACTCAATCTAAACAAACTTAAGAAACACTAAGATAATTGCACAAGAAATTCAGAGAGTGGGAGATTAAGAAATATAGAAAACAAGGGTTTCTATATGGAGTTCAAGGATTGAGCACCCTTTCAGATGAAGGGGTGAACTTCCTATTTATACCCTATGCATTAAATGCATGGCAGGGTACTTTACACGTGGCGTTCACAGATTGGCTTTGGGAGACTGACTTTTTGGGAGACATGCTTTCGGCCGGGTCATGAACAGTGTAGTTGACAGAGTTGTTGTACGAATGGTTGCAGAGACTTATCCGTTCTGACACATCGTACTAGGTTGTGCAAGGATAGACAAAAGGAAACTTGAGGCATAAGCTTTGTGATCGATTGATCGCTGAGTATCTCTAAGTTCAGAGATAAAGAGGTTCAGCTATCGCTGAAGCTTTTTCTCATGTTCCTTCGCGTATAAGTAGAGTTGTCTTTGCTTCACTGATATCCGCATCAGGTCACTAGTAGACTTCTCTTTGTTCATCAGCTTCATCTTCGATTCAGCTATGAACATATGTTGACGTGAGACTTGTCTTCAGGGATTACGTTTGGCTGTCTACTTCTGAAACTATCAGTGATAACTGAACAGACTCAGTCTGATCACTGATAGTGAAACACTAATACATATAAATGTTTATAAGAAAGACTATCAGCGATAACTGAACAGATTCAGTCTGATCGCTGATGGTGAAACACTAATACATATTAAAACGTAATTTTCACTAAGTATAGAAGAGGGTCTTTATCAAATCACTGAGAGAGTTTGGAGCAACAATAATAAAGGGACTAGAGGAGTCCTTGGGATTTGAAGCGTCGGATGATCCGACTTGTGGTCGATCTTGAGTTTGGGTTTCAATTTTTGAATCGGGTCACGCTTGAATAGTGGAGGTATTAGATTTTGTTCCCCAGTTGATTAAGAGATGATCTCTATGCTTCGATAAATTTGCGAGATAAGGTCTTAGGTGATTATCGGCGATTAGATTGGGTTCGTTTTGGTGAATTGCTCGTCGGGGTGGCATCATGATTTATGTTGATGGTGTATCGTATTAGTAGGCTTCACGATCTAAGGAAACTCTTGTGGTCCGTCTGTTAGAAATGCATGAGTTGAAAATTTTAGCACTCAGTTAAGCGTTAACCTTAGTACGGCTATCCGTCTGGAATGGGATTTTGGGACGGGATGTCCATGTTTTCGAGGTCACCGTTTAGCCCTAGGTGTCGACTTATTTTCTTGAGGTTATCGGATCTTGCAATGTTTAGAAGTATCCCGGTCGGATCATGGAAAATTTTGACTTTTCGGTGATGTAATCTAAAAGGAGTGTGGGTGTTGAGGATTAAGTATCGATGTGTTTAAGCATTTCTGTAGTGATAAAGATTTTATTATAGGAATGTTGTGAGGTTGGTGTGGGAACGGAGTTGAGTGCTAACCAAATCGGGGGCTAACCAGTCACCTGAAGGGCGCATAGGTGCGCCTTGGAAGAATATCTTTAAAGATATTGGGAATGGATCAGTTGAAATCTGATGATTTTGGAAGATTGGTTATGATCTTTGGCTTTGGGTTCGGAACCGTGAAGTTTCGAAAGGAATTGGTCGGTGGGAAGTTGAGGCCACTAGCTACCTGAAGGTAGTAATTGTCACCCAAGGTTGGGAGATGACCGTAACCTTGTGGGTAAGAGGTTACATTAGAGAGTTAAGTGCTCGCTCGGTTATGAGTATGATGTGCCCAAGAGGGGCAACAAAGGTGAGTATCGGTGTAAGGGTCATGTTAGTGGTGCTGGCAGACGGGTTAAGGTCAATCTTTCTGTGGGTAAGGTTTCGTGGGAACCTAGATTTCGAGGAAGAAATCATTTCAAGGTTGGGAGGATTGTAACACCCAGTTTTTCGTAAAACAAGCTCCATCCTTCGTTGGTTATCTCTCAGCCTTCCGTCTATCTTTTAAGTGGGAAATGTTGTGCTTTCGAACCTTAAGTCGACCCATGCGAGAATCTCGAGTTTCGACCTTTTCGGGGCTCGGTACATGTGGCGCGATTGTGATTCGCGATAGTGACATGTGTCACTATCACGTGGCACAATCGCCGGGGGCGTACCACTCGCGGTACATTCCCCGCGATAGTGACAATGTCACTATCGCGTGGCATAATCGCTCGCGGCCACTGGTTCCCTAAATGTCCGAATTTCTCACCATTTCTCTCATTTTTCACTTCTATCTTCTTCCCTTTTCTCTCCCAAACCCCAAAACCGAACCCTAACCCGTTTTGGGGGTTTTTCTCCCCAAACCACATGATTCTTCACCATCTATCTAGTTGGGGCCTTGGACCATGAAACCTCCGTCTTCATCTTTCTCCTCAAGTTCATCGGTTGGGAGCTCGGGTGGAAGAGTTGGATTTGGTGTTCTCGGAAAGTCTCATCATCTTACATGGTAAGCTTTCTTGATTTAATGTTATAAATGCTCCATTGATGTTTCCCTAGTGTTTGGTTTCTCAAATCTCGAATTTGATAAGTTTTGGAGAAAATAGGGTTTTGATCTCATTTTGGGTTTTTAGTATAATGTTTGGGAGAATGTTTCTAAATGGTTGAATGTGGATATTCATGGTTGGGAACTTGTGAATATAGGTTTTGGAGGGTTTTGCTTGTGGATTCAAGTGTTCTTCAAAGGAGCCGAAGTTGGGGTAAAATCTAGATTTAGCCTAAATCTAGCAAGGTGAGTTCAAGTTGATTTGTGAAAACGGTGTACATGCCAAAATGTTTGTTTTAAAGTGTTTTGTGCCTTACACGAAACTGTTAACTGTTGATAAGTTTTGTTAACTGTTGATAAGTTTTGTTAACTGCTGACAAGTTGGTTATTTTAAATGTGTTTAACTTTATAAACTCATTTAGTACACATCTTTGGGATTTTGGGAATTATGATAAATAAATCATGTATTTTGGTATTTTAATGATTTATTTTATGGAAGTAGATTTTGAGTATAAATGTGTTTCAATTTGTGTTTTGGAGAAATGCTTGGTTTTGTGTTATGGGACGTTTTGAAAGGATAAATGTTGTAAACTCATTTGGAAAATGAATTGTCCCAATCTAAACTACTTTGGAGTTAACTATATGTTTTGGAGCATGGGTTTATATAAGTACGAATTGTTTATATTTGATTTCATTTTATGAATTTCGACGTTGGGTCTTTGGATTTGTTGAGCTTCTGGCTCGGTTTAGATTTTGTTGGGTTTTGAGGACACTTGTCCGTTTTAATTGCTCGATGTTGAGCGTTTGGTTATGATATGCATTTACTGCATCTTAGTTGAGCATGACATGTTTTGAATGCATTGGTTCATTCGTTTTGAATCCTGTAATGGTTTAGTTAGTGCAATGGATCCATAGGCACAGTGTTCCTCTGTCCCCGTTTGGGAAGTTGGTTCACCATTTGACACGGAATAGGCATCGGGCTCCATGGTAAGTAAGGTGTGGGCCTATACGGTCGGGCAACGTCCCATGGATAGTAAGGTGTAATTCCGTTGGGTGTCTGAGTTCCATTGTTCTGGAACTCTCAAGGATAGACTTGGAGTAGTTGACTTGATGTTTTCGGACGATAGACTTGGAGTAGTTGAGCTCGGTGGGTGTTTTATGTGTAACCCACATGTTTTGATTTACTACATAACTATGTGACTTACTTTGTGTTTCGTCACGTACAATGTAATCGGGTCTTCCCCGTCACCAATAGGTGTGGTTTGGTTATGGAGTTTTATAATCCACGCTTTCAGAGACGTTCGAGTATGGGTATTTACCTATGTTTTAAGGTTTTGGTTATTGAGACTCATTCGAGTTATTGGGAGTGTTTTGGAAGTTGGAGTTATCTACGTTTTCAGCGTTTGATCATTATAATGTCAGTTACGTTTTACGAACGCTTTGGGTTTTGGCTTTATTTAAAGGAGATTGTTTTAAAATTTAATGTATTTCAGTTTGGTTGCTTTCAAATCAAATGTATTGCATTTTGGAAATCATGATTTTTAAATAATGTTCTTAAAGTTATTGCTTTATATATCTCTAATGAAAACTCTTGAGCTCACTAGGCGTTAAGCCTAACCTTTTTATTTGTCGGCATGTGCATCAGGTTCCAGTTGGAAGTGGTTCTAGCAGTCCTATGAAGAGTAGAGCCTTAGCTAGATTCGAAAGTAAGTATCCGGTGAAGCCTTCCGCAATTTGGAGATAGTGACTATCCATGGGTATTAGTAGCACCCATCTCTTAAAGTCCGCTTGTATAAGATGGTATATGTGTTCTGTAGTTGAATGTAAACTTGTGGCTGTAAATGACTCATTTATTGATGTATTTAAAAAATTTAAAATAAGTTGCTATTATCAGTTATTGATGGTGTTACATAAGATTTGCATAACCTAAACGTCTATGCCACAACGTAGAATTGTCATACACGGAAGATAAACAAACATTTTCTTTTATAAGAGTTTTACAAACATAAAGATTTTTCTTTTTAAAATCGGTGAGGAGAACTTTACCATCTTTTAAAATTTTGCAAAAATCCTTTTCAAAAACAACAATTATATCATTTTCGCAAAGTTGCTAATACTTAGCAAATTAAAGTTCAAATTGTCAACATGCTCAACATTAAGAAATTTAACATTGTTGCAAGAAATTATACCTCTCCCAACTACCTTTCCTTTGGAATTACCTCCAAAAATAACTTGTCCACCATCACATGACTCATATGATGAGAAAAGATTACGGTTTCCGGTCATGTGACGTGTGCAACCACTATCAAGAATCCAATCCATGTCAAGGCTTATCCACAAACAATAAAATATAACTTTTATGGTCCCCATTTTTCATAGGTCTTTTGAAGGTTAGTGGCTGAGGTTATAGTTAAAGCCGTTAGTAAAAAACCGAAATAACTAGTTATGGTAGGCATGAAGGACGACTAAAAATAAAAAAAAATTAATATTAAGCATGTTGCCGTAAAATATGCATTAAGTACGTCAACATACAAAGTTATACAACAACCTATAACCACAAACGCATCCCACCGGGATTGTCAACACTAAACAACCCCTTAGGAATCCATTTTTTTTACGATTTTAATTTTACGATCATACTCGTCATACACATAAAAAGAAGCATGCGCATTCCTTTTAGGTTTTGGTCTAGAAAATTTAGCATCATACATGCAAGCATAATTTTTTCTAGGCATATAATGCATAACATTCCTTTTAGGCACATATGGAGGTTTTGGCACATGGAGTTTCGTTTTCACATATTCATTTCTATTTGTATCATGAGGAGTCATATAAGGTTTTACCACTTTCTTAGTTTCAATAACTTTAGTTGGTTCAACAACATTTTTAATATGCATACAAGAACATATATCATCGCATGAATCAAAACCCACTCCTTTTCTACAATTAATACGATTTGACATTTTTAGCATTTTAAGCACTTTCTCATTACTAGTTTGAAAAGCATGAGCTAACAAATCATCTTTTTCATGTAAATCACACTTATCTTTTAAACATGCAATTTCATCTTGAAGAATATTACATTTAGCACATATATCATTTTCTACTACTCTTTTCTCAAAACATGCAATCTTTTTATTTAAAATAACACAAGAAGCACATACATCTTTTTCACAAAGCTTCTTTTCCAAAATGACGACTTTATCATTTAACTCCATTTTGGTTTTAAAATCACGTGCAATTTTTTGTTTACAATCATGAACTTCTTTTTTACACAATAATAAAGTCTCATTAAGTTTGTCACACTCATCTTTATAATTTTTTGCAAGAACGACCATTTTATGGAAAGAATCATTTAACACGTAAAGATCTTCATCATCACTATTATTATCACTAGAATAGTTGAAATCATAAGAGTCTACCTCATTTTCACTTCCGGCCATGAGACAAATGTCTTCATCATCTTCTTCATCTTCACTTGCACTCCAAACACCTCCAATAAATGCTTTCTCCTTCTTTTTAGACTTGTTCTTTTTAGGACACTCGTTTGCATAGTGATCCTTATCTCCACATGAGTAGCAATATCCTTTCTTTTGCTTGGCTTCTTCTTCATCACTTGAGTCATCATTTTTCTTTATTTTGTCTTCCCTTTTATGGAACTTTCGGCTTCGGTTTTCACCACCACGTCGATAGTCGCCTTTTATTTGAAACCTATCATTCTTTGAAAACTTTTTGTTAGATAAAAACTTGGAGAAGTTTCTTACCAACATAGCTATGTCGTCAAGATTTTCGGGTTTGTCCTTCGATGAGCTTGCTTTATCCTTCTTTTTCTTCTCTTTCTCATCACTTGAAATTGAAGCTTTAAGAGCTAAAGACTTCTTTTTATCTTGCTCCCGATCTTTGTTTCTTTTTAGTGTGATTTCATGCACTTTGAGATTGCCGATGAGATCATCAAGCTTCATGGTTGAAAGATCTCGGGAGTCCTCCAAGGATGTGATTTTTGGCATCCACTCCGGTGGAAGCGCTCTAAGAATTTTCCGAATGTAGTCCTCATTTTCATAAGTTCGTCCTAGTCCCTTCAAGCTCATCATAATAAAGTTAAAACGTTTAAACATTGAGTCGATTGACTCATCTTTTGACATTTCAAACATTTCATAATCATGTACAAGAATATTTATTTTTGAACTCTTAACTTGAGAGTTTCCTCTATGTGTATTGTTCAAATTTTGCTAAATATCATAAGCGGTTTCACAAAAGTAAACCTGCTCAATTTCATCTTTAGTTAGTGCGGAAAATAAAATATTTTTGGCCTCAAAATTTAAACAATTCCAAGAATCATCCGCGTTGGACCATTCCGCTATGGGGTTTTCAACAACTTTTCCATCTTGAATTATAGTGGGCTTAAAATTCCCATTAGTAATAATATCCCAAAATTTTTGACTTTTGCCACGAACGTAGCACTCAAATAAATTAGCCCAAAGACCAAAATTTACGGTGTCGATTTGGGGAGGTTTTGAGTAAACATTTCTCTCAAAAGTTGTCATTTTTAAAAATCGAGTACAAGTTTTGAAAACACAAAAGTTTTACAAAAGAAAAAACTTGCAACCCGCTCTGATACCACTTGTTAGGACAACCTTGGAGGGGGGGGGGGGAGGTTGTTTTACGTCTAAAAATCGTTCTTAAAATATTTTTAAGAAAATATATAGCAATACACAAGATTAATTCTTTTTGTTAAGGTTTAACACAACAAGCAAACAAACAAAATATAAAGAGATACAAACAGATTTAGAGAGGTTCACCCAAAACCGGGCTAATCCTCTTTGTTGAGTGAACTCAACGAGACGATACACTATATTGTTCTTTTAAGGTAGAAACACACCGTATGAACACTTGATTACACAAGATTTGAATACTTGAAAATGAACTCAAGTTCTAGATATTATTCCACACCACAATATGGATGCTAGTTCGATCTATCTCACACACTTACTAGAGTAGAGAGAATACTTGTGTTTTATGCTTGGTATCACAAACTTTCTTTGATCTTGAAAGCAAGAAAAGATGAAGTATGAAAGAATTGTCGGGGTCTTGGCGCCTGGGGTCTTGACGACCGGGGTCATGCGACCGGACCGAGGACAGCGCCCGAACTCCCTTCGACCGGGGTCGATGGGGGGGGGGGGTTATATCCTATAGCTTCGGGGTTTTAATTTAAAAAGCTTCAAATTAGGATTTTGTGATTTAGTGATCGTATATTTGAATTGTATGAAGTCGATCGTCTTGAGGCTAGTGTTTGTGTGAGAGCCGAGTCCTCCCAAATCAGGCGAGTTCCCGTGTTTTTAAACTATACCATGGTATTTTTTTCGAACTGGAAATGGATCTTATTACTGTGCTTATTATGCTTATGGTCAATTTTGCTAACGTGATATCTTACCATTAATATGACTTTGTTTGGGTAAGTTTTACATAACTTCCACTTGTATAAACGATCTGTATTAAGATGGGATATTTGATTGTGCATTGGACGAGGATATATATATATATATATATATATATATATATATACTTATAACCATCAGGGATGGTTGAACCGTGTGTTTGGAATCTGTTTCCCTACACACGGAAACGACATCGACATGGGGGGTCGTATGGGGATCTACTGGGGGCCCCAAGGACGAGTAGTCCTTACGCTTGTGGATAAGTTACGGCAGGATCTTGTAATTTCTTGTGACATAAATTTGTGAGGTTTAATTTAATTATTTCGATTCTTTCGTATTTTATAAATGGACGAGGTTGGGAATTCACTAGACCATTTGGTCTAACCCTCACTTCCACTTTTCTTAAATCCCATTTTCAGGTAACAGGGTTATCGCTGGAGTCTCAAAGGGTAAGGAGAAATGTTAGAGTTTGGTATGCATGAAGAGCGAGCCTTAGATGTGGCATAGTTGCAGTTTTACATTTTTTTTAGTTTTAGTTTCTCGGTTGTATTGAACGAAGTCGAACCATGTTAATCCTTTTTTTTAAAGCTTTGTATTGATACCTGGTATGGGAATTTATCTTACCTTATGTTATGGCATTTTTGGGTTGTTACATTATGCAACCCTCCAAATCTACCGCAAGTGTACGGTGTCAATTAAGTAATACGTACTAAGTACGAGTATCGATCAAGGAACTACGAGTTTAATTACCATAAAGGCTACCACAACTACTAACTGAACTACTGATAAAGTTGGTTTGAGAATACTTAATTAACTACTTATCAAGAGACAATGAAAACGAGCACGTAAATACTATTCAACAACTGATTCAAGCTCCACAAAGATAATACTTATATGATCAGGGAAAGGCTAGGGGTCGGATTTCATTTGGATTCCACCAACAAATAAACAATACACATTCAATAAATCAATACACAAGGTTAAATTTAGCAATTCCAAAAATACTCACTACTCTCTCTCTCGAGCAATAGCAAGAATGTATCATGCAATATATATTGAAGTCTCTCAACCAATACACATAAACATTCATCTCATTAAGCATAAGAATCACAAACACAAACTAGAGTTTACTTGGTATATCTCTATCCAATATCTCACCCTAGGTTTATCTAACTTTTATCAAGTTATAAAACCAATTTCTCAAGAGGAAATACAACCAAAAAGACGAATAAGATGGACACTCTCATAAACAATAAGAACAAGATAGACAAACTTCAACGAACAAGTGTATTAACTCAATAAGTGCAATAATCATATATTCAACGGTATAAAACCAAAATCCATCCTTCCCCCACCCTCAAAGGGTTTAGTTCATGTTACTAGTAGCAAATATAACCATAGAGAAGAAGATGACAACATCCAAATACATTGTTTCTCAACAAAATACAAGTGTAATGATAATACTCCCTCAATGATTGATACGCACTACCAATTTCGAGCTCCAAATGTATTTCCACCTTCCCAATCAATGTAAGGTCTTCTTTCAGCTCCAAAAACGGTTTAGAACAGCTCCCCTAGGGTCTAGCCTCCAACAATCCCGAGATAACCCTAAACTTTAACTTCCTGCAGCTTTTTATACTGTCAGCCCCCACCGCGAGAGTGACACGCGAGAGTGACAAGTGTCACTCTCGCTAGGCACTTTAGCCAGGACTCCATTGCTCGCGGTACATTTTGCGCGAGAGTGCCACCGAGAGTGACACTTGTCACTTTCGCCATGCACTTTAGCCAAGGCCCAAATTTGTCGATTTTTTCGCCCGTTCACTTGGTTCGATGCATTTGTCGTCCAGGATGTCAAAATGGAGTAATGATAAGCACTTTTTCTTCCACTCGACATCTTGCATGCCTACACACCACTTGCACAGAAATATTAGTCCGAAATGCCAATTCTTACTCCAAGACGAACCATAGGCTTATGATTCGAAGGGTAAAAACCCGTCAGATAACGAAGTTATCAACAACTCCAAACCTAGCTTTTGCTTGTCCTCAAGCAAAAATTGGCGTAAGGAAATATAACAATGAAATAACAAGCAAACTTACCAAGGCAATGGGTTTTCGAAAGGGGACAATATGAACGATCATTTTAAAAGTATACATGAGGGAAGACTAATACGAATTTAATAAGAACCAACATGCGTTTCCTAGCTTCTTGGTTAATTAAGTTTGGATAAAACTAATATTGACATGAACTACTATCAAGCACATGTTCGTTAAGATCAATTTCATCATGTACACAACTAGTGGAGGATTTCGCTTCGACCCTAACCTTACGGGATGCTCTCTTAACACTTGAATCCTAGGTTCACACTCATCACAAACACATGTGGGCGAGTTAATGTACAACAATTTAGCAAGATCATCCGCATGTGATAAAATAGAAACACGCTAAAGTCAAATAAGATCTCATGGAAGGAATTGAGTAGTACGATATGAATTACACATGTACTGTTCACAAATCATGCTTTCTAAAAGATCAACCGGGCTTAAGGGGATTTAAAACGGGTTAAGAATAAGGAATATACAGAATGGTCATGGCTTCATTAGTCCTAAGTGCATCAAAACTAATAGTAGCTTCACATTCTCTTCTTCTTTTACACAACCACACATCCAAAGCAAGACTTCCATACATGCCAACTTTATTCTTTTTTTTTAACCAAAATAAATCTTTCACGACCTTTATCGATTCACCCCCAAAATTGTTCTGACGCTATTGGCCATCTTTCTCAATCCATGATGCACTTAGACTACGGGGTAGGTTATTATATCCGGCTAAGTCAAAGTATTTAGGCTTAAATAACGGCTACAAAGTGGTTACGGGATCACACATCAACAAAAGGGTAGAGAAAAGGGAGCTAGAAATGATAGACCAAAAGAAATTGCACACAAAGCCCAATATCGTTTCTCGAAGTCCACATAATTCACATGTAATACACATGTTAACATTTAAAGAACAATACTACTCAATGCAAAAACAAATGAGATCGAACTATCAAATTGAAAGAATTGAAACGTGTATAAAGATGGTGAACAAATTTGAAGCATCACTCAGAAATGAAGGCATTAAAGCTCAAAATCTCACTGGGTGGTCTCTACTAATGTCCACAGTTAGCGTACACAACTACACTATCTCTCTACAAACATTACTTAACAATAAGTATGCATGTCAAGAAAAGTTTTTTCCAATTCACTTAACCAATAACTACCAACAACTGTATCCATTCCGATTAATTAAGCATTATATACAACCCATGCATTTCTAATGATCAAAAATAAAAGTTCATACAAGTCGACCCACTAAAAAGATCAAAAACGACAACTCCAAACCTTTGAGACACATTGTCCCCAATGTGCCCCATTAGTTACAAAGTCGGTTCGTATAATTTAACCATCACCAATGAAGTGTATATAAAAGAAAGCATATATGAACAGACAAGACAAAATTACCAAAGTGAAAAGGAAAGCAAACCGGTCAGTCTTCGCCCTCTTGACTCTGTGATGCGGATGGATCATAAATGACATTTCAGGGGCCTCGTGTGTAATTCACATTGGTGAATTGCCTATCAACAAGTTGATATACTTGATCAAGGCGTTGGTTTGTACGCCCTTGTCCAACTCGCAACTCGCGCAAAATCTCTCCGTGAGCTTGTTGTCCGGACCGTAGCTCATCCACGGCATGAGTGAGCCGCTCCCATGGTGGTGGGATGTCCTGATGTCCACCTATCCGGGGTGGTGGTGGTAGTTCGGCACCCTGAACTGGTGCCTCATGTTGTGGAGCAGCAACCCCGTGGCGTCCTTGATTCCGGTATCGGCCGGTGGACGAAACATTGGGCAACGCATGCCGAGTGCAAAAAAGGTTGTATGCCTTTTTGCAGATATCAAGCAGCGGTGCCACGAGTGTCGCCTCATCAAAAGCTTCAGGAATCCCTGCCCTCCCACAGAAGTAGGTGATAAGGCAGGGGAAGTTGAGGAGGCACCGACTTTCAGTTCCGGTCTTTAGGATGCTGCCAAGGATGAAGTGCCCCACGTCAAAGGGCACACCGATTTGAATAACGTACAGTAGTTGTGCGGTCTCGATGGAAACGATAGTGCGGTGAGTGGAGGGAAGTAGAATATGCTTGATGAACACCGACCAGAAAGCCATGTCGGGATGCAACTCACCATGTTGAAGCTCGGTAGTCCCTGGTATCCAAATATTGGATCCATCACGGCGAAGAGTGGCGGCTATTTGTCCCAATTCTGGGTAGAATCGCGTGCTATCCGGAAATCCATGATGGTATTGCTCATGCGGTATCGTCGGGGTGAAAAGATGTTCGTTGATGGCTTTGGAGGTTATCTCCACGGGTACACCCTGCACCCAAACTCTACCGCAATCATGAAAAACCTCGGGGACCAACGAGGCGTAAAATTCCCGCACTAACCCTGGGTGATAAGCTGCGCGGGTGCTAGTGAAATGGGCCCAATGGCGTTGCCCGATAGCCTCCGGAATAGTGGTTGATTCAAGACCATTTACAGCAATTCCCCTCTTAACCAAGAAACCACGTCCCTCAGCTTGACCATGTTTGTCATTATAATCGCGATTAGGACCACTCGCCAACGCTTGGTAGCGATCCTTTGTTAGAAGTGCGCTTCGTACCATGTTGGTAACCTACAAGAAAATTGGAGAGCTAAGCCACGAGTAATTGTGCATAAAAGAGAGAAATGAGTGATGCGATAACATGTTCAAGAGATGCACGAAGCTATGATGATCAAACGAGGTGAAAGTGCGCGAAGAGTCCTAATGATCTACCCTTGCACACCATTCAAGCCTATGAATGACATTAAGGCTTGAATAAATGTTCAAAAATCAACCAAAGTGACGCAAAAACATAATTTGCATAAAATTCATACGACATCCCTCAATGAGTATCATGTTAGCCAATATTTTTGTCCATATTTTCTCTATTAATCTAGTGTGTTTTGCATCTTAGTTTAGCTTAAATTATGCATTTTTAGCTTAAATCGCATTGCATCCATCATTCGTTCCGTGTTCAGATCATATTCGGAAAACTTATGACTTTATTCAAATTTAAGGTTAATTTGATATCGCTCGGTTCGGTTACAATGGATGTCGAATAATGTAAAGGAAGCAAGGTGGAAAAGTGGAGAAAAGCTATTAAAGAACAAAAGCTGGATTCGCCTCTGTGTGGTCGTGCGCAACTTAGCTTGAAAAACGCACGACCCGTGCGCTGTGTCCAGAATGTTTTCTATTTTCTGCAAGTTTTGTTAGCTTAATTTCAGTTCTTTATAAGATATTTGTCGAGATATTTTGGATATTTTTCTGTTTTAGTAGTATAAGTAGAGGCCTCCCCTCTACTTATACCAGAATCTGATAATGTAATCTCAAGAATGTTTTGTTCGGAAGTAAACTCTTTCTAGAGGGTTAACTTCAAGGCTTACTCTTCTCTTGGAGGATTTCTGCATTTGTATCCTTCAATCTAGTATTGTATCTCTTTCTTGTTTTATGTTTTTAATCTATATGTAGAAATGTTGTTTGATGATTTCATCTATATTTCCTGTCATATATTAGTATCTAATATTTCTATATATTTTGTTTAGTTTTTTTCTTAATCGATAAAAGTCGTTTTTAGTTCTTTTAGATTGTGTGGTGATAATCAGCAGTTATATTGAGAAATTCGTTAACTCGAAGTTAAACGGTATGATTATCGAAGGTTGGTTTTACGGTTCATCACCAACGGAAGTTGGGTTGTGATCGGAGACCGACTATTCGATAACCTTTATTCAACTAATCAAATTATAAACGGAAGTTTGAATTTGACTTTTGGTCGATTAACCAACGATTCTAAAATTATCATGGAAATAGATAAAAGTAGGAATCGGAGAAATTGTTTTATCAAAATCTTAATGCTTCTAGTTAAGTCGGATGTCATGGAAGTAGTCAAACTACTTAACTAGGAAGGTTTGTTTCACCTCGGAAGAGGGTCTCAAACGTGTTTAGAAAGATAAACCTCTACCTCGATATAACTGTTGAGTGTCACCACTTCCATCTCATCTTTATATCTTAGTCTAATACATGTCCTAATAAATCTTCTACTATAATTTTGATAGTTTTTGTTATAAATAGTTAAAGTCACTTTTATGTTTTTTTCTTGTATTTTGATTTATAGGTTAATCGTTAGTTTATAAAAATATCCATCAATTGTATTCCCATAGCTAGTTCATGATTTATAGCAGAATTAGTACTTAAACCACTGCTCCCTGTGATCGACCCGTATGCTACACAACCCGTACGCTTGCGGTTAAAATAAAGCACATCAAGTATTTGGCGCCGTTGTCGGGGAGCAATCGGTTTAATATGGATTTAGCTATAAATTAACTAGACTATGTTTCTATCTATTCTATTTTTCATGGTTTACTTTTTTTTTTAAATATCTTCTTACCCTGTTTAATCTCGAATTTCTCCTTGAGTTTAGTACTTCTCGTGCATGAAACGGAGATCGCACAGCGCTGACGAGTGACGGCACGTAAACGAACGACGACACGTAAACGAAACGCTGAAAGGAGAAGGAGATTAAGACAAGAAAGAATGGCAGAAATTCTGCAACCCAAATCTTTGATGGATGTTTGCACAACCCATCATAGCGCGGTGACGAGAATGGCGCTCGTTCGTTTCTTCCGTAAAACCTAATGACATAAAACGAGCATGTATATATATATATATATATATATTGTTTAATTACATAAAAAAAAATAATAAAAATTCACTGTTTGATGCGCATGACCCGTGCGCTGGGCAAAGAAGAGAAACGCACGACCCGTGCGCGTGTGTTGTTTTGGTTTCTGTTTGATGCGCACGACCCGTGCGTTGTATAAGGTTTAAGGGCGAACGACCCGCGCCGGGTCAGAGAGTCCAGGAGGGTGCATTTTACTCCTTCTTCCCCACGATTTCTCTCCCAAGAACCCTAAAACCCATTTTCTTTTTCTCTCCAAATCACACACAAATCCTACATCAAAACCCAATTTCTTCTAAAAAACACCATCTTTTCTTCAAAAACTTCATCATCTTCGTCATCTTCTCCACCATTTCACCACAAAACCTCCATTTTTACTCAAACCCTAAAAAATCATCCTCCACACCACACCCACCGAAAATCAACTTCTAAACCCAAATTTTCTTGTTTCCTTCTTCTATTTTACTCTCTTTTCCTCTAACCCTCTCCTATGTTCCTTCCTTTCACCAATTTTGTTTCAATTTCACCCAATTGAAACCTAAAAAAAATTGGGATTTTGGTTTGTTTGGTGTAATCTCTCTTTTCAGGTTGCATTGGTAGAAAAAGGATTGGAGCATTTACCGTTTTCAAGTCTGAAAATCTTCACCTTTAAAGGCGGTAACTTCGTTCATTTATTTATTTTTGTGTGCATTGTTATTTTTCTTATGTTTTAGTTTAGATTGGGCTGTCAAGTTTGTTGGGACAGACATAGGCTTGGTTTTTGTTTAAAATTTTGTCAATTGTACGTGTGCATCCCGTTAAAATCGCATCATCCAGTAGGTCAAAGAGGGCCCGAGGTGACTCTTCCGAGACACAGGCATCGACTAGAAATGCAAATCCGCCTACACCCTCTAGCTTGGGCATCGTTTTTGCCCAACTCTAGCGACAAAGCTAGATTCAAAGACTTGGCAAAAAGGGCTATCTCAACAACGAGATTCCCTAAGGGTAATGACCTAGACACTTTAGGAGTCCTCAGGGGCATATTCCAACTTCTGAAAAATATTGGAATGCCAAAAATCCTTGTACAACGCGCAAGTACATACCCTAGGATCACCCTTGAGTTCCTAAGCACTCTTAGGAATCCGACACGAGACACCATCACCTTCCGAATTTTCAATCAAGAACACCAACTAAATCTTGACGAAATCAATGACGCGTTCGAGTTTGATGGTGATGGTACACTAGGACCCGATGATGCCCATCATCCGGAATTCAATGCCCTAGGATTCTGGATGCACATCATCGGCGAACCAACATGGGAGGCACGTACTACCAAGTCATCTTCTATTCTCCACCCATGTCTACACATAGCCCACAAGATTATAGCTTGTATTATTTTTTCCTACCTAGAAACGGGAACTGTGACACTAGAGGAACTTTATTTTCTATGGGCTATGACAAAGCATCCAGCCAACCCTAACCGACCGCCAGTTATTCCTATCAACGGAGCCGCATGGTTTGTTAGGAAACTGGTCAGAATTAGTGAAAACAAGTCGGGAGACATTTGTTGCGGCGGAGTAATCACATGGTTGATTACAAAGTCATGTTTGTCAATCAACATTCCCGACAATACTCCTAAGATCGAGGGGTTGGTCCGGTAAGATCTAGAGTCTATGGAGCGGAGTAACATGCTTAGAATCGAGGGGGGGGGGCAATTTCACTTGGTTGCATGGTAGGCACCGCGTGGCACTTTGTACACTACCCGACGCAAACCTCACGGAAGTGTCTCGCAACACTGATTGGTCCTTTCCCATCTAACAAGGACCAATGCAACCTCCTGCCCCACCAGTCTACCAGCCTGAGCCTCCTAATGACCAAGTCCTGAGTCGATTACATGCCCTTGAAGAACACAACCGGCATATCTTTCTAAAAACGTTTGAGACCCTCTTCCGAGGTGAAACAAACCTTCCTAGTTAAGTAGTTTAACTACTTCCGTGACATCCGACTTAACTAGAAGCATTAAGATTTTGATAAAACAATTTCTCCGATTCCTACTTTTATCTATTTCCATGATAATTTTAGAATCGTTGGTTAATCGACCAAAAGTCAAATTCAAACTTCCGTTTATAATTTGATTAGTTGAATAAAGGTTATCGAATAGTCGGTCTCCGATCACAACCCAACTTCCGTTGGTGATGAACCGTAAAACCAACCTTCGATAATCATATCGTTTAACTTTGAATTAACCAATTTCTCAATATAACTGCTGATTATCACCACACAATATTATATGTGAAAAGAACTAAAAACGACTTTTATCGATTAAGAAAAAAACTAAACAAAATATATAGAAATATTAGATACTAATATATGACAGAAAATATAGATGAAATCATCAAACAACATTTCTACATATAGATTAAAAACATAAAACAAGAAAGAGATACAATACTAGATTGAAGAATACAAGTGCAGAAATCCTCCAAGAGAAGAGTAAGCCATGAAGTTAACCCTCTAGAGAGAGTTTACTTCCGAACAAAACATTCTTGAGATTACATTATCAGATTCTGGTATAAGTAGAGGGGAGGCCTCTACTTATACTACTAAAACAGAAAAATATCAAAAATATCTTGACAAATATCTTATAAAGAACTGAAATTAAGCTAACAAAACTTGCAGGAAGTAGAAAACATTCTGGACACAGCGCACGGGTCGTGCGTTTTTCAAGCTAAGGTGTGCACGGGTCGTGCGTACCACACAGAGGCGAATCCAGCTTTTGTTCTTTAATAGCTTTTCTCCACTTTTCCACCTTGCTTCCTTTATATTATTCGGAATCCATTGTAACCGAACCGAGCGATATCAAATTAACCTTAAATTTGAATAAAGTCATAAGTTTTCCGAATATGATCTGAAAACGGAACGAATGATGGATGCAATGCGATTTAAGCTAAAAATGCATAATTTAAGCTAAACTAAGATGCAAAACACACTAGATAGCTTTTAGCGCCTTTACGCTTTTAAAGGAAAGTCTTGGGTTAGCGCCTTTACGCTTTTAGCTTTATCGTTTTATTTTTTTCTTTGGATCTTGGCTTATCTTGGTAATAAACATAGCCTTGAAAGGCTAAACTGATTCAAGATTCTTTCGTTTCCCTTTGTGAACCTCTTCTACTGCATTTCCCCCAAGCTATCTTTTTTTTTTTTTAGGAGAAAGGGATGATAGGGGATGCTCTTGGTGAGATTATAGAAAAATGATGGCCTCAATATAGTTTCATAGTTATTCTAAACGAGAATCAAGTCAAAAACCTAGAGCTACGTTTTGGTGGAAAGTACCTCACAAGAAAGAATAAATTGGGATTGATTATAGATGATTCAATCCAAAATGGTCCAAATTCTCACTTGGTGGGGTCCATCCAAGCAGTCACATATGTAATTTAGGGGGATTACGGTATGCGTACTAATCCTAAAGGTTACGTGCGGTGATCTAGTGAAAAGTGCGTGCAAGTGTCTTCCTAATAGTGAAACAATGCTTTCTATACATTTTAGATCTTAACTAGCAATGAATGGGATGATGTACAAGCAATGAACCTAAATGTTGATTATACCTAGTATGAACAGGTTATCTACATCTTTGAAGCTAAAAAGGTTTATCCACAGAAAATATTTTTGAATTTTTATTTTTAGAAACTAAGAAACAAGAAACAAGAAACAAAAATGCATGAAGATAGAATGACACCCCAAGCTAGAACTAAGCATTGTCCTCAATGCTTAGAGGGATGTCTCGGTGTTCAGGTCCATGGGTTATTTCGGGCGTCCGGAAAATGGTCTTGGCTAACATGCCAATCGTACATGTGGTACATCATCGGCCGCATATGCCGGTTGTGTTCTTCAAGGGCATGTAATCGACTCAGGACTTGGTCATTAGGAGGCTCAGGCTGGTAAACTGGTGGGGCAGGAGGTTGCATTGGTCCTTGTTGGATGGAAAAGGACCAATCAGTGTTGCGAGACACTTTCGTGAGGTTTGCGTCGGGTAGTGTACAAAGTGCCACGCGGTGCCTACCATTCAACCAAGTGAAATTGCCCCCCCTCTCGATTCTAAGCATGTTACTCCGCTCCATAGACTCTAGATCTAACCGGACCAACCGCTCGATCTTAGAAGTATTGTCGGGAATGTTGATTGACAGACATGGCTTTGTAATCAACCATGTGATTACTCTGCCGCAACAAATGTCTCCCGACTTGTTTTCACTAATTCTGACCAGTCTCCTAACAAGCCATGCGGCTCCGTTGATAGGAATAACTGGCGGTCGGTCAGGGTTGGCTGGATGCTTTGTCATAGCCCATAGAAAATAAAGTTCCTCTAGTGTCACAGTTCCCGTTTCTAGGCAGGAAAAAATAATACAAGCTATAATCTTGTGGGCTATGCGTAGACATGGGTGGCGAATAGAAGATGACTTGGTAGTACGTGCCTCCCATGTTGGTTCGCCGGTGATGTGCATCCAGAATCCTAGGGCATTGAATTCCGGATGATGGGCATCATCGGGTTCTAGTGTACCATCACCATCAAACTCGAACGCGTAATTGATTTCGTCAAGATTTAGTTGGCGTTCTTGATTGAAAATTCGGAAGGTGATGGTGTCTCGTGTCGGATTCCTAAGAGTGCTTAGGAACTCAAGGGTGATCCTAGGGTATGTACTTGCGCGTTGTACAAGGATTTTTGGCATTCCAATATTTTTCAGAAGTTGGAATATGCCCCTGAGGACTCCTAAAGTGTCTAGGTCATTACCCTTAGGGAATCTCGTTGTTGAGATAGCCCTTTTTGCCAAGTCTTTGAATCTAGCTTTGTCGCTAGAGTTGGGCAAAAGCGATGCCCAAGCTAGAGGGTGTAGGCGGATTTGCATTTCTAGTCGATGCCTGTGTCTCGGAAGAGTCACCTCGGGCCCTCTTTGACCTACTGGATGATGCGATTTTAACGGGATGCACACGTACGATTGACAAAATTTTAAACAAAAACCAAGCCTATGTCTGTCCCAACAAACTTGACAGCCCAATCTAAACTAAAACATAAGAAAAATAACAATGCACACAAAAATAAAGAAATGAACGAAGTTACCGCCTTTAAAGATGAAGATTTTCAGACTTGAAAACGGTAAATGCTCAAATCCTTTTTCTACAAATGCAACCTGAAAAGAGAGATTACACCAAACAAACCAAAATCCCAATTTTTTTTTAGGTTTCAATTGGGTGAAATTGAAACAAAATTGGTGAAAGGAAGGAAAATAGGAGAGGGTTAGAGGAAAAGAGAGTAAAATAGAAGAAGGAAACAAGAAAATTTGGGTTTAGAAGTTGATTTTCGGTAGGTGTGGTGTGGAGGATGATTTTTGAGGGTTTGAGTAAAAATGGAGGTTTTGTGGTGAAATGGTGGAGAAGATGATGAAGTTTTTGAAGAAAAGATGGTGTTTTTGAGAAGAAATTGGGTTTTGATGTAGGATTTGTGTGTGATTTGGAGAGAAAAAGAAAATGGGTTTTAGGGTTCTTGGGAGAGAAATCGTGGGGAAGAAGGAGTAAAACACACCCTCCTGGACTCTCTGACCCGGCGCACGGGTCGTGCGCCCTTAAACCTTATACAACGCACGGGTTGTGCGCATCAATCAGAAACCAAAACAACACACGCGCATGGGTCGTGCGTTTCTCTTCTTTGCCCAGCGCACGGGTCGTGTGCATCAAACAATGATTTTTTTTTATGTAATTAAACAATATATATATACATGCTCGTTTTTTGTCATGAGGTTTTACGGAAGAAACGAACGAATGCCATTCTCGTCACCGCGCTATGATGGGTTGTGCAAACATCCATCAAAGATTTGGGTTGCGGAATTTATGCCATTCTTTCTTGTCTTAATCTCCTTCTCCTTTCAGCGTTTCGTTTACGTGCCATCGTTCGTTTACGTGCCGTCACTTGTCAGCGTAGCGCGATCTCCGTTTCATGCACGAGAAGTACTAAACTCAAGGAGAAATCCGAGATTAAACAGGGTAAGAAGATATTTAAAAAAAAAGTAAACCATGAAAAATAGAATAGATAGAAACATAGTCTACTTAATTTATAGCTAAATCCATATTAAACCGATTGCTCCCCGGCAACGGCGCCAAATATTTGATGTGCTTTATTTTAACCGCAAGCGTACGGGTTGTGTAGCATACGGGTCGATCACAGGGAGCAGTGGTTTAAGTACTAATTCTGCTATAAATCATGAACTAGCTATGGGAATACAATTGATGGATATTTTTATAAACTAAGGATTAACCTATAAATCAAAATACAATAATAAAACATAAAAACATAAAAGAGACTTTAACTATTTATAACAAAAATATCAAAATTATAGTAGAAGATTTATTAGGACATGTATTAGACTAAGATATAAAGATGAGATGGAAGTGGTGACACTCAACAGTTATATTGAGGTAGAGGTTTATCTTTCTAAAAACATTTGAGGCCCTCTTCCGAGGTGAAACAAACCTTCCTAGTTAAGTAGTTTGACTACTTCTGTGACATCCGACTTAACTAGAAGCATTAAGATTTTGATAAAACAATTTCTCCGATTCCTACTTTTATCTATTTCCATGATAATTTTAGATTCGTTGGTTAATCGAACAAAAGTCAAATTCAAACTTCCGTTTATAATTTGATTAGTTGAATAAAGGTTATCGAATAGTCGGTCTCCGATCACAACCCAACTTCCGTTGGTGATGAACCGTAAAACCAACCTTCGATAATCATACCGTTTAACTTCGAGTTAACCAATTTCTCAATATAACTGCTGATTATCACCACACAATCTTATATGTGAAAAGATATCACAACTTAGATTACCTCTAATTAACATGAGACGAGAGTCACAAATCCAAAAGTGAGTGCACACACAACTACCCGAAACAAGTTGCATGATAAGACCCAAAACAAAGGATAACGCGATTAAAAAGTCTAATCATCAACTAATCAAGGTTAACTAACCACATTGAACAAGCCACGAATGAATAATACTAGTTAATAACATGGCAAACCTTAAATTGAACAATGTGGTTACATTAGGTCACTAGAAGCATACATATAAAAATTGGGCAATTTTAGCACATGTATGAGTTCATCATCACAATCTATGAACTTAGCTTCAAATTTTGGGTAATTAAGGCACACAATACCAACAATGATGAATTTTAGATGAACTAGTATGTAGGACTTCAACAAGATCCCTTATACTAGCAAAATCACCAAAATCCCCAAATGTAAAAGTCAATAAAGCATACATGCAAAACCCTAATTACAATCCATGGTGAAATTGTGCAAGATGAACGATGTGAAGTGAAATGATGTATTAACAAGTAAATGTACAACTCCAAATCTAAATCATTGCATAATTTCACAAAAATTTGAACATGGAAGAAAATGGTGACCTAACCTTGCAATTTCAACAATGCAGGTGAAATGGGAGTTAGATAGAAAAATATTACTTACTTGAGAGGTGAGATTGCACAATGGAGCAACAAGAAAATGGAAGGAATCGATGAAATGAGAGGTGGAACTCAAGGGAAATCGCCAAAAATCGCCCAAAGTCAGTGTCACAATCGCCCCAAAATTAATCTGATATGTGTGCGTGTGTTGCAATCGGTCAAAAAGGGTTTTAAAAACCTCTAAACCCGTCGGCGATAGTGACTAGCGAAAGTGCCCTAGTCACTATCGCGGGGCACTTTTGCATAGAACGTACCGAGAGTGTGGGTTTTAGGCTCAGAAGGGTTCGGCGAATGTGCCTTCGCGAAAGTGCCAAAGTGTCATGTTAAAGCACATATTTATTGGATTCAAGATCATAATTATCTGAAGATGAAAATCTGACGTTAAAGCTGATAAAGTCATCTCAACAAATAGTCTAGGGTCCTTTTGTAATAAATAGTCAAAGTCTATTTACGTATTTTATTTATTAGTTAGTTTTAATTTTAGTTAAATAAGTTTAGTTTGTAGTTGGGCCCAAGCCTTGCAAGCCCATTAGGTTATATGGCCTAATTATAAATAGTTTTTGTTTAGTGGTAATTAGGGTTAGAAATCTAAATTGCAAATTAATTATTGAGAGAGGTTTGGTGGTGGTGTGGTGCGCCGTGAAGAACAAGAAGAGAGAAAGAGATCGATTTCAATTCCAAGCTTGTAATCCTGTTGAATCCATTGAATATCAATATCAGATTTGATTTGTTATATTGTTTATGTGATTGCTTGATTGAATGATTGCGTATTGGGACACACAATTGGTATCAGAACAGAGTACAAATTGGATTGAATAAGTTTTTGTTCGGTTCTAACTTTCTGTCAAAGATTCATGTTTTTTATTGTGTGATTGTTCATTCAAGTTGTTATTGGTTTGATTGTGTTTGTTTTGCATATTATAATGATTGGGTATTGTTTGATTTGGTTATTGCATTGATCTTGATAATCAATTTGTTGATTTTTATTTTCTGGGTTCGGTTTGGAGACGACACTGTGTGTTCAATCGATTCTTTCATAAAGTGGTTTTTTACTGAAATTAATTGGTAGCAATCGGTTCTAATCGTGTAATCGATCGTTTTTGCAAAGTTTGGGAGTTTAATTTTGTGTTTTGATCTGTTTCTGGGCTGATTCTGTGTTTCTGGGTCGAGTTTTTCGAAGAACATATCGGTCTTTGCTCTTCCGGTCGAAGTCTTTTCTATCGGTCTATTGCATTTGACCGATACACTCACAATTCAGTCTATTCCGGTCGAAGACCAATACCGGTCGAAGCTTTTGTTTCTATCGGTCTTAGCAACATCCGGTCTTAATACCTCCGGTCTTTCATATTATCGGTCGAAGCATAGTTCGGTCGAACAACCATCCGGTCTTACCAACATCCGGTCTTACCAACCATCCGGTCTTACCATTCTATCGGTCAAATCCTCGACCGGACTTTACAAGTTCCCGGACGAAGGCAATATCGGTCTTTGCACTTCCCCGGTCGAACAAGTTCCCGGTCGAACTCTCGACCGGTCTTTACAAATCTCCGGTCGAAGCACATCCTCGGTCAATTTTTTGCAAACTGTAATAGGGGACCCCCGTGCTAAGTCTGCGAAGGGGGACAAAGTTCTGTTCGTGATCAATTTTTTTTCTGAATTTCTTTCTAAGATTTTCAGTATTGTGTGATTTTATCTTGACTTCTAACGATCTCATCCAGTTGATTGTTTCAATATCAGATAAGTTTGATACTAATCGTATAAGTAAAGATGTCTCGGGAAGCTCTTGCTATTGGAACAGATGTGAAGCCACCAGTACTCTTCAAGGGGGAGTACGAGCAATGGAAGGACAGATTTTTGGACTTCATTGATCGACATGATTTGGGAGATGAAATCAGAAAATCTCTGAAAGACGGGATCATGACATCTCCGACCAAGGTTCTCACTGTAGCTGGAGAAAATGGTTAAGAAGAAGAGACAAAGTACAAATTACCGATTGGTGAATATTCGGAAGATCAGCTGAAGAGACACAAGGGTGATAAGCTGGCAAGATCATTTATTCTCCAAGGCATACCGAATGAAATATATGTCAAGATTGACAGCTATAACGCTACCGGTAAGCAAATGTGGGATCAATTGGAGAAGATGATGATCGGATCCAAAGTCGGCAATCAGCTCAAAGTATCTACATGCCTGAATAATTATGAAGAGTTCAAAGCCAAAGCTGGAGAGTCTCTCGAAGCTACTTATGACAGATTTGTCACTTTGCTGAACGAGCTCAGCAAGAACAAGATCTGCAAATCTCATGTGGAGCTGAATGTGAAATTTCTCAGCAATCTTCAGCCTGAATGGAAGAGGTTCACCCGTCAGATGAGGCAGTTGAAGGATCTGCATGACATTCCTCTTCATGAAGTCTATGAAATCCTCCGACAGAATGAGGAAGAAGTAGAAGAGATCAAGGCTGAGATGAAAAAGTCTGACAAAGCAGTTGCTGATCCAGTTGCTCTTGTGGTTAAGAAGTCAAAGAAGAAGAAGGTGATAGATTCTGATTCGGAAGAAGCTGATTGTGAGGAAAAGTCTGAAACTGACGATTGTGAAAAACTGATGGAAACCATGCTCATGTTAACCAAGGCTTTCCAAAAGAAGTTCTATAAAAAGCCAAACTCCAATAGTCAACGATACTCGTCTGGTCCGAACAACTACAAGCATAAAGAGAAAGTTGAAGAAAGGAGATCAGAAGAAATGAAGAAGGATGGAGCTGAAGAGACCAAGAAAGAAGAACCAATTAAGTGCTACAACTGTGGTAGACTCGGTCATTTTGCCAAGGACTGCCGCAAATCAAAAGTCCGAAACTCAGACTATTACAAGAATAAAATGCTTCTAGCCAAGCAACAAGAGGCTGGAAAAGCATTAATGGCCGAGGATGAATACTGGCTCGACCACTCGGATGAAGAATCTGAAGAAGGAGAGAAGGATGAGACAGCACATCTGTGCTTGATGGGGAAGAACCAGTCAGAAGCTGAAGCTGATTCGGAAGATGGAGATACTGATGAGGTATGTAACCTTACTGAATTTGATTTATTGAACCAAATGAATGTCATGATGTCTAAACTCCAAGAATTAGATTCAAAACTGAAGCGTGAAAGAGGTGTCATAAATGAGAAAAATCAATCTATACATAAACTTAGTAATGATATTGCTGAGAAAAATGTATTAATTGAAACTTTGCACAAAAATATAGACACCAGCACTAAAGAAAAGACTATAATTCATAAAGAGTTATCTGAAACTGATTCAAAGTTTAAAGAATGTGAGTTTAAATCTAGAGAGATTGCTAAAAGGTACTTTTCTACTTCAAAAGAGAATAAATCTTTAATAGAAAAGGTGAATGCTTTGGAAGAAAAATTACACTCTTTGGGTCAAACTGAACACACTATTCATTTGAACAAACCAAAAGAGAAACCTGATACTTGGGGACTTGGTTACAAGAACCCACATCATCTCAAAAAGGGTATATCTGAAGTGCCTGCACTTTATGACTTTGGGTTTATGTTGTTGGCTCCTCAACATCAAGAACTCAAACCCTTTTGGACTAGTCTGTCGAAAAAAGATAAAGCCAAGGAATATGATAAAAGAAAGAACACAACTAAAGTTCAACTTCCATTTCGCTATGAGAAGTTGAATAACAGTTATCGTTCTAATAAATCAAAATTTCTTTCAAATGATTATTTTGAAAGTTATTCTGTTAAAGAGTTGGAGGCTAAACCCATTGAAGGTAAGATTTACGTCCCTCCCCTAGTTTTGGAAAGTAAAATTTCTGAACTTGAGAATACTCTTACAGATGAAAGAATTTTGATGGACTTAGAACAAAATGTATTTTCAACAGTGTTCAAAAATTCTAATTTTCCTAAACTCTCCAAAGCTGTAAATTCGGATGACAGATCTGGTTCACTTGATAATGAGCTTAATTTCTTAAACTCTGAAGGTGTTTTAAATAAGTGTGTTTCTCAGTTTGATTTTTCTTCTAAACTTCCTGATCATTCATCTTGTGTTGTTAATTCCTTTGGATTACCCAGTGTTTTTGACAAAGGTGAAACATCAACGAAAGTTGATAAATCAGTTTCTGTGAAATCTAAGAAAGCAAAAGGTAAGAAACAAAAAGCTCAGCTTTCACAGAAACCGATCCCCACTGGTAAGCCAAAGAAGAAGCATTCTCTTAATTCTCATCATTCTAACTCTAAAGTTTCACATGTTTCAGATTTGAGAAAGCAAAGGGTTGGAGTTAAGACTGCATGGATACCGAAACAGAAGATAGACGAGAAAGCTAAATCTAGTTCTAGTTTTATTTTGAATAAAAAGACTTCTAGTAAAGATGATTTGAGTGTGAATGTTGCTACTTTCAAAAATAATCTTGTTGATTCTCGCAAGAAATACTCTATAAAGCAATTATTACAGTTAGCTCCATCTAGTACTAAAAAGTTTTTAAATTATGGTGAATGTGATTATGCTTCTCGTAGATATTCTGATTTGTGGTATGGTTCATATAATGTTTCATCCTATCATTATCATACGTCTTATCATGCTTCTGGTTTTCAAAGAAAAAGCGGGCCCAAATTTAAATGGGTGCCAAAATCAAGTACTAACAGTGAAGGTCCCATTTTTAAATGGGTTCCTAAACCTCTTCTTTCTTGATTTGTGTTGTGCAGACCCGTCATATGTGGTATTTGGATAGTGGGTGTTCCAAACATATGACCGGGCAGAAGAGTATGTTGTCTAATTATAAGGACAAATACTGTGGCACAGTTCGTTTTGGGAATGATCAGTTTTCACCTATTCTGGGATATGGTGATGTTGTACATGAAAATCTTACGATCAAGAAGGTGAGTTACGTTGATGGCTTAGGGCACAACCTGTTCAGCATTGGCCAGTTCTGCGACAAAGATTTAGAGGTTAATTTCAAGGCCAAGACATGTTCAATACGCACTGAAGAAGGAAAAGAACTCCTGGTCGGATCTCGCAAGTCAAACCTCTACACCATCAATTTGTCAAAGGTCCAGGCTGACAATCAGGTCTGCCTAATATCAAAGGCCTCGATGCAAAAAAGCTGGTTATGGCATCGACGGCTTTCTCACCTCAACTTTCGGTACATCAACAAGTTGGTCAGTGGTAAGCTAGTAAAAGGTCTTCCAGAGCTGAAGTATGAGAAAGAACATCTATGTGCAGCGTGTGAAAAGGGAAAGATGAAGAGAGCCCCATACAAACCAAAGCCTGAACCTAGTACCAACTCTCCATTAGAGTTGTTGCATATGGATCTATGCGGTCCTATGCGAACGCAAAGCTTAGGAGGAAAGAAGTATGTGTTGGTTATTGTGGATGACTATACGCGATACACTTGGGTTAAGTTTTTACGGTCTAAAGATGAGACTCCCGATGTTCTCATTACGTTTCTAAAAACAACTCAAGTCAATATGCAAAAACAAGTCAAGATTCTCAGGACTGACAACGGCACAGAGTTCAAGAACAAGACAGTCGAAGAATATCTCGAATCAGTCGGGATATCACATCAATACTCTGCTGCTCGCACACCTCAACAGAACGGCGTCGTCGAAAGGCGAAATCGTACACTTGTTGAGGCCGCTCGAACAATGCTCAGCCAATCTGAATTACCTTTATTTTTGTGGGCTGAAGCTTTATCGACTGCGTGTCACACTCAGAATCGCTCTATGATACACCACCGATTTCAGAAGACTCTGTATGCGTTGATCAACAACCGCACACCAACCATTAAATATTTTCATGTTTTTGGTTGTACGTGTTATGTTCTAAACGACCGAGAGACTCTGAACAAGTTCAGTGCTAAGGCGGATGAAGGCATCTTTGTTGGTTATTCCTCTACATCGTCTGCATATCGTGTTTATTTAAAGATGTCGAAGACAGTGATCGAGAGCGTCAATGTTACATTCGATGAGGAAATGGCTTCTGAGCACATCAGTTCAGAACCCGTCATTACCGGAGTTTTAGCTTCTGGCCCAACCAGTCCAGGACCTGCACCTCAAGAGAACAAATCAGATGGCGCTTCGTCGTCTACTTCTAATTTATCTGATTTGGATTTATTATTTGAACTGTTCTATGATGAATTTCTTGGTTCTAAATTGCCTAACTCTGTTGTGGTTGATAGGATAGAAGACTCAATGACTACTCATCCGACCACTTCCGATATATCTACTGAATTTGGTTCCCCTATTCAGCAAGAAGTTCCAGTTCAAAAGCCTACTCCGACAGTTGAAGTTGTGACCAACAATGCCGAGACAGAAGTAGCTGACTCCGTAGGATGTACTGTAAGGACTGATCAACAGATTGACCAAGTTGTACCTACTGTAACTTCTGCAACGACCACTTCAACTGAAGCCCCCATTAATTCTGAACCATCTGAAGGAGATACCAGTGGATTCCTAGATGCGGACAATGATCAATCTACATCTAATCCACTCCCTCATGAACATAAGTGGACCAAAGAGCACCCGATACATCAAATTATTGGAGATCCTTCTGCACCGGTGCAAACTAGGTCTGCAACATCAAATCTATGTATGTATGAATCCTTTCTGAGCAAGATCGAGCCTACACGCGTATCTGAGGCCCTTGCCGATTCAGATTGGGTAACTGCGATGCAAGCTGAATCAGTTTGAAGCACTGAAAGTCTGGAGACTCGTACCCAAACCGCAAGGTAAAACCATCATTGGTACGAAATGGGTGTTCAAAAACAAGAAAGATAAAGATGGCACCGTTATCCGAAACAAAGCACGACTTGTCGCCAAGGGATATAGGCAAGAGGAAGGAATAGACTACGATGAGACTTATGCTCCAGTGGCACGTATAGAGGCAATTCGGATGTTCTTAGCCTACGCAACCCACAAGAACTTCACCGTCTATCAAATGGACGTGAAGACATCTTTTCTGAATGGAGTACTCAAGGAAGAAGTCTACGTCTCACAGCCAGAAGGGTTTGTAAATCCAGATAAGCCGAACCACGTCTACATCTTGGATAAAGCTCTTTATGGACTGAAACAAGCTCCTCGCGCCTGGTATGATATCCTATCTCAATTCTTGGTTAAGTCGGGTTTCACAAAAGGTACGGTTGATACCACTCTTTTTATTAAAAAGGATAAAGGCGATATCATTCTTATTCAAATATATGTGGATGATATTATTTTTGGTTCTACAAATCCTAAGTACTGTAGGAACTTTGCAAACCTCATGGTGTCTCGTTTTCAAATGAGCATGATGGGAGAGATGAATTTCTTTCTCGGATTGCAAGTCAAACAATTTTCAACGGGGATCTTTATCAATCAATCTAAATACATTCTAGAAATTCTTCGGAAGTTCAAAATGGAAGATTGTAAACCGATTGGTACCCCAATGGCACCTGGTACTAAGATTGGCACCGATCTTTCGGGAAAGACTGTTGATGTTAGGACTTATAGAGGGATGATAGGTTCTTTAATGTATCTCACTTCAAGTAGGCCGGATATAATGTTTTCTACATGCTTATGTGCTAGATATCAGGCCAATCCTAAAGAATCCTATTTGTCTGCTGTAAAGCGGATTTTCAGGTATCTGAGGGGGACTGCAGATCTTGGTCTGTGGTATCCTAAGGATACAAGCTTTGAACTAACATCTTATTCAGACCCAGATCATGCTGGTTGCATGTTAGACAGGAAAAGCACCTCGGGTCATATACAATTTCTCGGAGATAAACTCGTCAGTTGGGCTTCGAAGAAGCAATTATGTGTCTCCACATCAACGGCCGAAGCGGAATATGTAGCTGCTGCTAGCTGTTGTTCTCAGGTCTTGTGGATGAGAACACAACTGCGAGACTATGGATTTCATTTCAATAGAATCCCGATCTATTGTGATTCGAAGAGCGCTATTGCGATTACCGCTAACCCTGTTCAGCATACTAAGACCAAACTGTGTGTCCCGATACGCAATCATTCAATCAAGCAATCACATAAACAATATAATAAATCAAACCTGATATTGATATTCAATGGATTCAAAGGATTACAAGCTTGCAATAGAAATCGATCTCTTTCTCTCTTCTTGTTCTTCACGGCGCCACACCACCACCACAAGCCTCCTCTCAATAATTATTTTGCAATTATGATCTCTAACCCTAATTACCACAAACCTAAACTAAATTATATTTAAGCTAATTAAGCCTAATGGACTTGCAAGGCTTGGGAATGGGCTTTACAATGTTTGGCCCAACAACCAAAACTAAGATAACTAAAAAATAAAACTAACTAATAAATAAAATACGTAAACAGACTTTGACTAATTATTACAAAAGGACCCTAGACTATTTGTTGAGACGACTTTATCAGCTTTAACTTCAGATTTCCATCTTCAGATAATTATGATCTTGAATCCAATAAATATGTGCTTTAACAATCTCCCCCTTTGGATCAAGATCATTCTTTAAGCTCAGAAAATGTAATCTTCCTCTTTGTCTTCAGAACGTAGCAATCTCCCCAATCGATGAGACTATCTTTTGGAAAGAAAATTATCTCCAGTTTCAGCTCGGAATACTTCAACAAATCATCTTCAAAGAAAAATTCTTCAAAGCAGCAAAACTTCATAATATCTTCAGAAATTCTTTCAAAAACTTTTGATCTCCGCATTTCTTGATTGACGATTCTCCCCCTTTTTGATGAAAAGAGCAAAGAGTTCATCAAAACGTTTCTTCAAGAAATTTCTTCCACTATTGATCTTGCAAACAGAACCACTGATCATCCGTCAATTCATTAAGATGTTCATCCAGATCTTTGCAAATCTAGACAAATTAGAAAATGAAGTGTAACACCTGAAGCAACAAATGAATCAGTTAAAACTGCCTGTCAGTAACACAAAGTCACTGTGTGTAACGAATACACAATATAAAGGAGCTTTTATGATGTTCACTCCCCCAGGGCTTCCATTCAATCATCGAAACACCACAAAGGCAATTTCTATGAACGTTATGACAAAGAAACAAATTCTTTGTGTGTTCGTGCAAGTGATAGAATAAATTAAGCAGATGATGTTTGCTTATAAGGCTCAAATAAGTGTAAACCACTGAGACAAGTAGTTAAACACAGACTCAATGTGCATTAGTAAAGTGTGAAGGTGGGGCAGACTTCCTTCTTTTCAATATCCAGATTTTCCAAATGAAAATCAGATAGCATATGTGTTGCGTCCCCTTTTAAAATGAAACATTTTCTTGTTGAGAAGAAAATGAGTAGATGGTGGGGTAAAGTCAAGAGTTGGCATGGGCTAGTTGCCTGTTTCAATAATGTTCACCAAGAATTGTGAAGCATTAGAAATGTGGCTGCCCGGCTCAGAAAGTAGTTGGTGCAGAGTTTAAAAATTCTTTTACTCTGATCTCTCCCCCTCTTTCTTTTAATCTTTAAGCTCACAGCTAACCAAACTCTCTTTTAATATTGTCCCTCATCACACATCCCACACTCATTTCTTGTTGGACTCCTCACATTCTTTCACTACAGGATTAACTTCTTGGGTAGGAAACACTGGTTAACGTGAATCCATAGAAGTTCACTTAAGTCCTAGCACACTGATCCCATGTTTTCCTATGAAGCATAAGATGCTCAGGTGATTTAACTTTATCAGTTAAGGCTCAATGATGAAGCAGAAAACATTAAAATCACAGTTCCAAATCAAGAAATCTTTTTGAGAATTGGGAAGTGGTTTGAACAATTAAGAACATGTTTTTCTTCTGATTGAAAGTTGTCCTTCTTTCAACCATGGAGGAGATGAAGATTAAGAATAATACCTTTTGAGTACAGTCTTACATCTCACGAAGTCAAGCTTAAAGTCATATAGATATGATCTTTGAAGCATCTCTCAACCTACAAAAGTCTAAAAGTCTAGTCAAAGTAACTTTATTCACTGAAATTGAAATAACATAAGGCAGTAAAACAATTGATGTACGAGTTCTGATCAGACATAATCAGAAGTCATCGCCATACTCCTTTGACTTGATCGCTCCCCCTAAATTTATGCATTACTAACAAGTCGATCAGTAAGTACAATGCATTCAGAATTGCTCCCCCTCAAACTAACATTGATCATCTATAAGATACTTCTCACACTCCCCCTGAGATCATGAACAAACTATTAAAGAGCAGGTATCATGCGAAAATAATAATAAAGAAATGATAAAGAAATACAATAAGAAACTTTAATAGGTAACCACCGATTAGGTCTTAAGATTTAGCATACCAAGTCTTGAGACAAGAAAATTAAATCTATTTTCGTCTAAAGGTTTGGTAAACAAATCTGCAAGCTGATAATCGGTTATTAGAAAGTAAAGTTCAATTGTGCCCTTTTCTACATTATCTTTTATAAAATGATACCGGACATCTATGTGTTTGGTCTTAGTATGCTGAACAGGGTTAGCGGTAATCGCAATAGCGCTCTTCGAATCACAATAGATCGGGATTCTATTGAAATGAAATCCATAGTCTCGCAGTTGTGTTCTCATCCACAAGACCTGAGAACAGCAGCTAGCAGCAGCTACATATTCCGCTTCGGCCGTTGATGTGGAGACACATAATTGCTTCTTCGAAGCCCAACTGACGAGTTTATCTCCGAGGAATTGTATATGACCCGAGGTGATTTTCCTGTCTAACATGCAACCAGCATGATCTGCGTCTGAATAAGATGTTAGTTCAAAGCTTGTATCCTTAGGATACCACAGACCAAGATCTGCAGTCCCCTTCAGATACCTGAAAATCCGCTTTACAGCAGACAAATGGGATTCTTTAGGATTGGCCTGATATCTAGCACATAAGCATGTAGAATCCATTATATCCGACCTACTTGAAGTGAGATACATTAAGGAACCTATCATTCCTCTATACGTCCTAACATCAACAGCCTTTCCCGAAAGATCGGTGCCAATCTTAGTACCAGGTGCCATTGGGGTACCAATCGGTTTACAATCTTCCATTTTGAACTTCCGAAGAATATCCAGAATGTATTTAGATTGATTGATAAAGATCCCCATTGAAAATTGTTTGACTTGCAATCCGAGAAAGAAATTCATCTCTCCCATCATGCTCATTTGAAAACGAGACACCATGAGGTTTGCAAAGTTCCTACAGTACTTAGGATTTGTAGAACCAAAAATAATATCATCCACATATATTTGAATAATAATGATATCGCCTTTATCCTTCTTAATAAAAAGAGTGGTATCAACCGTACCTTTTGTGAAACCTGACTTAACCAAGAATTGAGATAGGATATCATACCAGGCGCGAGGAGCTTGTTTCAGTCCATAAAGAGCTTTATCCAAGATGTAGACATGGTTCGACTTATCTGGATTTACAAACCCTTCTGGCTGTGAGACGTAGATTTCTTCTTTGAGTACTCCATTCAGAAAAGATGTCTTCACGTCCATTTGATAGACGGTGAAGTTCTTGTGGGCTGCGTAGGCTAAGAACATCCGAATTGCCTCTATACGTGCCACTGGAGCATAAGTCTCATCATAGTCTATTCCTTCCTCTTGCCTATATCCCTTGGCGACAAGTCGTGCTTTGTTTCGGATAACGGTGCCATCTTCATCTTTCTTGTTTTTGAACACCCATTTCGTACCAACGATGGTTTTACCTTGCGGTTTGGGTACGAGTCTCCAGACTTTCAGTGCTTCAAACTGATTCAGCTCATCTTGCATCGCAGTTACCCAATCTGAATCGGCAAGGGCCTCAGATACGCGTGTAGGCTCGATCTTGCTCAGAAAGGATTCATACATACATAGATTTGATGTTGCAGACCTAGTTTGCACCGGTGCAGAAGGATCTCCAATAATTTGATGTATCGGGTGCTCTTTGGTCCACTTTTGTTCATGAGGGAGTGGATTAGATGCATGTTGATCATTGTCCGCATCTAGGAATCCACTACTATCTCCTTCAGAGGGTTCTAAATTAACGGGGGCTTCAGTTGAAGTAGTCGTTGTAGTAGGTACAACTTGGACAATCTGTTGATCAGACCTTACAGTACATCCTACGGAGTCAGCTACTTCTGTCTCGGCATTGTTGGTCACAACTTCAACTGTCGGAGTAGGCTTTTGAACTGGAACTTCATGCTGAATAGGGGAACCAAATTCAGTAGAGATATCGGAAGTGGTCGAATGAGTAGTCATTGAGTCTTCTATCCTGTCAACCACAACAGAGTTAGGCAATTTAGAACCAAGAAATTCATCATAGAACAGTTCAAATAATAAATCCAAATCAGATAAATTCGAAGTAGACGACGAAGCGCCATCTGATTTGTTCTCTTGAGGTGCAGGTCCTGGACTGGTTGGTCCAGAAGCTAAAACTCCGGTAATGACGGGTTCTGAACTGATGTGCTCAGAAGCCATTTCCTCATCGAATGTAACATTAATGCTCTCGATCACAGTCTTCGACTTCATCAAGTAAATCCGATATGCAGTAGATGTAGAGGAATAACCAACAAAGATGTCTTCATCCGCCTTAGCACTAAACTTGTTCAGATTCTCTCGATCGTTTAGAACATAACACGTACAACCAAAAACATGAAAATATTTAATGGATGGTGTGCGGTTGTTGATCAACGCATACGGAGTCTTCTTAAATCGGTGGTGTATCATGGAGCGATTCTGAGTGTGACACGCAGTCGATACAGCTTCAGCCCACAAAAATAAAGGTAAGTCAGATTGGCTGAGCATTGTCCGAGCGGCCTCGACAAGTGTACGATTTCGCCTTTCAACGACTCCGTTCTGTTGAGGCATGCGAGCAGCAGAGTATTGATGTGATATCCCGACCGATTCGAGATATTCTTCAACTATCTTGTTCTTGAACTCTGTGCCGTTGTCAGTCCTGAGAATCTTGACTTGTTTTTGCAGATTGACTTGGGTCGTCTTCAAAAACGTAATGAGAACATCGGGAGTCTCATCTTTAGACCGTAGAAACTTAACCCAAGTGTATCGCGTATAGTCATCCATGATAACCAACACATACTTCTTTCCTCCTAAGCTTTGCGTTCGCATAGGACCGCATAGATCCATATGCAACAACTCTAATGGAGAGTTGGTACTAGGTTCAGGCTTTGGTTTGTGTGGGGCTCTCTTCATCTTTCCCTTTTAACACGCTGCACATAGATGTTCTTTCTCATACTTCAGCTCTGGAAGACCTTTCACTAGCTTACCACTGACCAACTTATTGATGTAGCGAAAGTTGAGGTGAGAAAGCCGTCGATGCCATAACCAGCTTTGTTGCATCGAGGACTTTGATAGTAGGCAGACCTGATTGTCATCCTAGACCTTTGACAAATTGATGGTGTAGAGGTTTGACTTGAGAGATCCGACCAGGAGTTCTTTTCCTTCTTCAGTGCGTATTGAACATGTCTTGGCCTTGAAATTAACCTCTAAATCTTTGTCGCAGAACTGGCCAATGTTGAACAGGTTGTGCCCTAAGCCTTCAACGTAACTCACCTTCTTGATCGTAAGATTTTCATGTACAACATCACCATATCCCAGAATAGGTGAAAACTGGTCATTCCCGAAACGAAATGTGCCGCAATATTTGTCCGTATAATTAGACAACATACTCTTCTGCCCGGTCATATGTTTGGAACACCCGCTATCCAAATACCACATATGACGGGTCTGTACAACATAAATCAAGAAAGAAGAGGTTTAGGAACCCATTTAAAAATGGGACCTCCACTGTTAGTACTTGATTTTGGCACCCATTTAAAATTGAGTCCGCTTTTTCTTTGAAAACCATAATCATGATGATAACGATAAGATGAAACATTATATGAACCATACCAAACATCATAAAATTTACGAGAAGCATAATCACATTCACCATAATTTAAAAACTTCTTATTTTTAGATGGAGCTAACTGGAATAATTGCTTTATAGAGTATTTCTTGCGAGAATCAACAAGATTAGGTTTAAAAGTAGCAACATTCACAATCACATCATCTTTACTATAAGTCTTTTTATTCAAAACAAAACTAGAACTAGATTTGGCTTTCTCGTCTATCTTCTGTTTTGGTATCCATGCAGTCTTAACTCCAACCCTTTGCTTTATCAAATCTGAAACATTTGAAACTTTAGAGTTAGAATGGTGAGAAATATGAGAATGCTTCTTCTTTGGCTTACCAGTAAGGATCGGTTTCTGTGAAAACTGAGATTTTTGTTTCTTACCCTTTGCTTTCTTAGATTTCACAGAGACTGATTTATCAACTTTCGTTGATGTTTCACCTTTTTCATGCACACTGGGTAATCCAAAGGAATTTACAACACAAGATGAATGATCAGGAAGTTCAGAAGAAAAATCAAACTGAGAAACACACTTATTTAAAACGCCTTTAGAGTTTAAGAAATTAAGCTCATTATTAAGTGAACCAGATCTGTCATCCGAATTTAAAGCGTTGGAGAGTTTAGAAAAATTAGAATTTTTGAACACTATTGAAAATACAGTTTGTTCTAAGTCCATCAAAATTCTTTCATCTGTAAGAGTATTCTCAAGTTCAGAAATTTTACTTTCCAAAACGAGGGGAGGAACGTAAAGCTTACCTTCAATGGGTTTAGCCTCCAACTCTTTAACAGAATAACTGTCAAAATAATCATTTGAAAGAAAATTTGATTTATTAAAACGATAACTGTTATTCAACTTCTCATAGCGAAATGGAAGTTGAACTTTAGTTGTGTTCTTTCTTTTATCATATTCCTTGGCTTTATCTTTTTCCGACAGACTAGTCCAAAAGGGTTTGAGTTCTTGATGTTGAGGAGCCAACAACATAAACCCAAAGTCATAAAGTGCAGGAACTTCAGATATACCCTTTTTGAGATGATGTGGGTTCTTTTAACCAAGTCCCCAAGTATCAGGTTTCTCTTTAGGTTTGTTCAAATGAATAGTGTGTTCAGTTTGACCCAAAGAGTGTAATTTTTCTTCCAAAGCATTCACCTTTTCTATTAAAGATTTATTCTCTTTTGAAGTAGAAAAGTACCTTTTAGCAATCTCTCTAGATTTAAACTCACATTCTTTAAACTTTGAATCAGTTTCAGATAACTCTTTATGAATTATAGTCTTTTCTTTAGCGCTGGTGTCTATATTTTTGTGCAAAGTTTCAATTAATACATTTTTCTCAGCAATATCATTACTAAGTTTATGTATAGATTGATTTTTCTCATTTATGACACCTCTTTCACGCTTCAGTTTTGACTCTAATTCTTGGAGTTTAGACATCATGGCATTCATTTGGTTCAATAAATCAAATTCAGTAACGTTACATACCTCATCAGTATCTCCATCTTCCGAATCAGCTTCAGCTTCTGACTGGTTCTTCCCCATCAAGCACAGATGTGCTGTCTCATCCTTCTCTCCTTCTTCAGATTCTTCATCCGAGTGGTCGAGCCAGTATTCATCCGCGGCCATTAATGCTTTTCCAGCCTCTTGTTGCTTGGCTAGAAGCATTTTATTCTTGTAATAGTCGGAGTTTCGGACTTTTGATTTGCGACAGTCCTTGGCAAAATGACCGAGTCTACCACAGTTGTAGCACTTAATCGGTTCTTCTTTCTTGGTCTCTTCAGCTCCATCCTTCTTCTTTTCTTCTGATCTCCTTTCTTCAACTTTCTCTTTATGCTTGTAGTTGTTCGGACCAGACGAGTATCGCTGACTATTGGAGTTTGGCTTTTTATAGAACTTCTTTTGGAAAGCCTTGGTTAACATGAGCATGGTTTCCATCAGTTTTTCACAATCGTCAGTTTCAGACTTTTCCTCACAATCAGCTTCTTCCGAATTAGAATCTATCACCTTCTTCTTCTTTGACTTCTTAACCACAAGAGCAACTGGATCAGCAACTGCTTTGTCAGCCTTTTTCATCTCAGCCTTGATCTCTTCTACCTCTTCCTCATTCTGTCTAAGGATCTCATAAACTTCATGAAGAGGAATGTCATGCAGATCCTTCAACTGTCTCATCTGACGGGTGAACCTCTTCCATTCAGGCTGAAGATTGCTGAGAAATTTCACATTCAGCTCCACGTGAGATTTGCTGATCTTGTTCTTGCTGAGCTCGTTCAGCAAAGTGACAAATCTGTCATAAGTAGCTTCGAGAGACTCTCCAGCTTTGGCTTTGAACTCTTCATAATTATTTAGGCATGTAGATACTTTGAGCTGATTGCCGACTTTGGATCCGATCATCATCTTCTCCAATTGATCCCACATTTGCTTACCGGTAGCGTTATAGCTGTCAATCTTGACATATATTTCATTCGGTATGCCTTGGAGAATAAATGATCTTGCCAGCTTGTCACCCTTGTGTCTCTTCAGCTGATCTTCCGAATATTCACCAATCGGTAATTTGTACTCTGTCTCTTCTTCTTGACCATTTTCTCCAGCAACAGTGAGAACCTTGGTCGGAGGTGTCATAATCCCTTCTTTCAGAGATTTTCTGATTTCATCTCCCAAGTCATGTCGATCAATGAAGTCCAAAAATCTGTCCTTCCATTGCTCGTACTCCCCCTTGAAGAGTACTGGTGGCTTCACATCTGTTCCAATAGCAAGAGCTTCCCGAGACATCTTTACTTATATGATTAGAAATCAAACTTATCTGATATTGAAACAATCAACTGGATGAGATCGTTAGAAGTCAAGATAAAATCACACAATACTGAAAATCTTAGAATGAAATTCAGAAAAATATGATCACGAACAGAACTTTGTCCCCCTTCGCAGACTTAGCACGGGGCAACGCCCTTGCGGGGTCAAGGGGCAGCACCCCTAGAGAAAAAATTTTGACATTTAGAAGCCCTATTACAGTTTGCAAAAAATCGACCGGGGATGTGCTTCGACCGGAGATTTGTAAAGACCGGTCGAGAGTTCGACCGGGAACTTGTTCGACCGGGGAAGTGCAAAGACCGATATTGCCTTCGACCGGGAACTTGTAAAGTCCGGTCGAGGATTTGACCGATAGAATGGTAAGACCGGATGGTTGGTAAGACCGGATGTTGGTAAGACCGATAGAAACAAAAGCTTCGACCGGTATTGGTCTTCGACCGGAAGAAGGTCTTAGACCGGAATAGACTGAATTGTGAGTGTATCGGTCAAATGCAATAGACCGATAGAAAAGACTTCGACCGGAAGAGCAAAGACCGATATGTTCTTCGAAAAACTCGACCCAGAAACAGATCAAAACACAAAATTAAACTCCCAAACTTTGCAAAAACGATCGATTACACGATTAGAACTGATTGCTACCAATTAATTTCAGTAAAAACCACTTTATGAAAGAATCGATTGAACACACAGTGTCGACTCCAAACCGAACCCAGAAAATAAAAATCAACAAATTGATAATCAATATCAATGCAATAACCAAATCAAACAATACCCAATCACTTTAATATGCAAAACAAACACAATCAAACCAATAACAACTTAAATGAACAATCACACAATAAAAACATGAATCTTTGACAGAAAATTAGAACCGAACAAAAACTTATCCAATCCAATCTGTATTGTGCTCTGATACCAATTGTGTGTCTCGATACGCAATCATTCAATCAAGCAATCACATAAACAATATAATAAATCAAACCTGATATTGATATTCAATGGATTCAAAGGATTACAAGCTTGCAATAGAAATCGATCTCTTTCTCTCTTCTTGTTCTTCACGGCGCCACACCACCACCACAAGCCTCCTCTCAATAATTATTTTGCAACTATGATCTCTAACCCTAATTACCACAAGCCTAAACTAATTTATATTTAAGCTAATTAAGCCTAATGGGCTTGCAAGGCTTGGGAATGGGCTTTACAATGTTTGGCCCAACAACCAAAACTAAGATAACTAAAAAAATAAAACTAACTAATAAATAAAATACGTAAACAGACTTTGACTAATTATTACAAAAGGACCCTAGACTATTTGTTGAGACGACTTTATCAGCTTTAACTTCAGATTTCCATCTTCAGATAATTATGATCTTGAATCCAATAAATATGTGCTTTAACACAAACACATAGATGTGAGGTATCATTTTATAAAAGATAATGTAGAAAAGGGCACAATTGAACTTTACTTTGTAAAAACCGATTATCAGCTTGCAGATTTGTTTACCAAACCTTTAGACGAAAAGAGATTTAATTTTCTTGTCTCAAGACTTGGTATGCTAAATCTTAAGACCTAATCGGTGGTTACCTATTAAAGTTTCTTATTGTATTTCTTTATCATTTCTTTATTATTATTTCCGCATGATACCTGCTCTTTAATAGTTTGTTCATGATCTCAGGGGGAGTGTGAGAAGTATCTTATAGATGATCAATGTTAGTTTGAGGGGGAGCAATTATGAATGCATTGTACTTACTGATCAATGTGTTAGTAGTGCATAATTTTAGGGGGAGCGATCAAGTCCAAGGAGTATGGCGATGACTTCTGATTATTTCTGATCAGAACTCGTACACTAATTGTTTTACTGCTTTATGTCATTTCAATTTCAGTGAATAAAGTTACTTTGACTAGACTTTTAGACTTTTGTAGGTTGAGAAATGCTTCAAAGATCATATCTTTATGACTTTAAACTTGACTTCGCGAGATGTAAGACTGCATTTAAAAAGGTATAATTTCTTATCTTCATCTCATCCATGGTTGAAAGACGGACAACTTTCAATCAGAAGAAAACATGTTCTTAATTGTTCAAACCACTTCCCAATTCTCAAAAAGATTTCTTGATTTGGAAGTGTGATGTTAAATGTTTTCTGCTTCATCATTGAGCCTTAACTGATAAAGTTAAATCACCTGAGCATCTTATGCTTCATAGGAAAACATGGGATCAGTGTGCTAGGACTTAAGTGAACTTCTATGGATTCACGTCAACCAGTGTTTCCTACCCAAGAAGTTAATCCTGTAGTGAAAGAATGTGAGGAGTCCAACAAGAAATGAGTGTGGGATGTGTGATGAGGGACAATATTAAAAGAGAGTTTGGTTAGCTGTGAGCTTAAAGATTAAAAGAAAGAGGGTGAGAGATCAGAGTAAAAGAATTTTTAAACTCTGCACCAACTACTTTCTGAGTCGGGCAGCCACATGTCTAATGCTTCACAATTCTTTGGTGAACATTATTAAAATAGGCAACTAGCCCATGCCAACTCTTGACTTTACCCCACCATCTACTCATTTTCTTCTCAACAAGAAAATGTTTCATTTTCAAAGGGGACGCAGCACATATGCTATCTGATTTTCATTTGGAAAATCTGGATATTGAAAAGAAGGTAGTCTGCCCCACCTTCACACTTCACTAATGCACATTGAGTTTGTGTTTGACTACTTGTCTCAGTGGTTTACACTTATTTGAGCCTTATAAGCAAACATCATCTGCTTAATTTATTCTATCACTTGCACGAACACACAAAGAATTTGTTTCTTTGTCATAACGTTCATAGAAATTGCCTTTGTGGTGTTTCGATGATTGAATGGAAGCCCTGGGGGAGTGAACATCATAAAAGCTCCTTTATATTGTGTATGTGTTACACACAGTGACTTTGTGTTACTGACAGGCCATTTTAACTGGTTCATTTGTTGATTCAGGTGTTACCTTTCATATCTATCTATTTTGTCTGGATTTGTAAAGATCTGGATGACCATCTTAATGAATTGACGGATAATCAGTGGTTCTGTTTGCAAGATCAATAGTGGAAGAAATTTCTTGAAGACACGTTTTGATGAACTCTTTGCTCTTTTCATCAAAAAGGGGGAGAAGCGTCAATCAAGAAATGTGGAGATCAAAAGTTTTTGAAAGAATTTCTGAAGATAATATGAAGTTTTGCTGCTTTGAAGAATTTTTTCTTTGAAGATGATTTGTTGAAGTATTCCGAGCTGAAACTGGAGATAATTTTCTTTCCAAAAGATAGTCTCATCGATTGGGGAGATTGCTACATTCTGAAGACAAAGAGGAAGATTACATTTTCTGAGCTTAAAGAATGATCTTGATCCAAAGGGGGAGATTGTTAAAGCACATATTTATTGGATTCAAGATCATAATTATCTGAAGATGGAAATCTGACGTTAAAGCTGATAAAGTCGTCTCAACAAATAGTCTAGGGTCCTTTTGTAATAAATAGTCAAAGTCTGTTTACGTATTTTATTTATTAGTTAGTTTTAATTTTAGTTAAATAAGTTTAGTTTGTAGTTGGGCCCAAGCCTTGCAAGCCCATTAGGCTATATGGCCTAATTATAAATAGTTTTTGTTTAGTGGTAATTAGGGTTAGAAATCTAAATTGCAAATTAATTATTGAGAGAGGTTTGGTGGTGGTGTGGTGCGCCGTGAAGAACAAGAAGAGAGAAAGAGATCGATTTCAATTCCAAGCTTGTAATCCTGTTGAATCCATTGAATATCAATATCAGGTTTGATTTATTATATTGTTTATGTGATTGCTTGATTGAATGATTGCGTATTGGGACACACATGTCACTTTCGCTCGACACTTCAACAGAATTTGTATCGAGACTTGAATGGTCTGATCGTGTAGGTCTCAGCGAGTTTGACATGGCGAAAGTGACAAATGTCACTTCCGCGGGGCACTTTCGCGGAAATTGTACCGCGAGTCGATGGGTGCTTGGGCGATTATGACTCCGCAAGTAGGGGTGTTCAAAAAAACCAGAAAACCGAGAAACCGAGCCAAACCGTTTGATTCAAAACCGAAAAAACCGATAACCGAAAGAATCCGAAAATCAAAAAACCGAAAACCGAAAAACCCGGGTATTCACGGGTCGGTTTCGGTTGCAAATTTTCGGTACCCGATCGAACCGAATATAATGTATACATAATATTTAATTTATATTACTTACTTATTTATTTATTAACCTAAGGTTAAAGGGGTAAAAATCTTTTACTTTTTGCTATCAATCATTACGGTAGATGACTAAATTTAGATGTTAACCGAAAAATGGATTCTATTAAACAATTAAACTTATTTTAGTTTGGAGCGCTTTAATTATTTTTATATATTTTCTATGTGATTTTTTTAAATGCTATATTTTAGTATCATTTTTATATTGTAAATAATATTTTTTTATAACGTCGAGTAACCGTGGACCGAACCGCGAGTAACCGTCTTATTTCGGTTCGGTTCGGCTCGGTTAGGTTCAACCCGAGGTTCGGTTTCGGTTCGGGTAACTAGGTATCCGCCTTATGCGGTTTGGTTTACATTTTCATTACTAACCGAACCGAACCGTGAATACCCCTATCCGCAAGAGTGACAAAATGTCACTTTCGCTGGCACTTTAGCTGAAATGGTACCGAGAACAAAATTTTCCAAGGGTGTGCCACACTTGTCGCTATGGCATATGATCAAAAATTTTCATGGGAAAACACATTGCCAAACTCAAAAACGCTATTATCAACAAAAATAAAACTAACCTTGGTGGGTTGCCTCCCACCTAGCGCCTTATTTAGGGTCGTGGCACGACCTTGAGGATTCTCAGGTTGGTGTTGAGAGCAAGACGGAGTCCTTGCTTTGCATTGACTCGCCTTCCAAATATGGCTTTAACCATTGGCCGTTGACTTTGAAAATTTCCCCATCATCACCCTTTAGCTCGATAGCCCCGTATGAATGGACTTTGACCACAACGAACGGACCGGACCATCGTAACTTCAACTTACCGGGAAATAACCGAAGACGAGAGTTGAACAAAAGCACTTTTTGACCTTCATAAAACGATTGGTTCATGATGAATTTTTCATGAAATCGTTTTGTCCGCTCCTTGTATGTGTGTGCACTTTCGTACGCATCTAGACGAACTTCTTCAAGCTCGTTAAGTTGCAATGTTCGCCTCTTCCCCGCTGCACCCAACTTAAAATTAAGGGCCTTGATTGCCCAATATGCGCGGTGCTCCAATTCCACCGGTAAGTGACATGACTTGCCAAAGACTAGTCGGTATGGTGACATACCTATGGGCGTTTTGAATGTTGTACGATACGCCCATAGTGCGTCATCAAGCTTCACCGACCAATCCTTTCTCGATGAGCTAACCGTCTTTTCTAAAATTTGTTTGAGCTCTCGGTTAGACACTTCGGCTAGCCCATTAGCTTGGGGGTGATAGGGCGTAGTGACCCGGTGAGTGACAGAGTACTTTTTAAGTACGACATCCAAGTATCGGTGACAAAAGTGACCTCCACCATCACTCACCAATGCATGCGGAACTCCAAACCTTCAAAAAGATGTGTTTGCGCAAAAAGTCGATGATAACCTTAGAGTCGTTCCTTGGGGATGCAATTGCTTCGACCCACTTGGTCACATAATCCACCGCTACTAGAATATATTCGTTTTTATATGACGGTGGAAATAGACCCATGAAGTTTATTCCCCAAACGTCAAATATCTCCACTTCCATGAAGATTTTCATGGGTATTTCGTTCCTTTTTGAGATATTCCCGACTCTCTGAAATCTATCACATGAAGTAATGAATTTCCAGGCATCTTTGAACAAAAAGGGCCAATAAAATCCGGATTGTAGGATTTTAGAAGCGGTGCGATCGGTGCTAAAGTGACCGCCACACTCGAGAGAGTGACAATGCTTAAACACTAAATGTTTCTTGAATAATGAATAACAAAGAGAGATACCTCATCTGTCTGAAAACTCTTATCCTTCTTCTGACACATCTTCCTGCAAAGCTTTTTTGGGTGACTCTTCACCAACTAAAGGAAAAGAGTCTCAAAGTTTTGAATCAGATCAGTGTTCTGATTGTAAAAATGCTTCCGCATATGATCTGCTCTCAACAAACTCTTCCACTGTTCTAAAGTCCTCATGTGATAAGGTCCTTTCCGATGAGGAACTAGAATTTTCCGCATTCTTGAATTCTGAGGTGTGTTTAGATAGCAATTTGAGCAAATTTGACTTTAATCCTTCTTTACCTAGCCATGTTGATTTTTTAAATGAGTCCTGTGAGCCTCCGGTTAAATTTTATAAGGGTGAATGTTCTACATCTGCCCCGAAAAAACCTTCTGTGAACAATTCTTCAAAATCTTCCAAGTCTAAATCTAAAAGCCGTTCACAGAAGAAGAAAAAGACCGGTCGCTCTCAAAGGTCACAATCGTCAATTTTCAAATCCTCTGACTATGGGTTTAACGGCATTTCAGATACGTATGGTCGGCAGGAAGAAGTGAAATATGCTTGGGTAGCTAAGAAGTCAAAAGAGAGCTCGACAACATCATAATTAGTTGATCCTATCTTAAAGTCTAGAACGAACAATAACAATCATGATGTCTTTATTTCTAAATCTCTAGTTGAGTGTAATGGAACTCTTCCTTTAAAAGTTTATTCAATTCCGCAATTACTTCAACTGTCTCATGATTGTCTATGTTGTTCTTATTGTGGATCAAATGATTTTGTTGATAGTCGGTATGCATCTGATTGGTTTGGCTCATATCATGTTGCTCATAATCATCCTCATTATGATGTTTCCCGTGAAAGACAAAGACCCAATTCTAAACGGGTCTCTAAGTCGGGTGTTAATTCTAACCCCAAAGGACCCATTTACGAATGGGTACCTAAAAAGAAATAACCTGTTTTGCAGGACGGTCATGTGTGGTATCTAGATTCAGGCTGCTCCAAACACATGACCGGAAGAAGGGAGCTACTCACAAACTTCACCGAGAGGTTCTGTGGGAATGTACGGTTCGGGAATGATCACTCCTCTCCCATCAGGGGTTACGGCGATATTGTCAAAGATAACATCACGATCAAGAAAGTCTCCTATGTCGAAGGTCTCGGTCACAATCTCTTCAGTATCGGTCAGTTCTGCGACAAGAATCTCGAGGTTACTTTCAAGGCTCAAAGGTGTAGCGTTCGAACTGAGGATGGTAAAGAAATACTTGCTGGAACGCGACGCACCAACCTCTATACGATTGACCTCTCGTCCTTGAAACCCGACAAGGAAGTCTGTTTGTTGTCCAAAGCATCTGCTGAACAAAACTGGCTATGGCACCGTCGTCTCTCGCACTTGAACTTCAAGAACATCAACAAGTTGGTGCTCGGTGGACATGTCAAAGGTATGCCAGATCTAAAGTTTGCAAAAGATCATCTGTGCGCTGCCTGCGAAAAGGGCAAGATGAAAAAGGCATCTCACAAGCCTAAAGTCGTTCCGAGTACTTCTCGGTCCCTTGAGCTAATCCACATGGACTTATGTGGACCGATGCGCGTTCAAAGCATAAATCACAAGAAGTATGTCCTGGTGATGGTTGACAATTTCTCTCGTTACACTTGGGTCCGATTTCTCCGTTCAAAGGACGAAACTCCCGAGTTAATAATCTCACTTCTGAAGAGCATTCAAGTAAGTCTCAATCAAGTAGTTCAGACCATCAGGACGGACAACGGCACTGAGTTCAAGAATCAAATACTCACCCGTTATCTCACTTCAGTGGGTATTTCACACACTTTCTCTGCCGCTCGTACTCCTCAGCAGAATGGGGTGGTAGAGCGTCGAAACAGAACTCTAGTTGAAGCAGCTCGCACGATGTTGTCTCATTCCGAGCTACCACTATTTCTTTGGGCAGAAGTCGTTGCTACTGCTTGCTATACTCAAAATCGGTCTATCATCAACAAGCGGTTAAACAAGACTCCGTACAAGATCATCAACAAGCGTATCCCGAACATCAACTACTTTCATGCCTTCGGGTGCACCTGCTTTATCTTAAATGATAAGGATGATCTTGGCAAATTCAGTCCCAAAGCGGATGAAGGAGTGTTTATCGGCTACTCTCAGCAAGCAAAAGCCTACCGTGTCTACAACAAACGGACGAAGACCGTCGTTGAGAGCGTAAACGTGACTTTTGACGAGGCCCCTGAAACGGTTTCTGAACATCTCAGTTCAGGACCCGCGCTTACTGGTGTGTTAGCTTCTGGACAATTCCGTTCGGAGGCTACATAATCTCCAGTGAATCCACATCATGCGTTTACGTCAAGATCACATCTTTCTGATTTGGATTTACTGTTTGAATTCTTTTATAATGACTTATTTAATGTTAAGTCTAATACTACGTCATGTGACAGGAATACTGCTCAAGCACCAGAAGTGACATAAGTCACTGGCCCTACCGACTCCGGTGGTCCATCCTCGCCTGGTGCTCCATCCTCTTCTGCCAATGATCAAGCTTCCCCGAGCTCAAGTGATAGCCACCCTCTTGCTCAAGTTCTTGATGACGGTGCTCTTGAACCGACTATTGTTTCCGTTCAATTTCCTGCACCGACTCCTGTTGGAGGTGCTCTCGAAGCTTCCTCTCCGGCAATCCCAGAACCTCCCATCATTTCATCTCCAGTTGAGTCGTCCTCTACTCCTAGTTCGACTCCCACTACGAAGCTTACACCTCACAGGCCATCATCCCTCGAGGCAGTTCAGGATTTACCCCCAGGTGGTCATGTGGATTCCGATACCTCCCATCAGACATATCAACCTCATCCACACACCACCAAGTGGACTCGAGCACACCCTCTTCATCAGATCATCGGTGATCCCTCCACACCAGTTCAAACTCGATCCACCACCGCTAATAACTGCTTATTTTCCTCGTTCCTCAGCCGTATCGAACCTTCCACTGTCTCTGAAGCACTGAATGATCCGGACTGGGTAATTGCTATGCAGGAGGAACTCAACCAGTTTGAGACCCTCAAAGTGTGGCGCCTAGTTCCCCGACCTAAGAACAAGACGGTGATAGGGACTAAATGGATCTTTAAGAACAAGAAGAACGAAAATGGCATCATTGTTCGGAACAAGGCGCGTCTAGTGGCTAAAGGATATCGCCAGCAAGAAGGAATTGATTACGATGAGACGTTTGCATCGGTGTCCCGCATTGAAGCGATCCGCATGTTCCTCGCCTACGCCGCTCACAAGAATTTCATTGTCTTTCAAATGGACGTGAAATCCGCGTTTCTCAACGGCGTGCTCAAGGAGGAATTTTATGTCTCGCAACCCTACGGCTTCGTGAGTACTGAAAATCCGCATTACGTCTACTTTCTGGACAAGGCCCTCTACGGTCTGAAGCAAGCACCACGAGCCTGGTATGATGCACTCTCATCCTTCTTAGTCAAGTCTGGCTTCTCAAAAGGTAAAATTGATACTACTTTATTTATTAAAAAAGAGAAGAATGATATCATTCTTGTACAAATTTATGTTGATGATATAATCTTTGGCTCCACGAACCCCAAGTATTGTCAGAACTTTTCTGCCTTAATGAGTAAACATTTTCAAATGAGCATGATGGGGCAAATGAATTTTTTCCTGGGTCTCCAAGTAAAACAACTACAAACAGGAATTTTCATTAATCAATCTAAGTACATCTCGGATATTCTTCGGAAATACCAGATGGAACAATCTTCATCTATGAAAACCCCCATGTCCACTACTCTAAAGCTTCACTCCGATCCTGACGGTAAGGATGTGAATGCTACTATTTATAGAGGTATGATTGGCTCTCTGATGTACTTGACGGCTAGTCGACCTGACATTATGTTTTCGACATTCTTATGTGCAAGATTTCAGTCAAAACCTAAAGAGTCTCACTTAGCTGCAGTTAAGCGAATTTTTCGATATTTAAAAGGTACTGCTGATCTTGGTTTGTGGTACCCAAAAGAGACAGGTTTTGAATTGACAGCCTACTCGGACGCTGACCACGCTGGCAACATGCTGGACCGGAAGAGCACGTCGGGTCATGTTCAGTTCTTGGGCGATCGTCTTGTCAGCTGGGCTTCCAAGAAGCAAAACTGCGTGTCCACCTCCACCGCCGAGGCGGAGTATGTAGCAGCCGCCAGTTGCTGCTCGCAAGTCATCTGGATGCGCACCCAGCTCAAAGATTATGGATTCAATTACTCCAGGATTCCCATCTACTGCGACTCGAAGAGCGCTATAGCCATATCAAGCAATCACGTCCAACACACAAAGACGAAGCATATTGATGTGCGCTATCACTTTATAAAAGATCACGTGGAAAAAGGTACAATCGAACTCTATTTTGTTAATTCAGAGCATCAGTTAGCAGACCTATTTACCAAAGCCTTGGACGAAAAACAATTTAATTACCTTGTGTCCAAGCTAGGTATGCTAAATCTGAAAGTTTGATCCGTTCACAGCTCTCTACGAGGTTCATTCAATAACGAATGACTGTGACAACTGCACCAGTGCATTGTCTCTGGTTGCTATTATCCACACTCCTTGGTTATTGCATTCTACTCGTTCAGCTCTGTGTTCGTTACGAACTTCTGTATCAACAAAGTAGATTTCATGTTTTTCTTTTCCCGCTTCTTTTATGTTCGTGTGTCTGCTTTTCGTGATTTTGTGTGCAGTTCATTTCTTTGTTCCTTCAAAAGTAAGTTGTTAGTGACGGATCTACAACCCGATACTGTGTTAAGGGGGAGCACTAGCGTCAGTTGGTTGGTAAGTTTCACGAGTCCTCCATTCGAGGGGGAGCAGGTAAGAGGGTTCTGTGTTTGGACCTCCTCCTGGTAATCATTCGAGGGGGAGCTAGTTTTTTTTCTCTCTCCTATTAGTTTTTTTTAAGCTATTTTTTTATATATCTCCGAAAACTAAAAAATATGTCTATTAAGGTTTGGTTTACTTTTATTTTTTCTTGTTTTGGTTTGTTTGGTTGGTTTGTCTCGGCCCAAAGTCTCGGCCCAATGTCCCCCCCCGGTCCAAGCCCAGCCTCGGCCCAAGCCCAAGTCATCTTCGGGGTTTATAAACCCCGGTCGAACAGGTTGTCGTCCTCATTCGATCGATATCAGACTTCTTTCTTCTCTCTCTCTCGCCCGAAATTGTTTTTCGATCGGTTCATCTATCGACCGAACCTTCGTCTTCTTCATCTTAAATCGATCAGGTAGGTTTCGATATGCTGTTCTTTAGGTTGCTTCGATCGATTGTAATCGTTCGTTTTTACGTTGTGTTCTTCAATCGCTCTGTAGTCGATTCATCTTCTCCGGGGGTATACTCCGATCTAGGGTTACACCCCGGTCGAAGACTCCCCCGGTCGAAGGATCCTCCGGTTGAATGATACCTTCGGTCGAGTATCTCCTCCGGTCTTAGAGTCCTCCGGTCTTAGCGACCTCCGGTCGGATACCTTCTCCGGTCGAAGACCCTATCCGGTCTTAGTGACCTCCGGTCGACGACCCTATCCGGTCTTAGTGACCTCCGGTCGAAGACCCCATCTGGTCTTAGTGACCTCCGGTCGTAGACCTTATCAGGTCTTAGTAACCTCCGGTCGAAGACCTTATCCGATCAAACATTGATCCGGTCTAAGTGACCTCCAGTCGGATGCCTTATCCGATCATGCACTTATCCGGTCATTGTAAAACCCCGGTTGAATCTTATCCGGTCAAATCCAATTTTTTTTTGGCTCTTATAGTTATATCTTTTAATATGTTGTTTATGAGGAAATTTTGGTTGGTTATATGTGATGGTGCAAGTCTATGCGCCTTGGTGACTGACCCTATGTCACGAGTAGGGTTTGCTCTTCCAATGTTTGGAGTTACTATCCGGTGTGACTTAAATCATGACCGTATAACTCCAACGGCTATTATCTTATTCCAAACCTGCGTACTAATCGATTCATTCTTCACAGGTACAATGGCACAAAACCAGCCACCAGCGATTGATCCAATCGCAGATGCGGAACTGATTCCCGAGGACCAGTTCCTTCCTCTTACTGCCAATAACTACCATCTCGATGTAACCCAACCTGCTATTCAATATCAGGTCATCATCGAGATACTCAGGGGACATCCAATCTCGTATGCTCTAACGGAAACTGCAACCGTACCAATCCTATACTTACAGCAGTTCTGGCATTCTCTCCATGTGTTAGAGGCCGATGGTGGATTTCATCTTGAAGGACGGATAGATCACACTCCTGTGCTTCTCACATGTGATCTCTTCCGACAATTTCTTCGGTTACCAACCGCAGGATCCGTAGCAGGCCGCGAAAACTTTGACCCCATGGTCACTGATGCTACACTGTGCACCGACCTTCTCTCTTTGGGTTACGGCGCAGAACTTCGCATTCCATCAACCTTCAACCGCAAACATCTATCGACGATATGGTACACGCTGTTCACATACATCAATCGGTGCCTTTCTCTTATTACGAAGGGCATTGATCAAACGAGCGCCCCGATTCTACGTATCTTTCACGCGGTGGCCTTCAATCGCCACGTGGACTTTGCCGACTTTCTCTGGTTTGAACTCATTCATAGAGTCCGTTCTACTGCATCTCGCCGGTCAAACTTCATTACATTCATGCGGTTCCTACAGATCGTTATCCGGAACTACATGAACCTGTATCCCGAAATACAGCGCCGCTCTACCCACCCGACGTGCCCACAACATCCAACTCGCAAGATTCCTTCCCGCGCTGATCCGGAAGGTGTTGTCGCCCGACAAATCCCAGTCGGGGTACTAGATCATGCTCGTCCCACGGCACTGAGTGTGATAGCTTATAGGCACACACACAATATTCCAGCTCCTATGGTCCGACCAGGACCGGCAGGACCTGCCCAGGGAGCAAGACCCGAGCGACGTGAGGGTCCGCGTCCACGAACGAGAGGCGGGAGCGTCCGGATAGCTGGGGTTTCCGGACAGGGTGTGTCGAGAGCTATTATCGTGAGGGGATCTGGCGTGGGCAGTGCCGTTGGAACGAGCCAGCCTAGTTCTTCAAGACAACCATCTTCGCCATCACCAACAGAGACTCAAATGGCAGAAGAGGCAACAGCTTCTGAATTCGTTCAAGTTCAGTCCTCTTCTGTCGCTGCTACTGAAGACACGGCAGCCCATTCCGACTCAGAGGAAACCCAAACTGCAGCATCGGCATCAAATGAAGAGTCATCTGACTCCGATGGTGACGATAATCAGCCCTCATCTGGAGCGATAAGGAGAGCGGAGGGAGTATTAGTTGAAAATCAAGAAGTGAGCTGGGTGAGGGAAAGGCGGAGTAAAATGCATTCCGAGAGTACACGAGTGACGGGACAACCATCTTCGGTTGTATCCCCCCTAGCCACGTCTAGCCAGGTAGCCACATCTGCTACCCAGTCTCATGTGTTGGGACAGGGTATTGAAGAAGCCGTCGTGGACCTAGCGGCGCACTTGCACGCCCAACCAAGCCACTCCACCATCTCTCAACAGATGGTGGTTTCACATTCTCACGGGGATTTAGCACATACGCTATCGGGCTCTCACTTGGAGGGTGCCGATATTGAAACAAGAGAACAGCTGCCCCCGTTCTCGCCATCTTTGTTTGCACGGAGTCTAGAGCCATTTGTGATTCATGCCATTCCTAGGACACAGGTTCCTTTTTCGGCTATCGCCGGTAGCCTAAGTGGCCCGGCCGGAACATCCATAGTAAACCCGCCTTCGGGTAGTTTACGAGGATTGGGTGGAAGTCCTACCACGGCTATCATCACGCCAACCGTGAACGTAGGCGGCTCGACTTCAACAGTCGTAGCTACAACGGGAAGTCTAAGTGACCCCGACGTTACCCCAACTGAGTTTGTCTCAAGGGAATACATGGACGACACCCTAAAGGTTGTCCAATCTATGATGAGGGAGGAGTTGGACAACATCAAACGCATGGTCAAAGGCAAAGGTCCTGCGACTGAGCCGGAGACCACACCTATTCCATCTTCTCTACCAGCCACGGATCTTTCCATTCCTGAACTCAAATCTATCCTTCTCGCCAAACTTATAGCTCAATCTCAAACCGAACCCACCCAGGATGCCGATTTGCTATCCCTACTTCGTTCTCAAACATCCACACCTACTCCACCTACACCCCAGCCTACTGTCTCTACCGAAGCCTTCCAGATCCAGCAAGCTATGCTTCAGTCACTTCAGCAAACCGTAGCTGTTTTGACTGAACGCCTTTCAGCAGTGGAGGATACCTGCCGTAGCCAGGCAGAACGGCTCAAGCGCCGACATGATGATCAGGATGATCCTGATCACCATGAGGGGGAGAAGCGCCAACGTCTATCTGAGCCGGAGACACATGTAGTGGAGTCAGAACAGGTTGAACAGGGTACGGGTTCGGGTACAAGAATAGAGGGACAGAGACAGGAACAGGAACGAGAACCGGTGACAGACTTGATACTATACGATTATCCAACGGTTGAAAAGCCTGAGGAAGTTGAAGATGGTTCTCCGATAGTTCCTGAAGAATGGGCAATAATACTAGATCCGTATGAAGTGACGGACACGACAGAAGAATGTGCCAATACTGAAAGAGCTCTGGTGGTTATGCAAGAAGAAATTGATGAAATACTGCATCCAGATGATCAGTCTTCTGCCGTGATTCCTTTATTGACCTATCCAGTTAATCACCCTGAATTTTCTTCTACAGTTTTTCCCGAGAGATATCCTCCAGCTTCACCAGTTAGAGAACCAGTTAGTACTACTCCAGTTCGTCCATCCAAGTGGGAAAGAGTCCGAATAAAAGTTCCTTTCCTCGAAGAAAGCCAGAAAAAGATCTTTGCCCACTGGATCAGAAAGTATGATGAAGTTGTTATACATGGTTTACAGTCAGTGAAAAACAAAGATAAACAGTGTGAACTTGTGTTCGTGTACAGAAAGTTCCAGCACAAGTACTCTAAGACGAAGCTCAGGATTGTATCAGTTGATAAGATTATACCTGCCTACTTTATGAAGGTCAAGTATACGGACTTTATGGTTACTAGAGAAGATGGTCAACAATACTGCTTTTCTGATGCTGATTTTCCATGTCTGGAGCCACAAGATCTGCTGTACATTCTACTTGACTTAAAGACCAGAACTTTCAGACCCGTAGAAGTCATTGATGCACTAGAAACAGTGAAAAGATACATGAAGTGTGCAATGAAACTTGCTTCGGTGGAAGATTTTCAGATTGGGTTAGAGAGTGATCAACCGAAGATTAATTTGTTCAAGCCTGATCTGGGTGTTCCGTCTGATGCTCTAAATGTACATGCGTTCACAGTTATAAAGATTCCAGAGTTTGGTATGTCATATGTGAACAACAACGGTGTTCTACGCTTTATCCGTTTTGATCAGATTGCCAGATTTTGTGATGGTACGTCGATGCTTTTGAAAGACAAGTTGAAGCGTGTGCTGAGACTAGATGAAAAAGGAGTTCAGTTACTGGATTCTTCTTACAAAGCACTTGTTCTTAAAGCACTGGGTGTAATTGAAGAGCGACTGGAGTACAGGACTCAGATTCGATATTTCGAGATCAGCTTTGGTTTTCGGAAAATTTTTGTTCCTAACTGGCGTGACTATCAACTTCTATTTAAAGGGGGAGATTGTTAGGGCTACTTTGTTAGTTAAATAGAAGTTCAGGGTAAATTATGTCAAGTTATTAAAGTTGTAAGCTTGTTGGGCCTTAAAGCCCATAAGCCCATTAGGCCTGCGAGCCTGCATATTTAAAGTTGTTTTTATTTCATTTGTTAGCTAGAGAAATTCATTATTCAGTTTTCTAGTCATTAAGTTTACATACCCTTATCAGAAATACTCTCTGTAAACCTTAACCCTTTGAAGTTATATCAATCATATGACTAGTTGTTGTGACCTATAATCTGTTCATCATTATTCATTATTGTTTGTGATTGCACTGCACTGGGATCTACAGTATGGCTCCTCCCAAAAGTAGTGTCTCACATCGGCAAAAAATTTACGCCTTTGATGTGAGCTTAGACCGTGAGAAACCACACCGTTTGCCAAAAAGTTCACTACGTCCGCATACCATGGGTCGGATACCCCTATGGCATACAGATGTTCATCTGGGAAGTATTCATTTATCGGCACCACATCTTCTCTCTCCAGTCCCTCCAACCTTGATAAATGGTCCACAACAAGGTTTTTCGTCCCCTTCTTGTCCACTATCTCGATGTCAAATTCCTGCAAAAGTAAAATCCAACGGATTAGTCTTGGTTTTGCATCCTTTTTTGACATAAGATATTTAAGAGCTGAATGATCAGTGTAAATAATGACTTTGAATCCAACAAGATATGATCTAAAATTTTCACATGCAAAAATTACGGCTAGCAATTCCTTTTCCGTGGTGGCATAATTGATTTGTGCCTCGTCCAAGGTTTTGCTAGCATAGTATATTGCATGGAGTTTCTTATCCTTTCGTTGGCCCAAAACGGCCCCCACGGCTAAGTCACTAGCATCATACATGTCTTCGAAGGGTAAGGTCCAATCCGGTGGGGTGAGAATTGGTGCGGATGTGAGTTCTTTCTTGAGCCTATCATAGAGTACTTCACAGCTTTCCGTGAACTCAAACTTTGCATCCTTGAAGAGCAACTCGGAGAGGGGCTTGGCAATCTTGGAAAAATCTTTGATGAAACGACGATAAAACCCCGCATGACCCAAAAAGCTACGAATCCCCTTCACAGAAGTCGGATATGGAAGTTTATCAATTACTTCAATCTTTGCCTTATCGACTTCGATACCCATGGTTTACACCTTGTGGTCCAATACGATTCCTTCTGTCACCATGAAGTGACATTTCTCCCAATTCAAGACCAAGTCGGTGTCTTGACATCTCTTGAGGACCATCTTGAGATTTGCTAAACAAGCGTCATAAGAGTCCCCAAAAATAGAGAAGTCATCCATGAATATCTCCATCGTCTTTTCTATCATATCGGATAAGATAGCCATCATGCATCGTTGAAATGTGGCGGGCGCGTTGCATAATCCGAAGGGCATACGACAATAGGCAAATGTGTCGTATGGACAAGTAAACATCGTCTTTTCTTGATCTTCGAGGGCAATCGGGATTTGGTTATAACCCGAATATCCAACAAGAAAGCAATAATAAGCGTGCCCGGTCAATCTCTCCAACATTTGGTCAATAAACGGCAAAGGGAAGTGATCTTTCCTTGTGGCGTTGTTGAGTTTACGATAGTCAATGCAAACTCTCCAACCGGTAACCGTTCTCGTCGAGATCAATTCATTCTTGTCGTTCTTCACCACGTTTACCCCACCTTTCTTTGGAACAACTTGAAGGGGATAGTCTAAGGACTATCAGAAATTGAATATATAATCCCTGCGTCAAGAAGCTTCATCACCTCCTTCCTCACCACCTCCTTCATATTAGGGTTCAATCTTCTTTGGTGCTCAACGGATGGTCTATATCCATCCTCCATCTTGATCCGGTGCATGCAAAAGGAAGGGCTCAATCCCTTCAAATCGGCAATTGTCCACCCGATAGCGGATTGGTGCTCCCTTAAAACCCGAAGCAACTTTTATTTTTCCAACTTACTTAGTTGTGATGAAATGATCACAGGCAATGTAGAATTTGCCCCTAAGTAAGCGTACTCTAAATAAGGCGGTAATGGCTTGAGCTCTAGTTGTGGAGGCACTTCTGCCGACGGTTGGGGTTTGACATTTTGAGATCCCAACTCTTCAAACTGTTGGTGCCTTGAGAATTTCCGGAAAGGGGTGGCTTCCAATTGCATCACACATTCTATGCCCTCATCTTCATCACTTTCTTCTTCATGACAACCATTTACCAACACATTCCCCATCTCATCATCGGTGGCTTTCCTGTCAAATGCCTCTTGTACCACTCGGTCAATAACGTCCACACTAAAACAAGCATTCACATCGTTTTTGCTTCGTGTACAATTGAATACATTGAAAACGACTTCTTCATCTCCCACCCGCAATGTCAATTTCCCACCTTGGACGTCAATTAATGCCCCTCCGGTTGCTAAGAAGGGTCTTCCAAGAATTAGAGGTACATCGACGTCCTCTTCCATATCCAAAACAACAAAGTCCACGGGGAAGTAAAATTTCCCAACTTTGGTTAGGACATCTTCAATGATACCATGTGGGTGTTTGATGGAACGATCCGCCATTTGCAGTGTGACCCGTGTTGACTTGATTTCACCAAGACCAAGCTTCCTGAAAATAGATAAAGGCATAAGATTAATACTTGCACCTAAATCACATAAGGCTTTACCAAACTCAAAATCACCAATATGAATAGGAATAGTAAAACTCCCTTGATCCTTAAGCTTGGGTGGAAGCTTGTTTTGGATGATGGCACTACATTCTTTCGTGACTGCAACGGTGGCATGCTCTTCAATCTTTCTCTTGTTGGACAAAATGTCCTTCAAGAACTTTGCATAAGAGGGCATTTGAGCTAATGCATCCGCGAAAGGAATATTGATTTGTAACTTTTTAAAGACCTCCAAGAATTTAGCAAATTGTTGTTGGTCCTTGTATTCCTTGAGTCGGTTGGAAAATGGTATTGATGGTTTGTATGCTTTCACAATCGCTTTAATTGTGGCCACATTTTGCTCATTACTTTGTATGACCGCCTTGATAGTTGCACCTTGTTCACCAATCACCGTATTCATCTTTGATAGACATGTCATCATCATCTCCTCTAACCCCGACTTCTTTTCGCTTGAAGATCCCTCCCCATCGTTTCTCATGTTTTGGTTTCCTTGATGATGGAAACCGGGAAGTTTAAAATTCCGGGATGAAGAAGAAAATTGATGTTGTGCTTGGGCTTGTTGTGATTGATTTTGATGTTTTTGTGACTGACTCATATCACCCCTATATTGATCCCCTTGGTTTTGTTGATTTGACCAAGAGAAGTTAGGGTGATTCCTCCAACCCGGATTATATGTATTCGAGAAAGGGTTGTTGGGTTGTCGGTTGGATTGGTTTTGCATGTAGTTCACTTGCTCAACCTCATATGCCTCCAATAAAGTCACAATTCGGCACTCTTCGGTAGAGTGAGAATCTCCACATAACTGACATGTTACATTGACAACCGCCTTCACCGCCATGTTCCTTAGTTGATCCGTTAGCCCGGAAATTTGGGCTTTCAAAAAGGAGATCTCGGATGAGTCTTGTGAGCTAGATCCGATTGGCCTTCTTAGTTGGCCATTCCTTTCGGAATGCCATTGATAGTTGTTGTCGGCCATTTCGCATATCAAAGCATAGGCATCGTCATAAGATTTTGACATAAGGAGGTGAAGAAGAATGCAAAGGTATTGAACTTACCCACACTAGATAATGATTTCCACCTTCAAAGTTTGATTGATTGTGGTGGGGGTGGCTGATTTTCGGCCAAGAGAGTTGAGAGGTTCAAAATGTGGAAATGATGGTTGCAAAAATGAAGGGTTAGCGGGTTTAATAATGAGTATTGGGAAGGGGGAGAGAGAGATGGCCGAAATTCTCTCTCTATTTTTTTTAGCTAATAAATATAGTATTTAATAATATATTATGTAGTTTTTATAAAAAGATTTATTTAAAGGTAGGTAAATCCTCATTTCTCTACTTAAATTTTTGGTTTGAATAATTAATGTTTAAAATTTATATTTGAGTAAGTAAATTTTTGTATTTATTCCTCTTATTATTATTATTGATATAATAAAATGTTAATTGCTCCAATTGGCATTTTATAAGATAACTTAAACGGTTACGTGCGGTAACAAGATTTTCTAAGCACACTGTCGAGATTTTTAGGAAACTAAAACCTTAGTCATCATACTTAAGTCATCATGAGTTATTTCTACATCTTAGGACATGTATTACGCTACTCAGTTGCTAAATGTTTTGGTTGACGGATGTCACATAATCTTGCTAGTTGAGTTCTTCCGAGATCACCTTGCTTACATTTGTGCGTCTTTCATAATGTGGTTCATGCTCATCTCGATGTTCCTTGTACTTAAACTCCATTAGCATGAACAAATGTGTTATAGCCTAATTTCATGTGTACCGAGAGCATCCATTAAGGTAGGGTTGAGGCGAGATCCTCTCTAAGTTTGTTGAACCTAGGTTGAAGTCAATGCAGTTTGGTCATCTGCAGTTTAGTCCCCAGTGAGTAGGGGTGTTGCGGTCCGTTTTGGGTGGTTTAACCCCTCAGACTACAAACCAAACCGCAAGTGGCGGTTTATTAAAATTTCAAACCGAGCGGTTTGACATCAAGTGCCCAAACCGGTCAAACCGGACCACGGTTTTGGCGGTTTGGTCCGACCGGTTTAGGCGGTTTGGGCCTTTTATGGGCTTTAAAGTTTAAACTTAAAAACTCATATGTAATTTCGAATTTTAAAGCTTCATTGGCTTGAGTTCATTTGAAATAAACAAAGTCCACAAACAAAATTAACAAAGTCCACAAAAAAAAGTAAACAAATATCCCAACAAAACACTAAAATTCAAAATCCACAAAAAAGGTGAACACAGTGAGTCGACCGATGTTAGTGAATAGTAGGTTGGGGCTTTCAAGTTTCAAATGTCAAGTTTCAAGTTTCAAGTTTCAAATGTCATATATATATATATATATATATATATGTATTTGGCGGTCGGTTTGGTCCAAACCGCCCAAAAAAACCTCCAGACCGCAGACCGGACCGGACCGTCCGGTTTGGCAATTTTTCAGCCCAGACCGGACCGCCAGACCGCTCAAACCGCCAAAAACGATCCGGTTTGACTTGGTTCGACCGTTTTGAGTGGTCCGACGGTTTTTTTGAACACCCCTACCAGTGAGTATTAACACTTTGATATGTATAACTTAATTTCTCAACTTGTACCGGTCCATTTTTAGAACTAGTATGTCAATTTTCATTGTTGTATCACCGACAATCTTGTTATGCAAATTTCCTTCTTGTAGTTGTAGTTTATCGTTGTCTTGCTTGGGGACAAGCAACGCTTGGTTTGGGGTTGTTGATAATGTCAGAAATTGACATCATTTATACACTAAACCAGGTGGAAACTACATGATCCTAAGTGAGATGGTGGTAAAACTAATGGGTTTTTGGAGGAAAAGTACACGTCAACTCAAGATGCGAAGAAGAAGATAAACGCAAGATAAAAACAGTCTGGATTGCCAATTGGAGAGGCCATTTTAATTGCTGATGGAAAATAGTGAGAAATGAAAGACTTGTGTGCAAACAGTGTTCCACGCGGCTAAGCCACGGCTTACCCTGGCCACGCGAGTTAGGGCAACATGGGCGACTTATGACGCGACCCCAACTCGCACCACAAGTCGCGACAACCACTAGAACAGTCTTAATGGACTGTTTCAGCTAAGGTTGAGGCTAGGTAATTTTCGAATTAGAACGGCGGCGACTGGAGACAACTTGGGAGGAGCAAAAGTTAGGTGAAACGACAGAAAAAGGTGGGGAGACTTGGTGGAAACGGATCCTCGATCTTGTTACAATCTTTTGTTGCAAGATTTAATATCTCGGGAGTGTTTATATCTTTCGAAGCATTCTTCATTTCAGAACAATGTTTAGATCTATGTTCATTCCATTTCCAGTTTTCATTTACGTTTACCCCAACATGAGCTAATCATCTCAAGTTGGGGGTTGGATGATTATTTGTTGATGTTTTTATCCAAACTTGTGATTGGGATTTGTAAACTTTGTTGAATTATTATCAATGAAGCATATGACATGTTTTTAATGTAATTCCCTCGGTCTGATCGGCTGATTGAATATCTCTTGATTATCTTGCTATTTGAGAAAAGTGTAGGATGGTTAGAAGTGGTTGTTGTATGCCTATGGTGTGATTTGGATAGAGATATACCAATTCCACCATAGATGTTTTAATCCAGTTTTTATAAGCAAATTGACTTGAATATTGAGATCGAAAGATAAAAATTCATTGTTAATTGTCATTATTGTTATAACTTGAGAAAGTGTAACAATTATCCTTGAGATTAATTTCATTGAATCTTATAACAAAATGGACAACCTTCACATCTAAAGTAAAGATAAACCAAATATGAATCCAACCCCCAAATTTCTTATCAGCAGTTAATCACTCAAAGCCTTCAAAGTTTTCTTGAAGTCAACGTATTTTAATTCTTTTGCAAAACTCTAAACAAATCAAAATTCTGCAGTCTAGTTAATAATTGATATAGCTATTGTGGTACTTAATACCAAGTTCCTACGGTTCAATACTCGTACTTACGTACGTATTACTTGATAAGGCACCGTACACTTGTAGTCCGTTTAAGGAGGGTGTAAACCTGACCTATCAAAGTCTGATTTTGAATCAGTTAGACTGTTTGTTTTTGTCTGCTGACAAACATCTGAACGTATATATATATATATATATATATATATATATATATATATATATATATATTGGTATAAATTTCATTAAAAAAATCAAGTATGTCCTGAATAGAAAAAGAAAAACAAAAAGAGGTTGGATCGAGAAGGGACTGTTTAGAGAATGGATCGAGAAGGGTAAGGGGATGGATCGAGAAAGAGCTGTTTAGAGAATGGATGAGATGAAACCACACGTTTTCATAATCGATGATGAAACCACGACTTCTAGGTTCCATGGCCAACGATGAAACCACAAGATTTCAGAGAAAAAAGAGGGAAAACGATAAATTAAAGGAAGAGGGACGAGCCTGATGGAGATCGACGGGAGAATCTTGGCAGAGAATGGATGCAATGAAGGTCTGGAGGCGATGGAGGTATGGGATCGATGAGGGAAAGGATGCGATGAAGGTCTATGGGCTGACGTCTAAGCGAATCAGAGGTTAGAGCACCACTCTTTTGTTTAGATGTTATTTAGACATAAGAGCCTCTGAAATTTAATAAAAAACAAACAGTCTGAAATACAAAATGTTTGACCGAATCAAAGATAAGTGATAAATAAGAGCTGAAATCTAAAAAAACAAACAAGACCTAAATGTTTATGAAGTAAATATTTACCGACTCATTTTACCTTATTGGATGAACATGATAAAGATTAGCAATATTATCCGGTAGTAGCGATGACCAGGACCGAGTCTTAACGGGTAAGTGCTTACCGGATAAAAATGTTGCATATAAGATATCTTTTGAGTGAACTAAATTCTTACCTGATAAGTGCTAATTACCACATAAAAATATTGCATAAACTTGTTTTTAACCATCAAAAATTACATGCATGCAAGCTAAGCAAAGTTATTGTTGATCCAAGCTCTCTGAGTGATTTGATAACGACCCTCTTTTATACTTAGGGAAAATTACGTTTAATATGTATTAGTGTTTCACCATCAGCGATCAGACTGAGTCTGTTCAGTTATCGCTGATAGTCTTTCTTACAAACATTCATATGTATTAGTGTTTCACTATCAGTGATCAGACTGAGTCTGTTCAGTTATCGTTGATAGTTCTGATGTAAACAGTAACGTAATCCCTGAAGACAAGTCTCGCGTAAACATATGTTCATAGCTGAATCGAAGACGAAACCACTGAACAAAGAGAAGTCTACTAGTGACCTGATACGGATATTAGTGAATCAAAGACAACCCTACTTATACGCGAAAAAACATGAGGAAAAGCTTCAGCGATAGCTGAACCTCTATATATCTCTGAAGAAAAAGATATTCAGCGATCAATCGATCACAAAGCTTATGCCTCAAGTTTCCTTTTGTCTTACCTTGCACAACCAGTACGATGTGTCAAAACGGACATATCTCTGCCACAAATCGTACAACAACTCTGTCAACTACACTGTTCATGATACGGCCGAAAGCATGTCTCCCAAAAGTCAGACTACCAAAGTCAATCACTGAATGACACGTGTAAAATATCCTGCCATGCATTTAATGCATAGGGTATAAATAGAAAGATCACCTCTCCATCTGAAGAAGAATCTTATAAAAGATTCTAAAGACTCTAAAAGCACTCCTGTTGTTTTAGTCTCCTCAGAAATAATTCCATCTCAGCGATCTACTCTCACTATCACTTAGTTAGATTCTGAATCTGGGGATCTATCAGACCCTGATCTTTCAGAGTTTGATGACTCCTTAGCACTCTTTTAAGAGATTTGCAAGAAAGAGCAATTTCAAAAGAAATAAGCCTCTCTCTATCACTGACAAGCCAAAATCAACCCATGTTGATAAGGCTTCTGTTACTTGCTATAACTGTGAAAAGATTGGACACTTTGCAAGTGAGTGCAGGTCAAAGAAAGTCTTCAAACCTTCTACCTCAAGAAGATCCAGCAATGACAAATACCTAAAGCTGAAAAACAAATATCAAAAGCTGAAAAGCTACAAGCGAAAAGGTAAAGGTCTCATTGCTGAAGAACATAACTGGGTTGAATCAGAAGAATCAAGTTCTGATGAATAAGTCGCTAATCTTTGCCTCATGGCTGAGATTAAAGAAGAAGTGGAAGAACCAGCTGAAACTTCTATGAGCTATATATCATCTCAGGTATCTATCTTTACTAATCCCTCTCTACCTGAAGCTGAGAGAAGTCGCGTTGTTGATGTGCTGACTATTGATCTTTATAATGCCCACTTGTTGGTCCCGGAGGTGCTTAACAAGTTTGTAGAAGGGGGGGGGTTGAATACAAACACAGAAACTAAAGTTTAATAAATCGTTTATTGATAAATCAAATACAATTTACAAGTTTGTTGCGGAATAAGATTAAGACATACTCAATCTAAACAAACTTAAGAAACACTAAGATGGTTGCACAAGAATATAGAGAAAGGGGGTTTTAGAAGTATAGAAAACAAGGGTTTCTATATTGGTTCAAGAATATAGCACACCTTTAGATGGAGAGGTGATCTTTCTATTTATACCCTATGCATTAAATGCATGGCAGGGTACTTTACACGTGTCATTCAGTGATTGGCTTTGGTAGTCTGACTTTTGGGAGACATGCTTTCGGCCGTATCATGAACAGTGTAGTTGACAGAGTTGTTGTACGATTTATGGCAGAGATATGTCCGTTCTGACACATCGTACTGGTTGTGCAAGGTAAGACAAAAGGAAACTTGAGGCATAAGCTTTGTGATCGATTGATCGCTAAATATCTCTTTCTTCAGAGATATATAGAGGTTCAGCTATCGCTGAAGCTTTTCCTCATGTTCCTTCGCGTATAAGTAGAGTTGTCTTTGCTTCACTGATATCTGCATCAGGTCACTAGTAGACTTCTCTTTGTTCAGTGGCTTCGTCTTCGATTCAGCTATGAACCTATGTTTACACGAGACTTGTCTTCAGGGATTATGTTACTGTTTACATCAGAACTATCAGCGATAACTGAACAGACTCAGTCTGATCACTGATAGTGTAACACTAATACATATGAATGTTTGTAAGAAAGGCTATCAGCGATAACTGAACAGACTCAGTCTGATCGCTGATGGTGAAACATTAATACATATTAAACGTAATTTTCACTAAGTATAAAAGAGGGTCGTTATCAAATCACTGAGAGAGTTTGGATCAACAATCTCCCCCTATTTGATAATGACAAAGTAACCGAAGAAAATTACTTTAAAGTTCAAAATAAGGAATAATCAGGACTCATAAAATACACGTCCCAATTACTATTTTGAGGGATCTTTTACAGTACTGATGGAGTTAAGTACATCACTGAAATTTTCATTAATTCAGAGAAAGAATTACAAGATATGAAAATTATAAGTACAAGTGAAGAACTAACTACTGTAAGTTTAACTAATAGATTACAAGAAATAAGAAACTAATCCATCAATTATCTAAAGAAGGCTTGAGAGGATTGATCATATACTCAGGTATTTCTTCTCCTTTTTGCCTTCGATCTGAAGTTCTTGAGAAATGATTGCTTTGATCGATTCAGCAGAGGGAGAGAAGTCACACCATAAGCACAATAGATCCTTGAGATAACTGAGGGGACAGATAGGAATTTCAGAGACTCTCTGAAATCTGAGTTCTTCCTCATCATCTCTGAAGAAGATTCCAAAAGGTTCTTTAAGTACTTGTCCTGCAACATATGGTCCACAGGGGGCAGAGATAGATCGAGAACTGAAAGATCAGGAGGAGGACCGAACAGAGGTTCTCTTGAGAATTTGATCGAAGTTTCATTTCTTATCACTGCGACATTCTCAGACGAGGAGGAGACAGGCTTCCTTTTGAATTGCCTTGGTTTGGAAGGAAGAGCAGATGGTACTTTCAACACAGTGGAGACTCTATTGATGAGGGCTTCTAAGATGCCTTCGACATACCCTCTGCTGGTTGATTTGGATTTCTTCAGCTCTTCTTTAAACTCTAGCCATTCCATATAACCAAAGGTTTCCAGCTTTGACAAGAACATGGCCTTGCAGCTTCCATCCTCTCTGGTAATTTCCATAGTGACAGAAACTCGATCCTTCTTCTTTTTCGCAGAGATAGTAACAGCTATGATCTTCATTGGGTCAGAGCGATAGTCGATTTTGCTTTTACACCATTCGACTGAGCTATCGCTGACCCTTTGTTCTTTTGAGCGCTCCTCTTCAATCTCTTTCAAAAGAGCAGCCTGGACTTCAACTGGTTTCTTCTTTAGCTTTTTGTCTTTGACTTGAGAGGACTGAATCTTGAGAGCAAGAGATGCATCTCTTTGGCAATCAGCTATCAGCTTCTCAGTCCTGACAGATTCTTCGATTTCAGCTTCAGTCAGGAACTCTAGATCTGATGATTGAGAGGGGATCTTCAGTCGTTGATTCTCTAGATGAGAAATCATCTTTGTTCGTCTCTTCATCTCTTCCTCTGACCAGTGAGATGGTCTAGAGGGCCTCCCTGAATGTTGCAGGGACTCTTCTTCCTCATCTTCTTCATCAATCTCTCTTACAGAGATTGGGATTATTTGATCATCAGCTATAGCAGCTGGGATTATTTAGATCACCTCTCCATCTGAAGGTGTGCTTTATTCTTGAACCAATATAGAAACCCTTGTTTTCTATACTTCTAAAACCCCCTTTCTCTATATTCTTGTGCAACCATCTTAGTGTTTCTTAAGTTTGTTTAGATTGAGTCTGTCTTAATCTTATTCCGCAACAAACTTGTAAATTGTATTTGATTTATCAATAAACAATTTATTAAACTTTAATTTATGTGTTTGTATTCAACCCCCCCTTCTACAAACTTGTTAAAGCACCTCCGGGACCAACAAGTGGTATCAGAGCAGACTGTTTAATCTGATAAACAAGATCTTGCTTTATTCTCTTCTTTGTTATTCTCAAATGGCACTTAACACAAACACTAACTACTATGATAATGGTTCTCTTTCTAAACCTCCTCGATTTAGCAGAGATAACTTTTCTCTATGGAAAAATCGAATGATGCTATTTCTTGAAGGTGCAGATCCTACTATACCTGAGTATATAGAAATTGGACCCTATGAACCTGTCAGAATTATAGTTGCAGTTCCAGCTACTGCCACCACTCCTGTTGTCCCTGAACGCTATGTAGTTAAGGAGATAAGACAGTGGAGTGATGAAGACAAAAAGAAGGTTGGCATAGATGCAAGGGCAAAAACCATTATCTCAATAGCTTTACCTGATGAAGTTTTCCATTCCATCATGCATCTTAAAACTTCTAAATAAATGTGAGAAACCATTTGTGTTCAATACGAAGGCACCACTGAAATCCAAAAGACTCGAAAGATTAACTTGGTAAGACAGTATGAAAGTTTCATCCCTGGTAAGAATGAATCTCTCTGACGTTCATCAGCGGTTTAACTGCTTAATCATTGACCTAAGAACCGTTGGTAGGACCTATTCAAATTTTGAGGTCCTAACAAAATTCTTAGAATGTCTTCCTGAATGCTGGGACAGTTATTCAATATATCTTAAGCTGACAAAAGACTTAAATTCTCTTTCACTCACCACCTTATATGGAATATTGCTTAACTATGAGCAATCAAACCTTCTGAAGAAGAATCTTATAAAAGATTCTAAAGACTCCAAAAGCACTCCTGTTGCTTTAGTCTCCTCAGAAATAATTCCATCTCAGCAATCTACTCTCACTATCACTGAGTTAGATTCTGAATCTGAGGATCTATCAGACCCTGATCTTTCAGAGTTTGATGACTCCTTAGCACTCTTTTAAGAGATTTGCAAGAAAGAGCAATTTCAAAAGAAATAAGCCTCTCTCTATCACTGACAAGCCAAAATCAACCCCTGTTGATAAGGCTTCTGCTACTTGCTATAACTGTGAAAAGATTGGACACTTTGCAAGTGAGTGCAGGTCAAAGAAAGTCTTCAAAACTTCTACCTCAAGAAGATCCAGCGATGACAAATACCTAAAGCTGAAAGACAAATATCAAAAGTTGAAAAGCTACAAGCGAAAAGGTAAAGGTCTCATTGTTGAAGAACATGACTGGGCTGAATCAGAAGAATCAAGTTATGATGAAGAAGTCGCTAATTTTTGCCTCATGGCTGAGATTAAAGAAGAAGTGGAAGAACCAGCTGAAACTTCTATGAGCTATATATCATCTCAGGTATCTATCTCTACTAATCCCTCTCTACCTGAAGCTTAGAGAAGTCGTGTTGTTGATGTGCTGACTATTGATATGGACTCTACTACCACTGAAAACTTATGTTTTCTTTCTAAAGCCTCTTCTGATGTCAATTGGCTATGGCACAAAAGGCTTTCTCATCTAAATTTCAAAAGCCTGAATTCTCTCTCTTCTAAGGAACTGGTTTCAGGTCTTCCTCAGCACTCATATGCTAAAGAGTCTCTCTGTTCGGCATGTGAAAAGGGAAAACAGACAAAAGCTAGTTTCAAGTCTAAACAAGTTTACTAGGGATGGCAGAAAACCCCGAACCCGACGGGGAAACCCAAAACCCGGTTCAGTTCGGGTCGGGTCGGGTTAGACAATTTCGGGTCGGGTCGGGGAACGGGGAAAAATTCGGGGATTTGATCGGGTTCGAGTTCGGTATCGGGGCAAGACATCCCCGCCCCGCCCCGCCCCGATATATATATATATATATATATATATATATATATATATATTAATAATTTTATATATATATATATATATTATATATAATTTTAGAGATTAGGTTATGTTTTAATTTATTAGGTTCTTCTCACTCAGACTTCAGTTTCACGAGTTCAGCAGCCGCCTCCAACACTCGTTACTCCATCTCCAAGAGGACCAAGATCCATAATCGATTCGAGCAAGGTGAGTTGACGAGTTCACTGTTCACGTCTTCAGTTCTCCCTCCGACGAGTTCGACTGTTCGAGTTCGACTTCACGAGTTCATTGTTCACGAGATTCGAGTTCGACTTCACGACTCAAGAGCAGGTAGCCAGGTATTATTCACTCTCCACTCTCGAATCTCCACTCTGTCGAAAGCCGAATCAGGTATGTCTGTCGATTTGGGCATTTGTCTAATCGATTTGGCATTTTGGGTTTTGGCTAATCTCGAATCAGGTATATCTGATCGAGGTTAGATGTGGTCAGATTCACCTGAGGTTGTGATAAAGCTAATACACGATTCAAAGTATGGTAGGTAGTGGTAAGAAATTTATGTACACTTCCGTTTTTGGTAACACAATAGTTATTTTCCCCATATTTACACAGATTTTAGATCTAAAATATCATCATAAGTCACATGTACACTTAAATTCGGATATTCATCATGATAATTTAAAGAATAAATATTTAAGTTATGATAATGCCATTAAGTTGAACCAGTACCATAATTTGTTGTTGAACTTGAAGATATACATGTAAGTAAAATAGAGAAGTGTAATTGGCAATTTGGCATACATCATTATTGTAAGACAAACAAACAATATTGTTATCATCAAATTCAATTTTATTATAATGTAAATCTTCAAATTCTGGATTATGTTGTTTCCTATTGCCTTTTGAATAACAATATGGCACCATTATAAGAAATGCTACTTATTATATCACCAAATATTCCTTAAATTTAAAACCTAAAATATAACACATTCAACTACAAATTGTGAAATCTCGACTAAGGAAGGACTAAGTTACTGCCACATCTCAATTTTCTAATGTTCGGTCCCAATTATGTAGTACAACGACTACTCTTATATTACCACCATGCAAGTTCAAAAATATAGACGGTAAATCGACTTTAACATTCACATTTGTATTACCTTTGTGCAGATTCGCAAACTGTTGTTTAGCCAGGTTGCTGCTTAGCAGGTACACAATATGTAGTTGAATGATTGACAACAAGAGATGCACAAAAAAGACATTTTTGTTCGTTCACACCCCTTTCTTGGGTTTCTTGGTTCGCACCACTTTCGTTGCGGTCGTTTGAGTTTTTATTTTCTTATGGCTTTGGTTCTCTTTTTGTTTTTTATCTGCTAGTTGTTGTTTTGTTTTCCTGATGGGTCTTGGGGTGTTTTCTTTTCTCGCAGATCCCTCTTAATTCTATATACCTTTTTTGTAATTCCTTCTTAAAAAAATAAAATTATCAAATTATCAATACACTCGTAAGTGGTGGTTATACATTCATTACTTTGTTATGGCGCTATCAAGACACAATTGTAAATTTGTAATATGTTTTTTTCCATTTCAGGTCAAATGAAATCACAAGCTGATAAATCTACGTCAAACCCTACTACTCCTCTAGGAAGCAGTCAAGGGGTAAAAGATTCTAATGAACCACCCCCATCTAACTCTACTACCCAATGCAAAACAAACCCCGGTGATGCTTTAGATGATGGTGAAAAGTCCGGTGGTAAAAGGAAAAGATCTGTTGCATGGAACCATTTTAAAAAGTTGAAAGTGAATGGTGAAGATAAGGCGGAATGCAACTATTGTGAGAAAAGACTAGGAGCAAATAGCAAAAACGGCACAAAGCATCTACTAGATCATTTTGAACGTTGTCCAAGACGAACGGTTAGAGATATACGACAAAGCATCTTGGTTAAGGAGCAAAAGAAAGTTGACGGTAGTTCATTGTATCTATCCAACTACACATTTAATGCAGACACTTCAAGGAGAGATCTCGCGGAAATGATTATTGTGCATGAGTATCCTCTTACAATGGTGGAGCATCATGGTTTTAGAAAGTTTGTTGGAGGCCTTCAACCTTTGTTTAAGGTTCCATGTCGAAATACCGTCAAGAGCGACATTTTAAAGATTTATGACTTTGAAAGGCTAAAAACAATGAAGTTATTGGGGAGGAACACAAGTAGGGTAGCAATAACTACGGATATGTGGACAGCTAGCCATCAAAGAAAAGGGTTTATGGCCATCACTGCACACTTTATAGATGAGTTTTGGAACTTGCAAAGCCGAATCATGAGGTATAACATAAATATTTTACAGGTCTAATATAATTGTAGTTTAATTGTATTATTTACACTTATATTCGCATAAAGTTAGTTTAAATGTTTTTTTACACTTATATCAATAGGTTTATTTATGTGCCTGCACCACATACAACTGATGTTCTAGCGGAGATGCTTTATGATAGTTTATGTGATTGGAATCTCGATAGAAAATTGTCTACACTTATCATTGATAACTGCACCACAAACGATGCAATTATTAGCAAGTTACTAAACAAGCTTCCACTGAGATCGCTCATGATGAGAGGCGAGTTGTTTCATATGCGCTGTTGTGCGCACATTCTCAATTTGATTGTTCAAGATGGCTTATCTGTTATAGAGGAGGGGATTGAAAGAATTAGAGATAGTGTTTCGTTTTGGTCTGCATCAGGAAAGAGGGAGCAAAGATTTGAGGAAGTAACTCGTCAATTAGGAATGGAATACACAAAGAAATTGACCCTTGATTGCAAGACGCGATGGAACTCTACTTTTTTTATGCTTAGTGTCGCTATACCTTATAGAGATGTTTTCAAGCGATTAAAGCAAAGAAGAGTCGAGATATACTTGTTTTCCTACGAACCTTGATTGGGAATTAGCAAAGGAAATATGTGACAGGCTACAACTATTCTATGAGGTAACTCTTTTGTTTTCCGGTAACAAGTATCCGACAGCTAATGTCTTTTTCCCTTTGATATGTGAGATTAGTTTTTCTATACATGAATGGGTGAAGTCTTCTATTGATGAGATTGGTTTGATGGCCCATAAAATGATGGTCAAGTTTGATAAATATTGGTCCATAATTCATGGGATCATGGGGATGGCGGCGGTTTTAGATCCACGGTACAAGTTAAAATTTGTAGAGTTGCTTATGCCTGCCTTATATGGACCTGAAAAGGCAAAGAATGAGTTTAAAACTCTTGAGGGGTTTGTTCGAACTTTCTTTAAAGAATATGAATCTACCAACTCACATGCAGCAAGCTACTATGAAGGTATTATCATATTGGTTAGTACTTTTTGTTTATATGATAAATAAAACATTGCTAATATTTGATTTATTTTCACATTAAACTATAGGTGGTGGTTTTGGCTCATCTTCTTTCGGTTCGGGGTTGTCAACTGAGTATCGTGGTGGATTCATTTATCTGACATTGAAGTACTTGCTAGCGAGAATGATGACTCGGTTGATATGGCGGAGTTGGATAACTACTTGAAAGAGAAGCTTATGCCTAAGGACGTAGATCTCGATTTGTTGCTTTGGTGGAAGACAAATGGTGGTAAGTATCCGACACTTCAAAGGATGGCAAAAGATATATTGGCAATTCCAGTTTCCACTGTTGCCTCAGAGTCCGCGTTTAGCACAAGTGGAAGATTAATAAGTCCTCACCGAAGTAGGCTTCACCCAAAAACTTTGGAGGCTTTAATGTGTGCTCAAAGTTGGTTGTTGAATGAGATTCGAGGTAACGCTATATTGTATCTCATATGTTATTTTTATTCATGAATAATATATTTGTGTTATTTGTTTTAAATAATATATTTGTGTTATTTGTTTTAATTATAGAAACTTGTTCGGAAGAGACCGAGGCATATTGTCGGTCCATTGAATTTGATGAGGACGTGGAAGAGGTAATAACATTTGTAAAAGTTTGGTAACATTGCTTTTATAATTTCTCTTTTAATTTGGTTGATTTATTGATGGATTTCTTAATGTAGGGAGGTACTAAAGAAAGTGGCACGACGTCTTTGGATGACTTGATGTGATGAAGTATTTTGTTTGTATCTTCGTTGGAACAAGTTTTTGTTTGCTTTTATAATTGCTCTTTTAGATTTTTGGATTGTGTTTGGAGAAACAATTTTAATTTAGATTTTTGGATTGTGTTTGGAGCAACAATTTTAATTTACATCGTACCTCGACATGATTTTTCAGCCATTTTCACTCTTGGATTTTTTGTATTGTGTTCGGGTCGGGTTCGGTTTCGGGGATTCCCCATCGGGTCGGGGACGGGGCATAAAAAATCCCCGACGGGGAACGGGGCGGGGACGGGGATGGATTTCACTTTCGGGGACGGGGGACGGCAAACCCGCCCCGAACCCGCCCCGTTGCCATTCCCAAAGTTTACTCGGTGACAAGTCCTCTTCAGCTCCTACATATGGATCTGTTTGGCTCTGTCAATATCCAATCAATAGCTGGAAAGAAATATACGCTTGTCATAGTAGATGAATACTCTCGCTACACCTGGGTTATCTTTCTTCGCTGCAAGAGTGATACTCCAGAAGAACTAATATCTTTTGTTAAAAAGATGGAAGTGCTGAATAATCTTACTGTTCGCTCTATAAGAAGTGATCATGGAACTGAATTCAAAAACAGTTCTCTGAACAATTTCTTTGAGAACAAGGGAATTTCTCATAATTTCTCTTCAGTAAGAACACCTCAGCAAAACGGAGTCGCTAAAAGAAGAAATCGAACGATCATTGAAGCTGCTAGATCAATGCTCAGCGATTCTCACCTCCCTACTCAATTTTGGGCTGAAGCTGTTAACACTTCTTGTTTTACTCAAAACAGATCGTTGATCGTAAAGCGATTTGGAAAGACAGCTTATGAACTTTTTCATGGAAGAAAACCATCTATCAGTTTTCTTCATATCTTTGGTTGTCAGTGCTTTATCTTATACAACAAAGATCAGCTTGGAAAGTTCGACCCAAAAGCAGATGATGGAATATTTCTTGGATATTCCTCCATCTCCAAAACCTACAGAGTTTTCAACAAGAGAAGACAATCTGTGGAAGAAACAATTCATGTCACCTTTGATGAAACTCGCTCAGCGAACTCTAAACCAATCGCTGAAAATGAAGAGTTAAATGCTTGGATGTTCTCTCACTACAGAGAAGCAGAACCTTTCTTCTCAAACTTTCAGCATTCAGATCCTCCAGTTGCTGAAAATAATCCAAACATCATAACCCCTAACGCTGAATCCAACTCATAGATCTCAGCAGAGCCTCTAAACACACTTCCTCCCTCAGAACCATCTTCGTCTGAACACCTCTCAGAAAACAATGGTATGTCTGACACTCAACACTTGCTAGCTGATGAACCTCAAGCTTCATCATCAGTGAACATTCCAATTGTTGATCCAATCTCTGAAGTAAGCGATCATGCTCACACTCAGCGATAGACCAGAGATCACCCCATAGATCAAATTCTTGGTGATCCCGATGCAGGTATTCAGACACGACGAAGTTCAGGTAATATTTGTCTCTTTGTCAACTTTATTTCTTTAATAGAACCAAAGAAAGTTGATGATGCCCTCAGAGATCCAAACTGGGTCAGCGCTATGCAAGAAGAGCTGACTGAGTTTACTCGTAACAAAGTTTGGAATCTTGTTCCTAGACCATCTGACAAAACTGTTATAGGCACCAAATGGGTGTTTAGAAACAAGTTAGATGAACATGGAACTATAACCCGCAACAAGGCTCGACTTGTTGCTCAGGGATACAGACAAGAGGAAGGTATAGACTATGATGAAACCTTTGCCCCTGTGGCTAGGCTCGAAGCAATTCGACTATTCTTAGCTTATGCAGTTTTCAAAGACTTCATTGTTTATCAAATGGATGTAAAATCAACATTCCTAAATGGAAAGCTGAATGAAGAAGTCTATGTAGAATAACCTCCAGGGTTCTATGACCCTAAGTATCCAAATTATGTTTATAAATTGGATAAGGTTCTCTATGGTCTCAAACAAGCCCCTCGTGCTTGGTATGACACTCTCTCATCTTTTCTTATCTCTGAAAAATTTGAACGTGGAAAAATTGATAATACATTGTTTTTCAGAAAGATAAAAGGTCATATTATTCTTGTACAAATATATGTCGATGACATCATATTTGGTTCTACTAACCCATCTCCGTGTACTCGCTTCGCTGAAAGAATGAAGAAAGAATACAAAATGAGTATGATGGGTGAGCTGACATATTTTCTTGGTCTTTAGATCAAACAATCTGATAGAGGTACTTTTATCAGCCAAGGTAAGTATGTTAAAGATATGTTGAAGAAGTTTGATCTTACACAAACTTCAGCGATGAAAACTCCTATGGCACCTCCCCTGACACTTAACAAAGATCCATCTGGAAAACCTGTTAATGTCACTGCCTATAGAGGAATGATAGGCTCCCTGCTGTATCTAACAGCGAGCCGACCTGACATTATGTACTCTACTTGTTTATGTGCACGCTATCAATCTTAACCCAATGAATCCCATCTTATCGCTGTTAAGCGAATTTTCAGATATCTGAAAGGAACTCCTAATCTCGGTCTTTGGTATCCCAAAGACTCGATTTAACTGGTTATTCTGATAGTGATTTTGCAGGTTGTAAACTTGATAGAAAGAGCACCACTGGTGGATGTCAACTCCTAGGAGGAAAGCTGGTAAGCTGGACAAGCAAAAAGCAAAATTCAGTGTCCACTTCCACAGCTGAAGCTGAATACGTAGTCGCTGGAAGTTGTTGTGCTCAGGTCTTATGGATGAGAAATCAACTATTGGACTATGACCTTCAACTATCAAAGATTCCAATCTATTGCGACAGCACTAGTGCTATCGCTATAGCAAACAATCCAGTGCTACATTCAAAGACTAAACACATAGAGATCAGATATCATTTTATCAGAGATCATGTGATGAATGGTGATATTAAACTTCATTTTATCCCTACTGACTATCAGCTTGCTGATTTATTCACCAAACCTCTTGATGAGACAAGGTTAACTTTCTCATCACTGAACTTGGAATGCTGAATCTCGAAGAATAATTCTTCAGTGTTCATGCATTATGTCAGTAATCATAAGTTCCCCCTTATCATTTCATCTCTGATAAACATTCTGACTCTCAGGTATGTTCTCTCCATCCCTACAACTGAATCTTCATTCAGTTAAGTTGTTTTTTAAAATATAAACTTTAATCACTGAACTTTCTTCAAATGATTAAAAGCTTTTTGAAAAATTTATCACTGATATTTCTAGTCAGTGATTCTTCTTCAAAGAAAATTCATCCCTATCTTTACCATCAGGGATACTTTCAAAAAGAAAATCTATCGCTGACTTTTCTTCAGCGATCATTTCAAAACGGACAAATGAAACGTTTTTTTCTCTCCTATGACGTCATTTGAACCGACAATCCACGACATGCCGTTCTCTGACACGTTCGTCCGTTGCCCTTCTATCCAATAAACTTCGTGGGACGTGTCCATGTCATGATGAACATTTGTATTCCCACCTTTCTCTCTCACTCCTACTCTCTACGTATAAAAGGAATGTTTCTTTTCATTCTTATCTTTTACGCTTTCTAAAAACCCTTTCTGAGCAAGAAACTCTTTCAAGAAATTTCAAGCATTTCCATCTTCCTCATTCAAGATTACCAGGTTATTTTGATCTTCTGTCTATTTAAATCTTGTTAACAAAACACCATTTCTCTTCATTATGGGTTTTCTATAAGATTTTTATCCTATAAAATCATTTGTTTGATTTTATTCTTCTAAATATCTTTGGTTTTCTTACTGTTCTTCATATTTTCTTTAAGAACACTGTATGAATCTTCAAATATTTTTGTTTTTATACGTTTCTTTCCTCAAATAAAAACTGGTAAAAACTTCTTTATTTTTAGCCTCTAAACCTTCCCTTCTACTCTTCTGTTTTTTTCTTCATATTCAGAATGGCTCAATCTGCTCTCATCGCTTCCAAGAACGTCAAGTTCGCCATAACTGACTCTGAGATTCCTAAAAACAACCATCTCGCAAGACTGGATTTTGATGGTGTCAAATACCCACATCTGGTGGATGCTGCAAAGTTTCTAAAGCAATCCTGCATTGCCTACGCCATCACTGTGGATCCCACACCTTCAAAAACTCTTCTCCAGCAATTCTGGTTCACCGCTGAAGAAACCTCCGTCACCAACAAAAAGGGTGATCCGGTTCCTGCTATTTCTTTCAGCACTAATCTCGGACCAGGGATGATGAATGCCTTGGGATTAAGGAAAGCTCTGCGATTTCCTGACAAACCTAGGAATGGGTTCGATGCGTTGCCTACTGACGCTGAACTCATCCACTTTCTGGATGAAATGGAATACTGTTGGGAACCAAAGTCGCGGACGACAATCCCCAACAAAAAGCTGACTCTCATAAAGAAGGCGAACATGCCTTCTCAGCTTAACTACATCTTCGCTCACTTCATTCAGGGTATGAGTGGAAAGAGTGGGTCCCTGGACCAGGCCGGCAAGATTCAGGTCCAGATGGCCTACTCCGTGATAGCTGGAAGAAATTTCGACTACGCCACAACTATCTTAGACGATCTGAAGTCAAAGATAGAGAAGACAGAGAGGGATCCCAAGATTCCCTATGTACGCTTCATCTGTGCGTACCTGAAGTTCCTCTACCCTGCTACTTACCCCACTACTTCTGATGGTACTTTTGCCAAAGTGGGCCAGCCCTCCTTGGAGGTCAAGCCGCTCCCCAACGAGGTAAGTATTTCTGATCTTCGCTCTCGACTCTCTCTCCACACTTCTTCTTTTTCAGCGGCCACGCAGAGGGTTCCTTCTTCTGCTATCCCTGTCGCTACCCCCTCCAAACGACCATCTGTTAGTTCCCTTGGTCCTTCGAAGAAGGCCAAAGTGACTCAGGAGACCATCGCCACTAGTTTAAGGCCTGAGGAAGTTTCTCGACAAACTTCCTTGGATGATTTCGTGGTCATCTCCTCCACATCTTCAGCACCTACATCTTCAGTCGTGCCAGCAATCTCGGTCGCTGTCACAACAACAGTGACGCCATCTACAATCTCAGTTCAGCAACAAACTGAGGTAACTACTCCTCTCCCTACATCTTCTATCCCCATCTCTAATCCCACTATTTCTTTGGTCTCTAACCTTCCATTTATTTCTACACAGCCACCGTTTGGAACCCTATGACCTGATAATCAAACGTTTGAGGATTCTCTACAATTCTACAAAATGTTTGAAAACTCAGGTAAACCTATAACCCTAAACACTTCTCCCATCTCTCCATATAAGCCTGTTTCTCAGCAACTAACATTTCTTTCAGGTCCTAATATGGCCACTGTTGACGCCAATGTCAACAGTTTGGGAATCAAGGTGGATTCCCTCATGACAGCCATCAATGGCACCACCAGCGCTGTCAACTCGGCTGGTGAAGAGCTGAAGACATTGACAGCTACGTGTTCAACGAAAGCTGAATCCTCTCAAATCTCCGCTCTGCAAGCCACGATTGATCAAGTGAAGGAGGATTCCAAGCGACAGTTTGATGTCTTGTCTGCCAAGGTTGATTCCTGTGAAGTTCTTCTTCAGCAACTCCTGACTCACCTGAATGCACCAGCTCCGATTCCTACTCCCTCATTCACAGAGAACGATCGTACCTCTCTGAACATTGCCGTCTGGACTTTTTGGAGGCTGAAGTTCAGAAGTTGGCCGCTGCAACCACTACATCTCCTTCCAAAGATCTCTCCCTCCGTGATAATGACAAAGAGGGGGATAAAGCAGCTGCTGCTGAGGTCCAACAGAAAGAAACTCCCTCTCATGTTGAGGGGGAGATGGTTGCTGATAAAGCCCCTCCTTCTCTCGAAGATTTAATCGATGATGAAGAAGAGGAGGACGATGAAGATGAATCTCTTGATCTTGAAGATCAAGAGGATCACCACCCTCATCAAGATGATGATGATGACGATGAAGAAGATCAGTCTTTATGGTGTTCTTCAGCCGTCACATCATCAGCGATAACTTCGAAAGAAGTTGTCCAAGCAGGGGGGAGCCATGGAACATCCTCAGGAACCTCTTCCCAAAGCAAATCCAAGGATGTTTCACTATCTGAGGTGACTCCTTCTCAAGTATGTCTTTCTTTTGTTCCTATATCCTTCTATAAAACCCCACCCCTGTCTCTTTCTAACTTTTATCTCTCTTTTTCCCCAAAAATAAACTAACCTTCTTTTCATTTTCTGACCAGATAGTTCTCTCCCCTGCTTAAGGGTAAAGAACTCCAAATAATCCCAGCTGCTGTAGCTGATGATCAAATAATCCCAATCTCTGTAAGAGAGATTGATGAAGAAGATGAGGAAGAAGAGTCCCTGCAACATTCAGAGAGGCCTTCTAGACCATCTCACTGGTCAGAGGATGAGATGAAGAGACGAACATAGATGATTTCTCATCTAGAGAATCAACGACTAAAGATCCCCTCTCAATCATCAGATCTAGAGTTCCTGACTGAAGATGAAATCGAAGAATATGTCAGGGCTGAGAAGCTGATAGCTGATTGCCAAAGAGATGCATCTCATGCTCTCAAGATTCAGTCCTCTCAAGTCAAAGACAAAAAGCTAAAGAAGAAACCAGTTGAAGTCCAGGCTGCTCTTTTGAAAGAGATTGAAGAGGAGCGCTCAAAAGAACAAAGGGTCAGCGATAGCTCAGTCGAATGGTGTAAAAGCAAAATCGACTATCGCTCTGACCTAATGAAGATCATAGTTGTTACTATCTCTAGGAAAAAGAAGAAGGATAGAGTTTCTGTCACTATGGAAATTACCAGAGAGGATGGAAGTTGCAAGGCCATGTTCGTGTCAAAGCTGGAAACCTTTGGTTATATGGAATGGCTAGAGTTCAAAGAAGCGCTGAAGAAATCTAAATCAACCAGCAGAGGGTATGTCGAAGGCATCTTAGAAGCCCTCATCAACAGAGTCTCCACTGTGTTGAAAGTACCATCTGCTCTTCCTTCCAAACCAAGGCAATTCAAAAGGAAGCCTGTCTCCTCCTCGTCTGAGAACGTCGCAGTGATAAGAAATGAAACTTCGATCAAATTCTCAAGAGAAGCTCTGTTCGGTCCTCCTCCTGATCTTTCAGTTCTCGATCTATCTCTGCCCCCTGGTTGACAAGCTCTCTTAGTGATTTGATAACGACCCTCTTTTATACTTAGGGAAAATTACGTTTAATATGTATTAGTGTTTCACCATCAGCGATCAGACTGAGTGTGTTCAGTTATCGCTGATCAGACTGAGTATGTTCAGTTATCGCTGATAGTCTTTCTTACAAACATTCATATGTATTAGTGTTTCACTATCAGTGATCAGACTGAGTCTGTTCAGTTATCGCTGATAGTTCTGATGTAAACAGTAACGTAATACCTGAAGACAAGTCTCGCGTAAACATATGTTCATAGCTGAATCAAAGACGAAGCCACTGAACAAAGAGAAGTCTACTAGTGACCTGATGCGGATATCAGTGAAGCAAAGACAACCCTACTTATACGCGAAGGAACATGAGGAAAAGCTTCAGCGATAGATGAACCTCTATATATCTCTGAAGAAAAAGATATTCAGCAATCAATCGATCACAAAGCTTATGCCTCAAGTTTCCTTTTGTCTTACCTTGTACAACCAGTACGATGTGTCAGAACGGACATATCTCTGCCACAAATCGTACAACAACTCTGTCAACTACACTGTTCATGATACGGCCGAAAGCATGTCTCCCAAAAGTCAGACTACCAAAGGCAATCACTGAATGACACGTGTAAAGTACCATGTCATGCATTTAATGCATAAGGTATAAATAGAAAGATCACCCCTCCATCTGAAGGTGTGCTCTATTCTTGAACCAATATAGAAACCCTTGTTTTCTATACTTCTAAAATCCCCTTTCTCTATATTCTTGTGCAACCATCTTAGTGTTTCTTAAGTTTGTTTAGATTGAGTCTGTCTTAATCTTATTCCGCAACAAACTTATAAATTGTATTTGATTTATCAATAAACAATTTATTAAACTTTAATTTCTGTGTTTGTATTCAACCCCCCCCCCCTTCTACAAACTTGTTAAACACCTCCGGGACCAACAGTTATTTTGCAAAATGACCATCATGAGTTTTATTGAAATCTAAGGCTTGAGCTCGATTTCTAGCACATAAAATATAAAGTTTAAATCACATGCATGAAGTTTAAAGTAGGTATTTGATATGATGAAAGATTTCATGCAACTTTTTTGAATCCATGAAGTAGAAATTTGAATAAACACATGCATGCTAGTTAGAACTTTCAAAAGTTCTTTTGTTTGATCTTAACTTTCGTTTGATCATAGGTTTTATCCCCTTTAAAGAACATGCAACATGTTTTTAGGGAAAAATCTACAAACATTAAGTATCAAAGATTGTTTTCTAGCAAACAAACTTGAAAATCAAAAGAGAGGAAGAAAAACTCAAAGAATGCATGAAAAACTTAAAAGAAAAGTGAGTATTATTTCATGTTCATACCTTGAAGAACACCTTCAATGCCTTGAAACCTTGATTTTATTGGTTGGAATATGATGATTTTAGAGAGAAAAAGAAGAGAGAATAGAGAGAAATAAATAGAAGAATTCTAGAGAGATCTTAGAGAGAGAAGTGAGAGTATGAGAAATGAGAGAAGGATAGGGGTTAAATGGGGGGTCGGTGGCCGGCCATAGGAGGGAGAGGAGAGAGAGGTTGTGTGTTATTTTGGGTAAAATTATTGTGTTTCTATAAAATTGAAAGAATATTTGATATTTTGTCTTCTTTCCCTTTTTGCATTTGAATTTATTTAACCAACTAACACTTATTAGGTATTTTTTTTATGTACTGTTTTATTTTTATTTTTAACACCATTGAACATATATATATATATATATATATATATATATATATATATATATATATATATATATATATATATAATGTAAAGATTGGCATTTTATGCGATTTGTGGATAATTCACTCATCTAAGTGAATGTTAGGCAAAATTTCTAAACTTTTCTAATAACATAGCCTTAATTACTAATTCTAATATGGGACATATTTAACATATGATGCTAACATGTTCAGTCCAGTTCTAACCTGAAACGTTATTTTGACGGATGTCACATCGTTTCACAAATCCAGTGTCTTTTAGATATAATTCAATAAATGATGTTACATATATGTATGCTTCTCACATACCAAAGACGGCTAAACCTAAATATCATTATATTGCACTAAACCTAGTTTCTCTAGTTTTAACCTTAAAGAAATGCATTTGGAGATGTAAAATTGTTGCAAACAAGAACACAAACACATATATAATTAAGTATAATGAAAATAACAAGTAAAGACTTCTCTTAAGAAAATGTGTCAATTTTTTAGTAGGGAAACATCAAGAATGTAAATTATGCATGCCTAACCAATTAAATAGAGGTCATGTAGTCATCAACAATGTCTCATCAAGGGTGTGTTTGGTACGCAGACAGGATAGAACACGATGAGACAAGACAGAACAACACATGACAGAACAGATGTTTAGCGTTTCCCCCTAATAAGATGTTTATATATTATATATATTTTGATTAATTATGTAATTTATTAAATTATAACGAAATAAATATTTTTATAACAAAATATAGTATTAGAAAGTTGTTTTCAAGATAGATTAAAGTAGGGAAATTGGCCGAAATGGACCAATCACCGAAATAGATTGGGCTCCTAGCACATCCTCTCTGGGCTTTACCAAAATGTCCAACATTACGTACCAGGAGCCCTTTGGACGCACAAGGCGCCCTAGGGCGCACGGTGCGCCTACGCATTGTGCGTCCGCGTACAACAACAAAATGATGTGTTTAGTGATAATATGGTCTCATTTCTGTATATAAAAAAAAACAATACTACGAAGTTGAAAGATGAACACTAGATATGAATGTGAAGGAAATTGAAAATTATACTTAGAGACTTAGATTTTACCGTATGATTCCATGAGTTGTCAACTATAATTTCCGAGACCACCAAATTCCAACAGGAACGGCAACATCATCTTTTTTTTCTGGGTTTGTGAAAAGAAAACAACTGTGTACAAACAGAGGAAGTGCCGTCGTCTTCCATGGCAAGATCGGAAAAAGATCAGTCGCTGTAACACTGATGCAGCTATTGAAGGGGAGTTTGCAGGAAGAAATTACAAGGAATTTGGGTAAATTGAAGGCTCAAAATGGGGAGTAATTGCAAAAGGAACCAGAGAAAATCCGATGGAAATGGAGAAAGAGAATATGAAGTGTGACGGCTGAATCCTTTAGGTTAAAACTTAACCACACTTTTACCTTTTTACTCTTTTATTTGGGCTTACATCATGCTGTACTGGATCCATAATTCTTTTATTGCTTAAATTTAGAGTAAATTACACTTTTGGTCCCTATGGTTTCCATCTACTATCAACTTTGGTCCCTTTTTTAAATTAATTACAGTTTTAGTCATTGTGATTGCCATTTTGTTTCACTTTTTGTCCCTATGACCAACTTATGTTAAAAAGGTTTGTTAGACTCAAGGGCTTTTTGGTCTTTTTAATTTTTCTTTAATTTTTAATTAAAATTTTTTCACCAATTTTCTATTAAAATTAAATACATATATTATATATTACTAATGTGTATATATATATATACATACATATCTAACCTAAACACCAGGGAGACCAAAGTCGTCTTCTTTGTTAGAGACCCACACCGTCGTCGCCTTCTTTGCCGAAGACCCTCACTGTCGTCGCCTTCGTTGGAGATCCACCGTCGTCGCCTTCTTCTTCGTTCGAGACCAACGTCTCTTCTTCGTTTGAGACAAATGGTAAAGGGTGGGGTATCGCCAGAGGTTTTCTACCGTAAGGGGGGAATGATATTGTCGAGAATGGGGGTGGGGGAGTTCACCGTTAAAGGAGTTGTCGGGGATCAGTGGGGTGGTCGGGGTGTCGTCGGAGTTCAATATGGAGTGGGAGGTCGCCGTTTTATGATTCTGTGGTTTGGTTTACTGATATATATATATATATATATATATATATATATATTTCTATATATTATAATTTAATAATTTATTGTTAGTATATAATTTAAAATTATATAATATAACAATAATATATTTATTTAATTGTGTAAATAAAAAAACACTGAAAAGACCAAAATGCCCCCTTAGTTAACGGACCTATAAACAGAAGTTAGTCTAAGGGACCAAAAGTGAAATAAAATGGCAATCATAATGACCAAAATTGTAATTAGTTTAAAAGATGGACCAAAGTTGATGGTGGATAGCAACCACAGGGACCAAAATTGTAATTTACTCTTAAATTTATATGGTTGTTTATATTTTAATAGAATATAAAATTATAATTTTCATAAATAAAAAAAGAATTTCATTTGATAAAACGAAGAATGATCGGTGATTGTTTTCATTTGTGAATATCAAAAATTGAAATTTATGGCTCGTTTACAAAACGTATAACCTGGTAGACGTTTACCGGCATTAGTTATCATTTTCAGTTACCTTTTTGTGTTATATTTTCGGTATTTAAAATGGATTGTTGGTAGTATCTTACCCGATAGGCGGTAACCGAGTAAGAGGCTTCTCTGGTCACTTACCAAATAAGATTATCGGTCTTTGTCATTCTCACCTGACAAAGTAAGCGATGCCCCGTAAATGTTTAGTAAACAACCCCTTAACCGAATTAGTGTTTTGTTCTCGAAATATGATATAATTATATTTGTTGTAGAATATACATATACACACAAATCTAAATATGTAAAGACCCATATTTCAACATCGACTAAAAAAATAACACAGAAAATATGAAACATAACTTAGGGGTCGTTTACCTAAACGATTACCCAGTAAGCACTTAACATTAAGAGTATACACCCTCACTATCTTACTAGGTAAGATTCTAGTTTATCAAAACGACATCGTATACAACAATTTACACGGTAAGTACTAACTAGGTAAAAGTTTTTATTTTCATTTAATGAGTACGACTTTCAGTCTTTGTCATCCCTCTTAACGGGTAAGATTATCGGTCTTTATCATGTTTATCCGATAAGGTAAGTGACCGGATAAGTACTTATCGAGTAAACATGTGGTAAACAGCCTCTTAGTGACCTTTACACAGGAATTTAATACCAAAACTTCAAAATACTAGTTATAATGATAGGCGTTTTATTTCAAAATTGTAATAAAAAATCTACACATCGATGTCGTCCACCAATTCATCCCACATCACATGGAAAACTACTGATATGAGTTTGAGTTGAAGTCAATTAAGGTAGATCAATAGCTAACATTTAGGGGTCATTTACCCAACACTTATCTTGTAATATTCAATACTTTCACTTAACTTACTAGGTAAGATTTTAGTTCATTCAAACGACATCTTATACAACATTGTTATCTGATAAGCACTTATCGGGTAAGACTTTCGATTATTGTCATTGCTCCTATCGGATAATATTGCCAATCTTTATCATATCCATCCGATAAGATAAATTGAGTCGTTAAACATTAGTAAACTTGGATAAACAAGAAATAGAACGGGTCACACTCACACCTAAATCAACTATTTTTCATTTAATTTAAAGTTAATTATGAATTTGGTCCTCTAAATTGGTTTTTACCAAACTGCCACTCCTTTGCCATTCCACAAAGATACATGAAAATATAAATATAAACTCAAGATCGGGGAAAACCTAAAAATTGAAAAACAGAGGAAAATTCTGATATTTATTTATTTGTCTTCTATATATGTATAACGTATACATAAAAGTAATTAAAAATGTCTTTCGGTTTCTATACATGTGCGTATTTTATTCACATTAGTATTTCGAAAAAAGTATTTTTATGCACATGTGCGTATACAGGACGGCCTGGAGGTGTGCGGGTGGTATCATCGCACGGGGCCTCCGAGCCTCCAAATAATTTTCAATTTTTTTATTTGTAGTAAATTTAATATATAATTTAATTAATACAACAACTAAAACAAATTGTGATGTTAAGTGGATAATCCAGGTTTAAGTCCCGTAAGTATTAATTTTTGTTTCTTTATTTTAACAAAGGTTTTTCTTACTTACGTTTTCCATTTTATTTGCTTTCAATTTAAAGTATATGTATACGGATATTAATTTTTTATTTTCTAATTTTTTTAGAGATGACTTAGTATATAATTTTTTCAGTTATTTTTTTGTTTTATATTCTAAATTAATACGATAATTAAATTAAATAATTGTTTTTATAGCCTTTTCTTATAATTTAGTTTTCAAACTCAAACCTAAAATTCATAACTTAATTTATTCTTTTATTTTGTTCTTCAATCTACATTTTTCGTTGTCATTAACAAGTAACGTCTTCTTTTGGCTCTTTTAATTCAAGAGTTCTTGTTGTAAAATTGGATTCAATAACTTTGATTATTTTGTGTTCTTTATTTTTATTTTCTAATAATTTCTTCTATAATTTTTCTTGCACTATTTAATAGAATTTAGAGTTTTTTCTTATCATGGTTTATGTTTTCTATGTGTTTTATAGAAAGTTTTTTTATTTTAATGTTAAAGTTTATTTAATGACGAGAGATTAATAAACATTATTGTATTATCGGTTATAATTGATTGATTCCATATAAAAATCAGAGTCAAATTTAAAATTTGAATCAGATATCTTAAACGTCAAAAAATAAGAAATGATGAATAATTTATTTAAAATCAAAGAAAAGTCATTGATCGATTTATTATCAAATTGACGCCGATATATACTAAAAATAATCAAATAATTGGTATAAAAATGAAGGATCACTTTTAGATTTTTTGGACACGACCTCCAAAATTTCAGGACCAACATTGTATGCATAGCGAACAAATAAATAGATGTTAGAATGTTTCTGAGTTGTGGTTTTGACTAAACACAACCATACATATATATATATATATATATAGGGTTAGATTCTTTTGTTAACCCTTGTTTAGTTGTTTTGTTCTTAGCTTTATGAACTAATCTCAAGCATCCATCTTAACATTGGATGGTTGAGATTAAAACTAATTTTGTAATTAATAAAATAGGTTTTATTTATTAAATAGACATGTGAACATATGTGTTTAGGGGTAATTTGGGGGATCAAATAATCATTCATTTAAACCCCATTTAATGGCTCATTAATTTTCCCTTAAACCACAATCGTAACCGATGATTCCTCTACGATTCATTATTTTGAAATTGAGATTGTTAACTAATTCATCCTTTACTAATGTTCATATATCGCCAATAATTAGGATTCACTTTAACTTGCCGTTCAAAAAAAAAACCTTATCAAAGTCTCTTCATTATATGTTTTGCACATCTATAATGATAATATATATGAACATCATGTATACAATGTGCATGTCCATTCTTGTGCATCCAAGGTGAATCAAAGTGCACATTTACACTTTTCCGTTACACTGTTCATTCATTTTCACAACATATATGTGAACATTGATGAACATTATAAACAATGAACATTGTTGAACATTATAAATATGACCATTGAAAAATATTTTTCGTTACATTGTTCATTCATTTTCACTACATATATGGTATATTATAAACAATGAACGTTGCTAAACATTGATAAATATTTTCCGTTACACTGTTCATTCATTTTCACTACATATATTTGAACATTGATGAACATTATTAACAATAAACGTTGCTGAACTTTATAAATATTAACATATATTTTCGTTACACTGTTCATTCATTTTCACTACATAAATTCGGAATATTTCTTCATGTTGCCACATACGATAATCGAAATGTTTTACTAAAAGTTGCAGACTTTATCGAACGATTCAGAATGACATATACAATCAATGTGCATTATATGCTTCAATATCTTTCAAATGAGAAAAAAATTATTTAAAAATCGTGGATATTATATACAATGATTATTAATGTTAAAAATGAAAATGTTTGTTCATCGTCAATGTTTAAAAAAACAATATAAAAATCGTAGATATTATAAACAATGTTTGATTATTTGTTAATTTTGTTGTGTTCATAACGAAAGGACATCAACGTTCATTGGATGTCATTGTTGCAGAAATTTCAGGGATGTTCACGTGTTTTTTTAATTAAGATGACTACCGAAAAATTTTCTTGAAAACAACGACTATACGATTTTATCAACCATATGAACCATAACACTTTAGTAATATTGATATGATTTAAAAAATATGATGAAAATGGGTAAAATAATACAATCATAACCTACAATATAATTATGGAATCTTCGTTTTGTAACTCCTAATAAAATTAATGAAAAATGGGTTACTTACAAAATGACGTTTCTACCCTTTTACATTAAATATTTACACAATTTAAACAACAATCATCCTTACATTTCTATTGGTTGAGCAAGGTTTATAAAGTTAAAAAGAAATGGATGGGTTAACAAATGATCCTTGCTATATATATATACACACACACACACACACATATATAGGCCAGGTTCAAACGAGAATACGATAAAAAGTCATATATTAAACGAATCTAATCATATGTGATTCAAAACGTGGATCCGAAAAAATAGAAAAAAATGATGTAAAAGATAATGAATTGATTAGTTTGATGAAAAGGGTGATTTTTGATGAAAATGGTGATTTTTAATGAAAATTGTGATTTTTCTTATCAAAAATGTATCTAGAAAAAAATTATATAAACTTGATAATTTTTTTTGAATTAATTAAAATTAAAAAATAAATAAATTTAAAAGAAATGATATTATAAATTGTTTAAAAAAATTAATATATTGTTTCATAGGTGAAACACACTAGTATGAAACAAAGATAACATAATATGTTATTGTTTCACATGCACAAACAAAATAATTGGTTTGGTTTCATGTGGGAAACAAAAATAACTAGTGTTATACCCGTCCATTGGTCGGGTACACGACATGATTTTAATCTAAATTCTGTTATTTGATATTACTATTTCAAAAGTTAACTTTCTTTATTGTATTCTATGATTTTTTTACCCATCTTTAACATTTCAATTGTTTAGTCTGTTGGTCGGATATACGATATGACTTAAATCTATATTCAGTTATTTGGGTGGTCAGTCTTTAACTAACAGAGTTAAAAGAATTAAGACATTGCAAAACTAAAAAATAACGATAATACAAGTATTCATTAAAATTTCAAATTATTCCTTGAACAAAATAGATTACATAAACATTTACAAAAAAAAAGAGGCAAAATATATTGATATGATAATAAGACATGTTTTGCCTAAAAAAGACACGCACAGACTACCCTTGATATAAAAAATGAGATGAATTTTGTGTTGTTAGCAAAGAATGGTTGGTATTAAATCAAACATGATGACAACTATAATTGTTCCAATTTACAGAATAAAAGAATGGGCAACTATGAGTGTCAAAAGGATGAACCTTGGAAAGAGGTTCGAATATGGTATCGAGAATATGCTTGATTGATTGTCTGTCATAATATCATCCACAGTAAGCCTACAAACATGATCGTTATGAGAATGCGGTACGAAGAATACTTTCAATTTTTCAAAATCCCATTCATTTTCTTTATAAGAAACCTTCTACCATTGTTTCCAAAGAAAAAAAAAGATAATGAACATTTGATTTCCAAAGAAAAACATATTTCTAGCATATTGCAGTGAGAAGAACACATATTCAACTTACGTTTATATGTATACTTTAAATTTTGAGAAGAATGCAACCACAACATATTCAACACGAAACATGATGATGCAAATGTATCGTTTCTATTTCAAAATCGAATCTGATACAAATGATAAACTGAATCACATAAAACATGCCAAATCAATATAAAGAAAGGGAAAACTAACCATGGAAGAAACAATCAAACCCTTTTCATTTGGAATGTTATTACCATGTCTCAATACTAGTGTTTCCAAAATACCCCATTTTTACACACATTTTTGCTCTCACTCGCCAACTGATTTCTAGATGTGAAGAAGGAGGGGGGTTAGGTTTTACGCTAAGTATAAATCGCCAACTGATTTCTAGCTGTGGACATGGAATGCATAAGCGAAAAAACGAATAATATAAGCTCACTATGCATAAGATGATGTTGGATTTATTTAGGAACCTGGTTTTTTTTATGCTTCCTTCTCATATTGTCTATTTCGTGAGTTTCTTTGTTTCGATGTTGGTATGAATGCTGCCAAAGAAAGCAAATAATCTATTAAAGAAGTTGATGAGATTAGTCAAAGTGTCAAAAGTGAACATAACCAATGAAGATAAGAAGCACGTAAGATTAGAATCCAATGTAATAGTATGAGTACCTTCACCGATTTTTGTAGATCTGTTTGGATGGATCATGGATGTTGTTAAGCTCATATCTAAAGAAGTCAAATACCCTTCATGTTTGATGAATTGCAACTTAAAGTCCAAATAAATAGCCAACAAAACGCAATAAATCAAACTGACATCTTTGATGATCATTCAGGCATTATAAGTTGTATAAAACTCGCATATGATAAGTTGTCAAGAAGCACAGTATAGATGAAGAAATGAATTCAATTTTATAAGCATCTTCATTATATACAATCAGAAAACGTTTCTAAACTCCTATCCTCCCAACCATATTCTTACAAAGAAATGTAATCGTCATCACCAGCCCGAACATGGTGCATCGAACCGAGGGACTTGAACACGTCTTGTAAGCGTTGATGTCGAGTCGGCGGTGTCGAGCAAGTCCTCATCAACGTCCGGATCCAGATCGATAACTTCATCCCACTTCTGGTTGTAAGGATCCCGCGCATGTTTTCTTTGCTTTTCAATCAGACGGAACTGCAAAAAGTAATAAATTATTATAACTACTACAATTTGATTATGAGCATGGAATATATATACAAAATTACCTCATCACTTAGCTAGCGTGCGAAGTGGGATTGGTAAGGTTCAAAAGCCTCACCATACAATACTATCTCCACATTTACTAATTCGTATGGTGGAGGATGAACACCAACCGCGTCCTTCTCGATGTTAGAACTTTTCACTCGTCGATATGGTTTGGCAAAGGAAGCTGGACAGAAATACCTGCATCATGAGAAACAATTTTTTTTTTAATAACGATGAAAATGCAAACAAAGTTATGATTCATAATGTGCGCACCTTGTATATCGGAATCTTGATCTAACTCACGCACTCTTGCAACACATTGAGCTTCAGGTATTTGTCCTGGAAGCTCTATGTGGATAAAACGAATTCCGACCTCTATGCATCGGGTTCTCAAAAGTGATATATAACTTCCGAACTGAGGATTATTCCCGGCACTCACTAAAGCAAGTGTAGGCGACTGAAACAAACAATTATAGATAGCATGAGTAGTTAGAATTTTAACTTTGTAAAAAGGAAATTAGTTTAAACAAACTTATGAGATATATATGTATATATATAGTCCTTACCTTGCCATGGGTTTGGGTGAAACTAAGGACATTAGCAGTCATTTGAGAAAGTCTTATACCCGTATCTCCATCAAATTAATTCACCATGTCTATTAGCTCATTCACACAAAAAAACAACGCATGCCATTAAGTACTTAACCACCAAATTAATTCACCATGTCTATTAGCTCATTCACACAAAAAAACAACGCATGCCATTAAGTACTTAACCACTCACGATTAATCAAAGGTGTAAAGTACCTTCCTTTCATATTTAATATGCTCATCTTTGTCACCAAATGCCCACTTGATACAAATATTGTGTTAAGATGTTATTGGTCTTAATGTCATAAAGAGTCAAGCTCATTGCAACAAAAGTAAAGAGGTTGCCAAAGAGAAAAACACAATCACTTCCAACTAAGCATAAAGAAGGTACAATACATGAGTGGGACGAAAATTCAAACGTGGTCTCTGTGATTTTTAAAGCCGACAATCTAAAGTAACGTGACTTTGATCATGATGATGATTTCTGCTCTATAATATACCTAAATGAGGATGTCATTTGAATAAGTTTCAGAAAGTTTGTTGGAAATAAACGAGGGACTGTGAGTGTGTTTTGTGCAATTTTCATATTGTCTGCCTATGATGATGACCCATTGATCATGATATTTTGTAGTTTTAATATGTATACATTATCGTGACTTCTATAAGAACATATATGAATTAACCTTACAAGATGTTGTTGGACTGAGTTTGGATTTTTCAGTTTTCACAATTAAAACATTTTTGTCATTTTTTTAAGTAAATAATATTTATATACAACAAATGGTGGGTTTATTATAGCTAATGATGATAGTGAGTTATTAAGGCTAGGGCTATATATGATTATTAACTTAATAAGCAATAAAACTGCAACATCATAGAAAGGCAACACTCAACTATTTGACTATTAAGGTCGGTAAAACGAGTCTAAGTTGGGATATCAAACTTTGTTGTGTCAAGCGTAGGTCCACCAATGATGTTTTATAATATGATGTTCTCCTCTGGAGCCTTATACCACACTCTGTTCAATGTAAGATGTTTGAACCTTATGAAGTTGTCATTTGGAAACTTGGTTGAGGCTACTTTTGTTATGTGATGATAAATGGTTTACTTGGTGTCTACTAATAAACATTATTCATTTGTTTTTTATTTCTTGTGCCATTTTATATGCCTAAACCCGATGCACATTGGTTTAGGGGTGTTCGCAGTGCGGTTGGAGGCGAAACCACTAACTGCACCGCATATGCGGTTTGAGCATTTTCCCAAACTGCAAACCGCGCCGCAAAATGCTGTGCGGTTTAGGCGGTTTGTCCCTATCACATTTTATGCATACAATCCAAAAAATTGCAATTTTAAAAATACATTATAAAATCGACTATAAAGTGACCGTAGTCTAAAAAAATAAAGATTGTCGATACATTTGATTCCCAAATACATATTGTATAATTAAAAATAGTTTAAGAAGTAAAATATTACATATATACTAAATACAAACAAAGTCCAAAAAACATTACATAAGTACAAAAAATATTACATAAATGCTAAATTATTATATATATATATATGTGTGTGTGTGTGTGTTATATAAAATTAAAAAAAATAAAAATATACAAAATATGCGGTGCGGGCAAACCGCACCGCATAGTGCGGTATGGTAAAAACGCAAACTGCAAACCGCACTGCGAAAGCTCTAAACCGTGTTTTGCGGTGCGGTTTGGTGTGGGCATTTTGTGCGGTTTAGATGAACACCCCTACATTGGTTACTAAATGATGCGATTACAGACAGGCAAAGAGCATCCAAATGTTTGATCAGTTACTATAGAATTTCTGGATACTGCCAATGTCAAGTTGGCATCATTAAAATTGACTTGCAGATATATGCATACTAGTCCTGTAAGGCTGTGTAATTTTCTATCAAAATTAGTATCAGTAGGCCGTCCCTGGGGGAGGGCGGGCCGGGCGTACGCCCAGGGCCCAAACAAAATAGGGGCCCAATTTTTTTGGTAAATACTATATATAGGTAGTTAAAAAAATTATAAATAAAAAAGACAAAAAAAATCAGTATATAATAGGACCCAAAAGAATTTAACATTATATTAAGGGCCTAAACATGTATTAATTAATAACATTAGACAAGAAAAATTGTAAAAACTTATTTAGTCTTTTATTTTATAATATTGCTTATTGTTTTCCTAAGTTTTTTTTATCTAGTATTAATATCTAAAAACTATTTTTGTGTATAATCTTTGATATATACTTCATTACTCATTTTTTACATACTCTTTTCCTTATTCCATTCGCATGAATTTTATTATTATGTTAGAATATAGTAGATTTCTTGTTATTAACTAAGAAAACTCTTACATTTTGAAAACAATTACCAAACTATATGATACGACCCAACATATATCTATATTTAGGATTTCAAATATACTTCTTTTTTCATACATTATTGACTCTTTATTATCTAATATTGGGTGCATGAATCTTAAGCACTCTATTATCTTTAAAAACAAGATTAAGATTTCAAACTATAACCAAAATGGATTTTTGATTCTAAGATTGATGGTTTTTAAAAAGTTGTTTCATTCTCTAAAAGTTTAAGATGATGATGAAAAACATTAACATCAAGTGATATGTGAAATATCTACCGATTTATGTTGATTTACTTAAACTATTACTCCGAATGGTCAACATAGTGACGTCAAATGATTTCAAATTATATGTTAAAAGGTAAATCATAAGATGCCTTTGATGGTGGAACTGATTGACGATATTATGTAAAATTGATAAGGTAGATAATATTAATTTAGAAATGATTATTGATTGATCTTGCACTAGGAATACCGGGAAAATCGGTTTTATATGAATTATTAGTATTTTTTGAATTCAATGTTATCTATACTATATTATAAAGATGACATAAAAAACTCTTAAAAACAAGTCTTAAAGCTTAATGTACAGCTATTTAATGCTAATTACTTAAAAAACAACCATTAAAGCTATATGTACTACACTTAATACTATTTATTAATTTTTAATCATTATCTCTAACCATTTTAACTTTCCTAAAATCATTTCCCACTTTAACTCTCTTAAAATAACTCTCAGCATAATTAAATATAGAATAAAAACCAAATTTTAAATATAAAAATATAAAATATAATTAAAAAAATCTAACAGAATATTTTATAAAAAAAATTATATTATTAAACCAAAATAAATTACATTATATTATTAAGTCTAAATTAAACAAGTTTATATAAAAAAATCATTATCAATCTCTCACAACCAACCAAAATCGTAATGTAAATCGACAAAAAATAGAAAATAAAATGAAACATTAAAATCGTGATGTATCTAGCAGCATTGCGCGAATACACTTCTAGTTTTTAATGATATAAACAATATATTGAAAATAATTTCGTACTTATTGAGGGCCCATTTTTACATCGCCCAGGGCCTAAAAAATGTCAGGATCGGGCCTGAGTAGGTGTTTGATGCAAATATTGGCAAGAATGTTCTAAAATTCAAAATGTATATGTTTTGACTACATGATTTTGCTCTTATTTTCCCTCTGTATTGGTCTTTAATTCTTGTTTTATGAAATATATTTTCTACTAATTCGTATGTGTTACGTGAAAATTCTCATTTCTACAAATTATGAAGTTTGAACACTAACTACATCAGATTCAGGACTCAAGACTGAGTTGGTACTTGGTGAAATGTTGTTTTCAGACTCTTGGATCTGCAAATTGTCTGAGTTGTTGCTAGTGATTTGCACCTCGAATGGAAGTTAATCCTAACATTCGTCAATCTTGAATTCAGCTAGAACGAAAAGATAGTGTGATGCATGTATAAGCCAGCTAGAAAGCCCCAAATATGTTTGCTACAACATTAGTTTGTTTTTTCGAATATCTTTAAAGAATATAAATGTATAGACAATAAATAGCCGAAAGACTTTTTGCAGATAGAGGTATCGAGATTCCTTCAAGATTATGGCTTTACAAGTTTTAGAACTTCCTATTTAAGTAGGGTCTAATAACAGGAAATGGAAGTCATGTTTCATCACACGGGATTGTTAATGAAATTTTCCACTTTTATAAAAACAATTGCCTCAACTAAAGCTTCCTACTAAGCTCTTATTTATGCACACAATCCATTAGTCAGATAAATTATAAGCCTACATGCAATTCCCCTCGATATCATAACGCATAAAGTAAGCTTCTTAGAGGGTCACAACTCTATTTCAGATAAACATCAAAGGATGACAAAGTTGGTCATCATAGATCAACATCAACTCGCACCATGTTTTTCACGTTAACCTCAACTTCTCACACGAACTTTCTCCTATATATAATGCATGTTTTTAGGAATAATAATTTTATCATCTCCATGTTTATAGTTTTTACTGTAAAGTGTTTTAGTTCACAAGTTAACAATGAATGCACGATCGAGCACACCCATATTTTATATATATATATATATATATATATATATATATATATATATATATATATGATGAAACATAAAAGATTCATGAGTTTCAAAATGGGTGTGTTGATGTATGTGTTCATAAGCAAAATAATGTTCATACATGAAATTTGTTCATAAGTGAACAAATAAATATATGAACTCATGAAATGTGTTCATAAGTGTTCATATATGAAATCATGTTCGCTTAATAAAATAAGTCAGCCTTTTTCATATAGTGATGCATGTGTTACAGTTCATATAAGTCAACCCTTTTCTTTTTTTCAAAAATGCCCTTGTTCACCTTAGTTCCCTCTTTCTTGGCACGCATTAGTTTTCCATTTATTACACACGTCATTGATCGTTTATTACAGTATATTCACATATTTAACACCAAAAATTGGGTTAACAAAAGAATGAGTCCCTTAGTATATATTTACATTAAGTCCTCTAATTATCGATGTCTTGAACTCTCGGGAACGTCATTTCAGCTTGGATGATGTGGACATACGCCATAACCAATCAGGTTTCAATATACTTTGTAAACATATTTGTGTGTGGGCCAACTGTTTTGTACGTATCCTCAATCAGATCAAGCGGATTGGCAACGACTTGCCAATTTTTCTATAATGCATGTCAAGCCAATTATTTATTGGACTTTGCAATTCTTGTGTTTCGGAGTTTTTCTGCAACAAGTTTTTTTTATATTATTAGAAGAATTATGGAACCATTCATTCACACTACAGTAGTATGCAAGTTTCACCTATTTACCTTCTTATATCATGTAGCAATATATGATGTGGATCCATGAAAACTTAGATGTTTGCATTGAGCATTATTTTGTGCATTTTCCATTGAATGTTCTAAGTGCGGCGGTGGATTTCTCCAGGCAATTTCAACATCATCGTACCCACCAACTCGATCAAAATATTTCTTGAGTTTTGACTTTCTATCTTTATAACGATATTGGCAGTCTCGCTCAATTCCGGTTTGAATCTTAGGCCATTCAGGAACACTTTGATCAAGAATGAAGAATCTATTCAAAACAAGAATTGTCAGAAATCATATATAATTTATAAATATAAATAATTAAATAATTAGTATATATTTACCCTAAGTCTTCTAATTATCGATGTCTTGAACTCTGAAGAAACTTCATTCCAACTTGGATGATATGGAGAGACGCCATAACCCATCATGTTTCCGATATATCTTGTAAACATATTTGTGTATGGCCCAAACGGTTTGTATGTATCCTCAATAAAATCAAACTGGATCGGCAACGACTTGTATCCATCGACCTCGAAGGCAATATCAAGGTTTTTGCTTCTGCTCATCCCTCGTTTCTTCTTTTGTTTTGCTACAAGTTGAAGTAAAAAATATAAGAAGATAACACATTCAAAATTTTAAGATTTAAAAAGTGCAATTGGAAAGGTGACTTACATGATGCCTGAGGAGAAGGATCACTACCGGCATCTCCACCATGTCCTCGAGCAACAGCGGTAGACATAACTAGACAATACCTAAAACATATTCAAATATTTCATGTGTTCAATACCATCTTTAAACAAGACTAATAATAAACAACCACACATGTAAAACGTCTTAAGAAAATCTATATAATCTGATGCTAATATAGTAGTAGTCGATTGCCACAATATAGACAGAAGTTGCATCTCATCTACCTGGTTATTTTTGTTTGTTTTTCATATTATTAGTATATCAACATTGATGAGCAATTGTATGCATCTTTGCCTATTGTTGATTATTAACCCTAGTACCAAAACAACTTCTTGATTTATCATATTGCATCAGTTAGCATATCTTCCATATCTAATGCATATATATATATATATATATATATATATATAGGGAGAGGTTCATTTGAGAAATGCTAAATATATGATAAATAGAGAAGTAATCCTAGCCTTTCATTCGGTCAAGATTGGCTTTGGTTGGTCAAATATTGCGCCTTTGACTGGTCAACAATTACGGCTTTGACTGGTCAAAAGTTGCGGCTATTCCAAAAATAGAAGGACAATTTCATAATCTTTACAAATACACTGGACGAATTCATATATGAACCTGTATAATTCACATATGAACTATATGTGAACCAGTGTAATTCACATATGAACTCTTTTGACTGATTCATATATGAACCTTTGTGATTCATATATGAACCAAGTAACTGATTCACATATGAATTAATTAACTGTAAGTTCATATATGAATCAGTTGAACTAATTAACAAATTCATATATGAACCTTTGTGATTCACATATGAACTAATTAATTGATTCATATATCAACGTATAATTTATATGTGAATCATACAGGTTCATATATGAACTCGTCCTGCATATTTTACAAAATTACCCCTCTATCTTCTACAAACCAGATAAGGAATTATCTGATTATCTGATTCTTCACGGTCAAAGCTGCAAATGTTAACCAAATTAAGGGCTAGGATCATTTCTCTATTTCTCATATATTTAGCATTTCTCAAATGAACCTAATCCTATATATATATATATATATATATATATGTGTGTGTGTGTGTGTGTGTGTGTGTGTGTGTGTATAAAATAACAATAATGTGTAAAATAATGTTTAACACTAATGCATATATATCTAACATTTGAAGCTAGCTATGTAACTTGGAATATTGGGTTAAATTGGATGCAACAACTATTTTATCTTTTTAAAACCAAATTATAACATTTGTCATGAAATGGGATTCAAATCCTTCACTTATGTCAAGGAATGAACAAATCTCTCAACCATGAAATTTATTGGAATCCAATCAATTCAATCCTCAAACAAAACAACATCAACAAATTTGGTCAAAGGAATTTGTCATTCTAATTCCATCAAATTCCTTCGAATTCAATGAACCAAACAACCCCTTAATTTGTATGATCCAAAGTTTAATTTGGTTGTGATGGTCTTAACCAAATCCAAGATTCCAAAAAGCAGCAACATGTGTACATAGAGCTAGAAACAGAGAAAAAGGACATGATGTTTTCAATTAGAAGATACATTGATTTTAGGTTCTTTACCATAAACATAATTATTAAACCCAAAATACATGAGAAAAATTGCCACATCTAATTTAATGTTATATTGCATTCTGAATGACTTCTAATAATTGATTGTTTGGCACCCATTACAATATTCTGTTTCAACATTGGTGAGTCAAAATGTACCCATATGCAAATAATTAAAGTTGAAACATGAAATCGTAGTTATGAATGTGAAGTAAATTTTAAAATATTAAAGGACTTAGATTTTACCGTATGATTCGAAGGATTATATTTCCGAGACCACCATTTCCAACAACAACGGCAACATCATCGCCATGGGATCTCTTTTTGCTGGGTTAGTGAAAAGAGAACAGCTGTGTACAAACAGATGGAGTGCCCTCATCTTCCATGCATGGCAAGATCGGAAAAAGATGAAAACTTGTCGCCAGTGACGCTGTAACACGGATGCAGCTTCTGATCGGGAGTTTTCCGAAAGGAAAAACAAGAAAATTGGGAAAATTGATGGCTGAAAATGGTGGGTTTGTGAAAAGAAACGAGAGAGGATCCGATGGAGATGGAAACGGCTGAATTCTATAGGTTAAAAACCATTGTTTTATCTTATGCTCTTTTTATTTGGGCTTACATGTTGGATTGGATTCATGATTCTTTTATTAGTTAAATCGAGAGTAGAGGTGTAAATGAGACCAGATAACTCGCGAGCTACTCGAGATCGACTCGGTTAAAACTCGGTCAACACTCAGACCCGTTCCTGACATTTTATAGGCCCTGGGCGAGATGTAGAAAAAGGGCCCTCGATAATTATGAAAAAGAAAATCTTAGATATATTGTTTTTATCGTAAGAAATAAAATTTAATTCAAGAAATATTAATAATTCGTATAAAATCATTTTTTCGAGTATGCTTAGGCACAAAATCAATCAATAATTACTTCTGAATTAATATTTTCTGCCATATCAATTTTACATAGCATCGTTAATTTGTTTCACCGTCAAAAACATCCTTATGATGTACATTTAATATATAAAATGACATAATTTTGGGTCAAAATCGTTACTATTCGGAGTAATAATTTATGTAAATCAATATCAATCAGTTGAGTTTTCATCTCATCTTAGGTTATATGTTGTTCATCACTGTTTTGTTTTATTGTTAAAAATGTCCAACTTTGTTCCTTCCAATCGCTTTGTTCTAGATCTAAATTGAGGCAGGTTTTAAGCTGGGATTCTCGGTATAGTAATTCGAGAGATGTGTGGGTGGGTATCTTGTAATTTTTGGTTCTCCTGTGTCCTAGTCCCTCGCTAGGCCCATTCTTTGTTTAATAATGTGATCCTTTTCTCGTTGTTAAAAAAAATTAAGTTAAAACCGCTTCATATCTCATATGGTTGGTAATTTATTTCAAAAGGTAGGGTCATGCTATCTTAGTTAATAACAAAAATCTGTTATATTCTAATACAAATATAGAATTCATGCGGATGAGATACTTAATAGAGTCGGTAGGAGATGAATGATGGTCGATGGATAATATATCAAAATATTTTCTAGGTATGTAGTTTTAGACTCTGATACTAGATAGAAAAAAAAATTAGAAAAACAATAGACAATATTATAAAATGAACAACCAATTAACTTTTTACATATTTTTGTTTTCAATGTAATTAATTAATATATGTTTGGGCCCTTAATATAATACAATTTTTTTGGATCCATTAGACTTTGGATTTCTAATACGACAAGTGGGAGATGAATGATGGAAAATATATTAAATCTTTTTAGGCAAATATTTTTAGACGGTGGTATAAGATAAAACACTTAAATAAATAATAAACAATACTATAAATTATGCAACCAATTCACTTTTAAAATATTTTATTTTCCAATGTAATTAATTAATATATGTTTGGGCCCTAATATAATAAGAAATTCTTTGGGTCCTATTAGATGCTAAAAGAACTTGTCTCTTGTATTTATTATTTATTTACTACTATTATATAATATTAGAAGCGTACTCGCGCAATGTAGCGAGATACATCACGATTTTAATGTTTATTTTTATTTTTTGTTTTTTATTGATTTACAGTACGATTTTGGATGGTTTTTATTGAGTGATAATGATTTTTTTATATATAAATTTGTTTAATTTAGGTTTAACAATATAATGTTTTTTATATAAAAAAATTAAGTAGTTTGTTAAAATTCATTAATTATCTTATATATTTTAAATTTTTTATATTTAAATTGAGATGTTTATCCTGTTTTGATTATTTTTATCAGAATTCAAATTTCATAATTTTAGGGTTTGGGGATTAGAGATAAGGATTTTGGGGGATAAAAATGAAATATATTAATTAGGGTTAAAAGCTTTACAGGCAGTACATTAGGCTTTAGTAGTTATTTTTAAGAGATTTTAAGTAGATGGCTTTAAATAATAGTACATAAAGCTTAGTGAGTTGTAATTAAGAGTTTTTTATGTCATTTTTATAATATAGTATAGATATACTAAAAAATTGGGCCCCTATTTCTCATGGGCCATGGGCGTACGCCTGGCCCGCCCTCCCCAGTGACCCTGTCAACACTCGACTCGAATAGGCTCGACTCGAGCTCGACTCGATATACTAACGAGTCGAGTCGAGCGACCTGATACTCGACTCGATAAGCTCGTGAGATACTCGATAAGCAAAATAATAATAATAATTAGTAGTATTATTTTAGTTTAATTGATAATAATAATAATAATAATAATAATAATAAACTCAAGTTTTTTGATTTTTTTTTTGGAAAATGATGGTGTAAAAGATATGGGTAAACTCTTGATGGTGTGTCTAATCCATCCCACATTGGCGGGATATAGAACCCAATGTTTTGAACTCCACTATATATAGATCTTTCTCCTCCCTTGTTTTACATCTTTTGCCTTTGCTAAATGACTTGAGCTTAAAGGCTTGAGCCTATGTAGGGGTGTAAATGAGACGAGACAACTCGTGAGCTACTCGAGATTGACTCCAATAGGCTCGACTCCAATAGGCTCGACTCGATATACTAACGAGTCGAGTCGAGCATAATGATATTCGAACTCGACTCGCATCATTTACACCCCTAATCGAGAGTAAAGTTTGGTCTGTAATTTTCAAAGAATATGGTCCTTAAACTTCAGTAATTCGAATTTGGTCTCTCAAGTTGGTTTCTTTGTTTAAAGATCGTTGATTTTTTTTATTAAGTTGAGTTAAATGAGAAGTATTTTAGTTATTTTCAATATTTTCTTAACCTTATATTAAAACTAAGAAATATATTATTTTTTTAATTTTAAATTGTAAAACAAAAAAAGAAAAGAAAAAAATTTAAAATATAATATTTCTTTTAATTTTAATAGAAAATATTGAAAATGACTTAAATACTCTTAATTTAACTGAACTTAACGGAAAAGTAAACGTCCATTAGACATAATGACCAATTTTTTTGAGAATTGACAAACTTGAGAGAGAAAATCCCGAGTTATTAAACTTGACCAACAATCTATTTTGATGGTCAAGAATGTTATCCAACAAGGTAACATGAGGTGGTGACTCTTACTAGTATAAAGGCTTACCCGGTAAGCATTTGATAAGACGACCCTTAATGTAGTTATATTTGTGGTATATTATACATAAACGCATATCTATACATGTAAAGACCCATATTTCAATATCGACTCAAAATATAACAGAGTAGACATATGGAACATAACTTATACATAAGTTTTATACCAAAACTTCAAAATACTAGTTATCATGCTAGGCATTATCTCAAAATTGTAATCGAAGATCTACACATCGATGTTGTTCGTTGATTTGTCCACATCAGACTGAAACCAACAATACGAATTCAAGTTCGAGTTAGAGGTTCAATTAAGGTAGATCAATAGGTTTGGTTTAATCTACGACTCTACATGTTCGATTAAAGTAGGTATCAACTTTTGTTCCCAATTCGATTTTTTAGTGGTTTAGGACATTGTATTGTATTTCCATTGCATTCAATAGAACTATTTCAGATGATTTCTATCTCATTCTTGATTTATGTTTTTTCCTTAACAAGACTTGGTTACATTTTATGTAAATTACATTGAGATCGATATTGTTTTCTTTTAGTCTATGTAACATGAAACGAATGTACCCCACTATTGATTGGCTCGGTATTTCCATTTTGCATGTAGGGTGAATTTCGAAAACGGAAATTCTATTAAGGGAGAAGATTGCAATATCCATTATTAGTTTTTAGCCTTGTATTGAATATGGGAATGTTTACCTTTTTCCCATTAAGGTAAGTTGTTGTCTAGATAAATATGTCTAATTGAGGGATGAGAGACCGATGGATTTGAGGGAGTCAAATATGAGGGTTTGATCATTTATAATGCATTTTCTGGCATTAATTTGTTTGAGGCGGCTTTAAGTGAGAGGTGTTTGGTTATTCCATATAACCATTTTAGCTTAATGGCTTAACGGTTAAGCTATAAAAAAACAATCATGTATAGAACAATATATCATATCTTGACTGGTTCTTTGGATCCAGATAATACAAATTGATGAGTTGGTTATTACTTCTATGGTTATTTGTTTGGATTGAGCGATTAAGTCATCTAGACAATTAATCTCATTAAGTTGTAAATAAACAATCACTAAGGGGTTGTTTGTTTTTTTTAAAAACCTCTTAATGACTCTTAAGTCTGAATCGTTCAGACATTTTTACACACAACCTCTTATTAATCATAACTAAAATAAGATTTCAGACTTTAGACCTCTTAAAAAACAAACGACACCTAAATGTATTTGATTTAGTTATGGGGTGATCATTTGATTATTGAAGTCACGTGTGCCCGAAGGGTGTTCCAATGTGTCATATGAAACATGGCCTCCAAAATTTTTGGGCCGAAATATGTATGTTTAACATTTACCCAATTATATACCGTAGAAGCATGATTCCATTTAAGTGGTTTTTTATGTTAATTTGTCATATTAAAACATTTTTGTTGTTTTACTTTATAAGACTTTAATATAATATAGAAGCGTACTCGCGCAATGCAGCAAGATACATCACGATTTTAATGTTTCATTTTATTTTAATTTTTTTGTCGATTTACAGTACGATTTTGGATGGTTTTGAAAAAGTGATAATTTTTTTTATAAACTTGTTTAATTTAGCCTTAATAATATAATTTTTTTATGTAAAAAATTAAGTATTTTGTTAGAATTCAATTATTATCTTATATATTTTAATGACATCTAAAAAAAAATCAATTACATTTTTAATAATATAATTAAAACAAACTTATAGTAATATAATATATTAATTAATAGTGATACATGAAAAGGTCTACATAAAATAAATGCTCTGTACATACCAAATTGGTGGGTGTTAGAATTCTGCAGTAGTAATATGTGTCTTGTGCTTTGATACTTGTAAATTAAGAGATTTTTAAAATCTTGCATAAAATGATGGTACCTTGTGCCTAATAATTTGTATTTAAGAGTTTTTTATCCATGCTTTATAATATAGTGATTACAATCCCATAATCTCTATATTTTATCTTATTTATTACTCTTAGTCGATTTATATTATTGATATATATATATATATATATATAGTGAAAGGATATTTTGCAACCCTTAAAAAGGTTGCAACCTTGCAACCCACATCTTAACTGTCGGATTCATGATCGACGGTTATTTTATTTTTCTTTTTCTATTTTTTTAATTAAAAATATTGGGTCCCATATCTATTTATAACCGCCGATCATGAATCTGACGGTTAAGATGTGGGTTGCAAGGGTTGCAACCTTTTTAAGGGTTGCAAATTAAACAATATATATATAACACAACCCAAAAGATTGGAACGCTCGTGATTGGAGTCTTGTGGAATTTTAGTTTTACAATATATAGTTAAATACATAAACATAGTTGCAATATTAAAAAAAAACAATTTTTGTGATCGCATTATGTATCTATATAAGATATATTATATATCTATATAAGATATATTTGGCATAAAAATTACATTTAATCATGCATGTTAGATATGGGCAAAAAAATCTCTCCTTTTGATTTAGACTGGATCAGTTCACGACTAGACCATGATGTCATCAATCTGGATGATAAATTAAGGGAAAATTTATTAGCACCCTAAGGATCCTAAATTAATACTTATTATAATGAGTAAATTATGATTTTTGTCCCTGTAGTTTGTTGTTTATAACTATTTTTGTCTCTCGTTTTTTTAAATTGTTTTTTGAGTAAGTTACATAATTGGTCCCTATAGTTTACACAAAATCACATTGTGCATCCTAAATCAAAATAATTATGAAAAACGTCTTTGTGGTTTATATTTTCACACACCTTTGGTACATTTGTCCTAACACCGTTAAAGACATCTATTAAATAAGTTAACTCTAAAAATATTTTAGTCTTTTTATCAATTTTTAATTTCCTTTTAAAAACTCATCTTTGGATTTAAAAACCACAAGGACCAAAGATGTAATATATGATGCCACATGTTATAAAGTCTCCAATAATATGATGCCACGTGTTAAAGAGCCATTTTCTTCTCCGCCCTAACTTTCCGGTTCCTTTCCCATATTCATCTCAAAAAAAAAAAAGTTTTGAACAAAACCTAGGTTAACAAAGAATCACCAAAATCCTCCAAAATCCCAAAGTTATCTAAAAACCTAAATAAAAAAAAAACCAATAAAACACATCCTAATCAGAACAAAAATTTATGAACAAGAACCTTAAACAAATCATTTTCTTCATCTTCAACTACTGTCGGCAATGCTTCAACAAAAAGTAAGATTTTAGCAACTTTTTTGCTCCAACAATTATGTTTATTTTATATGCTAAAATAAAAAGAGGAGAGAGAAAATAAAAATCTCCAAATTTGGATAAATATCTAAAACCACTATTTAAGAAAAGAGAAATAATATTTTAATCTTTCAACCAATAAAAGACATTGAAGTAAAATGTTTAGCAAATTATGATTGTAAGACATCAATCATATTTAAACATCAGTAGCCACAACTGGTTTCTACGCCTAGATTTGAACCCTAGACAGATGGGATATTCCACTACATCCTCATGGCCTTAACCAGTACGTCACAACCCTTGTGTTTTTTTTTAATTAACTATAACATAATTATAATTATATTTTAATTTCAACATTATGTTTAACTTTTATCCCACGGCTTCGGTCTCGCACACACGTTGGACCTACCACTCATGACCTCCACCATAAGTCCACTAACTTGTTCAAGGTCCACTAAGAAACAAAGCCTTATAAAGTGCTTTACTATTTTTTCTTTCCAATGTGGGATGATACGGTAAAACTTTCAACCTTTCATCTCACTAATATTTCCACCACTTGCACTAGTACAAATTATGCTTTTATAAATGGTTGTTTTGGGTTTTATACACAATTTTGGAGCCGCATATATGGCCGATGTTTGTAAAAGTATTGGACTTTTATATGTTGTTCCAAAACCATGTATAAAACTCAACTTTTATACACAGTTCCATTCTGTTTAGAAAAAGAATATTAATTGTGTATAAAAGCCTCAATCTTACACGATTTTTAGATGAAACCATTAAAAAAAAGCTCTGCTAACCGTTTATAAAAATATCTATCTTACACGGCTTTTAGATGAAACCGTTTAAAAAAGTCCTATTATCTTACACGGTTTTTGCTAAAACCATTTACAATTGTAATAATTTTTCACGGTTTTCAGAACAAAACCGTGTATAAATGTAACCATTAATAAAAAAATTTGCAAGCATTTGTACACGGTTTTTTTACTAGAACTATGTATAATGAGTTTTAATATTTTCTTCGATTTTGTTACCATCAATTATTCCAAATATTGGTGAAGCTGCTTTATATCGATAAACTATATTTCCAAATACGATTCCTATTGGAATAATAGAACATTTCAAACACAATTTCAAATACAAAAATTAGCGAGACACATAAATGTAATAAATGTAGCATCTCAAAGTAATCATTAACCATTAAACTTTATAGAGCGTCAACTTATATGTAATATCTTAAATTAACCAAACATTCTAATATTTTTCATCGTATAATCAAGTCTAATAATTCTTAAAACAATCCCCCCATTCATTACCACCTTTTACCCTCTTTCATACGCTTCACAGTAAACGATTTCGCGATATTGCAAGTAATCTCTTCTACTTGTGTAATTGTGAAAAAAATTGTGGTTGTCCATGTGTCCTATAATTAAAGTTGAAAGTAGGTGTTATTATAAACAAAATAAATTGTTTTTTACAATATATAAATAATGTGAAAGAAATCTAAGAAACACATACCTTGAGAGAGAAAACATATTGTTCATGTATCACAAATTGGAAGATTTGCTTCACTACATGGTAACCACACTCCTAACCATCTTGTTGTTGATTACACTTAAGTGTAAAAAAGAAGCAGTGATTAAACAAATTAAAGTACGTAATAAATTGTTAGGATGTATAAATTATACCTTGTTTAATCTCCATGTAACCAGAGTATTGGCTTGAGAAGACCCTATATCGTGATTGTACTTTGCAATGGCCCTAAATGAAAAGTAACAAGACATTTGTGTTAATAGCCGATTACTTATATGAACAAACATCAATAGTATACTAAAATAATACATTACTTACGTGTCAATTAGGTCTTTGATCTTGTAAGTTTCAACTGTCTTTTCGCTTATCATCATCAAATCTAATACATAAAGGCCTAACAATTAGTAGCGACCAATGGTGCCTAAAAATGTTCAAAATGATAACTAAAAGTGTAAAATGTATATTATTATTATTATTATTATTATTATTATTATTATTATTATTATTATTATAGTAAGATAAATAAGTATATATCTTACCGGTGCCAAAAAAACTCCTTTTCTTTTTGGTGCATTATCGTTGCCAAAATTGTGTATTTTTTTTTTGTGGAAGGGTGTCCTAGGCTATGCCTAGACTAATCCCTTGGCAAATTATGACAATAAGACATCAACCCGACCACAATTGTTGCGTAAGGCTGGATTCGAACCCTGGGCAGATGAGATATGCCCGAATTGTGTTTGTGACACCAAGATCATACAATTCAATTTTATTTGCATTTATTACTCCCGGTGCTATAAACGCACAATTGTTCCTTGAATTTTGAGATACCATCATGTAAATCCCTGAAAACATTAAAATATGATAACATTATTGGATATTGTGAATATGCATAACTTAATTGATAAGACATATATAAATATTGACTTATGCTACAAACCAAGCGATGATGTTATGATGTTCTGGTCGAGCCACCCATTCGTCATTAATAACTTCAAGTCATCGTACTCTACAAACCAAGCGATGATGTTATGATGTTCTGGTCGAGCCACCCATTCGTCATTAATAACTTCAAGTCATCGTACTCGACCCCTATGTGCATAGACGTAGAGCCAAGGACCCCTACCTCAACCCGACCGTAACCCCAGTCGTCGACCATTCTTTACTCGAATGTAGGCTTTGAAATAGCTCTTTTACCGCGGGCGGTCGATCCTTCTTTAATTTGAGCAACGACTTGATCTTCTAAGCTATCTTTTTATTTCTCTGTGACTCGAATGCAGTGACTACTCTCTTCGAATGTGCCTCGTCATCTTTTAGTACCTACATTAATATTCCATTTGATTGATAATTCAATACTGTTAGGGAGATGAGATATACATATACTTTAGGGTTGAGCGAATATGTGAGGGTGAATAGGCACAATCATAGTTGGCACTTGGGTGGCGGTTACAACCTTGTTTGAATGGGTCGCATCTTCGTTTTGTATGCGAGGCATAATAGGCTCACTCGTTGGTGGGACATATGTCACCGATTTATTGGTAGTGACCTATTAAGAAAAAAAACAATAATGTTAGTAAACATGACGTATATTGGAAAATCTTATTGTAATCTAACATAAAAAGTAAAGCATATACCTGCCGCAACACCACAAAACATATCTCCCATTAGATGAAGTTCCCGATAACTTAGCCTAGTTTTTGAATATTAGCATTTGGCATAGGAACCGGGAGGTCATACTCTTCACATCCATCCATAATCATGTCAACCTGAACCTTCATGAACCCCTCCTCTAGCAGATTACCATGAAGAATGTTCGTCGATAAAGGAAAGGCCAACCCCTTAGGGTGGCATTGTTCCTCGATAATCGTTCTGATAAAAGCTCTTTCAACTGTGTTGCTCCAGGTTAGATGTTCGTTCCTTCAGGTCCTTTATTACCGCATATTTCTTGTTACGCCTTCTCCTTTTATTTCCAAGGCCTAGGCCCACACGCAGGCCAACGTTGTGACCGACACCCCGGGTGCGACCTGGGTGTTTGGGTCCCAACACCGCTGCCAAGGGATCAACTGCCACTTCAGGATCCCAATCTCCCTGAGAGAACTGTTTATCTTTTTCTATCTGTCATGTTAAAAAACAAGCAATTCACGTAAGTAATTAATGATTATAAGCAGATTAACAAACTTAAAATAAAGATATAATAATAACTTACTATATCTTCTACGATAGGCTTCATCTTATCTGGTAAGATGAATTCATAGGGGCATGATTTCACCAGTCTCGCCAATATAAAGTCACGTGCCCGCTTTACTATACATATTGTGTATCTCGGGCATTATACATTGATCCTTATCCCTCGACCACGAATCCTGCTTCCGTAAATACCCCCGTGAACCTAAGTGGTGGGGGTCAGCATTCAGCTTCGCATGCCTCCTGTTTTTTTGGCTTAGTGCCTTGGCATAATGAAAATAACAAAATGAGAAATATTTAAATTCATATTAACACTAAAAATAATAAAGTTATGTAGTTATTACACCTCAAAGTCTGGCGTCGATTTGATCTTAATGAATTTTGCCCATGTATGCAGTTTAACATAAGAGCATCGATGAAAAGAATAAAAATTAGCCCATGTATCCGGTTTAACTTATGAGTACCGATGAAAATAAAATTTTGTTAGCCCATGTATCCAGTTTAACAAACAATTCTGACATTTCTCGACGGATCTTCAACTAAAAAGAAAAAAAAAGTTTTTAAATTATTTAAATACCATTCGACGAATTATCGATGAAAGACTTCGACGGATCTTTGACGAAAACAAAAAAAAAATTACTTAAAGATCGCTTTTCTGTCGAAAATCTGTTAAAAATCTTCAACGGAGTATCGACAACACATATCCCGTCTAAAAATCCATCGATTATTTTAGAAAACTTAATTTTTCGTTTTCCGTCTAAAATCCATCGAAAATTTTTGACTCCCTTTTCCGTCGAAAATATACGTCGAAGATATCCATCGAAGATACTCGGTTTTCTAGTACTGAGAACACGGTAAGAGCTTATAAGCTCTTATTCCAAAAAAAACACTTAATTTATTAACCTCTCATTCTGTAAGGGATAAGAGGTTAATAAAAGGTAAAAACAAAAAAACAAACAAGGTCTTAATCACCCAAAATAGAAAATTCTGTCGGGTCTTTATAGATTTTCCCCAAAGAAATACTATAAACACAGTCATAACACATAAAATGGAACAAGATATATATTATATTAATCTAACTTACGATTTCATGAATATGTGCCACAATAGATTTAGAGGCATGTCTTCCTAGTTAGACATTCTGGCCATTTTGCCTTAGTTGTTCGAGATACCGAAATATTCTCTAGTTAACATGAGACATAATTTAAATTATACTTAAGTACTTATAATATTATCGTTACTAGTTATAACATAAGCTAAAGTATATAACTTACTTGCCCATTATCTTAGATAAAATATAATTTACTTACTGATAAAATCTCGCAAGCGATTTGGACATTTGTATGTGACACATATGTCCAACGAATGCAAGTCAGGGATAAAGTTTCTCGTACCGAACAAGTCATGGTATTGTTGAACCATTTTCTGTACTTATTTGTTTTCTTTCCAGAAATATTATCAAACTCCACCGTACAACATCATTGTCAAGTTGTGTTATAAATAAAGCATGGTGTGTGTGCAAGATAATATACAGCTAAAAGTAAACCAAAGATAATCAAAGAGCATCGACCCTATTCGCATGTTTCTAATCATAAGATTGAAGAATAATGATGGTTGTACAAGATAATAAACCCAAGCGCATTTCATAAATGCAAGTATGCAACAATAATCATGCTATCCATAGTTCAACAAGAAGCCTCAATTTAGCTCTAAATTATCACTAATGAAGTTATGAAGCACTTCAAATTAACACATGCCTCATTCAAATTAGCAAGCATAAATCATATGTGAAGAAAGATTATGAGCTCCAAGCTCTCCCATTTCATCATGTCAACTTACAAAACAAAAGTATTTCACAAGAAGAGTTTTTTCTTATAATATTTTGGGAAGCTTAGGTGGTGTTTGTTTTTTAAGAGGTCTGAAGTTTGAAGTCTTATTTCACTTCTGATTAATAAGAGACGGTGCTGAAGTCTTAAATTTGGATCAATAATAATTTTTGTTTTGTTTGTTTTTGTAATGTCTGGAGGCGTTTTGAGAGAAAGGAGAACATGTTAAATGAGGCAGGATAAGAGATTTTAAGAAGTTAGGTCAATACTTATTTAAGATGTATTTAAGAGCCATTAAGAGGTTCTAAAAATTGAAAAAAAAACATAAGGTCTAAACGATTGAGCCATTAATTGGTATTTTAAAAAAAAAAACAGCCCCTTAGTAACACAAAAACTTAGAGCCGTTTATCAAACACTTAGTGGTAAAAGTCACTACTCTCACTAACATTACCCGGTAACTTTTTTCAGCCATCAAAATGGCATAGTAGGCAACAACCTTACGCGGTAAGCTAGCGTTAACTACGTAAGAGTCACCATACTCACTTACCTAATAAGATTTTCTGTCATTGTCAAGATAAGTGACCCAGAAAGCACTAACCAGTTAGCTTTTGGTAAAAGCCCCTAAAGCCTCATAACACATTTCCTCTTACCATAAAAATTAAAACAAGATGTATCTAAAAAGTTAAACTATCCATTCTTCCTGTTGGAGCTACAGCTACAGGATACATCTAAAAAAATTCTGTACATGATTTCATTTTGCTAATACTATACATTCTTCCTGTTTGAAACCACAGAAAGACTTCTAAACTTATACACAAAATTAAATTGTTGCAATTTTCACAATTCATAAGTGATCACTTTCTTATATAAGAAATCATGACGATAAACATCCACATTGAATCTTCATAACGCACTAAAACTACACAAAACAAAAACCCCTTTCTAACAACAGTGGAATATTTTACAAGCAAAATTTTCGATACAATAAAAAACATGTTCTGATTTTGTGATAGTACTTCATAAATCCGGTCTAATTTGTGTAAATCAAAGGCTCAAAGCAATAATATAAAGTTGCAACATGAAATAAATTAAATTGAAAACTAAATCGAAGAATAAGAGTATACCTTCGTACGATTATAATTTGAAAATATAATTCCGAGTCCACCGATTCCAACAATCAGAGCAACCATGTGATCTTGTCTTTTTTCTAGGTTTGTGAAAAGAAAACAAATCGGTACAAACAGAGAGAGCTCCGACATCTTCCATGGCATAAATTGGTGTGTTGCTAGGCCAATCCAAACACTCAAAAAGTAGGTGGATATGCAGATCGGAAAAAGAACAGACTTGCCGGAACTTATCGCCGGCGGCGATGTAATGCAGATGCAGATTCGGAGCAAGAGTTTGCAGAAAGAAACGATTGAAGTGAGGCGGCGATGGAGAAGATGAAAGTGCGACGGCTGATTCTTTTAGGTTAAATTAAACCACACTTTCTTTCACCGTATTTTCTATTTTTATATTGGTTAATTTACCACATTAACAATTTAATCGATGTTTTTTTAATTCACCTGCACAGGGAGGGACGTTTTTTTAAACAAATCTCATAGGGTTGTTTGTTTTTAAAAAAAATTCTCTTAATCCCTCTTAAGTCTAAATCGTTCAGACATTTTTATACAATACCTCTTATTAATCATAACTAAATTAAAACTTCAGACTTTAGACCTCTTAAAAAACAAACGGCACCTTAATGTCTCTTAAGTCTGAATCGTTCAGACCTTTTTACACACCACCTCTTATTAATCATAACTAAATTAAGACTTCAGACTTTAGACCTCTTAAAAAACAAACGGCTCCTTACAGTTGTGGCGACGGTGGCACGTGCCATCGTATCATTTCTCCGACGAAGGGTAAAATTTTTACGTTCGTGAAAGGTGCAACCATATCGTTTTCGAGTGTGCTACCGTATTTATTTTCGAAACTTCAAAGGTGCACCAAATCCTAATATGAAAGCCCAATTCTTTACTTTTATTCTAGCCCAAGTTCTGTTAATCTGTTCTAGCCCAAGTTCAATAATTATGTTGATTTACTAATCTGAATTCTGATATCTGAAAGGTGAAAGCCCAACCCAAGTGTTATGTTGATTAACTTGATATTGATTTACTTAGCCCAAGCCACAACACAAAGCCCAACCAAAAACATTTTTACTGATTTACGTCTTACGAGTTACCACTCAGACTCAGTGGCAGCGGGAAATTTTCATTGAATCGGAAGTCTCAAAACCCTCCTCTTTGTCGATCGAACTCAGTCACTCAGTCACTCAGAAGTGGAAAACTCAGAAATCAAAACTCGGTGACTCAGAAAATCACCCTCTGTTTTCTGATTTCTCAAAATCTCATGGGGAATTTTGTTTAGGTATACAATTTCACACTTTCTTAGTTTCTTGCTTACTGTCTTAATGCCTTTTAGATTTTGCTTTTTGGATCGATCAAACATAACTCATAGATTAACACTTGATTTTTTTTTTTTTTTGGTGATTTTCAATAATTTAGAATTTGGATTGATTTTGGAATTTGGATTTTGGCTAACGTTCATGCCTAAATGCTACTGCCTTCATAGTTCATGCCTAAATGCTACTGCCTTCATGGATTGATTTTGGATTTTGGAATTTGGATTACTTTAGTTAATTGACTTATAATTAATTGATTTTACAGTTTGTTGCTTAATTACTTAGTGTTGCTATGGAAAAGTTTTTGAAACGAAAAGCTTCTTCAACCGGTAATACATCCAACAATACGATTGATATTAACGATCTTCCTTGGGATCCATCAGATAGGCCTAAAATTTTATCTTATAAGCCAAATCAAAGAGACGAAATTAGACGGAAATACTTGGTTAGAGGGCCTTGTCAACCACGAGGTCACGAGTTCCCAACCAAAGTTATAGGGGCTAAAGCAAGACGTTTTGTTGTTAATTGGTTTGATCGATTTCAATGGTTGGAATACAGTGTAAAAGTAGATAGAGCATATTGTTTGCCTTGTTACTTGTTTAAAGACCAAGGTGGGAATCATGGGACATATGCTTTTGTGACGGATGGATTTAATAGTTGGAGTAAAAAGGATAGACTTACACTTCATGAGGGTGAGGTTAATAGTTTTCACCATAAAGCACTTAAAAAATGTGAAGATTTGATTAACCAAAACCAATCAATTGTTGTTGCCCTTCATAAGCAAACAGAACTCATGAAGACCGAGTATCACATGCGATTGAATGCTTCGGTTGAAGTTTGTAGATACTTGTTGTCAGGATCGAAATTCGAAACAAGAATTTAATAAACACTCAGAAACTTATGTTAAAGAAGTCGTGGAAAAACACTTTAACAGTAAATCAATCAAACAGTGTATGAACTCAAATCACAAGTTATATTGATTTAACTTAATGATTACAAACAAAACCTCAATCTGTTGAACAGGCTCAACAGACGTTCAATACTTCTCTATTGAAAGGACTACAAAGAACCTTGAGGTTAATTCTCTCTAAGCGAACGTATTATGTATGTATATAACTATTAACAACTATCTCTAGACTATATATACATAACTAATTACAAGATAATTATCAAAACAAAATTGATCATCATAATCCATTCCATAATTATCTTCATCTTTATCTCCAGCTCCTAGTCTTTCGTTCCAAGTCATCATTATCAACATGAGCAACATTAATCTTCAGCAGCATTAACATCCTCAGCAGTACTAACCATGCTTGCAGTAGTAATTCTTCTCTTGCAGTAGTAATCTTCAAGCAGTACTAACTACTAGCAGTACTAACTCTTCAAGCAGTACTAACTATTCTTCTAGCAATACTAACTCTTCAAGCAGTAGTAATTCTTTCATCTTGCAGTATTAATGTAATCAGCAGTATTAATCTTTAAGTCTAGCAGTAGTATCCATCCTTAGCACATTTCAGACCCAACAATCTCCCCCTAACTTAACTTTTCAAATTGAGAAGTTAAGTTCTTCAGCATAGGGTCTTCATGATGCTTTCAAAACTCCAATTCAATTCCCAAGATTTAGATCCAGTCCCAGACTTTGATTAATGGTTCTTCTGACCACAATCCTTGCCATTTTAGAACTGACAGACCAACTTTGCATTCAGCATCCCTTGCAGCTTTGCCTTGCTGTGGTCATACACCTTATCCACCAAGAAGTACTCATGATAGCTTTTGTCAATTGTAATCATGTAGACTCCACAATTTTCAAATAGCATCCAATGATCAATCTTTTTAAATCCATATTTATGATGTAAATCTTTGATCCTATGTTGCACTCTTTCAGGCTCAAACATCATGCATAAGTACTCCATGGCTATCTTGATTAAGTTCATTTCTGTCCCTTGCAACACAGTCTCATACAGTTTTATCCCAACTTTGTACATTTCTTCCAAGTCAGCTCTGGAACAACTTCTGATTACTTTGCCCCAAGTTGCATAAACCTCAAACTGATCACCCATTCTCTTGATTCTGAAATATTCTTTTCTGTTATCCTTAGAGTATCCCAATGAATAATCTCTGGTGCTTTCATTGAGATAGGGTCAGCTTGAATAGGTTCTTCATTGGTCACATTCATGTACAAATTCACCTGCTCATCTGATTGTTTAGGCTGATCTGAAGATTGTTGGTTTGTTTGCTCTGGTCTTTGCTCTTGAGATTGAACATCTGCTTCTGTTTGTTCCTGCTGCTCTGCAGAAGGTTCAGCTTCCATTTGTTCACTTCCCAGCTCTTTCTTTCCTTCTTCAATCCTAGTCCTTTTTGCCTTTGGCTTGGTGGCAATGGACTTTTTTCTTTTAATGGCTCCAATCTTTTGAGCTAAGGTCTCTTCTTTCTTCACTTCTGCCTCATCTTTGATAGGAGTGCCTTCTTCACTATCAGGGAAAGGCTGTTGTATGTTGATATCATGTCTTTCTTTCAACTTTCTTTCAACCTCAACCCTTTGAGTGAAATCCCCTTTCAGCTTGGCCATCTCCTTTTTGTATAGCTCTTCTATTCTTCCAAATGACATACTTGTAAACATTCCTTCAGGAACTCCAATAGCTCCTTTCAGAAAGTTTATCATTTTCCTTCTTTCTTGATTGGCTAGGAATGTTTTAGATGGTTGTCTTTGTCTTGTCTTTAATAACAACCTTTGCCTTGATGCCTTCTTTGTAACTTCCTTAGCAGCAACAACAGTCTTCATACTCCTTTGAAATTCCTCATTAAGCTTAGTAGACAAATCTAAAGCAATCTCTCTGTCTTTTGCAGATTGGATTTCTTCCTCCTTTTCCATTTCTTCTTGCAGCTTCTTTGCTAACTCTTCATCCAGGGCTATTTGTGATGATTTCTTTAATGGCTTCACAGATTCAACCACCTTTTCTTTCCCTTTCCTCTTGATCTCTGTCTCACTAACTTCCTTTCTTTTCTTCTCTGAACCACCTTTTTTTGATTACCACTCACTTAGCCTTTTGAGTAGCCTTGGGAGTGTCAGTCTTTGCCTTCACTAGAGTCTCTGCAATTTCTATTTCCTCTGCAGACATACCTGTTTCAGCTGCAACTTTCTCTATTTCTACTGCTGTTGTTACTACTTCTTGTTCAGTTTCTGCTTCTGCCTCATTTACTGTTGCTTTCACAATAGTTTCTGCTGCGGATGTAGCTTCACTTTTCAACTCCCCCTCAAAATGAGATTCCATGCCAATAGGGATTTGCTTTTCAACTTCAGCTTGACTCTCCCCCTTTTTGAAAGCATCACTTACATCTCCCCTTTCTTCAATACATACTGCTTTTTCTTCTTTTTGTGCACCAACCTTAGAACCATTTTCTTCAATTTGACTATCTGTTCTTGTTGAGAGATAATCACCTTCTTCATCTCTTTTATTTTCAGATCTTGATTATGAACTTCCAGACTAATTGTACCAAGTGTGTCTATCAATTCTTCATAGTTATATCTGTCCTCACCTCCTTTAGGTGTGTTTACCACCTTTGAAGGATCCTTGGATCTTTTAATAGAGGCCTTCTGCCTAGCAGAAGCACCTTCTACCCCCGTGATTTCTTGGTACCTGGGACCTTTAGATGATTGCTCATCTAAAGTTGTCGTGGGGAAGGTCTTAAGTATGTCCATACTGTTCTGTCCTACACCTTGTGCAGAAGCAGTAGTGTGAGCCTTATTGCCCACATGCTCATCCTTCTCCTTATAGAGAACCTTCTTGGGGTTGGGAGACACCCCTATGGTTTCCCTTTGGATATTCTCTGATGGAGAATGCTCCATCAGAGGGCTTGTAGGCTTTGGGGGTGAAGATACAAGAAGGGAAGGAACCTTCTGTACCTTTTTCCTTATATATGTTTTGGTGATGGGGGATTTTGGCTTGACAATAGGGATCTGAGGAGTATTAATAGAATTGAATGGTGTGGGTAGGTCATCAGTTGGGTGTTCAGATGTGGGCTGTGACCTTGATGCCTCACCATCGGAATGAGACATAACCATCATTGTAGAGAACAATGGTGTCTCTTGTCCAGAAAAGTCCTTACTTGGTCTTTTCATGTTGGAGAATACCTTCCTTTTGGGAGGTTTTGGTACATACACCTCATTAAAAGAGGGTAAATCCGTCAATTCATTATTTAGTACTTCTTGCACAAACCTTGGGTACATATAAAAGCTTTTGGTTTTGGTATCCAGATTTGACATTAAATCATTGAAAATCATTTGAGAAAAATTAAACTTTCTAGAGGTAGCTAAGCAGACTAGAGCATAAGCTAAGGTACTGCTGAACTCACTTCATCCAGTTGTTTTTCTAGAAATACAATGTTGAAGGGTATGAACAAAAAATCTCCATTGAGGTGAAAATTTGCTTTTAAAGAACTTATACACCTCAGTGGGACCTTCATACCCCATTCGACTAATTTATTGGAAGAGATCTTCCTTGGACAGAGAGGTAATACCTGAGGCATCATCTAGTCGCAGATGAGTGCATATGCATTCCTCTGTGATGGTGATGGGTTTATCACAAACCCTTGAGTGAATGACCTGATTGCCTTCCTCATTCTGGATGGACGCATTTGCCCAGAACTCATTCTGGATGGACGCATGTGTGAGGATTTTAGGAAATCCACAATCTGATGAAAACCCTCTGCTTGCTTGGGTTTCTGTAGCATTGCCAACTCATTGTGATCATCAACGAACACCGGTCCTGCCATCTTCGTGATCGATTAGTCGAAACTAGGGTTACGCACTGGTAAGTAAGAATTCGAGAGAAAGAGAGAGAAAGAACACTCGTAGGAAATTCAAAGAGCCGTTTGGATTTTGGCGGTCAAAGAGGGTATTTATATGATAATGGATTCAGTTAAGAGCAGTACTAAGTATCCTAGCAGCATTAACAAGCCCGCAGTACTAATCCATATAAGCAGTAGTAACACATACCAGCAACATTAACACAGATTAACAGTAGTAACACATACCAGCAGCATTAACACAGACTAGCAGTAGAAATAAGGTAAGTAGTAGTAACTTTGCACTGGCAGTATAAACCACCTAGCAGTAGTAACCATACTTAATGTAACACCCCAATTTTCGAAGAGTATCATTTCAAGTTAATACCGAAAGCGATATATTAAGGAAAAATAAGATATTTTATTTTGGATTTGAATCCTTGATTTTATAGTTTAGATGGATGAATGATTCAATTATGAGTCCAACGGTTCTTTCCGGAGCAAAAACGGAGCTATAACGAAGAAGTTACGGCCGAAACAGTGTTTAGGACTTTCGGTACATTTCGCGCGACCCTGCCTCGCGATTGTGACAGGGCACTGTCGCGAGTCACTATCGCGACGGACCTGCAGTGCATAAATCGGGTTTTTCTTCATTTGGTCATAACTTTCTCATCGTAGCTCCGATTTGGGCGATTCAAGTCGCTACGGTTTCGTTTTTGAGAGCTTTTCAAGGTTATGGCAAGAGATTGGAAGTCTATTGAAGTATACTAGAGTATTTGGTGGTGGTAAGCTTCTCATCTCTCCCTATTCATCTTCTTCCCTAAAGTTTTCTAGGGTTTCATCCACACTTTGTTCTCCCTTTCATAGATTGAAGGTTTGTAACCATTTTGGTGAACTAGAAGTGTTTTGGTTGGTAAATTCAAGCTTGGGTTAAGGTAATCTTCTATCCCCTTCGGTTATGGAAGTTAGGGTTTCGGTATTAGTTGAGGTATCCATGTATATGGTTTGGGAAATGATTCTTTGTGGTTGATTATGTTTAATTGTGGTTGAATATGTATGGATTTAGGTTTTGGAAGTTTTGTCTTGAGAATCCAAGTGTTCTTCAAAAGAGCTCGTTGGGTGAAATCTAGATTTAGCCTAAATCTAGCAAAGTGAGTTTACTAAATTTTTGTTAAAACTGGATACACATCATATTTGTTTAATTGTTGTTATTATCGCATATTTGCTCAAAATGGTCATCTTTACGGGTTTAAGTATTTGATGGTATTTCCATGAGATTATGTGAAATATATGTATATGAAGTATCATCCCATGATTTACTCTATGTTGTGTAATTATTTGGGGATTTACATTATGTGTGCCCACAATGGGTATTCGACATGATTAAGGAATATATGTTTGGTATAACATGATGATTTCCATTCGGAATACACTCTTGGTGTTATTGTATCTACAGCGTGGCTATGTGGATATTCATGTCATATGATGGATTTACATGCTTAGGATGGTAATATGGTGTTCTTGGTTGATACCCGAATGACTAACGGGTTGAAACACATCTTTGAGACCTCCTAAATGCATTATGTGGACGAACCAAGTCTGTGATTCACTATAGGAATGTAGGTGGGTGACATTTGGAGAATTTCCTAAGGCGGTAGTCTCCTATGTACCTAGACCTCCGCCGTCAGGGAATTTCCAAAGGCGGTAGTCCCCGGTGCGTGTCGGACCTTTGGGCTGCCAGGGAAAATGGCTTCAAGGTGCATTGCCTCTTTGGGTGAACCGGATTGGAGATATGGGTCGCTCCCGTTGACTCCACATCTACGTGATTATTTGTTAACTGCTGATAAGAACTGTAACTGTTTCTGACATGATTTTACTTGTTCAACTCACTAGGCTTTTTGGCCTAACACTTGTTTGGTGTCGATGTGTATCTCAGGTTCTAACGGTGTCGGCTCTAAGCTGGCATAGTGATTGGGTGAGAGCTTGGGGATTGTGGCGTTTGGACTTATTATTTGTAGAAGAACTATTTGGGTTTATAAATGACCCCGTGTGTATTTTAACCCTTAGTATTTAGATTTGGGATTGTTGGTCGCTATATATCGTCCATTTAAATTACAATTGTATTTAAACAGGTTTGTGTATTTTTTTCCCATCTTTGGGAGGCTCTTGCTATGACAATTTTAGTATACCTCATGTCCGTTTTTCGGATTTTTGTTATCCCCATTTTTAGGGTGTTACACTTAACCATATTTGAACTGTCAGAAGGAGTAATAGTGAGAGTAGTATTAACTTAACTAGAAGTACTAAGTATCCAATTCAGCAAAGTAATCTGAAACCATACCTTTGCCACTTATCTTACCTCCTGCTGGATTGTCATTAAAAGCAACATGTCCTCCATCACATCTTTTGAAATTTTGAAGGCAGGCCATGTTACCTGTCATGTTCCTAGAGCAACTACTATCTACATGCCAAATGCTCTTCTTCTTGAGTTGTTGGTTGCCCTGCACACTAGATAAAACAGTTAGTTTCTAGGGGGAACCCAAGCCAAAGTGGTCTTGGGTTGCCCTTTCTCATCAACATATTTATAATCAGTAATCTTAGTCTGGATGAGATGATCAGATTTAGGAATCTCATGGCTGGAATACTTTGTCAAAATTATGGGCTTGGCAGCATTAACACTGGTAGCAGCACTATCCTTGTTAGCAGTACTAACTTGGTTAGCAGTACTAACTTGGTTAGCAGTACTAACTTGGTTAGCAGTACTAACTTGGTTAGCAGTACTAACTTGGTCAGCAGTAGTATTGCTATCAGCAGCACTATTTCTGTTAGCAGTACTATTTGAGGTAGCAGTACTAACAGGTTTCTTGACTTTTGGAACCCAAATCTTGACAAAGTTGTTTGCTTTCTTGTTCTGTGAGTTACTCCTTGACTTGCTTGGAGTATTTTCTTTTGATTTAGCAAACTTATTCTGAATATGAGATTTTGTAGTCCCAGTTTTCATTGGTACTGTTCTCATATTAGCAGCCATGTGATTTCTTGATTGCTTCCTATAACCAACTGAATTTTGTGTTTGTCTTTGAAAAGAAAATTTTTGGTTAATAGGATTGAAATAACAGTGTTTGGCTAGATTATTTAACTTGCCACAAATAAAACAAGGTTTTGGTCTATTGACATTGCTTAGATCAATTCCCTGTTTTTGAGCCCACTGATTATTTTTGTTTCTCTGATTTCCCCTTATTTTATCATGTTTATGGGGCTTGTTCTGTTGACAAGTACAGGGATTTACAACAGAGGTTTGCATGTAGTGAACTCCCTATACCTTTTCTTTTCCTTTCCTGGAGGTCTCAGCTTTCTCACTCTTAACAGTCTCTTTCTCTGTCTTGGACATCTCCATTTTATCACTCTTGATAAATGGTTTACCCCCTCTCTCATTTGTAAGAATGTGGTTTTCTAAAGGAATATCTTTATGGTCTTCCTTATTCTTACCCTCAGAGTTCTCTTCTTCAGAATTTGCCTCAACGTGGAATGTAGTTATTGTTGTATGGTGGAGGGGTGGTGTTGTAGCCTATTCCTCTTCTCAGTTTGTCATGAACTTGAGTTTTTAGTAAAGAGTCCATTGCTTTAGAAGCATTGGAATATTTCTCAATATCTAACTTAGCCTTCTCAAATTCACTCCTTATTTTCTCACATTCCTCTTTAGCCTTCTCTAGCTTAATCTCTAACTGATTCTTCTCCCACTTCCAGTAGTTGGTATCATATGAATGTTGAAGTTCATTGGCCTGGTATGCCTTAATTTCTTCTTCAAAATTCTCAACTATCACAATATACTCTCTTCTATCTTTCTCCCACCTTTTAAGGTCATCACACATGCTCTGATTCTGATCCCTGTATTTTTTAACAGTTTCAAGACATGCTTTAGAGCAAAGGTTAGATTTTACCTCAGCGGGAATTGCAGTACTTGAAGACTCTGTAACCTCAGCCATCAATGCTTGCCTCTGGATTCTGTTTATGATGATTATTGATTTCTGAGTTCCTTATGCTCTGATACCACTTGTCAGGATCGAAATTCGAAACAAGAACTTAATAAACACTCATAAACTTATGTTAAAGAAGTCGCGGAAAAACACTTTAACAGTAAATCAATCAAACAGTGTATGAACTCAAATCACAAGTTATATTGATTTAACTTAATGATTACAAACAAAACCTCAATCTGTTGAACAGACTCAACAGACGTTCAATACTTCTCTATTGAAAGTACTACAAAGAACCTTGAGGTTAATTCTCTCTAAACGAACGTATTCTGAATGTATATAACTATAAACAACTATCTCTAGACTATATATACAGAACTAATTACAAGATAATTATCAAAACAAAATTGATCATCATAATCCATTCCATAATTATCTTCATCTTTATCTCCAGCTCCTAGTCTTTCGTTCCAAGTCATCATTATCAACATGAGCAACATTAATCTTCAGCATCATTAACATCCTCAGCAGTACTAACCATGCTTGCAGTAGTAATTCTTCTCTTGCAGTAGTAATCTTCAAGCAGTACTAACTACTAGCAGTACTAACTCTCCAAGCAGTACTAACTATTCTTCTAGCAGTACTAACTCTTCAAGCAGTAGTAATTCTACTAGCAGTAGTAATTCTTTCATCTTGCAGTATTAATGTAATCACCAGTATTAATCTTTAAGTTTAGCAGTAGTATCCATCCTTAGCACATTTCAGACCCAACAACGGTTTATCATTTCGTGGAAACGATGAGTCCGAAAATTCTATGTATAAAGGGCTTTTCATAGGGACTTTAAAGTTGATTGGAAGGACAAATAGTGATATTGAGAAGGTTATATTACAAAATGCGCCAAAGAACAATCAACTGACATCTCCAACGATTAAAAAAGATCTTGTTAAGTGCTTTGCGGAAGAAGTGTTGATATCAATCATGGGGGAAATTGGAGATGATGTGTTTGCCTTGTTGGTGGATGAGTCTAGTGATGTCTCTAGAAAAGAGACAAATGGCCGTGGTTTTGAGGTTTGTTGACAAATACGGAATTGTTCAAAAGAGATTTATTGGCGTTGTTCATGTGATGGATACATCTGCCTTAAGTCTTAAATCTGCACCTGATGCCTTATTTGCAAAAAATGGCTTGAGTTTCACAAAGGTAATTTATTTACTTTATGTCTTAAATATATCATTGAATCTTTGGTTAATCTCCTAAGTCCTAAATGCCTAAATCTATCTTTGAAATAGGTAAGAGGACAAGGTTATGATGGTGCTAGCAATATAAGTGGCAAGTTTAATATGTTGAAAGCTTTGATCTTGAATGATAATGAGTCGGCATTCTATATACATTGTTTCGCCCATCAACTTCAGTTAGTAGTTGTAGCGGTTGCAAAAAAACATGATGGTGTTAAGGACTATTTTGATTTGCTAGCCTTGGTTGTTACTGTGGTGAACTCTTCTTGCAAACGGAAAGATATGCTACGAGAAAGTCACAAAGATAGAATTCAAGAAGAAATTGGAAATGACGAAATTGAGACCGGCAAGGGGTTAAACCAAGAGATTTCGCTTGTACGAGCTGAAGATACACGATGGAATTCTCATCTTAAAACAATTACGAGTTTGATTTCTTTGTTTCCGGAGGTTAAGAAGGTGCTTGAATATGTCGAAGATGATGGTGATAATGGAGCTACCCGACTTCAAGCGAGTGGTCTTTTATCATACTTCAAGACTTTTGAATTTGTGTTTTATATGCACTTAATATTAACCATTTTAGGGTTAACAAATTCATTGGCTCAAGCTCTTCAAAGGAAAGATCAAGACATCTTGGAAGCGGTTGATTTGATAGGAACAACCAAAGCCCAATTGCAAATGCTAAGAGAAAATGAATTTGATCAAGTTTTGAAGAAATGTTATTCTTTTTGTGATAACATGAGATTGTGAAGTTGGATATGGCGGAAGGTTATGTTAATACAAGAAATCCAAGGAAGAGGATGAACATTAGCAATCGACATCATTATAATTATGATATATTCAACATGGTTTTGGATATGCAGATTCGAGAGTTTGGCGATCGCTTTTGTGAGATAAGCACCGACTTGCTTCAAAACATGGCAGCTTTGAATCCACACAATTCATTTTCTCAGTTTAACAAATCAAGCCTATTGAAGTTGAGTCAGATGTATCCACATGATTTTGATGACAAAGAAAGGATCATTCTCGAGTACGAACTTGACATCTACTATCATTCTATTTATAATGATGTTAGATTTGCCAACTTAAACGACATTGCTGACCTTGCTAGATTGATGGTGGCAACAAGAAAACATATTTCTCATCCTTTAGTCTACTGATTATTGAAGCTAATACTGGTTTTGCCCGTCGCAACCACTACGGTTGAAAGATGTTTTTCGGCGATGAAGCTTGTCAAGACAGATCTACGTAATCGAATTGGTGATGACTTTTTGAATGCGACTCTCATTTGTGACATAGAAAAGGAAGCACATGCTAAGGTTAAGACTGAAGATGTCATCGATCGTTTCCAAAAGATGAAGACACGTAGAGGACAAATTTAGGAGTTGTTTACATACTTTTTGTAATTATTTTTGGGTATATAACTATATATTGACCGTTTTCAAAAGATGAAGATGCGTCGGGTACAAATTTATAAAAACAATATTTTTTGTAAATGTATTTTGGGTCTATATTTTATTATATTAATTATGTGGTGCCACCGTATGAAAAATTTTATGCATCCGTCCCTGCCTACACAAACTTATTTTATAAAAGTTATATATGTAATATTTTATCATCTATATTTATATTGTATTATAAAGCATTTAAGACAAAGACTTAAAAACTATTTTTTTTTGATGCATGTGACATATAATTCAAGATTACAAATAATGATACATAAGTACAATTTATAAAGTTGCATGTTTAAATTTAGGGAAAAGTCTGAAAAAACCCAGCAAACTATCAGATTTTGAATGATTAAGTTCTTAAACTATTTTTTTGAATGAGTAAACCCTTAAACTTTCTAAAACCGGTTAAATACATTCTTTTAACCTATAAAAACATGTTAATGTGATAAAAAATTGGGAAAAGTAAAAAAAAAACCCAACAAATTATCTGATTTTTAATGATTAAGTCCCTGAATTTTTTTTAACAAATAAATCTTTAATTTTTTTTAACAAATAAATTTTTAAATTTTTTTCTAAATCTTTTTACCAAATAAATACTTTAATGTCTTTTTCATATACTTTAAAACCATACGTCTATTTTTATATTGTTAATGTATAAATTGACTCCAAAGAATACATATAATAACACCCTGTGTTTATATATGTGTGTCATTGAATGGAACAGGTAAATTGACCTTACATAATAATTGAAGAATGTTAATCGTTTCATGTATAAAATATAAATTATATTTTTTCTGAGTTTTGTTTAAAAAGAATATAACAATCTTTAATAAGTTTATTTATTTATCATAATTTCATTTTTCTTCATTATTAAATATTACTGAAATTAACAGTTTTTATTAAGATGGTTTCATACTGGTTTTCGATAGTTGAATTCTTTTAATTAAATTTTCATAAATCCAATGGTTTTATAACAGTTCAAAAAAGTATATAGTCTAAAAGTAATTTTTAAATTTCAGTAATACAATTAAAAACTAAATAAAAACATGTCGATATCTTTTTAGGAAATAAATCTTTTTGGAATGGAAATGGTTTAATTTTTGTTGGTTTAATTTGTTCGTTTTACTTTGATTACGGTGAGAAGAATCGTAATTTCTTTTTGTTCATTTTTTTGTATAAAAAAAAAGTTTTGGATTTATTTGTTGAAAATTAACTTCTTGAAATGACATTTTTCAATGTGACCCAAAATAAGACCGCGACTAACTATAAAATGACATTTTTCATAATTTAAAACAAGGTTAGTCTCGATGCATCTTTTCAAAATTTTGGTCAAATTGTTCAAACACTCATCAAACGAATTACCATAAACAGTGAAATAATCCATAAAAACCTCAATAATATTTTCAACATATTCAGAGAATATACTTATCATGCATCGTTGGAAAGCAGCGGGTGTGTTACAAAGGTCGAAAGGCATACGCCTATAGGCAAACATACTGAATGGGCATGTAAAAGTAGTATTCTCCTGATCCTCCGGTGCTACTGCAATTTGGTGGAAACCTGAATAGCCGTCAAGACAACAATAGTGAGATTTACCCACTAACCGCTCAAGCATTTGGCCAATAAAAGGTAGCGGAAAGTGATCTTTACGAGTAGATGAATTTAACCTCCTATAGTCAATACATATTCTCCATCCATTTTGGACTCGAGTAGGCACCGACTCACCTTCGATGTTTTTTACCACAGTTAAAACCGTCTTTTTGGGCACTACCTGAACGGGACTCACCCATTTGCTATCAGAGATTGAGTAGATAATACCTGCATCAAGGAGTTTGAGAATCTCCTTTTTCACTACCTCAATCATGGGTGGAATTAGGCGGCGTTGGGCTTCTCGGAACGACTTGTAGTCTTCCATCAAAATCTTGTGCATACAAATTGAGGGACTCAACCCTTTGATGTCAACTATAGTCCAACCGATCGCCTCTTTGTGTTCCTCAAGCACACTCACCAACTTCTGCTCTTCGTCACTTGAAAGCTCAGTGGAAATGATCACCGTTAAAGTATTCTCCTTGCCTAGATATGCATACTTCAGGTGGCTTGGCAACTCCTTTAACTCAAGTACGGGGGCCTGCACAATAGAAGGAAACAACTTTGTGTAAGAAGAAGGTAAATTAACATTGGATACCTCAAACTTCTTGTGTCGGTCAGATTCCATAGCTAAGACTGTTTCCTTGAGCTCGGGTCCTAAGTCATACTCCTTCATCAATAGATTAATCCTCTTTGCATCTAGGTGCCTTATGATTGCCACCTCCAATAAATCCCGGTTAGTCAAGTCATACAAGTCATGAGTAATGGGATTTAAAACATCAACATAATTAACAGAAGACACATCACTAGGATATCTCATGGCATCATAGATATTAAACTTAATAATTTCACCATCAAACTCCATAGTTAATGTACCATCATGAACATCAATTTTAGTCTTTGATGTTTTTAGAAAGGGTCTTCCCAAAATATCAAAGGAGACTTAGAGGTATTATGCTCCTCCATATCTATGACATAGAAATCGGTCGGGAAGACCAACTCATTAACTTAAACTAACACATCCTCAAGGACTCCTTTGGGATACACATTAGACCTATCGGCTAGTTGTATAACAACTCCCGTACTCTTAAGAGGTCCCACATTCAATGATGAATATATTGAATAAGGCATGACATTTATGGACGCTCCTAGATCTAGCATGGCTTTATCAATCAAAACATTCCCTAACTTACAAAAGATAGTGAACATACCTGGATCCTTGCATTTAGGGGGCATCTTATCTCCTTGAAGAACGACGGAGACATTTTCGCCATACTTACCTTCCGTTCCCAACCAACTTCCTCTTGTTCGTGCACAATTCCTTCAAAAACTTGGCATATCGAGGTACTCTTTTAATAGCATATAGGAGTGGAATGTTTACCTCAACACGGCGAAAAGTTTCCATAATCTCCTTGTCTTCTTGCTCTTTCTTCGATTGCTCAAATCTTTTTGGGAATGGGAGTCGGATGACCACTTCGGGTGTTGCTCCCTTGTCCTCAACTTTTTCTTCAACTTTTCCCTCATTTGGTTTAGCTCCAACAATCTCGACTTTCTTTTCTTCATTCCTCCCGTTCTTCTTAGCCTTTGGCTCTAAATCCGGCACTATCGTGTTTCGTAAGGTAATAACACTAACATTAGCTTTCGGAGGAGTTTTGGTTTGAGACAATATCTTACCTTGATTTTCGATACAATTGAGTGAAACCGCCATTTGACCAATTTGTGCCTCCAAATTCTTGTTTTGAGCCACCAAGTTCTAAATATTAGTTCTTGTCTCTTGTTGAAATTGCTGAGCATTAGTAGCAAGAGACTTAACAATGTCTTCTAAAGACATACCTGAACTGCTTGAAGCTTGGTTGTTAGGCTGAAATTGCGACTTTTGTTGGAAAGGTTGTTGAAATTGCCTTTGCTGAAATTGTTGTGGAGGTCTCGGGGCACCAAAATTCGAGTTGTTGAACCTTTGTTACGGCTGTTGGCCCGAAAATCCTCCAATGGCATTAATGTCTTTGGGTGTAACCAAGACATCCTCTTGCAATTGTAGACACGCGCCCGTAGGATGGTTCACTTCCCTGCCTATTCCACATGCCTTAACCTGTTCTTTGCCCACAACTAACTCCTTAACGAGGTTAGTCAAACCGAATAATCTACTTTCAATACTAGCTACATTTACCTCATTAGCCTTTTGGGGCTCTCTCCTCATATCACCTCTAACACTAAAATGCTGAGAGTTCTCAGCCATAGTGGTGATTAAGGCCCTTACTTGAGTTGGGGTTTTATTAAAGATTGCCCCTCCACTAGCGGCATCTATCATTTTCCTTTCCATAGGAAGGAGACCTTCATAAAAATATTGCAGAAGAAGTTGCTCAGAAATCCCATGTTGTGGGCAACTAACGCAAAGATGCTTGAATCTCTCCCAATATTCATGGAGAGTTTCTACATCACTTTGTTTTATGCCACAAATTTCTCTAAGGAGTGTGGCGGCTCGGGAGGTGGGAAAGAAGTTATCCAAGAATAATCTCGCCATTTGGTTCCAAGTCGTTACCGAACCGTGCGGTAACGAGTAGAGCCAATCCTTAGCCCGATCTTTTAAAGAAAAAGGGAAAGCCTTTAACTTTATTAGATCTTCCGTAACCTCATTGGGTTTCATACTTAAGCATACAACATGCAATTCCTTGAGGTGCTTGTTAGGGTCCTCGTTCTCCAAACCGTGATATGTGAGTAGAAGCTTGACCAAATCAGTTTTTAAAACAAAATTTCCATTACCTTGAGGATACCTGATACAAATTGGAACTTGGATGACATCATGGGTTGCCAACTCTCGGAGATTCAGCCCATATCCTTCCTCCATCTTGACTTCCGACTCTTCTTCTTTCTCTTCCTCAAATTCCTTCTTCGGCTCCTCGACTTCTGTTTTTGGGTTTTCTTCTTTATCTTCGTTCGAATCGCTTGACAAGTTAATATCTTTCCAGATATTTACCCCTGGTGACGAAGGTCCCTCACCTAACTTCTTCCGAAGCTTGGCTTGTTTCCTTAGTCTTTTCGCGGTCTGTTCGATTTCAGAGTTTATTGGAATAGGGGTGCCTGTACGTGAAGATCTAGGCATAAACAGTTAGAAATATTGAGTTCCCCAGCAACGGCACCAAAAATTTGACGGATGCCGAGTCCACCAAATAATAAATAACCAACTAGACCCTTATCAGCAGTTAAAATTGTGACAGTGGTAGGTCGGGTCGAATCCACAGGGACTCGTTCAACTTATTATGACCGGATAATTCACACACAATTACGAATTATAAAAATTAAATTGCAAGGGGGGGGGGGTTGGATTGATTTTAAACTAACGTTCGAATCAAAGGAATTATAAAAATGCAAATAAATAAACGTCCAACAATAGCCAACTTTGACAAAGACGCAAACGCCTATCATCGATTCCGGAATTGTAACGAAACGGACAAGTTCAAATTGGTAAAATTTGCCAATAAGCTCTGACAATCCTAGTTTTTCCTTACTAAACATCGATTAAAACAAGCTCTTTAATTGAATCTTAATCGCAAATAGAATAATAAATAAGCTCTTAAACTTCTAGGTGCAATTAGCTTTACCGGAGGAGAAAAACACCAATTCAAGATTATATAAATTCGCAAGCTCGACTTAAAATTACCTTGATTGTTAGATTTCATGAACCCATCTCGAAAACCTTATTGAAATCAAGTAAGTTCAATTGTCACTTTACCAAAATCTTTAAACGATTACGTATTTAGAAAATTGATTAACACACATTTACAAGAACATTAAGAAATTGGCCAAATCACCCAACATTCATGTAAAATTGACATTAAGCAAAAAAATCCAACAATTAAACTTATCCCAATAAACTACAATGGAATCTCAAAGCAAATGCATCTAAATCATAAGCTTAACTATTGTTGAAATTGAGAAATTAACCACACATGGCTAAACTGTAACACCCTAGAAACTGCGGAAATAAAATTTCGAAGAAACAATTCGGCAATAGACTAACTTGCGGAATAAGGTGTGACAATTTCATTACACAAACAACCCAACGGGTATAGAGTAGCCAATATTTAGGTAGATAACTGAAGTATAAAACGACATCCTATTAATATACAAAATATCTAGATTAGGGACGGGTGTCGCTATACTTCCAAAATGAATCTTCAAAAGAATCTCTCACGACCCCAAGGTCGCTCCCTCAGTCCCGACGAGCCCCACTGCTAAGAACCTGCCAACATGACAACCAAGAGCAAGCGTTAGGCTAACGCCTAGTGAGAACAAGCTAAATAAAAGAGAGTACTAAACCCAATTGGTGCCACGCGGTAGTATAGCCGTGAGCTAAGTCAAGAAATCAAATAAACCATTAGTGATTAAACATGGTATAAGTAATACCCACAAATCACATAACGAGCTCAACCCCTCTAGATCTGTTGCTCAAAACATTCAAGTCAACCCCTCTGGATCTATCCTTGAGAGTTCCCAAAACAGGGGAAACTCAAGCACATAATGGGATTTCACCTTACTGCACCATGAGACGTTGCCCGACCGTATAGGCCCACACCTTACTTATCATGGCAACCCGATGCCTATCCCATGCTAAAACGTGAACCAAATGCCCAAAACAGGGGACATAGGAACACAGTGCCTATGGATCCATTGCATTAAGACTCAAAGCCAAAGCATGTCATTTCAGAGCATACTCATATTAAATCAGCTATGCAGGCAATTAATATGAACACCGGTTCAATTCTATAATTCGTGATTCTTGAAAATGTGAAATCTTTAGAAGGTATTTTCCAACAGAATCAGTTACTTTGAAACCAGGTTTTCCACATTTAAATAATACATTTATCACATAGCATTCGTATTACAGACCGATTTAGCTTAAGGACTCACCTCAGATTTCTACCTGATTATAGCCTGCTTCTGACGATTGCTACCTATGACAACACCGTTAAATCGGTAAGCCCAAAGATACAGACAACATGCTGACTTACAACTCTAGAATACGAATACAACAACTGCCAAACATAGCTACGGTCGAACACAGCCCCGGTCGAACAACCAACCCGGTCGAACAGGTCCGGTCGAACAGGGTCCGGTCGAAAGAACTTCCCGGTCGAACAACCCCCCCCCCCGGTCGAACACCCCACCGGTCGAACGACCCTTCGGTCGAACGATCCCACCGATCAAACGACCCTTCGGTCGAACAACCCCACCGATCGAACAACGGTCCAATCGAACAACGATCGTCTTGTTCATCAAGAACATCAAGAACAGATCGAATACAGAACCCAGATCCAAAATGAGAAAATACTCAGATCTCACAATGGAACGGTTTAAAACCTTCACAACGGGATTCTACGCGGCTAAAAGCATTCAGATCAAAGCATTAAACTAGATTCGTACCTTGATTTGGAGAAAACCGAACAACCACTTCACTGCTTCTTCTCTCTTTCTCTCTCTGATTCTCAAGATCTGATTTGTGATATTTTCAAAATATCTAAAATCTGATTTATATTTATATAACCCAAGTTACATTTTACCCCCTTGAACTTTGGGTAATAGTCAACTTTTCACCCAACCCCAAAATAGCGGGTGTTACAATCCTCCCCAACTTGGAGAAGATTTCGTCCTCGAAATCTCGGCTATGGGAAGAGGTGAGGGTATCTCCGCCTCAAATCCTCTTCCGCTTCCCAAGTTACATTAGCACCTCGATGGTGCTTCCACTGAACTTTGACCATTGTGACTTCCCGGTGACGAAGCTTCTTCGTCTTCCTTTCCAAAATCGCCTCAGGTTCATCAACGCAACGATTCCCTTCATCCACCCTGATCTCGGAGAGTGGAATAACACTCTCCTCCTTTGCTAGACACTTCCGTAGATAGCACACGTGAAACGTGTTATGAATGCCCCTCATCTCCGGAGGAAGTTCCAGCTGATAAGCTTGAAGTCCTACCCGCTTAGTCACAGTGAACGGTCCAAGGAAACGGGGGCTTAACTTCCCACGCTTCCCAAATCTAATAATTCCCTTCCAAGGGGACACCTTCAACATAACCCGGTCTCCTACTTGGAATTCCATTGGCCGTCTTTTCTTATCGGCGTAACTTTTCTGTCGATCTTAGGCCGCCTTCAAACGTTCGCGGATGACCTTGACCTTGTCCGCCATTTCTTGTACAACTTCTGGTCCGGCGAACTGCTTTTCCCCTGCCTCGAGCCAACATACGGGAGTTCGACACTTGCGACCGTATAATGCTTCAAACGGTGCCATCCCTATACTTGAGTGGTAGCTATTATTGTACGCGAACTCTACCAAAGGCAGGTGCGTATCCCAACTACCCCCAAAGTCGATTACGCACGATCTTAACATATCTTCTAGCGTCTGGATTGTCCTCTCGCTTTGTCCGTCGGTTTGAGGATGGTAGGTTGTGCTCAACTTCACACGTGTACCCAATTCCTTTTGTAAGCCATCCCAAAAGTGCGACGTGAACCGACTATCCCGATCAGAGACTATAGATAGCGGCACGTCGTGCCAGGAAATTACTTCATCGATGTACAACTTCGCCAATTTATCCATTGGTAACGTCTCCCGCATGGCCAAGAAGTGAGCGCTTTTGGTCAAGCGGTCAACTATAACCCAAATGGCGTCGTGACCTTTCAAGGTCTTTGGTAGCTTTGTCACGAAATCCATCGTGATGTGTTCCCATTTCGATTCCGGAATTTCCAAGGATTGTAAACTTTCGTAGGGTCTTTGGTTCTCAGCCTTCACTTGCAAACAAGTCACACACTGCTCCACATAGCGCGCCACATCGAGCTTCATGACTGGCCACCAATAAAGCAATTTCAAATCTCTATACATTTTCGTGCTTCCCGGGTGAATGGAGCATTTTGACTTGTGGGCATCTTCGAGAAGAAGTTCTCTATTACCCCCAATCTTGGGCACCCAGACTCGCCCATTGAAAAGCTTCACCCCTCGACTATCTTCAGTCAACAAAAGATGTTGTTTCGCCATGACTTCTCCTTTGAGGTTTTCCTCTAGCAGGGCTTCGGCTTGCGATTCCTTGATTCTATCAATAAGCACTGAAGTTACTTCAATCCGTGCAAAGGTAGCACGAGAATTTCCTCCGCATACTTTCCGACTCAAGGCGTCGGCAACCACGTTTGCCTTACCCGGATGGTAGAGCAACTCGCAGTCATAATCCTTCAACAACTCCAACCATCTTCGCTGCCTCATGTTTAGCTCTTTCTGATTAAAGATATGCTTCAGACTCTTGTGATCCGTATAAAGAGTGCACTTCGTACCGTAAAGGTAGTGCCGCCACAACTTCAGTGCAAACACCACAGCTGCCAATTCCAAGTCATGAGTAGGGTAGTTGACTTCATGCACTTTAAGTTGCCTTGATGCGTAAGCGATCACCTTCCCTCTTTGCATCAGGACGCAACCCAAACCCATCTTCGACGCATCGCTGTACACCACAAAATCTTCCGTCCCGTCTGGTAAGGATAGGATAGGAGCTTCACAAAGCCTCCTCTGTAAGGTGCGGAACGCCTCTTCTTGTCTCTCGGTCCACACAAATTTCACGTTCTTCCGGGTCAAGATCGTCAACGACGAGGCTATCTTTGAGAAATCTTGAATGAATCTCCGGTAGTACCCTGCCAAACCTAGGAAACTTCGGATTTCAGACGGGTTCTTGGGAGGTTCCTAATTCGTCATTGCCTCAATCTTTGCAGGATCCACCTTGACTCCTTCCTTTGAAACTATATGCCCCAAAAATTGAACCTCTGGAAGCCAAAAGTCGCACTTTGAAAACTTTGCGTAGAGTCTTTCTCGCCTTAATACATCCAACACTTCACGGAGATGTTGCTCGTGCCCTTCTTCATCCTTGGAGTAAACTAGGATGTCTTCGATGAACACGATTACCGATTTGTCGAGGAACGGTCGGCACACTCGATTCATCAAGTCCATAAATATTGCCGGTGCGTTGGTTAGGCCGAATGACATTACCAGAAACTCGTAGTATCCATAGCGAGTTCTAAATGCCGTCTTTGGGATGTCGCTCTTAGCTACCTTTACTTGATGATACCCCGATCGAAGATCGATCTTTGAAAAATAACCTGCTTCTTGAAGTTGATCGAACAGGTCGTCGATTCGTGGAAGTGGATACCTGTTCTTCACCGTCACTTTGTTCAGTTCTCTGTAGTCGATACACATTCTCAATGCACCGTCCTTTTTCTTGACAAATAGTACCGGGGCTCCCCAGGGTGACGAGCTCGGCCGGATGAAACCTTTCTCGAGAAGGTCTTGAAGTTGAACCACCATCTCTTGCATTTCGGTAGGAGCCAAACGATAAGGAGCTCGAGCAATCGGAGCCGCTCCAGGAATGAGGTCAATACGAAAGTCCACAACACGATCGGGCGGCAACCCGGGCAAGTCTTCCGGAAACACATCGGGAAACTCGCGCACCACCCTAACATCTTTCAATTTCCGTTGGTCGAGTTTGGTATCGATGGCATACGCTAAGAAAGATACGTATCCTTTCGCCAAACACTTCCTAGCTTTGATTACTGAAATAATCGCCACATCGCTTTTCCTTCCTTCGCCGTAGATTATAGTCACTTCTCCGTTTGCCACAGGTAAACGGATCATTTTCTTGGAACATACAATTTCGGCCTGGTTCTTAGCTAACCAGTCCATACCTACCACCACGTCGAATCCGCCAATTTGCATTGGTAATAGGTTAATGGGAAATTTCTTCCCCTTAAGCTCTAAGATGCAATCCTTAAGGATATTATGAATTAGAACTTGACCTCCATTTGCTATTTCTACCACAACAGCAATCTCTAGCATACTTTTAGACATAGCAAGCCTTTGACAGAACAAATCAGATATCAACGAGTAGCTAGCACCAGAATCAAATAGCACATGCGTAGGTACGGAATTTAGAAGAAACGTACCAGACACTACATCGGTCGATGCTTTAGCTTCCTCTGACGACATCTGGAAAGCCCTTCCAGTCGACCGCGGCGGTTCCATCTTCTTCCCGCTAAATCCCCCAGTCTTGAGCTTCGGGCATTCCGCCCTTACGTGCCCCGGTTCCCTACACTCAAAACATACCTGTCCCTTGAGAGGGCAATCTCGGAACGTGTGACCCGTCTTCCCACATTTGTAGCACGTCCCGGGAACAAAGTTGCAAGGACCGAAATGCTTACTTCGGCACTTGGATCACCACTTGGCATCGCGTCTAGGATCAGCTCCTCGCTGAGCGCTGTTGTTGGCATAAAAGGGTTTCTTTGAGGGCATTGAACTTCCCTCCCACTTTCTCTTCTCAACTTGGCGACCACCCTGATCCCTGCCGAGACTATAAGCATCCTCCATGAGTTGAGCTTCTTCCATTGCCTCCCGAAGGGTGGAGGTCTTCTTCACACGAACCATCGACATCATGTCCGATGGAAGACCCTTGATGTAAGCCTTGATCTTATCTTTCTCTGTCAGGACCAGATGTCCCACAAAGCCTAGCTTGTCCATGAAGAGACGGCTGTATTCCCTCACAGACATACCTCCCTTCTTCAAATTCTGGAATTCATCCTTGATTCGGTCCAACGACCGCTCGTTACAGTACTCCTCTAGCAGTTTATCCTTGAAGGTAGACCAAGACAATTCGTCTAGAACAGTCGGCTCCAGCGAAGCAGAGTACACATCCCACCAGGTAAGAGCTATTCCCCGCAGCATTCGGGAACCAAATATCACCCTCTGTTCCTCCCCACATTCGCTTGAGCGAAAAGCTTGCTCCATCTCTCGGACCCAGGCCATACAATCTAAGGGATTGTCCGAGCCTTTAAATTCTGGTGGTCAGCAACCCAGAAAAGCCTTGAACGTGCAAGTCCGTGTCGTTCGATTGACGCCTAGGGTTGCAGTTACCACAGGGGAAATTACAGGTCCGGTACCCCCGGATCCAGCAACAATCACATTCTCGCCAACCGTTTCGGGCCTACGGTTGTTAGTGTCTCGGTCCTCGAGGAGTTTCAAGAACACTTCCTGTTGTTGCGCCATGGCCCTATTCATGGCCAACATCATACGATCCATCATTCTCGTTTCGGCCGTCACTTCTTCTATAATAGGCTCATTAGCCTCCAAATTTCGTCGAGGAATATGCTCGGGTCCTCCACCCAGCACATTACTCACACGTACAGTTTCCCCCACTACGGTCGCCAGCGTATGGTCGGCCGTAGGTATGTCGGCCTCCTGGCCTTCCGGATGACTCTTGGTATTAACCATGGTTCTGCTGAACGCAATCATGCAAAAGAACGGGATAAGGATTACGGAAAACACAGAGAACGTACTTCTACACTTATCAATCGTTATAACAACAGTAATTTAAGTATGCTCACGTAAGACATTTTCATAATAACGTTAGCTAAGTGAAGTTATGAACGTATAATACGCAAGAGTGCTTATTACCATCGTTACAACTTTTAACTTGTGCAATTTTCCGTTGACCCTAAGACCATCCTATCTTACAAGATCTACCCCATCTCACGAGTCGTAACTTAATAGTCTCAGCTTAAGTCTAGGCATCTTACAGTCATACCTAGTTCACTTAAACCAAGGCTCTGATACCAACTTGTAACACCCTAGAAACTGCGGAAATAAAATTTCGAAGAAACAATTCGGCAATAGACTAACTTGCGGAATAAGGTGTGACAATTTCATTACACAAACAACCCAACGGGTATAGAGTAGCCAATATTTAGGTAGATAACTGAAGTATAAAACGACATCCTATTAATCTACAAAATATCTAGATTAGGGACGGGTGTCGCTATACTTCCAAAATGAATCTTCAAAAGAATCTCTCACGACCCCAAGGTCGCTCCCTCAGTCCCGACGAGCCCCACTGCTAAGATAACCTGCCAACATGACAACCAAGAGCAAGCGTTAGGCTAACGCCTAGTGAGAACAAGCTAAATAAAAGAGAGTACTAAACCCAATTGGTGCCACGCGGTAGTATAGCCGTGAGCTAAGTCAAGAAATCAAATAAACCATTAGTGATTAAACATGGTATAAGTAATACCCACAAATCACATAACGAGCTCAACCCCTCTAGATCTGTTGCTCAAAACATTCAAGTCAACCCCTCTGGATCTATCCTTGAGAGTTCCCAAAACAGGGGAAACTCAAGCACATAATGGGATTTCACCTTACTGCACCATGAGACGTTGCCCGACCGTATAGGCCCACACCTTACTTATCATGGCAACCCGATGCCTATCCCGTGCTAAAACGTGAACCAAATGCCCAAAACAGGGGACATAGGAACACAGTGCCTATGGATCCATTGCACTAAGACTCAAAGCCAAAGCATGTCATTTCAGAGCATACTCATATTAAATCAGCTATGCAGACAATTAATATGAACAACAGTTCAATTCTATAATTCGTGATTCTTGAAAATATGAAATCTTTAGAAGGTATTTCCCAACAGAATCAGTTACATTGAAACCAGGTTTTCCACATTTAAATAATACATTTATCACATAGCATTCGTATTACAGACCGATTTAGCTTAAGGACTCACCTCAGATTTCTTCCTGATTATAGCCTGCTTCTGACGATTGCTACCTATGACAACACCGTTAAATCGGTAAGCCCAAAGATACAAACAACATGCTGACTTACAACTCTAGAATACGAATACAACAACTGCCAAACATAGCTATGGTCGAACACAGCCCCGGTCGAACAACCAACCCGGTCGAACAGGTCCGGTCGAACAGGGTCCGGTCGAAAGAACTTCCCGGTCGAACAACCCCCCCCCCCGGTCGAACGCCCCACCGGTCGAACGACCCTTCGGTCGAACGATCCCACCGATCAAACGACCCTTCGGTCGAACAACCCCACCGATCGAACAACGGTCCGATCGAACAACGATCGTCTTGTTCATCAAGAACATCAAGAACAGATCGAATACAGAACCCAGATCCAAAATGAGAAAATACTCAAATCTCACAATGGAACGGTTTAAAACCTTCACAACGAGATTCTACGCGGCTAAAAGCATTCAGATCAAAGCATTAAACTAGATTCGTACCTTGATTTGGAGAAAACCGAACAACCACTTCACTGCTTCTTCTCTCTTTCTCTCTCTGATTCTCAAGATCTGATTTGTGATATTTTCAAAATATCTAAAATCTGATTTATATTTATATAACCCAAGTTACATTTTACCCCCTTGAACTTTGGGTAATAGTCAACTTTTCACCCAACCCCAAAATAGCGGGTGTTACATAAACTAAGGTTCAAAAGCAAGAAATTACAAAAATGGATGAGAAATTGATGAATATTTGCTCCCAAATTCACTTGCTTGCTTTTGCGTTTTCTGATTTTCGCTCCCAAAAATCGATTCTTCTCTTTTGTGTAACATCCGTAATTTTTGGTAAGTAAATTTCATCTGGACGTTTTTGTGTCTTGTAAACAGTGGGATTTGTGTTGGGAAAGCATTATCTAAAGTCCCTTGGAGTATCGGGGGTGTTGGTATTGAAAAAGTTGGGTTTCGGGGCTCCGAAAAGGTCCCACTACAATGCCCCCGGCGACTGTGACAGTGCCTATGACAGTGTCATAGTCGCACTGTCACAGTCGCAAAGGAGGAAACAGAAGGTTGGGCAATGTTGGCAACATTTCCATATGACAATGCCCTGGGAATTGTGGCTGGTCAATGTCGCACCTATGTGGTAGACTGTTGTTAAGTCGCGAATTTCAGGCCTCTTTCTCATTTTCACTTCTCCAAACTTCCTCATTCTATCCCAAATCGTTTTCCTTTCCTTCCCTTCAAACCCTAACTCATTTTGGGTCAAATCCTTGAGCCCTTGAAGTGTTTCATCATCAAGTGGTGAAGATTGGAAGCCAGAGTCAAGGGTTCACCATCTTCTTCTTCAACCTCAAGCTCTATGGTAGAGCTTTATAGGTTTTCACCAAAATCTAAGTGGTAAGTGTATTCCTTCAATTTCTAAACCTTAATATAAGTTATAAATATCTTCTTGATGATTTCCTAGCTTTTGGTTTCTTAAATTTTGTATTGTGACGGTTTAGGAGAAATTAGGTCAAGATTAGGGTTTTGGTCAAGATTGGGATTTTGATGTAATGTGTTTGGGGATCGATTCTAAAAGGTTGAATGTGATTATTTATGGATGGAATTTGTGTATCTAGGTTTATGGAGGTTTTGACCTTGAAGATTCAAGTTTCCTTAAAGGAGCTCAAAGTGGGGTAAAATCTAGATTTAGCCTAAATCTAGCGAGGTGAGTTCAAGTTGATTTGTGAAAACGGTGTGCTGCCAAAATGTTAATTTTAAAGTGTTTGTGTTTTACATTAAAATGTTAACTGCTGGTAAGTTTGGTTATTTGGAAGTATTTAACTTTGTAAACTTATAAAACACCCATCTTGGGGATTTTTGAGTATGTTGTTAAATGCATCGAAATGAAAATGATTTGATGACTTATTTATCTAAATGGAAAGTATTGGGTAAGAATGCATTTTTATTATTGTTTGTATTACATGCATTTTGTATCGTGAAATGTTTTAAAAATACCACCGTGTGAGTCATGGGCGCTTGGTCATTCCTGACCTTGCAAACGTTTTTGAACTTATGAACCTTTAGTTTTGGGAAAATATGTAACTCAAGTATTTTATTGAGTAAACCGGTGATACTGGTATTTAAATGATTTATCGTATGGGTATAAATCTCTTGAGTATTTGTCATTTATATATGTGTCATGGGACGTTTTGGAAAGAGTAAATGAGATTATAAACTTGTTTGGAAAATGATTTATGTTGGAGTTTATTCATGTAGTAGAAGCATGTGTTTGCATAAACGTTGGTCGTTGCATTTTATTGCATTATGTGGACTTTAACTTATGGTCATTTGATTTTGGGCTTAAAGCTTGGTTTTCGTCTGTGTCAGGTCTTGAGGACATTTGTCCGGTTTTAATAATTTAATGTGACAGTTTGGTGTGAGTTGCATTTATTGCACTTTATTTTGGAGAATACATGTTTTGAATGCGTGTGTCATTCATTTGGAGTTATGTGGTTAGGCTGTAATGCATTGGATCCATAGGCATGTAAGTCAGTCGTGTTTAATGGTGAGGACTCTTGGGATTCTGACATTGGGAAATTATGCCGTGTTGGCATTAGTGTCGTCCCGGTTGTTTGGCAAGAAGGAACCTTTATTAGTTGTACTTTGGGACCATGGGTCTTGCATTTGGATGTCTAATTCTTGTGCACGAGGTTAGACATCGGGATTTATCAAGTAAATACCTGAGGCTCCTATCTTGAATACTAGGGAGTAGGCACTAGGGGTCGAATGAGTACCCTGAGGATGAAACTCCATTAGAGACCGAACAGGCAATAAGATCGTGTATCCTTGAGGTGTAGCTCGGCAGAGCAGGAAGTGGGGGATACGGTGTTTGGGACTTGAAATAAAGTCCGACCGGAGGTGTAGCTCGACGGAGCAGGCAATACAGTCACGACTGGAGGTGTAGCTCGGCGGAGCAGGCAATACAATCACAATCTGAGGTGTAGTTCGACAACATGGTTATGTGGCTTAACTTTGTGTTCCGCCACGTACAATGGAATCGGGTCTCCCCCGTCACCGGAAGGTGTTATTTGGGTATTAAAGGGTATTATTTTATTATCCATATTTTCGGTGACGTGTTATATATACGGGTTTGTTTACTCAAGATCTATGGGTTGTGTTTTATGCCCCGCCCATGTTTAGGGTGTTTCGCGAAGTAAAATTTTATTTCGAATTATTATAAATTGGGGGTTTGCCTACTATTCACATTTTGGATGAGTTTGGGATAAAATGGTTTTATGAAAGAATGTTCAAGTAGTCGAGACCAGGAGGCCAGGGGAGTGGTTTATCTCTGGGCAGAGAAAGGGTTTTACAGGTCAGAAGGATGGAGAATAGGGCAGGAATGGGTAGGGCTAATGGCGGGGTTGGGTCCCTTGTTTTAAAGGTGTATTTGGAAAATGTTGTCATTTGATATTTAAAGTAAATCTTTTGATTGTCTACGATTTAAATTGCATTCTTTCCCTTTAACAAATATATTTATTCTATGTTGTGAACTCTTGAACTCACTAGGCGTTAGCCTAACATTTTTATTTGTCGGCATGTGCATCAGGTTTCGGATGGGGGATATGGTTCTAGCGTTTTTGGTGAAGTGTCGAGTGCTAAGAGTATGTGCAAGAACGAGTGGCTTGATGAAGTCTTCCGCACTAGTGTTGAGAAGAGCAACTTGTATTTGGGTTTAGTAACACTCGACCTTGAGTTAACTTCTATGTATGATTTTATTTGTGCTTTTGATGGAAAATCCTAGAATCGGGTCTTAAGTATGGTCTTGCCACACGAAGTTTGATCCATTCTTTGAGGTATATTTGAAAATTTTAAATTAGTTGCTCTTTTCGAATTGAGGGTGTTACATTTTGACAATTACCAATCGGCTTTTATATCACTCCCATAAGGAAATCGTCGCTCAAAATCAAAGAAAAATCAGAATTGGTCCTTAATTGCTTCTAATCGCGACTTTGGTGCGGGTTTACCCGCATGAGGAGTCACTCGTGTCCCAAATTGAGATACCACAGTGCCCTAGGCGAGTTTGGGGCGACTTTGGTCGCATAGAAGTCGCGTTCGAGTCTGACTTTTGGCGAACAACAGTGTGGAATGCGGGTTTCCGACGACTTTGGTCGATTGAAAGTCGTGTTCGCTTCCTTTATCGAAATCCCCTTCCCGTTCTCTTCACGTCTATTGAGGGAGAGGGGGAGTTGGGCTTCCTTTTTGGGTTTCAATTTCAGATCTGACTTGGGCCTTTTCTTGTTATTGGGCCTGATTTACAAAATAGCAATAAGTAACTTAAGTATACCTAGTTGAGGAGATAAATGATTTAGAAAATTGGGGTTTTAAACCTATTTATAACACAAAAATATAGCTATCAGAGAAATTATGGAATTTTCGGGTTTGGTACATAGATACATACATATAAATAATTTACAAAAACAAACTGTAAAAAACAGTTGGGAATAATGTCGTTGATGGTTGATTGGCAGGTATATATATATTAAGTTTTTCCTACTTTTCTATCCAAAGGGCCTTCAGCCTAGCGATATCGACGCCTTTGACCTCCTTGATGGTCAGGGGTTCAAACCTCAACGAAGGTAAGGAGGTTGTGTGAATTTATTTGTTGCATTTGCCGTATATAAATATTATATACTTCAAAAAAACATAAGTAAGTACGACATATTCAAATTATGTCTATAAACTTGAACAAATAGATCGCCCTTGCCCTTGCCCTCGTTGTAATCAAATCGCCTCCTCTTTTTTGTTTGCCCTATCCCTGACCCATCCTCGGCTCATCCCCGGTTCGGTTATTTTAAGAGTGAAATCAAGTTTTTCTTGAGAATCAAATCATGAATCACGATTGCATTAGGAGAAAGAGAACATTTTTTTAAGAATGACGTTGGTTGGCCGTAGTTAAATTGAGAAAACAATAGTAACAATATAATATTATAATAAATTAGAATTATGTTAATTATAGAGAAATGTTAGAATAATATATATTAAATATATACGGGGAGGGTTAATCGGCGAATGTGTTACCCGACCTCGACTTTAGACAATTGGGCATCCCTGGCCAGATAGCTAGTTGAACGGGGAATCATCGACCCCAATCAAGGCTCTGTTGAACCGAGTTCCCAATAGGTGAAACATAATTGCGATGCTTAGTACACATTCCTCAAGTTTTCACAAGTGCATAGTCAACGAAGTCAGAGATGACTTGCAATTAATATGTAACACCCCGATTTTCGAAAGGTATCATTTCCAGTTAATACAGAAACCGATATATTAAAGAAAAATAAGATATTTTATTTTGGGTTTGAATCCTTGATTTTATAGTCTTGATGGATGAAGGATTCAATTACGAGTCCAACGGTTTTTTCCGGAGCGAAAACGGAGCTATAACGAAGAAGTTATGGCCAAAACAGTGATCGAGAAAGTTTACAGCTCGCGGTACAATCTCGGCGAAAGTGCCCCGCGAGAGTGACACTTGTCACTTTCGCCGTCACTCTCGCCAACCGCGCCTGGACGATTAAAATCGCATTTTTAGCCCCAAACTTCATTTCTTCATATCTTTTGATCCAGAGCTCCGATTTGGGTGATTCAAGTTGCTACGGATTCGTTTTTGAGAGCTTTTCAAGGATATGGAAAGAGATTGGAAGTCTATTGAAGTATACTAGAGTATTTTGTGGTGGTAAGCTTCTCATCTCTCCCTATTCATCTTTTTCCCCAAATTTTTCTAGGGTTTCATCCACCCTTTGTTCTCCCTTTCATAGATTGAAGGTTTGTGATCATTTTGGTGAACTAGAAGTGTTTTGGTTGGTGAATGCAAGCTTGGGTTAAGGTAATCTTCTATTCTCTTCGGTTATGGAAGTTAGGGTTTCGGTATTAGTTGAGGTATTCATGTATATGGTTTGGGAAACAATTCTTTATGGTTGATTATGGTTATTTACGATTGGATACTTGTGGGTCTAGGTTTTGGAAGATTTCGGCTTGAGGATTCAAATGGTCTTCAAAGGAGCTCTAGTTGGGGAAAAATCTAGATTTAGCCTAAATCTAGCAAGGTGAGTTCAAGTTGATTTGTGAAAACGGTGTACATGCCAAAATGGTTATTTTAAAGTATTTTACATTTTACATGAAATTGTTAACTGCTGATCAGTTTGGTTATTTTGAAAGTATTTAACTTTTATAAACCTGTGTAGCACACATTATTGTGATTTTGGGCATTTTGATAAATGAGTCATAAATGGGTGTGTTTGGTAACTTATTGCATACATGAGATTATTTGGTTAAAAGGCATTTTAGTGTTGTTTGGTGTAAAAGGTTCAATTTTGTGTTATGGAACGTTTTGAAAGGATAAGGAGCCTAAATCTGTTTGGAAAACCTTTTGACCCAACTTAAACTGTGTTGGAGTCCATTCGAGTATTTTGGAACACGTAATTTCATGGTATGGGTTGAGTGAGTTTATTACTTGCAAAACGTAACCTTTGGTCAAAGGAGGTTTTGAGCATTTTGCTCGATGTCGTATTAAAGGAGTCTCGAGGACACTTGTCCGGTTTTATATGGCTCAATGTAGAGCCCAGTTATAACGTACGTATTAATGCGTTGTGATGCGTATTGAGGATTGGTTACATGCTTTGGGTGCTTTGGTCATTCTTTTGGAGTTATGTAATGATAAATAGTGTCGTAATGGATCCATAGGCACGTAAGTCTGTCGGTTATGTAAGGCCTGAGGTTTTGGGTTACTTTTGGTGACCGCTCGGGTTTGCTAGCGAGTAGGCAATAAGCGGCACGAGCCATTGAGGTGTAACTCGTCTAGGTTGGATAGGCACCCGCGTCCGTAAGTCCTTAGGGTGGAACTCGACGGAGTAGGGCTAGAGGCATTAATACGGATTGAGGTTGTGATGTCTGGTATGGCATGGGAACTAAGTCCGGGATACGTGGTGAAATCCAACAACATCAAGGGTGGCCCCATTCACGTGTTCTCGCCACCCAAGATGGAAACGTTTAGAGGACATGTAAGGAAGTCGCGTGAACGGCCTACTTACGTGTTCTCTATTCTCGGTGTTTACGGATCTCCTCATCGTTGATTCGTGGTATTTTATTTGGGTAATGTAGTATTTTTACCAAGAGGAGTTTTTAAGTGATTGACGGCAAATGATGGCTTTAATTTTGGGTTTTTCCTACGTAAACTAAGGTTCGCATGGACCGCGTCATTTCCACGTGTCGGTATTTATTCTCGTCCATTTTATGGTCGTGTGAGTTTTGGGTTTAAAGCCGTGTTCATGGCGATATTTAATTATATAGATTTTCATCTATGATTTATGGGTTGTGGGTCACGTTTCACCCGTGTTGGGTATTTCAAGTTATAAAGTGTTAACCGTGTTTTATAAAATTGGGAGTTCGCTCTCTATTTTACTTTTTAGCAAGTTCCGGTTTACTTTACATAATTGCGTCTCATATTGAGATTCTCGTCTTTAAAGCAGTTTGGTTTGGTTAACGGTTAACTCGGTGCCTCTTTCGTACAAAGTGCATCGTTATTGATAAACGAGTCGTTTTCATAAGTGAATCATATCATTTTGAAGATTATGGTTTTATTCGTATTCTTCCTTTCTAAATGATTAATTTATATGTTGAAAACTCTAGAGCTCACTAGGCGTTAAGCCTAACCCTTTTTATTTGTCGGCATGTGCATCAGGTTCCAGTTGAGAGATGGGTTCTAGCGGTCCTATGAAGAGTAGAGCCTTAGCTAGACGCGAAAGTAAGTATTGGGTGAAGTCTTCCGCATGTTGGAGATAGTGACTATGCATGAGTATGAGTAGCACCCGCCCTTTATGGTCCGTTCGTATAGATTGTTTATGTGTATTGCAGTTGAATCTAAATTTGGGGTTGTAGATGATTCATTTATTGATGTATCTAGAAAATTTTAATAAGTTGCTATTTCCAGATTTGAGGGTGTTACATAATACAAGAATTAAGATGTATTAAAGTTGAAGTGTAGATACATTTATGTTTGTCGGGATTTAAGTTCTGATGATAATTTATTTTATGAATTTTGAGGTAGTATTTCTATTGTGATGTCATTTAGAATGGTTTTTGAATGTTGAGAAAGTGGAAAATATGATTGAAAAAAGTAGTATACATTTGATAATTTGATTGAATAAAGTAGTATACATTTTTTTTGGAAAATGTGTCATAGGCTATGTCTAGACTAATCTATTGACAAATTAATTACTATAAGACATCAACCCTGATTAAACCTCAGTGGCCACAATTGTTGTGCATCTCTGGATTCGAATCCTGGACAGATGAGATATTCCACCACATCCCCCAGGACCTTAACCAGTACGTCACAACCCCTGTGATTAAATAGTATACATTTTGGAACTTGGAAAAACTAAAAGTGTGTAATTATCCCATACAATAAGGGCTTGAGGTGTTTTTTTTGGGTAAAGATTGTTTCCTTTGATTTCATCTGTAGAATAAATGGTAAAGTTATATCTAATCTAATGAATAAGTTTACATACTTGTAATACAAGTTGTATTATTCTGTCTATCTTTTTTTGTAATTTTATAAGTAATTAATATTATCAAATGTGATTAACTACAAACATGTTGATATTTAGATAAAAACGTAATGTTTAATAAAACAATTAAAGGTATTATAAGCACTTTAGTATGTTATAAAGAATTTTAAGTTGTTCCATATTTTTTATAGCTAAATTGTTTATTTAAGTTTATATTAAGTTATTTTTAGAATGATTTCGATTCAATAAGTGGTAGAAAGTAAGTCAACATTGTTTTAATGGAAGTTTCCTAGGAACAACTAATGAAATTTGCAAAAAGTTTTACCAATTACTTTGTTCGAATAAAGTTGCATAAATTGGGGGTGGGTGTGTCTAAAAGTGCGATCCTTCCATATAAATATTTTAATAAAAGTTGTTTTTCAATCATCTCATTTGTTCATTTCACAACAAGTTCAAACAAAATGATAAAACTAACTAATTGTATAATAAGATTAATAAATAATGGATGGTGACAAAATCGAGGAAAATACTAAAAATATAAATATAACTCATCATATGCGGGTCTAGTAAAAAAACGTGTACAAATGTCTGCAATTTTTTTATTAATGGTTACATTTATACGCGGTTTTGTTATGAAAACCGTGAAAAATTATTACAATTGTAAACGGTTTTAGCAAAAAACCATGTAAGATGTAGACTATTATAAACGGTTAGTAGAATTTTTTTAAACGGTTTCATCTAAAAACCGTGTAAGATAGATACTTTTATAAACGGTTTCATCTAAAAACCGTGTAAGATTATGACCTTTATACACGGTTAATATTTCTTTTCTAAACGGTTTTGAAACCGTGTATAAAAGTTGAGTTTTATATACGGTTTTGGAACCGCATATAAACGTCCGATACTTTTACAAACACCGGCCATATATGCGGCTCCAAAACTGCGTATAAAGCCCAAAACAACCGTTTATAAAAACATAATTTGTACTAGTGAGACTTGGCTATTATCTCGATCTTCAAACGTGAGGATGAGTTCGACAAAAAGCCATTTGAATGTTTGGAATATAATATAGGCTTTGGATACTACCCCACCCTGTCCTAGAGGATATTGAATTATTGATGATCATTTGTTGGAAGAGGGGGCTCAGGAACCTCCTCAACAATATGCTTTGTAGCGGAATATCACGACAACAAGAGGATATAGAGAGATACTCCTGATTGAAACACCAGCTCGACAAAGTGTCTTAACCAAAGTTCATTGTCTTCCAATGCGAAGGCAATAATGGTATCTGGACCACCAAGGTGAATTAGGAGAAACGGTGCCCAAAAAGACATTGAGCTCGTTTGTGTTTGGTTTGTGATCTTGTGAAATGGGAGCAGAGGCGTAGCATACATCTATGGCGGTTCGAGTAATAACACCAAGAGTTGTTGATGCCATGGAGTTTGCCAATAAGTAGGATTATAGGGGTGTAAACGAGACGAGTCGAGTAATAAGTTAATCGAACCGGGCTCAAAAAATTAATACGGGGCTCGAGCTCGATTAACTTTTCAATGTAGGGCTCGAGCTCGAGCTCAAATATTTTTTGAGTTATCGAGCTCGAGCTCGATGCTCGTTTATGGGTTCGAACTTGCGATCGATTAACTCGTTTATCTGTTTGAGTTCGATAATTTTTATATTTTTATTATATGATTAATAAATATATGAGCATGTTTGGCTCGAAAAAGAGTATATGCTCGAATGGCTCGGCTCGGCTCGACTCGAATCAAAAAATTAAATCGAGTTTTCGAACGAGTCGAGTCGATTTAGGAACACCATAGAGCCATTCTGATTCGAGTTCTTGGACTGTGTTTCCGAACGAGACCTAGTTGACTTAAGATGATATGTGAAGCAACGCTGATCAAATTCAATCCACGTGGTCCCTACTTGATCCACGTATTCTTAACGTCATCTGGTACAACCTCGACTAAGCAGAAAGAAGATAAAAAACACAAGATGTCAGCTGCAAGTTGGAATAACACCCTGCTATGTTTAGTAGATAAGCTAATGATATAGAAAGTGACTTATTCAGTAAGCTTCTAGGGGGAAGCTTTATGCAGAAATCTTAAAACTCATAACATATGTAAACTCAACATATTAAATCCTAATATTGCTATTACAGAAGAGTATCTTCAAGAGATTTGAAGATATTAAAAGAAAAGTAAACCCTAGATCTAAACAATAAACTTGTAGAACACAAAGAGAATACTGTGAGTTTTCAAAAGAAAAAAATGAGCTGAATAATAAAACTAGGTTGAGAAACCAATTATATATCAACCGAAGTCCTTCCAACTTTATCCCTTCAACTTCAGATAATTGCTCCGCTAACCTTATAGAATTCCCAATAGTGAGGCGCATTCCCTTAATTTCTACATTCAACACAACAAACACAATAAGTTATAATAATGACAAGATTGGTACAAAACGAACATATCTTTTAACACCCTCCCTCAATCTTGACATTGAAAAGATCCATCATATTTAACTTAGAAATGAGATAGTAATGTTGATTCACACCAAGTGATTTTGTAAAAATATCAGCTGGATTTTCTGTTGACAAAACTTTCACAGTTTTCAACATTCCAGATGAGATTTTATCCCTCACTTGATGAATATCTATCTCTATGTGCTTAGTTCTTTCATGAAACACTGGATTGTTAGCAATTTGTATAGATGACTTATTGTCACAGTTTATACTTACAGGAAGAAGATTAACAACTTTTAAATCAGCTAAAATACTAAGAACCCAGATAATCTCATAAAGAGCTGAAGCCATTGCTCTGTACTTAGACTCAGCAGAGGAGCGAGAAACAGTAGACTGTTTCTTGCTTCTCCACGAAATCATACAGTTACCCAAAAACAGACAGTATCCTGTAACAGACCGCCTAGTTGACAGACACTTTCCCCAGTCAGCATCAACAAAGGCTGAGAGCTTAAAATCAGAAGCAGGACACAAAGAAAAATTGATACCCTTACCAGGTGAAGCCTTCAAATACCTTAGTACTCGAAGAGCTAACTTCAGATGAGATTCACGAGGAGAATGCATGAATTGACTCAAACAATGTACAACAAATGCAATGTCAGGTCGAGTAACTAACAAATATATAAGCCTACCAATTAATCTTTGATAACCAGTAAAATCTTTCAAATGAGGATCCTTAATATCAGAACCAACGGAATCTGTTACCACCAAGTTCATATCCATTGGTGTGCCAATAGGTTTACACCCCAGATATCCAAAATCATTTAAAAGTTCTAGACAATACTTTCTTTGTGACATACAAACACCTTGGTTAGTTTCTAAAATCTCAATTCCCAAAAAGAATTTCAAAAAACCAAGATCTTTTATTTTAAACCTAGATTGTAAATAATTCTTAACCTCTTGAATATCAGAATATGAATTACCGGTGATGACAATATCATCAACATAAACAAGAAGAACAATGAAAAGATTATTAGAACATTTTGTAAACAATGAATAATCACTAGTACTTTGAATAAACCAATGATCAATTAAACAGGTTGACAACTTTGCATACCACTGACGCGGAGCTTGTTTTAGTCCATATAGAGACTTAACAAGTTTACAAACCCGTTTATCATTAGCTGAAAAATAACTTGGAGGCAAAGACATATAAACCTCTTCAACAAGATCACCATAAAGAAAAGCATTGTTAACATCAAGTTGACATAGAGGCCACTGATTTTGAACAGCTAAAACAATGACACATCTAACAGTAACCATTTTAACTACAGGTGAAAATGTTTCCTCATAGTCTAAATGTTCACGTTGACTATAGCCTTTAGCTACTAACCTAGCCTTATACCTCTCTATTTCACTAGTGGATTTGTACTTAATCTTATAAATCCACCGGCAACCTATGGGCTTACAACCAGGGGGCAGATCAGTTAAAACCCACGTACCATTTCTATATAAGGCTTCCATTTCAAGATTCATAGCATCTACCCAGTTTTGATCCTTACTTGCTTCAAAAAAGTTTTCAGGTTCAAAAGATTTATTCAAAGTTGATACAAAACAAAAATTATTTGAATTTAAACAAGAGTAATTCACAACCTTCTCTATACCATACTTTACCTTCCCTTCAACAACATAGTCATCAAAGCGACGAGGCAAGTTTGAAGGACGAGTAGACTTACGAAGATTAAATTGTTCAGAAACAGTTCCCTCAAAAGGGGCCCTCAAAATATCATCATTATTTTGTTGAATAGTAAGAGGACGAAAACTAGTAATCCGTGAGTCACCGGCAGAAACAGTACTACCAGGATCAGTAGATCCGACAACTCTAATACTACCAGGATCACTAGATCCGGCAGCTCTGTCATTTTCGTTTCTGGTACTAGTACTACCAGAATCCAAAGACTCGGCAACTCTATCTGGACTACCCATGTGACCACGTCTATCTGACTCAGAAGTAACAGGGACATTTTCATTTTGAGGGATCACCCTAGTTTCATCATTGGGTAATTCAGATGTGAAATCATTAGTCTGAAACAAAATAGAATCAAAGAAATTCAAAGAATTTGTATCACTAGAATCACAACTTAGTTGATTCGAACTCATTTTAAAAGGAAATATAGTTTCATAGAACTTAACATCTCTAGAAACAATAATTTGTTTTGAGTCCAAACTATAAAGTCTGTACCCCTTTTTTGAATTACAGTACCCAAGGTGAACACATTTTTCAGATCGAGAAGAAAATTTATCTGAAACATTGGGTTTAACAGCAAAAAAGAGACATCCGAAATTTCTTAGGTGAGATAACACAAGAGCAAAGCCAAAATCTAACTCATAAGGACACTTACCATTTAGCACAGAAGAAGGTGTTCTATTTATTAGATATGTAGCAGTTAAAATACATTCACTCCACATGTGTAACGGCATATTTCCCTGAAACATTAAAGATCTTGCCACATTTAATAAGTGTCTATGTTTTCTTTCAACAACTCCATTTTGTTGAGAAGTGTAAATACAAGAAGTTTGATGTATAATGCCATTAGTTTTAAAAAACTCACTTAATTTGTTATTAACAAACTCAGTACCATTATCACTCCTGAAAATCTTAACATGTTTTCTAAATTGATTGACTAACAAGCTGTGAAAAGCAACAACATTGTCAAAGACTTCATCTTTACCTTTTAACAGATAAACCCAGAAAGACCGGGTATAATCATCAACAATGGTCAAGAAGAACCTATAGCCTTCCTTACTGGAAACACGATAAGGTCCCCATACATCTAAGTGAACTAACTCTCCCAAAACTTTTGAGACATGATTACTCAAGGTAAACTTGTCTCTAGTTTGTTTAGCCTTATGACAAATATCACAAGGAATAGACTCACATTCACTATCTAGACTAAGAGTGTCTTTTAAAATCCCTAACACTTGATCAACAGGATGTCCAAGTCTACTGTGCCATAATTGGCGAGAAACACAACACATTATAGACATATTAGTTTTAGTCGACACAAGAGACTCACCCTTGAACAAGCGATCAAAGAAGTATAAACCTCCTTGTTCGCTACCAGTCCCCACAATTTTCTAGTGAGGAGAACCCTGAACAAGATAACATTTGTACTCATCAAACCCAACAAAGATTTTGCTATCTCTAGCAATTTTATGAACAGACAGAAGATTTACATGAAAGTCCAGAACAACAAGAACATCAAACAAAACAACTTTATCATTCAGTCTAAAATTCCCAATTTGATTAATCTTAGCTTTATCTCCATTAGGTTGAGTAACTTTTAAATCTAAATCTGAGATGTCAACAACATTTTCAAGACAAGAAATATTGGAAGTCATATGCTGGTTTGCACCAGAGTCTATGATCCAACCATGATGAGAAAAATTAGAAGAATTAACAGGTTTTGTCATATTAACAGAAAACATACCTGCCATGTTGACAGAGATGTTTTCCGGCTGTTTATGATCAAGAAGAGAAAGTAACTTTGCAATTTGATCCTCTGTGAGAAATTTTGAAGAGTTTTGACCACCAGCAGAATTCTGACCACTAGCTGAAGTATCAGTGGAACAAGCATTATTTGAACTTGGTTTAAAAGAACCTTTTGATTTAGTGAATTGAAAATCCTTTGGAAAACCAATTAGTTTATAGCACCTTTCTATTGTGTGTCCAGTTATACCACAATGCTTGCAAACAAGAGATGGTTTCCCGAATTTTTTCTTATTTTCATTCGCCTTCCCAAAGAAGGTTTTGTTTTGATTTTTAGAATCAGAGGATCGAGTCACACCACGGTGTGAATCTTCTCGAGAAACCAAGGAAAACGCAGTTTTAACAGATGGAAGAGGGTCAGTAGTTAAAATGTTGCTTCGTATATGAATGTAAGCATCATCTAACCCCATCAGAAATTGCATTAGTTTTATTAACTGATTGTGCTTGAAAAAATCGTTTGAAGCATTGCAAGTGCACGAGGGAAGTTTTATTAAGGCATCAAATTGTTTCCATAAGGCATTCAGTTTGTGATAATAGTCGGAGACAAGCGCCCCATTTTGAGATAGAGAATTAATTTTCTGGTGTAGATTGAAAGTAACAGAACCATCAATTTTGTCATAGGTTTCTTTCAATTCAAGCCAAACTTCAGAAGCAACTCTAGAAAAAACTTGGCTAACAAACAAGTCATCAGAAATAGAGTTAAGAATCCAAGATAAAACAACAGAATTACAACGATCCCATTGTTTGCACAAAATATCATTATCAACAGATCTAACCGCAGAACCATCAATGAAACCAAGTTTATTCTTAGTCTTAAGAGCAAGTATCATAGCACAAGACCAAACTTTATAATTTTCAGTACCATTGGGTTTCATAGACAAAATAGCGGCTCCCGAAGTGTCACTAGGATGCAGATATAAAGGATCCCCAAAGTCCAGTTTAGCGATTAAGGACCGTTGTTATGGCTCTTTGGAGGATTCAGCTCCTGTCATAGTGACAATTTGGAAGAAGGCAACCACACACAAGGAAAAACCTGAACAGCTTGAAGGCAGGATTCCTTGCCACTCGAGGTGGTAGGTCAAGCCAACTATTCAGGGCCCAAAACAAAAAAGAATCACAACAGAGAGAGAGAAGACTTACAGTGGAAGAAGAGCCAAAGAAACAGAAGTTGAAAACAAACTTACAGATCGGTCCTCAAACGAGAGAGCAGCGGAAGGAATGAGCAAATCTGGAACCTCAATAAGGAACCAGAGTGAGTGAGTCAATGATACCCACAGATCTGAACAGGTATTACAACCTGAACAAAAAACAACCAAAGGTATGCACAAACAAAAAGAAGGAATGCAAAGCAAAAAAAAAACTCCAAATGACTGAAGTAAACAAAACACCACGATTCTTTGAAGACCAATAATATGGTAGAGATCAGACCTTAGCAAATCTGAACTCTCAACCAAGGCTTAAATAACCAGAAACCAGTCAAACCAGAAATAGAGTTCTTCAGTGAGTCACATGAGATGAGTAGACTTAACATATATAGATCTCGACTCGCTTCACAAGAACACACATCCACAGAAATGTTTCGTAAATGAGAGAGAAAAAAAAGCAGAATACTTCTCATACACTTGACTTGAATCTGGATCTATAGAGGATCTGATTCAAGTCAACAAATAAAGATGTACAGATGATGTCCGTTAGCCACACCTAGAACCAAGATCTAAAAAGATCTGATTCAGGTTGATGACGGCAAAGCAAGCAAGCAATAACGAAGAAAAGAAAACAGATCTGATTAGAACATAAAACAAATCAAACCTTACAACAGAAACCTTCAAACCAAAATCTATTGATAGATCAGATATGAAGATGAGATAGAAATAAATCGAGTACAACACAAGGAAAAACAAGAAAAACGGACTATAGAGGTCAGATTTACACGATCGTGACCTCAAATAGAGATGAGAAAGAATTCTGGACGATGTTCATCAATAGAGCCGGTCCAGAAAGTAAAGAAAATCTGGAGAATGTTCATTAAAGGAGCATATCCAGATTTACACAACTGAGATCTCAAACAAAGTTGAGAAAGAAATCTGGACGGTGTTCATCAATGGAACAGATCCAGAAAATAAAGAAAATTTGGACAATGTTCATTAAAAGAACATATCCAGAAAATATTGAAAGGTAAGCATAAATCTCGACAATGATTTAAATAAAAAGAAAAAAAAGTTTACCAGATGTTGATAGATGATGAAGCTCTCAGATGGAACGAACACATGTGCTCTGATACCATCTTAAAACTCATAACATATGTAAACTCAACATATTAAATCCTAATATTGCTATTACAGAAGAGTATCTTCAAGAGATTTGAAGATATTAAAAGAAAAGTAAACCCTAGATCTAAACAATAAACTTGTAGAACACAGAGAGAATACTGTGAGTTTTCAAAAGAAAAAAATGAGCTGAATAATAAAACTAGGTCGAGAAACCAATTATATATCAACCGAAGTCCTTCCAACTTTAGCCCTTCAACTTCAGATAATTGCTCCGCTAACCTTATAGAATTCCCAATAGTGAGGCGCAGTCCCTTAACTTCTACATTCAACACGACAAACACAATAAGTTATAATAATGACAAGATTGGTACAAAACAAACATATCTTTTAACAAGAAAGCCAAGTTTTTCCAAACCTGCCCCTCCTAATTAAAAAAAACACGCTCTTTCCATCTATGAAAAAACCATCTCAAACAAAAATCTTCCCAATTTATACATACGGATTAATCCATACAGGACTTAATGGAAAACCAACCAAACACCTGTAGTATCCCAAATTAAAACCAAGAAAACAAAATACCTTTTTGATACTATTAGCAAACGAACAGATTTAGAACAATCGAGATAAAACAGAAAAAAACAATCCCAAATTTAACATCGTTACCAGAATCTGTCAAACAATAGAATCTAGTATAAATGGTACTTATTCCATCAATTTCAATTCGGATATCAATTTCGATAAGCTACTTTTAGAGGAGAAAAGAAAAAAATAACACCAGGAAGAAAAAGCAAAGAAAATAAACTAGAAATTATTATAAAAAATGCAGAAATAAAAATTAACAATATATAGACCAGTAATAGTCTTCCTAATAGTTTGAGACAGGCCCACATGATGATGTCTTTATACATACATACATACACACACACACACACATATATATATATATATATATATATATATAACTAAATGGGTGTACAAAACAAACCCAAAGAATCTCCTGGTAACTTTCTTGTAAACCTCCTCCTATCCTCTAGTAAACTTACTTATATCATTAGATGAAGTAAAAGTAGGACCCAAATAGAGTTGTTAATCAAAATTTAAACAAAAACAGGGCAGTTTTGATGAAAGAAACCGACTTCAAAATACAATTTCAAGAAACCAATCATCAAACAAAATAGAAAATCAATCATTCATAATAAAGAATAGCAAGAGAAATGGAAAAGTTTGTGATGTTGTAGACTAATCGGAATACAAATTTGTTTTTATAGCTTACACCTGAAATTTCGTGAATGAAATCACTATGTAATAAATACGGGATTTATCTCCATACTCTCGAGAAGCTTCGATTGATTTCCCTGAAATGTTCAGAAGGGTTTTCTTGTCTCTATGCCAAAAATCGGTCACGGGTCGGTCCGACCCTAAACTGGTCCTGGTCCTGGTCCTGGTCCCACCGGTTCCAACTTTTTATTTTTTCCAAATTCAATTTTGAATGTAAAAAAAATAGTGTTTGAAGATTTTTGTGGAATCTGCAACTACTAAATCTCTAATGCAAAACATGAATAGCAAACACAAAAACATCAAGCATGAATCCTTCTATATGCGTATCAACTAAATGTTAGGATTTAGATTCAAAACACCCCTAGGTTAAGATATATAGGACCAATACTACTACTACTGCACAAGCTCTAGATTCAATCACAAATGACCAACCTTAGGATCATCAGAAATGCCAGACATTTCCCTTGCCTTCTCGATGTATTATTTTTATTTGTAACTGCCTTATCAATCCTATAAATGTCTGCACCACGTTCTACTAGCAAAAACACGACTTGAGTATTCGGGAAAAACATCCTATTGACAACAAATCCGTGCAATTTTTCCAACCACAATTGGAGTTTTTCGTATCTTCTTCCCACATCCAGCAAGCCAACAACCACTTGAGGGGATGTTTTTGTCGAACAAACGATTTCCAAAAGCGGCACGATGTGATCAAGGCTGCACCATAAAACAAATTAATCGAAGGCATATATAGTAGTGTAAGACTACAAGCAAAATCAATCACCTAAAAAAGTGTGCCCCGATTATCCTATCATGAGATTTAGGAGGCACTTATTAAATGCTTACTTACTCGGTAAGTGTTTACCGACTCACTTTACATTATCGGATGAACATGAAAAGGATTGAGAATCTTACCCGGTAAGAGCAATGACAAGGAACAGGAGTCTTACGCGGTAAGTGAGAGTTATGACTCTTATCCCGTAAGTTTACCCGATAAAAAAAATGTTGCATTAATCCCGTTTTAATGGACTAAAATATTACCTTGTAAGTTAAGTGAAAGTGTTAGGAGGTATTACTTGCAAGTATGCAATGTGGGGAGCAATATTTTTCCAAATCCGCCTATGGCGTGTAGCTCAGTTGGCAATGGGGTGGGGAGACTTGCCCTATAACTAACAGGTCTGGGTTCGAGCCCAGGCCCCCCGCTAGCCACAACTGCTGAGTGAGCCTCAAGATTGTAACACTCGCAATTTTCGGTAAGTAAATGTCACCCGGACGTCTCTGTGACTTATAAACAACGGGGTTTTGTTGGGGAAATGCATTGTTTAAAGTCCCTTGGAGTATTGGGAGCTTTGGCGTTGAAAAAGTCGGATTTTTGGGTTCGGGGGCACCCGGGAGATTATGCCAGCTATTGTGCCCTCTGGCACAATCGCTTGGCACAATCGCCAAGGCTGAGAGCCCGTGGTACATTTCTGGCATATTGTGCCAGCGATTGTGCCATTGGCACAATAGCCTGGCACTATAGCCTACGTGTACCAGAAGGTTAAATGTTGCGATTTCAGCCTTTTCTCTCACTTTCTCATTTCTAATCTCTTCCTTTTCTCTCCCAAACTGATCCCTCACCCTTTCCCACGAACCCTAACTCATTTTGAGTGTTTTTGTCATAAAACCAAGTGTTCCTTCATCTTCTAGCAAGGCTTGGAAGCTAGAACTAAGATCCCTTCATCTTCACCTTCTTCACCCAAGTGTTCTAGGGTTTCATCCAACTTTCCACCATTTTGAAGATTCGGAGTTTGTGGCTTGTGTTGGTGTCCTAGAAGTGTTTGATTGATGGATTCAAGTTGTGGTTGAGGTAATCATCTATCCTCTTCATTTATGGAAATTAGGGTTTTGACATAAGTTGAGATCTTTATGTAAAATGTTTGGGGAATGTTTCTAAACGGTTAAATATGATTATTTACTGTTGAAAATGTGTGGATCTAGGTTTTGGAAGCTTGAGTTGAAGAGTTGGAATGGATGTCTTCGGAAAGCTTTGGGTGAGATCTATGCTTTTGAAGGCTAATGGTTGTGGATTGAAACCTAGGTTTAACTTAACCTAGCAAGGTGAGTTCAAGTTGATTTGTGAAAACGGTGTACATGCCAAAATGGTTATTTTAAAGTGTTTTGCATCTTACATGAAATTATTAACTGCTGATCAGTTTGGTTATTTTGAAAGTGTTTAACTTTATAAACTCATATAGTACACATTCTTATGATTTTTGGGCATCTTGGTAATGAGTCATAAATGGGTGTGTTTGGTAACTTATTGCATAAATGAGATTATTTGGTTAAATGGCATTTTTAGTGTTGTTTGGGTAAAAGGTTCAATTTTGTGTTATGGGACGTTTTGAAAGGATAAAGAGCATAAATCTATTTGGAAAACCTTTTTGTCCCGACTTAAACTGTGTTGGAGTCCATTCAAGTATTTTGGAGCGTGTGATTTCACGGTATGGGTCGAGTACGTGTATTATTTTGAAAAGAGTTAATCATTGGTCAAAAGAGGTTTTGTGTCTTTCGACTCGATGTCGTTCTAAGGGAGTTTTGGGGACACTTGTCCGGTTTTATATGGGTCAATGGAGAGTCCAGTCATGACATACGTATTAATGCGCTGAGTTGCGTATTGAGGTTGATTACGGGCTCGAGTGTTTTGGTCATTCATGTGTAGTCCGGTAAGGTTAGACTATGTTGCATTGGATCCATAGACACGTAAGTCAGTCTGTTTTGGATGGTCAATTGGGTATTGCGGGGTAGAACCCCGATATCCATGTTTTATGACCGGAAACTTTACAAGTGATCGCTAGGAGGGTTGAGTCTGTTAGTGCTATCGGGGAGTGAGCGCTAGGACCTCCGCCGCTTGAAGTAATGCCTTGGAGGTAGTCTTTAAGTGTGCCGGGCCTTCGGGATGGAGTTCTTCGGAATGATCCATCAAGGTCAACTGACTTGGGGTGACGATTGTTAAAGAAGTCGTAGGGACACTTGGGCTGTGATGTCGTGAGGTGTCATGCGATTAACGTTGCATGGGTGGTATACTTTTGTGTTTCCTCCACTCTCAACGGATACGGGTCTCCCCCGTTGTCGGCTATCCGTATTTTAAATTAAGGACGTCTTATTTAATTGTCATTGGTTCTTTACGGTCGCGTGAGTATTGGACCCAGTGTCCATGTTTTCGGACGTACTGTATATGTGGTTTTGATAATGATTCATGGGTCGAATAATTGCCCCACCCGTGCTAGGTTGTTTTGGGACATAACGTTTTATCCGCATATCTTGAATGGAAGTCATTTCATACTCATGTTTCGAGCTAGCCTACATTACTTCAATTTATAAATCATGTTTGAAATGAGGTGTCCATTTTTGAAAGTGCATAACATTGGATCCGAGTTATTTTATACGCTTTAAAGTACCACAATTGAACGGTCATGATTCCAAGTGAGATCCATTCTTTGAATGTTATATTTTCGCATGTAAAACTCTTGAACTCACTAGGCGTTAAGCCTAACCTTTTTATTTGTCGGTATGTGCATCAGGTACCAGTTGGGGGGTTTGGTTCTAGCAGTTATGACGAGTTGAGCCTTAACTTTGTGCAAGTGTAAGTGGTTGGAGAAGCTTCCGCGGTTTGGAGATAGTGACAATTATTGGGTTTTAGTAGCACCCGTCCTTAGTATAGGTTGTATGTATAGACTGTATGTGTGTAATTGAGGTTAAATTTTAAATTATGTTCGTAGATGAATTATTTATCGGTGTAATTAGAAAATTTTAATTTAGTTACTATATCCAGATTTGAGGGTGTTATAAAAATGCCCCCTCATACGAATGTCCGAGTAGCCAGGGTCGTTAGGTATGGGGCCGACCAGGGTTGTCGGTATCAACCTTTTGCCCAATATTTTTCCAAATCCAAAAATTTTTGTTGTTTCAAAGGGACGTTTTCAAGAACGACATGTTTGGTCATTCAACAACAAAAAGGCTCACCTTTAAAGATTAAGAGCTAGTAACTAATCATGGTTTTGTTTGTTATACCATTTTTCTTTGTTCTCTATTTTGTGGGTCGTGGCTCACATCAATCATATCCATTAAGTGGAAATGCTAAATGGTGGAGACAAACAATGAGTAAAACTTGTACGAATCTAATACCTCTATCACCATGTCCACGTCGCTATAGCTTTCATAGTCAATAACAACTTGAGAGAGAGAGAGAGAGTTTTCTGAAACTTCTCCTCACTTAGGAGTTGTTTACCAAATGCTTATCGGGGTAAATGCTTACCACGTGTTACTTACCGTTCGGTTAAACATAACAACGACCTAGAATCTTATCCCATAAGAAACATAGCAAGAACATATCATCTTACCCGGTAAGTGAGGGATAATACTCTTACCCAGGTAAGCGCGACGCTTACCAACGATCCATTTTGATGGGAGAGAATCTTAATGATAAGGTAAGTGAGAATGGTGCTCTTGTGGGTAGACGCTTACCCGGTAAGCGTTTGGTAAACGGTAAAACGACCCCTTAATTTTCCCATGAAAATTATGGTTTTAATTGAACAACTAATTGGGTTTGATACATCTAAATGTTTGTATTTGTTTTTCTGTTATTATTTTAATAAATAGTTAGGTTACTGTTATGTAAATTGTTTTGAATTACCGTAACAAGGATGTAGAGGGAAAATGTACCTTTTAATATTTATTTGACATTCAAATATCATCATCTTCATCTTCATCTTTATCTTCATCTTCTAGCTAGCATTGAAGCCCCAACATAAAATATGTTGGAAAATTAGAGCATGTATAGTTTTTAACAAATGCATTTTTAATAATGATTGAAAAAAATTTGGAAATTTAACAACATTTACATACCTGTTTTAGTTTGGTATTTATAAAGGAGTTGAGGTCTTCTTCTCTTACTAATTCATGCCTCCCAAAACTTGTATCTATTACTTTCAACTCTGGAGTTGCCAAATCTCCCTTTGTGAAAACTCTTATTGCTCGGCAGTAAATGATTCCCAAGGTATCCAATGATGGCCATGAAAAAGACTCCTTTCCAAAGTAAAATCCCTTGAGACTTGGAAGATGCTCAAGTTTTAAGGACTTTAGTCGAGGTAACATAATAATCTCATTCACCTTGTTCTCACTTTCTTCTTCTCCTTCTTCTACAACAACATTTGCTTCCTTAACAATTACTTCAATATTTCGGCAACCCCTTATATATAGGTCTTGGAGTTGCAATAGACTACCAACCATGGAACTACTAAATACATGTTCTAATCTTTTGCATCCCTTAATAGACAGTTTTGTTAGGTTTGGAAACTCAAGTACCATGCACGGGTTGTTCTTCCATACATACTTGAGACCGAATAGCCACTCTAATTCCACTTCTCTTAGCTTTGGAATTTCTACAACAACATATTGTAACTGATCATTGCTATATGTCCCTTCCAATGCTTCAAATACCTCCTCTACCAAATCACAGGCCCTTACATGAATCTTTTCCAGCTTTTTAAGTTGTAGCAACTCATTGGATGGAATAATCTTTTTATTACTGAAAATATAATTCACATCCATTTCAATCAAATTATGAAAAGACCAAGGTGTCCGTTCTGAAGTAGTAGCACATGAGTTTGTAGTGTCTAAACTTGAGAATGGGCTCTGCAAGAACACATAAGCCATAGGTTATATTACATGTCCATATATATGTTCATAAGATTGGAAGAGTAATAATTAATAAAGGATGATTAAGATAAGGGCATTATTATTATTATTATTAATCATGATAATTAACTCCAACCCCTAGTTTTGTTGAGTTACTGTTAGGGGCCAAGTCCGCCAGAAATACGAAACAACCACCTATTTTGGACGACTAGTGGATCGGTGACCAAAGGTCGTCCTCGACTTTTACTCGTTTTTTGGATTTTATGCGTCAACAAGTGATACGCGTCTTTTACTTACGCATTTACTCTCATCGTCTTTTGTCTTCTGTTTATTTGTCGTTTAGTTATTTTCAAAATCGTTTGATCGTTGGGACTCAAAACGGGACTCGGACTTGTACTGAAATCCAACCAAAACAGTTGGTGTTCTTTTATCTCTATATATGGAAGCCGTGCTTTTGGATGCTTTCAAATTGGAAATTTTTGATTCAAGGAATATATACATATGGTCAAACCTAAACTTTTACTTAAACTAGTATCAATGTATTTAATAGCTAGGATGACATCTTAATTAGATGATGCCAGATTAAAAGCTTGAAACATACGTACCTCATGCAAAGTGGTTGCCATCACAGGAAAGTTAAGACCACATTCAAGACTATGTTTGCCTAACTTTGTGTGTATATAGTCGAGCTTTGGAGCTATCGAACAACCAGATGTGAATACCATCATTTGTGGGCAAGCATCGATCATAACAAAATCCAATAATGGCCACAGAAACTCATCCATCCCCAAGAAGAAACCCGCGAGATTTGGTAGATTGTATAGTTTAATGGACATTAGACGAGGAAAGCACACAACCTTAGATGAAATCGTTGTTTGCTCTCCATTGTCTTCCTTCACTATCACTTTCATTGCCTCGCAATTCTCTATCGTAAACATTTCGAGTTGCGTGAGCCTTTCAAGTGTGGAAAATGTGAACACGTGATGCAAAATGTCACAATCGTAGATTACCAATTCCTTTAGGTTAGATAATTGAGGCACATTAATCTTTTTCATTCTTTGAATTACCATTGTGGCATCGTTACCACGACTTCCTTCATCGACGTTGGTAGTGCCACAACCATTGATTTTGAACCCTTGAGCTTCAAATACCTCCACTAGCGATTTGCAAGACCATATTTTCAGGTTTTCAAGCTTTTGCATTTGTCCTAGTGCATAGGATGGAATCACATATGGCAATGCTTCACACGTTGATATATCTATGTGTCTAGCGTATTGGCATAAGGACCAAGCAACATCATTCACTTGAGGTAGCTGCAGAAAATATAAAATTATATTAACAAATCTTAATTGTTTGTAATTATCGCACATATACACGACCTAGTTTATGTAAAATAATTTAAATCAAAAGTTTGGTTTCTAAAATGCTCCCCAAGTAACATTAATGTGGCAAGGGAAGATAAATTTCAAAAGTATTTTATGTAAAAATCTACAACCTGAAATTTTGGAAGATAAAAACAAGTAAAATTAACTCAAAAGGCCATAGTAGCGGAAGGGATTGGCCTCCTAGCCATCCCTCTCCCTTTTTTACAGAAATGTCACTACCTGCGCAAAAAAGGGGAGTGCACAATTGCGTACCCCTACAGTATACGAATGTGAAAAGGTTCTAGGTGTCTATCTTTTACATTTGTCATATATAAATTTAACATATTTCAAAATTTCTAATTGAAGGTATAATTTTTTGTTGTTTAAAGTGAATTACACCGGTGGTCCTTATGTTTTTGTTCAAATTTAGGATTTGGTCCCTAAAACAAACTATATACACTAGTGGTCCCTAACTTTTTGTTTTTATAACATTCATGGTCCTTCCGGTTAACAACGTTAGTTAACAACCCTTATGAAGGACTAATCGGTCTTTGAATAAACTATAGGGACCAAAAGTATAATCTGCTCAAAAATTTGATGTGATTCACGTTTTTTTTTATTTTTTATTAAAAAATATTGTATATATTTAATCATAAATTAAATAAAAAGCATATATTAAATAAAACTTTTATATTTATTAAAAAACTATTAAATTCACAAAAAAAAAACATAGCGTTAAAAAATCTCAAGTGAGATTTTTTAACGCTTATTTTTTGTGATTTTAGTAGATTAAATAAATATTTTTATTTTTATTTAATATGTATTTTATTTTAATAAATTTGATTTGTAATTGGATATATAAGATATTTTTTCAATAGAAAATTAAAAAAACAACTAGAATTACATTAATTTTAGATCAAATTACACTTTTAGTCCCTATAGTTTGTTTAAAGATCGATTGACTAGTCATTAACGGTTTCTAACTAATGGCGATGTGGTCCATGGAATCTATACAACTTGCTCATCTCACATCGACATCTTAAAAAAAATATAAGGCATGGAAACAACTATATATAAAATGTCTCGAAGGGTTAAGACCTTCACTTTTTATTTTGTTTTTTAAACAATGTGGACTTTTTATTGTTAATTATAATTATAAACAAATGTTAACTTTTTAATATTTAATTGTTAACTTATTATTATCGGTAAATGAACATTAAACAAACACTAAAGAACATAAGTGAACGAATGTTCACGAACGTAAATGAACAAATGAGATATTTGTTCATGTTCATTCGTTTAACTAAACGAATAAAAAAATTGTTCATGTTCATCAATTTATTAAATAGACGAACTTCCCGCCAAACGATTCACCGAACGTTCGGTTCGTTTACAGCCCTACTCATAACATTTTTGCTCTTTTTATAAAACTTAACTTTTTATAAAACTTAACTTTTTATTTATTTATCAAACATATTGGATTATTGTTGTATGAACCATACACATCTAAGATCAATGTTTTAAAAACCGATTTTAGTTGACCCGGTGCGGTGACCGGGTCACGGTTCAACCGGTCCAACCGGGTGGTTGACCCGGATTCAAAAAATTTTATGTAATTTTCATTTTCTTGCATATATATATATATATGTATGTATGTATGTATAAAACCAAGAATTTGATGTCCACAAGTTAAAACATTAAAAATACACATAACAAAAAGTTTTACATCAATCCAAAAACATTAAAAAAACACATAACAATAAGTTTATATCAATCCAAAAACATAAAAAACACAAATATAAGAAATTGATTTTTTTAACCGGGTCAACCCGGGTTTTTACCGGTTCAATTAGACCGGTTCAACCGGTTCTATCAAAAAACCGGCCGTTCAATCCGGGTCGTAATTTCCCAAAAAATCGGTCGTAATTGACCCGGTCTCTTCACCGGTTCCTGGTTCAACCCGGGTTTTAAAACATTGTCTAAGATTAATGTATGTTATTAATAACAATGGTAAGAGTTTAAGTACGAATTTAAAAAGGAAATTCACTAACGATTTTATCTCTTTTGTCTTTTCATATTAGTCATAAATAATATAGTTTTGAAATATCATATAATTAATATTGCTAAGAATAGAATTAAAAATAGGTAATAAAAAATTAGTAAATATGCATGTGTACCTTAGATTGATCATGAATGGGAGTAGTTGAAGATATTTCTTTACCACCACCAATACGCTTCAGATTTGGTAATTGATGAAGATTGAGCATATCCAAACGAGGGAACAAAATAGTTCTTGTGTTGGTAGATGCAACCAATTCTTCATCTTCATCATCTCGGTTTGAAACAACTTCTTCAATAACATCACACTCCCATATATGGATATCCTTTAGGTTGGAGAGAAGTTTGGCCATGAGAAGTGAAAATAAGTACTTTATGTTTATGCATCTGCAAAGGGATATGGTTGTGAGGTTATGGAATGAAGAACATGATCCTTCAGGTTGTTGTTTTTGAGGAATTAAGAATTTATTCCAATTACACTTCCACACATGACTCATAATCTCCATTTCGCTTAAATATAAACCCTTGAGGTAAGGAAGTAGCAGTGGTTGTTGATTACTCTGAGGAGTTGTTGCTAATTCTCTACTACTTGGACTCTCTATCTCAAACATCACTTCCACCTCCGCTCTTTTATAATTGTATATACGAAGGTTATGAAGGTTATGAAATGTGTGTATGAGAGAGGAACGGAATGCAACATTAATCTGCATATATATCCCAACAACAACAAATGTAGTTAATAATTTCCATAGACTTAAAACATTATATATGTAAGTTGGTAACTAATTTGAATAGCAAATCAGAAGTTAATTGAATAGAAATGGAAAGCCATATATACATACATACCTCTTGCTCTTGCCCGCTATTAACCATTTCAACAGTTTTCTCATTTTCTCCACAATCACGTATGGAAAGCTCTATAAGTGCTCTCATATTAAAATTGGTGGTGGTAGGTGTGAATACATTTCTAAACCTCTTACATCCCGTTATAAAGATGGTTTCAATAGCTTGAAAGCCATTGATGACGTGACCAGAGTCATTTGCACCTTTTAGCCTCCACACTTCTCTTAGATTTTCTGCATCCAACACTCGAATGCTTCTCAAGCAACTACCAACTTCCTCATTTTTACCAACACATCTCAAGTCGATGTTGAATAACACTTCAATGGAACCACAATAGTTAACCTCAAGTTCTTCCAAATGATGCAACAACGACATTGGATTGCTAGGAAACAAATTCACAACACTATCACATTCTTCCACTCTAATTTCTCTCAATATGCAATCATTAACTTCCTCACTACTGTTAAATTCACAAGGCCATATCTTTTTCAAATTCTCCATATTACGAATATGCAATTTCTCTAACTTAGGAATCACAACCTGCAAAATAATCAATACTTTCTCAATCTACAAGAAAAATTAATTAAAGTTTGCTCCTACAAATTTTATGTAACTTCAAATTTATGTTAACGAAAATGTACCTCTTTGTTCAGGAAAGGCTGAACTGTAGAAATATCATTCGACATAGAAGATGTTGTTGATTCATAGTAGTATGGATAAATGCTAGTGAAATTTGGAAGGTTATAAAGTATCAACTCCTCCAGTTGCGGAAGTTCAATTACATTGACAACATTGCACAAACTCAGTAGCTCTGGTAGATTGCCCAAAGATAGAAACTTGAGCGATTGAAATTTAATCACACCAAGTTCACCTCTTTCACCATCTACCAACGTTTCTAGAACAGGGCATGATAAAACTCTAAGGCGCTCGAGCTTCATAAGACCATTGGCCACATAGACTGTGAAGAGGTATCTCAAATTATCACACTCACAAATCTCAAGGACTCGTAAATTGTAAAATGAGGATCGTTGATGATGCAACAAACCATCTATGAGATTGTTTAAATCATTCACTTGTAAATGAATCACCTCTGTTTTTTCCAACAACTGCTTCATCCTAGAATCCAATAATTCACATTTGCCGATGACCAACATCAAAGTGTTCTCATACGAATGCCTGTTTGGGCCATCATCATCTTTTAAAAAGCATCCCAAAGAGATCTTGAATCTTTCAAGTTTCTTAAATGACATATTCTTTGGCAGAGCATTGTTATCGAAAAACTCAATTTCTAATGCGAAAAGGTTCTTTGAAAGCTCTGCAAGTTCATTACAGATGTTATATGTGAACTTAATGGCCTTTTTATCATCTGACCAATCGGAACCAACTTTCATATAAAGCTCTTCAAGGTTGATCAAGTTTTTCAACACACCATCATCGATAATAAGATCAACACAGCCTGTCAAATCTAGTAACTTTAGCTCCTTCAAATTTCTGATTGTGGATGGTAACTTTCTTAGGCTACAATTAGCAAAGCTGAGCACCTCCAAATTTGAAAGACTTCCAATAGAAGAGCAATCAAACATCAATGAGCATCGATAAAGACAAATCGTTCGAAGGTTGGTGGAGCAATCAAGCCGCCATCTCGAAAGCAATGGATACTCCATTATGTCATAAGCTATAACTTGAAGTTTGTTCATTTCTCCATAAAAGTCTTCAGGAAACTTGAGCGACTCATCCCCATGCATTAGTTTCAAAAGAGAGAGGTTTGGAAATTTGAAGTTTCTAGGAAACTCAAACATACCTGTGCATGATAACGAAACTCTTTCACAAGACTCCCTCATATATTTTGTAGGCCACTTTGACATATTACCGACAATTGATGTATGCTCGCCTTTAGAACACATATCCAAAACAAAATCACGTACCAAATCGTGCATCTTGACACACCCAACATTTTTCTGATGTTGGATCAACAAATTTGCATGTATGAGTCGCTCAATGCAGGTGTTCAACCTGTTTCTCGCATGTCTTATGCTATACACTTTGTTCAATAATTCCAATCCCCATGCATACCTCACCAAGTCCTCTTTAGGAATATCGAAGTCTTCCGGGAATAAACCACAAAGCAAAAAAATAGATTTAGTCTCCTCATCTTGGAGATTTTTGTAGCTCATTTCAAAAACTTGATGCAAAACTTGGTCAATGTCATGGAGCTCTAATCGAGAAAGGGCATCTTTCCATGCATCCTTGCTTTTATCTTTAAGAGTACATGCAATGGTTTTAATGGCAATGGGTAAACCACAACACTTTCTTACAATATCTTCTCCTATCTTGTGGAGTTCATGATCATCATTTGGAAGTTGTACAAATCTTTGGAAGAAACCCTGTGCTTCTAGTTCTTCTATCACATCCACCTTGAAAATTGAATTCGCTTCAACTCCCATCCTAGTGCAAACACTTTGGTCTCGTGATGTCAACAAGAATTTGAACCCAACGCCTTGATTTGGCAAAGGACTTAAACCCATGTCATTTAGATGAACGAACTGCCATACGTCATCTAATATTACCAAAACCTTCTTTTTGCCTCCATCGGAATGGGACTCGAAGCTTTTACGAAGCCGATCAGATCTTGCTGATTCACTTTTTTCTGTTAAACCAAAACCCAGGTAATCCGCCACAGCATCCTGAATTGCAATTGTGTTCGTCTTTTCTCCTATAGCCACCTTAACAATCATATCAAACAATTTCTTTTCTTCAACAACCTTCTTTAGCTTTTCCATCATTGTGGTCTTCCCCACTCCGCCCATCCCGCATAAGGCTACCATTCGAGACTTGTGGTCTGGTTGGAGTTGTTTAAGTGCTTCCATAAAAGTCCGCTCTCTTGACGGAAAGTCATTGTGATGACTTGACGGTGTAGAGGTGGAGGCCTTATTGGAATTGACTTTTCCTAGGGGAATTCTATGATCAGTCCAATTGATCATATTATTCTCTTGTATGAGAGTGTTGATCTCCTCAATAATCTTGAAGGATTTCCATCCGAGCTTGTGTCTACGCTTGATATTGAAACAACTACCGACATCAACAGAAATGCTTGCCGCCTTTTCATCGATCTTTCGTACTTTCTCCAACCAACCATCGACTTCGGCTGGAACCTCAAGATTGTTGCTTTTGTTTCGGTTCTTGTGTTCTTCAACATTGACTCTTTTATCATCCAAATCCTTCCTTTTGGTACCCATATCCCTCAGATGTTTTTTGCAGGAAATCATGTAGCCTAGGTGTTTCTTAATGGGAACCATGAGAGACTCAACAACAGGATTAACAATGATAGTAACAATCTCCATCGATCAATATTCTCACTTGTGCTACCACCTACATATATAGAAGCAAACATATGAACAAATAATAAAGCAATCACATATAATCTGTAAAATTAATTAGGTGACAATTTTTACAAGTAGAGGTGACAATTCATTTACCTAAAACTTAATGGCTTTGCTTTTTCTGCTTGGGATCTTCTTCTTTGTAAACAATTCTGAAAGATGCATGAGAGTATGAATTGCAGAGGGAGAGAAAGAAAAGGATTACTGGTGTTCTATAATTAAAAGGTGGGGGAATGGGGGCCATATGCTTTTTCTTTTTCTTTTTCTTTTTCTTTAATGTCAATTTATATATAATTATAAACTAAAACTAAATAAAATAAACTTCTTGTAAATGAGAGAGAATGCATATTATTTATTTTATATAACATTTAAACCAAAATATAATCTTGTCTTCTCAGTAATTATAAAGTATCATTGTGTAATTTTTATTTTGAAAAAACAAATTATATCTCTGGTAATATATTAGAAAGGTTATATTATAACTAAATAAAATAAACTTTGTTGTAAATGAAAGAGAATGCATATTATTTATTTTATATAACATTTAAATCAAAATATAATCTTTTCTTCTCAATAATTATAAGTATCATTGTGTAATTTTTATTTTTAAAAAATATATTATGTCTCTGGTAATATATTAGAAAGGTTGTATTATTATTATTATTATGTATTTGAAAAAAGAATGAAATATTATAAAATATATATTTATGTAACTTCCTTTTCCGTCAAAAAAAAAAAATTGTATGTAATTTTCCATTCACTTATTATAAATACTAACATTTACTAGCACTGTTCATGAACAGTAACTTACAGATTTGGTCCTTGAGGTTTTATCTCTCTGTTAGATTTAGTCCTATGTTTGTAGAGTTACAGATTTGGTTTCTATAGTTTTATTTTCCTCTTGGATTTAGTCCCCATAATTTGTTGATTCCAAAATAGACTTTCGATTTTGCATTTGCGTAACGTTTTGGTCCTCGAAACTAAAAGTTGTTAGCTCCTGACCGTTAAGTAAATGACATTTCGATCATTTATAACTTTTTCATTTTCTAATTTAAATAAATAAAAGTTATATTATAAAAATTATTTTTATTATATAAGCATAAAATAAAGATCCCTTAACATGCATCGCATCTCAATGACTGTGTCTTCTCCAACCCAAAACCTTCCGCCTTCCCCATCAATCCAAGCACATAGTCGTAGGTGATTGACGCACCAATTTTTTATTTATTAATAAAGTAATTTATCATAATTTATTTTATGTTTAATAATGATGTAAAATTTGTTTAATTCATATTTTTATTATAATTTAATTTAGGTTTAATAACAATGTAACTTTTTTTAGGTTTAATGATGTAATGTACCATTTGCCAATTTATTTTCGCTTCCTATCATACACACACATCATCCTCATAGGGCATTTTGTAAATTATAGTCATGCTGCTAACAGATACAAAATGTTTTGTTCTCATAATTGGTCATGCTCAAATTTATGGTCTTAATATTTCTTTCCATCCGCAACAACGCACAGGCATGAATCCCACCTCGTTTATATGAAAATGTAGGAAAATGTTTAGTTTTCCAAGAACAAAATAGGATAAGCAAATGAATGGAATTGTACAATGTGCTTCTACTACTTGTTTCTTCTACATTCATCTTATATCATTAACAAAAGAGTTAATTACAAAATTTATCCTTGTTGTTTCACACCGGTTACGGAAATATTCAAGACCCCTAAAAATTAATGATTAGAGTCCTCGGGTTTCATTTTCGATACGGATTCAGTCCCTTACTCTAATTTCCGTTATAGAACTCCGTTATGTCATGGGCGTTTTGGTCTTTTATCTTTTTCTTTCATTTTCTATTAAAATAATATATTTTGATGTAGTAAAAAATGTGGAATGATCGACAAACGTCTAAACCCCAAATTGATAACGATTTTACAAGCATAGAACACATAAAATAAAATAAAACTCATCAAAATAGATATAAAACTCTAAAAAACTCTTTTGCAAGCCACCTAAATAATTAATACAAATCATACAAGTCAATCAAGTGAAATATTTATGGAAATGTTGAGGGTTCATATCTTATGATTTCGATATTTATGAAAGATGATCAGAGTTCATGCATTATCATCAATGTTTTTGATTAGTAAACAATTGGAATATTCATGAAACCAAATATTTGTTATACTTATTAGGTGGTTTTCAAAAGAAAGGATATATATATATATATATATATATATATATATATATATATATATATATATAGTGAGGTTCAAGGGAAAACCCTTGAAAAATGAAAATTTGAAGAACACATTAATAATCATTCATCTGTACGATATGTATATGTGCATACAAGTAATTGAAGATGTTTTCTGGTTTCTATACATTACTTACAAATTACTTGTATGCACGTGTACATACCATATAGATGAATGACTATTATGGTGTTCCTCATGTTTTTAACTTTTTTTGTGGCTTTCCTCTGAATATGACCCTATATATCTGTTTGGTAGTAGCTTAATAAGACTTACAACTTATTTGGTCAACGTCAACTATACATGGTTGTTCGGTAGTGGCTTAACGATATACAAAGTGGCTTATTCAGTAAGCTTCTATAGGAGAGCTTTATGCATAAAGCTAAGTTTCTTCCAAACCTGTCCATCCCCACTTAAAAAACATGTTCATTCCATCTATGTAAAACATCCCAAACAAAAACCTTCTCAATTTATTCAAACAAATTTATCCACACATACAACTTTATTCATATAGAACTTAACGAAAAAGTCAATCAAACGGCCTCTAATTTATCAGGTAACAACTAGTTTATTAGTCAGTTTTTCTGTATTAAAAACATTATAAGTATAGATTCTGGGAGAAGTAGAGAAAAACCCATTTTATGTAGTTATAGGAAAATTATTACGTCATATAAAAAGATATACAAGTATTGATTAAAGACTTGTATTGTACCATATAAACACAAACTTTTTATTAGTTTTGAGAATATAAAAAGTTAAAAATAAAAAAGCAACTATTAAGAGGCTAAAATATATTAATATAATACCATTCCTTTTATTATGGACATCCGTATCTTCTTGCTTTACAAATTGTAGATGCTCTTATTCTTTTCTTCTCCACAACCAACAAATCTTTCAAACTGGATAAACCTCAATGGAGAACTTGTTGAAGAAGTCTATGTGAAACAACATCCAGGTTTTGAAGATCCAGTTCATCCTGACTATGTGTTCAATCTGGATAAAGCTCTCTATGGTATCAAACAAGCTCCTCGTGCTTGGTATGATACATTATCAGACTTTCTTCTCTCCAACAGATATACCCGAGGTAAAATTGACAATACTTTATTTCTCAAGAAGACCAAAGGTAATATAATTCTTGTTCAAATCTATGTGGAAGATATATTTTTGGTGCCACTGACGAATCTCTTTGTCAGGAGTTTGCCTCTCTCATGAAGAGTAAATATGAGATGAGCATGATGGGTGAGCTAACATTCTTTCTTGTTCTTCAAATCAAACAAACCTCTGAAGGAATTTTCATAAACCAAAGCAAATACATTCGTGACCTTCTAAAGAAGTTTAATTTTGAAAATTGCTCTCCCATGAAAACTCCCATGGCACCACCTCTTAAAATTCATGTTGATCCAGCTGGTAAACCAGTTGACATCACAAATTATAGAGGAATGATTGGGTCTCTTATTTATCTTACTGCTAGTAGACCTGATATTATGTATGCTACGTGTCTTTGTGCGCGTTATCAAGCCAACCCTAAGGAATCTCATTTGGCTGCTGTAAAACGCATCTTTCGGTACCTAAAGGGTACTATGAATCTGCGTCTTTGGTATCCCAAAGACTCAGGTTTTGATCTAATTTGCTATTCAGATTTTGATTTTGTAGGGTCTAAAGTAGATAGGAAAAGCACAACAGGGAGCTGCCAATTACTAGGTGGAAATTCGGTCAGTTGGTCCAACAAGAAACAACATTCAGTCTCCACTTCTATTGCAGAAGCTGAATATGTTGCAGCTGGCAGTTGTTGTGCTCAGATCTTGTGGATGAAGAATCAACTCCAAGATTATGACAACTTTTATTCACAAGTTCCCATACTGTGTGATAACTCTAGTGCAATAGTCATTGCCAACAACCCTGTGCTTCATTCCAGATCAAAGCACATTGATATTCGATATCACTTTATAAGAGACCATATCTCTAAAGGTGATATTGAACTTCATTTCATCCCTATCGACTTTCAGCTGACACCAAATGAAACAAGATTCAACTTCCTTGTTGGATCTTTAGGTATGTTAAATTTTGTTTAAAAAAATTATTATTATGTCTCTTTCGGTAGACATGCTTTCTCCCGAACTTTTCTTTACCGAAGACATCACAAACTTTGGTTGTTTTTGGCAAGTCTCTTTCGGCAAACACATCATTCTGTAAAGCCTTATGCATATCGAATCTTCTTTCGATAAACTACCCCTTTACCGAACTCTCCTTTATCGAAGCTCCTACCGAAGGTATCTCTCTTTACAGCTCATCCCTTTTCGGTAAGTCTCAAGCCTACCGAACATATACCTTGCCGAATATCCTTCCTCACAAACCTTTGAACTTTCGGCAAGGCATTCACCTTCTCACTTTCGGTAGACTTCTCCTCTACCGAACTTCATATATTCGGCATATCTAATCCTTGCTGAACCTAAACTTCGACATCTTTCCTGAGTCATTGTTCTTATCCTCTTTCTCTGCCGACAATTCTTCGGCACCTCTGACATCTCCCAATACTTTCTTGCCACGTGTCACGATGTGACCTGAAATGTCAGGGACACGACCTTTCAGTCCACCCCACAACTCTGCCAACGCCGTTTTCAGCCCTTCCCACTTCCCCACGTTTTCATTTTCATCATTACCTCCTTTTTCATTTAATATTTTTTTTGTTTTCTAACCTTTTGAACTCCGGAGATTCATTGGCTTTCCCCACCTATAAATTCCTCCTATAATCTTCTTTTTACTTCTTACCATCTTCTCCAAACTCTTAACACTCTCTTTTAAAACAAACCTGCAACTACTCTCATTTTTTCTAACTCATCAATGGCATAATCCAAGTCCTCTAAGACAAGCAAGAACACACCTCTAATTTGGGAAACTCTTGCATTTCCCGCTTGCAACCACATTGCTCGACTCTCAGCTGATGTTGAACATCCGGAATTCAACCAAATCTCGATCTTTCTATTCGCCATGCTCTCACTGCTTCTACCAAGATGAGCAAAATGCTCTTTGGTAACTTCTGGCTAACTTGCTCTTACAATGAGCAAACTCATCAGGTATCAGCCTCCATTCTCTCTGATGCTGAAAATCCCGATCTCTCTTTCGGGGTTGAAGATGTTCGCACTATCCTTGAACTTCTGGAGTTCAAGCCATATGCTTCATTCCCCACCAACGGTGAACGAGATGAAGTTGTCCCCGCCATGAAATACACTCACGATGGCAAGGGCAAGGGCAACGGTACTCTCCTATGCAAGAATATGGGAGGCATTTGGAACTTCTTCTTCTCCCATCTTATCTATTGTATTTCCCACAAAACTTCTAGGTGGGACCAATCTCCGGCCTTCATTACTCGTTTGGCCCATGCACTGATGTTCATGCGCTGTATCGACTTTGCCCAAGTGATATTTGACTCCATTGTTACCGTCACTTCTCCTTCTCGTACTCCTCACATGGCTCTTCCATGATTTCTATCACTGATCATAAATCACAAGTTGGCTGGACCCTTTGCTGCCGATGCTGCTCTACCTGCGTCTATTATCGTGTATGACTTGCCCATTAACCAACTTGGCAAACAAGTCTTGAGCAAGGAAAAGAAGGCTACCGAAAACCCCTTGCCATCAGGTATGGTTTCTTTTGCTACTTCTCATAATCCAGTATGGGTTGCTCCTGTGGATGTGGGTGTTGAAAGGCCTCAACAATCTCAGGGTCAATCTAATCGGTGGCCCCTATTCCCTCAAAATCTTGCCGATCCAAGACGGTAGCCTCGAAAAAGAACACTAAGAAGGCTACCGCCTCCACACTTGCTTCAATGACTCTAACTCCGAAACAGCCTTCGGAGTCTACCCCTGTCATTACTCCCTCTTCTCAAAAGCGGCGGGGCTCCAAATCCCCCCCCCCCTAAGTATCGCTCTGAGAGGCTTAGGAAACCTTTTTTGGCCGAACCTCACCATCCTTCTACCGATTCTCAAAAATTGGATGAAGTTGAAATTCCTTCCTTTGGGCCAGGAGGGTCTGCTAAGCCCAAACCTACCTCCTCCACTCCCTCTCAAAAGGGTTTGGTTGTACAAAAGGAGTCCCTTCCTAAACCTTCACCAACATTACAACTGTTGGATGAAGATGATATGGTCTCCTATCCGGACCAACACTCCTTTTCATCACCGTACAACCTAACACACGGGGTAATACCCGAAGATTCTGCATAACTTGGTTCAAAGAACACCAAGAATGATTTTCTGGATATGTTGTTCAGTGACACCACTACCTATGATACATCCGAACACCACACTCCTTCCCCCCAACATATCATATCGGCAGGTATTATCAATGCCGAAAAACCACTTTCTCCACCACCATATTCACCACTGAAAACCTCACCCACGAAATCCTCTCCCAATAAACCATCTCCTAAACAGCCTACCCCTTCTCCTAAATCTACTCCCAAAAACTCCCCTACCTACTCCGCTTCCTCCACCACCGACTCTCCACCTGGTTTCCCACCGAAGAGGCAACCTTCACCACCTCACCAAAGCTTACCGCATCAACCTCCCTCTCCCTCTGTCGAAAGGGGAGGACCTTCGGCACCTCCTCCATATGTGTCGAACACCTCTCAGACTCCTATCTCAATCCCTGCTGAGGTACTTTCCGACATCCAAGATACCAATCGGCAACATCAGTTTCTTGGACATTAATTCGAGTGTCTGTAGGGGGAGTTTGATCATTTTCTTGGCACCATTGGCCATCGAATCACCTTACTTGAAAAGGGCTCCATCCGAGATCAAGAAATTTCTGCTTCTCTTGATGCGAACAATAAGTCACTTGCCAAGCTTCTTAGCGTTATTAAGGAGCAGAATACAGAGCTTCTTCGTATTAACTCAGACGTCTTCAAATGCATAGACGCTATGCAACAGGATATCCAAGGTCTTGCTACTCCTCTTAAGGATGCCTTGGATGTTGTTCTCAAAGAGGTCATCAAGCTCATCAACAACAACACCAATCTCAGCCTGTCTATTGTTGCTCTTCAAGCAACTTCTGATGCTCGGGACCAAGAGCTTGCTTCTCTAAGGCAACGGGCCAATAATCAAGATCAGGTAAATGCTCAGATTCTGGAGGCACTATCAAAGATCAGTGCCAAGTTTGATGGCATGCCTGCTTCGATTGCCCAATATTGTGCCGAGTCACTTAACATCGACATTACCGATTCCGCCTTCGGTCCTGATGATCGACGGTGTCTTCAGAGAATTGACCGACGCATTGGTCGTGTGTCGGCCAAGGCTGGAGTTTCTTCCCCGACACGCACTGAAGGGGAGAAAACATCTGAGGTGGAACATATTAGTCCTCAGATCAACATCTCTGGTGCGTGTCGGGAAGAATCTAAAAATCCTTCTTCTCAAGATATTGGGGTTGTTATGGTTGAGGGGGAAAATCAAAAGAAAAAGAGGTTGATGATTCGGCTAGTGCCGAAAATAAAGAAGAAGAGAAACAAACATCGACATTTGCCAAAAAAGAAAAAAAAACTGATGAAGCTGTCGAAATCATCGAAGGGGAGGAACCGACCACTCCTCAAAAGTGGTCGAAGAGCCTAAGGGGGAGCCCGAGTCGTAGAAAGATAAGGGAAAGAAGAAACTCACCCCCGACGAGGAAGCTGCCGAAGCCAAACGTATTAAAGCCGCCCAGATTAAGCAGCTCGCCGATAGTGGTGGATTAAAGCTTCCTCCTCCTTCCAAGACTGCCTCCTCAGATCTTGGGTTGTCGGTGGAAGAGCTGAAAAATGCTGAGTTGGCTCAATTGGCACTTGATAAAGATACTGAGCTAGCACAGAAATTGGCTGAAGAAGAGGCTGAAAAGGCTAAGGTCTCAACTAATGTGGCTAATGTTCAACTTCTTCAACTAAGAGCCTTGGAAGAGTCGACAAAGAAAAACGAAGAGATCAAAGCTATGTGTATTGATTTCTACCGCAAGGCTCTCTCCACCCGAAGAAACTCTCTCAAAATCATTGATGTCAAAATCCTTAAACCTTCTAAGGAATGCAGCTCCACTCGGCTTATCATCATAAGGGGAAATCTTTCGAGGTCTGTTGAGAGACTTGATTCTCTGGTAAGGTATGGTATAACCGAATGGATGGAGATTGTGATGTGTTTGGACAAGAGCAGAAATGCTCTCAGACCTGAAGTTGAAAATTATATCCGTGATCTTCAAAAGAAGTTCGGTTCCTACTGAAGGCGATACAATATCATGCATACTCCAGCTGAAGAGAAAATTATTGATAATCTCAAAGCCGACCTTCCTCCTCTCTCCAAAACCAAGTTGAAGTCCTCTAAAAATGAAGATGTGTTCGCCCAAATGGCCAAGGAAGGAAAAGTTCCAAATGTTTCCAACCTTGACCTATCATTACCGACATTGGTGCCTCATCCTTCAACCACTGTGCTTAGTGAGCCGATCCAAGGAGTTTTCATCAATGATGCTTTCGGTCATATTCGTTTCTTCAGAACGAGTCAGATTCCTATTGCCGACACTACCTTTCTATATGGGATTATTCAAATCATCCCATTACAAGCAATTGACCTCTATGTTGCCGCCACCGATGAACTCAAAAGAAGGAGTGTCGATCCTCACATGCCTTTTGAATAGTTCTTTGTTTTTTATTTTATTGTATTTATCTTCTATTTTTGAACTTGTATTGTAATCTTCTCATAAGATTAATACAATGTGCAATTTTAGTTTGAAGTAAATATCTTGTATACTCTATTATTTCATTCTTTTATACTTCTAAATGTCGGATACTCTAAAAAATCCAAAAAGAGACTCTATGTGAAAAAGAACCCAAAAGAGTATGAAAAGAGTCAAAATGCATTATTCATGTACGTATCATATCTTTATCTAAGTATGGGATGTCATCATCAAATAGGGGGAGATTGTTGGGTCATTTAAGATTTGAAGATGACCTACCCTTTTCGGCTTGTAATTGTATATATCTGTAAATTTGTAATACCCGTGTAAAACTCGGTTTATAATCATATAATTATTTCTTACCCGATTTAAACCGTAAATAAAAAAATGGTAACCTTAAGGGTTAAAATTATTATTAACCCAAACTCTTTATATATATATATATACATATATATATTTTATATATTACATATATATATATATATTACGGTTTATATATATATATTATCTTAAAATGTCAATTAGAGTTTGTTGAGGGACTAAAGTTGTCATTTAATCAAACTTTATATATAATAAAAAATATATATATATGTAAATATATATGTATGTGTATCATTAGAGTAAATTACAAACCCATCGTCCCTGTTCATTCAGCATCATCGACCGCCATTCTGATTTTTCTCTCTCTCACTAGAATTCTCCTTCTCTCTAAGATATCTCTTAATCCATCGGAGAAATCAACGAAACAATTACATATTCGGAATCTACTCGTCGAACCCTTCTTAGAGGTATAAATTTCTTCTTAAGTTATTTAAGTTGGTAAGTTTGGTTAGTTGAAGTTGGTTAGTAGATTATGGTTAGATTTAGCAAAGTTATAATCATTTACATATATAGGAATGTTTGTTTTTGTCAAAATTACAAACGGGTAAAGTTTAGAATCAAATGGTGATATTTATATCTAGATATTTAACCGCACACCAAGTGATCGGTTTAATGTCTAAGAGAATATAAATTTAATGATTAAGCTAGTATTATAAGCTTTGAGTTTTAGGTTGTGCGGTTAATAATAATTGGTGGTTTATATAGGAAATCGAACGGGTTAAAGTTCGTCATTGGTCTCGATTAATCTCGTGTTGCATCTCAATTCAATTGAGGTACGGATTTCTTTATTTGTTTGATACTTGGATACGTATTTGTATATACGTGTCTATTCCTTGAGTATGGTACACCATGCATTACCTATCACATAAGTGAAAAGGTAACTTTCCGAATTGAACTTTTGAAAAATGTTGGTTTTGAGTTATCATGTGACATTATTATTTAAAGATATTTGATTATGATTATATGATATTTCTTTGCTTCGAATCATGAATCATTGGTAAACAATTGAATTAAAACCTTCAAGGTTTATTGGATTTTTGAATTTGTTTCCATGAGGTCGCATGTGTTGTAGACCTATGATTCCGTTTTCGATTTATAGAATACTTGACCATTGGGGGCACCAAGGTCGGGATGCTTCCACGGTGGCTATACAATCGTGGCGTCCTCACTTAGAATGGACACGTATGGGGTCTGGCCAAGTAACGGCTATCGAGGGCGAATGGATCGATCCTAGTTACACGAGTCGGGTCGTGAATTATTCACGGCAGGGGTTAGATGGTGAGTGTGCCCACACTGCTACCCCATGGGACTTACGTGGTTTGATCAACCCGTGAGAATGACGTATCTTTGTGATACACACCGGTCTTTGTGACCCTTGTTACATCTTTGTGATGTTTGATTGGTTTTACGGTTTTTACTCTTTTAAAAATACATTCTTTTTATATATTTTAAATGATGAATCAGATAGGCCTTGGTGGTCTACACTTATTTAACATTTGTTTGATAGTTACTAATATCAATGTTCTTTATTTCATTTCCGCTTCCACTCGTTAAATTATCCTTTCTTTTATTATTATTAATCTGTTCACTGGGCAAAGTTGCTCAGCCGTGTGTGTTTTGTTGGCACGGCAGGTACTAGATGATTAGACAGGGGACGGGAATATAAAGAAAAGAAGACAACTATTTTGGACTTCCTTTTGAAGATCTTTGAATATTATGCTTTTTGGGTCTTTTGTTTTTATGTCCATGCAAATATATTTGTAAAACTTAGCTATAGTTGTCTTCATATGATGGTTTGTAACTTCGTGTTTATGTGGTATAGTCATGCTCTGAATTTTATAAGTCTACTCAGTGGATTTATTTTTGTTTTGATGTCCCCTGAACTGTGACATCGCCCCGTTCTTAACCACGCGGAACAGGGGGTGTTACAGATATGGTATCAGAGCTATAGGTTTATGATCTTGTAGTTCTTTTAAGTTGTGATTGTGAGGATTGGGTAGGTTTAAGAATGGGTAGGTCTCGTCTATTTAGGTAATTACTATCTGTTTATAAAGTTAAATATTCTATCAACTTTGAACTCTAAATGTTCCTTTGTTTCTTAGAGAATGCCGCCAAGGAGGGGTGGACCTCGAAAGAATCCACCTCCTGAATCTGGAAGTGGGGCGAATCCTCCACCAGAACATCCAGTAAATCCTGATATTGCTGCTACCGTTCAGCAAGTTCTATCACAAATGATGTCGGGGTACATAGCTCAACTAGCTGAGGCATCACGACAATCTAGTGGAAACCCTCCTCCTCAATCTAATGAACTTCCGAATTCCAGTACTGCATCTGAGAATATCGGTACATGGCTCAGGGAATTCAACAAGCAAAAGCCAAGGATATTTACTTCAGCTTCAAATCCCATTGAAGCAGAGAATTGGATCACTCATCTAGAGAAAAATTTTCGGGTAATGGGTTGTCCTGATCAGATAAAAGTGGAGTTAGCCACCTATAAATTAGAGAATGATGCTCATAATTGGTGGTATGGTTGGTTACAATCAAATCAATCTGAGTTATCTGCATGTCTGGTCAGTTGGGCTCGATTCAAAGAGTTGTTTTATCAACAATATTTCACTGCATCAGACAAGGACGCATATGCTCGTGAATATTCATCTATCCAGCAGAGAGATGATGAATCTATTTCAGACTTTCAAATTCGATTCCTTCGACTAGCCAGATTCGCGGGTGCTACAGCAGGTACTACGGCCCAACAAATCGATAAATTCAAATGGGCGTTGAACGACATATTTAAGGATCAACTTTTGAATCTTCCTTTTTCTTCTGTCTCTCAACTGGCTGATGCTGGTAAGAATATTGAAAGATCTCGTCAAGTAGCTTTGAATCGAAAAGAAGACAGTAACAAGAAGCGGGAACGTGATTTTCAATCTGGTCGTGCGGATAGTAAAAGTTTTTATAAATTAAGATTCAACAATGACAAGAATCAATCAAAGTTCAGTTCAGGTAAGTCTCAAGCACCAGGTTTTTCTTCTAGTCATAATCAAGGTTCTTCAGGAGCGTCTTCTGCAATCAAGTGTAATCATTGTGGAAAGTGGCACCGACCAGGGCCTTGTCTTCGAATGACTGAGGCATGTTATAAATGTGGTAATCAAGGTCACCTAGCCAAAGATTGTAAGTCTGACCAGTCAATTAAATATCAAGAAAAACAAAAGCCATCAACAGTTGGAGGTCGTGTATTTGCATTATCCGGTGAAAAGTTCACTGCTGGTATGGTTTCCGGAATTCTTTCTCTTATTAATAAATCTATATATGTGTTATTTGATACTGGTGCTTCACATTCTGTTATGTCTGAGAATTTAGAGGAACATCTTAAACAATTTGAATCACCAACAGAGTCTCCTATACTCATCACGACTCCGGTAGGTGGTTCAGTGTGTGTTGTGACTGAATTCAAAAATTGTCCTCTAACTATCGACGACCATATTCGGGAAGTTACGTTACTCCCGATGAAAATGAAGCATTTCGATATTATCCTTGGAATGGATTGGTTGTCTAAGCATCAGGCAATGATCGATTGTAATTCAAAGAAGATTTTCTTTGGTGATAAAGATCATCCTGAATTCATATATCAAGGGATAGAACCGGAGCCAGGAACTACAACTGTATCATCTTTGAAGGCCAATTTGTTTACTTTGCAAGGTTGTGAAGGTTATCTCGCATCGTTGCAAGATCCAGAAGAGGTACCTTCTAAACTTGAAAATATCCCTGTAGTTAATGAGTTCCTTGATGTATTCCCTGATGAACTTCCCGGAGTTCCACCGAAAAGAGAAGTTGAATTTACTATAGAACTTGTTCCGGGAGCTAGTCCTATTTCAAAAGCTCCTTACCGAATGGCTCCGACTGAAATGAAGGAACTAAAGGAACAAGTTCAGGAATTGTTGGATAAGGGATATATCCGACCCAGTGTTTCGCCTTGGGGATCACCGGTCCTATTCGTTAAGAAAAAGGACGGCTCGATGCGATTATGTATTGATTATCGTGAACTTAATCGAGTAACGGTACGAAATAAATATCCCTTGCCCCGTATAGATGATTTGTTTGATCAGCTTCAAGGGGCCACATACTTTTCCAAGATCGATCTGAGATCTGGATATCACCAGCTTTGAGTAAGAGAGCAAGATATTCCAACGACTGCATTCCGAACGCGTTACAGTCATTATGAATTTGTAGTTATGTCGTTCGGACTGACTAATGCTCCTGCAGTCTTTATGGATCTCATGAACCGTGTCTTTAAAGATTATCTCGACGAGTTCGTGATCGTTTTCATTGATGATATTTTGATTTATTCTAAAACAAAAGAAGATCACGAAACTCATCTTCGAAAGGCACTGGAAACACTTCGAGAAAACAAACTTTACGCTAAATTTTCGAAGTGTGAATTCTGGTTACAACAAGTTAGTTTTCTGGGCCACATTATATCGGCGGAAGGTATTAAAGTCGATCCTGCTAAAGTTGAAACTGTTGCTAAATGGCCAAGGCCAACTAATATTTCCGAAGTTCGTAGTTTCTTGGGACTTGCAGGATATTACAGGAGATTTGTGGAAAATTTCTCTCGAATTGCACTACCGTTGACAAAACTCCTTCGAAAGGGAGTTAAATTTGATTGGGGTCCAGAACAAGACCAGAGTTTTGCAGAACTGAAACGGAGGTTGATTTCAGCTCCAGTTTTGGTATTGCCGTCAGGATCAGGTGGTTTTCAGATTTATAGTGACGCTTCTCAAACTGGACTCGGATGTGTTTTGATATAGAATGGTAGAGTTATTGCATATGCCTCGCGTCAACTCAAACCTTATGAGGTGAACTATCTGACTCACGATTTAGAGCTGGTTGCGGTTATTTTTGCTTTAAAAATCTGGCATCATTATTTGTACGGTGAGACCTGTGATATTTTTATTGATCATAAGAGTCTAAAATACGTCTTCAACCAAAAAGAGTTGAATATGCGTCAGCGACGATGACTTGAACTTCTAAAAGATTACGACGTTCGTATTCAATACCATCCGAGTAAAGCTAACGTGGTTGCCGATGCCTTGAGTCACAAACATTCTGGTACTATATCGTCTGATTGCTCAACCTCAATTGGTGTCCGAATTGGAAAAGTTGGGTATTGATTTAGTATCTCGTACTGGGGTCGAGTATGTATCCAGTTTGAAGATTGAATCGACATTGATTTCAAGAATCAAAGAAGCACAACAACATAATGGTGAGATTTGGGCTATCCTTGAAAAATCAAAAGATGATCCAAAATCAGATTTTCAGGTAGACGACATGGGTACCATCTGGTATCGAAACCGAATCTGTGTACCTGACGATCCTGAAGTCAAGGAAGCTGTGTTAAATGAAGCACATAACTCATTATTCTCAATTCATCCAGGATCTACCAAGATGTATCGTGACTTAAAGCAATACTTTTGGTGGAACGGTATGAAACGTGATATAGCCGAGTATGTTGCTAAATGTTTGACTTGCCAGAAAGTGAAAATCGAGCATCAACGAGCCAGCGGTCTGTTACAACCCTTAGAGATTCCAGTATGGAAATGGGAGCACATCTCAATGGACTTTGTGACAGGATTACCAAGGATTGTACGTAAGCATAATGCTATCTGGGTGATTGTTGACAGATTAACGAAGTCGGCACATTTTCTGTCTATACGAGATACCTTTTCAGTTGACAAGTTAGCTGAATTGTTTGAAAGAGAGATTGTTCGACTACATGGTAATCCAGTTTCAATTACTTCTGACAGAGATCCCAGATTTACTTCTAGGTTCTGGAAGAGTCTCCACCAGGCTTGGGGTACAAAGTTAACCATGAGTTCATCTTATCATCCTCAAACTGATGGTCAAACTGAACGAACAATCCAAACTCTTGAAGATATGCTTCGAGCTTGTGCTCTTGAGTGGTCTGGTAGCTGGGATGAGTATCTTTGTTTAATTGAATTTTCCTACAACAATAGTTTCCAATCCAGTATCGGTATGGCTCCGTTTGAGGCTCTTTACGGACGCAAATGTCGAACTCCTTTGTGTTGGAATGAAGTAGGCGAGAAAGCTATCGAAGGCCCTGATCTTGTTCGAATAACCACGGAAAAAGTTGAAGTGGCTAGGCAGAAAATGAAAGAAGCTCAATCACGACAAAAGAGTTATGCGGATAAGCATAGACGGTCAATAGAATTTCAGCCCGGTGAGCATGTTTTTGTGAAAATTTCTCCTTTTCGAGGTGTTCGAAGGTTCGGATTCAAGGGTAAACTGAGTCCTCGATATATTGGACCTTTTGAGATATTAGAGAGAGTTGGCGAGGTGGCGTATCGCTTGGCATTACCTCCGCAACTTTTGCACATTCACGATGTTTTCCATGTATCGTCGCTCCGTGGATATCGATATCATCCTTTGCATGTGATTGACTATCCTCTAGAACGAGTTGAGCCAGATCTCTCTTATGTTGAAGAGCCGGAAGCGATCATAGATCGAGAAGAGAGACGATTGCGGCGCAGAATCGTCCCTTTTGTGAAGGTATTGTGGAAAAATCATACAGATCGAGAAGCGACGTGGGAAACAGAAGAATCTATAAGGAAGCAATATCCGCATCTATTTTAAGGTATGAAATATATATATCTCTAATTTGGTTTCGGGGACGAAACCTTCTTTTTAGAGGGGGAGAAATGTAATACCCGTGTAAAACTCGGTTTATAATCATATAATTATTTCTTACCCGATTTAAACCGTAAATAAAAAAATGGTAACCTTAAGGGTTAAAATTATTATTAACCCAAACTCTTTATATATATATATATATATATATATATATATATATATACATATATATATTTTATATATTACATATATATATATATATATATTACGGTTTATATATATATATATTATCTTAAAATGTCAATTAGAGTTTGTTGAGGGACTAAAGTTGTCATTTAATCAAACTTTATATATAATAAAAAAAATATATATATGTAAATATATATGTATGTGTATCATTAGAGTAAATTACAAACCCATCGTCCCTGTTCATTCAGCATCATCGACCGCCATTCTGATTTTTCTCTCTCTCACTAGAATTCTCCTTCTCTCTAAGATATCTCTTAATCCATCGGAGAAATCAACGAAACAATTACATATTCGGAATCTACTCGTCGAACCCTTCTTAGAGGTATAAATTTCTTCTTAAGTTATTTAAGTTGGTAAGTTTGGTTAGTTGAAGTTGGTTAGTAGATTATGGTTAGATTTAGCAAAGTTATAATCATTTACATATATAGGAATGTTTGTTTTTGTCAAAATTACAAACGGGTAAAGTTTAGAATCAAATGGTGATATTTATATCTAGATATTTAACCGCACACCAAGTGATCGGTTTAATGTCTAAGAGAATATAAATTTAATGATTAAGCTAGTATTATAAGCTTTGAGTTTTAGGTTGTGCGGTTAATAATAATTGGTGGTTTATATAGGAAATCGAACGGGTTAAAGTTCGTCATTGGTCTCGATTAATCTCGTGTTGCATCTCAATTCAATTGAGGTACGGATTTCTTTATTTGTTTGATACTTGGATACGTATTTGTATATACGTGTCTATTCCTTGAGTATGGTACACCATGCATTACCTATCACATAAGTGAAAAGGTAACTTTCCGAATTGAACTTTTGAAAAATGTTGGTTTTGAGTTATCATGTGACATTATTATTTAAAGATATTTGATTATGATTATATGATATTTCTTTGCTTCGAATCATGAATCATTGGTAAACAATTGAATTAAAACCTTCAAGGTTTATTGGATTTTTGAATTTGTTTCCATGAGGTCGCATGTGTTGTAGACCTATGATTCCGTTTTCGATTTATAGAATACTTGACCATTGGGGGCACCAAGGTCGGGATGCTTCCACGGTGGCTATACAATCGTGGCGTCCTCACTTAGAATGGACACGTATGGGGTCTGGCCAAGTAACGGCTATCGAGGGCGAATGGATCGATCCTAGTTACACGAGTCGGGTCGTGAATTATTCACGGCAGGGGTTAGATGGTGAGTGTGTCCACACTGCTACCCCATGGGACTTACGTGGTTTGATCAACCCGTGAGAATGACGTATCTTTGTGATACACACCGGTCTTTGTGACCCTTGTTACATCTTTGTGATGTTTGATTGGTTTTACGGTTTTTACTCTTTTAAAAATACATTCTTTTTATATATTTTAAATGATGAATCAGATAGGCCTTGGTGGTCTACACTTATTTAACATTTGTTTGATAGTTACTAATATCAATGTTCTTTATTTCATTTCCGCTTCCACTCGTTAAATTATCGTTTCTTTTATTATTATTAATCCGTTCACTGGGCAAAGTTGCTCAGCCGTGTGTGTTTTGTTGGCACGGCAGGTACTAGATGATTAGACAGGGGACGGGAATATAAAGAAAAGAAGACAACTATTTTGGACTTCCTTTTGAAGATCTTTGAATATTATGCTTTTTGGGTCTTTTGTTTTTATGTCCATGCAAATATATTTGTAAAACTTAGCTATAGTTGTCTTCATATGATGGTTTGTAACTTCGTGTTTATGTGGTATAGTCATGCTCTGAATTTTATAAGTCTACTCAGTGGATTTATTTTTGTTTTGATGTCCCCTGAACTGTGACATCGCCCCGTTCTTAACCACGCGGAACAGGGGGTGTTACAAAATTGATTGTACATTTTCATACTTAGGAAAGTTAGTAGTTCTTTGTAATAGCTTAGTTGTGCCTTAAGGTAGCGTTTGGTACGCAGACAAGATTGGACGGGACTGGACAGGACAGAACTGGATTGGACAGGACAAGAGGCTAGGCTAGGACAGGACAAGACTGGACAAGACAAATGGTTGTCTTGTGTTTGGTACGACTAGGACTGGATAGGACAGGACTGGACAAGTTTCCCTAAAAGTTGTTTGATAATTTTATATGTCATATAATAGTTATAAATAACACAAATAAAGTATATCTTTAAATAATTTAATTAAAAAACATTATTAACTTTTTTACACAATTTTCATACATATAAATACATACAAAAACAATAGTAGAAAATTTGAATGAAGAATCTGAAATAATTGATGGTAGTTCGAAAAAATCCGATTCATATAAAAAAAACATAATAGTTGATTCAATTTGGAAGATCTTAATGAATTGGTGGATGCATAGTTGCATCGACGAGTAAAGATAAAAGACGATGGGTGGCCGGTGAAAGACGATAGTTGTGAAGAAGGTGAAAGATAGTAATAGAGGTAGTGGTGGTGGCGGTGCACAGTGGTAATAGAGGTTATTGTAGTGGAGGAAGAGACGGAGGTTACCAACGATGGTTGGCGGTGAGCATCGGTGACGACGGCGACAATAGGTTGTGGTGATTGGTGGAGGTGGCGATGGGTGGTGGTTGTGGAGGTGGTGGAGGAAGTTGTTGTAGTAGTGAAGGAAGAGGTGGAAGTGGTCGACGATGGTTGGTGGTAGCTACCGGTGGCCGTCGATGGTGGTGGCGACAATAGGTGGTGGTGATCGGTGTTAGTGGTGGTGGTGGTGGCGATGATCGATGGTTGTGGAGGTGGTGGAGGAGGTTGTTATGGTGGAGAAATAGGTAAAGGTGGCCAACGGTGGTTGGCGGTGGCTACTAGTGGCCGCCGATGGTGGTAGTAGCGCCGATGGGTAGTGGTGACCCTTAAGACTAATATCATATTAGGATTATATATCAAATGACGGTAAATCAGTTATTTTTAGTTTCTGTCTCATTTTTGTCCCATGTTGTTCCACCTATTTTGGTGGAACAAGAAAATACCCCTTTTTATCCCATCTTGTCCCACCCTGTCCAATCTTTGTCCCTGTCTCATGTCGCGCCAAACATGGGACAGTTAACTTTTGTCCTGTCCCATGTCACGCCAAACATGGGACAGTGAATTTTTGTCCCGTCCTGTCCCACCCAGTCTGCAAATCAAACGCACCCTAAAAGATCGGTAAATCGAAGACCAACCGAATCCAACATGAAGCAAGTCTACTGATGTGGATCAAGATGAACTTTAAAAAGAACTAAGCCAACATTGCCGAAGACACTCAACATTTTCGGCAGAGGACTTGTTTGCTGAACTCTCATATATCGGCAACCTCTGCCGAACCTTCGGCAGAGCTTCTCACTGTCGAACATCTCCTCTGTTCAGTGGTATCTTTATAGAAAATCCTCACGATTTGACTATACTTCCTCATTCCCAATGTCATTCTGACAAAAGGAATGGAAACTTCTATTGCACAGAGGATATTCAATTGAGTTCTGATCTGATTGAGACTTTCTTTTTGAAAGATCTCAAAAAGATTTGAATCAAGTATATATTTTATTAGGATATTGTCTTATCATAGTACAAAAGTTACATTTTGTATTTTGATATGTCATTTCGAATATCTTATAATTTATTGAAGATATCTCAAGAATCCACTCTTCATTTGACAAGTGTCATTTGCATTTAATGCATGAGGTAGTATATTAAGAGTGAGGTTCTCTCCATGCAAACCACGCTTTCGGCTCAAGTGATCTAAATTCTCATGCAAGTTGTTAGTTTTCTCTCTTCCATAGCTTTTTGTCTAAGGGGGCGTTTGGTTCACAGAATCTGATGGAATCTGGTGGAATTGGAATGTTGAATTCCTTTGACCAGATTCCATTCCCTTGTTTGGTTCAAAGTTTTCAATGGAATGGAATCTTCCAATTCCATTAAATTCCATACATAAAAGATTTTAACATTCCATCATCAAACCCAAGTATTTCAATGAAATGGAATTTGTTATTTTCATAATTCCAAAATTACCCTTACCCTAAACTAAACCCTACTGGTATTGATTATCTGCAGACACTAACTCTCTCTCTCCTCTATCTATCTCCTCTCTCTCTCCCCTATCTCTCCTCTCTCTCTCTCTCCTCTCTTTCTCTCTCTCCTCTCCTCTCTCTTTTATCATCTCCTCTCTATCCCCTCTCTCTACTCTCTCTCCCTCTCTCTATCTCCTCCCTATATATCTCCCTCCCTCTCTCCTCTCCTCTCTCTTCTCTCCTCTCTCCCTCTCTCTCATCTCCTCTCTCCTCTCTCTCTCTCCTCTCTCCTCTCTCCCTCTCTCTCGTCATCATTCGTGTGCTAAAATAATCAAAACAATTTTAGTTAATAATTAAACTATTCAATGACTATTTCAATAAAATATTTTTTATTGAAAAAATTAAAATAATCAAAAAGGGTATTTTGGTCATTTACCAAAATTTCATTCCAATTCTAAAACTACAATCTGTGAACCAAATAGAAAAATTCTAATTCATTTAACAAATTTCATTCCAATTCTGTCAATCAAACAGGTGGTCAAACCTGACAACATTCCATTCAAATTCTTTCAAAGTCAAATTCCTTTGACAGATTTCATTTCATCCAAAAACATTCTGCGAACCAAATGCCCCCTAAGTGTTTTTAAAAGTTGTGTTTTTCAAGTCTTCTAAGTGATAGATTGTTAGGATAGTTTTACTATTCCTTTCCGCAACAATCTTTTGTAAGCTAAGTGTAATTCTTGATATTTATTATCAATAAAAGAATTAAAATTAGTGAAAATTTATGTATTGAATTCACCCCTCTACAATACTTGTTTTATACTATTTGGGACTAACAACAACTATCTACACTAACTGAATCGAAAATCATGAGGAACATATAGATCTATAAAGTGTAAATAACTCATAAAGGGGAAAAAGAACCCCACCACACTGGGGAGTAAATAAAAAGAAGTGACCAAAAAACAATACAAGTCTAATCACATAATTTCATCTTATACATAAATCAATGAACCAATTAACCTGTGAACACAAAAGAAGAACCCTTTGTTCCACGACTAAGAATGCATACCTGCTATTAATCAAATTTCTGATGAGACTTATTACCATGACCGTGTTGTTACGTGTGATTGACTAGCCGAAGGACCAATTTTCGCAAGCCAAAAGTCCGATATCTTGGCATTTTAATTTATAAGACACCCAAAAGATCAAAACGACACGATTATAACCTTCATATCTCTATAAATAACTTACCCTGTCCAGAAAATTGTTGGAAGGCCTTGAAGTCTCTATAAATCACTTATTTCTCAGAAGTGTGCAAAAACACCAAGCCCTGAGCCGCTCTTATCTAAATCTTGAGCTGTTTATCCCATAGAAGCATGAAGCAGTTGAACAGTCAAGAGAGAGACAATTAGAGAAATAGGCTGATAAAGGGATGGAAAGAAATTAGGGTTGATTCAATTTTAGGGGAAATTTTGGGGGGAGGATATCCAGCCTCTTTTTCATTTTCAACTTTTACATTTTAAAAAGTAGAATATTAGGTCATTTATAAAAATATACATACATAATTATATATATATATACACTTTTTAATATTAAAACTCTTAAATAATTATAATAGGTAAATACATTTAAGATATATTTATTATATAGTAAACATATTCTTCATTTTAGATTAAAAAAAATAACATTGATAAAACACCAAAAAAAACTCTAAAAAACGCCAAAAATGGTCAAATTTTTTTTTTCAAGAATGAGCCGTATTGTCTACAAAAAACGACGCCTCCTTTATTATTTATAGGTAATCCCTAGTAGGGCATTTTATATACGGTTGTGTGTAACAAACCGCATATAAAGGGGTTACTTTTTAACACGGTTGTGTATTAAAACCGCGTATAAATGTTACCTTTTATACGCGGTTGTTTATTAAGAACCGCGTACAAAAGGGTTACTTTTATACGCGGTTTCTTGCTAAAAATCGCGTATAAATGTAGCTTTACACACGTTTTGTTAGCAATAACCGCGTACAAAAGTGACCCTTTTGTACGTGGTTTTTTATACACAACCGCGTATAAAAGGTAACCATTGTATGCGGTTTTATTGATGCAACCGTTTGTAATTGTTGAGTACCCTTTCTACACGGTTTTTAATCCAGAACCGTGTATAAAACCATATTTTTAGTAACGGTTCAACTTGAACCGTGTAAAAAGGTTCCAGATCCGTCCTTTATACACGGTTTTTGTAAAAACAACAAAAAACGTGTATAACTAGGCGCGTATAGAAGTCATATTTGTAGTAGTGGAAAAATCTTTTGGTTTAACCATTTTTATGTCTTTGCTACCGATTAAATCTACAACTTTGTAGTATAAACTTTATATTTGGTTTTTGCAGAAAAAGAGCATCTTCCTAAAATTCCTAACGTAACCAATAAATTATCACCGTATTCTACATCTTCATAACCTTTAGTCTGAATGCTAACTTTGATATGATTAACAAAATCTTTTATTGTTAACAAAAAATCTAGACTACAATATATGATGCCTTTATTATTGTTTAAATCAATTTCGGTACTGACAATTATTCCTTTTGCAATGTTAGAAATTCTATTATAAACAAGTGACTAAAACTTTGCTACCCAAATGTTTTCTCATTAGGCCTCTAGCGACTATAATGATTAAACCAAGATGTATGAACTTAAATCTTTTCTAAACAATTATCTGTGAGCGTCTTTTTAAACGTCTAAAATTTTTTTATACACTGAAGAGTAATTTTTTGACTATGTTTAAAAAACTGGGTTGAAGTCGCAAAAAGCCTTTGTTATACAAAATCTCTCGATTTAACATTTGAAGACCATGAGTCTGAAAATTGTTGTAATCTTGTTCTAGGTCTATGATTTTTTTTTTTTTTTGAAAAAATTTCTTTTAAAACCAATAACAATACTGATATGATCTATTTCTCCGGAAGATTTAAGGGACGATAAACAGGCTCATTCCGGCCATAAAGAAGTCTATAACTCCGGGTCACTCAAAATCAATACCCGTAATGTACAATTTTTTTTAAGAAATCGAAATTTTTTAACACTAAAAACACAAAAAATAACAACACAAACTTTTAAAAACATTAAACCAATATTAGTAGTACTAACGTAATCTTTTTCTCCGACAACTCTTATGGACGATAAAAAAAGGCTTAATAGAATATACATCTAAAAAAGTTATTTGAAATTTTTTCTTTTTGCTAATATTCTATTCAATCTTCCAGTTTAGAACCAACAGATTTATAAATTAAAGAAAAATAAAAATAGACCACCATAATAAAACCCACCCAAAGAAAGTGGAAGGGTGGAGCGGTACCGGATGTAAGGGCAGTTTAACACGAAGAGCTATATAAACTTAAATCCTAGTCGGTACTCTCCTTAAAGGGTCGTCCACAACACAATGTGTAGAACTAGTAGCCTATCTTCCCATTAAAAAAACATGCAAACACATGCAAAGTAAAGACGCAACACAAACATATACAAATATGACATAAAACTTACATGCAATTTCACAAGATCTCTTGCATGTAAATTCTCATGCATATATGTATAATTTTTACACAACACATAAAATATACAAGTATGGGTTTTTAAAATACATACAATAAAATACTAGATTTTTTGTATGCAATTTATCATCCATGCATGTACATTTATAAATCACAACACACAAGACACATGCAAAAATATAACACTTTAAAAACACAAAATACTTAAATACACAAAACAATACATGCTACAAGGCAAGAGACTTGATATTTTTGCATGTACTTTTTCATGCACCAAGTACAAGACAACTGACGGATGCCGAGTCTACCAAATAATAAGTTCCAACTATCGACTAATTACAACCAAAATTGTAATAGCGGTAAGTCGGGTCGAATCCTCATAGACTCGGTTTTAACTTATTATAACCCAAAAGTTTAAGTACAAGAACGAATAATTAAAAATAAAAACAGGGGGGGTTTGGATTTGATTTACTAAACTAAATATGCAATTAAAAATTAATCAAATACGATAAAAATAAAATCCAACATTGGTCCGGTTTCGATTAAGATGTTGTCACCTATCATTGATTTCAAAAACGTAAACGTTGAAAACGAACCCAAGTTGATTATAGTCGTTAACAAGCTCTAACGACCTATATTTTTCCTTAAATTCACACCGGTTAAAATAAGCTCTTTAACCGGATTATAATCACGAATAAGAAATTAAATAAGCTCTCAAATTCTTAGATGCGATTAGCATTATCGGGCTAGAAAAACCTCAACTCAAAACAATAACCTCGTAAGCTCGGTTTATTAAAGCTTTGAACGCGAGATTTCAAGGATTCGACTCGGAAACCTTATCGAGACCGAATGAAATCCATTGTTACTTTATCAAAATTCAAGACGATTACGTATCTCGATTTTGACTAACAATTTTCCATAAGAGATTTCAACTAATTGATCAGACCAATTGAAAACTCAAACGAAATTAACATTAAAAATAGAAATCAAGCAAATGGGTTTGTTCCAAATGATTACAATGGAATCTCAAGGTTTAAACATCAAAATCTAACCCAACTAATGTTGGAATGAAAAGACTTAGCCACACATAACTAAACCTAAGTCACCAATTATAAACTAGTTCAAGAAATTACCGAAATCTAAGACGAAATTAATGAAATTCTCCTCAATCGAACCACTTGTTGCTGCTGCATTTTTCCTCTAGCTTACAGAAAATCCATCCCTCTTGAGTTGTGCCGCTGATGAGGGAAGAAAAAAACCTCCAACTATCTGGTTGGTGAAATATGTTGTTGCATGTCTTTGTGGTTATGCCTAAGAAAAAGTTATCACATGGTTTTGTCTTCCAACCCAACACATTGTTCCTCATGCATAAAGCTTATATCCATCAAATACCTGAATGATATCTACCAACAAGTAGTTAGCCATATGATGATTCCTTGCTCCTTTAGCACGTGAACACAAGGACCAACATAAATAAATTTTTTTCTTTTCTTTATTTATAAAGAACACACACACAAACAAAATATAAAAGTTTTTTTTTCTTTTTAAACACAAATAATAAAATATCAAACTCAAACTAAAAAGGTTTTTTAAGCACTTAACTACCATTGATTTTTAGGGTAAATTTGACATAAAAAAGTATAAAATTGACGTTTATCAACAACAAAACTACAAAAAAACATACCCAAAAAGAAGGCAAATTCTACAAAAATGCAGAAAATTTGGATTTAATTTTTAATATTTTTTTTTTAAAGTCTTTCCGGCAAATTCGAGGGACGATAAACATGCTCACTCAAGATGAACAAGCTCAACCATAAAGAAGTCCATTACTCCGGGTCACTAAAGATCAATACCGGTAATGTACAAGTCTTTTAAGAAATCGATTTTTTAACACACATAAAATAACAACATAAACAAACTTTTAAAAACATTAAACCAATATTAATACTAACGTAATATTTTTCTCACTTGCAATGGCCCATTGTGTTGCAAAATACAACGATGAAGTTCAACTTGAAGTTCCAGTCCGCTATGTTCGACAACAAGATTTGCCTACTTACATCCGTTGGTCGTATTAGCTCGCGACCGAACTGTTTAAGCCATTCTGCTTTTACCCCAAGACCGTAGTCTTCTGTGACACATTCGCCGTATCTTATAGGCCCATTGGACATCTGATCATATCCCTAATCGCTACCTCTGTTACTTCTATAAGGCCATTGGATGTGTTCAACGTCATCATGTATGGATCAAAGTTCAAGGCCACATGATGTCTAAGGTTTGATGGTATGCCATCCATCTTCATTCCCGAAAGTCCTCCAAAACCCATATCAGTCATGGCCTGTAGTTGTTCAGTTGACATTGTAGTGATTGCATTAAAAAATGGGTAAGGTGTGGTCCGCACTTTCATACAACATCGTTGGCTCGCTCGTTCACTTAGCCTAGCTTCAATTTGAGGTGGTGCATTGTTTGACTCTGACATCAGTCCCTTTCCTTTTTCTTCCTTGGTTGCCCTTCAAGATTTCTTCCTTACCACTAATGCTTTGTTATTATTGTTTGCTTCTAACTCAATTTCATTCGGCCGACCTCTCTTTAAAGTTATACGCTTTGCAGATGAAGTACCTGCACATTGATATTGAACAATCACTTACATGTATATGAAGCACAATTTATTACAATGTATAACTAGAGCATTATAATCATAGCTCAGTGTTGCCATTCTAACTATAACCATTTTAAGAAAACAAACAATTGAAATGTCTTGCCATATAATTAAATAGAATTCTACCAAATATGATTATGTTATGTACATTGCAGTTAGCCATTTTGGACAATCACTTTCCAAAATAAATGTCACAATTCAATGTTGAATCTATTACAAATCAACATTGCTTCAAAACAATCACAACATTAGTATAATTGTAAATCAACATTGATTCAAAACAATCACAACATTAGTTTAATGGTAAATTAACATTTACTCAAAACGAACACAACATTAGTGTGATGGTAAATCAACATTGGACCAAAACAAACCATTAGTATATTAGTATATTGGTAAATCAACATTGATTCAAAACAGTGACATCACTATTATACCCACATCACTACTATACTGGTAAATCAACATTGTTTCAACACAATCACAACATTGGTATAATGGTAAATCAACATTGATTCAAAACAATCACAACCTCAGTATAATGGTAAATCAACATTCATTCAAAACAAGCACATCATTACTATAATGGTAAATCAACATTGATTTCAAAACAATCTCACCATCATTGAATTTACTTTGAATAAAATACTACCAAACATGGTAATTATGTTTCACACATTAATGTTGATTACAGAATGACAATATTAAACACCTACAATGGTGTAGATCAATGTTTATTACCTAATACAATATTAAAACTACAATGTTCTATATCATTCTTAAAAAGTAATAAAATCATAAATATAGGGTTCACTATGTTATGAAGCAGTAGCCTTGATCAACTAAAACACATAATCTTTTCACCCATTATAACACATAATACAGATTACGTAAAACCCCCAATTTTTGTTACTCAAAGTACAACCAGTTAATACTAAATTAAACACACCACAAATATGACATAAATTCACAGTGCATTACTCAAAGATTTCTTGTTACCAGATTCAAGTCCCAATGGTCGATTTTGAACAGGGAGGCTTCGTCCTTCATGTTCCACTTCATCAAATTCACTTTCCATAGGTAGGCTTCGTCATTCACCTTCAGCCGTTTTTTTACCATGGTTTGTCTTCATTGCGATTCTATCACTTTTTCACACACCTATAGAATCATAAAGCATACATTGTTACCAACACATTAGGGTTTTTGAATCAATGAGAAATAGATGAAACAGAATTCTTAAGAAACCTTGAGCATCCGTTTTCTCGTGCACAAGAGCTTGACCTCAACGAATTTGATTCTTAAATGCCTTCTTCTTCCTTTGTATTGTTTCGCTTTTATATAAGCCATTTTCATCGATTTCACCTATGGAGATATGAACGAGTTTCAGTAGAATCATGATTCTTCAAGGCTACGTTGAAACGTGTTGAGAGAAAATAGGAAAGGATTTTCTTTTGATTTGATAAGAATATGATATTCCGAGTAACTCGCAGGTGATTGAGTGTAAAACCAAAAAAAATCTCAATTTTTATTCTAAATTAATTTAGCCATGTATTTGAAAGGGTATAGTATAGCCATTAATTACATAAAATGCCATTACTAATTTCAACTACTGATTTAATCTAATCAAAGGACGAGATCTGTCCCTTTATTCTTTTAAATAGACCATATTCTCGTTTGAACCCACCTCTATATATATAGGGGTATTCTTTTTTAAACTTTATAAAGGTTGTAAACCTTGTAAACCAATCTAGACCATTAATTTGATTTTCTTTAGGCAATAAGGGTAGCTGCAACCGCTTTAATCAAAGACGTTCAAAAGATTCATCTACAGCTATGGATAAGTTTCATGGTTTGTAACCTTCTTCTGGTTTATACATGAATTAGCCTCTCTCTCTCTCTCTCTCTCTCTCTCTCTCTCTCTCTCTCTCTCTCTCTCTCTCTCTCTCTATATATATATATATATATATATATATATATATATATATATATATATATACACACACACACACACACACAAAAATCCATACCATTATCAACTAATATATCTATAAGAGACTACCTGAGATGCGGTCATTGGAAGGCGGTGTTTGGTATTGTCGAACTAGCATCGCCTCGATAGCCTTTGGTCGGGCTTTGTCTCTCTCGACTGCTCGCTCCTCTTCTCTCTTCTAAGGTTTTAATTCTTGCACCTACAAATATGAAACACATAATGAGTAAACTGCCATATGTTTCAATTAAATAAGAAAATAAAAAGAAACAAAAAACTTAACCTCGCTTAACTATATCAGACATACGGTCTATCGATATTTGACATGATTGACGAACCAAATCTGATCCCCGCACATACTGACGCCAAACATCCACCCCTTTTCCTTCCTCCCGCACAACGCTCCCATACTTCAATATCTCTTAAGTGGATGTGTGCTCGTGTTTGGTCCGTACTTCTAGATCATTTCACGGTGATGCTCATCCTACGATAAATGATTACTAATTAAAAGTCGGTTAATATTTTATTTTTTAAATTTCAGCGGCATAACTACTAAAGTTTATCGAAAAGAAAAGAAGGAAAATAGATTTATCGAAAAGAAGGAAAATAGACAACCATAATAAAAGGGGGAGGCTAATTGCACCATATTTTTTGGGGTGTTGTTACGGACCCCCCCCCCCCCCTACCTCTAACAAAAGTCAAAAGAATAACCTTTTTTGGGACACCCCCTTACCTCTAACAAAAGTCAAAAAAGTAACTTTTTTAGGAAATTGTGTAATTAAAAGCTTATTTTTTGGTTCTCAAAAAAGTATTTTTTTTAAAGACTATGTAATTAAAAGCTAATTTTTTGGATTCTCAAAAAAATAATTTTTTTTAAAGATTGTGTAATTAAAACTAATTTTTTTGGTTCTCAAAAAAGTAATTACTTTTTCTTTTTACTATCAAAATCAACAATCAAAAGCTGTAACTTTTATTAAATAGATAAAAACTCAATTAATTCATATTGATACAGTTTGTTGTTAGTTGGTGAGTAATTTGGTTATATAACTCTATCAATTAACACATTAACAGTTACCAAATCAACCAAATTGAGGTAAAAAATACAAGTTTATGGCAACACTTGTTTTTAGAGCATCCCCAATGGGAGGTTCATGATGTCAAGTCATCACATGAAGAACCACTTTGTTTTCTAAGATCCCATTGAGAGGAAGAGGTCCATGCCTACATGGCATGAACTAGGTTCATGGTTAGGAACCGGTTCATTTATTAAAATTTGGTCCCACAACATAATAAATTTCATTAAACAATAAATAAACAATTATTAATTAGCTTATTTTCATTTTATATTTTTATATCTTCTCATACATATTGCAATATAAAAGTAATTTATTTAATAAACTATATTATAATTAATCTATTTCAATAACTTTTTATATTTCGTCATAATTTTTATTTATTATCTTTTATTTTTTTTATGATTTTCATTCATGTATCCTTCATTTTACATAGTTTTTTTTTTAATTATTATGGTTTTTACAATTTTAATTTATAATTATCGTTTTTTAATTGTAAAAAGTAATTTTTAATTGTTATAATTTAATATTGTAGTTTTTTATTATATAAATCATGAACCGTCCATGATTGGGAAAGAAAGGTTTATAAAATGAGTAAGAAAGTGAAAACTGATGTGGCAGAGAGAGAAAGCTGATTTGGCAAAGTTATGAACCTCTTTATAGGTTCATGAGTGCATATGCTCTTAGGTGGAGAGGGAAGTGGGGTGGGTGACGATTGAGTTTTTTTTCTTCCTTTTATTAATATTGGAATGGTATTAATGTTTGACTAGGTGGTTTTTTAAAATATAATATTTTATGTGTCTATACAATCTGCTCTTTTATTAATTAATTTTTTTAAATCTGTTTTAAAATATATTTGTTCTAAAATATGTTTTTGAAATATTTTTTCCCTTTTTTTCTTTGTTAATGTTAGAAATTTATTTTTATGATAATTTATTAATTTTGTAATACTTTACAAAAAAAATTCAGGTATCGTGTTTAAGATGACGAGTACGTCAAAGTTTTCCACCGGCCAAACATAGTATTTAGCATTGTTGTTATGTACAAGAATTATTTTAGGTGTTTATGTCTCGAGAGGATTTGATGGCTTGGGTGCAAAATGTGGCACGATCTCTTGGTTTTATCATTGTCACAAAATGATCAAAGACTCGACCAAGTGGATATGTGTCTAAAGTTGTAGTCATGTGACCGTGGTGGTGTATCAAGAAGTAAAATCGATTCTAAAAAAGACATTGGAACAATGAAAAATGATTGTCCATTCGAATTGGTAGCAAAATATTCAAAAATGAATGATTTTTGGACTTTAAGGGTCATACGTGATGAGCATAATCATGAACCCGCAACGTATATTGAGGGTCATGCCTATGCAATGAGATTTTCTAATAACGAATATCGTTTAGTTGCAAATTTGACACAGTTGAATATGAAACCACATGATATTTTATCAACATTAAAGAAGCATAATGAGAATAATGTATCTTCATTAAGGACCGTATACAATGCACGTCGTAAGTATCGTATGTCTGAGCAACAAGGTAGAACTCCAATACAAAATCTTATGTATATTTTGCCAGATAAAGGTTATCGCTTTGAGTTCCGTACAAATGATAGTACTAATGAGCTAGAAGAATTATTCTTCGCTCATCCGACATCAATGGAGATGTGGCGTGCATTTTCATATGTCGTGCTAATGGATGCCACGTATAACACTAACAAGTATAACCTTCCTTTCCTCGAAATTGTTGGATTTGCTTCTACAAATAAGACATTTTCAATAGAGTTCGTATTTATGCATAAAGAAAAAACAAACAACTATACTTGGGCATTGACGTGCTTGAAAATGACTATGGACGAGTCTTTTTCCCCTCGTGTTATAGTCACAGATAGAGATCTAGCTTTAATGAAAGCATGCGAGAATATTTTGCCGGATAGTAAGAATTTACTCTGCAGATGGCATATTTCAAATGATATCACCAAGCATTGTAGGCAACGTATAAAGTCTCATCAAACTTGGAGTCGTCTTCTACCAAGATGGAATTCATTAGTTGAATCCCCAACATAGACAATTTATAAGCAAAACTATGCGTACCTTCAGGCACTATTAGTTGAACACATAGGTATTATTTACATAATTTTTGAAATTCTAATATGCTTAACAAATTTATTCATTTATTCATTCTAATTTTACATTTATGTTTTTTCACTTGTTAGATGTTCTTGATTATCTGCATAGAGTTTGGTTAGACAAGTACGCAGAAAGGTTTGTTTCTCTTTGGACCGACAAGTATCTTAACTTTGGGAACTCAACAACAAATAGAGTTTGAGAGTCAACATGCAAAGTTAAAAAAAATACTTGGATACGACAAAGTGTGATTTAGACAAGTTTGTCTACATTATTGAAGACATTGTACAGTCACAACATACAACTATTAAAGAAAGTTTTGAAAGAAGTAGAATATTTCGTTGGAAATAATTTAACGTACCACTGTTCCAAGACTTACAGGGTTCTGTCTCAAAATATGCTATGAAAAAAATATCAGACGAACTTGATAGGGCTAAAGGCTTTTCGTTAACTCAAGAATTTTGTGGTTGTCAATTGCGAACATGTTTTGGGTTGCCATGTGCTCACAAACTTGTAATGTATTTCAATGCAGGTAAATTTTTCTAGATTCAGTTAATATATGTGTTTTTCTAATAAAATGAAATTCTAAGCAATTTAATTGAATACAGGTATGTCTATTCCACTACATTCGATTGATATTTTGTGGAGGAAGCTCGATCTTGTGTCATCCATGCCTGCCAACGATAAAAATGTTGACTGTGAGATGTTTGAAAAGAGTTCTCCTCATCAATCAGAATCTAGCAAGTTCAAATTTTTAAGAAAACTGAAGGAGGTTATCGAACCCGTGGTTAAGAAAAATAACCGTGGGCGTCCCAAAATCAAGTGTGGTCATCTTTCAAATCATGTTCCTCATAGATATAGTTGCGTAAACACAACAAAAATTTTGGGATTTCAACGAGCAACCGGCGAGACACAGTTCATATGATATGGATGTAAACAAGGAACAGTGGGAGCGAAGTTCATACACAATAGGCTTGAACAAAGAACCATCAGGTCAAAGTTCACCCCAAATAAACTTGAACGAGGAACCAGTGGGGAATCTATTAATGAAACAAATCCCGAGTATGTTTCATTATTATGTTACAGATATACGAGATGTAAGAGGAGACGGGAACTGTGGATTTCGAGCAATAGCTGCTTGTCTTGGTTTTGGTGAAGACCATTGGCTTTACATTCGGTAACAACTTTTAGATGAGTTATTGACTTCATATAATGTTTATGCTAAAGTTTTCACCGATGGTCTCAATGAAATGCATACTTCATTGTCTTTCTGGGATTCGCCTGCACCACCGCAACATTGGATGGTTATGCCAGAGACAAGCATCTTGATTGCTAACAGGTTTGGTGTGACCGTCAACTTTTTAAGCAATGGAGAATGTTCGACTTGCTTCCCTCTATGGAAAGGTCCAGAAGAGTTTCAATCACATCCAATTATTACAATTGCACATGTAAATGGTAATCATTATGTGATGGTAATTTTAGAAGGAGATCACCCAATGCCTCCTATTTTACAATAATGGGTGCACCATAAAGCTCCGTCTGCAGTTACAAGGAAAACCATGTATATGAGACGTTTAGAAAATTATAGACATCTCAATCCTCGTTGTTCTGAAAAAGATTTTGTAGACTTATCGTATTTTATGTAATAAATATTAATCTATTGTCATTTAATTATTTTTATCTCGTATTTTTGTGATAATTAGAAAAAAAGTGTTACTTCAATAACAAAATGTATTTTTACTTATGATTTTGTATTGTAAAACACTTAACAAAAAATAACAAATAAATATATTTAATAGAAGGTAAAAAAACGTTAATGTATATTTTTATTTATTAAACACTTAACAAATGTATTTTTATTTATATTAACAAAATGTAAGAGAAAAAACAAAAAAAATATATATTTAATAAAAGTAAAAAACATAATGATTAAAACTAATCAACATAATATAATGAGACAAGTTTAGTAGGATAGGGGTGCAATGATCCTTACCATATTTTTTTGGGAATTTAATTAAAATGCCCTTTATTGAAAAATCAGTACCCAATATGCTCCAAATCTTGTTATTTTTGCCAAAATACCCCCTAGGTCCGCGTTTTTCACTGTTACACGCGGACTTGGTCCGCGTTTTGTCCGCGTTCTACTATTACACGCGGACTTAGTCCGTGTTTTGTCCGCGTTCTACTATTACACGCGGACTTGGACCACGTTTGACTTCAATGCACGGGGACGAGGGTTGACCCCGCGTTTTTCCCTGTTACACGCGGGTTGGGGCCGCGTTTTTTGTTAAAAAACGAGGGTTAGGTCCGCGTTGAATAGTGTAAAGCGTATTAGGGTTTGGAAAATTAGGGTTTCAGGCCTATGATTTCATGTGTGGTCAACTGTTTCTTACGTATTTTTTGAATGATTTTACTGTTTTTTTCCACATTTTGGTCTGATTCTCATACAATAAGTGTACCATTGTCATTGAATATGTGGTTCACATTCATTTTCTCCATTCAATTTTTCCTATAAAGATTAGTAAGATTAGATGCAAAATCGTTCATCACATCCACTTGAATTGCTTCATTTTTCATACTACTGAAAAAATGAGTTCATCTGTTCAAAAAGCTAGACTCTTATTATGTTTCGATGGTCAATGGGTGCAAAACAACAATGGGTGGGATTATATTGGCTACACAAAGCGTGGTGTAAATATTCCAATAATGGTTTCGTATAAGACGTTTATCGATTACGTCGTGGGAAAGTGTGGAATCGGAGATTCTGCTGCTTGCAAGTTGGTGTTCAGACGTGCAGATGGCTCACTGATGGAGATAACCAACGATGACGAAATCCTTGGTTTTATGCTACTTCCAGCCAATACAAAAATACCTCCACAACTTTTTGTGTATGTCGCACCATTGATGGGCGATGACGAAGATGATGACGAAGGTGATGACGAAATCCATATCGGTGGTAGTCAACTGGAGCCTGACTCTCAATTTCAGGCATCCTACGACACCACACTTTATTCTGATCATGCATATCGTCCTAACGAATCTTATCCTGAAGTTGTTCCGGACACGCAACTAGAAGAAGAAGAAGAAGCAGAAGACCCAAAAAGACGGGTTGTTGGAGTTGCTGATGACGAAACACATGTTTTCACAACTGGTATATCTGATCTGGACAGATCAGATACCGATAATGACGAGGACGAAGAAACATATACCCCTTTCAATAAATCATTTGGTGCTTTAAACGATTATTTTGATATGCCCCATTCCCTTCCTAACCCGGAGACCCATATACCAGCCTACCAACCCGCACCTTACAATCGCAGTACAATTATACATGAAGGTCAAATATTTCATATGAAGGAGGAAATGACCGTACAGTTGGGAATGAAGTTCTTGCGAGAGGGTTTCGTGTTTAGAGCGAAGAAATCCGACAAACGCAGATACAAGGCTGTCTGTGACCAACAAAATTGTGAATGGAGTATGTCCGCGAAGTCCGTGGGCCCTAAAGGAGGGTTGTTTGTCGTTAGAAAGCTGAACGACGTACACACATGTTCGAGGACACAACTAAATGCCAGCCACAGGCAGGCCAACAAAAGGACCTTGGGCCACATACTGAAAGACAAGTTTCTTGACGCTAGCAGGTCATTTCGGCCGAAGGACATCGTCAACGATATAAATCAGCAGTACGGGATCAACATTGGTTACCACCAAGGATGGCGTGCGCGATGCAAGGTACTACTAATGGTGAGAGGCACTCCCGAGGAGTCGTACGAACGACTCCCTGCGTATTTATATAACTTGGAGCTGAAAAATCCGGGTACACGCACCAGAATAAGGACGGATTCAAACGGACGTTTCGAATTGTGTTTCGCTACACTTGGATGTGCGGTAAGTATATTAAATCGTCGTAGCTTTACATATTATGAATTTTAACATTTACAAATAATAACCACGTACGTTTATTGTAGATCCGGACGTTTTTGACAACTCTGCGCTTGTCCTTGTAATAGACGCTGCCCATTTAAAGGGGCATTACCTGGGTATGATGTTCTTGGCGGTTGCCATGGACGGAAATAACAACATTGTGCCTTTGGGTTTCGGAGTAGGCAAGTCCGAGACGGGGGAGGAGTGGGGTTGGTTTCTGAACATGTTGCGGGAATGTATCGGAGCCCCGGAAGGGTTGGTGTTTATGTCCTACAGGGCCCCTTCCATAAGCGCGGCAATTTCTGCCGTGTACCCCTCCACCCCTCACGCCCTATGTTGTCGACATTTGGAGATGAACGTGAAAAGCGCGGACAAACGTATCACAACAAACAAGACCACCTACTGGAAGGCGTGCAAAGCATATACTATTAGGGTGTTCGAGACCTACATGAATGCAATACGATATGAAGTACCTCGTGGAGCACAAGTTATGGACGAGGCTGGTAAAGAGAGGTGGTCAAGGGCCCATTTCCCTGCACAACGGTATAACATAATGACCTCTAATAGTGTAGAGTCGATGAATGCACTGTCCCGTTTTGCACGCATGTTACCCATTGTCGGGCTTATATAGAGTACTTCCGAGATTTTCAACAAGAGTGGTACCAACTTCGACGACGAAAGGGAGGTTGATAAACTCTAAAATATTTAACTTATATGTTAGTTGCTTTTTTCGTCTTCCGTATAAATCGTAACACAATTAACACATATTTGTAGATGAAATGCATAATTATCTCACACCAATGGCGGAGGAGATAATTAGCAGAAGGTCGGGAAAGTCTGCGACATGGAGGGTAAGTCAGATTGGACATGGTAAGTTCAACGTTCGGGATATCCATTATCACGCGACTGTCGATATGGTCAACGGTGTTTGTGAATGTAACCAATGGCAATATTCTGGTTTACCGTGCGGTCATGCCATCGCTACTGCAAGGTCAATGAATCGTAGAGATTGCAGCGATCTGGCTATATCTTACTACACGTCCAGTACTTACCGGTCAACATATCATGAGCTGATCTATCCTGTTGGACCCCCTCAATCATGGGTTTTGCCACACGTCCCCCTTCCGCCATGCTATCCACCGTTAATAACCAAGAGACGTGCGGGGAGACCAAGAAAGAACGATCGACGTCCATCTCGTGGTGAGGATCCGATACAGAGAACGTGTACTAGGTGTGGAGCAGTAGGACATACTCGTGGTGAATGTCCAACTCCTGCCCCTTCAACCGTACCCAGGAGAGTTTCTACTAGCCAAAGATTTCGCTCTCAAGGGTCATCGAACCTAGAACCACATGGAACTTTAAGGCATGATAGCATTGACCTTAACATTGACTTCCCTTGATTGTAACCACCTCATCTTCTATGCTAAGTGATATTGTTATTATGTTAATTGTTGATTTTATCTACCTTATCGTGGTTGTGAAATTATATTATGTGTAAATAAAAGTTAAAACATGAAAGCATCGTTTTATTGAAATTAAAGAAAACGAAATGGTGCATCCATACAACATTCAAGCATCGATAAAGTAAAAATTAATGCATAAAATAAAACTTAGGTTAAACGTTAAAGTGCATCCATACAACAACCACCCTTTGAGAAACCTACTACGGGTAGATTTCTCGGCACTTCGTAACCCAGCCAGCCTTTGCCTTCATATGCTCCTCCATGACGGTGTAGTTTTCTTTTATGTCTACCAGTTCATCTTCTAACTTTCTAATCTCCTTTTGTTTCTCCCTGACATCGCGCTTCATATTCTCCAGGAGCTCCTTCTGCTCCGCAATAGTTGCTTCTTTCTTCTTCTGAAGTTCCATGTTTTGTAGCCACGTCCTGCTTGTAATTCGTATCTCTTCATTTGCCTCATCACATGACCTTTTCAACCTGGGAGGCAGTACCTGAGACATTGGTAGACTTGGCCCCTGGTTGGATTGATACGTAGGTGGGGCCATTCCTCCATGAGCAGCGTAGTATGCGACTTGGGCATTGTTAAACTACTCCCACTCCTGAGGCGTTATCGGTTCATCGTAAGCAGTTATCCCAAACTGCGCCCAATCCTCCGTTGTATCTGGTGCATTCCAGTCAATCCTTGAAGCTCCATCATTTAATTGGTCGATGTCCACGGAGCGTGAAGTGCCAGCCCCATTCGCTGACCTTTTCCCCCTACCGCGTGAACCTCCAGCCATCAAGTAATGAAAATGTAGATAATGTATAGAATGTAAATAATATTTGTAAATGAAAGTGAGGGTAGAAAGGATAGATATGAAGTTGTGAAATACTACTTCATCGGAGCATCTACTTATAGTCCATGCGAAGATCGGTTCATGATAGTTTTAAAGGCATGGTCAAACGATTCCTCTGTAAAGCCTGAAATGATTCGTTTTTTGTGTCATGGTCAAACGATTCCCCTGCAAAGCCTGAAACGCGGACTAACCTCGTGTTACACCACTGAAACGCAGACTAACCCCGCGTTACACCACTAAAACGCGGACTAAACCCGCGTTTTGTTACCATATGCGGAGATAAGTTTGTGCACATGGTCAAACGATTCTTCTGCAAAGATTGAAATAATATCTCTGCAAAGACTGAAATGATTCTTCTGCAAAGACTGAAATGATTCCCCTGCAAAGACTGAAATGATTCTTCTGCAAAGCCTGAAATGATTCCTCTGCAATTACTGAAATGATTCTTCTGGAAAGCCTTCGCAACACTGCAAGCGCAGGTAACAGAGAAACAAACTTGGATTGATAAATGTAAAGAACTATATCCTTAGATGGTGCTTATGTTTTTGGTTTACGTTCGTTCGTTTACTATGTTGGTAGTTTGTACCCGGAGTTTATGTGTTGTCGGTTTGTACTTTTACTTTCTATGGTTTTGTTTCATTAATAAAATCGTCCAATGTATTTTGTGGTTTGATGCGCTTATATTTTTATACTACAAAATTATACCATCATTGAAGTGTACAACAAGAAAGTTGAGCTTAACACTTCCAAAATTGTATCACCAGAGCATATAAGAAGTCGTTGGGGATTCCAGAAAAACCAAGTGTCGTGTAGCCATAGTTTAACATATCAATGACCGACAATGTTACCTACTCACTTCATTTAATGACGTCGTTTCAATGTTTGTTTATATGAACTTGTACCGGTTGTTTTCGAACCCTACCATTTTGTCATTAATGATTGGTAAGTTTAAATAAGATTTTGTTTTTTATTTACCAAAAGAACTTTTTCATGTACTACCATTTTCATATCAATTTGTGATCTTGGGAGTTAACGAATTCTATTTTTATATAAAATAAAACATCCGATCCAATATAGTTATCTAAGTAAAAAAGGGTTTTAATATTTAAAATGACTTTTAAAAAAAATCATATTTGCTATTTCAAGAGGCCCATCACAACTCAGAAGTAACATAAAAAGTATCCTCAACCTAATCGTTTATTTGGACAGCCAACGAGAAAAGGGTCTCCGCCATGTAATTACGCCATTCCCTTGCCACATGTTCAGTTGCATCCGGTGCAACTGTTGGGTGCAGACCTTCAATAAACTTGGATATGTTACGACACACCCACACACCGCAATCCCCAAGGCCCCCTGTCTGTTGAGGTGCATCAGAATAATAGATAACCTCTAATTTCTTGTTGGCCTTGATACGGTCCGGCGTGTCGTGGATCTTTTTTAACAACTTAGGCAATTGTTTTTTGAAGATCCCAAGGCGTTCTTGCAAGGGCAAGGTGTACCTTCTTGCTCGTAAACTGTCAAATAAGACCAGCCTCATTTCACGGAGGTACAGAACACCGAGCACCCAATGTTTGTCCACGACGCATATGGGGATGCATACCTGAGATTTTACAATAACACAATAATAGTTAGTAACAAACAAGTTGAACAAAAATTATGTAAATCGATTTCCATACCTCGTCGATGTCCATCCAAGCTGGATGAGTTCTATGGCCCAGTCCATTGCATGTTTCGAACACAGACCTATATCCTTGGCCCGGCCGTGTAAGCCACTCAAAGAAGTTGGAGTCCATGACCGTCCATCTGGCATGTGGAAAGCGAGATTCTTGGATCATTCTAACCCAAGCGTCGATTTGCTATACACAAAACATAGATTGTTAGACCTGTCATTAGAAATGTAGTTGTTTATATGACTATATTTAAATACTAACCAGATCCTCGAAATCCCCACTACCACCTACACCCAAAGTAGCATGAAAAAATCGGCATTCATTTGAAGGCCGCCGTAAAATGGACACATTAGGTGGGGGAGCTGATCACTGATACATAATTCCCTGATCTGTGCCGCCGAAACAAACACTGATTGCCCCGCGTCAGTCATTGTAGTGTCTCCCCCAACCTTTCCCTTTCCCTTTGTCTTCACCCTTGCCTTGGTTTTTTTCTTAGGTACTGTTGTGGTCGAAGGTTGTTGGATATATGGGGAACAAAGGGCTGGCCCCACAACAGCGACCCGTCTCGCCCTCTCATGTGCTGCCTGATCTGGCTCATGTATGGGCATGTCATCATCCTCAAAGTGGTCATCGATGATATCATCAGCCATCAGAGTACTCACCCGCGCCTGGGTGGTGTCAACCCCCGACTCCGACCGCATCGAATAAGGGATAGAAATTCCCAAAAAATCTTCCACCAACCCGCTAATGACGGACGGCCCCGGCTCCATCATCTGGGGTTTGTAATAGTCCCCCGTCGGCATCCCAAACTGGTGACGTAGGTCATTATAAGAATCTTCAAACGTAATAACAAAAAAAGAACAACAATAAGCATTCGTCGTAATTTACATTTTGCTGGAATGATGGGGTCGAGAAAGGGTAGTTTCCTCCGGTTGCCGCCTGTGTGTACCCCGGCGACGTGTAGGCTGGCATCATACTTGTCATCCCAAACTGGTGACATGGATTATAATGAGCACTCTTAATAAGAATCTTCAAACGTAATAACAAAAAAAGAACAACAATGAGCACTCGACGTAACTTACATTTTGCTGGAATGATGGGGTCGAAAAAGGGTAGTTTTGCCCAGGCGACGTGTAACTGGGCGCCATGTTCGTCGACACCTAATACAATCATGGAACGTAATATCAATACACAAACCAATATAAAAGTATTGGGCGTAATATCCCCAAATAAAGTTAAACACTAACGTGAGTGTGGCGAAGGTGTGCAGTGAGGGCCTCGAGATCTCTTATGCGTCTGTCCATGGAGAGGGCCTCGAGGTCTCTTACTCGTCTGTCCATGGAGGTCATGTACTCCCACTTATCTTGGTATGAGTCTATATCAGACATCCTATGATGGGTGGGGTAGGGGGAGCTTGATAGGTGGGGATAGGAGGAGCATGATAGCTAGAGCTAGGAGGAGCTTGATAGCTAGAGCTAGGGGGAGCCTGACGTCGCGCGCCATCATCGTCATCTTCATCATCATCGTCATCATCGTCATCATTGTCATCGATCAGGATCTCTACGTCGGGACCTCTTTGTCGGTCGCCTGCCCGCCGAACTTTCAAGAAAGGCGACGCTCCGTTTAAACCAACTCGACTGCTGTTCAGTCTGAGTAGGCCTCAGTTCCGCATATGGCGCATTTCCAACCTAAAAAAATTATAAGACATATAAATCACAAATAGTTTTTTAATTACTACAATTAAAAATATAGTAAGAGGGCGTACGCTCAAAGCTGAGTTGAAGATCCCAATGCATGCAGACTTAGTAAGGACAACATCTCGATCTCATTTGGTTCCCCTAATCAACTTGTCGGAGCGCTTGGTGAAATTTTGCTGGCAGGCAGGAAACATCTCCAAGATCCATACCTGGAATTACATAAATTGAACAAGTACGTTAAAAGAAATCCAAAATTAGCAAAATTAGTTAATGAATTGATATTTATGTTATTGTACTTATCTAACCTTTAGGGCGTGTGCAAACCCATTCAACGTCATCTTGTTGTTTTGCTGGTTCTTCTGCTTGCGTCTGGCGATGGCACCGTGGAGTCCTTTGTATGAGTGACTCCAGATGTAGCTACCCCACGGATAGCGGTTAAACCTCTCCAAGTCATCGACAGCGATAAGTACAGTAGAGGAAACCGACAGCCTTGGATCACGACCCATGAACATCAACTCCGCCATCACCACCAAGCAAACACGCACAGCATCCTCATCGGATATCGCACCCAGACCAGTTCTCATCGTCTGGAGGACGGTTTTCAGCGTCAAGATACCTGGTGCAAGGCCGGGCCAAACTCTACTAACGAAGGACTCATCTGTCAAGGTAGGAAGGTCGGGTATTTGTCCGAAAGGGAGTCCAGTTACAATACAGAACTCACGATGACCAAAGTGCATGTGAGTCCCACACACGTGGAAATACAATTCCTCCGGCTGTGGTCTCGCAACCTCGACCTCCATCTGTAAAAACATGTGTACTAGAAGGGGGTCCTGTCCAATATTGGTAAGCTCGAGCCATGGCCCGAAAGATGTGCGGCTAAACATTTCGTGTAAACGTTGTGCCCGTTCAAGTGGACACGCTTCAAAAGCATCTCTAATTTCCTTTACCATGGCGATGTGGCATTTGAACGAAAGATCGACGTTATCAAAATCATCCTACATAGTAATGCAAAGATGTTGTCAACGCACCTAACTTATAACTAACGAAAGACTCAATCTATTGGATTTCCAGGTAGTAGGGGAATCACGTGGATTTTTCTTAAATCCCTACAAACCTTAGGGCTATTTACACCCGTTTGACAAAATCCAAATCGATATGTTGCGGTTTTTATTATTTCGGTTTTAGGCAACTAAAATTAACGCAATCTCTACAATAATTTTATAAAATGAACGCAACCCCTAAAAAAACGCAATCTCTAAAATTAACGCAATCTCTACAATAGTTTTATAAAAAAAAACGCAATCTCTAAGATTAACGCAATCTCTACAATTTTTTTATACAAAAAAAAACGCAATCTCTAAAATTAACGCAATCTCTACAATATTTTTATAAAAAAAACGCAATGTTTAAGATTAACGCAATCTCTACAATATTTTTATAAAATTAACGCAATCTCTAAAATTGACGCATAATCTACAATTTTTTTTATTAAACAAACGCAATCTCTAAAATTAACGCAATATCTACAATATTTTTATAAAATGAACGCAATCCCTAAAAAAACGCAATCTCTAAAATTAACGCAATCTCTACAATAATTTTATAAAATGAACGCAATCCCTAAAACAAACCCAATCTCTACAGTTTTTTTATACAAAAAAAAACGCAATCTCTAAAATTAACGCAATCTCTATAATAGTTTTATAAAAAAACGCAATCTCTAAGATTAACGCAATCTCTACAATTTTTTTATACAAAAAAAACGCAATCTCTAAAATTAACGCAATCTCTACAATATTTTTATAAAAAAAACGCAATCTCTAAGATTAACGCAATCTCTAAGATTAACGCAATCTCTACAATATTTTTATAAAAAAAACGCAATCTCTAAGATTAACGCAATCTCTACAATATTTTTATAAAATTAACGCAATCCTAAAATTAACGCAATCTCTACAATTTTTTTATACAAAAAAAAACACAAACTCTAAAATTAACGCAATCTCTACAATATTTTTATAAAAAAAACGCAATCTCTAAGATTGACGCATAATCTACAAATTTTTTATTAAAAAAACGCAATCTCTAAAATTAACACAATCTCTACAATATTTTTATAAAATGAACGCAATCGTAAAATTAACGCAATCTCTACAATAATTTTATAAAAAAAATGCAATCTCTAAAATTGATGCATAATCTACAATTTTTTTATTAAACAAACGCAATCTCTAAAATTAACGCAATATCTACAATATTTTTATAAAATGAATGCAATCCCTAAAAAAACGCAATCTCTAAAATTAACGCAATCTCTACAATAATTTTATAAAATGAACGCAATCCCTAAAACAAACCCAATCTCTACAGTTTTTTTATACAAAAAAAAAACCAATCTCTAAAATTAACGCAATCTCTACAATAATTTTATAAAACAAACTCAATCCCTAAAAAAACGCAATCTCTAAAATTGACATATCTACAGTTTTTTTATACAAAAAACGCAATCTCTAAGATTAACCCAACCTTTACAGTTTTTTTATACAAAAAAAAACGCAATCTCTAAGATTAACGCAATCTCTAAGATTAACGCAATCTCTACAATATTTTTATAAAAAAAACGCAATCTCTAAGATTAACGCAATCTCTACAATATTTTTATAAAATTAACGCAATCCTAAAATTAACGCAATCTCTACAATTTTTTTATACAAAAAAAACACAATCACTAAAATTATCGCAATCTCTACAATATTTTTATAAAAAAAACGCAATCTCTAAGATTGACGCATAATCTACAAATTTTTTATTAAAAAACACAATCTCTAAAATTAACACAATCTCTACAATATTTTTATAAAATTAACGCAATTCTAAAATTAACGCAATCTCTACAATAATTTTATAAAAAAAAATGCAATCTCTAAAATCAACATAATATGTAAAACTAAAATTAACGAACCTCTAACATATTATCAACATAAACGCAACACTATAAAATTAACACATAATCACTAAAATAAATATAAAATTAAAACGCGGTTAAAGGAAACTTACCGAAGAAAGTGGTCGACCCATATCCGACTTTTATAAATGCTAACCAACCGAGCCAAGATCCGAGCGTGTGTAATACACGATATACTTGAGAGAGTGAAAGAGATGGGATCCCTTTGAGAGTGATGGTGGTGGGGTTATGGGGGGGGGGGGGACCTCACTTATTTATAGGAGGGCATCATAATAAAACCCTAATACAATAATCAATCCACACCGTTGATCAATGATTAAACCCTAAACCATGTTATGGATCGGCTCCCAAGTACGCGTTGAACAGTGAAAAACGCGGTCCAGGTCCGCGTTGAACAGTGAATGCCGCCCCCCCTCCTGTCACGCCATTTCTCGGTTAATGGAAGCCAAACGCGGACCAACTACTCGTTTATAGGGTGAAACGCGGACCAAGTCCGCGTGTAACAGTGAAAAACGCGGACCAAGCACTCGTCCCCGTGCATTGAAGCCAAAAGCGTACCAAGTCCGCGTGTAATAGTAGAACGCGGACCAAGTCCGCGTGTAACAGTGAAAAACGCGGACCTAGGGGGTATTTTGGCAAAAATAACAAGATTTGAGACATATTGGGTACTGATTTTTCAATAAAGGGCATTTTAATTAAATTCCCTATTTTTTTTGCTAGTTGCATTGCATGATTGTATATCATGATTGTTTTTCTTTTTTTTGTCTTTTTGTTGTTTTTTCTTTATTTATTTTTGTTTATTTTTATTATATATTTTTATTTATTTGTATTATACAGTTTTAAAAGTTTTTAAAACCGAGTCTTACAAGAGAATATTGGAATGTGACTAACATAAAGAAAAATACATTTTACAAAGTTATAATAAAATCAAAAGTTACAAATTTATAAAATAAAATCAAATCAAAAGTTACAAATTTATAAAATAAAATCAAATCAAAAGTTACAAATTTTATAAATTTATAAACAAATTTAATAAATTTATAAAATCAAAACACGCACACGCACACACACACACACACATATATATATATATAAAGATAATGTGTATGGATGGTTCCAATTGCACCCTAGTCTATTTTCCATTTACACTCTAGTCTAATAAAGGTGCAAATAGTGAATGTTTTGTTTTCCGATACAATCATTTTTAATAAATGTCATTTCACTTTATATTATTATTATTATTATTATTATTATTATCTTTATATTATATATATATATATATGATATACGCTTATATGTGTGTGTTTTGATTTTATAAATTTATAAAATTTGTAACTTTTGATTTGATTTTATTTTATTTTATAAATTTGTAACTTTTGATTTTCTTATAACTTTGTAAAATGTATTTTTCTTTTTGTAACAATTACATTTTATTATAACTTTGTAAAATGTATTTTTCTTTTAGGGACCAATTCCGTAACAAACGCCAAACGTTAGGGACCAAATCTGTAATTTACTCTCTCTCTCTCTATATATATATATATGTGTGTGTGTGTGTGTGTGTGATTAGAGACTTTCAACATATCGTTCACTTCGCATTCTTCATGTATCTCTCTCTCTAAAAATCTCTTCAACTTCTGTCTAGATTTGCTCTCAATCCATTGAAGTAATCAACGAATCAATTACATATTCGGAATCTACGCTTCGAATCCTTCCTAGAGGTATAAACTTCTTCTTAAATCATATAATTGATATATATGTTTCACAATTGCAAAAATATATATCGAAAACATTTACAATTACTATGCACTATTCACATCACTATTCATGTCACTATGTACATCACTGTACATGTCACTATTCATGTCACTATGCACGTCACTATTCACATCACTATACATATTACTATTCATGTCACTATGCAAGTCACTATGCATGTCGTGATTTTTTTCAATTTATCAGTTTAAAAATGACGAATTGGGGTGAAGATTTTCAATGGTATCATAATTCTAATAATGAGGTATTTCATCTACTACTTTATATATATATATATATATATATATATATATATATTATGTTATCCTATTTCATATTTTTATGTGTTTGTGTAGAATGATAATGTTTATTCAAACAAATCAACAGAAGCTTGTGAAATCCCTCAACCATCCGCATTTTGAAAGACCCCATTTTTAATAATCCAACCAATAGATGTTTGTCTCGGGTATGGCGAAGACCAATGACCCTATGTTCGTCATGAATTATTAGATAATTTAATGAGTTCATATGCGGCATACTTTGGAGTTTTCTATTAAATCGATGAAATACTTACTTCGTTGTCCTTTTGGGAATCACCAGCACCAGAGCAACACTGAATGACTATGCCTGAGACAGGTATATTGATAGCCAACAAGTTTGGTGTGATCTTTCACCTTTTAACCAATGGAGGTTGTATGACTTGTTTTCCTCTCTGGAAAGGTCCCGAAGAGTTTTAATACCATCGGGTCCTTACAATTTCACACGTTAGAAGGAGAGTATCCAATGCCTCCCATTTCAGCATTATGGACCCGTAACAAAATCCCGTCAGCAGCTGGATGGCAAACCATATATATGTCACGTCTAGAATTCTATAAACAACTCAAACAAACTCAAAAAACTTTTGTAAATATAGCGGATTATTTTTAAAAATTAATTTTGGACTTTATAAAATGTAATTTTCTTCTTATAACAATTAAATCAAAAAATATTCAATATTGGACTTATTTCGAAGGTATTGACAAGACGATTATAATAGTGTAACTTGTTAAAATTAAAAATTACCTTTTTAACGTATATTAGTTAATATACGCTTATATGTGTTAATATAATAAAAATATAAAATGTAAAATATAAAATATAAAACCAAAAGGTATAAAGTAAATCAATAAAAAGAGTTCAGGGACCAAAATTGTAACTATAATTAAAAAAAACAAAAAAAAGAATTGTTGTGAGGAGGGATGAGATAGTGAATGTTTGGTTTTTCGATCCAATTGCACCATAGGCATATATAGACTAGGGTGCATATGGCAACACCAATGTGTATATATATAAACAAAAAAAAAATAATATATATATATATATATATATATATATATATATATATATATATATGTTAAGTGAAATGACATATGTTTCATTAAAAATAATTGGGACGGAAAACAATGCATTCAACACTCATTCAATTTGGTGCAAATAACATTGCCTTAATAAAACCCACCCAGTGACTTCTAAAGTTTTATACAAAATTAAAGTGTTGCAATTTCCACAAATCATAAGCGAAATGATGTATTATATAAGAAATCTTGATGATAAACATCCTCATTAAATTTTATTAACCCACTAAAACTACAAAAGTAATAAAAAAATTAAAAAAAAAACTTTTTAACAAGTAAAATTTTGTATACAATAGTTGTGATTTTGTTATAATATTTCATAAATCCTACAAATACCAGTCTAAAATCAAAGCAATAACACGAAGTTTCGACATGAAATGGATTAAATTGAAAAGTAAATCAAAGAATAAGAGTTTACCTTCGTACTATTATAATTTGAAAGTATAATTCCGAGTCCACCGATTCCAACAACCAGAACAAGATCATTGCCGTGGGATCTAATCTTTTTCTAGGTTTGTGAAATGAAAACAACCCTGTAGAAACAGAGGGAGTTCCTCCATCTTCCATGGCAAAAATTGATATGTTAAAAAGTAAGTGGATATGATTATTGCAGAAAGAAATACAAAGAATTTGGGTAAATTGAAGAGAGAAGCGATGGAGAAGATGAAAGTGCGACGGCTGATTCATTAGGTTAAATTAAACCACATTTTTATAAGAGTAAATTATGTTTTTAGTCCCTAGGGTTTGTTAAGAATTTCTATTTTCGTGTTTATGATTTTAAAATTACATTTTTATCCCTATAGTTTATAATTCATTTCTTTTTCATTTTTATGGTTTAATTTTTATTACTTTTTTCATCCCTGTGGTTTGCAATTCAATTTTATTTTAGTTCTTCATACTTAAAAGTAGTATTTTGGCCTCAAGAACGAAAATAGAAATGAATTGCAAACAATAGGAATGAAAATTAAAATTTTAAAACCATAAGGAAAAATTTGTAATTTTTAACAAACCATATGGACTAATAACATAATTTTGTTTCATAAAAAAGTAATTTATTTTGTAATCTTTTGGACGATTTACCACAATTTTCATAAAAAAGTAATTTATTTTGTTTCAAATTTTATTTTGTGAAACATATTTGAAGACATCTATTTGGGAGGCTAGGATAAATTTTAGGAAAATTAATTAAAATAGTTATTTTTTACTAGTGGTTTTATCTATTAACCATTTCTTTCAATGTTTTATTAAAATAGTCATAAGTTCGCAAAAACTTAAGTACGCAATTGTGGAGGTAGTTTTTTGCGGATATAAAGTGTACATTTTGAAAGTCTAAGGTCAGGTCCGTAATTGTGGAAGTAATTTTTAACGGAAAGGGGTAGAAAATGTGATTATTTTTTGTCGTTTAGTTAGGTCCGCGAAAGGGGTAAATGTGATTATTTTTTGTCGTTTAGTTAGGTCCGCAATTGTGGACCTAGGTTTTTACGGACCTATGACTAATTTGGTAAAACCTGTAGAGATATGGTTAAAAAGTAAATTCATTAGTGAAAAATAACTATTTTAATTAATTTCCAAATGGTTTATAAGTTGAAAAAGGACCTGATTAACTTTAAGCTTGATAAAAGCTAATTTGACAGAGATAACATGACAGTGAATCAAATTAAGATTTAGGCCTTGTTTGTTTTTTTGTAAAAAACCACTTAATTGCCCCTTATCACTTATTCGGTCAGAGGTAGGTCAATTAAGTGTGTTTGTTTTTTTCATAAATTAAGACCCACTTAACACTTATTTATCACTTCCCGAAAAAGTGGTAAACATATTACTTATTTTCACTTTTTTTTTGTTCTCTTCTCCATCATATTGCAAAGGAACACATCGCCTCTTCTCCTTAATCTCCTTATCTCTTCTCCATCGATCATCTCACCTCCATCGATCTCCAGCCGCATCGTCGATCTTCTCCAGCAGAAGCGTCAATCTCCAGTCGCATCGTTGATCTCAAGCCCCTCAAATCTCGAAGCTATGTCACTCCAAATCGATCTCCCTACGTTCGATTTTCTGCTGTGTTCTCGAAGCTATGTCACTCCAGTCGCTATTTTCTGTTGTGTTCTCAAGCCCCTCAAATCTGTTGTGTTCTCGATTTTCTGCTATATTTCTCAAGCCCCTATGTTCTATATCTGCTGGGTTTTTTTGTTCTTGGTGGAAGAATTGATGGTGGGTTTTTTTTGCAGCAAATAATTGATGGTGCAACAGTGGTGGTGGGTTTTTTTTCTTGGTAGAAGAATTGATGGTAAACAGTGATGATGGTTTTTCTTTTTGCAACAGTGGTGATGGTTTTTTTTGTTCTTGAATAAAAAGAGACAAATGATACTATAATTTGATTAAAAAGAATCGATTCAGATTTCAGACGTTTATCAATTTACAAAAACAAACAGTCTTATTATTTCAAATTACAGACTTCAGCACCACCACTTAAAAATCAGAAGTGAAATCAGACTTCAGACTTCAGCACCTCTTAAAAAACAAACGCCGCCTTAACCTTTTTTACTTATCTATCATGTGGCAATTATGTTGATTTTAATTTACAATTATTATTTGAAATATTTTTTAATTCTTTCATCGTCTTCTTCATATCGTAGATAACCATCTCCATAGTTAAAACCAATGACCGTTACTAAGGGTGCAATTGGTTTGCAGGATTGGAATGAAATTGATTGGATTTCAAGGAGGGATTTGGATTTGGGGGGATTTGAAATCCCTTCATGTCTTTGGTTTGTAGGATTTGGAATGGATTTCAAATCCATTCATTTACAAGTTTTGTTTGGTTTGTAGGATTTGGATTTAGATTTGGATTGGGTTTTTTTTTAATAAAGAATTTATTTTTATTGGTAAATTACTTTTTTTATCGATTTTTCTAAAATTGTATATTTAATCATCAAATTTTTTTTTCAAATTTTCAAAACTACATATTTAATCAAAACTATATAATTAATAATCCATTTCGTTGTTTCAAAGCTATATATTTAATCATACATTGCATTGTTTCAAATCACATATTAACCACCAAACTATTTAATCCAAAATACATTTTAACCATCAAATTGTTCTTCCAAGACCACACATTTAATCACCAAGATCTTTCATTCATCCAAAATCCACTTCACAAAAGCTTCCCTATCCGCTTCTTGTAAGTCCCAAAACATGTTGACTCTTTCAGGATCTTCTCTTATATTTGATATTACTGTAAACTTCTGCGATTGAGTGAACGACTGCATTTTTGAAATCTCGGAAGTGATCATTGAACATTTTTTATCAAGTTCTTCTTCTCGGTCGATACCCTTGTTGAGTTTGTTCGCCATTTTCTCCAAACTTTCTCCAATTTTGGTAACCGCACTACTGAATACGTTAGCCATAGGATTTACTCGACGTTTTCTCTTCCTACCACGCCCACTTGAAGTTTCTTCAGATGACATATTTGCATTGCCACCTTGAATATGGCTAGTTGCCATCACGTCATCAAACTCTTCATGCATGTGTTGTTCTTGATCTTCTATATTCACCTCTTCCTCCACCTCGACAAAGTCTCTTGCTCAATTTCCTTGAGCCTTATTTTCCGAATACGATACAAAGATCCTCATAAAAAGGAAATGCTTTGTTCTTCCATTTTCCCGCCCCTTTATGGACCTATTTCATTAGAATAACATTAATATATATATATATATATATATATATATATTACGCAAATTTTAAAAACAGAAAATATTAGTGTGTACCTGAAGATACGACTCCCAAACTTGGTCTTCGGCAACCACACATTGTTGTACACTATCGTATCCGAAGCCACTAGTGTACGAATCACTTAACATTTCATGGACAATCATCCAATCTTTTTTCATTATTTTCAACTTTGATTCAATGTGCAGTTTCGATAAAATGTTGGAGGTCGGCAACGATTCTTTTAACACTTGTTCTAGATATGCTAAATAACCCGATTTAAAGCCATTATCGGCTTTAAATGATCCCGTATTCACCATGGCAACTAAAGCCTCAACAAGTTTTGCTTCTTCATGATTCGTCCAAACTCGATAATTTCTGTTTTGGCTCGCCATATCTATAAACATAAATAAATCATTTTATGTACAACAATATATATATATATATATATATATATATATATATATATATGACTAAAAAAAGGATTTTTATAGTGAAGTAACGTAGCAAGAAGACATTTAATTATCGACGTCCAAACTCCATAATTTCTACTATAAATAAACATTTGAATCATACATATTATCAATCGGTAGCATTCCAAGAAGCAAACATAGATTGTGCTAAATTATCTCTAAATGCAATCCACTCATTTGAAGTACCAACAACATTTATATTATCCCCGTCTTCAACTCCAAGGTCTCTGATTCCCCCATCCACTTCATCTTCATTGTCAAATGGATCTATCAGCATTTCTTGCATTATAAAATTCTGGAGGAGACAACATGTCATGATGATCCTAACTTTTAAATCAATAGGATAATACAAGTTATCTCTTAAAATTTCCCACCTTGCCTTTAACATACCAAAACATCGTTCAATAACATTTCTCGCAGATGGATGCTTCATATTGAAAAATTCTTTAGGAGTGGTTGGTTGTCCGTCATGCCAATCATTTAAATGGTATCTCTGACCCCTATAAGGAGCTAAGAAACCCTCTACATTTGTGTATCCGACATCAACCAAGTAATAACCTAATAATAAATTAAGTCAACGAGCCATCAAGACTTATACTTATTAATATGTAGTAAACTATGAAAAGTTATACCAGGTCTTGGAACTTTTAATCCATGAGGCCTAAGAAGAGCATCTCGAAGAACTCTGCCATCAGCCGCCGACCCCTCCCATCCCGGTAACACATATATAAATTGCACATCTTGTGAACGTTTGTCGCAATATCATTCTTTCTTGTTCTATATCTAGGTTTGTCTTCGAGTGGAACTAAACACTTTATGTAGGTTCATCTAAAGCTCCTAGACAATTCTAGAACTAAGAAAAAAGGATTATTATATTTTCACAAAAAAGTAAACTTATTCACGAATAAGTAAATTTTAAAAAGAAGCGGAAATACCTTAAACCATTTCCATCTTTGATCGGTAGAGTTATTTGGAACAGGTTTGGGTTTCTTAAGCAACCGTGGATGTAACCTTATTACGACATTGCAAACTCGAGCAACAACTCTACTAATTGTTTCTCCCAAACGATGAAAACGACATATCATAACCCGATTCTTAACATTGTGAGCAATAACATGAAGAAACATTGCCACTTGTTCTTTAATATTAATAAACCTAGTTGTTCTTAACCCTCCGTATGTTTCAAGCATGTCACACAACTTTTTGAAACACATTCGAGTCATCCTAATTTGCGATATAGACATAGTGTCACTCTTATAAACATACCTATGCAATATTGAGGACCGATTAACAATCGACGAAAAGTATCCAATTTGTGGTTTATCCCTTTGTCTTTTGATCATGAACATCCAAAGCGACACAACAAAAAAATATAACAACAAGGACAACTGTGTTAAACCATTCCAACCACTCTTGTCACCTTTGCTTAAGTAAACGTCTTGTTAAACTAATTTGGTCCTGTCCAATTACTTAAATTGTTAAATATATATTAAATTGTTAAATATATATTAAAATGTTAAATATGCATACATACACAAATGTATTTTAGGGATACAATTTGATCGAATTCAAATAAACCCACATCAGTAAACTCAATTGATTCAAGAACAACTCAAATACAGGTTTAATCATACATCAACTCAAAATTCAACATCTTTTTCAGCAAATTCAAACTCACAATTGATTCAAGAACAATCTAAACTCACATTAATGTTAATCAAAGTAGATTTCAAGCACTAAATGAAGCAATTCAACATCTTTTTGAACAAATTCATGCAAGTAAAAACAAGCAAATATAGTCTTGAAATCAAGACCAATTTTCAAGAAATCTTGGAAACCAAAATTCCATCAAATCCAACAATAAACCAACTTCAGAATCGACATACATCTATGATTTTAAAAAGGGCGAATAGTTAAAGATGAAGAAATCAAGAAACAGAAATTCCCATATGGGAAACATTTGATTCAATGTGTGGTTAATTATAACCTTAAACATTAAACCCCAGTTGCTACTATAGAAACAAATACAAAGGTTTGAAAAGTCCCCTCAAGGCAAAGAAGGTTTTCATGGCTGTTATATTCAAAGTCCCATGGGATTAGTGATGGCCAAATGGGCCCGGCTTGATCCGATCTCGGTGGCCAACCGCAACCCGGCCCGACCCGACCCGATGAAGGCACGGTTCATAGCCTGAAAATCAGGACCGGTCCATGTATTTGGAAGTTTTGGCAGCCCGGCCCGGGACCGGTTCATGGACCGGTTTTTGGCCCCGCCCGACCCGATCTGAATTTTTTAAAAAAATTGCCATTTTATAGCCGTTATATTCGATTTTTTGACCCTTTTTTTTATTTTCTAACCCCCAAACCCCTATAAGTACTTGTGTTGATTATGGAGTTAGACACAACTTACAAAACGCAAAAAACACATACAATTCTCATTTCTCGGTCTCGCTATATTCGTTTCTCGCAAGTATTTGAGTGATCCAATCCAATTTTTATTTTTTAAAGTTTATTAATTGATATAATTGCGTTTTTTAAGTTTATTAATTGATAAGTAAACCTATTTTTTTAAAGTTTATTATATAATTAATGTAACACCCTGAATTCTGGAAATAGCAACTTATTTAAAAATTTCTAAATACATCAAATAAACGAATCATCTACAACCAAAAATTTATATTCGACTACAATACACGTATACCATCTTATACATACGGACTATAAAGGACGGGTGCTACACATACCCATGCATAGTCACTATCTCCATAATGCGGAAGACTTCACCGAGTACTTACTTTCGGATCTAGCTAAGGCTTTACTCTTCATAGGGTTGCTAAAACCAACTCCCAACCTTGAGACCTGATACATATGCCGACAAATAAAAAGGTTAGGCTTGACGCCTAGTGAGCTCAAGAGTTTTCAACATATATAAAGTAATAGTTTAAAAGAAAGAATGCAGTTAAAATTATAGTCCTTCAATATGATACGTTTAACATATGAAAACGACTATTTTCCAATAATATGCATTTTAGACAAAGAACACCAATTTGGACATTTTCCAAACCAAACCACTACAAAGATGATGATACCCATGGTAAGCTGCCCATTCAAAATTTAGCTTTAACCCAAAACCCACTCAAAGCATAAATATAAATTGGACTCTCCATTTATGAAGGTACGGTTAAACCTTATATCCCAAAACACCCAAAACACGGGTGGGGCATAATACTCAACCCATAAATCAAGGGTAAAACCCAATTATACAAAACGTCACCGAAAACTTGGATAATAAAACTCAATACCCAAAATCAACACCTTTCGGTGACGAGGGATTCCTGATTCCATAAAATGTGACGGTCCACAAAGTAAGCCCATTTTATGTTGTTATGACTATTCATATAAACAAAAGTACACGCAAGAGATGTCAGGCTCAGTGGCTTTAAACGTACACCCACGGAAACTCGAGTTCAACCCCGTCGGGTTCCTACGTCAAGCTCCTCATCCAATATCGTAATACTTGAGCACGAAGGACTTATACCTCATCCGGTACCTTAACGTGCATCACGAAGGACTTACGTCCCATCCGATACCTAACTGCCTCATCCAATATCGCAACCAAGGCTCTAAGTCGAGTTACCAAAACTGGACAATTGTCCAAAGACTCCAATCAAATAAAAATACCAAGCCGCAGGCTTAGCAACCCATTGACCCATTGATAAATGTAATAAAAATACAATAAACGCCCTCGACCAACGGATATGCAAACACAACGACTAAAAGTAAGATTAGTTCAAACATTAGTTGAGACAACCCATTTTCCAAATGAACTTATACCCTTATATTTTTCCAAATGTCTCATAACACAAAATATGCATTTTCCAACTTTAACTGCTGATAAGAATGAAAATAATAAAATGAGACTATAACCATTCTTTCAAATACCTCGCATAAATGTGAAATTAATACTTTATAAAACATTCCATTTCATGAATGATGCATAAAACCCGACAAACATTTAAAATTGTATTTCTTTGACCAAAGATCTATTTATGCAATAAGACCTCAAAACACATTATACAAAGTTTGTAAAGTTGAATACCTCAACTAATCAAAGATTAGCAAATAACCTAACATTTGATAATTTCATGTAGAACACATAAACATTTTAAAATAGACATTTTGGCATGTACAACGTTTTCACAAATCAACTTGAACTCACCTTGCTAGATTTAGGCTAAAACTAGATTTCACCCAACGAGCTATTTTGAACGCCGCTTGAATCCTCAAGCCGAAAACTTCCAAAACCTAGATCCATACAAATCCAAACCATAAATACCCATACATAATCATATAGAAACATTTCCCCAACCTTAACATACTAAAATCCTCAACAAGATCAAAACCCTAGTTTTCCAAAACCATCAAACCGAGATTTGAGATACCAAACACTAAGAAACCGCCAATGGAGCATTTATAACATTATTTCAAGGAAGCTTACCATTAGAGATGACGAGACTTTCCGAGAACACTCAATCCAACTCTTCAACCCGAGCTTCCAACCGATGAACTTGATGAGGAAGATGAAAATGGAGGTTTTGTGGTTCAAGATTCCAACTAGTTAGATGGTGAGTAGTCATGTGGTTTGGGGAGGTAAAACCCCCAAAATAGGTTAGGGTTCGGTTTTGGGGTTTAGGAGAGAAAAGGGGAGAAGATAGAAATGAGAAATGAGAAGAAATGGTGAGAATTCAGACATTTTAATGCCCTGGCACCCGCTCGTGATAGTGCCCCGCGACCTTGACATGGTCACTGTCGCAGGGGCACAATCGCCCCACTTGTACCGCAAGGGGTGGAGTCCCCGCGACTATGCCACGCGATTGTGCCCTTTGGCACTGTCGCCCCACTCCCCCCGAACTCCGAAAATCCGACTTTTTCGATGCTATAGTCCTCGATACCCTAAGGGACTTTAAACGAAGTTTTCCCAACAAACCCCCACCATCTACGAGTTTCGAAAATGTCCGGGTGACCTTTACTTATCGAAAATCCGAGGTGTTACAATCCTCCCAACCTTGGAATGATTTCGTCCTCGAAATCTAGGTTCCCATGAAATCTTGTCCGTAGAAGGATTTCCCTTAACCCTTCTTCTAGCACCTCTATCATGCCATTTGTACTGATACACACGCCAACTGCCCCTCATGGGCACATTACACTCATGACCGAGCGAACACTTAACTCACCCAAGTAACTTTTACCCACAACGTTACGGTCGTCTCCCAACCTTGGGTGACAATTACTACCTCCACGTAGTTTATGACTTCAACTCCTCACCGACCAATTCCCTTCGAATCTACACAGTTCACACTCCAAAGTTAAAGGTCGTAACCAAACTCCCTTGAACCATCAAATTCCTACCAATCCACTCCTAATATTGGTATGGATGTCCTCCCAAGGCGCACCGATGCGTCCCTTAGGCAATCGGTTAGCCTAGATTTGGCTAATGCTCAACTTCTTTCCAAACCCAACCTCGCAACATTCCTATAATAAAATCTTTACCACAACAGGAATGCTTAAACACATCGGTACTTGCTCATCAACACCTAATCTTCTTTCAAATTTCATCGCTAGGAGTTCAATATTTTTCAATAATCCAACCGGGTTGCATCCAAACTTTTCCAGATCCAAAGACTTTACGAAAACAAGTCGACACCTAGGACTAAACGATGACCTTGAAAAGGTGGATATCCCGTCCCACAATTCAATCCCAGACGGATTGTCGTACTAAGGTTGACACTTAACTGAGAGCTAAGATTCCAAGTCTTTCATTTCTAACAGACAGATCACCAAAATTTCCTTAAATCGCGGAACCCACTAAGACGGTACACCATCAACATAAACCATGATGTCACACCGACGAGCAATTCACCCAAACGAACCCAAACTAACCACAGATAGTCACCTAATACCTTACCCCGCATGATTACCGAAGTATAAAATCACCCCTTAAGTAACTGGGAAACTTAAATATACTATTTCCATAATACAAGCGCGTACAGATTCCAAAAACTCCACGCCTAAATTATCAAGGCTGACCGCGAGTCGGATCATCCGACGCTTCGAATCCCAAGGACTTCCTTAATCCCTAATTACAATTCCTTTTTCTACAGAGGTTTAAACCTATAGGCCTAATGAGTTCAAGGTTTTTCTACCAATATGCCAAATTGCAATTTATAAAACTTTCAAATACACAAGCGATTAAGTGATTAGACGTGCGGTAAAAATACACTACCGTTCAACCAATAGGTTTCAAAATTGATCAACAACACAACGCGTAATAAACTATTTCTAAAACTCATCGATTCAACACTTACGTTAATAAAGGCAATAATAAAATATGCGCAACAATTTACACTGAAGGCGTGAAAATAGGTTCTTGCACCACACCACGTGCAATAAAAGGGTTTGTAAAACTCCAAAAGAGAACTCACAATATTATCTTTAAAATTTTGCCCCTTTAACCAAAAGATGTTGCGGCGCAAAAGTATCAACAACCCCATATGCAACAGTTTATTTCCCCCAAGGCCAGGTAAAATGAGGGAAGTGCAAATAAGTTTCGAATCGAGTATAAAGCTTTAAGCCATACAGATAACACATTTGACCAAATAAAAACCATAGTGACTTAATTATTGCTAATTTGTTAAATGCATTGCAGAGATTTTATAGCAGTAAAAGTAAATGATTGAAATATGCTCAGAACAAAACTTTGCTTGAAACAGCGTAAACTCTTTTTATACAACTACTCACACCAACGCCATAATTTATTCCAAATGTAGAAAGTATGCCACGATTGACATTTGTATAAAGCTCAAAAATAAATTGCATGATAATGAAATTCCCAAATCAACATGTGGGATGACATCGTCTAGAAAAACCCATAAATTAACGCACACACTAATGTATGCACACATGCTCCAAAATTATCTACGCGACGCAAAAGTCGTAATATGAGACACCATAAAACCCAACTGGACTTTCATAAAAATCAATAATGCTAAAATCAACGGTGTCAAAATTTCATTTCCCAACATAACTAAAAACGTAATATGACAATAAATCCAAAGCGTCAAATTCTAACTCACAACGTAAAATAAAATGACCCTTTTCAACAAAACTTTCGTGAGACTCGACGCCCAAAAGTTCGTAAATTTACACGCAATAAAGTTGAAACCCACGCAGCTCGAAGTACACTCACGCGCCCAAAACACCGTAAAACAATGATCCATAAAATTCAACGCGACTCGCATAGACCAAAATTCCCAAGAAATTTTCGACTCAAAACAGTGGGTTAACTCTTCCTTCAAAACCTTAACATACGTAGAGGAGATCCAGTGTCAATGTTAATAATTCTACAGTCACTTACCCAATACCACATGTGGCATTAAAACACGGATCTACGATGTCCAAAAATAGCGTTAACACAAAACAGGGACGGGGAGATCTTTTTCATATAAATTGTAATAACTTGCAACAAAAAATTCCATGCATGCTTAAGCTCACAGTTTAAAAATCTAATGAGTGCTAAATGTTTTACCAAGACTTCAAAGTATGACACACTTTATACTTCGAATACATGAGAAACAATTGATGCAAACTTATTTTAGAAATAAATTTCGTGCATGAACTTGGTCGGCACTCAGCATCTCAGGACTGCACTCCTCCATTTTCCCACATACTATTGTCATTCGGATACATCAAACATCTTAGAGTCACGAACTCACTAATTGGGTTAACTTACAATTTCTCCTCGAAATAAAATTGGTCTAACGAACTTATAGTTCTAATCCAACCAATAATTCTTACTAAAGATGATCAACTTAATGCACTCAACGTATTTAACTATCACTTCGACGTCACATCGCTATAGACATCAACCTTTCCTTAGATTACCTGCTTAGAAACTTCCTCATTACCCCAACGGTCATCCTACTAAGGTAGTTCAAGTATACACATGTGATATGTAGGTTCACCATAACACTGGCCAGGTGCCATTATGAACGTACCATACATGATCATCCTTGCGACCCTTGACAATTTCCCGTTTCTAAAGACTCGATCAACTCCAAGATATCTTATCTTAAGGCGTCTAATGTGCAACTTCACTTTCAATCACCTACAAGTATGCTAGTTTGAGTCTAGGCATCCAAAATCAATACCTAAATCTCTCAAACTTAAGCTCTGATACCAACTTGTAACACCTTGAATTCTGGAAATAGCAACTTATTTAAAATTTTCTAAATACATCAAATAAACGAATCATCTGCAACCACAAATTTAGATTCGACTACAATACACGTATACCATCTTATACATACGGACTATAAAGGACGGGCGCTACACATACCCATGCATAGTCACTATCTCCATAATGCGGAAGTCTTCACCGAGTACTTACTTTCGGATCTAGCTAAGGCTTTACTCTTCATAGGGTTGCTAAAACCAACTCCCAACTTTGAGACCTGATGCACATGCCGACAAATAAAAAGGTTAGGCTTGACGCCTAGTGAGCTCAAGAGTTTTCAACATATATAAAGTAATAGTTTAAAAGAAAAAATGCGGTTAAAATTATAGTCCTTCAATATGATACGTTTTACATATGAAAACGACTCTTTTCCAATAATATGCATTTTAGACAAAGAACACCAATTTGGAAATTTTCCAAACCAAACCACTACAAAGATGATGATACCCATGGTAAGCCGCTCATTCATAATTTAGCTTTAACCCAAAACTCACTCAAAGCGTAAATATAAATTGGACTCTCCATTTATGAAGGTACGGTTAAACCTTATATCCCAAAACACTCAAAACACGGGTGGGGCATAAGACTCAAAACATAAATCAAGGGTAAACCCCAATTATACAAAACGTCACCGAAAACTTGGATAATAAAACTCAATACCCAAAATCAACACCTTTCGGTGACGGGGGATTCCTGATTCCATAAAATGTGACGGTCCACAAAGTAAGCCCATTTTATGTTGTTATGACTATTCATATAAACAAAAGTACACGCAAGAGATGTCAGGCTCAGTGGCTTTAAACGTACACCCACGGAAACTCGAGTTCAACCCCGTCGGGTTCCTACGTCAAGCTCCTCATTGAATATCGTAATACTTGAGCATGGAGGACTTATAACTCATCCGGTACCTTAACGTGCAGCACGAAGGACTTACGTCTCATCCGATACCTAACGTGCCTCATCCAATATCGCAACCAAGGCTCTAAGTCGAGCTACCAAAACTGGACAATTGTCCAAAGACTCCAATCAAATAAAAATACCAAGCCGCAGGCCTAGCAACCCGTTGACCCATTGATAAATGTAATAAAAATACGATAAACGCCCTCGACCAACAGATATGCAAACACAACGACTAAAAGTAAGATTTGTTCAAACATTAGTTGGGACAACCCATTTTCCAAATGAACTTATACCCTTATATTTTTCCAAATGTCTCATAACACAAAAATATGCATTTTCCAACTTTAACTGCTGATAAGAATGAAAATCATAAAATGAGACTATAACCATTCTTTCAAGTACCTCGCATAAATGTGCAATTAATACTTTATAAAACATTACATTTCATGAATGATGCATAAAACCCGACAAACATTTAAAAGTGTATTTCTTTGACCAAAGATCTATTTATGCAATAAGACCTCAAAATACATTCATTTGTGACACATATATTAAATGTCCGAAAATCCCAAATGTAGGTATTATACAAAGTTTGTAAAGTTGAATACCTCAACTAATCAAAGATTAGCAAATAACCCAACATTTGATAATTTCATGTAGAACACATAAACATTTTAAAATAGACATTTTGGCATGTACAACGTTTTCACAAATCAACTTGAACTCACCTTGCTAGATTTAGGCTAAATTTAGATTTCACCCAACGAGCTCTTTTGAAGGCCGCTTGAATCCTCAAGCCGAAAACTTCTAAAACCTAGATCCATACAAATCCAAACCATAAATACCCATACATAATCATATAGAAACATTTCCCCAACCTTAACATACTAAAATCCTCAACAAGATCAAAACCCTAGTTTTCCAAAACCATCAAACCGAGATTTGAGATACCAAACACTAAGAAACCGCCAATGGAGCATTTATAACATTATTTCAAGGAAGCTTACCATTAGAGATGACGAGACTTTCCGAGAACACTCAATCCAACTCTTCAACCCGAGCTTCCAACCGATGAACTTGATGAGGAAGATGAAAATGGAGGTTTTGTGGTTCAAGATTCCAACTAGTTAGATGGTGAGTAGTCATGTGGTTTGGGGAGGGAAAAAACCCCCAAAATAGGTTAGGGTTCGGTTTTGTGGTTTAGGAGAGAAAAGGGGAGAAGATAGAAATGAGAAATGAAAAGAAATTGTGAGAATTCGGACATTTTAATACCCTGGCACCCGCTCGCGATAGTGCCCCGCGACCTTGACATGGTCACTGTCGCAGGAACACAATCGCCCCACTTGTACCGCAAGGGGTGGAGTCCCCACGACTATGCCACACGATTGTGCCTAGGCATGGAAATGGGGCGGGGACCTCAATCCCCATCCCCGTCCCCAATCCCTCATATTCATCCCTGTCCCCATCCCCGTCCCCGCCGAGGAATATGATCGCATCCCCAACGGGGAATGGGGATCCCCAACGGGAAAACGGGGATTTTCTTTTCCGTTTATGTAAGCTATTTAAATCAAATATATTAGACACTGCACATGTTTAAATATCACATATTTCCAATAAAAGCTAAAATCGAAAGAAATTTAATTTAGTATAAAAAAATCACAACATCATATAATAATTAATAACTTCAAACCAAAAGAAATTCAACCGAAATCGAGAAAAAAAACATAACTTCACACGTACCAAAAGATATCGAGAAATATTCAAAACCATATAGAGTAATTGTATTTTGATTGACATCCAATATATATACTAACATCCAAAAAAATAACAAATTTATATTATAAACCTAGTTAGGAAATAGAAAATTATGAATTTACCGATTTATTTTAAATAAATAATATATATTAAATATTAATTAAAATATATAACGGGGACGGGTCGGGGCAGGGAGTGTGATACCCGTTCCCGTCCCCATCCCCGGTTTGAGACAAACGGGGATCCCCATCCCCGGTTTAGCGGGGAATCCCTATCCCCGATTGGGGCGAGTGGATCGGGTTCCCCGACGGGTCGGGCCCATTTCCATGCATAATTGTGCCCTTTGGCATAGTCGTCGGGCACTGTCGCCCCACTCCCCCCGAACTCCGAAAATCCGACTTTTTCGATGCTAGAGTCCTCGATACCCTGAGGGACTTTAAACGAAGATTTCCCAACAAACCCCCACCATCTATGAGTTTCGAAAATGTCCGGGTGACCTTTACTTATCGAAAATCCGGGATGTTACAATTAATTATTATATAAATTATAAAGAAACTAATTAAAAAAAAGGAAGGACCGGTTCCGGCCCGGCCCGGCCCGACCCGGTTGTCTAAGAACCGTTTCATCCCTCCCTTAACCGGGCCACTGATAATTGGGTGAAACACGGCCCGACCCGAAGCCCGCTTGGCCCGGTCCTTGAGGTTACTGTTTAGGCCCGAAGCCCGTTTGGGTCGGACCCGACCCGACCCAAGCCCGCCATTTGGCCATCACTACATGGGATTAATCAAGATGCGAGCCAACTGTTTGTGCCCAGACACCCATGGTTATCAAACCAAAAGTCAATCACTCGCTAAATTCACATGATTACTGGTCGACTTCAATCAGTAATATTTGGCCTTCAATGTTTACTTTTAAAAGTGTATTAGCCTACAACGAAAATTGAAGTGAAGCACATTACATTAGCCTACAACAAATTCCATTCCTGCAAACCAGTGATAAATAATCTCCATAGGACTAACAATAAATTTGAACACAACATACATGGGCACTTTAGGTGGCTAAAATTGGTTTAAATATGAGAGAAACATAATTAAAAGGCACTTTAGGTGGCTAAAGATCTAACCTCACTTTAGGTGCCATGGCAGCAAAGTACTTGATGTAATCTCTCCCAATATTCTTCAATATACTGTCAAGAAGGTATAATAATGGCAACTTTTGATCACTGGGACCTAAACACAAATTTCCAAGCCAGGAACAATTTCATCAAAAGAAGCTCTTCATGAAGCTAATATAGGCATTTTCTGGACAATGAATATAAACGTGAGATATATCATGAAGAATGACACAAGTAGTCGCATTTCAAGCTTGAGATAGTACAGTAGCCACAATACATAATCAAAACGCAGTATACCATCCAAAACCTCCACTTCCACAAACTATAACCAACACGCAAAAGGCCACCACCTCTCTTCTTCTCTATATCCCAACCCATGATATTCCATTAACTTTGTGTATTCGAGAACAATGCAAGTATGATGAAACACAAAAATCCATCACTGAAATCAGTAATGTGGAAAAGGAAAGTGGGGAAATCTTACTGATCCTTGAGCGAGAAGGGCTTGATTTTGTGTTGCTTACGGTCGACGATCTGGAAGATTGAACTTGAAATCGAACGAAGAGGATTGAAGTCGACCGATTGAAGTCTGAAGAGGAGTGAAGTCGATCGATTGAAGCCTGAAGAGGATTGAAGTCGATCGATGAAGCCTGAAGAGGATGATTCGATCGCTTGAAGTTGAAGAAAACGAGAAGAGTCGATTGATCGATTAAGTCTGGAACTTTGGATGAAGAAACGCTAGAAACGTCGGATTTGGATTGATACAATTTGAAGTCTGGATCACGCTTTAGAATCCTTCCGGATTTGGATTTCAAATTCAGGCCCAATGCCAAGGATTTCCAAATCCATCATATGAGGGATTTTAAAATGGTCAACGGATTTGAAATCCGATCAACGAAATCATTTACTGCAAACCAAACGCAGGATTGGAATGAATTTGAAATCCAAATCCATTCCAATCCCGCAAACCAAACGCGCCCTAAGAGTTCAAATCCAAACATTTCTATTAAACTCAACCATTTTTAACACAATATAACATAAAAAAATTGTAGTAATAATAAACAATAATAATATTAATAAAGCCATGTCAACATTATTTTTATTTGGATATTCCGGAGTTTCATTCCAATTCGGATCCGATTGGTTGGTTATTATCTTTGCGGTTGAAGAAAGTGGAATCCACTCGTTTAGAGGCGGTCATTCTAACGGTTTTATGGGTTATTTGGTCTTACCGGAATGAGAGACTCTTTTTAGGCTTCCTAAGCCTAAGAAACCGACATTGTAGGATAACATTATGACTCATTCGGTTTTTTGGATAACAAATACCCATTCGTTCTTTTTGGGGTACAAATAAGTGTAGTAAGTTTAACATTAATTGGGTGGGTGGGTTCGTTCTTTATGTAATTTGTTTTTTCTAGCATTTTGCTAGTTTTTTTATAATAAAATCTCTGCCATAAAAAACATTATTTTTATTAAACATTCACACATCATTAATATTACTAGGCATATACCCGCGCGATGCAGCAGAATGTAAGTAAAAAACGAACAATTAATACTACTTCCTTATATACATGTCATCAACAATCAACCATGACCTAAGAATCACAACTTATGAACCTAAACCCATAAAGATATTCAATAATTAGTTTATATTACAATTATTGACGAAAAAAATTATAATGATATAATTTAAAATAAGAATGAAACGTATTTTACGATTATGTATTTTTAACGTGCTAACGGTGGAAAAAAAATAAAACGTATGGATAGAAAACAAATTATTTCGTAGATATTAATGATATTTAATAGTACGGTTAAATTAAAAAAATATTCAATACTGAGCTCGTTTTGTAGATATTGACGAGACGATTATAATGGTATAATTTGTAAAAAAATGAACGCATTTTTTCATTGCATTTTTGTTAATATATGATTATTTGTGTTAATATGATAATAGTGTAAAATGAAAAATGAAAAAGTAAGGGATATAAAGTAAACTAAATAAATAATTGTAAGGGTAATAAATGTAACATTGTAAGAGTGGTAAATGTAATTGTACAAAAAATTGTTTTTTTCATTATATAGTATAGATAACGATATAGATAACGGTTTCCTATTGTTCACGTAAGCATATCTTTTTTAGTTTATAAAGTTTATTATTGACTCCTAAATACATCAGTATGTTTTCCAAAGTAGAAATTGAATCAAAGTGTATTTTTTAATATATAAATTAAAACAAATTATTTTACTTTTTTATGCAATTTACCTTTAAGATTTTTATTAGTACTAGAAGTGTACTCGCGCAATGCAGCGATATATATCACGATTTTAATGTTTCATTTTATTTTTTGTTTTTTTTATCGATTTACAGTACGATTTTGGATGATTTTGAGAAAGTGATAATGTTTTTTATAATTTTTTTAATTTAGGCTTATAATATAATGTTTTTTATATAAAAAAATTAAGTATTTTGTCAGAATTCAATGATTATCTTATATATTTTAATGACATCTATAAAAATAACCAATTACATATTTAATAATATAATTAAAACAAATTTATATTAATATAATATATTAATTAATAATGACTAGAAGCGTACTCGCGCAATGCAACGAGATACATCATGATTTTAATGTTTATTTTTATTTTTTGTTTTTTATTGATTTACAGTATGATTTTGGATGGTTTTTATTGAGTGATAATGGTTTTTTTTTATATATAAATTTGTTTTATTTAGGCTTAACAATATAATGTTTTTTATATAAAAAAAATTAAGTAGTTTGTTAAAATTCATTAATTATCTTATATATTTTAAATTTTTTATATTTAAATTGAGATGTTTATCCTGTTTTGATTATGTTTATCAAAATTCAAATTTCATAATTTTAGGATTTGGGGATTAGAGATAAGGATTTTGGGGGATAATAATGAAATTTATTAATTATGGTTAAAAGCATTTAAAAGTAGTACATATTGCTTAATTAATTGTTTTTTAAGAGATTTAAATAGATTAACATTAAATAATAGTACATAATGCTTAATATTTTAATATTTATTTTTATTTTTTGTTTTTTATTGATTTACAGTACGATTTTGGATAGTTTTTATTGAGTGATAATGATTTTTTATATATAAATTTGTTTAATTTAAGCTTAACAATATAATGTTTTTTATATAAAAAAAATTAAATAGTTTGTTAAAATTCATTAATTATCTTATATATTTTAAATTTTTTATATTTAAATTGAGATGTTTATCCTGTTTTGATTATGTTTATCGGAATTCAAATTTCATAATTTTAGGGTTTGGGGATTAGAGATAAGGATTTTGGGGGATAAGAATGAAATATATTAATTAGGGTTAAAAGCTTTACAGGTAGTACATTGGGCTTTAGTAGTTATTTTTAAGAGATTTTAAGTAGATAACTTTAAATGATAGTACATAAAGCTTAGTGAGTTGTAATTAAGAGTTTTTTATGTCATCTTTATAATATAGTATAGATTATCAACTTAATCAACCCCAATTTTTAATTAAAAAATAATTTACACCACCTTACTCTATAATCCAATTCAACTTTTTTTTATCGATCTAAACAGCCTAGACTATTTTTATTATTATAGAAGGTATCTATGTAATATTTTACTATTTATGAAAGTTACCATGCATTACTGTGATAATCAATTTTATATAAAAATATTAAGGGTGACTATTTTGTATCAACCAAGTCAGTTAATATATATATCAATATTAAATTGTTAATGGGCAAATTGCATAGAAATGTAACGTATTTTATTTTAATTCCTATTTTATGTAACGTACTTTTAAAACATATATTTTGGTACTTGAGATGGAAACTTTCAAACATTTAAGTACCTGAGTTACATATTTAACCATTAACAGGTTACCATGTCGACATGGCAAATGAGGTGACATACAAGTCAGATATTATTCGCTAACATGGCAAATGAGGTGGATTTTTTAATCATATTTTTATATTTATTTACTATGAAAAGATAAAATGTACTTTATAATACAATATGATAACTTTTTTACATTAGTACTATTATTAATATTTAATTTTATGTTATGATTGATCACGTGAATCGATGAATGTGATGTTTCTGAGATTTTCATCCCAACACCACCAGATGTTCAAATTTTTGTTTCTCCTCTATCAATGAAGCCCCAAAGTGAAACACTTCACCTTCCATCGATGAGACCTCGTTGTGGTTAACAGTCCATTTCCACCTTTCCCCTCGTTGCTCCGATGACCCCCCCCCCCCATCTGCTACGATGAAACCCCGTCCATTTCCACCTTCCCCACATCGCTCTAACAAAATCCTTCCTCCCTCCCTATCTGCTCCGGTGAAACCCCATATCTGTTTCCTGAAAAGAAGTGAGTGGTTGCATCGTTCTTTTGCAGATGGTTTGTTTACGATATGGAGTTCGATCGTGCAAGGAGATGTCGTAAGAGATGTTGTGTCGCTGGAGATGGTTTATTTATAATTCGGAGTCGACATCCTCCAATTGTGGGAGACTCGACCTCATCCAGATCTGTTACCTCACCACCTTACTCACTCAGATCTGAGATCTGTTTCCTCACCACCATTCTCACCCAGATATGAGAAACCTTTTCATCTCACCTATATCTCATCATGTTTTGTTTTGATTTGATTTATGCTTTTTATTTAGGGTTCGTATGATAAATTTTCTAGAATAAAATTACAAATTGTTGTGATATTTTGTTGATGTTCTTCATTGTTCTTGATGTTCTTCATTATTTATTTGGTGAATGTGAACATTTAATAATAAAACCAAAAATTCCAACCATTTGCCATATCATCATATAATACTTACTTGTATGCCACCTCATCTGCCATGTCAACATGGTAACCTGTTAATGGTTAAATATGTAACTTGGGTACTTAAATGTTTGAAAGTTTCCATCTCAGGTACCAAAATGAATGTTTTGAAAGTACGTTACCCAAAATAGGAATTAGAATAAAGTATGTTACATTTATATGCAATTTGCCCATTGTTAATATATTTTCTACAGGGAATTTAATTAAAATACCCGTATTTCAAAATGAACTTGCCAAAATGTCCAAAATCTCTCAAAGTTTGCTGAAATACCCATTTTCCCTGGGATTTTACATTTTGCATTTTCCCTGGGATTTCACATTTCGCAGGGATGCCAATATTTTGGGTCGGGATTTCACATTTCGCGGGGTTACCTCGCGATTTATGGAATTTTCGCGGGGTTGGGGGCCGGGAAAACCATCTTAAGCCCACAATTGTAAAATGAACGGTGAGATCGATGTTAAATTTAGGTTAAATTTATTACCCAACTAGCGTCAAGAAACTTGTTTTTCAGTATGTGGCCCAAAGTCCTTTTGTTGACCTGTCGGTGGCTGGCATTCAGTTGTGTCATCGAACAAGTGTGTACGTCGTGCAACTTTGTAACAGAAAACAACCCTCCTTTAGGGCCACAGATTTCGCCGACATACACCATTCACAATTTTGTTGGTCACAGACAGCCTCGTATCTGCTTTTGTCGGATTTCTTTGCTCTAAACACGAAACCCTCTTCCAAGAACTTAATTCCGAGTTGTATGGTGATTTCCTCCTTCGTATCAAATAACTGACCTTCATGTATATTTGTACTACGATTGTAAGGTGCGGGTTGGTAGACTGGTATATAGGTCTCCGGGTTTGGAAGGGAATGATGCATATAAAAATAATCATTTAACTCACCAAATGATTTATTACTAGGGGTATATGTTTCTTCTTCGTCCTCATCATTATCGGTATTTAATCTGTCCAGATCAGATATACCCATTGTGAAAACATGGGTTTCGTCATCAGCAACTCCAGCAAACCATCCTTCTTCTTTTTCTTCTAGTTGCGTCTCCAGAACAACATCGGGATAAGACTCGTTAGGACGATATGCATGATTAGAATAAAGCATGGTGTCGTAGGATGCCTGAAATTGAGAATCAGACTCTAGTTGACTACTACCGACATGGATTTCGTCATCACCTTCCTCATCACCTCCGTCATCATCTTCGTCATCACATTCGTTGCACATCAATGGTGCGACATACACAAAAAGTTCTGGAGGTATTTCTGAATCGGCTGCAACTTGCATAAAACCAAGGATTAGCTCCATCAGTGAGCGGTCTTCACGTCTGAACACCAACTTGCAAACAGCAGAATCTTCGATTCCACATTTTCCCATGACGCAATCAATAAACCTCTTATATGAAACGATTACTGGAATATATACACCACGCCTTTTGTAGTCAATAAAATTCCGCTCATTGTTGTTTTGCACCCATTGACCATCGTAACATAAATAGAGCCTAACTTTTTCAACATGTGAACTCATTTTTTCAGTAGTATGAAAAATGAAGCAATTCAAATGATGAAAAAGAGAGCAAGAAAGAACAATGGAATGGATGTGATGAACGCATTTTCCTTACATCTTACTGATCTTTATAGACAAAATTGAATGGAGAAAATGAATGTGAACCACAAATTCAATGACAATAGTACAATTATTGTATAACAATCAAACAAAAGTGTGGAAAAAAAAGTAAAATCATGCAAAAAAAACATGTGAAAACACATTTGAAATCACATGAAATCATAGACCCTGAAACCATAATTTCTCAAACCCTATTTAATTCACGGCCCAAACCCGTGATTACACCAAAATCACGGCCTAACCCCACGAAAATTCCATAAATTGCGGGGTAACCCCACGATTCTAAAAAAATTTGATAACCCCGCAAAATGTGAAATCCCGACCCAAAATCCCGACGAAAATGGGTATTTCGGCAAACTTTGAGAGATTTTGGGCATTTGGTAAATTTATTTTGAAATACGAGTATTTTAATTAAATACCCTTTTGTACCAACAACTAAATTGTTACCAATTACGATTGGCTAATAGTATCATACTAAATATTCAAACTCAATTAGTACACATTATTGGAAGTCACATAATACGATATTATTGTAGTACACCTTTATTTAATTATTTATTAATTTAGTTAATTAATTATAAACATATTTCTTGATTTTTTAAGTTTTGTATTACCAACTTTTTTTTGTTTGACTATTTGAATGTTTGTAAATTTATTTCTTGCTATTAAAAACTCTTTAACATAATGTGTTCCTTGTATATTCTCGCACTCAAAATGTCATTCAAAACTTGACACAATGACAAGTCTTCATTTGTGTGCATCAAGCTGGTATCAAATATAGTTTTTTTTGAAGTATATAATATTTATATACGACAAATAAATTCATACACCCTCCTCAAATTTGGTGAGGTTTGAACCCCTGACCTTTTAGGAGACCAGAGGCTCCGATTCCACTAGGCCAAAGCAGGGTCGTCCCAGGGGGAGGGAGGGTCGGGCGTACGTCCAAGGCCCAAAGGAAATAGGGTCCCAAAACTTTTAATTATATGCTATATATATAGTAGTAGTTAAAAAAATGTAAATAATAAATTTAGTATATAATAGGTCCCAAAAAAAGTAACATTATATTAAGGGCATAAACATGTATTAATTAATTACATTCGACAATAAAATCTGTTAAAAGTTAATTGGTCTTCCATTTTATAGTATGACTTATTATTTCTCTAATTTTTTTATCTAGTACTAATATCTATAAACTATTTTTGTCTAAAAACCTTGATATATACGTTATTACTCATTTTCCACATACTCTTTTGATTATTGCATATGCATGAATTTTATTTTTGTGTAAGAATATAATAGGTTTCTTGTTATTAACTAAGAAAAATCATACATTTTAAAAAAATTAATTACCAACTATACGATACGACCAAACTTATATTTATATTTAGGATTTCAAGACTATCTTCTTCTTCTTTTTTTTCCATACATTATTACTATTTATTACCTAATATTGAGTGCATGAATCTTAAGTGCTCTCTTATCTCTAAAATAAGAATAAGATCTCAAACAATAACCAACATGGACTTTTGATTCTAAGATTGATAGTTCTTAAAAAAGTTTGTTTCAACTCTAAATGTTTAAGGTATGTGAAAACTCAATCGATTTATATTGATTTACTTGAGTGTTACTCAAGGTTCAAAATAGCGTGAGGCGTGGCGTGCCGGCGAGGTCAAGCCTCAAGCCTTACGAGATATGGCGAGGACACGGCATTTTTCAAGGCGTGAACTAAGGCGGCAAATTAATAATATTATTAATTTATTGTATGTGTATAAATATATGTTTTATTTTTTTATTCAATGAATACAATTATATCCAATAATTTAAATTCATATATATCTATACTATATTATAAAGATGGCATAAAAAACTCTTAAAAACAACTGTTAAAGCTTAATGTACCGCTATTTAATGTTAATTACTTAAAACTTAAATAAAGAATGAAAACTAAATCTCTTGCTATTTAATCATTATCTCTAACAATTTTAAACCCCTAAAATCACTCATCATTTCAACTTCCTAAAAAATCAAAATTTAAATATAGAATATTAACTAACTGATAAACATAATCAAAACGGGATAAACATCTTAATTTAAATATAAAGAATTTAAAATATATTACTTTTTATATATAAAACATTTTAATCATTATCTCTAACAATTTTAACTCTCTAAAATCACTCATCATTTCAACTTCCCAAAAAACCAAATTTTAAATATAGAATTTAACTAACTGATAAACATAATCAAAACGGGATAAACATCTTAATTTAAATATAAATAAATTTAAAATATACAAGATAATCATTTAATTCTATCTATATTTATATTTATACTATATTATAAAGATGACATAAAAAACTCTTTTAAAACTTAAATAAAGAAAGAAAACTAAATCTCCTACTATTTAATCATTATCTCTAACAATTTTAACTCCCTAAAATCACCCATCATTTCAACTTCCTAAAAAATCAAATTTTAAATATAGAATATTAACTTGGATAAACATAATCAAAACGGGATAAACATTTTAATTTAAAATATATAAGATAATCATTTAATTCTAACAAAATACTTATTTTTATATATATAAAACATTATATTATTAATCCTAAATTAAACAAATTTATAAAAAAAATGTTATCACTTTCTTAAAACCATCCAAAACCGTACTGTAAATCGACAAAAAAACAAAAAATAAAAGAAAATATTAAAATCGTGATGTATCTCGCTGCATTGCGCGAGTACGCTTCTAGTATATATATATGTATGTATTGATATCATATAAAGTCTAAATAATTTCTAAAAAGTCTAGAAAATAACAGGTGAATTCAATTCTAATTTCTAAAAGGTCTAAATAAAGTCAACTTAATTTAAGTTTTAACTTTTAACTTTTCATCCCTTAAGTTTTTATTTTTATCTTTAACCAATTTAAATTTTAAAACTTAAAAAAGTTACAAATTGTAAAAAAAAAAAAAAAAAAAGCGACGCCTTACAAAAAACGGACGCCATGACGCGATATGGCGCCTTGAGCCGCCATGGCGTGAGCCACGCCTTAACAAAACGTTATGGCTCATATCGTAACGGTGGAGACGCGTCTCACGCCATATCGCGCCATGACGCGCCTTTTTGAACCCTGGTGTTACTCTGAATGGTCAAGATAGTAACCTCAAATGATTTCATTTGATGGTGGAACGAATTGACAATACTATGTAAAAATGATATGATAAATAATATTAATTTAGAAATAATTATTGATTGATCATGACTAGGAATATCGGGAAAAACGGTTTTATATACATTAGTATTTCTTGAATTCAATGTTATCTTGGATGATATAAAGAATATATTGAAAAAAATTTCGTAGTTATCGAGGGCTTATTTTTACATTTCGTCAAATACCTATAAAATATCATAAACGGGTCTGGACCAAAGACCCTTTAGTGGTACCAAATATAGTTGGTTAACATGTAATATAAAATTTTATATACCAATTATAACTGGACATGAGTATTAGTAAAAGAAAACTTAATACCATACTAAATCTATTCCTAAAAATATGACAATATTGGGATTAAAAATTTGATGTTATTTTTAATTGTAATATTTAATTTATAATAAATTAAGTTTTAATGGAAATAAAAATAAAACACATGACCCAAATGGTTTGAACATGTGTTGAAGTTATTTGTTGTGAATTGTGATCACATCAAAGTTATCTCTTTTTATTTTTTATAATTTATTTGTCATATATATAATAGATTGCTTTTATTTTCCTTTTGTTGACAATGGTATTCGGACGAGTTTATGCGTATCTCTACTAATCCTAGAGTGATCTTGAAAAGCAGTCAGAAAAATCCAGTGGTTTTGCATGACTCGAACCATTGACCTCTAAAAATGATCCCCAAAACCTAGGCTTAATTCGGTCGAGTTAATTCAATATCATCACCAAACATAGTTTAAAAAAAAAAACCATGCTCGAATAGTAGCTCTTGTTCTTGGGTAATTATATATTTTCTGTTACAGTTCAGAACTCCCATGACTAAACTAATCTAATAGAAAATCAAGGGGCTTGAAAGCTTACCATTGTTACCCCTTCTAATTTTGTATGATCTTTTGGACATTAATTGATCAAAAATATTTTTTAGCATACTCATAAATAATAACAATTTGTAGATTCATAATAATAAATTTTATTTTATAGGATTATGGATTTTCGAGTGATTGTTGGTGGAGAATTGTTAACTAACGTTCCATATTTGAAATACAGTACAGTTACATTTGTGAATTGATGTATATTATTGAGCAAAAAAATGCTAGATTAAGTGGTCGTTTACCAAATTCTTACCGGTTATATGTTTATCGGCAAGAGAAATTACCTTCACTTACTTTATCATGTAACATTTTTGACCATCAAAATGGATTGTTGGTAAGAGTCTTAAACCTGCTAAGCACTTACCTGGTAAGAGTCTCTTTCCTCACTTATGGGATACGACTCTCGATCCTTGTTATGTCTTTTACCGGGTAAGATTATTGGTTATTCTCATATAAGTTCTTACCTCGTAAGCATTTAGTAAACAACTCCTAAGACGATTTATCATCTAAATATAGTAACATGTTAACAAGAAACACCACAACCAAATCCATATTTACAAGGTACAATAAATAACATCTAACCAACTATTCAATAGGCTTATTGCACATGTAATCATAATTTATTACTTGGTTCTCACCAACATGTTTCGAAAAGAATTTTTCATATTTATTATTTTTTGCAATGAATGTGCTTACTTTTTGTTTCCCCGCCTTGCGAAAATCCACTCGGACACCATCGTTTCGTCTTTTGTCGTTGGTGCATTCATATCAACTTCTTGTCCATGTAAGGGGAACATATCCGGTCCTAACCTTCGAGTCTATTTTCTTCAAATTCTTGTCCATATAAGGGAAACACCACAACCAAATCCATTTACATGGTACAATAAAGATGATGAATTCGAATCTACTTTGGGAGTTTCGTAGCCTGAGACTACTGTTGAGATACTTCCTCCTCAAGGCATTAGAAATAAAGTTTATGGCATCAGAAAAAGGTTGTTTGGTGCCAGAGAGAAAGCTATTAAGAAGAATGCTCGTCTGAAAAGGGTTTGTAAAGGTTGTGGTGAACTTGCTAACCATGACATTCACAATTTTCCTCTCAATAAAGCCAAATCTAAGTAGTCTGTTTGTATATGGTATGGACGACGTGTGATGTTTGGTTTCGTATAACTTGCTTTTTTAATAAATAGATGTTAGTTTATGTATTATTAGTTGTTCTATTTTTAGACATGCAATAATAATTTTTTTAAATATCATTATTATACGTTTATATATGTATCAATACTTCTATTGAATGATATATTTATGGAGTATTCATGATAGATGTGTGTATCATATAACTTGCACTAAAAAATTTATAGTCTTCATACATTCCTTCAACAGTACCGAGTACAACATCACTGTCATACAATAGAAAGGTGGCTTTCTGACACCGCAGTAAAACTATAGGTCGTCTAAAGCGAGTAATAAACAAAATAAAATAAAATATAAAAGTCATGTCATATTAAATATTTTATAAATTGAAGCAACAAAAATGTTTAAAATGACAAAGTGAGAAGAATGTTTTTGATCGGCAAATTCTGAAATGTCAAAGAGGCCTTCAATGACCCCAATTTTATGGATGAAATTCTAAGTATTTTTTGATAAATAGTCTTTTTTTGTATTTTGAAAGAAATTAGATAGGATTATTTTAGAGCCCTGTTCAAAAACCCACATTTAACATGCTAATAGACGGTCCTGCTTTCTGAATATATATATATATATATATATATATATATATATATATACTAGCAGTATGCATGTGCAATGCACCGGGTGAGCAAGGCGTGAAAGTTATTGTGAATGGATAATTAAAAGCCCGTAGATTATAACTCAGTTGGTAAGGACGGACGTCAGTTACCTTATCAATGAGTAAGGCAAGGACCGAAAATCTTACCCGATAAAAGACGTATATAACAATGAGCTAAAATTACTCGGTATCTTACCAGGTAGAAGACGATTACCACAATGCATATTGATATTGTAAGTGCTTACCCGATAAGAATTTAATTGGTTAACGACCCCTAAATATAGTGGGAAGATAAAATTGGAAATTTAAAGGAATGTTCATATTAGGAATTATCAAAAAATCTATGAAAAATATAGTTGTTGCTCGTACAGTACAAGTCAAAAAGTTAGTAACTTGGGATACCCCCCTAATGAGGCTTGTTTAAGTTGAAATACCCCTATTTTGATGGACTATTGTTATAAAGTAAGGGGCTGTTTACTAAATGCTTACCCCGGTAAGTGTTTACCGGCTCATTTACCTTACCGGATGAACATCGCAAGGGCCGAGAATCTTACCCGGTTAGAGTGATATAAGGATGGAGAGTCTTACCCGGTAAGCGGAGGTGGCTTACCGGGTAAATTGTTGCATGAGATAGCTTCTTGATGGACTACAATCTTACCCGGTAAAGTAAGTTAGAGTGTCGAATTTTTCCGGATAAGCGTTTGGGTAAACGGCCCCTAAGTTAGAGAATTGATTTTAATCGGTAAGTGCTTACCGAGTAATCATTTGGGTAAACGACCCCTAAGTGCCACTAACATGATCAAGAATCGAAGGTTGGCTTTTTTATGTCCCACTTTCAGATGGTTCTTCATAATTTCACACAAACTAAACCTCGACTTTGTTCAAGAAGTAAAAGTGCAAAGATTCAGGTTCAAATCCATAGTGATTCCTAACTCTGTAGCAATCTGCACCAGGATAATATGTAATCATGTAATCATAAACCAATAAGAACATGTCCTCATTTTGGCTTGAGAAAATGGTAATTGCAAAAAGATTCATGCTCATCGTTATGTGCATGTTTAATTCACTATATGCAAACAATTCTAACAAAGAGGAAAATGGTAAACTTAGTTGTAAACTTGAGTGAAGAAGGGGCTTCCAAAGCTGTAAACATAGCAAAGCCTTTTCTAGTTTACAAATTAATTTTGCAATTAAAACCCCAGCTACATCCTATTACAAAAATAAGAATTTGTCTTTATGTTTGAGTACACTTTTAAAGGAGTCAATGCTACATCCTATTACATTATAAAAAATTACCAACACGACAACAATTTGAATAAACCCCAAACAGCCCCTGTTGGATCAAACATCCATTCTCAAAGAATAAAAACAGAAAAGTACAAGTCTTCGAGCATCATGAACACATCATCAATCCCGAATGAAGGTGCAGCCCCCTGGAAAAACTTGATCACTACAGCAGATATAACAAGATGAAAAGTAGTACGATTGTCAGCATATGATGACCCTTTTTACAATAGAACTGGTTTTTTAATAGAACCGGTCGATTCAATCCGGGTCATAAATTAGCATAAACTCGGTCGCAATTGACCGGGTCTCCTCCCCGGTTCACGATTCAACCCGTTCGACCGGCCGGGTCAACCCGATTTTTAAAACATTGCTAATAGAATAAACGTTATACATGGTAAAATTTGTTTGGTTGATAAAAATATAGAAAATCATGGACAAAGAAGGTATTAAACAATGAAGGAAGGCCAACATCTATTCAGACCTCGTGTAAACAGATCGTTTGAGGTTTCTGCTTCACTGGTAATCCTGCTTTCTCCTGCATGATGCAACAATGAACTATTCTTATGAACAACACATATAAATAGGAGTCTAAGATTCAAATGAAAACTTTGTGTGATTTTTCTTTCTATGTTTTATATATTCCATTTTAATTGGCTAATGCTTTTGGACCTTTCTATGTGTTTAATGATATGCAATCTATGCTTTAGAATGCTAGTTTCAGTTTAGTGGCTTGTAAAGATTGTATCTTTGATTCCAAGAACCTTTAAGTGATAAACTTTTCATCCAATTACAATCCCAACATGTAATTCTATGCTTTAGAATGCTACTTCTAGTAAGTGGCTTGCAAAGATTGTTACTTCCAGCAAGTGGCTTGTGAAGATTGTAAAGAATGCTACTTCCAAAAATCATCAAGTGAAACCCTTTTCAAAATAACCTCCAATTCCAATCCATTTCCATTTCCAATTCTAGACCTGTAATTCTATGCTTTAGAATGCTACTTTCAGTGATTTGCTTATGTGAAATATGTAATTTTACTCTAACAAATAACAGCAACAGCAACAAAATATGAAAGAAATATGTAACAAAAACAGCAACAACAAAGAAACAAAATATGTAATTTACTCTGATAATAGTAACAAACAGCAAAGAAACAACTAATAGGCCACAAATTCAAGATATACTAACAAAATCAGACTTTGGGATCAATTACAAGAGAAATCGAAGTTTGATTTTGAAAAAATTAACTGATTGTGAAATATGTAAACATACCTGATCGAAGCAGAACCGATTGAGAAATTGAAGACAATTGAAGAAATGGAAACGTACCAAATCGAAGCAGAACCCTAGAACCATGGATGGTGATTGGCGATTGAAGCATAACTGATTGACTGAAGAACCGAGTAGCAGGAAAAATCGTATATTTAAGCCCATGCTATGAGAAAGAAGCGTCGTTTATCCAACAGTTACCGGTAAGCACTTACCTGTAACAGTCAACACTTTCAGTTAACTTATTGGGTAAGATTTTAATATATTAAAATGCCATCATATTGAACATTTTACGTCGGCGATTTTGCAATGTTTTTCAATTGTTGATTAACAAAATGGGCGAATTTAAGTACAACTCAACTACTATAAGATTAAAAACAGGTCAATCACAATATGCATACTACAACAGTCTAAATTTACCGAATATCCCAAATTGATAAAGTAGTTCCAGTAGTGTCTTCAGAATGACAAAACAAGATTTTTATTTATGCAGGACACATCAAATGAATCGAATGCAAATCACACAAAACTTAACTAACCATGCATATTTTGTAAGGATATTATAGGAATAGGATGCATTCAGCTCAAACTTAAGTAACCATGCATCCATGTCAACTTGGAAGAATAAGATCAAATTACAGGACCTTTAGTTTAACACTAATTAATGGGTGGACCTGCATGCACTCATCTTTTAAGTTCTAAAGATTATTGATAACCATAATCACTTTTTACCAAATTAATGGACCTAGCATGCATACTAAAACCAAATACTATTCTGTTTGAAGATATATATATATATATATATATATATATATTCATGAGCTAGACACTGTAACCTTGAAGGTACTTGCATCATAAAGAATGAAAAACGATCGTTATAGCTTAACGTGCATATTATATATGAAATAATCCACACACACTAATTAGCCAAAACTCAAGCTAAAAAACACTTGCTAATATCCGTCATGAAGACCTCCAAATTTCTCCTGTCCAGCGATATCCTAGAAGTAAAATCGAATCTTTCCACAGTTGGTAAAGAAATCCAACGGGTGAACTTCAACACCAATGGTTGCTACACATTAACAAACAGAAGATCATCATTTTATCCAAGTCAATAAACCAAAATATTAGAAGATAAGATATACAAAATGAAAAGATAATTAACTTATATGATTCCTTACGTTCATATTTAATTCTTCTCGAATTCTCTGGTCAATTGTCTCTTCACAAAAGTAGTTTTCCCTAAAAAAAACTCAAACATCAAACAAAGATTCAAGATCATGTGTCACAAGATAAGATCAACTAAGAAACCTATGAAGCCCATATCATTAAACATGTTTAAGCTACTACCCAGAACCCTTTATTAGATTGACAAACAAAAAAACACCCATAAACACACACTAATAAGTAACACTTCCTATTCCTATTACTAAGGAGTTTATTTTCAATAAACTAATAGTAACTCCAGTGGACTAACCATTTTCAACTTTGGGAACAAATATCTAGCATTGGTAGTTCAATCATAGTAGATGGCTCCTTAAGTCGTTATTACAACAAATTAACCACCAAATCAACAAAAAATACCAAAAAATTATAGTTTGGACACTTAAGCAATTTTGTAAATTTGTTCATTCTTCTAAAATGATATCTGGTTTATTCCAAAATTTTGTAAGAGCTATAGTTGGTATCTATCAAAAGCCCTAATCAAATTGTTCTAAAGTCGATCAATCTTCTTATGTCATCATATATTCATATTCATGTATAAAATGTGTATATAATATAATCACAGTAAATCACTCAGCAGAGCTAAAAACTATATAAACCCTAACCCCCCAACAGGAAGTAAAGACCGTATTAAGATCCCATAACCTTTTTATTCCTCAACATCAAAATCACGAATTAATTATCTTCCAATTCAAATTATTACGATATTAACTTTCAGGTTACGATATTAACTTTCAGGCAACACGTACCAACAATAACAAGTAAATATAAAAACTAATTTAAAACTTTTACCAATTCCACCATCGCCGACAACTACAAGCTTGAAACTTGGGTAATCAACAGTTGGTTGATTCGACAAAGCCTAAAAAGAACCATTAAATCAAAACATAATCACAAGGTTTTGAATGAACCAAACACAAATTCACCAGATCTCATCAACAAAACACGAAATCAAAAGAAAAAGATCGATTATAACAATGGAAAGTTGCAGATCTATGGATAAAGAGCACATACCATATTGAAAAAGATGTGTGTTATTAGAGAAACAAGAGAAACAAAGATAAAACCAATCTTCCTACAAGACGGAGAAGACAAGAAGATGGAAGACCAAATCAGAGATTCAATAGACAGATATGAGAGAAGCGATGAGAGTCCTGTAAATTATTGCATCTTGGACTACGAATCATTGCCTTGGAGGGTGGAACCGAGAGGTTGGAAAAACAAATAATGAATGAAGGCATGAGAGTTATTGGGGATATAAACCCTAGTTTAGCATTAGCAACTGGTACATCATGCTTATAATATTGTAATTTAAGAGGTTGTGCATAAAAGAATAGTACATTATGTTTAAAAACTTGTTTTTAAGAGTTTTTTATGTCATCTTTATAATATAGTATATATATATATATATATATATATATATATATATATATATATATATATATATATATATATATATATATATATATATATGGGTTGTTTAATTTGTAACACACGTAAATCTTACAACTCATGCAACACACATCTTAACCGTTGGATTCATGATCGACGGTTACAATAGATATGAGGCACAATATTTTCAATTAAAAAAACAAAAACATAAAAATAAAATAACCGCTTATCACTAATCCAACGGTTAAGATGTAGATTTCATGGGTTGTTAGATTTACATTGATTGTAAATTATATACACACAGACACACACACACACAGAGAGAGAGAGAGAGAGAGGGTTGAGTTATTTTGTTAACCCAAATTTTTGTACTAACCTTATTAACCAATTTATAACCCTTGATCTTAGAATGAATGACCTAGATTAATCAAAGTTAATTAAATTAATTTTAAAAAGGTGAAAGAAGTAATTAATATATTGAACAATGGTGTTTGAGGGTATTTGGGGAAGAAAAATATCTTTTTCAATTTGTAACCCCCGCGTATTAATTAACCCAAATTCGAAACCGACGTGTTTGTTAATCGAAACCAAAGGAAATTATGACAAGAATGAACATGCAATATGAAAAAAAATATAGTTAACACATATAACGGTCAATCACTATTGACTGTTATTCATGGATAACTATATGAACAATTATGAACCATGATACTAAAATTTGCATGAACATGAGCACTACAGATTGCATATTCTTTTGATTCAATCATGAAACCGTACGAACCAAGAACAATAATGGTCATATGAAAACTCCAGATTATATGAATCATGGTGAATATATTGGACTATATTTATGAACATGAACGAACACTACCTATTAGTGTTCATGGCATAGGCTATCACATGCTAACATCCCTTACTAAGAAATCATGGCATAAGATAAACATGTTAATATCTGTTACTAAAAAACACGAATGTGTTCATGGTTGTCATGCACACAAGAAACCCAAGATTTACTCGTGATCCGAATGTGTTCAATAATTATTCATGATTTATATGTGTTCATATTTTAATACAAAAATTATGTTCATTAATGTTCATGATTCGGATGAACATTCCATAAACAACTACATAAACAAAAGTCCAGTTTCATGTTTATTGTGCATACATGTTCATTAAGGCTAACATCCCTTACTAAGAAATCATGGCATAGGATAAACATGAACCTAACTATGAAATCAAAATCTTCCTCACACATACAAAAAGTTGATCCATACAATCATTTCGATTGGATTCGACGTTTTCAACTCCTTTGATGGGACTTTCCGTATCAACGACATTGTTGAACGCGTCTTATCATCTTCATCCATCGTTGTTATCATTATCGAACGACCCTCTATATCGACTCCACGAAATTCATCGTTAAAATCCCTCAGATTCGTAACAATGTTCGTCAAATCTTCTTGGGTATGTTCATGCTCAACACCGATTTTACCAAACATTAATTCTTGTTTGTCATGTAAACCTATTTCATCAATCCTTGTTGGTAAATTTTGAAAAATTCAAACATGTATCTTAACTCATTTTTAAAATTTAAAAATATGGCTAAAATTAGAGATTATAGAATTGTAACTCCTAATTAAATGAATGTTATAATTAACAAAATAAAAAATCCCAATAATGCCCTCATATATTTATTAGACTTATATATTAAACCAAAACTCGACATGGCTTCCTATTGGTTGAAGAGGGTTAACATAGTTAATATGAATAGGATGGTTAACAAAATAACTTCCCTATATCTGCTCTTGTAGATGTGCTTTGATGCCGGTGTAATCATACATGAGTATTTGTGTAATCATATATGATTACATTATTTGTGAAGTTGTACTCATAGATGATTATATTGTTATTGCTAAGATATGTTTCAATAACCGTACATGATTAAATACATAATGCACAAGCTTAATCGTATATGACAAAAGAAATCCTAAATGGTGTACATTGACAACTCATAACCGCTTAATCATATATGATTGGACATAGACATAAGTATAATCATATATGATCTTGATACGCTTAATCCTCATCTTGATCCTTCCTCACCACATATATGATCACAAATATAAAAGAAAAACTCATATATGTAACAACAGAATGTGTTGTGAAATTCATAGTAAGTGCAATAATTAAAGGGTGCCTTTAATTCAGAAATAAAACCCATACTATTCAATTGTAGTTGCAATATTAGAAATAACCTAACATATAGTTCCAAAATACTCCTTTTATAATGTTTCAAAAACAACCAAGTCTAATCATTCTTTATGTTCTTTCAAATCGCCAGTCTTACATGCCTTGTTTTCTTTGCGCCATCCACCATGTCTCTTATATTTCTGGAATCCAATTTCACAAACTTTGTTGCTTGCTCATTCACCCTTGATCCTCATTTTGGGCCACCAACAACATTTTTGTCAAATACTTGCATGTGAAGTACAAGAGCTGAGCATATTGTGCAGTTGAGTCATTTAAAACCCGGTATTAAAGCGATTACCGCATGACGTATCCCACTCCCACTGTCGAATTCATTATCTAGCGTTGTCCACCTCAAAACCGATACCTGTTCGTAACCAATTTGCCGATACTGTCGGTGGTGTTTAACAGTCTTTATGTAGTCTTGTAGAGTTGTTTGCTGAATGGAGAGTATGAAGATTGTCACTATTCATCCGAAATAATAAATATTATTAACACATTACATCAGTAAATAGGTTTTAATAGTTTAGAGGTTGGAATGGTAAATCCCCATACTTGTCTGAAATTGCTTTATTAGATGCACTATTGTCCAAGATAACAAAACTTGGATTCTAAGCTCAACACAATCAAGTAGAAATGTGATCTCTTTGAACAGAACAAGGCCATTGTTATATAGATTCGATTGTGTTACATATAATCACAAACAATAACTTTATAATATCACATATGTATACTTCATAATATCACATACGATTACTTGCAAATAGCAAATATGATTACTTGAAATTGTCACATACCAAACATGATTAACTTCCATAACTAATAACATATGACTTCTTGCTAATGTCACATATGATTACTTGCTAATATAAAGAATGGTTACTTGATAAAATCACATATGATTACATGTTCATATAACATATGCTTACTTGCTAATATCCAAAATGGTTACTTGCAAAAATCACATATGATTACATGTTCATATAACATATATGCTTATTTGATAATGTCACACATTTTGACGTGCCAAATGCCAAAATATGAAACATGATTACTAAGTATCAAAACCAAGAAACATAAACAGAGGTGCCTTAAAAAGTTTGTGCAAAATATGTATACCCATATGTACCATTTATATAGGACGCTTACCATGTTGGCAGTTTTCAATTTTCAGTTTTCAGGGATAACAATAAACTGTCATGCATCATATATGCTTCTAGTCGATCCTCAAATTTACTATACATGGATTCATATTCCATCTTCGGCAGAAGCATAAACTCATTCTGCCAAAATAACAACAAAGTTTTTTAGGATGGTACAGTTTTGTGATTCCCATTATCGTTTTATTGTTATACTAATTCTTGTATACTAGAAATAAACATTTTAGGCTATGTATGGAGATCAAGAAATAAATGTTATAGTGTTGATGTGCTACAAAACAACTATATGGTGAAGATCTACTCCGAAATTGTTCTTTGTGATTCAAAAGTCTCGCCCAAATATCAATTATTCCATGAAAGATTTGTGTGTCATACGACATGCTCTACAAAAGTTTTCTGTTTGCATGTATTCCTTCAGCATTACCGAATACATCATCATTGTCATACATAAAGTTAGATAGAATGGTGTCTTTCTGAAAGTGATCATATATGCTTACTATCGGCTATAGTATATGTGGTTGTTGCACATGTAATCAAATATGATTGCATTCTTAATCATATATTCTTAATCATATACGCTTATGTGTAATCATATATGATTACACTCTTAATCATATATGCTTACATGCTTAGTTAAATCGTATTCATAGATGATGACATTGTTATCGCTAAAACGTTTTTTAAAGAATTTTCAATAATTTTCAATAATTTTCATAGCTTGCAAAATATGTACTTACGTTTTGTTTCCTTGCATGGCAAAAATCCACTCCGACACCATTGTTTCATCCTTTGTTGTTGTGCATTTACTTCTACCTTTTGGTTCATGGTTCATGTAAGGGGAACATATTTGGACGCCAACTTTCGGCACTCTTCTCCTTTCATTATATTCTTCCCTCTTCTTATGATCGACCATAACAATGCATTTCCCTTTGTTTTGAATCGAAATCTGCATTTGAGGGTCAGTCAACAACGTTCATGCAAATGTTAATGTCACTATTTTTCGGACCCTTTTCTTGGTTGTCCATAATGATGTTTTTGCCTTTGTTGTTTCCTGATATGTGCATCTCCGGAGCTTGGCCAATTACCGCCAATTGCACAATTTTCTTCAAATTTTTGCGTTAACCCAAGACTAAAGCTTGGCATTGAGTCTAATGGTATTGGTGATAGTTTCCTTCTTCCTAAAGCTTGGCATTGAGTCTAATGGTAATGATGATGGTGGAGTTTCCTTTCTTCTTGGATGTTCGTTCCAATATGGCTTCATCAACAACTGGGATTACCTCCGGGTGTTGAAAGTATTGTGTTGGTGTTTCTATTTCTCGATGCTCGTCCACCTTTACATCATATCCAAGTATTAAATGTTCAGATCCATCGTTAGGTTAATCTCCTTGTTGCGGTTGTCCTTGAATTGAGTTACCATCAATACAATTAAATATGGTAAATGGAGCTAATGAAGTTTTTGTAAATTAAATATTAACTTTTTTATTAACCAGTAAGGTAATGAATTCGTTGACAATATCACAATTTTTTGAAATTAATTTTTTTTTTAAACTTTAAAATTTCATTCTCCCTTGATTTCCTTTAAATTTTTTGGTTTCCTCTTTTTATATCCTATATTTAGGGGTGTTCATCGGTTGACATCCAATGGATGTGAGGGGAACCGAACCGATCCAATCATCGATTGGATGTTGGATTTTCCCAACCGATCTGATCCAATCATCCATTGGATGTTGGATTTTTCCAATCCAATGGATGATTGGATCGGTTCGGTTTCATCCAATGGATGTTCTTATTGGATATCCATTGGATCAGACTGGATATCCATTGGATATTCTTATTGGATATCCATTGGATCGGATTGGATCCATCCGACATCCAATGGATGATCAGATCGGATCCATCCAACGTGTTAATTTAATGCAGTGTTCTAATTAATTACTTTTACTTCGTGTTAAAACCAACATAAGTGAGACTAAAAATTCAAAAACCAACACAAAACAAATTTAGATTTAAGCAAATTGCAAAAAAATAATTGGATGATAGTTGGATGGAAAACTGGATGGTAATCGGATGGTTAATTGGATGGGTAATTGGATGTTGGTCGGTTCGGTTCGGTCGGTTTTGGTCGGTTATGGACTGCCATCCAAGAACCGACCGATCCAAATTGGATGTTGAGATTTTCAATCCGATCCGATCCAACTACAATTGGATATCCAATTATGGTCGGTTGGTTCTAATTGGATCGATCGGTTTCTATTGGATCGGTTGAATTTTTGCACACCCCTACCTATATTTACATGCGGCTACATAGAGAAAACCCTAATTCATTTTCCTCTCTTAATTTAAAACTTCAATTCGTCTCTCTTCCCTTTTACTCGTTGGTGCTCCAAGTTTTCACACCGGTGTCACCCCTCTCTTCTCATCGGTGTTGCAGGTTTGTTTTTACTAGTGGCTTGTTTTCAAAACGTTGATCCAAAGATGATTCAACTTTTTCTGTTTTATAGGTTCTTAGATCTATGCTAATTTTTCTTGTCATTCACTATTTATGAAAGCATATATTTGCTCCTAATGTTTTTAAGTTATGTTTATTCTTAAGAAAATTTAATGTATAGTGTTTCTTTGTAGGGATGAAATGATTGCAGATGTTGCTTACGGTAACTCTCAGTTTATTCAAGATATAATGATCAACATTTGATGAAAAGTGCTTATTGGATGTTGTGGAATGCAAAAGGGATTTGTGGACTCATTGGGTGTTGATGTACATAGAATGGATGCTTTCACAATGACCATTCAAGTGGAAATTAGAGTTTGAAGTGTATCTAAAGACGGCTAGATTTTATTTTGGCCAAGTCTAATGATTAGAATTTTGGTTTCACTTTTGTTTCTGCCTTCATTGTAATTATTTGAGACAACATAATTGATTTCTCTACATGTTTAATAAAGTTAATTTAATATGAATCTAATTTTGCTTCTATTCCTTATCTTTTATATTGTCTTTGATTGTATCGTGTTGCATTGTATGGGTATTCAACTATTATAAATAATATGCTTTATACAAATAGGAGAACAAGAAAATGAATTATTATATTTCTAAAAGAAATTTTTTTACCGACGGATAGACATCGGTAACAAGTGTCGTCAGTGACCCGTAGACATTATCTTACCGTTAGTGATCCGTCGGTGAAGTTGGTTTCGGTAAAGTTTTGATTTTTTACAAAAGTTTTGGCTAGCAACCGTGTAAAAAATGTGACATTTTTATACGGTTTTAACAAACAATCGTTTATAAAGTTCCTATTTTTACACGGTTCTGCCTAACAACCGTATAAAATTGGGATTTTTTACACGGTTTGGAACCGTGTAAAAAAGGGTTGGCCTTTTTACATGGTTTTTCCAAGCAACCGTGTAAAAATGTCCTATCTTTTTACACGGTTCGGACTAATAACCGTGTAAAATTGGGTTCTTTTTACACGATTTTGTCACCTTTTTATACAGTTTTGGAACCGTGTAAAAAAGGGACATTTTTACACGGTTCTAAAACCTTTGTAAAAAAGTCTCGTACTTTCTTACACGGTGGGCTTTTACACGGTTCCAAAATCGTGTAAAAAGCCCTTTACAACCGTGTAAAAAGCCCATTTCTGTAGTAGTGTTACTAGAACATTTTAAAAGTTAAGTTTACGTTAAAAGAAAAAAAAGTTGTATTGTAGTGATAATATGCATAGATCTTTCAAATACCAATCTCATTTGTCTAAAATAAAGCAATAATATGAAGTTGGACAAGAATTTGAAGTAAAACGAAAAATAAAACAAAGGATAGAGGTTTTACCGATTGATTTCAACTATCCTTCCGAGACCACCCGATTCCAACAATGAGAGCAGGGATGTTATTTTTTACGAGGTTTGTGTAAAGAAAACAACCCTATACAAACGGAGGGAGTTCCATCATCTTCCATGACATAAATCCGTATTTTGCTATGCCGATCGAAACACTTAAAAAGTAAGTGAATATGAAAGATCGAAAAAAGAACAACCTCGCCGGTACTTTTCACCGGCCCGATTGCAGCTTCCAATCGAGACTTTGCAGAAAGAAGAAGAACGAATTTGGGTAAATTGAATGCTCAAAAATGGTGGGTTTGTGAAACGGAAGATTGAAGGAGAATATGATGGAGATGAGAGTTTGATGGGTGAATTCTTTAGGGTTTAACCAAAATTTTTATTTTGGTTATTTTATGATATTTTGGGCTTGGGCTTGTGGTTCAAAAAGACATCATGCTGACAGCTGGATTGATAATTATATTTCTTGGGTAATATTTTTTGTTAGAGCATTTTAATTTAATTTAAAAAAATGAAAGAATAAAAAATTAAAGATGCATTTGACTTTAATTTTTTTAAGATTTTAATTATATTATTAAAATATTTAATATGTTTAATAAAATATTAATTTTTTATTATAAACATTTAATTTCTAGAATTTTTATTGATGAAAATAATACGAAAAATCATTTTTTTTATAATCAATCGTTTTTATTGAATTCACCAAATTTAAATTTTTTTGGTTTTTTCTTACCTATATCTATATATGCACTATATTATAAAACATCTATAAAAATTTATTAAAAATAATTGTTAAAACTTAATTTACCGCTATTTAATACTAATTACTTAAAACTTAAATAAAGAATGAAAATTTAAAATCTCTTACTATTTAATCATTATCTCTAACAACTTTAACTCCCTAAAATCACTCCTTACTTCCCTAAAATCACTCCCTACATAATTAAATACAGACTAAAAACCAAATTTTAAATATAAAAATTTTAAATTATAATTAATAAATTCTAACAGAATATTTAATGTTTATTTTATAAAAAATCATTATTTTATTAAACCTAAAATAAATCTATACAATATTATAAAGCATCTATAAAAAAACTCTTAAAAACAAATTTTATGGATTAAGTATTGTTTATTGATACACATTACTTAAAATTCAAGATTACAAGTCATGATGCATGAGTACAAATTTCTAAAACTATATGTTTGAATTCATAACTAACCGATACATAATCAAAAGAGGATAAACATCTTAATTTAAATATAAATAATTTAAAATATATAAGATAATTATTGAATTCTAACAAAAATACATTATCACTTTCTCAAAACCATCCAAAATCGTACTATAAATCGACAAAAAAAAAACAAAAAATAAAAGGAAACATTAAAATCGTGATGTATTTCGCTGCATTGCGCAAGTACGCTTCTAGTATTTAATAATACAACATAATCATTTTTTTAGAGATTTTAACATTAATTATATTATTAAAATATTATGTAATTTTATCATTCTAATTAGGTATGTAAATGAACCGAACGAACACGAACAGAGGCTTGTTCATATTTGTTCGTTTAACTTAACCGAACAAAAGAACGAACACGAACGGTAAACGAACGGAATTTTTTGTGTTCATGTTCCTTCGTTAAGAAAATTTGTTTGTTCGTTTATGTTCGTTCATTAAGAGCTAAACTAACGTAACCGAACGAACTTAAATGAACATAAACGAACGAACTTAAATAAACATAAACAAACGTAAACGAACGAACTTAAATGAACATAAAAGAACGAACACAAATCAAAATAAAACAACCACCATACTCATCATTTCCTTTGTAAAAAAATACTTTAACAAAATGAAAAATCGGGTTAGCTTAGGAGCTAGCCGAGAGGTATAAAATATGAATTTTAAAAGATCAATTTACTTGATGATTTTACATATGTTTATTTTTATTTTTTGTTTTTTTTATTGATTTACAGTACGATTTTGGATGATTTTTATTGAGTGGTAATGGTTTTTTTATATATAAATTTGTTTAATTTAGGCTTAACAATATAATGTTTTTTATATAAAAAAAATTAAGTAGTTTGTTAAAATTCATTAATTATCTTATATATTTTAAATTTTTTATATTTAAATTGAGACGTTTATCCTGTTTTGATTATATTTATCAGAATTCAAATTTCATAATTTTAGGATTTGGGGATTAGAGATAAGGATTTTGGGGGATAAGGATGAAATTTATTAATTAGGGTTAAAAACATTTAAAAGTAGTACATATTGCTTTATTAATTGTTTTTTAATAGATTTTAAGTAGATTAACAGTAAATAATAGTACATAATGCTTAATACATCACGATTTTAATGTTTATTTTTATTTTTTGTTTTTTATTGATTTACAGTACGATTTTGGATGGTTTTTATTGAGTGATAATGGTTTTTTATATATAAATTTGTTTAATTTAGGCTTAACAATATAATGTTTTTTATGTATAAAAAATTAAGTAGTTTGTTAAAATTCATTAATTATCTAATATATTTTAAATTTTTTATATTTAAATTGAGATGTTTATCCTGTTTTGATTATGTTTATCAGAATTCAAATTTCATAATTTTAGGGTTTGGGGATTAGAGATAAGGATTTTGGGAGATAAGGATGAAATATATTAATTAGGGTTAAAAGCTTTACAGGTAGTACATTAGGTTTTAGTAGTTATTTTTAAGAGATTTTAAGTAGATATCTTTAAATGATAGTACATAAAGCTTAGTGAGTTGTAATTAAGAGTTTTTTATGCCATCTTTATAATATAGTATAGATATATGAAGAAACAGATGCAAACGAACTTAAACGAGCAAACATAAATGAACGAACGTTCACGAACATAAATGAACGAACGAGATCATTGTTCGTTCATTTAACTAAAGGAACAAAAAAACATGTTCATGTTCGTTCATTTATTAACTAAACGAACATAAATGAACTTCCCGTCGAAAGGTTCATGAACGGTTCGCTGAACGTTCGGTTCGTTTATAACCCTAATCCTAATACACTTAAAAAAATACATAAAACAATAATAATTTAATCTCATTGGTGGAATGAATCCTATAAACTTGGAGTTTTCAATACAATTATTTATCTCTCCAATCACATTCTAAAGAATTCTATAAACTTAAAGAGAGTTTTCTTTTGTTTCTTTATTTTAAAGAATAATACAGAGAATATGGTGGAGTAAATTAAAGAATAAAATCTTTTTTTAATCTATTTTTAAGAATTTGTATGGAAATGCTCTTAGATGTGTTATTTGCTCGGTTTATGCAACAAAAAACATATAGCGGGTAACTACGGTCCAACTAAGGAAAAGTTACAGATCGTTCATTTTGTATTCAAAATGAGATCTTCATGTGTCACACCTTTCATGACTGCAAAAATAACAGCCAAATAATTTTTTTTTCTTGTAATTGTAAAACGATAACCTATAAAATATTTTCTACGTGTTCTTTATACATTATTAGATATTGACCACACACCACAATTGATATACATAATAAGTGCACTAGTTTGGTTTTTATGATCTGAACCTGATGCTGTTATTTTTATTGGTAGTGTAATCTCAAGATTAAAACAAACCTAATTTTTTGTATTTATTTCAAGGTTCTAAATGGCGTGAGGTATGACATAGCGGTGAGGCCAAACCTCAAGCTTTAGGAGTCATGACGTTTTCAAGGCGTGACTTATAACATCAAATTTATAATTTATATATAATATTATATACAAAAACGTATGTTTTGTAGTATTACTCAATGAGTCAATAGTAATAAGCAAGTTAAATTAGGTTATATATTAAAAACTTGCAAATAAGATATTAAACACGTAAAGAAAAGTTAAATATCTCATTACGATAACTGTGCATTAGGCCATGGCGAGTTTTTTCGAGCAATAATTTATTTGGATTTTACTTTATTGCTTTTTGATAGACAAAATGATTAATTAGATCTTTTTTGTGGAAGAGTGTCCTAGGTTCAAGACTAATTCCGGTAAATTAAGACTGTAAGACGTCAGTCGTGATAAAATCGATGACAACAATTGTTGTGGACACCTGAAATCAAACTTGCGATATATGAAATATTCAACCACATCCCCACGAATCTCAAATCTCAATCGCTACACCACAACTCTTGTGGTTAATACTTCTTTGGCTACACAATATAGCAAATACATTTTAACTTTTTGTGACGTAGTTGTTCTTAAATAAATTTTCATCTATACTATATTATAAAAGAGACATAAAAAACTCTTAATTACAACATTTTAAGCACAAAATACAACTAATTAAAGTCAATTACTTAATTTACAATTTCATAATACATTGGTACAACTTATCCAACCACAGTATCTCACATTATCATCTATTTGTGGAATGTATACTCATTTATTAATATAAATATTTGTTTTTTATATTTAATGGACAATTTAATCAATATTATCTACTATTATCAATATTTATTTTTTATATTTATTGGATGATTTGATCAATATTACTATTATCAATATTTATTTTTTATTTTATGATTTGCTCTTACTATATCTACATCTATATTAGTTATAATCTCATAACTAATATATCTATACTATATTATAAAAACATGCATTGACCTAATAAATATATTAAAAAAAAAATAAAACAGGTAGTTTATCTCATAGTGTTTATCCTTAAAATCCAAAAGTACAAATTGATTAAACATAAGTACAACTAATAAAACTATAAAAGCTCAATTTTTGAATTCGTGTAATTAACTGCAGATAAACACTTATTTTTATTTTCTAAAATATATAAAATTTTTAACTATTGATATAACTAACCGATAAATATAAAAAAATTCGAGATAAAACATCTTATTTTTATTTTTTATTGAAGTATGTTATCTTTTTAATTTTAAATATAATTATCATTTAAATTAAACATTTTTTGACCCGTAACAAGTTTTTTTATTATTATTTTTTATAAAAAACAATAATTAAACTAAACTAAAATATATTTTTGTTTTAAATCTAGTTTTTCAAAATCGTAAAATAAAATAAAAAAAGACTAACAAAAAGTATGAATAATGATCGAGGGTTCGAGTTCTAGATTTTAGAAACCCGCTGCATTGCAAGGGTACATTTCTAGTTTATTTTAATTCTGAAAAGACTTATTTCTGCATAAGCAACGATTAGAGAATTTGTTAATAATATTCTATAAGCAATTAATTTATTAGATATATGTGTTGTGCATTAGGATGATAATTAGTTTATAACAAAATAGAACAACAAAATATAATTAACAATATAAAATAATACTAAAAACGTACGTGAAACAAATAGGGTGCAATTCAATAATAATTAAAATAAAACATAATATAACGAGTAAACTACGATTTTCGTCCCTATGGTTTGTTGTTTATAACTGTTTTCGTTCTTGGTTTTTAAAAATTGTTTTTTTAATTATTGTGGTTTTCATTTTGTTCGGTTTTTCATCCTTGAGACTAAGGGGTTGTTTGTTTTTTTTAAAAAACCTCTTAATGACTCTTAAGTCTGAATCGTTCAGACCCTTTTACACACCACCTCTTATTAATCATAACTGAAATAAGACTTCAGACTTTAGACCTAATAAAAAACAAACGACACCTAACTTTGTTTAAATTTAACAGTTAGTTTAGGGGCAATTTTGTCTTTTAAACTCTTTATTTAATTAATTGTTCATTAATATATATGGTATACAAAGTTACAGCCCGACCCACTCTTCTTCTCCGATACCTTCCCCAACCATATTTATTAAAATTATCTGTCCTGTTATATTCATTAAGCTACACGTTTTGGAGAAGGGCTTGGATTCTATAAACACCAAATCAAATCCAACCTCTTCTTTCACAAACCCACACAGACTGCAACTTCATTCCTCATCTGACTCAAAATACCGAAAGAAAAAAAGATAGAAAGAAAGAAAATATGCCTTCATCATCTTCTTCTTCTACAACTGCAACAGTTTATCCACAAAAAAACTCCATAACCAAATCCTTGAAGCTCTCGGTTTCTGTTCTCCCCATGGCATGGGCAGAGCCAGGAATTGTTACGAGGGGGAGCACGTAAAATAAATAAAAGTAAATATTAAAATTTTGAAAATGACGAAAACAACGATATTATATTGATTAAATACCAACTTTTAAAGATTCAACAATCCATACTCTCTTGCCAATACATCCAAAATGGTGTTTTGCTATCCCAACCTTCGATGCCTTCCAACCACCTCATTTCCCTCCTCAAACTCTCCCTCTCTAAAACCTTTTCCCACTTCCCTGCCCATCGTCGGCCGCCTCTCCATCGACGCCCATGGCCATGTTCACATTGTCTGCAACAATTATAGGGTAGAGTTCATCCATGCCACCGCCACCCACCATTTTGCTCTCCTTGTATAGTTTTTGGTTGTAATCATCCAAGTTTGTTTTTTATCTTCCAAATTAGATTTTGGTTTTATTTTTAATAAATCCATTTATATTTAAAGATTTCAACCTTTGAAAAAGTTTGAGGTTTGCAGTTGCCGACGTTAATGGATGTGGGTATAGATATGAAGATGATGGGGGGTTGGGGGTATAGGGAAGGGAGAGGAAGACAATGGGTGGTAGGGGTGCACAAAAACCCGATCAACCTAACCCAATGCAAAATAACTCAAATCGAAACAACCCGATGTCTAATCAAGTTGTAAAATCTTCAAACCGTAGGTATTGGGTTGATATCGGGTTACTTTTATTTGAACCCAATCCAACCCGATGAACCCGATTCTTTTATTTTGTGGATTTAATATGATTATTAAGTCTCTATTAATATGTAAAATTAGACAATTACACTATTGTGTACCATTTTCATTTACATATATTTTCAATCTATTATTCATCTCTATATAACTCCTTTGTATATATGTTAATGTAAACATACACACACACACACATATATATATATATATATATATATATGTGTGTGTGTGCAAACTAAAAAATTAACTAAATGTGATCTATTTAAGATTTAAGAAGTATGGATAAGTTGTACCAAATGGTTGATGATGGCACGACCAACCTCAAGGCCAAGAAAGAAAGCATCGGGTTGGAGACGTCTAAAACGATTATTGTTGATTGACATATTATCATTTGGTTTAGACATTTTTATATGTAATATCGTAATATTTTTGATGAACTTACATACTCTCATGAATTATCGGTCATTCGGTTATATTTCAAAGAAATGTTTCCTTTATGTTTATATCTCTAAATTTGATTTCATCTTGTTTAAACACAACCCGATCAACCCGAACGGTTTGGGTTGGGTTGTACTTTTGATTGGGTTGAGTTGTAAAATTTTCAAACCGCCTATATTGTGTTGAGTTGTTAAAAAGTCTTCAACCCGATCAACTCAACCCGTGAGCACCTCTAATGGGTGGGGTCTATATGGGTTATGGGATAGTTAAATTGTTTTATATTTTATTTGTAATATTTTATTAATATTAAAATTATTTAATAAAAAAAAGAAAAACAAAAAAGATTAAAATACCAAATTACCCCTAGTTTCAGTCAGTCCTGAGATTTCGGATGCCCATGGCAGAAAGCTAAAACAATGCCCCTAACATATACCGGTGCAATTATTTCAATTGAAGAATTTATAGCCATACAATCCTATTTCCATATGAATTGAAGAAGCACAAGTACAAGTCAACTAAATGCATCAAAAGGGCATAAAAATTAGCAAAAGAAACTTACAATTTTCTTCCAAGTCTTTTCCATTGGCCTCTAAATTTGCAACTCCATAATAACATGTAGCTTGTTTTATCATCATTTGTATGATAATCCCACAAGCATATGACCATACCTACAAATTGAAAACATATTAGCTACTTCTTGATTGTAAAACCCAATTCAAATACTCAATTTGTAGACTGCCTCCTTGGTATTCATACTCATAACCGAAAAAACTGTACCTTTGCCACAAGAATAGTTTCTTTCAAACCTTCCACAATTGGGCATTTTACATAATGTTTCTTCAGTTTAAATAGTCATATGAAACTGTAAATCGGTTTAATTTTTAAAAACTTTGTTAACAGATTTGCAAATCAAATAAATACTAATATAACCAAGAAAAAAAAAGCCAAAATGATGATGAATACAAACAACAATAAGGGGTTGCAACACTAAACTTTGTTAAAATATACATTGGGCGTTCCCGTTAGGCTTATTGCAACCCTAAAACCCTACCGATAGGCTCACATAGAAAACCAAAACAAGAATTAGCTATAAGTCGAAGTTTTTAGAATACAAAAAGTAACTTAAATCATTGATTTAATGACGTAAAGCTTGAAGACATGGATGACTAAAATCATTGATTTAAACAACAATAAAACTTCAAACATGAAATAGTAAACAAATAGATTAAAAAATCTAAATTTGAAGTCTAAAAAACAAACAGTAAACAATAAACTTATAAACCTAATAAGCTTATATAAACACTAAAAACATAAAACCTAAATCAGAATTTAGAAACACAAAATCTAAAACACTATAAAATTTACCTCAATGTGTTATGTGTAGAACAACAGAATGAAAGACTGAGAGACTCGAGAGGGGCAGTAGGCAAAGCCGTAGAGGGAAAGACAAACAATCGAGAGACAGAGAACGAAGAAGAGATGATCGAAGAAGAGATGATCAAGGTCACAAATCATGAGGATTGTAGTTTGGAATCAGAACGAGAGGCAGAGAGGGAGAGTGTCGATCGATAGCGAGAGTGAGAGCAGAGAGTGTCGTTGCATTTGCGTTGAGCGAGAGAGAGAGAGAGAGAGCGTATAGGAGGGAGAGTGAGAGCGTCGTCTGTTCCCTTGTAGCAGGCCTTGGGCTTAGACATAATAACATAATGGTATTTTTTTTCAGGCCTAAATGAAGCTACGTATAAACTTAGGCTGAGATTGTGATGCCTATAGAGATTGTGATGCCCTGGGTCGTCGCCCCACTGGCCTAGGTGTAACAACCACATAACATAAACATAACTGAATAACTGGAGTTTAACTCCCAAAACTGGGTCCCAATTACAAAATTCTGGTAATCCAAATATAAATTTTAACATCCCTTAAAATCTATTACAACCGAGAATACTAGAGTCTAGAAAAAAATAATTTCACTATGCCGCTTTTATGGTCCGAGCTCCCGATCCAAAATCTCTAACATTTTTCTTTTCCTTTTGAGAACCTGCCGCATTCCTACTGCCTGAAAATGGTTTTAAGAAAATAGAGACGAGGATTAGACCGAATGGTCTAGTGAATTTCCAGCCTCGCCCTGTTGTTAGTAAACAGAAAAACATGCACAATTTAACGAGAATTATATATATATATATATATATATATATATATATATATCATACACCACAATATGCCGAAACGTTAATCAAATACCATCGTCTTCACTTTCATCAATTGACAGGACTACTCGTCCTCGGGCCCCCCAGTAGATCCCCATACGACCCCCCCAGTAGATGCCGTTTTCCGTGTGCAAGGAAACGGATTCCATACACACTGATCAACCATCCCCGATGGTTAATAGTTGACCATGGCAACAAACAATAACAACAACATATGAATATAACATGACTAAATACATGCGGAAAATATTCGACGGCATACATTTTCGTGACATCAATGTTCTACTAACCCAAACATGATTTATCAATTACCAATCCGAAAATTGTAATTACTATTAAATATCATCTATTTCGAGTTAAAAAGTAGTTTAAACATACGCAAGGTAAGGAAACTCATCTGGTGATAAACTTGGCACACACCCAGATCCCAATCCCGGCAAATTGACTCCTACAAACAGATTGCATTTGAAACCAATAGAATGATTAAACCAATAATAAAGCGTCTCCATATTACTACAGTTCTCGATAGACACAGGTCAATGGACACCGGTCGCTTAGGGGATACCGGTCGACAGGGATACCGGTCGGTAGAGATACCGGTCCATGAGCGACCGATATCGCCGAATACGAACAAGACGATTTGCAGGTTCTCGATTCCCTGCCATTCTCAATAACAACCCCATCCTCCCCATTCGCTTTACAAACCCAAACATTTACATATTTGTAACTTATTCGTAACCCAACACCCCAATCCAAAATCCCAACTTATACTAGAGGCGAAAAGAAGAAAGGAACCCAAATCTTCCGAATAAAACAACGATAGAGAGAAAAAACAGGGATAAAGTTTAGATGCTTACCTCCAAAGATGAGTTTTCGAGATTTTCCTTCCGACCTCCGATCAAGACCTCGGTCGACCCCCTTTTTTTCCTTGAAATCGCCGCACGCACAAATACCTCAAAACACACACTGCACTAAATTTTCCCAGGAAGGAAATGGACAAAGTCTAGGGTTTTAGACCACACTTGGGCCCATTAAGGTTTATTCATACTAAGGCCCGCCCAAATTCCTATTTCTCCTCAATCTTTGATCTTTAATTTGCTAATCAATTTATCCCAAAATATATGGGTGTTACAACTCTCCCTCCCTTAAAAGAATTTCGTCCCGGAATTTTCATTGGCTAAAAAGGTGCGGATATTTAGACTTCATTTCCGACTCTAACTCCCACGTAGCTTCCCGCCCTTTGTGAAACTTCCACTGAACTTTCACTAGATTAATCTCTTTCGTCCTTAGTCGCTTAACCTTACAATCCACGATAGCCTGGGGCACTTCGGAGAAATTCAACTTCTCATCCACTCGAACATATTTGAGTGGTATTGCCATATCCACATCTGCGAGGCACTTTCTCAAGTTAGCGACATGAAAAGTGTTGTGTATACCCTTAAACTCCTCGGGTAAATCCAATCGATATGCCACAAGACCGACACGTTCAATAATTTTAAACGGGCCAATAAATTGGGGACTTAACTTCCTTTTCTTCCCAAACCGGATTACCCCCTTCCACGGTGATACCTTCAACATTACATTATCACCGATCTGAAATTCTATATCTTTTCGGCGTTTGTCTGCGAAACTCTTTTGACGGTCGCGTGCCACCTTCAACCTCTCTCGTACTTGAACAATTTTATCTGCAGTAACCTGCACTAACTCTGGCCCAGCCATTTGCCTTTCTCCGACTTCGTTCCAACACAGAGGGGTTCGACATTTCCTACCATAGAGCATCTCGCAAGGAGCTGCCTTGATGCTTGCATGATAACTATTATTGTAAGCGAACTCGATCAGTGGGAGATAGTTTTCCCACGAACCTTGAAAGTCCAAAACACATGCCCTCAACATATCTTCCAGGGTCTGGATGGTTCGCTCACTCTGGCCGTCGATTTGCGGGTGATACGTTGTGCTCATTTTGATTTTTGACCCATTTCTTGCTGAAAACTTCTCTAGAAAACTGAAGTAAATCGGTTGTCCCGGTCGGATACGATTGACAACGGCACACCGTGACGGACCATAATCTCGTCGATATACAATTTGGCGAGTCTTTCCATCGAGTAGCTCTCCTTGATGGGCAAAAAGTGCCCTGATTTGGTAAGCCTGTCACAATGACCCAAATTGCATCATATCCCTTCGGAGTCCTAGGTAGTTTAGTCACAAAATCCATCGTAATCTGATCCCATTTCCAGACAAGGATGTCTAATGGTTGGAGTTTCACGTACGGTCGTTGATGCTCCACCTTTACCTGCAGGCAAGTCAAACACCTTTCCACGAAATGCGCTATATCTTTCTTCAAACCCGACCACCAATAGTCTAGTTTTAGATCCCCGTACATCTTGTTCGTCCCTGGATGAACCGAATATTTTGACTTGTGAGCTGCCGCTACGATAACCTTTCTCAAATCCCCTTGCCTTGGAATCCAGATCCTTCCGTTGTAGCACTTTAACCCCCGACTGTCCTCCAATAACAGATTCATAAGACCTACCACTCTTTCAGCCTTGAGGTTTTCGGGTCTCAAGGCTTTCGCCTGGTACCTTTTGATCTCCTCTAGAAGGGTTTTTGTTACTTCCGTTCTGGTGGCTATAAACATCAACTTTTCACTCCTTTCCTTTCGACTCAAGGCGTCAGTAACTACATTGGCTCTTCCCGGATGGTATTCGATCTTACAGTCGTAATCTGTTAGCAATTCCATCCATCTCCGTTGGTGCATGTTCAACTCTTTCTAATCAAACAGATGACAGAGGCTTTTATGGTCCGTGAAGATTCTGCACTACGTCCCGTACAGATAGTGCCTTAGTGCAAAAACCACGACAACCAACTCTAGGTCATGAGTAGGGTACCTCGATTCGTGGTCCTTCAACTGACGTGACGCATAAGCGATCACCCTTTCCCGCTGCATTAGGATACATCCCAAGCCCAGCTTTGACGCATCGCTATATACTACAAAGTCTTCTGTACCATCTGGCAAGGTCAAAATCGGGGCGCTACTTAACATATCTTTAAGTTTCTGGAAAGCTTCTTTCTGATCTTCCATCCAGACAAACTTCACATTCTTTTTCGTCAACGAGGTCAACGGCGTAGCTATCCGAGAGAAATCTCTAATAAATTTTCGGTAGTACCCTGCTAGACACAAGAAACTTCGGACTTCGGAGGGTGTCTTCGGTGCTTCCCAACCGCGAATTGCCTCTACTTTCGCCGGGTCCACCTTGATTCCCTCTTGGGATACGACGTGTCCTAGAAACTGCACCTCCCGCAACCAAAATTCGCATTTCAAGAATTTTGTGTAAAGTTGCTCTCTCTGCAATAATTCTAAAATTGTTCGCAGGTGCCCCTCATGATCCTCCTCGGTCTTTGAATACACCAAGATATCGTTAATAAACACGATCACAAACTTGTCTAGGTAAGGCTGACACACCCGGTTCATCATATCCATGAAAGTTGCAGTAGCGTTAGTCAATTCGAATGGCATTACAAGGAACTCATAATGTCCATATCTGGTATGAAATGCGGTTTTCGGTATATCCTCCTCCTTCACTTTGAGCTGGTGGTAACCGGACCTTAAGTCGATTTTGGAGAACAAACTGGCTCCCTGAAGCTGATCGAATAAGTCGTCTATCCTCGGGATCGGATACTTATTCTTGATTGTCAACTTGTTGAGTTCTCGATAGTCTATACACATTTGCATGGATCCGTCCTTCTTTTTCACAAAGAAGACCGGCGCTCCCTACGGAGATGTACTAGGCATTATGAACCCCTTATCTAGCAATTCTTGCAATTGTGACATCATCTCTTTCATTTCTAAGGGTGCTAACCTATACGATACACACGCTATCGGTGCGGCACCAGAACCAGATCGATCCGAAATTCGATCTGACGATCGGGAGGTAGATTTTTTAAAATCCTCCGGAAATACACCCGGGTATTCGCTTACTACACGCACATCCTCCATCCTACTCTTCTCCTTCTTAGCATCTAACACGTATGCTAAGAATCCCCTACAACCCTTTCTCAAACTCTTGCTTGCTTTGATCATGGAGATTAAACTAGAGTTTCTTTCCCGTCTATCCCCATAGATCACTACAACTCCCCTTCCCGGAAGAACCATACGAATCATCTTCTTATTACAGATTATACTAGCCTCATTCCTAGCCAACCAGTCTATCCCAAGGACTACATCAAACTCTCTCATCAGCATAGGGTATAGTACCATCGGTACCAAACTCCCGTCGATATCTATCACACAACCCTCAAACACCTCCCTAACCATCACTTGGTTAGCGTCGGCGGTTTCTACCCCTAACTCTCGACCTAACCTTTTTGGTTTTAACCCCAAACACTGAGCAAACGTGGGAGATATAAAAGAGCAAGTCGCTCCCGAGTCAAAAAATAATCTAGCACAAGTAGAGTTTATTGGAAACGTACCTGCCACCACATCCGGTACTTCCTCCGCCTCCGTTGATGTCATGTTAAAAGCCCTCCCTTTAGGTCGAGCTGGCTCCCACTTCTTTTCTTCTTTCCTGCCTCCCCCACGCTCTCCAGTTTGGACTGATCCGCCCCGCCTGACCTGCGGGCATTCGGACCGAAGATGGTCTGACGATCCACACTGATAGCAGTTTTTCTTGTTCGGACAATCCCTAGACATGTGCCCTGACATTCCACACTGAAAACAAGATCTTTCCCCCGAAACACATTCTCCCCGGTGCATTTTGTGGCATTTCCTGCAAGGCTTCTCCCCAAAACCCCGACCCGTTCTCTGCTCTGGTTTGAAATTTTTACCCTTCCTCGTATCTGCAGTCGGTCCGTCCCATTTTCTCTTATCACCTACCCTGTCAGATTGTTGACGATTCTTTTCTTTCTCGGTCATTTCAGTCGCATGCACGGCAGCCTGAAAAGTTGTTGGCTCCCTTGCAGAAACCCACTCCCGCAGGTTGCTTTTCAATCCGAAGACGAATCGTTCCACCCTAGCCTCCTCATCCGTCACGTAAGATCCAGCAAAACGGGACTTCTCAATGAACTTGTTAGTGTACTCCCTTACTGACATACCTCCCTGTTCCAGCCCCAGAAATTCTTCCTGTAGCCTTTTCACTACTGCCATAGGACAAAACTGTGCTTTAAATTTACTCACGAAAGTCTCCCAGGACATGCCTTCAGCGGCAGCCACTCCCGATCCCCCTGTTTCAGCATCCCACCATAAGGTGGCTTCAGACCTCAGCATAGATAAAGCATACGTTACCTTATCTTCCCCGACACACTTGCTGGTAGCAAACACCAACTCCATCTCCTTTATCCATTTCATCACTAAGACTGGGTCACACTATCCTTTGAAGATAGGAGGTTTGCAGGCCGCAAACTCTTTGTAACTGCATCCTTTTACCCCTACTTTAGTTGTCGTCTCAGCCATCGATATAGAGTTACCCCCCACTTTCGTTACTGGCGTTTAACTCCCAAAACTGGTCCCAATTACAAAATTCCGGTAATCCAAATATAAATTTTAACATCCTTTAAAATCTATTACAACCGAGAATACTAGAGTCTAGAAAAAAAAGAATTTCACTATGCCGCTTCTATGGTCCGAGCTCCCGATCCAAAATCTCTAACATTTTTCTCTCCCGATCCAAAATCTCTAACATTTTTCTTTTCCTTTTGAGGAACCTGCCGCATTCCTACTGCCTGAAAATGGTTTTAAGAAAATAGAGACGAGGATTAGACCGAATGGTCTAGTGAATTTCCAGCCTCGCCCTGTTGTTAGTAAACAGAAAAACATGCACAATTTAACGAGAATTATATATATATATATATATATATATATATATATATATATATATATCATACACCACAATATGCCGAAACGTTAATCAAATACCATCGTCTTCACTTTCATCAATTGACAGGACTACTCGTCCTCGAGGCCCCCCAGTAGATCCCCATATGACCCCAGTAGATGCCGTTTTCCGTGTGCAAGGAAACGGATTCCATACACACTGATCAACCATCCCCGATGGTTAATAGTTGACCATGGCAACAAACAATCACAACAACATATGAATATAACATGACTAAATACATGCGGAAAATATTCGACGGCATACATTTTCGTGACATCAATGTTCTACTAACCCAAACATGATTTATCAATTGCCAATCCGAAAATTGTAATTACTATTAAATAGCATCTATTTCCAGTTAAAAAGTAGTTTAAACATACGCAAGGTAAGGAAACTCATCTGGTGATAAACTTGGCACACACCCAGATCCTAATCCCGACAAATTGACTCCTACAAACAGATTGCATTTGAAACCAATTGAATGATTGGAACCAATAATAAAGCGTCTCCATATTACTTCAGTTCTCGATAGACACAGGTCGATGTAGGGGATACCGGTCTTTAAGGGATACCGGTCGACAGGGATACCGGTCGACAGAGATACCGGTATCGCCGAATACGAACAAGACGATTTGCAGGTTCTCGATTCCCTGCCATTCTCAATAACAACCCCATCCTCCCCATTCGCTTTACAAACCCAAACATTTACATATTTGTAACTTATTCATAACCCAACACCCCAATCCAAAATCCCAACTTATACTAGAGGCGAAAAGAAGAAAGGAACCCAAATCTTCCAAATAAAACAACGATGGAGAGAAAAAACATGGATAAAGTTTAGATGCTTACCTTCCAAAGATGAGTTTTCGAGATTTTCCTTCCGACCTCCGATCAAGACCTCAGTCGAACCCCTTTTCTTCCTTGAAATCGCCGCACGCACAAATACCTCAAAACACACACTGCACTAAATCTTCCCAGGAAGGAAATAGACAAAGTCTAGGGTTTTAGACCACACTTGGGCCCATTAAGGTTTATTCATACTAAGGCCCGCCCAAATTCTTATTTCTCCTCAATCTTTGATCTTTAATTTGCTAATCAATTTGTCCCAAAATATACGGGTGTTACACTAGGCCCCAGGGCAGGCCTACCTAGTTTAACTTACTTTATCAAGAGTTACAGTTACTAAGAGGGACAAAAAGAAAAACAAATTACAAAACATAAGGATGAAAAAAAACAATTTTTGAAGATAAGGGACGAAAATAGTTATTAATAGCAAACCACAGGGACTAAAATAGCAGTTTACTCTAATAAAAAAGAAATTAAAATAAATAATAATACAAAAAGGAAAGGTAAAACCTAAAAAGTTATAGAGAATGGAAGAAAAAGACGTGCCACGTAATTTTCTAAGTTTTCCCAACTTTTATTAGTCCGCTCTTGATAAAATGAAAATAAAAGAAAAAGACGTGACAAAGTTGTGTGAATCATATGTGATTAGGGATGAGACTCGATGACCAATTACCAAAACTGAACCGATACCGAACTGAAATCGAACCCAATTAGAATTGTATGCATGTAATTGGTTCGGTACTTGGTTCTTATTTTTCTACATTTTCGGGAATCGGTACTTCGGTATTCGTTTCCAAATGTTTTCTCGAAAAGTAACAAAAGTGAACCGAAATATAGGGGACAATATGAACATTTGAAATTCTCTCCATATCTTCTTATAAACTATTGGAAACTTAATACAAAACAAAAAACAAATCGAGACTTTTCAACAAATAGGGGCTTTTCAATAACTTTAATCACCATAAAAAAAATCAAAAAACATTAATCACCATCAATCAAAAACTTGTCTTCTATGTCAGAAATCGGACTCCATTACTTGATCAGATTTCGGCCCCTATTAATCATCATCAAAAACCTTTCTTCTACTTTAGAAAATCCATATTGCTTCTTCAATCGGCCCCTACTACTTGGCAAAAAAAAATTGGAGCCTCCGTGGATGAAACAAGTGTCCATGTTAGTTTAATGTTCAATGATCAAGAAATTTTAATGTTTTAGTTTAATGTTCAAGTAAGTTTATTGTTTTTCTATTGATCAATGTTCAAGTTATGTTACTGTTCAAGTAATTGTAATGTTCATTGTTTAAGTAATTGAACTGTTCAAGTAATTGTAATCTTTATACAATGATTAGGAATTTTTTGATTAATGGTAATGTGAATTCATGATTGTTGTTAATATTAACTATATTTGCTTCTTATTTTATATATAGAGATTGAAGAGGCTATAAAAGAACAAAAAGGAAAAAAATATAATACCGAAGATTAAGTGTTTTGCGATTGATTTTGATACACATTTGAAAAATTTTCAAACATTATGAACTTTTGATTATTGTGTCTCATGCGATTTTTGTGTCTCTTAACCCACTTTCATATATCGGTCCTAAGTGGACCTAGTATCGAATGTCCCTGTCCTAAAATCGAAACTGAACGATACCAAACTTGTACATAAGATCTAATATTCGGTCTTAGTTTTGAGTCCCACAGAAATTCGGTACTGGTTGGACCGGTCTCACCTTTACATGTGATTCGGTCGTTTTTGTGTACTCTTATTTTGTTGCGGTTTTCGTATAAAATTGAATATACATACATATATATATATATATATATATATATATATATATATATATATATATATATATATATATCGGGGTAGATTATTATGCAACCTTTTACATGGTGCAACCTATGCAACCCCTCTATCCACCACTCATTTTATTTTTACATTTTTTTAATTAAAAAGGTGAAAATAAAATGAGTGATGGATAGAGGGGTTGCATGGGGTTGCACCATGTAAAGGGGTTGCATTTGAACACCTCTCTCTCTCTCTCTCTCTCTCTATATATATATATATATATATATAGGGTCAGGTTCAAGAGAAAACTTAAAAAAAACGAAAAACTGAGGAACAACATGGTAGTCCTTGATCTAGACGCTATATGAATCAGTTAAAAGAGTTTATATGTGAATTACATTGGTTCATATATTAACATAGGGGTGTAAACGAGTCGAGTAGTAGGTTAATCGAGCCGAGCTCAAAAAATTTATACCGGGCTCGAGCTCGATTAACTTTTCAATGTAGGGCTCGAACTCGAGCTCAAAGCTTGTTTATGGGTTCGAACTCGCAATCGATTAACTCGTTTATCGGCTTGAGCTCGATAATTTATATATTTTTATTTTATGTTTAATAAATATATCAGCATGGTTGGCTCGGAAAAGGGTATGCTCGAATGGCTCGACTTGACTCGTAAAGTTGAATCGAGTTTTCGAACGAGCCGAGTCGAACATTGGTGTTATAAAGCTCGACTCGATAAAATAAACGAGTTCTATTTTGTGTTTGAGATCGACTCGAGATCGAGAATAATTAAGCTCAAGCTCGAGATAAACGAGCTCGAGTAGCTCGTTAAAAGCTCGACTCGCTTACACCCCTATATTAACATATAATCCATATGTGAATTATATAGGTTCATATATGAACGTGTCCCGCGTATTTTACGAAACTACCTCTCTATATTTTACAGACCACACAATGAATTATCCGGTGTTTCATGGTCAAAGCCGCAAATGTTGACCAGATAAAGGGTTAGGATCATTTATTTATTTCTCATATTTTTAGCATTTCTCAAATGAACCTAATCCTATATATATATATATATATATACACACACAGAGAGAGAGAGAGAGAGAGAGGTTCAATGGGAAAACCTCAAGTAATCGAAAAACTAAAGAACACCCTTATAATCATAGAATGTGATAAATCAATGGTTATTATTTCAATGACAAGTTTGTAAATAAAAAGAATTTGAAGGCATATATTATAACACATTACGCTGCATTAGAGGGTAGAATTGGAATAAAATTACACCCTTTTCCTTTTACCGATTTTATAGCCATAATTGATTCTCCTAAATATTTTTCGTTCTAACTCCATATCTATCTTCATTACCAATTTTTAAGGGTTTTTCATCACTGTTGCAAATCAATATCACTTCCCTTGCCTCCATTGAATCGATTTTGGGTGGAAACCGTGAAATTAGGTTAACAAAACATTTACAATCTTCAATCGATCAACAAGGTAACCTCAAAACCCCTTCTATCAAGTTATATTGAAGTCGATTTTCGTTCCCGGTCATTCTCGGTTGCGATTTTTTGGGTGGAATTAGGTTAACAACCCATTCACAAAACATTATCGATCCAACAAGGTAACCTCAAAACCCCTTATATTGATTTATATTGACATCTATGTTAGTTACCACTACTCATTATCGGTTGCGATTTTCTTAGCAGCAGCAAAGTCGCCTTCGGTCAAGTAAGGGGTGAACTTCAATCGATCCAACCAGGTACATCCAAAATCTATTTAATCGATCTATTTTGAAGTCGATTTTGGTCATACACTCATTATTTGTTCCGATTTTCAGATAAGTAGCAAAGTCAGTTTCGATCAAGGGCTTAAGAAGGTAAATTTTTTGTGTTGCTTTCATATTTTCTTCCCATTTATCATAAAAATTCATTTTTTTTTTCAGGTTTACCTCGGGAAAAGTCCTAGGTTACTTAAGAACACTAATCAGTCAGAGAATGTGGTTAGTAGATGTTAGTATCTTTAAACATTTATGTTCAAATAGGATTTAATGTATGTGTCAAATCCATAATTTGGTTTATGCTTGTTCCTGTATACGTTTGTGCATATAGCTAGGGAAAATCTCAAATAATCAAACAACCTTTGTGTTCCATTGATTATGCATTTGAAAAGTGTTAGGTTTGAATGAAATGCTTGATTTGGATTTTGTATTATGTCAAAATATGGAAATTTATCTTGTTATTAGTGGTTTTATTATAATAAATTATGTATCCTTTTCAATTTATCCTTATGTTTGTTCCAGTATGCACTTGTGCATATAGTTAGGGAAAACCTCAAATAACCAAATAACCTTTGTGTTCCATTGATAATGCATTTGGAAAGTGTTAGGTTTGCATGAAATGCTTGATTTGGGTCTTGTATTATGTCAAAATATGTAAATTTATCTTGTAATTAGTGGTTTTATTATAATGAATCATGTATCTTTTTCAATTTATCTATATATTTGTCCTGATATGCATTTGTGCAAACCACAAGGTTGTGGCATGGTGGTAAGAGCCTGGGGACTTCATAGCGGTTGCCCGGGTTCGAGCCCCACTCGCAGCATTGTGGCCACGGGATGAATGCCCGCAGCCATAGGCCTGTTTTCTAGGAGATTAGTCCGGGCCCAAAGTGGTATGGGATACTCCTTACCAAAAAAAGATATGCATTTGTGCATATAGTTAGAGATAACCTCAAAAAACCAAACAACCTTTGTGTTCCATTAATAATGCATTTGAAAAATGTTAGGTTTGAATAAAATGATTGATTTGGGTCTTGTATTCTGTCAAAATATGTAAATTTATCTTATAATTAGTGTTTTTATTATAATGAACCCGATTTCTTTTTCAGTTTATCTATATATTTGTCCCAGTATGCATTTGTGCATATAGTTAGGGAAAACCTCAAATAACCAAACAACCTTTGTGTTCCATTGATAATGCATTTGAAAAGTGTTAGGTTTGAATGAAATGATTGATTTGGAACTTTTATTCTGTCAAAATATGGAAAGATATATTCTAATTAGTGGTTTTCTTATAATGATTGTTATATTTAGTTTCCGGTAGTGGTTTACTGGTAATGAATCCCGTATCTTGTTCAATTAATCTTTATTATTTTCAAGTATGGACTTGTGCATATAGTTAGGTCACATACACAAAAAAAATATGGCTATGAGATAGAAAACACACCAAATCATTAATGATCATATTTGTTGTGCACATGGATCATCAATTTATTCAATTTTGTAACAGGTGAGAAGGACTAAGTTCCCAAGGCCAATAAACGAGTGAAAGTACTAGTAGATGAAGGGGACTTAGAGGAGATAAATTATTCAATTTTGTAACAGGTGAGAAGGACAAAGTTCCCAAGGCCAATAAACGAGTCAAAGTACTCGTAGATGAAGGGGACTTAGAGGAGATAAATTATCCAATTATTAGAACACGTATGTCCCAGAAGAAATTGTTTAATGTCTTACGTTCATTGGGTGATGAAAAAAAAAAGATATATGTCGTATGGGGTTTAGATCGTTATTATCTTTACAAATTGACTCTATCCTATCTAAGTTGGGGCATTGGGTTGTCAATAGTCTTGATCCGATAAATTTGAAGATCAAGACTAAAAGGTGTTTTATCAACGTGTCTAAATATCTTGTGCATGTCATGCTTGGTATTCCCAACAGAGGGATTGATATACTAAACTTAGGGTTACGGGATAGGGACTATCCAATACTTAAGGAATGGTATAGTCAATTTCTTAGTACTAAGATTACACCTTCTGACATTGTTAGTAGGGGTGTACAAGAAATCTTCAACCCGTGAAACCCGCCCAACCCAGCCCGCTAACAACCCAATTAAACCCAACCCGCTAAACCGCTAACCCGCTATTTAGGAGGGTTGAAATTGGATTAGCATAACTCAACCCAACCCAACCCGCCAACCCGCTGCTAATATATATTATTTCGATAAATTTATATATATAATATTTACAACCATAATAATTCACAACCCAAAAAATATATACATATATTAGTCAAATTAAAAACCCAAAATATATATATACAAATATTTGTCAAATTTACAGCCCAAAGCCCAAAATTAATCCAACTACGTCAAGGCCCGAATTAATTCAACTAGGTCGATCGATATGTCTCAATAAGCACGAATGCACGAGTACACTTAAACAACTAGAAACAACTAGACCGACGTTGTTTTCATTGCATAAATAAACATATGAAGTATGTTTCGAACAATAGATTTCAAATTAGAAGTATAAACATAAATGAATATAAGGAGTATGTTTTAAAATAGAAGTTGGAACCATGAAATTTTGTTTTCATTGAATTGATGTTTTTAAAGTTTGATTTTTATTGCGTAGAGAAATATCATATGTTCTTTTTATAGGCTTTAACTTTGTATTTTTATATCATATTTCCTATATATACGAGTAATGGAAAATACTCCTAAGTCTCCAAAAATCGAAGACAATGACGAATCAAACACGTCTAAGAAATGGGGATGTAGATCCTCAAACATTTGTAATAACTAATAACTTTTTTGGCTACAATTTTAGCATTTATTTATAGTCTTTCAATCGTCAACTTTATGAATATTTATAACCCGCCAACCCAACCCAACCCGCCCTAACCCGCAAGGGTTGGGTTGGGTTGGGTTATACTTTTGAATGTGTTGGGTTGGGTTGAGAATTTTCAAACCGCCGTAATTCGGTTGGGTTGTAAAAATGTCAAAAACCGCCCAACCCAACCCGCATACACCCCTAATTGTTAGAGTTATTACGACCAGAGTGGTGAGGTGGGTCCTTTTTTTAGAATGATTTTTTTGGCTTTGTTTATAAACACCATGTGTCAAACAAAGAAGATGAGTAGATGCATGATGATATTGATAAGATGGATTGGTGCTCGATCATGGTTACTGTGTTGCTGAATGCAAAGATGGGTGGTTACAAGAAGACCCCGTATGTTTTTTTTTGGTCCATTGACTCTATTGACGGTTAGTCTTTACTTGTTTAATAATTAATTATTTATTAATTAGATTAATGTTGTTATCCACATGTGAAAAAATGTGTTTATGGATTGTCTTTTTTGTAGTTATTATATGTTGATGCGACACATTATGTGCATAGTCCTATTTTGAGGCAAAGACCGGTGTTGGTAGGATGGAAAACCGATTTATTGAAGACAAGGGAACATGAGGATGTTATTGAAGCGGGATTCGGTATCTTTCCTACCAATCAATATTTTCATGATCCAGGGACGTGCATGTTGATGAGTTTGCTCAAGGTGTGGCGATAATCGGATGTGATGCACGTATGCCCGACCCCCAACCACAAGATGTTCAGGTTAATATTTTTATCACTAATTTAGTATATGAATTCTATACTACGTGTATATATCTCTAATTTATTATATGAACTTTGGAAGTAATTATAATCACAAATAACGTACATTTGTGCATAATAGTTTTTCATGCATAATAGGTTTTTTTCGTGCATAACATGAACTTGTGCATCACATGCACTTTTTCAAATACACACCGTTATTTGCTAAATCTGTGTGTATGCATCTATATCAACATGGGCATATTCTAAAGTATAAATGGTATATGGACATTGCACACTTGTGAATGACATTTTTTTATTGATTATATTTAGTAATTCGTATCACATTTTACAAGGGTTCATAGGGTTGATTGAGGAAAAGTATGAGAATATGCAACAACTCAAGGCCAACATCTTGCCTTATGCCAACCAAGGACTCGATTTATTTCCACAAAATGAGGAGTTTTACAAATGGAGATAAAAAATAAGTGGACAAAACTCTTCTGAAGAAGCGACTGAGGTTGTGGGATGTTTCTCTAATGCTGGGACAACTATGTATGTTAAAGCGATCAACAAGAAGTATGAGAGGCGCAAGAGACAAGAATCAGTAGGAGACTTCGATAAAGTTACTTCTGCTCCTAGTAATGTGACGACTCCAATGGTAAGACCCTAACCACTGTGGAATGAAGATATAGAGACACCAACGCAAATTTTCAATTACACAGACGTACTTGGTTATCTTATCAAAGTAGACAAATCTGTGGAAGAAAATTTGAAGAAGTGCATTCATTCATTGCAAGCAAGGTCCTCGTGATTTCTCCATGAACTTAACCCAACAAATGGATGATGTAGTAGACGCAACAAAGGTGGACGTGGTGAGGGAGCAGGATGATATTCAACCGATGAAAAGGATGGTAAAAGGGTTGTCAAAGTCGCTACAATTTTATGTTCGCCATCTGTGAGGAGGCATGTTAATGCCGGCTGGAATTCAAGATCATTATTTGCAATGATAGGCGACATTTAATGGGTGTTTGGGATTGCTTATTTGAGGTGTTTTTTAGCTTATTGCGGAGTGGCACCGGAGATAAGCACTTTCTAGTGTTTGGATGGAGAAAAAATCAAAGTGCTTATAGCAGTGCCAAACCGGAGATAAGCACTTTTTCACAAGTCATTTTGTTCTAACTTATCAACTTATTTGAAAAGTGCTTATGACTTTTTTTGGTTATTTTATATGTATAAGCAATCCCAAACACCTTTAAATAACAAGTTATTAGCTTATTACGTTTTGGTACCACAATAAGCTAATCCAAACACTTTTTAGAAAACTCCGGTTTGGCACCACATAAGTTGATAAGCACTTTCCAAAATAAGCATAAGTTGTTTTAAATAAGCAATCCCAAACACCCCCTTAGTAATTTCAAACCTTTTTTTAAAATATTAATGCTTTTGATGTCCTACATATGGTTTTACATGTTATGAACGAGATATGGTTTTACATATTATGTAGTAGATATGAATCTACACATAACATGCACTCGTGCATGTTTATCTCAATATAACAAGGAATACCGTTTGTTTTTTCAATTTTGTATCTATATATTTATCCTTTAATCATTATCATTGTTCCAATGTTAGAGATCGTGTGTTTGACACTGAATTTGGCACCATGGCTTATCGTGTTACAATGGAAATCCTAATACATGGAGCTTGCGTGATTGCCAATGTCATTGACACATGGAGTGTGTTGCTCAACACTAAAGAAATGCACAAGGCACCCGAATCTCCTTCACGATACTTTTTTCATACATCGATGATGGTTTATGTCATTACGTTATACATATATTTATTAAATGTTTACGATAATGTTTCCATTCAATTGTTATTAGCTTTAAAACGTATTTGTTATAATTTATTCAGACACGTGACATGATAAATGCTTATATGAGTCTATTGAGAGGTATGGGAAATTTTTTGTTAACGTAAATCAAGCAATGGCTAGGCACCAAGAGTCCACGTCTTTTAGGAACATTGATCTTGTGAGTTGGTTCGGTCTAATTATACTCTTATTTATTTTTGTTATTTGGTTATTACTAATGTGTTCATATTAATTGTATTTTAACAAGTTCTCTTTCCAATCGTTGAAGCTGAACATTGCTATTTGTTAATCTTCAATCTGAAGAGAGCATCGTTTGTTGTATTAGACAATCTTTCTGTCGATGTTCCGGTTGAAAACAAGTATTGGACTACCCCTTCATTATTGGTGAGTACCTATACATTTTAGAATGCATACGAGGAGTAGTATCACAAGTGCATGTTTATTGATACACTTATATATTTTTTTATTACATATTGTTTATTTGTCTAATTTTTTGTTATTTTTATTTTCAGAAAACTGTGTTTGTTGAATATCTTCATTCAGTGTCCCATAGAAAAGCAACTACCATTGAAAAATGTAACATAGTTAGGCTGAAAATGAAGTGGCGCACAGAGGAGAATTATACAAGACTGCGGCATATCTGTCATGCGCCACATGGAAACGTACATTGGTCAATCAGTTAGCGGGTGGGATTGTGAATTAGATAAAGAGTCTCCTAACCAACATGTGCAGTTGAATCGTTTGAGATACAAATATGCAGCCAAGATTCTACTTTCTGATATGAATATTCATCGAGCTAAAATAATCACATTAGCGGATGAATTTGATGCCATCGATCGAGAAACCCAGAAGGCTCTAATGTATCAAGAGCACTTTCCATTAGAGCCTTCTGGTTTCTTGATCGATGGCATCAAATTCATCCGTCAATGTGATTATTTTAGCTCGATGAATATTCATATAAGAAAGCAGAATCTTGGCTACATATTTGTACCTCAAACGATTCAACTGCACATGTTGGTTAGCTGACTCTTTATTTAATCCACAATCCCACCGGCTAACTAATTGAACCATATAAGTTTCCACGTGGCGCATCACAAATATGCTATAGTTTGTATAATTATCGTATGTGCGCCACTTCATTTTGAGCCTAACTAAGTTACACTTTTCAAATGGCAGTCCCTTTTCTATGAGACACTGAATATAGATATTCAACAAACACAGTTTTCTGAAAATAAAAATAACAAATAAATTAGACAAATAAACAATATGTGATAAAAAAATATATATATAAGTGTATCAATAAACATGCACTTGTGCATATACTACTCCTCGTATGCATTCTAAAATGTATAGGTACTCACCAATAATGAAATGAAGGGATAGTCCAATACTTGTTTTCAACCGGAACATCGACAGAAAGATTGTCTAATACAACAAACGATGTTTTTTTCAGATTGAAGATTAACAAATAGCAATGTTCAGCTTCAACGATTGGAAAGAAAACCTGTTAAAATACAATTAATATGAACACATTAGTAACAACCAAATAACAAAAATAAATAAGAGTATAATTAGACCGAACCAACTCACAAGATCAATATTCTTGAAAGACGTGGACTCTTGGTGCCAAGCCATTGCTTGATTTACGTTAACAAAAAATTCTCATACCTCTCAATAGAACTCATATCAGGATTTATCATGTCACGTGTTTGAATAAATGATAACAAATACGTGTTAAAGATAATAACGATTGAATGAAAACATCATCGTAAACATTTAATAAATATATATAACGTAATGAGACAAACGGGCATCAACTTATGAAAAAGTATCGCGAAGGAGATTCAGGCGCCTTGTGCATTTATTCAGCATTGAGCAACACACTCCGGGTGTCAAGGACATTGGCAATCACGCAAGTCCCACGTATTAAGTTTTCCATTGTAAAACGATAAGCCATGATGCCAAAGTCAGTCTCAAACACACGATCGCTAACATTGGAACAATGATAATGATTAATGGATAAATATATAGATAGAAAACTGAAAAAACAAACTGTATTCATTGTAATATTGATATAAACATGCACGTGTGCATGACATGAACGTGTGCATGATATGCACTAGTGCATTATGTGTAAATTCATATCTAAGTACATAATATGTACAACCATATCTCGTTCATAACATGTAAAAGCATATGAAGGGCACTAAAAGCATTAATAATCGAGAAAATTTTGAACTTACTAAATGTCGCTCATCATTGCAAATAATGGTCTTGAAATCTTGGACTCCATGGTGGCGAGTTTGGCATCAACACTAACATGCCTCCTCACATATGGTGAACATAAAACGGAAGCGACTTTGACTATCATATTTTTGTTGCATGTACTACATCATCTATCTGTTGGGCCAAGTTCATGGAGAAATCACTCGACCTGCAATGAATAAGTATTCTTCTTCAAATTTTCTTCCACAGATTTGTCAATTTCGATAAGATAACCATGTACGCCCGAGTAATTGAAAATTTGGGTTAGTGTCTCTATATCTTCATTCCACAATGGTTAGGGTCTTACCATTGGAGTCATCGCATTACTAGTAGCAGGAGTAACTTTACCAAAGTCTCCTATTGGTTCTTTTCCCTTACGCCACTCATATTTCTTGCTGATCACTTTAACCGACATAGCCATCCCATCATTAGACAAAGTTCCCCCATCCTCTATCGCTTCTTTAGAAACATTGTTTCCACTTATTTTAATCTCGATTTGTAGAGCTCCTCATTTTGGGGAAATAAATCAAGTCCTTGGTTGACATGAGACAAGGTGTTGGCCTTGAGTTGTTCCATCTCCTTATACTTTGCCTCAATCAAACCTATGAACCCCTGTAAAATGTGATACAAATTACTAAATATAATAAAAAAAATGTCATTCAAAAGTGCGCAATGTCCATATACCATTTATACATTAGAATATGCCCATGTTGATATAAATACATACACACAGATTTAGCAAATAATAGCATGTATTTAAAAAAGTTCATGTGATGCACAAAATAAGTTGTTATGCACGAAAAAACTTGTTATGCACGAAAAACTATTATGCACAAGATGCACGTTATCAATGATCATAATTACTTCAAATTGTATGGACATGATCAAAATGTAGTTCATATACTAAATTAGCAATAAATACATGTAGTATCGAATTCATATACTAAATTAGTGATAAAAATATTAACCTAGATATCTTGTGGTTGGGGGTCAGACATACGTGCATCACGATCAATTATCGCCACACCTTGAGCAAACTCATCAACATGCACGTCCCTAGAATGTCAACTCTGGACCATGAAAATCGTGATTGATATGAAAGATAAGGAATCCCCTTCCATAAAACCCTCATGCTCCCTTCTCTTCAACAAATCAGTTGTCCATCCTAGCAACGACGATCTCTGTCTCAAAATAGGATTATGCACAGAATTTGTCGCATCAACATACAATAACTACAAAAAAGACAATCCATAAACACATTTATTCACATGTGGATAACGACATTAAGCTAAAAAATAAATAAATAATTATTAAACAAGTAAAGACTAACCGCCAATAGAGTCAATAGACCAAAAAAAACATGCGAGGTCTTCTCGTAACCACCCATCTTTGCATTCAGCAACACAGTTAATCATGATCGAACACCAATCCATCTGATCAATATCATCTCTACCAATAATTCAATGAACTATCCCCAACATACATCTACCCATCTTCATATCTTCATTGTTTGACACATGGTGTTTATAAACAAAGCCATAAAATTTATCCTAAAGAAAGGACCCACATCACCACCGGTCGTAATAACACTAACAAGCTCAGAAGGTGTAATCTTATTACTAAGAAATTGACTATACCATTCCTTAAGTACTAGATCGTCCCTTTCACATAATCGTAAGCTTAGTATATCAATGTCTCTGATGGGAATACCAAGCATGGCATGCATAAGATATTTAGTCACATGGATCAAACCCCTTCTAGTCTTGATCTTCAAATTTATCGGATCAAGACTATCAACAACCCAATACCTTAACTTAGACGGGATAGAGTCAAACTGTAGAGATAATAACGATCCAAACCCCATACGACAAATATATTTTCTTGTTCGATAGACAACGAACATAAGACATTAAACAATTTCTTAGGGGACATACGTGTTCTAATAATGGGATAACTGATCTCCTCTAATTCCCTTCATCTACAAGTACTTTCGCTCGTTTATTGGCCTTTGGAACTTTTTCCTTCTCAACTTCCCTAAGGTTATGTCTTCATTCGTCCTCAATCATATCCTTGTTGGGATTCCCAACAATCAAAGATGTGCTTGTTGAACTTGTTACAAAATTAAATAAATTGATAACCCATGTGCACAACAAATATGATCAATAACGATTTGGTGTGTTTTCTATCTCATAGCCATATTTTTGTTGTCTGTGACCTAACTATATGCACAAGTGCATACCGGAACAACTATATAGATTAATTGAATAAGATAAAGGATTCATTATAAGTAAACCGGTACAAAAACTAGATACAATAATCATTATAAGAAAACCACTAATTACAAGATGAATTTCCATATTTTGACAAAATACAAGACCCAAATAAAGCATTTCATTTAAACCTAACACTTTTCAAATGCATTATTAAGGGGCCGTTTACCCAATTACTTACCCGGTAAGCGCTTACCGGTAAATTCGACACTATCACTTACCTTACCCGTTAAGATTTTAGTCCATGAAAAACGACATCGTACGCAATAAATCATCCGGTAAGCACTAACCGGGTAAGATTCGTAACCATCACTTACCGGGTAAGACTCTTGGACCTTGCCATAGTTTTTACCGGGTAAGATTCATGGTCCTTGCCATGTCCATCGATAAGGTAACGTGACTTGGTAAGCACTTACCGGGTAAACATTAGGTAAACGGCCCCTAAGATAGATTTGACCATTTTATTTTCTCAAAAAGTGTACGAATTAAGTCAATCCACACACCAATTTTAAAACCATTCTAAAATCTTGCAGTGAATTATCCAGTTTAGGAATCATAAACAAGTTGCAACATGAAGAGGCTTTCAACAATTGAATGAGACAATTAAACAATGTTCAGTTGTCTATATAGATAGAAATTCAACCGGTTGAAGTTTGGGAGAAGAATTACTACATCTCCACAACAAGCATAAACCAAATTATGGATTTGACACATATATTAAATCCTATTTGAACATAAAAGTTTAAAGATACTAACCTCTATTACCCACATTCTTTGATTGATCAGTGTTCTCAAGTAACCTTTTCCTAGGTAAACATATGAAGACTCCAAACTTCGGAACAAAACTCAATTTCTTTAATTGATCAGTGTTCTCTCTCTATATGTGTGTGTGTGTCTATATATATTTATATATATATATATATATATATATGCAAATATATGAAGAAAAAGACTCCAAACTTCTGAACAAAACCCAATTTTTTATCAACCATACTAGAACATTTTGAAAGTTAATTTTTACATAAAATAACAAAATGTTTTATCTTAGTGATAATATGCATACATATTTCAAATATCAATCTCATTTGTGTAAAATAAAGCAATAATATGTAGTTGAATAAGAATTTGAAGTAAACTGAAAACTAAAACGAAGGATAGAGGTTTTACCGTTTAATTTCGACTATCTTTTCGAGATCGCCAATTCCAACAATCATAACAAGGATCTTATCTTTTTACGAGGTTTGTGAAAAGAAAACAACCCTATACAAACGGACCTCATATTCCATGGCATAAATTCATATTTTGCAAGGCCGATCGAAACACTTAAATATTAAGTGAATATGAAGATCGAGAAAAGATCAACCTCCTCAATACTTTTCTCCGTCCAATTGGTACTTTGCAGAAAAAAAATAGAAGGAATTTGGGAAAATTGTAGGATCAAAATAGTGGGTTTGTTAAACGGAAGATTGAAGGAGGAACGAATACGATGGATATGGAGGAGATGAAAGTTTTATAGGTGAATTCTTTAGGGTTAAACCTCAATTTTGATTTTGGTTATTTTACGGTATTTTGGGCTTGTGCTGGGCTTCAAAAACACATCATGCTGGAACCTGGATTGATGATTATTTTTCTTGGGTAATTTGTTTTTTGTTAGACATTTTTAATTTAGAAAAATGAAGAAAAATAGTTAGTCTTTATAATAAAATGAATTCAACCTGAACATTTTTTTCGTGTGAGATTATAGTATTAATTATATTATTAAAATATTTAATAAATATTATTTCTTTATCATAAACATTTAGTTTTTAAGAATTTTTTATTGGTAGAAATAATACGAAAAATATTTCTTTTTTTATAACAAATATTGAGTTCACCAATTTAAAGAATCTTGGTTTTTCTCTCGTACCTAATAATACAAAAAGGTTATTTCTTTTTAATAACCAATCGTTTTTATTGGGTTCTCTCTAAATTTGAATAAATTTATCTTTTCACTCATATTTTCTCTATTTTAAAGAAAGTTTAGAAAATTTTGTTGGAACAAAAAAGTTCCTAAAATTTCTGTTTTAAGGAATTTATTGGAGATACTCTTTAACCTATTAGGTTTATATGATTGTTTATATTCTAATCGAATTAAATTCTTTTTCCTAAACGTTGTTATGATTAATATTGAATATATATATATATATATATATATATATATATATATATAGTGGAAGGATATTTTGCAACCCTTAAAAAGGTTGTAACCCTTGCAACCCACATCTTAACCGTTGGATTCATGACCGACGGTTATTTTATTTTTATTTTTCTCTTTTTTTAAATTAAAAATATTGGGCCCCATATCTTTTGTAACCGCCGTGAATCCGACGGTTAAGATGTGGGTTGCAAGGGTTGCAACCTTCTTAAGGATTGCAAATTAAACAACCCCTATATATATAGGGGAGCGATCATGGGAAAATCACTATTATATTACAAACTTTGCACACCATTTTCAACCAATGAGAGAATTTCTTTTGATTTTTAATTTATTTAAATTATAAGGGCAAGTAGGTCTTTTTCTATTTAATTCGTATATACATGGTAGTTTTATTGAGCGGTTATTTTTAGATAGCTTTAAATGTGAATCAGTTAATTATGTTTTTTTTTAAAGTATCCAATATTAATGTGTTTTTAACTAAAATTATTTTTTTTAAAAAGTATCCGATATATATATATATATATATAATGTGTTTTTTTTTTGTTTTTTTTTGAAAATTAATTTTTTTTCCTATATTAAATGCCGAATAAATTGTTTATTATGATTTTTTTAATTTTGGATATATATATCAAATTGTGACATTTTAACATGGAAGATTAAGTTTTGATTTTTTTTTTCAAAAGTAAACACCGATTTCATTATTTTTTGTTTTCTTTTCTAATTATAGTTTCACTATGGTTTCGAAAAGGTTTCATTATATTTTATCATGGTTTCAATACGGTTTCATTACGATTCACTATGGTTGCAATAAGGTTTCATCTAGATGATGAAATACGTTTTAGAGCTTTCATTGGAAGTGAAACTGTTTCATTATGTTTCAATATGATTTTAATAAGGTTTCACTATGTTTCACAATGGTTTCAATAAAGTTTCACTATGGCTTCTCTACTGTTTCACTATGTCAATGATGAACTTAAGATTTTATTATGTTAAACTATTTTTTTCAATAATATATTGATAATTTTATAATATATTAAAAAAGAATTTATAATAAAATAAATTGGTTTCCTTTTTTAAAAAAAGGAATCATCCGATTTCCTTATTTGAATTTGGAATTGGAATGTACCATTATGCCCTTTTGTCCTATTTTTATTAATTTATTATATTATATTAATTAATTTATTAACATAAATAACTCAAATTAATCTCAACCCTTGATTGATAATATCAATGGCATTTACAAGGGTTGCAAAGTTTGTATTATAAGAGGGGTTTGTAAATGAAATCACCTCTCTCTCTCTCTCTATCTATCTATCTCTCTCTCTCTCTCTCTCTCTCTCTCTCTCTCTCTCTCTCTCTCTATCTCTATCTATCTATCTATCTATCTATCTATCTATCTATCTATCTATCTATAAAACAACCGTTACATACAATGGCTAAACGCTTTTCATCAACTCACATATAGAACTCCAAATCCTATTAAAAACCAATAACCATTACAACTATCATATCCATAAAATTTCTTCTATCAATATACATATAAATAGAACTCCAATTCCTAATAAAAAAACAATAGCCATTACAACAATATCTACAAACTTGTGTTTTTTCAAAGACATCATCAAACATTAATCCTTAATTCTACCACTCATTTGTTTTTTTGGAAGGGTGTCTTAGGCAATGCCTAGACTAATCCCGACAAATTATGGTTGTAAGAAATCAACCCTGATAAACTCAGTGTTCACAATTGTTGTGTACGCCTGGATTCGAACCGTGGACAAATGGGATATTCTACCACATCCCCCAGGGCCTTAACCACTATGGCACAACCCTTGTGGTTTACCTCTCATTTGTTTGTTAACACCCAACATGTCTTTCTTCCTAAACTAGCTCAACATTCTTCTTATCCTGAAAACAAATAAAGGGCTCTATATATAAGAAAGTCACGTTTTTATGAACATATAATAGGAGTTTATATTGCAACTACATAATAATATGAATAACTATGTTATTCAAACACATAAATACATTGACACTTGTAATGGATTGCATAAATACCTTTACCACATTTTACCACCACATGACAAGTTGATCTATTTGTTCAATTGAAAAAGCAGCGGTAGTCGTCCATATGTCCTATATATAAATTTATAAAAGATGTGTTATCTAAAAAAGTGTTTTGTACAATTTATAAATGACTGAAATTTAACAAATAAGTACCTTGTGAGGGGAATGATACTGCTTGTACATTGCATATTGGAAAATTTGCTTGATTACATGATATCGACATTCTCGGTCCTCCTTTTGTTGATTACACTACATTGTAAGGAAATTTAAAATTAGAAAAACTAAAGTATGAAATAGATTGTCGGGATATGTGAATTCTACCATGTTCAATTTCCAAGTGACGGGAGTGGAAATTACGGCATGAGAAGACCTTTCACATTGATTATATTTTGTAATAGCCCTAAAAAGAAACCATAAATACCTTTGTTTCAATAATCGGTTAACAATAAAAATAAACATAAATTTTATATCAATGTAATACATTACTTACATTTCCATCATCTATTTGATCTCGTAAGTTTCGGCTTTCTTTCCATCCGACATCTTCGAATCCAATGTATAGACCAAACGATGTCTAGGCCGAATGATTAGCAACGACCAATGATGCCTTAAAAAGTTTAAAATAATAATGTTAGTAAAACTTATAATGTAAACTATATATATATAACTCACCCTAGTGTGTACGGTGCCAAAAAGAAATCTTTATCTATGTTGTGCATCATCGTTTTGAATATTGTCTTCATGACAAATGAACCATCTCGTTCAATCATAGGTTCATTAATTGCTCCCGGTGCAATGAATGCACAACAATTCTTCGAAGTTTGTGATATTATCATATATAAAACCCTAAAAAATTATAATATGATTAAACTTAATATTGTGAACACTTATAGACACAATAATAAGTAGACATATATAAGTAATAACTTACGCCATGAACCATGTGATAATATTTTGATCAAGCCACCCCTTTGTTATTAATAACTCCAAATCACGATATTCGACTCCTATTGACATACTCGTAGGCCAAAAGACCCATGCCTCAACCTAAACCGTAACCCCATTCTTCACCCATTGTGCATTGGAACGTAGGCGTCTAAATAGGTTTTTCATCCCAAGTTGGCCGATCTTGTATTTCTTTGGGCAAGGGCTTCAACTTTTTAGCCAACCGTTTTTTTTTTCTATGACTCAGTCGTAATGACTACTCTCTTTGAATGGACCTCGTCCTCTTTTTGTACCTACATTAATAATACATTTGACTAAGTGTCCACACATATTTTGTCAAAACCTCTTTCTACACGAGCAAAGATGTAACTGAATCGAGAGGATTGCGGATGTCTAGGCTTCTTTGTTTTTGGGCGTCGAGTCCTTCGAGCTTTGGTTGCGGTTGTCTTCTTTCTATTTTGCACTCGTTTTGTCGAAGTCATAGGCCGCACTCCATACTCATGTGCCTCCTCTTTTGGCCTCCAATTTAAAAAAAACCCATTTTTTATGAACCATTCTAAAGTATTTTAGAAGTAAAATACTTCTAAAATTTCATAAATACCATACACATTTACGTAAAATAAAGCACAAACATGAAATTGCGACATAAACCCAAATTATAATCATGAAGTAAACTGACAAAAATAATAAAGGTCTTAGATTTTACCTTATAATTCCATGACCACCAATTCCAACAATCAGAGCAGCATAATCGCCATGGGATCTTATCTTTTTTCTAGGTTTGTGAAAAGAAGACAAATCCATAGAAACAGAAAGAACTCCCACATCTTCCATGGCATAAATTCGTGTGATAAGTCGATCCAAACACTCAAAAAGTAGGTGGATATGCAGATCGGAAAAAAAAAGACTTGCCGGAACTTGTCGCCGACGGCGATGTAATGCAGATGCAGATTCCAAACGGAGTTTGCAGAATTAAAATTACAAGAAATTTTGGTAAATTGGAAGCTGAAAATTAAGGGTTTGTGAAACAGAAGATTGAAACGAGAAAGAGGAAACCGAATGGAGATGAAAAAAAAAATTGTGACGGCTCTATTGTTACTCTTTAGGTTAAAGTGTTAAAACCACAGTTAGTTTTTTATTTTTATTTATTTATTTATTTATTTTTATTTTACTGCATTTTGGGCTTTAAAAAGGCTTCTACTCCCTCCTTCCCAAAATAAATGTCCACAATAAAAATGACACACAGTTTTAGGAATGTGCAATTATTACACTTTTTAAATAACCAAAATACACTTTTACTCTTGAAAATAGAGAGATAAACTTTCTCCACCTTATAATTAAGGGTAAAATGGGAAATTGGAAACTTACTTTTGAAAGTGGACATTTATTTTGGGACAAACTAAAATAGTAATGTGGACACTTAATTTGGGACGGAGGGAGTATTAAATTTACAAGATTATTTATATTTTAATCGAATAAATGAATTATAAATTTGCTGTGATACATAACATAAATTAATAACATATGATCAAATCAATTTTATATAATTTTTGTATTTATAAGACGATAGATGATCAAGTGATTGTTAATGGACATTGTTAACTAAAGTTTTTATTTTGAAATGTAATGTAGTTATATATGTCAGGGTTGAGTTTCGGTGGGAATGGTAGTTATAGTGAGAAGGGTAAGAGTAGATCTTCATCATCGGATGCACATTAGAATAAGATGCGTCGGATAAATTCTTGTATCAAACGTGATTCATGGGATGGGTGTAAGATTAAAAGTGGTCAAAGGTGTAGATCTTTCTTACCTTCTCACCTTAGTTGTTTCTCTCAAACGATCATTCGTTATATATGTAATGTGTGTGTGTGTGTATATATATATATATATATATATATATAGAGAGAGAGAGAGAGAGAGAGAGAGAGAGAGGGGGGGGTGTTTCAAACGATAACAGCAACAAAATGAGTGAACAAGAGAAAATAGCTAAATTACGTGCAAAATCAATGGGATTTTACACTAACGATCAATGCAAAGGTGTGTGGATGACGTAGCCCCGACCTCAGGTCGTATTATTCACATGTGATTTTAGTATAAAATCACATGTGATTCAACTGTTTTATTATCCTTTTTCTCATTTTTATATTAAAGGGTTGCATTATCTTTTTTACATTTTGATTTATTTATTGTGATTATCTTTAACTAATCCACTGGATTTTATTGATTATTTTCTATGGTAACCGTTTAATTCACGATTTGGTAATTGTTTTTTTTTATTATTATTCTCATTTTCGTCAAGATTGAAATTTAGATTGCATGTATTGAAGTTTGTTTGTGTTCATGAAACCATTAGGTTTTTCATTAATTAAAGAGAAAATCTGAAAAAATCCAATAAACTATCTGACTTTGAATGATTAAATCCCTAAACTATTTTTTTAATGATAAAACTCTTAAAATTTGTAAAACCAGTTAAATACATCCTTGTAACATGTGTAAAAACAGGTTAATGTGATAAAAATTTGGGAAAAATCTAAAAAACTCCAATAAACTATCTGATTTTGAATGTTTAAGTCCCTGGATTTTTTTAACAAATAAAATCTCTAAACTTTTTTTTAAATCTCTTTACCAAATAACTTTTTGAACTTTTTTTAAACAAATAAATCCTAATTTTTTTTTAAATAAAAACAAAATCATGAACTAAATTTTAAACAAATAAATCCAATATTTTTCCTTTTTGCATGAAGAAAAAAATATATACAATTTCTTTCAACGACAATAAAGCAAAATGAAGCAATTAAAATGAGAGAAATTATACCATTTTCATTACTAATTCCAAAACATTCAAAAGTTATGCATAAAATATAAATAGATACGTACAAAAATTATACTCATCCTTTTACAAAATATACAAAAAAAACGTCAATCCTTTCACAAATTATACCGAAAAAATGTCCATCCCTTCACAAATATACCAAAAACAAATGTCCAAAAGATATGCTCAATACACTAACAAGAATATATACCAAACGGTATTTCCTTTGCAGATATGTGATGTACTCATTCAGTTGATGGTGTACATGAAAGTCAAACGGTTGATTAAAGGGAAAAGTCCAAAAAAAACCAATGGACTTTAGTGTTTGGAGTGATTAAGTCCTTGGACAATTTTTTCGAACAAATAAGTCATTGGACATTTCAAAACCTGTTAACTAAATCCTTGACTTTTGATAACATGTTGAATACATCCTTATTAACTTAAAATTTTAACTTGCAACCTATATAGCAAGTAAAACTACAAATTAAAAACAAAGTCACCTACTTTATACTCCTATAAATTAAAAATGGGAAAATTAACTAAAATAGTCAATCTCATCAACCATATTTATTTTTATTTTACCATTTTTTTCTAAAATTGCCAAAGTTTGTATATAATGTTTTTTTTCCTGCGTAAGGATTGTTTTTTTTTTCAAAAAAATAAAAATAACAAACATCCTCACGTAGAAAATTTTATGTATAAAGATTCACTTTCTGCTTATAGTTTAGAAAAAATTTACACTTTGCATTCTTATAAAATTATAATTAGTTATTTAATTTATTTTATATCAATTACGTTTTCATTAAACATTTTTATTTTATTAACATACACAATCGGATATTAACTAAAATATATCAAAAAAATTAGTTTTTTTTACAAATTACACAATTATAGTCGTTTCGTCAATACGTTCAAAATGAACTCAATATTGTTTTTGAGCTTTATCTTGTATTATTCAATATCATAAATACGTACGAATTATTTTTAATATTTACCCTTTATAATTACAAATTAATCTTATATTATTAAATAAATAACTTAAAGGATAGAAAGTGTAAATATTAAATATAATTAGTACGTATTTATGATATTTAATAATATGAGATTAAATCCAAAAAAATCAATAGTAGGCTCATTTTAAACGTATTGACGAGACAATTATAATGGTGTAATTTGTAAAAAAAAACGTACTTTGTTTATATATTTTAGTTAACTAAAAATGTACCCTCGCAATGCAGCGGGTTTCTGAAATCTAGAACTCGAACCCTCGATCATTAATCATACTTTTTGTTAGTCTTTTTTTATTTTATTTTACGATTTTGAGAAACTTAGATTTAAAACAAAAATATATTTTAGTTTAGTTTAATTTAATTATGGTTTTTTATAAAAAAATAATAATAAAGTATTTTGTTACGGGTCAAAAAATGTTTAATTTAAATGATAATTATATTTAAGATATTTTATATTTAAAATTAAAAAGATAACATAATTCAATAAAAAATAAAAATAAAGTGTTTTATCTCGAATTTTCTTATATTTATCGGTTAGTTATATGAATAGTTAAAAATTTTAGATATTTTAGAAAATAAAAATATGTGTTTATCTGCACTTAGTTACACGAATTCAAACACTGAGTTTTTATAAGTTGTACTTATGTTTAATCAATTTGTACTTTTGGATTTTAAGTAATATGCATTAATAAGTGGTACCTAATGCATAAAAATTAGTTTTTAAGAGTTTAGCTTAAATGCTTTATAATATAGTATAGATATATTAGTTAAAATTTAAAATTACAAGTTAATGAAACATAATTATAACTTATTAAAGTCATATGTTTTTATTTGTATAACTAACTGCAAATAAACATATTAAATACAAGATAAACACTATAAGATAAACTACCTGTTTTATTTTTTTATTAAAATATATTATCAATAATTTTAAATATAATAACATAACAAAATAATTTATCATTATCTTTATAAACAGATCATAACTAAAATTAAAATAAATTACATTTTTATTATAAAATATAATATTTTGTGCTTAAAATGTTGTAATTAAGAGTTTTTTATGGCTATTTTATAATATAGTATAGATAAATATAATAACATAACAAAATAATGTATCATTATCTTTATAAACAGATCATAACTAAAAGTAAAATAAATTACATCTTTATAATAAAATATAAGTTGTACCAAAGCATTATGAAATTGTAAATTAAGTAATTGGCTTTAATTAGTTGTATTTTGTGCTTAAAATGTTGTAATTAAGAATTTTTTATGTCTCTTTTATAATATAGTATAAATATACGATTATGTGTGTTAATATAATAAAAAGTTAAAATGAAAATTAAAAGGTAGAAGATATAAAGTAAATTAAAGAATAAATTATAAATATGTTTTCTATTTTTTTTTGCCAAAAACAGTTTTTAAGGCAAAAAAATAATATGCTTTAACTATTTTAAGAAAAGACTTTGAAAAGTGCTTAAAAATTAATTTTGTTGATGAGATTGACTATTTTAGTTAGTTTTCTTATTTTTCTTATTTGTAGGGTGATAAAGTAGGTGACTTTTTTTGTTTTTTTCTTTTAATTTGTAGTTTTACCTATTATGTAGGTTACAAGTTACATTTTTAAGTAATAAAGATGTATTTAACAGGTTTCCAAAAGTCCAAGGATTTATTTAGTGTGTTTTAAAATGTCTAAGGACTTATTTGTTGCAAAAAATTGTCTAAAGACTTAATCACTCCAAACACTAAAGTCCATTGGGTTTTTTTGGACTTTTCTCTTGATTAAACATCACTTTGTTGCTGTAAATGACATAACTTTTGATATATTCCTGTTAATGGGATAAACATATCTTTTGACTTTTTTGGCATATTTGTGAAGGAATGAGTGATTTTTTGGTATATATTTAAGAAAAGATGGGTGTTTTTTTTTATATATTTTGTGAAATGATTGACGGTTTTTTGTTATATTTTGTGAAAGAATAAATATAATTTTTGTATTTGTCTATTTATGTTTTAGACATAACTTTTGAATGTTTCTGAATTAATAATAAAAATGGTATATTTCTCTCTTTAATTGGTTTATTTTACTTTATTGTCGATGAGAGGATTTGTATATTTTTTTTGTTCATGCAAAAAAAAATTGGATTTATTGGTTCAAAATTAAGCTCATGATTTTATTTCTTCAAAAAACTTTGGAATTTATTTGTTGAAAAAAGTTCAAGAATTTTTTTTTTTATCAGCAAGTTAAACACAGACAGACACACGATCCCGGGGTATCCGGACTCCCACTTAAGGGCGTCACCCAACTAATCTCCGTCGACCAAAGGCCGAAAGGCCCAAGGTCTGGGTATCGCCACATGCTGCCGTGGGGAATCGAACCCGGGTAGTGAGGGATACCATCCACTGACCCCCCAGAATGTTACCACTACTAGAAAAATGTGAAATACCGACGGCAATTACCGACGGCAAAAAACAGTCGGTATTTACCGACGGCAAACCGACGGTATCTTTTTAATTTTATTTTTTATTTATTTTTAATAAGCCGTCGAAAAACCGTCGGAAAAATTAGTGAAATACCGACGGCTTACCGACGGTTGTTTTTTTCATTTTATTTTATATTTATTTTTAATAAGTAAATACCGTCGGAAAACCATCGGTAACAAGAACCGTCGGTAAGCTGTCGGTAGTTGTCGTCGGAAAACCGTCGCTGAATATTACCGACCAACTTTTTACCAACGATCATTCCCGTCACAAAACCGTCGCTAAAGCCTTTTTCCGACGGTTTACCGACTGTTTCAGCCGTCGGTAATACGATTTATTTTAGTAGTGTACCTATCCATTGGGCTAGACATGCTTTGATTTCAAGAAATTTATTTGGTAAAAAGATTTAAGAAACAATTTAGATTCATTTATTAAAAAATTCAGGGACTTAATCATTCAAAACCAGATAGTTTGTTGAGTTTTTTAAACTTTTTCGAAATTTTTATCATATTAACTTGTTTTTATAAGTTACAAGGATGTATTTAACCGGTTTTAGAAAGTTTAAGAGTTTTATCATTAAAAAAATAGTTTAAGAACTTAATCATTCAAAATCAGATAGTTTGTTGGGTTTTTCAAACTTTTCCCTTAATTAAACCATGAAATCTTGAAACCACTCCTACAAACCATGAAATCATAAGTTCATTTTCATTCACGAATCCTCGAAAATAATGAGTTTTTTATTCGCGAAACCATGAAATTATGAGTTTTTTCATTCACGAACTCATTAAATCACGAGTTTTTTTTCTTCATTTTTTGGTAATAGAAGAACATTGTGCCCGTAGATACACAACAAACAAAAAAAAATGTTTTTCAACCAATGTCGAGTAGAAGTCCATCTACAAAAGAAAAAATAACAATAGATTATAACTATTAAACATACTACTTCATTAAAGATGTATATTATATAATTGTATATATTATATAACTATTAAACATACTACTTGATCATATATTTGTGTGTATATATATAAACAAAAAACAAAAAACAAATATGAGGATAGTGGGAATGGGGGTGTGGGCACACCTTATTAAAAAAAAATACTTTAGTTTTGAAAAGGTTTATTTGGCCCTGAGTTCACAAAAAGATGTGGGCTCACCGTGTGAGTAAAGTACAACTTTTTTCACAACATTAAACCCGATATAGAAAGTAGGGAAATCGACTAAAATGGCCATAGTAGGGGGAGGGATTGGCCTATTAGCCATCTCTCTCCCTGTTTTACAGAAATGTCACTACTCACGCAATAAGGTATGGGTGTGCAAAAAATGAGAGGTGCACAATTGAATTGCACACCCCTCCTTTTTGGCACATCCGCTACGTGTCGGTACTAGATTAACCCTAATTTTGGTGGTCCTCCAAAATTTAAGCTAGGTCTGTAAAAATTGGTTCAAAAACTAATTTTTCACGTTTTAAGCTGGTTTTTCATGTGGTTGTGTACTTTTTCTTCAACCTGTTGGGATAACAAATCAACTTTAGCAGATGAATTATTTCACTGTGTTTGTACAATTTTATTCCCTTAATTATTGCTATAAGAAGAGCAACGATGGAAGTTGTAATTCACATTTGTCATCCATAGTTTCATACAATTTAATTGCTTGTGTATCTTCCTCTCTGTGTGGTGTTTTAAAAAAAATGAGTTCTGGAGATGATAAAGTAAAGTAACATCTTTGTGGTGGTGGTTCATGGCAGTAGAATGATAACAGGTGGGAGTATGTTACCGATCAACCATAGCCCGTGTTAAGATGGCATCAAACAATACTCATCTGAGGTTGGTTAGTTGTATTCAAAGAAAATTTGGTATCGATCCTTCTCTTGGTATGATTATAATATCGTATAAGTATGATGGTGCCCTTTATGAGTTATGTGACTCTGACGATTTTTGTCTTTCATTCAATTTGTTGTCGGTGAAAATAATCCGCCAACACTTTGTGTGTTTGTCGATTCATCGATGTTCGGTGGAAGAAATGTCGGTGGTACTTCGAACACCAGAGGCGATGTGGATGAATCTTATCATATCCCAGAATTTGTTCCCGAAACACAACAAGAAGGAGAAGAAGAAGCGGGAGAAGGAGAAGAAGAAGAAGAAGAAGACGAAGACGAAGTTGATAGACATGATGAGGAATCTCATGCTTACCACTTGAATATATCTGATATTGATACTGATGAAGACGACGACGAAACAGAAACTAGTCCTATCAAATCATATTGTAGGATAAATGATTTTTTTGACATGCCCCCTCCACTTCCATTATTGGGTCCCGTCATCACACCCAACCTAACCCCACGTTATAATCGTAGTGGAAGAGTAAGTTTGGGGCAAGTATTCCCTACGAACAACGATTTTACACTCGCTCTCGGGTTGAAGTTTCTTGAAGAGGATTTTGAGTTTGGAGTGCACAGGTCAAATAAAACCAGATACGACACCAGATGTTTGCAAGGTGGCTGTTCCTGGCGTATCATGGCAACATTTGTCGAAAAAACTAAGATGTTTCATGTTCGTATATTGAACGACGTACACATTTGCTCGAAGACACAACTGCATCCCAGCCACCGTCAAGCAAACAGGAGAGTATTGGGTAATTATATTTTCCCTAAAGTGCATGATACTAGCAGGACAGTCCGTGGATCCGACATTGTCAATGACGTAAAAGCGGATTTGAAATTAGATATTTCTTACTGGCAAACATGGCGCGCGAAATATTATGTACTAACAATGGTGCGTGGTAGCCCTAAAGAATCGTTTACCCGACTCCCCTACTATCTCTATAATTTGGAGCTCATGAATCCTGTTACCCTTACCAAGGAGAGATAGTAGAGGACGTTTTGAGATGTGTTTTGATGCCCTCGGTTGCGCGGTACGTCGTTATTCTAATAACTTCCGCGTCACTATATGGTTTATTGAACTGCTATATTGAATAATGTTATAATACGTAAATGCCTTAAATATCCAGATTCGGTCGTTTACGACACACTTGCGTCCGGTCATTATCATAGATGTTTCTTATTTGAAGGGGACTTACTTGGACACAATGTTCTTAGTCGTTGCCATGGACGCAAATAACCAAATTGTGCCCATCGCTTTCGAAGTGGGTAGGTCTGAGAGTGGGGAGGTGTGGACTTGGTTCTTAACCATGCTGAAGCGTTGTATCGGGGAAATTGAAGGGTTGGTATTTGTATCCGACAGGGCTACTTCAATTCACCAAACAATTAATATAGTGTACCTAAGGGCCTATCATGCACTTTGTTATCGCCATCTGATGATGAACGTAAAAAGCAGGGACAAGAGGGTCAAATACAAGAATAAGTTATTTTGGAAGAAGTGTAAAGCAAATATGGTGGAGGAGTTTGAACTGAACATGGTGGGTCTACAGGGTGCTTTACCTGTTGGAGCTCCGCTTATGGACCAGATTGGCCGGAGAAATGGTCGGGGGGCCAATTTCCCAGGAATGTGGTACAACATAATGACCTCGAACAGTGTCGAGTCAGTGGATGCATTGTCGCGTTTTTCACGGAGACTACCTATTGTGGGCCTTATGGATTACTTTCGAGCTTTTCAACAAGAATGGTATTCAATTCGTCGAACAAATGGAGGTTATTTTCCTTGGATTACTATTTTAATTTTTATGCTTTTATTTTTGGAATACTAACGTAACAAATTTGTCAGGATCTCAATATTTAACAAGAATAAACACTCAGAAACAATATTAAAGAAGTTTGCAGAATAACACTTTAATATTCAAAGATCAATGAAACAGTGAATCAGAAATCACAAATTGTAAACTTTATTTAATGATTTAAAGCTACAAGATTTAACACACAACCTCAATATTGATGAACAGGCTCACCAATACAAATTCTACTTCTCTAGAACTAGGGTTCTAAACCTTGAGGTTGATTCTCTCTATGAAAGCAAAAACTCAGAATCAAAAAAATTACTTTTTAAACTATTTTGACTAATTCTATACATATACTGAAAATAAAAGATAATTACAAAATATAAAAGATCTTCAGTATAATCTTCCATAGTTATCTCCAAACCTTCCATGATTATCTTCAGTCTTGATCTGCACGTATCTTGATTATCTCTTAAGCAACATTAAGTTGTAGCAGTATTAACACTCTGAGCAGTATTAATCTTCTCCAGCAGTAGTAACCGTGCTCAGCAGTATTAATTCCTTAGCAGTACTAACTACTAGCAGTACTAACTCTCCAAGCAGTACTAACTATTGAAGTAGCAGTACTAACTTGTCAAGCAGTATTAAATCTACTAGCAGTAGTAATAAGTTATGATAGCAACATTAATCATACTTAATCAATTCTTTAATTCCCAACAATCTCCCCCTAACTTGACTTTTAGGAAGAGAAGTCAAGTTCTTCAGATGCTCCCAAAACTTCATTTCTCATACACCTATATCAGGATTCAGTCCTAAACTTTGATTGATAATCCTCTGAATCAAATATATTGCCATAGCTGAATCTGGTGCACAACCAAGCTTCTTCTTCAACATAGCATGCAGCTTTAACCTGCTATGGTTGTAGACTCTATCGACAAGAAAGTATTCAAAATGACGTGTATCCATTGCTAGTGCATACACTCCACTTCTTTCATATAAAGTCCAGTTGTTGATGGTTTTGAACACATTTCTGATGACATGCTGAACTTCTTCTGGTTTGAACAACATGCAGAGATATTCCATCACAAGCTTTGTAACTGGTATACCTGGAGCTTTCAGCTTGTCAACATATAGTTTCATCCCCACCTCAAACATTTCCTCTAAGTCAGATCTGGAGCATACTCTTACTATCTTTGCCCAAGTAGGATACACTTCGAATTTATCATCCTTCCTCTTCAGCCTGATGTACTCCTTTCCATCAACTTCCATAGTATCCCAGTGAATAATTTCAGGAGGCTTAACACCAACTGGTTCTGCAGTTATAGGATCAGGTACTTTCTCCATTACCACCATGTATAAATTTACATCATAAGTACTTGATGGTGTTTCGTGAGTTTGAGCTTCCTGTTCAAAAGATTTAGATGTTCCTTCTTCTTCAGCTTCTTTCTGATCTTTCTCAGCTTCTTCCACTCTAGGTTTCTTAGCTGGTTTTCTTCTTGCCATCATTTTAGTTCTTTTTAACTTCCTCAAACTATCACCCATAGTAGCTTCCTTCCTTGGTGATTCTTGCTCATCAGGGAAAGGTTTTTGAATTTGAAGATCATTTCTTTCTTTCATCTTCTTTTCTGCTTCAGCTCTTGCTCTGTCATTTCCTTGTAACTTAGTCATCTCAGCTTCATACAAACCTTTGATTTGTTCAAAATACATCTTTGTGAACATTTCCTTTTTAACTCCCACAACACCTTTGAGAAAAGTAATCATCTTCTTTCTCTCTTGAGTGCCAAGGAAGGTCTGTGAAGATTGTCTCTTCTTTGTACCCATTCTGATCATTCCAGACTTCTTTAGAGTTATAGCTTTCTTCTTTGCTATCTCAGTTGCCAAACTCTGTTGATAAACTTCATTTAACTCTGCAGCTAGAGCCTTAGCCATCTCTCTATCTTTTTCCACTTGAGCTGATTCTGCTTGTTCAAGTTCAGGTTGAATCTTCTTAGTCAAAGCTTCATCTGACTCAATCATCTTTTGCCTTTTAAGAGGTTGGTCAGATTCCACTATCTTTGCTTTGCCTTTGTCTTTGCTTACCACCTTCTCAACACTTGCTTTCTTGATCATTTCATCATTTTCTTTGATGATAACTCCTTTGGCCTTTGAAGTGACCTTGGGAGTATCATGTTTAGCCTTGATAAGAGCTTCAGCTATCTCAAATTCTTCCAGATTTCTGTTAATAAGGTCAGATAATACCTCTTTAACAATTTCTACTGCTTCTATTGTTTCAGTAGCATTAACTGTTTCTGCTGCTATTTCTGTTACTGTTGCTTCAAACACTGACCCTGTTTCAGTTTGAACATCAATCTCCCCCTCAACTCCATGTATCTCCCTCTCCAGGTTGATCTCAGCTTCTGACTCCCCCTTTTTGGGAGCATCATTCACTGGTTTCCTTCTTCTTAGTACAAATCTTTGTTTCTTCTTCTTGTGAACCACTTTTTCTAAACCAACTTCTTTAGGCTGCTGATCTCTTCTTGTTGGTTGATGATGACTTTCTTTAGCTCATTTACAACCTGCTTCTGAGAATCCAATTCAGTGGCCATTTTGGACATTGCAGAAATCAATTCATAATAGTCATATCTATCCTCACCTTCTCCAGGAGTGTTAACCCCTTTTGAAGGATCATTGGAACATTTAGTAGTGGAAGTCGTATGCCTAGAAGAAGCACCTTCCACCCCCTTGGTTTCTTGGTACCTGGGACCTTTGAATGATTGTTCATTCAAAGTTGCCATGGGGGAGGTCTTATTGATGTTACCACTTTCCTCCTCTGTGCTAGCAGGAGTAGTGGCAGCCTGCTCACCCATATGCTCAAACATCTCCTCAGTGATTACCTCCTTGGGGTTGGGAGACACCCCTGTGGTTTCCCTATAGATATTCTCTAATGGAGAATTCTCCATTAGAGGGCTTAAAGGATTTGAGGGTGAAGGTACAAGAAGAAAAGGAGCCTTCTTTACCTTTTTCCGGATGTAAGTGTTCGTGATTGGAGAAGATGGTTTTTGAAGAAGGGACTGAGTGATTGATATGTTGATTGAAGGATGGGATTGGCTTTCAGTGGGATGGTCTAATGAGGGCCTTGACCCTGAAGCCATACCTTCTTCATTGTGGGACACCACCATCATTGTAGAGAACAATGGGGTGTCAACTCCTTCCGAGTCCAATGGAGATCTCTTCATATTTGAAAAGACCTTACCTTTGGGGATTTTGGGTACATATACCTCATCAAATTGAGGCATATCCGTCAATTCATTGGTTATAACTACCTGTACAAATCTTAGGTACATATAAAACTTCTTTTTGTCTCCCAAGTTTGACACAAGGTCATTAAAAATCATTTTTGAAAAATTGTACTTTCTGGTAGTGGCCAAGCAGACCAAAGCATAAACAATGGTACTACTGAACTCACTCCAGCCAGTAGTCTTTTTGGAAATACAATGCATAAGGGCATGAACAAGAAAATTCCATTGGGTATAAAATTTAGCTTTTGAGAATTTGAAAACACCCAATTGGCCTCCATACCCCATTCTTGAAAGATTGGAGAACAAGTCCTCATTAGGAATAGAGGTAATACCTGCAGCATCGTCTAGTCGTAGACAGATGCGAATCACCTCTTCAGAAACTGACAAGGGTTTGTCACACACCCTTGTCTAGATTAACTGCACACCATTTTCTGTAACAGTAATGGCATTCGCCCAAAATTGTCTCTGGTGCTCTATGTAGATTGTTGGAGACACTGTAATAGCATGAGCGATATGGCTGGACTTGAGAAAATCTACTATCTGGGGAAATCCATCAGCCTGCTTCGGCTTTTGAAGCATTGCGATTTCGTTGTGCTCATCAATGAACGCCATGGATGCCATTGAGCTTGAGAGTTCTTGCCTGTAACTTACGAGGTGCTTGAGAGAAAAAGGGTTAGAGAGCAGATGAATAGTAATCAAAGAGTCGTTATGAACTTTTAGACGGGCAAAAAAAGGTATTTATACAATTCAGGACATAAGCAGTATTAACTCAGAGCAGTATTAACTAACTAGCAGTATTAACCACTAGCAGTATTAACGAACTAGCAGTATTAACTGAGAGCAATATTAACCACTAGCAGTATTAATTGAGAGTAGTATTAACCACTAGCAGTATTAACTAACTAGCAGTAGTAACTGAGAGCAGTATTAACCACTAGCAGTATTAACTAACTCTGCAGCATTAACTACACTTACACTATTGAAGCTTGATTTGGTCTGAACAAGGCAATTTACTTCCTGAGAAAGATGATTAGTAACAACCAAAAACAACCAAATAATAGGTATACAATCACTTTTTAAACATGAGCTCATTCAGAGTTGATCATGCCCACACTTGTGACCAAGAAGGTGAATCTACCCACATCAAAAGCTTTAGTGAATAGATCAGCAAACTGGTTGTCAGTATGAACTTTAGCAACTTGAATAAGCTTCTTTTCATTACAATCTCTAATAAAGTGATACATGATCTCAATGTGCTTTGTTTTGGAGTGCTTGACTGGATTGTTAACAATGCTTATAGCACTGCTATTGTCAATGAAGATTGGAGTGTGAAGAAAGGTTACCCCATAGTCCAACATCTGATTCTGAATCCATAGAACCTGAGAGCAGCAACTTGCAGCAGTAATGTACTCAACTTCTGTTGTAGATAAGGACATTGTGGTTTGCTTCTTACACTGCCAAGATACTAGTCTTGCACCCAAAAGCTGGCATCCACCTGAAGTAGACTTTCTATCCATATTAGCACCACCCAAGTCACTGTCTGAATATGCAATCAAGTCAAAGTTGGATTCATAAGGATACCAAAGACCTAATCTAGGTTGCCCTCTTAAGTATCTGAAAATCCTCTTAACAGCTTGAAGATGTGATTGCTTTGGCTTGACTTGGAATCTGGAACACAGACACACTGGAAACATGATGTATGGTCTTGAGGCTGTGAGATACATGAGAGATCCAATCATTGATCTATATAGATGGACATCAACATCCTCCCACTCAAGATCAGCAGTGATCTGTTTATGAGTCTCCATAGGTATGCTTGCTGGCTTTGAGTCTGTTAAACCATACTTATCCATGATGTCTTTCACATACTTTGATTGACTTATAAAGATCCCATCTTTCTGTTGTTTCACTTGAAGCCCAAGGAAGAAGGTAAGTTCACCCATTGAACTCATTTTAAAGCTCTTGTGCATCAACTTTTCAAAGTCTCTACACATCTGATCTTGTGTGGATCCAAAGATGATGTCATCCACATAGATCTGAACAAGTAGGATGTCCTTCTTACTCCTTTTAATGAAGAGGGTCTTGTCAATTATTCCCCTTTCAAACCCATTTTCTAAGAGATAGGTAGACATAGTATCATACCATGCTCTTGGGGCTTGATGTAGACCATAAAGTGTTTTCTTCAGTTTGTATACTCTGTCAGGATATAATGGATTTTCAAATCCAGGGAGCTGACAGACATATACTTCTTCATCAATTGTACCATATAGAAAGGCACTCTTCACATCCATTTGATATACCTTGAACTTCATGTATGAGGCATAGGCTAGAAATAGCCTAATTGCCTCTACCCTTGCAACTGGGGCAAACACTTCTTCATAATCTATGTCTTCTTCCTGAGTGTACCCTTGTGCCACAATCCTTGCTTTGTTTCTGATCACAATTCCTCTCTCATCCTTTTTATTCCTGAAAATCCATTTGGTGCCAATAGCTCTATGACCTTTTGGAAGGTCTACCAAGTCCCAAACTTCTTGCAATTTGAACTGCAGTAACTCTTCTTGCATAGCTTCTATCCAACTGGAGTCTTTCATTGCATCAAAAACCTTCTTAGGCCAAATCTGAGATAGAAAGCAAGAGAGTACTGTGTGTTGCTGATCCTGCAGCTCTTGAAGTTTGCTTTGATTCCTTGTTATCATAGGAGAAGAGATATCTCCTATGACCAGCTCTGGAGGATGGTTCTTTTGAATTCTAGTCTGATGACTAGATTCTTCATTGATTCCCACTTCTATATTGGACTCATTTAAGTCAGCTAAGGTGATCTCATCAGATGCTTCTGGCTCTTCATGCACTTGATTCTTCTTATCTCTTCTTTCTTCTTCACTCTGTATTGGTTCAGTCATAGTCTCTTTTTCACAGAAATCAACAGGTTCCATTGTAGGTATGGGAAAGATCACAGACTGAGGAATAATGTCTTGTACTTGTTCATCCCCTGATCCTCCACTTCCTGAACCTGCATGATCATCACTACTGACACCCAAAGAGTTAGTTAGTGAATCAATGTCAAACAACCACTGAGGACCTGAACCAATAGGATTTGGTGTGTTCTCATTGCATTTGACATTGTCACTTTCCTCAATTATTCTAGAAGAAGAATTAAATACTCTGTAAGCCTTACTCTGAGATGAGTAACCAACAAGAAAACCATCATCTGCCTTGCTATCAAACTTTCCTAAGTGAGTTTTGGTATTGAGAATGGTACAAGGACACCCAAAAGGTTTGGAAAATCCAATAAATGGTTTTCTTTTATTTAAAAGCTCATATGGTGTCTTGTTTTTAGGCTTCACTACTAGAACTCTGTTCTGGACATAACAAGCAGTATTAACTGCTTCAGCCCATAAAGTAATTGGAAGTTTTGAATCAGCTAACAGAGATCTAGTAGCCTCAATCAGTGTCCTATTCCTTCTCTCAGCAACACCATTTTGTTGTGGAGTCCTAGGAGCACTATATTGCCTCTCAATTCCTTTTTCCTCACAAAAGGTGTTTAGGTCATGATTTTTAAAATTTAGTACCATTGTCTGACCTAATGACTTTTACTTTTTGATTTGTTTGGTTTTCAATTCTTAGAATAAAGGATTTGATCAGTCCACTTGTCTCATCCTTAGTCCTTAGAAAATATACCCAAGTAAATCTAGAGTAATCATCAACAATAACTAAGCAATATGATTTCTTACCTACACTCATAACATTTGTAGGCCCAAACAGATCCATATGCAACAACTGAAGAGAATTAGAGATAGTGTTCAACTCTTTAGACTTATGAGAAGTTTTGTGTTGTTTGCCTTTGAGACAGGCAACACAATGATCATCACATGAAAAGACTTTTGAAGGTAAACCTCTTACAAGGTTGTTTTTAACAAGTTTGTTCATAGTTTTAAAGTTCATGTGACACATCCTTCTGTGCCAAAGTGATGATTCATCCAAAGATGCTTTTGAAACAAGACAGTTTAGGGATGAATCAGTTGAAACATTTTCCATATCTAAGCAATAGACATTATCCTTTCTGGGAGTTCTTAGTAGTATCATCTTTTCATCAACTACCTTGAATCCAGGAGCAAGGATAATGCATTCAGAATCAGAAAATAATATACTATGCTTTTTGTCACAAACCTGTGATACACTTAACAGGTTGTACCTTAATTGATCAACATAGAATACATCTTCAAAGGTCATTTTACCTTTGGTTACATCACCCTTACCACTGATCTTACCTCCATCTGGAGTATTTCCAAAGGCAACATGTCCACCATCAATTTTCTTGAAATTCTTGAGACAAGACATGTTCCCTGTCATGTGCCTAGAGCAACCACTATCAACATGCCAGATGCTCTTTCCATTGAACTGTTGGTTGCCCTGCACATAAGATAAAAACAATTAGTATTGATTGGGAACCCAAGCCAAAGTGGTCTTGGGTCTCCCTTTCTCATCAAAGTATTTACATTCCTTTTTGATGAGATTTTTAAACTCAGAGCACTCTTTACTAGAGTACTTTGTCAAGATGATTGGCTTAGCAGCACAAACATTAGAAGCAGTACTAACCTTAGAAGTACTAACAGGTTTAGCAGTACTAACAGGTTTAGCAGTACTAACCTTGTTAGAAGTACTAACAGAGTTAGCAGTATTAACATTAGAAGAAGTACTGACAATGTTAGTTTTAGCAGTACTAATACTCTTAGCAACACTAACAGTGGTAGCAGTAGTATTGCTTCTAGCAGCACTATCATTGTCAGCAGTACTATTTGTGGTAGCAGTACTAACACTCTTAGTGCTTTTAGGAATCCACATCTTGACACTCTCCTCAACAGTCTTTTTCTTCATGTGGCTTTTAGATTTAATAGATTTCTTAGCCACATGGTTCCTTTCATTCTTCCTATAACCAAAGGGTTTTTGCACAGATCTTTGAAAATTCATCCTTTGGTTCATAGGATTGAAATAACAGTATTTAGCAATATGATTGAGCTTTTCACAAATAAAACAAGGTTTTGGTCTATTGATTTTACTCAGATCAATCCCTTGTTTTTGTGCCCACTAATTATTCCAGTTTCTTTGATTACCCCTCCTTTTATCATGATTTAGGGGCTCAGATTTAGTACAAGCACACTGTTTGCAAGGAACAGGATTCACAACTGTGGTCTGCTTGTAATGGACCTTACTAGACTTTCCCTTAGTCTTCTCTATGTCCTTAGATTTTACCCAAATCTTTCCACAACCCTCATTGGTAATAATGTGATTCTCTAGAGGAATCTCATCCTTACCCTTACCAGCTTCTTTCTCAGTTTTTTCCTCAACAACTACTTCATCTAAGGGATCTATCACAGTAGCTCCCTCAGGCAAGTCCTTCCTATCTTTGGTTTCTAGCAAGTCTAATGTAGGAGGGATGTAGTTGTTGTTGTATGGTGGTGATGTGGTATTGTACCCAATTCCTCTTCTCAGCTTGTCATGAATCTGAGTTTGTAGTAAAGAGTCCATTGCTTTAGAAGCATTGGAAAACTTTTCTACATCTAGCTTAACTTTGGCTAGCTCCCCTCTCAACTTTTCACTCTCCTCTTTATACTTTGTCAGTTGGAGTTCTAGATCCTTTTTCTCCCACTTCAAGTAGTTTGTGTCATATGAGTGTTGAAGTTCATTGGCTTGGAAACCTTTAATTTGTTCCTCAAACCTCTCAACAATTCTCACATAGTCTTTTATATCTTTTGCTAACCTCTTAAGGTCATCACTCATATTCTGGTTGTGATCCCTGTACCTTTTAACAGTGTCTATGCAGGTTTTAGAACAGAGATTAGAACTTACCTCAGTTGTGAGATCAGATACCTCTGCCATGAGAGCTTGATTTTGAATAGCCTCTTCTGCTTGATCACTCCAGTGAAACCCCATTCCTTGTTGAGAAACAAGGGCTTGAGCAGAGTTTCTATTCTGGTTGAGGCTACCAGTCTGGGATTGTTGGTGGTTATTGTAAGACACTCCACTTCTGCATTCCCTGGCAAAGTGTCCCTTCATATGACATTTATAGCATTCTACCTTTGACTTGTCAAAACCTGCTCCATCTTCTCTTCTTTGGGAGAAGTTATTCCTCCCAGTCCTCTTGATGAACTTATTTACCCTCATGGAAAGCATGGCCATCTGCCATTTAATATCCATCTCTTCAAGATCATCAGGATGAAGTTGTTCCAAGTCATCATGGATTAAAGAAGAGTTTCCATGGCTGGACAGAAAGGCTTCAAAAACAGATTCAGTGCCTTTTTCTTGATTTGCTCCATTAGTAGCATTAACCGATTCAGGGTTAGCAGTAGAATCAATTGATGCTGATAGGAGTGCAACATTATGAACATATCCAGAAGGCTTCTTCTTTGCCTCCACCTCAGATTCAAACACTCTAAGGTCATTGTACAGATCATCAATTTCTTTTTCTTCTAGTTGTTCATTCTGTCTGAATGAAACAGTATACATGGTCCATTCATCTCCAAGGGACCTTAAGAACTTTCTGTTTACATCATCTTGATCAATCTGTACTCCCATAGTAGCTAGTTCACCAATCAGCTTGTTAAACCTGTCAAAAGTTTGAGTCATGGACTCATTCTTAGTTGACATAAAATTTTCATACAATTGCTTCAGTATTGCCTTCTGATTTCTCTTGGTACTTATGGTACCAGAGAATCTTTTCTCTAGAGCATTCCAAAGCATCTGTGCATCAGTGCAATTTCAGAATTGGTGTTGATATTCATTGGGAATAGCCAAGAGCAGTGTGCTCAAGGCTTTCATCTCTGTCTGCCTTATCTTCTTTTCTGCATCTGTCTTTGGTGGTGTTCTTTTTCCATCTGCACCAATTTTTCCTTCATCAGATGGTCCATTCTCAATGATGTCCCACATAGAGTAATATGTGAGGAGAATGTATTGCTTAATCCTTATCTTCCACACGTCAAACTCATTAGATCTGAGCATTGGAACCTTTGAGACAAGAGTACTGTTTGATTCAACTGTGTTTTCCATGATGAATGAAGGTTTCTGAGAATACTTGCTCTGATACCACTTGTTAGGATCTCAATATTTAACAGGAATAAACACTCAGAAACAATATTAAAGAAGTTTGCGGAATAACACTTTAATATTCAAAGATCAATAAAACAGTGAATCAAAAATCACAAATTGTAAACTTTATTTAATGATTTAAAGCTACAAGATTTCACACACAACCTCAATATTGATGAACAGGCTCACCAATACGAATTCTACTTCTCTAGAACTACGGTTCTAAACCTTGAGGTTGATTCTCTCTATGAAAGCAAAAACTCAGAATCAAAAAAATTACTTTTTAAACTATTTTGACTAATTCTATACATATACTGAAAATAAAAGATAATTACAAAATATAAAAGATCTTCAGTATAATCTTCCATAGTTATCTCCAAACCTTCCATGATTATCTTCAGTCTTGATCTGCACGTATCTTGATTATCTCTTAAGCAACACTAAGTTGTAGCAGTATTAACACTCTGAGCAGTATTAATCTTCTCCAGCAGTAGTAACTGTGCTCAGCAGTATTAATTCCTTAGCAGTACTAACTACTAGCAGTACTAACTCTCCAAGCAGTACTAACTATTGAAGTAGCAGTACTAACTTGTCAAGCAGTATTAAATCTACTAGCAGTAGTAATCAGTTATGCTAGCAACATTAATCATACTTAATCAATTCTTAAATTCCCAACAAAATTCGTGTTTTCGCAGAGGAAATGGTGAATCGTCTCACGTCGTGGGCGAAGGCCAAAATTGAAAAGAGAATTTACATGTCCGCAAGTTGGACTGTACATGAGATTGACCGAGGTTACTAGGAAGTTCGCAATGGGAATAAGGACACAAAAGTGGACTACAATAATCGTATTTGCTCGTGTAAGAAATGGCAGCTCTCATGAATACCATGCGGACATGCAATCGCCATCGCAAGAAATCAATGGTGTACAGATGGCTCCCAACTGGTGATTGGTTACTACGCGTCAAATAATTTCCGACAAACATACGCAGAGCTCATACATCCAGCCAGTCCAGGAGAAACATGGGTTGTTCCAGACCACCCGCTTATGACCGTTAGACCACCAGTCGTAATAAGACGGGATGGTTGACCGAGTAACCATGACCGTATCCAATCTCAGGGTGAGGATCCCATCCAGAAAAGATGTTCTCGGTGTGGACAAACAAGACACACTCGAGCAAACTGTAACACCCTAAAAACGGTGATTACAAAAACTTTCCCAAATGGGAGAAGTGGTATATAAATTGCTTTAGCAAAAGCCTCCCAAACATGGGGAAAAATATAAACCTGTTTAATCACAGTTGTAATTGAACGAACAATAAATAAAAAACAACTAATCTAATTTCTATAACTAGAAAAAAGATTACAAAAAGAGTGTCATCTATAAACCCAAGTATCTTCTCCAAAATATGTCCAAGTGCATTTTCCCCAAGCTCTCACTCAAGCAACTACGCCTGCTTAGAAACGGCGCCACTAGAACCTGAGATACACATCGACACCAAACAAGTGTTAGGCCAAAAATCCTAGTGAGCATGTACAAGAAATAACATATAAATCCACATACAATTCTTATCAGCAGTTAATCAATTGTTCATTAAATGTGGAGTCAATAGGGGATACCCATAGCACCAATCAAGTTTCACCCAAAGAGTCGATATACCTTGATGTCAACTACCACGAGTGACATCCGAAAGGCCCGATACATCCGAGGACTACAACCATGGCATTACCCCGAATGGCAGAGGTCTAGGTACATACCCACACGGTGGCACCGAAGACTACATCCTCCTAGTGTTTACTGACGTGGTTCGTCTAACATAGTTTATTAGTAGGCCTCAAGGCACGATATGACCAAGAATATTTTCCATACCAACCATGGGTACAATAATACAAGCCATTTAGTGTGCAATCCATAACAATATCGATATCACCACAGTTTAATCATGTAGTCTTGACCCATCAAATGAAGTCCCAAATAAGATATCATCTTCATAACAAGATACAAGTATACATATCCCAATAACTCGAAGCATGATACAAATAAACATGGTTTCATAAAGAAAACCCCAAATACTTGAGCATATAATATGAATGTTTCAAGTAGGATGCAAGATGATAGCAAGTAGTAGATTATGATGTGTATCTAGTTTTTAACAAAGGATTAGTGAACTCACAATCTAGGTTTTTGACTAAAACCTAGAAAAGATGAAAACCCTAGAAATTACCAAAGGTGGATTTGATGGATAAGAGTGAGAATCTTGAAGAAATCCACAATAAATGATCTTGGAAGGAGATTTGATGACCAATAAGTAGATTCACCAAGCCAACCCTAGATATAAATGTGCTTAGTGCTTGGTTTTCTCCAAAAATCGTGAGGAGAAAAGAGTGTGTAAGAAAATTATGAGAGAAAATTGGGCAAAGAGGGGTTTTGGGGACCAGCAGGTCGCCCCGTGGCTTGCAACACGCGGCGTAAGTCGCCCGCTTCCTCTGAGAGATGCACTCCAGTGGGTTACGCGGATTGTGCCGCGACTTTCACCCGCGACGTAAGTCGCGTAACTCACTGTTTTCCCAAGGCTGCTCAAAAACTTCCAAACAAAACCAAAAACAACTTTTAAACAAAAAATATCAATTAAACATATAAGTTCTACTTCGTTAATACACAAAATCATAAGATTAACAAAGCCTTATACTTACCAGAAATTCCGGATGTTACAATATGTCCATCTCCTGCACCAACAAATGTGAGCCGTCAAAGGGCCTCTGGTAGTCGGCAAACTCAACCAGTATCTACCCAAGAAAATTTATGGAAGTTTTAGACAAGATACTTTTGATTTAAACGTTGATCTAAACGAGTAAACCATGTCTATAATAAACCTTCTATAAATATTACTATTGCTTTCTTAGATTTTTGGTTACTAAATCTTGTATGCTAAATTGCTACGTGATATTGTTTTTATGTTTAGTGTTGCTTTTATCTACCTTATTGTGTTTGTTAAGTTTTCTTGTGGTATTTACTAAAGTAAACATCAAAGCATCATTTTATTGAAACCAAAGAAAATGGATAAAGTGCATCCATACAACAACCACCCTTGAAGAAACCTACTATTGGTAGATTTCCTAGATCTTGATGATCCAATCAGACTTTTCCCTCATCACCTCCTCCATGCCGGTGTAGCTCTCTTTGATTTCTTCTACTTCATCTTCTAACTCATCAATCTCTCATTGCATCTCCCTAACCTCGCACTTCATTCGTGCTAGAGTTGTTTCTTCTCTGCAAGACACGCCTCTTTGTCTTGCTAAATTTCCATGTTGCGTTGCCACATCCTTCTTTTCTTCTCTATGTCAGCATTCGCCACATCACATGAGTTTTTCAACCTGGAAGGCATTACTTGAGACATTGGTAGACCCGGCCGCTGGTATATTGATACGTTGGTGGTTCATTTCATCCTTGAGCATGATAGTATGTTTCCCATGCATTGTGATATTGTTCTCTCTCCTGATCCGTAATTGGGTAATCGGCGACAGTTATCCCAAACTGTGCCCACTCCTCCATTGTTTTGGGTGCCTTCCAGTCACTCCGGAAAGCTCCATCATTCAATGGTTGGTTGTGGGCGGACCGTGAAGTGTCAGTTCCATTCGCAGACCTTTTTCCCTTACAGCTTAAACCTCCAGCCATAGTGTTATGAAAAGGTAGAGAATGTTTGTAAATGGTGTAGAGGGTAGAAAGGATATATATCAAGTTGTTGAATTACTACTTCACCAGAGCATCTACTTATAGATATGGTGAAAAGATTCGCCTACAAAATGCCTGCCAAGTTTCCCCTGCAAAGGCAGAAATGATTCGCCTACAAAGTGCCTGCCAGGATTCGCCTGCAAAGGCTAAAAGGATTCCCCTGTAAAGGCTGAAACGATTCGCCTGCAAAGTGCCTACCAGGATTTACCTGCAAAGGCTTGTAAGATTCTCCTTCAAAGGCTGAAACGATTCACCTGCAAAGTGTCTGTCAAGATTCCCCTGCAAAGCATGCCAGATTCCCTTGAAAAAGCTAAAACAGTTCCCCTGCAAAGGCCTGCAAAGGCTTTGAAGATTCTCCTCAAAAGGCAGAAAGTTTCTGTTAGGCCAATTGTTCCTTGTGGCTATAAATACCCGTGTTAATACCAACTGTAAAAGTCACAACATCCATACACCACTTTGATATCATAATAGTCTCCTCTTTAACCAAACACATGGATGGAAATGCATCATCTTCAAACCTACCGACTTCACAAATAATGCCTTCAAGACTGAAAAAAGCGATAGAGAAAAGTGTAGCGGAGATCGAAAAACTCACTGAAGACTGGAAGGAAATAATGGCCAAGAAGGATGGACACTTGAGAAGGATCGACGCAGACAAGGAGGAGGTAAAAAGGTTGAAAAGGGAGATAAAAGAGAAAGAAGACCGTATTAGCTATGACAACGTACAAGTCAACAAGATTATGCAAGAGTTCGTAGTACTGTAAGCGCAGGTTACCCAAAAAAAATTGGATTGATCAATGTAAAACACTATATCCTTAGATGGTGCTAGTGTTGTTGGTTTCATATTTTGATTTTTTATGTTGCTAGTTTGTACCTGTACTTTCTATGCCTTTGTTTCATGAATAAAATCGTCTAATATATTTTGTGGTTTGATGTGTTTATATTTTTATACTACTACAAAACAAGTATCAGCGACAAACTTAGAAATTGATAGAGTTTGAAAACAACCGGTACAAGTGACAGGTGAATCTGGAAGGCTTTTCAGACGAATCTGCAAGGCTTTTTACAGACGAATCTTGAAAGCTTTTCAGGCGAATCTGGAAGGCTTTTTACAGGCGAATCTTGAAGGCTTTTCAGGCGAATCTGTAAGGTGGTTTTTTGTGCACTACATTTGGCTATAAATATCGAACGTTGGGGGGTCTTAAACCATACAAAACAAAACAAGGTATATAGCAAGGCAAAAGTTTTACACGTCTTCTTACATGGCATCCCCAAATCTTCATGTGTGGAATTTGAGATGTTTATCTCAATTGCTTCCAGCCTCTACCACCGAGTTATATGGTTAGTGTTTATATTTTTTTGGGTTTTTCTTGCATTGAATATTGTGTAAGGCTAACGTTGTTAACCCCTATCAGGAACAAGTGAGTATCCACAAATATTCACCATGAAAGTCTATCATCAAGGGTACTTCACGGAACCACCTAGAAGACAGTACTTCTGTGGTCTAAAAGTCTATGTTGACATGTTGGATGTCGACGATCTTTCCATGTGACTGCTTCACCAAATCATGAAAGAGATAGGTTACGATGAAACGAAATACTATAAGTTGTATTTTAAACGTCTGAATGCAGACTTATTGATTGGACTGGAACCTATGGCTACCGATGAAGATGTAGCCAATATACGCCAGTATGTTGACGACCATACCGTCATTGAAGTGTACATCAAGAAAGTAGAGCTTAACACTTTCAGAATCGTATCACCAGAGCATATAAGAAGTCGGTGGGGATTCCAGAAATACAAAGCGTCGTGTAGCCTTACCTTGACATTTAAATGACCATAGGGTTGGTTGTTTAGTTCATATGCACTGTATCCGTTCAATGTTATTGATATGTGCGTCCTAATGAAATGATGCTTTAATTTTACTACACGATTGAATTTTTAATAAATTGTCTCAAAATTAACTAAAACTTTCAAAAATTGTATATACAAAGAGAAATCTTCGTTCATATACAAGCTCCTAAAATCAATCATACATCGCGATCTCCCTGCCGCATGGTTCAAAAGACATTTGCCATATGACACCTCCACGACATAGCTCGTGCCGCCTCATCCTCCGTCGCTGTCGGGGTCTCGCCACTCACTAACTGTGAGATGAACATACGTGTCCAAGGACCACAATCGCCGAATGCAGAACACTCCTACGGTACCCCTGATGCGTGTGCCCAAGTGAAGTCGTGGTAATAAAATCCTCTAGAAGCTTGGCGAATTTCGTCATCATGCCTCTAAATTTGTCCGTATGAAGGCATCCGATAGTTATCGTATACGGTCATCTCCATGGTCTTTAGATCGAAATCGCCAACCACCCAATGTTTTGAATCTACGCAAATCGGAATAAAGACCTGAAATATTTGTTAAAAAACAAACCAACAGTAAATAATATTAAACTATACAGAGTTATGAATAACAAGTAAATTTAAATTGAAATTCATACCCGCTGCAGACTCCACCATGGTGGAAACGGCGCCTGCGACATAGTGTAGACGGAACTCGACCCTCCACTAGTGAGCAAGAAATGCATGAAATTGGAAATCATCACCATCCACGGTGCATCGGGTGGACGCGATAATCCGGAGCCATGAGTCGACGTGCTATTTAAAAAAATAAAAAATGTTACATAAAATAGGCCTCACCAACGCGAGTACTTAAATGACGTTTTAGTACTAACATCGGTTTCGAACCACCCCGAACCCTCCAACGCGAGTAATAGGCCCCACCATTTATTATCAATAGGATGGATGGATATGCACCTAATCCAACAGGGAGGTAATTGATCACGATGACAGAGTGTGGCAATTGAGGAAGAGGTAAGATGAGAAGAGGTAGCAACAGTAGTGGTACGACGAGTAGGTGCCTTTGATGGCCGCTGTTGCGCAGGACTAGTAGTCGGAGGCAAAGGGGTGAAAGGAGGTGCTAATTGTTTGCCTGACATCTTCTTGCGTATCGGCCTCGGGACCACCTGCGGTGCTATCGAAATAGTAGTGGTCATTGGTGTGTTGAGCATGACATCTTGGTCGTGCTGTGAGCGTTGTTGCTGGACGTGCGATGAAGTTGACGGGCCGGTGTATGTACTCAACTGTGGCGTATCCTGGAACAAAGATCCAATAAGGCCAGACAGACCTGACATACCGTCAGTCGACGAACTAGAAACATGTAGCAATGACCCGAATGTGCCTTGCAAAATAAGATTGGTCGTCACAAGTTTTTTTTAATAAATAAAAAGTAAATGTTACAAACAATTCTATTAACTTACAGGCAGCGTATATGTCAGGATCGAATTCTCAACAAGAATTAATTCTCAGAAACAATATCAAAGAAGTTTGCGGAATAACACTTTGATATTCAATGAAACAGTAAATCAACACACAGTAAAATATGAATAACAAACTGTAAACTTGTATTGAATGCTTTGAAGTTACAAGATTACACACTCAACCTCAATATTGATGAACAGGCTCACCAATACGAATTCTACTTCTCTAGAATTAGGATCTATGCCTTGAGGTTGATTTCTCTCTATAACTTAGAATGAATAATTATCAAAAGTTGTCTCTCTATTCTATACATTCTATACATATACTAATCAAAAGATAATTACAATAAATAAACAAATCTTTAGTATATCTTCCATGTATATCTCTAAGCTTTCCATAATCTTCAGTCCATCCAGCTGTTATCCTTCCATGCGAATTCTTTATCACATAAGCAGGTATTAATCTCCAGCAGCATTAATACTCTGAGCAGTATTAACTCTAGCAGTACTAACCATGCTCAGCAGCATTAACTTCTTCTAGCAGCATTAACTACTAAGCAGCACTAACCACTAGCAGTACTAACTAGCTAAGCAGTACTAACTTTGTTCAAGCAGCACTAACTTTGACTAGCAGTATTAATTCTACTAGCAGTAGTAATACTCAGCAGTACTAACCTTGAAGTCTTCTAGCAGTAGTAATTCTTTGAACCAGCATCATTAACCACACTTAAGCTTTTCTTCAGTTCCCAACAGTATATTGGCCCTGTGTAACAAACGTAGATCCTCCCATTGACTGACCGCCAAACCCCGATGTGCCCTACAAGTTAAGATTGGTCGTCACTAGTTTTTACCAGAATTAAAAACTGAAGTTGTAACAAAACAATCTTTATAACTTACAGGGTACATGTATTGCCCCGTGTATCGAATGCAGAACCTCCAATGCTAGAACCTTCAAACACCAATGTGCCCTGGAAAATAAGATTGAGGTTGTTCAGTTTCTTTTTAGAATATAAAAATCAAATGACCCCACCAAATGTAATAACTTACATGTGTCGTGTATTGAGGCGTAGTAACAATCGACGAAACTCCGAAGAGCTGATCTACGAAGGCCGATGCACTCTGCATATTAATCTAATTCATTGTGCGTATGTCTTACTCAAAATAATAAAAAAAATGATGCAACCAAACGATTGAAATAACTTACATTATCCGTGTAATGGGACGAACCGAACCCATGTGACATGTCGACGGGCTGGGAGGGCTGGCCACTCGACTGCTGTACTGGAATATGTCATCAAACATACTAAATTATGTAACGGTTCAAAAGATACCAATTAAAACCATGTCTGATAAATTAAGTTAAACACTTACCTGGAAAGAGGTGAACTGTCTGGTAAGCCTCTCCACCTCAACAAGGTGTCTCTCAATTTCTTCATGCTTCGGGTCATGAGATCTCCTGTAGCCATAGTAATCATCCCTTAACATCGTAAACTCAGCCCACCGGTCAGCATAGGGGTCTCCATATGGACTATGTTGATGGTAAACTGGTGAACTATGATGACGGTGAAAGGATGAATTATGCTCACAGTGTGCTGGTGAACTACGCTCATGGTAAGAGGGGCCCTCATCTCCCCTACTCATGTCTGCGTAGAACTGGGGGCCCGTGTCATCATCAGGGTGCTCGCCTCCTCTGGTTAAGAACCTCCATCAAATGAGCGTCACTCACTCTCGGCTTGCACAACTCTCGACCTATTCGTCGGTCAACGCCCCTGCTGGCTACTAAAAAAATGATGGCTATAAATATACCATTCTACAGCCTCCTCAGTCGACAAAGGATGAAGCCTCTGTCGTGGCGTCCGCTCCTCCTAATATATTGAAAAATAATCATGTTAGAAATCCCCACGAGGGCCTCAGTCATTCCTAAAATTTATATTGTAGTCAATGTAACTCACTGCCGACACACCCAAAATATCATATACATGGTTACTAACAATAACTATTGACGACCTATCCCAACGAACCGCTCGTGGCATCTTGTCACACAGTATATAATACGTGTTGGTGATAGGAAATGTCTCTAAAATCCATATATGTGAATTAGAATACCAAGATAGTAAGTAATTTGTAGAAGTAGAGAATCCGTGTAAATTGTAAAAATATTAATTTAATATCAAATAACTAACCTTGAATGCAAATAGAAAACCAGATAGCGTCATCCTTTCCAGTCGGTCCATGTGTCTCTGGATCGCTCCATTCATCTGCTTGAAGGTGGGCGCCCAGATATATGATCCCTAGGGAAACCAATTAAACACCCACATATCATCAATGGCCCGAAGTAGAGTGTCGTGAAGATGCAGGTGATGTTGACGACCGATGAAAAACACCTCAACCATCATCATAAGACAAATACGGACCGCATAATCGTCATCAATCAGATGCCGACCCTCGTCATCAGTGCCGATAAGATTGAATAAATTCTCAATGTCCTCCACTTTTAACTTCCGTCGCGGGAAGATCCGTTTAACAAAACCATCAGACCTATTCTTATGCATCTTTGGTTCGGGTCCGAAATGAAGTGTTATGATAAGACAGAACTCCTCACGGCCGTACCGAAGCACGTGGTCACCAATCTGGAACCACATCTCACCATCTCGTATATTGGTCGGGAAGACCTGGGTATGTAAGAAGACGTGGATCATCACCGGGTTGGCAGATGTGTCGGTTAGATCCAACCAATGACCGAAACATGTATCCTAGAATAACGCTAATCACGTGGGGTTCAATTTTTGATGAATCAAGTCCACCATCGAAATCTTATTCTTAAGTGTCAATGATGCCTTGTAAAATCTTCTTCCCTGCATAGTAATGATATATACTTATGTAAAGGCACCTAAAGTGTCAGTTTATAATGTAGAGGGACCTAAAGTGTAAATTTCTAAAGTAAAGCTACCTAAAGTATCAGTTCTAATTTAAAGGGACCTAAAGTGTAGATTTCTAAAGTAAAAGCACCTAAAGTGTCAGTTTGCAATGTAGAGCGACCTAAAGTGTAAACTTCTGAAGTAAAGCCACCTAAAGTGTCAGTTCTAATTTAAAGGGACCTAAAGTGTAGATTTCTAAAGTAAAGGGACCTAAAGTGTCAATTTATAATTTAAAGGGACCTAAATTGTAGATTTATAAAGTAAAGGGACCTAAAGTGTAAAATTATAAAGTAAAGGGACCTAAAGTGTAAATTTCAAAAGTAAAGGCACCTAAAGTGTAGATTTCTTAAGTAAAGGGACCTAAAATGTAAATTTCTATTTTAAGGTGGATATTTCCAGAAAGTGTTCTGGGGTACTCCTTTACCAAAAAAATTGTCAATTTTTAATGTAAAGGGACTTAAAATGTCAACTTCTAAAGTAAAGGGACCAAAAGTGTCAATTTCTAAAGTAAATGGACCAAAACAGTAAATTTCTAAAGTAAAGGGACATAAAGTATAAATTTCTAAAGTAAAGGACCAAAATAGTAAATTTCTAAAGTAAGGGAACCAAAACTGTAAATTCATTTAAAGGAAACAAAACTTATAAAGGGCCAAACTATAAAATCCCATCAGTCAAGGGACCAAAACTGTAAATTTTGGGGGTACGCAATTGCAGTGCGCCGCGTTGCGTGGAGGTTTGTGGTTGTGGTGGGACCGCCGTGGCGATGGGACCACGGTTGTGGACCGCCGTTGCGTGGTCGTGGTCGGCGTACAAGGAACATAACATAAAAAAAAACCTTACCTTCGCCATTGCCGGTTGCGTGGTAGCTATCCTCCTCTTGCGGCGTTAGTATCCAAGTAGGGTTTTTGGAATAAAGAAAGCAATATGTGGGGTTTGATGGTCCTATAATCCTTTCCTTTTATTGTTAACAATGACCCACCAACCAGATTTAATTCATACGCAATTCCGCCCCACCGCAATTGTGCACCCATCCGTATTTGCGTGGGTAGTGACATCTGTGTAAAACAAGAAGAGATATGGCTAGGAGGCTAATCTCTCTCCCTATTATGGCCATTTGGGTCAATTTCTCTAGAAAGTAAATGCAAGGTACGTCATTCAGAGTAGATGCAAGACCAAGTAATACAAAGGAACGAAGAAGATGTAAGCCATTAAGTGAAATAAACTCAAAGAAATGGCATATAATGTAGTTGAGGCAACTATGCAAGGCAAGTCATTCAAACCAAATGCAAGGCAAATAAAACAAAGGAGATGCAAGCCATTAAAGGATTTGAAATTCACAAAGCGACATTTACTGAATCTGAGGTGACAATCAACACATGTTCTTTTAGAGTGTCAACATGTGTGTGTGTGTTTGTGTTTGATAAAGAGAGAGAGAGAGAGAGAGAGAGTATTACCTGAATAATAAACAAAGCACAAAGCACTTCATCAAATGATCAATAAATGTATATTAATATATATAAACCCGTTCAAGGCCAAATTCATTAATGATCAATAGGTATAAGTTTAATTCCCAAAAAGGTATATTTAACGGTGGTTAATTCTCAACAAGGTATATTTAGCATTGTGTTCACAAAATAAGATGTAGATAACATTCTAATAAGGTGGATATTTCCAGAAATGTCATCACAATCACACAAAAAGCCAAGTCTAAAAACAAGGTCTACAACAAAAGAACAATGTGACCACGAGTGCACAACTTACAACAAAAACTCCAACCAGTGTTGAATAAAAGTCCATCTACAAAAAAAAAAATCAACCACGGGTTTAAAAACAAAAAAACAAATACAGGTAGAAGGACGAAGTCTGGCCAGTATTTTAAAATATTTGAAAAAGTACATACAATCTTGAAAACCAGTGTTTTAAAATAATTGAAGTAAAACCAGTGTTGCATAAAAGTCCATCTACAACCGTTTCTTCATTTAAATACAAACAAAAAACAAATATGGACAGAGTGGCAAAGTTTGGCCAGTGTTCCTGTAACACCTGTAAATTCTTAAGGTAAGTATTTTGTGGTCCTAAATGCATTTAATCCGTTTTGTGAGAATATGTGCTCTTGTGTACGTCTTATTATCATGTTCAGATCTAAACGTCATATAATTAAGTTACCTTCGTTAATCGTTCAAACTTTGTACTCGTTATAGTTTTTGGTTGAGTTTTGGGCCATTTTTGGGTGACTCGCGATTGTGCCCCGCGATTGTGCCCTGGCACTATCGCGGAGGGCACTATCGCCCAGGTTGTACCGAGAGGGGGGTATGCCACGCGATAGTGACACGCGATAGTGACTATGGTCACTATCGCCGGGCATACTCGCGGAAGGCGTACCGCGGGTGCGTGTGTGTGTGCGATTGTGACTCGCGATAGTGCCCTTTGGCACTATCGCCGGGCACTATCGCCCGCGGCATCTGAGGGGTTTAAATTTCCTTGGCAGTCTCATTTCTCACATTATCACTTTACAAAAACGGGAGAGTTCTTCCTAGAGGCGATTTTTAGGGTTTCTTCACCTACCTCATTAATCTCCAAGGTGTTGGGTTGTTGGAAGCATTAAGTGATCGTCAAGCTTCATTCAAGTGTCCTCATTGAAGTGTTATTCAAGATTCTCACTCCTTACTTCCAAGACTCATCTTCTCCAAACTTCTAGGGTTTCCATATTTTCTAGGTTTTGGGGGTCAAAACCTAGATTGTGAGTTTACTAAACCTTTGTTAAAACTAGATACACATCTTAATATTCTATTTGTTATCTTATCTCTATGTGTTCAAGTATTTGGGTTTTCTTGGTGAAAATAGTTGGAAATGTGTATATTGGTGAGATGCCATGATTATTGTTATATGTATCATTATTTGGGATTTGCCTCATAGATGCATAATGTGGGTACCTTGATATGTTAAAATGTACGCTTATACGGGCATGGTGATAATCCTAGTTGGAACACTATTTTGGTGATATGTTTATATGCATAATGAGCATGATTTACCTTGAGTCTTTTGTTGGACGCTATGAGGATAAGGTGGAATATTATACCTGTAGTTGGTATTGAAATATGCGGATTGGAATATATATCTAAAGGACCCCTTATAAATGTTATGTGGACGAACCAAGTCAGTACACTAGGAGGATGTAGTCTTGGGCGCCACTGTGATGGTATGTGCCTAGACCTCCGCCATCCGGGGAATTTTCTTAGCGATAGTCTTCGGATGGGCCGGGCCTTTGGGGTGTTCCTTGTTAAGGGCATCAAGGTATATCGACTCTTGGGTGGGACTTGATTGGTGCTTTGGGTCTCCCCTAATGACTCCACATTTGTTGAGCACTGGTTAACTGCTGATAAGAATTGTAATTGTTCCTGCATGATCATTATTGTTCAACTCACTAGGCTTTTTGGCCTAACACTTGTTTTGGTGTCGATGTGTATCTCAGGTTCTAGCGGCGCCGGTTCTAAGCAAGTGTAGTTGCCTTGGGGTGAGAGCTTGGGGATTTTTGTGCATGGACGCATTATGCTTTTGGATATAGATCTTTCGGGTTCATAGATGACAACCCTTTTTGTAATCTCTTTTCTAGTTGTAGAAATTAGATTAGTTGGTTGTTGTTTATCGCCCGTTAATTTACAAATTGTGATTAAACAGGTTATTCATTTATGTTCCCCACTTTTGGGAGGCTCTTGCTATGGCAATTTTTAGTATACCTCATGTCCGATTTTCGGATTTTTGTTATCCCTATTTTTGGGGTGTTACAGTTCCAGATGCTTGGACTCTTATGGAGCCAAGCCAAGTCTTATCTAGAGAGCCACTAATCCATGTAAACAAAAAAAACAAGGGAAATTGGCCGAAATGACCAAAGTAGAGGGAGGGATTGGCCTCTTAGCCATCCCTCTCCCTGACTTGCGCATATGTCACTACCAACGCAATAAGGGAGGGGTGCACAATTGAGGAGGGATGCGCTATTGCATACCTACGCAATTGCGCTGGTGCGCAAATTGCGCACCCCTCCTCAATTGCGCACCTGCTACGTGTCGCCACTAGATTAACCCTAATTTGGTGTGGTCCACAAAAATTGGTTGAAAAACTATTTTTTCACATTTTTAAGCTGGTTTTTCGTGTGGTTGTGTACAGTTTTTTTCAACCTGTTGTGATATCAAATCAACTTTAGCAGATGAATTATTTCACTATGTTTGTACAATTTGATTCCCTCAATTATTGCTATAAGAATAACAATGATGGAAGTTGTAATTCATATTTTTCATCCAAAATTTCATATAGTTTATTTACTTGTGTATCTTCCTCTATGTGTGGTTTTTTTTAAAATATGAGTTCTGAAGATGAAAAAGTAAAGTTACATCTCCTAAGTGGTGGTTTATGGCAGCAGAATGATAACGGGTGGGAGTATGTTACCGATCAACCGATAGCCCGCGTCAAAGTGGCATCAAATATTACGCATCCGAGGTTGGTTAGTTTTATTCAAAGAAAATTTGGTATTGATCCTTCTCTTGGTATGATTAGAATATCGTATAAGTACGATGGTGCCCTTTATGAGTTATGTGACTCTGACGATGATTTGTCTTTTATTCAATTTGTTGACGGTGACAATAATCCGCCAACTCTTTGTGTGTTTTTCGATTCATCGATGTTCGATGGAAGCAATGTCGGTGGTACTTCGAACACCGGAGGCGGTGTGGATGAATCTGATCATATCCCAGATGTTGTTCTCAAAACACAACAAGAAGGAGAAGAAGAAGAAGAAGAAGAAGAAGAAGAAGAAGAAGAAGAAGAAGTTCATAGACATGATGAGGAGTCTCATGTTTACCACTTGTATAAATCTGATGTCAATATTGATGAAGACGACGACGAAACAGAAACTAGTCCTATCAAATTATACGGTGGGATAAATGATTTCTTTGACATGCCCCCTACACTTCCATCATCGGGTCCCATCATCACACCCAACCTACCCCCATGTTATAATCGTAGTGGAAAAGTAAGTTTGGGGCAAGTATTCCCTACGAAAAACGATATTACACTCTCTCTCGGGTTGAAGTTTCTTGAAGAGGGTTTTGAGTTTGGAGTGCACAGGTCAAATAAAACCATATACGACGCCAGATGTTTGCAAGGTGACTGTTCTTGGCGTATCATGGCAACCTCTGTCAAAAAAACCAATATGTTTCATGTTCGTATATTGAATGACGTACACACTTGCTCGAAGACGCAGCTGCATCCCAACCACCGTCAAACAAACAAGAGAGTATTGGGTAATTATATTCTCCCTAAAGTGCAGGATACTAGCAGGACACTCCGTGGATCCGACATTGTTAATGACGTAAAAGCGGATTTGAAATTAGATATTTCATACGAAAAAGCTTGGCGCGCAAAATCTTATGCACTAGCGATGGTGCGTGGTAGCCCTGAAGGATCGTTTACCTGACTCCCCTGCTATCTCTATAATTTGGAGCTCCGGAATCCTGGTACCGTTACCAAAATAAGGAGAGATAGTAGAGGACGTTTCGAGATGTGTTTTGTTGCCCTCAGTTGTGCGGTAAGTTGTTATTCTAATAACTTTCGCGTCACTATATGGTTTATTGAACTGCTATATTGAATAATGTTATAATATGTAAATGCCTTAAGTATCCAGATTCGGTCGTTTACGACACACTTGCGTCCGATCATTATCATAGATGTTGCTCAGTTGAAGGGAACTTACTTGGGCACAATGTTCTTAGCCGTTGCTATGTACGCAAATACCCAAATTGTACCCATCGCTTTCGGAGTGGGTAGGTCTGAGAGTGGGGAGGTGTGGACTTGGTTCTTAACCATGCTGAAGTGTTGTATCGGGGAACCTGAAGGTTTGGTGTTTTTATCCGACAGGGCTGCTTCAGTTCACCAAACAACTAATACAGTGTACCCAGGGTCCCATCTTGCACTTTGTTATTGCCATCTAATGATCAAAAAAAGAAGGGACAACAGGGTCAAATATAAGAAGAAGTAATTTTGGAGGACATGTAAATCATATACGGTGGAGGAGTTTGAACTAAACATGGCGGGTCTACGAGGTGCTTTACCTGTTGGAGCTCCGCGTATGAACTATATTGGGGCAGAGAAATGGTCAAGGGCTCATTTCCCAGGAATGTGTTACAACATAATGTCCTCGAATAGTGCAGAGTCGATGAATGCATTGTCACGTTTTGCACGGAAACTACCTATTGTGTGCCTTATGGTTTACTTTTGAGGTTTTCAGCAAGATTGGTATTCAATTTTTTTCGGACAAATGGAGGTTATTTTCTTTGGATTACTATTTTAATTTTATGCTTTTATTTTTGGAATACTAACGTAACAAATTCGTATTTTCGTAGAGGGAATGGTGAATCGTCTCACGCCATAGGCGGAGGCCAAAATTGAAAAAAGAATTTACAAGTCCGTAAGATGGACTGTACATGAGATTGACCGAGGTTACTAGGAAGTTCGCGATTGGAATAGGGACGCAGAAGTGGACTACTATAATCGTATTTGCTCGTGCAAGAAATGAAAGCTCTCATGAATACCATGTGGCCATGAAATCGCCATCGCAAGAAAGCAACGGTGTACAGATGCTTCCCATTTGGCGATTGGTTACTACGCGTCGGATAATTTCTGACAAACATACGCAGAGCTCATACATCCAGTCCGTCCAAAAGAAACATGGGTTGTTCCAGACCACCCGCTTATGGTCGTTAGAACACCGGTCGTAATAAGACAGGCTGGTCGACCGACTAACCATGACTGTATCCCATCTCAGACTGAGGATCCCATCCAGAGAAGATGTTCTCGGTGTGGACAAACAGGACACACTCGAGCAAACTGTCCATCTTATGCACCAGCAAATGTGAGCCGTCAAAGGGCATCTGGTAGTCGGCAAACTCAACCAGTATCTATCCAAGAGAATTATGGAAGTTTTAGACTTGATATTTTTGATTTAAACGTTGATCTAAACGAGTAAACCATGTTTGTAATAAACCTTTTATAAATATTATTATTGCTTTCTTAGATCTTTGGTTACTAAATCTTTTATGCTAAGTGATATTGTTTTTATGTTTAATGTTGATTTTATCTACCTTATCGTGCTTGTTAGGTTTTCTTGTGGTATTTAGTAAAGTAAACATTAAAGCATCATTTTATTGAAATCAAAGAAAACGGATAAAGTGCATCCATACAACAACCACCCTTGGAGAAACCTACTATGGATAGATTTACTGGATCTTGATGATCCAATCCTTCTTTTCCCTGATTACGTCCTCCATACCGGTGTAGATCACCTTGATTTCTTTGACTTCATCTTCTATCTCATCAATTTCCCTATGCATCTCCCTAACATCGCGCTTCATTTGTGCCAGGAATTGCTTCTTCTCCGCAAGACACTCCTCTTTGTCTTTCTGAATTTCCTTGTTGCGTAGCCAAAACCTTTTTATCTTCTCTATGTCCTCATTCGCCTCATCACATGACTTTTTCTGGGTAGATTGATACGTTGGTGGTTCATCTTCGCCATGAGCACGGTAGTATGCCTCCTATGCATTGTGATATTGTTCTCTCTCATGGTTCGTAATTAGGTAATCGACCGTAGTTCTCCCAAACTGCGCCCACTCCTCCATTGTCTCGGGTGCCTTCTAGTCAATCCTTCTAGCTTCATCATCTAATTGTTGGTTGTCGGCGGAGCCTGAAGTGCCAGCCCCATTCGTTGACCTTTCCCCCTAGAGTGTGAACCTCCAGCCATAGTGTTATGAAATTGTAGAGAATGTTTGTAAACGGTGTAGAGGGTAGAAAGGATAGATATCAAGTTGTGAATTACTACTTCACAAGAGCATCTACTTATAGACAATGCCAAGATAGGTTCGTGATCGTTTTTGTGCATATGGTCAAAAGATTCCCCTGCAAAGTGCTTGCCAGTATTCCTCTGCAAAGCCTGTAAGATTCTCTTGCAAAGTGCCTACCAGGATTCCCCTTCAAAGGCTGAAACGATTCCCTTGCAAAGCCTGCAAGGATTCCCCTGCAAAGCCTGCAAGATTCACCAGAAAAGGCTGAAGGTTTCTGTTGAGCCAATTGCTCTTTGTGGCTATAAATACCCTTGTTAATACCGACTGTAAAACTCACAACATCCATACACCATTTTGATAGCATAATAGTCTCCTCTTTTACCAAACACATGGCTGGAAATGCATCATCTTCAAACCCACCGTTGTAACACCCGATTTTTCGTAAGTAAGTTTCCTCCCATCGTTGGCAACCTCTCCGCCTTTCGCCTATCTTTTTGGGTGGAAAATGTTTTGCTTTCGAGCCTTGAGTCGACCTATGCGAGAATCTCGAGTTTTGACCTTTTTCTGGCTTCGGTACGAGTGGCGCGATTGTGACTCGCGATAATGACATGTGTCACTATCGCGTGGCACAATCGACGGGGGTGTACCACCCACGGTACATTCTCCGTGATAGTGCCCTCGCGATAGTGATAATGTCACTATCGTGTGGCAAGGTCGCGCGCGACGTCTGGTCTTTTAAATGTCCGAATTTTCACCCAATTCCCTCATTTTGATTTTCTAATCCCTTCCATTTTCTCTCCCAAACCTCAAAGTCGAACCCTAACCCATTTTGAGGGTTTTCCCCCTTGAACCACATGATTCTTCATCATCTAGTTAGTGGTATCTTGAACCACCAAACCTCCATCTTCATCTTCCTCATCAAGTTCAACGTGTTGGAGCTCGGGTTGAAGAGTTGGATTTGGTGTCCTCGAAAAGTCTCATCATCTAAAATGGTAAGCTTCCTTGATTTAATGTTATAGATGCTCCATTGGTGTTTCTCTAGTGTTTGGTTTGTCAAATCTCGGATTTGATAGTTTTGGAGAAACTAGGGTTTTGATCTCGTTGGGGATTTTAGTAAATAATGTTTTGGGATGTTTCTAAATGGTTTGGTATGTATGGATCTAGGTTTTGGAAGTCCTCGGCTTGAGGATTCAAGTGGCCTTCAAAAGAGCTCGTTGGGTGAAATCTAGATTTAGCCTAAATCTAGCAAGGTGAGTTCAAGTTTATTTGTGAAAACGGTGTACATGCCAAAATGTTTATTTTAAAGTGTTTTGTGTTTTACATGAGATGGTTAACTGCTGATAAGTTTTGTGTATCTTGAAGTAAAATATGTTTTACTTGGTTATATGTCAAAGAGTGAATATTTTGATAAGTTTTCATAATTAGTAAACTCGGGTTGTGTTAACCTCTTAAAATGCTTATATTGGGTTTTGAACATTTCAACAACTAAATAGCATGATTTACGTATTCTTGGTGATTTTGTACAAGTAAGATCTATTTCATGATTTATGCATCATTGATGATTTTGGTACAAATTAAGTCTATTCCATGTTATATGCATGTTGGTGTATTTGTATTCATAAACCCTTTGGAAAACCTTTGATTCCATTATGTGTTGAGTTTTGGGTTAAGCTCGTATTTGAGGTATGTGTCTTCGTAAATGTGGTTTAAAGACATTTCATTATTTGGGGGACCGGTAATCGTTGGTCGAATGGATTTTGAGCATTTTAACTCTCGGTGTCGACTTAAAGAGTATTGAGGACATTTGTCCGGTTTTAATGGCTCGATTTAGAGTCCAAATTACGATTTACATCTTAATGCATTTTATTGCATATTATTGATAATTACAGGCTCGAGTGCTTTAGTCATTCATGAGTAGTCGTGTAACTTTAGACTGTGTTGCATTGGATCCATAGGCACATGAGTCAGTCTTATTTGATGGTCCATTGGGTGGTACGGGGTTAGACTCAGGGACTCATGTTTTATGACCAAAACTTGACAAGGAGGCACTAGGAGGGTTGGGTCTGGATAGTGCTTCCTGGGAGGTAAGTACTGTGACATCCGCTTTTGGGGAATTTCCTTAGTTGTAGTCCCCAGGGTGTCGGGCCATTTGGGGAATTTCCTTAGTTGTAGTCCCCGGTGTATCGACCCTTTTGAGGTGGAGTTCTTTGTAACGGCCACCAAGGTCAACTGTCTCTTTGGTGAACTTGTCAAGAGGTCGTAGGGGCACTTGGGCTAGCGTGTCGTTAAGTGTCATATGATCAATGTTGTTGAGTGGCATACTTTTGTGTTCCTCCGCTCTCAACGGATACGGATATCCCCCGTTGTCGGCCCGCAGTATTTTGGATATTTAATTGTCCATGTTTTAATATTTGGATTTCATTCCATTTTATGGTCATGTGAGTATTAAGTTTCAGTTCCATGTTTTAATGGCGTATCATATTTATATGGATTGTTTTCCGTTATTTAAGGGTCGAGTATTATGTCTCACCCGTGTTTTTGGGTGATTTGGGATATGAAGTATTATTTACCTTTTCACAAAATTGGGTATCGAACTATGACCCCGTTTGGGCGAGTTCCGGGTTGCATCGTTTTATAAGAAAGGTGTGTTTGAGAGCATCGTCTTTAAAAGTGCATATTATGGGAAAATGTGTCGTTTCCATTTTGAAGTATAATATTTTGAAGGATCTTGCTTTAAATTGAATTCCTTTCTTTTAAAAGATATATTCATTCATGTTAAAACTCTTGAGCTCACTAGGCGTTAAGCCTAACCTTTTTATTTGTCGGCATGTGCATCAGGTTCCTTTCAGGGGTTCAGTTCTAGCAGTGCTTTGAAGAGTTGAGCCTTAGCCTTACAAAAGTGAGTAGTCGGTAAAGTCTTCCGCAGGTTGGAGTTAGTAATTGTTATTGGGTTTAGTAACACCCGTCCTTTTCATAGAGTGTATGTATAGGATGATTGTGAGCGTTGAAGTTAACTCTCAATTTATGTTGTAGTTCGAAGTATTTATTGATGTATTTAGAAAAAATTTATAAGTTTCTATCTTCAGATTTAAGGGTGTTACAACCGTCTTCACAAAAAATGCCTGCGAGACTTTAAAAAGCAATAGAGAAAAGTGAAGCGGAGATCGAACAACTCACCGAAGACTGGAAGTAAATGATGGCCAAGAAGGATGGTCACTTGAGAAGGATCGACGCGGAGAAGGAGGAGGTAAGAAGGTTGAAGAGGGAGATAAAAGAGAAAGAAGACCGTATTCGCTATGACAATGTTCAAGTCAATAAGCTTATGCAAGAGTTCGCAGTACTGCAAGCGCAGGTTACCTAGAAACAAAATTGGATTGATCAATGTAAAACACTTTATCCTTAGATGGTGCTAGTGTTGTTGCTTGCGTATTTGGATTTCTATGTTGCTAGTTTGTACCTGTACTTTCTATGCCTTTGTTTCATGAATAAAATCGTCTAATCTATTTTGTGGTTTAATGCGTTTATATTCTTATACTACTAGAAAACAAGTATCGGAGACAAACTTAGAAAATTGATAGATTTCGAAAACAACTGGTACAACATGAACAAGTTCATCTAAACAAACTTGGAAACGACGACATTAAACCAGAACCACTAAAACAAAACAAACTTCGAAGCAAAAGGATATAAATGAACCGAAACAGACAGTGCAACAAGAACAAGTACAACGAAACAACAATCACTTTAACGATAGAGTGATTTCAGTTGCTCGAGCAGTGTCGTTTTCTCCTGCCACTTCTCCAAAAACTTTGGAATTTTTTTGCTCTTTTCTTTGGCACGAGCGTTATCTTTTTCAATCTCCTTGTACAATTTTGCAATGGCTTTGTGTTTTTCGTCTATTGAGGCAAGAACCTCATCCCTTGCTGTAAGAGCGTTCGTTCACTGCTGGTCTATGTCTTCTCTCTCCGTTTCAACCTTTTGGATTACTTCTAAAATCTTTGTAGGAATGCCCTGTAAAGAGGGAGGGTTTGAAGATGATGCGTTTCCAGCCATGTTTTTCTGCTTAGTAAGTAAGAAGACAAAATTTTCCTTCAATTTGTAAGTGGTATAAATTGTTGTGATACATGGATCTCAAAGGTCATCTTATATATACAAGTGAGAAGGGATGGTCTTAAAGTTTCTGCAGGTGGATCTTTAGGCTTTTCAGGAGAATCTGGAAGCTTTTCAGGCGAACCTGGAAGGCTTTTTACAGCCGAATCTGTAAGGATTTTTACAGGCGAATCTTGAAGGCTTTTCATGCGAATCTTGAAGGATTTTCAGGCGAATCTTGAAAGCTTTTCAGGCAAATCTGTAAGGATTTTTACAGGTTAGCAATTGCGAAGATGGTTTTTGTGCACTACCTTTGGATATAAATACCGAACGTTGGGGGGTCCTAAACCATACAAAACAAAACAAGGTATATAGTAAGACAAAATTTTTACACGTCTTCTTACATGGCATCCCCAAATCTTCATGTATAGAATTTCAGATGTTTATCTCAATCGCTTCCAGCCTCTACCACCGAGTTATATGGTTAGTGTTTATATTTTTTTTGGGTTTTGCTTGAGTTTAATATTGTGTAAGGCTAACGTTGTTAACCCCTATGTTGAACAGCTGAGTATCCACAAATGTTCACAATGAAAGTCTACCATCAAGGGTACTTCACGGAACCACCTAGAAGACGGTACTTCAGTGGTCTAGAAGTCTATGTTGACATGTTAGATGTCGACAATCTTTCCATGTGACTGCTTCATCAGATCATGAAAGAACTAGGTTACAATGAAACGAAATATTATAAGTTGTATTTTAAACGTCTGAATGCAGACTTATTGACTGGACTGAAACCTATGGCTACCGATGAAGATGTAGCCAATATACGTCAGTATGTTGACGACCATACCGTCATTGAATTGTACACAGAGAAATAGTGGAGCTTAACATTTCCAGAATCGTATCACCAGAGCATATTAAAAGTAGGTGAGGATTCCAGAAAAACCAAGCATCGTTTAGCCGTACTTTGACATTTAAATGACTGTGTATGTTTGTAATAAGCAAGTTTGAAACTATAATATGTTGCAAAACCTCATACTAACTGGAACCTTGATGGGGCTGATGTTGTTGGAGTTACGTTATCAGTGGATGACAAAGGCGGCCAACCATCTTGGTTGCCTTTGTGATCCACTGATATTGTAAGTCTCCCTTACTTCTCGAAAAAGGACAACATCAACCAAGTTCTCCATCATTAGCCTTGTCAAGGTTCAGGTTAGGATAGGGTTTTGAACAAATTAGAGTAGCCATAACTTGCACAGGGATCTACACTTTGACATGTATGTGCTCTAAAATAATAATATTCTCTATAGAAAGTAGAGATTAACACTTCCAAAAATTGTATATACAAAGAGAAATCATTGTTAATATACAAGCTCCTAAAATCAATCACGCATCGCGATCTTCCTGCCGCATGGTCCAAAAGACATCTGCCATATGACACCTCCAGGACATAGACGTGTCGGCTCATCCTCCGTCGCTACTAGGACCTCGCCACTCTCCAAATGCGAGAGGAACATACATGTCAAAGGACCACAATCGCCGAATGCAAAGCACTGTTGCGGTACCCCTGATGCGTAGGGGTGTACAAGAAATCCTCAACCCGCAAAACCCACCCAACCTAACCCAACCCGCTAACAACCCAATTAAACTCAACCCGCCAACCCGTTAAACCGCCAACCTGCCAAACCGCCAACCTGCCAAACCGCCAACCCGCTATTTAGGAGGGTTGAAATTGGGTTAGCATAACTCAACCCAACCCAACCCGCCAACCCGCCACTAATATATATTATTTCAATAACTTTATATATATATATATATATATATAATATTTACAACCATTATAATTCACAACCCAAAAAATATATACATATATTAGTCAAATTAAAAACCCAAAATATATATACAAATACTAGTCCAATTTACAGCCCAAAGCCCAAAATTAATCCAACTACGTCAAGGCCTGAATTAATTCAACTAGGTCGATCGATATGTCTCAATAAGCACGAATGCATGAGTACACTGAAACAACTAGACCGACGTTGTTGTTTTCATTGCATAAATAAACATATGAAGTATGTTTCGAACAATAGATTTCAAATTAGAAGTATAAACATAAATGAATATAAGGAGTATGTTTTAAAATAGAAGTTGGAACCATGAATTTTTGTTTTCATTGCATTGATGTTTTTAAAGTTTGATTTTTATTGCGTAGAGAAATATCATATGTTCTTTTTGTAGGTTCTAACTTAGTATTTTTATCTCATATTTCCTATGTATACGAGCAATGGAAAATACTCCTAAGTCTCCAAAAATCGAAGACGATGATGAATCAAACACGTCTAAGAAAAGGGGATGTAGATCCTCGAATATTTGTAATAATTAATAACTTTGTTGGCTACATTATGAATATTTATAACCCGCCAACCCAATCCAACCCGCCCTAACCCGCAAGGGTTGGGTTGGGTTGAGAATTTTCAAACCACTGTAATTGGGCTGGGTTGTAAAAATGTCAAAAACCGCCCAACCCAACCCTCGTACACCCCTATTGATGCGTGTACTCAAGTGAACTCTAGGCTATGCGATGCAAGTGACGGACACTCTAGCAGGGTAAGAATCTTTTATAGACGCTCGGCGAACTTCGTCATCATGTCTCTAAAAGGGTCTACGTATGAAGGCATCTGATAGCTATCATATACGGTCATCTCGATGGTCTCTAGATCGAGATCGCCAACCGCCCAATGCTTCGAATCTATGCAAATCGGCATAAAGACCTGAAATATTTGTTAAAAAACAAACCGACAATAAATAACATTAAATTATACGGAGTTATAAATAACAAGTAAATTGAAATTGAAATTCATACCCGCTGCAGAGCCCACCATGGTGGACAAGGCGCATTCGCCATGGTGTAGACGGAACTCGACCCTCCACCAGCGATCAAGAAATGCATGAAATCGGAAATCATCACCATCCACGGTGCATCGAGTGGACGCGACTCAAGGATCATCCGGACCCATCCATCGACATGCTATTTAAAAAAGGAAAAAATGTTAGACATATAAATAAACAGTATAATAGAAATACTTAAATGACGTTTTAGTACTAACATCGGTTTCGAGCCACCTCGAACCCTCCGACACGAGTAATAAGCCTCACCATGACTTATTAACAGGATGGGTGGCTATTCATCTTCATCACGATGCCAAAGTGTGGCAATAGCCGATGAAGATGAAGAAGCGGTAGGATGAGAAGAGGTAGCAACAGTGGTGGTGGCAGCAGCAGTACGATGAGTAGGCGCCTATGATGGGCGGTGCTGGACAGGTGGGTCTGTACTAGGAGGCAAAAGGGTGAAAGGAGGCACCAATTGTTTCCCAGTAGTGTTCTTGCGTATCGGCCTCTAGGAAACATCCGTCGACGGTGCTATCTGAATAGTAGTGGACACTGGTGGCTGGACGTACGTCGAGGTCGACGGGCCGGTGTATGTACTCGCTTGTGGCGTATCCTGGAACAAAGCCCCAACAAATCCTGACATACCGTCAGTCGTCGACCCTGTCTCATGGAGCAACGACCCGAATGTGCCCTGTAAAATAAGATGGATCCTCACAAGTTTGTTTTAAGAAATAAATATCAAATGTAACAAACGTATATGTTAACTTACAGGCTGCGGATATTGGCCCTGTGTAACGAACGTAGATCTGCCAATGGATTGACCGCTAAACCCCGTGTATGCTGGCCTTGCGCCCTAAAAATAAGATTTAGGTTGCTCACTTTCTATTCAGACTATAAAAATCAAATGACCCACCAAATGTAATAACTTACATGTGCCTAAAGTGTAGATTTCTAAAGTAAAGGGACCTAAAGGGTAAAATTTTAAAGTAAAGGCACCTAAAGTGTAGATTTTTAAAGTAAAGGGACCGAAAGTGTAAATTTATAAAGTAAAGGGACCTAAAGTGTAGATTTCTAAAGTAAAGGCACCTAAAATGTAGATTTCTAATTTTAAGGGACTTAAAATGTAAATTTCTAATGTAAAGGGACCTAAAATATCAATTTCTAATTTAAAAAGGACCTTAATTGTAAATTTCTAAAGTAAAGGACCTAAAATGTCAATTTCAAAAGTAAAGGAACCTAAAATGTCAATTTCAAAAGTAAAGGGACCTAAAGTGTACATTTCTAAAGTAAAAGGGACAAACGTGTAGATTTCTAACATAAATCATGAAAAAATGCATGTCAAATTGTAACATTTCTACTGTTGGTATGAATTCCCACTTGTTTTTTATTTTGTTTTTATTAATTCTAGACAAGTAGTAATTAAATGTTTCATTAAATCAAATAATTTATTTACTTACAAAAAAAAACTAAAAAGAAAAAGCTCAAAAAAGCAATGGATTTTTACTTCAAAGCAAGTACAAATTTTCTGGAACTACAAAGGCCAAAAATGAAAAAAATTTAGGTCCGCAGTGGCGGTGGACGCCATTTGTTGTTGCGGGGGAACCCCTTTGCGAATCTGGAATATGTGGAATTGTGGGGTGCGCAAGGCAGACATGGGGTGCGCAAGGGAGTAGTAGAGGCAAAGGGAGAGGGACTTACCTCCATTGCGGTCCCCGGTTTGGTTGCAAAATCGTCGAACAGATAGAGGTGGGGATTGTTTTCTTCCTTTCGGCGGCGACCAATAACTCGATTAAAGAAGAACTCGATTAAAGAGAGAAAGGATATGGTCCCCTGATATTTTTATCTTAAAGAAAGACCTACCCCAAACGTAATATTTATTCCCAACACAATTGCGCACTTGTACGTTATTGCGCACCCCCTATTTTTGTGTGGGTAGTGACATCTGCGCAAATCAGGGGGAGGGATGGCTAGGAGGCCAATCCCTCCCCCTAGTATGGTCATTTCAGCCGATTTCCCTAAAAACAAATACATAGAGAGTCGCAAAATCTTGTGCAGCAACAATAAACGATGTTTTAATCTCTTAGAATAAAGAATGAAAGCATTTACTTCATTTACTTGTGCAACAACAATAAATATGTGTAGAAGACTAGAAGTAATGTGTAGAAGTAATACGAAAAGCAACAATAAATAAGAAATAATAAAATAAAGGGAATTTAATTAAAATACCCAAACATCAAAAATCAATACCCAAAATGCCCAAAATATTTAAGTTTTTGCCAAAATACCCAACAACCCCGTGTTTTTGGGTTGTGTAAATGGGAAAACGCGGGGTTAAGAGAATGGGTCGTGTATTCAAATAAAACACTGGAAGAACACGGGGTCCTTCGAGTTTGGTCCGCGTATTGTGATAAAACATGGGGTTACCCCACGTTTTAATGGTGTAACACGGGGTTAGGCCGCGTTTTTCTGGTTTTGCACGGGGTTGGGCCGGGCACAATATTAGGGTTTGGGAAATTAAGGTTTCAGGGTTTATTATTTCATGTGTTGTCAACTGTTTTTAATGTTTTTTTTGCATGATTTTACTATTTTTTTCCACACTTTGGTCTGATTGTCATACAATAATTGTACTATTGTCATTGAATTTGTGGTTCAGGTTCATCTTCTCCGTTTAATCTTGTTTATAAAGATCAGTAAGATTACATGCAAATTCGTTCATCACATCCATTTGAATTGCTTTATTTTTCATACTACTGAAAAAATGAGTTCATCTGTTGAAAAAGCTAGGCTCTATTTATGTTTCGATGGTCAATGGGTGCAAAACAACAATGAGTGGGATTATATTGGCTACACAAAGTATGGTTTATATATTCCAATAATTCTTTCATATAAGAGGTTTATTGATTACGCCATGGGAAAGTGTGGAATCGAAGATTCTGCTGCTTGCAAGTTGGTGTTCAGACGTGAAAATGGCTCACTGAAGGAGCTAACCAACGATGATGAAATCCTTGGTTTTATGCAACTTGCAGCCAATTCAGAAAGACCTCTAGAACTTTTTGTGTTTGTCGCATCATTGATGTGCGATGACGAAGATGATGACGGAGGTGATGAGGAAGGTGATTACGAAATCCATGTATGTGGTAGTCAACTGGAGCCTGATTCTCAATTTTAGGCATCCTACGACACCACACTTAATTCTGATCATGCATATCGTCCTAACGATTCTTGTCCCGATGTTGTTCTGGAGACGCAACTAGAAGAAGAAGAAGAAGACCCAAAAAGACGGTTTGTTGGAGTTGTTGATGACGAAACCCATGTTTTCACAACTGGTATATATGATCTGGACGAAGAAGAAAAAACATATACCCCTAGCAATAAATCATTTGGTGAGTTAAACGATTATTTTGATATGCCCCCTTCCCTTCCTAACCCAGAGACCTATATATCAGCCTACAAACCTGCACCTTACAATCGCAGTACAAGTATACATGAAGGACAACTATTTCATACGAAGGAGGAAATGACCATACAACTCGGAATTAAGTTCTTACAAGAGGGTTTCGTGTTTAGAGTGAAGAAATCCAACAAAACTAGATACGAGGCTGCCTGTGACCAAAGAAATTGTGAATGCCGTATGTCGGCGAAGCCTGTGGGCCCTAAAGGAGGGTTGTTTGTCGTTAGAAAGCTAAACGACGTACACACTTGTTCGAGGATGCAACTGAATGACATCCACCGACAGGCCAACAAAAGGACTTTGGGCCACATACTGAAAGGCAAATTTCTTGACGCTAGTAGCGCATTTCGGCCGAAAGACATTGTCAACGATATAAACCAGCAGTATGGGGTCAACATTGGTTACCACCAAGGATGGCGTGCGCGATGCAAGGCACTACTATTGGTGAGAGGCACTCTAGAGGAGTCGTACGAACGACTCCCTACGTATTTATATAACTTGGAGCTGAAGAATTCGGGTACACACACCAGAATAAGGACGAATTCAAACAGATGGTTCGAGTTGTGTTTCGCTGCACTTGGATGTGCAGTACGTATATTAGCACGTCATATCTTTGCATATTATAAATTATAACATTTACAAAAAATAATCATGTACGTTTTTTGCAGATCCGGACGTTTTTGACAAATCTGCATCCTGTCCTTGTAATAGACGTTGCCCATTTAAAGGGTCCTTACTTGGGTATGATGTTCTTAGCGGTTGCCATGGACGGAAATAACAACACTGTGCCCTTGGCTTTCGGAGTAGGCAAGTCCGAGACAGGGGAGGAGTGGGGTTGATTTCTTAACATGTTGAGAGAATGTATCGGAGCTCCGGAAGGGTTGGTGTTTATGTTCGACATGGCTCCTTCCATAAGCGCCGCAATTTCTATCGTGTACCCATCCACCCCTCACGCCCTATGTTGTCGACATTTGGAGATGAACGTGAAAAGCGTGGACAAGCGTATTACATCAAACAAGACCACCTACTGGAAGACATGCAAAGTATATACGATTAGGGAGTTTGAGATCTACATGAATGCACTACGATATGAAGTAGATCTTGGAGCACAAGTTATGGACGATGTTGGTAAGGAGATGTGGTCAAGGGCCTATTTTCCTGCACAACGGTATAACATAATGACCTCAAATAGTGTAGATTCGGTGAATGCACTGTCCCGTTTTGCACGCAGGTTACCGATTGTCGGCCTTATGGAGTACTTCCGAGATTTTCAACAAGAGTGACATCAACTTCGACGAAAAAAAGGAGGTTGATAAACTATGAAATCTTGAACTTATATGTTAGTTGCGTTTTTCGTGTTTTGTATAAATCGTAACACAATTAACACATATTTGTAGATGAAATGCGTAATGATCTCACAACAATGGCGGAGGAGATAATTCGCAGAAGGTCGAGAAAGTCTGCGACATGGACTGTAAGAGAGATTGGGCATGGTAAGTTCCACATTCGGGATATCCATTATAACGCGACTGTCGATATGGCCAACCGTGTTTGTGAATGTAATCAATGGCAATATTCTGGTTTACCGTGCGGTCATGCCATCACTGCTGCAAGGAATATGAATCGTAGATATTGCGGCGATCTGGCTATATCTTACTACAATTCCAATACTTACTGGTTAACATATCATGAGGTGATCTATCATGTTGGACCCCCTCAATCATGGGTTTTGCCACACGTCCCCCTTCCCCTCCGCCACATGATCACAAGAGTTAGCAATTGCTAACCCTCATGTTTCTAAATTTTATATATATAATAATCTTGTATTGTATCAAATAATTTATGGGATAAAAAAACTTGATTTATATTGTTAATTGGACCTCTCATATTCACATACACCTTTCCACCACCTCCTGTAGGTATTTCTTATTTATTTCATTTTATGTATTTTTACATTTTCGAATTTTTATTTGTTATTTGTCATTAATAAAATGTTTGTTTATTTATTGTTATTTTTTATTAATTATTGTCAGGTTTATTAGTTTATTAACTAAAAAAAATTTTAATTTAAATTGAATTTATTTAAAAATAGATTTGTTTATCATTAATTCAGATTTTGTAAGTTAAAGACTTGTTGAAAAAGAATTCGTTATTGTTAATCATGCATTAAACGTTTGAGTTTGTCACTAAAGGTTAATTATTAATTCGCTAGTTCTTGTAATTAATTATTTAATTGGTTAGATGATTTAATCTATTTGATTTTAGGGTTGGCGATTTATAGATTACTAATTATTATTTGTTAAGTGTTTGATTTTAGTTTTTTATATATTAACAAGTTTAACATTTAATAGTCGTGGATAAGTATTTAATAAAGAGAAAAACAACTAGTGAGTCGTTATATCTATACTGGATTAGAATAATTCTGGTAACATTTAACAATAATATTTTTATGAGATAGATAATGAAGACATTATAGATAAGTTTCAGTAAATGAATGTCATGTTCACTGTTGAAACTGTCACATTTTAAAGAATATAATATCATTGTTTTGCTATTTTCAAAAAAAATTAATATTTTTTTTATTTATTCTATTTGTAATTGATGCTACCCCTAAACTGAGATCTTGGCTCCGCCCCTGCCCCTTCCGCCATGCTATCCACCGTTAATAAACAAGAGACGTGTGGGGAGACCAAGAAAAAACGATCGACGTCCATCTCGTGGTGAGGATCTGATACAGAGAACGTGTACTAGGTGTGGAGCAGTATGACATACTCATGGTGAATGTCCAACTCCTTCCCCTTCAACCGTGCCCAGGAGTAGAGCATCAAGTAGCCAAAGATTTCGCTCTCAAGAGCCATCGAACCTAGAACCACATGGAACCCTAAGGCATGATATCATTGACCTTAACATTGACTTCCCTTGATTGTAACGACCTAATCTTGTATGCTAAGTGAACTAGTTTTTATGTTCATTGTTGATTTTATCTACCTTATCGTGGTTGTGAAATTATATTCTATGTAAAAACTAGTTAAACATTAAAGCATCGCTTTATTGAAATCAAAGAAAACGATAAGGTGCATTCATACAACATTAAAGCATCGATAAAGTATACATTAATGTAGAAAATAAAAACATTAAATCATCGTTATGGGTAGATTAACCACTCTTTGAGAAAACACCTTTTGAGAAACCTACTACGGGTAAATTTCCAGAATCCTCTAGATCCAGCCAGCATTTTCCTTCATCTGTTCTTCCATGTCGGTGTAGTTGTCTTTGATTTCTATCACTTCATTTTCTAACTTTTTAATCTATTTTTGCTTCTCCCTAACATCGCGCTTCATCATCTCTAAGAACTCCTTATGCTCTGCAATAATTGCCTCTTTCTCTTTCTACAATTCCATGTTGCGTAGCTACTTCCTGCCTATATTTAGTATCTCCGCATTTGCCTCATCACATGACTCTTTCAATTTTGCAAGCAGTACTTGAAACATTGGTAGACTCAGTCCCTGGTTAGATTGATACCTAGGTGGGGATTCCCCCCATGAGCAGTGTAGTATGTCTCTCGTGCATTGTCAAACTGCTTCAACTCCTGAGGCGTAATTGGTGCATCGTAAGCAGTCATCCCAAACTGCGCTCATTCCTCCGTTGTGCCTGGTACTCCCCAGTCAACCCTTGTAGCTCCATCATTTAATTGTTCGATGTAGGCGGAGCGTGAAGTGTCAGCTCTATTCGTTGACCTTTTCCCCCTAGAGCGTGAACCTCCAGCCATTAAGTTATGAAAATGTATATAATGTTTTAAACGACGTTGAGGGTAGAAAGGATCAATAGAAAGTTATGAATTACTACTTCACCAGAGCATCTATTTATAGTCCATGCGAAGATAGGTTTGTGATCGTTTTTGTGCACATGGTCAAACGATTCCCCTGCAAAGCCTGAAACGATTCTTCTGCAAAGCCTGAAACGATTCCCCTGCAAAGCCTGAAACGATTCTTTTTTTGTTGAGCCAAATGCTCCTTGTGGCTATAAATACCCGTGTTATACCAACTGTAAAATTCACAACATCCATACACCATTTTGATATCATAAGTCTCCTCTTTTACCAAACACGTGGCTGGAAATGCATCATCTTCAAACACACCATCTTCACAAATAATGCCCTCGAGACTGAAAAAAGCGATAGAGAAAAGTGAAGCGGATATCGAACAACTCACTGAAGAGTGGAAGGAAATGACGGCCAAGAAGGACGGACACTTCAAACCCACCATCTTATAGTTTCGTTGCTCTTGTTGACAATATGTTCTCTGTTTAATGATTCTATCAACAAAACAATTAATCATTAGCATCAAATGTTTGTTAAATACATAGGAGTATATAAGTTGATCATTAGAGCACAGTTAATTCACATTATATTATTTAGGTTGTGTTTGGCAAAAATAAGCTAGCTGATATCAGCTAGCTAATAAACTAGTACATGTTTGGATGTACCATAAGCTAGCTTATTGAAACGCTACTTGGAGTAGCATTTTGGGAGCTTTTTGTAGCTTTTTCCAATTATACCCTTGTTAATATTACATACACATAAGCTACTTTTTGTCAAACATAATTTGTTCATAAGTTAGCTTATCAGCTAGCAGCTAGCTTATCGGCTAGTTTACCAAACACAACCTTAACAAATAAAATTAACAAACTTTAAAAAATACATTCTTTAATAATCTCAGGTCTCACAGGCTTGGTGAAGCAAAATTACGTGCATCAATTTTCTTGCCCAATCCAATGGAGTTTTTGACAAGAATAGTGTGTTTCAAAAAAATATTTACCATTTGGGTGTTTTTTTTAAATAATAGTGTGCTTTAAACAAGTTTATTCTATTTAATTTTGGTAAAAATTGATAGCAAAACTATTAGATGCATGCACCTTGAGTACAAACATGAGACATAGACCCGAGTTCTTGCTCTAACTGTCATAACATCTCAGGTCGGAAGAGATGGTCCTGAGATTTTTGTCCTTGGATGTCGACATTATGAAGAAGAAACCTACAAAATCAATGCAAAGATTAGGATTTTGCTAACAGGCACGTTAACTTTATACAAAGATTAGGATTTTTAAGTGAAAGTTCCAATATAGTTTAGGGTGAAGGTCATATTTAGGACTAAGAACGCTTGTGACTCATGAAAGTCATTTTTTTACCTTAGACAAGATTTTAATCTGAATGACAACAAATGACCATTTTACCCCTCTATAGATAATATAATGGAGTGAATTACGTTGTTGGTCTGTGGTTTGCCTAAACTTTGGATTTGGTCCCTAAAGTAAACTATCTACGTTGGTGGTCCTTAACTTTATAATTTCCTTTCACTCATAGTCCCTCTTACTTAACACTGTTTATTTCATCCATCCATTAGGTTAAATGAAGGGACAAATCAGTCTTTTAATAAAAACAAATCAATTCCCTTATTAATCACAATTAATCCTATATTTATCACAATTAAATGTAGCTTAAGTCTTGAAGTTATCGTGACTTGAAGTTGAAGAAGACAACTTCTTAAGTTTTGAAATCGTAAGTCGTGAAGTTTTTGTTTTGAATGGATAATTGTTTCTGTTTAGTAATGGATTATGGTTTCTATTTGGTAAGGTTAATGGTTTCTGTTTAGTATTGATGTGGTGATCTTCAACATTTAATCCAACAAAGCTTGAGATGAGAAATTCTTTCATGACACAAAGACATAGGATGGAAAAACTACAAAGGTAGGCACATAGTTGATTATTTCTGCATACATTATATAGGAACCATTTTGATCACAGTCTCAACCAACAAAGGTTTAGTGAAATGTTTAATCAAATGGTGAGAGTCTGATGCTGGGCAATCTTCAACCTGTTTTTACTTTTCCTATAATTTCGGTGCTCTATTAAAATTCCAGTGTTCTAGATAATTAGTGTCTAGTAAGATAAATTTATATTTGATCATGCCTGAATGATTTACACATGATTGAACAATCTTGCCCAACATCAGATCACTCTCGCCATTTTCTATGGATTCTCCACATATACGTAAGTCTTGATGTTTTTGTTTTGAATGGATAATCGTTTCTGTTTAGTAATAGATTATGGTTTCTGTTTAGTATTGATGTGGTGATCTTCAACATTTAATCCAACAAAGCTTGAGATGAGAAATTCTTTCATGACACAAAGACATAGGATGGAAAAACTACAAAGGTAGGGACATAGTTGATTATTTCTGCATACATTATATAGGAACCGTTTTGATCACAGTCTCTACCAACAAAGGTTTAGTGAAATGTTTAATCAAATGTTGGGCAATCGTGAACCTGTTTTTACTTTTCTTATAATTCCAAACCTGTTTTTACTTTTCCTATAATTCCAGTGCTCTATTAAAATTCCAGTGTTCTAGATAACTAGTGTCTAGTAAGCTAAATTTACATTTGATCATGCCTGGATGATTTACACATGATTGAACAATCTTGCCCAACATCAGATCACTCTCGCCATTTTCTATAGATTCTCCACATATATGAAATGTTTAATCATATATATACATCCCCATATGCATTGTAGACAAACATTAGGTGCTCGGGGTTCTGTACCTCAATGAAATGAAGATGGTCATATATGAGATTTTACAATAACACACAAATAGTTGGTAACAAACAAGTTAAAACAAAAGTTATGTATATCGATTTCTATACCCGCTCGAGACCCTTCCAATCTGGATTGTTTTTATGTACCATTTCATTGCACGTTCCGTACACAGTCCTTGGCCCGGCAGGGTAAGCCACTCAAACTTAAGGGGTCTAAGTTGTAATTTAGCAAACTTTAGGGGCCTAAGTTGTGGTTTAGCAAAGTTAAGGGACCGCATTTGTATTCTCTAAAATTTAAGGGGCCTAAAAAACTTAAGGGGCCTAATAGTAAATCTTATTATCAACATAAACGCAAACTCAAAATAAAACGCAATCTCTAAAATTAACGCAATCTCTACAATATTTTTCAAAAAAAACATAATCTCCAAAATCAACGCAATCTCTACAATATTTTTCTAAATTAACGCAATCTCTAAAATTAACGCAATCTCTACAATATTTTTCAAAAAAAAACACAATCTCTAAAATTAACGCAATCTTCAAAATCAACACAATCTCTACAATATTTAAAAAAAAAACCAATCTCTACAATTAACATAATCTCTAAAATGAACGCAATCTCTACAATATTTTTCTAAATAAAACGCAAACTCTAAATAAAACGCAAACTCTAAAATTAACGCAATCTCTACAATATTTAAAAAAAATACACAATCTCTACAATATTTTTCAAAAAAAACGCAATCTCTACAATATTTTTAAAAAAAACGCAATATATACAATTACCGCAATCTCTACAATATTTTTCTAAATAAAACGCACTCTCTAAAATTAACGCAAACTCTAAAATTAACGCAATGAAAAAAAATAGTTTCCAAGAAAACGTAATACTCTAACATATTATCAACATAAACACAACACTCTAAAATTAACATATAATCACTAAAATATAAAATTAAAACGGGGTTAAGGAAAACTTATCGTACAAAATGACCGAGACATATCCGACTTCTAAAAACGCTAACGAACCGAGTCGAGATCCGAGCGTGTGGAATACCCGATATATTTGAGAGAGTGAAAGGGATATATTTGAGAGTGAGAGTGATGGTGGTGGGGTTTCAAAACAGGGGACCTCAATTTATAAGAGATGGAGTACACATTTAACCTACTTCAAATAGAAATCTCACCGTTGATCTAAGAAAACTTGGACAGGGGTTATCCCCACGTTACACCATTAAAACGCGGGGTAACCCCGTGTTTTTTCACCATACGCGGACCAAAATCGAAGGACCCCGTGTTCTCCCCGCATTTTATTTGAATACATGACCCATTCTCTCAACCCCGCGTTTTCCCATTTACACGACCCAAAAAACACGGGGTTATTGGGTATTTTGGCAAAACTTCAAGATTTTGGGCATTTTGGGTACTGATTTTTTATGTTTGGGTATTTTAATTAAAGGGAATTTAATTAAAATGCCCTAAGTTGAAAAATCAGTACCCAAAATGCCCCAAATCTTGTTATTTTTGCCAAAATACCCCCTAGGTCCGCGTTTTTCACTGTTACACGCGGACCTGGTCCGCGTTTTGTCCCCGTTCACTATTACACGCGAACTTGGGCCGCGTTTTGGCCGCGTTTCGAGAGTTACACGCGGACCTGGTACGCGTTTGGCTTCAATGCACGGGGACGAGTTTGGTCCGCGTTTTTCACTGTTACACGCAGGTTGAGGCCGCGTTTTTTGTTAAAAAACGAGGGTTAGGTCCGCGTTTAATAGTGTAAAGCGTATTAGGGTTTGGAAAATTAGGGTTTCAGGCCTATGATTTTCATGTGTGGTCAACTGTTTGTGACGTATTTTTTGAATGATTTTACTGTTTTTTTCCACATTTTAGTCTGATTCTCATATAATAAGTGTACCATTGTCATTGAATATGTGGTTCACATTCATTTTCTCCATTCAATTTTTCCTATAAAGATTAGTAAGATTAGATGCAAAATCGTTCATCACATCCAATTGAATTGCTTCATTTTTCATACTACTGAAAAAATGAGTTCATCTGTTCAAAAAACTAGAGTCTTATTATGTTTCGATGGTCAATGGGTGCAAAACAACAATGGGTGGGATTATACTGGCTACACAAAGCGTGGTGTATATATTCTAATAATGGTTTTGTATAAGACGTTTATCGATTACGTCGTGGGAAAGTGTGGAATCGGAGATTCTGCTACTTGCAAGTTGGTGTTCAGACGTGCAGATGGCTCACTGATGGAGATAACCAACGATGACGAAATCCTTGGTTTTATGCTACTTGCAGCCGATTCAGAAATACCTCCACAACTTTTTGTGTATGTCGCACCATTGATGGGCGATGACGAAGATGATGACGAAGATCATGACGAAATCCATGTCGGTGGTAGTCAACTGGAGCCTGACTCTCAATTTCAGGCATCCTACGACACCACACTTTATTCTGATCATGCATATCGTCCTAACGAATCTTATCCCGAAGTTGTTCCGGAGACGCAACTAGAAGAAGAAGAAGAAGCAGAAGACCCAAAAAGACGGTTTGTTGGAGTTGCTGATGACGAAACACATGTTTTCACAACTGGTATATCTGATTTGGACAGATCAGATACTGATAATGACGAGGACGAAGAAACATATACCCCTAGCAATAAATCATTTGGTGCGTTAAACGATTATTTTGATATGCCCTCTTCTCTTCCTAACCCGGAGACCCATAAACCAGCCTACCAACCCCCACCTTACAATCGTAGTACAACTATACATGAAGGTCAAATATTTCATACGAAAGAGGAAATGACCGTACAGTTGGGAATGAAGTTCTTGCGAGAGGGTTTCGTGTTTAGAGCGAAGAAATCCGACAAACGCAGATACAAGGCTGTCTGTGACCAACAAAATTGTGAATGGAGTATGTCCGCGAAGTCCGTGGGCCCTAAAGGAGGGTTGTTTGTCGTTAGAAAGCTGAACGACGTACACACATGTTCGAGGACACAACTAAATGCCAGCCACCGGCAGGCCAACAAAAGGACTTTGGGCCACATATTGAAAGATAAGTTTCTTGACGCTAGCAGGTCATTTCGGCCGAAGGACATCGTCAACAATATAAATCAGCAGTACGGGATCAACATTGGTTACCACCAAGGATGGTGTGCGCGATGCAAGGCACTCCTAATGGTGAGAGGCACTCCCGAGGAGTCGTACGAACGACTCCCTGCGTATTTATATAACTTGGAGCTGAAGAATCCGAGTACACACACCAGAATAAGGACAGATTCAAACGGACGTTTCGAATTGTGTTTCGCTGCACTTGGATGTACGGTAAGTATATTAAATCGTCGTAGCTTTACATATTATGAATTTTAACATTTACAAATAATAACCACGTACGTTTATGTCAGGATCGAATTCTCAACAAGAATTAATTCTCAGAAACAATATCAAAGAAGTTTGCGGAATAACACTTTGATATTCAATGAAACAGTAAACCGAAACAGTAAATATGAATAACTTGTAAACTTGTATTGAATGCTTGAAGTTACAAGATTACACACTCAACCTCAATATTGATGAACAGGCTCACCAATACGAATTCTACTTCTCTAGAATTAGGATCTATGCCTTGAGGTTGATTTCTCACTAAAACTTAGAATGAATGAATGAATAATTAAAAGTTATCTATCTATTCTATACATATACTAATCAAAAGATAATTACAATAAATAAACAAATCTTCAGTATATCTTCCATGTATATCTCTAAGTTTCCATGATCTTCAGTTTATCCAGCTGTCATTCTTTCCATCCGGATCTCTTAAGCAGCACTAACTATGCTCAGCAGCATTAACTTCTTCTAGCAGCATTAACTACTAAGCAACACTAACTACTAGCAGTACTAACTAGCTAAGCAGTACTAACTTTGTTCAAGTAGCACTAACTTTGACTAGCAATATTAATTCTACTAGCAGTAGTAATACTCAGCAATATTATCCTTGAATAACACTAGCAGTAGTAACTCTGAATCAGCAGCATTAACCATACTTGGTAAATTCTTCAGTTCCCAACAATCTCCCCCTAACTTGACTTTTAGGAAAAGAAGTCAAGTTCTTCAGAATTAATCTTCAAGATGCTTTCAACACTTCTGGTTCAATTTCCCAAATTTGGATCTAGGCCCAAGCTTTGATTCACAGTTCTTCTCACCACAATCTTGGCCATCTCTGAATCCTTTGTACAAACCAGTGTAGCTTTAAGCATCCCTTCCAACTTCTCCTTGCTATGCTCATATATTTTGTCCACCAGGTAGTATTCATGATAACAGTTGTCAATAGTAATCATGTATACTCCACAGTTTTCAAACAGTATCCATTTGTCAATCTTCCTGAATATGAACTCATGCTTATGATCTTTAATCCTATGGTGTACTCTTTCTGGATCAAACATCATGCACAAGTATTCCAATGTCACTTTGAGAAGATTCTCTTCAGTACCTTTCAACACAGGTTCATAAAGTTTCATCCCCACTTTGTATAGTTCTTCCATATCAGCTCTGGAGCAGCTTCTGATAACTTTCCCCCATGTTGAATAAGCTTCAAATGAACCATCAGCTCTCTTGATTCTGAAGAAATTCTTTCCATTGTCTCTTAGAATATCCCAGAAGATGATCTCTGGAGCTTGCATAGAGATTGGAACAGCCTTCAAAGGTTTCACTATGGTCATGTACGGATCCATACTCTCATCTGTTGGCTTACTAAACTGTTCTGGAAGTTGTACTGATTCTGTTTGAGATGTGACTGTGACTGAAGGTTCTGCTTCCTTTTCAGTTTCTTCCACCCTTGGCTTTTTCAACTGCCTTTTTGAAGCAATTGATTTCACTCTTTTTCCAGAATTGGCTTCTATACCAACACTTCCAGGTTCTTCCTTCTTCTCTTCTGCTTCTTCTTTGGAGGGTGTGGTTTCCTCAGGGAATGGTTGTTGGATGTTGAGATCATGTCTCTCTTTCATCCTTCTTTCTGCTTCTTCCCTTTGAGAGGAATCCCCTTGGAGTTTTGCCATTTCCTTCCTGTAGAGCTCCTCAACTTGACTGTATGCCATGTTGGTGAACATCTCCCCCTTGACTCCAATTGCACCTTTCAGGAAATTTATCATCTTTCTTCTTTCCTGATTGGCCAAAAAGGTCTTGGAGGGTTGTCTTTTCTGCTTCATCACTGGCATTTTCTGCTTAGACACTTTCATAGAGCTTTTCTTGGATTCAGATTCTGCTTTTAAACTTTCTTGATATTCTGCATTGAGTTTTCTGGTCATTATCCTTGCAAGCTCTCTATCTGTTTCTGTTTGAAATTGCTCCTCTTTTTCCATTTGCTCTTGAAGCTTCTTTGCCATCTCCTCATCCATTTCAATCTGACTCCTCTTCTTTGAAGGTTGTTCAGGTTCAACCATCTTTCCTTTTCCTTTTATATCCTCCTGCATTCTCTTCTTTGGAGGTTCTCCTTCATTGATGACCACTCCTTTGGCCTTTTGAGTAGCCTTAGGAGTGTCATTCTTTGCTTTTACCAGAGTTTCTGCTATCTCCAATTCTTCTACAGAAAGCCCTGTTACTGCTGCTTCTGTTACTGCTGCTTCAGCAGTATTAACAGTTTCTGCTGCTTCAGCAAATTCTGTTTCTTTTTCTTCCTCTTCCTCCCCCTCAACCTTAAATGGCCTCTCAGGTGTACTTTCTTTTTCTGTTTCTGCCTCTTTCTCCCCCTTGTTGGAAGCATCTTTATTAGTTGACCTCTTCTTTAAGACAAACTGCTTCCTCTTCTTCCTCTGTACAAGCCTGGTCACCATCTTCTTCAATTTAGTAATCTGGACTTGTTGTGACAGGATCACCAGCTTCATCTCTTCTATCTCTTTGCCTTGTTTGATGACATCCAGGTTGATGTTACCCATTGTCTCCATCAATTCATCATAGTTATATATGTCCTCACCTTCTCTAGAAGTGTTACCCTCCTTTGAAGGATCATTGGATCTTTTAGTAGTGGAAGTCTTCTGCCTAGCAGAAGCACTATCCACCCCCGTGGTTTCTTGGCACCAGGGACCTTCAAATGATTGCTCATTCAAAGTTGCCATGGGGGAGGTCTTATTGATGTTACCACTTTCCTCCTCTGTGCTAGCAGGAGTAGTGGCAGCCTCATCACCCATATGTTCTTCCTCCTCCTCAGAGAGCACCTCCTTGGGGTTGGGAGACACCCCTTTGGTTTCCCTATGGATATTCCCTAAAGGAGAATTTTCCTTTAGAGGGCTTAAAGGCTTGGGGGATGATGGTACAAGAAGGGAAGGAGCCTTCTTTACCTGTTTCCTCTTGTAAGTTTGGGTGATAGGAGAGGTTGGTTTTTCAAGAAGGGACTGGGGGATAGATTTTGAGTGGGAAGGTTGGGATTGGCTAGCAGTAGGATGGTCTAATGGGGGCATTGACCCTGCTGTCATACCTTCATTGGTTTGGGACACCACCATCATTGTAGAGAACAATGGGGTGTCAACTCCTTCCGAGTCCCCAGAAGATCTTCTCATATTTGAGAAAACCTTGCCTTTGGGGGGTTTAGGTACATATACCCCAACAGGTTGAGGTATATTCGTCAATTCATGAGTAATAACTTCTTGAACAAACCTGGGGTACATAAAGAAACTCTTTTTGTTTCCCATGTTTGATACAAGATCACTGAAAATCATTTGTGAAAAATTGTACTTTCTGGCAGTGGCCAAGCACACCAAAGCATAAGCAATGGGACTGCTGAACTCACTCCATCCAGTAGTCTTTTTGGAGATGCAATGCATCAAGGTATGAACAAAAAAACGCCATTGGGGTGAGAATTTAGCTTTGGAAAACTTAAACACACCCAACGGGCCTCCATACCCCATTCTTGCAAGAGAGGAAAACTATTCATCATTTGGGATAGAAGTTATACCAGAGGCATCATCTAGACGTAGACTGATGCGAATAACTTCTTCAGTAACTGTTAAGGGTTGGTCACACACCCTTGTCTTGATCATCTGCACACCATTCTCAGCAACAATGGTGGCATTAGCCCAGAACTGCCTTTGATGCTCGATATAGATTGTAGGAGCAACAGTAAGAGCATGAGCAATATGGCTTGACTTCAGGAAATCCACAATCTGGTGGAACCCAGCGGCCTTTTTGGGCTTCTGTAGCATCGCAATTTCATTGTGTTCATCTATGAATGCCATTGATGCCATTGATCCTTGCAAAAAGCTTGCCTGAAAACGTTGAACTTGAGAGAGAAAGGGTTTAGAGCGCAAGTGAACAGTATGCAAAGAGTCGTTATGAACGTTTAGGCGGGCAAAGTGTATTTATAGTATTCGGATTATAAGCAGTATTAACGGACAAGCAGTATTAACCGCGAGCAGTATTAACTACTAGCAGTATTAACTAACTAGCAGTATTAACTGCGAGCAGTATTAACTACCTAGCAGTATTAACTGCGAGCAGTATTAACTAACTAGCAGTATTAACTGCGAGCAGTATTAACTGCGAGCAGTATTAACCACTAGCAGTATTAACCGCTAGCAGTATTAACTGAAAGCAGTATTAACTACTAGCAGTACTAACTAGCTAAGCAGTACTAACTTTGTTCAAGCAGCACTAACTTTGACTAGCAGTATTAATTCTACTAGCAGTAGTAATACTCAACAGTGTTATCCTTGAATAACACTAGCAGTAGTAACTCTGAATCAGCATCATTAACCATACTTGGTAAATTCTTCAGTTCCCAACAGTTTATTGCAGATCCGGACGTTTTTGACAAATCTGCGTCATGTCCTTGTAATAGACGCTGCCCATTTAAAGGGGCATTACCTGGGTATGATGTTCTTGGCGGTTGCCATGGACGGAAATAACAACATTGTGCCCTTGGATTTCGGAGTAGGAAAGTCCGAGACGGGGGAGGAGTGGGGTTGGTTTCTGAACATGTTGCGGGAATGTATCGGAGCCCCGGAAGGGTTGGTGTTTATGTCCGACAGGGCTCCTTCCATAAGCGCGGCAATTTCTGCCGTGTACCCCTCAACCCCTCACGCCCTATGTTGTCGACATTTGGAGATGAACGTGAAAAGCGCGGACAAACGTATCACAACAAACAAGACCACGTACTGGAAGGCGTGCAAAGCATATACTATTAGGGAGTTCGAGACCTACATGAATGCACTACGATATGAAGTACCTCGTGGAGCACAAGTTATGGACGAGGCTGGTAAAGAGAGGTGGTCAAGGGCCCATTTCCCTGCACAACGGTATAACATAATGACCTCTAATAGTGTAGAGTCGGTGAATGCACTGTCCCGTTTTGCACGCAGGTTACCCATTGTCGGCCTTATAGAGTACTTCCGAGATTTTCAACAAGAGTGGTACCAACTTCGACGACGAAAGGGAGGTTGATAAACTCTAAAATCTTTAACTTATATGTTTGTTGCATTTTTCGTCCTCCGTATAAATCGTAACACAACTAACACATATTTGTAGACGAAATGCGTAATCATCTCACACCAATGGCGGAGGAGATAATTAGCAGAAGGTCGGGAAAGTCTACGACATGGAGGGTAAGTCAGATTGGACATGGTAAGTTCAACGTTCGGGATATCCGTTATCACGCGACTGTCGATATGGTCAACGGTGTTTGTGAATGTAACCAATGGCAATATTCTGGTTTACCGTGCGGTCATGCCATCGTTGCTGCAAGGTCAATGAATCGTAGAGATTGCAGCGATCTGGCTATATCTTACTACACGTCCAGTACTTACCGGTCAACATATCATGAGCTGATCTATCCTGTTGGACCCCCTCAATCATGGGTTTTGCCACACGTCCCCCTTCCGCCATGCTATCCACCGTTAATAACCAAGAGACGTGCGGGGAGACCAAGAAAGAACGATCGGCGTCCATCTCGTGGTGAGGATCCGATACTGAGAACGTGTACTAGGTGTGGAGCAGTAGGACATACTCGTGGTGAATGTCCAACTCCTGCCCCTTCAACCGTGCCCAGGAGAGCTTCTACTAGCCAAAGATTTCGCTCTCAAGGGTCATCGGACCTAGAACCACATGGAACTTTAAGGCATGATAGCATTGACCTTAACATTGACTTCCCTTGATTGTAACCACCTCATCTTCTATGCTAAGTGATATTGTTATTATGTTAATTGTTGATTTTATGTACCTTATCGTGATTGTGAAATTATATTATGTGTAAATAAAAGATAAAACATAAAAGCATCGTTTTATTGAAATTAAAGAAAACGAAATGGTGCATCCGTACAACATTCAAGCATCGATAAAGTAAAAATTAATGCATAAAATAAAACTTAGGTTAAACGTTAAAGTGCATCCATACAACAACCACCCTTTGAGAAACCTACTACGGGTAGATTTCCCGGCACTTCGTAACCCAACCAGCCTTTGCCTTCATATGCTCCTCCATGACGGTGTAGTTTTCTTTTATGTCTACCAGTTCATCTTCTAACTTTCTAATCTCCTTTTGTTTCTCCCTGACATCGCGTTTCATATTCTCCAGGAGCTCCTTCTGCTCCGCAATAGTTGCTTCTTTCTCCTTCTGAAGTTCCATGTTTTGTAGCCACGTCCTGCCTGTATTTCGTATCTCTTCATTTGCCTCATCACAGGACCTTTTCAACCTGGTAGGCAGTACCTGAGACATTGGTATACCTGGCCCCTGGTTGGATTGATACGTAGGAGGGGGCATTCCTCCATGAGCAGCGTAGTATGCGGCTTGGGCATTGTTAAACTGCTCCCACTCCTGAGGCATTATCGGTTCATCGTAAGCAGTTAACCCAAATTGCGCCCAATCCTCCGTTGTATCTGGTGCACTCCAGTCAATCCTTGAAGCTCCATCATTTAAGTGGTCGATGTCCACGGAGCGTGAAGTGCCAGCCCCATTCGCTGACCTTTTCCCCCTACCGCGTGAACCTCCAGCCATCAAGTAATGAAAATGTAGATAATGTATAGAATGTAGATAATATTTGTAAATGAAAGTGAGGGTAGAAAGGATAGATATGAAGTTGTGAAATACTACTTCACCGGAGCATCTACTTATAGTCCATGCCAAGATCGGTTCGTGATAGTTTCAAAGGCATGGTCAAACGATTCCTCTGCAAAGCCTGAAATGATTTGTTTTTTGTGCCATGGTCAAACGATTCCCCTGCAAAGCCTGAAACGCGGACTAACCCCGCGTTACACCACTAAAACGCGGACTAACCCCGCGTTACACCACTAAAACGCGAACTAACCCCGCGTTTTGTTACCATATGCGGAGATAGGTTTGTAACCATGGTCAAACGATTCTTCTGCAAAAACTAAAATGATTCTTCTGCAAAGCCTGAAATGATTCCTCTGTAAATACTGAAATGATTCCTCTGCAAATACTGAAACGATTCATTTTTTTTTAACAATTGTTCCTTGTGGCTATAAATACCCGTGTTATAGTAACTGTGAAATTCACAACACTAAAGAGTTGTCGGTTTGTACTTTTACTTTCTATGGTTTTGTTTCATTAATAAAATAGTCCAATGTATTTTGTGGTTTGATGCGTTTATATTTTTATACTACAAAATTATACCGTCATTGAAGTGTACAGCAAGAAAGTTGAGTTTAACACTTCCAAAATTGTATCACCCGAGCATATAAGAAGTCGTTAGGGATTCCAGAAAAACCAAGTGTCGTGTAGCCATAGTTTGACATTTCAATGACCGACAATGTTACCTACTCACTTCATTTAATGACGTCGTTTCAATGTTTGTTTAGATGAACTTGTACCGGTTGTTTTCGAACCCTACTAGTTTGTCATTAATAATTGGTAAGTTTAAATAATATTTTGTTTTTTATTTACCAAAAGAACTTTTTCATGTACTACCCTTTTCATATCAATTTGTGATCTTGGGAGTTAACGAATTCTATTTTTATATAAAATAAAACATCCGATCCAAATTAGTTTTCTAAGTAAAAAAGGGTTTTAATATTTAAAATGACTTTAAAAAAAAGAATCATATTTGTTATTTCAAGAGGCCCATCACAACTCACAAGTAACATAAAAAGTATCCCCAACCTAATCGTTTATTTGGACAGCCAACGAGAAAAGGGTCTCCGCCATGTAATTACGCCATTCCCTTGCCACATGCTCAATTGCATCTGGTGCAACTGTTGGGTGCAGACCTTCAATAAACTTGGATATGTTACGACACACCCACACACCGCAATCCCCAAGTCTCCCTGTCTGTTGAGGTACATCAGGATCATAGATAACCTCTAATTTCTTGCTGGCCTTGATACGATCCGGCGTGTCGTGTATCTTTTTTAACAACTTCGGCAATTGTTTTTTGAAGATCCCAAGGCGTTCTTCCAAGGGCAAAGTGTACCTTCTTGCTCGTAATTTGTCAAATAAGACCAGCCTCATTTCACGGAGGTACAGAACACCGAGCACCCAATGTTTGTCCACGACGCATATGGGGATGTATACCTGAGATTTTACAATAACACAATAATAGTTAGTAACAAACAAGTTGAACAAAAATTATGTAAATCGATTTCCATACCTCGTCGATGTCCATCCAAGCTGGATGAGTTCTATGGCCCAGTCCATTGCATGTTTCGAACACAGACCTGTATCCTTGGCCCGGCCGTGTAAGCCACTCAAAGAAGTTGGAGTCCATGACCGTCCATCTGGCATGTGGAGAGCGGGATTCTTGGATCATTCTAACCCAAGCGTCGATTTGCTATACACAAAACATAGATTGTTAGACCTGTCATTAGAAATGTAGTTGTTTATATGACTATATTTAAATACTAACCAGATCCTCAAAATCCCCACTACCACCTACACCCAACAGTAGCATGAAAAAACCAGCATTCATTTGAAGGCCGCCGTAAAATGGACACATCAGGTGGGGGAGCTGATCACTGATACATAATTCCCTGATCTGTGCCGTCGAAACAAACACCGATTGCCCCGCGTCAGTCATCGTAGTGTCTCCCCCAACCTTTCCCTTGCCCTTTGCCTTCACCCTTGCCTTGGTTTTTTTCTTAGGTACTGTTGTGGTCGAAGCTTGTTGGACATATGGGGAACAAAGGGCTGGCCCCACAACAGCGACCCGTCTCGCCCTCTCATGTGCTGCCTGATTTGGCTCATGTATGGCCATGTCATCATCCTCGAAGTGGTCATTGATGATATTATCAGCCATCGGAGTACTCACCCGCGCCTGGGTGGTGTCAACCCCCGACTCCGACCCCATCGAATAAGAGATGGAAGTTCCCAAAAAATCTTCCACCAACCCGCTTATGACGGACAGCCCCGGCCCCGGCTCCATCATCTGGGGTCTGTAATAGTCCCCGGCCTGCATCCCAAACTGGTGACGTAGGTCATTATAAGAATCTTCAAACGTAATAACAAAAAAAGAACAACAATGAGCACTCGTCGTAACTTACATTTTGCTGGAATGATGGGGTCGAGAAAGGGTAGTTTCCTCCGGTTGCCGCCTGTGTGTACCCCGACGACGTGTAGGCTGGCGTCGTACTTGTCATCCCAAACTGGTGACATGGATTATAATGAGCACTCTTAATAAGAATCTTCAAACGTAATAACAAAAAAAGAACAACAATGAGCACTCGTCGTAACTTACATTTTGTTGGGATGATGGGGTCGAAAAAGGGTAGTGTCCTCCTGCTGCCGCCTGTGTGTACCCCGGTGACGTGTAGGATGGCGTCATACTTGTCATCCCAACCTGGTGACATGGATTATAATGAGCACTCTTAATAATTACTTTCAAACGTAATAAAAAAAATAACCTACATTTCGCTGGGATGATGTGGTCGCATATGCCGCACCCGTGTACCCATGCATTTGCCCAGGCGATGTGTAAGTGGGCGCCATGTTCGTCGACACCTAATACAATCATGGAACGTAATATCAATACACAAACCAATATTAATATATTGGGCGTAATATCCCCAAATTAAGTTAAACACTAACGTGAGTGTGGCGAAGGTGTGCGGTGAGGGCCTCGAGCTCTCTTATGCGTCTGTCCATATCGAGGGCCTCGAGATCTCTTACGCGTCTGTCCACGGAGGTCATGTACTCCCACTTATCTTGGTATGGGTCTATATCAGGCATCCTATGGTGGGTGGGGCTAGGGGGAGCTTGATAGGTGGGGCTAGGAGGAGCCTGATAGCTAGAGCTAGGGGGAGCTTGATAGCTAGAGCTAGGGGGAGCCTGACGTCGCGTGCCATCATCGTCATCTTCATCATCATCGTCATCATTGTCATCGAGATCAGGACCTCTACGTCGGGACCTCTTTGTCGGTCGCCTGCCCGCCGAACTTTCAAAAAAGGCGACGCTCCGTCGAAACCAACTCGACTGCTGCTCATCCTGAGTAGGCCTCAGTTCCGCATATGGCGCATTAACAACCTAAAAAATTATAAGACATATAAATCACAAATAGTTTTTTAATTACTACAATTAAAAATATAGTAAGAGGGCGTACGCTCAAAACTGAGTTGAAGATCCCAATGCATGCAGACTTACTAAGGACAGCATCTCGATCCCATTTGGTTCCCCTAATCAACCTGTCGGAGCGCTTGGTGAAATTTTGCCGGCAGGCAGGAAACATCTCCAAGATCCATATCTGGAATTACATAAATTGAACAAGTACGTTAGAATAAATCCAAAATTAGCAAAATTAGTTAATGAATTGATATTTATGTTATTGTACTTATCTAACCTTTAGGGCGTGTGCAAACCCGTTCAACGTCATCTTGTTGTTTTGCTGGTTCTTCTGCTTGCGTCTAGCGATGGCACCGTGGAGTCCTTTGTATGAGTGACTCCAGATGTAGCTACCCCACGGATAGCGGTTAAACCTCTCCAAGTCATCGACAGCGATAAGTACAGTAGAGAAAACCGGCAGCCTTGGATCACGACCCATGAACATCAAATTCGCCATCACCACCAAGCAAACACGCACAGCATCCTCATCGGATATCGCACCCAGACCAGTTCTCATCGTCTCGAGGACGGTTCTCAGCGTCAAGATACCTGATGCAAGGCCGGGCCAAACCCTACTAACGAAGGACTCATCTGTCAAGGTAGGAAGGTCGGGTATTTGTCCGAAAAGGAGTCCTGTTACAATACAGAACTCACGACGACTAAAGTGCATGCGAGTCCCACACACGTGAAAATACAATTCCTCCGGCTGTGGTCTCGCAACCTCGACCTCCATCTGTAAAAACATGTGTACTGGAAGGGGGTCCTGTCCAATATTGGTAAGCTCGAGCCATGGCCCGAAAGATGTGCGGCTAAACATTTCGTGTAAACGTTGTGCCCGTTCAGGTGGACACGCTTCAAAAGCATCTTTAATTTCCTTTACCATAGCGATGCGGCATTTGAACGAAAGATCGACGTTATCAAAATCGTCCTACATAGTAATGCAAGGATGTTGTCAACGCACCTAACTTATAACTAACGATGTACATTTTGTTGATTTCGTCTATTGGTTATTTTTATAAAAAATAAACCACTGAATCTATTGGATTTCCAGGTACTAGGGGAATCACGTGGATTTCTTAAATCCCTAAAAACCTTAGGGCTATTTACACCCGTTTGACAAAATCCAAATCGATATGTTGCGGTTTTTATTATTTCGGATTTAGGCAACTAAGATTAACGCAATTTCTACAATTATTTTATGAAATTAGCGCAATCCCTAAAACAAGCTCAATCTCTACACTTTTTTATACAAAAAAAAAACGCAATCTCTACAATTATTTTATAAAATGAGCGCAATCCCTAAAACAAGCCCAATCTCTACAGTTTTTTTATACAAAAAAAATAAAAACGCAATCTCTACAATTATTTTATAAAATGAGCGCAATCCCTAAAACAAACCCAATCTCTACAGTTTTTTTATACAAAAAAATAATAAAACGCAATCTCTAAAATTAACGCAATTTCTACAATTATTTTATAAAATGAGTGCAATCCTAAAACAAGCCCAATCTCTACACTTTTTTTATACAAAAAAAAAACGCAATCTCTAAGATTAACGCAATCTCTACAATTATTTTATGAAATTAGCGCAATCCCTAAAACAAGCTCAATCTCTACAGTTTTTTTATACAAAAAAAAACGCAATCTCTAAAATTAACGCAATCTCTACAATTATTTTATAAAATGAGCGCAATCCCTAAAACAAGTCCAACCTCTACACTTTTTTATACAAAAAAAAACGCAATCTCTAAGATTAACGCAATCTCTATAATTATTTTATGAAATTAGCGCAAAACAAGCTCAATCTCTACAGTTTTTTATACAAATAAAAAAAACGCAATCTCTAAAATTAACGCAATCTCTACAATTATTTTATAAAATGAGCGCAATCCTTAAAACAAGTCCAATCTCTACACTTTTTTATACAAAAAAAATAAATAAAATGCAATCTCTACAATTATTTTATAAAATTAGCGCAATCCCTAAAACAAGCCCAATCTCTACAGTTTTTTTATACAAAAAAAATAATAAAACGCAATCTCTAAAATTAACGCAATCTCTACAATTATTTTATAAAATGAGCGCAATCCCTAAAACAAGCTCAATCTCTACAGTTTTTTATACAAAAAAAAAACGCAATCTCTACAATTATTTTATAAAATGAGCGCAATCCATAAAACAAGCCCAATCTCTACAGTTTTTTTATACAAAAAAAATAAAAACGCAATCTCTACAATTATTTTATAAAATGAGCGCAATCCCTAAAACAAGCCCAATCTCTACAGTTTTTTTATACAAAAAAAACGCAATCTCTAAAATTAACGCAATATCTACAATTATTTTATAAAATGAGCGCAATCCCTAAAACAAGGCCAATCTCTACAGTTTTTTTATACAAAAAAAATAAAAAGAGCGCAATCCCTAAAACAAGCCCAATCTCTACACTTTTTTATACAAAAAAAAACGCAATCTCTAAGATTAACGCAATCTCTACAATTATTTTATGAAATGAGCGCAATCCCTAAAACAATCCCAATCTCTACAGTTTTTTATACAAAAAAAATAATAAAACGCAATCTCTAACATATTAACGCAATATCTACAATTATTTTTTGAAATGAGCGCAATCCCTAAACAATCTCAATCTCTACAGTTTTTTTATACAAAAAAAAAACGCAATCTCTACAATTATTTTATGAAATTAGCGCAATCCTAAAATTAACGCAATCTCTACAGTTTTTTATACAAAAATAATAATAAAACGCAATCTCTAACATATTAACGCAATCTCTACAATTATTTTTTGAAATGAGCACAATCCCTAAAACAATCCCAATCTCTACAGTTTTTTTATACAAAAAAAACGCAATCTCTAAGATTAATGCAATCTCTACAATTATTTTATGAAATTAGCGCAATCCTAAAATTAACGCAACCTCTAACATATTATCAACATAAACGCAACACTCTAAAATTAACACATAATCACTAAAATAAATATAAAATTAAAACGCGGTTAAAGAAAACTTACCGAAGAAAGTGGTCGACCCATATCCGACTTTTATAAATGCTAACCAACCGAGCCGAGATCCGAGCGTGTGTAATACACGATATATTTGAGAGAGTGAAATAGATGGGATCCCTTTGAGGGTGATGGTGGTGGGGTTATGGGTGGGGGACCTCACTTATTTATAGGAGCCAAACCCTAACAAATGAAACAATCCACACTGTTGATCTTACTAAACCCTAAACAATGCTATGGGCCGGCCCCCAAGTACGCGTTCCACAGTAAAAAACGCGGCCCAGATACGCGTTTCACAGTGGATGCCGTTTCTCGGTTAATGGAAGCCAAACGCGGACCAAATACTCGTTTATAGGGTGAAACACGGACCAAACGCATACCAAACGCGGACCCGTGCATTGAAGCCAAACGCGGACCAGGTCCGCGTGTAACTCTCGAAACGCGGCCAAAACGCGGCTCAAGTCCGCGTGTAATAGTGAACGCGGACAAAACGCGGACCAGGTCCGCGTGTAATAGTGAAAAACGCAGACCTAAGGGGTATTTTGGCAAAAATAACAAGATTTGGGGCATATTGGGTACTGATTTTTCAACTTAGGGCATTTTAATTAAATTCCCTTAATTAAATTCCCTAAAATAAAAGCAAAATCAAATCAAATCAAAATGAACAAACAAATCATGCATAATCGCTATGCAAAACACAAAGCAAAATAAAATCAAAATGAACAAAGAAATCATGACTAATGCATTTCAATAACCACACAAGTATTTGAAAAAACTCCACCATACAAAAACTCAACTATATAAAAACTTGGTCCAAAATCCTGAGAACTCAACAATACAAAAACTTGTCCAGAGTCACAAATCTAAAAATAACTTGTAAAAAATTTGAAAAAAAATATGTATAAAATTTCTCATATACCATTCTCATGTAAGTAAAATAAAGAACAAATATGAACTTACAACATAAGCACCGGATATAACAATGAAGTAAACTGTAAAAATATAATAAATAACTTAAATTTACCTTAAGGTTCCAAGATTTAAATAAAAATATAATTCCGAGACCACCGATTCCATCAATCAGAGCAGCATAATCGGCATGGAAACTTTATCTTTTTTCTAGGTTTGTTAAAAGTAAACAAATCTGTAGAAACAAAGAGAGCTCTCACATCTTCCATGGCTTAAATTTATGTGTCGCTAGGCCGATCAAAACACTCAAAAAGTAGGTGGATATGCAGATCGGAAAAAAAGAACAGACTTGCCGGAACTTGTTGCCGGCGGCGATTTCGATTCAGAATTTGCAGAAAGAAATTACTAGGTAAAACAAATGGTGGGTTTGTGAAACAAATAGGAAAACCTGACGGAGAAAGGGGGAGATAAAATGGTGTGTGACGGCTGTAATTTTTAGGTTAGAACTATACTTTTTACTTTTTTTATTTATTTATTTTTGATATAGTAGATTGATAGTTCTTGTTTCTTTTAAAAAGTATAATGTTTGCTAGTTAACCTATTAAATTTATATGATTGTTTTAATTTTATTTCAATAAAATAAATTCTAAATCAGTTATGAAATTAATAGTAACACGTACCATTATCAAATTGATTTTTTTTAACTTTATAATCTATACTATATTATAAAGATGGCATAAAAAACTCTTAATTACAACTTATTAAGCTTTATGTACTATCATTTAAAGCTATCTATTTAAAATATCTTAAAAATAACTACTAAAGCCTAATGTACTACCTGTAAAGCTTTTAACCCTAATTAAAATATTTCATCTTTATCCCCCAAAATCCTTATCTCTAATCTCCAAACCCTAAAATTATGAAATTTGAATTCTGATAAACATAATCAAAACAGGATAAACATCTCAATTTAAATATAAAAAATTTAAAATATATAAGATAATTAATGAATTTTAACAAACTACTTAATTTTTTTTATATAAAAAACATTATATTGTTAAGCCTAAATTAAATAAATTTATATATAAAAAACCATTATCACTCAATTAAAAAACAATTAATGAAACAATATGTACTACTTTTAAATGTTTTTAACCCTAATTAATATATTTCATCATTATCCCCAAAAATCCTTATCTCTAATCCCCAAATCCTAAAATTATGAAATTTGAATTCTGATAAACATAATCAAAACAGGATAAACATCTCAATTTAAATATAAAAAATTTAAAATATATAAGATAATTAATGGATTTTGACAAACTACTTAATTTTTTTTGTATAAAAAACATTATATTGTTAAGCCTAAATTAAACAAATTTATACATAAAAAACCATTATCACTCAATAAAAATCATCCAAAATCATACTGTAAATCAATAAAAAACAAAAAATAAAAATAAACATTAAAATCGTGATGTATCTCGCTGCATTGTGCGAGTACGCTTCTAGTTACTAATAATGGTATAACTTGTTAAAATTAAAACGTATTTTAGTTAATATACGATTATATGTGTTAATATAATAAAAGTGTAATATGAATAAATAGAAAAGTAAAATGTATAAAGTAAATTAACTAAATAATTATAGGGTATAAACTGTAAATGTATAATAAAAATCAACAATTCAATGAATTGAATTGTTTTACCACGCGTGAAATCAAACAAAACGCGGACTAACCCCGTGTGTTTTAACCATCCTAGGGCCAAAAGAGACTACACTCGTACCAACCCCGCGTTTCTACCAACACGGGGACACAAATAGTGAACCCCGCGTTTTTTTTCAAAAACGAGGCCCAAAAACGCGGACATATGAGATATTTTGGCAAAAATAACAAGATTTGGGGCATATTGGATACTGATTTTTCATGTTAGGGTATTTTAATTAAATTCCCTTGTTTTTATTTTATTTCAATAAAATAAATTATAAATCAGTTATGAAATTAATAGTAACACGTACCATTATCAAATTGATTTTATTTTGTTTTTTTTTAACTTTATAATTACTAATATTTATTTATAAATAATAATTATTAAATTTAAAATATATATATATATATATATATATATATATATTGGACCAAAAAAAGAGGTTTATATAAAAACAATTATTGTCAACTTTTTACATGATTTGTTATTTTGATAAGTTGAAAATAAGTATCTCCAACACTTTTTTCAAAAAATTTTGAAAATAAAGAACCAAATATCAAAATCTCAAAAAAAAACTACAACCATCTCCAATAGTTTCCTCATTTTAGAGATAAATTATTGATTATAATATTAAAATATTCTATAAATTTAATAAAATATTGAGTGAATTGTGGATTTGGTCCTTGTGGTTTTGTGATTTTTTTGACTATGGTCCTCATACTATGTTTATTGTGGATATAGTCCATGTGGTATGCAATATATTGTGGCTAGGGTCCCTAAACACTAACACCATTAACTTTAAGGGTTAAAGGCATCATGTGTCTTGCACATTATGGGCATAATAGTCAATTTACTTTCAACTCTCAATTTAACCTATATAACTTTAAAACAAAAAAATACTAAATTGTGGATTTGGTCCCTATGCATCACTCATCATCTTTAAAAATCATTTATCATCTCTCTTAATTTTTTTGTCATCCAATCTTCATTGTCAAAATACAAGAAAATTTAATTTGTTAAAGTTCAAAACAAATGACTTGAATTTAAAAATAATAATTGTTTAAAACCAACATTACATCCCAAAAAAGACAACCCATCAAAATAACAATTATTTTATATTAACATTACATCCCGAAAAAGTAAACTCATCAAAATAACAATTGTTTAATATCAACATAAAAACTTGAAAAGGACAATCCATTAAAAACAATTGTTTTTTTTATGGGTTGTCTTTTTGATGGGTTACCTATTAAACATATCATACAAGGGATGAACATAACAATAAACAATTAAAAAGATAGAAATTAATAAATAAAATAACAAAAAGTGGCATCGTAACGAAAATATGAAATTAATAAATAAAATTATCAAAAAGGTCAATCAATCAATAGGAATTCTTTTATGAAATCACATAACTTAAAATTATATTCAATTTAATACATCTTTAAACAACTCTAAAAAATGTGAATTTTATGATATTTTAGAAACATGTTGAAATGCTTAGGGAAATATAATATGAAATTATATGTGCTAATGAAACAAAGTTGCGAGAGGCGTGTGGAAATATGAGCAAGAAAGTAGTAGTTACTTGTCTGCTGCATCCTTTCCTTTTAAATGAGAAACTTTTTGTCCAATAATCAAAATAACAATTGTTATTTTTTTATGTGTTATCTTTTTTAAGATCTTATGTTAATATCAAACAATTGTTATTTTGATGGGTTTACTTTTCCAGGATGTAATGTTGATATAAAACAATTGTTATTTTGATGGGTTGTCTTTTTTGGGATGTAATGTTTGTTTCAAACAATTGTTATTTTGATAGGTTGTCTTTTTTAGGATGTAATGTTGGTTTTAAACAATTGTTATTTTTAAATGCAAATAGTTTGTTTTGAACTTTAACAAATTAGTTTTTCTTGTATTTTGACAATGAAGATTGGATGAAAAAAAATTAAGATAGATGATAAATGAATTTTAAAGATGATGAGTGATGCATAGGGACCAAATCCACAATTTAGTAATTTTTTTTTTGTTTTAAATGTGTATAGGTTAAATTGAGAGTTGGAAATAAATTGACTATTATGCCCATAATATGCAAGGCATATGATGTCTTTAACCCCTAAAGTTAATGGTATTAGTGTTTAGAGACCCTAGCCACAATATATTGCATACCACAGGGATTATATCCACAATAAACATAGTATGAAGACCATAGTAAAAAAAAATCACAAAACCACAAGGACCAAATCCACAATTCACTCTAAAATATTATTTCTCTCAACTTAAATAATTCATTTCAAAGTTTCTCATTGGTATAATGTAATAAATAAAAATAATTTCTCTCTCTTGGTAATCATTTATGGGGATATCTCTAAATTTAGAGAAAAATGTATTAGAGCATCTCCAACAGCTTCTCCATAATTTCTCCAAAATAGAGAACTAAAAGTCAAAATCTTCAAAAAAGAATTACGTTCCTCTCCAACAGATTCCCCATTTTAGAGATAAATCATTGATTATATTATTAAAATATTATATATATTTAATAAACTATTATTTATCTCACCTAAACCTTTAATTTCAAAGTTTCTCATTGGTGGGATATAATAAAAAATAATTTCTCTCTTACTAATCATTTTTCGGGATAACTTCAAATTTGAAGAAAACTATCCAATAACATCTTCAAAAATTATTCAACAGCATCTCCAACAGCATCTTCAAAATTTATTCAAAATGAAAATTAAAAGTCAAAATCTACATAAAAATTTACATCCATCTCTAATATATTCTCCATTTTGGAGATGAAATCATTACTTATATATATTAAAATATTGTATAAATCTAATAAAATATTATTTATCTCTTATACTCATCTCATTTGAAGAAATTTTATTGGTAGAATATATAATAAAAAAAACAATGTATCTCTCATTGTAATCATTTTTGGAGATTTTGGAGAGTTCTCCATTTTTGGAAAAAATTATGATCTCTCTCCTACTTTCTCCATTTTGGAAAAAGATTTGAAGAATCTATTGGAGTACAAAAATGCCTAAAATCTCCATTTTCTCTATTTTGGAGAAGCTGTTGGAGCAAAAAAATGCTCAAAATCTCCATTTTGGAGAAGCTAATGGAGATGCTCTTATCTCTCGTACTTTCTCCGTTTTGGATAAAGTTTTGAAAAAACTGTTGGAGCTCATTTTAAACCCAAAATCTTAATTTTCTTCATTTTCTCCAAAATAAAGAAGCTGTTGGAGATAATCTTTATGAGCCGCCATTAATATCTATCTATTTCATTAATAATTATGATTTATGTGTAAATAATATTGAGTTTTTTATATCCAATTATTATTTAACATATGTATATTTTAAAAAGACATATTAAAAGTTAGATTTTTGTTTTTTCTACAATCTTATATATAAATTATTTTCAGATATATATTTTCAAATTACTTGTTATTATAATTTATTTATTAAAAAGAGTTCAATCATAAATAAAGTACATTATTTTAATATGTGATTCATAAATTTAGTGTTTTTCATAGTGTGGTTGAAGTCGGTTCTTTTTAATGTTAGACCATCTCCAATCAATACTAAAATCGCAAAAAATGTAGATGTTTTTATCTTCAAATTAACACTAAAAAATTGAAAGTCAATAAAACAAACTTCTATATTTGAAGACTACTAAAGTAGGCCTCTAAAAATAAATGTTAATATAATATTTAGTTTTTATAATTATATATATATATATATATATATATATATTGACTGAAAGTTTAATATATTAAGATATTTACTACTATTATAATAATAGAGATGTTGTTAATGTTTTTTAATGAATGGTTGAAGTTGTTTTTTTAGGGTTCAAGTGATCTATCATTTTTAGTGTTTTGAGTGTTATTTTTTTAGTGGTTGAGTTGAAAATACTTTTAGACCATCTCCAACCCAACACTAAAAACAAAAAAATGAAGTTGTTCTCATCTCCTATACATCTAAAACACTAAGGTGGCGTTTGGTTCACATAATGTTTTTGGACGGAATGGAATCTGTCAAAATAATTTGACTATGAAATAATTGGAATTGAATGTTGTCAGGTTTGACCACTTGTTTGGTTGATAAAATTGGAATGAAATCTATTAAATAAATTGGAATCTGTTTGTTTGGTTCACATAATGTAGCTTTGGAATTGGAATGAAATGTTGATAAATGACCAAAATACCCTTTTTGATAATGTTAATTTTTATTAACAAAACATGCTTTAATAAAATAGTCATTAAAAATACTTTATTTGTAATGGTGATTCAGATTGGTGGTGGTCAGTGGTGGTTTAGATCAGATGTGGTCGGTGGTGGTTAGTGGTGGTTCAGATCGGTGTTGGGCAGTGGCTCAAGCGGTGGTTCAGATCGGCGGTGGTTCAGAATGGCGGTGGTTGACGGTGGTTCAGATTGGCGGTGGTCGACGGTGGTTGACAGTGGTTCAGATTGGCGGTGGTCGGTGGTGGTATAGATCGGCAGTGATCGGTGGTCGGTGGTGGTTCAGATCGACGGTCGTCGAAGGTGGTTCAGATCGACGATGGTTCAGAACAGCGGTGGTCGACGATGATTCAGATCGACGGTGATCGGTGGTCGACGTGGTTAGTGGTGGTCGGCGGTGGTTCAGATCGGTGGTGGTTCAGATCGGTGGTGATCAGTGGTCGACGGTGGTTCAGATCGGTGGTGATCAGTGGCCGACGGTGGTCGATGTTGGTTTAGATCGGTGGTGGTCGGTGGTGATTGGTGGTCGGCGGTGGTTAATGGTGGTCGACGATGGTTTAGATCGACGATGGTTCAAACAGCGGTGGTCGGTGGTCAACGGTGGTTCAGAACGACAATGGTCGGTGGTCGGTGGTCGGTGGTGGTTTAGAACGACAGTGGTCGGTGGTGGTTAGCGATGATCAGCGGTGGTTCAGATTGGCGATGGTTCAGTACGACGGTGGTCGGTAGTCGACGGTGGTTCAGATCGACAATGGTTCAGAACAGCGGTGGTCGGTGGTGGTTCAGATCGGTCGTTGTCTGGTTCAAATCGACTTTGATTGACGATGATTAGTTATATTGGATTGAGAGCATATGTGGTATTATGAAAAATTAAGATTTCATTCCATCAAAATACCTTATAGTTGCTAAGGAATGTTAAATTCCCTCATTTGTGAAATTTGATGGAATTGAGAGATTTCTTTTATAAAAAAGAATGAACCAAACAAAGTAATTGAATTTGGTCAATGAAATTCAACATTGCAATTCCATCAGATTTCTTCAGAATCTGTAAACCAAACGCCACCTAAAAAAATAGAGGTCAATAAAGTATCATCTATATTTAGAGGTCAATAAAGCAGGGTTCTAAAAATACGTAGTAATATAATATTAAATTTTTATAATTATATATCTGTATTGATGAAAGTTTTAATATATTAAGATATTTATTATTATTATAATATTTAAGATGATTTTTAGTATTTTTTTTATTGTGTTTTTTAGTGATCGAATGACTCAAAATTTTTACTATTTGTAGTTTTTTTTTAATTGTTAGGTTGAAGACGCCTCAACCCAACCACTAAAAGAATAGTTGAGTTGGAGATGCCTTTGATGCCGTTAGAGCTTATCCAATATCTTCTACAAAATGGAGAAAATAGATATTTTAAACAACTTTTTGCTCCAACAGTTTCTCCAAAATGGAGAAAATAGGAAAGAGGGTATAATTTTTCTCCAAATTTGGAGATGTCTCCAAAAAATGATTACCAAAAGAGAAATTATTTTTTATTATATCCAACCAATGAGAATATTTGAAATGAAATGTTTATGTGAGAGAAATAATATTTTATTAAATATGTTGAATATTTTAATAATATAATCAATGATTTATCTCCAAAATGAGAAATCTGTTGGAGAAGAACGTAATTTTTTTTTGGAGATTTTGACTTTTAGTTCTCCATTTTGGAGAAATTATGGGAAGCTGTTGGAGATGGTCTTATGGATCTCATAAAAATTTGAGTTATTAAGAAATCTGTAAAAACTGTATAAAAGTATTTATAAAAAAAATTAAAAATAAGTATACTAAAAAGTAAACATTGGATTATTAAGAAATTTGTGCTTTGATACTTATAAATTAAGATATTTTTAAAATTTTGCTTAAAATGATGATAACTTATGTCTAATAATTTGTATTTAAGAGTTTTTTATCCGTGCTTTATAATATAGGGGGTGTCTGGGATTGCTTATTTAAAACAACTTATGCTTATTTGCAAAAGTGCTTATTAACTTATGGTTATTTGTAAAGTGTTTATTAACTTATAAGAAGAAGGAACAAATATGTAATTTGGTTAAATAAGTTAATAAGGAGTTTCAAATAAGTCAGTTGAGAATGACTTATAAAAAACTGCTTATTAGCGAAGTGGAGAAGTCATAAACAGTTTTTAATCCAAACACTTAAAACAACTTATTTGCTGTTTGAAAACGCAATAAGTTAACAAACACCTCAAATAAGCAATCACAAACACCCAAATAATATAGATATTTTTTATATTACTTATTAATAATTTTATTTAAATACATTAATAAATTAAATGGATTAATAAATAAAATGATTAAATATGAAACTTTAAGAAAATTATATAAAATTAAAAGTGATTAAATACAAAAATCTCTAAAAAAAATTAAGTCATATAATTAAATTTAAGAGTAAATTACATTTTTGGTCCTTATGGTTTTAATTTACTATCAATTTTGATCCCTCTTATAAATTAATTACATTATTAATCACTATGGTTTGCGTTTTGTTTCAATTTTGATCCTTTTGACTAACTCTAGTTAAAAGAGTGGTTAATGATTTTTTTTGTCTTTTGTCTTTTTTGTCTTATCAGATCATAGAGTAAATTACAATTGTAGTCCCTTTGGTTTGTCTCTTTTCATTTTTGTGTTTCCTACAATTTTATTTTTTATTTTATGCCTTTATCATATTAATTAATTAATGATATTTTTAATTAAAAGTATGTATTTTATTTTGTAAGTTATATCTCTAAAAAACTTTTGTTGATATCTGTAAAATAAGTTCAATATTGAATATTTTAAATTTTTATGCATATATATATGTAAGCAAATCCATCTACACTAATGTAAGAAATATTTTCTACTTTAACTTGGGTTTAAAAAATGGGTCATTTTATACTTAATAATCTAATATGATGATAGAAATTTATCTATGTCTATTAATTAAAAAAATGCATCGTTTTAGATATTTCATTTTTTATTACATAAATTTAAGTTGATAATTTTTTAAAATTTTTAATAATTATACTATAAAGTTTTTGTTTGATACACATTTAGAGAAACATTTAATTAAGTTAGAATCTGAAAACGATACATTTTTTTAATTAATAGCAATGTTCTAAAAAACTCGCCGCACAACCGTCGTGGCACCAAGGCTTGTATCTCACGCCACGTTAAGCCCGTGACAAGCCATCGCCTAATGTACAATTTCGTAATGCGATATATGATTTTTCTTTACGTTGTTAATGTTTTATTTGCAAGTTTTTTAATATATAACATAAATTAACCTGTTTATTACTGTTGACTAATTGAGTAACACTACAAAACGTATGTTTTTCTATATAATGATATATATGAATTAGAAAAATGACGTCATAAGTCACACTTTGACTAATTGAGTAACATATGTTTTTTTAATGTAATATATGTATGTATGCAGATCTATCTACACTAAACCTAAGAACATTTTCTAATTGAAGTTGGGTTCAAAAAATGTATCATTTTTTTTCTTAATAATGTAATATGGAAAATCGAAGTTTATCTATATCTATTAATAAAAAATGCATCGTTTCATATATTACATAAATAAGAAAAAAATGTACCTCTTTTGAACTCAACTTAAAAATCGTTTTCAGCCATCATTTTTTGAAAACAAAATTTATTTGTCTATTAATAAAAAAATGTATCGTTTTCGGATTTTGATTTAATTAAATGTTTCTCTAAATGTGTATCAAACAAAAACTTTATAGTATAATTATTAAAAAAATATCAACTTAAATTTATGTAATAAAAAATGAAATATCTGAAACGATGCATTTTTTTAATTAATAGACATAGATAAATTTATATCTTCATATTACATTATTAAGAAAAAAAAATGACCCATTTTTTGAACCCAAGTTAAAGTAGAAAATATTTCTTGCATTAGTGTAGATGGATTTGTTTACATATATATGCATAATTAAAAATTAAAAATATTCAATATTGAACTTATTTTGACAAAAAAATTTTAGAGATATAACTTACAAAATAAAATACATATTTTTAATAAAAAATATCATTAATTAATTAATATGATAAGGGTATAAAATAAAAAATAAAATTAAAGGAAAAACAAAAATGAAAAGAGACAAACCAAAGGGACTACAATTGTGATTTACTCTATGATCTAATAAAACAAAAAAGAGAAAAGACAAAAAAAAAATTAACCACTCTTTTAACTAGAGTTAGTCAAAATTACCAAAATTGAAACAAAACGTATACCATAGTGACTAATAATGTAATTAGTTTATAAGAGAGACCAAAATTGATAATAAATGAAAACCATAAGGACCAAAAATGTAATTTACTCTAAATTTAATGAACAACTTCTACACCATAAATTTTAGTGGGGGAGGCTAATTGGACCCATTACTTTGCTAAGTACACCATCATAATTAATTTTCTCTTCATACACATAAACATCTGCTTTTTACATTTTCAATGCATTAATTACATTCCTAACGCATGAATTGATCTGGTTTTAACATAATTTTGATGTAAACATCACTCCCCATTTTAGTGGATGCTATTAAAAGATTCTCTTACGCCCTATACGGGTAGATTAGATAGTCATTACTGCACCTACCCAAAGACCAATCCCATCTTTTTATTAAAAACTAGAAGCGTACTCGCGCAATGCAGCGAGATACATCACGATTTTAATGTTTATTTTTATTTTTTGTTTTTTTATTGATTTACAATACGAATTGGGATGATTTTTATTGAGTGATAATGATTTTTTTATATATAAATTTGTTTAATTTAGGCTTAACAATATAATGTTTTTTATATAAAAAAATTAAATAATTTGTTAAAATTCATTAATTATCTTATATTTTTTAAATTTTTTATATTTAAATTGAGATAGTTATCATGTTTTGATTATGTTTATCAGAATTCAAATTTCATAATTTTTGGATTTGGGGATTAGAGATAAGGATTTTGGAGGATAAGAATTAAATTTATTAATTAGGGTTAAAAACATTTAAAAGCAGTACATATTACTTCATTAATTATTTTTTAAGAGATTTTAAGTAGATTAGAATTAAATAATAGTACATAATGTTTAATACATCACGATTTTAATGTTTATTTTTATTTTTTATTTATTTACAGTACGATTTTGGATGTTTTTATTGGGTGATATTGGTTTTTATATATAAATTTGTTTAATTTAGACTTAAAAATATAATGTTTTTTATATAATTTTTTTTTAAGTAGTTTGTTAAAATTCATTAATTATCTTATATATTTTAAAATTTTTATATTTAAATTGAGATGTTTATCCTGTTTTGATTATGTTTATCAGAATTCAAATTTCATAATTTTAGGGTTTGGGGATTAGAGATAAGGATTTTGGGGGATAATGATGAAATATATTAATTAGGGTTAAAAGCTTTACAGGTAGTACATTAAGCTTTAGTAGTTATTTTTAAGAGATTTTAAGTAGATAGCTTTAAATGATAGTACATAAAGCTTGATAAGTTGTAATTAAGAGTTTTTTATGTCATCTTTATAATATAGTATCTATACTATATTATAAAAACGGTATAAAAAACTCTTAGTTACAACATTTTAAACACAAGTTACAACTAATTAAAGCCAATTACTTAATTTACAATTTCTTAATGCTTTGGTACAACTTTTCCAAGTACAGCATCTCACATAATCATCTATTTGTGGAATGGATACTCATTTATTAATATAACTATTTATTTTTTTGGTGGAGGATTTTATAAAATAGATTTTATATTAGCATAATCTATTTTAAATGTATCTATTTGTGGAATGGATACTCATTTATTAATATAACTATTTGTTTTTTTGGTGTAGGATTTTATAAAATAGATTTTATATTAGCATAATCTATTTTAAATGTAGATTTTACATTTATATCTATATTAATGATTAACAGAGAAATTACGTTTCATTTTAACTCGGTTCAATATTCCAACAAAAAATTTATCCTCCCGTGCAATTTAGATTTTACATATAATATAATTATAACATGCCACAATTAAAATATATTATTTAAATCATTGTTATGAAAAATTTATTATTTATAAACCAAGGAAAAAAATATTTTTAATCTTTATAGAACTTAAAATTTTTGTAGAAACTATTTTATTTAACTTTTTTTCTGACTAAATCTATGAATAATGATATTTATAACAACATAAAAATAAGTAATAATCTATACTATATTATAAAGCACAGATAAAAAACTTTTAGAAACAACTGTTAAAACTTAACGTACCGCTATTTAATGCTAATTACATAAAACTTAAATAAAAAATAAAAACTTAAAATCTTTTCCTATTTAATCCTTATCTCTAACAAGTTTAATTTCCCTAAAATCACTCATTACTTCAACTACCCTAAAATCACTCCTTGCATAATTAAATACATGATAAAAATCAATTTTTAAATATAAAAAATCTAAAATATAATTAAAAAAATCTAACAGAATATTTAATATTTATTTTATATAAAAAACATTATATTATTAAGGCTAAATTAAACAAATTTATAAAAAAACGTTACAATTTTCTCAAAACCATCCAATTTCGTACTGTAAATCGACAAAAAAACAAAAAATAAAAGAAAACATTAAAATTAGGATGTATCTCGTTGCATTGCACGAGTTCGCTTCTAATTTTATCTAATTTTCTTTTAAAAGTATGCTACAATAATAAATTTATAGAATATATATTCTATTAGATTATAATTTACTTCATAGACTAATTTTAGTTCTTATTTTTGCATCACTTCTACAATTATAATTCTATTCCCTTGACTTTGAGATTTATATATTTTTATTTTAGAAGTGTTAAAGTTTAATATTGAAATCTAATATATCGTACAAATCTCATTCATTCAATCAATCATAATTTTTCTTTTTCTTTTTCCTTTTTTTAATTATAAGGGTTGGTTAGTCAAGATTATATGAAGCAATTTCATCGAGAATATGTGAAACAATTTAATCAAAAATATATGAAAGTTGATTAATCAAAAATATATGAAACAAATTTCATCAAAATGAGAAATACATGAAACAATTTCATTGCTACATATAATAAAAAATATATGAAACAATTTCATCAATAAAATAATTATACGAAACAAATTCATCATATTAAACACTTTCATGAAATATTTTCATTCAATTAAACAATGAAAACAACGGTTTGTAAGGTATTTTTATATAAAAAAAATTTAAGTAGTTTGTTAAAATTCATTAATTATCTTATATATTTTAAATTTTTTATATTTAAATTGAGATGTTTATCCTGTTTTGATTATGTTTATCAGAATTCAAATTTCATAATTTTAGGGTTTGGGGATTAGAGATAAGGATTTTGGGGGATAATGATGAAATATATTAATTAGGGTTAAAAGCTTTACAGGTAGTACATTAAGCTTTAGTAGTTATTTTTAAGAGATTTTAAGTAGATAACTTTAAATGATAGTACATAAAGCTTGATAAGTTGTAATTAAGAGTTTTTTATGTCATCTTTATAATATAGTATATATTTTTATATATAAAAAAATTAAGTAGTTTGTTAAAAGTCATTAATTATCTTATATATTTTAAATTTTTTATATTTAAATTGAGATGTTTATCCTGTTTTGATTATGTTTATCAGAATTCAAATTTCATAATTTTAGGGTTTGAGGATTAGAGATAAGGATTTTGGGGGATAATGATGAAATATATTAATCAGGGTTAAAAGCTTTACAGGTAGTACATTAAGCTTTAGTAGTTATTTTTAAGAGATTTTAAGTAGATAGCTTTAAATGATAGTACATAAAGCTTGATAAGTTGTAATTAAGAGTTTTTTATGTCATCTTTATAATATAGTATAGATAAAGATAGCTTACGGAAATGACACTGCCACACATCAAGCTACATACACCAGGCATGTGTCCCATCTTGTTTTTTCTTTTTAATAATTGATTATAGATAATACCCATATCTCATATATTTGTATTTGTTTATGAATTTCAAAATATTATACGAGTATTTATAACCATTCTCTTCTCTACAAAAACCAATTTTAATATGGGAGGCTAATGACATCTTATATTTTGTTAATGACATCCTTATAAATGATTTTTTTCTCACACGTATCAACATCAAAACCTACTTTTTACATTTCCAATACATGAATTGACATGATTTTAACATTAATAAGGGTATCATTAGCATTGCCCTTTTAATATAGGTGAATGGTTGTGTGAATTGTGATAAGTTGAGTTAATGATAAGAAGTGTGAGAAGTGGATCTAAACCGTTAATTTATTTTAATCTCAAGTTCTCTCATGAATTACGGCTTAGAAAGGAATTGATCAAAGGCATCTTATCTCGGTGCATCTCATCCCAATATGCGTTCAGTTCTCATCCAACAGTTGATAACCACTTCTTACCTTTCTCACCGTTAACTCAACTTCTCACATGAACCCAACCCTTTTAATATAAGTAGTTTTAATTGAACACACCAGTTTTATACTAAAATTCTATTTGAGGGTCAAGTTCATGGAAAAACGGCAAAAAAATTAAAAACTAAGAAACAGTCTGATGACCGTTCATCTTGAAGTTATCCACATGTGCATAACATGTACACGTACATAAAAACCAAAAAACAACTTTAATTATTTATATATATATATATATATGTGTGGTGTGTGTGTGTGTGTAAATACCTTCCAAATGAATGGTTACCAGTAGGGTTGTTCGCGGTCCGGTTTGGATGGTTTAACCCTCCAAACCACAAATAGCGGTTTATGAAATTTTCAAACAGTGCGGTTTGGTAACAATTGACCAAACCGGTCAAACCAGACCACAAAATGGCGGTTTGTTTTGACCGGTTTAGGCGGTTTGAGCCTCTTATGGGCTTAAAACTAAAAAAACATAAACTCTATATCCAAAATAAAATTTCTATCAATATAACATTATTAAAAAACAGTATATCAAATTATAAAAGAAATGTTTATATATTAAATTAAAAAAAAACATTGAGGAAGTTGAGAAAAAGTTAAACAAGGCTATCAACAATACTTAAACTTTGGATGAATATTGAGAAAGTCAAAGGACGATTTGGATTTATAATTGAATTTTTAACGGATCTTAGAACTTTGTCAATTTAGATAACAGAATCAATTGAGAAAATGAAAACTAAAGACATAATTCTTTGACGAACTTTTTTAATTGAGCCATAAAAGTTGAATCTACAATATGAAAACTAAATATGATTAAAACATGCGTATTTGTGATGGTTGTTTCGGTCCAGGCTGCTAAAAAAAAAGGGTCAAACCGCATATTGGATCGGACCGAGCGGTTTGGCTATTTTTCAGACCCGACCAGACCGCCAGACCGCTCAAACCGCCAAAAACGGTCCGATTTAACTAGGATCGACCGGTTTGAACGGTCAAACGGTTCTTTTAACCCCCCTAGTTACTAGGGCGTTTCTCACTTTAACATTCTTTAAGGGTTTTCTCTCTCTCTCTCTCTCTATATATACTAGTTGTGTACCCACGCAATGCGGCGGAGGTGAATCACAATTCTAAAACCAAATACTCAGCCCTCAATCATGTTTTTTGTTTCAATATGTTCTCCGTCTCTCTCGATTTTATTTCATGGTTTGTGTAGTTTATTTGCCCATCAACTAATAAATAAAATTGAATGTTGATATGGTTTATTGACAAGATATTTGGAAACAATAATTGCATGAGTATTGAGTTCTCAATTATATTTATTCAAAAACTATTAAAATTTTGAAATTCATGACCAAACAAAAGAGAAATACAATTATTTGTAGATAATGCACATCTATAAATCCATAATGTGGTTTAATTTTTGTGAAAGTCCAACTTTAAAGAAGGGGTATAAACCCTTTGAAAAACTTTATTCAAAAAATAAAGGAAATTATAAAATTACCTAATGCATCCTTCCATATTACAAACTGAAAACCTAACAAATGCTTCACAAAAACAATCAAAAAAACCTAATTTCAAAATCATAAAAGGAATTAGAGTCCCAATTTTCTAGACAAAATAACCCCAAATGAACGAAACAAATTTTATCATAAAAAAATCCCAAGCCATGACCTCTGACTTCTGTAAAATAATCCAAATTCATATTTAAGAACGTTTGTTGGAAATCCAAAATGGTAGCAAACCACCATATACATTAAGGGGTTGTTTGGTTCATGGAATAAGAATGACCAATTCCATTGACCAAATTCCAAGTCTGACCATTCCAAGTCCATACTTGGTTCACAGAATGAAAACGATGTAATCTTTCCAATTCTATTGAATTCCACAATTTAAGGAATTCATCATTCCTTTGCTAGGAATTGAATTCCTACCAACCAAATGTGTGGTCAAATTAAATTCCAATTCATTAAAAGTCAAAATTCTTTGATGGATTTCAATTCTATCAAATTCCATTCTGTGAAACAAACGCCCCCTAAGAATACAAACTTCCAACAATTAAACAAAACACCACTTGCAATTTGGCCATAGGCCATTTCAAACAAGGAACTCATAAACAACAACCATCTTTTGTAATTTCCAACAACTAAACCAAGCATAACCCCCCTTAAATATTTAATCTAATGCAACCAAAAAACAAAGGTAATATTTTTAGCCTCCATCATTTTAATATGTGGTATATAAAGGAAACAGACAAGGGCATATTGAAACAACCATGAAACCTTGTAACCAAACTCCAAGATTGAAATAATAATACTAATTGTTGTAGTCCATTAATTCAACGTAAACAACCCCAATCAACAGTAATATTCCAACGGTAGAATGACATAAATCCTAAGATCATTGCACCAAGATGTCTATAAACACTTTCAGAAAATAACAGCTTCCATAATTGTAGATTCCAACAATTCCAACAATAAAGCACACAAAGGTTGAACTGAACAGATTGAGCCATCAAAATTGAAAACAAAAATTATGGACACAATCAGTTCTCAAACTTAAAAATAGCAACAACATCCTCATATTGTAAATATATACAATTGTCAAACAAAAAACCACCAAAGCATCTCTTGTAAAATGGCAACAACATGAATACCCCTTCTTTATGGTTTGCGGTTGTGCTCGATCCTCTTTCGAACCCGGCAACCCTTTTCGTTCTTCTTTGCTAAATGGATGGGAGCGATTGTTTTCTTTATAATCAGAGGATTATAAATGATTTGTGGCTTCAATTTATATTAAAAAAAATCCACAAACAATATTATCTAAATAAGCATCTCTTGACATTCCTAAAAAAATAACAGTAAAAAGACGAACCTTTCAGCCTTGAAGCTTACACAAATCGACCCCTTCTTTCTGGTTTGCGGTTGTGCTCGATCCTCTTTTGAACCCAACAACCCTTTTTATTCTTCTTTGCTAAATGGATGGAGCGGTTGTGTTCTTTATAAGGACCGTGATTCAGATCGATGTGACCCCTGTTACTTCTATGTCACTTTAAACACACACAAGCACACAATTTTTTTGATGCAATCCCCACTTTGACCAACCCCCACCCCAATCGGGTTTCCTGTCGATGCAACCCCCATTTTGAGCCAAACATTCACATTAGTATTAAGGATGTACCTGATGGAAAACTTCATAATGTCAATAGGGAACATAAGACATTACTGTTAAGGCAGATGACCAACCATTTCCAGCAAACCCTTTCTATTTTTGTGAATTTTCACTCTTCATACAGTGTTACTAAGATTGCTACCTCAAATCCATTGAGAAGCAAACATCAGAACCAATATGTACCATGGAACCAATCTAAATGTGAATAAGGAGGCAAATGCAGCATATATAGAGTTGCAGTGTACATGTTTCCATGTTGCTAGGGAATTAAAGTTCTTGCTTGGACCTTCATATCATAATCGGGTTTTCCCACCTGCTATGATGACTATAGATAGATGCATAGCCATAAACTCATTGTAGTTGATAAAAGGGCTGCCATAGCTTCCAAACCAATTGTAACACCAATTTTGAATGTTGGTACAGTGTTGCCACATCTTCCCAACTGGCTAGCATCTGTAGCACCAACTATTAGAGTTGAAAAGAGAAAAACAGTGAATAGATTTCAAACTTGATAGAAAATTTTAAAATCTCTTATTAATGAAGAACCACCGATCTAACAACAACATAAACAGGAAGTTCCAAAAATGGAACAACGGTTTCTTTGATTCCAATCCCCAAACCTTATGCATATTTCTTTACAATAGAGTTGATTAAAAATGAAAAAGAACGATTTGATGTGGTACATTCGTTGACAGGCAACCAAAAACAAAGCGTGATATGTTCCACATTCTCAAAACAAGCATCCACTGATAGATCAATATAAATAAACAGAAAACAAAGTACCTGTTACGAAATGTTTGCACACCTCTAAGACATGATAAATTAAATCTCAAAGCAAGTATACAATGGGATCTAATATCGTCTTTTAAGTAATAAAATGGTAAGAACCAAGTATCGTATTCCACAGGGATAGGTATCTTAAGTTACAAGATCTCGAGATAAAAAACTAACTTCAGATGGCGATTGTGAAGACTTTGATTTGGGTTGGTTTGGTTTGGTTAACAATTGATTAAGATACATAATAATAAAGGTAGCAAGGGTGTAAGACTTTTAGGTGAGACTCAAACACAAATTCCAGCAGACTATGCTGCAGCATGAGTTCAGCATAACTAGATCCACCATCTATTTTGAGGGTATTCCTCTCGGACTTCAATACTCTCACTACTGTTTAGACTCAACAAAACATATCTCTATGCAGTTTCCAACTATTGATAATGTAGAGTAGAGTCCTCAAAATATATGGATTTACAAATCTCTTTACATAAAAATTACTCTCTCGAGTTAATTCCCATATCATCCAAGTTGGAGTGTTCGAAGGGGTTCATCTCTGAATCCTCTACACTTTAACACTTTAACAAGCGACCAACCCGTCAAGAATAAATCAAGATGAAAAATAGAGGGGATAAATCTCTTTATCAGTCACTCTCTCAAGTCGGCTTCTCATATCATTCAAGTTGGCGTGCATATTATGTCTTATCTCTAGACCATAGCACTTTCACACTTTTTAAGCGATCAACTTGTCAAGAAGTGTCATTGGATTTTATAAAAGTTGAATGAAATGATGGAACATTGTTATTGCGAAACAACGTCCACCTTTCTTTGGTTTGAAATCTCATCCATCCATCTCACACCCAAGCTAAAGGATTTAGCTACTCATACTATAATGTAAAGACATAAAACGATAAATTGCATAAATTAAAGACATTAATGTAAATGACGGAAATATAAATTACAAGAAATAAATGACTTGAATGTAAATTGCAAGTAATGTAAAGAACTAAACTAATGAAGATGATTAATAATAAAGCATAAAATTAAAGAACACAAAATTAGAAAACTAAAGGTTACATGGAATTATAAAATGGACTTGAAAGTCATAAGGTTTTAAAGTTCAACCCTTTGATTTCCAAACTAGGTCCACCTTTTTTAAACAACAACCCATGCCCTCCTTATATACTAAGGAAGAATGACAAAAGAGTAATTAACAAAACATAGTACCAAAGTACAATAGTGTTCAAAAGCATGGCTTAAATTTATAAAATATAAAGAGGATGGAGACACCCATCCCTAGCAACACAAAAGTCTTCCTCTGCCAGTAATAATCCAGCCCATGGTTTTCTTCTTTTTCTTCCTTCACACGCTTTCCCAAAAAATATTGATAGCTGCAGATGTTGTAGGAATGCTGCAGCATTGGATCTGTTTTAATTAAAATCTGCCAAAACACACAAAATTAGTCATTCAAAGTAATAAAACAGGCCTTTCACTAACTCTAGCTCCAAGACACAAGAAAAGTGAAAATAATAAAACAAAATGACTCAAAGGTTGGGATTAGAAGTTAAAATCTAACTTAAAATGAAGAGAAAAAGAACATAATGGTACTAAATAGTTAGTGACATCAATACCCACTTGATTGCTTCTTAGGTTTTATGAAATCCTCGAGGTGATCATCATCCAAAATAAAGACCATCAAGGCCCAACTAAGGTAAAGTTCCATTTGATGTCATCAACCAAGAAACAACCTCTCTATTCTTTTGATTTAGAAAAAAAACTTCTCAAAATGACTATGCAAATGGTATATTAAACCTCGTATGTTTTTTGTTCATTTCTTTATGTTTACAACCAAATTCATGTCCAAGTCCAGCACCAACAAAAAGAGGAAACAATAACTCCATACAAGGTGAGTAGAAGTAGAAACCTCAGTATAGCATAATCTGAATTTTAAATTTTGAATCACCACCTTGGAAGAGGAAGAGAAAGAGGCCGAGCGAGAACACTGAAAAGCAACATTGGAAACACAGAGGTTATGCAATATTAACTTGTACATCCTGCTTCCAACATTGTTAACATAATAGTCCACCCCACCCGACATAAAAAAAACCTTTTTACTAAACACTCATCTACAAGAAGATTTGGATGGAAAGAAAAATCGCACAGTAAGATATATTTTCAAAACAAACCTATTCTTAGAAACCAAAATCATAATAAATTGAAAAACAAACCTGTTTTTCGATTTGGAACCGAGAATGAGTAATCGAAACATAACCGATAATAGATGGTCTTCAATCAGCAACAAACCTGTTCTACGAAACCAAAATCGAAATAAATGAAATATTGTTCTTTAAAACAAACTTGTTTTCGAAACCAAAATCAAAACTAAAAATTGAAACCAGAATCGAAATAAATGAAAAACAAACATGTTCTTCGATTGGAACAAAAGTGAGTGATTGAACCTTTCGAAACCAAAGTCAAAGTAAATGAAAAAACAAACGTGTTCTTTATGGTCTTGAATCAACAACAAACATGTTCTTTGGGCTCACATCACCACAATTAGATTGGCAAAACTCAGATACAAGTTTGGGACTATTTGCAGACCTAAGTTGAATTCGTACAATTGTTTGTATAAGAAAAAAGTTGAAATCGCAAGATGCTTATACCCTTGTCTTGAGCTTCACGTTTTGAAGATCCCTCTTTGTTTCTTGCAGCTTGATAACTTCGGTTTCAACAGAGAAATCTGGACTCAAAATCGAACAGAGAAATTGATGTGAAAATGTAGCATGTAGAGGATACGATTTTGGTAGAAGCAAGCGTATGAAGAAAGCCAAATAGGTATGGTCTGGAAAAGGGTTGGAGGTCAGAAAGCATGGCCTGAAGGGTGTATTGCCCTGTTTTTAAATTCTTGCATCAAAAACTTGAGCACTATGTTTGCTGAAGTGTACTTAAGAGATTTTTGAATTGGATGCATCAAAGTGTTGTAACTTGTGCATTGTAAGCTGTATTTAAGACTCTATGCTTTAAAAAGTAGTACATTATGCATTAGCATTTGTTTTTAAGACTTTTGGCAAATCTCAATTATAAGGTAGTATAGATATAGATATATATAATCTTACTTTCAACAAGTATAACAATGATATTTTGTATTCATTGAAATATTCTGGATATCAGCCGATTCAAATGTCAATCATATAATGCATTTTCCTTTTATATACATTGTATGAACGTTTTGTATTTAAAACTCTTTTTCTGTCACATATTATCACTTACAAAGGGTTTAGACTTTAGGGTTTAGGAATATTGGGTGAAATCGATGTTAATTATCTGTATAACATCTGTTTTAGTTATCCGACTCACTTACATATAATGGGTTCGATTTGCCGAAAACTCAATTATTAATAACCCTAATAAAAAATTATTTAGGGATTAATAATTATATAATAATGGAATTTACATGTTATATATTGGGTTGGGTTCCGATAAGAATAAAAGTTATGTTGAGAAGGTTAAGAAGGAATCTCCATCGTTGCATGAACATTAGGATGAGATGCACCGCGATACATCAGATTAATATCCGTATCAATCGCAATTCATGGGATGGGTGAGATTAAAGGTGATCATGGGTCCAAATCCATTCTTACATTTTCACCTTAAGTCTCTTCTCATATGATCATTCGTCTATTATGTATATATATGTACACACACACATAAATATATAGGTTACACTTATTTTGCAACCTAGTATAAGTTTACAAATTGTGCAATCTTCATCTAAACCTTTTGTTGCGCTTGGATTCTCATTGATTCTCTGAATAAATTAACTTGATTTCGTCGAATTTATGCAGTGAATATCGTTGCACATAACGGTTCATGCGATGGATCAGATGAAGGTGGTACTTTTCTGGAACAGTATGCATTCCATGTTAGTGTACGCATTTAATGAAATATTATGCATTGTAAATAAGATTATTGAATGAACCGATAATCAACGGTGATAATGGATCAGGTTAGGTTGAGTTTGGGTTCTACCAATTTATTAAACAGATTTAAAATCTCAACTCAAGCCAACCAGTCTAATTAAATGGGTTGAGATTTTTCAATCCAACCCAACTTGTTACCTAAATGAACTGACAGCGGGTTGACAAATATGAATAAATTGTTCAAAGTTTGAATAAAATACAACCACAAATAGAAATAAATTGTTCAAAATTTGAATAAACATAACCACAAATACAAATAAATTCTTCAAAATTTGAATAAAACACAACCACAAATACAAATAAATTGATCAAAGTGACACAACAGGAACTTAAAATGGAATGAACTTACTCTCTGCGATTTAGACTAAAAAGGTACCACCGACCGATTCACCGGAGAGGGGGAGCCTGAGATGGAAAGACGAGAAAGAGACCGTTGGAAACTTGGAGAGTTGGAGCGTCGTGTTGGAGGCGAACGTGATGAACTGATTATTAGGGTTTCACTTTCACAACAAGAAGAGACACGTTGAAAATAGATATTATAACTAACTAATGATATTTAATTAAAAATAAAATAAAATTATATAATATTTTAGACGGGAAGAAAACATGTCGAAATTTCAACTCAACCTAACTCATTTAAATAAATGGGTTAGGCATGTTGACCATTTAGTTAAATGGGTTGAAAATTTCAACCCAACCTGCTAATTTTGGGTTGGGTTCGGGTTGGGTTGACAGGTTGGGTCACTTTTTGCCAGCTCTACCAATGATCACTGATGCAATCCAGTAATCAATCCAGTATGTATGTATGTATATATATAGGGGTTGGTTCCGATGAAAATGAAAATTATGGGGTCCAAGCATACATATATACAATATAAGAGAGTATTGGGCCCAAGCTTAACAAAATAGGGGCCTAAGACAATTAACTAAAATAAGCCCAAAATATAGTTTTAACAAGCTTATATATTAAATCCAAAAAAATTGGCCTAATCAGTTTATCAAAGGCCCAAAATCGGTTGCATCATTTAGTCCAAATAGCGAGTTTGAGACGAGCCCGACCGAATATTATGAAATCGGACCAAAAATTGAAGTCCTCGTTGTAAGCCCAAAAGTTGTAGTCCACGTCTTTTTCACTGCATCTTGATCATATCAGACTTCAAACGACCTTTTTCGTGAACCTGAAACATGCATAAATTAAAATTAGATTTTTGGTGCGTTTTTTCATATAAAACAAACCAATTTAATACGGAAGGTATTAAACCTTTATTTATGCAAATAAACCGTGAAAATGTACTAAAAGACTCAATGGAAAAATAAAAACTAGCTAAAAGTTAAATAAAAAAGGTATAAATACAGGTAATAAAATAACTCTATCACATCCCCAAATTCGAATTGTTGCTCGCCCTCAAACAACTTTATTAAAGAAACAATTTTGGGCTAAACTTTTGTTGAGAAAAAAAAGGATTTTCCCGCACAAACCATCATACATACAACCACAATTTATTTCACCTAGTCCATAACATGTAGTGATAGCCCTTCATAAAACGATTTCTTTCAACTTGATCCCAAAAAATATCAATCCATAAGCTAGCCAAAGAATTCCTTGCTTATTTAGAATCAACAATGCAACAAAAAATCGGTTATGCATTTGGCTTTTTAAATACTTGCAATGCATTGCATTTTACCAAACTTTCTACAAATCTCATTTTATGGCACAATTTTCCTGCCATTTTCTCTTTTGAGGAATGAAATCGGACACATTGGTCTCTTGGTGTCTTTGACACTTTTAGAATGCACAGAAAACAGGAGTGGAGTTTTGCTCATTTTGCATAGCTGTTTTCATTTTTATGCAAATTTCTCTTGAATTTCGGTGTATGTGATGCATTTTTGCAAATAGACATATAAATTAGGAATGATATGGGTATGAATATGAATGAGTGTCCATATCATCTTCCCCCCAAAACTTTGAAGGGTTCAATGTCCTCGTTGAACGAAAGATAGATCAAATCAAAATTTCAAGAAAGTTGGCTTAGGTGTATGTTGTTGCATGGATGCTAACAAAAATTGACGAAAACAAAGAATCGTGAGGTTAGTTCTAGTGATATGTAAAAATACAAGTAAAAGACGTGTCCTTTTATTGTGGCTATCACAAAATCAAAATGGAACTAGCATCAGTGGATTGTGAACCGTGTGCATGATGGCATAGAGAGAACCAAAACTCTTTATATCTAAAAAAAAATCCATGACTCTTGCATGCAAATAGAAAGAAAACTGAAATGACTTTAAAACTAAAAGGTTGGTGACAGAAAATAGAACCTACCCTACTCGCGGGGAGTAGGCTTTCGCTCCACCGATCGCCAAAGTAAATTGATTGGAAAGGGTTGGAGATTCCACATTAGTTCTGTCTGCTCTTTCATCCAAATGGCTCGCACCACATCATCCCTTGCCTTTTCGTATTTCAACATGGTGACTTTATCATCGCATATTTCTTTCAAAGTTCTTTTCAATTGACGAACTTGATCTGCGACACCATCAGCTTGTCTTCGGACCTGCTTTGTGATCAACACCCTATTCCCTTTTAGTGTTGCTTTTAACTCCCTTGTAGTGACCAAATACTTGCTTCCAAAGAAGCAAATTTGTCACTATCATTTTTTTGGGCGTGTGTGTTGTTGCATAACAACCTATCCACGTTAACCTTTTCCATGACCATTTTTTCTTTTGAGAAACGATCTGTGGGTAGTGTTATGTTGCGGTATTTCGTGTTTACACTTTTTTTTAAATGCAAATAAATAGATTTCAACGCAAGTATACATTTTAATCTACTACCGTTTGTAACAAGTAATAATGGTACAAAGTACCGAATATCAATCTCATAGAGAAGCTTGGAAAAGTTGTTCTTAAAAGTCGAGTTTGTAAAAACGAGTCTCAGATGACAAATTCGATTTTTTTTTGTTTAGGGGTTTTGAGTTACAACTACTAAAAACTTAATTATAAAAAGAAGCGCAAGGTATAAAGATCCGTTGGGACAAATTTAATAATTGAATAAAAGACGAGATCGCATTCCACCGTTATCTCAAAGTCGATATTTTATGTAACTTAAAGAAGCCTTCATACAACGAACCAGCTGTCAATTGATTAATTGTAATCCAACATAAATTATAACTTTGATTTAAATAACTTTGGGTACTTATGCGATACGATGCACCTTTTATTCTTTTATCGGTCTTGGTCCCAACTTTACTTTATACCTCGAACTAAGACGGTTAGCCCATCATCATTTTAGTTTCCAATTATGAAAGAGTTGAGAACTTTTTAGATGCAGTTAAAAGAGATGCAAAAGTTGCCTTAATCAAACTGTTATTAATTTTTCTTGAAAAGTTGTAAGTTCTTGCACTAGTTGTCAAATCTTTAAATTGAACGAGAAAAGTTAAATCATTTGAGACAGACGACTGTGTTAAATGACATAAAAAAATTGCAAGATTTGAATTTCATTAAATAAATAACATTAAAGCAAAGTGAGAATTATAAGACCCAAATATACTAACGAGATCGTAATTGTTTATGGAAAATCTTGTTTTAAATGTGGAATTAATATCCAAGTTACTAAAAGAGTCCTTGGCGTTTTAATGATTTTAGCAATTTTGACATGAATTATAAACTAAATGTCGTAATGCGTGGGAGGTTTTTATAACTCTGGAAACACGAAACGATTTTAATAAACTACAACAAACCGTAAATCAAAGAGGTTTGGGAATCCGAAATGATTAATTGGACTCCCGGTTTGTAATAGAACTAAAACCGTAGGTGAAACCAAACAAAAACCGTGGGTAAATCGAGCCGTACGGGATGAGTAAATATTGCGAGAATGTAACGAGAAACCATCACACCAATATTTGAAACGAGAATGTACTATATATTAATTTGATCCAAAAGAAGGGAGTTTGAATTTGTGAGCCGAGGCTTGGCGTTGCAACTATGAACCCACGGCTCACCTTCTTCAAACCTCCTACACCAAAAGTAGACATTTAGGACTAAAATGGAGGGGAGTATTTGTCTATCTAGACTTCCTAATCCTAATAACTTAGGAGAATGAGATGATCCTTCCATTCTCCCAAACACACCTATTTATAGTGAAAAACCACCTTGGGGCCCAGGAAACAAAATGGGGGCCCAATGGGCCATCTAATGAAGAGCCCAAAAAAATTGTCTAAGCTAGACCAATAATTCATTAATATTCGGCCCCAAATGAAATACAAACATAGTCCAAAAATTCGGCCCCATCTTGTAGTCCAAAAACCGGGTTCAATGCCAAGTCTAGCTACGTCCACGAAGTCGGCCCAAAAGGTTGAAGTCCACGATGTAAGCCCAAAAATTTGCACCTCGATTAAGTTGGACTCCAAACGGTCTTTCTCCGAGCCTAAAACATGTTTATATAAAGAAATTAGTTTTTTGTCCTTTTTTTCATGTAAAATAGATGTATTTAAAACGGAAAGCGGTAAACATTTATTCATGCAATTAAGCCGTAAAAATGAACTAAAAGACTCAATGGCAAAATGAAAATTAGCAAAATTATAAAAAGATAGCTAAAATAGGGTAAATAAAATGACCCATCACATCCCCAAATTTGAACTATTGCTCGCCCTCAAGCAACTTTTATTAAAAAAAAATCAACTTTGAACTAGGCATTGATCGAAATGAGGCTCTTTCCCACACAAACCATCATTCGTACCATCACGGTATATTTCAAACAAGTTCAAAACATAAAATGATAGCCCTTCATAAAATGGCTTCTCTCGACATGATCTCAAAAAAAATATCAACCATAAGCTAACCGATCAATTCTTTGATGAATTAGTATCAAGAATGCAACAAAAAGAAAAATATATGCATTTGGTTTTTTAAACACTTGTAATGCATAGCCTCTTTTTTTTCTTCGAACTCTCTTTGAATTTTACATCATGGCACCATTTTTCTGCCATCTCTCTTTTTGAGGAGCTGATTCGGACACACAAGTTCCTTGGTGTCTTTGACACTCTTTTTTGGAATGCAATGAAAACATGAGTGAAGCTTTGCTTCTTTTTGTGTGAGTGGTTTTCATATTTGTGCATTCTTTTGGCTTTATGGCGTGTGCCTTATCAAAGAGACGTGTGAACAATAAATGATATGGTTATGATTAGGAATACGTAACCATATCATTTCCTCCCCAAAACTTGGAAGGGTTCCATGTCCTCATTGAACGAGAATATGGCATATATTGAAAGTTGAAAGGTGTATAAGTGTATAAGTTGCATGGACTTGCAATTTTTTTTTTTTTGATAAAACCAAATAATTGTAAGCTTAGTTCTAGTGATATGAAACCAAAATCAGTGAGAGAAGATCCAATTTATTGTGTCTATTACTCATGCAAGTTGAACCAATATCAATGTATAGTGAAAGGTGTGAATGACTGTATGTGTGTAACACCTGTATTTCTGTCGAGTAAGGTAAGCCATATTTAATGTGTATAGTGTATCTAATGTCCTTAAATATCAGCTATCGTTTCATGCTTGAATCTTGAGTTGTATCACATCGACCCATAAACTGAAAAGAAGAAGCCTACCTAAGCAATGTTCCGCACGGCTCTCCGTACGAGTTGAACCGCGCGAGACTTTGGACTTATTCATTTCCAGTGGCCGACGCGACTCTCCGCGTGGGGATACCTGCGCCACCATCCGCACATGGCACCTGACGCGTGATTTAAGAAAAGAACTCAACCCCAAATTCATTTATTCCACTGATCTTCTCCCAACTACTCTCCCTTCTCCATTTTTCTCTTGGAAATCGATTTTGGTAGCATTGAAGGCACCACTCTCTTCATCTATTACAAAGATCAAGTCTCTCCAACCAAGGATCCTAATCAAGATTCCTAACTCTCAAGGGCATCTTTCCTCTCCATCTCTTCTAGGGCTCTTGGTCATTTTTCTAGGTTTTCATCCAAAACCTATATTGTGAGTGTTCTAGACCATTTTAAATGAGATATACATGATTACTTGCATAAATGTTGATTTTCTCTATGTTGTGGATTTAGGGTTGACTCATGTTTGTTTATTGAGGTAAATGTTACTTGAACCATGAATTGGTTAACCTTGAAAGGGAAAATGAGTATATGTTGGCAATATAGATGAACTAATGTGTAGTAATTATTCTCATTCAACTTTATGATATTGTTACTTAAGTGTTGAGAAATATCTCTTTTGTTATGGAAAGAAAAACCCTTCTTATGGGTATATGCTTAAATGATCATGTTGTGTAGGCCTTTATGTTCCTTGCACTTATTTGATGATGGATATGAATCATTGGACCTCATGGAAAACATTGGTGCTGAATACACATCGTTAGAGTTTATATGCCACTTGGTCATAAAAGAGTTGCTTGTGGAGGAACCATGTCAAATGGACACTAGAAGGACATAGTCTTGAGCGCCACCATGTTGGTATGTTACTAGACCCTTGCCATTTGGGGCAATGCCATTGTTGTACCCTCATGTGCTATTGTGCTGAAAATGGTGTCAATGTCCTCGTCAGTTGCACCCCGGCTAACCGTTGTAGCTCGGAGTATGTGGGTGGCTCAAGACCCAAAAGTTTATTAATTTCAGTTGTTGAATAGCAAACTGGGGTCTGCCTAATGAGAAGGTGATAGTGCGTGGAATACACCTATAGACATGTGCTAATTAAACCTCAAAGCAAGTATACAATGAGATCTAATATCGTCTTTCAAGTAATAAAATAGTAAAGTACCGGATATCGTCCCACAGAGATTGTCGTAAAAGTATATTAAAAGTGTAAGAAAAGAGATGATTTCAGATGGCAAATTTGAAGACTTTGATTTGGTTTGGTTGGTTAACAGTCGATAACAATACAAAATAATAAAGGTAGTAAGGGTGTAAGACTTTTAGGTGAGACTCAAACACAAATTCCAGCAGACTATGCTGCAGGTATGCTGCAGCATGAGTTCAGCATAAACAGATCCACCATCTATTTTGAGGGTATTCCTTTCGGACTTCAATACTCCCGCTACTGTTTAGATCCAACTGAACATATCTCTATGCAGTTTTAACTCTTGATAGCAAGGGGTAGAGTCCTCAAAATATACGGATTTACAAATCTCTTTGTATAAAACTACTCTCTCGAGTTAATTCCCATATCATTCACGTTGGAGTGTTCGAAGGGGTTCATCTCTGAATCCTCTACACTTTAACACTTTTAACAAGCGACCAACCCGTCAAGAATAAATCAAGATGAAAAATAGAGGCGATAAATCTCTTTATCAGTCACTCTCTCAAGTCGGCTTCTCATATCATCCAAGTTGACGTGCATATTATGGCTTATCTCTATGCCATAACACTTTCACACTTTCAAAGTGATCAACTCGTCAAGAAGTGTCATTGGCTTTATAAAACTTGAATGAAATGATGGAACATTGTTATTGCGAAACAATGTCCACCTTCTTTTGGTTTGAAATCTCACCCTTTTATCTTACACCCAAGCTAATGGATTTAGCTACTAATACTAAAATGTAAATACATAAAGCAATAAATTACATAAATTAAAGACATGAATGTAAATGACGGAAATATAAATTACAATAAATATAAATGACTTGAATATAAATTGCAAGGAAAGTAAAGAACTAAATTAAGAACACTAGAAGTAATAAAGCACAAGTAAAAAGACAAGGGATGGTAACTTCAAAGGTTCACTTGGAATTCAAAAGTACATTAAAATCAAAGGTTATTGGTGTCAACCTTTGATTTTTCACTTAGATGAGATGTACTTAGGTATGAACTAGATATTAAACTAAACCCCAACCTCCCTTTATATACAAAAAGGGAGTGGCAAAAGAGTAATAAACCCTACACAAAGTACTTAAGGTACAATTAGTACAAAAAAAGGGGTCCAATGCCCAATGTTTAATTAACAAGGGTTACAAGCTATCAAAAAGATGATGTCCACTCTTCAAATACTGTAGTGGATGCTTCTATAAAGTCGTCAAAAGTCCAGTCAAAAGTCATCAATCATCCAACTTCCCAATCGTCCTTCCACAAAAATTGTTACAGCTACAGGTGCTTCAGGAATGCTGCAGCATTGTATCTGTTATACTCAAAAATGCCAAAACACATAAAATTCGCCATTCGAAGAAATAAAACAGATTATCCACTAGCTCTAGCTCCAAGAAACAGATAAATGATAAAACAAGTAATAAAAAGACTCAATTGTAGGGATATAGAAGAAAAAGGACTAAAAAAACTATTAAAAAGGCCTTAATGGCACTACTAATGAGTGCACATCACACCCCCAAATTAGAATTGTTGCTTGTCCCCAAGCAACCAAGATACAAAATAAAATAACTCAATATGGGAAATTAGCACATGAAAGCAATGAGTGCACACATCATAAGATAGAATCAAGCATACAATGTATAGCCATTCATAAATCCCAAGTAGATTGATATTCAAAAGTATGGACCATAGGCTAGCACACTATTCTCTTTGTTATGGCCTCCACATTTCTTTTCTGAGATCATAAGGACTTTAAGTATGGATCTCTCTTTGGCTTTTGCTTTTGCTTTTGCTTTCCTCACTCCTTTTTGCCTTTTATTTTCACTCTTTGCATCATTAAAATTTTTTTGGCACTTTTTGCGCTCTTTTCTTGATGCATTTCAAGCACTTAGCCCCTATGGGACTTTTTTGGGCTTAAGTCCAAACATGGCATTTGGAAGAGCTATGCTCTTTTTCAATTGATTGCTTATGCCATGGTGGACTTCCCACCCCCAAATTAGTGAGGTGCAATGTCCTCATTGTACAATTGTGGAGAATGTATGGTAAGTGGGTGCAAGTGGTTGGAATGAAGAAAAATGGCCTTGATCATATCTAAGTGAAATGTGGTCCAAATTGTGTGCCCAAGCAATGGTGTGCTAGTTCTAGTTGAGAACTTCAGACAAGATCTGTACTAGAGGAATTACTTAGGCTATATATGCATGCTTGAGTATATCAATAATGTTCATAATGCTAGAAAACTAAACCTAAAAATGCAAAAACAATCCCAGACTCAAAAACTGTAAAATAACAAAGAAAATTGGAGCTAAAGGGGAAGTGAATGAACCTGTCCTACTCTCCAAGAGTAGGATGTGTGTTTGGTGGTGGCAATGTTGCAGCAGTCATCTGTTCTTTGCATGCTTTCAACTCGGCTTCCACTTCTGCTTTCTCCTTTGACAGCTGCTCCATCTTCCTCTTAGCAGTCCTTATTCTCTTCCTCATCTTTCTCAACTTCACGACATACTTTTCCTCAAGTGATTGCTTCATCTGTTCCATCTCTCCTCTACTCGTTTCTCCTTCAGAACTTACCTTCCCAGCCAAGTCAGTCCTCAAGCTGTCAATTTTTCCCTTGAACTCATCTCTCTGAACCCGTAGCTGCTCCAGCAGTTCGCTGTTTTGAGCCATCAGATTCTGTAGCATTGTGGGAGCATAGGCATGAGATCTCCACCCTGTCGTCTTTCCCTGAGTCTGTATACTGCCATCAAGTCTATCCTCCATTTCCCCCCGGCTTCTTTCATGATCTCATCGGACTTGTACTGAGGAATTCCTTTTTTTACCATCATTTGAGTGAGCAAGCCAGGGAAGAACATCCCTCCCCTTTTTGCTCTGGCACTGGACCGGATGCTCTTTAGCACCAATTCACCAAAGTTGATTGAAAATCCCTGCAAAAGACAATGTAGAAGCAGCATTCTGTCTACAGAGACATAGGTCTGATGGGTCGTGGGTGAGATAGAATGCCTTAGAAAATTTACCCAGACATTTGCATCAGGTTTGAGCTGATTGGCCCTGAAACGCCTCTGCATATAGTTTCGGTGGTTGCTCCATTGTGTGCTCGACAGTCCTAACTCATCAGAGACTTCTAGCAAATACTCAGGAGTGGCAGAGGCTAGCATTAGTTCATATTCTGTTGTTGCAAGAGTTAAAACTGCATAGAGATATGTTCAGTTGGATCTAAATAGTAGCGGGAGTATTGAAGTCCGAAAGGAATACCCTCAAAATAGATGGTGGATCTGTTTATGCTGAACTCATGCTGCAGCATACCTGCAGCATAGTCTGCTGAAATTTGTGTTTGAGTCTCACCTAAAAGTCTTACACCCTTGCTACCTTTATTATTCTGTATTGTTATCGACTGTTAACCAACCAAACCAAATCAAAGTCTTCAAATTCGCCATCTGAAATCATCTCTTTTCTTACACTTTTATTATACTTTTACGACAATCTCTGTGGGACGATATCCGGTACTTTACCATTTTATTACTTGAAAGACGATATTAGATCTCATTGTATACTTGCTTTGAGGTTTAATTAGCACACATCTATAGGTGTATTCCAAGCACTTAGCCCATATGGGACTTTTTTGTGCTTAAGTCCAAAAATGGCATTTGGAAGAGCTATGCTCTTTTTCAATTGATTGCTTATGCCATGGTGGACTTCCCACCCCCAAATTAGTGAGGTGCAATATCCTCATTGTACAATTGTGGAGAATGTATGGTAAGTGGGTACAAGTGGTTGGAATGAAGAAAAATGGCCTTGATCATATCTAAGTGAAATGTGGTCCAAATTATGTGCCCAAACAATGGTGTGCTAGTTCTAGTTGAGAACTTCAGACAAGATCTGTACTAGAGGAATTACTTAGGCTATATATGCATGCTTGAGTATATCAATAGTGTTCATAATGCTAGAAAACTAAACCTAAAAATGCAAAAACAATCCCAGACTCAAAAACTGTAAAATAACAAAGAAAATTGGAGCTAAAGGGGAAGTGAATGAACCTGTCCTACTCTCCAAGAGTAGGCTGTGTGTTTGGTGGTGGCAATGCTGCAGCAGTCATCTGTTCTTTGCATGCTTTCAACTCGGCTTCCACTTCTGCTTTCTCCTTTGACAGCTGCTCCATCTTCCTCTTAGCAGTCCTTATTCTCTTCCTCATCTTTCTCAACTTCACGGCATACTTTTCCTCAAGTGATTGCTTCATCTGTTCCATCTCTCCTCTACTCGTTTCTCCTTCAGAACTTACCTTCCCAGCCAAGTCAGTCCTCAAGCTGTCAATTTTTCCCATGAACTCATCTCTCTGAACCCATAGCTGCTCCAGCAGTTCGCTGTTTTGAGCCATCAGATTTTGTAGCATTGTGGGAGCATAGGCATGAGATCTCTACCCTGTCGTCTTTCCCTGAGTCTGGATACTGCCATCAAGTCTATCCTCCATTTCCCCCCGGCTTCTTTCATGATCTCATCGGACTTGTACTGAGGAATTCCTTTTTTTACCATCATTTGAGTGAGCAAGCCAGGGAAGAACATCCCTACCCTTTTTGCTCTGGCACTGGACCGGATGCTCTTTAGCACCAATTCACCAAAGTTGATTGAAAATCCCTGCAAAAGACAATGTAGAAGCAGCATTCTGTCTACAGAGACATAGGTCTGATGGGTCGTGGGTGAGATAGAATGCCTTAGAAAATTTACCCAGACATTGGCATCAGGTTTGAGCTGATTGGCCCTGAAACGCCTCTGCATATAGTTTTGGTGGTTGCTCCATTGTGTGCCCGACAGTCCTAACTCATCAGAGACTTCTAGCAAATACTCAGGAGTGGCAGAGGCTAGCATTAGTTCATTTTTAGTGTTGGAAGGTGGGGTAAGACCAAGAAACTTGTTGATGGCTTTAGTAGTTAAGAAAAACTTCTTCCCTCGAATGTATAACAGTTGAGCATTGGATGCTGCAACCTCAGAATAAAACTCTCGTAGGAGAGTCAGGTTGTAGCATGAAGGGACCTCACAGAGTTTATCGATATTATGGGTCTCGATAACTGTCTTAATGAAGGGATATTCATTCCTACTTTGGCTAGGAAAACCTTTGTCTACCAACCCCATTTTTAACTTCAGTTTATCAAACCAATCGTACGCTTGCTGAACGCTCAACCCTCCAAATTCCCCCTCTTTAGGTCTGTCCACAAAGTCTGGCTTGGCTCATTTTTTGGTCTGTTTGGGTTTGTTTGATTTTTTGCCATGGTGCAGGAATGCTGCAGCATGCAGTCGCATGCTCCTAAGTGATGGTTTCCTTTTCTTTCTACCCACACTCTCCCCACTGCCTCTCTTCCTCTTTTTCTCAGCTCGTGATGACTTGCTAGCCTGCCCAACTCCCATGGACTCTTCTCCACATGATTGCTTAAAAGTAACATTTAGGTCAGGGATTTCATCCCTGTTGTGCTCAGTGGTGTCCCTATTTTGGGCCTGGTCTACTTTCTCTTCCTCATTTAGGTTCACATTATCAGAAAGTACCATAGCACTGAGGATGGAAGTAGTGTCATCAAACTCCATCGGTGAAGAGTGATTACCGGAGTTTGAGACAAAGGGGATGACAGACCATTCGAATATGTGCTCAGGTGTGAGGTATAGGGGTATTCCCCCAACGTTTGTCATAGCATCAACCTCTTCATCACTGACAGAGGTGAGTTGACCATCCAAAATTTCATGGTCAGAGAAGTGGTATACCTGAGGTCTGATCGGAGAGTTTATCAGAGTGAGAACTTCATCTTCCTGTGCACTGTGGGTGAGAACAGACTCGATCGTAGGGTTAGCAAAGGATGGTGCGACAGGGGATTCTTCGATTGTTGTTAGGGTTGCAGCGGGAATAATGATGTGAAGCAGAGGGCGACTGGGCGTGGGTTTCGTGACAGTGGTTTCTGTGGTGGTGGTGTTTACGGTGGCGAGTGGTGGGTTAGAGGGTTCGGAGATGAGGGAGGTTTCACCTTCATCGGCCGAAGGTTCAGGAGTTGGTTCGGGTGGAGGAGGGTTTTGACTGTTTCTTTGTCGACGAGATGGTGGGAAATCGTCGAGGTCTCTCCTGACGGGAATTTTCATTCTGGCCATCGTTTGCAGAGCGCGATTGAGAGAGAGAGAGGAAATCGCCGGCGGGTGTGATGAAGAAGGAAGGATGCCAAGAGGGTTTTGTTGAAAAGAAATGATAAGCGATGATGGTGATGGTTATCAAAAGGTGTTTGAAAGGGATGGGTTGGGGAACTGAAAGGTCAGTTTCCTTTTTTGACAGGGATATCGATTGGATGTTCAAAGGTTTCTTTTTGAAAATACAAAATAAACAAATGAGTTTATTTATGGGGAAGGTAAAGAGGTGTACAACGAAATGATGTTTTCAAAAAGGGGACAAGACAACTACTTTTCTTTGAGAAGTTTCCATAATGATCTCATTTGTACCTTCCTTGGACTGCTTTTGAATTTATCCCTTCTTTTCCCGCTCAAACATTAAAGACTGAGATTTCCAAAAATTAGGGTTTTGATGCTGCAGGAATGCTGCAGCATGTTCTGCTGACCCCCAAATTAAGATTTAAGCTACAAAATGAAACAAACAAACGTGAGATTAATTTAGAAAGCATTTGAAATACAGAAAACTTATTTACAAACAAGATGAGAGATGATTTTCAACAAATTGTGACCAAATCCACAGAGCACGGCTCTGGGATGGTCACGGGCTCATGGTATAGTTTTACTCTCTGGCCATTCACTTTAAACACAGTGTTGTCTTCAGGATTTACTAAGTCAACTGCTCCATATGGATAGACATGGTGGATGAGGAAAGGTCCTGACCATCTGGACTTTAGCTTTCCTGGAAACAGTTTCAACCGAGAATTAAACAAGAGTACTTTTTGGCCTTCTTTTAACTCTCTGTGTTGTATTTTCTTGTCATGCCACTTCTTTGTCTTTTCTTTATACAACTTGGCATTCTCATAGGACAAGTTCCTATGTTCTTCTAGTTCACAAAGTTGGAGTTTTCTTTTGATCCCAGCAGCATCTGGGCACATGTTTAAAGCTTTGATTGCCCAATATGCCTTGTGTTCTAATTCCAAAGGGAGGTGACAAGCTTTGCCAAAGACTAGCTTATATGGAGACATACCAATTGGTGTTTTGAAAGCTGTTCTGTATGCCCATAAAGCGTCATCTAACTTAAAAGCCCAGTCTTTTCTATTTGGCTTAACCACTTTTTCCAAAATTCCCTTAATCTCCCTGTTTGAAAGTTCTGCCAACCCATTGGTTTGTGGGTGGTATGCAGTGGCAATCCTGTGATTAATGTTGTATTTTTCAAGAACTTCCCGTAACAGATTGTTTACAAAATGAGTTCCCTCATCACTGATTAGTGCCCTGGGGGTACCAAACCTTGTAAAAATCTGTTTTTGAAGAAATTTAACCACTGTTTTTGCATCATTTGAAGTACATGCCACTGCCTCCACCCATTTTGAGACATAGTCTACAGCAACTAAAATGTATTGACATTTGTTTGATGGGGGGAATGGTCCCATGAAGTCGATTCCCCAAACATCAAATAACTCAACTTCAAGGATCCCATTCAGTGGCATTTCATTCCTTTGAGAAATGGAACCACTTCTTTGGCATTCATTGCATCTTTGTGCAAATGTGTGGGAATCCTTAAAGAGAGTTGGCCAATAGAAACCAGATTGTAATGCCTTAGCCGCTGTCCTTTGTCCTCTAAAGTGTCCTCCATAAGGTGCTTGGTGACAATGCTGCAGGATTGCTGCAACATCTGTATCTGGGACACACCTTCTTAAAATCTGATCTGTACCTAATTTGAACAAGAAAGGGTCATCCCACAGATACATCTTGGTGTCATGGAGATTTTTTTTAAACATCTGGCTAGTGTAACCAGCGGGTTTTATTCCGGAAGCCAAGTAATTTGCAATGTCTGCAAACCATGGAGAGTCCTGATGTTGCAGCATGAGAATCTTTTTATCCGGGAAGGTCTCAATGATGTCTCATATGTCCTCACTAGGTCTCTCCAATCTGGACAAATGGTCTGCAACTTGGTTATCTACCCCTTTCTATCCACAATCTCTAAGTCAAACTCTTGCAACAACATAACCCATCTTATTAACCTGGGCTTAACATCTTTTTTTGAGATCAAATACTTGATGGCGGCATGATCGGTATGTACAATGACTTTTGCTCCCATCAAATATGACCTAAACTTTTCAAAGGCAAAGACTACAGCCAAAAGTTCTTTTTCTGTTGTTGTGTAATTAATTTGTGCTTCATTCAAAGTCTTACTTGCGTAATAAATTGAATGAAACACTTTTTCTTTTCTTTGACCTAACACAGCACCAACCGCCCAATCACTTGCGTCACACATGATTTCAAAAGGTTTTTCCCAATCAGGAGCAACAACCACTGGAGCAGTCACCAAAGCTTTCTTCAAAATTTGGAATGCATTTCTACACTCCTTAGTGAATTCAAATTTATGGTCATGCTGTAATAATATACACAAAGGTTTTGATATTTTTGAAAAGTCTTTGATAAACCTTCTATAAAATCCAGCATGCCCAAGAAAGCTTCTGATTCCTTTAACAGTGGTTGGTTCGGGTAGTTTTTCAATTGCTTCAAGTTTAGCTTTGTCTACCTCCACTCCTCTTTTTGAAATTAAATGTCCAAGAACGATTCCCTCTTTTACCATGAAATGACATTTTTCCCAGTTGAGGACTAAATCAGTTTCCTCACATCTCTCAAGACCCTTTTTAAGATTGTCCAAGCAATTATCAAAAGATGAACCATAAATTGAAAAATCATCCATAAATATTTCAATGGACTTTTCAAGCATGTCTGAGAATATGGACATCATGCATCTTTGAAAAGTTGCTGGAGCGTTACAAAGTCCAAAAGGCATTCTTTTGAAAGCAAAGGTGCCATAGGGGCAGGTGAATGTGATTTTTTCCTGGTCCTCGGGCGATATGGCAATCTGGTTGTATCCTGAGTAACCATCTAGAAAACAATAGTACTCCTTACCGGCTAACCTATCCAACATTTGATCCATGAAAGGTAATGGAAAATGGTCTTTTTGTGTGGCTTGGTTTAGCTTACGGTAGTCCATGCAAATTCTCCATCCGGAGACAACTCTAGTGGGGATGAGTTCATTTTTCTCATTTGTGATGATAGTCATTCCCCCTTCTTTGGGACACATTGGACCGGACTCACCCAAGAACTACTGGCTATTGGAAAAATAATTCCAGTGTCTAACCATTTTAAAATCTCCTTTTTCACTACCTCTTTCATGACCGGATTTAGCCTTCTTTATGGTTCAATGGAAGTGAAGCCTTTGTCCTCTAGGATGATTTTGTGTTGACAAATTGATGAACTTATCCCCCTAAGGTCAGCCATGGTCCATCCTAGGGCTTTGGTGTGTAATCTTAGCATATCTACCAACTTCTTTTCTTGATGTGATTCTAGGGTAGATGAGATGATGACAGGCAATTTGCCTTCTTCTCCTAGAAAGGCATATTTCAGGTGAGATGGGAGTTGCTTTAACTCCAGGTCGGGTGGTGAGACTATGGATGAAGTGAATGGTTTCTGATCACTACTGTCAAGCTGCTCAAATGCTGCAGCACTGGCTAAGACAGTCTCTTCCAAGCTTGAATTTTCAAAATCATCTCCTAAGGTTATCTCCTCATCATCTTCTTCTTCAAACTTACAGGCCCTTCTAACCTCTTCCTCATGGCATATTGATTCAATCACATTTAAAGTTGCACAATCCTCAAAATCATCAGGGTATTTCAAGGAATTGAAAACATTAAATGTGACTTTTTGATCTTGAAGTCTCATGGTCAGTTCTCCTTTTTGGACATCTATCAAAGTTCTTCTGGTGGCCAAAAAGGGTCTTCCTAAAAGAATAGGAATATCTTTATCAGCCTCAAAATCCAAGATAATAAAATCTGCCGGAAATATGAACTTGTCAACTTGAACGAGAACGAGAACATCCTCAATTTTTCCTTTAGGGTAGGCAATGGTTTTGTCAGCTAACTGGAGTGTAACTGTGGTAGGTCTGGCCTCTCCTATCCCTAAGTTGTTGAATACAGATAAGGGCATGAGGTTGATACTAGCTCCTAGATCACACAAAGCCTTTCCTACTTTCTTCCCACCTATTGAACATGGGATGGTGAAACTTCCTGGGTCTTTCAACTTAGGAGGTATTCCATTGGTCAGGAGTGCACTACATCCTTCAGTCAAAGCAACTGTCTCATATTCATTCAACTTCTTCTTCTTGCTTAGGATGTCTTTAAGGAATTTGGCATAACTAGGCATTTGCTCGATTGCTTCAACAAGTGGTATGTTGATGTGCAATTCTTTGAACACATCCAAGAATTTTTTAAATTGCAGTTCTTCCTTCTGATTCCTTAACCTTTGAGGGTAAGGAACATAAGGAGGGACTGGTTTTATGAAAGCTTTATTTGGACGTGTGGAGCAAGATGTGTCTTTTGTGCCCTTTGTCTCACCCTCCTTTGGTAAGGTTGGGATTTCATTCACTATATGTTGAACAGGACTGGCTACCCCGGATTCTAGACTCTTTGTGGGCTTAGGTTGTGGTTCAAGATTAGGAGCTAAAACAGTAGTCTCTGGTTCTGACTTTTTGGTATTTTCAAATTCTGTTTAAGTCATTGGTCCAAACTTGTTTTGCACTGTTTCATTCAATTCTCTACCACTCCTAAGAGTCACAACTTTTACATGTTCTTTACCAGGAGCCTTCGGGATTTCTGTGTTACTCGGTAACATTCCATTAGCCCTATTGTTCTGATTAAGTGCAATTTGGCTCACTTGTGTTTCCAAATTTCTGATGGTTGCACTTTGTTGATTAAAAAGAGCCTGATTTTGGCTCAAAAGTTGCTGTTGAGCTTGTGACTGAGCCACAAGGCTTTTTATCATAGCTTCCAAGGAAGATGATGGTTCAGTCTGTGGAGGAGGTTTTTGAAAATGCTGTTGGTTATTTTGAAAATTCCTGTTCTGATGATGCTGTGAACTTTGGTTATGCTGATGTTGAGAACCTTGATTTTGGTGATGTGAACCTTGGTTTTGATGATGCGAACTACTATCATGATGTTGTGTTTGAAAATTTGAAGTTTCTTGTGGCTTAGGAGCTGACTGATTTAGACATGGACTGTTCCAAGAAAAATTTGGATGTTGCCTCCAACTCGCATTGTAATTGTTGCCATAGGGAGCATTCCTGTTTTGAACATAGTTTACTGATTCAGAGTTTTGAGGACAATGTTCATAGGAATGTTCCCCACCACAACAAACACATTCAACATAAAGGACTGACTGGGTGGATGTAGCAGCAACTTGTTGTGTTCCTTGATTTGAAGATAAGTTTTTAAGCATTGAAGCCATGGAAGCAAGTTGTGCTGTTAATGCAGTATATGCATCCACATCATGAATCCCAACAGTTTTCTTTTGCGGGTGAGCACGTGGATCAGCCCAATGTCCATTGTTTGTGGAATTTTTTTTCAAGAATTTCATACCCTTCATTGTAGGTATTGGCTGTAAAGGCCCCTCCTGATGTCGCGTCGAGTATTTGTTTTGCCATGGGGTTTAACCCATTGTAAAATGTCTCGAGTTGAATACAGTAGGGAATGCCATGGTGAGGGCATTTTCTTAACAACTCTTTAAACCTTTCCCAAGCATCGGGAATTGCCTCATCGTCCATTTGTTTAAACATGCAAATTTCGTTTCTGGACTTAGCATTACGGGTAGGTGAAAAATATTTTCTCAAAAATCTTTCAACCATGTTACTCCATGATGGCACAGAGCCAGGTGCCAAAGAATTAAATCAAGACTTTGCCCGATCCCTTAGAGAAAAAGGAAACAAAGTGAGTCTCAAGGCATCGTTAGATACCCCAGGGATCAGGAATGCATCAGTGATCTCCATAAAAGATTTTAAATGACAATGTGGATCCTCCGATGGCATTCCGGCAAATTGTCCGTTTGTTTGCAACATTTGAAACATGATGGGTTTTAGCTCAAAATGGAGGGCTTGTATATGGGGTCTAATTATCCCTGAATTTAATTGCTCAAAATCGGGGATAACGTAGTCAATAATTTTTCCCTCTTTGGAGTTTGCAAGATTAATTATGTTTGGAACTTCATTTCTTATTTCATTGGTGCCTTGAGATTCAACATCATCATCAACATGGTTATGATTATTTCCTTGATTTGGTGGATTTTGTCGAAATTGGTGCTCTGGTGGGTTTCCAAAAATTAGAGGTGCATCATGAAATATTGGTGCTCCCCGTGGATTTTCCAAAAGCGGTGGTGGTCTTGGTCCTCTATTTTCGAATCCGAGTGGTGGTGGTTCCATAATTGGAGGTTCAATGATTAATGCGATTCTTTGCGTTCTTCTCCTATTACGAAACGTTTGTTCAATTTTCGGGTCAAGAGTGAACAATTCCCCACGTGGTATTCTTCGCATACACTTCCAAATGAGATTCCAAAGGTGTAAGAAAAATCAAATCTTTTAAAATACTTTTATAAACTTTTAACGTGCCAATCCCCGGCAACGACGCCAAAAACTTGATAGTGCGTGGAATACACCTATAGACGTGTGCTAATTAAACCTCAAAGCAAGTATACAATGAGATCTAATATCATCTTTCAAGTAATAAAATGGTAAAGTTTCGGATATCGTCCCACAGAGATTGTCGTAAAAGTATAATAAAAGTGTAAGAAAAGAGATGATTTCAGATGGCAAATTTGAAGACTTTGATTTGGTTTGGTTGGTTAACAGTCGATAACAATACAAAATAATAAAGGTAGCAAAGGTGTAAGACTTTTAGGTGAGACTCAAACACAAATTCCAGCAGACTATGCTGCAGGTATGCTGCAACATGAGTTCAGCATAAACAGATCCACCATCTATTTTGAGGGTATTCCTTTCGGACTTCAATACTCCCGCTACTGTTTAGATCCAACTGAACATATCTCTATGCAGTTTGTTCATCTCTGAATCCTCTACACTTTAACACTTTTAACAAGCGACCAACCCGTCAAGAATAAATCAAGATGAAAAATAGAGGCGATAAATCTCTTTATCAGTCACTCTCTCAAGTCGGCTTCTCATATCATCCAAGTTGACGTGCATATTATGGCTTATCTCTAGGCCATAGCACTTTCACACTTTCAAAGTGATCAACTCGTCAAGAAGTGTCATTGGCTTTATAAAACTTGAATGAAATGATGGAACATTGTTATTGCGAAACAATGTCCACCTTCTTTTGGTTTGAAATCTCACCCTTTTATCTTACACCCAAGCTAATGGATTTAGCTACTAATACTAAAATGTAAATACATAAAGCAATAAATTACATAAATTAAAGACATGAATGTAAATGACGGAAATATAAATTACAATAAATATAAATGACTTGAATATAACTTGCAAGGAAAGTAAAGAACTAAATTAAGAACACTAGAAGTAATAAAGCACAAGTAAAAAGACAAGGGATGGTAACTTCAAAGGTTCACTTGGAATTCAAAAGTACATTAAAATCAAAGGTTATTGGTGTCAACCTTTGATTTTTCACTTAGATGAGATGTACTTAGGTATGAACTAGATATTAAACTAAACCTCAACCTCCCTTTATATACAAAAAGGGAGTGGCAAAAGAGTAATAAACCCTACACAAAGTACTTAAGGTACAATTAGTACAAAAAAAGGGGTCCAATGCCCAATGTTTAATTAACAAGGGTTACAAGCTATCAAAAAGATGATGTCCACTCTTTAAATACTGTAGTGGATGCTTCTAAAGTCGTCAAAAGTCCAGTCAAAAGTCATCAATCATCCAACTTCCCAATCGTCCTTCCACAAAAATTGTTACAGCTACAGGTGCTTCAGGAATGCTGCAACATTGTATCTGTTATACTCAAAAATGCCAAAACACATAAAATTCGCAATTCGAAGAAATAAAACAGATTATCCACTAGCTCTAGCTCCAAGAAACATATAAATGATAAAACAAGTAATAAAAAGACTCAATTGTAGGGATATGGAAGAAAAAGGACTAAAAAAACTATTAAAAAGGCCTTAATGGCACTACTAATGAGTGCACATCAGAAGGTTTACACCAGGAGTCACCGATAACTCCGTGTAAAAATCCTACACCCAATCCACATTGAATTGAGCTGGTGGTTTACACAGATCATATGATGATCCATAAATAGAAAAACCGTCCATGAAATTTTCCATGGACTGTTCAAGCATGCCTGGAAAAAAGTAGACATCATACATATTTGGAAAGTGGTAGTTGCATTATAGAGTCTAAAAGGCATCATTCTAAAGGCAAAAGTTCGTCCGATATCAAAGTTATAACCCATCAAGTTGCAATACAAAATACACACCCGAACCATGCAAAGACTAGTGTCGTGAGACGTGGGATACAAATTGTGCCTAACAAAGAAAAACCGTACATTGGCCTCTGGTTTGAGACAGTGCGTTCGTAAAATATGTGATTGACCTTTGAATGACCATTCTGACCCTTCATGAGCGATTATGCTTAGAATGGTTTGTAAGTCCTCATCGGTAGCATCGTCGACTAATCTTTGTAGCTCATAATATTCGGGTGGGTTGAGACCCAAAATTTCATTAATATTAGTGAGCTCACTGGGTCTGTCGAACGAGGAGGTTTACACGCTAGTTACGGATAACTCGGTGTAAAAGTCTTGTACCCAATCGATATTATATTGACTTGGTGGACTACAAAAATGTTCCCATCCTAAAGATTTAATTACTTCATTGAACTGTGGGTGTGTTAGGAGTGTATCTGTGTGAAAGCCTCTCGATGGTTGACAAATTTTACGAACAAAAGACGGATGTTTAGATAAAGCCTTGTGACAACTAAATAATGTGGAACGAGAAAGATATGACCGAGAAGAGTTACCCACACGTTGTTTACCCTTTTCAGTAGCCGAAGGTGGCTGTGGTGACTTGGGGTGTGGAGACTGGGGCTGTGCTGACTGTGGCTCGTCCTCTGCCGATATTAATAAATTATCATTATTTAAATTAGATGCAACCAAATATTTTATAAAACAAAACAAATATTATACAACATAAATCTTTTATAAGATACATCCATATGCAAAAAATATGAAAAAGCACCCCTAATTTTATTATATCAATATGCATCTATATCAACAAAAAGAAAACCCATTTTTTTTATCATTCACCTTGAGAAGTAAAAGTTTTGATACAAGAACAAAATGTTAGCACTTTAGTGATAATATGTAATAAATTTCTCAAGTACCATTCTCATTTATGTAAAATAAAGCACAAATATGAACTTGCAACATAAGCACTAGGTATAACCATGAAATAAACTGAAAAGTATAATAAAGAACTTAGAATTTTACCTTCCACGACTTGAATATAAATAAAATTCCGAGACCACCAATTCCATCAATCAGAGCAGCATAATCGGTATGGGATCTTTATCTTTTTTCTAGGTTTGTGAAAAGTAAACAAATATGTAGAAACAAAGAGAACTCCCACATCTTCCATGGCATGAACTCGTGTGTTGCTAGGCCGATCCAAACACTAAAAAAGTAGGTGAATATGCAGATCGGAAAAAGAACAGACTTGTCGGAACGTATCGCTGGCATCGATGTAACGTAGATGCAGATTCCGAACCGGAGTTTGCAGAAAGAAATTACGGAATTTAGGTAAAACGAAGGCATAGGAGGTGTTTGGGGTTGCTTATTTAAAGGGTTTTTTTAGCTTATTGCGGTGTGGTACCGGAGATAAACACTTTTTAGTGTTTGGATGGAGAAAAAATAAAAGTGCTTATAGCAGTGCCAAATCGAAGATAAACACTTTTTCATAAGTCATTTGTTTCTAACTTATCAACTTATTTGAAAAGTGCTTATGACTTTTTTGCTTATTTTATATGTATAAGCAATCCCAAACACCCATAAATAATAACTTATTAGTTTATTACGTTTTGGTACCGCAATAAGCTAAATCAAACACTTTTTATAAAAAAAGAATTTTATAACCATAAAAATTGATAAACATATAAGTTATTTTAAATAAGCAATCCCAAACATGCCCATTAAAATGGAAGGTTTATGAGAGAGAGGGAGGGGAATAAAAAGATGTGTAACGGCTGTAATTTTTAGGTAAGAATTTTTTGATACAGTGGAGCAATATTTCTTGTTTTTTATATAATTGTTTTTATTCTATTCCAATAAAAGAAATTATAAATTACCTATAAAATTAATAGTAACACGTAATATTAATACATTTTTTCAAATTTTTAATTATTAATATTTATTTATAAATAATAATTTTTCAAGTTAAAAAATATATTGGACCCAAAAAAATAAGGTTCATATAAGACCTATCATTACCTGATTTTTATGTGATTTTTTATTTTAATAATTTCTTATAGCAACTTCTCTTCAATAAAAATAATAGAAAGAATAAATAAAAGTAGAAATGACCAAAAAGTCTCAACCTAACGTGTCTCTTTTAACAGAATTAGTTAGAGGGACGAAAAGAGAAATGGGTTGGAAACCATAGTGACTTAAAAAGCGAATTTAAAAAACCAGGGACAAAAATAGCAAGAAACAACAAACCACAGGGACAAAAATTGTAGTTTACTCTTATTATTATTATATTAAAAGTTTTTTTTTGCATTGGGTTTATAAAATAATATAATATTTTAATAATACAGTTAGTTGAAATCTTTAAAATACATAATCTGATCGAATGAAATGTAATTTTATTTGGAAATTTTAACTTTTGATCATTTATTTTAAAGAAATTACAGAAAACCTGTTAGAACATCTTTTTCACTGTTACCAAATTTTTTCACAGTTTTTTTTTTTACTTTTCAAACTTTTCAGGTTTCCACAATTTTAACTTTATATTATTTATATTTTATTTATAAAAATAAATATATTAAAATTCATATAAACACATATTTATTTAAATCGAAAAAATATTATCAATTTAATTATGTATTTATTTTACGATAAGAATTTTAAAAAGTTAATTAAAAGTATGTACAATAAAAAATAAAAATTTGAGCTATCAAAAAATCTAAAAATATGTCAGTAAAAACTAAGAAAAATTAAAATAAAATAAAATATGTATACTAAAAAGTAAAAACATTGGATTATTAAGAAAGTTTTTAAAATTATATAAAAATATTTAGACATTAATTTAAATATGAAAAATATAACTACTTTAATCATGTATTTATTTTATATTATTTATTTAATAATTTTATTTAAATATAATTACTTTAAATATATTAATAAATAAACAGATCAAATACAAAACTTTATTAAAATTATAAAAAAGTTTAAAACTGATTAAACTCGAAAACCTATTAAAAAACAGATAAAGACAAAAGACCCTCTTTTGCTATATGAAAAAAACCTAAAAAAAAGAAAAAGTTTTTTGTTTTTTTTGAAACTTCCCAAAAACTTTTAAAATCACAACATGGTGGATGCTTTTAAAAGATTCTTTTTTATCAAAAGAATAACCCCCCTACCCCAAGACCAGTCCCATCTTTTTTATCCAAAGTACGAGTAAATTACGTTTTTAGTCCCTATGGTTTGTTAAGAATTTCTATTTTCGTTCTTATGATTTTAAAATTACGATATTCATCCTTATAATTTATAATTTATTATTTTTTTTTCGTTCTTATGATTTAAATTTTATTGTTTTTTTTCATCTTTATGGTTTATATTTCATTTCTATTTTAGTCATTCATACTTAAAATTAGTATTTTAAACTTATGGACAAAAATAGAAATAAATTACAAATCATAAGAACGAAAACTGAAATTTCAAAACCACAGAGACGAATTTTGCAATTTTTAATAAACCATAAGAACGAAAAACGTAATATGGCTAACAAAAATGACATTGCCACACATCAAGGCTGCTGGGGTGTCAAAATTAACCGAAACCGAATAACCCACCTGAACCGAATGAAATTTGGGTTAAACGCTTTCGGGTTATTCGGTTTCGGTTTAAACGGTTCGGTTATTCGGTTAAATTTTTTCTAATTCAGTTAAATCGAATAACCCGAATAACACATTTTACTAATATTTTATATATATCAAGTTCATAAAAAATAAACCAAATACATATTATACTATTATTATTTTACTTATTTTAATGCTATATAATTTTTTTCCTAATAGTAAATGTTTTTTTAATCATATTACATTTATTTGCTTGATTTACATCACATGAAGAAAAATAATATCATTTGGTAGATATTGGTTTTTGATAGATGATATTTTTTACTTAATATGAGTCAATTTTTGAGTGTGATTGAATTATACAATTATATATTTGAAGCAACAAACACTTAATTTGAGAAAATTATTTGAGTAAATGTCCAACAAAAAAATATAAATCCTTATTCGGTTTTACCATTTACCGAGCCGAATAACCCGAAACCGATTAAACCGAACCTTATTTGGTTTGGTTATCGATTATTTTTAAAAAGTTTGAAAACCGAATTAACCGAAAACCGATTTAACCGACCGAATAACACCTTTAAACGCTACACCAGACATGTGTCCCAACTTGTTTTTCTTTTTAATAATTGATTATAGATATTACCCATCTCATATATTTGTATGTGGAGGCTAATGGCACCCTATACTTTGCTAATGACACATTTATAAATGATTTTATCCTCATATACATCAACATCAAAACCTATTTTTTACATTCTCAATGAATGAATTGACCTGATTTTAACATTAATAAAGATGTCATTAGCATTACCCATTTGTATTTGTTTCTAATAAAAATGCACATTTTTATTCAAAATATTTCGTGAGTACTTTAATCAAACTCTTCTCTTCAAAACCAATTTTTATATAGTTAACTTTTAATTGAACACACAATTTTGTAATAAAATTCTATTTTGTAACACCCCGATTTTCGAAATGTATTATTTCAAGTTAATACAGAAACAGATATATTAAGGAAAAATAAGATATTTGATTTTGGACTTGAATCCTTGATTTTATAGTCTTGTTAGATAAATGATTCAATTACGAGTCCAACGGTTCTTTCCGGAGCGAAAACGGAGCTATAACGAAGAAGTTATGACCAAAACAGTTTCGGGTAGTCTGGGCCCAATGTGGTCTGGGATACCCTCTCCAAAAAAACAGTTTCGGGCAAAATTTGGGGCGGCAGTGCTCCGCGCAGCTCTCCACGCGGCTCGGGGGGCGCGGCCACCCGTGCGGGACCGCTGGTCGCACAAAAAGAGCGAAAATCGGCCTCCAAACCCCATTTTCACCCTAAACTTCATTCCTTCATAACTTTTGCTCCACAACTCCGATTTGGGTGATTCAAGTTGCTACGGTTTCGTTTTTGAGAGCTCTTCAAGGATCTAGCAAGAGATTGGAAGTCTATTGAAGTATACTAGAGCGTTTTGTGGTGGTAAGATTCTCATCTCTCCCTATTCATCTTCTTCACCAAAGTTTTCTAGGGTTTCATCCACCCTTTATTCTCCCTTTCATAGATTGAAGGTTTGTAATCATTTTGGTGAACTGGAGGTGTTTTGATTGGTGGATTCAAGTTTGAATTAAGGTAATCTTCTATTCTCTTCATTTATGGAAGTTAAAATTTCGGTATCAGTTGAGGTATTCATGTATAAGGTTGGGAAACGATTCTTTATGGTTGATTATGATTATTTATGGTAGAATATGTATATTTATGGTGGGAACCTTGTGGATCTAGGTTTTGGAAGATTTGGTTTGAAGAATCAAGTCTTTCAAGGAAAGTTCTAAGTGGGTAAAATCTAGATTTAGTCTAAATCTAGCAAGGTGAGTTTACTAAACCTTTGTTAAAACTAGATACACATCATAATCTTCTATTTTCTATTGAGTGAATTATGGATTTGGTCCCTGTGGTTTAGTGATTTCATTGACCATAGTTCTCATTCTATGTTTATTGTGGATTTGGTCCTTGTGGTATTCAATTTATTTTGATCATGGTCCTTCTGACTAACACTTCCATTAACTTTGTTAAATCAATGACCATTTTTGTCATTTTCTCTATTTTTTGTCCTTTTTTGATAAAAAAAATATAAACAATATTTTTATACACACAAACACACATGCATACACATATGTATATATATATATATATATATATATATATATATATAACGATATTAAAATAAATAAAATAAAACATTATTGTATGATTAATTGTTTAATTTTTTTAAAATTAATTATATTAAATACGATTTAATTTTATTATTTTATTGTAATTGTGAAAAAAGATATAGTTTTATTGTTTTAATGTAATTAAAATTTCAATTTAAACAAATCAGATCATAAAACTATATCTTATTTATTTAGATCGAATAAAATAAAATATGGTTTTATGATTTGATTTATTGAATTAAAATTTTAATTATATTGTTCTCTTACTATCATTGCAACAAACAAGTTTATTGTTGTTATTTTAACACCAAAAATCATTGAAAACTGTTGAGAAATGAACTACTATAATTTTATCATTTTAAAATTGGAAGCTCCAATTTTCATATTGTTTTTCAGTCAAAAACTCAAAATCAATTTTCATATTTTTTTTAGTGTGATAAAATTAAAGTTCATTTCTCAACGGGTTTTAATGATTTTTTTGTGTTAAAATATCAACAATAAGCTTGTTTGTTGCAATGATAATAAAAGAACAATATAATTAAATCGTCTTTAACTTAATTAAAATTTTAATTCAATAAATCAAATCATAAAACCATACTTTATTTTATTCGCTCTAAATAAAATAAGATATAATTTTATGATCTGATTTGTTTAAATTGAAATTTTAATTACATTAAAACAATAAAACTATATATATTTTTTCACAATTACAATAAAATAGTAAAGTTAAATCATATTTAATATAATTAATTTAAAAAAAATTAAACAATTAAATCATACAATAATGTCTTATTTTATTTATTTTAATATCGTTATATATATATATATATATATATATATATATATATACATGTGTGTGTGCATGTGTGTATACAAATATTGTTTATATTTTTCTTATCAAAAAAGGACAAAAAATAGGCAAATATTGTTTATACACCTAAAGGACCTCCTATATGCGTTATGTGGACGAACTAAGTCAGTACACTAGGAGGATGTAGTCTTGGGCGTCACTGTGATGGTATGTGCCTAGACCTCCGCCATTCGGGGAATTTTCTTAGCGATAGTTTTCGGGTGTGCCGGGCCTTTGGGGTGTTCCTTGTTAAGGGCATCAAGGTATATCGACTATTGGGTGGGACTTGATTGGTGCTTTGGGTCTCCCCTAATGACTCCACATATATTGAACACTGGTTAACTGGTGATAAGAATTGTAACTGTTCATGCATGCTTATTATTGTTCAACTCACTAGGCTTTTTGGCCTAACACTTGTTTGGTGTCGATGTGTATCTTAGATTCTAGCGGCGCCGGTCCTAAGCAAGCTTAGTTGCTTTGGGGTGAGAGCTTGGGGATTTTGCACATGGACATAGTATACTTATGAAAGTGAACCGTTTGGGTTCTTAGATGACAACCCTTTTGTAATCTCTTTTCTAGTTGTAAAAATTAGATTAGTTGGTTGTTATTTATTGTCCGTTGAATTATAGTTGTAATTAAACAGGTAGTTTATACATTTCCCTATTTTTGTGAGGCTCTTGCTATGGCTATTTTGCATACCTCGTGTCCGTTTTGCGGATTTTTGTTATCCCTATTTTTAGGGTGTTACACTCAAGCCCTTAGGCTCAAGTCATTTAGCAAAAAACAAAGAATGTAAAAGCAAAGGAGGAAAATGTCAATATATAGTGGAGTTCTAAGTTTTGGGTTCTATATTTCACCAATGTGGGATGTATTAGAGACAACACCCTATATCTTTTACACTATCATTTTTCATTTTTTTAAAAACTTGAGTTTGTTTTTATTATCATCACCATCATCATCATCATCATCGTCATCATCATCAATTAAATTAAAATAATATTACTAATTATTATTATTATTTTGCTTATATATCGAGTATCTCACGAGCTTATCGAGTCGAGTATGAGGTTGCTCAACTCGACTCGTTAGTATATCGAGTCGAGTTCGATTCGAGTCTATTCGAGTCGAGCGTTGACTGAGTTTTGACTGAGTCGATCTCGAGTAGCTCGCGAGTTGTCTCGTCTCATTTACACCCCTTACCACCCTTACAATTAATTATTTAATTTACTTTATATCCCTTGTTTTTTCATTTTTCATTTTACACCCTTATCATGTTAACACAAATAATCGTATATGAACAAAAATGCAATGAAAAAATACGTTACTTTTTTTACAAATTATACAATTATAATCGTCTCGTCAATACCTTCAAAATGAGCCCAATATTGAATATTTTTTAATTTAACCGTACTATTAAAAACTATGAGTATCTATGAATTAGTTTGTTTTTATCCATATGTTTTTTTTTCACCGTTAGCATGTTAAAAATACATAAATATAGATCAACTAAAATATATTAAGGGGGTGTTTGGGATTGCTTATTTGAGGTGTTTTTTTAGCTTATTGCGATTTGACACCGGAGATAAGCACTTTTGAGTGTTTGGATGACGCAAAATTAAAATGGCTTAAAACGGTGTCAAACCGCTGAAAAGCATTTTTTGATAAGTCAATTGGTTTTAACTTATCAGCTTATTTGAAAAGTGTTAATCACTTTTTTTTTGGAAGGCATAGCGGCATCGAACCAACGAATGACTACCACGAACACACGTACACACGCACGCACACCTCCTCGGCGGTATCGGGCAGCCCACTAATCCGCCGCTGTCCCGACCCAGCTTACGCTGAACCTAGAGCCCAACCACAGTCTAAGACTGGGCTGGGGGGGGGGGCAGCCCAGTCAAAGACTGGACCAGCCCAAGGACTGGGTACTTGATATGCGTTGAGAATTCAATGCATACGAGCGTTGTTTCTTTCTTTTTAGATAGATCATTTTTGTTTAATCCCAACTTTGAGTCCATTTTTCTTATCTTATTTTATCTTTTCTGTTATATGGAGCTAAGTTTGTGGTTTACTTGCTTTTACTTATTAGGTAGGCTAATTTTGTCTAAAAATGTGCAGGCTGCAATGCTGATATCTGATGCTGCAGCATTCAGTCGCAGATTCGGGCTTTTTGCGTACGTAAAAGAGAAAATCAGCCAAGACTCGAAAGTGGATGCCAGCTATAGTAACTTAAGTTGAAGATCAACTGCTCTTTTGTTTAAAATCAGACTGTAACTAAGGGTTGTGTACTTCTAGTTAGCTTTTTGATTTATTAAGTATTATATAAGTTGCTTTTGTACTTATTACTATTTACTACTATTTGTTTAGTCCTTTTTGTTCATTCTTGGAAACTATATAAAGGAGGGAGTGGGCTGGTCATTTAGTAAGTATTATCAGATTTAACTTAGATTTGAATAGCTTGTGGTTGAAGATTCATAATTAAATATTAGTTTTGAATTTCTTTTTGGAATTAATGTTCTTACGCATGGGTTGCTACAACATTGCATGATAGATTCTTCTAGTTTTCTTTATTGCTTCATATCATTTACTTTACGCCCTTTACTTTCTGTCATTTATATTTAGTAATTTAAATTCAGTCATTTATTTTCCGTCATTTACATTATGTCTTTACTTTATGTCATTTACATTTCTTGCAATTTATTTTTACGTAATGAGTAGCTAATTTTATAGTTTGGGTGTGAGACAAAAAGGGAGGTTGTAAACCAAAAACTAGTGGACTTTGTTCTTCAATAACATTGTTCCACTATGTCATTTTAAGTTTTATAAATCCAAACGCACTTCTTGACGAATTGATCACTTCTTAAAGTGTGAAAGTGCCATAGACTTAGGAATAAGCCATGAAAAAGCACGTCAGTTTGAATGATACGGGAAGTATACTTGGAAGAGTTACTAGCAAGGGAACTTGCTATCTTTGTTTTTCAAACCGATTGATTCTTGACGGGTTGATCACTAGTCAAAGTGTTAAAGTGTAGTGGACTCAGGAATGAGCCATTAAGAATACGTCAACTTGAATGATATGGGAATCGACTCGGAAGGGTGATTTTTAAACAAAGGCATTTGTTTTTCCATATACTTTAAAGAAACCATTTGACACTCACACTGGTCCGGACATTTGCATAGGCATATGTTGATGGAAGGCTAAACAACAGTGCAATGGTAGATATTCGGAAGGATACTCTTTAAAGTACATGGTGGAACTTGTTGTTGCTGAGCTAATACTAATGCTATAGCATCCCTATAGCATTGACCTCCAGAATTTGTGTTTACTCCTCACTTCAAGTCTTGCACCCATTCTATCTTTATATATCTTGTTAATCATCTAATTGTTAACCAACTCAAACCAAACAAAGTCTTCAAATCGCCATCTGAAATCTCTTCTTTTAGTACACTTTTATTGCACTTTTACAACAATCTCTGTGGGACGATATCTGGTATCCTACCATTTTATTACTTGAAAGACGATATTGGATTCTATTGTATACTTGCTTTAGAATTCAATTATCACATGTTGTAGAGGTGTGTAAACATCCGTATCAGTACTCCTCATGCCCTCAAATTGACTCCCCTTGGATTCGAACCCGGGTAGATTGGGATACCATCCACAATTCCCCCAGGATGTTACCGCCATTGGGGAAACCAACTGAGCTAGACATGATTTGTGTTAATCACTTTTTTGGTTATTTTATATGTATAAACAATTCCAAACACCTTTAAATAACAACTTATTAGCTTATTACGTTTTGGTACCACAATAAGTTAATCCAAACACTTTTTTTTTAATAAAAAGTCCGATTTGACACCGCATAAGTTGTTTTAAATAAGCAATCCCAAACACCCCATAAAAATATGTTTCATTAGTATTATAAATTCTAATATTATAATTTTTTTCGTCAATAATTTTAATATAAACTAATTATTGAATATTTTTATGGGTAGTATAAATGTGTAACATTATATATATAATATCTATATCTATACTATTATATTAAAATTGTAAAACGGTTATTTTCAAAATTCAATTTTACATTTAACATCTTTACAATTAGTTATTTAATTTACTTTATATGCCTTACTTTTTCATTTTTAATTTTACATCTTTGTTATATTAACACAAATAATGGTATATGAACAAAATGTAATGAAAAAATATGTTTCTTTTTTTTTCAAATTATACCATTATAATCGTCTCGTCAATATCTTCAAAACGAGACCAATATTGAATATTTTTTAATGTAACCGTACTATTAAATATCATGAATATATATGAATTAATTTGTTTTCTATCCATACATTTTTTTTCACCTTTAGCATATTAAAAATACATAATCATGGATCAACTAAAATATATTAAAAATACATTTCATTATTATTATTATAAACTAGGCATATACCCGCGCACGATGTGGCGCGAAAAATCGTGAAATCGAAGGAACAACTGACAAAGGTACGTATTCGCTCGCGAAACATCTCGAAATCAAAATGACATCAAAGTTTCATTTTAAGTTTGTATTTTTCGTCCTTATCGATACTTTAGTCTATGATTCACATATAAGTGCATCAAACGACTCAAGCACCGTGTTTTTATAGACTAAAATATTGATAAGAACGAAGAATACAAACTTAAAATGAAAACGTTGTTGTCATTTTGATTTTGAGATGTTTCGCGAGCGGATACATACCTTTGTCAGTTGTTTATTCGATTGCACGATTTTTCCCACCGCATCGTGCGCGAGTATATACCTAGTATATATACCTAGTATATATATATATATATATATATAGGGAAAGGTTCATTTGAGAAACACTAAATATATGATAAATAGAGAAGTGATCTTAAACCATTAATTCGGTCAAGATCGGCGGCTTTGACCGATAATTAGGGGATAATTGCTCCCATGGTCCACTCCTGTGTTCCTCACATTGTTTATTATTCGAAGGGTATTTTTGTAAATTATCCAAACGTTCAGATATGAATATCACTTTTTTTTTAGCCGTGTGTGTTCATATATGAATGCATGCAAAAAACAGAAATTCATATATGAATGTTAGTAGACGTTCATATATGAATGTTAGTAAAATGTCACTATTTTTTTGTACGTATTCATATATGAACGCATGCATTCATATATGAAGGCATGCAAAAAACAGGCGTTCATATATGAATGTCACTCTTTTTTTTTGCATGCATTCATATATGAACGCATGCATTCATATATGAAGGCATGCAGTCAGTGTTTATGTAAAAATTATGAACATTCATATATGAACGCATGCATTCATATATGAAGGCATGCAAAAAACAGGCGTTCATATATGAATGTCACCATTTTTTTTTGCATGCATTCATATATGAACGCATGCATTCATATATGAAGGCATGCAATCAGTGTTTATGTAAAAGTTATGAACATTCATATATGAACGCATGCATTTATATATGAAGGAATGCAAAAAACAGGCGTTCATATATGAATGTCACTCTTTTTTTTTGCATGCATTCATATATGAAGGCATGCAAAAAACAGGCGTTCATATATGAATGTCACTCTTTTTTTTGCATGCATTCATATATGAACGCATGCATTCATATATGAAGGCATGCAGTCAGTGTTTGTTTAAAACTACGAACATTCATATATGAACGCATGCATTCATGTATGACTGCATGCCTTCATATATATGAACACGCGCGTGTTTTTGTCAAAGTTACGTAAATACCCTTATATTTTTGGAAGAGCCGTAATTTTTGACCACCAGTCAAAGCCGTAACTTTTGACCAATTAAATCCAATCTTGACCATATGAATGGCTAAGATCACTTCTCTATTTCTCATATATTTACCATTTCTCAAATGAACCAAACACTATATATATATATAGGTCATGATTATTTTGTTAACCCTTGTAAATCTTATAACGCTTACAACCTAAATCTAAGTTGTCTGGTTGTTCATATGGATTTTTTTTAATTAATACGATAATTGTTAAGGGTAGATTAGGGATTTGATTATTAATTTTTTTGTTTAATTTTTATATTATCGTCTCATTTAATTCAGACAGATTATATTGGGAGTTATTGTTTTAATTGCATTTTATTTTTGGTAGTTATCTCATATTTCCTCATTTTATGGTTACTAGTTCTTTCTTCTTTAATCTTTCTCTTTATTGCTTCAATTAATATCGGTTCTTCTTTGGGTTGCCTTCGAAAAATATGTGTTCACATAGGTTCAATCATCTGGGTTGCTGTAGAAGAATATTAGTTCATTGACTTCCACCTAGAGGTGCTCACAGATTGTGTTGATCTGGTTGAAGGCGTTTCAACAATTCAACTCAATGTTGGTGGTTTGAGAATTTTTAACCCAACCCAACCCAAACAAAAGTGCAACCCAACCCAACCCGAATTGGTCGGGTTGATCGGGTTATGTTTAAACAAAGTAAAAACAGTATTGAAAACATAAAAATAAGGATTTTTTTTAAAATACGATCAATCATTCAAAAAAATATACGAGTTCGTCAAATATTTAAGTATTACCTATAACTTTCCAATAATGTCCTCTTATGAGTTATATTTCTCGTTATTGCCGAGTTGTTTTTGGTAACTTATACATATTAAAGAGAAATATAAATAATTTTAGAGATGTCGCTAAAACGTTTATCGGGTTATCGGGTTACTTTGAGCCTAACCCAATATCAACCCAATATCTTCGGGTTACCTCGGGTTGATTTTTTTTCCGGAGTTGATCGGGTTAGGTTGATCGGGTTGGTCGGTTTTTTGAGCACCCCTACTTCCAACTATGAGATTTTTCATTGTCTAGGTTGGCGTCAAGGATGTATATCGATTCATCGTCTTTGAACCATGAAAATTTTCATCGTCTTTCAACCATAAAAATTGTACTCGTTTGGTTTTCGTCGAGGAATATGTGTTCATAGTTGTTCATTATCTGGTTCATCGTGTTTCAATCGTGAATTTTGTTATCGTCTTTCAGCAATGATTTTTTCATCATCTAGGTTCCCTCGAAGAATATGTGTTCATATTGGTTCATCATTTGGGTTGTCGTTGAAGAATATCAGTTCATTGACTTCCAGCTCCCGGAATATGCAGAAAACCCCTCAGCGTTATCGTTGAGAATGAATGCAACAATAAGTCAGAAAATCAAAACCGTAATGTTTATATGTTCATATCTCGATGAATATGTGTTCATAGCGGTCCATCGTCTTTCAACCATAATTTTTTTATCGTCTTTCAGCAATGAGTTATTCATCGTATGGGTTCCCTCAAAGAATATGTGTTCATATCGATTCATCGTTTGGGTGATTGTTGAATAATATCGGTTCATCGTTTGGTCATTTTACATGCTTATCAACAAGCTTATCACCTACCATCTAGTTTATCAACCAATAGGTAGCTTATCAATCATCAATTGTCTTATCAACTAGTTTGTCGAACATAGCCCAAGTCAACACAGAAGATATGGTGTAACACCCTCAAATTTGGAAAGAGCGACTAATTAAAAACTTTCAAAAATACCTTAATGGGTAATAAAATCTCTTACTAATAGTCCATAATTGAAATACATTTCTAGGTTGAACCATCAACATATAATTAAAGTCCTACATAAAGACTAACTAAAGTCGAGTGTTACTATAACCCAATAACAATCGCTATCTCCAAATATAAATGCGAAAGACTTGATCAAGCTAAACATTTCTCGAGCACACTACTAGCACTCTTCACTTCACAGTATTACTAGAACTATTCCTAACCAGAACCTGTTGCACATGCCGACAAATAAAAGGTTAGGCTAATGCCTAGTGAGTTCAAGAGTTTTCATCATGATTATAAAAATCATTAAACGGAAAATAATGCAACTTAAATCATGATCCTTTAAAATGAATTACTTTAAATATGAGAACGACCCGTTTTCCAATAATATGCAATTTTATAAATGGACGCCTCAACGCCACACATCGTTTCATTAAGTAATGCAATCCAACACTTACTCAAAATGTGAATAGTTGTAAATGCTCCAATAATGAAATTTGAATACAACTTTATAAAATATAAACCCACGACCAAAATATGAATAAACTCAAGTCTCCAAAATCGTAGCATAAGGGAGATAACCCAAAGCTCAAAGCGTCACCGAAAACAAGGATAAAACTAAATACCCTAAAACAACACCTCTCGATGACGGGGGAATCCCGAATTCCAAGGCTAGTGGCGGAACACAAAAGTAGGCCACATTCCAAGTTACTGAGCTCACCATACTAGGAACCCATGGTCACGAGCTCGTCGACTCGTACTAAGATGTGGGGGTGGGCCCTCGAGGATTCCCAATCATGCTCATTCGCTAGGATTACATTTATGGTCCATGACTAGTAACCGGTCCCACATAACCATACCAAGTTGCCCCCAAGGACCCAATATCTCAACTAGCTACAAATGGAAAGTGACTATCCCATAAAAACAGCCTCAGAAATTAACTCGTAGATGCAAGTCCGGTTATTGGACTCCAAGAGCACTCACCGACAAGTCCTCGAAATCCCAAGACTAATTCTGGCACCAACATATAAATAATAGCCCATTTTCTTTTTTAAATAACAAATACCGACTCTTATGCCTATGGATCCTCTGCATTACAGTCTAAAACATTACATGACTCCAACTGAATGACCAACACACTCAAAACATGTAATTCTCAAATGATGCGCATTAACCGCCATCATACTCAAAACTCCATGACGGGCTATTAAACCGGACAAATGTCCTCAAGACTCATTTATTTTCTAATATGCATTTCCATGTTTAACTGCTGATAAGAATGAAAATCATAAAATGAGACTATATACATTCTTTCAAGTACCTCTCATAAATGTGCAAGTAGAACTTTAATAAACATCACATTTCATGAATGATGCATAAAACAAGACAAACATTTAAAAGTGTATTTCTTTGACCAAAGATCTATTTATGCAATAAATCATCAAAACACATTCATTTGTGACACCTTTATCAAAATGCCTAAAAATCCCAAATGTGGGTGTTTTACAAAGTTTATAAAGTTAAATACTTCAAATAATCAAAGATTACCAACTAACCCAACATTTGATAATTTTGTGTAAAACACATAAACACTTTAAAATAGACATTTTGGCATGTACAACGTTTTCACAAATCAACTTGAACTCACCTTGCTAGATTTAGGCTAAATCTAGGTTTTACCCCCAAAACTTGAATCACCATTGATGAAGGCTTGAACCACCAAGAAACATCCCTAGATCTTAGATCCAACGCATCTACAAGATCACCTTCACCATACAAGTCATCAAAATCAAACCCAAGATGAAGGATGAAAGGGAAAAGGATGAAATCATCAAACCCTAGCTTAACATTGAGAGAGATGGGGAGCTTACCACCACAAAATACTCTGGTATACTCCAATATACTTCCAATATCTTTCTAAATCCTTGAAGATCTCTCAAAAACGAAATCATGGCAACTTGAATCACCAAAATCGGAGTTGTGATGCAAAAGTTATGAAGAAATGAAGTTCTAGGGCCCAAAATCGGGTTTTATGCTCGAACAGGGCTCCGTGCGGGTTACCGGGCGGCCTAAGTCGCCCCACAAGTCTCCCGGATGTCCCTAAGTCGCCCGGATGACCCTAAGTCACCCCGTAAGTCGCTCTGTGCATTGTTGGTCCGATTTTCTTCATTTTTCATGTTCGATCACTGTTTTGGCCATAACTTCTTCGTTTTAGCTCCGATTTTGCCCCGGAAAGAACCGTTGGACTCGTAATTGAATCCTCTATCCAAAAAAACTATAAAATCTAGGATTCAAGTCCAAAATCCTATATCTTATTTTTCCCTTAAAATTACCGATTTCTGTATTAACTTGAAATGATACATTTCGAAATCGGGGTGTTACAATCCTCCCAACCTTAAAAGAGATTTCGTCCTCAAAATCTGGCATCAACCAAGCACACAAAATCGCACTTGGCAAGATCGATTGATTTCCTACCAAAAGGAATGCCTTCACGTAACCTTATCTCATTTACGAACCCGATTACATACCGATTGAGGTTGTCGCTGTGTTTCTCATAACGAGCCATCGCAAACTCAACCTCAACGTTCGATATAACTCACCCATATCAGGATGAACGTTGAGCCTTTGCTTAATCACTTTCTTAACATTAAATCTTGGTTGCCTCCCAACATTATGTTGCTCATTATGACTGAAGAGTAACTTATGGCCTTATTTAGTCCTTTCCACCGAGAATACCCCAAAGCAAACATTTCCCTTAGATACCTCTAAATATGACGCATCAAGGTCTACTCAATAATTGGTTCGTACTTAAAGTCTACCTCGACATTCTCACCAAACGCCTCCACTAATCATTACCACCAAAGATTTATCATCCTTCGACGAATTTTTCTAACGACTAGTTTGGTCTGAACCAACACAACCTTAAATCTGATCCTAAAAGTTGACACAGACACGATGTCTGCAAGGGCTCACAAACTTCCATAGATCCCAGCATTGGCCTGATGTTTCCCCCATAAACATACCAACACAATCTATAGATAGTCGCTTATCCCAAACTCCAAGGTTACACAACTCCCGTCATGCACTCAAGCATCGATTGCCAAATCAGTGAAAGTCTTGATAATTATCGAAACACCAATGGTTGATTCTTAATTAACAACATCTAATTTCCTTAAAGTTACCGCTTGTCCTGCAGACACACCAGATCTAACGGAAGTACACTGAAGCACACCAACAATTATTGTTCTCAAAATAGAGTGTCGACGCCTATCCTCAGAATGACTATACTGCAACGTGGGTATACTACCAAATATTCCACTCTTGATTAGCAATGTTGATTCGAGGTTGACACCTACTCTTGGAAATAATCACCCAAATCAAACATCATTACTATCCAACCATAACATCGTCATTATTCACAGATACCCATTAAGGTGATATACCATAGACACATAGCATGTCGTCGTACCATTAACCCACAAATTCAAAATCCAAACACACATAAGCAACCACACATGGTTTTAACCCAAAGACTTATCGAAATGGGAATATCATCACCTAATTAACTAGGAGAAGGCACAAGCCTAATGTAACACTCTAAAATTCAGAGTAAATTAAAACCTGGAAATATGGCAAAAAGACATCCGTATTGATATAAACTTCCCATAAAGGGGATCAGTCCTTAAGACTATACAAAATCTGAACGGATATAGAATTCATCAACCAACTAATCTAAACATATACTATCTAGATTACATAAGTTGTTGATCCAGAATTATCTAAAAATGTGGGACTTAACAACGCCCAACAATCCAATACTACACAATCTCAAAAACCCTCGAGATCTATCCCGGCACTCAAGCCCTTAGCAACCCGCCGCTAACGAGAACCTGATATACATATCATTTGAGAAAAAGTGTTAGGCTTAAAAGCCTAGTGAGAACATACAGTTTATAAATTTCAGGGGATATAACATTTACATCCAAAAAGGAAACCTTTCAAACAAGCATTTCCAAGTTAACTGATGTTAGGAATAAAATCCATTAAAATAAGGTCATAAACCTTCTTTCCAGAACCTCACAATTTAATGCACATGTAGTTCTTCGTTTTGATTACCTTATGGAACCTCACAATTTAATGCACATGTAGTTCCATAATTTATTAACGGCCAGAACCTCACAATTTAATGCACATGTAGTTCTATATTTGTTAACAGCCAGAGCCTCACAATTTAATGCACATGTAGCTCTATATTTACATTACTTGGTAATCTCAAATAATGAAATATAAGTCGACTCAAAACCTAGGGATCCGCTAGCAATGGTACAAACTTGTCACAACAATTTATGTGACCAACCATAGATAGTCATATGGTATAAAACATTTTATAAACAAAATGCCTTTTCTTTGATGGGGAATAGACATCCCAATAACTTTGTAAACAACCATAGGTAGTCATATGGTATAAAACATTTTATAAACAAAATGCCTTCTCAAGTTCAACTTCCGGTAAGAATGAAAATCATCAAAATGAGTCCATAAACATTCTTTCACATGTCCACATAATGTGTAAGTAAAACATCATTTTACTTCAAATACTATAGAATCCATCATAAAATGATCGGAACCCTAAAATCTCCCAAAAGTTAACTTATATCCAAAATGTATAAATCTTAAATCTGAAACCATGGAGATACATAGGAGTTCAAAATGTAACCCTTTGACATGTATAAAGTTTTAGAAAGGTAGTAGGAACTCACCCAATAGGTTTATACGAAAACCCGAAGAACCAAATATCGACCCTCTTGATAAGACAAAGCTTTCAACACCGAAACCTCGGATCATAAACTAGATTCTAGCCACCAAAAGTTACCAACCAACTCTTAGAGAGAGAGAGAGAGAGAGATTTCTAGAGAGAGAATGGGATTTGAAGAGAGAGAGAGAGAGATAAGAGAAAAGTGAGAGATTTTTAGACTGAAAAGGGTATAAGTCGGCCAGGCCATCTCGCGGGTTATGCCGCGACTTCCACTCGCGGCATAACTCGCCCGCTTTCCCAAAACCAAACCCATCCAGAGGGTTTCGCGGGTTATGTCGCGACCTCAACCCGCGGCATAACTCGCGTAGCTCACTGAGGTTTGTCCAAAACCAACAAAAGCCAAACTCAAACTTGGTAACAACCGCGGTGCTAACGACAAAATATTAACACTAGAATACCAAGGTTACATAACGAAATTCGGGGCGTTACACCTAACATCTCCATTACTTATGCGCGAGCCAATCCAAGAAACCAAAATCCCAAAATTCGGACTGACCACAGGTCGTCTCATCCGACGCTTCAAATCCCCAAGGACGCCTCTAGTCCTTATTAACAAGTCCTTTCACAAAGAGGGTTTAAAGCTATGGTTCTAATGAATTAAAGGGTTTTTCAAGTTACTATGCCAATCTAACATTTTATAAAACTTCAAAGTTCATAAGCTTTATAACAATTCACTATGCGAGTAAAAATCCACTACCGTTTACTCGGTAGGTGTACAAAAAGGGGGGGGGGGGGGTTCACAACGTCCCACATATAAGAAAATATTTTGAAATCATTTGATCACTACTCACGCTAATAACGACAATAATAAAATATGCGCAACAACCTTTTCAAATGGACCACTATGGTCCGGATATGCATCCCTTTATGTTATGTACGTAAAATATATTTTTTTGCACTAAACCGGAGTGCAACAAATGTTTGTATAAGCTCCGGAAGGAGAAATTTACGTAATCAAGTTCCAAAATTCCCCATTTGCCCATAAAATGACGTGGAATCAAATCTCCTACACAACCCACATACACCAATTTATTTCTCAAACTTAGTAAAACGAGAAGTGCTTACGATTTGGTCAAACATAAAATAATTTAAATCGACTTCAACTTTGGCCACTCGGATAAAACGCTCTTTGGCCCAAAATAGTGACTATTATGTCATGCATACGAGTAATTCAGTATAATGGATTGTGTGAAACAACAATGATAAAACGACAATCAAATAATACTCAAAGCCTCAATTCAACACGAACCCATTCTAGGTTTTTCATAAGTTTACTCATACTAAAAGTTTAAATCAACTCACCCACTAAGTTGTGCATAACGAGATATGCGTGTATAAAACTCAAAAGTGAACACACACGACACTGAAACTACCAAAATAGCATATGGGGTGACATCTGATAAGTACTCAATTTTGAGTACTTAAGCACATTTCTTTTAGTCTTTTAGATAGAAATTTTCACTTCTAAATCCCACTTTGAGTCATTTTCTACCTTATTTTTCCATTTATTGTGTCTTGGAGCTGAACTTGTGAGATTTACTTGTTCTATGAAGATTTTAGGCTAATTTGGTTATCTTTTGGAAATCTATTTGGAAACAGGGCATGCTGCAGCATCAGTACAACATGGAGCTGATGGTTTTGGATGAAAGAATCGAAGATGATAAAGACTAATCTGAGTTTTTGGCATGGAACTGATCTGATTGTAACCTCTAAACACTAATTTATCTGGTTTGTAATAGTTTAGTTAAGTTAGAACTAGCTTTTGTAGCCTTAGTTGGCAATAGACTAGCTTAAGTACAATTAGATTCCCCTTAATTACAACTTTGCCACTCCTCTTGTCTATAAAAGGAAGGCTTAGTTGCTCATAAGGGGACATCTCTTATCATCATCTTAGTTTATGTTTCTTCATGTCTCTTGTTTAAGCATCTGATCGGTAGCTAGCTTGGGGATTGATCCTAAATCAGCCTTTTAATCTCTTTAATTCCAAGAAGTAATCTTTATGTTCTTCATCTTGTTCTTCATATTTTCTTTAAAGTTTTCATTCTTGTTATGCTTAGTGTAATCTTTCATTTTCTGTCTAGCATCACGAACTGGTCCCATTCCAGTCCCGTGTCCTTTTAATTTCTAGAAGTCATGCATGTTCATCGTGTTCTTCATCATCTTCATATAATTGTTGTTCTTGAATATGAATGCTTGCAACATCCAAACAACATCCACCTGCACATTTCATTTTGTTGTATTTTCTTTCTTCATCTTGCATCTCCAGCCTTTCTTTTACTCTTTTGTTTTAGATTTTAGTAGTAAAAGTTCATACTTGTCTTCAAGTTTACTTTCTTGTCATTTCCATTTCCTTGTAATTTATATTCTCGTCTTTACATTTCAAGCAACATATATATATATATATATATATATTTATATACCTTCAAGTCATTTATCTTTCAAGAGCAATTCACATTATGTTTATCTTTGTAATTCTTAGTAGTTATTTTTCTTTCCTTATTATAATGAGTAGCTAATCAGTTTAGCTTGGGTGTGAGGCAAATGGTGGTTATGTGGATCTAAAAGAAAGTGGGTTTTTGTGACTTTAACTAAGTTTTATTGCTCCAACTCAAGTTTTATCAAGATAACAAAACTCTTTGACAAAATGATTATTTTGATAGTGTAATAGTGTCATGGACCTAGAGATAGGCCATTGAATAGCACGTCAATTTAGTGACATGAGAGGTAATATTGAAAGAGTTACTTACAACGAGAGTTGTTACTTGTGTCATTTAAAATGATCCATTCTTGATAAGTTGTCACTTTTTCAAAGGGTTAAAATGGAATAGACTTAGAGATAAGCTATTTGGAATACATCAACTTGGGAGGTACAGGGGTTATTTCGAAAGAGTAACTTTTAACAAAGAGAATTTGTTTTGCCGTATATTTTGAGAACTCCATTCCCATCATTCCCTTATCTGGAGCCTTGCTTAGAGATGAGATGGTTTATAGCTATTGGAATAATGGGATGGTGAGAGTCCGAGAGGAACGTGTCTTGAAATCGATAATAAAACTAGTTATAGTCAGAAGCATGCTGCAACATTCAAATAGCATCATGCTATGACAGTGCTGTAGCATTGACCTGCTGGATTTTGGATTCATATACCATCAAAAGTCTTACAACCTTGCTTCTCTTTTATTCCTGTTCATTTAGATCTGTGTTAACCAACCTTCAAAGAGATTGCTTCAAATTCATCATCTGAAATCTCATCTTTCATTATACTTTTAACACACTTTTTAATCCAATCTCTGTGGGACGAGAACCAGGTGGCTGATCATTTGTCCAGGTTAGAGAAACTTGTTTAAAATAGGGTAGGTGGAAGCATTACTGAGACTTTCCTTGATGAAAAGATTCTTATGGTGCACGCACAACTTCCATGGTTTGCTGACATAGCAAATTATTTGGCTTGTGGCATCATACCTTCTGATTATACTCATCACATGCTTAAGAAATTTCTCCATGATTGCAAATTTTACTTGTGGGATGATCCTTTTCTGTTTAAACTTGGTACAGAACAATTGTTGAGAAGGTGTATCCCAGAAACTGAAGCTGCAGCAATTCTACAACATTGCCAACAATCAGCTTATGGAGGACATTTCGGAGGCCAAAGAACATCAGCTAAAGTGCTTCAATCAGGATTTTATTGGCCAACTCTCTTTAAAGATTCCCATAATTTTGTTCAAAGATGTAATGAATGCCAGAGAAGTGGTTCCATTTCTTAGAAAAATGAAATGCCTTTAAATGGGATCTTGGAAGTTGAGTTATTTGATGTTTGGGGAATAGATTTTATGGGACCTTTTCCCCCTTCAAACAATTGTCAATATATCTTAGTTGCTGTTGATTATGTTTCAAAATGGGTTGAGGCAATGACATGTGTTTCTAATGATGCTAAAACTGTTGTAAAGTTTTTACAAAAACAGATTTTTACAAGGTTTGGTACCCCCCAGGCACTGATTAGTGATGAGGGTACCCACTTTATAAACAATTTGTTGAGTAAATTTCTTGAAAAATACCATGTGAAACACAGGGTTGCCACTGCATATCACCCACAAACCAATGGTTTGGCTGAACTCTCAAACAGGGAAATAAAAGGGATTCTTGAAAAAGTTGTTAAACCAAACAGAAAAGACTGGGCTTTCAAATTAGATGATGCTCTATGGGCATACAGAACTGCTTTTAAAACACCTTTAGGTATGTCTCCATACAAGCTAGTCTTTGGAAAGGCCTGTCATCTCCCTTTAGAACCTGAACATAAAGCATATTGGGCTATAAAGGAATTGAACATGAACTTAGATGAGGCTGGCAACAAGAGAAAGTTGCAACTCTGTGAGCTAGAAGAACATAGGAACATGTCCTATAAGAATGCCAAGTTATACAAAGAGAAAACAAAAAAATGTCATGACAATAGGATCAGGCACAGAGAGTTGAAAGCAGGCCAAAAATGTTATTTGTTCAATTCTAGGCTGAAGTTGTTTCCAGGTAAACTTAAGTCTAGATGGTCAGGCCCATTTCTTATCCACAAAGTATATCCATATGGGGCTGTAGACTTAGTCAATCCGGAAAACAATAGTGGGTTCAAAGTCAACGGCCAGAGAGTAAAGCTATACCATGATGCTGTAGCATCTCCACAGCATGGCTCTGTGGAGATGGTCACTCTATGCTAAAAAGCTTCAATCAAAGGTGGGAACTATCTCAAAGTTCCACAATATGTGTAAATAATCTTTGTTTAATTAGTTTAGCAATTTTCTTTATTAGTCTTGTGTAATTTGTTTGTTAGTGTGCAGCCTTAATTTAGGAAAAAGGAGGAAACAAGATGATGCTATTCCAGTGCTGCAGCACTAAAGATCTGAGTCTGCAAAAAGGAAAAGGAATGTCCGGCTGAAAGTTTGGGGAATATATCAGATGCAATTTTTTTTTGGGTTGGTTTAAGGATAAATACTAGAGATGACATCAGATCAACATCATTTCTTTTGCTATTGTAGACACCTTGTCTACTTTATAGCTAAAATGATTAGGAAGCTTCTAAAATATTCCTTTTTAAGTACTTATCCTTAAAAACCCAAAGGTTATTACCCAAACTATAGCTTGCACCTCCTAATTTAATCAGATAAGGAAACCCATCCTATCACTTCTTGTCTTTTCATCTTCCAGAAAACCCTTTTTTTTAAATAATTGTTTCCTCTCTCACTCCCACTCTCCTAACTCCCTGTTTCTTCCCTCTCAAGTCGAACACCTCTCTTAAAACCACAATCTTCTTCCCCTTTCTCTGTGTTCAATCTATAACATGGCAAGAATGAAGAGAGCAATGGTAAGAAACCCTCCGAACGCCGAACGAAGAAGAAGCCCCCGAACCAGGGAGAATGATCGATTATCAAGCACTAATACACCTCAATCACCAGTGGTCCTTGAGGATAACTCCATTGCTCCTCAGGTTCGAGCATTTACATTCCTCCACATTTATTCTCCACTCACCAAAGACACAGAAGTCGATAACACCTCTGTGGCCGACAAAGGAGAAAGTTCGACAAAGCCAACCTCAACAGGGGAGGATTCAACAAGAATCCTTCTTGCCATCATTGCTCATCCTAAGTTCATTTCTATGGAAGAATCTCAGGTATTGCCTACTGTTCACAAACCTTTGGGAGATGGGTCTTTCACTTCTTGCTCAGAGGATGACTCTGACAGACCCATTGCTTCCACAAAAATTGATCTTGGGCATTTTAAAAGGTATGAGTTCGATAGCTATTTTGGACCATTGAACCCTAAGGCCAATGAGGTGAACACCCCCGCTGATATTCTCAAGGGTAAAGAGATTTTGGTCTCTGTTGAAAATCCCACTGAGGAGGTTGTGATTCTTGAGGAACCCCCTGTTGAAAAAGAAACAGAGAGAAGTGTGGGCAACTTATTTGAGAATCTAGAGACACAAATGGAGGTAGAAAGGGAAGAAAGAACAGAGGACCCATTTGTAGAGTTCCCTCACACTAATGTCATATGGACTGAGGAAGATGAGCCTATTGTGGCTAAGCCAACTAGGAAAAGAAATGGGTTGGAAAAGATTCATGCCAAGAAGACTATTAGGGAAGGGTCCAGAAAGAGTAAGAGGACCAAGAGAGTGATGACTGAGGGAGAACCATCTAGAACCAAACCTAGTGACACCAACTGCTATGCTGCAGCATCTTTGCAGCATGAGCAGTCTGTGAGAAGAAAAGAGAGAAATGAGGAACCTGTTGTGACTTTGTTGCCAAGGCCTACCTCACCTCACAATGGGTTTAGTTCCAAGGCTGTAGCAAAAATGTGGCCTAAATTTCAGACTAAGATTAGGTTCCCTGAGAAGGGAATAGATGAGCACAGTTTAAGAGAATTCCATTTCATTAGGCACGTAGTTGATACCCAAGGTCTCAGCAAGCTGTGTCATGTGTATACCTCCTACAATCTCACCCTCATTAGAGAATTCTACTGTGAGATGTCTGTGACTTCAGCCTCAAAGATTCAGGTTAGAGGAACCACTGTCAACCTCACTGCCAAAAAGATCAACCAGTTCCTAGAACTCAATCCACCCAAGAAAATAGAATACTATGCACTTGTGCATAAGGCCACTGTCAATGACCTTGCTGAGGTTGTTGCAGTCTTGGGAAAGCCTAAAACCACTTGGGAAAGCCACACAGATCTCATGCTAAGGACCTTCAAAGCGTCCAACCTCACAGCTGACTCCAATGTATGGATCAACTTTATAAGGCACACCATTTCACCAACCTCTCATGACACTTTCATCATTGTGGAAAGAATGTTGTTACTGTATTGCCTTGTGACAGGTAAAACCATAAACTTTGGAAGGATCATCATGAGAAGTATCAGGGAGTGCTCTACCAGGTCAAAATCAAGGGGAAAATTCTACTTCCCTGGAATGTTGACCAAGATGCTGACTGAAATGGGAGTTCCTAGGTACATTGATGATCTAATTGTGAAGGAACAGAGAGAAAGACACCAGATGGACATGAAGGTTGTCCAGAGGTTGAGAGACAAAAAAGAGAAAGGTGTTGGGGCAAATGAGATGGTGGGGATGATGCAGGAAGTGCTAGCTCAGAACATCAATTTTATGGACACAATTCTACAGCAAAGGAATGAGTTTATGGAGAAGCTGGAAGACCTTAAGGGGGAAGTGCAGTCCATGGTTGATGACAGAATGAGAAGGGATCAAGAGGAGGAGAATGCAGAAGTGAAGAGGCTGAAAAAGATGGTGAAAAGGCATAAGACAGAGATAGCAGAGCTGAGGAAAAAATTGAAAGCAGAAGAAAGTGTCCACATTGGTGCAGCAGCATCCAGCCTCATACCAGTTTCACTTGCAGCCCCTGTTGGCCACACACAGCCTACTCAACCTGAGTAGGACAGGTTTAACTCACACCCTTTTTGCTCCATATCTTTTTATTTTTAGTTTTTAGTCTGGGATTAGTCTTTTACTCTTTATAGATTTGTTTTATTTGCATTGGATCATGTTTTGATATGATAGGTTGAATTGTATATCCATAATAATTTCATGAGTCTACATCTCATATCAAAATTAGGGCATGCTAGAACTAGCTTAATAGTTACTTGGGACACAATTTGGACCATGTTTTACACATTTCACACTCATATGATTGGTATTCATCCTTTTCTTGCACCATAGCCACCCAATTGTCAAAGATATAAACACCTTTCTCTCCTACAATGAGGACATTGCAGAATTCTTAGTTTGGGGTGGGGGGTGTCTAATATGGCACAAGAAAAAGCCATGAAAAGTGGAAATTCAACACCATAAAAGTCCCATAGGGGCTGGTGTATGTACCAACAGAAAATGCACAAAAATTGAAAATTTTCAAGTGTTGATACATGTATGAGAAAAGGCATGGAGAGGAAAGAAAGAGCCAAAAGAGAGAAACCCATACACTCAAATCCATGAAAGAGGTGTGATGTGTGTCCATAACAAAAAGAATATAAGGTTAGCATATAGTTCATGTTAAAGCATCTAGGATGAGATTGTTGGTTACTTTGGACTTATGAAAGGCTATATGATATAGACTTGGCATGCTCAAACTCATGATATACACTTAATGTATTCCAATGCAAAACTTTCACATTTAATGTCTTTTCTTTTGTTCTTTTTATTGCTTGGGGACAAGCAAAGTTTTTAGTTTGGGGCGGTGATAAGTACTCAATTTTGAGTACTTAAGCACATTTCTTTTAGTCTTTTAGATAGAATTTTTCACTTCCAAATCCCACTTTGAGTCATTTTCTACCATATTTTTCTATTTATTGTGTCTTGGAACTGAACTTGTGTGATTTACTTGTTCTATGAAGATTGTAGGCTAATTTGGTTTTCTTTTGGAAATCTATTTGGAAACAGGGCATGCTACAACATCAGTACAACATGGAGCTGATGGTTTTGGATGAAAGAATCGAAGATGATAAAGACTAATCTGAGTTTTTGGCATGGAACTGATCTGATTGTAACCTCTAAACACTAATTTATCTGGTTTGTAATAGTTAGTTAAGTTGGAACTAGCTTTTGTAGCCTTAGTTGGCAATAGACTAGCTTAAGTACATTTAGATTCCCCTTAATTACAACTTTGCCACTCCTCTTGTCTATAAAAGGAAGGCTTAGTTGCTCATAAGGGGACATCTCTTATCATCATCTTAGTTTATGTTTCTTCATGTCTCTTGTTTAAGCATCTGATCGGTAGCTAGCTTGGGGATTGATCCTAAATCAGCCTTTTAATCTCTTTAATTCCAAGAAGTAATCTTTATGTTCTTCATCTTGTTCTTCATATTTTCTTTAAAGTTTTCATTCTTGTTATGCTTAGTGTAATCTTTCATTTTCTGTCTAGCATCACGAACTGGTCCCATTCCAGTCCCGTGTCCTTTTAATTTCTAGAAGTCATGCATGTTCATCGTGTTCTTCATCATCTTCATATAATTGTTGTTCTTGAATATGAATGCTTGCAACATCCAAACAACATCCACCTGCACATTTCATTTTGTTGTATTTTCTTTCTTCATCTTGCATCTCCAGCCTTTCCTTTACTCTTTTGTTTTAGATTTTAGTAGTAAAAGTTCATACTTGTCTTCAAGTTTACTTTCTTGTCATTTCCATTTCCTTGTAATTTACATTCTCGTCTTTACATTTCAAGCAACATATATATATATATATATATATATATATATATATATTTATATACCTTCAAGTCATTTATCTTTCAAGAGCAATTCACATTATGCTTATCTTTGTAATTCTTAGTAGTTAATTTTCTTTCCTTATTATAATGAGTAGCTAATCAATTTAGCTTGGGTGTGAGGCAAATGGTGGTTATGTGGATCTAAAAGAAAGTGGTTTTTTGTGACTTTAACTAAGTTTTATTGCTCCAACTCAAGTTTTATCAAGATAACAAAACTCTTTGACAAAATGATTATTTTGATAGTGTAATAGTGTCATGGACCTAGAGATAGGACATTGAATAGCACGTCAATTTAGTGACATGAGAGGTAATATTGAAAGAGTTACTTACAACGAGAGTTGTTACTTGTGTCATTTAAAATGATCCATTCTTGATAAGTTGTCACTTTTTCAAAGGGTTAAAATGGAATAGACTTAGAGATAAGCTATTTGGAATACATCAACTTCGGAGGTACGGGGGTTATTTCGAAAGAGTAACTTTTAACAAAGAGAATTTGTTTTGCCGTATATTTTGAGAACTCCATTCCCATCATTCCCTTATCTGGAACCTTGCTCAGAGATGAGATGGTTTATAGCTATTGGAATAATGGGATGGTGAGAGTCCGAGAGGAACGTGTCTTGAAATCGATAATAAAACTAGTTATAGTCAGAAGCATGCTGCAGCATTCAAATAGCATCATGCTATGACAGTGCTGTAGCATTGACCTGCTGGATTTTGGATTCATATACCATCAAAAGTCTTACACCCTTGCTTCTTGTTTATTCCTGTTCATTTAGATCTGTGTTAACCAACCTTCAAAGAGATTGCTTCAAATTCATCATCTGAAATCTCATCTTTCATTATACTTTTAACACACTTTTTAATCCAATCTCTGTGAGACGGTATCTGGTATTTTACCACTTTTATTACTTGCAAGGCGACATAGTACCAATTTGTATGCTTGCTTTTTGGTATTATCTGTCTCACCCTAAGGTACACAAATAGGGCCTGTCAACATCCACCAGCAAAATTCTCATGAAATAAACTTCTCAACAACCCATAAATCAACACACGCAAAGAACTTAGACTGTGCATTTCAAGGTTCACCCATAAAGTCGTAAAACAATACTCCATAAAACTTAACAAGATTACCCGGAATATAATTCCCAAGAAAACTCAAATACTAAAATAGTGGAAGACAACTCTTCGTCCAAGGCCTTAACATATGTGGAGGAGATCCAATATTAAGGTCATAAGTTGTAGTTACTTGTCCAAGACTCTACACAACGTCAAAATACGAACATCACAATATTCGATGCAATTAAATAATTTTATGCCTGTTTAAGATCATGGTATAAAACTTGTGTGTGCTAAACATTTCAAGATTTCGTGGTATGATCCACATGGTGATTTTGGAAACATGAGAAATAATTGATGCAATTTATTTCAGAAATAAATCTCGTGCATGAATTTGATCGACACTTAACACCTCGAAACCACTCTCCTCAATTTCTTAGTCACACTATCGTCAACCGGATGCTCAAACATCTTAAGACAATAACCAAGGATTTCATAGGTTCACCTTACAATTTCTCCTTGAGTCATGACGATTCAAAAGTTTATGGTTCTAATCCAACCAATCATATCGACCAAAAACGATCCACTTAATGCAATTACTATGTTTACTGCCACTCTATATGACGAACGCTAAAATCATCATTCTCTTCTAATGGCTACCCACTTAGAAACTTCTTCACTACCCCAACGGTTGTCGCATCCCAGTAGTCCAAGTATACTCACGTAACTCGTAGGTTGACCATAACACTGGCCAGGTGCAATTATGAACGTACGGTACATGATCATCCTTGTTACCTTTGACGTGACTCCCGTTCCTAGGGACTCCATTAGCCTTAAAACATCTTATCTTAAAATGCCTATCGGTGAAATTCCCTCTCTCGATCACTTAAAAGGACATTAGTTTCAGTCTAGGTATCCAAATTCAACACCTAATTCTCTCAAACTTAAGCTCTATTACCAACTTGTAACACCCTCAAATTTGGAAAGAGCGACTAATTAAAAACTTTCAAAAATACCTTAAAGGGTAATAAAATCTCTTACTAATAGTCCATAATTGAAATACATTTCTAGGTTGAACCATCAACAAATAATTAAAGTCCTACATAAAGACTAATTAAAGTGGAGTGTTACTATAACCCAATAACAATCGTTATCTCCAAATATAAATGCGGAAGACTTCATCAAGCTAAACATTTCTCGAGCATACCAGTAGCACTCTTCGCTTCACAGTGTCACTAGAACTACGGAACCTGTTACACATGCCAACAAATAAAAGGTTAGGCTAACGCCTAGTGAGTTCAAGAGTTTTCATCATGATTATAAAAATCATTAAACGAAAAATAATGCAACTTAAATCATGATCCTTTAAAATGAATTACTTTAAATATGAGAACGACCCGTTTTCCAATAATATGCAATTTTATAAATGGACGCCTCAACGCCACATATCGTTTCATTAAGTAATGCAATCCAACACTTACTCAAAACGTGAATAGTTGTAAATGCTCCAATAATTAAATTTGAATACAACTTTATAAACCCACGACCAAAATATGAATAAACTCAAGTCTCCAAAATTGTAGCATAAGGGAGATAACCCAAAGCTCAAAGCGTCACCGAAAACAAGGATAAAACTAAATACCCCAAAACAACACCTCTCGGTGACGGGGGAATCCCGAATTCCAAGGCTATTGGCGGAACACAAAAGTAGGACACATTCCAAGTTACTGAGTTCACCATACTAGGAACCCATGGTCACGAGCTCGTCGACTCGTACTAAGATGTGGGGTGGGCCCTCGAGGATTCCCAATCATGCTCATTCTCTAAGATTACATTTACGGTCCATGGCTAGTAACCGGTCCCACATAACCGTACCAAGTTGCCCCCAAGGACCCAATATCTCAACTAGATACAAATGGGAAGTGACCATCCCATAAAAACAGGCTTAGAAATTAACTCGCGAATGCAAGTCCGGTTATTGGACTCCAAGAGCCCTTGATAAGTACTCACTTTTGAGTACTTAAGCACATTGTTTTTATCTTTTTAGATTAGATTTTACACTTTATAATCCCAACCTTGAGTCATTTTGGTTATTATTTTCCACTTTATTGATTTGGAGCTTAAGATATGGATTTGTATACAAACATGGGTTGTAGAGGCTAAAGTTGATGTATTTTGCAAAATCTTGATGAAACAGGTCAATGTTGCAGCATCCCAACAACATCGGACCTGCAGGAGAATTGAAAGCTGATTAAAGTGGAGTGGATTTAGCCATTCTTTGGACCATTAGACAATACATTTGCCAGCAGATTAGCAGATCACAGCTGTGTTATTCCTTTTGCATTGTACCTTTTGTGTAAAACTCTAATCTTAGTACTCTTAATTATGGTAGATTAACCCTTTTGGCCCATCTCTATTTCCTATAAATAGAGGGTTTTTGTGGGCATTTAAGGTATCCTATCATCACCAATCACTCATCCAACCAAGTAGCAAGTAGCTCATCCAAGAACAACTTCATCCATCGATCATCAGATCATCCCTCCCCTTTCGAAGATACTTTTGTAGCTGATTTTAATCAGCCCCAATTCTCCTTTAATATTTAGTAATCTTTTGGTTATATCATCTTGTTCTTAATATTTCTCCTTAATTTCTTCATCGTGTTCTTTAATCTCTTCATGTTATTTATGTTGTTTGTAATCGCTTACTTAGATTAATCTCTTTATTTTCGTTCATCTTGGAACTGGACCGAACATCAGTTCTGAGATTTTCTGCAAATTTCCAGAATTCATGCATATGTTCATATGGTGTTCTTAGTGTTCTTCATGTGTTCTTCGTAAACCCAGGCTATGAATGCTTCCAGCATTGGAACAGCATTCACCTGCAGATTTTGTCCATGCATTTTCTTTACTCATCTTGCATCTCTAGCCTTTCCATTCATTGTATGTCTTTAGTTTCAAGCATTCAAATTCCAGTAGATTGTAGTGTTGCACTTACATTCCATTTTACTTTCTTGTCATTTACATTTATTGTCTTTACCTTCCAAGTCTTATATATATATATATATATATATATATATATATATATATATATATATATATATATATATATTTGTATAATTTCAAGTCATTTACATTTCCAAGCATTTTACATTATGTCTTCTTTTATAGTTCTTTGTAATATTCCTTATTTATTTGTTGTAATGAGTAGCTAAACACCTTAGCTTGGGTGTGAGGCAAATGGTGATGGTGTTAACTTAAACAAAGTGGACTTTTGTGACTTTAACAAAGTTTTATTATTCCAACTCAAGTTTTATCAAGATAACAAAACTCTTTGACAAATTGATCATTTTGATAGTGTAATAGTGTCATGGACCTAGAGATAGGCCATTGAATAGCACGTCAAATTGAATGACATGGGAGGTAATATCGAAAGAGTTACTTGCAACGAGAGTTGTTACTTGTGTCATTTAAAATGATCCATTCTTGATAAGTTGTCACTTTTTCAAAGGTTTAAAATGGAGTAGACTTAGAGATAAGCTATTTGGAATACACCAACTTGGGAGGTACGGGGGTTATTTGAAAGAGTAACTTTTAACGAAGAGAATTTGTTTTGCCGTATATTTTGAGAACTCCACTCTCATCATTCCCTTATCTTGAACATTGCTCAGAGATGAGATTTTTTATAGCTACTGGAATAATGAGATGGTGAGAGTCCGAGAGGAACGTATCTTGAAATAGATAATAAAATCAGTTTCTGTCACAAGAATGCTGCAGCATCCCTGCAGCATTAGTCCACTGGAATATGGGTTAACATTTCACTACAAGCCTTGCACCACCCTTGCTTCTCTTTTAATCTTGTTAAACTAATCTTGTGTTCACCAACCAATCAAAGTATTGCTTCAAATTCGTCATCTGAAATCATATCTTTCATCATACTTTTATCACACTTTTTAGTTCAATCTCTGTGGGACGATATCTGGTATTTTACCACTTTATTACTTGAAAGGCGACATAGTACCAAATTGTATACTTGCTTTTTGGTATTATTTCTCTCACCCTAAGGTACACAAAAGAGCCTGTCAAGTTTTTGGCGCTGTTGTCGGGGATTGGCAAGTCAAAAGTGTTTTAAAAGATTTGGTTTTTCTACCACCTTTGGGAGTTTCGAAAGATTTTTAAAAGTGGTGCATGCCAAAAATACAACACGGGGAACTTTTTGAGTTAGATCCAGATATTGAGAGAACCTTCCGTCAAAGAAGGAGAATTCAAAGAACTTTTCAAAACATAAATCCCCTCAATATGGAAGGACCTCCCCCGGGCTTTGAAAACATACATCTTAGACCACCACTTTTGGAAAATCAACCTCCGCCTTTGGAAAATCAAATGAGACCACCTTTAGTGTATCAAATCAGAACGCCACCAATTTTTGCAAATAATCAACCAATTTTTGGAAATCCTCCACCTCATCAGTTTCAAAATAACCAAAATTATAATGAGGAAGAAGATGATGCCGAATCTATTGGTAATGTTGAACCACAAAACATCATTGATCTTGCAAACTCAAAAGATGGAAGAATTATGGACTATGCAATTCCTAATTTTGAGCAATTAAATTCAGGAATTGTTAGGCCACAATTAGAAACTTTACATTTTGAACCAAAACCCATCATGTTTCACATGTTGCAAGCCAATGGTCAATTTGCCGGAATGCCATCGGAAGATCCACATTCACATTTAAAATCTTTCATGGAAATCACCGATGTTTTTCTGATTCCTGGGGTATCTGCTGATGCCTTAAGACTCACTTTATTCCCATTTTCTATAAGGGATCGGGCAAAAGTTTGGTTCAATTCATTAGCACCAGGTTCAGTACCATCATGGAGTGATATGGCCGAAAAAAATTTGCGAAAATATTTTCCACCCACCCGGAATGTCAAATCCAGAAATGAAATTTGCATGTTTAAACAAATGGATGATGAAGCTATTCCGGATGCATGGGAAAGATTTAAAGAATTGTTGAGAAAATGCCCTCATCATGGCATTCCCTATTGTATTCAACTCGAGACGTTTTACAATGGACTCATTCCCAATGCAAAACAAATGCTCGATGCGACTTTAGGAGGGGCTTTTACATCAAATACCTACAATGTCGGGTATGAGATTATTGAAAAGATTTCAACAAACAATGGACATTGGGCTTATCCAAGGGCCCAAACTCAAAGGAAAACTGTTGGAATGCATGATGTGGATGCATATACTGCATTGACAGCTCAACTTGCTTCCATGACCAACATGCTTAAAAATATAACTTCTGGTCAAGGAGCACAACCGACTGTCCCTACACCTGCTTCCGTAGTTCTTTCTGTGCAATGTGTGTGTTGTGGTGGAGAATATTCTTATGAACATTGTCCACATAATTCTGAATCTGTAAATTTTGTTCAAAATAGACCTGCTCCCCACTCCAACCACTACAATGCAAGCTGGAAACCGCACCTAAACTTCTCTTGGAACAGTCCATGTTTGAATCCACCAACACCAAAACATCAAGGGAACTCCAATTTTCAAAATCAATCAAGCAGTTCTCAAAACCAGTACAAGGGAAATTTTCAAAATAATCATCATCAGAATAATCGTAATCAAGGTTTTCAACACAATCAGTACACTCAACCACCTTTTCAAAATCAACACCATGCACCTCCACATGATGACTCAAATCTCTCTCTTGAAGCAATGATGAGAGGATTTATGAGTCAGACACAAGCAGCTCTCCGGAGTTTGGAAACACAAGTCAGTCAAATTGCACTTAATCAGAACAATAGAGCCTTAGGCACTTTGCCTAGTAACACAGAAATACCCAAGGCTCCAGGAAAAGAACATGTGAAAGCTGTCACACTTAGGAGTGGTAAAAAATTAACTGAATCTGTGGAAAAGGAATTTGAACCAATTACCAAACCAGATCTATCCAAACCTATTCATGTTCCAGAGATTCCCGTTATTCCAAAACCATCAATTCAAGTAGAAAATCAAGATCCTAAGATCACAAGTTCAAGTCCACCACAGACTGACCCGAAGACCAATGTTGTGATTCCACCCAATGAAACCAAGACCAAAAGCATACTGGATCTATCTTGCTCAAAACAATCAAAGCAAGCTGTCATCAAACCAATTCCCCCTTACATTCCTTACCCCCAAAGGTTAAGGAATGAGAAGGAGGAATTGCAATTTAACAAGTTTTTGGATGTTTTCAAAGCATTGCACATCAACATACCTCTTGTTGAGGTAATTGAGCAGATGCCCAGTTATGCCAAGTTTTTAAAAGACATACTGAGCAAGAAAAAGAAATTGAACGAATATGAGACTGTTTCCCTCACAGAAGGTTGCAATGCTCTCTTGACCAACAAGATTCCTTCTAAGCAAAAAGATCCAGGGAGTTTCACCATTCCTTGTTCCATAGGTGGGAAAGAGGTTGGGAAGGCACTGTGTGATTTAGGTGCTAGTGTCAACCTTATGCCATTGTCCATTTTCTAAAGCTTAGGCATAGGAGAGGCTAGATCTACCACAGTCACACTCATTCTAGCTGATAAGACCATTTCATATCCCAAGGGAAAGATTGAAGATGTGTTAGTCCAGGTTGACAAGTTCATTTTTCCGGCTGATTTTATCATTTTAGACTTTGAGGCTGACAAGGACATTCCTATACTTTTAGGAAGACCTTTCTTAGCTACGAGTAGAACTTTGATAGATGTCCAGAAGGGTGAGTTGACCATGAGACTACAAGACCAAAAAGTCACATTCAATGTCTTCAATTCTTTAAAATACCCTAGTGATCTAGAAGACTGCTCAAGCCTAGGTGTCATTGAGGAGTTGTGTCATGAGGAGGGAGTCAAACAAGCTTGTAGGATAGAAGAGGAGGGTAAGAAAGACCTGAGTTTGGGAGACTTAGATGAGGAATATGATGATGATGATGATAAGACCATAGAGAAAGAGACTGTCCCTCTGGATGCTGCAACATTTGAGCTGCTGGAAAGAAATGAACAGTAGTCATTTACTCCTTCCATAATCTCACAACCTGACCTGGAGTTGAAACAACTCCCATATCACTTGAAGTATGCCTTTTTAGGGGAAGAAGACAAATTGCCAGTCATTATTTCAGCTACCCTAGAATTGCATCAAGAAAAGAAGTTAGTAGATATGTTGAAGTTGCACACCAAAGCCATAGGGTGGACTATTGTTGATCTTAAAGGGATTAGTCCCTCTATTTGTCAGCACAAGATCATCTTAGAAGACAAGAACTTCATTTCCATAGAGCCACAAAGAAGACTAAACCCTGTCATGAAAGAGGTTGTAAAAAAGGAAATTTTGAAATGGTTAGATGCATGAATTATTTTCCCAATAGCCAGTAGTTCTTGGGTTAGTCCAGTCCAGTGTGTACCCAAGAAGGGAGGGATCACTGTCATTTCCAATGATAAGAATGAACTCATCCCTACCAGAATAGTCTCCGGATGGAGAATTTGCATGGACTACCATAGGCTGAACAAGGCTACTCAAAAGGACCATTTTCCTCTACCTTTTGTTGATCAAATGTTAGACAGGTTGGCTGGAAAAGAGTACTACTGCTTCTTGGATGGATACTCAGGATACAACCAGATAGCCATAGCACCAGAAGACCAGGAGAAGACTACTTTCACTTGTCCTTATGGCACCTTTGCCTTCAAAAGGATGCCTTTTGGACTTTGCAATGCTCCTTCCACTTTTCAGAGATGCATGATGTCCATATTTTCTGATATGCTTGAAAAATCCATTGAGATATTTATGGATGATTTTTCTGTTTATGGTTCATCTTTTGATCAGTGTTTGGATAATTTAAAGCAGAGTCTTAAAAGGTGTGAGGAGACTGACCTGGTCCTTAATTGGGAAAAATGTCATTTCATGGTAACAGAAGGGATTGTCCTTGTCCACTTAATTTCAAAACGAGGAGTTGAGGTAGACAAAGCTAAACTTGAAGTAATTGAAAAACTACCTGAACCAACAACTGTTAAAGGTATCAGGAGCTTTCTTGGCCATGCTGGATTTTATAGACGGTTTATAAAAGACTTTTCAAAAATTTCAAAACCTTTATGTCTATTATTACAGCATAACCAAAAGTTTGATTTCAATGATGAATGTAGAAATGCATTCATCACCTTGAAGAAAGCCCTGGTAACCGAACCAATAATTGTTGCTCCTGAATGGGACAAACCTTTTAAGATCATGTGTGACGCAAGTGACTGGGCTGTTGGTGCTGTATTAGGTCAAAGAAAAGATAAGATTTTTCATTCCATCTACTATGCAAGAAAAACCCTAAATGAAGCTCAAATTAATTATACAACAACTAAGAAAGAACTGTTAGCTGTGGTTTTTGCTTTTGAAAGGTTTAGGTCATATTTGATGGGAGCCAAAGTGATTGTTCATACCGACCATGCTGCCATCAAATACCTAATTTCAAAAAAAGATGCAAAACCTAGGTTGATAAGATGGGTTTTGTTATTGCAAGAGTTTGATCTAGAGATTATTGATAGGAAGGGGACAGAGAACCAAGTGGCTGATCATTTGTCCAGGCTAGAGAAACTTGTTGAAAGTAGGGAAGGAGTAGACATTACTGAGACTTTCCCTGATGAAAAGATTCTTATGGTGCAAGCACAACTTCCATGGTTTGCTGATATAGCAAATTATTTGGCTTGTGGCATCATACATTCTGATTACACTCATCACATGCTTAAGAAATTTCTCCATGATTGCAAATTTTACTTATGGGATGATCCTTTTCTGTTTAAACTTGGTACAGATCAATTGTTGAGAAGATGCATCCCAGAGACTGAAGCTGCAGCAATCCTGCAGCATTGCCATCAATCAGCTTATGGAGGACATTTCAGAGGATAGATAACAGCAGCTAAAGTGCTTCAATCAGGATTTTATTGGCCAACTCTCTTTAAAGATGCCCATAATTTTGCTCAAAGATGTAATGAATGTCAGAGAAGTGGTTCCATTTCTCAGAAAAATGAAATGCCTTTGAATGGGATCTTAGAAGTTGAGTTATTTGATGTTTGGGGTATAGATTTTATGGGTCCATTTCCCCCTTCAAACAACTGCCAATACATTCTAGTTGTTGTTGATTATGTATCCAAATGGGTAGAGGCAATGGCATGTGTTTCAAATGATGCTAAAACTGTAATTAAGTTTTTACAAAAACATATTTTTACAAGGTTTGGTCCCCCCGGGCACTGATTAGTGATGAGGGTACCCACTTTATAAACAATTTGTTGAGTAAAGTTCTTGAAAAATACAATGTGAAACACAAAGTTGCCACTGCATACTAGCCACAGACAAATGGACTGGCTGAACTCTCAAACAGGGAAATCAAAGGGATTCTTGAAAAAGTTGTTAAACCAAACAGAAAAGACTGGGCTTTCCATTTAGATGATGCTTTATGGGCATACCAGACTGCTTTTAAAACACCTTTGGGTATGTCCCCATACAATCTAGTCTTTGGAAAAGCCTGTCACCTCCCTTTGGAACTTGAACATAAAGCATATTGGGCTATAAAGGAATTGAACATGAATTTTAATGAGGCTGGTAACAAAAGAAAATTGAAACTCTGTGAGTTATAAGAGCATAGAAACATGTCCTATGAGAATGCCAAGTTATAAAAGGAGAAAACAAAGAAGTGACATGATAACAGGATTAGACACAGAGAGTTGAGAGCTGGCCAAAAATGTCTTTTGTTCAATTCTAGGCTAAAGTTGTTCCCTGGTAAACTTAAGTCTAGATGGTCAGGCCCATTTCTTATTCACAAAGTATATCCATATGGGGTTGTAGACTTAGTCAATCCAGAGAACAATAGTGTGTTCAAAGTCAATGGCCAGAGAGTGAAGTTATTCCATGATGTTGTAGAATCTCCATGCTCTATGGAGATGATCTCTCTTTGCTAAAAGCTTCAACAAAGATGGGAACTATCTTAAAGTTCCAATTCTGTGTAAATATTCCTTTTAAAGTCTTGTTTACGTTTACGTATTAGTTATGTTTAATATGTCTGTTAGTGTACAACTAAAAGTCAAAGAACAAAGGCAGAACCATTTGATGCTGAATCCATGCTGCAGCATCAGAAACCCTAGGATTTTCAAGACAAATCAGATGAATTTAGAGGGAACCGGGTATAACAATTTTTGAATTAAATTGAGAGATAAGTACCAAAAGTGACGTTATCTTTTCATCACCTGGAGAAGAGTACACCTCTCTCCTAGGTGATGATGAACTTTTGTACCTAAAGATGCTTCTATGATGTCCTTTTTGTACTAATCTTAAAATTATCCAGTGGTTAATACCCATTAACAACCTGGTTCCATCTTTTTAAAAATTCTCAAGATCAAATCCACCTCCATCCAAAAACTGACTTTTCAGTTCCCTTTTTTCCAAAATCTACTTTCTAAACAATCAAACCCACTTTCTTCCCTCTCATTCCCTCCAACTGCCGAAAACCACCAAGAGCCACCACCATTGACATCTTTTCTTCTCCTTCTTTCTGCGACTCCTATGGCTCGAGTGAAGAGACCAGTACCCCGAGAGCACACCATCGAAGAAACTCACCCAAGCCCTCGAAGAAGTCGAAGGAACCAGACTGTGGTTCAAACTTCTGTTCCAGACCCAACCACTGATCAAGTCGAACTCGAGGATGCATCAATCGTTCCTCTAGTTCAAAAACCATCCACGAGACAAAAACCCACTAAACCTAGGGCTGGAATCGAAAAAGGAGCAGTGAAAAGGGGGAAGAGTTCGAAAGAGGTTGCTACTGAAGATGGTTCGAAAACAGGGGAGAAGGAGGTCACTACTATGGATACACCACCAACACCCAACCCTCTTGCTATTATCGTGTACAAGAATTATCCTTCAATCCTTTCATCGACTGAAACACCGAAGGTATCCACTGCTCCCTCTGAAACTTTGGTTGAGGATAATGTCAATGAGCCTATTGCATCAACAAAGATTTACATTTCCCTCATTCAAACTCACACATAGGATGCACAACCATTTGGCTTTCTGCAATCTGAAGGAGATTTGGCCACGGCCATCTCCAGTAGAGTAGCTATTGAGAACCCACATGAGGAAATAAGCACTAAAATCTTGTCACAACCTGTGGAGTTCGATAATACAAGCCTTGAGGACCTATCTGATGATGTACATGTGGTTAAGTTAATCACCAAGAAAAAGAAGAGACCATTAGGAAAGACTTATGCCACTAGGTCTAGAGGTGATAACCCTACTGCACCTGAGGTCCTAGAGCCCACACCAAAGAAGAGGAGGATATTGAGATTTGAGGAAGATGAGGATGATTTAGAACCCTTAGAGACCAACTGTCATGCTGCAGCATGAGCAGACTGTGAAGGGAAAGGGTAAGAAAGTTAAGGAAACTATTGTGTTTTTCACTAGACCAGAGATGCCACACAAGGTATTTAGCTCTAAGGCTGCTGCTAGGATGTGGAGAAAGCATCACACTAAGGTGGGATTGCCAGATAAGGGGTTTGATGAACAAAGCCTAAGGGAATTCCAATTTATTGGAGGTGTAGTTGATACCCATGGGCTTGAAAAGGTTTATGAGGTCTATACCTCATATAACCTCACACTTATGAGAGAGTTCTATTGTGAGATCTCAGTCACACCCTCTCCAAAAATCAAGATCAGAGGGGTCAATTTCAAGCTCACAGCAAGGCAGATCAATGAATTCTTAAACCTCTCACCACCTAAGAACACAGAATACCACAAGATGATGGTCAAGACCACTCCACAAGACCTGGCAGAGGCTGCAACATTACTGGGAAAGCCAAAAGCAGATTGGGAACATCACAGTAACTTCATGTTAAAAACATTTAAGGCTTCTAACCTCACTGCCAATTCTAATGTTTGGAACAACTTTGTCAAGCATTCTATTTATCCTACCACACATGATGAAACCATCTCTGTGGATAGGATGCTTTTGTTGTATTGTCTAATTACAGGAAGGAGCATCAATCTGGGAAGTATAATGCTTAACAGCTTTAGGGAGTGTGCAACAAGGAAGAGAGGCAAGCTGTATTTTCCAGGAATGCTGACAAAAATGATGGTGAAGGCTGGAGTTCCACAGTATAAAGATGATCTTATTGTGAAGAAGCAAAAGGAGAGATGGCAGATAGACATGAAAGCAGTAACTAGGCTGAGCAATAGGAAGGAGAAGCCTGTTGAGGCTGCAGATTTGTTGACTTTGGTGCAGGATCTTCTGGCCCAAAACACTGCCATAATGGAGGCCATGAACAAGCAGAGGAATGAAAGTTTGGAGAAGATGGAGAGCATGAGGGAGGAGCTACTGGCTGTTGCAAAAGGAAAGAGGAAGGTAGGAGAAGGGTATGGGGCTGAGTGGCAGATTTCAGTGCTGAAGAAGATGCTGAAAGTCAGGGATGAAAGGATCAAGGAACTGGAGGAAGAAAATGAGAAGTTGATTGCAGAAGCTACTGTCAGTTCAGGTGCTGCAACATCCAAGGATGCTGGACAGCCCTCCACAGATTGCATAGAAGATCATTAGCCTACTCTCATGGGAGTGGGACAAGTCCATATCATTCCCTTTTGCTCCATTTTATTCATTTTTATGTCTGGGATTTGTTTTTCTATTTTTAGGAGTTATTTTCATGCATTTAGGGTCATGTTTTGTTAGTTATATGTACTTGCATAGCCTAAATAAAACTTAAAGTACACATCACAATTCTAGGATTTATTTATGCTAGAACTAGCCTTGTAATTACTTGGAACACAATTTGGTGCACAAATCACTCATATCACATCAAAATACCAAAAAGACATACACTTTATTCCATTTTTATCCACCCAAAGTCAAAACACTCTTTCATCCTATACAATGAGGATATTGTAAGATTTTTAGTTTGGGGTGGGGGTGTCTAAAAATGGCAAGAGCAAAGCTCCACACATTCTGAAAACTGCCATGGACACACAATGAAAACACCACAAATGTCCCATAGGGGCAGGTGTATGCATGCAACTAAAAAGAGCACAAAAAGTGCCAAAATTTGAAAATTTTTTCATGTTGATGCATGGGGTGAGAAAAGGCAAGGTGAGGAAAATCAAGTGCCAAAAAGAGAGAAACCCATTCCACCTATAACCTTCACTTCACAGTGTCACTAGTACTACAGAACCTGTTGCACATGCCAACAAATAAAGGGTTAGGCTAACGCCTAGTGAGTTCAAGAGTTTTCATCATGATTATAAAAATCATTAAACGGAAAATAATGCAACTTAAATCATGATCCTTTAAAATGAATTACTTTAAATATGAGAACGACCCGTTTTCCAATAATATGAAATTTTATAAATGGACGCCTCAACGCCACACATCGTTTCATTAAGTAATGCAATCCAACACTTACTCAAAACGTGAATAGTTGTAAATGCTCCAATAATGAAATTTGAATACAACTTTATAAAATATAAACCCACGACCAAAATATGAATAAACTCAAGTCTCCAAAATTGTAGCATAAGGGAGATAACCCAAAACTCAAAGCGTCACCGAAAACAAGGATAAAACTAAATACCCCAAAACAACACCTCTCGGTGACGAGGGAATCCCGAATTCCAAGGCTAGTGGCGGAACACAAAAGTAGGACACATTCCAAGTTACTGAGCTCACCATACTAGGAACCCATGGTCACGAGCTCGTCGACTCGTACTAAGATGTGGGGTGGGCCCTCGAGGATTCCCAATCATGCTCATTCTCTAGGATTACATTTACGGACCATGGCTAGTAACCGGTCCCACATAACCGTACCAAGTTGCCCCCAAGGACCCAATATCTCAACTAGATACAAATGGGAAGTGATTATCCCACAAAACAGGCCTAGAAATTAACTCGCGGATGCAAGTCCGGTTATTGGACTCCAAGAGCCCTCACCGACAAGTCCTCGAAATCCCAAGACTAATTCTGGCACCAACATATAAATAATAGCCCATTTTCTTTTTAAATAACAAATACCGACTCTTATGCCTACGGATCTACTGCATTACAGTCTAAAACATTACATGACTCCAACTGAATGACCAACACACTCAAAACATGTAATTCTCAAATGATGCGCATTAACCGCCATCATATTCAAAACTCCATGACGGGCTATTAAACCGGACAAATGTCCTCAAGACTCATTTATTTTCAAATATGCATTTCCAAGTTTAACTGCTGATAAGAATGAAAATCATAAAATGAGACTATATACATTCTTTCAAGTACCTCTCATAAATTTGCAAGTAGAACTTTAATAAACATCACATTTCATGAATGATGCATAAAACACGACAAACATTTAAAAGTGTATTTCTTTGACCAAAGATCTATTTATGCAATAAATCATCAAAACACATTCATTTGTGACACCTTTATCAAAATGCCTAAAAATCCCAAATGTGGGTGTTTTACAAAGTTTATAAAGTTAAATACTTCAAATAATCAAAGATTACCAACTAACCCAACATTTGATAATTTCGTGTAAAACACATAAACACTTTAAAATAGACATTTTGGCATGTACAACGTTTTCACAAATCAACTTGAACTCACCTTGCTAGATTTAGGCTAAATCTAGGTTTTACCCCCAAAACTTGAATCACCATTGATGAAGGCTTGAACCACCAAGAAACCTCTCTAGATATTAGATCCAACACATCTACAAGATCACCTTCACCACACAAGTCATCAAAATCAAACCCAAGATGAAGGATGAAATCATCAAACCCTAACTTAACATTGAGAGAGATGGGGATCTTACCACCACAAAATACTCTGGTATACTCCAATAGAATTCCAATATCTTGTTAAATCCTCGATGATCTCTCAAAAACGAAACCATGGAAACTTGAATCACCAAAATCGGAGTTGTGATGCAAAAGTTATGAAGAAATGAAGTTCTAGGGCTGAAAATCGGGTTTTATGCTCGAACAGTGCTCTACGCGGGTTACCGGGCGGCCTAAGTCGCCCCACAAGTCTCCCGAATGTCCCTAAGTCTCCCGAATGATCCTAAGTCGCCCCGTAAGTCTTCCCGTGCACTGTTGGTCCGATTTTCTCCATTTTTCATGTCTGATCACTATTTTGGCCATAACTTGTTCGTTTTAGCTCCGATTTTGCTCCAAAAAGAACCGTTGGACTCGTAATTGAATCCTTCATCCAACAAAACTATAAAATCTAGGATTCAAGTCCAAAATCCTATATCTTATTTTTCCCTTAAAATTACCGATTTCTGTATTAACTTGAAATGATACACTTCGAAATCGGGGTGTTATATATGGTGTATAGAAAACCTGGACATTTACAAAAGATACGATACATTAACAACTAATCTATAACAAAATCACATATATATCTACAAATAATTTATAAATTTCAATTAGTTGCCCATAATCCATTCTAGTGAGTTCTAGAGAGCTCACATGCTAAGGAGTTGAAGAATATTCAGGAAACATGTGGGAGAATCCTCGAGAGAACTATCGCTTAATGTCAACTGAAACAAAACTAACAACAGGGAAAAGAAAGTAAGGAACACAAAAACATGAAATGTTTTAATGATATTTTCTAGACCATAAGGTTTCAAACCAAAATACACTACTAATAGCTTCAAAAATCAGACTCGGATTGCCGCAGAGCTCTTGAACTTCAAAAATCAGGCTTCGATTGTCGTAGAAAACAGAGCACTCTAACAACATCCTTCAATGTCTTCCCATATAACCGAAAAAGGGAATGCATAGTTATGAAAATGGAATACATAGTTTTTAGAATAAAAAGACCATCAACATTCATATAACTAAAAGGTCGATATCGTTAAGGAAATCATAAACATTTAGATCAGTGTTTGACAACTCCAAGTTGTCCATAAGGTTTACTTCCTTCTCTTTTTCGTTGAGAAATTCTTTATAGAGCTGACAGGGATGTGGAGGTAAACGACATGTGTAACACCCATATTTTTGGCAAAATATAATTTCAAGTTTTTATAAATATTTTAACCTTAGAATAGTTCTTACTAAGTATTTTAAGTATTGGTGGTGTTTGGGTATTAAAATAGGCAATAAAATCAAAGTATCCAAAAAATACATGTTTCGCGCCAGTGAAGGTGGGCAGAATGTTTTCTAGCAACATTTCTTCACGCCAGTGAAGAAATGCTTCATGCCAGTGAAGCGAGGCAGACCTGCACTCCCCTTTTTATACCCAATTTTTGCCGTCTTTTTCCCATTTCCCTCATTTCAATTCTCACCTACCCATTCTCCTCTCTCTCATTTTTGGTTCAAACATTATTTACTCATCCAAAATCAAAATCTTTAAGAGTTTTAAGAGATTGGAAGCTAGAGATTCAATCTTTGTGGATGGAAACTCAAAATGTTCATCTTCTTCATCTTCTACAACTATCTCTCACCATTGTTGACCTAGTTTTTGGGGCTTTTTCCTAAAAATAAATTGTAAGTCCATCTTAACCTTCTAAACCATTATTCTTGTTAAAACCTTTCATTTTAACCTTCTAAAGCGTTTATTTTGATGTATCATCCTTGTTTTGAAGTTTTGACAAATTTTGGGTATTTTGGATTATTAGAGGATTTGACTAAGGTTTGTTATGAATATGAGTTTGTGATTACTTTTGGTACATCCATAGGCTTTGGTTGTGACCCATATAAAGTTTCTAGTGATGGATGTTTGTGGATCTAAAGCCTTCACCAAAGGAAGCTCAAGATTGGGGTAAAATCTAGATTTAGCCTAAATCTAGCAAGGTGAGTTCAAGTTGATTTGTGAAAACGATGTACATGCCAAAATGTTCATCCTAAAATGTTTATATGTTTTGCATGAAACTATATCAAATGTTGGGTTATTTGGTAAGTTATGATTATTTGAAGTGTTTAACTTTATAAGCTTTGCAAAACACTCACATTGGGGACTTTTGGACGATTTGATAATGAAATCATAAATGAAAGTGTTTTGAGGATTTATTGTGTAAATGTAGGTTATTTGGTCAAAATGCACTTCTTGGGTGTGTCTTGGAGTGATGCTTGATTTTGGTGTTATGAGACATTTTTTAAACAATAAATGGTATAAACTCATTCGGAAAATGATTGGTCCCAATCTAAATTGTGTTGGAGTTTATTCATATATTTTGGAGCATGCATTTGCATAAACGCCGGTTAAATGAATTTAGTTTTCTTGGTGACTTTTATTTCTTAGTCAATTAAATTGTTGGGTTTTGGCACAATTTTGACTTAAAAGAGTATTGAGAACATTAGTCCGATTTAAATTGCTCTATGTTGAGCTTTTGGAGTTATATTCATATGTGGCATATTTATTTGTGAATTACATGTTTTTAGTGAATTGTCGTTCATTTGAGTCATGTAACGTTTTAGACTGTAATGCATTGGATCCATAGGCATATGAGTCAGTCAGTCGATTTAATTGGGAACTTTATCCCTGTTTTGGACCTGTAAATTTTTATGGCTAGCGGGGACTCGAGGTATAGATTGTGGGTGGTTGAATTCGATGACCGTGTAACCTTTAGTGAAGGGCTCGAGGTATAGATCGTGGGTGGTTGAACTCGATGCCCGTGTAATCCAGTTTGTTTATTCATCATGGAGTTTTGGCATCCATGTTTGAGTCTAGTAAGTGGTCCCCAAGTCATGTTTTTATGTAAGCTTGTGGTGGTGCTCTGTAGAGCCGTATACAGAGCTAAGTCTTGCGGTTGTGGCTATGGTGAGCCAGATACGGGGACTTGTGACTTTTATGGTGACACTCATCTAGAGGTCGAGTAGACACTAGGGTCATTTGGGTATCTTGCGGTGGTAGCTCAGAGGATCCGTATACGGGGATCCATGGCCCTATGTGAATCTCAAGAACGTTGATAGTGGCTTAACTTTGTGTGCCCTCCACATTCAATGGAATCGGGTCTCCCCCGTCACTGAAAGGTGTTGTTTTGGGTTTTGAGTTTTAGTATCCATGTTTTTGGTGACGTTTCATATATATGGACTTTTATCCATGATTTATGAGTTGAGTATTATGCCTCACCTATGTCTTGGGTGTTTCGGGATACAAAGTTTTATCTGTGTTTCATAAATTGGGATTCGATTTCTATTCTCGTTTTGAGTGAGTTTTCGGTTGCATCATCTTATAAAGAATGTTTTGTATTGAGGTGTTCACCTTTGAAAATGCATGATATTGAAAAACGAGTCATTTCCAAATTTAAAGTAAATCATTTTGAAATTTTTTGATTTAAATTGTATCTTTTTCTTTTAACAATATATTTAATCATGTTGAAAACTCTTGAACTCACTAGGCGTTAGTCTAACCTTTTTATTTTTTCGGCTTGTGCATCAGGTCCTGGTTGGGGAAGGGTACTAGCGATCCAGTGAAGAGATGGGTACTAGTTATATGCATGAGTGTGAGTATCTTGGTGAAGTCTTCCGTAATTATCTTGGGAATAACATCATGTATTTGGGTTTAGTAGCACCTGACCTTCTTATTAGTCTTTACGTAAGACTCTATCCAGTTTGTTGATGGTTAAATCTATAATTTCATTTGAGGTATTTCAAGTATTGATTTGTAGAAAGTGATTTTATCCTATATTTGATGTATTATTTGAAAGATTTAAATTAGTTGTTATTTCCAATTTCGAGGGTGTTACAACAAGTCCTTGACTAGTGGTTTGTGCTATCACATGTGTAACAAGAACCTTCAGGATTCTGAGAATGACTTGCTCCAGTTCATGTTTTTTCATTTTTAACTTATTATATGATTGGGCCTTATAGCCTTGTGGAACATGATTAGGTCTTTCCACAGAATATTTGGATCACTAGTATGATATTCAAATTTCAACATATCGTCAACATGTCTGTGAAGAAAAATGTTGGCTTTTGCTTTGTTTTGCGACGAGCATTTATTGTTTCCACTATAGTGTCTAAAATGCCCATTGACTCAAGATTCATTTTAACATCCATAATCCATGACATGTAGTTCTTTCCATTCACGTCACGTTAAGGGCCGCAAAGTCGATCTTTGCAAGGTTCGACATATTTTAGCTATCAAAACGAGAAATTTTTTTAGAATCCATTTATGTTGATAAATTTTGCAATTCATAGAAGTGGAAGAATCATAAGTACAAACATGCTTAAGAAAAAATAAAAATTCATCAGGTGGAGGATTACTTAAAGGAATTACTAGTAATATAAGTATTACAGTGACAAGAATTAGAAACGGATGAAGCCTCTTCAGGAAAAAAAATTATTAGACGCAAAGAAGAGTATGTCTGTTGAGAAAGAACTTAATCGTTAAATTGTAGTGTAAGATATAGCCGTTGGAAATGTGTTTGTTACCGTTATATAAGTCGTTAAAAATGATATAATAATGATAATTAATAAATAAAATCATAAGGATTATAATATCAGTGATGGTATATATAAAATAAAAATCAGTGATATAAAATTATTAAAATAAATAAATTTTAGTATGCTTACATAAAATTAGGAAAAGAGTAAACATATGCATAAACAAATGTTGAAAAACTAGTATGACCATAAAATTAAATACGCATAAATAAAAGTTAGTATAAGCATGAAAAGATAAGTAAAAATTAGTATGTGCATAAATAGAAATTAGAATGTTAGTAGTCATAATATCCATAATAAGAAGTTATCAACTTTTATATTGTTTATTTTAGTATTTTACATTCTTAATATATAGTATTAAAGAAATACATATCTTGACTAGAGCTCTCGTGCTAATAACGTGTTATAAATTAACTAAGATTATCACTAGATTAATAATGAATTAAGAGATCTATGGAGAAATAAATTGAAAAAACTTGGAGATAAATATACTTATGCAAATATATTGAAGTATATTCTTACTTTTACATAAGGTGGTACTTATATTATATAATCTCGTATTTATCTACATGGTTTAGATAGATAATTATGACTTATTATATCCCTACTCCTGCAACTTTTCATACCCCTCTCTACTCACATTCATTATTTTTTTATTTAAAATTACATTTCACACCCTTATACTTATTTAGTTAATTTATTCTATACCTTTTAGTTCTAATTTTCATTTTATACTTTCATCATATTAACACATATAATCGTATATTAACTAAAATACGTTAAAAAAATATTTTTTAATTTTAACAAGTTACACCATTATAATCATCTCGTCGTTACCTTCAAAATAAACCCAATATTGAATATTTTTTGATTTAATTATATTATTATATGTCATATATTGTACCTTGTTGATATATAATAAAATAATTAAATCCAATGATACGTATTGATTATGTGTGTTAATGTGATATGTTAAGACGTGTTCTTTTATATTTTGAATGATTAAGTCCTTAGACATTTTCTGAAAGAAAAAAACTATATATATGCCGCCATAATGTATTGGTAAATTGATTATTTATTTTTTTGAAAAAAGAGAAAATGCATTACTAGTAAGACTTTAACATAAAGATAATAAATATATTGGTATTTTTGTATTCCAACAAATTTTTATTTCAACAAATTCCAACTTTGATTATTCATTTAAATCAACACATCCACGAGTACAAGTACGCTCAATATATTCATCATACACATCAAATCTACGTTTGTATGGGACAATCCATGTACTTGCATAATGAAGTCGATAACGTGTCCAATGGTGTATGAGTGTGGGTATTGGGTAATCTCCGTTTAATACCACATTTATGTAATGATTACCATTAACATGCACTATTCAATTGACATGTGTTGGGATGATGACGACGCTTGTGTCCTGAATGGTAAGTATGTCACACTGTCTGCCATATTGAGAACATGTAGTATGACATTGAACCAGTTAGAATTCTCATTTCAGGCATAACGATTGAATGCGTAGATGGTGCAAAGACACCCTTTTGGAAAAAGTTCAACGCTTCGTAAATTCTTAGGCACTCATTGCCAATCACATAATAATAATACTATTGATACTCAGTTAGTTCAACCATTAACTCTGTGCGGCTATTATCCCATGCATCTTCATGACCACCCAAACAAGTAGATATGGCTCGAAAGCCATAATTTTCATCGTCCAACACATATTGTATTTATGTGATGTATGGATTAAATAAACTTGAGATTTGATCAAGATATGGATTTGGGGGGTGGGTTGTCGTTGGAAGTAGGAGCTATGCCTCGCTGATTCTTGATGACCAAAATCTTCATAGTTGATAAATGTTGGCGCGTTAGAACAACTGTGTCTACGAGGGTCTTCAATAATCTTTTTATTTAGAGCTTGATTCTTTAGATAAGGACGTCCACGAGTGGTTCTATGAGCCGAGGGTTCATGAAACAACGTTTTTTTCCGACATTATTATATCCTTTAATTTTTTTAATAAGCTTTTACGGCCAGGAATAGATTGTTTATTGAAATTTTCTCTACACATCTGAATCTCATCGTCACATTGAATATCGTCATCTTGTGCGGACACACATGGCGAAAAATCAAAGTGTTTTCCAAAATACGTCGATCGCAACAAGTGGAATGGGTACGCCTTGACATGTATATATTGTTTGTTTATGCGCACATGCCAACCCATGACTTGTACACAGGTTACAACCACAATTTTCAGAAAATACGCTAGTCTCGAAGACCGCACATATTCACTGGAAATCATATCAAGTGAATAAGATGAAACAAAGCCCCACAAAATTTGAAAGTGTGGTTTTTGAAATCGATGTTTCCTAATATTTTTACTAATTTCAAAACTTGTTTTGATCGATGTGTCTTGAGACTGAATTATAACATGAATATGAGAGATTTTTTTTAAATCTGCTTGTAAAGTCTCCAAATATATTTTTTAATTTTGAATGTTGGCTTTCAACTCTATTTGTTGTATAATTTCAAAATTAAGAAATGGATCAACCCAAACAGATACAAACATTTCCTTATATGGCGTCAACCATACATGTTCCAAGTAATTAAAAACGTCTGAAAAATATAACAAATATACATCAATATCTTTAGTAATAATGGTTAAACTTTTTATTTAAAAAATACCTGGATAATTGAGTAACTTTTCTTGGAATTGTACCAAATTGTACCAAATATGTATTTTTTGACATATTTTAATATATAATAAAATAATTAAATTAAAAAGTATTTAATATTGGACTTAACTTGTTAAAATTAAAAGTAATTTTTTAAACGTATTTTAGTTAATATACGATTATATGTGTTAACATGATGATTGTGTAAAATAAAAAGTAAAAAAGTAAAAGGTATAAAGTAAACTAACTAAATAATTATAAGGGTATAAAATGTAAATATGTTATTAAAATCTTATAAAATTAAATGTGTGAGAGTGATAGACTCGTAGGAGGGGTATGCTTATGGAAATTCTTTCTCTACCCCTGCAAAAACCACAGCACAATCGATATTTTTTTTGTTTTTTTATTAATAGTTACAATTTTGTTCCCTGAACTCTTTTTATTGATTTACTTTATACCTTTTGGTTTTACATTTTACATTTTTATTATATTAACACATATAAGCGTATATTAACTAAAATACGTTAAAAAATAATTTTTAATTTTAACAATTTACACCATTATAACCGTCTCATCAATACATTCGAAATGAACCCAATATTGAATATTTTTTGATTTAATTATATTATTATATGTAATATATTGTACCTTGGTTAATCGATTTTTTTTTTGAAAAAAGAGAAAATGCATCACATCGAACATAAATTTTTAACATAAAGATAATAACTATATTGCGTATTTTTTTTATTCCAACAAGTTCCAACTTTGATTATTCATTTAAATCAACATAGACACGAGTACGAATATGCTCTATATGTTCTTCATACATATCTAATCTACGTTGGTATGGGATAATCCACGACATTGCATCTGAAATGCATGATGTGTCAAATGGTGTATGAGTGTGGGCATTGAGTAATCTCCGTTTAATACCACCTTTATGTAATGATTACCATTAACATGCACTATTACAATTGACTTTTTTTGGAATGATGACGACGGTTGTGTCCTGAATGGTAAGTATTTCGTACTGCCTTCCATATTGAGAACATGTAGTATGACATTGAACCTTGAAGCAGTTAGAATTCTCATTTCAGGCATAGCGATCCAATGCATAGGTGGTGCAAAGGCGCCCTTCTTGAACCAATTCAACGCGGCGTAAATTCTTTGGCAGTCGTTGCTACCAATCATATGAAAGTAATAAGCATAATTCTCATTTAGTTCACCCATTAACTCTGTGCGGATAGTGTCTCATGCATCTTCATGACGACCCAAACAAGTAGATATGGCTCGAAATCCACAATTTCCATCGCCCAATACATCTTGTATTTGTGTGATGTATGGATGAAATAAACTCAGGATTTGATCAAGATATGGATTTGTGGGGGTGGGTTGTCGTTGGAAGTAGTAACTATGCCTCGCTGATTCTTGATGACCAAAATCGTCGGAGTTGATAAATGTTGGCACGTTAGAACAACTGCGTCTACGAGGGTCTTCAATAATCTTTTTCTTTTAAGCTTGATTCTTTAGAGAAGGACGTCCACGAGTGGTTCTATGAGCCGATGGTTCATGAAACAACGTTTTTCTGGCATTATTATATCCTTTAATTTTTTTAACAAGCTTTTGCGACCAAGAACTGATTGTTTATTGAAATTTTCTCTAGACATCTGAACTTCATCGTCACATTGAATATCGTTATCTTGTGCGGACACACATGGCGAAAAATCAAGTGTTTTCCAACATACATCGATCGCATCAAGTGGAATGGGTATGCCTTGACATGTATACATTGCTTGTTCATGCGCACATGGCAACCCATGACTTGTACGCAGTTTACAACCACAATTTTCAGAAAATACGTTAGTCTTGAAAGACCGCTCATATTCACTGTAAATCATATCAAGTGCATAAAATGAAACAAAGCCCCACAAATTTTGAAAATGTCGGTTTTGAAATCGATGTTTCCTAATATTTTTACTTATTTCAAAACTTGTTTTGATCGATGTGTCTTGTGACTGAATTTCAACATGAATATGAGATAATGTTTTTTTTTAAATCTGCTTGGGTAGTCTCCAAATATTTTTTTAATTTTGAATATTGGCTTTCAACTCTATTTGTTGTATGATTTCCAAAATTTAAAAATCAATCAACCCATGCATATACAAACATTTCCTTATATGGCGTCAACCATACACGTTCCAAGTAATTTAAAACACCTGAAAAATATAACAAATATACGTCAATATCTTTAGTAATAATGGTTAAACTTTTTATATCAAAAATACCTGGATAATTGAGCAACATTTCTTGGAGTTGTACCAAATTGTACATGTACAATTCTTGATTTGGAGATTCAAGTAACTGCAGCCATATTTGATGAAAACAATTCCACGTTTGAGACTCATGTATGAATGGTTTACAATGTTTCATAATATTCTGATAGACATGCCATCTACAAAGCAAACTTTTAGCACCATGAAATACCACTTTGCATGCATTAATCAAAGCCAACTCTCTGTCTGTTACTATGACACTCGGGTAAAAGTTATCGTATATTTTGGACTTTAGACATTCTAACGCCCAAAAAAAATTTGATACATTTTCTTGATGCATGAAAACAAATGCTATGCAAAATGTTTTGTTTGTTGATGTTACACCAACTATCTCAAGAAGAGGCATATCGTACCTGTATATAATAAACAAAATAATAATATTAACATTAATATAATACACAAAATAATAATATTCCCACAATTAATCATATGTGATATCCACAATTAATCGACATTTGCTACAGATCACATATGATTCCGTTTTCATTATTTTTTTTCGATGTTTGATTTGAATCATTGTTTTTCAAATTTTAAATCGTATATGATTAGGAAAACATTTTAAAAAAAATTAATTCATTGTGAATCACATATGTTTTGATGAAAATTATGAATTACGTTTTTGCAGTACATGTGATATTATTCATTATATATATATATATATATATATATATATATATATATATATATATATATATATATATATATATATCGATTTCCTTAACGTATTTTAAAACGTAATTTTTAACATATAATTAAATAATTAAATAAAAAAATATTCAATATTGGATCATTTCGAAGGTATCGAAGAGACGATTGTAATGGTGTAACTTGTTAAAATTAAAACGTATTTTGTTAACGTATTTTAGTTAATATACAATTATATGTATTAATATGGTGATGGTGTAAAATAAAAATTAGAAAAGTAAAAGGTATAAAGTAAACTAATTAAATAATTATAGGGGTATAAACTGTAAATATAAATTAAAAATCATTTGAAAAATTGATTTGTCACTATGTTGTCTCGTATGTGAGGGACATAGATAGTAGCAGGGGGTATGGGGTTAATAGGGGTATGCTTAGCAACCCAATGCTTATTAACAATAGGGTGTTGCTAAGGCTACCCTCTATAAATCAAATACCCCCTCCTATAACCTATTCCCCCTCACACCCAAGAAGTTTTTAGAATAATAATGATATTAAAACTAAACCAGATATAATAATCAGAAAGTGACAAATTAGATTGAGGAACAATTGTTGTAGCAATTTGGGTATAAAAAACGAACAAACATATTCATACGTTTCAAAAGTGGCAAATGAAAAATATTGTTATTAGTAAAATACGTTTAACCATATTCATCGTATATTAGCTAAAATACGTTTAAAAAAATACTCGTGACTATGTTGATTTAAATGAATAATAAAAAAATCGATTAACCAAGGTACAATATATGACATATAATAATATAATTAAATAAAAAAATATTCAATATTGAGCTCATTTCGAAGGTATTGACGAGACGATTATAATGGTGTAACTTGTTAAAATCAAAAATTACTTTTTTAACGTATTTTAGTTAATATACGTTTATATGTGTTAATGTAATAAAAATGTAAAATATAAAATGTAAAAACAAAAGATATAAAGTAAATCAATCAAATAAGTGTAGGGACTAAAACTGTAATTATGAATATGAGAGGATAGTTGTCGACAAATGATAAGAGAGGGTATGAAATTCATAGAGGGTAACAATAATATTACCCAGAATTATTAAGCAACTTGGTTGTGTATTAAACATAAGAATTGAAAATTTAATCTATATTTTTAAGTCTCACACTTATACATTTAGTATTACAATACCCTCAAATTTCTTAAGCAACTATATCCAAAAAAAAAAGCCCAATATTTATCAACCACCCTTCAAGTTTTTAGAGGTAAAAACTTATGGTACAAAGAACAAAATGTTGTGTGCTATAAAATTTTCAAATACCATTCTCATTTAAGAATGTAAAATGGACTGAACGTTTAGCTGACCGTTTGTGAACCATTATGCAGGACGTTAATTCATGTTTGTTTATTTAATAAATGAACGGACTTAAACGCATTTTTTTGTTCGTTAAGTTAAATGAACTAACATGAACAGTGGTCCCGTGCATTCATTTATTTCGTTTATGTTGGTTAATCTTTATAAAAATATATTTATATACAATGACACTAATATGTAAAATCATAAGTTACATTAAATTTTTGGAATTTTTTTATCCTTTTTAAGTGTACCCGTTTTTTATTTTGTTTGTATGTTATTTTGGACATACAAAACGATGATCAAATGATGACCCTTTTTTTGTTAATTTGTTTATATCAATTTGTTTACGTCCGTTTAACATCTTAATATATAAACTTAAACGAACATAAACAAATAATTTTTTTAACAAATGAACATGAACACAAAACCCGTTCATTCACGGTTCCTGTTTGTTCGTCTGTTCAATTAAATTAAACGAACAAGCCTCATCTGATGTTCGTTATGTTCATTTAAAACCTTATAATTCTCATTTATGTAAATAAATAACTAATATGACGTTGCACAACATGAACACTAGTTATAACCATGAAGTAAACTGAAAAAAAAATATAACAAAGAACTGAAATTTTACCTTACGATTCCAAGACTTTGAGTATAAATATAATTCCGAGAACACCAATTCCATCAATCAGAACAACATAATCGGCATGACATCTTTATCTTTTTTCTAGGTTTGTGAAAAGAAAACAAATTTGTAGAAAGAGAGAGAATTCCCACATCTTCCATAGCATAAACTCAGTGTTTTGCTAGATCCAAACACTCAAAAAGTAAGTGGATATGCAGATCCGATATAAGAAGAGATTTGCTGAAAATGGTGGGTTTGTGAAACAAATTAAATAGGAAACATGGTGGATAGGTAAAGAAAAAAGTGTGTCGGTTGTAATTATTTTAGATTAAAACCTTATTCTTTAATTTTCTAATTTTTATTTTTATTTTTGTTATATTATCACACTTTGAAATTTGGGCTCTCTGACTATAAAGATGCCATAGTATTAGTCGATGGATGGTACTTTTTCTTGGATAAGTATAATTTATGGTTGTTATCAGGGGTGCTTAAAACCCCGATCAATCCAATCCAACCCAACGCGAAATAACTTAAATTGAAGTAACCCGATGTCTAATTAAGTTGTAAAATCTTTAAACTGTAGGTATTGGGTTGATATCGGGTACTTTTATTTGAACCCAACCCAACCCGATGAACCCGATCCTTTTATTTTGTGGATTTAATATGATTATTAAGTCTCTATTAATATGTAAATTAGACAATTATACTATTGCGTACCCTCTTCATTTACATATATTTTCAATCTATTATTCATCTCTATATAACTCCTTTGTATATATGTTTAATAAATGTAAACACACACACACACACACACACATATATATATATATATATGTGTGTGTGTGTGTGTGTGCAAACTTAAAAATTAACTAAATATGATATATTTAAGATTTAAGAAGTATGGATAAGTTGTACCAAATAGTTGATGATGACACGACCAACCTCAAGGCCAAGAAAGCGAAAGCATCGGGGTTGGAGACGTCTAAAACGATTGTTGTTGATTGGCATATTATCGTTTGGTTTAGACATTTTTATATGTAATATCGTAATATTTTTGAGGGACTTACATACTCTCATGAATTATCGGTCATTCGGTTGTATTTCAAAGAAATGTTTCCTTTATGTTTATATTTCTAAATTTGATTTCATCTCGTTTAAACACAACCCGACCAACCCGAACGGTTTGGGTTGGTTTGGGTTGTAAAATTTTCAAACCGCCTATATTGAGTTGAGTTGTTAAAAAACCTTCAACCCGATCAACCCAACCCGTGAGCACCCTAGTTGTTATAACCTATTGATTTTGCATGATTTAATCGAATAAACGGAATTATAAATTAGTTATATGAATTGATAACATATAATATAAATAAATTGAATTTTTATTTTATTTTATAAGACAATAGATGATCGAGTGTTTGTTAGTCAATATCGTTGATCAAGATCATCTCCAACAACTATACTAAAATTAAAAAAAAGGATGGATTTTAGTAAATTTTTTGTTCCAATAGCTATCGTATCTTAAATAAAATCTCTAAAACTTTTTAGAAGAGAGAAAAATAATATAATAATATTTTTTCATCAATAATTTTTTTAATTTAATGTGTAGCAGAGAAAAACAATTTATTATTAAATGTATTGATTTTTTTATTAATAAAATTAATGTTATGATTCCTAAAATAGAGTAGTTGTTGGAGATGACGGTAATTTTTCTTAGATATTTGGATTTTTTCTACTTTATTATAGGAAAATTATACCATACCTCTTAGAGATGTCCTAACGTTTTATTTTATGTGATATATTATTAATATATATATATATATATATATATATATATATGGGTGACATCAATTGAAAACCAAATTACAGCCATTGATCTTTATAATCAATGGTTAAGATTAATTTGAATTATATATGGTAGTAAATTAATTAATATATTAATAATAAATAAAAATAATAGATGAAAAGAATAAATATGTCTTTTGATTTTGTGTCTCAAATATGGCAAGAAAGTTTTATTTTATTTAGATTACTTGAAACCAAAATAAAATTTTTCACGCAAAATAAGAAAATATAAAATTAGATTATATTTTGGTTTCAAGTAAAAAAATTTTTACCACGCAAAACAAAAATAAAATTTCCCACACCCATGAATTTCCACATCGATAAGAAAATTTTTATTTTTCTTTTAAAATGTAAGAAAATATTTTTTTTAATTTCATTTTATTATAAAATTTCTCACGCAATCTAATATTGTGATGAAAAGAATGAATTTGTGGATTACAGATTTCATTGGATTACATTTTTGTGATGAAACATGATGAATTTGTGCCATTTTTGTTAACTTCACATTTTTGTTTCATTACCTGTTCAGTTGCATATCCGTATATGAAAGTAGATTCATCAGGTTCATCGTGTTAACATTATTGTTTCATAATGAAAATAGATTCATCAGGTTCATCGTGTTAGCATTATTGTTTCATAATGAAACATGATGAATTTGTGCAATTTTTGTTAACTTCCCATTTTTGTTTAATTACCTGTTAGCATTATTGTTTCATCGTGTTAGCATTATTGTTTCATAATGAAAATAGATTCATCAGGTTCATCATGTTAGCATTATTGTTTCATTATTACCATATATAAGCTAAATTAAAATTAAATAGTTTACCTAAATTAAATATCTCATTTTTAAATTAATCAATGATCATTATTACCATATATAAGGTAAATTAAAATTAAATAATTATTAATATAATAATAATAACAGTTACCATATATATTATGAAATAATGTAAAAGACAAAAATAATTTTTTCAATTAAAAATAAAAATAAAAACATGAAATTCACTGATTGGTTGATTTTGATTTCCAAAGTTTCCAATTGATCGCTCCCCTATATATATATATATATATATATATATATACATATATATACATATATATATATATATATATACATATTTTCTTTTATACATTCAATCATATATTTTAGTTGATTTTTTTTATACTTAAAAATAACAAAATACTTATAAATATAAATATCACTATTTTTATTTTCTGATAACTATATAATTATAAAAATAAAACATAAAAGTTGCGATTTAATATATAAACAAAACATAAAATAAGCTATATTACATTCGGTTATTCTAAAATAATGTTATTCGTAGTACAATTAACACGTAAAAGTCGCACGTACTACTGTATTCGATCTGAATACGGGGTAGTCCATCCAACAACACACATATAACTGTAGTAGAAAAAATGTGTTACAATAGTAGGAAATGGGTCCCACTGTCTTCCATACTTATAACATGTAATATCACATTATATTTTTAAGCAATCAAGACAACTATTTTAGGCATTGTCATCCAGTTGAAAACTGGTACACCTTGATCTGATCGAAATAAGTTTATAGTGTTGTAAACAATATTCCAATGTTGACCTTCAAAAGCGTTGATGTATTCTATCTTATGTGTATCTAACTTTTTCATCAAGTTAAACTGAATTGTAGGTCATGCATCTTCATGAACAATTAGAGAGACAACTATTGCTCGAAATCCACAATTTCCATCACCTCTCACATCATATACCTGCGTGATATAAGGTTTAAACATTTATGGAAGCAATGGTGACTAGGTTGGAGTAACCCTGGAAGACATCAGTTATAAAAATCTACAAATGCATATGGATTTTATTGCATTTAATGGAATTTGACTAACATAAAGAAAAATATATTTTACAAAAGGGAAATTAATTAAAGTAGCCATTTCAGAAAATCGGGTTTCTCTCCTAGCCGTTCTCTCCCTTAGTTTATTAAAATAGCCGCTACGTTCATGAAAGGAGTTCGTATATACGAATACCTCTTTAGAACTGATTAAACTTGACACGTCTTCGTAATATATGTTCGTATATACGAACATAATTTAAAAACTCATTAAAAAATCATAAGTTCGTGAAATGGTTCGTGGAAAATGCAAGGAGTTAAAAAATTTACGTTTTTGGCCCCTGTTCGTGAAATTCCAATATATTACGAACATGAAAGTTACATTTTTGGCCCCTGATCGTGATATCCCAATTACGAACACATTTTATTTAAAAAAAATAAGCAAGTTACAATTATGGCCCCTCGTCTTTGGAACATAATTCAAAGATATTTACGTTTTTTGCCCCAGTTCGTGGAATATGTTCGTGATATGCGAACATGTACAAATTTAAATAAATTACAATTTTGGCCCCCTTTCTCTTCATTTGTTGGTCTCAATTGCACTTCCAAAAAAAATATTACATTTCCACGCCTTGAACTTTGAATCTTTCACAATTTCATCAACTATTCGTAAAGACCAAGCTTTTTTACATGTATCTTCACAATTTTTTTTTTAAGATTTTGTATTTTTCACATGTTTTTTCCATAATTATTATGAATGTACGCTATTTTTTTCAACGACCCAGTACAATTATTGTACTATTGTCATGCAATTGGTTGGATGAGTTCATTTATAAAGATCAAAGAAAGACGAACGACGACGATACCCCTGTATACGATATCAGCTAGTCCTTGCTTTCTTCGTCCACAATTTTTTTCCCTCCTTCAATTCCATTGAAAATGACTTCCGGTCCCGAAAAAGTGAAACTATGACTTCATTACGGTGGTCAATGGGTTGAAGACAACAATAGGGTGTGGGATTATGTTCGTTCTGATGATTCCGTCGAGATTAAAGTATGAGTGTGAACAGAACATACACATCGGAGCATGATTGGTTATGTTGAGAAAAAATTCGGAATCGAGCGGTCTGCTGCTGTAACCAAAATAATGTACAAGAATGAAAGTTCACTGCTTGAGTTAACCGAAGACGAAGGTGTTCAAGGTTTCATGGAAATTGCAGCCGAGTCGAACAAACTGATTTCATTGATCGTGTTTGTTGATGATTCGATGTGTGGTGTAATAATCGGGTTCAAAATAATAAAGTTGATAGTTGGGGGAGAGATTGCTAAATATTAAAGTGAAATGGGGTAGTTTGCAAATTGATTGAAAAGGGGTTTTAACCCTAACACTCTCTCTTCCTAAATAATTTTTGTTGTTGGAGGCGGCTAAGAGAAACCTAAGGAGAATTAGGCGATTTCTAGAGAGGAAGGAAGATAAGCCATTTTCTTGATTCCAATCTGCATCTCTGCATTGAGTTAAGTTATATCCTTGATTCTAATCTTCTTGAGTAAGGGTTATGTTGGATTAGAAGTCTTGAAGGTTACCTTGAGTCTGTTTATGAAAAATCCCAGTCCAGAGTTCTTATTTTGAGTTTGGGGGCAATAGATGGAGATTAGTTGTTGTTCCTTTATTGTTAATCGGGGTTTTTCTGATTTATTGGTATAGTATTGAATCGTTGGTAGTCGAGAATTGATTATAGGAACGATCGCCTCCTAAAAGAAATCGATACATGCGTCTGTGAGCCAGGCCTCACACCGGGCGACCTCGCACTGGGCGGCCCCGGGCGACCTTGCATTGGGCGGCCCCGGATGATCTGATGTCAGGCCCTGGCCCAAATGCAATCTAGTCGAATCCTTAAGCTATGGGTTGGATAAATTACCTTTGGGTCTCCATATGGGTAGGTAAGTTGAGACTTATCAGTCTTGTCATTTTTGTGCAGTAAGCTTTATGTTCGATCTTAAGAGTAAGTGGGAGAACTATAGCGGTGGACAACAGGTGAGTTTTTCTAACTAAAGTCTTCCCTACTGTTTATGTCATTGTACGCATGTGAAGTTTATAAAATTAGCACTGGTATTTATGCTATTATGACGCATGCAAGATTTGTTAAACGTGAGTCATCTTACACTATTTATGTACGGTGGGCAAGACATGTTATGAAAGTTCATTTAAATGTTTACTTAACTTCATATTGGAGAGTCTTTCTAACTGAAAGAGGTAATAACTTGTGTTTTACGAAAAACACATGAAATGTTATGACACCGTATGTTTATCAGTTATACGAATTGCATGTTTTGATAAGTGTAAAAGTTGAGATAGTTGTATGCATACACTTGGGTGTGAGGGCGTAACGGCTAAGTCGAAGGGTGTGTTCCGCCAGTGCTCACGTCGGGGGTGTGTCCCGTTTATGCCATGGAGGGTATGTTCCAGTTAAGGCAACGTGAAACTGACACGTAGTCACGAGTGGTGTGACTTCAGTGTGCCGATTACGTGTGTAGCTTGCGAGTAAAAGTCTAAATGTTTTTAAAGAGAAAGATTGTTTTTAAATGTTATAAGTTGTTTTAAATGTTGATGCGAATGTTGTTTCTTGAGGGAACTCACTAGACCTCATGGTCTAACTCTCGCTTTTCAAAACTAAAAACCCTTTTCAGGAAAGTACCCAGCCGAGGGTTTTAGCAAAGGCAAGGAGAAAGTTTAAGCGAGGAGCGTGGCGTAGGAGAAGATTGTTGCTAGATCCCGGAATTAGTTATGTTCGTTTTAATCTTAGTTGTGTAATAGGTTGTTATTCCGAAATCCTTGGATTTATGTTATTTTGTCTTGGGGATGTTTTGGCGTTATTTTTATTAAAGTCGTTACGCTTTATTTTTCTGCGAAGTTCGGGTCGTTAGAATTGGTATCAGAGCCATAGTTTAAGGGATTTAGGTGACCGGATGGGCCTAAACTTAAACTGTGGAGTAGGGGACACAACTGAGATTTAGGAAGCATTTAAGAAAGACCTTGATCATCGAGAGGCGTGATAACGATAGTGAGTACTCTCATGTAAGGTAAATTCAGAATTGCATCTGGCTAATGCCATTATGAATTTACAGGTGCATGGGCATACTCGATTTCTATTGTTGAGTTATTTGATGAGTGTAGTTTTGGGTAGAGAGTCCTATCATTGAAATGCTAGAGTTGGTCTGACGTGTTGTGTGAATTAGCTTATGGTTGTAAGGTTAATACCGTTTGGGATGAATATCGTGCGGGATATAGATATTTAGTGGAAAAAAAGGGACCTCTTGGGTCCATAAGGAAGAGAATAATGATAGGAGATGAGCTTTTCGTTTCAAGGGAGTCTTCGGTTTGGTAGATTGTTATGTCGATTAGTGGGAAGTAGGAGAGTGTTAATCCAAGAATCGAAGGATAGAAATGAAGCTTTTAGAGTTGCAGTTAATTGAAGGATGGTTGAGGGACGATATCAGTGCTGACAGATAAAGTGTAGCGAGGATCAGACGAAATTGAGTTATGGTTGGTAAGTTTGTCTGAGGTTAAAGTGAGGACGAACGATTTACGAATTTTTAGTGTTGGGAACTGAAGATTTGATTAAGTATGATTAATGCTTCCAGTACAACATGGTTACTACTGCTGAGATAAGTTACTACTGCTGAGCCAGATTAATACTGCTGAGCATAGTTAGTGCTGCTGGTGAAGATTAATACTGCTAAGAGTATTAATGCTGCTGCGACTTAATACTGCTTATGTGATAATCAAGATACGTGCAGATCAAGGTTTGAAGATAATCATGGAAGGTTTGAAGATAATTATAGAAGAATATACTGAAGATCTTTTAAGTTTTGTAATTATCTGTTATTTTCAGTATATGTATAGATGTTTTCAGAATAGTTTTGATATACGAGTATTCTGAGTTTTTGTTTAGAGAGAGAATTAACCTCAAGATTTACAATCCTAGTTCTAGAGAATTAGAATTCGTCTTGGTGAGTCTGTTCATCAAGATTGAGGTTTTGTGTGAAAGCTTGTAACTTTAATCATTCAATAAAGTTTACAAGTTGTGATTTATATTTTACTGTTACATTGATAGTTTGAATATTAAAGTGTTTTTCCGCAACTTCTTTAATATTGTTTCTGAGTTTTATTATTCTTGTTAAGAATCAGATCCTGACAAGTGGTATCAGAGCTTAGTATTCTCAGAAACCTTCATTCATCATGGACAACACAGTTGAATCAACCAATACTCTTGTTTCAAAAGTTCCCATGCTCAAACCTAATGAGTTTGACATGTGGAAAATTAGGATCAAGCAGTACATCCTCCTTACAGAATTTTCTATGTGGGACATTGTTGAGAATGATCCCTCTGCTGAAGGTAAAATTGGACAAGATGGAAGAAGACCACCTCCAAAAACTGATGCTGAGAAGAAAGTGAGACAATTGGAGATGAAAGCCTTAAGCACCCTGCTTTTGGCCATCCCTAATGAGTATCAACATCAATTTCATCACTGCACTGATGCTCAAATTCTATGGAATGCTTTAGAGAAGAGATTTGCTGGCACCAAGAGCACTAAGAAGAATCAAAGGGATATTCTCAAGCAGCAATATGAGAATTTTACATCTTCAAAGAATGAGTCTATGACTCAAACTTTTGATAGATTCAATAAGTTAATTGGTGAGTTGGCTACTGTTGGAGTTCAGATGGAACAAGATGATGTCAATCGAAAGTTCCTCAGATCTCTTGGAGATGAGAGGACCATGTACACTGTCTCATTTAGACAGAATGACATGCTGGAAGAAAAGGAACTGGATGATCTGTACAATGATCTGAGAGTGTTTGAATCTGAAGTGGAAGCAAAGAAGAAGCCTACTGGATATGTTCATAATGCTGCACTCCTATCAGCATCAACTGATTCTACTGCTAACCCTGAATCAGTTAATGCTGCCAGTGGAGTAAATCAAGAAAAAGGCAATGAATCTGTTTTTGAAGCCTTTCTTTCCAGCCATGGTAACTCTTCTTTAATCAATGATGACTTGGAACAGCTTCATCCTGATGATCTTGAAGAGATGGATATTAAATGGCAGATGACCATGCTTTCTATGAGGGTGAAGAAGTTCATCAAGAACTGGGAGGAACAACTTTTCTCAAAGAAGAGAAGATGGAGCAGGCTTTGATAAGTCAAAGGTGGAGTGCTACAAGTGTCATATGAAGTGACACTTTGCCAGGGAATGCAGAAGTGGAATTTCTCAAAACAACCACCAACAAGCTCAGACTGGAAGCTTCAACCAGAACAGAAACTCTGCTCAAGCTCTTGTTTCTCAACAACGAATGGGGTTTGACTGGAGTGATCAAGCAGAAGAGGCCATTCAAAATCAAGCTCTCATGCCAGAGGTATCTGATCTCCTAACTGAGGTACTTTCTAATCTCTGTACTCAAACTTGCATAGACACTGTTAAAAGGTACAGGGATCACTACCAGAGTATGAGTGATGACCTTAAGAGGTTAGAAAAGGATATAAAAGACTATGTGAAAATTGTTGAGAGGTTTGAGGAACAAATTAAAGGTTTCCAAGCCAATGAACTTCAACACACGTATGATACAAATTACTGGAAGTGGGAGAAAAATGGTTTAGAAATCCAACTGACAAAGTTTAGAGAGGAGAATGAAAAGTTGAGAGGAGAGCTAGCCAAGGTTAAGCTGGATGTTCAAAAGTTTTCATATGCTTCTAAATCCATGGATTCAATTCTGAAGGTTCAAATCCATGATAAGATTAAACCAGGAATTAGGTACAATACCACACCACCACCATACAACAACAACTACATCCCTCCTAAATCAGATTTGCTAGAGACCAAGGATAGAAAGGACTTGCATGAGGGAGCCACTAAGATAGATCCTTTAGATGAAGTAGTTGTTGAGGACAAGACTGAGAAAGAAGCTGGTAAGAGTAAGGATAACACTGTGAGTGGTGAGATTCCTTTAGAAAATAACATTCTTACCAATGAGGGTGGTGGAAGGGATTAGGTCAAATCTGATGGTGTAAAGAAGACTGAGGGAAAGTCTAAAAAGGTCCATTACAAGCAGACTACAATTGTGAATGCTGTTCCTTGCAAACAGTGTGTAGGTAATAAATATGAGCCCCTAAAACATGATAAAAGGAGGGGAAATCAAAGAAATTGGAATAATCAGTGGGCTCAGAAACAAGGAGTTGATCTGAGTAGAATCATCAGACCAAAACCTTGTTTCATATGTGGCAAATTGAACCATCTTGCCAAGCACTGTTATTTTAATCCTATGAACCAAAGGATAAATTTTCAAAGATCTGTGCAAAAACCCTTTGGTTATAGGAAGAATGAAAGGAACCATGTGGATAAGAAACATGTTAAATCTAAAAGCCACATGAAGAAAAAGACTGTAAACGAAAGTGTCAAGATGTGGGTTCCCAAAAGCACTAAAACTGTTAGTACTTCTACCACAAATAGTGCTGCTGACAAAGATAGTGCTGCCAGAAGCAATACTACTGCTATCAATGTTATTGCTGCTGATAGTATTAGTACTTCTAAAACTAACATTGTTATTACTTCATCAAATATTAATACTGCTAACTCTGTTAGTGCTTCTAACAAGGTTAGTACTGCTAAACCTGTTAGTGCTGCTAACTCTGTTAGTACTTCTAAAATTAGTACTGCTTCTAGTGCTTGTGCTTCTAGACCAATCATCTTGACAAAGTACTCCAGTAAAGAGTGTTCTAATTTTAAAAATCTCATCAAAAAGGAGTGCAAGTACTTTGATGAGAAAGGGAGGCCCAAGACCACTTTGGCTTGGGTTCCCAGTTAATACTAATTGATTTATCTTATGTGCAGGGCAACCAGCAGCTCAAGGGAAAGAGCATTTGGCATGTTGATAGTGGTTGCTCTAGGCACATGACAAGGAACATGGCTTGCCTCAAGAATTTCAAGAAAATTGATGGAGGGCATGTTGCCTTTGGTAATACTCCAGATGGAGGTAAGATTAGTGGTAAGGGTGATGTAACAAAAGGTAAGATGACCTTTGAAGAGGTTTACTTTGTTGAGCAGTTAAGATACAACTTGTTAAGTATATCACAGGTTTGTGACGAAAAGCATAGCATATTATTCACTGATTCAGAATGCATTATCCTTGCTCCTGGATTCAAGGTAGTTGATGAAAAGATGATACTACTAAGAACTCCTAGAAAGGATAATGTCTATTGTTTGGATATGGAAAATGTTTCAAATGATTCATCCCTAAACTGTCTTGTTTTAAAAGCCTCTTTGGATGAATCATCATTTTGGCACAGAAGGATGTGTCACATGAACTTTAAAACAATGAATAAACTTGTTAAAAACAACCTTGTAAGAGGTCTGCCTTCAAAAGTATTTTCATGTGATGATCATTGTGTTGCTTGTCTCAAAGGCAAACAACACAAAACTTCTCATAAGTCCAAAGAGTTGAACACAATTTCTTCTTCTCTTCAGTTGTTGCATATGGATCTGTTTGGTCCTACAAATGTCTTGAGTATAGGTAAGAAATCATACTGCTTAGTTATTGTTGGTGATTACTCTAGATTTATTTGGGTATATTTTCTAAGGACTAAGGATGAGACAAGTGGACTGATCAAATCCTTTATTCTAAGAATTGAAAACCAAACAAATCATAAGGTAAAAGTCATTAGGTCAGATAATGGTACTGAATTTAAAAATCTTGATCTAAACACCTTTTGTGAGGAAAAAGGAATTGAGAGGCAATACAATGCTCCTAGGACTCCACAACAAAATGGTGTTGCTGAGAGAAGGAATAGGACACTGATTGAAGCTGCTAGATCTCTGTTAGCTGATTCAAAACTTCCAATTACTTTCTGGGCTGAAGCAGTTAATACTACTTGCTATGTCCAAAACAGAGTTCTAGTAGTCAAGCCTAAAAACAAGACACCATATGAGCTTTTTAATAAAATAAAACCATTTATTGGATTTTTTAAACCTTTTGGTTGTCCTTGTACCATTCTCAATACCAAAACTCACTTAGGAAAGTTTGATAGCAAAGCAGATGATGGTTTTCTTGTTGGTTACTCATCTCAGAGTAAGGTCTACAGAGTGTTTAATTATTCTTCTAGAATAATTAAGGAAAGTGACAATGTCAAATGCAATGAGAACTCACCAAATCCTATTGGTTCAGGTCCTCAGTGGTTATTTGACATTGATTCACCAACTAACTCTTTGGGTTTCAGTAGTGATGATTATGCATGATCAGGAAGTAGAGGATCAGGGGATGAACAAGTACAAGATATTATTCCTCAGTCTGTGATCTTTTCCATACCTACAATAGACCCTGTTGAAATCTGTGAAAAGGAGACTGTTACTGAACCAATACAGAGTGAAGAAGAAAGAAGAGATGAGGAGAATTTAGAGCATGAAGAGCCAGAAGTAGCTGATGAGATCCCCTCAGCTGACTTAAATGACTCCAACTTAGATGTGGGAATTAATGAAGAACCTAGTCTTCAGACAAGAACTCAGAAGAATCATCCTCCTGAACTGGTAATAGGAGACATCTCTTCTCCTATGATGACTAGGAATCAAAGCAGACTTCAAGATTTGCAGGATCAACAACATACAATACTCTCTTGCTTTCTATCTCAGATTGAGCCTAAGAAGGCTTATGATGCAATGAAAAATTCAAGTTGGATAGAAGCCATGCAAGAAGAGTTGCTACAATTTAAATTGCAAGATGTTTGGGACTTGGTGGACCTTCGAAAAGGTCATAGAGCAATTGGCACCAAGTGGATTTTCAGAAATAAAAAGGATGAAAGAGGAATAGTAATCAGGAACAAAGCAAGGACACAAGGGTACACTCAGGAAGAAGGCATAGACTATGAGGAAGTTTTTGCTCCAGTTACCCGGGTGGAGGCAATTAGGCTTTTTCTAGCCTATGCCTCATTTATGAAGTTCAAGGTATACCAGATGGATGTGAAGAGTGCCTTTCTATATGGAACAATTGATGAGGAAGTATATGTCTGTCAGCCCCCTGGATTTGAGAATCCATCATATCCTGACAGAGTATACAAACTTAAGAAAGCACTCTATGGTTTACATCAAGCCCCAAGAGCATGGTATGATACTCTGTCTACCTATCTCTTGAAAAATGGGTTTGAAAGGGGAATCATTGATAAGACCCTTTTCATTAAAAGAAGTAAGAAGGACACCCTACTTGTTCAGATCTATGTGGATGACATCATACTTGGATCCATAAAAGATCAGATGTGTAGAGACTTTGAAGAGTTGATGCACAAGAGCTTCAATATAAGTTCAATGGGTGAACTCACCTTCTTCCTTGGGCTTCAAGTGAAACAGTAGAAAGATGGGATTTTCATAAGTCAATCAAAGTATGTGAAAGACATCCTAGATAAGTATGGTTTATCAGACTCAAAGCCAGCAAGTACACCAATGGAAACACATAAACAGATCACTGCTGATTTTAAGGGGGAGGATGTTGATGTCCATCTTTATAGATCAATGATTGGATCTCTCATGTATCTCACAGCCTCATGACCAGATATCATGTTTCTAATGTGTGTGTGTGCCAGATTCCAAGTCAAGCCAAAGCAGTCACATCTTCAAGCTATTAAAAGGATTTTCAGATACTTAAGAGGGCAACCTAGATTAGGTCTTTGGTATCCTTATGAATCTACTTTTGACTTGATTGCATATTCAGACAGTGACTTGGGTGGTGCTAATATGGATAGAAAGTCTACTTCAGGGGGATGTCAGCTTTTGGGGTGCAAGACTAGTATCTTGGTAGTGTAAGAAGCAAACCACAGTGTCCTTATCCACAACAGAAGCTGAGTACATTGCTGCTGCAAGTTGCTGTTCTCAGGTTCTATGGATTCAGAATTAAATGCTGGACTATGGGGTAACCTTTCTTCACACTCCAATCTTTATTGACAATAGTAGTGCTATCAGCATTGTTAACAATCCAGTCAAGCACTCCAAAACAAAGCACATTGAAATCAGGTATCACTTTATTAGAGACTGCAATGAAAAGAAGCTTATTCAAGTTGCTAAAGTTCATACTGATAATCAGTTTGCTGATCTATTCACTAAAGCTTTTGATGTGGGTAGATTCACTTTCTTGGTCACAAGTGTGGGTATGATCAACTATGAATGAGCTCATGTTTAATACGTGATTGTATACCTGTTATTTGTTTATTTTGTTTGGTGCTACTAATCATCTTTCTCAGGAAGTTTATTGCCTTGATCAGACTAACACAAGCTTAAAAAGTGTAAGTATTGTTAATACTGCCAGTGCAGTTTTAATACTGCTAGTTAGTTAATACTGCTTTCAGTTAATACTGCTCTCAGTTAATATTGCTCTAAAATGGTAACGGGTATTTGGACATTCAAGGATATTGGGAAGCATTGGTGCCGGAGGTTGTGGCACAAGAGAGGACCCCATATGGTTAGTCGGATGTAAGGAGTCTGGGGTAAATTATAGTGACAGTAAGAAGTTGACCTTGTTAGAGTAAATAGCCTTCAATGTCATTGAGTCACATGCATTGTGTTTCAAACAAATTGCTGGAGCCTGTCATATCATTCGTATCAGATATTTTGGCGTGTGTGTGCCTTACGAAGTATTTGTTTTGAAAACGTATAGACGAGGGCAAATGTGTGTGTCTAGATTGAAAAGACAAGTTTATTGTGTTGGGTGATAAATCTCGATTTTCAGTTGTGGGAGAAATTATTTTATATCTCTTTAGAAATAAGTTAATGTTTATTGTAAAAATCAAAACAACATTTGATCGCATGATTTTATAAGTGAGTTTGGTACAGACATGTGTTGTCTTATCAATGAGGGTGAGAGTCGTCTGACACGCTCAGTGTAAGAAATTTTGTAGTATTTTATAAATCGTGTGGGTAAAGTTCATCGAAAATAATTTCAATTATGCCAATACCGATATTGGGGTGTGGTGAAGAGTAATTTGTCGTGGAGTTGAGGTTGAACGATTCTTGAAATCGTTGTGCATGGCTAAGTCGGTGTTGTGTCGTGTACACTCAAGTTTGTTTCATAATGTAGTATTTTCTAAATTTCCAAACGTGTCAAGAATTTAAATTTTTGGTGTGTCATGCATGAAGGCTATGAACTCTCTAGGTCGTGGGGAAATGTTGCAATTAAGAATGATGAAAGTTTTGAGAGCGGAAGTGTGACGCTCAATCTGAGGGTAGTCAATTTTTGGCTTTGCTGTTCCTGTTAAGGAAAGGTGATTAACAGCGGGGGTGGTTAGTAGAGGCCTTGATCTTTGATGTTAGGGATGTTTATAATATAATAGATTTACCGCTTGTTCGGTGATTTGAAATGGGGATGGCGGCAGATGTTTGTGCCCAGGGTGGGATTCGAAGTCGTTATGTTTCTCTAATGTTAGTAAGTTGATGCATGGAAGAGGTAGGTTCCAATGGGAATCCTTGTTGGTCGGAGACAGGGTTGAGGTATCACCCTGTCAATTGATGATGATGAAGCTAACGATCATTTCCGTGGTTAGTGACGGGACGCTAAAAATGAAGAAGTAGCTAGGGATAGTTTCGTTGAGTTTTCACGATGAAGCAAAGAGTTATTCGGAAAAGGTGTGTACCTGGCGTGATGTTGGACCATCTTGTGTAAGTATTACGAAAATGGAGGACTGCTACTTCAGTCAGGTGTTTTTTTCGATGAGGTTTAGATGGTCTATACAGGATTAAAGATTTTATAGTGCAACTGGAGGGGTTGCGCTTCGAGCATTTAGGTCTACGGGGTAGTACGCCTAATATTTCGGGTGCCAGAATTTGTTTCTAGCAGGTAGCGATAAGCCGACATTGAGCGATATCTTGGTGAGTGGTTCATAATATCATGATCTTGCTATTTATTAAGAACCGAGAAAGACAAGGTCGTGAAATGCCGTGGACTCAAATTTTAGTGTTATGATGAGGGCGGTATCTATTTGTGCACAAAGTAGTTATGAAGATTTTGGTTGTTCTATGATGAGGTGGTAGGGTGACGGTTGTATCTTCAAGCTGGTGATTTTAATGTCATATCTAGACGTGCAAGTCATTAAAGTGGTAAAGAGATTCCTTGGGTATATTAGAAGGCTGGTGTTATTGATATAGGATTAACGTCCTCGTTCGGAGATTTATGGGGAATGATTTGTAAGTGGCAAGTATGTTGATGGGATGTGTGGATGTTGGTTGGTATCGGGACATTACTAAGCTGAGGATACTTTTTGAATGATAGTTGGCGGCTATCTAAGAGAGAGACCAGGCGTTCTGGGTTGCGGCGAGTTAGGGGCAGTTTTATCTTATACCCCTAGAATGTTTTTGGAAGTGTAGAATTGCTTAGTTCAGTTGTTGTGTCGTAGATAGGAGATTCGTGAGTATGCCAAAGTATTCTTTGGGGTGAAGGGATTCTAGCAGATTGGGTAATCCTGTTAGAGAGCTATAATTGTGCAGTGCTTTCGAGTAGTGGGTAATGTTTTGGAAGAGTTGGGTTGACTATCTCGCGTAAGAATTATGGATAATCGGTTGATCAAGTAAAGTAATGTAAATGTGTTTCGACACATTTAGGAATCATCGAGGAATCGAGTAAGCAATGTTGGGTGAGCAGTGTTTCATGCAACGAGAAGAGAGTGAAGATATTATGTTGGAAATGTGAGTAATCTGAGAGTATGAAGTTGGAAAGGGGTACAAAATGTGGATTTATGTTTTTAGATTCTGCTGTTAGTAAGTTTATGAATCCCTAGCATGGGTGTGAGAAAGATATTTTGGCCTTCGGTGCGGTGTGAGTGTTGAATAATCTAAATCGTGCAGCTGGGCAAAAGTTCACACCACTAATCAGTGAGTCGGCTGTTAGAAGTATGTTTGAAGTCTTCGAGGAGGAAGGTAGTGGTGGTTGGATATAGTGCTCAGAGTGAAGGACCATAGTGTCAGTTTTAGTAATGCGTGGAAAGGATTCCAAGTGAGTTAGTTGTCCAATGTTAAACTATTTGGAATAGTTTCAATGAGCATGGTCACTCCGTGTTGAGCGAGCGAAGATTGGTTTTATTGCACATATGGTTGGATGATTGTGGATGCAATGAGAATTGGAGGTATGCGTCACATTATTTGGCTAGTTGGAACTGATGGATTACGAGGGTTTTGAATTTTGGAAGTTTTTTCCAATATGTAAGAAGTTGGAGTGATGACGTTGGGGCGATGTATATTTAGTGTGTAAGATTTGGATAATGTCGAGGAGTTAAGATCATTGTGGTTCGAAAAAAAAGGTGCTTCTGCGTTAGACGTATGCCGTACTAAGAAAGGTTGCTTTGCAATGGCAGGTTGCAGGATGAGGAAACTCGTGACTGTGAGTTGTTGGTGATGTCTAAGGTTGACGATGTGTTATGTTGGCGAATTGGGTGGTTATTTAGTCAGTGATGCATGTTGTCGTGGTATTGACTCCAGTTAAATTCTTTTATTTAAGGAAGTTGTGGGTAATCGAGGGGTAAATCTGATGGTTACGTACAACTATATATTCATCAGAATGGCTTGGACAATTGAATGGAACTAAGTTGGTTAGATTGAGAAATATAAGGCATAAGTCCTAAGTGGGGACAAGGTAAAGTTACCAACCTCGCCTTGGGAGGGGTGTAATTCATTTCGGGAAAAAGGGAGAAGTTAAGACCTTTGTGCCCTAATCGAGCGGATGGGAGAGGTAGCTTACAAGCTCGAACAACCCGAAGACCTTAGAGGAATTCGTCCTACTTTTCATGTGTCAAAAAAAATAGTGAAGAAGTGTTTAGCAGAATCAGATGTGGTGGTACCATTGGATGGCATTCGGGTGGATGAGAAGTTGAGTTACGTGAAGGAACCGGTGGCGATCTTGGATCATAAAGAGAATAAATTAAGAATTAAAGAATCCGATTAGTGAAGGTGCAGTGGAAGTCCACCAAGGGAAAAAGGCAACGTGGGAGTTGGAGGCGGATACGAGGTCCCAAAATCCTAGTTGTTCAGTGATGGAATTCCGGGGACGAAATTCTTTTGAGGTTATAATAACCGGGTTCAAAATAATAAAGTTGATAGTTGGGGGAGAGGTTGCTAAAGATTAAAGTGAAAAGGGGTAGTTTGCAAATTGATTGAAAAAGGGTTTTAACCCTAACACTCTCTCTTCCTAAATCATTTTTGTTGTTGGAGGCGGCTAAGAGGAACCTAAGGAGAATTAGGCGATTTCTGGAGAGGAAGGAAGAGGACCCATTTTCTTGATTCTAATCTGCATCTCTGCATTGAGGTAAGTTCTACCCTTGTTTCTAATCTTCTTGAGTAAGGGTTATGTTGGATTAGAAGTCTTGAAGGTTACCTTGAGTCTGTTTATAAAAATCCCAGTCCAGAGTTCTTATTTTGAGTTTGGGGCAATAGATGGAGATTAGTTGTTGTTCCTTTATTGTTAATCTGGGTTTTTCTGATTTATTGGGATAGTATTGAATCGTTGGTAGTCGAGAATTGATTATAGGAACGATCGCCTCCTAAAAGAAATCGATACTTGCGTCTGTGAGCCATGCCTCGCATCGGGCGACCCTGGGCGGCCTCGCACCGGGCGAACCCAGTCGGCCCAACCCCGGGTGATCTGATGTCAGGCTCTGGCTCAAATGCAATCTAGTCGAATCCTTAAGTTGTGGGTTGGATAAATTACCTTTAGGTCTCCATATGGGTAGGTAAGTTGAGACTTATCTGTCTTGTCATTTTTATGCAGTAAGCTTTGTGTCCGATTTTAAGAGTAAGTGGGAGAACTATAGCGGTGGGCAGCAGGTGAGTTTTTCTAACTAAAGTCTTCCCTATTGTTTATGTCATTGTACTCATGTGAAGTTTATAAATTTACCACTGGTATTTATGCTATTATGACGCATGCAAGATTTGTTAAACGTAAGTCATCTTACACTATTTATGTACGGTGGGCAAGACATGTTATGAAAGTTCATTTAAATGTTTACTTAACTTCATATTGGAGAGTCTTTCTAACTGAAAGGGGTAATAACTTGTGTTTTACGAAAAACGCATGAAATGTTATGAGACCGTATGTTTATCAGTTATACGAATTGCATGTTTTGATAAGTGTAAAAGTTGAGATAGTTGTATGCATACACTTGGGTGTGAGGGCGTAACGGCCAAGTCGGAGGGTGTGTTCCGCCAGTGCTCACGTCGGGGGGGTGTGTCCCGTTTATGCCATGGAGGGTGTGTTCCATTTAAGGCAACGTGAAACTGACACGTGGTCACGAGTGCTGTGACTTCAGTGTGCCGCATACGTGTGTAGCTTAAGAGTAAAAGTCTAAATGTTTTTAAAGAGAAAGATTGTTTTTAAATGTTATAAGTTGTTTTAAATGTTGATGCGAATGTTGTTTCTTGAGGGAACTCACTAGACCTCATGGTCTAACCCTCGCTTTTCAAAATTAAAGGCTTGCAGATTGGCTTCTAGACGTTTTTGTTGGGAGATTTCGTGTGCCGAAAAACAGAGAGATAACATCTTGCTGCAGCTTGATGCCGTCTCAAGATTTATGGAATATTCCTAGAATATTCCTCCAATCTTGCATTAGCTGGTGGAAATCTTGGAAGATATTTGCTATGTGATCCTTTTCTTTTATCCTTTGTGCAATAGCTTTATCTTCTCTTTTGTTGGCTATAAAAAATCTTGATCACTTGTTGTAAATCACACATTATCTTCCATCACCTCTAAAAATCTTCTCTAAGTGTACTTTTATTCTTCATTGGGAGAACATTGGAAGACTAGTTTAATTTTATATAATGCATTTAACTTTCAGTATTTCTTATCTGCTTTATTACGCCTCTTTTAATTATTGCACTTTAATTTTACGTCTTTATTTTATCGCATTTTAATTGTTCGCCTTATTACGTCATCATTATTTATAATTTTTGTAACCTTTAATCTACCATCGTTCTTTCCATTTAATCTTCATAATTTACAGTAGTTTTTATTTTTAGTCGTATTCTCTTCTGTTTAAAAATGCAAGGATCCCAAGCGATGATAGACTAACAACCTTAGTTTGGGTGTGAGGTGAAGTTAAGATTAAAACCAATTTTTGATGGTAGAAATTATTAGTTAATAATTATTTCCAATCATTCATTCAATGTTATTTTTATAAAATTTATTTTCTAACAAATTGATCGTTGTTGAAAATGATTAAAGTGTGATGGACTTAGAGATAAGCCGTCGTGACATATCAACTTGAATGATATGGAGATATACTCGAGAGAGTTATTTAGATACGAGAAAACTTGTTTTCATTCCATATACCTTATACAAGGAACAAATCGTGTCATTGCCTAGACTTTTTCAATTTTGGAAACATTAGAATCAAGTCTATGGATGCGAGCCTTTCTCAATCTCGAAAGAGTGCCTTAGAAAAGTTAATGGTTGGATATATTAATTATGACGTTTCACTTGATTTAATTGTCAAAAATCTTAACGGATCTCTACACCCTTGCTCCTTTTTAAAGAAATTAATTTCTGTTAAATTAGTTGTTAAAAACCACCCAACAATATTTCTTCAAAGTCACCATCTGAAATCATTTCTTTTATTAGACTTTTATTAAGCTTTTACACATTTCCCTGTGGATCGATAGTCGGTATTTTACCGTTTTATTACTTATAAAAGACAACAACGGATTGATAAGTGTATACTTGCACTATTCACCGTTAGATAACAGTCTGAGAGATTAAGTTCATATAAATCTCGTAACAATAACTCACAACGTGAACGCTTCTCAAGAGAAGGGTACCAAAGACAATTGTAACACTTAGTGTTAGAATTGCCTGTATTGAATTTCCATTTATGTGTACTGTCTAAAACATCAATGTTTACAAAACTTATATTTTGTAACATTTCAATATCTGTATCAGAAATACCTAAATTAACAAGAGAACTATGGTAACCATATTTCTGTTGTATAGGTGTTTGTGATGGAGCAAGTTGTTCAACAAAAGAATAATCACTTTGTTGTTGGATATCTTGCAAGTCTTCTACACTAATGATAGAATAGATATCTGAGTTAGTTGAGACATCAAAAGTTATGTCAACTAAGTCTTCATTTGTGCAATTGACCAAATCAACTCTTTGATTGAAAAGAGTCTTCTTTCAAGGGCATTTACTAGATAGATGTCCTAATTTTTTTTGAATAACCCCGTATTTTATTGGTATCAAAGCCTTATAGTTAATTCTTATAGAATTAAAATCAGTGTATGAATATTATAGATTTTCTAAATTTAGAAATATCTCAAGCAAGTAGAACTGTTATCTCTTCTGATGAGCATCGTTTTAAATGTTCTTTTTATAAAGAAACAAATAAACATCTCTTTCACAGTGAAAGCAGTCAACTAAATAGTATTGTAGATTTAATCATAAGTCTTGGTAAAATTCTTGAATATAATCAGAATAAGAATACCAGTCTTTGGAAATCTATTCATGATTTTATGCTCAAGAAAAACAAAGCTATTCATGATTTGGAAAACAAATTAGAATACCTTAAAACAACTTTTTCTTTGTTTGAAGAAAAACTTGGAAGTTTTGAAAGAAAAATTGATGTATTGAATTAAACCAAAAAACTTGGAAATCAAATAACATTTTATCAAAAGAAGATAAGAAGAAGGCAGTTGATTTTCAGATACAAGGTTTATTAAAAGAAATTCAAAGTCAAGTTTCTAGAAATACAAACATTTTCAAGAATCATTTTGAAGAAATTAAACTTTATTTAATCCAGCTTAAAAACCGACTCTTAGTTAAATGAACTTTAATTTTGAAGGAAAGATCCTTGAAGAAGCTTATGATTTTTGTAATCAAAATTTGCCAAAATATTCAGGATACAGTGACACAAAACATCTTCGTCCTTGTAACATCCTAAAATTCAGAGTAAATTAAAACTTCATAAATAAGGCAATATGACATCTACATTGCTATAAACTTCTCAAAAAGGTGTAGCAGTCCTTAAGACTTTACAAAAACCTGTACGGATTTAGAATTCATCAACAGACTAATCTAAACATAACTATCTAGATTACATCAGTTGACAATCCAAAATTCATCAAAAGAATGGGACTTAACAATGCCCAACTATCAACACTTTAGTCATCTCAAAATGCCCCGAGACCCAACTCGTCTCTCAAAACCCAGTGCGTCCCACCGCTAAGGGAAACCTGTTATACATATCATTTGAGAAAAAGTGTCAGACTTAAAGCCTGGTGAGAACATACATTTTATAAAGCTCAAGAGATATAAACATTTGCATCAAAAGATAATATTTCCAAATAGGTTAACTTTTACAATTTAAACCTTTGCCACAATCGGGCTTTTCTGTTATAAACATATTATCAAATGACCAATGACAAAACATTTTACCAAGGATTGTGGCGAAACACTAAGTAATGCCAAAATCCGAGTTATGAGCTAAACAATTGGAATCCGAGGATACGAACACATAAGTCCGTGCTACAACGTGAGATCTAGCCCCAAGCAAAACCAATGTATACTCCTTCACTAGGATCACTATGAACCATGGCTAGTATCCGGCCTCACATAACCGTACCAAGTTGCCCCCGAGGATCATATGCATCCATAGCTACAAAATGGGGAATATGACATCCCAACAATACAGTCGACTCAAAACCTAGGGATCCACTAGTAATGATACAGACTCGTCACAACAACATATGTGACCAACCATAAATAAACATATGGTATAAACACATTTTATAAACAAAATGTCATTTCCAGTTCAACTTCTGGTAAGAATGAAAATAATTAAAATGAGTTCTTAAACATTCTTTTCACATTTCCACATAATGTGCAAGTAAAACATCATTTTACTTCAATAAGGCGGAACCCGTCATTTTGGTCAAAACTGATCGAGAACCCCGAAAATTACCAAAAACTTCATTTATATCAAAATGTAGAGAACATGAAATCATACCGTAGAAATACTTCGGATTTCGTAAATAAGAGTTTTGACATGTATAAAGTTTGTAAAATGGTAGTAGGAACTCACCAGTAGGTTTTTAGAATAAAACCCGGAAAACCAGATAACGATCACGACGTAGAGGTGAAGCTTAAAACACCGACCCCTTGCTAGAAACACCGAAAACTAGCAACCAAACGAGACTTGAAGATCGAAAGAAGAAAAAGAGAGAAAAGGAAGAGAGAGAGAACTGAGATTTGAGATATATGAAAATATCTCTCAAATCTAGATTTTTAAGAAGTCCTCAAAAAGTGGCCTGACAGTCGTGCGCCCTCAAAGAAGGAAATGCGCACGACCCATGCGCAAGCACTATGCCTCGACCCTGGATCATACGCACGACCCGTGCGTTTTCTCTGAAGGAATGCGCACGACCCGTGCGTCCTGTATACAGCCACAGAAATCTCCTTTTTCCTCTAAACATCTTCGCAAAACGGCCAAACGAAATTCGGGGTGTTACAATCCTCCCCAACTTGGGAATGATTTCTTCCCCGAAATCCCAACTACTCGAAAAGATGAGGATATCTTCGCTTCATATCCTCCTCAACTTCCCACGTCACATTTGCTCCCCGGTGATGCTTCCATTGCACCTTGACCAAAGTGACCTCTTTGTGACGCAACTTCTTAGACTTTCTCTCTAAGATGGCGTCGGGTTCTTCCATACAACGGTTACCTTTGTCTACCCTTAACTCTGAAAGGGGAATAACGCTGTCTTCTACCGCCAAACATTTCCGGAGGTAGCAAACATGAAACGTGTTGTGTATTCTGCTCAACTCCGGTGGCAGTTCCAACTGGTAGGCTTGCAAACCCACCCGCTTAAGCACTTTGAAAGGTCCGAGGAAACGGGGACTCAGCTTCCCACGTTTTCCGAACCGAATAATGCCCTTCCACGGCGACACCTTAAGCATAACGCGGTCGCCTACTTGGAATTCCATCGGTCGCCTCTTCTGATCGACATAGCTTTTCTGACGATCTTGAGTCGCTTTCATTCTTTCACGAATGCACTTGACCTTATCGGCAATCTCTTGTACGATTTCAGGTCCGGCGAACTGCTTTTCTCCCGCTTCAAACCAGCACACGAGAGTCCGACACTTTCGCCCATACAATGCCTCAAATGGTGCCATTCCAATACTCGAGTGGTAGCTATTGTTGTAAGCAAACTCCACCAAAGGCAGGTGAGAGTCCCAACTACCCACAAAATCGATGACACAAGACCTCAACATGTCTTCCAAAGTTTGGATCGTTCGCTCGCTCTGCCCGTCGGTTTGCGGATGGTAAGCCGTACTCAACTTCACTCGTGTACCAAGTTCTTTCTGAAACCCATCCCAGAAGTTCGAAGTGAACCGACTGTCGCGATCCGACACGATCGATAATGGTATGCCTTGCCTCGAGACCACCTCACCGATATAAAGCTTTGCTAACTTATCCATCGGTAGAGTCTCACGCATAGCCAAGAAGTGAGCGCTCTTTGTCAATCTATCAACTATCACCCAAATAGTATCGTGGCCTTGAAGAGTTTTAGGTAACTTTGTCACGAAGTCCATGGTGATATGCTCCCACTTCCACTCGCGAATCTCTAAAGACTGAAGACTCCCATACGATCGCTGATGTTCGGCCTTAACTTGCGAACACGTCACACAACGCTCAACGTAACACGCTACGTCAAGTTTCATTACCGGCCACCAATAGAGGAGCTTAAAGTCCCTGTACATCTTTGTACTCCCCGGATGAATGGAATACTTGGACTTGTGTGCATCTTCAAGCAACAGATCACGGTTACCCCCAAGCTTGGGTACCCACACACGTCCGCTGAACAGTTTCACTCAACGGCTATCTTCCGTTAAGAGCAAACGCTGCTTCGTCATGACTTCATCTTTTAGATTCCCTTCTTACAGTGCTTCCACCTGCGATGCCTTGATCTTTTCAACAAGACTAGACACCAACTCGATCCTCGAATGGGTAGCCCGAATGCTTCCGCTGTAGTCCTTCCTACTTAGCGCATCGGCCACCACGTTTGCCTTACCCGGATGGTAAAGCAATTCACAATCATAATCTTTAAGTAACTCGAGCCACCGCCTTTGCCTCATATTCAACTCTTTTTGATCAAAGACATACTTCAGGCTCTTATGATCTGTGAAAAGTGTACATTTCGTGCCGTAGAGGTAATGTTGCCAAAGTTTCAAAGCGAACACCACCGCCGCTAACTCCAGATCATGGGTTGGATAATTCTGCTCATGTATTTTAAGCTGCCTCGAGGCATAAGTGATCACCTTGCCTCGTTGCATCAACACACATCCCAGTCCCATCTTTGAAGCATCGCTGTATACCACGAAATCTTCCGACCCTTCAGGTAACGTCAAGATTGGAGCTTCACACAACTTCTTTTGAAGGATCCGGAACGCCTTTTCTTGGGTTTTGGTCCATTCAAACTTCACATTCTTCCGAGTCAGAATTGTCAAGGAAGAAGCGATCTTTGAAAAGTCTTGGATAAATCTCCGGTAGTATCCCGCCAGACCCAAGAAACTTCGGATCTCGGACGGACTCTTAGGAGGCTCCCAATTCATCATAGCTTCAATCTTGGAGGGGTCTACCTTCACTCCGACCCGGGTGACTACGTGACCCAGAAACTGTACTTCTTTAAGCCAAAAGTCGCACTTGGAAAACTTGGCGTACAACCTTTCTTTTCTCAATACCTCCAAAACTTCACGCAAATGTTGCTCGTGCTCTGACTCACTCTTGGAGTACACGAGTATGTCATCAATGAATACAATGACCGACTTGTCGAGGAATGGTCGACACACTCTATTTATTAAGTCCATAAACACAGCTGGTGCGTTCGTTAGACCAAAAGGCATTACAAGAAACTCGGTATGGCTATAACGCGTTCTGAAAGCTGTCTTCGGAACATCATCTTCTCTTACCTTCACTTGGTGATAACCCGAACGTAAGTCGATTTTGGAAAAACAACCCGCCCCTTGAAGTTGATCGAACAAGTCGTCTATTCTCGGAAGCGGATATCTGTTCTTTACTGTAGCTTTATTCAACTCACGGTAGTCGATGCACATTCTCATTGTGCCATCTTTCTTCTTTACAAACAAGACCAGAGCTTCCCAGGGTGACGAACTCGGTCTTATGAAGCCCTTCTCTAGAAGCTCTTGGAGTTGTGCCATCATTTCTTGCATCTCTGACGGCGCTAAACGGTAAGGAGCTTTAGCAATTGGTGCTGCTCCAGACACAAGATCAATCCGAAACTCTACCTGGCGATCGGGTGGTAACCTGGGCAAGTCGTCAGGATAGACATCTGGAAACTCACGCACGATCTTCACATCTTCCAGCTTTGATTTCTTTAACTTGGCATCGATCACATAGGCTAGGAAAGACGAACATCCTTTTGCTAAGCACTTACGTGCCTTTGAAATAACCCCCCTGAACTTTGATATGAAAATCAAATTCTAAGGTTTAGGTTATATATAACCAAGTTTCAAATAATCCCCCTGAACTTTGGGTCTCGTTTAACTTTTCACCCAACTTCCAAAATTTAATAAAATTTCGGATCCGAATATTACAATCTTCCCCCCTTAAGAGAATTCCGTGCCCGGAATTCTATTGCTAAACAAATGGGGATACTGAGATTTCATGTCCGCTTCTACTTCCCATGTTGACTCTTGTCCTTTGTGAAATTTCCACTGGACCTTCACTAAGCGGATCTCTTTGTTTCTCAACTTCTTTACTTTGAGGTCCGAAATTGCTACGGGCTCCTCAATATAACTTAATTTTTCATCTACCTGAATGTCTTCTAAGGGAACTACTACATCTGTTTCTTCCAAACATTTCTTCAAGTTTGACACATGAAATGTGGGATGAATCCCACGCAAACTTTCTGGTAGATCAAATTCGTAGGCCACTTCACCAACACGTCCTGTGATGATAAATGGTCCAACAAACCTTGGTCTCAATTTTCCTTTCTTTCCAAATCTGACTACCCATTTTCAGGGCGTAACTTTCAACATTACCTTGTCTCCTATCTGAAACTCTATCAGTTTCCTTTGTTTATCTGCATACATTTTCTGATGATCTTGAGCAATCTTTAATCTTGCTCAAATCTGGTTGACCTATTCAGCTGTCACCTGTACGATTTTCGGTCCCGCTAGCTGTCTTTCACCCACCTCATTCCAACATAAAGGTGTTCTACATTTACGACCATACAATGCTTCGAACGGGGCCGCTTGAATGCTATCATGATAACTATTGTTGTAAGAAAATTCAATTAACGACAAATGAATTTCCCACGAACCTTTGAAATCAATTACACATGCACGAAGCATATCTTCCAATATCTGTATGGTTCTCTCACTCTGGCCATCAGTTTGTGGGTGATAGGCCGTACTCAGCTTAAGTTGAGAGCCTAACTCCCTATGCAAACTTCTCCAGAAATCTGATGTAAAACGAGCATCCCTGTCTTACACAATTGACGACGGTACTCCATGTCTGGTTACTATCTCATCGATATACAATCAATCCAATTTCTCTAGTGAGTACGTCTCCTTGATCGGTAGAAAGTGAGCTGACTTTGTGAGTCTATCCACTATCACCCAAATGGCATCATGCCCCTTAGGTGATCGAGGTAACCCGGTAACAAGATCCATCGTAATCTTGTCCCACTTCCAAACTGGAATTTCTAACGACTGAAGCTCCTCATAAGGTCTCTGATGCTCAGCTTTAACTTTCAAACATGTCAGACATCGTTCAACGAAGTGAGCAATATCTTTCTTTAAACCTGGCCACCAATAGCTTTGCTTCAGATCTCTATACATCTTGTTGATTCCTGGATGTACTGAGTATCGGAATTTATGCGCTTCTTCCAATACTCTCTTCCGCAGTTCTCCTGCTTTTGGAATCCACACTCTCTTATTGAAGCACTTCATTCCGCGATTGTCAACAACTAACGAGTTAACAATTCCAACTATTCTTTCACTTTTCCAATTTTCCTTTGACGCTGCTTCTTCTTGATACTTTATAACTTCTTCTAAGAAATTAGAAACAACATCAACTCGATATGCTACCACTTTTGTTATTTCTCCATGCTCCTTACGACTTAGAGCATCCGCTACTACATTGGCCTTGCCTGGATGGTACAGAATATCACAGTCATAATCGCTTAACAACTCTATCCATCTACGCTGCCTCATATTAAGCTCCTTTTGATTGAAAAGATATTGAAGGCTCTTGTGATCTATGTAAATCTGACACTTGATCCCATATAGGTAATGCCTCCAAATTTTCAAAGCAAAGACTATCGCTGCCAACTCTAAATCATGCGTTGGGTAATTCTTTTCATGTTCTTTCAACTGACGAGATGAATAAGCAATCACTTTGCCTTCTTGCATTAACACACATCCCAGACCCAACTTTGAAGCATCACTATAGATTACAAATCCATCCGTTCCATTGGATAGAGACAAGACAGGAGCACTACTTAGACTCTCTTTCAATTTACTGAACGCTTCTTTCTGAGCTTCCGCCCAAACAAACTTGACATTCTTTCAAGTTAACTCTGTTAATGGCGTAGCTATCCTTGAAAAGTCCTGGATAAACTTTCTATAATAACCCGCCAATCCTAGAAAACTCCTTACTTCTGATGGTGTGTTTTCGGTGCTTCCCAACCTTTAATGGCTTCAATCTTAGTCGGATCAACTTTAATCCCATCATTCGACACCACATGACCTAGAAACTGAACTTCTTTCAGCCAAAATTCACATTTTGAGAACTTGGCGTACAATTTCTCGCGTTTAAGCAATTCTAAAATCGCTCACAAATGAGTTTCATGATCTTCTTTGGAACGGGAATAAATCAGTATATCATCTATAAAGACTATGACATACTTATCTAAAAACGGACTACACACTCTATTCATCAGATCCATGAAAGCTGTTGGCACATTGGTCAAACCAAATGGCATAACTAGAAACTCATAATGTCCGTACCTCGTACGAAATGCAGTCTTAGGTACATCCTCCTCACTCACTTTCAACTGGTGATAACCAGATCGTAAATCTATTTTCGAAAAATAGCTCTCTCTTTGAAGTTGATCAAAAAGATCCAATTCTGGGAAGCGGATACTTATTTTTGACAGTCAACTTATTGAGCTCCCGGTAGTCTATGCACATTCTCATAGACCCGTATTTCTTCTTAACAAACAACACCGGCACTCCCCATGGTGAGGTACTAGGGCGAATAAACCCTTTGTCTAACAACTCCTGCAATTGAGTCATCATTTCTTTCATTTCTGTCGGTGCCAGTCTATACGGTGCTCTTGCAATCGGCGCTGCTCCGGGTACTAAATCAATACGAAATTCCACTTGCCGATCAGGAGGCAAAGTGGTTAAATCTTCCGGAAATACTTCTGGATATTCACTTACCACCGGAACTAACTCTAATCCTTTCTTCTCCTTCTTAGAATCTATTACATAAGCTAAGAACCCCACACACCCTTTTACTAAACATCTCTTAGCCTTAATCATTGAAATCAAACACGACTTTCTATCCCTCCGATCTCCAAACACTACTATCTCTTCTTTACCTGGCTGTGCTATACGAATTAATTTCTTATTGCATACTATATGAGCATCATTAGACGCTAACCAGTCCATTCCCACAATGACATCAAATTTTCCCATACCCATCAGGTACAGTCGAAGTGGAAATGAATGCCCATCGATGACAATACTACACCCATCATACACCTCCTCCACTAAGATTTGACTATTATCGGCCACTTCTACTTTCAATTCATGCCTAAGCTTCTTAGGTTTCTCATTCAATTTATGCACAAATTTTGGAGACACAAACGAACAATTTGCGCCTGAATCAAACAATACTTTTGCATAATTAGAATCTATAAAGAATGTACCTGTCACTACATCAGGTATCTCTGCCACTTCTTCTGCTGTCATGTTGAAAACTCTAGCCCTTGCTTTAGCTGGCTCCACCTTTTTATCACCTCTCTTTTCTACATATCCTCCGACCGATCCCTTTTTCAATTGTGGACAATTAGTCCTGATATGATCAGTAGATCGACACTGATAACAAGACCTCGAACTCTGACAATCCCGAGCCAAATGGCCAATCCTCCCACATTTATAACAGCCCTCTTGATCAATCTTACATTCTCCTTTATAAGTAGGAGGTTTGCAAGCATCAAACTCCTTAAAACTACATCCTCTCCCCACTACCGCTTTAGTGGTCACAATGGGTTTGACTAAGGGTGGCTACCCCCTACAGTTACTGGTGATTCTGCTACCTCTGTCTCCACTTTTTCTTCACTCTTTTCTTTACTTGACGAAACTTCATTAATGTGCTGAGCCAATAAAGCGTTCAATGTTTCTTGTAATTTTCCCATTTCTGCAGTGAAGATTTCTTGTGTAACAAAACCTTGTATTCTACCCTCACAGAAGCCGAACTTTCTTGATGAGAATTTTCTTGCTCAATTCTTACCTCTACACTTTCATCTTGACGAATACCACGAGTCGTCTTCCCGCCTCGAGTTTCGACAGTGGAAACCCTTGCTTGAGTAGTTGCTTTCTGAACTGTCTTACCTCTAGGTCGACCACTACTCTTTCCTTGGACAACAGTCGGGTTAACAACAGTCGTTCGCTCTTCGACAACGACTTCATTATCTGGCTCAATTTCAGGATTCAGCATAGACCTACTCCTTGTCACTCGCTCAGACATACTTCTGATAAGAAGAAACATAAGACATTCAATCTAACATGCTACACATTACGGTAAGTTAAGCACAAGCATGTACTTGTAAATTCACAATTACACTGGCCAGATGAAATTCCAAATTTACTTTACATTATAGTCCTTACAACCCTAATGTTATCTTCCTACGACCTTCCTACTTCTCAGTTGAACTTCTACTATCTCAGTTTAAGTCTAGTACCATCTGGTCACCAAGATCCCTTAAACTAATGCTCTGATACCAATTGTAACAACCTGCACCTTTATACATACAGTAAAATAACATTTCTGTTTAGTGGTCACAATGGGTTTGACTAAGGGTGGCTACCCCCTACAGTTACTGGTGATTCTGCTACCTCTGTCTCCACTTTTTCTTCACTCTTTTCTTTACTTGACGAAACTTCATTAATGTGCTGAGCCAATAAAGCGTTCAATGTTTCTTGTAATTTTCCCATTTCTGCAGTGAAGATTTCTTGTGTAACAAAACCTTGTATTCTACCCTCACAGAAGCCGAACTTTCTTGATGAGAATTTTCTTGCTCAATTCTTACCTCTACACTTTCATCTTGACGAATACCACGAGTCGTCTTCCCGCCTCGAGTTTCGACAGTGGAAACCCTTGCTTGAGTAGTTGCTTTCTGAACTGTCTTACCTCTAGGTCGACCACTACTCTTTCCTTGGACAACAGTCGGGTTAACAACAGTCGTTCGCTCTTCGACAACGACTTCATTATCTGGCTCAATTTCAGGATTCAGCATAGACCTACTCCTTGTCACTCGCTCAGACATACTTCTGATAAGAAGAAACATAAGACATTCAATCTAACATGCTACACATTACGGTAAGTTAAGCACAAGCATGTACTTGTAAATTCACAATTACACTGGCCAGATGAAATTCCAAATTTACTTTACATTATAGTCCTTACAACCCTAATGTTATCTTCCTACGACCTTCCTACTTCTCAGTTGAACTTCTACTATCTCAGTTTAAGTCTAGTACCATCTGGTCACCAAGATCCCTTAAACTAATGCTCTGATACCAATTGTAACAACCTGCACCTTTATACATACAGTAAAATAACATTTCTGTTTAGTGGTCACAATGGGTTTGACTAAGGGTGGCTACCCCCTACAGTTACTGGTGATTCTGCTACCTCTGTCTCCACTTTTTCTTCACTCTTTTCTTTACTTGGCGAAACTTCATTAATGTGCTGAGCCAATAAAGCGTTCAACGTTTCTTGTAATTTTCCCATTTCTGCAGTGAAGATTTCTTGTGTAACAAAACCTTGTGTTCTACCCTCACAGAAGCCGAACTTTCTTGATGAGAATTTTCTTGCTCAATTCTTACCTCTACACTTTCATCTTGACGAATACCACGAGTCGTCTTCCCGCCTCGAGTTTCGACAGTGGAAACCCTTGCTTGAGTAGTTGCTTTCTGAACTGTCTTACCTCTAGGTCGACCACTACTCTTTCCTTGGACAACAGTCGGGTTAACAACAGTCGTTCGCTCTTCGACAACGACTTCATTATCTGGCTCAATTTCAGGATTCAGCATAGACCTACTCCTTGTCACTCGCTCAGACATACTTCTGATAAGAAGAAACATAAGACATTCAATCTAACATGCTACACATTACGGTAAGTTAAGCACAAGCATGTACTTGTAAATTCATAATTACACTGGCCAGATGAAATTCCAAATTTACTTTACATTCTAGTCCTTACAACCCTAATGTTATCTTCCTACGGCCTTCCTACTTCTCAGTTGAACTTCTACTATCTCAGTTTAAGTCTAGTCCCATCTGGTCACCAAGATCCCTTAAACTAATGCTCTGATACCAATTGTAACAACCTGCACCTTTATACATACAGTAAAATAACATTTCTGTTTAAAAACTGCCCCAGGCTTACATTACAGAGTACAAGGTTTACAACTATCACCTATTACACAACTGAGTCAAAAAGTAAACTATTGCAGGAAGTCTTCTAGCTCCGGGAAATAGCTCACATCTTCTCCTTACCCGTATCTGTACTTGCTACTTTTCGATAACCTGAAACAGGGTTATAATTTTGAAAAAGCGAGGGTTAGACCAATGGTCTAGTGAGTCCCCTCCAATCACTACTGCAACAGTTCAAATATTATTTAAAACATTTAAACAAAGCTTGATATCTCAAAAACATAACTTATTCTTTTAATAAACATTGAAATACTTTATGCTTCGCATGCATAACTCAATCTACTGGCCATCACTGACCACTTTTTACGCTTCGCAAGTGTACCTTGAGCTACTAACCAACACTGCCGTCAAAGACGGTATGTCTGTCTCGTACTGCCGTATTTTAGGGACACACCCTAATGGCATAAACGGGCCACACTCCCCGGTACGAGCAGGCGGGTCACACTTCCCGATTTAGGTCAGACTTCTGACTCAAATGTATGCATACACCTAGTCTTTACTATATATAAAACAAGTTTATATAAACATAGCATAAACATGCCAAACTGATTAAATCAACCTTTTTCAATAAATCTTCATAACTTTCAATACTATAAACGTGCAGTTTATAAAACTCACATTTATCAAATAACTGTCAAAATCATAAAAGATTTAGTTTGAAAGACTCACCTCTGATTCTTCTTGCTTAAACTCTGACTTCTACCGATTAACACCACCTACGATGGTATCAAAATACAAAGGTAAGCTAACTTGCGACTAAAATCTTTCCTTTTCTAAATAATTCAACACACTTTGCGACCCGGTCAAAACCACTTCGGTCAACACCACGACCGGTTAACATAATAACGGTCGATACATACACCGGTCGCACCAATTATACCGGTCGACTATACCTTACCGGTCGAATACACCTTACCGGTCGAATACCCTTACCGGTCTACTACCTTTACCGGTCGACAGTATCGGTCGTTACAACATACCGGTCGACGAGCTATATCGGTCAATCAACATACCGGTCGACGAGCTATACCGGTCAATCAACATACCGGTCGACCTATACCGGTCAGAACCTTCGTTCCGGTCCGATATTCATACAGAGTCGGCAACTTTTACAGAAACCCAGAAAACCTCAAATCTTATAAATCGATCAAATATACGGTTAAAAGCTTGAATAACAAGGCTATTTACCGACTATAATATGCAGATAGAAGTATTAAGCTAGAATCATACCTCTATTTGACAAAAACGGATGGATCCTTCAAAATCTTTCTCTGCTTTCACTTCTATCTCGCTTCTTCTCTTTCTCTTAAGTCGGTCTAAACCAAAACTCAGTATGTGATATGAAAATCAAATTCTAAGGTTTAGGTTATATATAACCAAGTTTCAAATAACCCCCCTGAACTTTGGGTCTCGTTAAACTTTTCACCCAACTTCCAAAATTTAATAAAATTTCGGATCCAGATATTACATTTACCCTAAAGAATTGTTTGATTATACTCGTAATCCTCAAGAACTTGAAGAAATGGAAGTTCTCCTTAAAAGCCAAGGACAACTTTGATAATCACAAATTATCTATCAAGATGATTTGGGAAACATAAGAATGAGTCCTAAAGAAGATAGCTTATTGGACTCATACTTAAATGACTCAGCTAAATTTGTGAATTTTGCTTTCATGGATAACACTGAAGGTTCATCTGTTACTGGACCAACACCAGGAAGACTTGAAACCATGAGTTATGAGACAGGAAGACCTCCTCATGCTCAAGCTAAAGGTTACAATTAACCAACTCACAGTTACAGAAATAAAGGACGAAGACTACCAACTGATCCAACTTTCACTTTGAATTCAACCCATTTATTAAATCTCACAGTTATACACCCACAATTGTGGAATTCATATTTGGAAACTTGGTCTCAAGAAGTTCGTCCTGATTACACATCTAAATATCTTAAAAAAGATATAAATGCTGAAGTAATGATTTCTATAGCTGAAAATTATCTTGGACCTACTGTTCTTTTTGCATGGGAAGATTGGAAGAAACATTTTCCAGAATCATTGGCTCGACTAGTAGCACAAGGAAACAACATAAGCAATTTCACCTCAATATTTCTTAGAATTATTTATGGTGGAGATACCTTATCAGGTATAACCATAAAACAGAATGAAGCTCTTAGAGACTTAGAACAACTCCAATTGCACGATTGGAAAAAGATTGTTTTCTTCTTAAATGATTTTGTTCATTTAGCCTCTATCTCTGGTAATTATTATGATGCTAATGTTTGCAACATAATTTTTACTAAACTTCCAGGAGAGCTAGGGAGAGAAACTGAACTTAAGTGGAAACAAGAGCAACCAAGTGTTGATGCCCAATGGAATAATGCAACAGTAAGAACTAAGGTCATCATAGATCACCTTAAAGCCAAATGTTCCATGATTCAAACCCAGAGAGAATTAAAAAAGAAAGATACAGGATTTTGTTCCTCTATCTATACTCCGCAAACTTATGACAAAAGTCATAAGAAGAAGAAAGCCTTCCCAAGTAAGAGAAAACCCAAAAAGACTTATTTTCTCAGAAAATCAAGTGCTAGGAAGCCTACCTTAAACAAAGACAGACATGTAAGAAAATACACAGATAATAACAATTACAGTAAGTTTTCTTGTTATGCTTGTGGAAAAGAAGTACATTTATCTAGTAAATGCCCTGGAAAGAAGACTCTTTTCAATCAAAGAGTTGATTTGGTCAATTTCACAAATGAAGACTTAGTTGACATAACTTCTGATGTCTCAACTAACTCAGATATCTATTCTATCATTAGTGTACAAGACTTGCAAGATATCCAACAACAAAGTGATTATTCTTTTGTTGAACAACTTGCTCCATCACAAACACCTATACAACATAAATAAATATGGTTACCATAGTTCTCTTGTTAATTTAGGTATTTCTGATTAGAAATTGAAATGTTACAAAATATAAGTTTTGTAAACATTGAAGTTATAGACTGTACACATAAATGGAAATTCAATACACGCAATACTAACACTAAGTGTTACAATTGTCTTTGGTACCCTTCTCTTGAGAAGCGTTCACGTTGTGAGTTATGCAGGATTGAAGTCTGTTATTCTTGTTTATCTTTCGTTTATAATTATGTTCTGCCAGAACCTAATATTCCTAAACAGAAGACTGATAGACTAACCATACTTGATGATTGACTACACACTCTTGAAAATCGAATTGAAAATCTTGAAATTTATTTTCAAAATTTTTCTCAAAAATAGTTTGATCAAGACTTTCCTCCTTTTTCGTGGAAACCACCAAAAAATAAGGGAATTCAGATTAAAGATCAACCCTCATCCTCATGTATGGCTATAACATCTGTTATACCTCTCATTTGTTACAAAAAGTCTTTAAAAAACCTTTTTGTTTTAGTTCTCCTTAACATGAAAGGCATGAAATTTCAACTTCCTGCTTTTATTGATATAGGAGCAACACAATCTACTTTAGATGCCTCTATCCTTCCTCCTGAATTACTTAGTAATTTGGTAGAAGCACAGACACCTCTAAAGTCCATGACTTTTTCAGGAACAATACACTTGACTACTCATTATTTAAAAAATATTCATTTACAATTTCAAACAAATTGTCAAGAGTGGTCAACTACAAGAAAACTACAAGATTTCAAATAGTACAAAGATATGTTTTTAACAAAAGTCATGTTAAGACCAGACTGCAAAGAAGCTTACTGGAAAGAAAGATTCATTGCAGGTTTGCCAAAAGGGATAAGGATCGAGTCTGATATTAATTTTGAAAGAAATTAAATTGATAATTTGTTATTGAGAGTTGGAAAATGGTTACGAAAATTACCATTTCGACTAACCATTCGATTTTGACTATTAGTATAGTAAAATTTTCTATGATACGTTATTCTGAAATTTGTTATATTATTTGATAAGAAAAAGTTAATAAGATTGTTGAGAGTATTTTGAATAAATAATTGAACCTGATAATTTTGATTATTATTCATTTGTCTAACAAATTGACTAATAAGACAACCATTATCAAATACAAAAATATAAATCGTGGTATGATCAGAAAGTACCTTCTTTGGTTATATGATCAATTGTATAAGCGTTTTTCCGACAAGCTTTGCATATCTCTAGAGATATGAATATTTGAAAATCTAATGACTTTGAACATCTGTAAGTAGAAAATCTAAGAGAAGGTTTCTTAGACATAACATATTGAGAGAGAAAGTGTATGAGAAATGATCTGATAAATGATTGATGCCTTCTTTCTTCATTTGAATCTTCTTATATAGGCAATTTGAACACCTTGGATGGCCGACATCTGTCTTCAAAAGAGTGAATTATTGAATTCTTTTTGACCGGAAACCGGCTACGGATTTGAAATAGAATTATGCTGATTCGAACTCTTCTTTGGCCGACCAGAGCATCTTTCCTTTTTGAAAAACAAAAGCATCCTTTGAAAAGGTTGTGTCCGGACAAACTTTGTAAAGGTATGGCCGACAGCGTCTTTTGACTTCTTTGTCTTTCTTTGGCGTCTTCTAATCATTATTAAACCTGCAATTATTTGAACAAGAGAAAATCGAAAATACAAAAAATCGTATTTTCTATGATTTGATCAAGAAAAGAGATAGTCTACAAAGACAACACCAAACACATTTGATAAACACACACATTTGATAAAACTGATATTGAAAATACGAAAGACTGTATTTTCTACATTTGAACAAGAAATGAATTAGCCTACGAAGGCAACACCAAACACACATGTTACTCCCTAACCCATGTAGTCTGAGTAGGGATCTTGCACATCTTGCAGTAGTTGTGTCTCTTGAGACATACTGGAACTACTGGGAGATCTTTGCTTGATTTCGTCGATGAGTCTTTTGAGGTCTTCTTTAGAATTAGCAGCACAAAATCGTGCTAATTCTTCATCTTCATCTTCTTCTTCTTCTTGAACTATCTAGAGTGGTTTGGGCATAGGAGCCTCAACGACAGGTACTCCGAAGTTTTCTGAGTAATAATTTGAAAGACCTTGCATTGTCATTTTTTCGATTTGATCAGCGGGAAGATTATCCCACCATTTGACTCGAACAATCCTTTGAATCAAAGTTGGAGAATTATTAGCCTCTGGAATTATGAGAAAAGACCAAGAGATACGTATTTTGAATAAAATTGTGAATTGGAGAAGATATTCAAATTCAGGGATATTTTGAACAAAGATTTCTTGAAACTTTAGAAATCCTTTATGAACAGATTCTGGCAAAGTATTTGGAATGTTACCTATAAACTTTTGGAATGTTACCCATAAACTTGAACCAACGGACAAACCATTAGGGTACGAACCATCAAAATCTTATCGAAGAAAATAAACCAAGAATGAGAATAGTTCTTAGATAAAAAAGGTTGTACCAAGAATCTTGGTAATCATAAAAATTATATGAAGAATGCTTTGGATAGTTTGAAAGGGTTTTATCTGTATATGGACGGGCTTTCCAATCTTCTATAGAAAGGATACGAAAGATATGAACTTTGCTAAAAACAATGATGGTTGGATCAGAAGGATTAGAATTATGATGAACTTTGATAGAACCAGTATCAACTAAAATTGCCTGGTAATATTCTCTTGTTTTTTATGTGTCTCCTAAGAACAAAGAGTTTTTTGGGAAAAGGAAATCAGCAAGAGTTCCAAATCCTTTGTTGCTTAGTTGGATTTCATAATCTTCAAAATTTTTGACTAATTGTTGGTTTGGATTTTGAATGTAAGTACTGGCATATTTCTTTGGGTGAAAAGAGGTGGTTGATTTGAAAGGGGTAATAGTCCGAGTGTTCTGATGACTCTTTTAAAGATTATTCTTTTTTAGACTTATCATATAATTTGGTAAAACCCCATATTTTAAACCAAAAACTCATAAGTAAAAAGTTTACTTATGAAGACATTTTATATATGGTGGATCATTTACAAAAAACATAAATTATTGGTGAAGTCCCAAATAAGTTTTGGGAAAGAAACAAGTTTTTTTGTAAATTAGAGATAATTAATCCAGACTTGGTAATTGAGACAGGGATGCCCAAATATGATAATTGGACTATTGAAGAGTTTAAAATGCATATTTCCCAATTACTCAAGTTAGGAGTAATTACAAGAAGCACTTCTAAGCATAGAACTGCAACCTTTATAGTCCAAAAAGAGTCTGAGAAAAAGCGTGGTCAATATCGGATGGTTTTTAACGATAAAAGACTAAATGACAAACCCATATTGATGGCTATTGTATTCCTAAAAAAGAAATTTTACTAAATAAAATCCAAGGTGCAAAATGGTTTTCAAAATTTGATCTCAAGTCACGATTTTGGCAAGTAAAAATGCATCAAGATTCCATCCCTTGGACATCTTTTGTTTGTAGTGAAGGACATTTTGAATGAAAGGTTATGCCTTTTGGTTTGAAAAATACTCCTTGAAATTTTCAAAGAAAAATGGATGTCTGTTTTAGACACTTATCTAATTTTACATGTGTTTATATTGATGATGTATTGGTTTTTTCAAAAGATAAAAATGAACACTATGCACATTTGTATACTGTTTTCAAAATCTTTGAAAAAGAAAGAATGGTGATTTCTCTTAAGAAAATGCAACTTTTAAAAGAACATATTGAATTTCTTGGTGTAGAAATAGGAAAAGGAAAAATAAAAATAAAGGTTCAGGATCATATTTCACAAAAAATACTTGATTATCCAGATAAATTGGAAAATCTAAAACAACTGCAAGGTTTTTTAGGTTCTCTAAATTATGCTAGGCCTTTTATCAAGAGTCTTTTAAAATATACTGGACCTCTTCATAATAAAACATCAGTAAAAGGAATAAGAAATTTTAATTCTGAGGATATTAAACTTGTTAATAAATTAAAAAAGATAGTCATGAATCTCCCAGAAATGGCTATGCCATTAGATTATGATTATTTAATTGTTCAAACTGATGGACCTGAATATGGATGGGGAGGAATTCTTTTAAAGAGTCCCTCTAAATTAATACTCCTCTATTCATGAAGAACAAATTTGCAGATATGCCTATGGAACTTATAAAGAAAAAGGAAGATTGAAATCCTTAGATTTTGAAGTCTTAGCTGTCATTAATTACTATGAATCTTTTGTTCTCTTTTTAACTGGAAAAAAAGAGATTACACTTCGAACAGATTGTGAGGCTCTTGTAAAATTTGCTGATATTAAGAAAGAATCCAAACTTTTTTCCAATAGATGGTTAAAGCTTAATGAATACATTATTGGCAAAGGAATTTAACTTAATTAAGAACATATTAAGGGAAAAACAAATGTTATTCCTGATCTTCTTTCAAGGTTTAATCCTCTTTCTTAATTTTGCAGAATGCCTAAACCCAGAGTTATCAAGAAGGAAAATCTCCCAACTACTGAAGAAAACATACTTGTTGGTCGACAGTTTATTCCAGTTTATTCTCAAGATAAACAATTTAATTTCAACCTGAGGTCTAGACTCACCAAAGAGGAAGCTTTTATATGTGATGCTATATGGAACCTTGAAAAAAAACCTGGCCAAACCAATGAGAAAATATTTATTATTAACTCGGTTGCCCAAAGATTTAATGAAATAAAACAAAATCCCAAAAGGTTTTCATGTTATTTACTCATGAATGGAACTCAAAAGGGAATTTATAAAAGCTGGACAGATGTTGCTGCTCAGATTGAACATCAGAGACCCCTTCGTTCTTTATGAAAGGGATTTCAAAGTTTTTCTGAATGCCTCAAAGTTGCTCATAATAAAATAGGCTTTAATTATTATTTTGTAACACCCTGGATTTTCAATACATTTATATCTTTGTTAATCTCGTGTTTAACTCATAATCGTTATCATCGTATTCAGTATAACGTACGGGTTTTTGGTTTCGGTAAATTGTGAAGTTCCAGTAAGTTCCGCGACTTGCTCGCGACTTAGAGTCGCGACATAAGTCGCAATGTTCACTGTTGTGTTATGGGTTTTGGTATGTCGCGAGTTGCATGGGGAGTAGTAGTCGCGGCATAACCCGCAACGTTCACTGTTGGGTTGAGTTATTGGGCATTCCACGAGTTGCACCGCGACTTGAAGTCGCAGCATAACCCGCGACAGTGCCTGGACCGACTTAAGGGTTTTAAAACCCAAAATATCTCATTTGAGATTCATATTCTGAAATCTCAATCTCTCTCTTCTCTCTCTCTAAAAATCATTCTCTCTTTTCTCTATCTCTCTCTAAGAGTTAGTAGTTTATATCAAGTGTTTGATCCGAGGTTCCGGTGTAGAAAGCTTCGTCTTGTCTAAAGGGGTCAATATCTGGTTCTTCGGGGTTTTCGTATAAACCTATTGGGTGAGTTCCTACTACCTTTCTAAAACTTTATACATGTCAAAGGGTTACATTTTAAACTTCTATGTATCTCCATGATTTCAGATTTAAGATTTATACATTTTGGATATAAGTTAACTTTTGGGAGATTTTAGGGTTCCGATCATTTTATGATGAATTCTATATTATTTGAAGTAAAATGATGTTTTACTTACACAATATGTGGACATGTGAAAGAATGTTTATGAACTCATTTTGATGATTTTCATTCTTACCAGAAGTTGAACTCGAAATGACATTTTGCTTATAAAAAGTGTTTATACCATATGACTATCTATGGTTGGTCACATAAGTTGTTGTGACAAGTTTGTACCATTACTAGCGGATCCCTAGGTTTTGAGTCGACTTATATTTCATTATTTGAGGTTACCAAGTAATGTAAATATGGAACTACATGTGCATTAAATTGTGAGGTTCTGGCCGTTAACAATTATAGAACTACATGTGCATTAAATTATGAGGTTCTGGCCGTTAACAAAATATGGAACTACATGTGCATTAAATTGTGAGGTTCTATATAGTAACCAAAACGAAGAACTACATGTGCATTAAATTGTGAGGTTCGGGAAAGAAGGTTTATGACCTTGTTTTAAATGAATTTTATTCTTATCAACCGTTAGTTTGGAAACGCTCATTTGAAAAGATTCCCGTTTGGATGAACATATTTACGTCTTTTGATATTAATAAACTGTATGTTCTCACTAGGCTTTAAGCCTAACGCTTTTTCTCAAATGATATGTATAACAGGTTTCCTTTAGCGGTGGGTTGCCAAGGGTTTTGAGAGACGGGCTTAGTCTCGAGGCATTTTGAGATGACTAAGTATTGATAGTTGGGCATCTGTTAAGTCCCATTCTTTTGATGAATTTTGAATTGTCAACTGATGTAATCTAAGTAGTTATATTTAGATTAGTTGTTGATGAACCCTATATCAGTACAGATTTTGTTGTAAAGTCTTAATGACTGATACCTTTTGGAGATTTATATCAATACAAATGTCATGTTGCCCATTTTGAGAAGTTTCAATTTACTCTGAAATTTAGGAGGTTACAAGTTGCTCTAATGGCACCAAATGTACACTCTATACTGACCACAAGAGTCTAAAGTATGTTTTTGATCAAAAGGAGTTGAATATGAGACAACGACGGTGGCTCGAGTTACTTAAAGATTACGATTGCGAGTTGCTTTACCACCCTGGTAAGGCAAACGTGGTAGCCGATGCGTTAAGTCGGAAGGACTATAGCGGTTGTATTCGGGCTACCCATTCGAGAATCGAGCTAGTGTCTAGTCTTATTGAAAAGATCAAGGCGTCACAAGTTGAAGCATTGTTGGAAGAGAATCTTAAAGAGGAAATCATGACGAAGCAGCGTCTACTCCTAACGGAAGACAGCCGTGGAGTAAAACTGTTCAACGGTCGTGTATGGGTTCCCAATGTTGGTAGTAACCGTGATCTTTTGCTTGAAGATGCTCACAAGTCCAAATATTCCATTCATCCGGGAAGTACGAAGATGTAAAGAGACTTGAAGTTGCATTATTGGTGGCCGGTAATGAAACTCGACGTGGCGCATTATGTGGAGCGTTGCGTTATGTGCTCGCAAGTTAAGGCCGAACATCAACGACCGTATGGGAGTCTGCAGTCTTTAGAGATTCCCGAGTGGAAATGGGAGCATATCACCATGGACTTCGTGACAAAGTTACCAAAAACCCTTCGAGGTCACGATACCATTTCGGTGATAGTGGATAGATTGACGAAGAGCGCTCACTTCTTGGCCATGCGCGAGACATTACTGATGGATAAGCTAGCAAAATTGTACATCGATGAAGTAGTCTCGAGGCATGGCATTCCATTGTCGATCGTGTCGGATCGCGACAGTCGGTTTACTTAGAACTTTTGGGAGGGGTTTCAAAAAGAGCTTGGTACTCGAGTTAAGTTGAGTACGACTTACCATCCACAAACCGACGGGCAAAGCGAGAGAACGATCCAGACGTTGGAAGACATGTTGAGGTCTTGTGTCATCGACTTCGGGGGTAACTGGGACTCTCACCTACCTTTAGTAGAGTTCGCTTACAACAATAGTTACCATTCGAGTATTGGAATGGCACCTTTTGAAGCATTGTACGGGCGAAAGTGTCGAACTCCCGTGTGTTGGCTTGAAGCGGGAGAAAAGTAGTTCGCTGGATCTGAAATCGTGCAAGAGACGGCCGATAATGTCAAATGTATACGTGAAAGATTGAAAGCGGCGCAGGATCGGCAGAAGAGTTATGCCGATAAGAAGAAGCGGCCGATGGAATTCCAAGTGGGCGATCGTGTGTTGCTTAAGGTATCGCCGTGGAAGGGTATTATACGGTTCGGAAAGCGTGGGAAGCTGAGTCCCCGTTTCCTCGGACCTTTCAAAGTGCTCAAACGGGTAGGTTTGCAAGCTTACCAATTGGAACTATCGCCAGAGTTAAGCAGAATCCACAACACGTTTCATATTTATTACCTTCGAAAATGTCTGGCGGAAGATGAAAGCGTTATTCCTCTCTCCGAATTGACAGTTGACGAGGGTAACCGTTGTGTGGAAGAACCCGACGCTATCTTGGAGAGAAAATCTAAGAAATTGCGTCACAAAGAAGTCACGTTGGTCAAGGTGCAGTGGAAGCATCACCGGGGAGCAAATGTGACGTGGGAATCCGAAGAGGATATGAAGCGAAGATATCCTCACCTTTTTGTATAAATGTGGATTTCGGGGACGAAATCATTCCCAAGTTGGGGAGGATTGTAACACCTTGGATTTTCAATACATTTATATCTTTGTTAATCTCGTGTTTAACTCATAATCGTTATCATCGTATTCAGTATAACGTACGGGTTTTTGGTTTCGGTAAATTGTGAAGTTCCAGTAAGTTCCGCGACTTGCTCGCGACTTAGAGTCGCGGCATAAGTCGCAATGTTCATTGTTGTGTTATGGGTTTTGGTATGTCGCGAGTTGCATGGGGAGTAGTAGTCGTGGCATAACCCGCAACGTTCACTGTTGGGTTGAGTTATTGGGCATTCCGCGAGTTGCACCGCGACTTCAAGTCGCAGCATAACCCGCGACAGTGCCTGGACCGACTTAAGGGTTTTAAAACCCAAAATATCTCATTTGAGATTCATATTCTGAAATCTCACTCTCTCTCTCTTCTCTCTCTCTAAAAATCATTCTCTCTTTTTCTCTATCTCTCTCTCTCTAAGAGTTAGTAGTTTATATCAAGTGTTTGATCCGAGGGTCCGGTGTAGAAAGCTTCGTCTTGTCTAAAGGGGTCGATATCTGGTTCTTCGGGGTTTTTCGTATAAACCTATTGGGTGAGTTCCTACTACCTTTCTAAAACTTTATACATGTCAAAGGGTTACATTTTGAACTCCTATGTATCTCCATGATTTCAGATTTAAGATTTATACATTTTGGATATAAGTTAACTTTTGGGAGATTTTAGGGTTCCGATCATTTTATGATGAATTCTATATTATTTGAAGTAAAATGATGTTTTACTTACACAATATGTGGACATGTGAAAGAATGTTTATGAACTCATTTTGATGATTTTCATTCTTACCAGAAGTTGAACTCGAAATGACATTTTGCTTATAAAAAGTGTTTATACCATATGACTATCTATGGTTGGTCACATAAGTTGTTGTGACAAGTTTGTACCATTACTAGCGGATCCCTAGGTTTTGAGTCGACTTATATTTCATTATTTGAGGTTACCAAGTAATGTAAATATGGAACTACATGTGCATTAAATTGTGAGGTTCTGGCCGTTAACAATTATAGAACTACATGTGCATTAAATTGTGAGGTTCTGGCCGTTAACAAAATATGGAACTACATGTGCATTAAATTGTGAGGTTCTATATAGTAACCAAAACGAAGAACTACATGTGCATTAAATTGTGAGGTTCGGGAAAGAAGGTTTATGACCTTGTTTTAAATGAATTTTATTCTTATCAACCGTTAGTTTGGAAACGCTCATTTGAAAAGATTCCCGTTTGGATGAACATATTTACGTCTTTTGATATTAATAAACTGTATGTTCTCACTAGGCTTTAAGCCTAACGCTTTTTCTCAAATGATATGTATAACAGGTTTCCTTTAGCGGTGGGTTGCCAAGGGTTTTGAGAGACGGGCTTAGTCTCGAGGCATTTTGAGATGACTAAGTATTGATAGTTGGGCATCTGTTAAGTCCCATTCTTTTGATGAATTTTGAATTGTCAACTGATGTAATCTAAGTAGTTATATTTAGATTAGTTGTTGATGAACCCTATATCAGTACAGATTTTGTTGTAAAGTCTTAATGACTGATACCTTTTGGAGATTTATATCAATACAAATGTCATGTTGCCCATTTTGAGAAGTTTCAATTTACTCTGAAATTTAGGAGGTTACAAGTTGCTCTAATGGCACCAAATGTACACTCTATACTGACCACAAGAGTCTAAAGTATGTTTTTGATCAAAAGGAGTTGAATATGAGACAACGACGGTGGCTCGAGTTACTTAAAGATTACGATTGCGAGTTGCTTTACCACCCTGGTAAGGCAAACGTGGTAGCCGATGCGTTAAGTCGGAAGGACTATAGCGGTTGTATTCGGGCTACCCATTCGAGAATCGAGCTAGTGTCTAGTCTTATTGAAAAGATCAAGGCGTCACAAGTTGAAGCATTGTTGGAAGAGAATCTTAAAGAGGAAATCATGACGAAGCAGCGTCTACTCCTAACGGAAGACAGCCGTGGAGTAAAACTGTTCAACGGTCGTGTATGGGTTCCCAATGTTGGTAGTAACCGTGATCTTTTGCTTGAAGATGCTCACAAGTCCAAATATTCCATTCATCCGGGAAGTACGAAGATGTAAAGAGACTTGAAGTTGCATTATTGGTGGCCGGTAATGAAACTCGACGTGGCGCATTATGTGGAGCGTTGCGTTATGTGCTCGCAAGTTAAGGCCGAACATCAACGACCGTATGGGAGTCTGCAGTCTTTAGAGATTCCCGAGTGGAAATGGGAGCATATCACCATGGACTTCGTGACAAAGTTACCAAAAACCCTTCGAGGTCACGATACCATTTCGGTGATAGTGGATAGATTGACGAAGAGCGCTCACTTCTTGGCCATGCGCGAGACATTACTGATGGATAAGCTAGCAAAATTGTACATCGATGAAGTAGTCTCGAGGCATGGCATTCCATTGTCGATCGTGTCGGATCGCGACAGTCGGTTTACTTAGAACTTTTGGGAGGGGTTTCAAAAAGAGCTTGGTACTCGAGTTAAGTTGAGTACGGCTTACCATCCACAAACCGACGGGCAAAGCGAGAGAACGATCCAGACGTTGGAAGACATGTTGAGGTCTTGTGGCATCGACTTCGGGGGTAACTGGGACTCTCACCTACCTTTAGTAGAGTTCTCTTACGACAATAGTTACCATTCGAGTATTGGAATGGCACCTTTTGAAGCATTGTACGGGCGAAAGTGTCGAACTCCCGTGTGTTGGCTTGAAGCGGGAGAAAAGTAGTTCGCTGGACCTGAAATCGTGCAAGAGACGGCCGATAAGGTCAAATGTATACGTGAAAGATTGAAAGCGGCGCAGGATCGGCAGAAGAGTTATGCCGATAAGAAGAAGCGGCCGATGGAATTCCAAGTGGGCGATCGTGTGTTGCTTAAGGTATCGCCGTGGAAGGGTATTATACGGTTCGGAAAGCGTGGGAAGCTGAGTCCCCGTTTCCTCGGACCTTTCAAAGTGCTCAAACGGGTAGGTTTGCAAGCTTACCAATTGGAACTATCGCCAGAGTTAAGCAGAATCCACAACACGTTTCATATTTATTACCTTCGAAAATGTCTGGCGGAAGATGAAAGCGTTATTCCTCTCTCCGAATTGACAGTTGACGAGGGTAACCGTTGTGTGGAAGAACCCGACGCTATCTTGGAGAGAAAATCTAAGAAATTGCGTCACAAAGAAGTCACGTTGGTCAAGGTGCAGTGGAAGCATCACCGAGGAGCAAATGTGACGTGGGAATCCGAAGAGGATATGAAGCGAAGATATCCTCACCTTTTTGTATAAATGTGGATTTCGGGGACGAAATCATTCCCAAGTTGGGGAGGATTGTAACACCTTGGATTTTCAATACATTTATATCTTTGTTAATCTCGTGTTTAACTCATAATCGTTATCATCGTATTCAGTATAACGTACGGGTTTTTGGTTTCGGTAAATTGTGAAGTTCCAGTAAGTTCCGCGACTTGCTCGTGACTTAGAGTCGCGGCATAAGTCGCAATGTTCATTGTTATGTTATGGGTTTTGATATGTCGCGAGTTGCATGGGGAGTAGTAGTCGTGGCATAACCCGCAACGTTCACTGTTGGGTTGAGTTATTGGGCATTCCGCGAGTTGCACCGCGACTTCAAGTCGCAGCATAACCCGCGACAGTGCCTGGACCGACTTAAGGGTTTTAAAACCCAAAATATCTCATTTGAGATTCATATTCTGAAATCTCAATCTCTCTCTCTTCTCTCTCTCTAAAAATCATTCTCTCTTTTTCTCTATCTCTCTCTCTCTAAGAGTTAGTAGTTTATATCAAGTGTTTGATCCGAGGGTCCGGTGTAGAAAGCTTCGTCTTGTCTAAAGGGGTCGATATCTGGTTCTTCGGGGTTTTTCGTATAAACCTATTGGGTGAGTTCCTACTACCTTTCTAAAACTTTATACATGTCAAAGGGTTACATTTTGAACTCCTATGTATCTCCATGATTTCAGATTTAAGATTTATACATTTTGGATATAAGTTAACTTTTGGGAGATTTTAGGGTTCCGATCATTTTATGATGAATTCTATATTATTTGAAGTAAAATGATGTTTTACTTACACAATATGTGGACATGTGAAAGAATGTTTATGAACTCATTTTGATGATTTTCATTCTTACCAGAAGTTGAACTCGAAATGACATTTTGCTTATAAAAAGTGTTTATACCATATGACTATCTATGGTTGGTCACATAAGTTGTTGTGACAAGTTTGTACCATTACTAGCGGATCCCTAGGTTTTGAGTCGACTTATATTTCATTATTTGAGGTTACCAAGTAATGTAAATATGGAACTACATGTGCATTAAATTGTGAGGTTCTGGCCGTTAACAATTATAGAACTACATGTGCATTAAATTGTGAGGTTCTGGCCGTTAACAAAATATGGAACTACATGTGCATTAAATTGTGAGGTTCTATATAGTAACCAAAACGAAGAACTACATGTGCATTAAATTGTGAGGTTCGGGAAAGAAGGTTTATGACCTTGTTTTAAATGAATTTTATTCTTATCAACCGTTAGTTTGGAAACGCTCATTTGAAAAGATTCCCGTTTGGATGAACATATTTACGTCTTTTGATATTAATAAACTGTATGTTCTCACTAGGCTTTAAGCCTAACGCTTTTTCTCAAATGATATGTATAACATGTTTCCTTTAGTGGTGGGTTGCCAAGGGTTTTGAGAGACGGGCTTAGTCTCGAGGCATTTTGAGATGACTAAGTATTGATAGCTGGGCATCTGTTAAGTCCCATTCTTTTGATGAATTTTGAATTGTCAACTGATGTAATCTAAGTAGTTATATTTAGATTAGTTGTTGATGAACCCTATATCAGTACAGATTTTGTTGTAAAGTCTTAATGACTGATACCTTTTGGAGATTTATATCAATACAAATGTCATGTTGCCCATTTTGAGAAGTTTCAATTTACTTTGAAATTTAGGAGGTTACATATTTAGACCCTATTTTTGAACACGATCATTCTTTGAATGAAGAAAAAACCGGACTCCATTCTTGGACTCCCTTTAACAAATATTGGTATGACATCTTCTTCATCTTTACAGATGAGTGGTAAAAATAAATCACCAAAAAGAGAAGATCTTAATACTAAGCAGATTGCTTTACCAAAACTAGACTGTTTTTCTCAATTACAAGATTTAGTTGATCTCTCTGACATCAACTACCAAACCTTTTTAAAATTACAAGAATGGCTGATGATTACTTCAAGATCACCTATTCAAGGTTTTGCAGTACAGTTGGAAGAAATTCCTGTACCATAAAATGAAAAGAAAATATTTTTTAGAACAATTCAGATAGATTTAAATATTGCATCTGAACCCGAATTCAGAAAAAGAAAAAATTAGTTTTTATGATCTTTTCAAGTATGGATTACTCTGCGGACTAATCTTTACAAATATCAAACAAGTGGAGTGGCTCCTAGGTCGAGTCAAACAAGCAATTAATCTTGTTCAAAAATATGATAATTCTATCATTACTATGGACATTTTTGCTTCTCCTCCAAAATTCTGGAAATCTGAACCTGAACCTAGTTGTTCAGCTATCAAGATAATGACTAAAGCATTCTCATCAGATTAGGATGATGAACTTATGCCTAACAATCCTTGTTGGCAATTTATAACTGGACATAACATTGAAGATACAAAAATTTGGTTCCAGCATGTTCATTATCCAGACTTCTTTTGGAACTCTGAAGTCCTACTCTCGGATGACTATTCTTTGTTTGTAGAGACTCCTACTGTCAAAATTTATATCCCAACACCAATGTCAAGCTATTCATTTCTAAATTTCTTTCAAGAAGAAGAAGAAGACAACACAGACAAATGGACGATCTTTTTCAAAAACAAAAAGATGGAAGATTTAATCAATCAAGGACAAAAGGGAAAAGACATGATTGATTGATAAAATCAAGATTACACATGTATGATTACAACTGTAATAAAGACAAACACGTGGACGACTAAGAATTTTTTAGATTTTCTTACTTCTCATTTTCTAGAAGATTGTTGACAATTGCAATCAGTGGGACCCTGCTTTTTCAAAAACCTTGAAAGAAGATAAGGAATAACATTTGTTTTTCCCTTAATATATTCTTAATTAAGTTTAATTCCTTTGTTCTTCATGAATAGAGGAGTATTTAGAGGGTCTCTTGAAAATAATTCCTCCCCATCCATATTCAGATCCATCAGTTTGAACAAATAAATAATCAGAATCTAATGGCATAGCCATTTCTGGGAGATTCATGACTATCTTTTTTAATTGCTTAACAAGTTTAATATCCTCAGAATTAAAATTTCTTATTCCTTTTACTGATGTTTTATTAAAGAGGTCCAATATATTTCGAAAGATTCTTGATAAAAGGCCTAGCATAATTTAGAGAACCTAAAAAACCTTGCAGTTGTTTTAGATTTTCCAATTTATCTGGATAATCAAGTATTTTTCGTGAAATATGATTCTGAACCTTTATTTTTCCTTTTCCTATTTCTACACCAAGAAATTCAATATGTTCTTTTAAAAGTTGCATTTTCTTGAGAGAAATCACCATTCCTTCTTTTTCAAAGATTTTGAAAACAATATACAAATGTGCATAATATTCATTTTTATCTTTTGAAAAAACCAATACATCATCAATATAAACACATGTAAAATTAGATAAGTGTCTAAAACAGACATCCATTTTTCTTTGAAAATTTCGAGGAGTATTTTTCAAACCAAAAGGCATAACCTTCCATTCAAAATGTCATTCACTACAAACAAAAGATGTCAAGGGATGGAATCTGGATGCATTTTTACTAGCCAAAATCCTGACTTGAGATCAAATTTTGAAAACCATTTTGCACCTTGGATTTTATTTAGTAAAATTTATTTTGTAGGAATACAATAGCCATCAATATGGGTATTGTCATTTAGTCTTTTATCGTTAAAAACCATCCGATATTGACCACGCTTTTTCTCATATTCTTTTTGGACTATAAAGGCTGCAGTTCTATGCTTAGAAGTGCTTCTTGTAATTACTCATAACTTGAGTAATTGGGAAATATGCATTTTGAACTTTTCAATAGTCCAATTATCATATTTGGGCATCCATGTCTTAATTACCAAGTCTGGATTAATTATCTCTAATTTACAAAAAAAAATGTTTCTTTCCCAAAACTTATCTGGGACTTCACCAATAATTTATGTTTTTTGTAAATCTATTTGGACACAAGACATGTTGCAGCATTGGCACAACATGGAGCTGATCGTTTTTGGATGGAAAATCTTGAAGACCGAACCTGATTTTTGGCTTGGAACTAATTTTTTGTAACCTTTGAACTATTAGTTAATATGGTTTGTAATAGTTTGGTTAAGTTGGGACAAGCTTTGGTAACTCTAGTTAGCTTTAGACTAGGCTAAGTACACTTTGATTCCCCTTAATAACAATGTTGTCACTCTCTTTGCCTATAAAAGGAGGGCTTAGTTGCTCATAAGGGGACATCATCAGACATCTCTCTACATCATCCTAGTTTATGTTTCTTAATGTCTTTTGGTTATGCATCTGATTTGTAGTTAACTTGGGGGCTGATCTTAAATCACTCTTTAGTTCTTTAATTCCAAGTATTAATCTTGCTCTTCATATTTTCTTTAAGTTCTCCATCTTGTTATGCATAGTGTAATTCTTTTACTTTCTGTCTAATTCACGAACTGGTCATCTTCCAGTCCTGTGTCCCTTTGATTTCCAGAATTCATGCATTTGTTCTTATGATCTTCATCGTGTACTTCATCATCTTCATATGATCTTCATCATTGAACATGCGTGATTGCAGCATTGAAACAACACCCACCTGCACATTGCATTTTACTGTATTTTCTTTCTTCATCTTGCATCTCTAGCCTTTCCTTTAAATCTTTTGTTTTAGATTTAAGTAGTTAAAGTTCATTGTATTTACCTTCAAGTTTACTTTCTTGTCATTTCCATTTCTTTGTAATTTACATTCTTGTCTTTACATTTCAAGTCATATATATATATATATATATATATATATATATATATATATATATTTTTTTTTTTTATATATTTTCAAGTCTTTCACATTACAAGAGCAATTTATATTATGTTCATCTTTGTAATTCTTAGTAGTTGTTTTTCTTTCCTTATTGTAATGAGTAGCTAATCATATTAGCTTGGGTGTGAGGCAAAGGGTGGTTATGTGGATCTAAAAGAAAGTGGATTTTTGTGACTTTAACAAAATTTTATTATTCCAACTCAAAGTTTTATCACGATAACACAACTCCTTGACAAATTGATCATTTTGATAGTGTTATAGTGTCATGGACCTAGAGATGGGCCATTGAATAACACGTCAATTTAGTGACATGAGAGGTAATATCGAAAGAGTTACTTGCAATGAGAGTTGTTACTCGTGTCAATTAAAATGATCCATTCTTGATAAGTTGTCACTTTTTCAAAGTGTTAAAATGGAGTAGACTTAGAGATAAGCTACTTGGAATACATCAACTTGGGAGGTACGTGGGTTATTTCGAAAGAGTAACCTTTAACAACGAGAATTTGTTTTGTCGTATATTTTGAGAACTCCATTATCATCATTTCCTTATCTTGAACTTTGGACAGAGATGAGACTGTTTATGGCTACTAGAATAATGGGATGGTGAGAGTCCGAGAGGAACGTGTCTTAAAATCGATAATAAAACTAGTTATAGTCAGAAGCATGCTGCAACATTCCTATAGCATCATGCTATGACAGTGTTGTAGCATTGACCTGCTGGATTTTGGATTCATATACCACCAAAAGTCTTACACCCTTGCTTCTCGTTTATTCTTGTTTATTTAGATCTGTGTTAACCAACATTCCAAAATATTGATTCAAATTCGTCATCTGAAATCTCATCTTTCATTATACTTTTAACACACTTTTTAGTCCAATCTCTGTGGGACGATAACTGATATCTTTACCATTTTATTACTTGCAAGGCGACATAGTACCACTTTGTATACTTGCTTTTTGGTATTATTTCTCTCACCCTAAGGTACACAAAAGGGCCTGTCAAGTTTTTGGCTCCGCTGCCGGGGATTGGCAAGTCAAAAATGTTTGAAAGTATTTTAAAAGATTTGATTTTTCTAGTACCATTAGGATTTTTTAAAAGGTTTTTAAAAAGTGGTGCATGCCAAGAATACAACGAGGGGAACTTTTTGAGTTAGATCCAGATATTGAAAGAACTTTCCGTCAAAGAAGGAGAATTCAAAGAAATTTTCAAAACCTAAATCCTCTCAATATGGATGGACCTCCCCCGGGCTTTGAAAACATGCATCTTAGACCACCACTTTTGGAAAATCAACCTCCGCCTTTGGAAAATCAAATGAGACCACCTTTAGTGAATCAAATCAGGCCGCCACCAATTTTTTCAAATAATCAACCAATTTTTGGAAATCCTCCACCTCATCAGTTTCAAAATCAACCAAATCATAATGAGGAAGAAGATGATTCCAAATCTATTGGTAATGTTGAAACACAAAACATCATTGACCTTGCAAACTCAAAAGATGGAAGAATTATGGACTATGCAATTCCTAATTTTGAGCAATTAAATTCAGGAATTGTTAGGCCACAGTTAGAAACTTTACATTTTAAACCAAAACCCATCATGTTTCATATGTTTTTCTAATCCCTGGGGTATCTGCTGATGCCTTAAGGCTCACCTTATTCCCATTTTCTTTAAGGGATAGGGAAAAAGTTTGGTTCAATTTATTAGCACCAGGTTCTGTGCCATCATGGAGTGATATGGCTGAAAATTTTTTGCGAAAATATTTTCCACCCACCCGGAATGCCAAATCCAGAAATGAAATTTGCATGTTTAAACAAATGGATGATGAAGCTATTCCGGATGCGTGGGAAAGATTTAAAGAATTGTTGAGAAAATGCCCTCATCATGGCATTTCCTACTGTATTCAACTCGAGACGTTTTACAATAGTCCTGCTCCCAATGCAAAACAAATGCTCGATGTGACTTGGAGGGGCTTTTCCTTCTAAAACCTACAATGTCGGGTATGAGATTCTCGAAAAGATTTCAACAAACAATGGACATTGGGCTGATCCAAGGGCCCAAACTCAAAGGAAAACTACTGGAATGCATGATGTGGATCCATACACTGCATTGACAGCTCAGCTTGCTTCCATGACCAACATGCTTAAAAATATAACTTCTGGTCAAGGAACACAACCGACTGTCCCTACACCTGATTCAACAGTTCTTTCTGTGCAATGTGTGTATTGTGGTGGAGAAAATTCCTATGAACACTGTCCACATAATTCTGAATCTGTAAATTTTGTTCAAAACAAACCTGCTCCCCACTCCAACCATTACAATGCAAGCTGGAAACAACACCCAAACTTCTCTTGGAACAGTCCATGTTTAAATCCACCAGCACCAAAGCATCAAGGGAACTCCAATTTTCAAAATCAAGCAAGTAGTTCTCAAAACCAGTACAAGGGAAATTTTCAAAATAATTATCATCAGAATAATCGTAATCAAGGTTTTCAAAACAATCAGCACACTCAACCACCTTTTCAAAATCAACATCATGCACCTCCACAAGATGACTCAAATCTCTCTTTTGAAGCAATGATGAGAGGACTTATGAGTCAGACACAAGCAGCTCTCCGGAGTTTGGAAAGACAAGTCAGTCAAATTGCACTTAATCAGAACAACAGAGCCTCAGGCACTTTCCCTAGTAACACTGAAATACCCAAGGCTCCAGAAAATGAACATGTGAAAGCTGTCACACTTAGGAGTGGTAAAGAATTACCTGAATCTGTGGAAAAGGAATATGAACCAATAACCAAACCAGATTTTGAAAAAATGTCCAAGTCCATTCCTGATCCAGAGATTCCTGAAATTTGAATACCATCAATTCAAGTAGAAAAGCAAGATCCTAAGATCACAAGTTCAAGTCCAACACAAACTGACCCAAAGACCACAGTTGTGAGTCCACCTAATGAAACCAAGACCAAAAGCATACTGGATCCATCTTGCTCAAAACAATCAAACCAAGCAGTTATCAAACCAGTTCCCCCTTACATTCCTTACCCCCAAAAGTTAAGGAATGAGAAGGAGGAATTGCAATTTAAGAAATTTTTGGATGTTTACAAAGCATTGCATATCAACATACCTCTTGTTGAAGCAATTGAGCAGATGCCCAGTTATGCTTTAAAAGACATATTGAGCAAGAAAAAAAAAGTTGAATGAATATGAGACGGTTGCCCTCACTGAAGGTTGCAGTGCTCTCTTGACCAACAAAATTCCCTTAAGCAAAAAGATCCAGGGAGTATCACCATTCCTTGATCCATAGGTGGGAAAGAGGTTGGGAAGGCATTGTGTGATTTAGGTGCTAGTGTCAACCTTATGCCATTATCCATTTTCAAAAGCTTAGGCATAGGAGAGGCCAGACCTACCACAGTCACACTCATTCTAGCTGATAAAACCATTGCATATCCCAAGGGAAAAATTGAAGATGTGTTAGTCCAGGTTGACAAGTTCATTTTTTCGGCTTATTTTATCATTTTAGACTTTGAGGCTGACAAGGATATTCCCATACTTTTGGGAAGATCTTTCTTAGCCATGGGTAGAACTTTTATAGATGTCCAGAAAGGTGAGCTGACCATGAGACTACAAGACCAAAAAGTCACATTCAATGTCTTCAATTCTTTAAAATACCCTAGTGATGTAGAAGATTGCTCAAGCCTAGGTATCATTGAGGAATTGTGTCATGAGGAGGGAGTCAAATAAGCTTGTAGGATAGAAGAGGAGGATGAGGAAGACCTGACCTTGGGAGACTTAGACAAGGAATATGATGATGATGATGATAAGACCTTGGAGAAAGAGTCTGTCCCTTTGGATGCTGCAGAATTTGAGCTGCCGGAAAGTAATGAGCAAAAATCATCTACTCCATCAATAATCTCACCACCTGACCTGGAGTTGAAACAACTCCCATCTCACTTAAAGTATGCCTTTCTAGGAAGAGAAGACAAATTGCCAGTCATTATTTCTGCCACCCTAGAATTGCATCAAGAGAAGAAGTTAGTAGATATGTTAAAGTTGCACACTAAAGCCATAGGGTGGACTATTGCTGACCTTAAAGGGATTAGTCCCTCTATTTGTCCACATAAGATCATCTTAGAAGACAAGAACTTCACTTCCATAGAGCCACAAAGAAGATTGAATCCAGTCATGAAAGAGGTAGTGAAAAAGGAAATTTTGAAATGGTTAGATGCAGGAACTATTTTCCCCATAGCCAATAGTTCTTGGGTTAGTCCAGTCCAGTGTGTACCCAAGAAGTGAGGGATCACTGTCATTTCCAATGACAAGAATGAACTCATTCCTAACAGAATAGTCTCTGGATGGAGAATTTGCATGGACTACCGTAGGCTGAACAAGGCTACTCGAAAGGACCATTTTCCCTTACCTTTTGTTGATCAAATGTTAGACAGGTTGGCTGGAAAAGAATACTACTGCTTCTTGGATAGATACTCAGGATACAACCAGATAGCCATAGCACCAGAAGACCAGGAGAAGACTACCTTCACTTGTCCTTATGGTACCTTTGCCTTCAGAAGGATGCCTTTTGGACTTTGCAATGCTCCTGCCACTTTTCAGAGATGCATGATGTCCATATTTTCTGATATGCTTGAAAAATCCATTGAAATATTTATGGATGATTTTTATGTTTATGGTTCATCTTTTGATCAGTGTTTGGATAATTTGAAACAAAGTCTTAAAAGGTGTGAGGAGACTAACCTCGTCCTTAATTGGAAAAAATGTCATTTCATGGTAACAGAAGGATTGTCCTTGGTCATTTAATTTCTAAAAGAGGAGTTGAGGTAGACAAAGCTAACCTTGAAGTAATTGAAAAACTACCTGAACCAACAACTGTTAAAGGTATCAGGAGCTTTCTTGGGCATGCTAGATTTTATAGACGGTTTATAAAAGACTTTTCAAAAATTTCAAAATCTTTATGTCTATTATTACAGCATGACCAAAAGTTTGATTTCAATGATAAATGTAGAAATACATTCAACACTTTAAAGAAAGCTTTGGTAACTGCACCAGTGGTTGTGGCTCCTGTATGGGACAAACCTTTTGAAATCATGTGTGATGCAAGTGACTGGGCTGTTGGTGCTGTGTTAGGTCAAAGAAAAGAGAAAATTTTTCATTCCACCCACTATGTAAGCAAAACCCTAAATGAAGCTCAAATTAATTACACAACAACTGAGAAAGAATTATTAGCTGTGGTTTTTGCATTTGAAAAGTTTAGATCATATTTAATGGGAGCAAAAGTCATTGTACATACCGACCATGCTGCCATTAAATATTTGATATCAAAGAAAGATGCTAAACCTAGGCTGATAAGATGGGTTTTGTTGTTGCAAGAGTTTGGCCTAGAGATTATTGATAGGAAGGGGACTGAGAACCAAGTGGTTGACCATTTATCCAGGTTAGAAAAACAGGTTGAAAGTAGAAAAGAAGGAGAGATTGTAGAGACTTTTCTAGATGAAAAGATTTTTATGGTTCAGGCACAACTTCCATGGTTTGCTGACATAGAAAATTATTTGGCTTGTGGCATCATACCTTCTGATTATACTCATCACATGCTTAAGAAATTTCTCCATGATTGCAAATTTTACTTATGGGATGACCCTTTTCTGTTTAAACTTGGTACAGATCAATTGTTGAGAAGGTGTATTCCAGAAACTGAAGTTGCAACAATTCTACAGCATTGCCATCAGTCAGCTTATGGAGGACATTTTGGAGGCCAAAGAACAGCTGCTAAAGTGCTTCAATCAGGATTTTATTGGCCAACTCTCTTTAAAGATTCCCATAATTTTGTTCAAAGATGTAATGAATGTCAGAGAAGTGGTTCCATTTATCAGAAAAATGAAATGCCTTTGAATGGGATCTTGGAAGTTGAGTATTTGATGTGTGGGGAATAGATTTTATGGGACCTTTTCCCCCTTCAAACAATTGTCAATATATCTTAGTTGCTGTTGATTATGTTTCAAAATGGGTAGAGGTAATGGCATGTGTTTCAAATGATGCTAAAACTGTCGTAAAGTTTTTACAAAAACAAATTTTTACAAGGTTTGGTACCCCCCGGGCACTGATTAGTGATGAGGGTGCCCACTTTATAAACAATTTGTTGAGTAAAGTTCTTGAAAAATATCATGTGAAACACAGGGTTGCCACTGCATACCACCCACAAACCAATGGATTGGTTGAACTCTCAAACAGGGAAATAAAAGGGATTCTTGAAAAAGTTGTTAAACCAAATAGAAAAGACTGGCTTTTAAATTAGATGATGCTTTATGGGCATACAAAACTGCTTTTAAAACACCTTTGGGTATGTCTCCATACAAGCTAGTCTTTGGAAAGGCTTGTCATCTCCCTTTGGAACTTGAACATAAAGCATATTGGGCTATAAAAGAATTGAACATGAACTTAGATGAGGCTGGCAACAAGAGAAAGTTGCAACTCTGTGAGCTAGAAGAACATAGGAACATGTCCTATGAGAATGCCAAGTTATACAAAGAGAAAACAAAAAAATGGCATGACAATAGGATTAGTCACAGAGAGTTGAAAGCAGGCCATAAATGTCTTTTGTTCAATTCTAGGCTGAAATTGTTTCCAGGGAAACTTAAGTCTAGATGGTCAGGCCCATTTCTCATCCACAAAGTATATCCATATGGGGCTGTAGATTTAGTCAATCCGGAAAACAATAGTGTGTTAAAAGTCAATGGCCAGAGAGTAAAGCTATACCATGATGTTTTAGCATCTCCACAGCATGGCTCTGTGGAGATGGTCACTCTATGCTAAAAAGCTTCAACCAAAGATGGGAACTATCTCAAAGTTCCACAATCTGTGTAAATAATCTTTGTTTAATTAGTTTAGTAATTTTATTTGTTAGTCTTTTGTAATTTGTTTGTCAGTGTGCAGCCTTAATTTAGGAAAAGGAGGAAACAGAAGATGCTATTCCAATGCTACAACACCAAAGCTCTGAGTTTTCTGAAGAAAAAGAAATGTCCGGCTGAAAGTTTGGGGAATATATCAGAAGCATCTTTGGGTTTGTTTAAGAAAAGTATAATGGGTGACATCATATTTTTGGCTATTTTTAGACTTTGTATCTACTTTATAACCACAATGATGAGGAAGGCTCCAAAAGATGCCTTTTGTGTACCTCACCTTAAAAAACCCAAAGGTCATTAACCAATATTACAGCTTGCATCCTCCAAATTAATCAGATAAGGACACCATCAACTCACCTTTTGTCTTTTCATCTTCCTGAGAAAAACCCTCTTTTGTGATTTAACCGTTTCAATCTCCCTCTCACCCACTTATCTCTCACTCTCACCCCCTGTTTCTTCCCTCTTAAACCGAACACCTCTCAAGAACATCACCATTTTCTTCCCCTTTCTCTGTGATCAACGTCCGCCATGGCTAGAGTAAAACGAGCCATGGTTCGAAACCCCTACTAGTGCCGAAAGAAGAAGAAGCCCGCGAAATAAGGTTGTTGATCAAACTCCGAGCGCTAGCAATCCTCAATCACCAGTGGTTTTGGAGGACAACTCCATTCCTCCACAAGCTCGAGTCTCTCTAAAAGCTCTATTCCCAAATGCTTCTGAGGTCGAGGGCACTCTAACGGCCGAAAGAGGAGAAACTTCAGCAAAGCCACCAACAGCAGGGGAGATTTTAGCAAGGAACCCTTTTGCGGTCATTCTTCATCCCAACTGCATCACCATTGCAGACTCTCAGGTATCTTCCTCTGCTCAAAAGTCTATGATCGATGGCCTGATCACCTCATGTTCTGAGGATGAGTCTGGAATACCTATTTCTTCAACAAAGGTAATTGTTGATCATTTTAAAAAGTATGAGTTTGATTGATCATTTGGGCCCTTGAACTCTACTGATAAAATAATCACCACTAACCCGAAGCCTAACCAAACTGATGAAGAAGTAGAAATCACTGTTGAGAATCTTGACATACTTGAGGAACCCTCTGTTGGTGTCCTTGAAAATGAAATAGAGAGAAGTGAGGACACCGTGGTTGAGAATCTGGAAGTACAAATGGAGATAGAGAGGGAAGAAAGAACAAAGGACCCGTTTGTGGATTTTCCTCAAACAAATGTTGTGTGGATTGAGGAAGATGAGCCCATAGTGAGCAAAACTAGTAGGAAAAGAAAAGGGTTAGGGAAAGTTCATGCCAAGAAAACCAATGTGGAAGGATCCAGAAAGAGTAAGAGGACCAAAAGAATGGTGACTGAGGGAGAACCATCTGGAACCAAACCTAGTGACACCAACTGCTATGCTGCAACATCCCTACAACATGAGCAGTCTGTGAGAAGAAAAGAGAGAAATGAGGAACCTGCTGTGGCTCTCTTGATAAGGCCAACCTCACCTCACAATGGGTTCAGCTCCAAGGCTGCAGCAAAAATGTGGCCTAAATTTCAGACTAAGATTGGGTTCCTGAAAAAGGAATAGACGAGCACAGTATGAGGGAATTCCACTTCATTCGGCAGGTAGTTGACACCCAAGGTCTCAGCAAGCTATGTCATGTGTATACCTCCTACAATCTCACCCTTATTAGAGAGTTTTACTATGAGATGTCTGTGACTTCAGCCTCAAAGATTCAGGTTAGAGGGACCATTATCCACCTTACTGCCAAAAAGATCAACCAGTTCCTAGGACTCAACCCACCCAAGAAAATAGAATACTATGCACTTGTGCACCATGCCACTATTAATGACCTTGCTGAAGTTGTTGCAGTATTGGGAAAACCTAAAACCACTTGGGAAAGCCATACCAATCTCATGTTGAGGACATTCAGAGCTTCCAACCTCACAGCTGATTCCAATGTATGGATCAACTTTGTGAGGCACACCATCTCACCAACCTCTCATGATACATTCATCACTGTGGAAAGAATGCTTTTACTTTTTTGCCTTGTGACAGGTAGAACCATCAACCTTGGAAAGATCATCATGAAAAGTATAAGAGAATGCTCAACTGCTGACTGAGATGGGTGTCCCTAGATACATTGATTATTTGATTGTGAAGGAGCAGAGAAAAAGACATCAGATGGACAATAAGGCAGTACAAAGGTTGAGAGACAGAAAAGAGAAAGGTATTGGGGCAAATGAGATGGTGGGGATGATGCAGGAAGTGTTAGCTCAAAACAACAATCTTATTGACACAATCCTACAGCAAAGAAGTGAGTTTATGGAGAAGCTGGAAGATCTCAAGGTAGAGGTGCAATCCATGGTTGATGGTAGAATGAGAAGGGATCAAGAGGAGGAGAATGCAGAAGTAAAGAAGCTGAAGAAGTTTGTCAGGATCAAATTCTCAACAAGAATAAAGTCTCAGAAACAATATCAAAGAAGTTGCGGAATAACACTTTGATATTCAATGTAACAGTAAACAAACAGTATATGATTAACAATTTGTAAACTTGTATTCAATGATCAAATCACAAGATTACACACTCAAACTCAATCTTGAAGAACAAGCTCTTTCAAGACGAATTCTACTTCTCTAGAATTAGGATCTATGCCTTGAGGTTGATTCTCTCTAGAACTTAGAATGAATAATAATCAATTTTCTAAACTATTCTATACATTCTATACATATACTGAATAAAAGATAATTACAATAAATAAAATATCTTCAGTATATCTTCCATGAATATCTTCAGTTTATCCAGCTGTCATCCTTTCCATACAGATCTCCATCTCATAAGCAGTACTAATCATAAGCAGCATTAATATTCTGAGCAGTAGTAAGTTCAGCAGCACTAACCATACTCAGCAGTATTAATCTCTTAGCAGTAGTAACTCCAGCAGTATTAATAATGAAGACCAACATTAACTTTGTTTCAACAGCATTAACTTCTACTAGCAGCATTAACCACAGAAGTAGTAACCATGATGAAATAGCAGCATTAACCATACTTGGTAAATTCTTCAGTTCCCAACAATCTCCCCCTAACTTGACTTTTAGGAAGAGAAGTCAAGTTCTTCAAATGCTTCCAAAATCTTCATTGATCTACTCCAATGTTAGGATCCAGTCCCATACTCTGATTGATAGTTCTATGAATTAGGTACTTAGCCATTTCTGAATTTGATGCACAACCCAACTTCTTATTTAACATGGCATGAAGCTTCAGACGTGTGTGGTTGTATATCCTATCCACCAAGTAATACTCCATGTGAAAAGTATCTAAGGCAAATTCATAAACTCCACTCCTTTCATACAGAGTCCATCCTCTAACAGTTTTGAACACATCTCTGATTAAATGCTTCACTGCTTCTGGATTGAACAACATGCATAAGTATTCCATGACCAGCTTCACTATTGATAACCCTGGAGCTTTCAACTGATCTGCATGTACTTTCATACCTACTTCAAACATTTCTTCCAAATTAGATCTTGAACATTCTCTGACAATTTTGTTCCAAGTGCTGTAGACTTCATACTTGTCATCCTTTCTTTTCAATCTGATATACTCTTTGCCATCCACCATCATAATATCCCAGTGGATAACTTCAGGAGGTTTGAATCCAACAGGTTCAGCTGAGATAGGCTTTGGAATTTTATCCATTACCATCATGTACATAATTACATCTGAACTCTGTGGTACTTCCTGAGATTCAGCTTCATTCTTAAGTGCCTCTTCTTGTTCAGCAACCTTTTTCTCTTCTTCTACTCTAGGCTTCTTTACAATCTTCTTTCTTTTGGCCATCATCTTAGTTCTCTTCAGAGTCTTTTGAATTTGCCCTATAGTAGCTTCCTTCTTCTTTTCTTCCCTTTTCTCTGCCTTTTCTTTGATAGGAGTTCCCTCTTCACTTTCAGGGAATGGTTGATTAATATTCACATCATGTCTCTCCTTGGCCTTCTTTTCAAACTCCACTCTATCCTTTTCATTACTCTTCAGCTTCCCCATTTCTTTCTCATAAATATCCTTGATTTGATCAAAATTCATCTTCACAAACATTTCTTTCTTTACACCAATTGCACTCCTCAAGAAAGTTATCATTTTATTTCTTTCCTGAGTTGCAAGGTAAGTTTGTGAAGGTCTTTTCTTCTTAGCACTTGTTCTGGCCATCATAGCCTTTCTCAAGCTCATTGCTCTTTGCTTTGCCTTCTCTGTTTCCAACCCTTTCTGGAATGCTTAATTTAACTCATTTGCAAGTGCTCTGGCCATTTCTCTGTCTTTTTCCACCTGCTCCTTTTCTGCTTGATCTAACTCTTCTTGCACTTTCTTTGCTAATGCTTCATCTGACTCAATCATCCTTTGCTTTTTGGATGGTTGATCAGATTCTATCATCTTTGCTTTTCCCTTTTTCCTTGCATCTGCAGCCATTTCTTTCTTCTCTATTTTCTTTGCTCCCCCTTCATTTATGACCACTCCCTTTGCTTTGGGAGTGTCATTCTTTGCTTTGACAATCATTTTTGCTACTTCAATCTCTGTTGGTGTTACCTCTGTTACTGCTGCTTGTGAAGTTTCAGCAGCACCAACTGTTTCTGCTGCTTGTTTTGGTTCAGCAGTAGTAACCATTTCTGCTTCTGAGATTGTAACTGCTGCTGGTGTTGTTTCTTCAGATTTCTTATCTTCAACAAACTCCCCCTCAACCTGCTGATCTATCTGTTCTGAACTTGAATTCTCCCCCTTTTTGGAAGCATCTTTAGAATTGACCCTCTTCTTTAGCACAAAATGCTTTTTTTTTTTAAGTACCAACCTCTTCACCAGTTGCTTGAGTTTGGTAATTTGCACTTGTTGGGACAAAATTACCAGCTTCATTTCTTCTATTTCTTTCCCTTGTTTAATAACATCTTGGTTGATGTTGCCCATTGTTTCCATCAATTCATAGTAGTTATATCTGTCCTCACCTTCTCCAGAAGTGTTTCCCTCTTTTGAAGGATCATGGGATCTTTTTGTAGTGGAAGCCTTCTGCCTAGTAGAAGCACTATCCACCCCCGTGGTTTCTTGGCACCTGGGACCTTTGAATGACTTCTCATTCAAAGTTGCCATGGGGGAGGTCTTAGGTATGTTACCACTGTCCTCCTCTGTGCTAGCAGGAGTAGTGGCAGCCTCAGCACCCATATGCTCTTCCTCCTCCTCAGAGAGCACCTCCTTGGGGTTAGGAGACACCCCTTTGGTTTTCCTATTGATATTCTCTAAAGGAGAATTCTCCCTTAGAGGGCTTAAAGGCTGAGTGGGTGAAGGTACAAGAAGGGAAGGAGCCTTCTTTACCTGTTTCCTTTTGTATGTTTGGGTGATTGGTGAAGTTGGTTTATCAAGAAGAGACTGGGGAATTGATTTAGAGTGGGAAGGTTGGGATTGGCTATCAGTGGGAAGGTCTAATGGGGGCCTTGACCCTGCTGCCATACCTTCATCAGTGTGGGACACCACCATCATTGTAGAGAACAATGGGGTGTCAACTCCTTCCGAGTCCCCAGCAGATCTTCTCATATTTGAGAAAACCTTGCCTTTAGGGGGTTTAGGTACATATACCCCATCAAAATGAGGCATATCCATCAATTCGTGGGTGATAACTGCTTGAACAAACCTGGGGTACATATAAAAGCTCTTTTTGTTTCCCAAGTTTGAGACAAGATCATTGAAAATCATTTTAGAAAAATTGTACTTTCTGGCAGTGGCCAAGCACACCAGAGCATAAGCAATGGTGCTACTGAACTCACTCCATCCAGTAGTCTTTTCAGAGATGCAGTGCATAAGGGTATGGACAAAGAAACGCCATTGGGGTGAAAATTTGGCTTTTGAGAACTTGAACACACCAAATGGGCCTCCATACCCCATTCTTGTAAGAGTAGAAAACAGTTCATCATTAGAGATAGAAGTTATACCAGAGGCATCGTCTAGACGTAGACTGATGCGAATTACCTCTTCAGTAACTGTCAAGGGTTTGTCACACACCCTTGTTTTGATCATTTGCACACCATTCTCAGTAACAATGGTGGCATTTGCCCAGATTTGCCTCTGATGCTCTATGAAGATGGTAGGAGATATAGTGAGAGCATGGGCAATGTGGCTGGACTTCAGAAATTCGACTATCTGGTGAAAACCTTCAGCTTGTTTTGGCTTTTGGAGCATCGCGATTTCATTGTGCTCGTCAATGAACGCCATGGATGCCATTGACCTTGAAGGTTCTTGCTTGAAAACTTGGAACTCGCGAGAGAAAGGGTTTAGAGCGCAAGTGAACAGTATGCAAAGAGTCGTTATGAACTTTTAGGCGGGCAAAGGGTATTTATAGTATTCGGGACATAAGCAGTATTAACCTAGAGCAGTATTAACTGTTGGGAACTGAAGAAAAGCTTAAGTATGGTTAATGCTGCTAGTTCAGATTTACTACTGCTAGAAGACTTCAAAGTTAATACTGCTGAGTATTACTACTGCTAGTAGAATTAATACTGCTAGTCAAAGTTAGTGCTGCTTGAACAAAGTTAGTACTGCTTAGCTAGATAGTACTGCTAGTGGTTAGTGCTGCTTAGTAGTTAATGCTGCTAAGACCAAGTTAATGCTGCTTCAGAGATAATGTGAAGATAATGATGAAGAGATCGTGGTTAAAGATAAACATGGAAAGCTTATAGAGATAATGATGGAAGATATACTTAAGATATTTTATTTATTGTAATTATCTTTTATTCAGTATATGTATAGAACTGATAGAATAGTTTAGAAGGAATGATTCATTCTAAGTGTTAGAGAAAATCAACCTCAAGGCATAGATCCTAATTCTAGAGAAGTAGAATTCGTCTTGAAAGAGCTTGTTCTTCAAGAATGAGGTTGAGTGTGTAATCTTGTGATTTGATAATTTAATACAAGTTTACAAGTTGTTGATCATATACTGTTTTGATTACTGTTACATTGAATATCAAAGTGTTATTCCGCAACTTCTTTGATATTGTTTCTGAGACTTTATTCTTGTTAAGAAATCGATCCGGACAAGTGGTAACAGAGCCTGTTCTCTCAGAAACATCTATTCATTCATCATGGAAAACTTTGCAGAATCAAACAGTACTCTGGTCTCAAAGGTTCCAATGCTCAGACCCAATGAATTCGATATGTGGAAGATCAGAATCAAGCAGTACATAATCCTCACTGACTATTCTATGTGGGATATCATAGAGAATGGTCCTTCTGAAGCAGGAAAGATTGGTGCAGATGGAAAGAGAACTCCACCAAAAACTGATGCTGAAAGAAAGATTAGACAGACAGAGATGAAAGCCTTGAGCACCTTGCTCTTGGCTATTCCCAATGAATATCAACATCAGTTCTGCAACTGCACTGATGCAGAGATGCTCTGGAATGCTCTAGAGAAGAGATTCTCAGGTACCAAAAGTACCAAGAGAAATCAGAAAGCCATTCTGAAGCAACAATATGAGAAATTTATGTCAACCAAGAATGAGTCTATGACTCAAACTTTTGACAGGTTCAACAAGCATATTGGTGAACTTGCTATAGTGGGAGTACAAATCGATCAAGATGATCTGAACAGAAAGTTTCTAAGGTCCCTGAGTGATGAATGGACCATGTATACTGTGTCTTTCAGACAGAATGATCAACTGGAAGAAAAGGAACTTGATGATCTATATAATGATCTAAGAGTTTTTGAATCTGAGGTAGAGGCTAAGAAGAGGCCTTCTGGGTATGTTCACAATGCTGCACTCCTTTCAGCATCAACTGATTCTACTTCCAACCCTGAATTAGTTAGTGCTGCCAATGGAGCAAATCAAGAGAAAGGCAAAGAAACTGTATTTGAAGCCTTTCTAGCAAGTCATGGAAACTCTTCTCTCATTAATGATGACTTGGAACAACTCCATCCAGATGATCTTGAAGAGATGGACATTAAATGGCAGATGGCCATGCTCTCTATGAGAGTTAAGAAGTTCATCAAAAGAACTGGAAGAAATAACTTCTCTCAAAGAAGAGAAGATGGAGCAGGTTTTGACAAGTCAAAGGTGGAATGCTATAAATGCCATCAGAAGGGACACTTTGCTAGAGAATGCAGAAGTGGAATACCTCAAAACAATAACCACCAACAAGCTCAATCTGGAAGCTTCAATAATAACAGAAACTCTGCACAAGCCCTTGTCTCTCAACAAGGCATGGGGTTTGATTAGAGTGATCAAGCTGAAGAGGCCATCCAGAACCAAGCTCTAATGGCAGAGGTGTCAGATCTCCCAACAGAGGTAACTTCCAATCTTTGTTCTAAAAATTGCATTAACACTGTTAAAAGGTACAGGGATCAAAACCAGACCATGAGTGATGACCTGAAGAGATTAGAAAAGGACATAAAAGATTATGTTAGGATTGTTGAGAGATTTGAAGAGCAGATTAAGGGTTTTCAAGCTAATGAGCTTCAACACTCTTATGACACAAACTACTGGAAGTGGGAGAAGAATGACTTAGAACTTCAACTGACCAGATCCAAAGAAAAGAGTGAAAAGCTAAGAGGAGAGCTAGCTAAAGTCAAACTAGATGTAGAAAAGTTTTCCAATGCTTCCAAAGCAATGGATTCTTTGCTACAAACTCAGATTCATGATAAACTGAGAAGAGGAATAGGGTACAATACCACACCACCACCCTATAACAACAACTACATCCCTTCTAGCTCAGATTTGTTAGAAACAAAGGATAGGAAGGACCTACCTAAAGGAGCCACTGAGATAGATCCCTTAGATGAAGTAGCTGTTAAGGATAAAACTGAGAAAGAAGTTGTCAAAGATAAAGACAACACTGTAAGTGGTGAGATTCCTACAGAAAACCACATAATCACCAATGAGGGATGTGGAAAGCATTGGATCAAGTCCAATGAGATAGAGAAGACTGAGGGAAAGAACAAGAAGGTTCACTATAAGCAGACCACTGTTGTGAACTCTATCCCTTGCAAGCAGTGTGCATGCAATAAATCTAAGCCCCAAAAACATGATAAACCAAGGGGAAATCAGAGAAACTTGAACAATCAATGGGCACAAAAGCAAGGCATTGATCTGAGTAAAATCAATAGACCAAAACCTTGTTTTATTTGTGGAAAGTTAAACCATTTGGCTAAGTATTGTTTCTTTAACCCTATTAACCAACAAATGAACTTTCAAAGCTTTGTGCAAAAACCTGTTGGTTATAGGAAGGCTGGAAAGAAACATGTGATGAAGAAATATGTTGAAACCAAAGGCCCCATAGGGAAAAAGGTTTTAAAAGAAAGCATTAAAATGTGGGTGCCTAGAAGCACTAAAACTGTTAGTACTGCTGACAGGGATAGTGCTGCTGGAAGCATTACTGCTGCTACCAGGGTTAGTACTGCTGAAAATATTAATGTTGCTAATACTGTTAGTACCTCTTCAAAGGTTAATACTGCTAACACAGTTACTGCTGCTAACACAGTTACTACTCCTAAGAAGGTTAGTACTGCTAAGCATGCAAGTGCTGCTAAGGCAGTTAGTACTTCTAAAACCAGTACTGCTTCTAGCAAAAATGTTTCCAACCCTATCATTGTGACAAAGTACTCCAAAAATGAGGAGTCAAAGTTTAAAAATCTTGTCAAGAAAGAATGTAAATATTTTGATGAGAAAGGGGTACCCAAGACCACTTTGGCTTGGATTCCTAATTCATACTAACTGATTTATATTATGTGCATGGGCAACCAACAGCTCAAAGGAAAGAGCATATGGCATGTTGATAGTGGTTGCTCTAGGCACATGACAGGTAACATGTCATGCCTTCAGGATTTCAAGCATATCAATGGAGGACATGTTGCTTTTGGAGATAATCTTACTGGTGGTAAAATAAGTGGAAAAGGTAATGTTACAAAAGGTAAGATGACATTTGAGGATGTCTACTATGTTGATCAGTTGAAGTACAACCTGTTAAGTGTATCACAGGTTTGTGACAAACAACATAGCATATTATTTACAAATACTGAGTGTATGATCCTTGCTCCAGGGTTCAAGGTAGTTGATGAAAGCATGATACTACTTAGAACTCCAAGAAAGGACAATGTTTATTGTCTTGATATGGACAATGTTGATAGTGATTCATCCCTGAACTGTCTTGTTTCAAAAGCTTCTGTGGATGAATCCTCTCTTTGGCACAGAAGGATGTGTCACATGAACTTCAAGACTATGAAGAAACTTGTTAAAAACAACCTTGTAAGAGGTTTACCTTCAAAAGTATTTTCATGTGATGATCATTGTGTTGCATGTCTTAAAGGCAAACAACACAAAACTTCTCATAAGACCAAAGAGTTAAACACAATTTCTTCTTGTCTCCAGTTACTGCATATGGATCTGTTTGGTCCTACAAATGTTATGAGTATAGGCAAGAAATCTTACTGCTTGGTTATTGTTGATGATTACTCCAGATTTACTTGGGTATATTTTCTAAGGACTAAAGATGAGACAAGTGGACTGATCAATTCTTTTATCCTAAGAATTGAAAACCAAACTAATCAAAAAGTAAAAGTCATTAGATCAGATAAAGGGACTGAGATTAAAAATTTTGATCTAAACACCTTTTGTGAAGAAAAAGGAATTGAGAGACAATATAGTGCCCCTAGGACTCCTCAACAGAATGGAGTTGCTGAGAGGAGAAATAGGACACTAATAGAGGCTGCTAGATCTCTGTTGGCTGATTCAAAACTGCCAATTACCTTCTGGGCTGAAGCAGTTAATACTGCCTGTTATGTCCAAAACAGAGTTCCAGTGGTCAAGCCAAAGAACAAGACCCCATATGAGCTTCTAAATAAAAGAAAACCTTTCATTGTTTTTTTCAAACCATTTGGGTGTCCTTGTACTATTCTCAATACCAAATCTCACTTAGGTAAGTTTGATAGCAAAGCAGATGATGGATTTCTTGTTGGTTACTCATCTCAGAGTAAGGCTTACAGAGTTTTTAACTCTTCTTCTAGAATAATTGAAGAAAGTGACAATGTCAAATGCAATGAGAACACACCAAATCCTATTGGGCCTGGTCCTCAGTGGCTATTTGACATTGATTCACTAACTAACTCTTTTGGTTTCAGTAGTGATGATTATGTGTAACACCTCAAAAATCAGAGTAAATTAAAACCTGGAAAACCTGACAGTATAACGAATGTAAAGCCATAAATTATCATAAATGGGATCAGTCCTCAAGACTATACAATCCTTTACAAGGATTTCATCAAAAGAATGGGACTTAAGAATGCCCAGCAACAATACTAATCAACTCCAAAAACCTCGAGACTCAAAACTCGTCTCTCCAAAAACCCCGGCAACCCACCGTTAATGGGAACCTGATACACATACCATTTGAGAAACAATGTCAGACTTAAAGCCTGGTGAGAACATACAGTTTATGAAGCTCAAAAGATAAAACATTTGCATGAAGATAGCATTTCCAAAGAGATTAAGTTTACAATTTAGGTCCTTGCCACAATTGGGCTTTTTCGTTATAAACATACCACAAAAGGACCGAAAACAAAACATTTTACCAAGGATCGTGGCGTAACACAAAGTTAGGCCAACAATCCGAGTTACGAGCTAAACCAATTGGAATCCGCGGATACGAATCACAAAGTCCGTGCTTCAACGTGAGATCAAGCCCGAAGCGCAAAACCAAGGTATACTCCTTCGCTAGGAACACTATGAACCATGGCTAGTATCCGGCCTCACATAACCGTACCAAGTTGCCCCCGAGGAACAAGTGATCCATAGCTACAATTCTGGGGAATGTAACATCCCAACAAAACAGTATACTCCAAAACCTAGGGATCCACTAGTAATGGTAAGGACTCGTCACAACGACGTATGTGACCAACCATAAATAAACATATGGTTACAAACACATTTTTATAAACAAAATGCTATTCCCATTTCAACTTCCGGTAAGAATGAAAATCATTTAAAAGAAGTTCCTTTGAATATTTCTTTCGCATAAACGCACAGGTAAAACATCATTTTACTTTTAAAATAAGATAAGATCAAAAAGGTAACTTTTGATATGTATACAGTTTAAAATGATAGTAGGAACTCACCTCTGTTTCCTTCTTCTTAACGAGCGCTACCTATGATAACACCGAAAGAATCGGTAAGTCGAAATACAGATAAACCTCTCGTTACTTGAATAGGACTCAAAGACACAGAAGCTAACAACTTAACAGAACCTAATCCGGTTAAAGGCAACAATCGGTCAAACACCACTCCGGTCGAACACCTCCCCGGTCCAACACTACCCCAGTCGAACAGACAACACCGGTCGAGGGACCATCCGGTCAAATCAACCCTTCGGTCGAATCAACCATTCGGTCGAACACCAATCCGGTCGAATCAACCTTTCGGTCGAATCAACCATTCGGTCGAACGACCATCCGGTCGAACAACCTCCGGTCGATCGACCATCGCCTTGCTCATCAAGAACAGCGATGCAGAACCCAGATTGAACCCAGATCCAAATGAGAAAATACTCAGATCTCAAAATGGAACGGTTCAAAACCTTCACAACGAGATTCTACACGGCTAAAAGCATTCAGATCAAAGCATTAAGCTAGATTCGTACCTCGATTTGCCCGAAACGATCGACCCAAAACAAAGCTTCTCTCCTGCCTTCTCCTTCTTCTTTGGCTTCTCCAAAACAAGATCTGATCAAATGAGATATTAAAAATATCTCAGATTTGATTTCTATATATATAGCCCAAGTTACATTATACCCCCCTTGAACTTTGGGTAAAGGTCAACTTCTCACCCAATCCCAAAATTCAGGGTGTTACAATCCTCCCCAACTTGGGAATGATTTCGTCACCGAAATCCAACTATACAAAGAGATGAGGATATCTACGCTTCATATCCTCTTCAGATTCCCAAGTCACATTTGCTCCTCGGTGATGCTTCCACTGCACCTTGACCAAAGTGACTTCTTTATGACGCAACTTCTTAGACTTTCTCTCCAAGATGGCGTCGGGCTCTTCCACACAACGGTTACCTTCGTCAACCCTTAACTCTGAGGGGGGAATGACGCTGTCTTCTACCGCCAAACACTTCCGGAGGTAGCAAACATGAAACGTGTTGTGTATTCTACTCAACTCCGGTGGCAGTTCCAACTGGTAGTCCTGCAACCCTACACGCTTAAGTGCTTCGAAAGGTCCGAGGAAACGAGGACTCAGCTTCCCACGTTTTTCGAACCGTATGATGCCCTTCCATGGTGATACTTTAAGCATAACGCGGTCGCCTACTTGGAATTCCATCGGTCGCCTCTTCTTATCGGCATAGCTCTTCTGACGATCTTGAGCCGCTTTCATCCTCTCTCTAATACATTTGACCTTATCGGCAGTCTCTTGCACGATTTCAGGTCCGGCGAACTGCTTCTCTCCCGCTTCTAGCCAACACACGGGAGTCCGACACTTTCGCCGATACAGTGCTTCAAAAGGTGCCATCCCAATACTCGAGTGGTAGCTATTGTTGTAAGCGAACTCCACCAAAGGCAGGTGAGAGTTCCAACTACCCCCGAAATCGATGACACAAGACCTCAACATGTCTTCCAAGGTTTGGATTGTTCGTTCGCTCTGCCCGTCGGTCTGCGGATGGTAAGCCGTACTCAACTTAACTCGCGTACCAAGCTCTTTCTGAAATCCATCCCAGAAGTTCGAAGTGAACCGGCTGTCGCGATCCGACACGATCGACAAAGGTATTCCATGCCTCGAGACCACCTCATCGATATAAAGCTTCGCCAACTTATCCATCAGTAAAGTCTCGAGCATAGGCAGAAAGTGAGCGCTCTTCGTCAATCTATCCACTATCACCGAGATGGTATCATGTCCTCGAAGAGTTTTAGGCAACTTCATCACGAATTCGGCTGATGTTCGGCTTTGACTTGCGAACACGTCACACAACGCTCAACGTAACGTGCCACATCAAGCTTCATCACCGGCCACCAATAGTGCAACTTCAAGTCCCTGTACATCTTTGTACTTCCCGGATGAATGAAATACTTGGACTTGTGTGCGTCTTCTAGCAACAGCTCACGGTTTCCCCCAACCTTGGGCACCCACACACGACCGCTGAACAGTTTCACCCCACGGCTATCTTCCGTTAAGAGTAAACGCTGTTTTGTCATGACTTCATCCTTTAGATTCTCTTCTAACAGCGCTTCCATCTGTGATGTCTTGATCTTCTCCACAAGACTAGACACTAGCTCGATTCTTGAATGGGTAGCCCGAATACTCCCGCTATAATCCTTCCGACTTAGCGCATCGGCCACCACGTTCGCCTTACCGGGATGGTAAAGCAATTCACAGTTGTAATCTTTCAGCAACTCGAGCCACCGCCTTTGCCTCATATTCAGCTCTTTCTGACCAAAGATATACTTTAGGCTCTTGTGATCCGTGTAAAGAGTACACTTCGTGCCGTAGAGGTAGTGTCGCCAAAGCTTCAAAGCGAACACCACTGCTGCTAACTCCAGATCATGAGTTGGATAATTCTGCTCGTGTATTTTGAGCTGCCTCGAGGCATACGCGATTACCTTGCCTCGTTGCATCAACACACAACCCAATCCCATCTTTGAAGCGTCGCTGTAAACCACGAAATCTTCCGACCCTTCAGGTAATGTCAAGATCGGAGCTTCACACAACTTCTTTTGAAGGATCCGGAATGCCTTCTCTTGGGTTTCGGTCCATTCAAACTTCACATTCTTCCGAGTCAGAACTGTCAAGGAAGAAGCGATCTTGGAAAAGTCTTGGATGAATCTCCTGTAGTATCCCGCCAGACCCAAGAAACTTCGGATCTCAGACGGACTCTTAGGAGGCTCCCAATTCATCATAGCTTCAATCTTGGAGGGATCTACTTTCACTCCGTCCCGAGTGACTATGTGCCCCAGAAATTGTACTTCTTTAAGCCAAAAGTCGCACTTGGAAAACTTGGCGTACAACCTCTCTTTTCTCAACACTTCCAGAACTTCATGCAAGTGTTGCTCGTGCTCTGTATCACTCTTGGAGTACACGAGTATGTCGTCAATGAATACAATGATCGACTTGTCGAGGAATGGTCGGAACACTCTATTCATCAAGTCCATAAACACCGCTGGTGCGTTCGTCAGGCCAAAAGGCATTACAAGGAACTCGTAATGGCCGTAATGCGTTCTGAAAGCCGTCTTCGGAACATCTTCTTCTCTCACCTTCACTTGGTGATAGCCTGATCGTAAGTCGACTTTAGAGAAACAACCCTCTCCTTGAAGTTGATCGAACAAGTCGTCTATTCTCGGAAGCGGATACCTGTTCTTCACTGTAGCTTTGTTCAACTCACGATAGTCGATGCACATTCTCATTGTGCCATCCTTCTTCTTAACAAATAAGACCGGAGCTCCCCAAGGTGACGAACTCGGTCTTATGAATCCCTTCTCAAAAAGCTCTTGGAGTTGTGCTACCATCTCTTGCATCTCCGACGGTGCTAAACGGTAAGGTGCTTTAGCGATCGGTGCAGCGCCTGGCACAAGATCAATCCGAAACTCTACCTGACGATCGGGCGGCAACCCGGGAAAGTCGTCCGGAAAGACATCTGGATACTCCCGCACGATCTTCACATCTTCCAGCTTGGACTTCTCTAACTTGGCATCGATCACGTAGGCTAGGAAAGACGAACCTCCTTTTACTAAACACTTGCGTGCTTTTGCCATTGTGATTATTGCCACTTCACCCTTTCTCTTTTCACCATAGATGACCACGACCTCTCCAGAGGGGTTGGGAATTCGAATCATCTTCTTGGAACACACGAAATCGGCCTGATTGTTTGACAACCAATCCATACCGATTACAACATCAAAACCCCCGATTGACATTGGTAGCAGATCGATCGGGAATTCTCTTCCCTCAATGCTAAGAGCACACTGCTTCAGAACTTCGTGGATCAGAACTTGCCTACCATCTGCTATTTCTACCACTAATGCATCCTCAAGACTAGTAGTGGGCATAGCAATTTTCTGACGAAACAATTCAGATACGAAAGAGAAACTAGCACCCGTATCGAATAAAATACAAGCAGGTACAGAGTTTATAAGAAAAGTAGCCGATACCACGTCAGCGGATGCCCTAGCCTCTTCGGCCGTCATCTGAAAAGCTCGGCCCTGAACCTTCGGAGGGTTCTCCTTCCTTGCTGGCGCACTACCCGACACAAGCTTCGGGCAATCTTTCTTCACGTGCCCCGGTGCCTTGCACTCATAACAGACGATTCCACTGACCGGGCAATCTCTGACAGTATGACCGGGCTTCCCACACTCCGCGGATACGAATCACAAAGTCCGTGCTTCAACGTGAGATCAAGCCCCAAGCGCAAAACCAAGGTATACTCCTTCGCTAGGAACACTATGAACCATGGCTAGTATCCAGCCTCATATAACCGTACCAAGTTGCCCCCGAGGAACAAGTGATCCATAGCTACAATTCTGGGGAATGTAACATCCCAACAAAACAGTCTACTCCAAAACCTAGGGATCCACTAGTAATGGTAAGGACTCGTCACAACGACGTATGTGACCAACCATAAATAAACATATGGTTACAAACACATTTTTATAAACAAAATGCTATTCCCAGTTCAACTTCCGGTAAGAATGAAAATCATTTAAAAGAAGTTCCTTTGAATATTTCTTTCGCATAAACGCACAGGTAAAACATCATTTTACTTTTAAAATAAGATAAGATCAAAAAGGTAACTTTTGATATGTATACAGTTTAAAATGATAGTAGGAACTCACCTCTGTTTCCTTCTTCTTAACGAGCGCTACCTATGATAACACCGAAAGAATCGGTAAGTCGAAATACAGATAAACCTCTCGTTACTTGAATAGGACTCAAAGACACAGAAGCTAACAACTTAACAGAACCTAATCCGGTTAAAGGCAACAACCGGTCGAACACCACTCCGGTCGAACACCTCCCCGGTCCAACACTACCCCGGTCGAACAGACAACAATGGTCGAGGGACCATCCGGTCGAATCAACCCTTCGGTCGAACACCAGTACGGTCGAATCAACCCTTCGGTCGAATCAACCATTCGGTCGAACACCAATCCGGTCGAATCAACCTTTCGGTCGAATCAACCATTCGGTCGAACGACCATCCGATCGAACAACCTCCGGTCGATCGACCATCGCCTTGCTCATCAAGAACAGCGATGCAGAACCCAGATTGAACCCAGATCCAAATGAGAAAATACTCAGATCTCAAAATGGAACGGTTCAAAACCTTCACAACGAGATTCTACACGGCTAAAAGCATTCAGATCAAAGCATTAAGCTAGATTCGTACCTCGATTTGCCCGAAACGATCGACCCAAAACAAAGCTTCTCTCCTGCCTTCTCCTTCTTCTCTGGCTTCTCCAAAACAAGATCTGATCAAATGAGATATTAAAAATATCTCAGATTTGATTTCTATATATATAGCCCAAGTTACATTATACCCCCCTTGAACTTTGGGTAAAGGTCAACTTCTCACCCAATCCTAAAATTCAGGGTGTTACATTATGTAGGTTCAGGGAGTGGAGGATCAGGAACTACACAAGTTCAAGACAGTATACCTCAATCTGTGATCTTTCCCATACCAACAGTAGACTTATGTGAAAAGGAACCATCTACTGGACCAAATCAGAGTGAAGAAGAAAGTAGAGATGAGGAGAATCAAGAAAATAAAGAATCAGAAGTAGCTGCTGAAAACACCTCAGTTGAGTTGAATGACTCCAATTTAAAGGTGGGACTTAATGAAGAACCTAATCATCACACCAGAATTCAAAAGAATCATCCTCCACAGCTGGTAATAGAAGATATATCTTCTCCTATGATGACTAGAAATCAAAGTAGGCTTCAAGAAATGCAAGACCAACAGCATACAGTGCTATCTTGCTTTTTATCCCAGCTTGAGCCTAAAAAGGCACATGATGCTATGAAAGAATCCAGTTGGATAGAAGCAATGCAAGAAGAGCTATTGCAGTTCAAGCTGCAAGATGTTTGGGATCTGGTAGACCTTCCTAAAGGCCAAAGAGCAATAGGAACAAAATGGGTCTTCAGGAATAAGAGAGATGAAAGAGGCATAGTCATAAGGAACAAAGCAAGGTTGGTGGCTCAAGGGTATACACAAGAAGAAAGAATAGACTATGAAGAAGTATTTGCACCTGTGGCTAGGATTGAAGCAATTAGATTATTCCTAGCTTATGCTTCTTATATGAAATTCAATGTCTATCAAATGGATGTCAAAAGTGCATTTCTTTATGGCTCAATTGAAGAAGAAGTATATGTCTGTCAACCACCAGGGTTTGAAAACCCAAGCTATCCAGACAGGGTATACAAATTGAAGAAAGCACTTTATGGACTGCATCAAGCTCCAAGAGCATGGTATGAAACTCTGTCATCCTATCTCTTGGAAAATGGCTTTGAAAGAGGAGTCATTGATAAGACTTTATTCATCAAGAGAAAGAAAAAGGATATCCTGCTGGTCCAAATCTATGTTGATGATATCATCTTTGGAGCTACAAGAGACAACATGTGCAAGGAGTTTGAGGAATTAATGCATCAAAGGTTCAAAATGAGTTCCATGGGGGAACTTACTTTCTTCCTTGGACTCCAAGTTCAACAGAACTCAAATGGAATCTTCATCTGTCAGTCCAAGTATGTGCAGGACATTCTAACCAAGTTTGGTTTCTCAGATTCAAAACCTGCCAGCACACCTATGGAGACACACAAGCAGATAACAGCAGATCTTGAGGGGGAGGATATGGATGTTTATCACTATAACAATATTAACGGCAAGCAGTACTAACTACTAGCAGTATTAACTACGAGCAGTATTAACTACTAGCAGTATTAACTAACTAGCAGTATTAACTAACTAGCTGTATTAACTGAGAGCAGTATTAACCACTAGCAGTATAACTAACTAGCAGTAGTAACTGAGAGCAGTATTAACCACTAGCAGTATTAACTAACTAGCAGTATTAACTGAGAGCAGTATTAACCACTAGCAGTATTAACTAACAAGTAGTATTAACTAACTAGCAGTATTAACTGAGAGCAGTATTAACCACACTTACTCTTTTAAGCTTGTGATACACTGAGTACTGCTATACATATCCTGAAAAAGAAGATTAATAACACCAAAAATAAACAATATACAGGTATGTAACCACTTTTTGAGAAGGGGCTTATTCAGAGTTGATCATTCCCACACTTGTTACCAAGAAAGTGAATCTACCCACATCAAAAGCTTTGGTGAATAGATCAGCAAACTGGTTATCAGTGTGAACTTTTACAACTTGAATAAGTTTCTTTTCATTACAGTCTCTTATGAAGTGAAACCTGATCTCAATGTGCTTTGTCTTTGGGTGCTTGACAGAATTATTCACAATGCTAATAGCACTGCTATTATCAATAAAAATTGGAGTGTGTAGAAAGGTTACCCCATAGTCCAACATTTGATTCTAAATCCATAAAACTTGAGAACAGCAACTTGCAGCTGCTATGTACTCTGCCTCTGTTGTAGATGTGGACACTGTAGTTTGTTTCTTGCACTGCCATGAAACTAGTCTTGCACCCAAAAACTGACATCCTCCAGAAGTAGATTTTCTGTCCAAGTTTGCTCCACCTAGATCATTATCTGAGTATGCAAGTAGGTCAAAGGATGAGTCATGAGGATACCAAAGTCCCAATCTGGGTTGCCCTTTGAGATATCTGAATATCCTCTTAACATCTTGATAGTGAGATATCTTTGGCCTAACTTGGAATCTTGCACATACACAGACTGGAAACATTATATCTGGCCTAGAGGCTGTAAGATAAATGAGAGAGCCAATCATGGATCTATAATGATGAACATCCATATCCTCCCCCTCAAGATCTGTTGTTATCTGCTTGTGTGTCTCCATAGGTGTGCTGGCAGGTTTTGAATCTGAGAAACCAAACTTGGTTAGAATGTCCTGCACATACTTGGACTGACAGATAAAGATTCCATCCGACTTCTGTTGAACTTGGAGTCCAAGGAAGAAAGTGAGTTCCCCCATGGAACTCATCTTGAACCTTTGATGCATTAGTTCCTCAAACTCCTTGCACATGTTATCTCTTGTGGATCCAAAGATAATATCATCAACATAGATTTGGACCAGCAAGATATCCTTCTTCTTTCTCTTGATGAATAGAGTCTTATCAATGACTCCTCTTTCAAAGCCATTTTCCAAGAGATAGGATGACAGAGTGTCATACCATGCTCTTGGAGCTTAATGTAGTCCATAAAGTGCTTTCTTCAATTTGTATACCCTGTCTGGATAGCTTGGGTTTTCAAACCCTGATGGTTGACAGACATATACTTCTTCTTCAATTGAGCCATAAAGAAATGCACTTTTGACATCCATTTGATAGACTTTGAATTTCATATAAGAAGCATAAGCCAGAAATAATCTAATTGCTTCTATCCTAGCCACAGGTGCAAATACTTCTTCATAGTCTATTCCTTCTTCTTGTGTATACCCTTGAGCCACCAACCTTGCTTTATTCCTTATGACTATGCCTCTTTCATCTCTCTTATTCTTGAAGACCTAATTTGTTCCTATTGCTCTTTGGCCTTTAGGAAGGTCTACCAGATCCCAAACATCTTGCAGCTTGAACTGCAGTAGCTCTTCTTGCATGGCTTCTATCCAACTGGACTCTTTCATAGCATCATGTGCCTTTTTAGGCTTAAGCTGGGATAAAAAGCAAGACAACACTGTATGCTGTTGGTCTTGTATTTCTTGAAGCCTACTTTGATTTCTAGTCATCATAGGAGAAGATATATCTCCTATTACCAGCGGTGGAGGATGATTCTTTTGAATTCTGGTGTGATGACTAGGTTCTTCATTAAGTCCCACCTCTAGATTAGAGTCATTCAACTCAACTGAGGTGTTTTCAGCAGCTACTTCTGGTTCTTGATTTTCTTGTTTCTCCTCATCTCTACTTTCTTCTTCACTCTGATTTGGTCAACTAGATGGCTCCTTTTCACATAAATCCACTGTTGGTATGGGAAAGATCACAGATTGAGGTATATTGTCTTGAACTTGTGTAGTCCCTGATCCTCCACTCCTTGAACCTGCATAATCATCACTACTGAAACCAAAAGAGTTAGTTAGTGAATCAATGTCAAACAGCCACTGAGGACCAGATCCAATAGGATTTGGTGTGTTCTCATTGCATTTGACATTGTCACTTTCTTCAATTATTCTAGAAGAAGAGTTAAAAACTCTGTAGGACTTACTCTGAGATGAATACCCAACAAGAAATCCATCATCTGCTTTGCTATCAAACTTACCTAAGTGAGATTTGGTATTGAGAATTGTACAAGGATACCCAAAAGGTTTGAAAAATCCAATGAAAGGTTTTCTTTTATTTAAAAGCTCATAAGGGGTCTTGTTCTTTGGCTTGACCACTAGAACTCTATTTTGGACATAACAAGCAGTATTAACTGCTTCAGCCCAGAAGGTAATTGGCAGTTTTGAATCAACCAACAGAGATCTAGCAGCCTCTATTAGTGTCCTATTCCTCCTCTCAGCAACTCCATTCTGTTGAGGAGTCCTAGGGGCACTATATTGTCTCTCAATTCCTTTTTCTTCACAAAAGGTGTTTAGATCAAGATTTTTAAATTCAGTCCCATTGTCTGATCTAATGACTTTTACTTTTTGATTAGATTGGTTTTCAATTCTTAGAATAAATGATTTGATCAGTCCACTTGTCTCATCCTTAGTCCTTAGAAAATATACCCAGGTAAATCTAGAGTAATCATCAACAATAACCAAGCAGTAAGATTTCTTGCCTATACTCATAACATTTGTAGGACCAAACAGATCCATATGCAATAACTGGAGACAAGAAGAAATTGTATTTATCTCTTTGGTCTTATGAGAAGTTTTGTGTTGTTTGCCTTTAAGACATGCAACACAATGATCATCACATGAAAATACTTTTTAAGGTAAACCTCTCACAAGGTTGTTTTTAACAAGTTTGTTCATTGTCTTGAAATTCATGTGACACATCCTTCTGTGCCATAGAGAGGATTCATCCACAGAAGCTTTTAAAACAAGACAGTTCAGGGATGAATCACTATCAACATTGTCCATATCTAGACAATAAACATTTTCCTTTCTTGGAGTTCTAAGTAGTATCATGATTTCATCAACTACCTTGAACCCTGGAGCAAGGATCATACACTCAGTATTTGTAAATAATATGCTATGTTGTTTGTCACAAACCTGTGATACACTTAACAGGTTGTACTTCAATTGATCAACATAGTAGACATCCTCAAATGTCATCTTACCTTTTGTAACATTACCTTTTCCACTTATTTTACCACCAGTAAGATTATCTCCAAATGCAACATGTCCTCCATTGATGTGCTTGAAATCCTAAAGGCATGACATGTTGCCTGTCATGTGCCTAGAGCAACCACTATCAACATGCCATATGCTCTTTCCCTTGAGCTGTTGGTTGCCCTGCACATAAGATAAATCAGTTAGTATGAATTAGGAACCAAGCCAAAGTGGTCTTGGGTACCCCTTTCTCATCAAAGTACTTGCATTCTTTCTTGAAAAGATTTTTAAACTTTGACTCCTCATTTCTGGAGTATTTTGTCACAATGATAGGTTTTGAAACACATTTGCTAGAAGCAGTACTATTTTTAGAAGTACCAACTGCATTAGCAGCACTTGCATGCTTAGCAGTACTAACCTTGTTAGAAGTAGTAATTGTGTTAGCAGCAGTAACTGTGTTAGCAGTAGTAATCTTTGAAGAGGTACTTACAGTATTAGCAGCATTAAAATTTTCAGCAGTACTAACATTGGTAGCAGCAGTAATACTTCTAGCAACGCTATCTCTGTCAGCAGTACTAACAGTTTTAGTGCTTCTAGGCACCCACATTTTAATACTTTCTTTTAAAACCTTTTTCTTCATGGGGCCTTTGGTTTCAACAGATTTCTTCATCACATGTTTCTTTCCAGCCTTCCTATAACCAACAGGTTTTTGCACAAATCTTTGAAAGTTCATCTGTTGGTTAATAAGGTTAAAGAAACAATACTTAGCCAAATGGTTTAACTTTCCACAAATGAAACAAGGCTTTGGTCTATTGATTTTACTCAGATCAATGCCTTGTTTTTGTGCCCATTGGTTATTCCAGTTTCTCTGATTTCCCATTGGTTTATCATATTTTTGGGGCTCAGATTTACTGCATGCACACTGCTTGCAAGGGATAGGGTTCACAACAGTGGTCTGCTTATAGTGAACCTTCTTGTTCTTTCCCTCAGTCTTCTCTATCTCATTGGACTTGATCCAATGCTTTCCACATCCCTCATTGGTGATTATGTGGTTTTCTATAGGAATCTCACCACTCACAGTATTGTCCTTATCCTTGACAACTTCTTTCTCAGTTTTATCCTTAACAACTACTTCATCTAAGGGATCTATCTCAGTGGCTCCCTTAGATAGGTCCTTCCTATCCTTTGTTTCTAACAAATCTGAACTAGGAGGGATGTAGTTGTTGTTATAGGGTGGTGGTGTGGTATTGTACCTATTCCTCTTCTCAGTTTATCATGAATCTGAGTTTGTAGCAAAGAATCCATTGCTTTGGAAGCATTGGAAAACTTTTCTACATCTATTTTGACTTTAGCTAGTTCTCCTCTTAGCTTTTCACTCTCTTCTTTGGATCTGTTCAGTTGAAGTTCTAAGTCATTCTTCTCCCACTTCCAGTAGTTTGTGTCATAAGAGTGTTGAAGCTCATTGGCTTGAAAACCCTTAATCTGTTATTCAAATCTCTCAACAATCCTTACATAATCTTTTATGTCCTTTTCCAATCTCTTAAGGTCATCACTCATGTTCTGATTGTGATCCCTATATCTTTTAATAGTGTTAATGCAATTTGGAGATCAAAGATTGGAAGTTACCTCTGTTGGGAGATCAGACACCTCTGCCATTAGAGCTTGGTTTTTGATGGCCTCTTCAACTTGATCACTCCAATCAAACCCCATACCTTGTTGAGAGACTAGGGCTTGTGGAGAGCTTCTGTTATTATTGAAGCTTCCAGACTGTGTCTGCTGGTGGTTGTTGTTGTGAGACACTCCACTTCTGCATTCCCTAGCAAAGGGTCCTTTTTGATGGCATTTATAGCATTCCACCTTAGACTTGTCAAAACCTGCTCCATCTTCTCTTCTTTGGGAGAAGTTGTTCCTCCCAGTTCTTTTGATGAACTTCTTAACTCTCATAGAGAGCATCGCCATCTGCCATTTAATGTCCATCTCTTCAAGATCATCTGGATGGAGTTGTTCCAAGTCATCATTAATGAGAGAAGAATTTCCATGACTTGCCAGAAAGGCTTCAAATATAGTTTCAGTGCCTTTCTCTTGATTTGATCCATTTGCAGTACTAACTGATTCAGGGTTGGAAGTAGAATCAGTTGATGCTGAAAGGAGTGCGGCATTGTGAACATACCCAGAAGGCCTCTTTTTAGCCTCTACCTCAGATTCAAAAACTCTTAGATCATTATAGAGATCATCAAGTTCCTTTTCTTCCAGTTGATCATTCTGTCTTAAAGACACAATATACATGGTCCATTCATCACTCAAGGACCTTAGAAACTTTCTGTTCAGATCATCTTGATCAATTTGTACTCCCACTGTAGCTAGTTCACCAATAAGTTTGTTGAATCTGTCAAAAGTTTGAGTCATGGACTCATTCTTGGTTGACATAAAGTTCTCATATTGTTGCTTCAGAATGGCTTTCTGATTTCTCTTGGTACTTTTGGTACCTGAGAATCTCTTCTCCAGAGCATTCCAGAGCATCTCTGCATCAGTGTAGTTGCAGAATTGATGTTGGTATTCATTGGGAATAGCCAAGAGCAAGGTGCTCAAGGCTTTCATCTCTGTCTGTCTAGGTTTTCTTTCTGCATCAATTTTTGATGGAGTTCTCTTTCCATCTGCACCAATCTTTCCTTCTTCAGAAGGACCATTCTCTATGATGTCCCACATAGAATAGTCAGTGAGAAGTATGTACTGCTTGATTCTGATCTTCCACATATCGAATTCATTGGGTCTGAGCATTGGAACCTTTGAGACCAGAGTACTGTTTGATTCTGCAAAGTTTTCCATGATGAATGAATAGATGTTTCTGAGAGAAAAGGCTCTAATACCACTTGTCAGGATCGAATTCTCAACAAGAATAAAGTCTCAGAAACAATATCAAAGAAGTTGCGGAATAACACTTTGATATTCAATGTAACAGTAAACAAACAGTATATGATTAACAATTTGTAAACTTGTATTCAATGATCAAATCACAAGATTACACACTCAACCTCAATCTTGAAGAACAAGCTCTTTCAAGACGAATTCTACTTCTCTAGAATTAGGATCTATGCCTTGAGGTTGATTCTCTCTAGAACTTAGAATGAATAATAATCAATTTTCTAAACTATTCTATACATTCTATACATATACTGAATAAAAGATAATTACAATAAATAAAATATCTTCAGTATATCTTCCATGAATATCTTCAGTTTATCCAGCTGTCATCCTTTCCATACGGATCTCCATCTCATAAGCAGTACTAATCATAAGCAGCATTAATATTCTGAGCAGTAGTAAGTTCAGCAACACTAACCATACTCAGCAGTATTAATCTCTTAGTAGTAGTAACTCCAGCAGTATTAATAATGAAGAGCAGCATTAACTTTGTTCCAGCAGCATTAACTTCTACTCGCAGCATTAACCACAGAAGTAGTAACCATGATGAACTAGCAGCATTAACCATACTTGGTAAATTCTTTAGTTCCCAACAAAGTTGGTGAAAAAGCAGCAAACTGAAATCAAGAGCTTGAAAGAAAGTTTGATTGTAGAAAGGAATGTACACACTGGTGCTGCAACATCAAGCCACAAAGCAACCTCATCTGTAGCCCCTGTTGGCCACACATAGCCTACTCAACCTGAGTAGGACAGGTTTCAATCGCACCCTTTCTGCTCCATTTTATGTTTATTTTTAGTTTTTAGTCTAGGATTAGTCTTTTACTTTTTATAAGTTTGTTTTGTTTGCATTGAATCATGTTTTGTTGTGTTAAACTAGTTGTATAGCCATAATAATTTCATGAGTGCACATCCCATCTTTATAAGTAACACATGCTAGAACTAGCCTAATAGTTGCTTGGGACACATTTTAGATCATATTCTACACATTTCACACTCATATGAGTGGCTTCTGTCCTTTTCTTGCACCATAGCCACCCAACATCAAAGATAGAAACACCTTTCTCTCCTACAATGAGGACATTGCAGAATTCTTAGTTTTGGGTTGGGGTGTCTAAAATGGCACAAGAAAAGCCATGAAAAGTGGCAAATCAACACCATAAAAGTCCCATAGGGGTTGGTGTATGTACCCAACAGAAAATGCACAAAATTTGAAAAAATTCAAGTATTGGTAAATGTGTGAGAAAAGGCATGGAGAGGAAAGAAAGAGCCAAAAGAGAGAAACCCATACACTCAAAGCCATGAAAAAGGTGTGATGTAGGATGTGTGTCCATAACAAAAAGAATATAAGGCTAGCATATGGTTCATGATTAGCATGTGAAAGGCTATATGATATAGGCATGGCATGCTCAAACTCATGATATACACCTAATGTATTCCAATGCAAAACTTTCACATTTAAGGTCTTTTCTTTTGTTCTTTTTATTGCTTGGGGACAAGCAAAGTTTCTAGTTTGGGGTGGTGATAAGTACTCAATTTTGAGTACTTAAGCACATTTCTTTTAGTCTTTTAGATAGGATTTTTCACTTCCAAATCCCACTTTGAGTCATTTTCTACCTTATTTTCCATTTATTGTGTCTTGGAGCTGAATTTGTGTGATTTACTTGTTCTATTAAGATTGTAGGCTAACTTGGTTGTTTTTTGAAAATCTATTTGGACACAGGGCATACTGAACCATTGGCACAACATGGAGCTGATCGTTTTTGATGGAAAATCTTGAAGATTGAACCTGATTTTTGGCTTAGAACTAATCTTTTGTAACCTTTGAACTATTAGTTAATCTGGTTTGTAATAGTTTGGTCAAGTTGGGACAAGCTTTGGTAACTCTAGTTAGCTTTAGACTAGGCTAAGTACACTTTGATTCCCCTTAATAACAACTTTGCCACTCTCTTTGCCTATAAAAGGAGGGCTTAGTTGCTCATAAGGGGACATCATCAGACATCTCTCTACATCATCCTAGTTTATGTTCCTTAATGTCTTTTGGTTATGCATCTGATTTGTAGTTAACTTGGGGGCTGATCTTAAATCACTCTTTAGTTCTTTAATTCCAAGTATTAATCTTTAAGTGTTCATCTTGCTCTTCATATTTTCTTTAAGTTCTCCATCTTGTTATGCATAGTGTAATTCTTTTACTTTCTGTCTAATTCACGAACTGGTCATGTTCCAGTCCTGTGTCCCTTTAATTTCCAGAATTCATGCATCTGTTCTTATGATCTTCATCGTGTACTTCATCATCTTCATATGATCTTCATCATTAAACATGCGTGCTTGCAGCATTGAAACAACACCCACCTGCACATTGCATTTTACTGTATTTTCTTTCTTCATCTTGAATCTCTAGCCTTTCCTTTAAATCTTTTGTTTTAGATTTCAGTAGTTAAAGTTCATTGTATTTACCTTCAAGTAACCTTTCTTGTCATTTCCATTTCCTTGTAATTTACATTCTTGTCTTTACATTTCAAGTCATATATATATTTATATATTTTCAAGTCTTTCACATTACAAGAGCAATTTATATTATGTTCATCTTTGTAATTCTTAGTAGTTGTTTTTCTTTCCTTATTTTAATGAGTAGCTAATCATATTAGCTTGGGTGTGAGGCAAAGGGTGGTTATGTGGATCTAAAAGAAAGTGGATTTTTGTGACTTTAACGAAATTTTATTATTCCAACTCAAAGTTTTATCACGATAACACAACTCCTTAATAAATTGATCATTTTGATAGTGTAATAGTGTCATGGACCTAGAGATGGGTTAAAATGCAGTAGACTTAGAGATAAGCTACTTGGAATACATCAACTTGGGAGGTACGGGGGTTATTTCGAAAGAGTAACTTTTAACAAAGAAAATTTGTTTTGCCGTATATTTTGAGAACTCCATTCTCATCATTCCCTTATCTTGACCTTTGGAAAGAGATGAGACTATTTATGGCTACTAGAATAATGGGATGGTGAGAGTCCGAGAGGAACGTGTCTTAAAATCGATAATAAAACTAGTTATAGTCAGAAGCATGTTACAACATTCCTATAGCATCATGCTATGACAGTGCTGTAGCATTGACCTGCTGGATTTTGGATTCATATACCACCAAAAGTCTTACACCCTTGCTTCTCGTTTATTCTTCTTTATTTAGATCTGTGTTAACCAACCTTCCAAAATATTGCTTCAAATTCGTCATCTGAAATCTCGTCTTTCATTATACTTTTAACACACTTTTTAGGTCCAATCTCTGTGGGACGATAACTGGTATCTTTACCATTTTATTACTTGCAAGGCGACATAGTACCACTTTGTATACTTGCTTTTTGGTATTATTTCTCTCACCCTAAGGTACACAAAAGGGCTTGTCAATGGCCTTCCTTTCCACAAGCATATCAAGTGAATTTGCTATAATTCTTATTATCTTTATATTTCCTCACATGTTTCTGTTTGTTCAGGGTAGGTTTCCTAGCACTGGACTTTCTAAGATAATAAGCTTTCCTTGGGTTTGCTTTCTTATGATAAACTTGTTTCTTCTTAACAGTTTTACCATAAGTTTGAGGAGTATAGATAGAGGAACAAAATCCTATATCTTTTTTCTTTAAATCTCTCTGGGTTTGGATCATGGAACATTTAGCTTTAAGGTGATCTATGATAACCTTTGCTCTAACTGTTGCATTATTCCATTGGGCATCAACACTTGGTTGTTCTTGTTTCCACTTAAGTTCAATTTCTCTCTCTAGCTCTCTTGGAAGTTTAGTAAAAATTTTGTTGCAAATATTAGCATCATAATAATTACCAGAAATAGCAGCTAGGTGAACAAAATCATTTAAGAAGAAAACTATCTTTTTCCAATCATGTAATTGAAGTTGTTCTAAGTCTCGAAGGGCTTCACTTTGTTTTATCATCAGACTAGATAAGGTATCTCCACCATTAATAATTCTAAGAATTACTGATGTGAAATTCCTTATGTTATTTCTTTGAGCAACCAGTTGTGCAAGTGGTTCGGGGAAATGTTTTTTCCAGTCTTCCCATGCAGCAAGTGCAGTTGGTCCAAGATAACTTTTGGCAATTGAGATCATTACCTCAGAGTTTATATCTTTTTCAAGATATTTTGAAGTGTAATCACGGTGCACTTCTTGGGACCAGGTTTCTAAGTATGAATTCCTTAACTGGGGATGAATATCAGTAAGGTTTAACAAAGGTGTTGATTGCCAAGTGAACGTTGGATCAGTTGGTATTCTTCTTCCTTTATTTACATAGTTATGGACTGGTTCATTGTAACCTGTAGCTTGGGCTCTAGGGGGTCTACCTGTTTCGTAACTCATGGTTTCTAGTTGTCCAGGTGTAGGGCCAGTAACAGTAGATCCTTCTCCTTCATTCATAAGAGCAAAGTTGACGGATTATACAGAGTCAGATAAGAAAGAGTCTAAAAGATTTTCATCTTTAGGAGTCATTCTTATATTCTTCAAATCATCTTGATAGATAATTTGTGATTCAGAAAGTTGTCCTTGTTTTTTAAGGAGAACTTCCATTTCTTCAAGATCATAAGGACTAAGAGTATAATCAAATAATTCTTTAGGGTAAATAATTTCATGATCACAGTCATTCCATCCTGTAGGTTTTATATTCTTAATGTCAATTTGGCTTGAAGGTGGTAGAGTATATTTGACCAAGAAAGGTTTGATATCATTATCATTGCTTGGGTCAAAATACTTAGAATCTTCTTCTAACGTATCCCATTCATCTAAAGTGACATTCATAAAACTAGTGGAAAATCTATGCAGATCTTCATCAGTAGTTTCTTCTTTTTCATCTTTTGATCCAGAGGAAGAAACATTGTGTTTGTAATTTCTAAATCTTAGGGATTTAGATCCACTTGAGTTGGTATAAGCAACATAACTAGTGGGGGTAATGGTAGTAGATTCTCTATGAAATGGAATGGTCCATTCACTACCTGCTATGGTTTGAGAATCAATCTGGTCTGGAGGTATCATTTGTATTCCTCTAGACTGGTTCATTGTAACTTGTAGCTTGGGCTCTAGGGGGTCTACCTGTTTCGTAACTCATGGTTTCTAGTTGTCTAGGTGTAGGGCCAGTAACAGTGGATCCTTCTCATTCATTCATAAGAGCAAAGTTGACGGATTCTACAGAGTCAGATAAGAAAGCGTCTAAAAGAGCAATAATTATATTATTTTGAGAAACAACCAATTTTTTGAATCTGAAACAAGATGTTTTGTTTCACTGTAAATTGAAGATTTTGAACTTTTGGTACAAAAATCATAAGCTTCTTCAAGAATCTTTCCTTCAAAGTTCATTTAACTAAGAACCAACTTTTCAAGTTGTTTTAAATGAAGTTTGATTTTTTCAAACTGCTCTTGGGAGTTTTTCAAATTTTCAAGAACTTTGTCTTTTGAAATAGAATCTTTTGGGTTTAAGTCTTTCTGACTTACTATCAAAAAATTATATTTCTTTTCAAAGCTCACAAGTTTTTCTTCAAACAAAGAAAAAGTTGTTTTAAGGTATTCTAATTTGTTTTCCAAATCATGAATAGCTTAGTTTTTCTTGAGCATAGAATCATGAATAGATTTCCAGAGATTGGTATTCCTATTCTGATTATATTCAAGATTTTTACCAAGACTGATAATTAAATCTACATTACTGTTAAACTGATTGTTTTCACTATGAAAGAGATGTTTATTTGTTTCTTTATAAAAGGAACATTTAAAACGATGCTCATAAGAGGAGATAACAGTTCTACTTACTTGAGATATTTCTAAATTAAGATAATCTATAATATTCATACACAATAAATACAAGTACAAGGTCTGATACCAATAAGATATGGGGTTCTCCAAGAAAAATTAACTAAAACTTTCCTTTAAATAAGACCGTATGATGGGCTGCAACGCAATTATTAGTGTTAAAAACACTAGGTCTGGGCCTCAGCGAGGTTAAGGTATAGACTGGGAGATCTTGTTCGTATAGTGCTAAGTTCCACTGCTATTCCTTTTCAAGGAGATTGAAGAGATTCTTCAAACCAACCAGAGTAAGACCAATTATCTCCTATGAAGGCTAAAAAGGCTTCCAACTTAACTTCGTTTTCAATTACAGGATTAAAAGATACAGGGTTATCCAAGAAAAATTAACTAAAACTTTCCTTTAAATAAGAACATATGATGGGCTGCAATGTAGTTATTAGTGTTAAAAACACTAGGTCTGGGCCTCAACGAGGTTAAGGTATAGACTGGGAGATCTTGATCGTATAGTGCCAAGTTCCACTACTATTCCTTTTCAAAGAGATTGAAGATATTCTTCAGACCAACTAGAGTAAGACCAATTATCTCCTATGAAGGCTAAAAAGGCTTCAAACTTAACTTCGTTTTCAATTACAGGATTAAACCAAAAACTTTTGTAAAAGTTACTTGTGTCTTGCAAAACTTTTCCAACAATTAAATACTTAATATCAAAAGTTAGCAGATCGGAAGCTAATAAATATGTAAGATTCTTTTTTAGATGTTCTGAACAAAATATTTCATAATTACTATAACAAAAACATTTACAGGGACAATTACAAATATCCTGATGGAGTTTAGATAAAGTATGGGGACATACTCCAGACTCATGCATTTATATTTATAAGGAGATTAGAATAAAAGATTTCTTTATGGAGGAAAAAGGGATTAGAAAACCAAATATCAGAGGTTGTTTAAAATTTATATCAAATAAATAAGTATATATATTATCTTATAATCAAAATTTAAAGAGATAAGATCTTGTTTTATTAGTATCATAACACCCATTTTGATCACTCTGTTATCACTTTTTAAAAACAATTCTTAACAAATTCTGAGAAAACTTTGTTTAAAACTTTATTTCAAGAAACTCACCTTTTTGGACTAATTCATACTTTTTCCCCTAAAACGCCTATCCACGGCTAACAGCGGGTACTGTTTCCGAAGTTAAACATCCTTACGTCTTTTGTTTCAAAAAGATTATTTTAAATTTTCTAAGAATTAAGAAGGACAATCTTTTAAAAATACAACTAAGATAAATCTTAGAGGTTTGGCTCATTGCCTGATAATATTACCCTTCCCATGTGGGTATGAACTAACAGCGACAAAATATCTTTATGATAAATTTTTCAAGATCTTATCTTCATAAATAAAGATATAAAGGATAATAACAATATTTAAGTATTTAACATAAATTTCACAACATGAATTGCCTTTCTAAGCCTTGAGGCTTTAGCCTGCCATACAGAAATTAAGAACTGACCTTGTATTTATACAGTCGGATGATTACAAGAGTAGAATGCTTACAGAACTTCAGACTAAAATCTTACTAATTTAGAACACTCTCACACTTCTTATATTCTTACACTCAAATATTGCTTCTGCTTTCTCTCTCTCTTTTTTTCTATTTTTTTTCTCTCTTTTTTTATTATTCTATCTTGTTCTACTGAACTAGAGCTACATATTTATACAAGCAAAAAGCAAGAATGACTTGCAACGGGAGGCTATTACCGGATATGAGCCACTGACTTTAAACAGACAAAACAAACTACTTTTTAAAAAGTAAAAGCATCTTTTGCCGAAATTATTTGAGATGGGTCCTACTTGCCACAATATTCAACAATCGTCTAGAAGGGTGAAAAAGTTGGAGTTTTTCAGCCGTCCACGCATCTGTAGATCCCAGTACAGTGCAATCACGAACAGTAATATCAATGAAGAACAGTTAATGAATCACAACCTCTAGTCATATGATTAATATTCAAGAAATGTTTAGGTTTACAGAGAGAATATCTGATAAACAAAGTAAACCTATTAACTAGAGAATTATGAATGAGATCTCTAAACTTCTAAACTAATTAATGAACTAGAAAACTCCTTATATATGATGCACATAAGGCCTAATGGGCTTGAGGCCCATTAACAATCAACTTTCAACTTATTACAATTCGACCCCTTATAAATGTTTTATACAACTTTCAACACACAGGACTTTCAGTCCTAACAATCTCCCCCTAAAGTTGAATAAGGCATTTATCTTCTTGAAGTCTTCATGCCTTGATCTTCTTTCCTCTTGAATCTTTGAAGAACTTTGGTGTTGATTGTCTTCATATCTTTCCAAGCTCCCCTTTGAATAAAGCTCTTGGTCTTCATAATTTCAACTTTGTAACCAGATTCAATGTACAATAACCTCGACTGAACGCACTATCAAGCAACTTTCAACTGTAGAAACTCAACACATCGGATCAGCACACAAGAAATATAATGTGCGAGTTATGTGACATTCCAAAGTGCAACTTCAGTTTAATAACAAAGAATCTGTCTTTGAACTGCGAGTTGAATATGCTTTCAGCTTAAGAACTTGTTTCAATCAGCTCGTAGGAGGAACAAACTTGTAGCAGACACCACATGATACGGGATAGAAGAACAAATGAAATATTTTATGCTCAGCTACAATCTTTGAATCCAAAGAATTTTCAACCTCAGATTTAAGATTTGACTTGGAAATTAAACTTTGTAAATCTCTCCCCCTTTTTGATGATTGTGAACATCATGATCATAAAAACTCTTCAAATTCAACACATTCTTTGATCTCCCCTTTATGATAATTTGACATTCGCCGCCCTTTGATCTGAGTATCCGTCAATTCATGAAATGTATATATCCGAATATTTTCAAATTCAGATATAATAGGAATTGTAAACCTGAATCAACAAATGATACAGTTAGTATGCCTGTAAGTAGCACGGAGCCACTTTGTACAACAGATGTACTTTGGAAAGGAGCTTTTGTGATATTCACTCCCCCAGGGCTTCCATTCAATCATCGAAAATCCACAAAATAATTTTCTATGAATGTTATGACAAGAAAACTCATTCCTTGTGTGTACGTGCAAGTGTAGAATGATTGAAGCTACTTAGCTTTCTTAGGCTCAAAAATGTGTAAACTGTTGAGACAGCAACAGATATTACACGGACTCAATGTGTATGAAAGAAGTGCGAAGGTGGGGCAACTTTCCTTCTTTTTCAATATCTAAATCTTCCAAATGAAGACTAGATAGCAGATATGTTGCGTCCCCAAAGAAAATGAAACATTTCTTTGTTAAGAAAGAAACGAGTGGTTGGTGGGGTAAAAACAAGAGTTGGCATGGGCTCACTGCCTGTTTCAATGATGGTCACCAAAGAATGTGAACCAATTAGTAGATGTGGCTGCCCGACTCAGAAAGTGTTTGGTGCAGAGTTTTCATATTCTTTTAACTCTGTTCTCACACCCTCTTTCTTTTTGTCATTAAAGCTCACTTCTAACCAAACTCTCATTTACATTTTACCGCTCAGCACAATGAGAAAAACTCAACCGGATGAGTTATCTCCCCCACTCTTTGATTTAAGACCCCTCACCGCTCAATCACTCAAGGATAACTTCCGGGGTAGGAAACACTGGTTAACGTGAATCCATGGAAGTTCTGTTTAAGTTATCACACAAATCCCATGTAAGTCCTAACAAAAATAGTTGCTCAACAGTTTAACTGAACAGTTAAGTACAAAATGTATGATAACATTGTCAAAATGTATGCTCATGAGATTTGAGCAATTTAACTTTGAAGATTCCTCAAAACAAAGATATTGAATGAATGAAATGAAATCAAGAGAATTGTTTTGAGAATCTGACAATGTATCAATCAGATCAAATAAAATGGTTAGGGTATCAAAGAACTGGACATTTTGTTTATATGAACAAATATAAACAATTTAGCACTGAAAGCACAAATTTTGAAATGATGAATGATGCTCAACAATATTTGAAAGCAAACGGGAGTATTACCATCGAAAAATTTGTTCGTTATGAGACATGGTAATAACAATTTCAAATGAAGTACTGAACCGGTATGTATGAATACTTGACAGTATATTGAAAAGATAATACACAAGTATTTATATTTGGAAACACACGGTCAGTTAAACATTAATGCTCAAAAATTGAAAAACATTTAAAATCACACTTCTAAATTCATAAAATCTTTTGAGAACCAGAAGTGGTTTGAACATTTCAGAAAACGTTTTTTATGTTCGAAAGTTGTTCTTCTTTCAAACAATCAGAGATATAGATCAGAAGATATTTACCTTTAAGCTCCCCCTCAAATCATGATAAAATGATTTAGGTCAGATAAGCATTTAAGAATGAGTCCTGAACTGAAGTGTTTAGAAGTCGAACTCCGTTGAAGTACGGGTTCTAAGCTAATTTACTTAGAATCCTTTGTTCTCCTTCTCCCCCTTGACAGTAGGTGCCTGCAACACAAAATTAGAAGATTTTGGTTTTGGTATCCATACTGTGATGGATCCTTGATGGTTAGTGGCCTTGGCTTTGAAGCGAGTAGACTGAGGATTGGGGATGCTATAAGTACCATACCAATCAGATGCAAATCTACGATCAACGAAATCATTCAATCCACATTTGGAGCAACAAACACTATCATGAGACAGTTGAAGTAATTGTTGAATGGAATAAACTTTTAAAGGAAACACTCCATTACGTTCAACCAAAGGTTTAAAATTAAAAACATCATGACTTTTATTGTTATTCCTAGAATGCAAAACAGGATTAACTGATTCCGTCTTCGTCGTACTTTCCTTAGACTTTTTAACTACCCACTTGTATTTGACTTCTTTTCTTCGACCAAACGTATCTGAAATATTGTTAAACCCATAGTTAGAAGATTTGAATTTTGATGATTGTTTCTTGTTAGAGCGACCGGTCTTTTTCTTCTTCTGTGAAAGTCTTTTGGATTTAGAATTTGAAGAATTGTTCATAGAAGTGTTTTGTGGGGCAGATGTGGAGCATTCACCTTTGTAAAATATTACCGGTGGCTCACAAGTTGAATTTAGAAAATCAACGTGACTTGGAAGTAAAGGATTAAAATCAAATTGATCTAATTGACTGTCTAGACACACCTCATAATTCAGAAAGGCCGAAACTCCATTTCCTCATCAGAAGGAGCCTTATCACTTGAAGAATTCAGGACATTGGAAGGATTTGTCTCTTTAAGCGAATCGTAGGCGGAAGCATTTTGAAAATCAGAACAATGATCCGTTTGTAAAGATTGAGGCTCTTTTCCTTTGTTTGAAAGATTTGGTGACGAGTCACCCAAAAAGGCTTTACAGGAAGATGTGTCCGAGGGTGGATAGGAATTTTCAGACAGATGAATTTTCTCAACTTGGAGAATTTCAGGCTTTAGCTTGAGGCTCAGCCTTGTGAAGTAGTTCTTTCAGCAGATCTGCTGCCAAAGCAGTTGTGAATTAAGCTTCTTTATCTCTGCCTGAAAATATTCCTTTTCCTCCCTCGACACAGTTTCCTTTTTATCGGAATTGAGACACTCAATTTGGGATAATAACTCTTGTTTTTCCTTTTGAAAAATGTTCCTCTCCTGTGCAAATGACTCTTCTGGCTGAACAATTTTCTTTTCTAAAATCAGAGGTGGAACATAAACTTTATGATCTATTGGTTCCTTATCAGTGTCAATGGTTTTAGCATCTAGTTCAGCTTGAGTGTAGCTTCGAAAATAGTCATTTGACAGGAAACAGGATTTTCAGCGTTGTAAGATGCGTTCAAAGAATCATAAACAAACGAAAGTTGCATTTTGGTAGAGTTCTTCCTTCGCAAATTGTCTTGTTCCGTTTCCTCATCATCAAGTGGCTTGGTCCATTTGATTTTGTACTCTGGGTAGGTTTTGCCTATTCCAAAAAATTCGAACGCATATAACGTAGGAACTTTGGATAAGGCCTTTTTCAGATAACGTGGGTTATCGTAACCGATACCTGTATCTGAATATTTGAATTCTTTTGGTGCAATTAGATTCAGCGTTTGATGAGATTGACCAATTTTATAAAGTTTCAGTTCAATATCCTTTAATTGATTAGATAACCTTTGATTTTCATTTTTGTAAGACACGCTTTGAGTCACAATATCAATTTTCTCATTTTCTGACATACGTAGCTCATAGGTAAGATCATCTACTTTGGTCTTTAATTCTTTTGATTCTTTTGAACAACTCTCACACTCTTCTTTTAAATTTGAAATTATGCACAGGTTGCCAGCAATATCTATGCTTTGTTGTTCAATATATTCAGACTGTGCAGACACACGTTTTTCCAGAGATGAGATGAGTTGTTCATTTTCTTTTATGGTTAGCTTGCAGGAGTCTAATTTGTGCACAGTGATTTGCATCTGTTCAATTAAGGCTTCTAGGTAAGGAGCACATACCTGACATGGGGAATCACGATCATCATTATCAGTATCGGATTGTGTTGAGTGCTTGCCCATGAAACACAAATGTGCTTCAGCATCATCATCTTCTTCATCAAATACGTTCAGCCAGTAGTCATCTTCTGCCATGAGAGCCTTACCTGCTTCCTTTTCTTTGGCCAGCAGCATCTTGGCTTTATAGTAATCTGAGTTGCGCTCGACAGGCTTGCGACAATCTTTGGCAAAGTGACCTAACAGACCACAGTTATAGCATTTGATCGGCTCCTCTTTCGCTTTCTCATCAGGCCTTTTCTCAGTCTTCTTTCCTTCATCAACGCGTCTCTTCCCTTCATACTTCTCTTTATGATCACGTCGATTGATAGGAGTAGTGGAGTATCTTTGCTTGTTTGATGAAGACTTGTTGAAGCATTTCCTCTTCTGGAACACTTGCGTTAAGAACAGCACAACTTCTTTAATCTGAGTGTATTCTGGATCCGAGTCACTATCAGGATCTTCGGGTTCAGAATCACTTTTTACTGGCTCCTTTTCAGGCACGCGGCTGACAGATTTACCTCTCTTATCTGATAAAAGCGCTAAAGAATCAACCACTGGATTTTCATCTACCTTTTGATTTCCCATCAACTCAAGAACTTCCTATTCATCCTGGAGAAGCATTTCATATAATTCGTGTAGAGGAATCGTCTCCAGGGTTTGAGTATGACGGATATGAGAGACGAACGACTTCCATTCAGGCTGGAGATTGTTCAAGAACTTGATGTTGTTCTCGGTGTTCGTCTTCGTGATCTTGTTTTGCTGAAGATCGTTCAGAAGCAGGTTGAACCGTTCATAGGTTTCTGTGAGCGTCTCGCCTTTTCTTGCTTTGAAGCCATCATATCGGGTGATGCAATTTGTCACCTTCAGCTGAGTGTTTATTCTGCTACCCATCATCATCTTCTCAATCTGGTCCTACATTCCTTTTGCAGTCTCCTTGTAACTATCGATGCAGGCATATATGTCGTTGGGTAGACTTTGTAGAAGATAGGACTTTGCATGCTTTTCAGCCTCAAACATGCTCTTTTCTGGAGGGGTAAACTCACTGAGTATTTTCTGAACCGAACGGTCTGGTCGACCTTCGGCTGGGTTTCCAAGCAGGACTTTCATTGGCCAGGGTTGCGGCCCCTCTTTCAGACAATCGAATATTTCCTCGTAGTTGGATTTCGCTTCGATAAAGTTCATGAAGCGATCATGCCATTGTGGGTATTCTCCCCGATAGATCACCGGGGGTTTTTGATCTGAAACGATGGCTAAGGCGTCTCTCGAATTCATCTTATCTCTTTAAACTTAAAATGCACTGTAGCGATCGGAGACAAACAAGATGATCCAAAAAGTATATATATAATAAGCAGGACAAGGACCCGGTCGAGCAAGGACCCGGTCGAGCAGGGACCCGGTCGAGCAAGAGTCCGGTCGAGAGAAGATCCGGGCGACAAGGCACCAGGCGCAAAGTACCGGTCAGTTGGGTACCGGTCGCGTACCGGTTGAGTCAAAATACCGGTTTACAAGGTACCGGTCGATAGGGTCCGGTCGAGCAGGGTACCGGTCAAGACAGGATATCGGTCGAATCAAGGTACCGGTCAAGACGGGTACCGGCCAACACAAGACATCGATCCCCAGCAAGGATCTGGTCAAGTACACTGGTCAACAAGAGACGGGTCGAATGAGTCCGGTTGCAGGGTATCGGTCGAACAATGTACCGTTCGCAGGGTCCGGTCAATAAGGTCGGTTGATATCCATAACAGATAAACACAAACGATATCAGATAAATCGATTAACAGCTAAATTACCGATAAAATCGATGAACCTGAAATTGATCGACCCAGAATTTTTTTCCAGAACCTCAAGAACTTATGCAGTTTTGAACTCAGAACAAATTTAATTTTGAGACTGGCGACCGGTCCTTTTTAAAAAACTTGATTTTTAAAGTCAAGGGAAATCAACTTAACCAGGGAAGACGATGAACCAGAACACATATCAACCAATTTTAAACCCAGAAATCGATTTCAAAGAAAAAATATGCAGACTTGTCTCCAATATAATCGATTTACAGATATGAGACTGATCTTAAGCAGATTGAAACCACAGATGAATAATCTTAACCCAGAAACAGTTATGTTGACGATTTTACAAAATATCTTAACTCAGATTCACTAAACCAGAAATCGATTACTTGATATGGCAGAAAACAGTAAGTCAAATTCTCAGATCAAATCGATAAACAAGTATCAATCCAGAAAACAATTAAGCGACAAAAAGCAAACACTCAGATATCAGAATGATGATTAAGAGTTTTAGACAAACCTTTTTGGATCAAAACTTCAGTCTCTTTGCTCTGATACCAAATGTAGATCCCAGTACAGTGTAATCATGAACAGTAATATCAATGAAGAACAGTTAATGAATCACAACCTCTAGTCATATGATTAATATTCAAGAAAGGTTTAGGTTTACAGAGAGAATTATGAATGTGATCTCTAAACTTCTAAACTAATTAATGAACTAGAAAACTCCTTATATATGATGTGCATAAGGCCTAATGGGCTCGAGGCCCATTAAAAATCAACTTTCAACTTATTACAATTCGACCCCTTATAAATACTTTATACAACTTTCAACACACAAGACTTTCAGTCCTAACAGCGTCTCTGCTTTTACAGCTGTAATCAAACAGGTGTAACTCAATCAATTTTGCATTATTTCTCGTTGTGCATGTCTGACCAAGTCTTTAAGTTTTTTATTTTTGTAGAAAACAATCCTATCATCGTCTTCATCAGTTTCATCTTTGAAGAATCCTAAAAAAGAATAGCATGAAACTGCAGATGGTATGTAGATCTTGACAGTAGGTGTTTCTCCAAACAACGAATTATCTTCAGATAACAAAATTGTTGGGAACTGAAGATGTGAACAAGTCTTTAATGCTGCTAGTTCAGAATTACTACTGCCAGAGGACTTCAAAGTTAATACTGTTGAGTATTACTACTGCTAGTAGAATTAATACTGCTAGTCAAAGTTAGTGTTGCTTGAACAAAGTTAGTACTGCTTAGCTAGTTAGTACTGCTAGTGGTTAGTGCTGCTTAGTGGTTAATGCTGCGAAGACTCAGTTAATGCTGCTTCTGAGATAATGTGAAGATAATGATGAAGAGATCGTGGTTAAAGATAAACATGGAAAGCTGAAGATATTAATGGAAGATATACTGAAGATATTTTATTTATTGTAATTATCTTTTATTCAGTTTATGTATAGAATGTATAGAATAGTTTAGACATATACAGAATTCATTCTAAGTTTTTTGAGAAAAAAGAGAGAATCAACCTCAAGACATAGATCCTAATTCTAGAGAAGTAGAATTCGTCTTGAAAGAGTTTGTTCTTCAAGATTGAGATTGAGTGTGTAATCTTGTGATTTGATAATTGAATACAAGTTTACAAGTTGTCAATCATATACTGTTTGTTTACTGTTACATTGAATATCAAAGTGTTTTTCCGCAAATTCTTTGATATTGTTTCTGAGACTTTATTCTTGTTGAGAATTCGATCCTGACAAGTGGTACCAGAGCCTGTTCTCTCAGAAACATCTATTCATTCATCATGGAAAACTTTGCAGAATCAAACAGTACTCTAGTTTCAAAGGTTCCAATGCTTAGATCCAATGAATTCGATATGTGGAAGATCAGAATCAAGCAGTACATACTCCTCTCTGACTATTCTATGTGGGACATCATTGAGAATGGTCCTTCTGAAGCAGGAAAGATTGGTGCAGATGTAAAGAGAACTCCACCAAAAACTGATGCAGAAAGAAAGACTAGACAGACAGAGTTGAAAGCCTTGAGCACCTTGCTCTTGGCTATTCCCAATGAATATCAACATCAGTTCTGCAACTGCACTGATGCAGAGATGCTCTGGAATGCTCTAGAGAAGAGATTCTCAGGTACCAAAAGTACCAAGAGAAATCAGAAAGCCATACTGAAGCAACAATATGAGAAGTTTATGTCAACCAAGAATGAGTCCATGACTCAAAATTTTGACAGGTTCAACAAGCTTATTGGTGAACTAGCCACAGTGGGAGTACAAATTGATCAAGATGATCTGAACAGAAAGTTTCTAAGGTCCCTGGGTGAAGAATGGACCATGTATACTGTGTCTTTCAGACAGAAAGATCAACTGGAAGAGAAGGAACTTGATGATCTCTATAATGATCTAAGAGTTTTTGAATCTGAAGTAGAGGCTAAGAAGAGGCCTTCTGGGTATGTTCACAATGCTGCACTCCTTTCAGCATCAATTGATTCTACTTCCAATCCTGAATCAGTTAATGCTGCCAATGGAGCAAATAAAGAGAAATGCACTGAAACTGTATTTGAAGCCTTTCTGGCCAGTCATGGAAACTCTTCTCTTATCAATGATGACTTGGAACAACTCCATCCAGATGATCTTGAAGAGATGGACATTAAATGGCAGATGGCCATGTTCTCTATGAGAGTTAAGAAGTTCATCAAAAGAACTGGGAGGAACAACTTCTCCCAAATAAGAGAAGATGGAGCAGGTTTTGACAAGTCTAAGGTGGAATGCTATAAATGCCATCAAAAGGGTCACTTTGCTAGGGAATGCAGAAGTGGAGTGTCTCACAACAACAACCACCAGCAGACACAATCTGGAAGCTTCAATAATAATAGAAACTTTGCACAAGCCCTTGTCTCTCAACAAGGTATGGGGTTTGATTGGAGTGATCAAGCTGAAGAGGCCATTCAAAACCAAGCTCTAATGGAAGAAGTGTCTGATCTCCCAACAGACGTAACTTCCAATCTATGTTCTCAATATTGCATTAACACTGTTAAAAGGTATAGGGATCACAATCAGAACATGAGTGATGACCTTAAGAGATTGGAAAAGGACATAAAAGATTATGTCAGGATAGTTGAGAAATTTGAAGAGCAGATTAAGAGTTTTCAAGCCAATGAGCTTCAACACTCTTATGACACAAATTACTGGAAGTGGGAGAAGAATGACTTAGAACTTCAACTGACCAGATCCTAAGAAAAGAGTGAAAAGCTAAGAGGAGAGCTAGCTAAAGTAAAACTAGATGTAGAAAAGTTTTCCAATGATTCCAAATCAATGGATTCTTTGCTACAAACTCAGATTCATGATAAAATGAGAAGAGGAATAGGGTACAATACCACACCACCACCCTATAACAACAACTACATCCCTCCTAGTTCAGATTTGTTAGAAACAAATGATAGGAAGGACCTACCTAAGGGAGCCACTGAGATAGATCCCTTAGATGAAGTAGTTGTTAAGGATAAAACTGAGAAAGAAGTTGTCAAGGATAAGGACAACACTGTGAGTGGTGAGATTCCTATAGAAAACCACATAATCACCAATGAGGGATGTGGAAAACATTGGATCAAGTCCAATGAGATAGAGAAGACTGAGGGAAAGAACAAGAAGGTTCACTATAAGCAGGCCACTGTTGTGAACCCTATCCCTTGCAAGCAGTGTGCATGCAATAAATCTGAGCCCCAAAAACATGATAAACCAAGGGGAAATCAGAGAAACTGGAATAACCAATGGGCACAAAAACAAGGCATTGATCTGAGTAAAATCAATAGACCAAAGCCTTGTTTCATATGTGGAAAGTTAAACCATTTGGCTAAGTACTGTTTCTTTAACCCAATTAACTAACAGATGAACTTTCAAAAATTTGTGCAAAAACCTGTTGGTTATAGAAAGGCTGGAAAGAAACAGGTGATGAAGAAATCTGTTGAAACTAAAGGTCCCATAAAGAAAAAGGTTTTAAAAGAAAGTATTAAAATGTGGGTGCCTAGAAGCACTAAAACTGTTAGTACTGCTGACAGAGATAGTGCTGCTAGAAGCATTATTGTTGCTACCAGTGTTAGTACTGCTGAAAATTTTAATGCTGCTAATACGGTTAGTACCTCTTCAAAGATTATTACTGCTAACACAGTTACTGCTGCTAACACAGTTACTACTTCTAACAAGGTTAGTACTGCTAAGCATGCAAGTGCTGCTAATGCAGTTAGTAAGTCTAAAACCAGTACTGCTTCTAGCAAATGTGTTTCCAAGCCTATCATTGTGACAAAGTACTCAGAAATGAGGAGTCAAAGTTTAAAAATCTTGTCAAGAAAGAATGCAAGTATTTTGATGAGAAAGGGGTACCCAAGACCACTTTGGCTTGGGTTCCTATTACATACTAACTGATTTATCTTATGTGCAGGGCAACCAACAGCTCAAGGGAAAGAGCATATGTCATGTTGATAGTGGTTGCTCTAGGCACATGACAGGCAACATGTCATGCCTTCAGGATTTCAAGCATATCAATGGAGGACATGTTGCATTTGGAGATAATCTTACAGGTGGTAAAATCAGTGGAAAAGGTAATGTCACCAAAGGTAAGATGACATTTGAGGATGTCTACTATGTTGATCAATTGAAGTACAACCTGTTAAGTGTATCACAGGTTTGTGACAAACAACATAGCATATTATTTACTAATACAGAGTGTATGATCCTTGCTCCAGAGTTCAAGGTAGTTGATGAAAGCATGATACTACTTAGAACTCCAAGAAAGGATAATGTTTATTGTCTAGATATGGACAATGTTGATAGTGATTCATCCTTGAACTGTCTTGTTTCAAAAGCTTCTGTGGATGAATCCTCTCTTTGCCACAAAAGGATGTGTCACATGAATTTCAAGACTATGAACAAACTTGTTAAAAACAACCTTGTAAGAGGTTTACCATCAAAATTCTTTTCATGTGATGATCATTGTATTGCTTGTCTTAAAGGCAAACAACACAAAACTTCTCATAAGACCAAAGAGATAAATACAATTTCTTCTTGTCTCCAGTTATTGCATATGGATCTGTTTGGTCCTACAAATGTTATGAGTATAGGCAAGAAATCTTACTGCTTACTTATTGTTGATGATTACTCCAGATTTACTTGGGTATATTTTCTAAGGACTAAGGACGAGACAAGTGGACTGATCAAATCTTTTATCCTAAGAATTGAAAACCAAACTAATCAAAAAGTAAAAATCATTAGATCAGACAATGGAACTGAATTTAAAAATCTTGATCTAAACACCTTTTGTGAAGAAAAAGGAATTGAGAGACAATATAGTAAATCAACACTTTGATATTCAATGAAACAGTAAATCAACACAGAAAAATATAAAGAACAAACTGTAAACTTGTATTGAATGCTTGAACTCACAAGATTACACACTCAACCTCAATCTTGAAGAACAGAATCTTTCAAGATGAATTCTACTTCTCTAGAATTAGGATCTATGCCTTGAGGTTGATTTCTCTCTAGAACTTCGAATGAATAATTATCAAAAAGTTAATTCTATCTATTCTATACATTCTATACATATACTAATCAAAAGATAATTACAAAGAATAAACAAATCTTCAGTATATCTTCCATGTATATCTCTAAGCTTCCATATGTATCTTCAGAATATCCAGCTGTCATTCTTTCCATTCGGATCTCTTAAGCAGCACTAATTATGCTCAGCAGCATTAACTTCTTCTAGCAGCATTAACTACTAAGCAGCACTAACTACTAGCAGTACTAACTAGCTAAGCAGTACTAACTTTGTTCAAGCAGCACTAACTTTGACTAGCAGTAGTAATACTCAGCAGTATTAATCTTCAAAGTACTCTAGCAGTACTAACTCTGAACTAGCAGTAGTAACCACACTTGGTAGAATCTTCAGTTCCCAACAGAGACAATATAGTGCCCCTAGTCCTCCTCAACAGAATGGAGTTGCTGAGAGGAGAAATAGGACACTAATAGAGGTTGCTAGATCTCTGTTAGCTGATTCAAAACTGCCAATTACCTTCTGGGCTGAAGCAGTTAATACTGCTTGTTATGTCCAAAACAGAGTTCTAGTGGTCAAGCCAAAGAACAAGACCCCATATGAGCTTTTAAATAAAAAAAAACCCTTTATTGGATTTTTCAAACCTTTTGGGTGTCCTTGTACAATTCTCAATACCAAAACTCACTTAGATAAGTTTGATAGAAAGGCAGATGATGGATTTCTTGTTGGGTATTCATCTCAGAGTAAGTCCTACAGAGTTTTTAACTCTTTTTCTAGAATAATTGAAGAAAGTGACAATGTCAAATGCAATGAGAACACACCAAATCCTATTGGGTCTGGTCCTCAGTGGCTATTTGACATTGATTCACTAACTAACTCTTTTGGTTTTAGTAGTGATGATTATGCAGGTTTAGGAAGTGGAGGATCAGGAACTACCCAAGTCCAAGATAGTATATCTAAATCTGTGATCTTTCCCATACCCACAATGGATCTTGTTGAAGACTGTGAAAAGGAACCATCTACTGGACCAAGTCAGAGTGAAGAAGAAAGTAGAGATGAGGAGACTCAAGACAATAAAGAATCAGAAGTAGCTGCTGAAAACACCCCATATGAGTTGAATGACTCCAATCTAGAGGTGGGACTCAATGAAGAACCTAATCATCACACCAGAATTCAAAAGAATCATCATCCACAGCTGGTATTAGGAGATATATCCTCTCCTATGATGACTAGAAATCAAAGCAGGCTACAAGAAATGCAAGACCAACAGCATACAATGCTTTCTTGCTTTTTATCCCAGCTTGAGCCTAAGAAGGCACATGATGCAATGAAAGAGTCCAGTTGGATAGAAGCAATGCAAGAAGAACTACAGCAATTCAAGCTGCAAGATGTTTGGGATCTGGTAGACCTTCCTAAAGGCCAAAGAGCAATAGGAACAAAATGGGTCTTCAGGAATAAGAGAGATGAAAGAGGCATAGTGATAAGGAATAAAGCAAGGCTGGTGGCTCAAGGGTATACACAAGAAGAGGGAATAGATTATGAAGAAGTATTTGCACCTGTAGCCATGATAGAAGCAATTAGATTATTCCTGGCTTATGCTTCTTATATGAAATTCAAAGTCTATCAAATGGATGTAAAAAGTGCATTTCTCTATGGCTCAATTGAAGAAGAGGTATATGTCTGTCAACCACCAGGGTTTGAAAACCCAAGCTATCCAGACAGGGTATACAAATTGAAGAAAACACTTTATGGACTGCATCAAGCTCCAAGAGCATGGTATGACACTCTGTCATCCTATCTCTTGGAAAATGGCTTTGAAAGATGAGTCATTGATAAGACTCTATTTATCAAGAGAAAGAAGAAGGATATCTTGCTGGTCCAAATCTATGTTGATGATATCATCTTTGGATCTACAAGAAACAACATGTGCAAGGAGTTTGAGGAACTAATGCATCAAAGGTTCAAAATGAGTTCCATGGGGGAACTTACTTTCTTCCTTGGCCTCCAAGTTCAACAGAAGTCAGATGGAATATTTATCTGTCAGTCCAAGTATGTGCAGGACATTCTAACCAAGTTTGGTTTCTCAGATTCAAAACCTGCCAGCACACCTATGGAGACACACAAGCAAATAACAGCAGATCTTGAGGGGGAGGATATGGATGTTCATCATTATAGATCCATGATTGGCTCTCTCATGTATCTTACAGCCTCTAGGCCATATATAATGTTTCCAGTCTGTGTATGTGCAAGATCCCAAGTTAGGCCAAAGCAATCTCACTATCAAGCTGTTAAGAGGATATTCAGATATCTCAAAGGGCAACCAAGATTGGGACTTTGGTATCCTCATGACTCATCATTTGACCTACTTGCATACTCAGACAGTGATCTAGGTGGAGAAAACTTGGACAGAAAATCTACTTCTGGAGGATGTCAGTTCTTGGGTGCAAGACTAGTTTCATGGCAGTGCAAGAAACAAACCATAGTGTCCACATCTACAACAGAGGCATAGTACATAGCAGCTACAAGTTGCTGTTCTCAAGTCTTATGGATTCAGAATCAAATGCTGGACTATGGGGTAACCTTTCTACACACTTCAATTTTTATTGATAATAGCAGTGCTATTAGCATTGTGAATAATCCTGTCAAGCACTCAAAGACAAAGTACATTGAGATCAGGTATCACTTCATAAGAGACTGTAATGAAAAGAAACTTATTCAAGTTGTAAAGGTGCATACTGACAACCAGTTTGCTGATCTATTCACCAAAGCCTTTGATGTGGGTAGATTCACTTTCTTGGTAACAAGTGTGGGAATGATCAACTCTGAATAAGCACCTTCTCGAAAAGTGGTTAATTACCTGTATATTATTTATTCTTGGTGTTACTAATCTTTCCTTTCAGGGAATACATAGCAGTACTCAGTTCATCACAAGCTTAAAAGAGTAAGTATGGTTAATACTGCAAGTACAGTTTTAATACTGCCAGTGCGCAGTTAATACTGCTCTCAGTTAATACTGCTAGCTAGTTAATACTGCTAGTGGTTAATACTGCTCGCAGTTAATACTGCTTGTCCGTTAATACTGCTCGCAGTTAATACTGCTTGTCCGTTAATACTGCTCGCAGTTAATACTGCTTGTCCGTTAATACTGCTCGCAGTTAATACTGTTCTAGGTTAATACTGCTCTAGGTTAATACTGCTTATGTCCCGAATACTATAAATATCCTTTGCCCGCCTAAAAGTTCATAACGACTCTTTGCATACTGTTCACTTGCGCTCTAAACCCTTTCTCTCTCAAGTTCAAAGTTTTCAGGCAAGAACTTTCAAGATCAATGGCATCAATGACGTTCATAGACGAGCACAATGAAATCGTGATGCTACAGAAGCCCAAACAAGCTGATGGTTTCCACCAGATTGTGGATTTTCTCAGGACAAGCCATATTGCCCATGCTCTCACTATGTCTCCATCAATCTATATCGAGCATCAGAGGCAATTCTAGGCAAATGCCACCATTGTTACTGAGAATGGTGTGCAAATGATCAAGACAAGGGTGTGTGGCAAACCCTTGACAGTTACTGAAGAGGTAATTCGCATCAGTCTACGTCTAGACGATGCCTCTGGTATAACTTGTATCTCTAATGATGAACTGTTTTCTACTCTTACTAGAATGGGGTATGGAGGCCCATTGGGTGTGTTCAAGTTCTCAAAAGCCAAATTTTCACCCCAATGGCGTTTCTTTGTCCATACCCTTATGCACTGTATCTCTAAAAAGACTACTGGATGGAGTGAGTTCAGTAGCACCATTGCTTATGCTTTGGTGTGCCTGGCCACTGCCAGAAAGTACATTTTTTCTAAAATGATTTTAAGTGATCTTGTCTCAAACTTGGGAAGTAGAAAGAGCTTTTATATGTACCCCAGGTTTGTTCAAGAAGTTATCACCCATGAATTGACGGATATGCCTCACTTTGATGGGGTATATGTACCTAAACCCCCTAAAGGCAAGGTTTTCTCAAACATGAGAAGATCTGCTGGGGACTCGGAAGGAGTTGACACCCCATTGTTCTCTACAATGATGGTGGTGTCCCACACTGATGAAGGTATGGCAGCAGGGTCAAGACCCCCATTAGACCAACCCACTGCTAGCAAATCCCAACCTTCCCACTCTAAATCAATCCCCCAGTCTCTTCTTGATAAACCAACTTCACCAATCACCCAAACATACAAAAGGAAACAGGTAAAGAAGGCTCCTTCCCTTCTTGTACCTTCACCCACTCAACCTTTAAGCCCTCTAAGGGATAATTCTCCTTTAGAGAATATTAATAGGGAAACCAAAGGGGTGTCTCCCAACCCCAAGGAGGTACTCTCTGAGGAGGAGGAAGAGCATATGGGTGAGCAGGCTGCCACTACTTCTGCTAACACAGAGAAGGACAGTGGTAACATAAATAAGACCTCTCCCTTGGCAACTTTGAATGAGCAATCATTCAAAGGTCACAGGTGCCAAGAAACCACGGGGGTGGATAGTGCTTCTGCTAGGCAGAAGACTTCCACTACTAAAAGATCCCATGATCCTTCAATAGAGGGTAACACTTCTGGAGAAGGTGAGGACAAATATATCTACTATGAATTGATGGAAACAATGGGCAACATCAACCAAGATGTTCTTCAACAAAGGAAAGACATAGAGGAGATGAAGCTAGTGATCCTATCACAACAAGCACAGATTGCCAATTTAAAGAAGATGGTGACCAGGCTGATACAAAAGAAGAGAAGGAAACAGTTAGTGCTAAAGAGAAGGGAACCAGTGTCTGATGCTCCCAAAAAGAGGGAGTCAGAGGCTGAAGCAAACTTGGAAGCTGAAATAGAGAAAGTTGAGTTTGAGGGGGAGCATGATAGGGAGAAAGAAGCAGAAAGAGTTATAAAAGAACAAGCAGCAGAAACTACAGTTAGTGCTGCTGAGCCAAAACAAACAGCAGAAACTATTAGTGCTGCCACAACTTCACAAGCAGTAGTAACATAGCTAACACAAGCAGAGATTGAAGTAGCTGAAATGCTTGTCAAAGCAAAGAATGACACTCCTAAAACAAAGGGAGTGGTCATAAATGAAGGGGGAGCAAAGAAGATAGAGAAGAAAGGAGTAACTACAGATGCAAAGAAAAAGGGAAAAGAAAAGATGATAGAATCTGATCAACCATCCAAACAGCAAAAGATGATTGAGTCAGATGAAGCATTAGCCAAGAAAATGCAAGAAGAGCTAGATCAAGCAGAAAAAGAGCAGGTTGAAAAAGACAGAGAAATAGCCAGAGCTCTTGCAAATGAGTTGAATGAAGCATTCCAGAAAGGGTTGGAAACAGAGAATGCAAAACAAAGAGAAATGAGTTTAAGAAAGGCTATGATGGTCAGAACAAGTGCTAAGAAGAGAAGACCTTCACAAACTTATCTTGCAACTCAGGAAAGAAACAAAATGATAACTTTCTTGAGGAGTGCAATTGGTGTAAAGAAAGAAATGTTTGTGAAGATGTCTTTTGATCAAAATAAGGATCTCTATGAGAAAGAAATGGGGAAGCTGAAGAGTAATGAAAAGGATAGAGTGGAGTTTGAAAAGAAGGCCAAGGAGAGACATGATGTAAATATCAATCAACCCTTCCCTGAAAGTGAAGAAGGAACTCCAACCAAAGGAAAGGAAGAGAAAAAGGAAGAAAAGGGAAGAAAAGAAGAAGGAAACTACTACAGGGCAAGGTCAAAGGAATCTGAAAAGAACTAAGATGATGGCCAAGAGAAAGAAGATTGTCAAGAAGCCTAGAATAGATTCAGAAGAAGGGGCTGAAAAGGTTGCTGAAGAAGAAGAGGCACCTGAGTCATCCACAATGAAAGAACCTGCTAGTACTGATGATGTAAAGATGTACATGGTAGTGATGGACAAAGTGCCTGAACCAATTTCAGCTGAACCTGTAGGAGTTAAACCTCCTGAAGTAATTAACTGGGATATTTTGGAGGTAGATGGCAAGGAATATATCAGACTGAAGAGAAGTGATGAGAAGTATGAGGTATATGCTACTTGGAACAAAATTGTCAGAACTTGCTCAAGGTCTAATCTTGAAGAAATGTTTGAGATAGGAATGAGATTGTATGCAGATCAACTGAAAGCTCCTGAAGTGTCAATCAAGAAACTAGTGATGGAGTATCTGTGTATGATGTTCAAACCTGAAGAAGTGGAAGAAGTGATCAGAAATGTCTTCAAGACTATAAACAAATGGACTTTATATGAAACTAGTGGAGTATATGCTATAACTATGGATTTTAATCATGTAGAATACTTCCTAGTGGATGGAGTCTATAATCATAGCAGGCTAAAGCTGCATGAAATGTTGAAAAAGAAGCTTGGATGTGTTCCAGATTCTGAGGTGGCAAAGTACTTGATAAAGAGAATCATTAATCAGAGTTTGGGGCTGAATCCAGATACAGGAGTATGAACTATGAGGTTTTGGGAGCATCTGAAGAACTTGACATCTCTTTCTAAAAAGTCAAGTTAGGGGGAGATTGTTGGGAACTGAAGATGTGAACAAGTCTTTAATGCTGCTAGTTCAGAATTACTACTGCTAGAGGACTTCAAAGTTAATACTGCTGAGTATTACTACTGCTAGTAGAATTAATACTGCTAGTCAAAGTTAGTGCTGCTTGAACAAAGTTAGTACTGCTAGTGGTTAGTGCTGCTTAGTAGTTAATGCTGCCAAGACTCAGTTAATGCTGCTTCTGAGATAATGTGAAGATAATGATGAAGAGATCGTGGTTAAAGATAAACATGGAATGCTGAAGATATTCATGGAAGATATACTGAAGATATTTTATTTATTGTAATTATCTTTTATTCAGTTTATGTATAGAATGTATAGAATAGTTTAGACATATACAGAATTAATTCTAAGTTTTTTGAGAAAAAAGAGAGAATCAACCTCAAGGCATAGATCCTAATTCTAGAGAAGTAGAATTCGTCTTGAAAGAGTCTGTTCTTCAAGATTGAGATTGAGTGTGTAATCTTGTGATTTGATAATTGAATACAAGTTTACAAGTTGTCAATCATATACTGTTTGTTTACTGTTACATTGAATATCAAAGTGTTTTTCCGCAACTTCTTTGATATTGTTTCTGAGAATTTATTCTTGTTAAGAATTCGATCCTGACAAAAATTTCAGAGTTCCAGAAGAAGTCTGAAAAATGTACATAATAGAACCATAACTTCACGTCATCAATAGTTTGACCAGTAATGAACTGCCAGCATGGATTGTGAGGCAAAAATTCCTTATCCCAATCTGAAGAAAAAGACTTCGACATTATCTTGATAGCTGAACAACTAGGTTCAGGTTCAGATTTCCAGAATTTAGGTGGTGAAGCAAATATATCAACTGAGATGGTGGAATTATCATCATATCTTTTGATAATTGTTATGGCTTGTTTAACCCTTTTAGGAAGCCAATGTATTTGCTTAAATTCAAAAAGGATTAGTCCGCAAAGTAATCCATATTTAAAAAGATCATGAAAACTTATTTTTTCGTTTCTAAACATTTGTTCTGATGCGATAGTGAGATCGATCTGAACAGTTCTGAAAGATCTTTTCATTTCATTTTTTGGCACTGGAATTTCTTCCAATTGAACTGAAAATCCATGAATAGGTGATCGTGAAATTACCATCAGTCATTCTTAGTAAACTGGTAAAAGCACAGAAGCCTTTAAAGTCAGTAACTTTTTCAGGAACTATACATTCTACCAATCATTATTTAAAAAATCTTCTTTTACAATTTCAAACAAATTGCAAGATTGGTGAGACGTATATTCACTAGATGTATGTTGGGTTGATTCTTTAAAAGACTTGCAAGGTATAAGTTTATCCTTGGATTAAATTTTTTACTAGCAAAAGGAAGATCATGTACTATGTGTAATGATTATGACCTTTTCTCTCAAAACCCTACCCTTACACCCATAATATCAGAGTATGCTCGAAAGCATGGTGGAAGTAGTAGTGAAGAAAATGAAGAATTACAAAACCCTAGGATAATTTGTACCCCTGATGACTGTTCTTGCAAAAATACTAGTACAAAAAACTAACATCTCTTAGTCCTGAGAAGACTTTAAATGATTTTCCAGATTTTGATGAACTTTGGAAAATAGAAGATGATGACTCTTTTAAAGGATATTCCTTTTTAGACTTATCATATAATTTGATAAAACCCCATATTATAAACCAAAAACTTGTAAGTAAATCTTTTACTTATGAAGATATTTTGAATATGGTGGATCATTTACAAAGGACTGAAATCATTGGAGAAATCCCAACCAAGTTTTGGGAAAGAAATCAAATATTTTGTAAACTTGAGATAATTAATCCAGACTTAGTAATTAAGACGGGAATGCCCAAATATGATAATTGGACTATTGATGAGTTCAAAATGCATATTTCTCAATTACTTAAGCTTGGAGTAATTACAAGAAGCACTTCTAAAGATAGAACTGCAACTTTTCTAGTTCAAAAAGAATATGAAAGAAAACGTGGTCAATCACGAATGGTTTTTAACTATAAAAGATTAAATGACAATACCCACATTGATGGCTATTGTATTCCCACAAAGGAAATTTTACTTAATAAAATCCAAGGTGCCAAATGGTTTTCAAAATTTGACCTAAAATCTGGATTTTGGCAAGTAAAGATGCACACTGATTCTATTCCCTGGACATCTTTTACATGTAGTGAAGGACACTTTGAATGGAAGGTTATGCCTTTTGGTTTAAAGAATGCCCCTCAAATTTTTCAAAGAAAAATGGATAACTGTTTTATGCACTTATCTAATTTTACATGTGTCTACATTGATGATGTTTTGGTTTTTTCCAAAGATAAGAATGAACACTATGCACACCTGTATACTGTTTTTAAAATATTTGAAAAAGAAGGAATGGTTATTTCTCTCAAGAAAATGCAACTTTTAAGAGAACACATTGAACTTCTTGGTGTAGAAATAGGAAAAGAGAAAATAAAGCTCCAACCTCATATTTCGAGAAAAATTCTTGAATATCCAGATAAGTTAGAAAACTTAAAACAACTGCAAGGTTTTTAGGTTCTCTAAATTATGCTAGACCTTTCATCAAGGATCTTTCTAAATATACTGGACCTTTATACAATAAAACTTCAGTGAAAGGAACAAGGAATTTTAATTCGGAGGATATTAAACTTGTTCAAAAACTGAAACAACTGTTCCTGAATCTTCCAGAAATGAGTTTGCCTCTAGATTCTGACTACCTAGTTGTCCAAACAGATGGATCTGAACATGGACGGGGAGGAATTCTATTAAAAAGACCCTCGAAATATTCCTCTATCCATGAAGAACAACTTTGTAGACATGCTTCTAGACTTTACAAAAAAAGGAAGGTTAACATCTTTAGACTTTGAAGTCTTAGCTGTTATTAATTCCTGTGAATCTTTTTCACTCTTTCTAACAGGAAAAAAAGAAATCACACTCAAAACTGACTGTGAAGCATTGGTAAAATTTGCAGATATGAAAAAGGAATCAAAACTTTTGTCCAATAGATGGTTAAAATTGAATGAATACATTATTGGCAAAGGAATCAAATTTAACAAATGTTATTCCTGATTTACTCTCAAGGTTTAATCCTTTATAATTTTTGCAGGATGCCGAAACCTAGAGTGGTCAAAAAGGAGAACATCCCAGCTACAGATGATAAGTTACTAGTTGGAAGACAGTTCATACATGTTTATCCCAATGATAAACAATTCCTTTTCAACTTAAGATCTAAACTTACAAAAGAAGAAGCTTCTATTTGTGACTCTATTTGGAATCTTAAAACTAGTTCTGACCAAACCAATGAGAAAATTTTTGTTATTAACTCGGTTGCTCAGAAATTTAATGATATTAAACAATGTCCAAAAAGATTTTATTGTTATCTTCTTATGAGTGGACCTCATAAGGGAATTTATAAAAAATAGACAGATGTTGCGCTAAAAATTGAAAACAAGAAACCTCTTCAATCTCTATGGAAGGGCTTTCATAGTCTTACTGAATGCGTCCAAGTTACTCATGATAAAGTTGGCTTCAACTATTATTTGGACCCTGCTTTTGAAAACTGTCATCTTCCTAAAGATGAAAAATCGGACTCCGATTCAGGACTCCTTTTAGACCTTAAAGCATTGACAACTTCTTCATCTTTATAGATGAAAGGCAAAAATATAATGCCAGAATCAGAAGATCTTAATACTCAAGATTTGATAATACCAAATCTTGAATGTTTTTCATTTTTAAAAGATTTAGTTGATCTCTCTGACATCAACTTTCAAACCTTTTTGAAATTACAAGAATGGTTGATGGTAATTTCACGATCACCTATATTTCAAACCACTGATCTAAGAAAATAACATTGATCAATTCAACTTTCAAACCTTTTTTAAATTTTATTCCTTTGCCAATAATATATTCATTCAATTTTAACCATCTATTGGACAAAAGTTTTGATTCCTTTTTTATATCTGCAAATTTTACCAATGCTTCACAGTCAGTTCTGAGTGAGATTTCTTTCTTTCCTGTTAGAAAGAGTGCAAAAGATTCACAGGACGTTCGAGATATGGAGGGGTGCTTTGGGTTTGATCTGAGATGGGTTCATGCCAGGCTGGGTGCAGTGACCAAGGCAAGATTTGATACCCATCATCTCGATGAGTACGCCCAGACTTCAGCAGCGCTCGAGAAAGCTACAAGTGCATTGGCTCAACTTGAAGGAGAGTTGTCTCGGCGTAGTGAAACTGCTTCCGCCCATTTGGTGAACAACTCTGTTGCTACTAAAATGAAAAATTTGCCCCTCGAGGGAGTGGTTATTTTCCCGATGATCTAAGAAAATAACATTGATCAATTCAACCTTGTAAGTGCTTATCCCGATTCAGTGGTTTGAAAATAACATTGATCAATTCAACTTTCAAACCATCACCGATTCAGTGGTTTGAAATATAGGTGATCGTGAAATTACCATCAACCATTCTTGTAATTTCAAAAAGGTTTGAAAGTTGATGTCAGAGAGATCAACTAAATCATTTAAAAATGAAAAACATTCAAGATTTGGTATTATCAAATCTTGAGTATTAAGATCTTCTGATTCTGGCATTATATTTTTCCCTTTCATCTGTAAAGATGAAGAAGTTATCAATGCTTTAAGGTCTAAAAGGAGTCGTGAATCGGAGTCCGATTTTTCATCTTTAGGAAGATGACAGTTTTCAAAAGCAGGGTCCAAATAATAGTTGAAGCCAACTTTATCATGAGTAACTTGGACGCATTCAGTAAGACTATGAAAGCCCTTCCATAGAGATTGAAGAGGTTTCTTGTTTTCAATTTTTAGCGCAACATATGTCTATTTTTTATAAATTCCCTTATGAGGTCCACTCATAAGAAGATAACAATAAAATCTTTTTGGACATTGTTTAATATCATTAAATTTCTGAGCAACCGAGTTAATAACAAAAATTTTCTCATTGGTTTGGTCAGAACTAGTTTTAAGATTCCAAATAGAGTCACAAATAGAAGCTTCTTCTTTTGTAAGTTTAGATCTTAAGTTGAAAAGGAATTGTTTATCATTGGGATAAACATGTATGAACTGTCTTCCAACTAGTAACTTATCATCTGTAGCTGGGATGTTCTCCTTTTTGACCACTCCAGGTTTCGGCATCCTGCAAAAATTATAAAGGATTAAACCTTGAGAGTAAATCAGGAATAACATTTGTTAAATTTGATTCCTTTGCCAATAATGTATTCATTCAATTTTAACCATCTATTGGACAAAAGTTTTGATTCCTTTTTCATATCTGCAAATTTTACCAATGCTTCACAGTCAGTTTTGAGTGTGATTTTTTTTTCCTGTTAGAAAGAGTGAAAAAGATTCACAGGAATTAATAACAGCTAAGACTTCAAAGTCTAAAGATGTTAACCTTCCTTTTTTTTGTAAAGTCTAGAAGCATGTCTACAAAGTTGTTCTTCATGGATAGAGGAATATTTCGAGGGTCTTTTTAATAGAATTCCTCCCCATCCATGTTCAGATCCATCTGTTTGGACAACTAGGTAGTCAGAATCTAGAGGCAAACTCATTTCTGGAAGATTCAAGAACAGTTGTTTCAGTTTTTGAACAAGTTTAATATCCTCCGAATTAAAATTCCTTGTTCCTTTCACTGAAGTTTTATTGTATAAAGGTCCAGTATATTTAGAAAGATCCTTGATGAAAGGTCTAGCATAATTTAGAGAACCTAAAAAACCTTGCAGTTGTTTTAAGTTTTCTAACTTATCTGGATATTCAAGAATTTTTCTCGAAATATGAGGTTGGAGCTTTATTTTCTCTTTTCCTATTTCTACACCAAGAAGTTCAATGTGTTCTCTTAAAAGTTGCATTTTCTTGAGAGAAATAACCATTCCTTCTTTTTCAAATATTTTAAAAACAGTATACAGGTGTGCATAGTGTTCATTCTTATCTTTGGAAAAAACCAAAACATCATCAATGTAGACACATGTAAAATTAGATAAGTGCATAAAACAGTTATCCATTTTTCTTTGAAAAATTTGAGGGGCATTCTTTAAACCAAAAGGCATAACCTTCCATTCAAAGTGTCCTTCACTACATGTAATAGATGTCCAGGGAATAGAATCAGTGTGCATCTTTACTTGCCAAAATCCAGATTTTAGGTCAAATTTTGAAAACCATTTGGCACCTTGGATTTTATTAAGTAAAATTTCCTTTGTGGGAATACAATAGCCATCAATGTGGGTATTGTCATTTAATCTTTTATAGTTAAAAACCATTCGTGATTGACCACGTTTTATTTCATATTCTTTTTGAACTATAAAAGTTGCAGTTCTATGTTTAGAAGTGCTTCTTGTAATTACTCCAAGCTTAAGTAATTGAGAAATATGCATTTTGAACTCATCAATAGTCCAATTATCATATTTGGGCATTCCCGTCTTAATTACTAAGTCTGGATTAATTATCTCAAGTTTACAAAAGATTTGATTTCTTTCCCAAAACTTGGTTGGGATTTCTCCAATGATTTCAGTCCTTTGTAAATGATCCACCATATTCAAAATATCTTCATAAGTAAAAGATTTACTTACAAGTTTTTGGTTTATAATATGGGGTTTTATCAAATTATATGATAAGTCTAAAAAGGAATATCCTTTAAAAGAGTCATCATCTTCTATTTTCCAAAGTTCATCAAAATCTGGAAAATCATTTAAAGTCTTCTCAGGACTAAGAGATGTTAGTTTTTTGTACTAGTATTTTTGCAAGAACAGTCATCAGGGGTACAAATTATCCTAGGGTTTTGTAATTCTTCATTTTCTTCACTACTACTTCCACCATGCTTTCGAGCGTACTATGATATTATGGGTGTAAGGGTAGTGTTTTGAGAGAAAATGACATAATCATTACACATAATAAATGATCTTCCTTTTGCTAGTAAAAAATTTAATCCAAGGATTAAACTTATACCTTGCAAGTCTTTTAAAGAATCAACCCAACATACATCTAGTGAATATACATATGACCAATCTTGGCAATTTGTTTGAAATTGTACAAGAAGAGTTTTTAAATAATGATTGGTAGAATGTATGGTTCCTGAAAAAGTTACAGACTTTAAAGGATTCTGTGCTTTTACCAGTTTACTAAGTAATTCTGGAAGAAGTATAGAAGAGTCTAAAGTTGTTTGAGTTACTCATGTATCTATAAAAGCAAGGAGTTGCAACTTCGTGCCTTTAACATTAAGGAGGACTAAAACAAAAATGTTTTTTATAATCTTTTTGTTACAAATTATGGGTATAATTGGAGTCATAGCCATACAAGAAGTTGAACCTTTCTCATTAATTATAATTCCTTTATTTTTGATAGGTTTCGAAGAAAGGTTAGGAAAAGCTGTATCATAGTCTTGTTTTGAAAAGCTTTGAAAATTTATCTCAAGATTTTCAATTCGGTTTTCAAGAGTATGAATACGATCATCTAAGATTGTGATTCTATCTGTATGTTTTTTTAATACTTTGTGTTGGAAAAGTATGTTTATAAATAGATAACATACAAGAAGAACAAACTTCTATTCTGCATAAATCACATCTAGAACGCTTTTCAAGAGAAGGGTACCAAAGGCAATTGTAACACTTGGTGTTAGTATTACCTGTATTGTGTTTCCAAATATGGGTACAAGCTAAAAATTCAATATTGACAAAGTTGAAGTTTTCGAATAACTCAACATCTCCTTCAGAAATTCCTAAATTTGTAAAGGAATTATGGTAACCATACTTCTGCTGAAGAGGAGTTTGTGATGGTGCAAGATGGTCAACAAATGAATAATCACTTTGTTGTTGGATATCCTCCATATCTTCTATGCTAAAGATAGAGTAGATATCAGAGTTAGTTGAGACATCAGAATTTATGTCAACTAAGTCTTCATTTGTGCAGTTTATCAAATCAACTTTTTGATTAAAAAGGGTTTTCTTCCCAGGGCATTTACTAGATAAATGTCCATCCTTTCCACAAGCATAGCAAGTGAATTTGCTATAATTCTTATTATCCTTATATTTCCTCACATGTTTCTATTTGTTCAGGGTAGGTTTCCTAACACTGGACTTTCTAAGATAATAAGCTTTCCTTGGGTTTGCTTTCTTATGATAAACTTGTTTCTTCTTAACAGTTTTACCATAAGTTTGAGGAGTATAGATAGAAGAACAAAATCCTGTATCTTTTTTCTTTAACTCTCTCTGGGTTTGGATCATGGAACATTTAGCTTTAAGGTGATCTATGATAACCTTTGCTCTAACGGTTGCATTATTCCATTGGGCATCAACACTTGGTTGTTCTTGTTTCCACTTAAGTTCAATTTCTCTCCCTAGCTCTCCTGGAAGTTTAGTAAAAATTATGTTGCAAATTTTAGCATCATAATAATTACCAGAAATAGCAGCTAGGTGAACAAAATCATTTAAGAAGAAAACTATCTTTTTCCAATCATGTAATTGAAGTTGTTCCAACTCTCGAAGGACTTCACTTTGTTTTATCATCAAACCAGATAAGGTATCTCCACCATTAATAATTCTAAGAATTACTGATGTGAAATTCCTTATGTTATTTCCTTGAGCAACCAATTGTGCAAGTGGTTCAGGGAAATGTTATTTCCAGTCTTCCCATGCAGCAAGTACAGTTGGTCCAAGATAATTTTCTGCAATTGAGATCATTACCTCAGAGTTTATATCTTTTTCAAGATATTTTGAAGTGTAATCACGGTGCACTTCTTGGGACCAGGTTTCTAAGTATGAATTCCATAACTGGGGATGAATATCTGTAAGGTTTAACAAAGGTCTTGATTGCCAAGTGAACGTTGGATCAGTTGGTATTCTTCTTCCTTTATTTACATAGCTATGGATTGGTTCATTGTAACCTGTAGCTTGGGCTCTAGGGGGTCTACCTGTTTTGAAACTCATGGTTTCTAGTCGTCCAGGTGTAGGGCCAGTAATAGTAGATCCTTCTCTTTCATTCATAAGAGCAAAGTTGACGGATTCTACAGAGTCAGATAAGAAAGAGTCTAAAAGATTTTCATCTTTAGGAGTCATTTATATATTCTTCAAATCATCTTGATAGATAATTTGTGATTCAGAAAGTTGTCCTTGTTTTATAAGGAGAACTTCCATTTCTTCAAGATCATAAGGACTAAGAGTATAATCAAATAATTCTTTAGGGTAAAGAATTCCATGATCACAGTCATTCCATCCTGTAGGTTTTATATTCTTAATGTCAATTTGGCTTGAAGGGGGTAGAGTATATTTGACCAAGAAAGGTTTGATATCATTATCATTGCTTGGGTCAAAATACTTAGAATTTTCTTCTAACGTATCCCATTCATCTAAAGTGGCATTCATAAAACTAGTGGAAAATCTATGCAGATCTTCATCAGTAGTTTCTTCTTCTTCATCTTTTGATCCAGAGGAAGAAGCATTGTCTTTGTAATTTCTAAATCTTAGGGATTTAGATCCACTTGAGTTGGTATAAGCAATATAACTAGTGCGGGTAATGGTAGTAGGTTCTCTATGAAATGGAATGGTCCATTCACTACCTGCTATGGTTTGAGAATCAATCTGGGCTGGAGGTATCATTTGTATTCCTCTAGAAGACACAGTTTGGATAATTGAATCAATATCCACATTATATTGGCTTTCAGTAGATCCAGTTAACCTTCCTAGTAAAATTATTTCTATGGCCAGATTTCTACCAAGAAAACTTTCATATCCGAGTGTCTGAATCTGCAAAGTTATATGTCTACAGAAGTCATTTACACTTAGTGAAAAGTTTTGAGGGGCAATATAAGCAACGCCTATATTATTGTTCAAGTCTATTTCCATGGTTCCTATTATAGCTTGATCAAGATTAGAAAATCTATTGTCAATCAAAACTACAAGGGCTTTTGTTCCTAAATCAGTTCTATGAAGACCTTTTACTGCAATAGTTAAAAGTCCAAAATGCAAAGTGGTTTGGTTTGCATTTCTTAATCTAAGGCTAGCTTCTCCAACCATCATTGCTTTTAGCAAATTGCATATCTTTAGGATCCTCTCTATAGAAGATTGGAAATCCCGTCCATATACAGATAAAACCTTTTCAAACTATCCAAAGCATTCTTCATATAATTTTTATGATTACCAAGATGCTTGGTACAACCTTTTTTATCTAAGAAACTATTCTCATTCTTGGTTTATTTTCTTCGATAAGAATTTTGATGGTTCGTACCCTAATGGTTTGTCCGTTGGTTCAAGTTTATGGGTAACATTCCAAATACTTTGCCAGAATCTGTTCATAAAGGATTTCTAAAGTTTCAAGAAATCTTTGTTCAAAATATCCCTGAATTTGAATATCTTCTCCAATTCACAATTTTATTCAAAATACCGTGGATTATCTCCTGGTCTTTTCTTATAATTCCAGAGGCTAATACTTCACCAACTTTGCTTCAAAGGATTGTTCGAGTCAAATGGTGGGATAATCTTCCCGCTGATCAAATCGAAAAAATGACAATTCAAGGACTTTCAAATTATTACTCAAAAAACTTCGGAGTACCTGCCGTTGAGGCTCCTATGCCCAAACCACTCTAGATAGTTCAAGAAGAAGAAGAAGAAGAAGATGAAGATGAAGAATTAGCACGATTATGTGCTACTAATTCTAAAGAAGACCTCAAAAGACTCATCGACGAAATCAAGCAAATATCTCCCAGTAGTTCCAGTATGTCTCAAGAGACACAACTACTGCAAGATGCGCAAGATCCCTACTCAGACTACATGGGTTAGGGAGTAACGTGTGTGTTTGGTGTTGCCTTCGTAGGCTAATTCATTTCTTGTTCAAATGTAGAAAATACAGTCTTTCGTATTTTCGATATCAATTTTAGCAAATGTATGTGTTTATCAAATGTGTTTGGTGTTGTCTTTGTAGACTATCTCATTTCTTGATCAAATCATAGAAAATACGATTTTTTGTATTTTCGATTTTCTCTTGTTCAAATAATTGCAGGTTTATAAATGATTAGAAGACGCCAAAGAAAACCAAAGAAGTCAAAAGACGTTGTCGGACTTACCTTTACAAAGTTTGTCCGGACACAACCTTTTCAAAGGATGCTTTTGATTTTCAAAAAGGAAAGATGCGCTTGTCGGCCAAAGAAGAGTTCGAATCAGCATCATTCTTTTTCAAATCCGTAGCCGGTTGCCGGTCAAAAAGAATTCAATAATTCACTCTTTTGAAGACAGATGTCGGTCATCCAAGGTGTTCAAATTGCCTATATAAGAAGATTCAAATGAAGAGAGAAGGCATCAATCATTTCTTATACAGTTTCTCTCTCAAAATGTTATGTCTAAGAAAACCTTAGATACATGAGAGAGCCAATCATGGACCTATAATGATGAACATCCATATCCTCTCCCTCAAGATCTGTTGTTATCTGCTTGTGTGTCTCCATAGGTGTGCTGGCAGGTTTTGAATCTGAGAAACCAAACTTGGTTAGAATGTCCTGCACATACTTGGACTGACAGATAAAGATTCCATCTGACTTCTGTTGAACTTGGAGTCCAAGGAAGAAAGTAAGTTCCCCCATGGAACTCATCTTGAACCTTTGATGCATTAGTTCCTCAAACTCCTTGCACATATTGTCTCTTGTGGATCCAAAGATAATATCATCAACATAGATTTGGACCAGCAAGATATCCTTCTTCTTTCTCTTGATGAATAGAGTCTTATCAATGAATCATCTTTCAAATCCATTTTCCAAGAGATAGGATGACAGAGTGTCATACCATGCTCTTGGAGCTTGATGCAGTCCATAAAGTGCTTTCTTCAATTTGTATACCCTGTCTGGATAGCTTGGGTTTTCAAACCCTGGTGGTTGACAGACATATACTTCTTCTTTAATTGAGCCATATAGAAATGCACTTTTGACATCCATTTGATAGACTTTGAATCTCATATAAGAAGCATAAGCCAGGAATAATCTAATTGCTTCTATTCTGGCTACAGGTGCAAAGACTTCTTCATAATCTATTCCCTCTTCTTGTGTATACCCTTGAGCCACCAGCCTTGCTTTATTCCTTATTAATATGCCTCTTTCATCTCACTTATTTCTGAAGACCCATTTTGTTCCTATTGCTCTTTGGCCTTTAGGAAGGTCTACCAGATCCCAAACATCTTGCAGCTTGAATTGCAGTAGCTCTTCTTGCATGGCTTCTATCCAACTGGACTCTTTCATAGCATCATGTGCCTTCTTAGGCTCAAGGTGGGATAAAAAGCAAGAAAACACTGTACCACTTGTCAGGATCGAATTCTTAACAAGAATAAATACTCAGAAACAATATCAAAGAAGTTTGCGGAATAACACTTTGATATTCAATGCAACAGTAAACAAACAGTACATATGATTAACAACTTGTAAACTTGTATTGAATGATTAAAATCACAAGATTACACACTCAACCTCAATCTTGAAGAACAGACTCTTTCAAGACGAATTCTACTTCTCTAGAATTAGGATCTATGCCTTGAGGTTGATTCTCTCTAGAACAAAAACTTAGAATAAACTGATTTAACAAAAGTTATCTAACAATTCTGAACAATACTATATATATATATATACTGAAGATAAAAGCTAATTACAATTAATAAAATATCTTCAGAATTTCTTCCATCATTATCTCCAAATTTTCCATAATCTTCAGTCCATCCAGCTGTCATCCTCTCCATACGAATTCTTTATCACATAAGCAGCATTATTCTTCAGCAGCATTAATACTCTGAGCCGTATTAACTCTAGCAGTACTAACCATGCTCAGCAGTATTAATCTCTTCAAGCAGTACTAACTTTGAACTAGCAGTACTAATCTTGTTGAGCAACATTAACCATCAACTAGCAGCATTAATCACAGAAGTAGTAACTGTTTTCTTCTAGCAGCATTAACTTTACTTGTGCAGTTTCTTCAGTTCCCAACAGTAAAAAATCTATTGCTTTAGAAGCAATGGAATATTTTTCAATGTCTAGTTTGGCCTTCTCAAATTCACTCTTAACTTTTTCACACTCCTCTCTAGACTTTTCTAGCTCAATCTCTAACTGATTCTTCTCCCACTTTCAGTAGTTGGTATCATATGAGTGTTGAAGTTCATTGGCTTGATATGCCTTTATTTGTTCTTCAAACTTCTCAACAATCATTACATACTCTCTTCTATCTTTCTCTAACATTTTAAGGTCATCACACATGCTCTGATTGTGATCCCTGTACTTTTTAACAGTTTCAAGACATGCTTTAGAGCAAAGGTTAGATTTTACCTCAGTTGGGATTGCAGTGCTTGATGACTCTGAAACCTCAGCCATCAATGCTTGGTTCTGTATTGCCTCCTCTACTTGATCACTCCAATCAAAGCCCATCCCTTCTTGTGAAACAAGAGCTTGAGATGAATTCCTGTTATAGTTAGTAGACTTTGGTTGTTGATTATTGCTTCGATGTTGTTGAGCAGTTCCTCCTCTGCACTCTCTTGCAAAGTGTCCCAGATTATGGCATTTGTAGCATTCCACCTTGGATTTATCAAAGCCAGCACTATCTTCTCTTCTCATGGCAAAATTGTTTCTACCTGTTCTTTTGATGAATCTTTTGACTCTCATGGTGAGCATTGCCATCTGCCACTTGATATCCATCTCTTCATGGTCATCTACATTGATCTACTCCAGATCATCATTGATGAGAGCAGATTTAGCATGACTAGCAAGGAATGCTTCCAAAACAGAATCATTGGACCCATCCTGTTTTGAGCCATAAGCAGCACTAACTAATTCTGTATTAGCAGTAGAATCAGTAGTAGATGATAGGAGGGCAGCATTATGAGAGTATCCAGATGGCCTTTTCTTAGATTCAACTTATGCTTCAAATACTCTTAGATCATTGTAGAGATCATCAAGCTCCTTATCCTCCAGATTATCATTCTGTCTAAAGGATACAGTGTACATCACCCATTCTTCACCAAGAGATCTTAGAAATTTTCTGTTGACATCATCCTGGTCCATCTTGACACCAACAGTGGCCAACTCTCCAATCAACTTGTTGAATCTATCAAAGGTTTGAGTCATGGACTCATTCTTTGTAGACATAAAACTCTCATACCGTTGTTTGAGAATAGCCTTCTGATTTCTCTTAGTGCTTTTAGTACCTGAAAATCTCTTCTCCAATGCATTCCATAGGATTTGAGCATCAAAACAGTTGCAGAATTGATGTTGGTATTCATTAGGAATTGCCAAGAGAGCAGAGTGCTCAAGGCTTTCATCTCAGTCTGCCTCATCTTTCTTTCTCTATCAGCCTTTGGTGGAGTTCTCTTGCCATCTGCTCCTATCTTTTCTCCATCAGAGGGACCATTCTCAATGATGTCCCACAATGAGTAATCTGTAAGAAGAATGTACTGCCTGATTCTGATTTTCCACATGTCAAACTCATTGGGTTTTAGCATGGGAACTTTTGAAACCAGAACACTTCCATGAGATCCGTCCATGATGATTTTTGATTTCTGAGTTGAAGGCTCTGATACCACTTGTCAGGATAGAAATTCAAAACAAGAATTTAATAAACACTCAGAAACTATGTTAAAGAAGTCGCGGAAAAACACTTTAATAGTAAATCAATCAAACAGTGAATAAACTCAAATTACAAGTTATATTGATTTAACTTAATGATTACAAACAAAACCTCAATCTGTTGAACAAACTCAACAGACATTCAATACTTCTCTATTGAAAGGACTACAAAGAACCTTGAGGTTAATTCTCTCTAAACGTATTGTATGAAAGACTATCAAAAACTATATCTATATCTACTATATATACAGAACTGATTACAAGATAATTACAAAAGAAATATTTATCTTCAGCATCCATTCCATAATTATCTTCCACATTATCTTCAGCTCCTAGTCTTTCGTATCAATCCATCTTTATCACCACGATCATCAGAAGCAACATTAATCTCCTTAGCAGTATTAACTTCCTCAGCATTACTAACCATGCTTGCAGTATTAATCATTCCAGCAGTACTAACTACTAGCAGTACTAACTCTCCAAGCAGTACTAACTATTCTTCTAGCAATACTAACTTTTCAAGAAGTAGTAATTCTACTAGCAGTAGTAAACTCTTCAACTAGCAGTATTAATATCTTCAACAGTATTAATCTTTAAGCTCAGCAGTATTATCCATCATTAGCACATTTCAGAACCCAACAGTATTTGTAGATGAAGCCTCTACTATATATATCTCAACAAATATTGAGTAAAGTAAGTTTTGATTTGAAGGAAATACATTATATTAATACTTCTTGGATGTTAGTGTTTGTAACACCCCGATTTTTGAAATGTATCATTTCAAGTTAATACAGAAATCGATATATTAAGGAAAAATAAGATATTTGATTTTGGGCTTGAATCCTATATTTTATAGTCTATATGGATGAAGGATTCAATTACGAGTCCAACGGTTCTTTCTGGAGCGAAAACGGAGCTATAACGAAGAAGTTATGACCAAAACAGTGATCAGACGCGAGAAACGGAGATTTCGGAGGCCCGCGGGTTCGTGGGCGACCCTAGGCCATGACCCAGGCCGCGTAACTCTCTGTATGTGTGTTGGGTACACGCGCGGCTTACTCCGTGGCTTCCAAGTCGCGGCCCAAGCCGCGGGAAAGCATCTGAGAGTTTTATACGCGATTTTTGGAGGTCTAACTTCGTTTCCTCATAACTTTCTCATCCTAGCTCCGATTTCAGTGATTCAAATTGCTACGTTTGGTTTTTGAGATCTCTTCAAGGATATAGCAAGATATTTGGGATCTATTGGAAGATCCAAGGGGATTTGGTGGTGGTAATCTCCTCATCTCTCCATCTTCATCTTCTTCACCAAAGTTTTCTAGGGTTTCATCCACCCTTTGTTCTCCCTTTCATAGATTGGAGATTTGTAACCATTTTGGTGAACTAGAGGTGTTTTGGTTGGTGTATTCAAGCTTGGGTTAAGGTAATTTTCTATTCTCTTCATTTATGGAAGTTAAGGTTTCGGTTTCGGTATCAGTTGAGGTATTTTTGTATAAGGTTGGGAAACGATTCTTTGTAGTTGATTATGTATATTTATGGCTGGAACCTTGTGGATCTAGGTTTTTGGAAGATTTGGTTTGAAGAATCAAGTTCTTCAAGGAAATCTCTAAGTGGGTAAAATCTAGATTTAGCCTAAATCTAGCAAGGTGAGTTCAAGTTGATTTGTGAAAACGGTGTACATGCCAAAATGTCCATTTTAAAGTGTTTATGTATTTTACATGAAATTATCAAATGTTGGGTTAGTTGGTAATCTTTGATTATTTGAAGTATTTACCTTTATAAATTTTTGTATAACACCACATTTGGGATTTTTGGGCATTTTGATAAAAGGGTCACAAATGAATGGGTATTAATGTTTTATTGCATAAAACGATCTTTGATCAAAGAAATACACTTTTGAATGGTTGTCGGTTTTTATGCATCATTCATGAAATGGAATGTTTTATGAAGTATTACTTGCACATTTATGTGAAGTACTTGAAAGAATGTATATAGTCTCATTTTATGATTTCCATTCTTATCAGCAGTTGAACTTGGAAATGCATATTTGAAAATAAATGAGTCTTTGGGACTTCGGTCCGGTTTAATAGCCCGATTGTGAAATACCAAGTATGATGGCGGTTAATGCGCATCATTTGAGAATTACATGTTTTGAGTGCGTTGGTCATTCAATTGGAGTCATGTACTGTTTAGACTGTAATGCAGTGGATCCATAGACATATGAGTCGGTCTTTATTATTTAAAAAGAAAATGGGCTATTAATTATATGTTGGCCAGAATTAGTCTTGGGATCTCGAGGAGATTACGGTGAGGGCTCGTATAGTCCAATACCCAGGCTGCATCCGCGAGTTAATTTATGAGCCTGTATTTTATGGGATAGTCACTTCCCATTTGTAGCTAGTTGAGACATTGGATCCTCGAGGGCCTTTGGTACGGTTATGTGGGACCGGTTACTAGCCATGGGTCGTAAATGTAATCCTAGCGAATGAGCATGACTAGGTATCCTCGGGTGCCCCCCCACATCTTAGTATGAGTCGGCGAGCTCGTGGCCATGGGTCCTAGTATGGTGAGCTCAGTAACTTGGAATGTGGCCTACTTTTGTGTTCCGCCACTAGCCTTGGAATTCGGGATTCCCCCGTCACCGAGAGGTGTTGTTTTGAGGTATTTGATTTTATCCTCGTTTTCAGTGACGTTGAGATTTGGGTTACCTCCTGATGCTAAAATTTTGGAGACTTGGGTTTACTCATATTTTGGTCGTTTGTAATTATAAAGCTTATTAAAATGTCATTATCTAAGCATTACCATTATTCTCGTTTTGAGTAAGCGTTGGATTGCATTACTTCATGAAAGAATATTTTGGCGTTGATGCGTCCATCTATAAATTGCATATTGTTGGTAAATGAGTTGTTCCATTATTTCAAAGTGAATCATTTTAAATGATCATGATTATAAGTTACAATATTTCCATTTTACGTTTTCCTTTATAATCATGATATAAACTCTTGAACTCACTAGGCGTTAGCCTAACCTTTTTATTTGTCGGCATGTGCATCAGGTTTCATTTCGGGATTAGTGTTAGTGACACTGTGAAGCGATGAGTGCTAGTTGTGTGCTCGAAGAGGTGATTAGCTTGATGAAGTCTTCCGCAATTATATTTGGAGATAGCGATTGTTATTGGGTTATAGTAACACTCGACTTTAGTTAGTCTTTATGTCAGACTTTAATTATTTGTTGATGGTTCAACCTATAAATGTATTTCAATTATGGACTATTAGTAAGAGATTTTATTACCCTTTAATGTATTTTTTGGAAGTTTTTAATTAGTCGCTCTTTCCAAATTTGAGGGTGTTACAGTGTTGGTCAGCCTTTTCAGTCGGTGTTGGTTTAGCCCCGTCGTTTGGATTAGTCTAAGTGTCGCAAGAGGTAAGTCGACCAGCCGTACCACGACTAGTCAAGGGTGGTCCCTCCGAAGGTGGTCCCTCTAACTGTTCAATACGTATTAAGAGAACGAATTATTCTTCAAAAATTGGAACAAAACTTTAATTTAATCTTTGTTTGATATACAGAGTCATGCATTTATTTACAAAGAAACATAATTCTGAAACTGATATTATAGAGGAAAACGATAGAGATCTTCATATGAATTCAGCTGAAGTTCATATTTCAAATATAGAACAGAGTTTAACAAATTGGACAATTCCAAAACAAGACGTTAAAACCATTTACAAAATAGGAACTTTTGATTTTCTACAAGGATATTCAATCAAAACTGTTGGCAAACTGTTTCAATCAATAAAAATTACAATAATCTTACCCTTTTATCTAAATCTGTAACAATGCGACATAGACGAAAATACAAATTTATACATGTTGGATTAGTTCAAATTGCTATCAAACCATTATTCAGATTAGGAATAGATGCTCCAATCTTGTTAGTTTTAAGAGATGCTAGGCATACCAATTTCCAAAACTCAGTTCTTGCTATGGTAGAAACCAATATATCAAATGGCCCAATTTATTTCAATTGCTATCCCAACTTCTCTGTAGGATTATTTGATCCAAACATTTTAGACACTTTAGTTCTAACAATCAAAACAAAAAATTTAGAATTTAAAGAAGATACTAAAGTTGTTGTCATAATATATAGAGTTTGTTACAAAACCATGTTATCAACCATAGAGCCAAAAACAAAATTATCAAGACCTAGAGATGAAACAATCATTTTGAAGCTAACCCTCAAAACACCATAATTCAAACACCCAAACGTCTCAAATGGATTAAACCATCAAATTCTCTGGAGACTTTATATTTCAAAATACGATATGCATATTATATTTTTCCATACTAGAATATCTTAAAAAAGAATTTTATTCAGACCATAATCAAAGTAGAAGAAAATATTATTATGAATCTGTTAATGATAATGAAAATGAATTAAACCATCAAATTCTCTGGAGAGTTTATATTTCAAAATACGATATTCATATTACATTTTTCCAATGGTACGAAATATATTGCAAAGAAAAAAATATTCCAAATCCCTTTATTAATATATATGACACTCCAAAAATAACTAAAGAATATAAGATATCAACAAACGAAGTAATAACTGCTATTCATCCTCCGAAAGCCTCCATTGTTGTTGATGATCACTATATAGCAATCCCATTAATTAAACTTTCAGACAAAATAACTCCAGAACAAATCATGCAAAAACTTATATATCAAGCTAATTATTCAAATGAAATTCTTAATATTATAAGCCAACAATTAATTAGAATAGAAAATAACGATTCTCAAAATAAGATAATACCTTCAACAAGTAGTAATGAAGAAAATCATCACAAAAATCCAATTTCCTTTCCACATCAAATTGATGCTAACACAAATTTAGGATATGATAAGAAATTACAAAAGGAATTGGAACAAAAGTTAACAAAATTAAGTATCAACGTTGTTCATAATGATTCTTCTAGTTCAGATGAAGAATCAAAAAATATATCTCAAATTCACGAACAATTTTCAATTAAAATAAATTTTAAAGGTAGTTCTTTTACTAACACAAGTCGCCCTCAAACTCGAAATTATTATCTAAGACCAACCTTTCCTGATGTTCAATTTGAAGAAAAAGATATATCTTATTATCGAAGCCAATATGATGGTGCTTCTATCTATGAATGGAACATAGATGGACAGTCAGAACACCAAATTCTTAATACAATGCAAGAATTAAATATGGCCTCAAACGCATATCATACTAAAGGAAATACGCAAAAGCGAATTGGCGATATTCTAATTTCAGGATTTACTGGCATTTTACGGGGTTGGTGGGATATGTATGTCACCGACAATGAAAAATTATCAATTTTAAGTTCAAAAAAGACAGTTATTAAAACTGAAAACAATCAAACTCAAACTACTCAAGAAGATGATGCATTAGCTACTCTCCTTTATTGCATTGTAAAAAACTTTATAGGAGATCCGACTTTATTCCAAGAGAAAAGTTCAGAAATACTTCAAAACCTCACTTGTAGAAAACTACAAGATTATAGATGGTATAAAGATATGTTTCTATCAAAAGTTATGCTAAGACCTGACTGTAAAGATGCATATTGGAAAGAAAGATTCATTGTTGGATTACCAAAGCTCTTTGCAGAAAGAATTAGAGAAAAGCTAAGAAACGAATTTAATTATCGAATCCCTTACAAAGAATTAACCTATAGTCAATTAACTAGTCATGTCAATCACGAAGGATTAGCCATTTGTTCAGACTTAAAACTCAAAGCTAAAATGAAGAAAGATAGAATTCATAGCAAAGATGAACTTGGTAATTTTTGCCAACAATACGGATATGAAACCATATATACTCCTTCTACTTCCAAAACAAAGAAATACTCAAATTATAAAAAGAAATATTCTCATAAAAGATCCAAAACAAAATACGATAAAACTGATCAAAATTATAAAAAGACAAAGCCTTATAGGAATTTCAATAAAAAATCTAATAAACAAAAGGAATCACGAGATATAATTATTTCTTACAAATGTGGTAAAACTGGTCATATGGCAAAAGATTGCTATGTTAAGAAAAAGATTAATGAGTTAGATATTTCTGATCAATTAAAGATTCAGATAAGTAAATTAATTCTCAATGATGACTATTCTAGTTCTGAATCTAGTATGTCTGATTATGAGGACAATGATTTAAATATCTTAGAAAACCACTCAACAGAAAGTTCTGATTCTGAAGTATGCGAATGCATAGGAACTGTACTTGTAACAGAGTCAATGTTATTACAAAAGAAGATCGTGAACTCCTTGAACTCTTTGATAAAATCCAAGACAAATCTATTAAAGAAGAAGTCTTAAATAAATTTTTCAAAAACAACTCCAAATCTGAATAGTTCAAAAAATTAGTGAACCTTTTAGTCTTAAAGAAATTTATCAAAGATTTTCTCAACCAATCAAACCAGTTTCAAACCAAGAATTACAAGAAGAATTAAAACAGGTAAAAACAGAAATAACTCTTATCAAAAATCGTCTGTCAGAAGTTGAAAAAGGAAAATCCATTATTCTTACAAACAAAGAAGAAACGGAAGAACCAAAAATTAGTAAAATAAAGATACCCAAATCAATTTCTTTTCAAAGATGGAATACTCATATTACTTTGTGTATAAAAGAATTCAAAATAACTGTTATCGCTCTTATTGAAGTGGCGCTGATATGAATTGTATTCAAGAGGAAATCATCCCCACAATTTATTATGAAAAACCACAAACCGATTATCAACCGCCGGTGGTTCAAAACTTAACATTGATTACAAAGTTTCAAATGTTCATATTTGTAAAGGTGATTATTGTTACAAACTTCTCTAATACTTGTCAAAAACTTAACATCTTCGTTAATTTTAGGAACTCCTTTTATTTCCGTATTTTATCCTTTTACCATAGACGAACATGGTATTAGCACTAAGGTTTTGAATAAAGAAATATTTTTTTATTTTTCTGATCCAATTGTTTAAACATAATTAAATACTTTAAACAACAAAATTAATCAAATAAAATATATAGTCAATGAGAAAAATGAGAAAAGAATTGCCGACAATCTCATTGATCAAATAACATTAAAAAATTAAAAGCAAGATTTGAAAATAATGTTTGCTCTAAATATTCCAAATGCATTTTGGCAACGAAAGCAACATATTGTCAAACTTCCTTATCCAAAGGATTTCAATGAAAAGGACATTCCTTCAAAATCAAGAGCTATTCATATGTCAAATGAATTACAAGAACATTGCAAAAGAGAAATTCAAGATTTATTGGATAAAAAACTTATCCGATCCTCAAAATCTCCTTGGTCTTGTTCAGCCTTCTATGTTATGAATGCGGTTGAATTAGAAAGAGGTTCTCCTAGAATTAGAAAGAGGTTCTCCTAGACTTGTTATTAATTACAAACCCTTAAACAAAGTTTTAGAATGGATTCGATATCCAATTCCAAACAAAAGAGATTTGTTAAAACGTCTTTATGATTCAAAAATATTTTCAAAATTTGACATGAAATCTAGATTTTGGCAAATACAGATTCATGAACTAGACAAATACAAAGCAGGTTTTAATGTCCCTTTCGGTCATTACGAATGGAATGTTATGCCTTTTGGTCTCAAAAATGCTTCTTCAGAATTTCAAAATATTCTGAATAATATTATCATTCCTATAAGCAATTTTGCTATTGTTTATATTGATGATGTTCTAATTTTTTCAAAATCAATAGAACAACATTTCAAATATCTTAATATATTTTATGATTTGGTTTACAAAAATGGATTAGTAGTTTCCGCTACTAAGATGAGTCTTTTCCAAAATAACATTAGATTTTTAGGTCATGGTATTATTCAAAGTACAATAAGACCAATTCAAGAAGTTTGGAGTTTGCTAACAAATTTCCTGACGAAATTAAAAACAAAACTCAACTTCAAAGATTTTTAGGTTGCTTAAATTATGTCCATGATTTTTTCAAAGATCTAGGAATAATTTGTTGTTAGAGCACATAATTGTTGGATTCAAGATCATAAAGTTTGAAGACAAAAGATCAAGAAGTCAAAGCTGGAAAAGTCAACTCTCAAGTGAAAGTCAAAGTCTTTGTAATAAAAGTCAAAGTCAACATTTGTATTAGTTTTGTTTCTTTGTTGTTTTAGTTGTAGGTATAAATAGTTTCCATTCCTTTGTAATTAGTAGAAAACAGAAGTGGAGCGTATTATTCAGTTGTATTCAGTTGTCAAATTGATATTCAGAGAAAGAGTTCGTTTTGAGAGAGATCTGTAGAGATAGAAAGAGTTCTAGAGAGAGAAAGTTGTAATTGTGGAATTTGTAAGTGAAATCAAACAGGTAATTGATTGATAAAAAAAATTTAGAGCACATAATTGTTGGATTCAAGATCATAAAGTTTGAAGACAAAAGATCAAGAAGTCAAAACTGGAAAAGTTAACTCTCAAGTGAAAGTCAAAGTGTTTGTAATAAAAGTCAAAGTCAACATTTGTATTAGTTTTGTTTATTTGTTGTTTTAGTTGTAGGTATAAATAGTTTCCTTTCCTTTGTAATTAGTAGAAAACAGAAGTAGAGCTTATTATTCAGTTGTATTCAGTTGTCAAATTGATATTCAGAGAAAGAGTTCGTTTTGAGAGAGATCTATAGAGATAGAAAGAGTTCTAGAGAGAGAAAGTTGTAATTGTGGAATTTGTAAGTGAAATCAAACAAGTAATTGATTGATAAATCTTGTTTTGTTGATTTGTTTGTGTTTAGAAACTAGAATCTAGGAATAATAATTGGTATCAAAGCCTATCCAAATCGAAAATCAAGAAAATACAGAAAGTTCGACTCTGTGTTCATCGATGTCAGAATCAAATCCGAGATTTTGTGTGAATTAGAAGTTGAAATCAATTAGGTTTTGTTCGTATAGCATAATCGATCGAGTCTGTATAGTTTGTTTCAAGAATTGTACTGTAATCGATCTTTGTTTTTGGTTTTTGTTGAGTTTGAAGTTCACGAGTCGAAAGCATTGTATTCAAATCAATTTGTATCATTTTGTGTATTTGATCGAAATTAGTTGTTAGAATTGTATTCTAGATGTTAAGGCGAGTAAATTCTTAAATATTTGTACTGTAATTCGAGGTCTAGAGTGGTTTTTGGTAAAGATTTGTTCGATTTTTGAAGTTTGCGCAAGATCCAAACTTTGCGCAAGTTCATCAAGGTTTGCGCAAGATCATCCGAGGTTTGCGCAAGATTCATCGAGAAAATTCATCAAGTGTTTGTTATCGAGGTTTGCGTATTCAACAGGAAATGCAAGATAAGGTTTGCGTTTTAAACGGGTTGCAAAAAGCTGAAGTTGGAGTTCAGATCGACAAGTTAGCTTTGCCTAATACTCTTGACACGCAAAGTTAGCTTTGCGCAAGTAACTGGATATTCAAAGCGTGGTTTGCGCAACACTCTAGATACGCAAAGCGTGGTTTGCGCAACACACTAGATACGCAAAGCGTGGTTTGCGCATCACACTTGACACGCAAAGCTTGGTTTACTTAGAATTTTTTTTTTCTGAGAAATTTTCAAAACTGTAATATGGCCTTTAATAGTGAAAAGTCTGTGGAGGGGGGACATAGTTCTGATTGTGATCAAAATTTCTGAATTTTTATTTCAAGTTTTTCTGTATTTCTTGAGATTTCATATTTTGGATTAACGATCATATTTGTCAAGTTCTTTTTGTTTACAGGTATTCAAGATGGGATATCTTTCTGATGGTGATGAAAAGAAGATTCACAAGCTCAAATTAGAAAACAAAAATCTTGCTTCCTCAGTTGACTACTACACAAAGAAGTCAAAGAGATATTCTGATGAAAGGAAGCTACTAAGAGAACAAGTCAGTGTGTTAAAGAAGATAAATGAAGATCTTATGAAACAGACTTCTGGGCTTAATGAAGAAAAGGTCTTGTTTTTGGAAGCTGAAAACACTGAGTTAAAGAACAAGATTTCAGAATTAGAAGATCACATTGTCAAGTTTCAGCAAACAGGGTGTACTAATGAAAAGAAGATCTTTGAATTAGAATTGCAAATTGTTGAAGACAGATCTGTTTTTGAGAAAGAAAAGAAAGAGTTTGCTAAGAAGTTCTTCAAGTTTTCCAGAAAATGTGCTGATGAAAAGAAGACAGTTAAGCTGAAATGTTTAAAACTTTCTCAACAAATCTCTGATTTTGAGAAAGTAATCATTCTGGAAAGGGAAAATTTTGCCAAAGAGAAGAAGTTAATAGAGCAAAAGAATGTTGGAATATTCAAAGAAATATCTGGTCAGATGACAAATGTTGAAATGGGCTTTGAGGAAGAAAGAAGCTTATTTGAAGCAGAGATAAAGAAGCTAACTGCAAAGCTATCTGAGCTATCTACTTGTGTGCTTAAAGAGCAGCAAACAAAGTCTGAATTTGAGACGAAGATTGATCTTATTGTAAAAGAAAGAGACAGTTACTCTTCAAAGGTAAAAGTGCTTGAAAAGATTGTTTCAAAGGTGGTGGTGACTGAGCAAACAACTCCAGAGTCAAAAATCCACACACCTAGAAATAGTTCAGCTGGTTCTAACAAGACCGCCTCAAGTTCACATCAGAAAACTGTTTCTACAAGAAGGTCAGTTAAATCTTTTGATCAAATTCGTACAACTAACATTTTCTATGATCAAAATGTAGATGGTTTAGGTGCACTTAGAAGAAGAAGAAGATATCAAGAAGAGAAGTTGGTTTGGAAGAAAACAGTTAAAGATGAGAAGAATGATGAGAAGAAGGTAGAAAAGAAAGGAAAGAAGGAAGAGAAGAAAAGTAACAAATCATTTGTACATGCATCAACAGCCAAGAAGAACAAAGTGCTGACAGGTAAACCTGATCTTGCTTATTCGAGAGATCAATTGATCAGGTTATCTAAAAAGAGGTATTGTTCTTATTGTCATACTTATGATTTTGTTCATAAAGCTAGTGATCATTACTAGTATGGTTCTTACTCAGTTACTCCCATTCGAACTGCAACTAACACACATGGACCCAAATACCAGTGGGTACCAAAGCCGAAAAACTAATTTTATGTTGCATGCACCACAAGTCAAGGGGGAGTAAAAGAATAAAGGCTTCTATGTAAATCAGCTTAGAACCCATATTTCAACGAAGTTTGACTTCTAAACATAACAGTTTAGGACTCGTACTTCAACGATAAAAAAAAGAATAGATACTCCCGAGCTGATATGAGGATTGTACTCCGAGAATCCAACGATGATATCAACCTTCAAGGGGGAGTACATATTTTTTCTGAAATTTTTGCATCCGATATATATGACGAACTACATTCCAAAAGGAGTTGTAGATTTCTATCATGTGCTTTATAACTGACATATTTTAGATGCATAATTTCAGGGGAAGTAAAAGGATTATGATTTCTGATTATTTCAGATCAGAACTCGTATTTTAAAAGTTTTATTGCTTTTATGTTTGTTTTTTTACTTTTCGAATAAATTTGTCAATAAATTTGCTTTGACTAGACTTTGAGACTTTTACAGGATGAGAGAAGCTGACACGATCATATCTTAATGACTACAACTGACTTTCTGAGAATTAAGATTGAGCAAAAAGGTAAATTTCTTATCTTAATCTCACTTGTATCTGAAAGAAGGACAACTTTCAGATATAGAAAACATGTTCTTAAATGTTCAAACCACTTCCCGATTCTTAAACATATTTCATGAATTGGAAGTGTGATTTTAAATATTTTCATTTTATTTTATGCTTAAATGCTTATAAACCGTGTGTTTCCAAAGATAATTACTTGTGTATTGTCTTTTCTATATACTTTCAAGTATTCATACACACCGGTTTGAATTTTTGTTCAAATTGTTCTTACCATGTCTTATATTGAAACATATTTTAGATGGTAACACACCCCGCTTGTACTTCAATGATTTTTTTAGCGTCATTTCATTTCATTTCAAAACGGTCATTTCAAGAATGTCTATATTTTGTTTCATATAGACAATATCCATTATTCATGACCATAAGCCTTGATTGTTATATCATTTCATTTTTGATCATTTTCATACAATGTCAGATTTTCAAACAAGTCTTTTGCATTCATGTTCATTCATTCAATATACTTGTTTGAAATATCTTCAATGTTCAAAATGCTCATATCTTCATGATTATTTTCTGAGCATACAAACATCTGACAGTTGTATTTTGAACTTTAACTGTTAAAGTTAAACCATATTGAGCAATATTATGCTTTCATAGGATTACATGGGTTCTTTGTGCTAGGACTTAACTAAACTTCTATGGATTCACGTTAACCAGTGTTTCCTACCTAAGAAGTTAATCCTTAGTGATTGAGTGTGAGGAGTCTAAAATAAATGAGTGTGGGTTGTGTGTTGAGGGAAAATGGAAATGAGAGTTTGGTTAGAAGTGAGCATAATGATTAAAAGAAAGAGGGTGTGAGATTAGAGTAAAAGAATATCAGACTCTGCACCAACTACTTTCTGAGTCGGGCAACCACATTACTAGCGTTTCACAACTCTTTGGTGAACGTTATTGAAACAGACAACTAGCCCATGCCAACTCTTGACAAAACCCCACCAGCCACTCATTTTCTTCTTAAAAAGAAAATGTTTCATATTTTTCTGGGGACGCAACATATAATCTATCTGGTTTTCATTTGGAAAATCTGGATATTGAAAAAGAAGGAAGTCTGCCCCACCTTCGCACTTCAATCATGCACGTTGAGTCTATGTTTATCTACTCTTGTCTCAGTGGTTTACACAATGTTGAGCCTTATATAAGCAATCATCTTATGATTAATTCTTTCAACACATGCACGAACACACAAAGAATTTGTTTCTTTGTCATAACATTCATAGAAATTGCCTTTGTGGTATTTCGATGATTGGATGGAAGCCCTGGGGGAGTGAACTGTTATCCCAGATTTATTCTAGTTGGTAAACAATCAATCAAGTAATCAAGCAACACAATAATAATCAAGAGATATAAAGATTAATAATAACGTACCAATCCCTTGAATAAACAATGAAACCCTTGAGTGTTCTTGATACCCTTTGAATACAGAGAAAACGTATAGCGACTATTTAGAAAATTATCAGAGTTCTTTCAAGGTTAAGCTAAAACTAATCTAAACAAAACTTTAAATACCTAAGCCATATGGGCTTTAACCTTAATGGACTTTCTAATGGGCTTGGGCCCAATAGCTAATAAACTATTAATCTATTACAATTTAAACCCTCTAATTAACTTTAGCACAATTGCAGTTTAAACCCTTAACTTTAACTTTAATCTTGAATACAATTTATGATCCAAGATTAAAAAAAAATTGCAATTGTCTTCGGGTCTTCTCTTGTCTTCACTTTTCTCTTGAGAATCTTCAGATATGACGTTGATAGCTTCAAAACTTCAAAAGTTGATATCTTTAAACAATCTTCAAATCTTTAAAATCTTTGAAAATTTGAATATCTTCAGATCTTCAGATTGTATTCTCCCTTTTCGTATCTTCTCCCCCTTTTTATATCTTCTCCCCCTTTTTGATGAGTGGTGAGAATAACATCATCAAAACTTGGCAAAACAATCTCCCCCTTTTCAAGACAATCTCCCCTTTGTGTATGATCATCATGTAAGCATAGTCTTCATCATGTAACGAGCCCTGTATGGAAATAAGAGCAGTCTTCCCTGATGGAAAGAGTGATTATTTCAATCTTTTCAGATTCAAATAACATAAAAGTAGTAACTATTCGAATCTTTTCAAATTCAAACAGTTTAATAGTTGTAACCCTGAATCAACAAATGACTCAGTTAGAATGCCTGTCAGTAACACAAAGTTACTATATAAGGAGCCGGTTTGATGTAGACTCCCCAGGTCTTCCATTCAATCATCGAATAACACATGGCTATCTATGAACGTTCTGACAGAAAACAAATTTCTGTGTGTTCGTGCATGTGTATGAAAGAATTAAGCACCGATGATTGCTTTTTAATGTAGGCTCAAAGTATGTTAACTTGTTGAGACATCAACAAATTATACAAAGACTCAATGTGCATGAGAAAGGATTCGAAGGTGGGGCAACTTTCCTTCTTTTTCAATATTAGTATCTTCCAAATGAAGAACCAATAGCGTATGTGTTGCGTCCCCAGAAAATGTGAAACATTCTCTTTTTGAGAAAAGAATGAGTAGTTGGTGGGGTTGTATGCAAGAGATGGCATGGGCTAGGTGCCTTTTTCAATGATGGTCACCAAAGAATGTGAACCAATCAGATAATGTGGTTGCCCGACTCAGAAAGAAGTTTGGTGCAGATTTTAATATTCTTTTACTCTGTTCTCTCACCCTCTTTCTTTTAATGCTCACGTCTAACCAATCTCTCTTTTTCATTTTACCTCTTCACACACCATCACTCAATTCTTTTGACCCTTCTCCCCTCAACCACTCAGGGAATACTTCCTGGGTAGGAAACACTGGTTATCGTGAATCCATGAAAGTTCTGTTAAGTTCTCACACTGAATCCCATGTATTTTCCTAAAAGAACATGGTGTTCAACAGGCTTTTTGTACATGTAAGCACAAATACCACTTGTTACATGAAGCATAAAAGTTTTGGAGAAGTCAAAATAGTTGTGTTTGACGATGCAATTCTCCCCCTCAAACTAAAAGAGTTTGACAATTAAGCTCATATCATTTCATCATGAAGAATAATATTTTGGAGAATAAAAAACGAATGTTGTTTATATGAACAATATATAAACATATTTTTTTAATGAACCCACATGAAATGACGTTTGATTCAATCAACAGTGAATACAAAGAACGTGAGTATTACCATAGAAAGATTTAACTTTTGATACATGGTAATAACAAAGTCAAATAGAATGTTCTGAACCGTTATGTGTATGAATACTTGACAAAGTATATTGACAAGATAAAACGCAAGTATTTATCTTTAAGAACACACGGTCAGATAAGCATTTAAGTATCCAAAAATCTGTTAATATCACAGATATTCTCCCCCTTAAATCACTATATTTTTTTTTATAAATTAATAAGGAAATAAAGCATATAAAAATAGATAGAGCACTGAAGTGCGGGTTCTAATCCGATGTGATTAGAAGTCATTCTCCGTTGAAGTACGGGTTCTAAGCTGATTTACTTAGAAGCCTTCTTTTTAACAATGAAGTCCGGGTTTTGAACTGTGTTGTTCAAAAGCCATTGTTCTTTCTCCCCCTTAAACCTTGGGTGCCTGCAACACAGATTTAGCTTTTGGTACCCACTGGTATTTGGGTCCTAATGGGTTAGTTGCAGTTCTAGTAGGAGAGATAAAATAAGAACCATACCAGTTATTCACATAATCTTTTCTTTGGAATATCATTTGGGACAATTATTCCACCATTGTAACCATCAGTCAGTAACTTGCCGATTTTTGACCTTCATTCTGAGGTGTCACTCTCATGCTTCCGGTCATGAGCAACTCTATCACAATAGTTGAGCATTGTTCCTAAACCACTGTCAGGAATCCAACCGTATTCCATAATACACGTGCTTCACCTTCTGTCAGATCATCCCCAACCATCAATGCTTTATTCTCAATCAGAGTAATCCTGCTACAGCTAGTAAGTTTCATTGTCGTGACCAATCGTTTGATCTGCCAACGAACAGGTAATGTATCTACCAATTCAAAGAAGTATGTTGCATATCCGTATTCGGGACGCTCCAACACTATTCTGTTATGTCTTTCAAAAACAAAAATGAAGAACTGGAGGTCTCGACACCAACCCCATTCGACTGGCCACTTCCGAACACGTAAATACCATGCCTGCTCCACAAGTGAAATAAGGCAAGCCAAGCAATAACTAGCTTTTTCTCCTTTCGCACACCTTATTGGAGCAAGCTTACAAAATGACTGCCGTTGGGAGAAAATCTGTCACCTTTGCTATCACATCTTCAAGATCTGAAAAGCTCTCTTCAATCAGTGATTTATCCAATACTTCATCGCCCTCGGTTTCTCCATAAAGTTTAATTTCATCCACTAGAACCCCTTTCTCAATTAGCACCTGTAAGAGTCCAGGTGCATCTTCCTCCAATGTTGTTTCAACCGATTCCGTGACAGTTTTCCTCCTTTTGCGTGGTCGTTTCTTCATGAGCGGAATTGAGGACTCTGATAAAGTAGGCTTGTGGTCAAAGCCAGAAGACACAAACGTACTCGAGTTCTCAAAATTCTCATACAGTGTAGTCTTTGGAAATTTTCTTGATGCCAGCAATCTCATCCTATCTCCAAGCAACATATGATCTATTATATCTTCAAAAATTTCATCCGTGTTTGCATGTTCGCTCTTTTCAGATATTTGGTTACCCAAGGACTTGCTATCTAGAGTATCTTTGTCTGAAATTTGTAACTCATCATCTAAAGGTTCAACTTTAACATTTGGAAAAGGTGGTAAAGCTAATGTGCGAACAGTCTTACAGGAACTTGACAACAAACCCTGTTCATTATTAGCACCTCTACCAGAAAAATATGGCCTGGCTTCTCCATGAACATGCCTGTACTTCCGAGATTCAGATACTGTAGTTCCTTGATGCCGATATGTCCTTGCAGGAGCACCACCAATAATACAACGAGATTCCAAAGCCTCACAAGAAGCATAAACACTTCCATAAGATTTTTCAAAGGTGTCATTTCCTTCTATATCACAAATACTGCTTCCTCCACTTCCTATTCCAGCATTTTGTGAAATCATGTCAACGGAATTTGTAGACGGGTCTGATAAGTTATGCTCCGTGACTGGTTCAGTAGATCCCACCAGTTCCTTTGACAGCAGCATCCTCTGTCGTTCTTTCAGCACAACATTATCAAGATCCTCAAGGAAATCTTCAGAAATTTCAATATCATCAGCATTAGGAGGGTGCTGGAAGTTATGCAATTGAGTTACACAGTCATATAGAGCATCATTATACTCTATCTCTAGTCTTTCTGGCAGCATTCTCGCTTGAAGTGGAGAACACTCGATGGAAAGAATTGTGCCATGTTGGCTTTGTTCACATGAGACAATGTCGGACCTTCCTTTGCTCCCTTCATGATCAGAATGAAAGCCCAACGAGTCACAGAGATAATCTTCCTTCTTGACAACATCAACAATTGGACATATATCTGAAATCAAAATTTCCTCTTGGCTTTTGGATACAGACTTGGCGCGTAGGATTTTCAAACGTTGCTTCAACAGAACACATTCGTGCTCATCTGACCATGAGGTTTCAAGAGGTAATTGATCCAACTCACCAATAGAGAAATGTGGCATCATTCCAAGAACAACATTTTGAGTTGATAAAATTAGGATTAGAAATCGAGACGCACGCAAAAGATGGAAAGACGCGAGAAGAAGGTTCCTTTGGCTGGCAAGAGAGAGGCATTTCAAAAAGCTCCTTTATATTGTATATTCGTTACACACAGTGACTTTGTGTTACTGACAGGCATTTTAACTGATTCATTTGTTGATTCAGGTGTTACATTCCTATTTTGTCTAGATTTGAAAAGATCTGGATGAATACATTGTTCGAATTGGCAAAGAATCATAGGCGCAGTTGGAAAGATCAGTGGTCAGAAAGAATTTCAAAGACATTTCTTGGTGAAAGTTTTGATGATACAGATGCTCAAATCATAAAAAAGGGGGAGAAGAGTTAAAGAAATGTTTTGAGTCAGATTTTAAAGGTTGAGAGAAAATGTTCAAGAATTTATTGTTAAAGGAAGTGTTAGAGCACAAATATGTTGGATTCAAGATCATAAAGATTGATGATAAAAGATGAAGAAGTCAAAGCTAGAAAAGTCAACTCTCATCAAAGTCAAAGTCTTTTGTTAATAAAGTCAAAGTCAATGTATTTGTATTTGTTTTCTTGTATTTGTTGTGAGGTATAAATACCTTGTATCCTTGTCTTTGTAATCAGTAGTACACGAATTATAAAGGGAGAGCAGATTAGAGAAGAGCATATAGTTTCATCATTCTAGTGAGAGAGTAGTGAGAGAAAGTTTAGTTTGTAATCTTGTGATTGAAGATCAATGAATGTGATTTTAGTATTCTCATCTTGATTGTTGTTTAGCAATTAGAACTTGATGAATTTGGGAATAACAATTGGTATCAGAGCAGATCCAAAGGTGAAATCAGATCAAGAAAAGGTGGTTCGTCACTGTTCATCGAAGAGAAAATCAAGATTCTGATTTTTTAGTGTTTTTTAGCAGATTTTGATTAGGAGTTGTACGAAAAGTGTACTAGATCGAGTCTTGTTAGCGCATAAATCTGTTGGATACAAGATCAAGAATAATGAAGGTCAAAGTTGAGAGAAAGTCAAAGCTGCTAAAGTCAAATCTCATTAAAAGTCAAAGTCTATTTGTAATAAGTCAAACTTAGTTGTATTTGTTTAATTGTATTTTAGTTTCCTTAGTATTGGGAGTTCATATAAATACATTTTCTTCTTGTATTTTTTGTAGTTACAAGTGTAAGAAGTTAGTTGACATTTTAACAGAGAATACGTTTTAGAGAGAGAGAGAGTTCTAGAGAGAGAAAGTATAAACTTTGAGAATTGAAAGAAATCAAACAGGTAATCATTGTGTTAAATCTTGTTTGTTTGATTAAACTTGTTTAGAAACTAGAATCTGGAACACACAATTGGTATCAAAGCAGATCCAAAGTGAAAATTCAAGAAATTCAAGAAAGTTCGTCACTGTTCATGCAAGCAAAATCGATTCTGAATTTAAGTGAGTTTTTGGAGCAGATTTTGGTTAGGATATGTTCGAAATGTGTAATAGATTGAGTCTTTGTAATCAATTACAAGTTTTTGCACTGTAATTCATTCGATTTTGTGGTTTTTGTTGAGTTTTGTTCGAAGTTGTAAAGTTACTGTTTCATCGAGTCTTGAGTTGTAAAAGTTGTTGTTTGTAAATTTCTTTGATTGTAATTCGTTCTAGAGTTGTAATCGAGCATCAATCCAGAGTTTCAGAGCTATTGGATCAAGAAAAGATCAATTGCAGGTGAAAAAGATGGTTTTGGGGTCGAAAAACGGAAGAACGCGCTAGATCGCTAAAACGTGCAAGTTCTTCGTGAAACGCGCTCGTTCATCTTGAAACGCGCAAGGTTTATCAGGGTAGAACACGCAAGTCGAAAGAAGAGTTTTGGTCTAAAATGCGCAAGGCTATCTGCGAGTTTCAAGAAACGCGCTAGTAGTGGTCAGCGAGTTCTACAAACTCGCTAGTTGAAGCTAGCGAGTTTCAGAAGGAATAGTGATTTGTGAGTTCTTCGTCTTGCGAGTTTGAGGAGAAACAGTGGTCAGCGAGTTCATCGACCTGCGAGTTTGAAACTTAATGAAATAATTCTAAGTGTTGAAACGCGCAAGAGTGGCTAGCGAGTTTAGTTCAAACGCGCAAGCTTCGATCTGCGAGTTTGGGAAACGCGCACTTCACAGTTAGCGAGTTCTAGTGTGAACAGTGGTTAGCGAGTTTAGGCGCTTGCGAGTTTGGTTGTCTGCGAGTTTGATCTGCGTGTTTCATCTGGAAGTTTCTTTGTTTGCGAGTTTTAATCTGCGAGTTTGCTTGCGAGTTTGCGTGCGAGTTTGTCTGCACGTTTGCTTGCGAGTTTCTCAATCGTGCATTTATCTGCGAGTTTTATCAGTCTGCGAGTTTTTCAGCTTGCGAGTTCAATAGTGACTTGCGAGTTCTGATACTTAGTCAAACTTTTCAAAACTGTTATATGGCTTCTAATAGTGAAAAAATTTTCTCTAGGGGCGCTGCCCCTCGACCCCGCAAGGGCGTTGCCCCTTGACCCCACCCGGTTCTTTCTGTGATCAAAATATCTGAATTTATTTTCAAGATTTTTCTTGTGATTTCATATTTTGGACTAACGATCAGTTCTAGTTTCTTATTTGATTAATTTTTTAAAAACAGGTTTAAACGAGATGACTTCCAAAGATGCACTCTCAATCGGAACAGATGTCAAGCCTCCAGTTTTATTCATGGGTGAATATGAACAATGCAAGGATAGGTTTTTGGATTTTGTGGACCGGCACTCAAATGGAGAGAATATACTTCTGTCTATTACCGAAGGTCCCATGAAACCAATCATAATTCATGTACCTGATGATGATGTTGATGGTGATGATGTTGATGATGATAATGAAAATGTGGAAAAAGAAATAAAGACAAAACCAGTTAAAGTTGAATTCTCTCAGTACTCAGAAGAACAAAAGAGTAGATTTAAAGCTGACAAGCAAGCAAGATCTCTTTTACTCCAAAGCATTCCAAATGACATATACATCAAAATTGATAGCTTCAAACATGATGCTAAACAGATGTGGGATCAATTGGAAAAGATGATGATGGGATCAAAGATAGGGAATCAGATAAAGGTGGCCAACTGCATCAATAACTATGAGGAATTCAAGGCAAAAGAGAATGAGAGTCTTGAAGACACTTATGAAAGATTCACTTTGCTTCTGAATGATCTGACAAAGAACAAAGTCAAAAAGAAGCAGCTGGAAAACAATGTAAAATTTCTGAGCATCCTACGTCCTGAATGGAAGAAACACACACGTCGGATGAAGCAGATGAAAGATTTAAGTGAAATCCCTCTTCACGAAGTTTATGAGACATTACGTCAGAATGAGGAAGAGGTCGAGGAGAAAAGAGCTGGAAAGAAAAAGGCTGAGAAGGTTCCTGATCCGATTGCTTTGGTTGGAGAGACAAAGAAAGAAAAGAAAGAGAAGATTGAGAAGAAGAAGAAAAAGAAAGTGAGTTCAAGTTCAGAGTCTGGTTCTGTATCAGATAGTGATGATGGCGAAAGTCTGAAACAAGCTTTGATATTACTGACCCGGGCTTTTTAGAAGAAATTTTATAAGAAGCTGGGATCTAATTCTCAACGCTATTCTTCTTCGAGTTCAAAGAACCACGAGCATCGGGAAAGAGTGGAAGGAAAGAGATTTGAAAAGAAACGGTATGGTGAGAAGAAATCGGATGAGAAGAATAAGTTTGTGAATGACTACACCACTGTTGAAAAGCCTTCAACTGATTCAATCAAATGCTATAACTGCGGCAAGTTGGGTCATTATGCTAAAGATTATCGGAAGCCGAAAGTACGCAACTCTCAGTACTATCAGAACAAGTTGCTTTTGGCAAGACAACAAGAAGTTGGTGTTGCTTTAATGGCCGAGGATGAGTTTTGGTTAGATCACTCAGAAGGCGAAGAAGATGAAAAGGAAGATAATGCTCATATTTGTCTCATGGGCAAAGAAGTAAAAGATGACGAGTCAGATGATGAGGCAGATGATGAGGTATTAAACTTAACTCCAAAAGATTTTATTACCAAGTTGGAAACCATGGTGGTTGAGCTTGAAAATTTACAAAATAATCTGAAAAAGGAAAAAGAAAAAGTTGCTAAAAAGAACAAGAAGATCTTTGAGCTTAATACGTCTGTTATTTCAAACAAAGATCTGATTGATTCTTTACGCAAATCTGATTCTGATTCTAAATCAAAAGTAGATGATTTTGAAAAGAAGATTTATGAGTTTGAAGGTAAAGTTTCTAAATATGAGATTGAAAAGAATGAATCTGCACTAACTGTTTATAAACTGCAGGTTGAAAACAAGAATTTGAACAAAAAGGTAAATGGTCTGGAAGTTAAACTTTATAAAAGAGGTCAAACAAATCAAACTATTTTTCTTAATGCCCCTGATGAAGAAACTGATGTTAAGCAGAGATGGGGACTTGGTTTTAACAACCCCCATTATCTTAAGAAAGCCATCAGAAAACAGCCGGCACTTTATAACTATGATTTTCTTGCATGTGTTGGTAAACATACTCATTTAAAACCCAAATTTGTCACCAAAGTGTCAGAAGAAGATGAGGCCAAAGAAACTGAAAACAGAAAGAATAAAAAGAAAATGCAACTACCATTTAACTATGTAAAGTTAAATGATAGTTATATTTCCGAAACACCAAAAGTTCTTTCAAATGACTATTTTGTTAGTTATTCCGCTTCTGAGATGAAGGCAAAACCTGCAATTGCAAAGGTTTATGTTCCTACATCTATTTTTGAAAGCAAAATAGTCGAGCTTGAAAATGTTTTATCTGATGAAAAACATTTGGGTGATATACAACAAATTGTGTTTTCTACAGTTATAAAGAACACTGTTTTTCAATCTAAATCTACAAAGTGTTCTACAGTTTCTAAGGCTTCTCAATCTTCATCTGATAATTCTGATGACTTATTTGAGTCTGCAAATGATTCTTTTAATTCTGATGTTGGGAGCATGGAAGAATCTGATATGTTTGACATTCATTCTAAACTTCCTGATCATTCTACTTGTCTTAAAACTGAAAAGGTGTTACCTAGTGTTGTTAAAACTGCTAAGTCATCAACTAAGGTTGGTGATTCAGTTTCTGTAACTGCTGATTACTATGCTCATGGTAAGAAACATAAGAAACAGCGATTACAGAAACAGAAATACACTGGTATACATCAGAAAACTCAATCTAGGAAATCTGCTTTTCCTAATAAATCTATATCTTATGTTTCAGATTTAAAGAAGAAAAAGTCGAAAGCTCAATCTGAATGGAGACCAAAAAGGAAGGATGATGAGATAGTGGAATTAGTTACTGATAATTCTTGTACTAAAACTGATAGTAGTGATTCTGATATAGTTGATCAATGTGCTTCTCATAAACAAAACCTTGTAACTTCTTACAAGCGTTACTCAATAAAGCAGTTGATTCAATTATCTCCTATTACTACTAAATTTCATAATGATTATCTGAAAACTGACTTTGCTTATTCTCATGATTCTTCTGATTGGTATGGATCTTTTCATGCTAATTGTTCAAGATCAAATGTTTGTAAAAGTTTTCAAAAGAACAGAGGGTCCATTTTTATGTGGATACCAAAATCTTGTACTAAACTGTTAGGGTCTGTTTTCAAATGGGTACCTAAATCTATTATTGCCTAATTTCTCTTGCAGACCCGACATATGTGGTACTTGGACAGTGGATGTTCCAAGCATATGACTGGGCAAAAAGCTTTATTGTCTAACTATACAGAGAAATTCAGTGGCAATGTCAGATTTGGAAACGATCAACTTTCACCTATTCTAGGATATGGTGACATTATTCAAGACAACTTAACGATAAGTAAAGTGAGTTATGTTGAAGGCTTGGGGCACAACTTATTCAGCATAGGTCAATTCTGCGATAAAGGGTTAGAGGTAAACTTCAAGTCTAAGAGTTGCTCGGTTCGTACTGAAGATGGAACAGAACTCTTGGGTGGACATCGAAAGACAAACCTCTACACCATCAACTTGTCCAAAGTTCTGATTGACAATCAGGTATGCTTGATGACAAAAGCTACACAACAACAAAGTTGGATCTGGCATAGACGGTTATCTCACTTGAACTTTCGTTACATCAACAAGTTGGTTCGTGGGAAATTGGTAAAAGGACTTCCTGAACTGAAATATGACAAAGAGCACTTATGTGCAGCTTGTGAGAAGGGTAAGATGAAGAGAGCCGCTCACAAACCGAAGCCTGAACCAAGCACTAGTTCTCCGTTAGAACTGATACACATGGATTTATGTGGACCAATGAGAACTCAGAGTTTGGGTGGTAAGAAATATGTGTTGGTAATTGTGAACGATTACTCCAGATACACGTGGGTCAAATTTCTTCGTTCAAAAGATGAGACACCGGAAGTTCTCATTTCATTCTTAAAGACGACCCAGGTGAAACTGCAGTGACAAGTCAAGTTTCTTCGAACTGACAATGGCACAAAATTTAAGAACAAGATTATTGATGAATATCTCGAATCGGTTGGGATTTCACATCAGTATTTTGCTGCCAGAACCCCTCAACAAAATGGAGTAGTAGAAAAACGTAATCGAACGCTAGTCGAGGCCGCTCGGACTATGCTTAGTCAATCAGATCTACCTCTATTCTTGTGGGCAGAAGCTGTGTCGACTGCATGCCATACGCAAAATCGTTCCATGATACACCGTCGTTTTCAGAAGACTCCATATGAGCTGATCAATAATAGAACACCTACCATCAAATATTTTCATATATTTTGGTGTAAATGTTTTGTGCTTAACGACAAAGAGAGTCTGAATAAATTCAGTGCAAAGGCGGATGAAGGCATCTTTATCGATTATTCTTCAACTTCTTCTGCATATCGTGTTTACATGAAGAAGTCAAAGACAGTTGTGGAGAGCGTCAATGTTACATTTGATGAAGAAATTACTTCTGATCAAATCAATTCAGAACCCGTTATTACTGGTGTATTAGCTTCTGGGCAGATCAGTCCAGAACCTGTGTCTACAGCAACAAATTCGGATAACGCTTCTACATCTATATCACGTTTAAATGATTTAGATTTGTTATTTGAATTCTTTTATGATGAGTTTCTTGGAACTAATGTATCTAAATCTGTTGTGACTGACAGGTCTGAAGATACAAGTTGTCATCATCCAGTCACTTCAGACGTTATTACTGAACAAGCATCTCCAGTTCAGACAAAAACTCATATTCCTATTGTTACTCCTACAGTTGAAGATGTTCAAACAAATGCTGAATCAGAAGTAACTATTTCTGTTGGGTGTACTACTTTGTCTACTCAACAGCCTGAATTTGCTGTTCCTACTGATACTTCTGCACATGAAACTTCAACTGACAATCCCCCTCCTGTAATTCAAACTGAAGATTGTGAAAGTGGATTTCAAGATGATGATCATGTTCAGAATTCATCTATTCCACTCCCACATGAGCATCGCTGGACCAAGGACCATCCATTACATCAAGTAATTGGAGATTTTGACAAGCCTGTTCAGACAAGGTCAGCGACTATTAATCAGTGTATGCATGACTCGTTCCTAAGCAAGATTGAGCCAACACGAGTATCCGAGGCTCTTACTGATTCGGACTGGGTATCTGCAATGCAAGAAGAGCTCAATCAGTTTGAAGCCCTAAAGGTTTGGAGATTAGTTCCTAAGCCTGAAGGAAAGACCGTGATAGGAACTAAGTGGGTATTCAAGAATAAAAAGGATGAAGATGGTGTCGTCATCAGAAACAAAGCTAGACTTGTTGCCAAAGGGTACCGGCAAGAGGAAGGCATGGATTATGATGAGACGTATGCTCCAGTAGCTCGTATAGAAGCAATCTGCATGGTTCTAGCATACGCAGCTCATAAGAACTTCACAGTCTTTCAGATGGATGTGAAAACAACCTTTCTAAACGGCATTCTTAAAGAAGAAGTGTACGTGTCTCAACCAGAAGGGTTTGTTAATCCAGATAAGCCAGATCATGTCTACATATTGGACAAAGCCCTTTATGGATTAAAACAAGCCCCTCGAGCCTGGTATGATGTCTTATCAAAATTCTTGGTCAAGTCTGGTTTCTCTAAAGGTAAGATCGATACCACTTTATTCATAAAGAAGGAAAAAGCTGATATTATTCTTATTCAGATTTAAGTTGATGATATAATATTCGGTTCTACTAATCCAAAATATTGCAAAACCTTTTCTAACCTCATGGTGTCACGTTTTCAAATGAGTATGATGGGAGAGATGAATTTCTTTCTCGGATTACAAGTTAAACAACTTTCTACGGGGATTTTTATAAATCAATCTAAGTACATTTTGGATATTCTTCGAAAGTACAAAATGGAAAATTGTAAATCAATTGGAACCCCGATGGCACCTGGTACTAAGATCCACACTGATCCTTCGGGTAAAAGTGTAGATGTTAGAACTTACAGAGGTATGATAGGATCGTTAATGTATCTAACGTCGAGTAGACCAGATATTATGTTCTCAACATGTCTATGTTCTAGATATCAAGCTGCTCCCAAAGAATCCCATTTGGCTGCTGTCAGACGGATTTTTAGATATCTGAAGGGCACTACAGACCTTGGTTTGTGGTATCCTATGGATACTGGGTTTCAACTGACTGCATATTCAGATGCAGATCATGCAGGTTGCATGTTGGACAGAAAGAGTACTTCTGGTCACGTTCAATTTCTTGGAGACAAGCTCGTTAGCTGGGCATCAAAGAAACAATTATGTGTTTCCACATCGACTGCTGAAGTAGAGTACGTAGCTGCTGCCAGTTGCTACTCTCAAGTCTTGTGGATGCGAACACAGCTACGAGACTACAGATTCAAGTATGACAAAATTCCAATCTACTGTGACTCGAAGAGTGCGATTGCCATATCTGCTAATCTTGTCCAGCATACGAAAACCAAACACATGGATGTAAGGTATCATTTTATAAAAGATAATGTTGAAAAAGGAACAATTGAACTTTATTTTGTAAAAACAGATTATCAACTTGCAGATTTATTTACCAAACCTTTAGATGAAAAGAGATTTAATTTTCTTATCTCTAAGCTTGGTATGTTAAATCTGAAGACATAATCGGTTATTACCTACTAAAGTTACGTATTGTTATTTTTCATCATTTTCTTTATTTTTATGTCTGAAGGATACTTGCACTTTAATTGTTTGCTCATGATCTCAGGGGGAGTATGAGAAGATTCTAGATGATCTACATTCATTTGAGGGGGAGCATAAAACTAATTTCTGCATTTTACTTAAATGATTAATTTTTGTGATGCATGATTTTAGGGGGAGCTTATCAAAAGGAGTAAGACAATGATTTCTGATTACTTCAGATCAGAACTCGTATCTTAAAAGTTCTATTGTTTTATGTCTTTTAAGTTTTGAATAATTTTTTGTGAATAAATTTTGACTAGACTTTGAGACTTATAGAGGATGAGAGAAGCTGACACGATCATATATTAATGACGATAGCTTGACTTTCTGAGAATTAAGATTGAGCGAAAAGGTAAATTTCTTATCTTAATCTCAAATGTATCTGAAAGAAGGACAACTTTCAGGTATAGAAAACATGTTCTTAAATGTTCAAACCACTTCCCGATTTTTAAACAGATTTTATAATTTGGAAGTGTGATTTTAAATGTTTTCATTTTATTTTTGTGCTTAATCGATATACAAACCGTGTGTTTCCAAAGATAATTACTTGCGTATTGTCTTTTCTATATACTTTCAAGTATTCACACACACCGGTTTGAATTTTTTTGTTTTGTTCTTACCACATCTCTAAAAAAATTGAAACAATTTTTCTTCGATGGTAAGACACCCCGTTTGTAATTCAAAGAATTTTGAGCGATATTTCATTTCGATACGGTCATTTCAAAAATGTCTATATATTGTTTCGTATAGACAACTATCAATTATTCTTGACCATAAGCTTTAATTGTTATATCATTCATTTCTGATCATTTTTATACAAAGTCAGATTTTCAAACAAGTTTCTTGCATTCATGTTCTTTCATTCAATATACTTGTTTGAAAATACTTCAATGTTTTAAAATGCTCATATCTTCATAATTATATTTCTGAGCATATTTACATCTAACATTTGTATTTGAACTTTAACTGATAAAGTTAAACCATTTGAGCAACTCATGCTTTATAGGAAACTTGGGTTCTTTGTGCTAGGAATTAACTAAACTTCTATGGATTCACGTTAACCAGTATTTCCTACCCATGAAGTTAATCCTTTAGTGATTGTGTGTGAGGAGTCTAAAAGAAATGAGTGTGGGTGTGACGAGGTAAAATGTAAATGAGAGATTGGTTAGTAGTGAGCTTAATGATTAAAAGAAAGAGGGTGTGAGATCAGAGTAAAAGAATATCAAACTCTGCACCAAATACTTTCTGAGCCGGGCAGCCACATTACTAATGTTTCACAATTCTTTCGTGAACATTATTGAAATAGGCAAATAGCCCATGCCAACTCTTGCTAAAACCCCACCATCTACTCATTTTTTTCTTAAAAAGAAAATGTTTCATATTTTCTGGGGACGCAACATATTATCTATCTGATTTTCATTTGGAAAATCTGGATATTGAAAAAGAAGGAAGTCTGCCCCACCTTCGCACTTCAATCATGCACTTAGAGTCTGTGTTTATCTACTGTTGTCTTAGTGGTTTACACTTTGTTGAGCCTTAAAAAGCAATTATTCGTGCTTAATTTTTTCTACACTTGCACGAGCACACAAAGAATTTGTTTCTTTGTCTTAACATTCATAGAAATTGCCTTTGTGGTATTTCGATGATTGGATGAAAGCCCTGGGGGAGTGAACATCAAAAAGCTCCTTTATATTGTGTATTCGTTACACACAGTGACTTTGTGTTACTGACATGCATATTAACTGATTCATCTGTTGATTCAGGAGTTACATGTTCTTATTTTGTCTGGATTTGAAAAGATCTAGATGAATATCTTGGAGAGTTGACAGAATCAGAGGCTCAGTATGACAGATCAGAATGGTAAATGACATTTCTTGGCGAAAAGTTTTGATGATATCAGATGCTCAAATCATCAAAAAGGGGGAGATGGTATGAAGAAATGTTAAAGTTTTTGAAGTTAAAGGGAGATGATATCAAAGAAATGACAAAGATTAAAAGTTTTGAAGACGATCAAAGAATTTCTGAAGTTTTGAGGAATTTTTCTTTGAAGATTATTTGCTAAAGCATTTGAGTTGATTCTGAAGATAATTTCTTTCCAAAAGTCTGAAAGTGTTCTATGCAAGCTTTGGGAGATTGTTCATCATTTTGAAGACAGCTTTGGAAAGAAGACCATCAAAGTAAAAAGGGGAGATTGTTTTTGTCAGAGCTTAAAGTGAAAAACTGAATTGCTAGATCTTTCAACAGTGATCTTGAATCCAAAGGGGGAGATTGTTAGCGCATAAATCTGTTGGATACAAGATCAAGAATACTAAAGGTCAAAGTTGAGAGAAAGTCAAAGTTGCTAAAGTCAAATCTCATTAAAAGTCAAAGTCTATTTGTAATAAGTCAAACTTAGTTGTATTTGTTTAATTGTATTTTAGTTTCCTTAGTATTGGGAGTTCATATAAATACATTTTCTTCTTGTATTTTTTGTAGTTACAAGTGTAAGAAGTTAGTTGACATTTTAACAGAGAATACGTTTTAGAGAGAGAGAGAGAGTTCTAGAGAGAGAAAGTGTAAACTTTGAGAATTGAAAGAAATCAAACAGGTAATCATTGTGTTAAATCTTGTTTGTTTGATTAAACTTGTTTAGAAACTAGAATCTGGAACACACAAGTCTATGTACTTTAATTTTCGTATTGCACTGTAATTTCAATAGAATTTGTGATTTTGGTCAAGTTTTGTTACACGAGTTGTTTTTCACTGTTTCATCGATCTTTTGGATTGTAATTGTTTGTTTGTAAAATTCATGTATTGTAATCTGTTCATTGATTGATTGTGTTAGGGCTATTTTGATAGTTAAATAGAAGTTCAGGGTAGATTATGACAAGTTATTATAGTTGTAAGTTTGTTGGGCCTTAAAGCCCATAAGCCCATTAGGCCTGCGAGCCTACGTATTTAAAGTTATTTCTATTTCATTTGTTAGATTAGAAATTCATTATTCAGTTTACTAGTCATTAGGTTTACATACCCTAATCAGAAATTCTCTCTGTAAACCTTAATCCTTTGAAGTTATATCAATCATATGACTAGTTGCTGTGGCCTATAATCTGTTCATCATTATTCATAATTACTTGTGATTGCACTGCACTGGGATCTACAATTGGTATCATAGCAGATAGGCAAAAAGGTTTGATCCAGTAAAAAGGTTTGTCTGAAACCCTAAGATCAATTTCTTGTGTTAATTGCTTTACATGCATTAATTGATTGTTTAATTGTTAGATATCTGTTAGTTTAGTCGATCGTTTTTTTTTTGAAAAACAGTAAGTTTTCCATAGTTCGGTCGAATAATTTTTCTGGAAATCCTTAGTCCGGTCGATTGTTTTTAGGGTTATTTTATGTTCGGTCGATTATTGATTTCTGTTGATTGTTAATCGGTTGATTCGATTTTTGGTGGATATTGTGTGTTTCTTTCGATCGAAGGAGAAGATATGGGTTTGGTTTCGGTCGAATCCCAGATATTCTTCGGGTTCTTCGGTCGAACTCTTCGTGTTCTTCGGTCTTTATTGGTTAATCGATATTATCCATATTTGTGGTTATCATAATTAAAGTCTTTCGACCTAAGTATTCGACCGGACACTTGTGCTCCGGTCTTGTCCTTTCGACCGAATAAGATTTCTTCGGTCTTGTCCTTTCGACCGAATAAGAATTCCTCCGGTCTTGTCCTTTCTACCGAATAAGAATTCCTCCGGTCTTGTCCTTTGACCGGATACGTGTTTCCCCGGTCTTGTCCTTTGACCGGATACGTGTTTCCCCGGTCTTGTTCTTTGACCGGATACTTGTATCCCCGGTCTTGTCCTTTGACCAGATAAGTGTATCCCCGGCCGTAACATTCGACCGGATACCTGCCTCCTCCGGGCATTCCTTCGACTGATATCTTGCATACTCCGGTCTTTCGTTTGACCTGATATTCTGTTAGACCAAGTGTTTCTGTGTTTCTATCTCTATTATATTTGGATCATCCTGCTTGCCTAACGATCATTACAGTGCTCTTAAGTTAAGAAGTAAAGATGAACTCAAGGGATGCTCTAGCCATCGGTTCTGACCAAAAGCCCCCGGTGCTCTTTCAGGGAGAGTACCCTCAGTGGCATGACCGATTTATGAATTTCATAGAAGCAAAATCCAACTATGAAAATATATACAAATGTCTGACTGAGGGTCCACAAGATTGGCCAATGAAAGTGGTACCGGGAAACCCAGCTGAAGGAAGGCCAGAGCGTCAGATTCGGAAATATGTTGGTGATTTTACTAAGGAGGAAAAGGAAATGTACGAGGCAGAAAAGCTGGCAAAATCGTACCTTCTTCAGAGTCTACCGAATGACATCTATGCTTGTATAGATAGCTTCAAGGACTCATCAAAAAAGATGTGGGACCAAATAGAGAAGATGATGATGGGAAGCCACATCAATAATCAGCTAAAGGTGACCAACTGTATCACCAGATATGATGGGTTTAAAGCACGAAATGGTGAAACGCTGACGGAAACCTACGAAAGGTTTAATATGCTTCTGAATGATCTTCAGAAAAATAAGATCACAAAGACGAACACGGAAAACAACATAAAGTTTATGAACAATTTACATCCTGAGTGGAAACCGTTCGTCTCCCATATTCGCCACACTCAGACCTTGGAGAAGTTGTACCTTCACGAACTCTATGAAATGTTGTTCCAAGACGAAGAAGAAGTGATGGAACTTATTGGGAAAGCAAAGGAAAAGCCAGCAACTGATCAAATAGCACTCGTATCTGAGAGAAGAGGCAAGTCCGTCAGCCGATAATCTGGAAAAGAGCCTGTGCTGAGTGATTCTGAACCTGAAGATCCCGATAGCGACTCGGATCCAGAACTTGCCAAGATGAAAGAAGCAATGGTGTTTCTCACTCAAGCATTTCAAAAGAGGAAGTTCTTTAACAAGTCCTCCAACAAGCAAAGAGTCTCTACTCGACGTGATCATCGAGAAAAGACTGAAGGTAATAGTCGCTTTGAAGCTGTTAAGAAGTCGGACAAGAGAAATGAAGAAAAGCCGAAAGATGAACCGATCAAATGCTACAACTGTGGTCGGTTAGGTCATTTCGCCAAAGATTGTCGCAAGCCAATTGTGCGCAACGCCGACTACTATCGAGCCAAGCTGCTTCTTGCCAAAGAAAAGGAATCCGGTAAAGCTCTAATGGCTGAAGACGATTACTGGTTACAAGTGTCAGATGAAGAACCTGAGGATGCTGAAGCTCATTTGTGTTTCATGGGCAACCATTCATCACCATCCGATACTGATGAAGAAGATCACAATGCTCCTTTCCAGGTATGTGCCCCTTTTCATGAAGCTTTACTTGATCAGATGCAACTTTCAATGAACAAACTTGACTCTTACAAGCTACTTTTAAAAGAAAGAGAACAACTTCTCTCATCTCTAGAAAACCGTGTCACTAAACAGTCCGACTTTATGGAAAAACAAAGCTTAGAAATTTCTAGTTACCTGTGCACGATTTCTAATTTAAGAGAAGAGAATGTGAGTTGTTCAACAGAGTCACAAAAACTTATGACCAAAGTAGCTGACCTGGCCGATAAGCTACGTACGTCTGAGACCGAGAAAATTGATTTGTTAAATCAAAACGTGGCTTACAAAAATGAGAACATAAGGTTATCAAATCAGTTAGAAGAGCTTGAAAAGAAACTTTATAAATTTGGTCAATCTGATCAAACGCTAAAGCTAATCGCACCAAAAGAACCAAAGTACGGAAATGCGGGTATCGGGTACGATAACCCTAATTATTTAAACAAGGCTTTATCCAAAGTTCCTACTTTATATGCATCTGAATTTTTTGGATTAGACAAAATCTTTCCAGAATATAAGATACGATGGACCACACCCACTGAGGAGGAAGAATTGGAAGATAAGTTGAGAAGAGAAAACTCTGTTCTTTCTAAAAGGATAGTTCCTTTTGTTTATGATTCATTAAATGCTACTTATAATACTGACAAACCCCGTTTCCTGTCATCCGATTATTTTCATAGTTACTCTCAAGCTGAACTAGATACTAAAATCGTTAAAACTGAGGAGGAACCTCTAGCTCCCAAAGTTTATGTTCCAACTCTGATTTTAGAAAAGAAACTTGTTCAGCTAGAAGAATCGTATGCACTAGAAAGGGAAAACTTTCAAAAGGAAAAACAAGGTCTTTTATCTCAAATTGAGTTTCTCAGTTCCAACAAAAAGGAGACTATGTCGGATGAGGAAAAAGAATATTTCCAGACGGAAATAAAGAAGTTGCACTCACAACTGGCTGCTATGGCAGCAGATCATCTGAAAGTGCAACTTCACAAGGCTGGCCCTCAAGCTCAGCCTTCCATTCTCCAAAGAGAGATATCTCATCTGTCTGAAAACTCTTATCCTTCTTCTGACACATCTTCCTGCAAAGCTTTTATGAGTGACTCGTCACCAACTAAAGAAAAAGAGCCTCAAAGTTTTGAATCAGATCAGTGTTCTGATTGTAAAAATGCTTCCGTATATGATCTGCTCTCAACAAACTCTTCCACTGTTCTGAAGTCCTCATGTGATAAGGTCCTTTCAGATGAGGAATTAGAATTTTCAGCATTTTTGAATTCTGAGGTGTGTTTAGATGGTGATTTGAGCAAATTTGATTTTAATCCTTCTCTACCTAGCCATGTTGATTTTATAAATGAGTCTTGTGAGCCTCCGGTTACATTTTATAAGGGCGAATGTTCCACATCTGCCCCAAAAAAACCTTCTGTGAACAATTCTTCAAAATCTTCAAAGTCCAAATCTAAAAAGCATTCACAGAAGAAGAAAAAGACCGGTCACTCTCAAAGGTCACAATCTTCAATTTTCAGATCCACTGACTATAGGTTTAACGGCATTTCAGATACTTTTGGTCGGCGAAAAGAAGTGAAATATGCTTGGGTAGCAAAGAAGTCAAAAGAAAGCTCGGCAACATCAGAATTAGTTGATCCTGTCTTAAAGTCTAAAAAGAACAATAACGATCATGATGTTTTTATTTCTAAACCTTTAGTTGACTGTAATGGAACTCTTCCTTTAAAAGTTTATTCCATTCCGCAATTACTTCAACTATCTCATGATTGTCTGTGTTATTCTTATTGTGGATCAAATGATTTTGTTGATAGTCGTTTTGCATCTGATTGGTTCGGCTCATATCATATTGCTCATGATTATTCTCATTGTGATGCTTCCCGTGATAGAAAATGACCCAAATCTAAACGGGTCTCTAAGTCGGGTGGTAATTCTAACCCCAAAGGACCCATTTACGAATGGGTACCTAACAAGAAATAAACTATTTGCAGGACGGTCATGTGTGGTATCTAGATTCAGGCTGCTCCAAACACATGACCGGAAGAAGGGAGCTACTCACAAACTTCACCGAGAGGTTCTGTGGGAATGTACGGTTCGGGAATGATCACTCCTCTCCCATCAAGGGTTACGGCGATATTGTAAAAGATAACATCACGATCAAGAAAGTCTCCTATGTCGAAGGTCTCGGTCACAATCTCTTCAGTATCGGTCAATTCTGCGACAAGAATCTCGAGGTTATGTTCAAGGCTAAAAGGTGCAGCGTTCGAACTGAGGATGGTAAAGAAATACTTGCTGGAACGCGACGCACCAACCTCTATACGATTGAACTCTCGTCCTTGAAACCCGACAAGGAAGTCTGTTTGTTGTCCAAAGCATCTGCTGAACAAAGATGGCTATGGCACCGTCGTCTCTCGCACTTGAACTTCAATAATATCAACAAGTTGGTGCTCGGTGGACATGTCAAAGGTATGCCAGACCTAAAGTTTGCAAAAGATCATCTGTGCGCTGCCTGCGAAAAGGGCAAGATGAAAAAGACGTCTTACAAGCCTAAAGCCGTTCCAAGTACTTCTCGGTCCCTTGAGCTAATCCACATGGACTTATGTGGACCGATGCGCGTTCAAAGCATAAATCACAAGAAGTATGTCCTGGTGATGGTTGACGATTTCTCTCGTTACACTTGGGTCTGATTTCTCCGTTCAAAGGACGAAACTCCCGAGTTGATAATCTCACTTCTGAAGAGCATTCAAGTCAGTCTGAACCAAGTAGTTCAGACCATCAGGACGGACAACGGCACTGAGTTCAAGAATCAAATACTCACCGGTTATCTCACTTCAGTGGGTATCTCGCATACTTTCTCCGCCGCTCGTACTCCTCAGCAGAATGGGGTGGTAGAGCGTCGAAACAGAACTCTAGTTGAAGCAGCACGCACGATGTTATCCTATTCCAAGCTACCACTATTTCTTTGGGCAGAAGTTGTTGCTACCGCTTGCTATACTCAAAATCGGTCTATCATCAACAAGCGGTTCAATAAGACTCCGTACGAGATCATCAACAAGCGTATCCCGAACATCAACTACTTTCATGCTTTCGGATGCACCTGCTTTGTCTTAAATGATAAGGATGATCTTGGTAAATTCAGTCCTAAAGCGGATGAAGGAGTGTTTATCGGCTACTCTCAGCAAGCAAAAGCCTACCGTGTTTACAACAAACGGACGAAGACCGTCGTTGAGAGCGTAAACGTGACTTTTGACGAGGCTCCTGATATGGTTTCTGAACATCTCAGTTCAGAACCCGCGCTTACTGGTGTGTTAGCTTCTGGACAATTCCATTCAGAGGCTACACAATCTCCAGTGGATCCAAATCATGCGTCTACGTCAAGAGCACATCTTTCTGATTTGGATATATTGTTTGAATTCTTTTATAATGACTTATTTAATGTTAAGTCTACTACTACGTCATGTGACAGGAATACTGCTCAAGCACCGGAAGTGACACAAGTCACTGGCCCTACTAACTCCGGTGGTCCATCCTCGCCTGGTGTTCCATCTTCTACTGCCAATGATCAAGCTTCCCCAAGCTCAAGTGATAGACATACTCTTGCTCAAGTTCTTGATGACGGTGCTCCTGAACCGACTCCTGTTTCCGTTCAACTTTCTGCACCGACTCCTGTTGATGGTGCTCTCGAAGCTTCCTCTCCGGCAATCCCGGAACCTCCCATCGTGTCATCTCCAGCTGAGTCGTCCTCTACTCCTAGTTCGACTCCCACTACGAAGCTTACACCTCACAGGCCATCATCCCTCGAGGCAGTTCAGGATTTACCCCCAGGTGGTCATGTGGATTCTGATACCTCCCATCAGACATATCAACCTCATCCATACACCACCAAGTGGACTCGAGCACACCCCCTTCATCAGATCATCGGTGATCCCTCCACACCAGTTCAAACTCGATCCACCACCGCGAATGACTGCTTATTTTCCTCGTTCCTCAGCCGTATCGAACCTTCCACTGTCTCTGAAGCGCTGAATGATCCGGACTGGGTAATTGCTATGCAAGAGGAACTCAACCAATTTGAGACCCTCAAAGTATGGCGCCTAGTTCCCCGACCTAAGAACAAGACGGTGATAGGGACTAAATGGATTTTTAAGAATAAGAAGGACGAAAACGACATCATTGTTCGGAACAAAGCGCGTCTAGTGGCTAAAGGATATCGCCAGCAAGAAGGAATTGATTACGATGAGACGTTTGCACCGGTTGCCCGCATTGAAGCGATCCGCATGTTCCTCGCATACGCCGCTCACAAGAATTTCATCGTCTTTCAAATGGACGTGAAATCCGCGTTCCTCAACGGCGTGCTCAAGGAGGAAGTTTATGTCTCGCAACCCGAAGGCTTCGTGAGTACTGAAAATCCACATTACGTCTACTTTCTTGACAAGGCCCTCTACGGTCTTAAGCAAGCGTCACGAGCCTGGTATGATGCACTCTCATCCTTCTTAGTCAAGTCTGGCTTCTCTAAAGGTAAAATTGATACTACTTTATTTATTAAAAGAGAGAAGAATGATATCATTCTTGTACAAATTTATGTTGATGATATAATCTTTGGCTCCACGAACCCCAAGTATTGTCAGAACTTTTCTGCCTTAATGAGTAAACATTTTCAAATGAGCATGATGGGGCAAATGATACATGTAGTGGAGTCAGAACAGGTTGAACAGGGTACGGGTTCCGGTACTCGATCAGAAGGGCAGGGACAGGAACGGGAACAATGTATGGAGTTAGTGGTGTTTGACATTCCAAGGGTTGAAAAGCCTGAGGAATTTGATGAAGGTTCTCCGATAGTCCCTGAAGACTGGGCATTGATACTTGATCCTTATGAAGTTTATGAACCGACGGAAGAATGTGCTAATACTGAACGAGCACTGGTAGTCATGCAAGCCGAAATAGATGAGATCCTTCATTCGGACTATCAGCCAGACGATCAGACTTCTGTTGCGGTTCCACTTTTGACCTATTCTGTTGCTAATACTGATCTTCCTGAATCAGATATTCCCTTCAGATCTCCTCCAGCATCTCCAGTTATGGGAACAGACAGTACTACACCAGTTCGTCCATCCAAGTGGGAAAGAGTCAGAATAAAAGTTCCTTTCCTTGAAGAAAGCCAAAAGAAGATTTTTGCCCACTGGATACGTAAGTATGATGAAGTTTTTCTGCATGGTCTACAGTCAATGAAAAGCAAGGAACAGCAGCGTGAACTCATATTCGTGTACAAGAAGTTTCAAGTCAAAAACAACAAGACAAAGCTGAAGATTACATCGGTTGATCAGATATTATCTAGTTTCTTCATGAAAGTAAAGTATTCAGATTTCATGGTGACTAGAGAAGATGGTCAGAAGTATTGTTTCTCTAAAGCTGACTTTCCATTTCTTGAACCACAAGATCTGCTGTTCATTCTTCGAGACTTAAAGACCAGAACTAACAGACCCGGGGAAGTCATTGATGCACTTGAGACAGTAAAGAGATATATGAAGTGTGCAATGAAGCTTGCCTCGGTGGAAGATTTTCAGATTGGGTTAGAAAGCAACCAGGCAAAGATTAATCTGCTCAAGCCTGATTTGAAGATTCCGTATGATGCCCAGAATGTACCTGCATTTACTGTGATAAAGCTTCCAGAGTTTGGCATGACCTACTTGAACGACAAAGGAATTATGTGTTTCATTCGTTTTAATCAGATTGCCAGATTCTGTGATGGTACGTTGATGTTGTTGAAAGAAAAGTTGAAGCGTGTACTTGATAAAGATGAAAAAAGGGTTCAGCTTGTGGATCCTAAATACAAGCCACTTGTTCTTGAAGCACTGGGTGTAATTGAAGAGCGACTGGAGTACAGGACTCAGATTCGATATTTCGAGATCAGCTTTGGTTTCCGAAAAATTTATGTTCCTAACCGGCGTGACTATCAACTTTTATTTAAAGGGGGAGATTGTTAGGGCTATTTTGATAGTTAAATAGAAGTTCAGGGTAGATTATGACAAGTTATTATAGTTGTAAGCTTGTTGGGCCTTAAAGCCCATAAGCCCATTATGCCTGCGAGCCTACGTATTTAAAGTTATTTTTATTTCATTTGTTAGATTAGAAATTCATTATTCAGTTTACTAGTCATTAGGTTTACATACCCTAATCAGAAATTCTCTCTGTAAACCTTAATCCTTTGAAGTTATATCAATCATATGACTAGTTGCTGTGGCCTATAATATGTTCATCATTATTCATAATTACTTGTGATTGCACTGCACTGTGATCTACAGATTTAAAAGACTTCTGCAAAGTTTCAGATCATTTGGATCAAGAAAAGATCGATTTCAGTTGAAAAAGATGGTGTTTGGGTCGACAAACGCTAGAACGCGCTAGATCGCTAGAACGCGCAAGTTCATCGTGAAACGCGCAAGGTTTATCAGGGTAGAACACGCAAGTCGAAAGAAGAGTTTTGGTCTAAAACGCGCAAGGCTATCTGCGAGTTTCAAGAAACGCGCTAGTAGTGGTCAGCGAGTTCTACAAACTCGCTAATTGAAGCTAGCGAGTTTCAAAAGGAATAGTGATTTGCGAGTTCTTCGTCTTGCGAGTTTGAGGAGAAACAGTGGTCAGCGAGTTCTTCGACCTACGAGTTTGAAGATTCAATAAATAATTCTAAGTGTTGAAACGCGCAAGAGTAGCTAGCGAGTTTGGTTTAAACGCGCAAGCTTCAACGTACGAGTTTGGAAAACGTGCACGCCTCAATCTGCGAGTTTCAGCGTGAATAGTCTTTAGCGAGTTTAGGCACTTGCGAGTTTCGTCAATCTGCGAGTTTGTCTGCGTGTTTGCTTGCGAGTTTGCTTGAGAATTTATAGAACGCGCAAGTCTCAGTCTGCGAGTTTTTCAGTCTGCGAGTTTTAGGGCTTGCGAGTTCAAAAGTGACTTGCGAGTTCTGACACTTAGTCAATTTTTTTCAAAATTTTTCAAAACTGTTATATGGCTTCTAATAGTGAAATTTTTTTCTCTAGGGGCGCTGCCCCTCGACCCCGCAAGGGCGTTGCCCCTTGACCCCACCCGCTAACCGGGTAGCGGGACCCCCGTGCTAAGTCTGCGAAGGGGGACATAGTTCTGATTGTGATCAAAAACTCTAAAATTTTATTTCAAGTTTTACTGTATTTCTTGTGATTTCATATTTGGACTAACGATCATTTCAAGTTCTTTTTAATTGAAACAGGATGTCTTCTCAAGGAAAAATGTCATCAAAAGAAGAGATTGCTAATCTTAAAGCAGAGCTTCTTCATCTTGAAGGTCGATTTGCACAAAGTTGTAAAAAGTTGAAAGATTTACATAAGGACGTTGCTGTATGTAAAAGTCATTTGGAATATTACAAGAAGAAACATGATGATCAAGTTGACATTGATAATAAGCTTAATGAGTGGATGCATGCACATATAGGTTACCTGAAGAATTCAACAGGTTCAGGTCAATATTCAGAATTTTTTGCCAAATACAAGGAACATTTTCAACAACTTGAAAAGGAAGTTATTCAAGTCTTGAAAGATGACAAATGGTTGGAAGCTGAGAAATTAAAGACTGAGAATTCTGATTTTCTGCAAAAGATCTCTGATTTGGAATCTCAAATAATCCAAATTCAGCAAGTAGATTCTGTTGACAGTTATGAGATGAAGATTAAGAATCTAGTGGATGCTAATGTTGAGCTTCAAAAGAAAATATCTGATCTGGAGAAAAAGATGGTTGAAGAAAGATCTGATTTTGAGACTAAAAAGAAAGGATTTGCAAAGAAGTTCTCAGATTTTTCTAGAAAATGTGCTGACGAGAAGAAGATGGTTGAGCTTAAATGCGTTAAACTTTCTCAACAAATCTCTGATTTTGAGAAAGTGATCATTATTGAAAGATAAAAGTTTGCAAAGGATAAAAAGGAGATTGAGCAGAAGAATGTTGGATTTTTTTAAAGAGATATCTGATGGAAGAAAGAATGTGGAAAAGGATTTTGAAGAAGAAAGAATTATTTTTGAGACTGAGATAAGGAAATTAACTGCAAAGTTATCTGAACTATCTGAGAATGCGCTTATAGAGCAACAAACGAAGTCTGAATTCAAGACAAAGATTGATCTTCTTGTAAAAGAAAGAGACAGTTTCGCTTCAAAGATTAAAGAGTTTGAAAAGATTGTTTCAAAGGTGGTGGTGACTGAGCAGACGACTCCAGAGTCACAAATCCACACACCTCGAAATAATTCAGCTGATTTTAAAAAGACAGCCTCAAGCTCACACATGAAACTTGTTTCTTCAAGAAGGTTAGTCAATTCATTCAATCAGATTCGTACTTCTAATATTTTCTATGATCAACATGTAGATGGTTCGGGTACACAAAGAAAAAGAAGAAAATATCAAGAAGAGAAACTGGTATGGAAAGTGAAACCAGTGGATGATGATGAGAAGAAGAAAGAAAAGAAAGGAAAGAAGAAAGAAAACAAATCATTTGTATCTGCATCAAATGCAAAGAAGAACAAAGTGCTGAAAGGTAAACCTGATCTTGCTTACTCGAGAGATCAAATGTTCAGGTTATCTAAGAAAAGGTATTGTTCTTACTGTAATACATTTGATTTTGTTCATAAAGCTAGTGATCATTACTGGTATGGTTCTTATTCATTTACTCCCATTCGAACTGCAACTAATATACATGGACCCAAATACCAGTAGGTACCAAAACCGAAGATTGATTCTATGTTGCAGGCACCACAAGTCAAGGGGGAGTAAGAGAACGATGGCTCTTGAATAACACAGTTCAAGACCCGCATCTCAATGTCAAGAACAAGGCTTCTAAGTATATCAGCTTAGAACCCGTACTTCAAAGGAGTTTGACTTCTAAACACAACAGTTTAGGACTCGTACTTCAATGATGAAAAAGAAATGCTACTCCCGGGCTGATAAGAGATTGTACTCCGATACTCCAACGAGGATATCAACCTTAAAGGGGGAGTACATATTTTTTCTGAATTTTTTGCATCAGATAGATATGACGAACTACATTCCAAAAGGAGTTGTAGATCTCTATCATGTGCTTTATAACTGACATATTTTAGATGCATAATTTCAGGGGGAGTAAAATATTATGATTTCTGATTATTTCAGATCAGAACTCGTACTTTTATCGTTTTACTGCTTTATGTCTTTTAATTTTTGTGAATAAATTTGTTTTTGACTAGACTTTGAGACTTATGCAGGATGAGAGAAGCTTAAACGATCATATCATTTTGACTTCAGCTTGATTTTTTGAGATTTAAGATTGCTTGAAAAGGTAATATTCTTATCTTAATCTCAAATGTATCTGAAAGAAGGACAACTTTCAGGTATAGAAAACATGTTCTTAAATGTTCAAACCACTTCCCGATTTTTAATCAGATTTTATAATTTGGAAGTGTGATTTTAAATGTTTTCATTTTTATTTTGTGCTTACATGTTTACAAACCATGTGTTTCCAAAGATAAATACTTGAGTATTGTCTTTTCTATATACTTTCAAGTATTCACACACACTGGTTTGAATTTTTGTTCAACATGTTCTTACCATGTCTCTAAATTGAAACAATTTTTATTCGATGGTAAGACACTCCGCTTGTATTCAAAGAATTTTGAGCAATATTTTATTTCGAAACGGTCATTTCAAGAATGTCTATATTTTGTTTCGTATAGACAAATATCAATTATTCTTGACCCTAAGCTTTAATTGCTATATCATTCATTTCTGATCATTTTCATACAATGTCCGATTTTCAAAAAATGTCTTTTGTATTCATTTTCATTCATTCAATATACTTGTTTGAAAATATTTCAATGTTTAAAAAATGCTCAAATCTTCATGATTATATTTTATGAGCATATATACATCTGACATTTGTATATGAGCTTTAACTGCTAAAGTTAAACCATTTGAGCAACTCATGCTTTATAGGACTAGGTTCTTTGTGCTAGGACTTAATTGAAACTTCTATGGATTCACGTTAACCAGTGTTTCCTACCCATGAAGTTAATCCTTTAGTGATTGAGTGTGAGGAGTCTAAAAGAAATGAGTGTGGGTGTGATGAGGTAAAATGGAAAAGAGAGTTTGGTTAGTAATGAGCTTAATGATTAAAAGAAAGAGGGTGTGAGATTAGAGTAAAAGAATATCAAACTCTGCACCAACTACTTTCTGAGTCAGACAGCCACATTACTAGCATTTCACAATTTTTTGGTGAATGTTATTGAATCAGGCAAATAGCCCATGCCAACTCTTGCTTAAACCCCACCAACTACTCATTTTCTTTTCAAAAAGAAAATGTTTCACATTTTAAAGGGGACGCAGCACATAATCAATCTGATTTTCATTTGAAAAATCTGGATATTGAAAAAGAAGGAAGTCTTCCCCACCTTCGCACTTCAATCATGCACTTAGAGTCTGTGTTTATCTACTGTTGTCTCAGTGGTTTACACAATGTTGAGCCTTATTAAAAAGCAATCATCGTGCTTAATTATTTCCACACATGCACGACCACACAGAGAATTCGTTTCTTTGTCATAACATTCATAGAAATTGCTTTTGTGGTATTTCGATGATTGGATGGAAGCCCTGGGGGAGTGAACATCAAAAAGCTCCTTTCTAATGTGTATTTGTTACACACAGTGACTTCGTGTTACTGACAGGCATTTTAACTGATTCATTTGTTGATTCAGGAGTTACACGTTTCTATTTTGTCTAGATTTGAAAAGATCTGGATGAATACATTGTTCGAATTGGCAATTAATCAGAGGCTCTTGGACAGATCAGATTGGTCAAAGACATTTCTTGGAGAGAAAGTTTTGATGATATTAATGCTCAAATCATCAAAAAGGGGGAGAAGAGTTCAAGAAATGTTTGAGAAAGCAAAGAAGAATACAAGAAATGTTTGAAAGTTTTTTAATGAAAAAGATTAGAAGTGTTGAAGATTATTTGTTGAAGCAAAGTGTGTTTTGTCTGAAAGAGGTTTGGTTACAACCTTGGGAGATTGTTAATATTCTTGAAGATCAGTTTTTGAAGAAGATTGTTGAAAGTTTTTAAAGATACTGTGCTTATCAGAGAAGGGGAGATTGTAAAGATTTCATACTAATAGGGGGAGCATGAGAATTGGTTGAGAAATTTATGTTTGTATCAAAAGGGAAGATTTCAAGAGAAGATACAGATTGTTAAAAGGGGGAGTTACTTCAATCGAGCTTAATCAAAGAGAAGATCGCATTGCTAAATCTTTTAGTAATGATCTTGATCCAAAGGGGGAGATTGTTAGAGCACAAATATGTTGGATTCAAGATCATAAAGATTGATGATAAAAGATGAAGAAGTCAAAGCTGGAAAAGTCAACTCTCATCAAAGTCAAAGTCTTTTGTTAATAAAGTCAAAGTCAATGTATTTGTATTTGTATTTGTATTTGTTTTCTTGTATTTGTTGTGAGGTATAAATACCTTGTATCCTTGTCTTTGTAATCAGTAGTACACGAATTATAAAGGGAGAGCAGATTAGAGAAGAGCATATAGTTTCATCATTCTAGTAAGAGAGTAGTGAGAGAAAGTTTAGTTTGTAATCTTGTGATTGAAGATCAATGAATGTGATTTTAGTATTCTCATCTTGATTGTTGTTTAGCAATTAGAACTTGATGAATTTGGGAATAACAGGAAGATTGTTGTTCAAAGACGAAAAGAGTTCAAAGATTTCAGTTTGTTGAAGATAATTTGCTGAAGCAGTCACATTTGTTTCTGAAAGAGGTTTGTGTACAACCTTGGGGGAGAATGTTGATATTCTTAGAGATCAGACGTTTAGAAGTTTGATGAATGTTTTTGAAGACAAAGCTTACCAAAGAAGAAATTTCATTGTGTTAAGGGGGAGTTTGGAAATTATGTTTGTATCAAAGGGGAGATTTCATGAGAAGATAAAGATTGTTAAAAGGAGGAGTTACTTCAATCGAGCTTAATTAGAGAAGATCGCATTGCTAAATCTTTTAGTAATGATCTTGATCCAAAGGGGGAGAATGTTAGAGCACATAATTGTTGGATTCAAGATCATAAAGTTTGAAGACAAAAGATCAAGAAGTCAAAGCTGGAAAAGTCAACTCTCAAGTGAAATTCAAAGTCTTTGTAATAAAAGTTAAAGTCAACATTTGTATTAGTTTTGTTTCTTTGTTATTTTAGTTGTAGGTATAAATAGGTTCCTTTCCTTTGTAATTAGTAGAAAACAGAATTGGAGCGTATTATTCAGTTGTATTCAGTTGTCAAATTGATATTCAGAGAAAGAGTTCGTTTTGAGAGAGATCTGTAGAGATAGAAAGAGTTCTAGAGAGAGAAAGTTGTAATTGTGGAATTTGTAAGTGAAATCAAACAGGTAATTGATTGATAAATCTTGTTTTGTTGATTTGTTTGTGTTTAGAAACTAGAATCTAGGAATAATATTTGTTAACCTCTTTATCAAAGACTTAAGAAGAAGCCAGACCCCTGGACTCAAGAACACACAAATATTGTTAAAAATATCAAAGAAAAGGTAAAATATTTACCTTGTCTAAATATTCCTCATCCAAATGCTTTTATCATAGTAGAAACAGATGCTAGTAATTACGGATTCAGGGGAATATTAAAACAAAAATTAGACAACAATTCTAATGAACAGCTTATAAGATTCTTTTCAGGTGCCTGGAACGACACACAAAGGAATTATTCAACTGTCAAAAAGGAGGTTTTAAGCATTGTTTTATACATCAAAAAGTTTGAAGATGATTTATGCATGAAAATGTTTTTTTGTTAATAATTGATTGTCAATCTGCAAAACCAATTTTAGAAAATGATATCAAAAATGTTATTTCAAAACAAATTTTTGCCCGATGGCAAGTTTTATTAAGCAATTTTGATTTTCAAATTGACTTTATCAAAGGTGAAAATAATTTTCTTCCTGATTTTTTATCACAAGAATTTTTATAGGGAAAATAACGTCCAAAAAATCAGACAAAAATCATGTTCAAACAAAAGCTCCTGATCAAAAGAAGCTGATGCAGCTTTCGCCATTCACACCCTTCAAATCATCAAACAACCCTAATTCTGCATCATCCTCATCATCGTCCCCTTTACCTTTCATATCCACACAAAATAGATTTAGTCCAATTACTCCTACCAAAACACAACCATCATATTCTGTCTTGGTTCAAACCCCAGTTAGTGTTTCTTCAAACTATACTTCAAAGAAAGATATAATCATTCCAAACACTTAGACTATTACCCCTTTCAAATCAACCACCTCTTCTCACCCAAAGAAATATGCCAGTACCTACATTCAAAATCCAAACCAACAGTTAGTCAAAATTCTTGAAGATTATGTAATCCAACTAAGCAACAAAGGATTCGGAACTCTTGTTGATTTCCTTTTCCCAAAAAACTCTTTGTTCTTAGGAGACACATCAAAAACAAGAGAATATTACCAGGCAATCTTAGTTGATACTGGTTCTATCAAAGTTCATCGTAATTCCTATCCTTCTGATCCAACTATCATTGCTTTTAGCAAAGTTCATATCTTTCGGATCCTCTCTATAGAAGATTGGAAAGCTCGTCAATATACAGATAAAACCCTTTCAAACTATCCAAAGCATTCTTCATATAATTTTTATGATTACCAAGATTCTTGGTACAACCTTTTTTATTTAAGAAACTATTCTCATTCTTGGTTTATTTTCTTCGATAAGAATTTTGATGGTTCGTACCTGTTAGGTCTGATTTTATAGTAATCATTGTATTTATAGGGCTTGGTCATATACTGTGTTTAGTGTCCTATTTTGTATAATATTGACCAAGGGTATTTAAGTCCCTTTGGTCTTGGTTTGTTGGAAGAACTTCACGCACACATCAATACAATTTACACTTTGCGCTTCCAAAGCTCTCTCTCTCTCTCTCTCTACTTTCTCTCTCTATGATTCATTGATCTTGGACAATCAATTGGTATCAGAGCCATTTTGAAACTTGAGATAATTGAGAGTTTGTTATTTTCGAATCTGAATTTGTGATCTAAATCGAAAACTTGATTAATTTTCTTGATTTTTTCAAGAAAATCTCGTTTTCTTGATTTTTCATCAAATTCAGATTGGTTTGTGGTTCAATTTGCTTGAATTGTGTATCATTAGCTTCGTTATAGATTGTCGATCATTATTGCTTCATTTCAGTTTGCATAAAAACCAAGTTTTGATCCTCGTTTTTGAAGTTTAAAAGGTTTCTGGAAAACTCGTACAACTTAGTGTTTCACTCGTGGAAATTGTGTTTTAGTTGCTCTTAATCGAAATTGTTGTTTAAATTGTATTACAATCTTGTTTTCGATCAATTTCGTGTGATTTTCTTGCATTAATTTCTTGTCTGCAATCGATTTCTGCATTTTTTTTCTTATTTTTGTGAACTTTGCGCAAGATCTAAAGTTTGCGCAACATTCATATAGGTTTGCGCAACATTCTTATTGGGTTACGCAAAGTTCATATAGTACTAATCCTTGTGTTAGTGTTTTTCAGGGTTTTCGCATCGAGCTATATATGCAAAGTTCATTTTGCGTATCCTTTGGCTTCCGAGAAATAAGGTTCTCGTATCCTTCATCGTCCGCAAAGTTCCATTTTCAGATCATTCAGAATACGCAAAGTTGGTTTCCTTCTGTGTACGAGAATCTCTAGTTTGTGTATCCTCCTTAGTACGCAAAGTCAAGTTTGCGTATCCTCCTTATAACGCAAAGCTCGCTCTGCGTATCAGCTTCATCACGAAAAGTTCATTTGCGCAACCTTCCTCTTACGCAAAGCTACTTTGCACATCTGCCTACACACACAAAGCCTGGTTTGCGTATATGCCTACGTGCACAAAGTCTATATTGCGTCTTCTTCCTGATACGCAAAGTTTATCTTTGCGCAAGCTTGGCACTTATAAATTTTTCTGAATTTTTGAAATGGATTCTGCAAAGTTTGCCTTCCAAGCTCAATTCTACAAGAATGATCTAATGATGCAATTGGGAACAGATACTCATCTACCAGTCTTAATCAATGAAGATGAGTTTACACAGTGGCAAGATAGGTTCATTAATTTCATTGAACGTCAGGCTAACGGAGAAAATATGATGAAGTCGTTTATTGAAGGACCATTCATCAGACCGAAAAATGACACTCCTTTGACTGTTGATGAAATCAAACGTGAAAAAGCTGACAGAGAAGCAAAGTCCAATTTGATGCTAGCACTGCCTAATTCAATTTACAATAGAATTGATTGTTTCAAACATGATCCGAATATGATGTGATAAAGCAAATGATTTGAATTTCAAAACATGTCTCATGTTCTTCCTCAGATTCTAGTTCTGATGATTATGCTTTCTCTTCTGATGATTGTGATTATTTTTCTGATCATATTCCTCGTGATTTAAATGTTACTTCTAACAAATATTTCCCTATACGAACTGCAACTAACAAACACGGGCCCAAATTTAAGTGGGTTCCCAAATCTCAATCTGATTCAAAGTTGTAGGCATCTCAAGTCAAGGGGGAGTAATAGAATTTGGCTTCTGAGTACTTCAGCTCAGGACCCGTACTTCATAGACTACGAATTCTAAACAAATCAGTTTAGAACTCGTTCTTCAAAGCTTTTAAGCTTCTGACAGTATGAGATACTGTGAGTACATCAATTTTATTTCCGTTGCATTTTATCTCTGATTATGATGTTTTCCAGTTTTTTTTTTCTTATTATTTTTCAAGAATATGAGCTTGTTCATTTTTTTCTTGATTTTGTATAACCCAAATTATTTTTTAATTTGAGACACAAATTATTTTTAGAGTAAATTACACTTTTGGTCCTTGTGGTTGTCATCTATTATCAACTTTGGTCCCTCTTTTAAACTAATTACAGTTTTGGTCACTGTGGTTACCATTTTGCTTCACTTTTGGTCCCTCAAACTAACTTCTGTTAAATAGGTTTGTTAAGTCAAGGGGTATTTTCGTCTTTTCAAATTTTCTTTAATTTTCAATTAAAAATAAAGAAAATATATTATTATAATATTATATATATATATATGTGTGTGTGTGTGTATATATATATACACATAACACACTTATATAACATCAGTGCCCCTAATCACAAGCTCGCACCCTATATCTACTTCTCCGATTGTCTCTTCCACTACCTTTCATCGAAGCTTCGTCCACATCCAAGCCAAGGTCGAACCGAACCTGCTCCACATCGAAGCCAGTTCTACACGGCGGCCACAAGTCTGAGTCTCCTTCGTTCCCGTTTCCCCATCCCCTGTGATGAATAACCACCGGCGGTCTCCTCGTCGCCCTTCTCCGTGTGGTCCAACTCCGACGAACACACGCCCACAGTGGTTCGTTCCTGTGATTTGTCCCTAGTCCTTACCCCTCCGATGATACCCCTTCACTTTTAGATTTGGATTTGGTCTCTAGTTCATCAGCGCCGAAAATGAAGGGTTTGGTCTCTACAAGGTTTTTATGTTAGGGGTTTCTCCGATTTTCTGCTTGTTTTTTTTTCTGTTTTTAGAGTTTTTGATTTAGGTGTCGTTTGTTTTTTTAAGAGGTCTAAAGTCTGAAGTCTTATTTTAATTATGATTAATAAGAGGTGATGTGTAAAATGGTCTGAATGATTCAGACTTAAGAGTCATTAAGAGGTTTTTTTAAAAAAACAAACAACCCCTTAGATTCCATTTGGTTCAAATACCAGTTTCACATTTCTTTGATTTGGGATCAAATTATCATCTGGATATGGGTTTTCGTTTTTTTTCACATTTGGGTTTTGTGGGAAATGGATGGCCACAACGATTACGATGAGGGTGCAGGAGATGAAGGGCGTCACTGCACTGTGATTTGTTTTCAGAAGTCTTCACCACAACTCACCATCTTCATCTTTTGATTTGATTTGATTTGATTTGATTTTGGTTTAGGGTGTGAATTGGATTTTCATTATTGGATTTAGGCATAATTTGGTGTTGAATTTAGTTTTATACTTTTATGAGTTTTGGATTTAGGTTTGATTTGGTTTGTTAGGGTAGACGGAGAAGATGACCGGAGGGGAGAGCATGGGACTCCGGATAAAGACGACCGAAAGCGATGGGAAAGGTGGTGGGATGGTGTAATCACCGAGAAAAGGGGAGGGATAAGGGATTAATCACCCGTGAATCTGGTGTATGTATTTGTAGTAATCATATTAATCAATAATAATTTAATTTAATTTAATTTAATTTAATTTAATTTAATTTAATTTTTTTAATTGAAAATTAAAGAAAATCTTGAAAAGGACCAAAATGTCCCTGAGTTAACGGCCTATTTAACAGAAGTTCGTTTGAGGGACCAAAAGTGAAGTAAAATGGCAACCACAATGACCAAAACTGTAATTAGTTTAAAAGAGGGACCAAAGTTGATAATGGGTGGCAACCACATGGACCAAAAGTGTAATTTACTCTTATTTTTATAATGTGAAAGATGAAATAATTGAATTTTATTTTGTTCCAACTAAATATCAATTTGCTGAATTTTTTACATTTTGTCATTAATGAAAATTTTCAATATCAGCATATTGAGTTTAAAAGTTTACATCTTTACAAATTTCATTCTATAAAGTAAAGTTTTACATTTTTTCTTTCTTTTGAATAAAATATGTGTCTAGGATAAATTTTCAAGTTCTTTTGTTTATATTAAAGTTTTTATATGGTCAAATTTCAAGTCTTACAAAAGTCGAAAAGTCAGCAACATGTTTGAAACTTTTATTACTGCTTTAAAGTTGTGTGATTCGGAATATTTATAGTTTACATTGCTTGGAAAATTCTAAAAATCAAAATTTTGATTGTAATGAAAATATGGGCTAAGTACTTTTATGTAAAACTGAGTGATTGAGATGAATATTAATTTCTTAAAATTCAGAAATCTCTAAGTTTAAAAGTTTGTACCTGTGGCCTTTCTGGTTTGGGAAAGTAAGTTCCTCGGGATGCTTGTCATCTGGTCCCCTAAGGTCAATTGATCTGGGAGTGATCGAACCCAAATCCTTCAATATAATCAGATCGAAAGTCATGTTCTACTGGTATGAATGGGTTTAGGATATGTCGATGTAGCCTTTCTGATCCGGGAAAGTAAGTTCCAAGGGGTGCTTGACACCTAGTCCCCAAAGACCAACTGGTCTGGGAGCGGCTGACCCAAATCCTGCAATAGGGTCAGATAGAAAGTTACGTTTACGGCATGTTCTTTACTTAATAAACTTTTTGATTAAAAGATGCCAAAGTGCACAAGCTTAAAATATGCCAAAGAGCATACTCATGTTAAGATGCCAATGTGCACACTGCTAAAAAGATGCCAATGAGCACACATCTCATGATACTTGGTGATATGTTTGAGTTGCGATAAACCTATAAATTTGTGAAAATCTTAATTTTTGATGGATTAGTGTGAGTACATGCAAAGTTCTCTATTATATTTTTAGAATTGCATTTTCTTGAAACTATTCGAAGATTCACATGTGAGCACACTGAATAGATTGCTGGAAGTTTTTGAAACTGAACATGTTTTAACTTGATATGCAATAAAACTTGTTTCTTTATCCAACAACATATATTTGATTTCAACTGATTGATAAATTTTTCATATTTCACTCAGTAGAATTCAATTTGTTTAGTGTTTAAAGTTTTATATGTTTAGTTGTTTTAAAGTTTATATTCAGTATATTTTTTATTTGTACATTAATATTTGATCATTGTGTTCTCATTAATATATTTTAATGGGTTTATGCATTATTCAAGGGGGAGTGAACAAAGATGTTGGGAAATTCAGAAATGCACAAGTACAGTTAATACTGCTAGAAGAACTTGGTTACTACTTCTGAAGATTACTACTTCTGAAGTTAATGCTGCTGAACAAAATTAATGCTGCTAAGTCAAAATTAATACTGCTATAGGGGATTACTACTGCTAAGCAATTTTAGTACTGCTAGTAGTTAGTACTGTTGAACATTAATACTTCTCAAAGTATTAATACTGCTGAAGACTTAGTGTTGCTTATGAGATAATCAAGATTCGTGCAGATCAAGTTTGAAGATTATGGAAAGGTTGGAGATAAAGATGGAAGATTATTTTGAAGATCTTTTATTATTTGTAATTATCTTTTATCTTCAGTATATATAGAATAGTTTAGACATGATAGATAATATATCATATCAAGTTAGATAATTCTGAGTTTTTGTTTTCATAGAGGGAATCAACCTCAAGGTTTGTAATCCTAATTCTAGAGAAGTAGAATTCGTATTGGTGAGCCTGTTCATCAATATTGAGGTTGAGTGTTGAATCTTGTAACTTTATAATCATTCAATAAAGTTTACAAGTTGTTATTCAGATTCACTGTTTCATTGATTATTGAATATTAAAGTGTTATTCCGCAAACTCCTTTAATATTGTTTCTGAGTGTTTATTCTTGTTTAGAATTAAGATCCTGACAAAAGAGAATATTTTTCAAAGTTTATATCTGTTTTTTAGGGGGAGTATCTGATTCTTTATATGAATGCTAACTTGAATTGTCAAATTTAGTGCATTTGTGTTGGGGGAGTCAAAGAGCTAATCAGGTAAAATTTTCAGACTCCAAGTCAGTTTTGTGCAACAAGCGTCATGCGCAAACCTCACTTTGCGCATCCAGCGTGACCGCAAATCTTGTTTCGCGCATCAAGCATGATACGCAAACCTTGTTTTGCGCATCCAGATTGACACGCAAACCTTGCTTTGCGCATCCTGCGTGGTACGCAAACCCCAGTTTGCGCATCCTTCGTGACGCGCAAACCTCCCTTGTTTTCTCTGTTTCTTTGATTTTGCAGATCATAAGCCGTCTCGTCTCCAACATTTGTATGACCAAGTTGATCAAGATCATCAAGGTCATGAGGGGGAGAAGTCAAGAAGAAGTTAACGAGACAAAGAGCTCAAATGTTTATCTGCTGATCAAGATTCACTCAAAGATTCTATTCTCTCAGCTACAAATGATTCTTTTGTTGTTCTTGCTCCGAACACCACAGTTCATTCAAGGTCATTCAAAAGAGGTGTATCGTCTAGAGCTCAAGCATCAAAGACAACTTAATCTGAAAGATGTTGAGAAGAACTTTTTTTTAAAAGTCAGAAAGCTTCACAAAGTCGCTTTGTTGGTCCGTGCTGATTTAGAAGATGAATTTTGAAGACCAAAGCACCAATGATTACTAAGGGGGAGATTGTTAGGTCTGATTTTATAGTAATCATTGTATTTATAGGGCTTGGTCATATACTGTGTTTAGTGTCCTATTCTGTGTAATATTGACCAAGGGTATTTAAGTCCCTTTGGTCTTGGTTTGTTGGAAGAACTTCACGCACACATCAATACAATTTACACTTTGCGCTTCCAAATCTCTCTCTCTACTTTCTCTCTCTACGATTCATTGATCTTGGACTATCAGTACCCTAAATGGTTTGTCCGTTGGTTCAAGTTTATGGGTAACATTCCAAATACTTTGCCAGAATCTGTTCATAAAGGATTTCTGAAGTTTCAAGAAATCTTTGTTCAAAATACCCCTAAATTTGAATATCTTCTCCAATTCACAATTTTATTCAAAATTTCTTGGATTATCTCCCGGTCTATTCTCATAGTTCCAGAGGCTAATACCTCTCCAACTTTGCTTCAAAGGATTGTTCGAGTCAAATGGTGGGATAATCTTCCCGCTGATCAAATAAAAAAAATCACAATTCAAGGTGTTTCAAATTATTACTCAGAAAACTTCGGAGTACCTGTCGTTGAGGCTCCTATGCCCAAACCACTCCAGATAGTTCAAGAAGAAGAAGAAGAAGAAGAAGAAGAAGAAGGTGAAGAATTATCACGATTCTGTGATACTAATTCTAAAGAATACCTCAAAAGACTCATCGATGAAATCAAGCAAAGATCTCCCAGTAGTTCCAGCATGTCTCAAGAGACACAACTACTGCAAGATGCGCAAGATCCCTACTCGGACTACATGGGTTAGGGAGTAACGTGTGTGTTTGGTGTTGCCTTCGTAGGCTAATTCATTTCTTGTTCAAATGTAGAAAATACATTTATCAAATGTGTGTGTTTATCAAATGTGTTTGGTGTTGTCTTTGTAGACTATCTCATTTCTTGATCAAATCAGAGAAAATACGGTTTTTTGTATTTTCGATTTTCTCTTGTTCAAATAATTGCACGTTTAATAATGATTAGAAGACGCCAAAGAAGGCCAAAGAAGTCAAAAGACGTTGTCGGCCATACCTTTACAAAGTTTTTCCGGACACAACATTTTCAAAGGATGCTTTTGTTTTTTAAAAAAGAAAGATGCTCTGGTCGGCCAAAGAAGAGTTCGAATCAGCATAATTCTATTTCAAATCTGCAGCCGATTGCCGGTCAAAAAGAATTCAATAATTCACTCTTTTGAAGACATATGTCGGTCATCCAAGGTGTTCAAATTGCCTATATAAGAAGATTCAAATGAAGAAACAAGGCATCGATCATTTTATCAGATCATTTCTCATACACTTTCTCTCTCAATATGTTATGTCTAAGAAACCTTCTCTTAGATTTTCTACTTCCCGATGTTCAAAGTCATTAGATTTTTAAATATTCATATCCCCAGAGATATGCAAAGCTTGTCGGAAAAACACTTATACAATTTATCATATAATCAAAGAAGGTACTTTCTGATCATACCTTGATTTATATTTTTGTATTTGATATTGGTTGTCTTATTAGTCAATTTGTTAGACAAAGAAATAATAATCAAACTTATCATGTCCAATTATTTATTCACAATACTCTCAATAATCTTATTAATTTTTTCTTATCAAATAATATAAGAAATTTCATAATAACGTGTCATAGAAAATTTTACTATATTAATAGTCAAAATCGTATGGTTAGTCGAAATGGTAATTTTCGTAACCATTTTCCAACATTCAATAACAGAAGATCAATTTAATTTCTTTCAAAATATCAGACTCGATCCTTTACCCCTTTTGGTATCAGAGCCAGAAAGTGTGTGTATTTGTAGATGAAGCCTCTACTATATATATCTCAACAAATATTGAGTAAAGTAACTTTTGATTTTAAGGCAATACATTCTATTAATACTTCTTGGATGTTAGTGTTGGTCAGCCTTTTCAGTCGGTGTTGGTTTAGCCCAATCGGTTGGATTAGTGTAAGCGTCGCAAGAGGTAAGTCGACCAGCCGTACCACGACTAGTCAAGGGTGGTCCCTCCGAAGGTGGTCCCTCTAACTGTTCAATACGTATTAAGAGAACGAATTATTCTTCAAAAATTGGAACAAAACTTTAATTTAATATTTAATAGATATACAGAGTCATGCATTTATTTACAAAGAAACATAATTCTGAAACTAATATTATAGAGGAAAACGATAGAGATCTTCATATGAATTCAACTGAAGTTCATATTTCAAATATAGAACAGAGTTTAACAAATTGGACAATTCCGAAACAAGACATTAAAACCATTTATAAAATAGGAACTTTTGATTTTCTACAAGGATATTGTTAATCCAAGATCACTAGAACTTCTAGAGATAGAAAGTAGAGAGAGAGAATATTGAAGCGCAAAACTGAATTCTATTAGATGTGCGTGTGTTACTTGTTACAAGACACAAGACCAAAGGGACTTAAATACCCTTGGTCAGATACACTACAGTTATGCTCTTTAAGCACAGTATAAGACCAAACCTATAAATACAATGATTACTATAAAATCAGACTTAACAATCTCCCCCTTAGTAATCATTGGCGCTTTGGTCTTCAAAAAATGTCTTCAAAAACAGTACGGACCAATAAAGCGATTTTCAGAAGCTTTCTGACTTTTAAGAAAAAAATTCTTCTCAGCATCTTGCAGATTGAAACTTTCTTTGTTGTTTAAGCTCAAGACGATACACCTCTTTTGAATAATCTTGAATGAACTGCGATATTCGGAGCAGGAACAGCAAAAGAATTTGTTGTAGCTGAGAGACTGGAATCTTCGAGCAAATCTTGATCAGCAGATAATCTTTTGAGCTCTTTGTCTCTAAAACTTCTCCTTGACTTCTCCCCCTCATGACCTTGATGATCTTGATCAACTTGGTCATGCGAATGTTGGAGACGAGACAGCGAAAGATCTGCAAAATCAATGAAACAGAGAAAAACAGGGAGGAATGCGTTCCATGAAGGAAGCACACACTGAGGAATGTGGTTCATACGTGACACGCATACTGAGGAATGCAGTTCACACGGGACATGCATACTGAGGAATGCGGTTCACACAGGACACGCAAAGTAGACTTAGAAAAAAAAATTTACCTTTAAAAGCTCTTTGACTCCCCCTACACAAATGCATCAGATAAGACAATTCGAGATAATATTTATATAAAGAAAATCAGATACTCCCCCTCAAAACCATATATAATATTTGAAATACATCTCTTTGTTCACTCCCCCTTCAATAATGCATAAACCCATTAAAATATATTTATGAGAACACAGTGATCAGAAATTAATGTAGAAAGAAAAGTATACTGAATGTAAATTTTGAAACAACTAAACATATAAAATTTTAAACACTAAACAAATTAAATTCTACAGAGTAAAATATCACAAATTTATCAATCATTTGAAATCAAACATATGTTGTAAGATAAAATAACGAGTTTAATTGCATATCAAGTTAAAACATGTTCAGTTTCAAAACTTCCAGCAATCTATTCAGTGTGCTCACATGCGAATCTTCGATTAGCTTCAAGAAAATGCAATTCTAAAAAATATTATAGAGAACTTTGCATGTACTAACACTAAGCCATCAAGAATTAAGATATTCATAAATTTACAGATTTATCGCAACTCAAACATATCACCAAGTATCATGACATGTGTGCTCATTGGCATCTTTTAGCATTGTGCTCATTGCCATCTTAACATGAGTGTGCTCTTTGGCATCTTTTAAGCTTGTGCACTTTGGCATCTTTTTAATCAAGAAGTTTATTAAGTAAAGAACATGCCGTAAACGTAACTTTCTATCTGACCCTATTGCAGGATTTGGGTCAGCCGCTCCCAGACCAGTTGGCCTTAGGGGACTAGGTGTCAAGCACCCCTTGGAACTTACTTTCCCGGATCAGAAAGGCTACATCGACATATCCTAAACCCATTCATACCAGTAGAACATGACTTTCGATCTGGTTCTATAGAAGGATTTCTGTTCGATCACTCCCAGACCAAATGATCTTAGGGGACCAGATGACGAGCATCCCAAGGAACTTACTTTCCCAAACCAGAAAGGTCACAGGTACAAATTTTTAAACTTAGAGATTTCTGTATTTTAAGAATTTAATATTCATCTCAATCACTCAGATCAACGTCTAAATGCTTAGCCCATATTTTCATTCCAATCTAACATTTTGATCATTTAGGTAGTCTAAGCAAAGTAAACTATAAGAATTCCGACTAGCATATCTTTAAAGCAAAAATAAAAGTTTCAAATATGTTGCTGACTTTTCGACTTTTGTAAGACTTGAAATTTGACCATATAAAAACTTTAATATAAACAAAAGAACTTGAAAATTTATTCTAGACACATATTTTATTCAAAGGAAAGAAAAAATGTAAAACTTTACTTTATAGAATAAAATTTGTAAAGATTTTAACTTTTAATTAATATTTAGTTGGAACAAAATAAAATTCAACTATTTCATCTTTTACATAGAAGAAAATAAATTTGTGTCTCATATTAAAAGAAAATTTTGGGAAATACAAATTCAGGAGATAGATAAACAAGCTCAGATTCGAAATATTGAGAAAAACTGGAATACCATCATTATCAGAGATAAATGCAGCGGAATTAAAATTGATGTACTCACAGTATCTCATTAAGTCAGAAGCTTAATCATTGAAGAACGAGTTCTAAACTGTTGTGTTTAGAAGTCGATGTCTATGAAGTACGGGTTCTGAGCTGAAGTACTCAGAAGCCAATTAATCGATTAAGAACGGGTCTTGAACTGAAGTATTCAAGAGCCAATATTCCTATTACTCCCTCTTAACATGTGATGCCTGCAACTTTGAATCAGATAAAGATTTGGGAACCTACTTATATTTGGGCCCGTGTTTGTTAGTTGCAGTTCGTATGGGGAAACAATAAGCAGATTTGATATGAGAAGCATCAGGAATAGGATCAGAAAAATAATCACAACCATCAGAAGAGAAAGCATAATCATTTGAACTAGAATCAGAAGACGAATATGAGACATTTTTGGAAATTTGAAACATTTGCTTTATAGAGTATTTTGAAATTTTATTACAATAAGCAAATGAATCACTATTGTAAATTTTGTCTACATATTGATCTCCCTCAATCATAGAAACATTTGATGTCCGCCTCGCTCTCCAGATTTGTTTCTTGGATTTAGCGCTCAAAGTCGTATCTGAAAGAATTATATCAGAAGAATTAGAACTATCAGAAACAACGTTATCTTGTTTTTTTGACCTTCTTTGACTTTCTTCTTTTACGCTTAGGTTTATAATATTGATCATTGAGCGTAAAAGAATCATCAAGAATTATAGACTTACTATTTAAATCAGAAGAAATAAATTTATCCAAGCAACCAATCTGATCAACTAATAAATCTGAATTAACTTCGGAGTCAGGAGAATTTTGAGAAAAGATTTCAAAATTGGAAACTTCCTTTTTATTTCCCTTTGAATCAGAAGAGGAACTAGAAATAGAATCTGATTTTTGAGAAAATAAATTTTCTTCAAGACTAGATGTCATAAAAGAAATAATAATATCAGATTCAATTTTCTTCAAAATATTTTGATCTTCTATCTGATCTACAAGATCTATGATTTTTCCTTCTAATACTATCGGAGGAATATATTTCTTCAAATCATAAGATATTTGAGAACTATCTTCCTTAGAAGTATCAGGTGCATAAGGAGCAATAAAATCTTTAGACATTGAAGATTTAATAGGAGATATCTCATTTAAAACTCTTTTTCCTCTTCTAAATTTTTCAGGAAAATATTTGGCATTTTCAGACGTATAAACAAAAGGAATTTCGTTTTTCTTTTTATATATCCTTTTCTCATTTTCGATATCTAAAATTTGCTTTTCACTAGTCCAAAAAAATTTGTATTGAGGACCATAGTGTGCAAGTTTTAGATATTCGTATTTATATATAGTGGGAACTTCATCAATCACTTTATTTAAAAAATGAGGATTTTCAAAACCAAGTCCCCATCTTTGTTTAACAGCTTCTTCACTTCTCGGTTTGTTCATATAAATTGTTTGTTCAGATTGGTCTCTTCGATAAAGTTTTTCTTCTAACTTAATTATTTTATCTGAAAACTCATTTTTTAATTTGGTCATGTCAGTCAAAGATTGAAGATAAGTTTTGTTTGAATTTTCCAAAGCATCCAATTTCTTTTGAAAGATGTCTTTAGTATTTTCTAAAATTGATTTTTCATCTTTCAAGGAAATTTTCAGTTTGTCAATTAAATTTGACTTTTCAACATTTAGATTCTTTTCAGATAAAAACTTAGAACGAAAATCAGACAAAGCATTAATTATGATATTCAACTGAGAGGTAATGAAATTAAAATCAAATTCAGAATATACCTCATCCTCGTCAGTATCAGAATCATCTGACTGGTCATCTCCGACTAAGCATAAATGATCGATCTCTACGTTACCAGCTTCGTCATCAGAGTGATCCAGCCAAAATTCTTTTTCGGCTAGCAAAGCTTTTCCATTCTCTCTTTTCTCAGCCAGCTCCAATTTCCTTCGGTAATAAGTTGTGTTCTTAACCCTCTTTGCTCTACACTTCTTTGATATATGACCCGACTTTCCACAGTTGTAGCAAGCATCAGTATTTGGCTCGGGTACTTTTGCTTTAGGCATAGGAGTGAAGCGAGAAGAGTTGGAACCCGATCTCGGTTGGAACTTCTTCTGATAATGTTGAGAGAGAAGAATCATAGCTTGCTGTAAGGCCTCTCCATCATCATCAGTTGACCCGGTATAAGCGTTATCAGACAACGCTTTTTCAGATAATTGCTTCGTGAGAAGAGCTATCGGATCTACTGTCTTTTTATTCCTTTTATCCAGCTTGGTCTTCTTCTCTAGTACCAAGCTCTCATCAGTTAGCAGAATCTCGTACAGCTCTTGAATCTGCATTGTTGAGATTTTGACATCGTTCCTCAATCTGTGACATGCTTTATTCCACTCAGGCTGAAGAGAATTAAGGAACTTCAGATTCGTCTCCAGATCAGTCTTTTCCACTTTAATCTTTCTAAGATCATTAATCACAGCACAAAACCGGTCAAAGATAGCCTTCAGAGATTCATTTTCCTTTGCCTTAAATTCCTCAAAGTTGTTCATGAAGCGTGTCTGGCGTATTTGAGTAGCAACTGTTGACCCAAGCATGATCTTTTCTAATTGAGTCCACATCATATTCGGATATTGTTTGAAACAGTCAATTCGATTGTAGATTGTGTTAGGCAGGGCTAGCATCAAATTGGACTTTGCTTCTCTATCGGCTTTTTCACGTTTGATTTCATCAGCAGTCAAAGGAATGTCATCTTTTGGCTTGACAAATGATCCTTCAGTAAAAGATTTCATCATATTTTCTCCGTTACTCTGACGCTCAATGAAATTTATGAACCTATCTTGCCACTGTGTAAACTCATCTTCGTTGATTAAGACTGGTGGACGAGTATCTGTTCCCAATTGCATCATCAGATCATTTGAGTAGAATCTAGCTTGGAGAGCAAATTTGGCAGAATCCATAGCTGATAAATCTGAAAAACAAAAAACAGTATGAATTGAAAAAATATTAAAAATTGTAAATTTGAAAAACACTTGTTATGACACAAAGTTTAAAAAGAAAAAAAAAATTACATGACACACTAAAAGAAATTTCCAGACTTTTTTTTTAAACTAAGACAGGGAGACCCGCAACATTGAGGAATTCGGGTCACAGAGGAATTCGGGTCACAAAGGAATTCGTTTCACAAAGGAATTCGGGTCATGATTGAAACGCATTGGAAGGAATGCGGGTCATGGCTGAAACGCATTTGAAGGAATGTGGGTCATGGCTGAAACGCATTTGAAGGAATGCGTGTTATGAAGGAAACACATTATGAGAAATGCGTGTCCTGAAGGAAACGCATTAGAAGGAAATGCGTGTTCAGAGAGACCCGATCAACCTGTGAAAAAAAAAACTAACACTTAAAAGTTAGACCCGCATCTCAGGATGAGTAACCCGCATTTCAAATATGATTGACCCGCATTACTCAAGAAAGAAACGCATTACTCAAGAATGAAACGCATTACTCAACAACTCTTAAACTTCCGCAGAAACAGATCAAAACAAGAAATTTAACCTAGAAAAGCAAGAACTGAACTTCGAAAAACACAATTCTAACAACATTTAATAACCAAAATCGATTAAAACACACTAATACTCAAATTCTTGAATAGAACAGTAACTAAACCCGTTTTTCTAGAAAATCACAATTTTGCAAAATTGAATATCAAAACATTGTTTTTAGGCAAAACACTATGAATCAAACATGATCGACTAATCAAAACGAATCTAAAACAATCAAAATCACACGAATTTAACCAGAAACAGATCCAAATTTTGTGAGAAATCAAGAAAACGAGATTCAAGAAAATTCAAGAAAATCGATCAAATTTTCGATTTCGATCAGTAATTCAGATTAAGTAAAACAATCTCTCAATTCTCTCAAGATCTAGACAGCTCTGATACCAATTGTTAATCCAAGATCACTAGAACTTCTAGAGAGAGAAAGTAGAGAGAGAGAATATTGAAGCGCAAAACTGAATTCTATTAGATGTGCGTGTGTTACTTGTTATAAGACACAAGACCAGAGGGACTTAAATACCCTTGGTCAGATACACTACAGTTATGCTCTTTAAGCACAGTATAAGACCAAACCTATAAATACAATGATTACTATAAAATCAGACTTAACAGATATTCAATCAAAACTGCTGAGCAAACTATTTCAATCAATAAAGATTACAATAATCTTACCCTTTTATCTAAATCTGCAATAATGCAACATAGACAAAAATACAAATTTTTACATGTTGGATTAGTTCAAATTGCTATCAAACCATTATTCAGATTACGAATAGATGCTCCAGCCTTGTTAGTTTGGAAATTGGTATGCCTAGCATCTCTTAAAACTAACAAGACTGGAGCATCTATTCCTAATCTGAATAATGGTTTGATAGCAATTTTAACTAATCCAACATGTAAAAATTTGTATTTTTGTCTATGTTGCATTATTGCAGATTTAGATAAAAGGGTAATATTATTGTAATCTTTATTGATTGAAATAGTTTGTTCTTGATTGACAAGACCAGACTGCAAAGAAGCTTACTGGAAATTCTTCTCAATTTAACGTGTTCGATTTCTGTGAATGCTGAGATATATTCTTACCTTTAGCATTTTTAGCGTTCACAGAGACTGAGTTATCAACTTTCGTTGATTTTGCACTGTTCACAGGCTTACTGGTTTTTCTTGAAGATTTCTTAACAAATGATGAATGGTTAGGAAGTTTTGTATTAAAGTCAAATTGTCCACGTTCAGCCAACAAAATTACCACTGCTACCCTTTAATTAAAAAACTCACGCTTTCGCCTCTCTTCCCCGACTTCCCTTCTCGCCTCTCTTCCCTTCTTTCCTAATCCATCTGGTACATAACTTCTCTTCAATCTTCATTGACTCCATGCCTGACTTCTTCGATAGAAACATTTGCTCTTCTTCTCCGAGGAGACATCGGCTTTTATCTACAACAACACATCGGTTCTTCTTCTTCGGCGACGGCATAGGTTCTTCTTCTTCAACGGTGGCATCGCCTTAGATTTCGTTTTTTTTGTGAAGTTCCCTATCTCGTTTGAAGTTCGATTTTGTTTTAGAAGTTCATAATTCGTTTGATTTCGATTCACTTTTGAAGTTTCAGGTTTCAATTAATTTCTGAAGTTTGATTTCGTTTTCGTTTTCTTCTGTGTAGTTCCATATCTCGTTTGAAGTTGACCTCATCTGAAGTCGTTTTTTGAAGTTTCTGATTTTGGATTTTGATTTTCCTAAGTTCGATTTAGTTTTGGAAGTTCCAGAGTTCGTTTGATTTCAATTACGTTTTTGAAGTTCCAGATTTCATTTGATTTCTTTTTCGTTTGTGAAGTTCCAGATTTCATTTGAAGTTCGATCTCATCTGAAGTTCGATCTCGTTTTTGTTTTTGAAATCTCTAAAGCTCGTTTTTGTAGTTTCTAAAGCTCGATTTCAGTTCCTGACTGATTTCGATTTTGTGTTTGAAGTTCCAAATTTCATTGGACATGGTTCAAGTTTAGACTTTTCCGGATTTCACAGGTTTATCTGAATTGAGGGGTAAAACGGTCATTTCTATTGTTCAGACGGTTGATTCAGTAAAAAAAAAGGTAAACAACAATAGATTGTTATCTGGACAGACAAATTTATCCGGACAAACAAATTTATCTATACAGGACTTAATAGAGAATTTGGTAAACAACCCCTAATATCTTCAAAATAATAGATTTCGTTGATTTTGCACTGTTCACAGGCTTACTGGTTTTTCTTGAAGATTTCTTAACAAATGATGAATGGTTAGGAAGTTTTGTATTAAAGTCAAATTGTTCAAAACAACCATCGAAACTACCGTTAGTGTTAAGAAAATTAATCTCTTTATTTGATGAACCAAACGTATCCTCAGAGTTTGAATCTTTTGAAATAACAGAATTTGAAGACACAGTTGAAAAAACATTTTGCTCAATATTTATCAAAAGTCTTTCATCTGATAAAGAATTCTCGAGTTCAGAAATTTTACTTTCTAAAACGAGAGGAGGGACATATAGATTACCTTTAATAGGCTTCGCCTCCATTTCCTTTTCAGAATAACTTGGAAAGAAATCACTTGAAATGGTTTTCTTCTTTTGATATATTGGATTTTCATCATAACTATTATTCAGTTTCGCATAACAAAATGGAAGATGAACTTTAGCTGATTTCAATCGTTTTTCCGTTTCATTGGCTTCATCCTTTTCCGATAGTTTAGTCCAAAAAGTTTTAAACTCAGGGATTCTGCGAGCTAATAGCATATTAAGATGATCATAAAGTCCTGGCACTTCAGACATCCCTTTTTGTAGACAGTGAGGATTCTTATAACTGATTCCCCAATTGCCTTTGTTTTCTAACGGTTTGTTAAGATGAATGGTTTGTTCACTCTGACCTAATGAGTACAACTTCTTTTCCAAAGCATCTATTTTTGCAATTAAAGTTTTGTTTTCTTCAACACATGAAGATTGCAATTTTGTAAGCTCATATTTATCAATCTCACTTTTTAGCAGTTTAGACTTGAGATCTGAATTCTCTTTAAGAATTATTGTCTTTTCCTTAGCGTTGGTGTCATTATCTTTATGTAAAACCTCAACCAATACTTTCTTCTCAGCAATTTCATTGCGAAGTTTCTGTATCAATTGGTTTTTGTCAGTTCTAACACCATTTTCTCGCTCAATATTAGATTCTAACTCTTTTTGTTTTAAACTCATAGCATGCATTTTATTCATAAACTCTAAATCTGATAGATTACATACCTCTTCTTCTTCATCATCTGAATCAGCATCAACATCTGATTCTATCTGGCCCATCAAACACATGTTGAGGGCTTCATCTTTTTCTTCATCCTCTTCTTCTTCATCTGAGTGATCAAGCCAATATTCATCCTCAGCCATCAGTGCCTTGCCAGCCTCCTGTTGCTTTGCAAGAAGCATCTTGTTCTTGTAGTAGTCGGAGTTTCTGACCTTTGATCTGCGGCAGTCCTTGGCAAAGTGACCGATTTTGCCACAGTTGTAGCACGTTGGTGGTTTTGGCTGACTGGATCCTTTAGCTTTAAACTTTCTCTCTTCCGATTTCCTCTCCTCTAATCTCTTTCCTTCATACTGATACCTTCTCTCTTCAGGTTTCCTCTCTTCTGTTCTCTTTCCCTCAAATCTCTTTCCTTCATATCTGCTTCGTTCAACCCTTTCCTTGTGGATGTAGTTGTTCGGACCAGATGAGTACCTCTGACTGTTTGATGTTGGCTTTTTGTAGAATCTTTTCTGAAAAGCATTTGTCAGCATCATCATTTCTTGCTTCAGCTAATCATTTTCATTTGTGTCAGAGTTTGCATAAGCTTCATCTTCATCCGATTCGTACACAATCGTCTTATTCTTCTTCTTCCTAACAACAAGAGCGACTGTGTCATTAACTGTCTTTCCTCTCTGCCTCTTCTCATCTAGAATTTTATCCACCTCTTCTTCATTCTGTCGGAGGGTTTCATACACCTCGTGAAGTGGAATCTCATTCAAGTCTTTAATCTGCTTCATTTGCCTAGCAAATCTTTTCCATTCCAGTTGAAGAATGCTCAGGAATTTGACGTTCAGCTCGATTTGAGATTTGTGAAATTTTTTCTTGCTAAGTTCGTTCAGCAAAGTCATAAACCTGTCATAGGTTTCTTCTAAAGTTTCTCCCACCCTGCCTCTAAATTCTTCATAATTATTTAGGCAGTTGGAGATTTTCAGCTGATTTCCAACCTTTGAGCCCAGCATCATCTTTTCAAGCCGATCCCACATTTCTTTACCGGAGGCCTTGTAGCTGTCAATCTTTACGTATATTTCATTTGGGATTCCTTGTAAGATGTATGACTTAGCTAATTTGTCGCCTTTGGCTCTTCTGAGGTTATCATCTTGTAGTTCATGATACTTAAGTTCAACCTGAGTTGGCACATTATCAACTACACGAGTCGTCATTGGTGGTCTCATAACCCCTTCTTCTATAGATGTCCTAATGAAATCACCCAGTTCATGTCTGTCAATGAAGTTCAGAAACCGATCCTTCCACTGTTCGTATTCTCCTTTGAAGAGAACTGGTGGCTTGGTGTCAGTTCCTATTGCAAGAGCTTCTCTAGATGTCATTCTGTATTAAAATAAGAGAAAAACTTGACAGATATGATCGTTAATCCAGATAAAATTTGATCCCACAAGAAATTTTTGTCCCCCTAGGCAGACTTAGCATGGGGGTCCAGCTAACCGGGTGGGGTCAAGGGGCAACGCCCTTGCGGGGGTATGGGGCAGCGCCCCTAGAGAAAAAAATTATGACAATTAAAGACCCTATTACAGTTTTTGAAAAATTCTCAGAAAACAATATTCTAAGTATTGAACAGTGATAGGCGCAAAATGGAGGTTTGCGTTTCAAGTGAGGAGCGCAAACTGAGGTTTGCGGGTCTAGTGGGAAGCGCAAACTGAGGTTTGCGATTGATGTTGGAACCGCAAAGTAAGGTTTGCGTTTCCTTTGAGAAGCGCAAAGTAGGACTTTGCGTTTGATGTGGGAGGCGTAAAGTTGGACTTTGCGTATGTTCTTCCTCTGCTTTGCGCTTTATTCAACCTGTACTTTGAAAACTTGTCTCAAATCTGTTCCTGTAACGATTAGCAATACCAAACACTACCCTTATGTCTAGAAACACTTCTAGAACTAAATGTGAGCACTCGATCTCAATAAAACACACTTTTTGAATAAAAATTGATCGCACAGTACCTATTTGTTCTTCGACTTTCAGACCACTTAATCACCAAAATGGAACTCGATTTAAGCTTAATACTGAAATTAATCACACACAACTCGATCTAGCATGTATTTCGATCACAACCTGATCGATTTTAACATCTAAAACAGTTTAAATCTCGAAATCGATTTTCAATATGAACACAGAGACCTTTTTCAGAAAAACTTGATTTTGATCTTAATTAGGCTCTGATACCAATTGTCGCTCCAACAATACTTATATCAAGTTCTTAGAAACAACACATTAATTGATTACCAACCTGTATTGATATATATAACAATGGTTACAAGGTTGATCAGATTCAAGGTTTGAATGTGTTCTCGGTTTTCTCTCTAATACACCTTTTTGTGTGTGTTTTTGTGTGTTCTTGATAATAATCTGTGTTAGAGAGAGTGAGAGATAGATCTGATAAGATCTTACTAAACTTTTACAACACACTTCCTATCAACTTGCAAATAGAAAACTAATATAAACTAACTAACTAATATAATATCTAACAAACTAACCTAACCTAACTAAACTAATATATAATATCTAAATATCTATTTATAAGATATTTAGATTAAACATAAAATACAATTACATTGATTACTTTGACATTTATTACAAACGACATAGACTTTAATATCGAGAGTCGACTTTCCGGCTTTAACTTCAGATTGCGATCTTCAGATTGGATGATCTTGAATCCAATGAGACTATGTCTTAACAATCTCCCCCTTTGGATCAAGATCATTACGAAAATGATTTTAGCAATTCAGTCTTCTTGTTCAGCTCGGAAGATGCAATCTCTTTCTCTAGCTCTTAAATCAGCATGTCTTTTTCTAACAATCTCCCCCTTTGAAGAGTGGACGTGATTCTTGAAACATGTGATCTTTGCCATTTCTTGTGTAGTCATTCTCCCCCTTTTTGATGTTAAGTGCAACGACTTTATCAAAATTATTTGTAAGAAATGTCTATCTTGCAGTTAGAGCCTCTGATCCGTCAATTCTAAAGATATTCATCCAGATCTTTTCAAATCCAGACAAAATGGTCGTGTAACACCTGAATCAGCTAATGAATCAGTTAACATGCCTGTCAGTAACACTAAGTCACTGTGTGTAACGAATACACATTGGAAAGGAGCTGTTTGATGTTGACTCCCCCAGGGCTTCCATTTAATCATCGAAACACCACAAAGGTAAATTTCTATAAACGTTATGACAAAGAAACTAATTCCTTGTATGTTCGTGCTTGTGTTAAAAATAATTAAGCACTTGATGATTGCTTATTAGGCTCAAAATTGTGTAAACCACTGAGACAACAGTAAGTTAAACACAGACTCAATTGTGCATGATTGAAGTGCGAAGGTGGGGCAGACTTCCTTCTTTTCAATATCCAGATTTTCCAAATGAAAGTCAGATAGCATATGTGCTGCTTCCCCTTAAAAAATGTGAAACACTTTCTTGTTGAGAAGAAAATGAGTAGATAGTGAAGTTTGATCAAGAGTTGACATGGGTTAGTTGCCTGTTTCAATAATGTTCACCAAAGAATTGTGAATCACTAGTAATGTGGCTACCCGGCTCAGAAAAAGTTGGTGCAGAGTTGTGATATTCTTTTAACTCTGTTCTCACACGCTCTTTCTTTTAAACTTTTAGCTTTCTCTAATCACACTCATTTCTTTTCGTTTTGCACACTCAATCACTAAGGATTAACTTCGTGGGTAGAAATCACTAGTTAAGGTGATTCCATAGAAGTTGTGTTAATTCCTAGCACAATGATTCTTTGTTTTCCTATGATGCATATGATGCTCAGAATGGTTTAACTTAACAGTTAAAGGACAATTTAGATCATGAAAACATTTATAATACACTCCCAAAATATAAAGTCTGTTGTAAAATCGGGAAGTGGTTTGAACATTTAAAACAATGTTTTCCAATGATTGAAAGTTGTCCGTCTTTCAACCATATATGAGATTAAGATAAAGGTTTATACCTTAAAGTTTGATCTTTCATCTCATGAAGCTAAGCTTGAAGTCATAAACATATGAACTTGTAAACTTCTCTAAAAAATTCTGCAAAAGTCTTATGTCAAGTCAAATTAAATGTATTCACTTAAAATGAAAAGACAAAAAGCAGTAAAACTTTTTAAAGTACGAGTTCTGATCAGAAATAATCAGAAGTCATATCCGTACTCCTTGACTTGAAGAGCTCCCCCTAAATTCTTGTATTACAAAAAAAATTTGGCATTAAAAGGTACATGCAAAATTTTATGAGCTCCCCCTCGAAGTAATATTGACCACTTGTCAATGTCTTCTCATTCTCCCCCTTGGATTATTAACAGAATGTAGAAGTGCAGATATCAATCAGAGTTGTAATAACTCTAGTTTTAAAAAAAAGAGAAAAATATATATTTATGGCATGCATTTGAAAGGCCTCAAACGGCCGGATTGTGAAAGGTCGTCATTAATCAGCCATTTATGTTGCGTCCGTTGATATGCTTCGAAACCGACGGTAGGTTAATATAAAAGGGACGATGCATCAAAGGTAACGATATGTAAAAACCGATTGAGAAGGAGAGTAATAGAAGCCAATAAAGAAGACAAATGTTCGCTACGAACATGACTACTTCGACGTCAATTGGGAGACGCTAGCCATTGTGAAGATCGGTTTGGGCTATAACGAGTACAGTGAGTTATACGTGACTTTTTATAAATGGTTGCATGTTTTATTAAAAAGCTTAATGATATTTTTAAATATCGTTATGCATGAAATGTGAAATATTTCCCTGATATATGTTTTGAAATATGTGTGGCAACGGGGGTGTATTACGGTGTAGACCGTAAGCCGAGCATGTTGTGTGAGCTTGTCTAAGCCGTAAGTGCGAACATGCTGTGTGAGTTCGCCAGGTAAAGATGTGTGAATAAAATACCTCCCAATATGCCGTTAGCTTTGTGATTTAAATTATTTTACCGCATGCATGATAAATTATGATGCTTTGTGAAATTCATTATTGATATTATTCATGCATGAAAACCGTGTATTCACTGGGCATTAGGCTCACCCAAACTCTTTTAAAATTGTTGCAACTCAGACATTTATTAGACTGGAAAGAAAAGTGGAATGAAGAGAAGATCGAAGGACCGATATTTGAAGAAGATATGTGCAAATCAAGGCACTTATACATAGAGCAAAAGTATGTTGGTAAAAAATGTAAAGTTAGAGATTTTATTTCCGCTGCAATGTAAGTGATGATCTTGGGATACTATTTTCAATATATTGAGGTATTCGAAAATTTTGGGATGTTACAAGTGGTATCAAAGCAAAGTTTAAGCGAACTAGGTTACTGTAAACCTAGACTTAAACTAAGAATGGAAGATTTTTTTTTGTGCGACTAAAGATTGATTTATAGTGATGAAAGTAATGGTTTAAAGTAATTTGGGGTTTGTGAATCTAGTCTTGAACTAGAACAGTTGTTATATGGCTTAATGTCAACGGATATAATGACATTGATAGAGATTGACTATAATTGGTGAAAAGTGTATGGTAAGATGAGATACAAATAAAAAGGTAAAGATAAAAAGGGGTTTTAAGGGATGAAGTTTGGTGATAAACTCTAATTTTCTTGAGTAAGAATAAATGTGTTAAGCTTTAAGAATAAAGGAACTCATAGTATTGATGATATAATTAGATGATTCAACCCATATTTGAGTGACATGTGGAAATATTTCTTATATCAATTGGCGAGAAGAATAGTCAGATATGAGAATAGCAACGAGGTCATTAGTATCATCATTAATGGCAACAAATTTATGGTAACTGATGATTGGATGCACGGCTAGTTGAAAGATTTTACAATCAAGAGTTGGGTAGTCGAGATCATATGTAAACGTTATGAGAAGATCTAAGGGTTTTCTCAAAATTAGTTTCATAAAATAAAGACACCAGGTCGATGTGCGAGATGGTCTTAGGATGTAGGATACTATGGTTTAGTATTCTAGTTGGAAAATTGGGGTTCTATTATCCTACATGTATGTATGGTGTGGTGTGGTTAGAGAGATGGTATTAACTTCTTTGATTTGACGAAATCAACTACTGTTAGTAAGCATGTGTTGCTTTGAGCAAGTTATGAAAGCGAGAAGGTGATAAGAAAAAAAAAAGGTGTTATGATTGTAATTATGTATCACGTTTAAGTTCGGAAGAAATATTTTGTGGTAAAATAATAAGGTTTATCCAAGTGTATGACTTCTAAGCCATAAATAGGGGGCAATGGAATTGTTCCCATGGTTATAAAGGCATCATGCTAGGATAGTACAAACATACATGAGATGTTCTTCATTTAGGGAAAGATAAGTAAGATACGATACAAGTTAAGAGGATGAAATAAATAAAGTGGTGCACTTAGAACCATCAATGATATGAATGACACATAATATCCCAAATATCAATGATGATGTAAATGGTCAATATCAAGAACCTTGTTTGAGGATGTGTAGTTGATGATAAGTATATGAATTGGTTCAGGAGAACCAAATGGTGGCATGTGTGGTGTAAAAAAAGCAAAGTTAACTAATTAGTTAGTAGGACAAGTAGTGAAGCCGGCTAATGGTACATATTTGTCGTCAAAGGAGAGTTGTCACTAAACTCTAGAATGAATGCAATGCATGATATAAAGATTTTCCTTTTAGGAAGATGAGTTAAGTTAAACTTTATGGTCGCTTACAGGATGAATTCGAGTATGAATTTGGCAAAATATTAAAATAAGTCAAGGGTTTGTACTCGACCAGTGACTTGGTCAAGTCAAATGATGAACATTATGATGTTTAAGCATATCACACAAATGTGAAGTCATAAAGGTAAATGAAGTATGCCATGAAGACCAAGAAGTGATCCTAAAGTGTCTCTGTTAGGTTAGACAAAGGATTTTTTTTGTATACAATAATGCTCCAATGTTGGCACTACGATGTATATTGGTCAAAAGGGGAAATGTTATAGTATGTGTGTCATGGTAATTGAAAATGGATGACCTGAAATTAGTAGCAGTAGTAGTGAATCTAAAAACAAATTGAGGGATTATATACATAAAGGATTGTGTAGTCTATACTCGATAGCTAAAGTCATCTTGTGTGAAAAGATAAGTACATATATGCATAAGTGCATGAATATAAAAAGGTTTGATGTTGGATGCATACTTAAGTTGTGAAAGAATTTACAGCGAATAAGATGAATGTTGGCTTGCATGTTGCCATATTTTGTAGATAAGAAAGACAAAGTGGTACTTATGTGGGATAACCTTTAATGACAACTGGAATAACCACTTAGTGTTGAAAGCATTCACCTAAGTTAATGATTATCAAGGGGTATTCAGACAAAGCCACTCGAAGAGTACATTATATGATAAATGCTAGTCAGTTTGTCGAATTACCATTAAAAAAGAGACAGATAGACGGATCGGTAGTATACCTTCATTTGTTAGAAAATATTGATCAAGTTAGCAATAGATTGAAGATTGCCAGGATAAGCAAATGAGTTATTTACAAAAATGGAAAGGAAGCTTAAAGCTCCAAGCAATAAAAGAGTTGGTACAATGGAAATTATGACATCATCTAAAGAAGTGTCTAGGCCAATGAAAGTGTCGAGGTAACTCTTAAGGATGAAGAGGTGGACAAAATTTTGAGCAATATTGAAGAATCGAAAGCTATTGTTGATTGAAAAGTACGAAAACTGAGAAACAAAGAAATTGTTCTCATGAAAGTTCAATGCATGGAGACATCATAGTAGGCGAAAAACAACTTGGGAACCCGAGAAGGAGATGAGATTGAAGTACCCTCATTTATTTTTATAGGACAAATTTCGAGGACGAAATTTTGTTAAGGGGGGAAGTTTGTAATAACTCTAGTTTAAAAAAAAAGAGAAAAAATATATATTTATGGCATGCATTTGAAAGGCCTCAAACGGCCGGATTGTGAAAGGTCGTCATTAATCAGCCATTTATGTTGCGTCCGTTGATATGCTTCGAAACCGACGGTAGGTTAATATAAAAGGGACGATGCATCAAAGGTAACGATATGTAAAAACCGATTGAGAAGGAGAGTAATAGAAGCCAAGAAAGAAGACAAATGTTCGCTACGAACATGACTACTTCGACGTCAATTGGGAGACGCTAGCCATTGTGAAGATCGGTTTGGGCTATAACGAGTACAGTGAGTTATACGTGACTTTTTATAAATGGTTGCATGTTTTATTAAAAAGCTTAATGATATTTTTAAATATCGTTATGCATGAAATGTGAAATATTTCCCTGATATATGTTTTGAAATATGTGTGGCAACGGGGGTGTATTACGGTGTAGACCGTAAGCCGAGCATGTTGTGTGAGCTTGTCTAAGCCGTAAGTGCGAACATGCTGTGTGAGTTCGCCAGGTAAAGCTGTGTGAATAAAATACCTCCCAATATGCCGTTAGCTTTGTGATTTAAATTATTTTACCGCATGCATGATAAATTATGATGCTTTGTGAAATTCATTATTGATATTATTCATGCATGAAAACCGTGTATTCACTGGGCCTTAGGCTCACCCAAGCTCTTTTAAAATTGTTGCAACTCAGACATTTATTAGACTGGAAAGAAAAGTGGAATGAAGAGAAGATCGAAGGACCGATATTTGAAGAAGATATGTGCAAATCAAGGCACTTATACATAGAGCAAAAGTATGTTGGTAAAAAATGTAAAGTTAGAGATTTTATTTCCGCTGCAATGTAAGTGATGATCTTGGGATACTATTTTCAATATATTGAGGTATTCGAAAATTTTGGGATGTTACAAGAGTTAAGAACGAAGAAATGATGAAAAATTATACAATTTAGACAACTTTTATAGGTAACTACTGATTAGATTTTAAGATTTAGCATACCAAGCTTAGAGATAAGAAAGTTGAACCTCTTTTCGTCTAAGGGTTTGGTGAACAAATCGGCAAGTTGATAATTAGGTTTTACAAAGAAAAAAGTTCAATTGTTCCTTTTTCAACATGATCTTTAATAAGATGATACCTGACGTCTATGTGCTTAGTTTTGGTGTGTTGAACAGGATTCGCTGATATTGCGATGGCGCTCTTGGAGTCACAGTATATCGGGATTTTGTTGAAGTGGAAACCGTAGTCGCGCAATTGAGTTCTCATCCATAAGACCTGAGAACAACAGCTAGCTGCAGCTACATATTCTGCTTCGGTCGTGGACGTTGAAACACAAAGTTGCTTCTTCGATGCCCAACTTACTAGTTTGTCACCGAGGAACTGTACATGTCTCGACGTGCTCTTCCTGTCTAACATACAACCTGCATGATCTGCATCTGTGTAGGTTGTTAGTTCAAAACTAGTATCTTTAAGATACCACAGACCAAGATCTGCAGTGCCCTTTAGATACCTAAATATGCGCTTCACAACAGACATATGGATTTCTTTAGGATTAGCCTGATATTGTGCACATAAGCATGTTGAAAACATTATATCTGGCTACTAGAAGTAATATATATTAAAGAACCTATCATCCCTCGATAAGTCCTAACATCAACAGCCTTTCCCGAAGGATCGGTGCTAATCTTAGTACCTGGTGCCATTGGGGTACCTATCGGTTTTGAATTTTCCATTTGGAACTTCTGAAAAATATCCCTAATGTATTTTGATTGATTGATAAAAATACCCGATGAAAATTGTTTTACTTGTAAACCGAGAAAGAAATTCATCTCTCCCATCAAATTCATCTGAAATCTAGACACCATAAGGTTTGCAAAATTCTTACAGTACTTCGGATTTGTAGAGCCAAAGATAATATCATCTACATAGATTTGAATTAAAATTATATCACCTTTTTTCCTTTTTGATAAACAAAGTGGTATCCATCGTACCTTTTGAAAACCCAGACTTGACTAGAAAAGTGGAAAGGACATCATACCAGGCTCGATATGCTTGTTTCAGACTGTAGAGTGTTTTGTCGAGAATGTAAACATGATTCGGCTTCTCTTGATTGACAAAACCCTCTGGCTGAGAGACGTAGACTTCCTCCTTCAGAATTCCATTTAGGAATGTTGTCTTCACGTCCATTTGAAAGACCGTGAAGTTCTTGTGGGCTGCGTAGGCTAGAAACATTCTGATTGCCTCTAATCGCGCCACAGGAGCATATGTTTCGTCATAGTCTATTCCTTCCTCTTGTCTGTATCCTTTGGCTACTAGTCTTGCCTTGTTTCGGATAACGATACCATCTTCGTCTTTCTTTATCTTGAAAATCCACTTCGTACCTATAATGGTTTTACCTTTAGGCTTTGGTACGAGTCTCCAGACTTGAAGTGCATCGAACTGATTTAGCTCTTCTTGCATTGAGACCACCCATTCTGGATCAGCAAGTGCCTCTAATACTCTCGTTGGCTAGAACTTGCTCAGAAAGGAGTCATGCATGCACATGTTCATTGATGCTGACCTAGTTTGCACCGGTTTTGATGGATCGCCAATGATCTGGCTTAGCGGGTGCTCTTTGGTCCATTTATGTTCATGAGACAGTGGATTAGATGATTGTATGTCAGTGGTATCATCTACAAATCCACTTGAATCCTTCTTCTGTTTGTTCAGGAGGATTGATGATTTCAGTTGAAGTGGCAGGTTCAGAAGGCTCAGCAGGTACAGTTTGATCTGGCTGTAGATTGATCTGTACAGAATCTCCTACTGTTTCAGCTACTTCTGTCTCTTTATCAATTGTCACTTCTTCAACTGTTGGAGTCGGCATTTGAATTGTAATTTCTTGTTGAATCGGGGCGTTTGATTCAATAGAGTCATCTGAACTGGTTGGATGAGTAGTCGTTAAGTCTTCCATCCTGTCAACCACAACAGATTTCTTTACATTAGATCCAAGAAATTCATCATAAAACAATTCAAATAATAAATCTAAATCAGATAAATGGTTAGTTGAAGTTGAAGCTTCGTCTGATTTATTCTGTTGAGACGCAGGTTCTGGACTGAGTTGCCCAGAAGCTAGTACTCCGGTTATAACGGGTTCTGAACGTTGTTGTTCGGAAGCCATTTCTTCATCAAAGGTGACGTTGATGCTTTCAATCACCGTTCTTGACTTCTTCAGATAAACTCGGAATGCAGTTGATGTCGAGGAATATCCAATGAAGATCCCTCCATCCGCCTTAGCGCTGAACTTCTTAAGATTCTCCCTATCGTTTAGCACGAAACACTTACACCCAAATATATGGAAATATTTGATTGTCGGTGTTCGGTTGTTGATTAACGCATAAGGAGTCTTCTTGAACCTTCGATGTACCATGGATCGATTCTGTGTGTAGCATGCGGTCGAAACAGCTTCTGCCCACAAAAATAGAGGTAAGTCTGATTGACTTAGCATAGTACGAGTAGCCTCGACTAGTGTACGATTTCTTCTTTCAACCACTCCATTTTGTTGAGGCGTACGAGCAACAGAGTATTGATGTGAAATCCCGACAGATTCGAGATATTCTTCAACTTTGTTGTTCTTGAACTCTGTGTCGTTATCTGTTCGTAGAAACTTGACCGGTTTCTGCAGATTCACCTGGGTCGTCTTTAGGAATGTGATGAGAATATCTGGTGTCTCATCCTTTGAACGTAGAAACTTGACCCATGTGTATCGCGAGTAATCGTCCACGATCACGAGTATGTACTTCTTTCCGCCTAGACTCTGAGTTCGCTTCGGACCACATAAGTCCATATGCAATAACTCTAACGGAGCGCTTGTACTTGGTTCAGGCTTTGGTTTATGAGGTTCCCTCTTCATCTTGCCCATTTCACAAGCTGCACAAAGATGTTCTCTTTCATACTTGAGCTCTGGAAGTCCTTTAACGAGCTTTCCACTTACCAGATTGTTGATGTACCTGAAGTTGAGGTGAGAGAGCCTTCGATGCCATACTCAACTTTGTTGCATCGATGCTTTCGTCAGTTGACAAACTTGCTTGTCAATCTGGACATTTGATAAATTAATTGTGTAGAGGTCGGATTCTCGAGTACCGACCAACAGTTATTCGCCTTCTTCATTGCGAACTGAACATCTCTTGGCTTTGAAGTTGACCTCTAAGTCTTTGTCACAGAACTGGCCTATGCTGAACAAGTTGTGTCGTAAGCCTTCTACATAGCTCACCTTCTCGATCGTGACATTGTCATGTTGTACATCACCATATCCCATGATTGATGAAAATTGGTCGTTGCCGAATCTGACTGTTCCGCAATATTTGTCTTTAAAATTGGACAGTATCTCTTTCTGCCCTGTCATGTGCTTGGAACATCCGCTGTCCAAGAACCATGTATGACTAGTCTGCATAAGAGAAATTACAAATTTAGATATTCATATGACAACATTTGAGTAAACACTTTGATCATCGAAGTGCGGGTCTTGAACTGATTTGTTCAAAAGCCTATTTTGACTTTGATGTTCGGGTTTTGAACTGCATTATCCAAAAACCTATTTTGACTTTGAAGAACGAGTCCTGATCTGTACATAATCAGAAGTCGAATTCTCTTTAAGCTTTGTGCGCCTGCAACACAGATTTAGCTTTAGGTACCCACTGGAATTTGGGTCCTGTTGTGTTAGCACAAGATTTTGGTACCCATTTCAAATTGGGTCCTCTTTTCTTTTGAAATGTATGAGAAGGATTAGTATGAGATGAATGCACATGGTAATTTTCAAACCAATCTCCAGAATCTTGACAAGAGATAGAAACATGTTTATCATAAAAAGAAGACTTTCTAGCAGATAAAGATAACTGAAATAATTGCTTCATTGTATATTGTTTACGGGAAACAACAAGTTTTGAGTTCAAAAGAGCAACATCAACAATTAAGACATCTTTACTAAGCGAAGTCTTGCTACAATTAACACTACTAAACGATAAAACGGTCTTGTCAAGCTTCCATTTTGGTTGCCATTGAGAATTAACTTCTGGCCTTTGCTTGCTCAGATCTGAAACATGTGAAACTGGTGAGTTAGACTTCTGAGCAACAAGTGATTGCTTCTTCTTAGAATGACCAGTAGTGTTCGATTTCTGTGAATGCTGAGATATATTCTTACCTTTAGCATTTTTAGCGTTCACAGAGACTGAGTTATCAATTTTCGTTGATTTTGCACTGTTCACAGGCTTACTGGTTTTTCTTGAAGATTTCTTAACAAATGATGAATGGTTAGGAAGTTTTGTATTAAAGTCAAATTGTCCACGTTCAGCCAACAAAATTACCACTGCTACCCTTTAATTAAAAAACTCACGCTTTCGCCTCTCTTCCCCGACTTCCCTTCTCGCCTCTCTTCCCTTCTTTCCTAATCCATCTGGTACATAACTTCTCTTCAATCTTCATTGACTCCATGCCTGACTTCTTCGATAGAAACATTTGCTCTTCTTCTCCGAGGAGACATCGGCTTTTATCTCCAACAACACATCGGTTCTTCTTCTTCGGCGACGGCATAGGTTCTTCTTCTTCAACGGTGGCATCGCCTTAGATTTCGTTTTTTCTGTGAAGTTCCCTATCTCGTTTGAAGTTCGATTTCGTTTTAGAAGTTCATAATTCGTTTGATTTCGATTAATTTCTGAAGTTTCAGGTTTCAATTAATTTCTGAAGTTTGATTTCGTTTTCGTTTTCTTCTGTGTAGCTCCATATCTCGTTTGAAGTTGACCTCATCTGAAGTCGTTTTTTGAAGTTTCTGATTTTGGATTTTGATTTTCCTAAGTTCGATTTAGTTTTGGAAGTTCCAGAGTTCGTTTGATTTCAATTACGTTTTTGAAGTTCCAGATTTCATTTGATTTCTTTTTCGTTTGTGAAGTTCCAGATTTCATTTGAAGTTCGATCTCATCTGAAGTTCGATCTCGTTTTTGTTTTTGAAATCTCTAAAGCTCGTTTTTGTAGTTTCTAAAGCTCGATTTCAGTTCCTGACTGATTTCGATTTTGTGTTTGAAGTTCCAAATTTCATTGGACATGGTTCAAGTTTAGACTTTTCCGGATTTCACAGGTTTATCTGAATTGAGGGGTAAAACGGTCATTTCTATTGTTCAGACGGTTGATTCAGTAAAAAAAAGGTAAACAACAATAGATTGTTATCTGGACAAACAAATTTATCCGGACAAACAAATTTATTTATACAGGACTTAATAGAAAATTTGGTAAACAACCCCTAATATCTTCAAAATAATAGATTTTAAATTATCCAATTACTACTAAATGAGATGAATTAAATACAATATTAACATAATAAATATATAACAAATAAAAAATCCAATAAACAACTAATAGAAAACAAATTAAATTCTTATTTAATTAATTAAAAAAAGAAAGAAGAACCCATATGCTCAAGATACGGATCATATCACAAATTTTTTTCTTTATTACAAGAGAAAGGAAATTATATAACTATTTAATTTAGATAATTACATCTAAATCACAATGATATCTCAAACATTCATATGATTATTTTTTAATGTATTTTTTTTCACATCGATATCCACTCCTATATAATTAACTATTTCAATAAATTAAATAATTATTAATAAGATTTTGTTATAATTTTTTTTCAATTCAGTTTATATCAACAATGAAAATACAATGAAAGTATTCTATAGATCAAATCATAAACTATATTTTTTTTCTAACATGATTTTATAATATTCACTTACGAAAAATTTGATAGAAAACTTTCTAGAATTTTTGACATACGTGACAATGAGCGAGGGATAATGCAGTAGCGACGCAATTTGACGAGTTCAACAGTGGCTGACAATGGGCAAAACAACCGTTTGACCGCGGTGGAAAACGGTTTTGAGCTTTACGTGTTGATAACGCGTCAAAGGAAAAAAGAAATAGAACAACGGTATATAAGAAAAACGAATATGTCATTCTCATTAATCAAAAACCCTTTAAATAGGGATGTGTTACAAGTAGATAGCTATGAGATATTTCACTTCTAATCTATCTCTGATATATTTATCTCTATCTCTATCGTCAAATTATTTAGACGATAACACATTTATTCTACGACAATTATTAATTTATATAACTAATTTATAATTCCTTTTTTTTAAACGAATTTATAATTCCTGGGGACTTAATAGCGGTTGCCCGGGTTCGAGCCCTATGGGTTGTGGTGTGGTTTCGTCCCTATGGGTTGTGGTGTGGTGGTGAGAGCCTGGGGACTTCATAGCGGTTGCCCGGGTTCGAGCCCCACTCGCAACATTTGTGGCCACTGAGGATAAACTCAGGGCTGCACGCTTAGCAGCTGGGCCAAAGGCTCTACTTTCCGGGGATTAGTCTGGGCCAAAGGCCCAAGATACCCTTTCCAAAAAAAAAACTATTTTCGGCCCCGATCTTTAAAAATTGCATTTTTGGTCATTGTCATTTGCAACTTCTTTCTTGATATTGTTAGTTTCAACAACGAAAAACGAAAGGAATTGCAAACTACGATGATAAAAAAAACAATTTTAAAGTCAGGGACGAAAACAGTTATAAACAACAAACCACAAAAACAAAAATCATAGTTTACTCAATATATAATTATCGACTATGGCATCTTTATAGAGCATCTTTACTCAATAGTCAATATCGATCCACTATGGCATCTTTATTCTTTATAGAGCACATTCAAAGTGTGGTAACACAACAAAAATAAAAAAAATTAAAATTAAAAAATAGAAAATATAAAATAATTGCAGCCGACACACCTCTTTATATCCCCATCCATCAGGTTTCCTATTTGTTTCACAAACCCATCATTTTGAGCCTTCGATTTACCAAAAATCCTTGTAATTTCATTTTGCAAGCTCTTGCATTACATCGCCGCCTGCAACAAGTTCCGGCAAATCTGTTCTTTTTTCCGATCTGCATATCCACCTACTTTTTGATCGTGTTTGGATCGGCCTAGCAACACACAAATTTATGCCATGGAAGATGTGGGAGATTTCTTTGTTTCTGTAGATTTGTTTTCTTTTCACAAGCCTAGAAAAAAGATAAAGATCACATGCCGATTATGCTCTTCTGATTGATGGAATTGGTGGTCTCGGAATTATATTTATACTCAAAGGCTTTGAATCATAAGGTAAACTTTAAGTTCTTTATTGTATTTTTCAGTTTACTTCATGGTTATAACTAGTGTTCATGTTGCACAACATCATATTAGTACTTTATTTAACATAAATGAGAATTATAAGGTTTTAAATTGTTGAAAAACATAAATCAAATAAGTTTTTATTAGTGTTGTGCAACTCATCAAGCATTATGTACAAGTGCTTGATGCATGGATGTGTGGTTTAATTTGGACCACATATTTTATATTGGAAGACTTGTTTGTCATCCTCCATATGCTTGGTTGTCATTCTCCATTTCTTCCCTATATATATACATGCATCCATTCCATCCCAAAATACACCAACAGGAAATTAGAAGTCTTCTTTCTATTTTTCTTCTTCTTCTTCTTCCTTGTTCCTCTTTGTTGATATATGTATATATATATATATATATATATAGGGGATTGATCAATTGGAAACCAGTATTACATTGGAAACTTTGGAAACCGAAATCAACCAATCAGTGATTTTTTTTTATTTTTATTTAATTGAAAATGTTATTTTTGTCTTTTACATTATTTCATAATATATATGGTAATTGTTATTATTATTATTATATTAGTAATAATTATTTAATTTTAATTTAGCTTATATATGGTAATAATAATCATTGATTAATTTAAAAATGAGATATTTAATTTAGGTAAATTATTTAATTTTAATTTAGCTTATATATGGTAATAATGAAACAATAATGCTAACACGATGAACCTGATAAATCTATTTTCATTATGAAACAATAATGCTAACACGATGAAACTGATGAATCTATTTTCATATACGGATATGCAACTGAACATGTAATGAAACAAAAATGGGAAGTTAACAAAAATGGCACAAATTCATCATGTTTCATTATGAAACAATAATGCTAACACGATGAACCTGATGAATCTATTTTCATTATGAAACAATAATGTTAACACGATGAACCTATGAAATCTATCATCCAATGAAATCTGTAATCCACAAATTCATTCTGTTTCATCACAATATTAGATTGCGTGGGAAATTTTATAATAAAATGAAATTAAAAAAAATATTTTCTTACATTTTAAAAGAAAAATAATTTTTTTGATGAAAAGACAAATGCTCCTCGTTTTCATAGTAAAAAAAATAACAAAATTTATATTGCGTGAGAAATTTTATTTTTGGTTTCAAGTAATCTAAATAAAATAAACCTTTCTTGCCATATTTGAGACACAAAATCAAAAGACATATTTACCCTTTTCATCTATTATTTTTATTTATTATTAATAAATTAATTAATTTACTACCATATATAATTCAAATGAATCTTAACCATTGATTTTAAAGATCAATGGCTGAAATTTGGTTTCCAAAGTTTTCAATGAAACTTGGTTTCCAATTGATACCACCCCTATATATATCTGTCTAATTAAAGTTATTTAGAATTAAATTCATAATTATTCTTCATTGTCTTATTGTAACTTTTATAAAATCAAACCTAATTATATCTGTCTAATTAAAGTTATTTAGAACTAAATATCATTTGTAAGAAAATAAAGTTTTTATATGAGTTATTGGACATTAGCGTTGGTTTAGCCCAGCGTTGGTTTAGCCTTGGTCGTTGGAGTAGCATAAGTGGCGTAGTGTTGTGGTGTAAGACGTTCAGCCGTACCAGACTAGTGGAAGGTGGTCCCGTTGTGGTGGTCCAGTTAATAGTCCAATAATCATACTAAAACCTACTTTTCTCACTAAATCAAATTTATTTCTACATACACTTTTTATTACAGATACGATGTTGAGTTTATTTTCTAAAAGAAATAATACGGACAATGAGGATAATGATGAACGTAGTCTTCATATGAATTCTGCTGAAGTTCATATATCTGATATAGAACAGAGTTTAACAAATTGGACAATTCCAAAACAACCTTTCAAAACGATATACAAAATAGGAACTTTAGATTTTCTCCAAGGTTATTCAATTAAAGCAACTGAACAAACTGTTTCTATTAATAAAGATTATGATAATATTTGCCTTCTATCAAAAAGATCCATAATTGAACATAAGCAAAAATATAAATTCTTACACATGGGATTAGTTCAAATAACAATTAAACCTTTATTTAGATTAGGAATAGATACTCCAGTACTAATAATACTTAGAGATGCTAGGCATACGAATTTTCAAAATTCAGCTTTAGCCATGGCCGAAACTAATATCTCAAACGGTCCAATCTACTTCAATTGTTATCCAAATTTTACAGTAGGATTATCTGATCCAAATATCTTAGACACTTTAATTTTAACAATTAAAACCAAAAATTTAGAATTTAAAGAAGATACTAAAGCTATAGCAGTAATCTATAGAATTAGTTATAAGACTATGTCCTCTACTATAGAACCTAAGTCTAGAATAACCAGCCCTGAAAATGAAACTATTATATTTGAATCAAATCCTCAACATACAAAGGTACAAACACCCAAAAAACTCAAATGGGATGAAATTACTCAATCTTGTAATTGGAACCTTCAAGATATCAATATACCCAAACCATAGGAGAATCAAATAGGCTATCTAACATCATAGAAAACGAAGATGGTTCTGTCGATATTAATTTTAATTCAATTCCTTTTCCTCCTAGATTTTCAACAGGATCAACAAGTAATAATAGTTTTAAAGAATATCCTTTTATTCAAAAATCTAAGTCATTAAAATATGTAGATTTTAATCAAGATATTCCAAAACCAATTTATCAAGAAGATAAGTCTAGCGAATCAGATAAAATAAATAGTCCAACACATTCAGATATGAATATGGTAACCGAAGCAGAGTTAAGAAGAATTAGAAATCAAAATGAGCAATAAAACTCAAATTTTGTGTAATCAAAATAAATTAGAAAAATCATTAATAGATTCTTGTTGGGATATTATTAAAATATCTCATAAAGAAATCATAGAACTCCAAAAGGAAAAAGACAAATTAATGACTCATTTAGAATGGGAAACATATAATAAGATAACAATTAATCAAGTATTATATTTAGGAAGAATAATTTTACGAATCAAACATTTAAAAGAAAGAAATAGTTTAATGTTCAAGTGGATTCAAGAATCTAGACAAAAATTAATAATTTGTTAAGTATGAGTAATAAAATACAAATTAATTGTTCGTTAGATAATAAAATGAGAACTTAAGATTTAAAATCACATTGGAAAGCTTTAAAAAGACAAACAAAACAATTAGAAACGTTGAATAAATTAATAGAAGAATTAGAAAGAAATAACATAAGTAGTGAAGATTTAGACTATAAATCAATAAAATCTGAAATTAAAGATACTCAAGCAAAATTTTGGATCAAAATAATAACAAAAGAAGTAAACAAATTTACTCATTAAAAAATGAATATAGAAGCACTTAAAAGGGATTTTTTTACAGATTATAATAAAGATATTAGAGAAATTTATTATAATTCTGTAAATAATAGTAAAATAGAATTAGATCATCAACTCCAATGGAGACTATATATTTATAACAAAAATGTTCATATAACATTCTTTAACTGGTATGAATTAGTTTTTTGTAAACAAATGAATATTAAATGTCCTTTTTCAATGTTAAATATTCACGAGACTCCAAAAATTACTCAAGAATATATAATAATAAAAAAATAATGATAAGGTTACAACAATTCATCCTCCTAAACAAGACATTAAAATAGAAAATTCATATATAGCCTCTCCATTAATAGAAAATATTACAATACAATACCATATAAGGATAAATTAAGGATCAAAAATACAATAATCAAATACCATATAAGGATCTAACCTTTGGCGAAATTATTAATGAAATTAATAAAGAAGGATTAGCTATTTGTTTTGACTTAAAATTCAAAGCTAAACTTAAAAAAGATAGGATCAATAGCAAAAACGAATTAGGAGAATTTTGTCAACAATATGGCTATCAACTTATCTCAACTCCTTCTTCATCTAGAAAAAAAAAAGATTCTCAAAGAAAAAATTTACAAATAAAGAGTCTAGTCCAAAATATTATAACAAAACAGAAAAATATCAAAAGAAACCAAAATATCATAAAAAATATTCAAAAAGATCTAATACAAAATCAAAAGAATTTAGAGATATAATCATATGTTATAAATGCGGTAAAACAGGTCATATGGCAAAAGATTGTTATGTAAAAAGAAAGATTAATCAATTAAATATTTCTGATCAATTAAAAGATCAAATGTGTAAAATTATGCTTAATCAAGATAGCTCTAGTGAATCATCTAGCTTGTCAGATTACGAAGAAAAAGATTTAAATAATTTAGAAAATTACTCAACCTCTGACTCAGAGACAAATTCAAACTGCGAATGTATAGGAAAATGTACTTCTCTCAAATAAATGTAATTCCAGATAAAGATAGAGAAATTTCAGAAATTTTTGATCAAATCCCTGATCAAATAATTAAAGAACAAGCTTTAAATAAATTTTTAAACTATAATAAAATAGAACCTTCAACCCCTAGAACTAATGAAATATTCAATCTTCAAGATGTCTATGAAAGATTTTCTAAATCCAAAACACCCATTTCTATTCAAGATCTTCAAGAAGAATTAAAAAACGTTAAAACAGAAATAAGAATAATTAAAGATAGATTAATAAAAATTGAAAAGGGAAAAGATACTATTAAAGACGATCAAGAAATAAAATTAGATAATCAAGAAGGAAACATAAAAGAAATAAAAATACCAAAAAGAATATCATACCAAAAATGGAATACCTATATACAATTATGTATTCAAAATGATTTCAAAATAACTGTATTAGCACTCCTTGATACTGGTGCTGATATGAATTGTATTCAAAAAGGATTCATACCTATGAAATATTATGAAAAAACTGCTAATAGGTTATCTACCGCTAGTGGTTCCTCTCTCAACATTGAATATAAGATTTCAAATGTTCACATATGTAACGATGGATAATGTTTTAGAACATCATTAATACTTGCAAAGAATTTAACTTCAGTTTTAATCTTAGAAAATCCATTTATTTCTCTACTATACCCTTTTTCAACAACAGAAGATGGAATTATTTCAAATGCTCTAGATAAAGAAATATTTTTTAAATTCGAAAGTCCTATTGTTTCTACAAAACTAAATCAATTGAACAATAAAATAAATCAAATAAAATATTTAAAAGAAGAAATAAATAGTTTAAGAATTTCTGAACAAATTCAAAATCAAATGAATCAAAATAAAATAAAACAAATAAAAGATAAATTTGAAAAGAATGTATGTTCAAATATTCCAAATGCCTTTTGGAAAAGAAAACAACATATAGTTAGATTACCTTATATAAAAGATTTTAATGAGATAAACATACCCTCAAAATCCAGAGCTATTCATATGTCAAATGAGTTACAAGATCATTGTAAAAAAGAAATATAAGAACTTTTAGATAAAAGACTCATAAGACCATCAAAATCACCTTGGTCATGTTCAGCCTTTTATGTTATGAATGCTGCTGAAATTGAACGAGGTTCTCCAAGATTAGTTATAAATTATAAACCTTTAAATAAAGCTTTAGAAAGGATAAGATATCCAATTCCAAATAAAAGATATTTACTCAAAAAATTATATGATTCAAATATTTTTTCAAAATTTGATATGAAATCAGGCTTTTGGCAAATACAGATTCATGAAAAAGATAAATACAAAACAGGTTTTAATGTTCCCTTTGGTCATTACGAATGGAATGTTATGCCTTTCGGACTAAAAAATTCTCCTTCTGAATTTCAAAATATTATGAATGATATTATCATCCCCATAAACAATTTTGCTATTGTTTATATAGATGATGTTTTAATCTTTTCAAAATCAATAGAACAACATTTTAAACATTTAAATATATTTTATGATTTAATATTTAAAAATGGATTAGTTGTTTCTGCATCAAAAATGCATCTTTTTCAAACAAATATTAGATTTTTAGGACATGATATTACTCAAGGTACCATAAGACCGATTCAACGAAGTTTAGAATTTTCAAATAAATTTCCAGATGAAATCAAAGATAAAACCCAACTTCAACGGTTTTTAGGATGTTTAAATTATGTTCATGATTTCTTTAAAGATTTAGGAATAATTTGTAAACCCCTTTACCAATGACTCAAAAAGAATCCAAAACCATGAACTCAAGATCATACCAAAGTAGTTCAATTAATTAAACAAAAGGTAAAATATTTACCCTCTCTTCATATACCTCAACCTAATGCTAAACTTATAGTAGAAACAGATGCTAGTGATATAGGATTTGGAGGAAGACTCAAACAAAAAATTTCTAATGACTCTAATGAAGAATTAGTTAGGTTCTTTTCTAGATCTTGGAATGATACTCAAAAAACTACTCCACAGTTAAAAAAGAAATTTTAGCAATTGTTTTATGTATTAAAAAATTTGAAGATGATTTATACATGAAACCGTTTTTATTACGAATAGATTGTCAATCTGCTAAACCAATTTTAGAAAATGATGTCAAAAATATTATTTCTAAACAAATTTTTGCAAGATGGCAAGCATTACTAAGCAACTTTGATTTTCAAATTGAGTTTATAAAAGGTTCAAATAATTCTCTCCCCGATTTCTTATCTCGAGAATTTTTACAGGGGAAATGAATGATTCAAAACCCATGTCTCCTTTCACTCCTTTCAAGAAAAAAGACTCAAAACATATTGACTCATCAGCATCATCTTCTTCTCTTACTCCGTTTACTCAAAATCGATTTGCACCCCTTACTCAAACAACAACTACTCAACAAACCTATTCTGCTTTGGTTCAAAAACCTGTCGCTACTATATCCAACACTACTCCAAATAAATCTATGTTAGTCTCTCCTATTCCAAAGGTACATACTCCATCAACTAGTCAAAATATTAAACATCTGTATTTTCAAAATCCATTTCATCAAGTAGTCAAGATCTTAGAAGATTATGAGATGAATCTTTACAAAAGATCTTTCAATACTCTTATCGATTTTCTTTTCTCAAAAGACTCATTATGCAAAGGTGATACTCTTAAAACTCGAGAGTATTATCAAGCCATTTTAGCTGAAACTGGTTCTGTCAAAGTTACTCATACTGTTAACCATATGAATCTTTCTCAAATAGATTTTAGCAAAGCTCGGATATTCAAAATCCTTTCTATTCAAGATTGGAATGATCGCCCTTTTACTAATAAGGTTCTCTCAAATTACTCAAAGCTACCGTCTTATAATTATTATGATTATCAAGACGCTTGGTTCAAATTTCTATATCTTAGAAGTTACTCACATTCATGGTTTATATTCTTTGATAAGAATTTTAACTATGAATATCCTAGTTGGTTTGCTGATTGGTTCAATTATATGGGATGTGTTCCAGAAATCCTTCCTATTACTGTTATGGGAGGTTTTAGGAAATTTAAAAAAATGTTTGTCCAAAACATCTCAGATCGTGAATACTTACTCCAATTCATAGCCATATTCAAACTACCATGGATAATTTCTTGGAATTTTGACGTAAGAACCCCACCTCATTCATACCCATTACTCATTCGCACTTGCAAAGTTAAATGGTGGGATAAGCTCCCAAAAGATCAAATAGATAAGATGTCAATTCAAGGAGTTTCCAATTATTATTCTGAAAATTTTGGTGCTCCGGCCACTATCGAAAGGCTCATCTATCAAAGCGATGATGAAGAAGTTGCTCAGATTATGGCAGCAAAATCTGAAGCAGAAGTCAAGTATCTACTCCAAAAATTCAAAGAGAACTCACCTACAAACTCTACTCAAGAAGAGACTCATGATCTTTTTCAAGATTCTCAAGATCCCTATGCATATATAAATCTCTAGAGAATTGTGTGTGTTTGGCGTTTTGTCTTAGAAGACAAATTCTTTGTTACTCATATGGGTATACTCATACGTATGAATTACGTTCTTCAGTAGTTCATTGGGAAATTATACTCAAAATCATTACTCAAAAGACATTTCAGGTACTCATCATTTGAAAGACTCAATAATTCAACAAGATGACAAATGAGATTAATAATTTCAAAAGTAGCCGTCCACTACGAAGAATCAAAAGGAAAAACAGTTGTCAATAGATGTTGGTCCACTTCATCAATTATTCAAAAGATGTCAAAAGGTGTCGTCTACGTCTCATCCCACTACTCAAAATAAATGAAGAATTATATGGTTCAAGTCCGCAGCCGGTTGCTAGTAGAAAGAAATCAATTATTGATGCCTTTTCCCTACAACTGTCGGTTACTCATTACTCAACATCAATTCAAGACTCCTATAAATAGAGACTTCAAGACTCAAGTTTAGGCAGAGTGTAATTTCCATCACTATATGTTATGCCTAAGAAAACTTCTATCTTCCTCTCTACTCAAAATTGTTCTAAGTCCTTAGATTTTAATTTAGTTATTTCTCCTTCAGTTTGTAGTTCTTGTATCGATTCAAAAGATCATCTAATCAAAGAAGGTACTCTTTAATCATGCTTTATGTTTTTATCTTTAGTGATGGTTGCTTACTCTTGCAAAATTTTGATGATCGTCATAAGATTCATATATTTATTCCAAGCACTCGTCCTTTACATTTAATTGAACATATTAAAACTTTTCTTCTTGGATATCAACCTATATATTTTTCAATTACATATAAATATGCAAATCATACTTATTCTTCTTATTTATCTGTTTTATTTAATATATTGTCCAAATTTGTTACGATGTGAGAAAAGTAGGTTTTAGTATGATTATTGGACTATTAACTGGACCACCACAACGGGACCACCTTTCCACTGGTCTGGTACGGCTGGACGTCTTACACCACAACACTGATATGAATATTAAATTCATAATTATTCTTCATTGTCTTATTGTAACTTTTATAAAATCAAACCTAATTATATCTGTCTAATTAAAGTTATTTAGAATTAAATATGATTTGTAAGAAAATAAAGTTTTTATATGAGTTATTGGACATTAGCGTTGGTTTAGCCCAGCGTTGGTTTAGCCTTCGTAACAAATTTGGACAATATATTAAATAAAACAGATAAATAAGAAGAATAAGTATGATTTGCATATTTATATGTAATTGAAAAATATATAGGTTGATATCCAAGAAGAAAAGTTTTAATATGTTCAATTAAATGTAAAGGACGAGTGCTTGGAAAAAATATATGAATCTTATGATGATCATCAAAATTTTGCAAGAGTAAGCAACCATCACTAAAGATAAAAACATAAAGCATGATTAAAGAGTACCTTCTTTGATTAGATGATCTTTTGAATCGATACAAGAACTACAAACTGAAGGAGAAATAACTAAATTAAAATCTAAGGACTTAGAACAATTTTGAGTAGAGAGGAAGATAGAAGGTTTCTTAGGCATAACATATTGTGATGGAAATTGCACTCTACCTAAACTTGAGTCTTGAAGTCTCTATTTATAGGAGTCTTGAATTGATGTTGAGTAATGAGTAACCGGCAGTTGTAGGGAAAAGGCATCAATAATTGATTTCTTTTTACTGGCAACCGGTTGCGGACTTGAACCATATAATTCTTCATTTATTTTGAGTAGTGGGATGAGACGTAGACGGCACCTTTTGACATCTTTTGAATAATTGATGAAGTGGGGCAGCACCTTTTGATTTCTTTTGAAAAGGAGGACAACTGTTATTGATTTCTTTTGTCTTCATATCTAATTATTGCATCTTTCGAATAATGAGTACCTGAAAAGCTTTTTGAGTAATAATTTTGAGTATAATTTCTAAATGAATTATGAAGAATGTAACCCATACGTATGAGTATACCCATATGAGTAACAAAGAATTTGTCTTCAAAGACAAACCACCAAACACACACAATTCTCTAAAGATTTATATCTGCGTAGGGATCTTGAGAATCTTGAAAGAGATCATGAGTCACTTCTTGAGTAGAGTTTGTAGGTGAGTTTTCTTTGAATTTTTGGAGTAGATACTTGACTTCTGCTTCAGATTTTGCTGCCATAATCTGAGCAACTTCTTCATCATCACTTTGATAAATAGGCCTTTCGATAGTAGCCGGAGCACCAAAATTTTCAGAAAAATAATTAGAAACTCTTTGAATCGACATCTTTTCTATTTGATCTTTTGGAAGCTTATCCCACCATTTAACTTTGCAAGTACGAATGAGTAATGGGTATGAATGAGGTGGAGTTCTTACTTCAAAGTTCCAAGAAATTATCCATGGTAGTTTGAATATGGCTATAAATTGGAGTAAATATTCACGATCTGAAATATTTTGGACAAACATTTCTTTAAATTTTCTAAAACCTCCCATTACAGTGATAGGAAGGACTTCTGGAACACATCCCATATAGTTGAACCAATCAGCGAACCAACTAGGATATTCATAGTTAAAATTCTTATCAAAGAATATAAACCATGAATGTGAGTAACTTCTAAGATACAAAAATTTGAACCAAGCGTCTTGATAATCATAATAATTATAAGACGGTAGCTTTGGGTAATTTGAGAGAACCTTATTAGTAAAAGGGCGACCATTCCAATCTTGAATAGAAAGGATTTTGAATATCTGAGCCTTGCTAAAATCTATTTGAGAAAGATTCATATGGTTAACAGTATGAGTAACTTTGACAGAACCAGTATCAGCTAAAATGGCTTGATAATACTCTCGGGTTTTAAGAGTATCACCTTTGCATAATGAGTCTTTTGAGAAAAGGAAATCTATAAGAGTATTGAAAGATCTTTTGTAAAGATTCATCTCCTAGTCTTCTAAGATCTTGACTACTTGATGAAATGGATTTTGAAAATACAGATGTTTAATATTTTGACTAGTTGATGGAGTATGTACCTTTGGAATAGGAGAGACTAACATCGATTTATTTGGAGTAGTGTTTGATATGGTAGCGACAGGTTTTTGAACTAAAGCAGAATAAGTTTGTTGAGTAGTTGTTTGAGTAAGGGGTGCAAATCGATTTTGAGTAAACGGACTAAGAGAAGAAGATGATGCTGATGAGTCAATCTGTTTTAAGTCTTTTTTCTTGAAAGGCGTGAAAGAGGACATGGGTTTTGAATCGTTCATTTCCCCTGTAAAAATTCTCTAGATAAGAAATCGGGGAGAGAATTGTTTGAGCCTTTTATAAACTCAATTTGAAAATCAAAGTTGCTTAGTAATGCTTGCCATCTTGCAAAAATTTGTTTAGAAATAATATTTTTGACATCATTTTCTAAAATTGGTTTAGCAGATTGACAATCAATTCGTAATAAAAACGGTTTCATGTATAAATCATCTTCAATTTTTTTAATACATAAAACAATTGCTAAAATTTCTTTTTTAACTCTGGAGTAATTTTTTTGAGTATCATTCCAAGATCCAGAGAAGAACCTAACTAATTCTTCATTAGAGTAATTAGAAATTTTTTGTTTGAGTATTCCTCCAAATCCTATATCACTAGCATCTGTTTCTACTATAAGTTTAGCATTAGGTTGAGGTATATGAAGACAGGGTAGATATTTTACCTTTTGTTTAATTAATTGAACTACTTTGGTATGATCTTGAGTCCATGATTTTGGATTCTTTTTGAGTCTTTGGTAAAGGGGTTTACAAATTATTCCTAAATCTTTACAGAATTTAAACATCCTAAAAACCGTTGAAGTTGGGTTTTATCTTTTGATTTCATCTGAAAATTTATTAGAAAATTCTAAACTTCGTTGAATTGGTCTTATGGTACCTTGAGTAATATCATGTCCTAAAAATCTAATATTTGTTTGAAAAAGATGCATTTTTGATGCAGAAACAACTAATCCATTTTAAAAGATTAAATCATAAAATATATTTAAATGTTTAAAATGTTGTTCTATTGATTTTGAAAAGATTAAAACATCATCTATATAAACAATAGCAAAAATTTTTATGGGGATGATAATATCATTCATAATATTTTGAAATTCAGAATGAGCATTTTTGAGTCCGAAAGGCATAACATTCCATTCGTAATGACCAAAGGGAACATTAAAACCTGTTTTGTATTTATATTTTTCATGAATCTGTATTTGCCAAAAGCCTGATTTCATATCAAATTTTGAAAAAATATCTGAATCATATAATTTTTTGAGTAAATCTTTTTTATTTGGAATTGGATATCTTATCCATTCTAAAACTTTATTTAAAGGTTTATAATTTATAACTAATCTTGGAGAACCTCGTTCAATTTCAGCAGCATTCATAACATAAAAGGTTGAATATGACCAAGGTGATTTGAATTTGTTTCTGAGTCAAAGGTTGAGTAATTTTCTAAATTATTTAAATCTTTTTCTTCGTAATCTGACAAGCTAGATGATTCACTAGAACTATATTGATTAAGCATAAGTTTACACATTTGATCTTTTAATTGATCAGAAATATTTAATTGATTAATCTTTCTTTTAACATAACAATCTTTTGCCATATGACCTGTTTTACCACATTTATAACATATGATTATATCTCTAAATTCTTTTGATTTTGTATTAGATCCTTTTGAATATTTTTTATGATATTTTGGTTTCTTTTGATATTTTTCTGGTTTTTTATAATATTTTGGACTAGACTCTTTATTTGTAAATTTTTTTCTTTGAGAATCGTTTTATTTTTCTAGATGAAGAAGGAGTTGAGATAGGTTGATAGCCATATTGTTGACAAAATTCTCCTAATTCGTTTTTGCTATTGATCCTATCTTTTTTAAGTTTAGCTTTGAATTTTAAGTCAGAACAAATAGTTAATCCTTCTTTATTAATTTCATTAATAATTTCGCCAAAGGTTAGATCCTTATATGGTATTTGATTATTGTATTTTTCTCTTAATTTATCTCTAATCTTTTCTGCAAATAATTTTGGTAATCCTGCAATGAACCTTTCTTTCCAGTAAGCTTCTTTGCAGTATGGTCTTGTCATTACTTTAGCTAGAAACATATCTTTATACCATCTAAAATCTTGTAATTTTCTACACGTTAGATTGAGAAGAATTTCTGCATTTCTTTCTTGAAATAGGGTTGGATCACCTACAAAGTTTCTTAATATTGCAAATACTAAAGTTGGAATAATATCATATTCTTGAGTAGTAACAGGTATATCATTTTCAGTTTTGATTACAGTTTTTGTAGCATTTAGAATTGTAAGTTTTTCTGCGGGAGTTACATAGAGATCCCACCACCCCTTTAAAGTGCCAGTGAATCCAGAAAGGATAGCATCGGCAATTTGTTTTTGATTATTTCCTTTGGTAGAATAAGCGTTAGCGGCCATGTTTATTTCTTGTAAGAAGTTTAAAATTTGATGTTTTGCATAACCATCAATATTCCATTCATAAATTGATGTTCCATCGTAGGCACTTCTATTATTAGTTGTTTCGCGATCTTCAAATTGAATATTTGGGAGTGTTGGTCTTGGATAATAATTGAAAGTATATGGTCTTCTTGTTGATATAGGATTATGTCTACTGAAATTAACTTTATTAATATTATCAGATATTTGAGTATTTGAAAATTGTTCATTTAATTCATTTATAGCTTCATCAGAATAATCTTCGGAATGTTGAGAGATAACATTAATTTTCATATTTCCTAATTTTTCACTTAATTCATTAACTATCTTTTTATTATATCCTAAATTCATATGTGGATCCATTTGTTGTGGAGTAAATATTAGGTTCTCTATTTGTTTTAATTTTGAGTCGTTTTTTGAGTCGATAGGTGATTCTAATTCTTTATTTAGAGAGTTCTTTTCGATTCTATTTAATTGTAGACTTATTGTATTTAATATTTCATTTGAATAATTATTTTGATATAATATACTTATAATTTTTTAGTCATTATCCATTTTTGTAATATTTTCCTATTAATGAAGAGGTTATATATGAATTCTCTATTTTAATGTCTTGTTTAGGAGGATGAATTGTTGTAACCTTATTATTATTTTTTATTACTATATATTCTTGAGTAATTTTTGGAGTCTCATGAATATTTAACATTGAAAAAGGACATTTAATATTCATTTGTTTACAAAAAACTAATTAATACCAGTTAAAGAATGTTATATGAACATTTTTGTTATAAATATATAATCTCCATTGGAGTTGATGATCTAATTCTATTTTACTATTATTTACAGAATTATAATAAATTTCTCTAATATCTTTTTTATAATCTGCAAAAAAATCCTTTTTAAGTGCTTCTATATTCATTTTTTAATGAGTAAATTTGTTTACTTCTTTTGTTATTATTTTGATCCAAAATTTTGCTTGAGTATCTTTAATTTCAGATTTTATTGCTTTATAGTCTAAATCTTCACTACTTATGTTATTTCTTTCTAATTCTTCTATTAATTTATTCAATGTTTCTAATTGTTTTGTTTGTCTTTTTAAAGCTTTCCAATGTGATTTTAAATCTTCAGTTCTCATTTTATTATCTAACGAACAATTAATTTGTATTTTATTACTCATACTTAACAAATTATTAATTTTTGTCTAGATTCTTGAATCCACTTGAACATTAAACTATTTCTTTCTTTTAAATGTTTGATTCGTAAAATTATTCTTCCTAAATATAATAATTGATTAATTGTTATCTTATTATATGTTTCCCATTCTAAATGAGTCATTAATTTGTCTTTTTCCTTTTGGAGTTCTATGATTTCTTTATGAGATATTTTAATAATATCCCAACAAGAATCTATTAATGATTTTTCTAATTTATTTTGATTACACAAAATTTGAGTTTTATTGCTCATTTTGATTTCTAATTCTTCTTAACTCTGCTTCGGTTACCATATTCATATCTGAATGTGTTGGACTATTTATTTTATCTGATTCGCTAGACTTATCTTCTTGATAAATTGGTTTTGGAATATCTTGATTAAAATCTACATATTTTAATGACTTAGATTTTTGAATAAAATGATATTCTTTAAAACTATTATTACTTGTTGATCCTGTTGAAAATCTAGGAGGAAAAGGAATTGAATTAAAATTAATATCGACAGAACCATCTTCGTTTTCTATGATGTTAGATAGCCTATTTGATTCTCCTATGGTTTGGGTATATTGATATCTTGAAGGTTCCAATTACAAGATTGAGTAATTTCATCCCATTTGAGTTTTTTGGGTGTTTGTACCTTTGTATGTTGAGGATTTGATTCAAATATAATAGTTTCATTTTTAGGGCTAGTTATTCTAGACTTAGGTTCTATAATAGATGACATAGTCTTATAACTAATTCTATAGATTACTGCTATAGCTTTAGTATCTTCTTTAATTTCTAAATTTTTGGTTTTAATTGTTAAAATTAAAGTGTCTAAGATATTTGGATTAGATAATCCTACTGTAAAATTTGGATAACAATTGAAGTAGATTGGACCGTTTGAGATATTAGTTTCGGCCATGGCTAAAACTGAATTTTGAAAATTCGTATGCCTAGCATATCTAAGTATTATTAGTACTGGAGTATCTATTCCTAATCTAAATAAAGGTTTAATTGTTATTTGAACTAATCCCATGTGTAAGAATTTATATTTTTGCTTATGTTCAATTATGGATCTTTTTGATAGAAGGCAAATATTATCATAATCTTTATTAATAGAAACAGTTTGTTCAGTTGCTTTAATTGAATAACCTTGGAGAAAATCTAAAGTTCCTATTTTGTATATCGTTTTGAAAGGTTGTTTTGGAATTGTCCAATTTGTTAAACTCTGTTCTATATCAGATATATGAACTTCAGCAGAATTCATATGAAGACTACGTTCATCATTATCCTCATTGTCCGTATTATTTCTTTTAGAAAATAAACTCAACATCGTATCTGTAATAAAAGTGTATGTAGAAATAAATTTGATTTAGTGAGAAAAGTAGGTTTTAGTATGATTATTGGACTATTAACTGGACCACCACAACGGGACCACCTTCCACTGGTCTGGTACGGCTGGACGTCTTACACCACAACACTACGCCACTTATGCTACTCCAACGACCAAGGCTAAACCAACGCTGGGCTAAACCAACGCTAATGTCCAATAACTCATATAAAAACTTTATTTTCTTACAAATGATATTTAGTTCTAAATAACTTTAATTAGACAGATATAATTAGGTTTGATTTTATAAAAGTTACAATAAGACAATGAAGAATAATTATGAATTTAATTCTAAATAACTTTAATTAGACAGATATATATAGGGGTGGTATCAATTGGAAACCAAGTTTCATTGAAAACTTTGGAAACCAAATTTCAGCCACTGATCTTTAAAATCAATGGTTAAGATTCATTTGAATTATATATGGTAGTAAATTAATTAATTTATTAATAATAAATAAAAATAATAGATGAAAAGGGTAAATATGTCTTTTGATTTTGTGTCTCAAATATGGCAAGAAAGGTTTATTTTATTTAGATTACTTGAAACCAAAAATAAAATTTCTCACGCAATATAAATTTTGTTATTTTTTTTACTATGAAAACGAGGAGCATTTGTCTTTTCATCAAAAAAATTATTTTTCTTTTAAAATGTAAGAAAATATTTTTTTTAATTTCATTTTATTATAAAATTTCCCACGCAATCTAATATTGTGATGAAACAGAATGAATTTGTGGATTACAGATTTCATTGGATGATAGATTTCATAGGTTCATCGTGTTAACATTATTGTTTCATAATGAAAATAGATTCATCAGGTTCATCGTGTTAGCATTATTGTTTCATAATGAAACATGATGAATTTGTGCCATTTTTGTTAACTTCCCATTTTTGTTTCATTACATGTTCAGTTGCATATCCGTATATGAAAATAGATTCATCAGTTTCATCGTGTTAGCATTATTGTTTCATAATGAAAATAGATTTATCAGGTTCATCGTGTTAGCATTATTGTTTCATTATTACCATATATAAGCTAAATTAAAATTAAATAATTTACCTAAATTAAATATCTCATTTTTAAATTAATCAATGATTATTATTACCATATATAAGCTAAATTAAAATTAAATAATTATTACTAATATAATAATAATAATAACAATTACCATATATATTATGAAATAATGTAAAAGACAAAAATAACATTTTCAATTAAATAAAAATAAAAAAAAATCACTGATTGGTTGATTTCGGTTTCCAAAGTTTCCAATGTAATACTGGTTTCCAATTGATCAATCCCCTATATATATATATATATATATATATATATATATATATATATATATATACATATATCAACAAAGAGGAACAAGGAAGAAGAAGAAGAAGAAAAATAGAAAGAAGACTTCTAATTTCCTGTTGGTGTATTTTGGGATGGAATGGATGCATGTATATATATAGGGAAGAAATGGAGAATGACAACCAAGCATATGGAGGATGACAAACAAGTCTTCCAATATAAAATATGTGGTCCAAATTAAACCACACATCCATGCATCAAGCACTTGTACATAATGCTTGATGAGTTGCACAACACTAATAAAAACTTATTTGATTTATGTTTTTCAACAATTTAAAACCTTATAATTCTCATTTATGTTAAATAAAGTACTAATATGATGTTGTGCAACATGAACACTAGTTATAACCATGAAGTAAACTGAAAAATACAATAAAGAACTTAAAGTTTACCTTATGATTCAAAGCCTTTGAGTATAAATATAATTCCGAGACCACCAATTCCATCAATCAGAAGAGCATAATCGGCATGTGATCTTTATCTTTTTTCTAGGCTTGTGAAAAGAAAACAAATCTACAGAAACAAAGAAATCTCCCACATCTTCCATGGCATAAATTTGTGTGTTGCTAGGCCGATCCAAACACGATCAAAAAGTAGGTGGATATGCAGATCGGAAAAAAGAACAGATTTGCCGGAACTTGTTGCAGGCGGCGATGTAATGCAAGAGCTTGCAAAATGAAATTACAAGGATTTTTGGTAAATCGAAGGCTCAAAATGATGGGTTTGTGAAACAAATAGGAAACCTGATGGATGGGGATATAAAGAGGTGTGTCGGCTGCAATTATTTTATATTTTCTATTTTTTAATTTTAATTTTTTTTATTTTTGTTGTGTTACCACACTTTGAATGTGCTCTATAAAGAATAAAGATGCCATAGTGGATCGATATTGACTATTGAGTAAAGATGCTCTATAAAGATGCCATAGTCGATAATTATATATTGAGTAAACTATGATTTTTGTTTTTGTGGTTTGTTGTTTATAACTGTTTTCGTCCCTGACTTTAAAATTGTTTTTTTTATCATCGTAGTTTGCAATTCCTTTCGTTTTTCGTTGTTGAAACTAACAATATCAAGAAAGAAGTTGCAAATGACAATGACCAAAAATGCAATTTTTAAAGATCGGGGCCGAAAATAGTTTTTTTTTTGGAAAGGGTATCTTGGGCCTTTGGCCCAGACTAATCCCCGGAAAGTAGAGCCTTTGGCCCAGCTGCTAAGCGTGCAGCCCTGAGTTTATCCTCAGTGGCCACAAATGTTGCGAGTGGGGCTCGAACCCGGGCAACCGCTATGAAGTCCCCAGGCTCTCACCACCACACCACAACCCATAGGGACGAAACCACACCACAACCCATAGGGCTCGAACCCGGGCAACCGCTATTAAGTCCCCAGGAATTATAAATTCGTTTAAAAAAAAGGAATTATAAATTAGTTATATAAATTAATAATTGTCGTAGAATAAATGTGTTATCGTCTAAATAATTTGACGATAGAGATAGAGATAAATATATCAGAGATAGATTAGAAGTGAAATATCTCATAGCTATCTACTTGTAACACATCCCTATTTAAAGGGTTTTTGATTAATGAGAATGACATATTCGTTTTTCTTATATACCGTTGTTCTATTTCTTTTTTCCTTTGACGCGTTATCAACACGTAAAGCTCAAAACCGTTTTCCACCGCGGTCAAACAGTTGTTTTGCCCATTGTCGGCCACTGTTGAACTCGTCAAATTGCGTCGCTACTGCATTATCCCTCGCTCATTGTCACGTATGTCAAAAATTCTAGAAAGTTTTCTATCAACTTTTTTGTAAGTGAATATTATAAAATCATGTTAGAAAAAAAAATATAGTTTATGATTTGATCTATAGAATACTTTCATTGTATTTTCATTGTTGATATAAACCAAGGTTCTAAATGGTGCGCGGTGCGGCGTGGCGGCGAGGTCAAGCCTCAAGCCTTACGAGTTACGGCGAGGCCATGACGTTTTTCATAGCGGCGCCAAGGCGGCAAATATATATATATATATATATATATATATATATATAATTATATAATAATGGGAGTTTTATATCATATAAAAAAACAAAAAAAGAACCATGAATTGATTTGAAATAAAAGAGTTTAAAGTCTAAGTCATCTAACATAAAAGAATTTAATTTGTTTTCTATTAATTGTTTATTGGATTTTTTATTTGTTATATATTTATTATGTTAATATTGTTTTTAATTCATCTCATTTAGTAGTAATTGGATAATTTAAAATCTATTATTTTGAAGATATTAGTCTTATACATTCACGTAGGTTTGTTTTGATTTGTTAAATCTTGTTAATTTAACTATTTAAATATTGTCATTTATCTTCTTATGACATGAATTTAATTTATTTCATTTAAGTTAAAATTAGTTATATTATTATGAGATATGATAATAGTTATCGTTTTGAACTATTATTATTTATTAATGTTTATCAAATTAGATTACAATCTTCATGTATTTAGATGGTTAATTTAAATGTTCATCTTAATATTCGTATGTATAGATGTTTATCCAATTAGTTTACAATGTTATTATTTATTTATTTATTATTTGTTTATGTTAATATTTAAATGTTTATTTTAATTATAATTCACAATCTCATAATTAATTTTTGGGAGTTACACTTCCAACCCCATAACTTTTGCTATTTTGTCAAATGCTTCGAAATAGCATGAATGTTAAAATATTATTCAAATGTTTATTTTAATTGTGAGCTCCTACTCATAATTTTCAACTTTATAATTAATTTTTGGAAGTTACACTTCCAACCCCATATATATTGGTTTTCCAACCAAAAGTTCCAAAAATATATTATTAAGATGTTAAAAGTTTTACTTTGACTTCATGTCAAAACCAACGTTTATTTGTCTCACGGCAAAATCTCTCAAACTACTATTAAGATAGTAAAATATTGAAGTTGTATTTATATGCTAAACTCATATTCTTTTTTGCCTGATGCCAAAAGCTATAGAATTAATATTGTTATCTTCAAATTAAATAAATCACAAGATATCGAAAGGATTTTGTCAAACGGGTGTAAATAGCCCTAAAATTTGTAGGGACTTAAGAAATCAATGTGATTCCCCTACTACCTGGAAATCCAATAGATTGAGTGATTTCTTTTTCGTAAATTGAAATATTGATAAAGTATTATCAACAAAATACAAGCATACAAAAATCCAATACTGTTATGATAATTATAACCATAATTCATTTTCTTCTCAAACAGAAAATCATATATTATCCCTTATATACGTAAATGGTTGAATCAACTTATCCTGAAATCAACGTCATAAATTCAAAAGAATATGAGTACCATAAATGAGTATATAAATCTCCTTTTGAAAGGTACAAGAAAATACCTAAAGTCCATCAACTCCCTATTGACCCTAAAAAGGTAAAAACAAATACCCATATGTTTTGAGACGACATATAAGTCATAACTTTCATAGAAATACATTTACTAGAAACCCCTAAAGAACTGTGGGATCCCGAAAGGGAGAATCGAGAGTATTCATGAATATGTACTTCCCGAACTAATTGTACAGTGGAATGAAACCCACTTACTCGATTACGAAAAGGTAATTGATTTCAACAAAGAAATGTTATATACAAAACGCGTCTCAATCTATGTGGCAAGGAACTCACAGAAGATGACATGATTCCTAACACTATTTCCACCTTTCATATTTACTAAATATTAATGAACCAATATAAGTTGGAATGTAACCTGTAGACAAACTCATCAACCTACTGCAAGTGGTTGAGAGACATAACAAGGTTCTTTCGAATAACACCACATATGTTGGGACAAAGAAATTCCCGATATCAATAATGAAAGCGTTAGAGGTGGAAACAACTCCAAAGGATTGTGAGTTAAAAAACAACTTCATACATGTGATATTTCTGCACCATGTGGACGAGACCCTAGAAAGGGTCAGGGTCTTGATAAGAGTCAGGAAGGATTTTTTAACCCCTAGAGTAGGGATACAACTACTACCCAGGTGATAATAGACAATCAAATAAGAAATGCACTAAAAAATGCTTCTATCAAAAAGGGAACAAGTTGAAAATGAACTATAACATATTAATTTATTTGTTAAATTAAATCGAATATGTAACCATTATAGATGTAAAGAAATACATCATAACAAATACAAAAAAAATTCAATATTCTCCGTTTCGTGTAGGAATGTATCGAGGAAAATTGATTTTTTTGACCTCTCACACAATCTAAAAAAGATAGACTAATACTTATTTTATAATTTATCCAACCAAAATACTTAGACAATGGATTGTCATTTTCTTGTTGGTACAAGATTAATAGGAGCCTTGTAAAGACATTCGTATCAAATGGAAATGAGCATATATACATAAATTCTAATGAATATGAAAGGAAACATATATCATGAAAACTAATGTGGCAAACTAGTAGATTATTGGGTCATCGAAACATTTTTTGTCACCAATAAAGAACTTTGGGGCAATGACACATATATGTTTCGACATGACCATGTGGGACACCATGTTTATGACATAGTGATCTGTGTATTGCAAAATACACATAGACACATTCTCTTTTGAGTGAAAGGAAAAATGAGTCAAGTTGCAACTGTTGACTTCTACAGCATAAGAAGCAACACCACCATCATAATATGCCCTCTCGAATACCTAAAACTTTTGTATACTCTATGTAACACCCCGAAATTTCATTGATTAAATTAGATTTTTGATTTTGGGCTTGAATCTTTAATTTTATAGTTTGAATGGATGAATGATTCAACTACGAGTCCAACGGTTCTTTCTGTAGCGAAAACGGAGCTATATCAAAGAAGTTATGACCAAAACGGGATTTGACCAAATGAGAAGAAGTTGATGTGCTTCTGTGTGTGGCGCACGACCCGTGCGCCATCCTTCATTAAAAACGCACGGGCCGTGCGCATGAGGCAGCAGCCCAGTGCGGGCATTAAATGAATTTTTCCCAAATATTTCTCATTTCTCATCTTCTTCATTTATGACATTCTCTCCCAAACCCTTCCTCTCAACCTACTTCATCTAAGGTTCCTTCAACCACAAATCTTCCACCATTTATTGCTAGAGTGAAGATCGTCATCCAAGGTTTCGGTTTGGAAGCTTCACCACCATCTCCATCTTCATCTTCCTCAAGTATCCAAAAGCTTGATTTTGGGGTTTTCGTCTCCTACCTTATAATTTTCAGATTTTGGGTGATAAGAGCTTTAAATCATCATTGAAGGTTCATCCAAGTGATTTCATTGAAGCATCCTTCAAGATCTTTATCTTCTTCAAGTCTCATTTTCTTCAAAAACTAGGGTTTCATCTTTTCTAGGTTTTGATCAAAAACCTAGATTGTGAGTTTACTAAACCTTTGTTAAAACTAGATACACATCATAATCTTCTATTTGTTATTTCATTCTTTATGTGTTCAAGTATTTGGGATTTCTTGATGAAAATGGTTGGAAATATGGATGTTGGTGATATGCTATGTTTTAGGTTATGTGTACCATTATTTGGGGCTTTTCCCATGGATATATAAGATGGGTACCTTGATATGTTAAATGTATGCATATATGTGTGTTATGATGGTTTTAGTTGGAATATCGCTTTGGTGACATATTTATATGCATGATGAATATAATTGTCATCTGGGACTTTTGTTGGACTTTATGAGGATAGGATGGTAATATTATACCCATAGGCGGTATGGAAATATGTTGGGGTTGAAATACACCTAAAGGACCTCCTATATGCACTATGTCGGACGAACCAAGTCAGTTCACAAGGAGGATGTAGTCTTGGGCGCCACTGTGATGGTATGTGCCTAGACCTCCGCCATTCGGGGAATTTTCCTTTGGAGTAGTCTCCGGGTGTGCCGGGCCTTGGGATGTTCCTTGTTAAGGGCATCAAGGTATATCGACTCTTGGGGTAGACTCGATTGGTGCTTTGGGTCTCCCCTAATGACTCCACATATATTGAACTCTGGTTAACTGCTGATAAGAATTGTAACTGTTCATGCATGCTTATTATTGTTCGACTCACTAGGCTTTTTGGCCTAACACTTGTTTGGTGTCGATGTGTATCTCAGGTGTTAGCGGCGCGACTCCTAGGCAAGTTTAGATGCTTTGAGCAAGAGCTTGGGGATTTTTGCGCTTGAACTATTGTTGGAAGATTTGGGTTTATAGATGACACCCCTTTTGTAATCTCTTTTCTAGATGTAGAAATTAGATTAGTTGGTTGTTGTTTATTTATCCGTTAAATTACAGAATTGTGATTGAACAGGTTATTTGTATATTTCCCCTTTTTGGGAGGCTCTTGCTATGGCAAACTTTATACCACTTCTCCATTTATGGAAAGTTTTGTTATCCCTATTTTTAGGGTGTTACACTCTAATCCTTAGCCAAGACAGAAATGAGACCATCCTAAAGCTAATGACATAATACAAAAATATTCCATTGTTACAACGAATACAAGGTGATACTTATGGACATAAAGATCCAGAATGCGGGACATTAAAGTACTTTATGGTTCTGGTTTCGACACGATGAACGCATGTCGTATTATTGTCCTTGTCCACACGAAATACTGCACTCCTAGCACTAACTATACGTTTAAGGGCTCACCACCCTGATTATTCATCAAGTCTACATGACTTGGAATGCTGGAGAATTTACATCATAAGGATTTGATGTTAATTGCATATGTATTGGGATCAATGTAGAGTTTCCTATACCCCATGTGTATATATAAAATGGTCTCATAGAAGTTGTTATCAAAAGAATATGATGATATATAGGGTATTAGTAATACGCACCAATTTACCCACATCTAACTGGGTTATGCAATTATTATATGCAGTTTTTTTCGTTTTTAGACCCACTGCTTGCTAACCAACCTCATGCGTACCAGTTGGTAACTGGATATAAGCATGATATTTTACATTTACACATGTTTGGTTCTGTAGTATATGTGTCAATTGTGCCCCCACAGCGCATCGAAATGGGTCCTTAAAGACGATTTTGTATATGTTGGACATGAATCCCCAACAATTATCTGCTAATTAGAATATTTGACTAGTGATTTCTTTACCGGTAGATTTGCGGGTTGTCACTTTCATGAGACAGTCTTCCCGTTGTTAGGGGAGATAGGAAAAAGAATTTTCCATGGGAACGACAGGAAGTGTCATTGAATATTCCCACTATGTCTCATTTTGATCCCAAAACTTCACAATGTAATGTTGAAGTCAAACGAATCAGACTCGATACCTGATACGTTTAATGTTATTCCAAAAGTGACAATATCACATATATGAGCTGCAAATATACTCGCAAGGTTAAAAGGCCCCAATAGGGGCACAACGCCATTGGAAAGTGCGTTGCAATCACACATTGTGGAGGTATGGTTGAGGTCGTAGCTACCAAATGGAAGTGGTGGAAGCTACTTGGTTCGATGGATACTATTCTAAAGGAAGAGAATAGTAAGGCACATCCATTTATCATCAATACACAAAACTCTCATGAGATTGTCTCTAATTATAATTATGTCCATGAATCATCACTGGAGGACGCTCCGAAGTTAATATTGATTCTAGAGATTAATATTAATCTCAAATGAACTATGAGAGTACATATGAGTCGATGGACAGATCATATATAATCATTGATGATTTATTCGCATATACGATGGCTCATAAGATGATCGAGCACGACGACATCGAACCAGGCTCGGTTGAATAATATCAACAAAGAGCATATTGGCCTAAATGTAAAGAAACAATCCAGAAAGAATTATATTCTTTGACAAATGATCGGGTATTTGGTTCGGTAGTGCTAACCTACCAAGTGTAAAGCCCATAGGATATAATTGAGTCTTTGTCAGAAAGCGTAATGAGAATAATGAAGTCCTAATATATAAGGCTCTCCTTTTGGCGCAAGGTTTCTCACAACGCTCTGGATTGACCACGATGAGACTTACTTTCTCATATGGATGTTATGACATCCAAATAATTTATTAGCGTAGTTTCCGAAGGACTGGAAATGCAGCTCATGGATGTGGTTACTTCATATCTCTATGTGGATCTAGATTCAGATATATAAAAGTGCTTGATGGCATTACATTACCAAATCAAGTAACTCTAAACCACGAAATGCGTTTGCAATGAAGTTGAAACGCTCACTTTATAGATTAAAGCAATCTAGGCGAATGTAGTATACCCGCCTAATGGAATACTTGGTTGGGAAAGGATATATAAGAATGATGAACTGTTCCCTTGCGTATTTATTATGGAAAACAAGTTCCAGATTTTCAAAGTAGCTCTATATGTCAATGTTATGAACATAATAGGCACTCTTGATGAAATAAGAGAAACCACAAGCTACTTGAAATCTAAACTTGAGATGAAAAATCATGGGAAAACTTGATTTTGTCTAGCTATTTGAGATTAGACACCGAGTTTGTGAAATATTAATTCACCGATCGCATATGTCCAGAAAATAATCAGGCAATTTAATATGGACAAAGCGCATCAGGTTAGCACTCCCATGACCGGTCAAAGTGTTGGACATAAGGAGAGATCCATTTCGTCTAAAGGATGGTGACGAAAAAGTGTTGGGAGCTGGAATTCCCTATCTAAGTACAATATGTGCATTATCGTACTTACCACAATACACTTAACCATATATTGTATTTCTCAATGAACTTGTTAGCTAGATTTAGTTCAGCGCCAACGCAACGTCCTTGGAATGATATCAAGTCAATCTTTTGGAACCATTAACATGGGCTTATGCTTTCCCTACAGAAAGAAAAATGGGATTGATAATGGAACTTCAATACCTAATTAGAATGTAAGCAGCAAAAGTATTAGCTCTTATAGAAAAACACCAAACAATGTCATGATATGTCTTTGCTGATATTAGGTATCTGTTTGACCCATACAAAAGTTGTTCCCAAAATGGATAAAGAATTACCATAGAGAACACGCCGATTTCTTGAAAGTAAGCTAAGCAAACCCTTGTAACTACCTCCTTGAACTAATCCAAAAAATATTACTCTCCATGAGATAATTAAAGAATGTATATGATTAAGGACTATCATTACATATATTAGAGGAGCTAGTAATTTTTGGGTTCAACCAGTATCCTACTTGTATATATGGAAAAAATGCATCATGTATCGAAGAAATGAACATAAGATACATCAAGTATGATAACACAAAACATATTCTGCTTTAAGTCTTCTACAATCAGCAATAAGAAAACTCTCCTCGAGATTCAATTGAATCAAGTGAGATTGGAGCAAAAACGTATATTTCCCGGACACGCAAACCGGCCCACACAGGCTGCCAATTCCCAATGTGAGGGGCATACCTGGCTCACTCAGCGACAAGGCGATTGCGAGGGGGCCTGGGATCGAACCCGAGACCAACGGCCTATTGGAGCAAACATCTCCTCGCCCCTTAACCAACTGAGCTACTCGCCATTGGCATTGAATCAAGTGAGATGTCAGGAGAACATGACACATTTTACCAAATCATTACCTAAAACCATATATTGGGAAACATGTAGAAAGTACATGCAAATGTTTTCCAAACTCCCTTGATTAATACACGATTCAGGGGGAGTAGTAGACAAAAGGGGGAGTCTACTATATTTGTGATATTGGTATGTTGTGCTCTTTTCTTCAACCAAGGTTTTATTTTCCCATTGGGTTTTGTTCCTTGGTGTAAGGTTTTAGTGAGGCAACAATTTATATACCATCGTATTTTCTTAACTCTCATGATTAAAGTACAAATCTAAGAGAAAACTAAACTGAAGGAAATGTCTATGTATTGCAAAGAAACTGGTGCGTTGTACTCTTTCCTTCGTCCTATTTTTTCCCACTGGGTTTTTATTTTGGCGTAAGGTTTTAACGAGGCAACAATTGTGCACCGTCACTCCTTTAACTCGGCACAAGGGGGAGTGTTGTAGGATAAATGTGTCATCGTCTAAAGGATTTGACGATAGAGATAGAGATAGAGATAAATATAATAGAGATAGATTAGAAGTGAAATATCTCATAGTTATCTACTTGTAACACATCCTTATTTAAAGGGCTTTTGATTAATGAGAATGACAAATTAGTTTTTCTTATTTACTGTTGTTCTATTTCTTTTTTCCTTTAACAATAACATAAAATATAATTAAATTGATTTTTTTATTTTATAAGACGATAGATGATCAAGTGTGTGTTGGTGAATATGGTTGACTAACGTTTTATTTTTGAAACGTAGAGTACTTGTATATATGTGATATATGGTTGATGATGGTTCAAATAAAAGTACGTTTATTTTATAAAAACATAACACCGTTATTGTATGTGATAATGCAGTTGAGGGGACCTAGCGATGTGCGGATGACTTGGCTTGTGACCTAGGTCACACTAAAGGTTGTCTACGTCTCTGATTTAATATCACATCAAGAACACCCTTGTTACATGTGGTAATACACGTGACCCAACCTAGTAGTGTGTGGGTGACTTTGCTTGTAACCTAGATCACGCCAAAGGTTATCCGCTTTTCTGATTTAGTATCACATGTATATCATATGTGATAGAATATAGTATCACATGTGATTGACTCTAGTAAAAAGTGTTCTCATTTTTTCGTAAAATAAAGGCATTCTCGTCTGAACTCTTTCATTTGATATATATATATACTATATTATAAATATCGATAAATGATTCTAAAATTTGATATATGATTTCTAAGAAAAAAGTTTATAAGATGATTATTTAAAAAAAGTCATTGGAGAAGTATTTGAAATAAAAAAATTTATAGGAATAATATGATCAAGTCCTTGCAAAATAAGGCAACAATCACTAAACATGATTAAAGTGTACCTTCTTTGATTAAGCAATTGTTTAAACAGTTGTCTTTAAGACAATTTGAACATACATCTAGAGATATGAATATCTGGAAATCTAAAGATTTCGAACATCTTGCGGTAGAAAATAAGAGAGAGGGTTTTTTTCCTAGACATAACATTTTACTAATATTTTCAAGGCTAGAAAATTTTTTGTTTTGAATTATTTTTGAAGTCTTCTTTTATAGGCATCTTGGAAGAAAGATGATCGGTGAATGTCCTTCAATTTTGACAATTATTGAGTAGCTTTTGACTGGTAACCGACTACAAATTTGAGTCTTGAATCATTTGAAATGGCCGACAATACTTTTAGCAACTTTTAACTTTTTTGACAAAGTACTTTGGCATCTTCCTTTTGAAAAGCATCTTTGAATTATTGAACAATTTGAATTGATCTTCTATCTTCATCTTTGTTTCATCTTGAAATAATTGATCTCTTGTCTTCATTTGATATATATGTATGTATATATATATATATATACTATATTATAAAACCTTTAGTTTTAACTTTTAAAAACTTCTAATTTTTAGATATAAAAGGATTAGACATTGACAACGAAATACAAAGGAATCTTTGGTGTATTTATTTCAAAATAGGGATCATACCCAAATTTTGAGTAAACCACATGGACCCACAATGTAATTTACTCTAAAATAAAAGACAAAGAATAAAATAAAACATGAATTAGGATTGAAAGTTCGAGTTCGAGTTCTCGTCTTGAAAATCAAAATGTATCATGATGCATTGTATAGGTACATTTTTAATATTATATACATGAATATCTATGTATGTAAAGACCAAAGTGTAACTCCCTCTAATAACACCATGGTAATACGGTGGTCTTAAAAGTGGTAACTACGAGACAATTCTCTAATTTTTTTTTTGGTACGGATGAAGTTTGAACGGGACCAAAAATGGATCAAGATTGACCCTTTTTTGTTCCCATTAGGGGTGTTCGTGGTCCGGTTTGGACGGTTTAACCCCTCAGACCACAAACCAAACCGCAAGTGGCGGTTTATTGATTTTTCAAACCGAGCGGTTTGACATCAAGTGCCCAGACCGGTCAAGTCGGACCGTGGTTTAGGCTGTTTGGTCGACCGGTTTAGGCGGTTTAGGCCTTTTAGTGGGCTTTAAAGTTTAAACATAAAAACATATAAAACTTTGAATTTTAAAGGCTAATTGGCTTGAGTCCACTTGAAATAAAGAACAAAGTTCACAACAAAATAACAAAGTCCACAAAAGTTAACAAAATATCCCAAGACAAAACACTAAAAAAAAGTAATATGCAAAGTGCAAATAAAATTCACGGCTTCACTTCTTCATTTTTCCGTTCTTTGTATTCCACAATCCATAAAGATTTTAATTTGTTATTTATAATCTATTATTTATAATAAAGATTTTTAATTTGTTATTTATAAAATTTGTTATTTTAATTTATATATATTTGGACATTTGAGCTTTATATAATCTATTATTTATAATAAAGGTATATATATAAAAATAAAAAATATATATTTATATATTTGGCGATCGGTTTGGTCCAACCCGCCCAAAAAAACCTCCAAACCGCAGACCGGACCGTCCGGTTTAACAATTTTCCAGACCGGACTGGACCGTCAGACCGCTTAAACCGCCAAAAACGGTGTGGTTTGACTTGGTTCGACCGGTTTGAGCGGTCCAACGGTTTTTTTGAACACCCCTAGTTCCCATTTCCCCCCTTTTTAAAATCGATTAATTTTCTCTTTTTGCCTTTTTTTACTTTTTCTTTCATCGTAAGTTTATATTTGTTAACATTGTAGAAGTTTTAAATAAATAATTATAGGAAAATGAAATTTGCTAATTTATATAATCAAACATATCATCCCAAAAACTTAAATAATAATTAAAGTGATTGTTTTAGTAAATTGCTAATTTGAATGCTCAAGCATGTCATACCAAAAATCCAACGGACCATACCAAACTATTTTCAGCTAGGACCATCACGGACTTGGGCCTGTTCGTTTGTGGTTGAACGGTCTATATGGAAGGTATGGTTGATTCGTACAGCCATATCTACTTATTGGATACTGGCTTAATTACTCAGATGGTAGCTGATTCGGTCAGCTAAATTATGTAGGTCCTTTGAGTTCAGCCATGTATTTTCCCTATCTACCCCTCTCAACTACCCACCATTAAAAGAAAGAAAAAACCTACACACAACTCTCTTTATATTGTTGGCTCTCCATCACTACTCTTCACAGAACTTCTCCATGCTCTTCACAGATCTGCTCCATTGCTCCATCATTCTTCTACCTTTTTGCTTCTCACATTGATCTGTTCCATCGATGGAAGAAAAAAACTCTCAGGAACAGAAAACCCATCCAAAGAAAGCTTGAAACCATCATTCAATAATTTATAAAAGGCCCACTAAAAAGAAATCAACCAAAAGAAAAAGACCCACTAAAAAGAAATCCATAGCTTTGAGTAAAAGACCCACTAAAAAGAAATTCACCAAAAGAATAAGGAAGAAGCAGAAGGGAAGGTCATAAGTTTGAATGGATTTGCAGTGGGTTTTTTTTTCTTGTTTAATTTTAGAAGATGGACAATAAACAATAAATTTTTATGTACTAGTACTTATCACTTGTATAATATACTTTTTTATTTAAAAAACAATTAAATTAATATCTTTTTATCATTCAATAATTTATAAAAGAATTATTTCATTTAATATAGACTAATGGGTAAAATAGTCATTTTTGACATTCAAACTGTTTATTCAGCACAACAACTTATTTGTTAACACTCAGACAACTATATCCATACAGACAGCTATATCCATACAGATCTTAACAGAAAACGAACTGTACAGCACCTTGATTTCTTTCACGAATCGGACCTATTCAACACAAGGTCGGTTCGAGCTTTTCTTAAATTGTGTTGACCATGAATTGACTAGACCCGACTTTTCTCTAACCTGACCAAGACCGATCGTGTGCAACTCTATTCTTATCAATATAAAATAGAATTTATTAACAATATAGCATCTCAAGTTGTACATTTGACAATCAAACTTATATTAAACGAAACAACGTATATAACCATTGACTAAAAAAAACAAGTTAACATGAACAATACAAAACAATGCATCTTAAATTATAACTTACATTTCGTTCTACGTCTTATAACACAATTTTCGGGTTCTATTGGAACATTAAAGCATCTCCAATAGATTTTTTTATAATATCTTGTAGTTAGAGACACAAGTTAAACTTTTTAAACAAAAGTACATTTTTCTCGAACAGGTTCTCTATTTTAAGAATTTTAACATTAATTATATCATTAAAATATTTTATAAATTTATCATCCTAAGAACATATCTAACATATTTTCTTGAAAATGGAGAAGTTAAAGTTTAAAATCTCCAAAAAAAAATTATCTTCATATCCAACAGATTCTCTATTTTGGGAATTACACAATTCATTGTATTATTAAAATAACACAACTCATAAAATATTATTTATCTCTACTAACCATTTAATTTAAATGATAGAATGAATAAAAAAATCAATTTTCTCCCATTAGTAATCATTTTTAGAAAAAGCTCCAAATTTAGAACTTTTCATCCTGTCTCGTACTTTCTCCATTTTGAAGAAGATATTGGGGAATATGTTGGAAGAAGAATTCTCAAAATATACATTTTAGAGAATTTGTTAAAGAAGCTCTAATACACTTTTAAAAAAACTTTACTTTAAATTTAGCTTTAAAAAGTTATCTAAATTTAGAGTTTTCTCTTGTTTGCTAAAAATAAGCAACAAAATAAACGAGACAACAAAGTCTTGATAATTAATTTTATTCTATTTGGCAAATTTGCTAAATATTTCTCTTAATAGAAAATACAACTAAGGGACTGTTTGTTTACCTCTTAATGGAACTATTAAGAGGTAACATCTAAATCGCTAAGAGGTGAATCCAGATTGACAAAAAAAAATATGTCTTTTAATGGTTCCAAAACCCTCTAAATGATTTTGTATCATGGTGCTCCTTTAACCATTCAACACCCTAATATTATGTTAAATAATTACAAAACAACCCTATTTCATTTTGCACTGTATCATAAGAGTCTCTTAATCATTTTGACCACTTAATCATTCTGTACCAAACCATTCACCAACTGCCAAACAACCTATATTTTTTTACTCATGAAATTTATTGTTGACAAAAAGATCAACATGTAACATATCAAAGTTGTACATGACATATATATTAAAAACGAATGTTATGTATAATAATCATTTATAATAATGACAAAAGATATAACCAATTAATAACAAAACCCGGACAACTTTCAGCTTTTCCCGTTGCCGCATAAAGATCTTCCGGAAATCTCAATGACCCATAGCATATATGAGGATCGAGTGTCAAAAGTGAGGTTCATGTTTTGGTTAAAAACCCTACTTCATCACTTTCAATCAACAAATTTGCATTTCACCTACTCTTTACACTTTAGCGAACAATTTCAAACTCCATATACACATCATCCTTCTTCAATTGAAATCTCAAAGTCAATATGAAATAAAACACACAATGTAAACATGTTTGATCATCCCGCTTAATAAGTTGTTGATGCTTCCAAATAAATTCTCCCAAGATGTAACTCAATCTTACTCCACGCACGATGTCTTAAACTTTCCTAATCAAAGTCCTTCTTTAACTTAATCGAGTAGAAATGATGCAATTTAGTTGAATCATTTCAAAATTTTATATCGAACTCTATACTACAAACAGCTCATTCATCCTAGTTGGTTTTTCCTACCCATCCCATCATCCAAGTGTTGATATAGTTTTTGAGAGCTTTCAACGTTCCATTAGAAATGTTGAGATAGGTTTTAAGCGCTTTCAACATTCCACTAGAAATCCAATTTCTGTTGTTATATCATATGAAGCGCCGTTGTTAAAACCAACTGTAACAAGATTGTATTTCCGAGACCACCGATTCCAACCACCCACATAACATAAATTGGCCCAATGACATATCTGCATATACGAATCAAAACTTCCCCCTTCCATGGTATCAAACTGTGTTTCGTGTTGGTAGGCCGATCTAAACATTCTAACCTTGAGTACATATAAAAATCTAAGAAATAACATCTTACTTGTATCTGTCGGTGACGATGGAGCAACACAAATGGAACTTCTGCATCGGTTTATTCTGCAAACTAATTTCAGGCAAATTCAAAGGTCCAAAGTGGATGGGTTTTGAACACAATTTTTGGTTACAGCCTTCCGAAATCTGCTCCACAAGATATTCAAACACGCATATATAAGAAAATAAGTATAGATATAACAATGAAATACTATGTTCCTTTTAACATAGAATCCTTCATGTATGCATCCATATCCAATTACAATTAAAAAAACACCCACTTTTCGATAGATATGGGGCCAAATATTTTTAATTAAAAAAAACAGAAAAATAAAAATAAAATAACCGTCGATCATGGATCCAACGGTTAAGATGTGGGTTGCAAAGGTTGCAATCTTTTTAAGGGTTATTTTATTTTTATTTTTCTGTTTTTTTTAATTAAAAATATTTGGCCCCATATCTATTGTAACCCTTAAAAAGATTGCAACCTTTGCAACCCTTAAAAAGATTGCAACCTTTGCAACCCTTAAAAAGATTGCAACCTTTGCAACCCACATCTTAACCGTTGGATCCATGATCGACGGTTATTTTATTTTTATTTTTCTGTTTTTTTTAATTAAAAATATTTGGCCCCATATCTATTGTAACCACCGATCATGAATCCGATGGTTAAGATGTGGGTTGCAAAGGTTGCAATCTTTTAAAGGGTTGCAAATTAAACAACCCCTATATATGTATGTATATATATATATATATATATATATACATATATATATATATATGTAGTGGAAGGATATTTTGCAACCCTGAAAAAGGTTGCAACCCACATCTTAATAGTTGTAGTTGAATTCATAATCGACGGTTATTTTATTTTTATTTTTCTGTTTTTTTAATTAAAAATATTAGGCCCCATATCTATTGTAACCGCCGATTAAGTGTTGTTTCATATAACAAATGGATTGTGGATTGTTTATAGAATGTTGTTTCACATATGAAACTTTGGGGAATGTTCATCACACACAACTATAAAACATATGAATCAATAACACCAAATCAATTGAATGATTTGGATCAGTTTTCACGAGTTTATAACAAATATTGGGTTTGTAATAAACATCCCCTAATAATATATATCCATATGCAAACATATAAATTGCAAAAATATTCAAAAAAAAAAAAATCAAATTCATATGAACCACCGTAGAATATTCTAGAAGTGAAAGTTTAGATATATTTAGTGATAATCTCATAAATCCTTCAAATATCAGTCTAATAAAACAAAGCAATAATGTGAATTTGCAACACGAACCCTAGTTGTGAATTTGAAGTAAAATTGAAACACAAATCGAAGGAATTAGATGATAATTTGAAGCTGTAATTCCTAACACCGCCTAATTCCAACAGATCATGGCCATAACATGAGATAGCATCTTTTATTCCATATGAAAACAAAACAATACTCTACTATCTTCCATAGCTTAAATCAAAGAAGTAAGTGGATATGAAGATCGGAAAAAGGAGTGTTTTACCTGAATTTGTCGCCGGCGACGATGTAATTACACAGATGCAGCTTCTGTACGAGATTTTGCAGAGAGAAATCGAAGGAATGTGGTGAAATCGAAGGGTGGAAATGATGTGATTTTCATTGAAAGGGAAAGGCGATTGAGAGATATGGCAGATGGAGAGAAGATAAAGGTCTGACGGCTGAGGTTTTAGGTTACATCAGATACCTAATTATTATTACCATTCTCTGTAGATTAAATTACAAGTTTGCTCCTTGTGGGTTGCAAAAAGTTAATTTCCTTAAGTCTAAAATGTTTACAGATTAGGTCCTGCTGTAGTTGCCTCTACGGGCGCTCAAGGGTTGGATTGAAGACATTTCAATAACTCAACTTAATGTTTGCGGTTTGAAAAATCTCAACTCAATCCAACACAAACCAAAATGCAACCCAACCCAATACAAATCGTATGAGTTGGTCGGGTTAGTCGGATTGATACTTTTGTATATCAAAATATTCTCCTAACTTGTTTTCTATAGTCTACTCATAATTTCTTTTTCATCATCAACCATTTGGTATAATTTATCTTTACTTAAACTTAAGCATATCACATTCAATTGATCTTCTCAATATGCGTGTGTGCGCACACACACACACATATTTATTGAACATATATACAAAGAAGTTATATATAGATTGAAAATAGACGTATATGAAGAGGGTATGTGATGGTGTAACTGTTTAATGTACATATTAATAGAGACTCAACAATCATATTAAATCCAAGAAATAAAAGGATATCGGGTTCATCGGGTTAGGTTGGGTTGGGTTCAAATTGAAGTAACTCAATATCAACCCAATATCTAGGGTTTGAAGATTTTAGTCATTTTACAACTCGATTAGACACCAGGTTGCTTTGGTTGAGTTATTTCGCGTTAGGTTAGGTTGAGTTGATCGGGTTGGTCAGGTTTTTGAGCACCTCTACCCAGTGGTGGATCTAGGATTTTTGTATAGTGAGGGCACTTTTAAGGTAGCTTAAAGGTCCGCAAAGTTGTTCGACGTGTTTCTAGCCTAATCTACGGGTTTGAGAGACTTTTGAAGTTTTTTGGTTGATTTCGAAATAATTTTAAGTTTTTTTTTTCAATTTCGAGAGACTTTTTCGAATTTTTTGATGGATTTCGAGATATTTTTTTTAGCTTTTTGGTTGATTTTGAAGTATTTTCTTTTTTTTGGTTGGTAGGGACACAACTGGAAAAACACGGGAGGAAGCATGTTAGAACGCTAAAAAAAATTGTTTTTAAGCTCTAAAAATCATGTTTTTGTTGTTTTAGTGGAGCCCCTCCCCCAACCTTTTATCAATGTTTTAAAATCCGGGTCGACCCGGTCGGTTCAACCGGTTGAACCGGGAACCGGTCGAAAGACCGGGTCAACTATCACCGGGTTTTGGGGGATTTATGAACCGGATCGAACCGCCGAGTTTTTGAGAAAACCGGTTGAACCGGTATGATTGAACAGGCAAAAACCCGGGTTGACCCGATTAAAAAATTAATTTTTTTATATTTGTGTTTTTTATGTTTTTAGATTGATATAAAACTTGTTGTTATGTGTTTTTTTTAATGTTTTTGGATTGATGTAAACTTTTTATTATGTGTATTTTTTATGTTTTAACTTGTGGACATCAAATTCTTGGTTTTATATGTATACATGTATAGTGGGAGAATCATGCGAGAAGTTAAACATTTTGCGAGAAATCGAGAAGTGTTTAATCATATATGATTACACGGCTTGTAAGTGTGTTTAATCATGTATGATTAAACGTTTATGTATTGCCAATATAACATATGTTTAATCATATATGATTAAGCTTGTGTATCATATATGATTAAACATTTCTCGTCTTCTCGCAAAATGTTTAGTTTCTCGTTTGAACCTACCCTTATATATATATATATATGCAAGAAAATGAAAAATACGTAAAAATTTTGAAACCGGGTCAACCACCCGGTTGGACCGTGACCCGGTCACCACACCGGGTCAACCAAAAAACCAGTTTTTAAAACATTGCCTTTTATTAGTTGTATCCTCCCCTGCCTCTACGCTCACATGTCTCTATCATGAAGGGTATTTTTGTCATTTTAACATTCCTATTAAACTATTAACTATTTATTTTTATTTATTTTTTCATTTGAGTGGCAAGAAATTAGACTAATAACATGGTGTTATCACTTTGATAAAGCCACATAATCTTCTTTTTGGATTTGATTAAATTATTATTTGGTGCCATCACTTTGATAAAGCCACATAATCTTCTTTCTGGATTTGATTACATTATTATTTTTTTTGGCAACTAAAAGCGTACACGTGTAATACAGCGAGATACATCACAATTTTAATATTTTATTTTATTTTATTTTATTTTTGTCGATTTACAGTACAATTTTGGATGGTTTTGAGAAAATGATAAAGTTTTTTTATAAACTTGTTTAATCTAGGCTTAATAATATATTGTTTTTTATATAAAAAATTAAGTATTTTGTTAGAATTCAATGATTATTTTATACATTTTGATGACATCTAGAAAAAATAATCAATTACATATTTAATAATATAATTGAAACAAATTTATAGTAATATAATATATTAATTAAATAGTGATACATGGAAAAATCTGCATAAAATGAATGTCTTGTACATAACAAATTGGTGGGTGTTAGAAGTTTGCAGTAGTAATATGTATCTTGTGCTTTGATATTTGTAAATTAAGATATTTTTAAAATTTTGCATAAAATGATGGTACCTTGTGTCTAATAATTTGTATTTAAGAGTTTTTTATCGTGCTTTATAATACAGTATAGATATATCTCTTAAGATGAAAGATCATGTAAAAAGAAGAACTAAGGTGAGACCTGAGAAGGTAAGAAGAGATATGGATCCTTAATTTAATCTCAAACTCACTCATGAATTACGTTTGACATCTGGATTTGATATCTAGTGTATCTCATCCTAATGTGCATCAAAAGGTGGATATCATTTGTTACTCTTCTTACTATAACTTTCATTATCACTGAAACTCAGCTTTATAATCTTTTGAACAAATCAGCATGACAAAATGCGATCTATACTTCAAAACAATGCATCTCCGCTATGATTAAGGGTGCATTTGGTTTGTAGGATTGGAATGGATTTGGATTTCAAATCCATTTTAATCCTGTGTTTGGTTTGCAGGAATGAAATTTGTTGACCGGATTTGAAATCCTTTGACCTTTTTAAAATTCTTAACTTGATGAATTTGGAATTCTTTTGCAATGACTCAGTATTTCAAATCCCTCCAAATCCAAATATTTACTTAAAATCCAATTAATTTCTGCAAACCAAAGCGCCTTAAGTGATTAACAACAAAGGTTGTGTTTTATATGTAAAATATTAGTTTGATCAATTCGCTAATAATTCTAAAAATTCGGGAGATCCCAACTTTTCCAGTTTTGGGTACTAAATAATAACTAACTTTAATATGGTTAATAAACGAAATAGATTCATAATTATTTTAAAAAAACAATATTGATAAATTTATAATATCTTTACAAAGAATTTCATTTCTTTGGCTTTGTTTGGCAAACTAGCTTATAAGCTAGCTTTTCAAAACGCTACTTTGACGCTACTCAAAGTAGCGTTTTGAAAAGCTAGCTAGCTTAGCCTTTGTATTTTAAATATTCTTGTTGTTTGTTTTTTAATTGTTAATTTGACGTATTTTAATCATCATTATCGTTATATTTTATATATTTAAAAAACCGGCAGTTTTAATAATTTAAAAATCAGTAAATAAAAATGTGGAACCTATTAATAACTTATGGACCTCTCAACGATTGAAAAATAATTTGATTTAAATATTTATAAAATGTGTTCAAAATTGATGTGGTAAAGAGAGAAATGATGCTCTAAACTTTTTGTCATTGACTTTTCACAATTTTAGGACCTTTAATGGGGTAACATCAAATTTATAAAAACTTGTCAAAGTTTTTGTGGCCATAGAGGTTCACCTGCGATGATTCCAGGTCATTCATGGTCGTCCGAAGGATTAGTCTGTGTGCGTAAGTTGGTCCGGAAACTCACGGTTACCCTAAAAAATCCATAAAATTTGGTACAAACAATAAATCTACTTAACATCAAATCTTGATTCTAGTTATATTCCTTTTTATCTTCTCCATTTGTGTAAATGAATAATGTTACACTAAATTTGGTATCTTACTATTTATTACACCAAATTTAATGTAAGATTTGCTATAGGGGTGTTCGCGGTCCGGTTTGGGCGGTTTAACCCCTCAGACCACAAACCAAACCGCAAGTGGCGGTTTATTGATTTTTCAAACCGAGCGGTTTGACATCAAGTGCCCAGACCGGTCAAGTCGGACCGCGGTTTAGGCGGTTTAGGCGGTTTGGGCCTTTTAGTGGGCTTTAAAGTTTAAACATAAAAACATATAAAACTTTGAATTTTAAAGGCTAATTGGCTTGAGTCCACTTGAAATAAAGAACAAAATTCACAACAAAATAACAAAGTCCACAAAAGTTAACAAAATATCCCAAGACAAAACACTAAAAAAAAGTAATATGCAAAGTGCAAATAAAATTCACGGTTTCACTTCTTCATTTTTCCGTTCTTTGTATTCCACAATCCATAAAGATTTTAATTTGTTAAAATACCTTAGGCATTTTTATATATACTTGGACATTTGAGCTTTATATAATCTATTATTTATAATAAAGATACATATATAAAAATAAAAAATATATATTTATATATTTGGCGGTCGGTTTGGTCCAACCTGCCCAAAAAAACCTCCAAACCGCAGACCGGACCGGACCGCCCGGTTTGGCAATTTTCCAGACCGGACTGGACCGCCAGACCGTTTAAACCGCCAAAAACGGTCTGGTTTGACTTGGTTCGACCGGTTTGAGCGGTCCAACGGTTTTTTTGAACACCCCTAATTTGCTACCCCCTATTGGAGTGATTTAATGTAAAATTTGGTATTTGAGGTAAAATTTGGTGTCCTCGTTAAAGATGGTCTCAGATGGCCAAAAAGCTCCATTACGGATGCTATTGTACTTGTGAACCACAACTCGCTATTGATGGTTGTGTCCGATTGATTAGGAGCAGATGTTATCGACTCACGGTTTCAATTTATGGTTAGCAACCTTTTACTAATATAAGATCCTTCTTTTTTACCAACCCCAGCAGTCTCACATCTACAATGTTAATAGTAACTAAGCCATAAAAATTACTTAATACAAAAGCAAATATGACAAGGCAACAGTGCAAGAATATGTAAAACCTATTAAGAGTATTATTTAAAATATGATTTTAGGAGAAAATGAGGTTCCAATAGTGAGTTTTTTTTTTTGAAGGGTGTCCTAGGCTATGTCTAGACCAAACTTTTGGCAAATTATGACTGTAAGACATCAACCCTGATTAAATCTCAGTGGCCACAATTGTTGGGTACACCTGGATTCGAACATTGGGCAGATGGGATATTCCACCCAGAGACGGACTTAGTGTAGGGAATACAGTGGCATGCGCCGCCGTATTATTTCTCCGTCGAAGAGTTAAAATTTTTACGATTATAAAAGGTGCAACCGTATTGTTTTAAAAGGTGTCACCGTATGATAGTCAAAAGTTCAAGAAGGTGTACCTTGTAATCAACCAAAAACCCAAAAAAAAAAACTCTTGAAATCAACCCAAAAAACCGAAAAAGTTCCTCGAAATCGATAAAAAAAAAAACTTAAAAATCTCTCGAAATCAAGCAAAAAGCAATAAAAATCGCTCGAAACGGTGGAATTAGGTCAAAAACACGTCGGGTGATATTGAACGTTGGTAACACGTCAGTAAAAACCGTATTTATTGTAATTATTTTTTATCTATATTATATAGTGTCACCGTATGAAAAAAAAATTCTAGGTCCATCCCTGATTCCACCACATCCCCCAAAGTCCTGACCAGTACGTCGCAACCCTTGTGGTTTTCAATAATGTAAGTTGATTTTTTTGTGTGCGTAATGTTCGTATTTTGGGTCAAATCAAAGTTTTGAAAATAATGCAACTCTTATTTCCGGTTAATAGTCCCATTTTTGACAAGACTAGAATAAGAATATTGTACTGAAATCACACTACAAAGCATCATGTAATATTGTGCAAAAGGACATTTTTACATGGGGGAAAAATCACAATCAAGTAAGGAGTTAGTTTACTTTTTTTGGTTTGATGGGTTAAGTTGTATTTAGAACAATTTGTTTGTAAGAGAGAGATTATTTCTCGGGCATTTTTGGTATTAACTTGTTTGAGGTGGCTTAGCAGAAACAAGTGAAGATCCTGACTTATTCCATACAAACATTTTGCCTTAATGGCTTCGCCCCAAGCTAATTCAGAAAGTTACTAGTGAAATTATTGCGCAACTTCTGCTGCTGAGCAAATTAGAATTTATCGAATGAACCAACATGTTTGTGCTTTGTGATAACAAAAAATACGAGAATAGAAAATCAATTACATTCACAAAATGAACAGATCAAGTAACAAGATGTCGATTAAACCATGGATAAAACCTATACGCCATAATTCAATGGACTATCAATACCAGTGAAGGTGTAACTGCTAACCGGGTAAAAGTGCGGTCTGGTTCATCACATCACTGACAGAGTAGGAGTTCCTCACTGAGTTTACCGGGTCAATATCCCCTCCCCATGCATCATGGACCGATAAGGCTCGGTAAACAACATCATAGGTAGACATTTTCTACCGGTTGGAAAATCGGATATCCATCAGCATGATCCAAGAAGAATGACCTTAGGAATAAACCAATACAATAATTCAATCGACAAGGAATGCAATGGATCACTTGATTCAGTCTAGAACAACGAAAACCCTAAATCCTTCTAGGTGAACCTAGCATATGAGATATAAAACATTAGATACAAGCAATAATATTGCATATTTTCTTTTAGAATTATTCAATACTTTCCTATTTTCTTTCTTCTTTCTCTTCCTCCCTTTTCGCTCACACTTTCGCACAAGTCAGGGGTCTTCATGGAATGATGAAAACACCCGCTCTATCATTTGGCCTGCTGAATTCAACAAGTCGTTAACAACCTGAAGAAAACAGGAACTTCGTATACTACATACGGTGGCAAGAGACAAACATACAGTCAGTACCTAAGGAATTGGAAAGAAACCAATATACAGAACAAAAACAAAAACAAAAAAACTATAAGTTGATGTAAGAGGAAAAACTACAAGTGAAAAACGTAAAATACAAATAAACTACGGAAAAAGCTGAAAACTAGTAAATGTGATTGTTCCCCCAAGGACAACTAATATCCAACAAGAACTCCAAAGCTGAAAGTTCTAAATGGTGTTAAACTTAATTAGAATTTTCTAACTTCTTCACCAAAAGGTTGAATCGGTTTCAAGAAACTTGCCAATAACGAAATGAAGAACGATGTTCAAGATATGAAAGTGCAGGCTCGTTAAGATTATTTATGCTTTATGGAAATACCAAAAATAAGCATCACATCAGAAAGCATTATGTCTTCCAATCATGTTTAAACCAGGTGTGAGTGTCAATCAAGCTTACCCATACACTTGGGGTTGTTTGTTTTTTTTCAAAAAAACCTCTTAATACCTCTTAAATTTGAATCGGTAAGACATTTTTACATTCAGACCATTTTTTTTTTCTTTTTCAGATTTCAGACCCACTTTACTCTTAAATACATCTGAAATTAGAAGTGGTGACATTTTTCTGATTAATTGTTATCACAAACAAAACAATCTTATTGATCCTGATTAAGATTTCAGAGTTCAAACGTTACAAAAACAAACAGTCTTATTGATTCAGATTTCAAGCTTCAGCACCACCTCTTATTAATCAGAAGTGAAATAATCAGACTTCAAATCTCTTAAAAAACAAACGCCACCTTAGTCTGTCCATATAGAATGGTTATCAGCGGCATTTATGCAGATTGATATGAAGTAGCAACACAAAAAAAGATCTAGAAATCTGAATACATTCAATAATGAAACAGAATTTCCTCACATGCTTAGTATTTAATTTATACATACACACACATATTGATATATATATATATATATATATATATATATATAGTGGAAGGATATATATATCTATCTATATATAGATAGATAGATAATTAGTTAGTTAGTTAGTTAGTCAAGATTACAGGTTAAGTTATTAGTTATTACATAAATCTCATAGTTGAAGACTCCATAAATGTATCCTGTAGACTGCAAATCAAGGGAATGTGATAGCATGGAAACTTTACAAAAATGCATTGCTTGTCTACTCACCTTGGTGCGGCATGCAATACAAGTCATCCGCCCTTACTTGCATCACTTTGAGTCTTAATAAGCAACGATGATCATGTTCACAACAATGTGAGCATACTGTTTGATATAGACCCTGATTCCGGCCACAGCTTCACAGATCCAAATCTAACAAGAAAGTGACGGTTTTAGCCTTCATCCTTTTTATATCTGGTTTTCTCGTTATAATGGGATCCAAATCATCCTTCTGTGAATGTACTATTAATGTTTATGAGTTGGTGAATAATAGAAGCCAGTCTTCCTTCTATGAATATATATATATATATATGAGGGAAGTTCAAGAGAAAACCTCAAAAAAATGGAAAACTGAAGAACACCCTATATATATATATATATATATATATATATATATATGAGGGAAGTTCAAGGGAAAACCTCAAAAAAATGGAAAACTGAAGAACACCCTGATAGCCCATCCGGACATAATGCACTTGTGCATACAATTAAATTAAGTTGTTTTTTGGTTTTTATGCACGTGTGCATATTACAAATTACTTGTATGCACAAGTGTATAATGTCCAGATGAAGGGCTACCAGGGTGTTCCTCAGTTATCCATTTTTTTGAGGTTTTTCGTTGAACCTGGCCCTATATATATATGTGTGTGTGTGTGTGTGTGTGAGATTGTTGATCCTAACACATACCTGTTTTGCTTACAAGAAAATCTTTGCAACCGTTTTGCCTTCTAGAGGCTACTGGATTCCAATAAGTTCCCCCCTCAGTTTGTCTGCTAGTTCCTCGTTTCCTTCTTTCTCATAACCATCAATAAAAGCACGATAAATCTTTGAATTCGGTTCATACCCTATTCCAACCATTTCCGCTTGAAGCTTCATACCTTCTTCCATCCTCCCCTCATTACACAAACCCTTGATAATAAACTCATAGCTTTCGCCCTTCATAACCACATTGTTTCTCTTCATTGTAGCTCGTGAAATCTTCAATGCTTCGGAGACCTTATTCTTATCACAAAGTTCCTTAATCAACACATCAACGGTACACCCGATTGGCATAAGCCCTTTACTACACATATCGTTGTATAAAAGCATTGCCGAATCAACATCGCCAATTTTACAATACCCATTTATCAAATGCTCGTATGTGACACAAGTACCCTCTTCTCCACTCAATCCCATTTCTTTGAACAATTCCTCAGCCTTATGAACCTCTCCGGCTTCACAAAACCCACCAATTATCGTGTTATAAGCCATAACGTCATGCTTAAAACTCTTGTTCCCCATTTCTTCCCACACTTTCATGGCGTCCTCCATTCTTCCATTATCGCAATACGCCGCCATTAAAACACTGTAGCTGTATGCACTAGGGAAGCAATTGTTTACGATCATATCACTCCACACTCGTTCTAAGTTCTCAACTAAACCGTCTCTATAGAAAGCATGCATGATTATGTTGTATGTATGTACATTAGGAGCAACGCCTTTGACACGAACAGAATTTGTATCGGTAACTTTGCTACCGGACCCGAGAAGCTCGTTGTAGATCTCATACCCAGCAACGCTCCCATGGTGTTTAGAGACCGACATAATTAAAGAATTACAAGTGCTGATCATTGGATATATACCTTTGGAGCGCAACATTCGCGCAATCTCGATACCCTGATTAATTCGTTTTGCTTGGAGGCACGCTTTGATCAGCAAATCGAACACGAACGGTGCAGAATCACACATTCTGTAAGTTTTGATTAAAGCTTCGAAGATCGAAGGTGGGGTATTAGGGGGCAAATCGGTATTAGCATCAGGGAATTTGCGAATGGCGGATTGAATCAGAGTTAGTGCACGAGATTTTTGGCGGGAACGAGCGAGGGTGTGGATGATGGTGGCGTAGGATAAAAGGGAGTGGTGGCAGAGAGAGTGTTCAATTGTGAAGAGAAAAAAGCGGAGGGCTAGGTGGGGATTGTTACGGAGTTGGATGATGATTTGAGAACATTCGGAGGGATCAAAACCGGAGGGGAAGAGCGTGCGGATGTGGGTCCATCGAGATTTGGACCGATGGTGTTTGAGGATGGAGACGGCGGTGATGACGGCAGTTTCATCGTCTGAGGATGGTGGTGAAGAGGCGGAGGAGCAAATGTTGAGGGATCTGATAGGGGACAAGAACACAGTGCGTTTGGATATAGTATAAAACAAAGCCATCGATGAGAATTTGAAGCTTGTTTGAGCCTCATTCAGCATCATCGTTGACAAAATACTGGAAAAAAATAGAAAATAAAGAGTCAGTACTTGATGGATTTCCTGGTTTTGCAATGGATCCATGAAATTCTGATGTTGCATCCATTTCAAAATGTTGCACACAAGAAATAACTGTCATAACCAAGGGCAGAGCCAGGAATATCGTCTATGGTGGTCCTCATTAATAAAACAAAAATATAATGATATTATGATGATACTTTATTTAAAAAAAATGTATTTAACTACATTACAAAAGTGGAGCGCTAACCTTTACTGATTCAACATTGACCTCGATGAGTTTCCATTTTTCGAGACATATCAATGAAACATTCATCATCAAACACATCTTTTTAATATGAGAAAACCAAGTTATCATTCATATCTTGTTAAAAGTTTATCCATAGTAGTCAAATATCCTAACCAATATGTTAAACTGGAAATTGTCAAATATCCTAACAATTTCATTTCACTGCCATTAACAGTTAAAATTTAGGCTTTTAGAAAGAAAACTCAGTAATATCACTTAACAGAATAACAGTTAATACGTAGGATTAGGCAGAAAATCCAGTAAAGAAAACCCATCCCAAACTCTCTGTGAAAGAAACCTCAATAGTCATGGATTCCTTTCAAGTTTCAAGATTCATGGATGATAGATTCCTTTCAAGTTTCAACATAAAAGCAGAAAAGTTGAAGACTACTCAATAATGGATTAATTTGAAGACTACTGCCAAATCAAATATCAACAATTAAATCTACTCAATAATGGATTCAATAACAGTTAGAACATAAGACACATATAGAATTACAGAAGATCACATATCAAAATAAATTTCAAGCGATTTTATGAACTAAACCCTAGAAATTCGAAACTTACCACTGTGACTCTTTGAGCAATTGCGTCAGTGACCAACAGAAAAAACTCAGGCTTTTACAGAGGCCGCCGGTGAGTACCGAGTGTGATTCAAAGTCTGTAAATGAATCATAAATCTCATTACATTCATGATTCAAGATCACCTTTTAACCATTGAATTTCAAATCTAATACTTTCAAATTACAAAATTTCTTGTCAAATTCAGGAAGAAACTACTTTTAACCAAATGATGTTACAAAATACTAATGCTGGACGGAAATATAAAAGCATAATTCACTACAAACCTCTGTATTAATTGAAGAACTCGTAAAATTTGCGTAGCCATGAGAACGAGAACTGGGGAAGGGAAGGAGACGAGTCAGGGGGTTTGGGCCTCCTTTTGGGCTGCTGCTTTAATTAAATAATAACAGAGGTTAAGCCCAACACCCTTAATGTGGTTTTAATTAAAAAAAAAATTATTACTAGAAGCGTACTCGCGTAATGCAGCGAGATAAATCACGATTTTAATGTTTTATTTTATTTTTTTATCGAGTTACAGTACGATTTTGGATGGTTTTGAGAAATTGATAATTTTTTTTATAAATTTGTTTAATTTAGGCTTAATAATATAATGTTTTTTATATAAAAATTAAGTATTTTGTTAGAATTCAATGATTATCTTATATATTTTAATGACATCTAGAAAAAATAATAAATTACATATTTAATAATATAATTAAAACAAAATTATAGTAATACAATATATTAATTAATAGTGATACATAAAAATGTCTGCGTAAAAGGAAGACCCTGCACATACCAAATTGGTAGGTGTTAGAAGTCTGCAGTAGTAATATGTATCTTGTACTTTGATACTTGTAAATTAAAAGATTTTTAAAATCTTGCATAAAATGATGGTATCTTGTGCCTAATAATTTGCATTTAAGAGTTTTTTATCCATGTTTTATAATATAATATAGATTGTGTTAATTGTTATTTACTAAGGGGTCATTTACTAAACATTAACTATGTTAAGTGTTTACTAGGTTGCTTATTTTATCAAATGAACATGACAAGATCCAAGAATCTTTACACAGTAAGAGGCAAGACAATTTTAGGGACCATTTATTAAACACTTACCGGGTAAGTAGGAGTGTTCACGGTCCGGTTTGGACGGTTTAACCCACCAAACCACAAACCAAAACATAAATGGCGGTTTAAGAAAATTTTCAAACCGAACGATTTGGTAGCAAGTGACCAAACCGGTCAAATCGGACCACAAAAAGACGGTCTGGTCTGACCGGTTTAGGCGGTTTGGACCTCTTATGACTTTAAACTAAAAAACATAAATTCTATATCCAAAATAAAATTTCTAGTAATATAACATTATTAAAAAAGTAGTATATCAAATTATAAAAGAACATTTATATATTAAATTAAAAAAAACATTGGCCAAGTTGAAAAAAAGTTAAACAAGTCCACCAACAATGATTGAATTTTGGACAAATATTGAGAAAGTCGAAGGACGGTTTGGATTCAGATTTGAATTTTTAACGGATCTTAAAAATTTGTAAATTTAGATAACACAATCAATTGAGAAAATGAACTAAAAATATAATTCTTTGAAGAACTTTATTGAGCCATAAAATTTGAGTCTACAATATGAAAACTAAATATGATTAAAACATGTGTATTTTTGGCGATTGGTTCGGTCCAGACCGCTAAAAAAATGGCCAAACCGTAGACCAGACCGGACCGAGCGATTTGGCTATTTTTCAGACTGGACTGGATCGCCAGACCGCTCAAACCGCCAAAAAGGTATGGTTTGACTTGGTTCGACCGCTCCAACGGTTTTTTTGAATACCCCTACGGGTAAGTATTTGCTGATATCACTCATGTTACCGACTAAGTATGACAAGGACTTAAAGCAGTAAGAGGCATAGCAGGAACTGAGATTCTTACCAGATAAGTGATAGAGAAGACTCTTACCCTGTAAGTGCTTACCAGGTTTAAGACGCTTACACCAACAATCCATTTTAATGTCCGAAAATGTTACATGATAAGGTAAGTAAGGGTAATATCTCTTGCCAGTAAGCATGCTTCCTGGTAAGTGGCCCCTTACCTAGTTTGTGAGATCGATGACTCTTACCATGTTAACACTTATCAGGTAAAAGACGTCCACCAACAATTTTACTATGTTATTTTGATAGTCGATAATATTATCTGGTAAGGTAAGTGAGGGTGGGTAAGCCACCTATTAACTGCGTAATGGGGTGTTATATCGAAATATTTTAAGGCATTACAACCTGACACTGAACTTATTTTTTTATACTAATCATTCTTACCCAGTACTAATTGTTACACCATTTTAGTATTGATGAACAGTTGAATACTATAGTTATATTTTTAGGTAAATTAATTAAAATGACCGTATTTGAAACCCGTATTACCAAAATGCCCTAAATCTCGTTGAGTTTGCCAAAATACCCCTTTTGTCCGGGATATAGGGCCGTGATGGGACCCATCCTGGGGTTAGCCACAATCGCGAGCATCAACAGTGTTACGTCGGGGTTAGGGTCGGGATCAACAGGGGTATTACGGGGTTATTGAGCCATCCCGTAGACGAGGCTGGGATTTCACTGTGGATCCCGGGGTTAGGCCGGGAATCCCGGGGTTGGGGGCCGGGATGGGAAGCGATGAAGGATTTAAGATTAATCGACGATGGGGATTTAAGTAAATTAAGTTAGAAGGTGTTCCCCTCCATTATAAAATCCAATGGTCCCCAATTCAAACCCCACACAACCACTTCCTCTCTTCTATTTCTAACTCTCTCTTATATCTCGTGTATACCACGCTCGGATTTCGACTCGATTCGTTGGTGTTTCGACTCGATTCGTTGGATTTTGGGTTTTAGTTTTGAATATGTGCACGTTTGGATTATGGAAGTAGTAGAGTTAAGTTTTCCCAGTTAATTGTGGAGTGATTTTATACTCCGGTAATCATGCGGGATAAGGTCTTAGGTGGTTATCTGCGATTAGATTGGGTTCGATTTGGTGGATTGTTCGTCGGTGTGACATCATGGTATAGGTTGACTGGTGTACCGTCTTAGCGGGTTCCGCGATTAAAGGAAATTTTGGTGATCGTTATGTTAGAAATGTAAGACTTCGAGTTCTAGTTTTCTGTTAAGAGTCAACCTTGGTGCGACAATCTGTCTGGATTGGAATTTGAAGCGAGACATCCACGTTTTCGAGGTCACTGTTTAGTCCTAGGCATCGACTTGTTTTCTTGAAGTCATTGGATCATGGTATGTTTGGAAGTATTCCGGTTGGATTATGGGAAATAAGGACCATTCGGTAATGGAAAGGTAAAAGAAGATTAGGTGTTGATGTTTAAGTGCCGATGTGTGTAAACATCCCCGTGGTATTAAGGAATTTGTTATGAGAATGTTGTGAGGTTGAGATTGGAACGGAGTTGGGCGATAGCCGAATCTGGGCTAACCAGTTACCTGAAGGACGCATTGGTGCGCCTTGAGAGGTCAACTTTATCAGCGCTATGATTGGGTCAGTCAAAAACTAAGGATTTTAAGAGTTTGTTGACGATTCTTGGCTTGAGGTTCAGAATCGTGCAAATTCGAAGTGGCTTGGGTGTTGATAAGTTGAGTTCACAAACTACCCTGAAGATGGTAATTGTCATCTAAGGTTGGGAGACAGCTGAGATCTTGGGGGTGGTAAAGTGGTCGATAAGGACTCGATGTTCGTCCCATCATCGGCAAGGCGTGCAGGAATTCGAAATATAGTTATACTCGGGTTGTGCATAAGACAAGGTATAGTGGAGGCCTTCCAGTTAGGTGGAGAACCAATCGATCTCGTTGAAGGCGGTATTAGGTGTTTAGTCGGTGTCAGATTTCGAGGACGAAATCTCTTTTAAGGTTGGGAGGATTGTAACACCCGTAATTTGGAGACTTCCTTTAGTGATAGTTCGGGAGTCTTTTGGCTTTTGGAACGTAAAGGTGTTGAGAAATCAGATGGGTTTTTGCTATGGAATCATCGAGGATCGAATCAGGTGAGAAGATGCGAGAAAACCGAGAATTAGGCTGTCGCGAGTTGTGGCGCGACTTGGGGTCGCGGCACAAGTCGCGTAACTCACTGGAAGTGAGTTCTGGGGAAACGGGCGACTTATGCCGCGACTTAAGGTCGCGGCATAACCCGCGTGACGCACTGGTTGAGCTAAAAACCGATTTTTCAGCCATTTGCCTCATTTCTCTCAATCCCAAACCCTAAATCTTCTTCCCTTTTCTCTCCCAAACCGGCCCCCAAACCCCCAAAGTCGAACCTAACCTATTTTGAGGGTTTTTCCCCTTGAACCACATGAACCTTCTTCATCTAGCTAGTTGGGATGATAACCCACAAAACCTCCATCTTCATCTTCCTCGTCAAGTTCAAAGTGTGGGAGCTCGGGTTGAAGAGTTGGATTGGGTGTCATCGGAAAGTCTCGTCATCTTTCATGGTAAGCTCTTTGATTTAAGGTTATAAATGTTCTTTGGATGTTTCCCTAGTGTTTGGTTTATCAGATCTCGGATTTGTTAGTTTTGGAGAAACTAGGGTTTTGATCTCGTTTAGGGATTTTTGTATATAATGTTGGGAAATGTTTCTATGTGGTTGATTGTGGATATTTATGGTTTGGAGTGTTTGGATCTAGGGTTTGGAAGTTTTCGGCTTGAGGATTCAAGCGCCCTTCAAAAGAGCTCGTTGGGTAAAATCTAGATTTAGCCTAAATCTAACGAGGTGAGTTCAAGTTGATTTGTGAAAACGGTGTACATGCCAAAATGTTTATTTTAAAGTGTTTTACATGAAATGGTTAACTGCTGATAAGTTTTGGGTATTTTGAAGTAAAATATGTTTTACTTGGTTATTCGTCAAAGTGTGAGTATTTTGATAAGTTTTCATATTTGGTAAACTTGGGTTGTGTTAATCTCTTAAAATGCTTATATTGGGTTTGAACATTTTAGCAACTAAATAGCATGATTTACGTATTCTTGGTGACTTTGTACAAGTAAGATTTAACTTATGATTTATGCATCTTCGAGGATTTTGTACAAATGGGGTCTATTTCATGTTATATGCATTTTGGTGTATTTGCATTCATAAACTCTTTGGAAAACCTTTGGTCCCATTACGCGTTGAGTTTTGGGTTAATCTCGTCTTTGAGGTATGTGTCTTCGTAAACGTTGTTTAAAGACATTTCATTATTTGGGGGACCATTGAATATTGGTCAAATGGATTTTGAGCATTTTAGCTCGGTGTTGGATTAAAAGAGTCTGGTGGACATTTGTCCGGGTTTAATGGCTCGATGTAGAGTCCCATTTCATGGCTTACATCTTAATGCATTTTATTTCATATTTATAATTACAGACTCGAGTGTTGTTGTCATTCAGGTATAGTCGTGTAATTTTAGACTGTGTTGCATTGGATCCATAGGCACATGAGTCAGTCTTATTTGATGGTCAATTGGGTGGTACGGGGTTGGACTCCGAGACTCATGTTTTATGACCAACTTGACAAGTAGGCACTAGGAGGAGGTAGTCATGGGCGACACCATGTGGGTGGGTGCCTAGATCTCCGTCGTAGGGGAATTTTCCTCAATTGTTAGTCCTCGGACGTGCCGGGCCTTTCGGGTGTCCTTTGTGGCATCAAGGTATCTCGTCTCTTGGGTGGGACTTGTCAAGGATTCGTAGGGACACTTTGGCATTTATGTCGTTAGGTGTCATGCGATGAACGATGGTTAAGTGGCATACTTTTGTGTTCCTCCGCTCTCCACGGATACGAGTATCCCCCGTTGTCGGCCCGATGTATTTTGGATATTTAATTGTCCATGTTTTGATACTTGGATTTCCTTCCATTTTATGGTCGCGTGAGTATTAAGTTTCAGTTCCATGTTTTAATGGCGTATCATATTTATATGGATTGTTTTCCGTCATTTAAGGGTCGAGTATTATGTTCCACCCGAGTTTTGGGTGTTTTGGGCTATGAAGTGTTATTTACATTTTTGCACATTCGAGTATCGAACTATGACCCCGCTTTGGGTGAGTTACGGGTTGCATCGTTTTATAAGAAATGCATGTTTGGGAAGCATTGTCCTTAAAAGTGTATATTATGGGAAAATGTGTCGTTTCCATTTTGACGTATAATATTTCGAAGGATCTTGCTTTAAAACTGATTTCCTGTCTTTTAAAGATATATTCATTCATGTTAAAAGTCTTGAGCTCACTAGGCGTTAAGCCTAACCTTTTTATTTGTCGGCATGTGCATCAGGTTTCAAGGTTGGGGGTTGGTTCTAGCAATACGGTGAAGAGTAGAGTCTTAGCTAGATCTAAAAGTAAGAATTCGGTGAAGTCTTCCGCATTATGGAGATAGTGACTATGCATGGGTATTAGTAGCACCCGACCTTTATAGTCTGTATAAATAAGGTGGTATATGTGTATTGCAGTTGAATTTAAATTTGTGGTTGTAGATGATTCATTTGTTGATGTATTTAGAAAATTTTTATCAAGTTGCTATCTTTAGAATTAAGGGTGTTACATAGAGTGTTGCGTTTTTTTAAAATATTTTAGAGATTGCGTTAATTTTAGAGTGTTGCGTTTTTTTTAAATATTTAGAGAGAGCGACAATTTTAGAGTGTTGCGTTAATTTTAGAGTATTGTGTTAATTTTAGAATGTTGCGTTGATTTTAGAGTGTTGCGTTTTTTTTTAATATTTTAGAGATTGCTCACAGACAGCCACGTATCTGCTTTTGTCGGATTTCTCCCTTCTAAACACAAAACCCTCTTCCATGAACTTAATTCCGAGCTGTATGGCCATTTCCTCCTTCGTATCAAATAGTTGTCCTTTATGTATGCTTGTACCACGATTGTAAGGTAAGGGTTGGTAGGGTGGTATATTGGTCTCCGGGTTTGGAAGGGAAAGAGGCATATCAAAACAATCGTTTAACTCACCAAGTGATTTATTGCTAGGGGTATATGTTTCTTCTTCTTCGTCCTCATCAGTATCGGTATTTGATCTGTCCAGATCAGATATACCCATTGTGAAAACATGGGTTTCGTCATGAGCAACTCCAGCAAACCGTCTTTCTTCGTCGTCGTCTTCTTCTTCTTCTAGTTGTGTCTCCGGAACAACATCGGGATAAGAGTCGTAAGGACGATATGAATGATCAGAATAAAGTGTGGTGTCGTAGGATGCCTGAAATTGAGAATCAGGCTCCTGTTGACTACCACCGACATGGATTTCGTCATCACCTCCGGCATCATCTTCGTCATCACCTTCGTCGCACATCAATGTTGCGTCATACACAAAGACTTTTGGAGGTCTTTCTGAATCGGCTGCAAGTTGCATAAAACCAAGGATTAGTTCATCGTTGTTTAGCTCCACTAGTGAGCGGTCTTCACGTTTGAACACCAACTTGCAAGTAGCAGAATCTTCGATTCCACATTTTCCCATGGCGTAATGAAGAAACCTCTTATATGTATAGAATACTGGAATCTGTACACCATGCTTTGTGTACCCAATATAATCCCACTCATTGTTGTTTTGAACCCACTGGCCATCGAAACATAAATAGAGTTTAGCTTTTACAACATGTGAACTCATTTTTTCAATAGTATGAAAAATGAAGCAATTCAAACGACGAAAGTGAGAGCAAGAAATAAAAATGCAATGGATGCGATGAATGCCTTGCATTATACTGATCTTTATAGGCAAAATTTATAGCCGAAGATGAATTCAATAACAAATACAATTCAATGACAAGTACAATTATTGTAGAACGAATCAGGCAACAAAAACGTGAAAAACACTTGAAACCACATAAAATCATAGGACCAAACCCTAATTTTCTCAAACCAAAACCCTAAACGCCCCATCCTGGCCCCCAACCCCGGGATCCCCAACTCAATCCCGGCCTCACCCCGGGAAATGACCCCCATCCCGGCCCTAACGTCGGGATTTCACTATTCATCCCGACCCTAACGCCGGGAAACCACTATTCATCCCGGTCGAATACTGTTGAAGATCGATATTGTAGCTAACCCCGGGATGGGTGTCATCCCGGCCCTATATCCCGGACAAAAGGGGTATTTCGGCAAACACATCGAGATTTAGGGCATTTTAGTAATACGGGTTTCAAATACGGTCATTTTAATTAATTTCCATATTTTTTTATTAATTTGATGTTAAACTATTTCTAATTATAAAATGGTCTTTCAAGTTTGATATTTATATATTTTGTTTTGTTTATTTATGATATATAAAAAATTTCTGTTATGTTTTAAAGTTATTTAAAAGTTAAATACTTTTTTTAATAATTTAAAAATAAAAAAGTAAAAAAGAAATCAAATCAAGGACGAGGATTAAGATGCATGGGTTTCACATTAAAATTGGGTTACAAAACATTAAAATTTGGTTACGAAAGATTAATTACCTCTTGAAAGAGGGGAAGTTAGGGTTTATAGTTTGTATTTGGTTTATGTTTATCAAAGGGGGTTACCTCAGTTGGATAGGTAACATCCTAGGGGGGTGTGGGGTGAAAGCCACACTACCCGGGTTCGATTCCCACGAGCGACACTTTCCTGAGATATCCAGACTCTAGGTCTGGTTCTTCGGAGCCGGGGCCGGTTCGGGTGGGTCCAGTCTATGGGACTCTCTACCCTGCCGGTCGGGTTCAGCCAAATGTTGGGTCGGGTCGCAGTGGATTAGTGAGATTGCCCGTAATGGAGGCTCGATACCGCTGGAACGTGTGTGTTAGCTTGCCATTCAAAAAAATTTTGAGTAGATTCATGGTGGAGAAGAACATCTTGACTACTTGAGGGTGACTTCACTTGGAACTATGTTTGTGGAGGTGGACCAGTGGAGAATGGAAATACAAACAAATTTTTTACTCGAACAAAAATATAGAAAGAGGTAAAATGGTCATTTTTGACATTCAGACTATTTATTCAGCACACCAACCGAACAACAACTTATCTGTTATTATACATACAACTTATCCATACGGGACTTAAAGGAAAACGAACCGAACACCCCTTAAACAAGTCCCTAGCACCATATATAGTAATGTACTATTATTTAGTCCTTGAAAGCTACAAAAAAAAGTTATCGAGAGCATATTTGATTTTTCTTGAAGGAAAAAATTCTCTTTAGACCACAATTGGGATTTATTTACGTTACCAATAATTTTAAAATAAGTAATGACATTAAAGGCAATGTTTTAAAAACCGGTTTTTTGGTTGACCCGGTGTGGTGACCGGGTCACGGTTCAACCGGTTCAACCGGGTGGTTGACCCGGTTTCAAAAATTTTACGTATTTTTCATTTTCTTGCATATATATATATATATATATATAGGGGTAAGTTCAAACGAGAAGCTAAACATTTTGCGAGAAGCGAGAAATGTTTAATCATATATGATACACAAGCTTAATCATATATGATTAAACACATGTTATATTGGCAATACATAAACGTTTAATCATACATGATTAAACACACTTACAAGCCGTGTAATCATATATGATTAAACACTTCTCGCCTTCTCGCAAAATGTTTAACTTCTCGCATGATCCTCCCTCTATATATGTATATATATAAAACCAAAAATTTGATGTTCACAAGTTAAAACATTTAAATTATTCACATAACAAAAAGTTTACATCAATCCAAAAACATTAAAAAAAACACATAACAACAAGTTTACATCAATCCAAAAACATTAAAAAAAACACATAACAACAAGTTTTATATCAATCTAAAAACATAAAAAACACAAATATAAAAAAATTATTTTTTTAACCGGGTCAACCCGGGTTTTTGCCGGTTCAATCATACCGGTTCAACCGGTTTTCTCAAAAACCCGGCGGTTCGATCCGGTTCATAAATCCCCAAAAACCCGGTGATAGTTGACCCGGTCTCTCGACCGGTTCCCGGTTCAACCGGTTGAACCGGCCGGGTCGACTCGGGTTTTAAAACATTGATTAAAGCAAAAATAATACGAGGTGACAGGAAAGTAGACTAAAAAAGATGCTTAGATATCGACGATTCAGGGCGTAGTACTAGGAGAACTCCATGTGGGTGTTGCTCGAATAACTAATAGGTTTCGACCGGAGAACTTAACTAAGTATTTGACTTATGTTGGTGCAATTCCAAGTGAGACTGTCCGACTTACACTATTAGGTGAGTTACATGTGTCTTTTACTGGGATGCATAATATGAATATACAATATGTATGAATTAGTTGTTAATCCATTGAGAATGTTAGCATTCGCTTTGTGAGAATACGTGGGTAAGAGGTGAGATCTATCTAGCATGCATCAGTGATGTTTTTTTTGGGGGGGGGGGTTTCCTAGGCTATGCCTAGACTAATCACTTGACAAAATTATGATTGTAATACATCAACCCTGATTAAACCTCAATGGCAACAATTGTTGTGTACGCCTGGATTCTAATCTAGGCAGATAAGATATTCCACTACATCCCTCAGGACCTTAACCAGTACGCCACAACCCTTGTGGTTTGCATCAATGACGTTTGATAGGAACGAAATTACCCAGTGTAATAAATACTTGAAGCAATAACCGTCTTGCATGCGTCAATAGCGAGTTACGACCACATTAAACAACTAGAAATAATATGAGTGATATGAATCATCTTTAGAGTCTAATATATGAGTACATGAACATAGGTATTGAATGTGGGTTGTTGTTTTCCTGTTGCATGGGACTTTATGTGAGGAACGTGTAATAATGATATGTTTGTTATGCTAAGGAGTTGTTTATCAGATAAGGATCCACTGAGCTTGTGAGCGAACTAGTGAAGTGCATTTGCGTTAGCAAGTAAGTCGAGTGTGGACAAAAGAAATGAGAAGGGCTATAATCGTACCTAGACTTAAGCAGTAATGAAGTCTATGTATTTGAATAAATCTTGTGCGTGTTAAGTACATTGTTGTTTAGTCATAGAGATTTTATCTAACTCACTAGATCTTACTTCTGTTAAATACATCTTAATAAGTCGTTTTCCCAGGTGAATTAGGGTGTGACAAAGAATGCCTTTTTAAACCAACTCAATTATTTCCTAATACAAGCATCTCATTATTAACTGTTCGGCATATCACTAATGCATTTGTGACAAATTGAAGCAAACATTACGTCAAACTTGGTATTGAGCATATTATTTCATTTGTTTTTGGCATAGGCACAAGGACTCATTTAGTTGGACTTAAAAAAGAAAGTTAACGTCGTTAGACAGAGGCACCTAAACCATTAGGAATTTTGACAAACTTGAGGGATCCAATCCGAGTTTTTGAAGTTTAAGGACGATATCTGTGGAAAATTGCAAATGTTAGGACCAAAATTAAACTTTATTCTTTCTTTTATTTTATTTGTTCAAAAAAAATGTCCAAAAACTTAATCCTTCAAAATATAAAAGTACGTTAGGTTTTTGGACTTTTATTTTACCACAATAACCGTTTTTTACAAGTCTAAATGGTATTTTTAAAGTCAAAACAATAATACCAAAAAAATGAAAAAAGTGAATGTATAAGACACGAATGGATAAGTGTTTACGTGCAAGAGTTACAACATTGACTTACAGTGTTGAGTAACATTCTAAGTCATCAAACAGATTGTTGGTAAGTGTCTCTTATCCGTGTTAATTATGTATTAGTTTTTTTCTCTCACTTACCCGGTAAGATTTTTAGTCATGTTCACAATAAGAATTTAGGCATGGGAATGAGTCCAGGATAGGGCGAGGACCCCAATCCCTATCCTTTCGATCCCCAATCTCCATCCCCGTCCCCGTCCCCAATGGGGAAATATGATCACATCCATCCCCCAATAGAGAATCATGTTTTTCCCTGTTTATGTGAGATAGTCTAAAACAAATGTGTTAAACACGACACTCGATCCGAAATGGTCAATGTTTAAATCTCACGTATTTCCAAAATTTTGCTTTTATAAAGTATCAAATATTCATATGTTAACAAAATCACAACAACATACATAATTGTTTTATCATACGCTTTCACCTCTCCGTGTTTTTTTATCTAGAAAAAGTAAGACAAGGTGGTAAAAATATATATATGAAGAAGGATCAAAATACTTTTTCTAAATCTAATTTTTATAAATAATATATTTAATAATAAATATATAATATATAGGGATGGACGGCGTCTCTGGTTTTAATTTTAGGGGATTCTCGTCCCCATCCCCGATCCCCAGTTTTGCAGGAATCCCCAACCCTAACGAGGCCGTATACCGAGTTTCCCGATGGGAGATGTCTCATCCTCATTCTCATGCATAGATAAGATAAGTGATACTGAGTTAACGTTTGATAGATGACCCTTAGATTAGATCTCCAAAAATCTAAAAAATCGTTAGGTTTTTATGTAGTGTCCCTTTTTTATATACATATTTTGAGAGAGAAAATAAATAAAGTAATCAAATCAAAATTTGTTGTTAATGTATATAGAGGCCCAGGCCCATGTTAGGGCCCAAGCCCTTTTTAGCCTAGTATATATGTGTTGTATTGTAGTTTAGGTTAGATAACTTTTCATAATTTCACTTTCATATTGTACGATTTCTCTCAGTCAATATATCGAGGTTTCAATCCTTCAGCATATTCATCGTGTTCTTCAATCATATTCATCTTCTAACATGGTATCAGAGCTTTAGGTTTGTTCATCGGTTTTCTGTTCATTACGATCTTACTGCCATCGCCGCCGCTGTTACCATCGATCGTCACTGTTCGATCGTTACTGTTCCTCATCCATCGGTCGATCAATCGATCGATCTGATAGAAACCCTAGCCGCAACACCGGTCGATTTTCCTTCGGTCTTTAATCCACTTCGGTCGAACACCTTCGGTCAAACATCTTCGGTCGAATCACCCCTTCGGTCGAATCACCCCTTCGGTTGAACATTCATCCGGTCGAACACACTGGTCGAACACACCGGTCGAACACACCCTTCGGTTAATCACCCCTTCGGTTGAACATTCATCCGGTCGAACACACCCTTCGGTTGAGCTTTTCTCCGGTCTTTCATACTGTTTCTCAGTATCTTTTCATTATTTCATGGCTACCAATTTCAGTCACTCAAATCCCATCTCCGTTGTTTTCAACGGTAGCAACTATATTCTTTGGCATCACCATATGACAATTCTGTTAAAGTCTCATGGTCTTTACACCTATGTTACTGGCGCATCCAAAGCTCCAGTTCAAGAAACAGCTGAGAGTGCTGTTGACTTTGCCAAACGAATGAACGAGTGGGATATTAATAATGCCCGTATCTTGGGCTTCATTAATGCTTCCACTACTCCTGAGATCAACCAACAGTTCCTTGGTTATATTACAGCCAAAAGTCTCTTGGATTTTCTCGCCAAGCGGTATACATCATCTGGTCTATCTCATCAGTATCAACTATGGACCACTTTTCAGAGCAAACGTCAACTTCCTGATCAATCCATCAATTCTTATATCTCTGAAATGCAGTCTCTCAGAGATCATATCAGTCTTGGAGCACCTCAGATTTTTGATGAAACCGCTCAACAGTTCACCACCTACTTCAACCAGCTGCATCTGATCACCATTTTGATGGGCTTGACTGATAAATTTGAGAATGTTCGTGCTTCACTTCTTCATAGGCAGCCTTTACCTACTCTTGAAGAAGCAATCTCAGAATTGCTAAGTGAAGAAACTCGTCTTCACATGCGGTCACCAGTGACTGCTACTGATAGTGTTCTCTACACGTCTCATTCTAAGCCAAAAGGCAAATGGACCAGTAACAATCATTCCAGATCTGTGGGCAAGACAAACACATCTGAGTGCGCCTTCTGTCATTCTCCTGCTCATCTTCTTCTTGATTGCCCTATCCGTTAGTGCCGTAAGTGTGGCATCACGCATCCGCGTCACTATGAGACTGACTGTCCGAAGAACTCAAAGAACACTAGTTCTCAGAACCGGACTCATGCTGTTACTGGGCCTGCTGTCGCTGATACTGAGGCTTCTACAGCTTCCTCACCTGACCTAATGGAACTGATGCGTCGCAATCAGGAACTTATGGAACAGATCATGTCTGGTGCTATGGGTATGAACTCTCCACACTCAGTTGCCTCAGGTAACGTATGGCTTTTTGATTCTGGGTGTTGCAATCATATGACACCTTGCCCTGATGGTTTCGCTTCTAAGAAATCACCTCAGCAATTTACGTCAGTAAGAACTGCTGACAACACTGGTCTCCCGGTAACTTTTAGTGGCAATGTTTCCACTCTTCTTATACAATTACCGGATGTTCTAAATGTGCCAAAGCTATCCCTGAGCTTAGTCTCGATTGCACAACTTCTTGAATCTAATTTGATTATTTTGTTTCATTCTTCTGGTTGTGTTGTACAGGATCCAAAGACCAAGCAGATCGTTGGACTCGGCCGTAAAGTTGGACGAATGATTGAAGTGGTCTACCTGCGTCTTCCTTTACCCTCTTCAAGTTTTGTTGCCTCGGTCTCTAGCACTTCTTCCCTCGAGCTGTGGCATGCCCGCCTGGGTCATTTATCTCTAGCTAGAATAAAGTCCTTAGCTAATTTAGGTGTATTAGGAAATTGTGTATCAACTGACACTATTTCTTGTTTATCTTGCAAACTTGGCAAACATCACCCTTTACCTTTTGAAATGAATGAATTTAATTCCACCTCTTCTTTTGATATTATTCATTCTGATGTATGGGGACCAGCACCACATCCATCCATGGGTGGTGCTAGATATTTTGTGATTTTTATTGATGACCATACCCGTTTCACATGGATATATCTTATGAAACATCGTTCGGAATTACCTCAAATCTATATTATGTTTGCTCGGATGATTCACACCCAGTTCTCAAAATCCATAAAGATTCTGCGAGCTGATAATGCTATGGAATACAAAGAGTCATCCCTTCTCTCTTTTCTTCACTCTCAGGGGACTCTCTCTCAGTACTCTTGCCCTGACACTTCTCCTCAAAATGGTCGTGCTGAACGCAAACACCGTCATATTCTTGATACAGTTCGCACTCTTCTCATCTCTGCGAAATGTCCAGAACGCTTTTGGGGTGAAGCTGCTTTTACTGCCGTTTACACTATCAATCGTCACCCTACTCCCATCCTTCAAAATAAGTCTCCTTATGAGGCTCTTTATGCGGTCACTCCTGCCTATGAACTCCTAAAAGTTTGGGGTAGTGCTTGTTTTGTTCAACTGCAATCTCATGAACATACCAAACTTGAACCTCGCTCCAGACTGTGCTGCTTTCTTGGATATGGGATTGAGCACAAGGGTTATCGCTGCTGGGATCCTATCTCACAGCGTCTTCGTATTTCTCGACATGTTACCTTCTGGGAACATGTTCCTTTCTCCTCTATATCCAAGTTTCGTGAGTCTCCTAATCTTACACCTCCGTTTTTCACTGATGCTTCTGTCTCATTGGACTCACTCCAATCTGACATTATATCACCCCCACCTATTGTTAGAACTCCTTCTGAGTCAGCCTCTTCTAGCTTTCCTGATCATCATCAATCATCTGCTCCTTCTGCACAACCAACATCTGAAGTACCTGCCGAGTCTTTGGTTCCTGAAACTTCTCAATCTCAAAATGTTAGACGATCAGAACGGGTAAGACAAGTTCCCTCTCATCTTCGTGATTATCATGTTTATGCTACTCTGCTATCAAATCATGAACCTACTTCCAACAAGGAAGCCTCTTCTAACTCTGATTGGCAGAAAGCTATGGATGAGGAACTTCAGGCACTTGACAAAGCTCAAACTTGGGATTCTGTCCCTCTTCCACCAGGCAAGAAACCCATTGGCTCTAAATGGGTGTTCAAAATCAAAACCAAATCGGATGGTTCTATTGATCGGTACAAAGCTCGGCTTGTGGCCAAGGGTTTCAATCAAGAATATGGTATTGATTATGAGGAGACTTTTGCACCTGTTGCTCGCGTCACATCTGTTCGCAGTCTTCTTGCCATTGTCGCTACAAAACAATGGCCTCTTTTTCAGATGGATGTTAAGAATGCCTTTTTGAATGGTGACCTATCTGAGGAAGTCTACATGACACCTCCTCCAGGAGTTCGACTTCCACAAGGTCATGTTTGTCGTCTTCGGAAGGCTCTTTATGGCCTCAAGCAAGCTCCGCGAGCTTGGTTTGAGAAATTCAGTTTCACTGTCACCTCTTTGGGCTTCTCACCCAACAACTATGATTCAGGACTGTTTACTCGGACAACTGAAGCTGGCACAATCTTACTTCTCCTGTATGTGGATGATATGATTATTATTGGCAGTGACTCTACAGGCATAGCCAATCTGAAGTCATCTCTTAGCTCCTGTTTTGAGATGAAGGATCTTGGTTCTTTACACTATTTTCTTAGTCTTGAGGTGCTCTCTGATCCATCGGGTCTTTATCTGTGTCAAGCCAAATACACCTCAGATCTTTTGTCAAAAGCTGGGATTACTGACAACAAAACAACATCCACTCCTCTTGAACAAAATCTTCATTTGGCTCCAAATGCTGGTCCACCTCTACGTGATCCTACCTTATATCGCCAGTTAGTGGGGTCACTTGTCTATCTGACAGTGACTCGACCTGATATTGCCTATGCTGTTCACATTGTTAGCCAGTTCATGTCTGCACCTTGCTCTGATCACTATGTTGCTGTCCTGCGCATTCTTCGATATTTAAAAGGGACTATGTTTCATGGTCTTCATTTTCCTTCTACCTCATCGTTGATTTTGCGCGGTTTTTCTGATGCTGATTGGGACAGTGACATGACTGATCGTCACTCCACTACTGGCTATTGTTTCTTTCTTGGCGACTCTCTTATATCCTGGCGAAGCAAGAAACAATCTCTCACAGCTCGATCCAGTACTGAAGCTGAATATCGAGCGCTAGCTGATACAGCTCAAGAACTTGTGTGGTTACGCTGGCTTCTCTCTGACATGGGGGCTCCTCAACCGTCTCCAACTTCATTGTGGTGTGACAACAACAGTGCTATTCAGATTGCCCATAATGATGTCTTCCACGAGCGAACAAAGCATATTGAAATTGATTGTCACTTTGTTCGTCAACATGTCACTCGTAAGACCATTCAGCTTCTCCCTATTTCGACTCTCGATCAACCGGCTGATATTTTCACTAAAGCTCATCTACCAGGACGGTTTCGTGATCTTGTTTCCAAACTCCATCTGGCTCATTCTTCTCCCGATTGAGTTTGAGGGGGGATGTTAATGTATATAGAGGCCTAGGCCCATGTTAGGGCCCAAGCCCTTTTTAGCCTAGTATATATGTGTTGTATTGTAGTTTAGGTTAGATAACTTTTCATAATTTCACTTTCATTTTGTACGATTTCTCTCAGTCAATATATCGAGGTTTCAATCCTTCAGCATATTCATCGTGTTCTTCAATCATATTCATCTTCTAACATTTGTAATTGATTTTGCAGGTGGTGGTGACGTTATTTTGGTAATGAAGAGCATGTGTCAATTATGAGGGTACATAACCAATTTCAGCATTTTGCCAAGGCATTCGTAACCTATGGATTTCTTCATTTTCCCTAATTTTTGAATGTTTTTTTGTTGGTCTTCAAATTTTCTTGTTTGTTTATATAATTTATAATTTTGGTATATATATATATATTTAAGTATATAATATTTATATACGGTAAATACAACAAATAAACTCACACACACCTTTCAGGTGAGGTTTGAACCTTTGATCTCGTAGGAGGCCAAAGACTCTAATACCGCTAGGCCAAAGACCCTTTGGTATTTCGTCTATATTTTATGATATATGTTTTTGTTTTTTTGACGATGTTGATCTCGTGGTGTTTGAATGAAACCATTCCCTATCTAAATGACCTTTTGTTTTTGAATTATCACTGTAATTCTTTTTTAGGTAATCGTAGATATTTTGTCGGCTTATGTGTATCGACTAATATGCCCGATGATCACAAATGGCCTGTAATAATCTTTTTACAGGTGAACCTTTATGGCCACAACCCACAAGGGATTTGGTAGCACCTGAGTTCGAACACAAGGAAGATGACATTTTCACAACAACCACTTAAGCTTTAACCATTGCACTACAACCAAAGTGGTTAAATCACTGTAATTATTGGTCAAATAACGGGGACAATTTTAGTGTTGATTGTGGATTTGTTGCTGTAATTCACGAATTGCTTTGATTGAATCGCATATTTTTTTTAGTTTTTTAAACGTTAGGGTTATAACTGATAACCAACTTCATAAAACTGATAGTCAACTGAAAACTCTCTTGTTCTCTAAATACCACATAAAACATAAAATACATTTTGAAAATATATTTGTGGTGCTAAAAGAAATTTATTTGGAAAAAAGAAAAGCAAAAAGAAAAAGGAATCATATCAAATAAAATCACAAGTTGCAGGTAATTTTGCAGTGGTTGTGAGGAAGGGGCATGTGGGGATTAAGAGAGTACGGTGTAGTTTATTTTTTAAGAGGTCTAAAGCCTGAAGTCTTATTTTAGTTAGGATTAATAAGAGGTGGTGTGTTAAAAGGTCTGAACGATTCAGACTTAAGAACCATTAAGAGGTTTTTTTTTTAAAACAAACAACCCCTACGTAACCGATTTCTGCATATAGCTACGTACGGTCTGTATTACCCTATTTTCTACTACTTTTGACGATGGTTATATATAAAGTTGTCTGTGTAAATTAATTTATCAATATAAATTAGTAAGTTTTGTTTGGGAGGATATTTTCATAGATAAGTGTAACGTGTTTTTTATGAATAGGTTTTGAAAAAAACTTGACATTTTGCATAAAAATTTACCCTAAAAAGCTTACTGAATAAGACATAGAAAAGCCCTACCAAACAGTCATGTAGTTGACCGACTAGGAGGATGTTTGTTTTCTACTTAATAAGTTTAATATGTGGTTAGCTTAATTGGTTGATTATATTAAGGTGTTTGATTTTAACTTAATACTAAGATATTGACTTAACATGTTAAGTTAGCTCATCGTATTTTAATGCGTTAAGTTATAATTTTTTCCAAAATTACCCTTGTATTACAATTTTAAGTACACGCCTCATTAAAAAAATAAATAGTTACCAACATCCAAAAATTGAAACAACTGTAATCAAACAATAATACTTTATAATTTTAAATATATTTTTAAGTAATTAAGTATTGTGTTATAAACTCGTTGAATTCATGTTATTTAGTTTATTTTATATCATTCATATTATTCTAAATATTTTGTCATTTTACATGTTTATGAAATAGTTTATTTTCTCTCATAAACATTTAAGATCAATGTTTCTTATCGGTGAGACTATAATAAAAAGTGTTTATCCCTTATAGTAATAATTTTCTGGGAATTCTTTAAATTTCATACTTTCTCTCTTTATTCTCCATTTTGGAGAGTTTGTTGAAATACATTTTTTTGCTTAAAATTTTTATTTCTCCATTTTGAATAATCTGTAAAGAATGAGACCACCGCCTTCAACAATATGAGTAAAGGTGGCATAAAGAGTGAGGTTGTCGGGGTAAGCTCGATCCCTCCAAGGTAGAGGGTACGGGAAGGGGGTTGGGGTCAACCACGAAAAGGTTGGGTTAACCGGAATTTTGGCTAGTGAAGGTAAAAGGATACAGGAAGAAAATCACGTGTGGCGAGGGGTGTTTCGATTATGGTTTGCTTTTATTTATTTTATAAATAGTCTAATAGCTTATACAATGATATAAATATATAATAAAAATAAAAATAAAAGAATAGCTAAAGAACCATATTATTTCATAAGTTAATCAAGGTTCTAAATGGCGTGAGGCGTGGCGTGGCGGCGAGGCTAAGCCTCAAGTCTCGAGCCTTAGGAGCCATGGCGAAGCCATGACGTTTTCAAGACGTGACTTATGGCGTCATTTTTCTAATTCATATATATCATTATATATATAAACATATGTTTTGTAGTGTTACTCAATTAGTCAATAATAATAAGCAAGTTAAATTATGTAATATATTAAAAAAACTTGCAAATAAGATATTAAAAACGTAAAAAAATCAAATATCGCATTACGAAATTGTGCATTAGGTCATGGCGTACCACAGACTTAACATGGCGTCAGACACAAGCCTTGGTGCCATGGTGCGAGTTTTTTAGAACATTGAAGTTGATAGATTAGTCTAATATTACCAGTCTCAGAGACGAAAGGTAAAATGAAATAAAAACTACAATGACTAAAAAAAGCAATTTTTAAAAAGATGTGAAGAAAGTAGTTATAACAACAAACCACATACGAAAATCGTAGTGTACTCTAAAAATTAAGATGATGTTTGGGATTGCTTATTCAAACTCCTTATTGACTTATTGTGTTTTGTCACCACTAATAGGCTATGTTTGGCAAACTAGCTGAAAAGCTAGCTTATGACTGAAAAGCTAGCTGGTAGCTGCTGATGAAAAAGTCACGTTTGGTAAAAACTAGCTTATAAGCATTTAAATTACCAAAAAGAATATAATTAAAAGTTAATATATAATTATGAATATTAATGAGGGGCATAATTGGAATAATCACAAAAAACTCCTCATAAGCTACTCCAAGTAGCTTATCAAAAAGCTAACTTATAAACTAGCTGATAAGCTAGGATGACGGAGTAGCTAGGATGACGGAGTAGCTTATCAAAAAGCTAGCTGATAATCTAGCTTATGGTCATCCAAACATGTACCAAGAAAATAAGTTAGCTTATAAGCTAGCTTATTTTTGCCAAACAAAGTTATTTCTGGTGTTTGGATTGGGGAAAAAAGTTGTTTATAGCTTCTTGTCACCGCTAATAATGAGTTTTTAAGAAGTTAATTCATTCTGACCTATCAACATATTTTATGACTTTTTTTTGTTATTTTACTAATGTATAAACAATCTCAAACACCCCTAAATAACAACTTATTAGTTTATTATGTTCTGGTATCACAATAAGCTAATACAAAACATTTTTTATAAAACTACTTTTTATCACCACATAAGTTGATAAAAACTTTTTAAAAAAGCATAAGTTATTTTAAATAAGCAATCCCAAACACCCCCTAAAAGGCTAAAACCAACCCTCACAATTTTAACATTGAAGACCGAGTTTACAATTTTATTAAAAATAAAATATAAACAGAATTTAGGTATGTGTGGGCCCAACACAATTTTTGGAAGCCCAAAATAAAGTCTGAATCCTTGTATAAATATAGAAGCAACAAATGGAGTTTGTGTTGTATACCTACCATTCGTCCGACGACGACGACCACCACCACCGGCACCGGACGAGCATTTATCGCCGGTTTTAATGCCGATCGCATTTTCAATTCAGAAGTTTCGCTGCCGGCGAGGACTGTCGGTAAGTTTGTTCCTTTTTCGATCTTCCCCTTTCTGTGGAATCGGTGGTCTCGGAAGTCTTCCTTCACAAATCCTCTATACGCTCTCTTGTCACCCATGGTTACAGCAGAGGCTAAAAGGTTTTGTCGACTCTTTTTAGTTTTATAAGGTTTAAATTGAATAAGTATTTGGGTGCAAAGTAATGTGTTTTAATTTATGGTGTTCTTCTTTGTTTAGTGAAGATGTACTCTGGCATGCGACGGACCAGAGAGAACTGTTCCGAGGGGCAAGATTTTTAGCTTTCCCCTTGCCTTTGTCAATCTTCTTTGCCTTGGCCTTAGAAGGTTGGCCAACTTCCACCACATTTTCCTTTGAAGAGCCGGCATAACCACCCTTCAAAGCAATTCGGTTGTCTTCTTCAATGCGAAGACGTACCACCAAATCCTCCACAGACATCTCCTTTCGCTTGTGTTTAAGGTAGTTTTTGAAATCTACCCAACCGGGAGGAAGCTTTTCAATCATAGCAGCAACTTGGAAGGCTTCACTTACAACCATTCCTTCGGCAAGTATGTCATGCAAAATAACTTGAAGATCTTGGACTTGACTCATTACAGTTTTGGAGTCAACCATTTTGAAATCCAAGAAGCGAGCAACCACATGCTTCTTGGTTCCCGCATCTTCTGTTTTATACTTGCGATCCACGGATTCCCATAGTTCTTTCGCCGTGGTTACTTTACAATACACATTGTAAAGAGCATCGACTAGGCCATTTAACACATAGTTTCGGCATAGAAATTCCGAATGCTTCCACGCTTCGACCGCGCTCACAGATTGAACGTCGGCCTCTCCTCCACCAAGTTGAGGAGCGGTTTCAGTTAGGAACCTTGCGAGGTTCAAGGTGGTCAAATAGAAAAACATTTTCTGTTGCCACCTCTTGAAGTTCAAACCGGAAAATTTCTCCGGTTTCTCAGCATGATTGGCCATCATATTTGGTGCAGGCGTGGTAGTAGTCACTATCGATTGTACAGGCAAGGTAGCAATTCCCGATATTGGTATTGTAGGAGATGTAGTTCCGGTTGTGTTCACCATTCTGAAAAGTCGATATGAACAATTAGTATCACTAAGATAATCTGTTTACACAAAACAGAATTTTATATTAAAACTATAAATCTGTTTACGGAAAAACAGATAATGAGAATATCGAAACAAACTATGTTTACGAAAAACAGAAAAAGAAAATATCGAGAGAAACTCGATAAAACATCAAATCTGTTTAAGATTGTTAGTACACACACATATATATATATATATATATATTTCAATAATATATATAATTACAAATATCGAACAACAGAATTTAATCAACCAAATATTAGAACAAATCAAATAGAAAGGGAATTGACAGAAATTGTAAAACGAATAAACCGTATATCGAAACAATCGATGTTGAGGCTCGTGTTGAACACTATTCCCTTAAACAGATTTGTCGTCTGTTCCCAGGGTACAACAGCAGAAGCAGCGTACTGCCGAATATTAAACTTGCCTGAAAAGTCGCCGAAGAAATACCGTATGCACGAGAGAATTCTTTGTGTGTTCAAGGTTGTTGTGTGTTTGGACTTACAATAGACTCCTCTATTTATACTAATGAATTGAAAACCGAAGGATTAATTATCATTTCCAATTAATGAATATCAAGGAGTTACAAAAACCAGTGAATGTCGCGACTTATCACGCGGGTGAAGTCGCAGCATAACCCGCGTAATTCACTGTTCGTCTACAAACAGTGAATTTCGCGACTTACTATGCGAGTAAGCCCCGCGGCTTAACCCGCGTAAAACAGTGAGTTTCGCGACAAATGGCGCGGGTAAATCCGCGACCTAACTCGCGTAATGCACTGGCTCAAAAGCAAAAACCAACCTGCGCGAGCACAAGATTTTGAAGTTGCATTCGTGTCCGCAGATCGCGCCCACGCACAATTTCGCCTACGAAGGCCGCAATCGGCACCCCCCCCTGCGCACGGGTAGGTGATGGAGTAAAACCAAAATAAGGACTTGAAAGTCTCTCCCACATTTTTAGTTATAAACCACTAAAATTTTTGGTCTTCCTTCCTATGTGGGACAAGTTCCCACACCCATTTGGTTTTGCCAATTTTCATCCCAAACACTCAACTTTGAGCATCGATATCTCATTCACACATATTCCGTTTTGGACACATAATATATCGTTTTGAAGCTCTCATATAGGAGAACATAAACCCACGAAGAGTTAGATATATACAATACATATACATGTATTTATTTGTGTCCAAAGTTAGTAAAAAATCACAATTTTTACTAAAATTTTCCAACAAGAACAAGGGTCCTCGAGAGTAGACTTCTCATGCCCTTAAAAGAAAGGGAAGATCTCATTGTGCGTGCTATCACCCGAGGTCACCGTAGAGGCTAGAGAGCTCCGTCGACTCTTTTTAGTTTTAAAAGGTTTAAATTAAATAAGTGTGATTACTGTAAATAGACTCCTATGTAAAATAACTATCTTTCTTTAGTTTATTTGTTGTGTTTGCATTTATGGGCATCTAGCCAAATCAATGTTTATTAGAAATTATAACAAACATTTTTCGTAAAAATATTCAATATTTTTCCATCTCACCCGATAGATAATAAAAAATAGTTTCTCTTTCTAGCCAAGTTGGTGGTTCTGGTTGGGTTTTGTTTCCTACTTGAATAAGCAGTTCTTACATTTCCCAAAGGAAGTTTAGTATGCTAAACACTCTTGAATCAATTATTTTGCAGGACTTCTATGAATAAATGGAAAAGAAAAAAACTTAAAAGTAATAACTTTATTGGGAGTCTTTTATTCTAGTCTCACTGGTGACCGCGGTGGCAATCGTGCTCCACCCGCAGCGCTTTGCAACCTTTCCTCCAAATGCCTTATGTTCTATCTGGCAGTGCACATGCGTTCCGCTACCGATGCAGAGTCCCAGGCTTGAAGATTCCTTAAGAAGAAGTTTAGAAGTTCTACGACACTCTTGAATTTCATTGCTCAGTTGCACCATTTTTGCTTCAATTTTAGCAAGCATGTGTAGCAAGATCTGACTATTACTTAATTTCTTTAATCCAAATTTATTGATTGCTTTGGTAATGGCCTTTATTTTTGTATCGATTCATATTTTCATTTTGTAAGTTGAATTGTATGATTGTGTTGTAATTAAACATGAGTGGAATTGTTTTTTTCTCATTCTAAGGCACCGTTTACCAAACGTTTACCCGGTAAGCTCTTATCAAGGCACTTACCTTACCGGATGAACATTACAAGTTCCGAGAATCTTAGCCGGTAGGATGGCAAGGGCCGAAAGTCTTACCCGGTAAGTGAGGGCAACAACTCTTACCGGGTAAGCACTTACCACGTAATTTGTTGCATACGATGTCGTTTAAATGAACTAGAATCTTACACGAGAAGATAAGTGAAAGTGTTAATTTTTACCTGTTAGAAGTTGGATATAAATGAAGAACACGATGAATATGCCGAAGGTTTGAAACCTCGATGTATTGATTGAGAGAAAACTTATAATACTTGAAAACAAACTTATGAGAGAAATCTACCCTAGACTACATAATACAACAAATATATACGTAGACTAAATGGGCTTGGGCCCTAACATGGGCCTGGGCCTCTATATACATTAACATCCCCCCTCAAACTCAATCGGGAGAAGAATGAGCCAGATGGAGTTTGGAAACAAGATCACGAAACCGTCCTGGTAAATGAGCTTTAGTAAAAATATCAGCCGGTTGATCAAGAGTCGAAATAGGAAGCAGCTGAATAGTCTTACGAGTCACATGTTGACGAACAAAGTGACAGTCAATTTCAATATGCTTCGTGCGCTCGTGGAACACATCATTGTGGGCAATCTGAATGGCACTGTTGTTATCACACCACAATGAAGTTGGAGACTGTTGAGGAGCCCCCATGTCAGAAAGAAGCCAGCGTAACCACACAAGTTCTTGAGTTGTGTCAGCTAGTGCTCGATATTCAGCTTCAGTGCTGGATCGAGCTGTGAGTGATTGTTTCTTGTTTCGCCAAGATATAAGAGAGTCGCCTAGAAAGAAACAGTAGCCAGTAGTAGAGCGACGATCAGTCATGTCACTGTCCCAATCAGCATCAGAAAAACCTCGCAAAATCAACGATGAGGTGGATGGAAAATGAAGACCATGAAACATAGTCCCTTTTAAGTATCGAAGAATGCGCAGGACAGCAGCATAGTGATCAGAACAAGGTGCAGACATGAACTGACTAACAGTATAAACAGCATAGGCAATATCAGGTCGAGTCACTGTCAGATAGACAAGTGACCCCACTAACTGGCGATATAGAGTAGGATCACGTAGGGGGGACCAGCATTTGGAGCCAAATGAAGGTTGTGTTCAAGAGGAGTGGATGTTGTTTTGTTATCAGTAATCCCAGCTTTCGACAAAAGATCTGAGGTGTATTTGGCTTGACACAGATAAAGACCCGATGGATCAGAGAGCACCTCAAGACCAAGGAAATAGTGTAAAGAACCAAGATCCTTCATCTCAAAACAGGAGCTGAGAGATGACTTCAGATTGGCTATGCCTGTAGAGTCACTGCCAGTAATGATCATATCATCCACATACAGGAGAAGTAATATTGTGCCAGCGTCAGTGGTCCGAGTAAACAGTCCTGAATCATAGTTGTTGGGTGAGAAGCCCAAAGAGGTGACAATGGAACTGAATTTCTCAAACCAAGCTCGCGGATCTTGCTTGAGGCCATAAAGAGCCTTCCGAAGACGACAAACATGACCTTGTGGAAGTCGAACACCTGGAGGAGGTGTCATGTAGACTTCCTCAGATAAGTCACCATTCAAAAAGGCATTCTTAACATCCATCTGAAAAAGAGGCCATTGTTTTGTAGCAGCAATGGCAAGAAGACTGCGAACAGATGTGACACGAGCAACAGGTGCAAACGTCTCCTCATAATCAATACCATATTCTTGATTGAAGCCCTTGGCCACAAGCCGAGCTTTGTACCGATCAATAGAGCCATTCGATTTGGTTTTGATTTTGAACACCCATTTGGAGCCAATGGGTTTCTTGCCTGGTGGAAGAGGGACAGAATCCCAAGTCTGTGCTTTGTCAAGTGCCTGAAGTTCCTCATCCATAGCTTTCTGCCAATCAGAGTTAGAAGAGGCTTCCTTGTAGGAAGTAGGTTCGTGATTTGACAGCAGGGTAGCATAAACATGATAATCACGAAGATGAGAAGGAACTTGTCTTATCCGTTTTGATCGTCTAACATTCTGAGATTGAGTAGTTTCAGGAGCCAAAGTCTCAGCAGGATCCTCAGATGTTGGTTGTGCAGATGGAGCAGATGATTGATGATGATCAGGAAAACTTGGAGAGGTTGACTCAGAAGGAGTTGGAATACTAGGTGGAGGTGATATAATGTCAGATTGGAGTGAGTCCAATGAGACGGAAGCATCAGTGAAAAACGGAGGTGTGCGATTAGGAGACTCACGAAACTTGGATATAGAAGAGAAAGGAACATGTTCCCAGAAGGTAACATGTCGAGAAATACGAAGACGCTGGGAGATAGGATCCCAACAGCGATAACCCTTGTGCTCAATCCCATATCCAAGAAAGCAGCACAGTCTGGAGCGAGACTCAAGTTTGGTATGTTCATGAGATTGCAGTTGAACAAAACAAGCACTACCCCAAACTTTTAGAAGTTCATAGGCAGGAGTGACCTCATAAAGAGCCTCATAAGGAGACTTATTGTGAAGGATGGGAGTAGGGTGACGATTGAAAGTATAAACAGCGGTAAAAGCAGCTTCACCCCAAAAACGTTCTGGACATTTAGCAGAAATGAGAAGAGTGCGAACCGTATCAAGAATATGACGGTGTTTGCGTTCAGCACGACCATTTTGAGGAGAAGTGCCAGGACAGGAGTACTGAGAGAGAGTCCCCTGAGATTGAAGAAAGGAGAGAAGAGATGACTCTTTGTATTCCATAGCATTATCAGCTCGAAGAATCTTAATAGATTTGGAGAACTGGGTGTGAATCATCCGAGCAAACATAATATAGATTTGAGGTAATTCCGAACGATGTTTCATAAGATATATCCATGTGAAACGGGTATGATCATCAATAAAAATAACAAAATATCTAGCACCACCCATGGATGGATGTGGTGCTGGTCCCCATACATCAGAATGAATAATATCAAAAGAGGAAGTAGAATTAAATTCATTCATTTCAAAAGGTAAAGCATGATGTTTGCCAAGTTTGCAAGATAAACAAGAAATATTGTCAGTTGAGACACAATTTCCTAAAACCCCTAAATGAGCTAAGGACTTTATCCTGGCGAGAGATAAGTGACCCAGTCGAGCATGCCACAGCTCAAGGGAAGAAGTGCTAGAAACTGAGGCAACAAAACTTGAAGATGGTAAAGGAAGACGCAGGTAGACCACTTCAATCATTCGTCCAACTTTACGGTCGAGTCCAAGGATCTGCTTGGTCTTTGGATCCTGTACAACACAACCAGAAGAATGAAATAAAATGATCAAATTAGATTCAAGAAGTTGAGCAATCGAAACTAAGCTTAGAGATAACTTTGGAACATTCAGAACATCCGGTAATTGTATAAGAGGAGTGGAAACATTTCCAGTAAAGGATACCGGTAGACCAGTGTTGTCAGCAGTTCTGACTGACGTAAATTGCTGAGGTGGTTTCTTAGAAGCGAAACCATCAGGGCAAGGTGTCATATGATTGCAACACCCAGAATCAAAAAGCCATACATTACCTGATGCAGCTGAGTGTGGAGAGTTCATACCCATAGCACCAGACATGATCTGTTCCATAAGTTCCTGATTGCGACGCATCAGTTCCATTAGGTCAGGTGAGGAGGCTGTAGAAGCCTCAGTATCAGCAAAAGTAGGCCCAGCAACAGCATGAGTCCGATTCTGAGAACTAGTGTGCTTTGAGTTCTTCGGACAGTCAGTCTCATAGTGACGCGGATGCGTGATGACACACTTACGGCACTTACGGATAGGACAATCAAGAAGAAGGTGAGTCGGAGAATGACAGAAGGCACACTCGGATGTGTTCGCCTTTCCCACAGATCTGGAATGATTGTTATTGGTCCATTTGCCTTTTGTCTTGGGATGAGACGTGTAGAGAACACTATCAGTAGCAGGCACTGGTGAACGCATGTGAAGACGAGTTTCTTCACTTAGCAATTCAGATATTGCTTCTTCAAGAGTAGGTAAAGGCTGCCTATGAAGAAGGGAAGCACGAACATTCTCAAATTTATCAGTCAAACCCATCAAAATGGTGATCAGATGCAGCTGGTTGAAGTAGGCGGTGAACTGTTGAGCGGTTTCATCAAAAATCTGTGGTGCTCCAAGACTTATATGATCTCTGAGAGACTGCATTTCAGAGATATAAGAGTTGATGGATTGATCAGGAAGTTGACGTTTGTTCTGAAAAGTGGTCCACAGTTGATACTGATGAGATAGACCAGAAGATGTATACCGCTTGGAGAGAAAATCCCAGAGACTTTTAGCGGTAATATAACCAAGGAACTGTTGGTTGATCTCAGGAGTAGTGGAGGCATTAATGAAGCCCAAGATACGAGCATTATTAATATCCCACTCATTCATTCGTTTGGCAAAGTCATCAGCATTCTCAGCTGTTTCTTGAACTGGAGCTTTAGATGCGCCAGTAACATAGGTGTAAAGACCATAAGACTTTAACAGAATTGTCATATGGTGATGCCAAAGAATATAGTTACTACCGTTGAAAACAACGGAGATGGGATTTGAGTGACTGAAATTGGTAGCCATGAAATAAGGTAAAAAATACTGAGAAACAGTATTAAAGACTGGAGAAAGGTTCGACCGGAAGAAGTGTTCGACCGAAGGGTGTTCGACCGAGGGTGTTCGACCGAAGGGTGTTTGACCGAAGGGTGTTCGACCAAAGGGGGTATTCGACCGAAGTGTGTTCGACCGAAGGGTGTTCGACCGGAGGAAGTGTTCGACCGAAGGGTGTTCGACCGAAGGAATGTTCGACCGAATAGGTGTTCGACCGGTGTGCTCAACCGGTATAATGTTCGACCGAAGAAGATATTCGACCGAAGGGGGTATTCAACCGATAAGATGTTGCGGCTAGGGTTTCCAACAGATCGATCGATCGACCGATGGTTTCAAACAAGAACAGCGGCGGCGATGGCAAGAACAACAAGGAACAGCAACGATGGCAAAAACAACGGCGGCGATGGCAAGAACAGCGGCGGCGGCGAGTCGACTGTGACGATAAACAGAAAAATCGAGATGAACAGTAAACCAATGATCAAACCTACAGCTCTGATACCATGTTAGAAGTTGGATATAAATGAAGAACACGATGAATATGCCGAAGGTTTGAAACCTCGATGTATTGATTGAGAGAAAACTTATAATACTTGAAAACAAAATTATGAGAGAAATCTACCCTAGACTACATAATACAACAAATATATACATAGACTAAATGGCCTTGGGCCCTAACATGGGCCTGGGCCTCTATATACATTAACATTACCGTTAAGCACTTACCGGGTAAACGTTTAGGTAAACGGCCCCTAATTCATGGCAAGTTATGTTATTTGTTCGATTAGGTATAAAGCAAATCTAGATAAATGCCGAAACTTGCTTGCTCTTGATCGTTTTTTCGTCACATGTGGGATTGATCTCTTTTGTCTTTTGAAAGTGAAGGAGTTCTTTACATACTCTTAGCAAACACTGAGATTTTTATCAAATGCTTCCGGTTAGAGGCATGACTATACCTGGAAAAAAATGTCACGACACGCTAAACCGACACGAACTCGGCACGAAATAAACGGGTTTGGGTAATAGATTTCAACCCGTTTAAGTAAACGGGTTGACACGACAGCATGACAATAACCAATAATCTTGTTCGGTAACTCGATAAGTGAGCCTGCTTACTAGGTAAGTTAAGAGATGTTTATCAACAATATATATTTTGATGGTTGAAATGTTACCCGATAAGGTAAGTGAATATGATGACTCTTGTTGGTAAGTCTTTATCTGACAAGCGTTTGGTAAATGACACCTTAATATTAAAATCTATCGGTATCATATAATTATTGTTATATCTCTTTTTAATGAAAATGTCTCTTATACGATAAGAAACATGTTTTTTTTTTCTTTCGAAAAGCTTGCATCTTATAAACAATTATTGTACAAATTTTGGTTAGGAGTAGTTAAAAGTTATAGTCAATATATATAGGGGGTCATTCAAGGGAGAACTAAATAATTTGTGGTAACCGTGCGATCCAATATTAACCACAAATTAGAAGATAAATTAGGAAATCAATAATTTTGGTAATTTTAATTAAATTTTTTAATTAAAAGTATTTTAGGTATTTTTCAGATCTCCTCTCTCTTCTCTTCTCTTCTCTTCTCTCTCCTCTATACAGCAAATATTATTCCGGTGAATATATGATGCCCACTGTGATACATTTTATAAACATAAAAAAGACGTGATGCACACTGTGATACACTTTGTAACGATCGAAAATACATGATAGCACATTATGATACCCTTTTGTAACATCGAAAATACGTGATAGTGCACCGTGATACACTTTGTAAAGATCGAAAAAACATCGAAAATAAGTGATGCACACTGTGATATACCTTGTAAAGATCGAAAATACAGGATAGTACACTATGATACCCTTTTGTAAACATCAAAAATACGTGATAGCACACTGTGGTACCTTTTTGTAAAAGAAAATAAGAAAATTTAGGAATTAGGTTATATTTTAGGAATTAAACAAATTTACTAAAATATCATTTTCTATTTATTTAAAATTAATTTTAATTATTCTAAATGTGTGACTCATATTGAATCTCACAGTTACCACAAACTACCTAGTTCTCATTTGATTAGACCCCTATATATATACATATAATAAATAAGTAACTAGAAGGACACGTGTCGCCTTCTGGTGAACCTATTTTTTTCATTTTCCATTCTAAACATGTATTTAGACGCATTTTACATTATAAGTTCATTTAGCACATCCACATTCATTGGTCCTTAAATCTTTCTTTAATTCAATTTTTTTAATTTATACCTTACATTTACTACCCTTATAATTAGGTCTGTAGTTTACTTTTAATCTCTTACTTTTTTATTTTTCATTTTAGACTCTTATCATATAAACATAAATAATATATATGAACTAAAATGCATTAAAAAAACATTGTTATTTTTTTTACATATTATACCATTGTAATCGTTTCGTCAATACCTTCGAAATTGGTCCAATATTGAATATTTTTGGATTTAATTATATTATTAAATATCATAAATATACACGAATTAATGTGTCGTGATTAGTATGAGATTTGATACAAATAATCACTAAATTATCTTAATTTTCTTTTGGCTATTTCACATCAATTTTTACTTCAAGAATTTTTTATAAAAACCTCATCCTCTTTAAATTTTTATATAGGAATTTTGGATTTTATCATGAAGTTTTATAAAATAACATTTTTTAATTTTATTTTCTTGACATTATGATATTTTAATTTTAAAAATATTAATTATATATGATGAAGGTATAATTAACAATAGAACAAAAAATGTTGTATATAAAGAAGTATTTGGTAATTTATGATACGTGGTTCTTATTTTATTAATATTTTAACTATGTACTTTTCTATAATTTCATTTACGTTCTATTATAAATTTTGTTTTATAAATTCTTAATATTTATTCATATTTTTTTATTAATTTTTTGCAAAACTTCCTTTGTGTAAACAACTGCAAAAAGAAAACAACCCCGAAGGAAAAAAAGTTTGAAAAAGTAGCATTGTACTTTCGATGATCATTCATATCTGTAAGATAAGTTTTTTGACATGATTTAATTTTTTTAAATTACCCCGTTTTATACATGGGGTCGAATCTAGTATATATATATATATATATATGGTACTTAAACAATTTGGATGATTCGACAAATTCTCTAAAATTAAGATTTTGAGCAAGTTTTTTGTTCCAATAGATTATCCAAAACTTAAAAAAGGAGAAAGTATGATGTAAAGGGTAAACTCCTCAAAAATATTACTACGATAAAAAAATTGTTATTTTAGTATTTTTCCACTAATAAGAAATTTTAAAATTAAATTTTTGGATATAGAAAAACAATATTTCAGGTAAGACTCTCTCTCCCTTGTTATTGCTCTTATCGGATACGATTCTCAATCTTATCATGTTCATTCGATAAAATAAAGTGAATTATATTATTCCTGCCCAAGAAGGAAGAAATCTAAATTAAATCTTCCCATTTTAAAGTTTAAACTACCAAAATATTTTGATAGATTACCAACAAAAGCTTTAAAAATCACCTCTTATCCTTTCTTTTCCAATTAAATTTCAATATGTATAAAGGTAGGGACTAATATGTAATTGTAAGTGGTGGTTATGTAAATATAAGAGGATGATTACGTAGATGTAGGGAGTGCATGTTTAAAATAAAAGGAAGTGAAATGAGGAAAAAAAGATGATTCGTCGAAATCTTATTAGAAGGACGTGGAGGGAATGGGGAAAAAATCCCAAAAGTTTTGTTCCTCGACTCACCAATTTCCTAGGGGTTTGGATTTGTGCTCAAATACATAGTTTCCTACATTTACTGGGTTAACGATATTGCATTAGACCGATGAAGAAGAAATGTGGTGCACAAGAGGAACACGATGAATAAGAAGGTGGGGGTTAGGTTTTCTTTTTCTTTCTGTTTTTATTGTTTTAGGACATTTTACACATTTATACACTGAAACTTATTTTCATAGAAAACGTAAAATGATCGAAATGCCTTACGGATGGCCTTAACTCTCGTTAGGACGAGAGACGATGTGGGTGTAAAAAAATGGAAACAAGGGGCTCTAGTGTAATTTCAAAACTCAAGGGATAATTCCTAGAACATTAGTAAACCACAGGGACAATTTATGTAATTTTCTCTCTATAAATAGAAGCAACAAAAGGGTCTTTATGTTGTAACCCTACTATTCGTCCGCCGCTACCACCACCTAACGAGAAGTCGAGAACCCATCGTCGTTGTTCATTTCAATCACAATTGTGATTCAAAAGTTTTATCATCGACTACAACTAATAGTAAGTTTGTTCTTCCCTTGATCATTAGTTTGGATCGGGATATATAGTAATGCACAAACTTATGCCATGAAAGGGGAAGGTTCCCTATTTTTTTTTATAGATCTTGTTTTCTTGAGGAGAAATCTAAACATGATAAGATCCAAGGGCGATCGTCTCCGTTTCTGTTGGAATTGGTGGTCTCGGAAATACAATTTTTGCTCAGTTAACGTATAAGGGAGATTATTTGATTAGATTTCTTGTTCTGGACGATGTGTGGAATACTAATCTAGTTGAATTTTCCATCATAAGTTTTGAGCAAATAATATCTATGTGCATTAGATGTTACAGAAAAATTTGCATTGATACATTTGTCGCTTAACAAAATATTCCAAGCTAGAAGCTGAATATATATGCACCACTCAATTGTCATAATACTGTTAAATAAAAGGGCAAAATACATATCTTCAGAGTCAGCAAACACTGAGTTACCCAAATGAAATTGTGTTGATTGAGAGTGATTAGACAACTCCAACTATTAGGTCTTCTTTCACCTGCCACAATGCGACTCGCCTCCTGGTAGAAGAATTCATGTTACCTTGCAGGATCAATTATTCTCAAACATCTCAACCATAAGTTTAGCAACTTGTGGTATCCTTGAATTTCATTTGCAGTCGTCACATTTTGCCAGTAATCGTAAAAAGCATGTTTACGACACCCATAGCCCTACGTGTTCATACCAAGTTAGATAAAGTGTTTCATCGAATAAAGAACCAAGAAGCCAAACAAGTCGGTTTGCAACATTAATGACAGTATCAAAGGATTCACCAAGACTTCTATGAAGAGGCTTGAAAGGAAGGATCAAGAATGTTATATATTTCAGGAGCTAGATCAATGAAGCTATAGCTTTATCGAGAACACGGAATTTATTGATTTCTTTGCGTAGTGGTTCTATTTGTTTGGATCAATTCATATTTTCATTTTGTCTGTCGAATTGTATGTCATAATGTTGTAATAAACATGAGTGAAATTATTTTTTTGGTTCCAATTGTTGTTGCATCCTTGTAGTTATGTTAATTGTCATGTCATTTCGGACAGTTATGCAAAACTGAAATCGAGACACGGACATTTGTTCTTAATCATGATGTTTTTGCGACATGTGTAACTGATCTCTAATGACTTTGGTTGTGTTTTATTTGTGACTATTATCACTTTATTCTTCTTTCTAATTTGATCTTTATTTATCAAGTAACAGTTTTTTTAGAAAAAAAGGTTCGTTAAATGCTTTTAATACATAAATTTGTCAATATAATACGATGACCACATATTTTTATAAGAAAGAGAATGACATACAAAATGAACAACGTTTTTCGTAAAGGACGTGTCTTATAAACAATTATAATACATGTGTTTATTAAATGGTAATTATTTACTGAATATAATGTCATAGCTAATAATTTTCTTTTTGGAAAAATATTTTAATGTGATTTTATGTAACTTGATTTATTTTGCCAATCTATTACATTTATCACAAATAATATCACCTTTATTCATAATTTAAAATAAAACTCGTTGAATTCTGGAAATTGATTTGGTTCTAGAAAAAATTGGTTCTCGTTTGATTTTTCACAGATACAAGTGTTAAAAAAAAGTAAAAAATGAGAAGAAAAAAAACTTCAATTTGAAGTTTCAATACCTACTAAGGAGCAACCTCCGTCTCTCCGAATCAAATCAGATCGAATCCTTAGGTTAGTTCAACAAGGTAATACTATCAATCGTGGCTTATATTATATTAGGGAAACAATTTTGATTACAACTCCAACTGGCCACACATGAAATCTTCCTCCAATGACACTAATGTGAGGAGGGGGCATTTTTTGGCTCACTCAGCGACCGAGGCTTGGGGGATTAAACCTAGGATCTATCTTGTATTCGGGCAAAAACATGCCGCTCTTTTGCCATATGAGCTACACACAGAAGGTCATGGTTTATACAATATTGGCATGACGAATATTGAGATCGATAAAACTGATGCATTGTTTATCTTAGCTATCCTATTATCATATATATAATATATATAGTTTAAAATAAAGAAAACAATATAAAACTCCAAGTTTATATCCTATTATCATATATATAATATATATAGTTTAAAATAAAGAAAACAATATAAAACTCCAAGTTTAATTTTTTTAAGAATTTAATTTGAAAGGAGATGAATGGATTTCTTAACTGTCTTAATGAGAGTAAATGTATTATTATCTTATGTCAAGTTTTTTTTTATGTGTATTATGATGATAAATTTATAGAATATTTAATATAACTAATGTTACAATCTTCAAATAAAAAATTTGTTGAATTTGAATGGAATTTTGTTCAAGTATTTTAATTTTTGGCTCTCTATTTTAAAGAAATTATAAAAAATCTGTTGGAGATATTCTAAAAACTTTCAATATCCAACATTCCGACCGGATCAAACATGTACGTGCACTTTTGCATTCCATCTTTAGTTTCTCTTCATTTCTTTTCGGACTTTGGAGTCAAAGAATTGCATTGTTTGGTCTTTGGTGTTCTTCGTCAACTAGAAATCCAAAGGGTCGTTTACCATCACAAACTACGTAAGCGTTTTCCGGATAAGCCATAAGTATCACCACCCGTACTTACCTTACCAGATAAGATTATCAGTCATCATAATAGTATTGTATAAGTGTTTCTTACTCGATAAGTATTTAACGAGCTCTCACTTACCAGGTAAGATTCATGGTTAACAAAATGGCACGTTAAAATTGTTAGTAAAGATCATCATCTTTTTCGGATAAAAATCTTATCCAATAAGACAATAAATATTTAGTTAACCGACAAGAAACAATAAGTTTTTAATAACAAACTCTAACGCTACGGATCCATGAATTTTTTGGTATGGTGTCACAAAATAAGTCAAAAATTTTGGTCTTTCCGATGGATCCCAAGGAAGATCATTTAAATCGATTGTTGGGGATTTCCATTTGAGGGTTCTACACGATCAAATTTGGATGCAACACTTGATATTTTTCTTTAAAAATTCTTTCCATCTTCAAATAATCAAGAAAAAGAATTAAGGACATTAACAAACTAACCCTAAAGTCTACAAAATTAGCCATAAATATTAACATTACAAGTAAATATCAACCAACACTAAATGTATAAAAAATTATGTAAAATATAAATTAATATATTACATAAACCTTAAGAATAGTAGATTAGTTATTAATAAACATGCAAAATAAATCAAAAAATGAATACCTTCAAGATTGGAGTTGAAGAACAAAAGAAGTGAAAAAAAGAAGTACAAACCTCAAAGATAAAAGTTAGAAAAAAAAATGGGGCATGAAGTCTTGGGGTTTTAAAACAAGTTTGATTAATTGGCTTTCAACTTTTTAAAACTAAAGAATACATCATGTAATCATGTAGTCCTTAATAAGGGGGCGTTTGGTTCGCAGAATGTTTTTGGATGGAATGGAATCTGTCAAAGGAATTTGACTTTGATGGAATTTGAATGGAATGTTGTCAGGTTTGACCACCTGTTTGGTTGACAGAAATGGAATGGAATCTGTTAAATGGATTGGAATTTTTCTGTTTGGTTCACAGATTGTAGCTTCGGAATTGGAATAGAATTTTGGTAAATGACCAAAATACCCTTTTTGATTATTTTAATATTTTAAACAAAAATTACTTTAATAAAATAGTCATTAAACAGTTTAATTTTTAACAAAAATTGTTTTTATTATTTTAGCACATGAATGATACCGAGAGAGGGAGGAGAGAGAGAGGAGAGAGTGGAGGAGAGAGGGAGAGAGAGGAGAGAGTGGAGGACATAGAAGAGAGAAAGGGAAGAGAGAGAGGAGAGAGAGGAGAGATAAAGAGAGAGGGAAGAGAGGAAAGAGAAAGAGAGAGGGAGAGAGAGAGAGGAGAGAGAGGGAAAGAGAGGAGAGAGAAAAGAGGAGAGAGAGAGGAGAGATAGAGGATAGAGGGAGAGAGAGATAGAGAGAGGAGAGAGAAGGGAGAGAGAGAGGAGAGAGAGAGGAGAGAGAGAGAAAGGGGAGGAGGAGAGAGAAAGAGAGAGGAGAGATAAATAGAGAGGGAAGAGAGGAAAGAGAAAGAGAGAGGGAGAGGGAGAGGAGAGAGAGGGAGAGAGAGAGAGGAGAGAGGGAAGAGAGAGAGGAGAGAGAAAGAGAGAGGGAGAGAGAGAGAGAGGAGAGGATGAGAGAGAGAGGAGAGAGTGGAGGAGAGAGAGGATAGAGAGAGAGAGGAGAGAGTGGAGGAGAGAGAGAGAGTAGGGTTTATTTGGAGTGAAGGGTAATTTTGGAAATAAAGAAATACCACATTCCATTTCATTGAAATGCTTGGCATTTTGGATGGAATTATAAAATCCCTTATCTATGGAATTTAATGGAATTGGATGATTCCATTCCTTTGAAATGCTTGAACCAAACAAAGGAATGGAATCTGGTCAATGGAATTTAACATTCCAATTCTACCAGATTCCATTAAATTCTGCAAACCAAACGCCCCCTAAGTGTTTCTTTTTACTTGCTTGGACTTTTCAAATCTAAAGTTTTAATATTAACCTTTAATTTTTCAAAGTTTCAATGTTTATGGTTTCACCCAAAAAAATCTATGATTTTACATTTAAAGACCAAATGTAACTAACCTTTAACAATATTTTTTTTGTGGTTGCATGGGCTACCATAGCCCATAAGGTGCATCCGCCCATGTTCTCGAGTTTTTTTAAGGAGGGAAAATATTGCTTATTTTCCTCCCAAATGTGGGAGGAAACGGAAGGAAAAGAAAGAAATGAATTTAGAAAACAAAATAAAAATATTTATAAAATTACATATATACCCATTAGTTGTTAAATAAATAAGGGTATACTGGTAAAAGTGACATATTTCCTTTCCTTTTTTTTCCTTCAATCTCAAGAACACAGATACAAATATTTCTTTTCTTCCAAAACTCGAGAACACAACGTAATAATGACAAAGCCCCAAATAATCAACAAGAAACAATTACAATCAACAAGAATAATCACAATAAAATGACAAAGCCCAAAATAAAAATACATATTGCCCTGCATATAGTACAAGTTACTACAACATACCCTAAAACAAAGTAAACAACAACCCTTCTTGTGTATATTACACAAGGATCAAATAATCTAATCAAAATAATCAAATGATTTCATAACCTTCTCATCCAATAGTGTATTTGGATGACAGAAATTAGCTCAACCGGAAAAAACATTTGTGTTCTCTATTTTTGCAGATTAGTAGACCCCCTCCAAAACCGGGTTTCCTCCGGGAAATAGTCATGTAAGAAGACCGGTTCATAGTCAGACTTATAATAGCTAGAACATACCTCTTTACGAAGAACGTATTAGATTTGGTAATAATGAACTAAGGGGGCGTTTGGTTCATTTTAAGGAATGGGAATGGGAATGGAAATGAAGTAGAATGTGAATAGGAATGAGCATTGCATTGATGTTGTTTGGTTAAACCAATATAATCAATAAAATATTGTTTTATATAATATTTTTAATATTAATATGTGCCGTCGAACATGAAAATAAAAAAAATATATTGCATTCAACATCGAGAGAGGAAGGACGTATGGGAAAAGATGACTGAGCGGAAATATGATTTTCATTCCCCCCAATTTAGTCAGGAATGAAAATTAATGGGTTTGGGGTAGTGGACCCATTATATTATGTCAAACCAAACAGCATATTTTATTATCATTCTCATTCTTGACCACTCAATACCTCCAACCAAACACCCCCTAATTGTTTTTCCTGGCTGCAACAATGTTTCCTTCAGACTCAAAACCATATATCGCAAGGAAGTAAGGAGTGTCGTGATACAACAAATATCATCTAAAATATCTGGACGTACAAATTCCGTATAAACTTTGTATAATGTTGATGTCGGTTGATTGAATACATCCACTGGGTTAAAAGCAAACAAAACTCACAATATTTATATCGTTTGTGGCTTTTTATCACCATCAAATGAATACCAAAGCAATCAAAAAGTTTTGCTTTACTATCATAACCTTCTAACCACCAATATAATCGACACGAAACTCACCTGAACCATAGAGATTAATTCTTAATCTCCATCGTAATCGTCGTATTTCACTACATGTTCATCTAGATCCATGCTCCAAACATCATCTAGAACCACAAACCAAACGAACCTTGTGAAAATACGGACGAATTAATCTAGAGTTGTATTTCCGAGACCACCGATTCCAACAATTAACTCCCATGTAATCTTTTCAATTTTCCGAGAAGAAAACAAGATCTGCAAAAGATCGAGCAAAATTGCTCCTCTGATCTCATTACCAGACCGATGCGAACACTTGAACCCGTATGCAGACATGACGATTTGAAGAAAGAAAAAACTGATTCGAAGACTTAAAAAGCGTATGCAAGAACGAGGATTTGATGATGGAAAGAGTTACCTTCACATGGTTGATCTCCGATTTGATATCTGATGCTGGTTTTAATGGAGGAATTTAGGGTTAGAAATGGTGAATGGGATGTGACGGCTGATGAAGATAAAGTTTCATTTCGGGAACCCTATTTGAAACTTTTTTTTATGTTAAAATCAAATCACTTTATGTACAGGAAATATATGTTAAAAAAAAAAAGAGAAAATTACATTTTTGGTCCTTGTGGTTATCACCTATTATCAATTTTGTTTCTTTTTCAAACTAATTACAATTTTGGTCATCGTGGTTGCTATTTTATTTCACTTTTGGTCCTTCTAACTAACTTTAGTTAAAAAATTTAGTTAAATTAAGGATACTTTTGTCATTTCACCTTTTATTTATCTTTTTTATCTTTTGTTTTATTAGATAAGTTGCATAAAAATTTAAAAATATTTCATATTTAACTTATTTTAAAAGTATATACAACACTTTTCTAATGATGTAATTTACAAAATCCAAAGACGTATTTTTGATGCATCTTTAGTTAAAATTATTATTAATTAATTAATATAATAAAGGTATAAAATCAAAAATGAAAAAATGTAGAAAAGAAAAGAAAAAAGACAAACTACAGAGACTATAAATGTAATTTATTATGTAATCTAATAAAACAAAAAATAAAAAGACAAATAAAAGGTGAAATGACAAAAATACCCTTAATTTAATTAAGCTTTTTAACTAAAGGTGGATAGATAGGTCAAAAGTGAAATAAAATAGCAACCATAATGACCAAAATCATAATTAGTTTAAAAGAGACACCAAACTTGATAATAGGTAGCAACTATAGGGACCAAAAATGTAATTTACTCTAAAAAAAAGAGAGATATTGATGTTGATGATTATGATTATGACTTGTCAGAATCTAATTCATAGTTTGGAGTGTATTTAACGGTGCATTTACAACATCTTCAATGAGGTTCTTACAACCTCTTTTTTACAATTTTTTGTTACGTAATTTCTAACTCATCAATTTAAAATTTTATATAAAAATCCATAATGGTAGTTCTTATAAGAACCTTATGTCAACATCAATAATTATTATATATTAATAAATAAATATCAAATATTTATTTTAACTACCAATAAAAATGAGGAAATTGTCATTTCATACAAACTTTACGGTAAGAACCAAGGTTCTTATTTTAGAACCTAGAGGGCTTTATATTCTTATAAGAACTCTCCACAATGCTAGTTCTTATAAGTCATTGCATTTTTTGCTTATAAGAACCTTGCATTAGAGATGCTCTTAGCTCACCCCTAATTATTGGACTCGCATACTTATTTTGAAAGCTTTTATTTTTTATTAGTCGTTAAAAATGTCCAAATTAAACCGATTATGACCTGACGGCTGACGGCTGACGGTTTGGGATGAGTTAGAAAGTTTATGTAGTTTCAAGACTTGGTTTGATCCGAGACCACGATCGTAAGGGAACCATATTTCAATTTTTTTTAGCTTTTATTAATTATATTACGAGTTCTTTTATAAGATTTTCAAGTTTTTTTTTCGGATTCAGTTATTTTTCTAATTTTCAAGTTTTACAATATTTTTTCAAGTAAATACATTATTTAAAATGTATTTTAATGTTAAATTTCAAACATTGTAATTAAAATAATATTGATAACATTTTTTGTAAAAAGATTTTAAAAATAATATATTATGTTAAAAATCGGGTCGGATTCGAGACCAGGATCGGGTATCGATCATAGAATCGGTCCTAGGAGTTTTGGTCGGGACTATAACCGGCTAGTCGGCCCAATATGGGACCAAAGACCGAGACAAATTTTTGGCCATCTGCAACCGTTGGTGTTCGAGTCGGCTTCTACATGCCTCGAATATATGCATGGGACCCTAACCTCAACTAATCTTATAGGATCCTGAAAATAACAGCCAAAAAATCTTAAGTGACCTTGAGTTGACTTGAACTAATGGCCTATAGGAGGAGTCCTAAGATATACCCTTATTTGCCGATTGAGCTAGCCTCATGCTTATAAATCCACAAGTTTACAGTCAGTTATCTTTAATATATTAAATCGTATCGTAGAAACTCTTATTAAACATTAAGGGGTTGTTTTGATTTTTTATCCATTAAGTTCTTAATCTATTAAGTTGTCTTTAAACATTACTCTGTCTTGATAATTAAGATAAATTGTTGTTTGACTTTGTCTTCAATAATTAGTCTGAACGACAAAAATTATCATTCTAATCTTATTTCTACATAACTATCTAATATGAATTCAACAAGTTTTGAAAATTTCAAAAATTTATTGTTTAGATAAAATGTTTAAAAACTTAATAATTTGAAATAAAAAAATTCATTATCTTTTAAAACATATTTAAGAAAAGAGAAACAAAGAAATCAAATCGTACCTTGAAGATGATTTTGTAGGAGGTGGTGACAAAGATGGTGGAGTAACACCCGTTATATGTAGGGTTGTAAATGAACCGAACAAACACGAACGGAGGCTTGTTTGTACTCGTTCGTTTAACTTAACCGAACAAACGAACGAAGACGAACGGTAAACGAACGAAATTTTTTGTGTTCATGTTCGTTCGTTAAGAAAATATGTCTATTCGTGTTCGTTTATGTTCGTTCATTCAAAGCTAAACGAACCAACATAAACGAACACAACGTTTAAGCTTTAAGCATAAACGACGCTCAGAAATGAGCACGATAACCACCGCCAATCCCCGCCGTCCATTACCAGAAAGGCAGAAACACCCAGGTCCACTCATCGTTTCGTTACGTCTAGTATCGGCCTAACTAAGGGACTGCTTGGTTGGTTTTCCTTTAAGTTCTGTATGGATAAAGTTGTCTGTGTAGATTAATCTGTCTGTATAGATTTAGAAGGTTTTTTATTTGAGATGGTTTTTTCATAGATAGAAGAAACGTGTTTTTAATGGGAGCGACTGGTTTGGAAAAAATTTGGCTTTCTTCATAAAGTCCCCCCTTGAAATCTTACTGTTTGTTAGCAGCTTAATGAGCTTAATGAGACTGACAGCTTATTCAGTCAGCTATATATGACTGTTTGGTAGTGGCTTAATGATATAGAAAGTGGCTTATTCAGTAAGATTTCAAAGAGGAGCTTTATGCAGAAAGCCAAGTTTTGTCCAAACCAGTCCCTCTCATTAAAAATCACATTTCTTCCATCTAAGAAAAAACTCTCTCAAATAAAAACCTTCTAAATCTTTATAGACAGATTAATCCACACAGACAACTTTATTCATACAGAACTTAATGTAAAACAAACCAAACAGCCCCTTAGTCATATATAGCTGACTGAATAAGTTGTGAGTCATTAAGCTGCTAACAAACATGCCCTAAGATCCATGTGATTCTTCCGTCTTTGGACTCGGCTCAATTGAAATCCATCGATGGGGTTCGGCCCACGTTGATAACAAATTAATTTACATATTCTAATGAAAAATATAATTTAAATTCTCCTAATTATACTTTTTCATTTCACTAACAAATTAATTTTTTGGAAATTCTAACATTTTACTTAATCAATAATATGGTGCATATATATAACATTCAAAACAACATATTAAATTTTAAGTTAAAAAATTATTCAATAAATAATGAACAAATATTATATTTAAATTAATCAATCAAACAACTACTAATTGTTGAACTATAAGGGCATCTTCAACATCATTGCTATCTTGTTTGCTATAATAGAGAATAAAAAGTGAAAATCTCTAAAAATTATTACATTCAACTCCAACAGATTTGTTATTTTAGAAATTTTAAAACAACTTATATTATTATAATATTTTCTAATTTATCATCCCAATACACTTTAAAAAAAACTTAATAAAAATTGATAAAAATTGAATCTTATTGGTGAAATTGAATAAAATAGTCATTTCTCTTTCCAACCATCAAATTTTAGATAATTCTCTAAACTTAGAAAAACTTTTAAGTTTTCTCTATTTTAGCAAAGAAGATAACAAAGCTGTTGGAGAGGTTTAGAGAACAAAAATCCAATTTTTTCTATTTTAGCAAAGTTGTTGGAGATGCTCTAACCACTTCGACAGGGACGTTCCAATCTTTTTCGAAGTCCTGTTACTCCTAAACCTTTTGATTACAATGCAAACTGAGATAATAAAGATATATATATATATATATATATACACACACACATACACAAATTATCAAGGTGATGATGCATCGTATTATTTTTGTCTACTGATAGAAATTAGTGAGGCAATAAGATCGGTTATAGTTTTACATTTGATGATTAAAGACCCTAAACCACATAAATTGGTTAAAGAAGGAAAGTTAAAAGTTAAAAGTTGTGAAGTTCTCTCTTGGAGTTGTACAAACATTTATTTCACGTGTTTGGGGTACCGGAGTTTATTTTCATGTTTATAGTGTGAATTTTGCTACAGACCTTTTGCTACTGTTTTATTTACGTAAATTTCGATCAAAAGAAATTTGGAAATAGTTTTATATGTGTAGCGTCGGTGACTAATTGTCAACTATCGAGTGATCGGTAGTTGATTTTACTGCACGACCAATTATCGTTATAAAGCTTACGTATTTAAAAGTTTTATGAAAGTTTAAATCGGCATGTTAGTTGCAAACCTTAAACTCATTAGGCATCTAGATTTGAACCCTGTAGTGAAAGAAGTTGTAATTAGGACTAATGGAGTCCTTGGGATTTGAAGCGTCGGATGATCCGACTTTCGGTCAGACTTGAATTCTGGGTTTCAGTTTTGAATTGGTACGTGCATGTATAATGGAAATAGTAGATTTGAGTCTCCCCAGGTATTTAAAGGAGTAACTTCATACTTCGGTAATCTTGCGGGAAAAGGTCTTAGGTGATTATTTGCGCTTAAATTGAGTTCGATTTGGTGGATTGCTCGTCGGTGTGACATCATGATATATGTTGATGGTGTATCGTCTTAGTGGGTTCTGCGATCAAAGGAAATTCTTATGGCCGTTTGTTAGAAATGTAAGAAATAGGAATTTTAGCACTCTGTTAGGTGTAACACCCCGATTTTCGAAAGGTAACATTTCGAGTTATTACAGAAACCGATATATCAAGAAAAAATAGGATATTTGATCTTGGACTAGAATCCTAGATTTTATAGTCTAGATGGATGAAGGATTCAATTACGAGTCCAACGGTTCTTTCCGGAGCAAAAACAGAGCTATAACGAAGAAGTTACGGCCAAAACAGTGAACGAGAAGAAGGTTGACTGGCTGTGACTATGAACAGGGCAATGTTGCCTGGCAAAGTCGCCCAAACACTCCAGGGGGCTGTTAAGTCGAGATTTCAGTCCTTTTTCTTATTTTCTCTCATCCAAACTTCCCCTATCATCTCCCAAATCGTTTTCTCTCTTCTCCCTTCAAACCCTAACTCACTTTTGGCTCAAATCTTTGGATTTTGTGGAGGTGAAACATAATCAAGTGGTAGGATTGAAAGCTTTGGTCAAGGATTCACCATCACCATCACCATCTTCATCTTCAACCTCAAGCTTATTTTGGGTTTTCTAGGTTTTCATCAAAACCTAAGTGGTAAGTGTATCCCTTCCATTTCTAAACCATGAAATAAGTTATAAATGCTCCATTGATGGTTTCCTAGTGTTTGATTTCTCTAAATTTCGGTTTGGATAATTTTGGGAGTTTTGGGTCAAAATTAGGGTTCTTGCCACATTTGGGGGATTTTGGTATAAAATGTTTGGGGAATAATTCTTTATGGTTGATTATGTTTATTTATGGTTGAATATGTATGGATTTAGGTTTTTGGAAGTTTTGACTTGAGAATCCAAGTGTTCTTCAAATGAGCTATAGTTGGGGAAAATCTAGATTTAGCCTAAATCTAGCAAGGTGAGTTCAAGTTGATTTGTGAAAACGTTGTACATGCCAAAATGTCCATTTTAAAGCATTTATGTGTTTTACATGAAATTATCAATTGTTGGGTTATTTGGTAACTTTTGATTAATTGAAGTGTTTAGCTTATTAAATCTTGTAAAACACCACATTTGGGATTTTTGAGATATGTTGATAAATGTGTCACAAAGGAACATGTTTTGGTGGTTTATTGCATGAATGGGTTATTGGTCGAAAATACACTTTTATGTGTTTGTCGGGTTCTATGCATCATTCATGAATTGGAATATTTGGAAAATCACACATGCGTGAGTCCTTTGGTTTCGAGTCATTCCCGGCTTTGGGGAAACACTTTAGAAATGGAAAACCTTTTGGGCTTTGGGCCGAAGGCCAATGATAATTTGAGAATCAAATATTTTTGGGAAAATGTGTATTCGGGTTGTGTAACCATATTGGCTCTCTTGTTTTAGCCAAACGTTTATTAAACCTCTTGGGGCTTGATTTGTATTCGTTGGAGTCTTTTGAACATTGGTCCGATCTTGGTAGCTCGTTAAGGAGCCTGGGTCGTATGGTGTACCTAGTTACATCTCATTTGGGAATTACATGTTTTGAGTGCGTTGTCATTCTTTTGAGTCATGTAGCATTTTGACCTTAATGCATTGGATCCATAGGCATAGAGGTCGGGTTATCATGTTAATGTGGGATGAGGTCCTCGAGTTATAATTTGGAAATAGGCATTGGTGATACGATGTAAGTTTTCAAATGAACAGGCGTGTCAAGGATGGTGAGGTCCCAAGGTAAAAACCTGGATAGGGTTGAACTTGGTGATTATTTGGGGGCTAAATACTTGGATAGAGTTGAACCCACGATTGTGCTGAACTAAAGAATTGGATAGAGTTGATGTTCAGACGACTAAAGACCTGGACAGGGTTGATGCCTATTATGACTAAAGACCTGGATAGGGTTGATGTCTACCATGACTAAAGACTTGGATAGAGTTGATGTGATTGGTTGTCCACCTTGAGGACGATCCCAAGGTAAAGACCTGGATAGGGTTGAACTTGGTGATTATTTGGGGGCTAAAGACTTGGATAGAGTTGATGTCAGTGGTTTCCACCTTGAAAACACGCGTATAACATGGATATGTGCCATACCTTTGTGTTTCCGCCACGTTAAATAGAAACGGGTCTTCCCCGTCACCGAAAGGTGTTATTTGGTTATATATATCCCACCCGTGTTTGGGTGTTTCGGGAAATAAGTTGTATCTACGTATTTATAAAGTGGGAATTCAATTTCTATTTAATGTTTCGAGTAAGTCTTGGGTTGAGTTTATCTTGTGAATGAATCTTTATGCCGGGGTATTCGTCTTTAAAACACGCATTATTGGAAAGTTGGTCTTCTCATATTTAAAGCAAATCATTTCGGAAATTCATGATTTAAATGACTTCTTTCCTTCATCAGTATGTATTTTATATATGTTGAAAACTCTTGAGCTCACTAGGCGTTAAGCCTAATCTTTTTATTTGTCAGCATGTGCATCAGGTTCCATTTCGGGATTAGTTCTAGCGATACTGAGAAGCGCTAAGTGCTAGTTGTGTGCTCGAAGAGGTGATTAACTTGATGAAGTCTTCCGCATTTGTATTTGGAGATAGCGATTGTTGTTGGGTTATAGTAACACACGATTTTAATTAGTCTCTATGTAAGACTTTAATTTTGTTGATGGTTCAATCTAGAAATTGTATTTCAATTATAGACTATTAGTAAGGGATTTTATTCCCTTTTAAGGCATTGTTGAAAGTTTTTAATTAGTCGTTCTTTCCAAATTTGAGGGTGTTACATTAGGTGTCAACCCTAGTGCGACCATCCATCTGGAATGAAATCTTGGGTGGGATGTCCACGTTTTCGAGGTCACCGTTTAGTCCTGGGCATCGACTTGTTTCCTCGGAGTCAATGGATCTGAGAATGTTTGGGATGTATCCCGGCTGGATTGTGGGAAATATTGATCCTTCAGTGATGAAATTTAATGGAAGGTTAGATGTTGATGATTAAGTACCGATGTGTATAAGCTTTTCCATGGTGATAAAGGTTGTATTAGAGGATTATTGTGAGGTTGGGGTTGGATCGAAGTTTAGTGTTAACCTAATCGGGGTTAACTAGTAGCCTGAAGGACGCATTGGTGCACCTTAGGAGGTCAACTTTATCAGCTTTAGAAATGGATCAGTTGAAATCTGAGGATTTTGGAAGTTTAGTTATGATCTTTGATATTGGGTTCGGGACCTTTATGATCCGAAGGAATTTTGATTGGTGAAATGTTGAGGTAACAAACTACCCTAGAGGTAGTGATTGTCATTCTAAGGTTGGGAGACGACCGTAATCTTGTGGGTAAAGGTTACTTTCGTGAGTTAAGTGTTCGTTCGGTCATGAGTGTATTGTGCCCATGAGGGGCGGTTGGCGTGTATCAGTGCAAGGGGCATCATAGTGGTGCTGGAGGAAGGGTTAAAGGAAATCCTTCTGCGGGCAAGGTTTCATGGGAATCTAGATTTCAAGGACGAAATCATTCTAAGGTTGGGAGGATTGTAACACCCTGTTTTTCGTAAGTAAGTTTCCGCCCTTCGTTGGCAATCTCTCCGCCTTTCGCCTATATTTTTGGGTGGGAAATGTTGTGCTTTCGAACCTTGAGTCGACCCCTGCGAGAATCTCAAGTTTTGACCTTTTTCTGGCCTCGGTACGAGTGGCGCGATTGTGACTCGCGATAGTGACATGTGTCACTATCGCGTGACACAATCGCCGGGGGTGTACCACCCTTTAACACCCTCAAATTTGGTAAGAGTAACTAATTTAAAATTTTGATATTACATCAACTAAGAGATAAATCTTCAAAATAAAACTTTCCAATTAGCTTCAACAGAAATAAACTCCAGTCTTATACAAGGACTAGACCAAAGTCGGTGTTACTTAATCCCCACTATGAGCTGCTCTTCCCGAAACAAGTGCGGAATACTTCACTAAGATATCCACCTCTTGAGCACACGACTAGCACTCCTCTATACACAGTGTCACTAAAGCTATTCCCAACCGGAACCTGTTGCACATGCCGACAAATAAAAAGGTTAGGCTAATGCCTAGTGAGTTCAAGAGTTTTCATCATGATTATAAAAACCATTAAACGGAAATAATGCAACTTAAATCATGATCCTTTAAAATGACTTGCTTTAAATGTGAGGACGACCTGTTTCCAATATTATGCAATTTATAAATGGACGCCTCAACGCCAAACGTTATTTCATGAAGCAATGTAATCCAACACTTACTCAAAACGTGAATAGAAATCAAACTCTCCATTTATGAAAATACGGTTAAAACTTTGTATCCCAAAACACCCAAAACACGGGTGGGACATAATACTCAACCCATAAATCATGGATAAAATCCACTTATATAAAACGTCACCGAAAATTTGGATAATAAAACTCAATACCCAAAAACAACACCTTTCGGTGACGGGGGATACCCGAATTCCATCGAATGTGGCGGGCACACAAAGTTAAGCCACATATCAATGTTCTCGAGTTTCACATAAGACCATGGTTCCCCGTATCTGGCTCCTCTGAGCTACCACCGCAAGACACCACTGATCCTAGTGTCTACTCGACCTCTAATGAGTGTCACAACCAAAGCCATAAGTCCCCGTATCTGGCTCACCATGGGCACCACCGCAAGACTTAACTCCGTATACGGCTCTGCAGAGCACCACCGCAAGCTTACATAAAAACATGACTTAGGGACCACTCACTAGACTTCAAACGCGGAAACTAAATTCCACGATGAGTAACCAAACCTGGATTACAAACGGGCATTGAGTTCAAACACCCATGATCTATACCTCAAGCCCTTCAATAAAGGTTATGCGGTTATCGAGTTCAACCACCCACGATCTATACCTCGAGCTCCCGCTAGCCATAAATAATATCCAATCCCAAAACGGGGATAAGGTCCCCACTAACCAACTGACTCATATGCCTATGGATCCAATGCATTACAGTCTAAAACGTTACATGACTCAAAAGAATGGAATAACGCATTCAAAACATGTAACTCTCAAATAAGATGCAACTAATTACACCATACGTCCAAGGCTCCTTAACGAGCTAGCAAAACAGAACAAATGTCCCAACGACTCAATAGAGTACAAATCAAGCCCCAAACGGCTTAACAGACGATTGGCTAAACCACGAGAGCCAATATGGTTATATAAACCAAATTACATCTTTCCCCAAAATCTTTGTTTCTCAAATCATCAATGGCTTTCGGCCCAAAACCCAAAAGGTTATTATTTCCAAAATGTTCCCAAGGTCGGGAATAACTCATCCCAAGGACTCACGTACTCTTATTTTCAAATTGCCCATTTGTATGAATGATGCATAAAACTCTACAAACACTTAAAATGCATTTTGACCAATATTCTTTTATGAAATAAATCATCAAAACACATTCATCTATGACACATTTAATAAAATGCCCAAAAATCCCAAATATGGTGTTTTACAAAGTTTAATAAGCTAAACACTTCAAATAATCAAAAGTTACCAAATAACTCAACAGTTGATAATTTCACGTAAAACACATAAATGCTTTAAAATAGACATTTTTGTATGTACAACGTTTTCACAAATCAACTTGAACTCACCTCGCTAGATTTAGGCTAAATCTAGATTTTACCCCGCTTTGAGCTCCTTTGAAGAAACTTGAATCTCCAAGCAAAAACTTTCAAAACCTAGATCCATAAGTTTACAACCATCAAAACATATAACCAACCACATAGAAACATTCCCCAAACACTAAATCATCCAAATCTCTATTTTGGGCAAAACCTTAATTTTGACCCAAGACTCCCAAAGTCTTTCAAAACGAAATTAGAGGAATCAAACACTAGGTTGACATCCATCGAGCATTTATAACCCATAAAGAAGTTTGGAAGTGGAAGGGATGAACTTACCATTTAGGTTTTGATAAAAACCTAGAAAACCCCAAAATTCTTGAAGATGGAGGTGATGATGATGAGCTCTTGGTCTTAGCTTCCAATACACCATTATAATTTACCAAAACTAACCATCTAACCTTGACAATCTCTCAAAAACGAAACCATAGCAACTTGAATCACTGAAAACGGAGTTGGGATGAAGAAGATATGAAGAAATGAAGTTTGGTGGCTGAAAATCGGTTTTAGCTCGACCAGTGGATTTTGCGGGTTGTGCCGCGACTTTAAGTCGTGGCATAAGTCTCCAGTTTACCCTAAGTCGCGGTATACATCCTAAGTCGCGGCGTAAGTCGCGAGATGCACTGTTCGCCCGGTTTTCTTCTCGTTCACTGTTTTGGCCATAACTTCTTTGTTATAGCTCCGTTTTTGCTCCGGAAAGGACCATTCCACTCGCAATTGAATCATTCATCTATTAAAACTATAAAACCTAGGATTCATATTCAAAATCAAATATCTAATTTTTCCTTGATATCTCGGTTTCTATAATAACTCGAAACGATACCTTTTCGAAATCGGGGTGTTACACACCCGCGGTACAATCCCCACGAGAGTGCCCTCGCAATAGTGACAATGTCACTATCGCGTGGCAAGGTCGTCCGCGGCCCCTGTCTCCTAAAATGTCCGAATTCTCACCCAAACTTCTCATTTATCATTTCTATCTTCTTCTGTAACACCCCGATTTTCGAAAGGTATCATCTCAAGTTTATACAGAAACCGATATATTAAGGAAAAATAATATATTTGATTTTGGACTTGAATCCTAGATTTTATAGTCTAGATGGATAAAGGATTCAATTATGAGTCCAACGGTTCTTTCCGGAGCAAAAACGGAGCTATAACGAAGAAGTTATGACCAAAACAGGATTTAAGGTTCACTCTCGCGCGTGCGCCCTCCATGCAAAAACCGCGCACGGGTCGTGCGCATCAAGCAGAGGCCTCAGCTCGGGCTTAAAACCTGATTTCCGCCCCATTTCACCCAAAACTTCATTCCTTCATAACTTTTGCTCCACAACTCCGATTTTGATGATTCAAGTTGCTACGGTTTCGTTTTTGAGAGTTTTTCAAGGATCTAGAAAGATATTGGAATTCTATTGGAGTATACTAGAGTATTTTTTGGTGGTAAGCTTCTCATCTCTCCCTATTCATCTTCTTCCCTAAAGTTTTCTAGGGTTTCATCCACCCTTTGTTCTCCCTTTCATAGATTGGAGGTTTGTAACCATTTTGGTGAACTAGAAGTGTTTTGGTTGGTGGATTCAATCTTGGGTTAAGGTAATCTTCTATTCTCTTCATTTATGGAAGTTAAGGTTTCGGTATCGTTTGAGGTATTCATGTATAAGGTTGGGAAACGTTCTTTGTGGTTGATTATGATTATTTATGGTTGGAACCTTGTGGATCTAGGTTTTGGAAGATTTGGTTTGAAGAATCAAGTTCTTCAAGGAAAGCTCTAAGTGGGTAAAATCTAGATTTAGCCTAAATCTAGCAAGGTGAGTTCAAGTTGATTTGTGAAAACGGTGTACATGCCAAAATGTCCATTTTAAAGTGTTTATGTGTTTTACATGAAGTGATCAAATGTTGGGATGTTTGTCGATCTTTGATAATTTGAAGTATTTAACCTTATAAACTTTGTATAACACTCACATTTGGGATTTTTGGGCATTTTGATAAAGGGACACAAATGAATGTGTTTTGATGTTTTATTGCATAAATGGATCTTTGATCAAAGAAATGCACTTTTAAATGTTTGTCGGGTTTTATGCATCATTCATGAAAAAGAATGTTTTATGAAGTATTACTTGCACATTTATGTGAAGTACTTGAAAGAATGCGTATAGTCTTATTTTATGATTTCTATTCTTATCGGCAGTTAAACTTAGAAATGCATTTTCAGATATAAATGTTATTTGTAACTATGGATGCATATGATCCTCGGGAGCGTTTGGTACGGTTATGTGAGACCGGTTACTAGCTATATATCATAGTGTAGTCCTAGTGAGCGAGTAAGACCTGGTTTCCTCGGGGGCCCTCTCTCACATCTTAGTACGAACCTGTGTTGTTCGTGGCCATGGATTACGAGTGTTTAACTCATAAGTTGGTTTTAAAGAAAAAGAGTCTTTAGAACTTCGGTCCGGTTTAATAGCCCGATTGCGAAATACCAAGTATGAGGGCGGTTAATGCGCATCATTTGAGATTTACATGTTTTGAGTGCGTTAGTCATTCATTTTGAGTCATGTACTGTTTAGACTGTAATGCGGTGGATCCATAGGCATATGAGTCGGTCGTGTTATTTAAAAAGAAAAATGGGCTATTAATTATATGTGGGTGTCAGAATTAGTCTCTGGGATTTCGAGGATAATACTGTGAGGGCTCTTGGAGTCCAAGACTAGACCTGCATCCGGGAGTTAATTTATGAGCCTGTATTTTATGGGATAGTCACTTCCCATTTGTAGCTTGTTGAGACATCGGATCCTCGGGGGCGTTTGGTACGGTTATGTGGGACCGGTTACTAGCCATAGGTCGTAAATGTAATCCTAGCGAATGAGCATGATTAGGATCCTCGGGGGCCCTCCCTCACATCTTAGTACGAGTCGGCGTGCTCGTGGCCATGGGTACTAGTATGGTGAGCTCAATAACTTAGAATGTGGCCTACTTTTGTGTTCCGCCACTAGCCTTGGAATTCGGGATTCCCCCGTCACCGTGAGGTGTTGTTTTGAGGTATTTGATTTTATCCTCGTTTTCAGTGACGTTTGAGATTTGGGTTATCTCCTTATGCTTTAATTTTGGAGACTTGAGTTTACTCATATTTTGGTCGTTTGTTTTTATAAAGCTTATTCAAATGTCATTATTTGAGCATTACCATTATTCTTGTTTTAAGTAAGTGTTGGATTGCATTATTCCATGAAAGAATGTTTTGACGTTTTGACGTCCATCTATAAAATGCATATTGTTGGTAAATGATTTATTCCATTATTCTTAAAGTAAATCATTTTAAAGGATCGTGATTATAAGTTACAATATTTCCATTTTACGTTTTCCTTTATAATCATGATATAAACTATTGAACTCACTAGGCGTTAGCCTAACCTTTTTATTTGTCGGCATGTGCATCAGGTTCCATTTCGGGATTAGTGCTAGCGACACTGTGAAACGATGAGTGCTAGTTGTGTGCTCGATGAAGTGATTTAGCTTGATGAAGTCTTCCGCATTATTATTGGAGATAGCGATTTGGTATTGGGTTATAGTAACACTCGACTTTAGTTAGTCTTTATGTAAGATTTTAATTATCTGTTGATGGTTCAACCTAGAAATGTATTTAAATTATGGTCTGGTAGTAAGAGTTTTATTATTCTTTAAGGTATTGTTGAAAGTTTTTAATTAATCGCTCTTTCTAAATTTGAGGGTGTTACATCTTCCCTTTTCTCTCCCAAACACCAAAACCGAACCCTAACCCATTTTAGGGGGTTTTTCCTCCTCAAACCACATGATTATTCACCATCTAGCTACTTAGGATCTTGAATCACAAAACCTCCATCTTCATCTTCCTCATCAAGTTCAACGGTTGGGAGCTTGGGTTAAAGTGTTGGATTGGGTGTTCTCAGAAAGTCTCATCATCTTAAGTGGTAAGCTTTCTTGAAATAATGTTATAAATGCTCCATTGGTGGTTTCTTAGTGTTTGGTATCTCAAATCTCGGAATTGACGGTCTTGGAGAAATTAGGGTTTTGACTTTGTTTGGGATTTTGGTGTATAATGTTTGGAAAATGTTTCTAAATGGTTAAATATGGGTATTTATGGTTTGAAATATTTAGATCTAGGTTTTGGAAGGTTTCGGTTTGAGGATTCAAGTGGCCTTCAAAAGAGCTCGTTGGGTGAAATCTAGATTTAACATAAATCTAGCAAGGTGAGTTCAAGTTATTTGTGAAAACGGTTGTTAGGTCTGATTTTATAGTAATCATTGTATTTATAGGGCTTGGTCATATACTGTGTTTAGGTCATATTCTGTGTTGTTTTGACCAAGTGTATTTAAGTCCCTTTGGTCTTGGTTTGGTGTAAGAACTTCATGTACATTAATCAGATTACTCTCTTTGCGTATATTGTCTCTCTCTCTCTACTTTCTCTCTCTAAAGATTTATTGATCTTGGACTATCAATTGGTATAAGAGCCATCTGAATCTTGAGAGGATTGAGAGATTGATTTTTGTTATCTGAATTTGTGATTGAAATCGAAAATTTGATCGATTTTCTTGAATTTTTCAAGAAAATCTCGTTTTCTTGATTTCTCATAAAATTTGGATGTGTTTGTGATCGAATTGTGTTGATTTTGGACTTATTAGATTTGTTTTTGTTAATCAATCTTGTTCGTTTCAGTTTTTTTTGCAAGAAAAAGAAGTTTTGATTGTCGATTTTGAGTTTTAAAAGTTTTCTGGAAAACTCGAGTTCGGTACTGTTCTATCATAGAATTTGAGATTTTGTAGATTTTAATCGAAATTGTTGCTTGAAAGTTGTCAAAAAGGTGTTTTCGATCATGTATATGTGTTTTTCTTGCTTTAATTGCTTTGTTTGAATCGTTCTTGCGAAAATTTCTTGACTTACTTCAGTTTGCGCATGTTCTTATTGGTTTGCGCAAGATCTAATGTTTGCGCAACATTCATATAGCTTTGCGCAAGTTCATAGTTGAATTTGCGTGTTCTATTAAGTTTGTTCATTTGTTTCAGGATTTTCGCATCAAGCTATATACGCAAAGTCTCAGTTTGCGTATCAAGTGCCTTCCGAAAATCAAAGTTTGCGTATCAGGCTACATACGCAAAGATCATTTTGCCCATCAAGTGGGATCCGAAAAGTTCCATTTGCGCAACTGTCTTGATCTGAAAAGCCTGGTTTGCGTATCTGTCTAAGTGCGAAAAGCTACTTTGCGTATCTCGTTACATACGCAAGACTCTACTTTGCGCACATCTCTTCATACGCAAAGCTTCTTTGCGCATCCCATAGCATACACAAAGATCAACTTTGCACGTCAGCCTTCATACGCAAAGCTCATCTTTGCGTATTCTTCTGCTTCCGAAAAGTTTTTCTTTGTGCAAGCTTGTCACTTTGAAATTTTCTCTGAATTTTTGAAATGGATTCTGCAAAGTTTGCCTTATAAGCTAAGATCTACTCAAGCGATCTGATGATGTCTTTGGGATCTGAAACTCGTCCTCCAGTTCTTGTCGATGAAAATGAATTCACTCAATGGCAAGATCGTTTTCTGAACTTCATAGAGCGTCAAGCCAATGGAGAGAACATGATGAAGTCTCTATCTGAAGGTCCTTTCATAAAGACTAATAAAGAGACTCCTCCAACAACTGAAGAGGCTTTACGAATGAAAGATGATTGAGAGCTGAAAGCTAATCTGATGCTGGCTTTACCAAACTCTGTCTACAATCGGGTTGATCACTGCAAGGATTATCCAAATCTGTTGTGGGCACAATTGGAAAAGATAATGCTTGGTTCTTCTGTCGCAACTCAGCTCCGACATACTAGATTCATGAACAACTTCGAGGAGTTCAAGGCCAAAGACAACGAGACTATAAAGAGTGTTTTCGACAGATTCTGTGCAGTGCTGAATGATCTCCAAAAGATAAATGTGATCAAGACAGAGCTTGAGACGAATCTGAAATTCCTTAATGCTCTTCAGCCTGAATGGAACAAAACATGTCACAAACTGCGGAATGATATTCGTATCTCCACAATGCAGATTCAGGAACTTTACGAGATTTTGATGACTGATGAAATCTTGGTGATAGAGAAGAAGGCAAAACTAGAGAAAAAGAAGAAATCAGTAGACCCGGTTGCACTCCTCACAAAGCAATTGGCTGAACAAGCGTTGTCTGATAACGCTTACAACGGGTCAACTGAAGATGATGGTGAGGCTTTACAGAAAGCTATGATCCTTCTCTCTCAGCATTACCAGAAAAAGTTCCAACCAAGAACGGGTTCCAACTCTTCTCGCTTCACTACTGTGTGGTATGCAAATCCCAGTTTGCGCATCCTTCGTGACGCGCAAACCTCCCTTGTTTTCTCTGTTTCTTTGATTTTGCAGATCTTAAGTCGTCTCGTCTCCAACTTTTGCATGACCAAGTTGATCTAGATCATCAAGGTCATGAGGGGGAGAAGTCAAGAAGAAGTTAACGAGACAAAGTGCTCAAGTGTTTATTTGTTGATCAAGATTCGCTCAAAGATTCTATTCTCTCAGCTACAAATGATTCTTTTGTTGTTCTTGCTCCGAACACCACAGTTCATTCAAGGTCATTCAAAAGAGGTGTATCGTCTAGAGCTCAAGCAGCAAAGATAACTTAATCTGAAAGATGCTGAGAAGGAATTTTTTTCTTAAAAGTCAGAATGCTTCTCAAAGTCGCTTTGTTGGTCCGTGTTGATTTAGAAGATGAATTTTTTGAAGACCAAAGCGCTAATGATTACTAAGGGGGAGATTGTTAGGTCTGATTTTATAGTAATCATTGTATTTATAGGGCTTGGTCATATACTGTGTTTAGGTCATATTTTGTGTTGTTTTGACCAAGGGTATTTAAGTCCCTTTGGTCTTGGTTTGGTGTAAGAACTTCACGCACATTAATCAGATTACTCTCTTTGCGCATATTGTCTCTCTCTCTCTCTACTTTCTCTCTCTAAAGATTTATTGATCTTGGACTATCAATGGTGTACATGTCAAAATGTTTATTTTAATGTGTTTTACATGAAATGGTTAACTGCTGATAAGTTTTGTGTATGTTGAAGTAAAAGCAGGTTTTACTAGGTTTTTTGTCAAAGTGTGAGTATTTTGTTAAGTGTTCATATTTGGTAAACTTGGGTTGTGTAAGCTCTTAAAATGCTTATATTGGGTTTTGAACATTTCAACAATTAAATAGCATGATTTACGTATTCTTGGTGATTTTGTACAAGAAATATCTATTTTATGATTTATGCATCTTTGACGGTTTTGCACAAATGAATTCTATTTCATGTTACATGCATCTTGGTGTAATGGTATTCATAAACCCTTTGGAAAACCCTTAGTCTCATTATGTGTTGAGTTTTGGGTTAATCTCGTCTTTGGAGAATGTGTCGTCGTAAACGTTGTTTAAAGACATTTCATTAGTTGGGGGACCAGTAATTGTTGGTCAAATGGATTTTGAGCAGTTTAACTCGGTATTGGCTTAAAAGAGTCTTGAGGACATTTGTCCGGTTTTAATGGCTCGATGTAGAGTCCAATTTGTGATTTACATCTTAATGCATTTTGTTGCATATTATCGATAGTTACAGACTCAAGTGCTGTAGTCATTCATGAGTAGTCGGGTAACTTTAGACTGTGTTGCATTGGATCCATAGGCACGTAAGGCAGTCTTGTTTGATGGTCAATTGAGTGGTACGGAGTTGGACTCCGGGGCTCATGGTTTATGACCTTGTCTTTGCAAGTAGGCACTAGGAGGGCTGAGCCCGGTTGAGCTATCATGACTGAGGGGAGTCCTCTGATGGGCGTTTGGGGCCTTCGCCATGTGGGGCGATGCCTTCGGGGTATCCCCCGTGTGCCGAGCCTTTGGCGATAATTTCCGATGGTATTCGCTAAGGTCAGTTGTCTATTGGGTGAAACTTGTCAAGGAGTCGTAGGGACACTTGGGCGTCTGGGTCGTGAAGTGTCATGCGACAACGTTGTTGAGTGGCATACTCTTGTGTTCCTCCGCTCTCAACGGATACGGGTAGCCCCCGTTGTCGGCCCACGGTATTTTGGATATTTAATTGTCCATGCTTTAATACTTGGATTTCATTACATTTTATGGTCGCGTGAGTATTATGTTTCAGTTCCATGTTTTAACGGCGTATCGTATTATGTGGATTGTTTTCCGTTATTTAAGGGTCGAGTATTATGTCCCACCCGAGTTTTTAGGTGTTGTGATCTATGAAGTATTATTTACATTTTTACAATTTTGAGTGTCGAACCATGACCCCGTTTGGGTGAGTTGCGGGTTGCATCGTTTTATAAGAAATGTGTGTTTGGGAGCATTATCTTTAAAAGTGCATATTATGGGAAAATGTGTCGTTTCCATTTTGAAGTATTATATTTCGAATGATCTTGCTTTAAACTGAATTCCTTTCTTTTAAATGTTAAAGATATATTCATTCATGCTAAAACTCTTGAGCTCACTAGGCGTAAAGTCTAACCTTTTTATTTGTCGGCATGTGCATCAGGTTCCAGTCGGGGGTTTGGATTCTAGCAGCTCTATGAAGAGTTGAGTCTTAGCTTTACACAAGAGTAAGTAGTTGGTGAAGTCTTCCGCAAGTTGGAGATAGTAACTATTATTGGGTTTTAGTAGCATCCGTCCTCATCATAGATTGTATGTATAGAATGAATGTGTATATTGAGGTTAAATCTTAAATTGTGTTTGTAGATGAAGCAATTATCGATGTATTTAGAAATTTTTAATTAAGTTGTTATTTTTCATAATTGAGGGTGTTACATTATTAAATTTTCAAACCAAGCGGTTTGGTAGCAAGTGACCAAACCGGTCAAACCGGACCACAAAAAGGCGGTTTGATCTGGCCGGTTTATGCGGTTTGGACCTCTTATGGGCTTTAAACTAAAAAAACATACACTTTATATTCAAAATAAAATTTCTAGTAATATAACATTGTTAAAAAATAGTATATTGAATTATAAAAGATAGTTTATATATTAAATTAAAAAAACATTGACAAATTGAAAAAAAGTTAAACAAGTCCACCAACAATGGTTGAATTTTGGGCAAATATTGAGAAAGTCGAAAGACGATTTGGATTTAAATTTGAATTTTTAAAGGAACTTAGATTTTTGTCAATTTAGATATCACAATCAATTGAGAAAATGAAAACTAATGATAATTCTTTGACGAAAATTTTTAATTGGACCATAAAAGTTGAGCCTACAACATGAAAACTAAATATGACTAAAAAACATGTGTATTTTTGGCGTCCGGTTCTGTCCAGGCCGTTAAAAAAAAGGTCCAAACCGCAGACTAGACCGAACCGAGCGGTTTGACTATTTTTCTGTAACGACCCAACTCACGAAATAAGCATAATAAATTTTAATATAAAAAATAACGCCAAAACGGCCCAAGTCAACAATAGCAAAACCAAGGTTTGCGGATAACAACCTATTACACAACTGAGATTATAACGAATAATGACTAAGTTCGGGATCTAGCAACAGTCTTCTCCTACGCCACGCTTCTCGCATAAACTTTTCCCTTGCCCTTGCTAGAACTCTCTGCTGGGTACTTTCCTGAAAAGGTTTTTAAGTTTGAAAGAGCAAGGGTTAGACCGGAAGGTCTAGTGAGTTCCCTCTAAAAACAGTTCACAAGCCACAACATCATATAAAAGATTTATAAGCAATTATAAACCAGTTCAGTTTTTATAAAAAAACATCACTCTCACAAATCACGCTTTCGGCACACACTGAAGTCACACATAGGCGACAACGTGTCTGGCTCACACTGCCTTATTCTAGGACACACCCCTCATTGGCATAAACGGGACACCCCCCCCCCCCCCGGTATGAGCGCAGACGGGACACCCCCCCCCCCCACTTAGGCCATACTCGTCAACTACAATGTATGCATACATTTAACCAACAACCGAAGTATAAACCACGTTCATAATAAATCTAGCATTTTTAAAGCTCACAAATAATAAAATGCTTTAAAAATAAACTTCCACATATCTTTAGCCGCTTTAACATTGCAAAAGCATTTAATTAGAAAACTCACCTGTTGTCCTTCACTTAAGTCCTCACGTTTACTTTTAAGGTCGGGAACGAATCCTACTGCATAAAGTGATAAAGACCGATAAGTCTCTCGCTTACTTCTTATTAAAATCATTACGGAAACTCTCTCGATAAAGCACCCTATTCCTTGCAAGGAATCTAGGGAATCTGAATATTCCATCACACATACCCTCTCGGCCCAACGACATGGATTAACCCGACCCAAACGTTGCCATGGGTTGCCGACTTGGGCTCTCAGCTCCCGACTGTTAGAGCCCCGGGGTCGCCCGGCTCAATGTTGCCCAGGGTCGCCCGACTTGATGTTGCCTGGGGTCACCCGGTATGGCCAGCGCCCGACTCCCCCCGATGGAGGACTCCCGGTTTCCCCCCGGTTGAGGACTCTCGGGCCCAGGTTCCCCCTTCGACAATCGACACAGACGCCGTCCACAATGGCAGCGGCAACTCGACCACACCCTAATGGGGATTGCGACTTCCGGCGATGATTATCGGCACATAGATCCGAAATGAAAAGAAACTTCGGGGATTAAAGATTGTATCCAATTAGACTACGATTTATACTCCAAAGCCCCAAATTTCTCCCAGATCTCAAACTAACAGACCCTTAACAAAACCATAAATAGATTATTTGATTGATAGAACTCTCTTAAATAGAAAGCATTTACCAAAAGAGAACTTACCTTGAATGACGATTAACGACACCCCCTTAGCTGCTCTTCTTCCTCTTCAATTACTCTCAATCTTGAATCCACCTTCCAACTTCTTTCTTTCTTGATTTTCTCCTAGCCGCCACTCTCCAAAATCATTAGAGAGCAATAAAGGTGTAGGGTTTTAACCCCTTTTTACTCCATTTTGCAACAAGCCCCCTCAACTTTGGCTTAGAGCAAAACCTCACCCAACTCCCATCTTTAATAATTGGACACAGTTGTTACATTTTCAGACCGGACCGGACCGTCAGACCGCTCAAACCGTCAAAAACGGTCCGGTTTGATTTGGTTTGAGCGGTCCAACGGTTTTTTTGAACAACCCTAGAACTATCTATATTATAAACAACAATAATCATTGCAAACTCGTTCATGCATATACTTGTATTTTTACAGTAATTTTATAGATCATCGATGATATATATATATATAGTAAGAGAGAAAGAGAGATGAAAAGGTTTGCTTGATTCATAAGGTCGTATCTTTTGGTTATGATTCAGAAATAAAACTTTGAGCACATGGTTCTTGAAGCTTCTAAATGAAGAAAATACTCTACACAAATAATATGTGTAAAAATATCGGAATTTTGATGTGTGGATTATTTATGTCTAGTTGGGGTTATACAAGTAGTCAAAACCTTTTTGTAATACCTTCTAGATCATGATCGTTTAAACTTAATTTTTGACATATTCCTGTTGTAGTAATGTTTTTACTTTTTTATATTAATTTCTTCGTGTTTTTTAAGAAAACATGTGCAAATCTTTTTCAGAAAAGCTAAATAACATATTTACGAAAAGCTTAATTGAAAAAAAATATTTAAAACAATTTCATTTCATTGATTATATCGGTGAAAACGAGTTTGAATGAATAAAGTGTTAGTGCGGATCAAGTTGAGATGAACCGTCACCATCGGTTTTTAAAATTTGTAACCAAAATTTCAACCTTTTAAATTATTGTTGAATCTATGGATACGTGTAGACAACCTGTTGAATTAAAAAATCTTAATAGCCAAAAGAAAAGAAAGCAGAAGCGATTTTGTAATAGCGGCAATCGAAATGAGAACAGCCTAAATAGTGAAAACGGGATTGCAGTAGAATTATATAAATGTCGTGCTACCAAGCAAATCAGTAGAATATTGCATGTTAGATGACGAGAGTCTGGTACCCAAAAGCAGTATATGAGATAAAATCGTCTAGATTGAAGTTTCCGATAGTTTAATTTAGGGTGGGGTAAATGCACCACTATAATTACTAAATGTACCCCTACCTACTAACACATTAATAACAAGAATCACTTTTTACATTTTTAATGTATGATTCGACTAGAGTATGACATAACAAAAACATAAGTAGCATCACCCATTAATTAACATGTGTGAAGCAAAAAGTCAACGTGGGGTACAAGTAAGGTACAAGTTTATATGCATGTCCCATTTAAGTTGTAAAAAGTCAAATTTTGAATCACCTCTCTTAATATGCCATCAAATTTACGCATATGATAAAAATATAATGTAATATATTATTTCGTATTAAAAACATTAAAATATAGAAATACATGACATATAGTAAAATAAATGTTATATTCAAATCAACACAATATCTAGTCCTTTCAATTGATTATGTAATTACGAGGCTTATATCATATCTATATCTGTTGAACCGTTTCCAATGATGCATGCTTGACCTTCTTCCTCACCGAGCTGGTCAATGCAGCCGCATCAATCCCATCTCCAGTCACCACCATTTGGTTCTTGTTATCCCCTTGCAGTTCCACCGAATACACACCTACACACGGATATCACACACAAACACACAATCTCATCGCAGGAAACATATAAATTTACTATATGGACATGGTTCGACAATTTTCTTATGTCTACATGTTGATTCTTGAAATTGGCATGAAGAAACACCTTTTTTTATAGAAAATAATAAAGAAACAGATAGAAATAAAGTAAAACATAATAAGAAAGATACCTGATGCTTGGGCAGCTACCATCATTGCTCTCGTTCGACATCTTCCACACTTGGGTTGCATCTTTATCACGATCTTTTGCTGCAAATATCATTTATACCCATCAACAAAGGTACCCGAGAAATCTAAATAGAACTATTGTATCATTACATGTTACAAAAAACACAATCATTTTAACATATTTGATCAGTTTATTGTATCCACGTTAGAAACCACAATAACAAGAATACGTAGATGTAAGTACCGTCATTTTAACAATACTTGTTGAAGCTCTATGGGTGAAATAAGAAGTGGAATGTCATATATAGATATAGACATAGATATAAATAGATAGATAGATGGAGAGAGAAAGAAAGAGAGAGGGATGCTTAACTCTTAAGATATCTAAGTCAAATGTACCGTCATCCTGATATGGATATAGATTTAGTGTGAGGGTCGTGCCAATTTTAGTCTTTTCAAGTGGTTGAGAATTTTTTATGATAATTTAAAAACCACCGAGACTTAATAAAACAACTTTTGAGCATCTCGACTAATTGCATAAAACCCCGAAAATAATAGCTAGGAAAATCTCTATTGATTCTCAGGAGACTTGTTGAGGTGCTTCTCCATGGATCAAACGTGGTGGTTAGAAAGATGATATCATTTAGACGGTTAGGGTTTTCATTTTTCATGCTATATTATTTTATTCTTATTAGACTATCTATTTGTTCGATATTCATCAATCGTTTATGTATCCTTTAAATCGTTTCATATTCAGAAGAGAATTATACTCCTAGTTAGGATGATATCTCAACAAACTCTGTATATGAGTCAGCTATTTTATACAGTCTCAATGTTATAACTTTTTCAACTTAAAAACTTTTTTGACCATTTCAATTTTTTTTCTACATGTTTGATGTTTTAGTTGTCTAATAAGATACCCCCCAAAGGTAAGGCTTCTTTTTAGAGTCAATTTATTTAACATGTGCAAAGTCAACTCAATGGTGGAAGTCTATGTACATACATGTGACCTTTTAAGTTTTAACTTGTAAAAAGTCAAAATCCCAAATTGACTTTGATGGTTTATATGGGCGATTTTTTTTCTTCCATTTGAGTTAAATATAATTATATTTTTAATTGTCAGATAAAAAAATAGCTAAAATGGAAAAGAAATATTTGAAGCTGATACTTTTGTGATCGATTTAGTATGCCTTTTTTATGGTTCATGTTTCGGATATAAAATCATGCAGTATCTGAATGAATTGATTTATCATCATTTTGGTTGACGACATTTAAACCTACGTATAAGAATATTTGTATAGGGTGTGTTTCATTTGCAAAAATCATATATTTATTAGATTTGATGAACGAGTAAGATTAATTTGCAAAGTTTGTACGAATTGCTTAGTTTCCAAATGAAACGCACCCTATATATTTATACACAATTATAAAAGTTGAATAAAATAGTAATATTTGATTTTAGTGATCTACTTTATTTACCTCTATTTTTTTAACATTTTAGTGTTGGATTAGAGATAAAAAGATCACCATTGTTGTGTTTTTTGTGTTAGGTTGGAGATAGTTACTACTAAAAACATTATAAACACTAAAACGGGTCGGATGTGTTATCTCCTCCAATCCACCACTAAAACATAAAAAGAATAGGTTATCAACATTAGCCTTTATATTTGGAGGTTAAAAAATGTATCTATTTTTTAAATATTAGTATTATAATAAATTTTTATAGTTATATATATGTTAATTAAAAGTTTAATATAAAAATAATATTTTGTAGTATTAAACTTCCAATTTAATCAATTATTTTGTAATTTTGTAATTTTAAATTGTAAATTATATTTAAATAATTTAATTTTTTATTTAAAAAAAAAAAGCAAGAGTAGAAGACATGCAAGTAGGTGATTAATGTGACACATGCCTTCATACCTGTAAACTGAAACCGTACCTTATGTTTTATTTTAAATAATATAATAATATACCTTGTTTGTCGGATATAGCTCATTTGGTATAAAGACACCCTTATTAATGTCAAAATCAGATCAATTCATACATTGAGAATATAAAAAGCAGGTTTTGATATTGATGTGTATGAGAAGAAAATCATTTATAAGGGTGTTATTAGCCAAATATAGGGTGTCATTAGTCTCCCCCTAGTTTAATCCAAGCCATCGAGTAACTTAAAAAAATGTCCCTTACATTGATGTCTTTAAAGATGGGTTTTGCATGAGTCCGCTAAAATTGCTAGTAACTAAACTTTTACCCAAATATCAATAAAACATTATAACTTCTATATTATTTTTGTTATTAATTAACAATTATAACTTTGATAATTATTGAATAAAAACAATATAAATAATATGATTATAAAAAAATACACATATAAGTAAGGAAATAATATATATTTTCTATTTTGGTTGGAGCATCTACAATGGGAGGTATCTACAGGTAGGGGTGTAAACGAGTCGAAATGAGTCGAACTGAGTTGAGTAGTAGGTTATTCGAGCCAGACTCAAAAAATGAGTACTGGGCTTGAGCTCGATTAATTTTCAATGTAGGGCTTGAGCTTGAGCTCGGATATTTTTTGAGTTATCGAGCTCGAGTTTGATGCTTGTTTATGGATTCGAATTAACGATTGATTAACTCGTTTATCGACTTGATCTTGATAAATTTTATATTTTTATTGTATGATTACTAAATATATGGGTATGTTTGGCTTGAAAAAGGGTATGTTTGAATGACTCAGCTTGACTCGACTCGAAAAATGAATTGAGTTTTCGAACGAGTCGAGTAAAACATTGATGTTATAAAGGTAAACGAGTTCTATTTTGTCTTTGAAATCGACTCGAGCTCGAAATTAACGAACTCGAGTAGCTCGTTAAAAACTTCACTCTTTTACACCCTACCTATGACTGAACAAAAACCTGCATCTTACAATTTTTTTATATTTTTTTTGAAAGGCAAATCAATTAAAAACCCAACCTGCATCTTACAATTAAAGTTCTTATAAAAATCTTATTTTGATGTTCTTATAACTAGTGATGGCCATCTTGGCCCTGCCCGATCGGTTAACCGAGCCCGACCCGCCTGAAAGCCCGGCCGACCCGATGCCAAACCGGTTTGAAGCCCGAAATCATGGACCGGTTTGGGTTTTTGGCGGCCCGGCTCGGCCCGGCCCGATTCGTACTTTTTAAAAAAAAGACGTTATGTTACTGTTTATATACGTTTTTTGACCTTTTTTTGTATTTTTTTACCCCCCAAACCCCTATAAATACTTGTATTGTAAGTTTGTAACTTAAAATTATATATAAAATGTATTTTTGAAGTGTATTTTAGTGATTTATTATAAATAAAACGTATTTTTAAAATGTATTTTAGTGTTCCATTATATAAATAAATTATTTTTAAAAAAATACGAAAAAATAATCGGCCCGATCACGGCCCGGTTTTGGTTAAACCGGTTTACCCCAAGCCTAACCGGGCCACGCCTTTTCGGGTGAAACCCGGCCCGGCCCGAAGCCCGTTTTGGCCCGGTTTTTACTTTCACTGTAGAGGCGTGAAGCCCGTTTTGGCCCGGCCCGGCTCGGCCCGAGCCCGATTTTTGGCCATCACTACTTATAACCATCCAACTTCATTTAAAAAAATTACTAGAAGCGTACTCGCGCAATGCCGCGAGATATATCACGATTTTAATGTTTCCTTTTATTTTTTGTTTTTTGTCGATTTACAGTACGGAATTGGATGGTTTTGAGAAAAGTGATAATGTTTTTTTTTATAAATTTGTTTAATTTAGGTTTAATAATATAAATGTTTTTTATATAAATAAACTTTAAATATTCTGTTAATATTTTTTTAATTATATTTAGATTTTGATTTTTATCTTGTATTTATTAATACAGTGAGTGATTTTAGGGCAGTTAAACTTGTTAGAGATAATAATTAAATAGAAAAATGTTTTAAGTTTTTATTCTTTATTTAAGTTTTAAGTAATTAGAATTAAATAGCAGTACATTAAGAGTTTTTTATCCGTACTTTATAATATAGTATAGATATAGATAGATAATGGTTGTTTTGGAAAGAATCAAATTAAATTTACTTACTCATATTTTAAAAAGTTATTATAAGAAATTAATCTGATTGATTTTTTTATTTAAAATTCGTTTTATTATAATGCATTTTTAGGTTTTAATTGTGATTTGAACTTTTATTTTGTTTAATTAAACACATTAAATCCTTTAATAACGGCATAAAAGGAGGAATCCACTTCAGCTATTACGTAAAAAGCTGACGATCAGGTGTCGTCATACCTAATTAAAACATCCAGACTGTCACCTTGCTTTATATTATATGTGTCGGCATTTTCCTTTATTATTATTTTTTTGAGTAAATTACGGATTTGGTCCTCGTGGTTTGTCGATTTTTACAGAATTTGTCCCTAAACTTCATTAATTATGGATATGGTACCAGTGGTATGCATTTTCTGTTGGATTTGGTCCTTCGGTCTAACAACCGTCTACTAAGTTCGTTAATGTTGAGGGCATAAGAGTCTTTTTATTATTTTATTTGTTTTGATCATTTTTTTAAATTAACCTTTTTATTGTATGTGTGTGTATCACTGGTGAGAGATGGTTGAGCAGGTGGTTTCTGGCGGTTGTTGGCCATTGAAATGGAGGGTGTCTTATACGACGAGGGGGAAGGGGGTGTTTTGGGTCGCCGGATAATGGGATAGGCAGAAGGGAGACGGGTTTTCCGGCCAAGTTCTTAAGTTTTGAAAATTAACAAAAAGAACCCCTATACAATTGGGTTATTTGGTCCCTTAACTTTCAATGTATACATTTTGGTCCCTAATTTGAAAAGGTTAATTTAAAAAATGGTTAAAACAAATAAAATAATAAAAAGATCATTTTGCCCCTGATTTTAACGGACTCGGTAGATGGTCGTTTGGTCCAAGGACGAATTCCAACAGAGGACCAAATCCATAATTAATGAAGTTTAGGGACGAATTCCGTAAAAATCGATAAACCATGAGAACCAAATCTGTAATTTACTCATTTTTTTTTAAAAGAAGAGCAAATTACAATTTCAGTCCCTTGATTTGTTAATAATTCTGATTTCCGTCTCCATAGTTTAGGAATTGAAATTTTTGTTCCTATGATTTATAATTTATTGTTATTTTCATTCATATACTAATTCCTATCTCTCTAAAGGGTTGTTTGTTTGTTTTCAAAATAACTCTTAAATCTGAATCAGTCAGACATTTTTACATTCAAACCACTTGTTTTTTTTTTCCAGATTTCAGACCCTCTTAACTCTTAAATACATCTGAAATTAGAATTGGTAACATTTTTTCTGATTAGTTGTTATCACAAACAAAACAATCTTATTGATCCAAATTAAGATTTCAAAATTCAAACGTTACAAAAACAAACAGTCTTATTGATTTAGATTTCAGCACCACCTCTTTATTAATCAGAAGTGAAATAAAACTCCAGATTTCAAACCTCTTAAAAAACAAATGTCATTTAAGTATAATGGATCAAAAAAGTGAAGAATTATAAATTACACGACTAAAACAACGATAAAATTCAAATCATAAGAATGAAAATAATAATGAATTACAAAGAGATAAAAATTATAATTTCTTAACCATAAAAACAAAAATTGCAATTTTTTTAACAAACTATGGGACAAAAAACTTAATTTACTCTTTAAAGAATATCTTTTTTATATAAAAATGAAGATTCAAAAGACCAAAAGGAAATAAATAATAATAAATGAACTCCTGTCAACTATTTTAGTTAAAGATAAATAAATAAGGGTAACATCATTCATGCATTTTTAAGGTTAGAATCAGGTTAAGTCATGCATTGAGAATGTAAAAAATAGGTTTGATTTTGATATGTGTGAGTAAGAATTACTAGATAGAAATGTATTTAACAATTTATAAGGATGCAATTAGCCTTCTCGTAAACAAATGGCCCATAATAAAATTTGGTTGAGGTTTACAAGTGATTTCTCTAACATATAAATGTAATCGGAGGTTGCTTCAATAATTTTTTCGAGTAATATTACTATTTGATTCTAAGAAATAAATATATGAATTTTTATTTCAAAATTATTACAAGTTTATTGGTTGATTCATCATCTCTGAAATAAGAGGTCTTGTATTTGACCCTTCTAAGTTTTGACAACTGGCTTTTCTTTTATTTTTTAAATTAAAAACTAAGAGATAAAAGAAACTGTCGGGCATAAAATTCAAACCCATGCCTTTCGAAATAGGGGAAAAACTTTAACACAACAATATACACCAACCTGAAACCACAAACTCATGTCTTTAGTCTAGTTTCAAAAAAATACAAGGGCACACAATAAATAAGCGTTTGCACCTTTAGTGCCCAGATCTTTTTTCGTTGTGTCGGACTGTCGGGGAGATAGAGTGAGGGAACGTGTACCCTGGCTCTAGAGACTCAAATGATGAATTAAATGCAACAAACAACATACATATAAATATTTGATGCTACAAGCGAGCATAAACAACTTATATCAATCAAGTATACCTCTTAAATATGATCATTTGTATATTTTTCAAGTTGGTCAATGTTGCTTCCTATGGTTCCATTGAACATAGTTGGATCTTGAGAATTATGTGTAACACCCGCTATTTTGGGGTTGGGTGAAAAGTTGACTTTTACCCGAAGTTCAAGGGGGTAAAATGTAACTTGGGTAATATAAATATAAATATAAATCAGATTTCAGATATTTTCTAAAATATCATAAACTGACTTCTAAGAAATCAGAGAGAGAGAGAGAAGGAAGCAGGAGAAAGGGGCGTTCGATTTTTCTCCAAATCAAGGTACGAATCTAGCTTAATGCTTTGATCTGAATGTTTTTAGCCGTGTAGAATCTCGTTGTGAAGGTTTTAAACCGTTTCATTTTGAGATCTGAGTATTTCTCATTTTGGATCTGGGTTCTGTATCTCCGACTGTTCTTGGCGAACAAGGCGACCGGAGGTGCAAAGGACCGGACGAATGCATTCGACCGGAACCCATTCGACCGGAACCCATTCGACCGGAACCCGTTCGACCCGGGGTTGTGTTCGACCGGTGTTGTGTTCGACCGGGGTTGTGTTCGACCCGGTGTTGTGTTCGACCGGTGTTTGCCTTCGACCGGATTAGTTTGTGTTAGTTGTTAGGTTCTGTTGTCTTTAAGTTTTGTTAGGATGTGAGAAGTTATCTGTGTTTCGACTTACCGATTTATCGGTGTTGTCGTAGGTAGCAATCGTAAGAAGCAGTCTTTAATCAGGAAGAAATCTGAGGTGAGTCCTTTAAGCTAAACTAGTCTGTATTAAGAAAGCTATGTGATAAACATAATTATTTAAATGTGGAAAACCTTGTTTTAAAATGGCTTATTGTTGTTGGGTAATGCTTTCTAAAAATCCCATCTTTTCAACAAATCGAGATTTATGAAATTGAACCATTGTTCATATGAATTGCCTGTATATTTGATTTAATATGAGTATGCTCTGAAATGACATGCTTTGGCTTTGAGTCTTAGTGCAATGGATCCATAGGCACGGTGCCCCTATGTCCCCTGTTTTGGGAATTTGGTTCACGTTTTAGCACGGGATAGGCATCGGGTTGCCATGATAAGTAAGGTGTGGGCCTATACGGTCGGGCAGCGTCTCATGGTGCAGTAAGGTGTAATCCCATTATGTGCTTGAGTTCCCCCTGTTTTGGGAACTCTCAAGGATAGATCCAGAGGGGTTGACTTGAATGTTTTGAGCAACAGATCTAGAGGGGTTGAGCTCGTTATGTGATTTGGTGTTACTTATACCATGTTTAATCACTAATGGTTTATTTGATTTTTGACTTAGCTCACGGCTATACTCACCGCGTGACATCGTTTGGGTTTAGTACTCTCTTCTATTTGGCTTGTTCTCACTAGGCTTTAGCCTAACGCTTGCTCTTGGTTGTCATGTTGGCAGGTTATCTTAGCGGTGGGGCTCGTCGGGACTGAGGGAGCGACCTTGGGGTCGTGAGTGATTCTTTTGAAGATACATTTTGGAAGTATAGCGACACCCGTCCCTAATCTAGTTAATATTGTAGATTAATAGGTTGTCGTTTTATGCTTCATTTATCTACCACATTAATGTCTACTCTATACCCCGTTGGGATGATTTGTAATTTGGAATCGTAGCACCTTAATTCCGCAAGTTTAGTCTACTTGTCGAATTTCTTTGAAATTTTTATTTCCGCTTATTTTAGGGTGTTACAAGTTGGTATCAGAGCCTTGGTTTAAGTGAACTAGGTATGACCGTAAGATGCCTAGACTTAAGCTGAGACTATTAAGTTATGTCTCGTGAGATGGGGTAAACCTTTTAAGATAGGATGGTCTTAGGGTCGGCGGAAACATGCACGAATCGAAAGTTGTAATGATGGTGATAAGCACTCTTGCGTATTATACGTTCATAATTTCACTTAGCTAACGTTATTATGAAAATGTTTTATGTGGGAATACTTAAGTTACTGTTGTTATAATAATTGGTAAGTGTAGAAGTACGTTCTCTGTGTTTTTCCAAAATCCTTATCCCGTTCTTTTGAACGATTGCGTTCAGCAGGACCATGGTTAATACCAGGAGTCGTCCGGAAGGCCAGGAGGCCGACATACCTACGGCCGACCATCCGTTGGCGACCGTAGTGGGGGAAACTGTACGTGTGAGTAATGTGCTGGGTGGAGGACCCGAGCACATTCCTCGGCGTAATTTGGAGGCTGATGAGCCTATTATCGAAGAAATGACGGCAGAGACGAGAATGATGGACCGTATGATGTTGGCCATGAACAGGGCCATGGCTCAACAGCAGGAAGTATTCTTGAAACTTCTTGAGGATCGAGACGCTAACAACCGTAGGCACGAAACAGTTGGCGAGAATGTGATTGTTGCAGGATCCGGGGGTACTGGACCTGTAATTTCCCCTGTAGTAACTGCAACCCTGGGCGTCAGTCAAGCGACGCGGACTTGCACGTTCAAGACTTTTCTGGGTTGCCGACCACCAGAGTTTAAAGGCTCGGACAATCCCCTAGATTGTATGGCCTGGGTTCGCGAGATGGAGCAAGCTTTTCGCTCAAGCGAATGTGGGGAGGAACAGAGGGTTATTTTTGGTTCCCGATTGTTGCGGGGAATAGCTCTTACTTGGTGGGATGTGTACTCTGCTTCTCTGGAGCCGACGGTTCTGGACCAACTGTCTTGGTCTACTTTCAAAGAAAAACTGCTAGAGGAGTACTGTAACGAGAGGTCGTTGGACCGAATCAAGGATGAATTTCAGAACTTGAAGAAGGGAGGTATGTCTGTGAGGGAGTACAACCGTCTCTTCATGGACAAACTGGGTTTCGTGGGACTTCTGGTTCCGACGGAGAAAGATAAGATCAAGGCCTACATCAAGGGCCTCCCATCGGACATGATGTCGATGGTTCGTGTGACAAAGACCTCCACCCTTCGGGAGGCAATGGAAGAAGCTCAGATCATGGAGGATGCTTACAGTCTCGGCAGGGATCAGAGTGGTCGCCAAGTCGAGAAGAGGAAATGGGAGGGAAGCTCGATGCCCTCAAAGAAACCCTATTATGCCAACAACAACGTTCAACGAGGAGCCGATCCTAGGCGTGAGGCCAAGTGGTGCTCCAAGTGCCGAAGCAAGCATTTTGGCCCATGCAACTTTGTTCCCGGGATGTGCTACAAGTGTGGGAAGACGGGTCACACGTTCCGAGATTGCCCTCTCAAGGGGCAATTATGTTTTGAGTGTAAGGAACCGGGGCACGTTAGGGCGGAATGCCCGAAGCTCAAGACTGGGGGATTTAGCGGGAAGAAGATGGAACCTCCACGGTCGACTAGAAGGGCCTTCCAGATGTCGTCAGAGGAAGCTAAAGCATCGACCGATGTGGTGTCGGGTACGTTTTTTCTAAATTCCGTACCTACACGTGTGTTATTTGATTCTGGTGCTAGCTACTCGTTCATATCCGATTTGTTCTGTCAAAGGCTTGCTATGTCTAAGAGTATGCTAGAGAATGTTGTCGTGGTAGAAATAGCAAATGGAGGTCAAGTTTTAATTCATAATATTCTTAAAGATTGCATCTTAGAGCTTAAGGGAAAGAAATTTCCCATTAACTTATTACCTATGCAAATTGGCGGATTCGATGTGATTGTGGCTATGGACTGGTTATCTAAGAACCAGGCCGAAATTGTATGTTCCAAGAAAATGATTCGTTTACTTGTGGTAAACGGAGAAGCGACAATAATCTACGGCGAAGGAAGGAAAGGCGATGTGGCGATTATTTCGGTAATCAAAGCTAGGAAGTGTTTGGCGAAAAGATGTTTATCTTTCCTGGCTTATGTTATCGATACCAAACTCGACCAACGGAAACTGGAAGATGTTAGGGTGGTGCGCGAGTTTCCCGATGTGTTTCCGGAAGACTTGCCCGGACTGCCGCCCGATCGTGTTGTGGACTTTCGTATCGACCTCATTCCAGGAACGGCTCCTATTGCTCGAGCTCCTTATCGTTTGGCTCCTACCGAAATGCAAGAGATGGTGGTTCAACTCCAGGACCTTCTCGAGAAAGGTTTCATCCGACTGAGCTCGTCACCTTGGGGAGCTCCGGTTCTGTTCGTCAAGAAAAAGGACGGTGCAATGAGAATGTGTATCGATTACAGGGAACTGAATAAAGTGACGGTGAAGAACAGGTATCCACTTCCAAGAATCGACGACCTGTTCGATCAACTTCAGGGAGCGGGTTGTTTCTCGAAGATTGACCTTCGATCGGGGTATCACCAAGTGAAGGTAGCAAAGAGCGACATCCCAAAGACGACATTTAGAACTCGCTATGGGCACTACGTGTTTCTGGTGATGCCATTCGGCCTAACTAACGCACCGACAATATTCATGGACTTGATGAACCGAGTGTGCCGACCGTTCCTCGACAAATCGGTAATCGTGTTCATCGATGACATCCTAGTTTACTCCAAGAATGAAGAAGGGCACGAGCAGCATCTCCGTGAAGTATTGGATGTGTTAAGGCGAGAAAGACTCTACGCAAAGTTTTCAAAGTGCGACTTTTGGCTTCCAGAGGTTCAATTTTTGGGGCATATAGTTTCAAAGGAAGGAGTAAAAGTGGATCCCGCAAAGATAGAGGCGATGACGAATTGGGAACCTCCCAAGAATCTGTCTGAAATCCGAAGTTTCCTAGGTTTGGCAGGGTACTACCGGAGATTCATTCAAGATTTCTCAAAGATAGCCTCGTCGTTGACGATCTTGACCTGGAAGAACGTGAAATTTGTGTGGACCGAGAGGCAAGAAGAGGCGTTCCGCACCTTACAGAAGAAGCTTTGTGAAGCTCCTATCCTATCCTTACCCGACTGGACGGAAGATTTTGTGGTGTACAGCGATGCGTCGAAGATGGGTTTGGGTTGTGTCCTGATGCAAAGAGGGAAGGTGATCGCTTATGCATCAAGGCAACTTAAAGTGCATGAAGTCAACTACCCCACTCATGACTTGGAATTGGCAGCAGTGGTGTTTGCACTGAAATTGTGGCGGCACTACCTTTACGGTACGAAATGCACTCTTTATACTGATCACAAGAGTCTGAAGCATATCTTTGATCAGAAAGAACTGAACATGAGGCAGCGGAGATGGTTGGAGTTGTTGAAGGATTATGACTGCGAGTTGCTCTACCATCCGGGTAAGGCAAACGTTGTTGCCGACGCTTTGAGTCGGAAGGTCTACGGAGGAAATTCTCGTGCTACCTTTGCACGGATTGAAATAACTTCAACCCTCATTGACAGAATCAAGGAATCGCAAGCCGAAGCCTTGCTAGAGGAAAATCTCAAAGGAGAAGTCATGGCAAAACAACATCTTCTGTTGACTGAAGATAGTCGAGGGGTGAAACTTTTCAATGGGCGAATTTGGGTGCCTAAGATTGGGAGTAATAGAGAACTTCTTCTCGAGGATGCCCACAAGTCAAAATACTCCATTCACCCGGGAACCACGAAAATGTATAGAGATTTGAAATTGCATTATTGGTGGCCAATCATGAAGCTCGATGTGGCGCGCTATGTGGAACAGTGTGTACTTGTTTGCAAGTGAAGGCTGAACACCAAAGACCCTACGGAAGTTTGCAATCTTTGGAAATTCCAGAATGGAAATGGGAACACATCACGATGGATTTCGTGACAAAGCTACCAAAGACCTTGAAAGGTCACGACGCCATTTGGGTTATAGTAGACCGCTTGACCAAAAGCGCTCACTTCTTGGCCATGCGGGAGACCTTGCCAATGGGTAAATTGGCGAAGTTGTACATCGATGAAGTAATTTCCCGACACGGTGTGCCGCTATCTATTGTCTCTGATCGGGATAGTCGGTTCACGTCGCATTTTTGGGATGGTTTACAAAAGGAACTAGGTACACGTGTGAAGTTGAGCACGACCTACCATCCTCAAACTGACGGCCAAAGCGAAAGGACAATTCAGACTCTGGAAGACATGTTAAGATCGTGTGTGATCGACTTTGGGGGTAGTTGGGATACGCACCTGCCTTTGGTAGAGTTTGCGTACAATAATAGCTACCACTCGAGTATAGGAATGGCACCGTTTGAAGCATTATACGGTCGCAAGTATCGAACTCCCGTATGTTGGCTCGAGGCGGGGGAAAAGCAGTTCGCCGGACCAGAAGTTGTACAAGAAACGGCGGACAAGGTCAAGGACATCCGCGAACGTTTGAAGGCGGCCCAAGATCGACAGAAAAGTTACGCCGATAAGAAAAGACGGCCAATGGAATTCCAAGTGGGAGATCGGGTTATGTTGAAGGTGTCCCCTTGGAAGGGAATTATTAGATTTGGGAAGCGTGGGAAGTTGAGCCCCCGTTTCCTTGGACCGTTCACTGTGACTAAGCGGGTAGGACTTCAAGCTTATCAACTGGAACTTCCACCAGAGATGAAGGGAATTCATAACACATTTCACGTGTGCTATCTACGGAAGTGTCTAGCAAAGGAGGAGAGTGTCATCCCACTCTCCGAGATCAGAGTGGATGAAGGGAATCGTTGCGTCGAAGAACCTGAGGCGATTTTGGAAAGGAAGACGAAGAAGCTTCGTCACCGGGAAGTCACGATGGTCAAAGTTCAGTGGAAGCATCATCGGGGTGCCAATGTGACTTGGGAAGCGTAAGAGGACTTGAGGCGGCGGTACCCTCACCTCTTCCCATAGTTGAGATTTCGAGGACGAAATCTTCTCCAAGATGGGGAGGATTGTAACACCCGCTATTTTGGGGTTGGGTGAAAATTTGACTTTTACCCGAAGTTCAAGGGGGTAAAATGTAACTTGGGTAATATAAATATAAATCAGATTTCAGATATTTTCTAAAATATCATAAATTGACTTCTAAGAAATCAGAGAGAGAGAGAGAGAGAGAGAGAGAGAAGGAACCAGGAGAAAGGGGCGTTCGGTTTTTCTCCAAATCAAGGTACGAATCTAGCTTAATGCTTTGATCTGAATGTTTTTAGCCGTGTAGAATCTCGTTGTGAAGGTTTTAAACCGTTTCATTTTGAGATCTGAGTATTTCTCATTTTGGATGTGGGTTCTGTATCTCCGACTGTTCTTGGCGAACAAGGCGACCGGAGGTGCAAAGGACCGGACGAATGCATTCGACCGGAACCCATTCGACCGGAACCCATTCGACCGGAACCCATTCGACCAGAACCCGTTCGACCCGGGGTTGTGTTCGACCGGGGTTGTGTTCGACCCGGTGTTGTGTTCGACCGGTGTTTGCCTTCGACCGGATTAGTTTGTGTTAGTTGTTAGGTTCTGTTGTCTTTAAGTTTTGTTAGGATGTGAGAAGTTATCTGTGTTTCGACTTACCGATTTATCGGTGTTGTCGTAGGTAGCAATCGTAAGAAGCAGTCTTTAATCAGGAAGAAATCTGAGGTGAGTCCTTTAAGCTAAACTAGTCTGTATTAAGAAAGCTATGTGATAAACATAATTATTTAAATGTGGAAAACCTTGTTTTAAAATGGCTTATTGTTGTTGGGTAATGCTTTCTAAAAATCCCATCTTTTCAACAAATCGAGATTTATGAAATTGAACCATTGTTCACATGAATTGCCTGTATATTTGATTTAATATGAGTATGCTCTGAAATGACATGCTTTGGCTTTGAGTCTTAGTGCAATGGATCCATAGGCACGGTGTCCCTATGTCCCCTGTTTTGGGCATTTGGTTCACGTTTTAGCACGGGATAGGCATCGGGTTGCCATGATAAGTAAGGTGTGGGCCTATACGGTCGGGCAGCGTCTCATGGTGCAGTAAGGTGTAATCCCATTATGTGCTTGAGTTCCCCCTGTTTTGGGAACTCTCAAGGATAGATCCAGAGGGGTTGACTTGAATGTTTTGAGCAACAGATCTAGAGGGGTTGAGCTCGTTATGTGATTTGGTGTTACTTATACCATGTTTAATCACTAATGGTTTATTTGATTTTTGACTTAGCTCACGGCTATACTCACCGCGTGACATCGTTTGGGTTTAGTACTCTCTTCTATTTGGCTTGTTCTCACTAGGCTTTAGCCTAACGCTTGCTCTTGGTTGTCATGTTGGCAGGTTATCTTAGCGGTGGGGCTCGTCGGGACTGAGGGAGCGACCTTGGGGTCGTGAGTGATTCTTTTGAAGATACATTTTGGAAGTATAGCGACACCCGTCCCTAATCTAGTTAATATTGTAGATTAATAGGTTGTCGTTTTATGCTTCATTTATCTACCACATTAATGTCTACTCTATACCCCGTTGGGATGATTTGTAACTTGGAATCGTAGCACCTTAATTCCGCAAGTTTAGTCTACTTGCCGAATTTCTTTGAAATTTTTATTTCCGCTTATTTTAGGGTGTTACAAGTTGGTATCAGAGCCTTGGTTTAAGTGAACTAGGTATGATCGTAAGATGCCTAGACTTAAGTTGAGACTATTAAGTTATGTCTCGTGAGATGGGGTAGACCTTTTAAGATAGGATGGTCTTAGGGTCGGCGGAAACATGCACGAATTGAAAGTTGTAATGATGGTGATAAGCACTCTTGCGTATTATACGTTCATAATTTCACTTAGCTAACGTTATTATGAAAATGTTTTACGTGGGAATACTTAAGTTACTGTTGTTATAATAATTGATAAGTGTAGAAGTACGTTCTCTGTGTTTTTCCAAAATCCTTATCCTTATCCCAACTTAATCATAACAGTACTATGCACGATCTTTTTCATCACAAACCATCGAGACTCTCCAGATTCTTCTCCAGAAACCTTGATTCATCAACAAAAACATCAAAAAATTCATCGCTTATTCATCTTGAATCTGAAGTAATGGCAAAACCAAGTAAGGATACTCCGATTCTTCAACAAGAACAATCAAAAAGTCGATGGTTCATATTCGATGGTTCATATATGAATGTTGAATATAGAATAGTTCATATATGAAATTTTTGAATTTAGGGTTTTTAATTTTTGAATATAGAATAGTTCATATATGAATCTTTTGAATGTTTCTTCAATTATTTATTCATATATGAATGTTCATAAATGAATCTGTTGAATATTGTATAGTTCATATATGAATATTTTAAATGTATATGAATGTTCATATATGAATATGTTGAATGTATATGAATGTTTATATATGAATCTGCTGAATTTTGTATTGTTCATAAATGAATATGTTGAATATTGTATAGTTCATATACATTCAACAGATTCATATTGTATTGTTCATAAATGAATCTGTTGAATAATGTATTGTTCAATAATGCAAAGTTCATATATGAATCTGTTGAATATATATTCATATATGAATCTGTTAAATATTGTATAGTTCATATATGAATCTGTTAAATATTGTATAGTTCATATATGAATATGTTGAATGTATATGAATGTTCATATATGAATATGTTGAATATATATAAATGTTCATATATGAATCTGTTGAATATTGTATAGTTCAAATAAGAATCTGTTGAATATTGCATAGTTCATATATGAATGTTAAATAATGCAAAAGTTCATTATAAATCTGTTGAATATTGTATAGTTCATATATGAATCAGTTGAATGTATATTAATAATCATATACATTCAACATATTCATATATGAATCTGTTGAATATTGCATAGCTCATATATGAATGTTCAATAAATCAAAGTTCATTATCAACAACAGTTTCTGGATTCGACATCTTATTAAGAAGAATATGATCTAAAAACCTAAATTTTTCGATAGAAGAAGAAAACGAGAATCATCAATCTGCAAACGATAACTGAATTGGAAACCTCTTAATGATACGATTGACGCTAATTTAGGAAAAGATACATTTAATTTGATTTTGATTGTAATCGACATGATTGACCCTAATTACAACTTTACCCTTCCGCTAAAAAAATCATAGTACTTAATCCAAGGGCCTAAATCACTTCTCTAATTCTCATGGATTTGGCATTTCTCAAATGAACCAAACAATATATATATATATATATATATATATATATATATATATATATATATATATATATATACATACTAGTGGTGTACCCGCGCGATGCAGCGCGGGTGAATCACTATTTTGAAACATTAATTTAGCCCTGAATCGTGTTTCTTTATCACTTTCGATTTTATTTCAAGAGTTTGCGTGGTTAATTTGCAAGTTAATTAATATATAAGGTTGAAGGTTAATATGGTGTATTAGCAAGATAAAATGGGAAAATAATTGCACACATATTAGGCTTCTAAACCCATATTATGTAAATAGTCGTGTACTGGTACAATGCATCGGGATATCAAATTTATATTGTATAAATATGTTAAACTTCGTGAACAATTCTCATTTTGTCTATCCAAAGTAGCGTGGAGCTTTAATCTATGAAGCAAAACAAAAACTAACAATTATAACTACATAATCTCCAATACTTAAGAATTTTTTTTTCTAAATTCTGAAAGCATATATGAAATAGCTTCTCTAATTCCTAGTTTCACTATAAAGCATCTTTAACTCTTTCCTATTTAGGATGCGTTTGGTTCGTAGATTGAAATTTGATGGAATTAGAATCCATTAAAGAAAATTTGATTTTGAAGGAATTGGAATGAAATTTGACCACACGTTTGATTGGTATAAATTGGATGGAAATCAATTCTTTCACTTAAGCAAGGAATGATGAATTCCTTAATTTGTGGAATTCAATGGAATTCAAAAGATTCCATAATTTTAATTATGTGAACCAAATATAGGATTTGAAATTTGGTCACATAAATTATCCATTCAAATTCTTTCACAATCTATTAACAAAACACACCCTTAGAAGGTGTTTGGTTCGCATAATGGAATTTGATGGAATTGGATCTAACGAAGGAATTTGACTTTGCATGAATTTGAATGAAATTTGATGTAATTTTACCATGCGTTTGGCTGGCAGGAATTCAATTCCTTCACTTAAGTCACACAGTTGGGTTGATATATTCAATAAATTACAAAAGATAAAATGGAAAACAAAGAGGGTTTGCTGAAAAGAGACTATATAAGTAAAAATGGAACCCATGTCATTTGAGGTGTTCATTAGCAAAATTCTAGGTAAAAATGGAAACTTGAGGTAAAAAGAAATAGTGGGTTTCTAGAAAGTTAATTAATTTCAAAACCCCATCACATACCAAGCTAGAATCACAACCAAACTGATATAAAACAAACAAAAAGAGTTACAAAAAACTGTACGTATCATGATTTATTAGTCAAGATTGAATGCTCTGAAAAATTAAGCATAAAAGTACTGAAAAACACGAAAGAAAAAAAATGAGCTATTTAAGGTCTTCTACTATTCCCAGTATAGATACCATCAAAATCCAAAACTGATAACCAATTAACCAACATTCCATTGGTTTGACGAATGATTTAAACCTGAATTTCTTGCTGTATTAAAAAGTTGATTTCCTAAAAGGATTTCGGGATCTGTTTGACGCACAAGTGAGAGATGGAAGTATGCATATATACAATGTTTGATAAATCAACATTGATAAATCACCTTGATGAATGATGAAATGGAAATATCCATATATACGAACAAACCAGGGAATAAAACACAAGGATTGAATGTATTATTGGAATAAAACACAAGGATCGAACCATAGGGACGAACCAGCAGATTGAACCACAGTGACGAACCAGAAGATCGAACCATAGGGACGAACCAGCAGATCGAACCACAGTGACGAATCAGAAGATCGAACCTTAGGGACGAACCACAACTAATCTAAAGGAAATTTGGAGTTGATATATCGACATACCTTGGAGATCTTGTCTTTGCACTCGAGTTGGATTGAGATCGATTTGAAGATCGACCGACAATCGATTTGGGTTGAGAACTCGAGATAGAGAAATTGAGGCGAGAGAAACGTCTATGATGAGCGAATAAGAGGAAATAAGTGGTTAGGTTACCACTTTTTTGTTCAGATAAGTTTTAAGTGAGAAGAGGGTCTAAATAAATTTAAAAAACAAACCGTCTGAAATTGAAAACGGCTGACCAAATAAGTGATACGTGGTTAATAAGAGCTGAAAATCAAAAAACAAACAAGGCCTCGAGTCGATGGAATCAAATCAACAAAATATAAACGATTACCTTGAGCTCATCTTATGATCAGAATAAGCAACATCGCTAGCAACCATATGAAGACCACGTCCATTAGCTTCATCTGATGAAACATCATCGCTACTCACAGCAGACGAAGCAGAAGACTCGAAAATGATTTACTCAACAATAGACTCTCAGGATGATCAGTGTGGCACTTATCTAGGTACCTGTGATTCTCTCGGGTGCTAAACGCATCCAAAAACAAATTAGTATAGATAAATAGATAATAGAATCGAAAGAAAATAAACAATGAACATGAGTTCATTTCAGCATCATGATCTTCAGATCCCCTTTACTCTCTTTTATACGTCCCCCTCCCTAATTAGTGCATAAATAATGTAAATTTTAGCTACATGCCAGTGTATAGCCACTCTCAAAGACAAAAGGATGTCTTGTACAAATGGTTGGTTGTGAAAAGCATATCAAATACCCAAAATTGAATTCTCCTAAAAGAATATACACACAAATAGAATACACCATAAAACAAAATTAAGACCATCGGTGGGCCATGTCATCTTCTCCCCTTTGCCTATTTCCCTGAACAGTAGCAAAACAACCAGTTTTAACTGGAGAAAACATAATAGTTAAGTTGAAAATCAAGAGATCCATGGTGAAGGAACACATAATGGATCTATACTTTATATTCAAATAGTTGATGCTATTGATCATTCAGTGAAGAAACAAGGATCAAAGTTAACACCGACTATGAGATAAAAATGAAATGGAAATGTTTGCAAAGTTACATACAAAATTTGAAGACGGTATGAGAGCGGGAGCAGAAATCGGAATCGAGAACCTGGAGCAGAGCGGGAGAGCTTGTTTGGCAAGATAAACCCTAACTATGAAATTTTGAATTCGAAATTGGGAACATAAAGTTGTTGTTGTTGGATACATCGATTATCTCCCATCTTTTGCAGGTGGAGTCCTTTAGCCAGAAGAAGGACCAAAACTCTGAATCTAAAAAAAAGTGAAATCTGAAGTTGATGCTTCTGTCTGATTCGTGTATTGGAACAGTTGGATGGAGCAGTCGGTATTGTTCAAAGGCAAAAAGAACACCGAGAACATACCAAATCCGTTTTGTAGGTGGGTGTTAAAAGTCAATGCATCAACAACTTGTACATTATGCATACCAACTTGTAATTCATAGTTTTTTGAATTTTATGCATAAAATGGTTGTACCTCATGCTTGATGGATTGTAATTAAGAGTTTATATGTTAATGCATTATAAGGTAGTAAAGATATATATATATATATATATATATATATATATATATATATATATATATATATATATATATATATATACCCCTAGGTGGGGGTTCAAACGAGAACACTAATGTTTTGCGAAAATATGAGAACAGTTTTGGGCCTCCAACTTACTTAACCCATAATTAAAATCAAAATTAAAATAAAGTAAATAATTAAGAATTATTATGTGATTTTGTATTTATCTATAAAATAAAATAAAGCATGTAATTTTCTTATCCCTAAAATTACGTACAAATAATATAATCACCTATTACAGTGTACCAAATCATTATCACAATAAAATCACATGATGAACAAGCAGAGCGATGATTGTAGACATGATCATTATTGGTTTTCGATTATCACATCGTTATCATAGCAAAATCACGTAATTATCATATCATTATCACAACAAATTCACATCATAAAAAGTTTTCGATTCATCAAAAGATTATCACATCTTATCACAACATTATCACATAATTATCGACAACGGAGACATTGGCATAAGAAGTCTCTGACAATAATATTTAATTGATATAACAAATCCATAATAACAAAAAATTAATGATAGATACTAATTTATTTTATTTTTTTCTAAATTTTATTATGTTTTAATTAACTTCGAGGTATAGAAGTGTTCTCGAATTTTCGTAAAATAGGGATGTTCTCGTTTGAACCCTTCCCTATACCCATATATATATATATATATAGAGAGAGAGAGAGAGACGAAGGACGGTGTGAGAAAAAGAGATAATATGATAAGCGTAAGAAAGTGATCTGAATCTTTGATCACTTTTAATCTCACCTCCACCCATGAATTGCGTTTCTCACAGGAATGATCCGTTGCATTTTGGTGCATCTTTTTAGTGTTGATCTTCAATTAGGATTGACCTAAAGGTTCAAATTCCTTCTTACGATTCTCACCATAACTTCCATTCTAACCAAAAACCACCCCTATATATATTCCAAAACCTAGTCCATTCAGTAAGAAGTAATATAATTTCCAAAAACACTCATTTATATGAAACTAGAATATCATAAAAATTAAAGAATCTTATATTTAACATTTTAATAATTATATTATTTGAAAAATTAAAAACATAAACGTCAAATTTTTTAATAATTTTTATATCACAAATATAACAACTTACGTTTCAAAACCGAAACATATTTGTTAATCATGTTCACCTGACCATCTATCGTCTTATGAAATTAATTTATGTCATGTTTCAATTTTCATAACAAACATATAATTAATTCCTTTTAAAAAGCAAAAATTATACTTACAAGTTACAACAAGAAAAATAACCATCGATTATGGTGTTTTTTTCAAGGCCCAAAGTATTTTAAAATAACAGAAATAAAAAAATAAAAACGGTTGGTTTTAACCTAAAAGTAAAGACTAAAAATCTCCAAATTTAGATAAATCACTAAGGGTGCGTTTGGTTTGCTGGAATGGATTGGAATTGGAGGGACGTGGATTTCAAATCCATTCCAATCCTATGTTTGGTTTGAAGGATTGTCCGGATTTAAAATCTTATGATTGCTTTGAAATCCCTCAAACATGGGATTTTGAAATTTTTTGGGGATGGTTGGGATTTCAAGGGATTTCGAAGGATTTACATATAATAATGCTTTAAAATATGTTAAAAACGTTTGTTTTCCAATATCAATTAATAATTAGACAATTTAATTATTTTTATAATTTCTTAAAATTTTTAATGATTTTTTTATAAATAATGAAATTTAAATTCATTCTAAATCCTACAAACCAAACATACAAAAGAATTCCAAATCCTCCCAAATCCAAATCTCTCCAAATCCAAATCCTTACATGAAATCCAATCCATTCTAATTCATTCCGGCAAACCAAACGCACCCTTAAACTCCTATTTAAGAGAGAGAAATAATAGATGTATTTAATATTTTAATAATATAATTGATGATAGAAATGTTAAAATAGAGTAGCTATTGAAGTTTGATAAAAATTCTCTTAGAGGTTTTAACTTTTTATACTCTATTTTAGAAAAATTATAACATAATTGTATGCTAAGAAACCTTCTTTTTGTTGGTCCCATTCATTATTTTCAACATCATTAACATTTAAATAAATTATATTAATATATATTAATAATTATAAGTCATGAAAATAAAATAAAAAATAAGAAATATGTCACTTTCACACAAAATTCATAGTAACAACCAATAAGAACCTAAAAGAGTTTAAGTTCTTAGAGAATCTCCAACAACTTACTCAAAATTTCTTTAAAATGAAGAACCAAAAGTCAAAATCTTCAAAAGAAAATTAAAATCATTTCCAATAGCTTCTCCATTTTGAAGATAAATCATTGATTATATTATTAAAATATCCTATATATTTAATAAAAATATTATTTCTCTCACCTAAACAATTCATTTCAAAGTTTCTTATAATTTCTCTCTTTTAGTAATCATTTTTGGGGATATCTCCAATTTTGAAGAAAAATGTATTATCTCTTCTACTCTCCATTTTGGAAAAAGTTTTGAGGAACCTGTTGGAGTCATTTTACATCCAAAATGTCCATTTTCTCCAAAATGGAGAAGCTGTTGGAGATGCTCTTATAAGAACTTTCCACAATAATAATTTTCTACAACCCATTAGGCCATTACACTTTTTGCTTATAAAAGGCTTGCATTAGGGATGATCTAAATTAACTTATATTTATCTAAATGATTACTCAAAAAATAAGACAACGTATAAACTAATTTATTTTTATCAAATAATGCCTTAGTTTTAATACAAAAAGTGGTGTGTTTAATTAAGAAATAATTATATCAAAGTTTGTCTTGTGCATAGGAGGATGATTCAAATTTCAAGCAGCATTGACAAAGTACTTTTATTAGAAATGTACATTTACATGTTGCTCAGGAAAATGGTCATTAGACTTCAATAACTACAATTATCATTGCTACTATTTACATTTTGCTTTGAAAATCGTCCCTAGTTACTAACTTCGTTAAAATTATCCATCAGAGTTGGGGGGGGGGGGGTTCGTCCAACCATTTTTTTCTCTCCTTTTGTAATTTTTCTCCGTTTTTTCTTATTTTCGTGTAAACCATAAAACATTAGGGAGGATGGAAGGGGGGTGTCTCTAGCGACCAAGACGTCGTCTTTGGCGCCTCCGGTCACCATCTCCATTCACCTCCTCCCTTTTTTTTCTCTTCATTTAGAGGTAGAGGCCAAATCTACAAAATTTCTCAGTTCACATAATTCTTCTCCAACCCCATCCCCCTCATCCATCTTTGTAATTTATTCTCATTTATGTTATAATCTTCAACAACGCATCGCCACTAGGAGAGCAACCCCCACCGTCGGTGAGAAGGAGCCAACGCCGGCGGGCGATGGCCACAACAAACAGAACCTTAACCGACAAACTCAACTCCCCAACCCTCCCTGCACTCGGTTGACATAACCTCACGATCAAACCCCCGATTGTACCTCTCCCAACCACCGGCGACAGAAACATTACCACCCCTCAGACGTCCGTGCATTGACCACCCTTCTGCTCCAATTACCCACTGCTCACAACACCTCACTGCCCTCGATTGAAAATCCCATACCCCAAAACCCTTGCACTGAAGTGAGATATTGTTCCCATTGAGGTGGGGGTTTGGCCGGCGATAAAATAGGTGGTAGTTAAGTAGAGTTTCATCGGTGGGAAGGGATATGGGACTCAGAGTGAGAGATCGAGGGGTAGTTCAAAATAGCATCGTTGTTGGTGGGGGGGGGGGGGGGGGGAGGGGGACTGGAACGCCGGAGAAGACCGACATAGATGATATGTTGGTTGTCGAAGATCGGCGGAAATGGCGTCATGTCTGAGATGGAGACGACTTTCACTTTGTGTGTGTGTGTGTGTGTATATATATATATATATATATATATATATATAAATTAATATTAATATCAGGGGCGAACGCAGTAGAAGCTGGTAGGGGTCCTGGCCCCCCAGCTAAAAAAAATTACTTTGATTTTATGTTATGTAAGCTTCTGCCCCCCAACAAAACTTATCTAAGGCCCCTTTCCTTTCCAGCCAACCCATAACATCAGTCCACTCTCCGCCTCTTTCCCTCTCGATCGACGACTCACGACTGAAACCAGAAAACTCTCACCCGCAGACTCGCTAGTTCGCTCAATCTTGGCGACGCTGCCGACCGACGGCGATTGTTGTTCCTCCGTGAAACCGACCGGAGACCGTGACTTTGTCTCCCTCCCTGTCGTTGTTGGCGCCTGTTGTTCTTCTTTTTCTGGCTCAATCGCTACTGCACCAAGTCCTTACTCCTGATTTGGGTAAAATTTAAAAACCTATTTTTTTGATTTATACTCTTGATTTTTGTTGATAAATAATTTCTTAGTATTTGGTATTTGGTATGTTTGCTACTTGTTAGGCACTGTATTTGGTATTTGCAAACTGCAATTTTGTTTTTTAAAGTTCAAACTAATGTGTTATATACTTATATTGATATTGTTATTGCTAATTGCTATTTATATTAGATAAATAAACCATTGATTTTTATATAATTATCTTGCTATTGTTATTGCTAGAAAAAATGGAAATATTTTTTAAAATGAAAGCATCAACACCTGAATCGAGTTTTGCTCCTCCAATGCCTTGTGAAATTGATTTGAGTGATCTTCCTTGGTTGGAGTATAGTGTAAAAACGGATAAAACTTTTTGCTTGTGTTGTTATTTGTTTAGAGATCATTATGTAGGACAATGTGGGAGTGATGCTTTTGTGACGGATGACTTTAATAGTTGGAATAAAACGGAAAGACTTGGTCTTCATGTAGGCGACGTTAATAGTTTTCACAATATAGCACTTAAGAAAAGTGATGATTTAATGAGACAAGATCGATCTATTGCCGTTGTCTTTCATAAGCAAGTGATGATGTAATTAACCAATTCTAAAAGATGAAGACTCGCAGGACTCAATTATAAAAGGTAACTTCTTACCATTTTCAATGAAATCGTATCTTTTGGTTAATTATTTTTTTATATGAGTCCCCATCAATTATTTTTTCTGAATCCACCACTGATTAACATTATAATAATAATAATATCAATACAAATTAAAGTAAATTACAATTTGGTCTCTAATGTTTTATGGTTTAAACAACAATAAGAAAAAAACAAAGAAAAATTGCAAAAAAAAGAGGGAAAATATGGTTAGACGAAAATAACCCTGACTTAACGAATCATTTTAACAGAGTTAGTGACCAGAGACGATTTTAAAAGCCAAATATAAAAAGTAGAGATGAAAATTGTAGTTATTAAAATCTAGGAACCATTTTCAGAGTAACATGTAAAACCTCAGGAGCAAAGTTGTAGTTTACTCTATTATCTATAAAGTGAGATGGGATGTCTTGAAGACTTTTTATAAAGTGTAAAAAGTTGTTAAAGGAAAAGATTACAATAAAAAGTAAATTTTCTATAAAGTATGGGATGGGGAGCAAAGTTGTAGTTCACATCTCTGTAAAAAAAAAAGTAAATTACAGATTTGGTCTCTAACGTTTGGTGTTTGTTAAAGAATTGGTCCCTAAACTTCAAAAATGGCAAATAAACCGTCCACGTATGCATTTTGTGTTGGATTTGGTCCATCGAGCCAACGGACGTCTAACTGCTCCGTTAACCACGAGGGTATAATCGTCATTTTACCTTATTTTATTTATTTTTCATTTTTTTATTACTTTTAATTATTGTGCTTGAATGTTCATCTTCTTCAACATGAACACCAAGAACATACCCAATCTTCTACCTTAAAAAACCAAAAACCTAAATCAAATCCATATTAGAAAACCTAAATCAAACCCAAATTTAAAAAATCTAAATAAAACCTACATTTAAAAATCAAAGACCTAAATAAATCTCTGATTTATTCCGAATAAAACCCACTTAAAAGATTAAAAGAGAAGAGAGAGAGAGAGAGATCTGAGATAGAAAGATAGATCGAGAGATTGAGAGAAGATGCAGACATAGGGAGAAGAAATCGCCGGTCGCCGGAGACGACGTACTCACCGGAGAAGACGAGGTCGTCGGCGTCTCTCTCTCTCTCTCTCTCTCTCGCACTCTCGATGTCTCTCTCTTCTCTCAGATATGTTTTCTCGATCTCTCACTCTCTCTCTCTCTCTCTCTCTCTCTTCTCTCAGATCTCTCTCTTCTCTCTCTCAAATTTAAGTTTGGTTTTTGAGTTTTTGGTTTGATTTAAGTTTTTGGTTGCGTGTGAAGTTATTAGAGATGGTTTGCTGCAATTCTTGAAGAAGATGAAAGAAAGAAATATAAGTCAAATGTGTATAGTAAATTAAGTTGTGGTGGTCCAAATCAAGCAGTCATACATGATTCATGAAAGCTTTTTTTTCTTTTTTAATTAAACAATCATGTGCTTAATAATAGATAGAGTAAAAATCAAATCAACTGCTAATGGGCATCCAAAAAATCTAGGTTTTATTTAGATTTTTTAAATTTGGGTTTGATTTAGGTTTTCTAATATGGATTTAATTTAGGTTTTTGGTTTTTTAAGATAGAAGATTGGGTTTGTTCTTGGTGTTCTTGGTGTTCATGTTGAAGAAGATGAACATTTAAGCACAATAATTAAAACTAATTAAAAAAATGCTAAAATAAATTAAATAAGATAAAATGACGATAATACCCTCGTTGTTAACGGAGCAGTTAGACGTTCGTTAGCTCGAGGGACCAAATCCAACACAAAATGCATACGTGGAGGGTTTATTTGCCATTTTTGAAGTTTATGGACCAATTCCATAACAAACGTCAAACGTTAGAGACCAAATATGTAATTTACTCAAAAAATAATTTAAAAAAATAGGATAAATTACAGATTTGGTCTCTAACGTTTTGCGTTTGTTACGGAATTGGTCCCTAAACTTCAAAAATGGCAAATAAACCCTCCACGTATGCATTTTGTGTTGGATTTGGTCCCTCGAGCTAACGGTCGTCTATTTCTCCGTTAAGCACGAGGGTATTATGGTCATTTTATATATTTTATCTATTTTTCCATTTTTTAATTAGTTAACTTGAATATTCATCCCCTACCTCAAGAACACCAACATCATCAAGATTCAAAAAAGTCAAATCAAATTCATGTTAACAATGCAAAATCCTAAATCAAACCCATATTCAAACACCAAAATCCTAAATCAAATCCATGTTTACTCTAATTATTTTTGTTGAATGTTCATCTTCTACATGATGAACACCAAGAACATGAATCTTAAATCAAACCCATATCCAATAAACGAATCGATTACATTGAACCCCTATGTATTAAAAGAATCTTGAACCAAAAATATGGATTCATCTTTAGAACACAAATTATGCCATCAATACAAATTAAATCAAACAATTCTTAATCGTACTTCTCTTTCCAAGAATACACCAAAAAATACGAAGTGGTCGGCCGAAGAAGACGAAGTGGCCGCCGGAGAAGACGAAGTGGTCGACCGGAAAATGAAGTCTCGATCTCTTTCTCTCTCTTATCTCGATCTCTCTCTCAGAGATCTTCTCTTCTCTCAATCTCTATCTCTCTCTCATATCTCTCTTTCTTCTCTCAGGTCTCTCTTTCGCTGGAGGACGGGTTTCGCCGGAGCCTGGGTTTAAGGTTAAAGGCTCACGAGTTTAAGGTTACAATTTTGGTCCTTGGTGTTTAAAAAATGGTGAAATAAATAAAAATGTTAAAAGACAAATTTACCCTCGTGTGCATCTCACGTGGGGGACGTTAACGGTAGGAAATAGACGGTCGTTGTCTTTAGGGACCAAATCCAACATAAAATGCATACGTGGAGGGTTTATTTGTCATTTTTTAAGTTTAGGGACCAATTCCGTAACAAACGCTAAACGTTAGGAACCAAATCTGTAAGTCACTCAAAAAATATTACAAAGAAAAAAATATTACTTTTATTAAAAAAAAAAATTAAAGGAAAATATTACAAAGAAAAGTAAACTTTCCTCATCCGTGTGTTTTCGCATGAGAGTAAAGAATCTCCAAAATAGTGGTTATACGTACGGGTATTCATTTAAACCGTTAAATCACATAAATCATTCATATTGTATTGTAAAATACGGTTTAGAAATTTTGCAGTGTGATTTATAATTTGCATTTTTACTAAACCGCATTATGTGGTGCACTTTGGTTTTCAGTTATTAAACCGTTGTTTAATCTTATAATTATTAGATTGTAGGTGTAAAATGCGTTTGGTATAAGCCGCACCACACCGCACTTCATTGCGCGATGTGGTTTGGTGCAATTTAAAGTATATGTGATGCATTTTGCGATTTGGGTACTACTCAAACCGCATATGCGGTGCGGTTTGCGGTTTTGCTCCAAACCGCACCACAAACACCCTTAGTTATACGTTATTTGGTTCGTATTTCGTTGAGACCTCTATGAATAAAGTTTTCTGTTTGAATTAATATATCTGTATAGATTAGAAAGATTTTTGTTTTGAAGGGTTTTGTGATAGATGTTTGGGAACGTGTTTTTTAATTGGGAGAGACAAGTTGGGAAAATTTTGGTTTTTTGCATAAACCTCTCCCTAAAAGATTACTGAATAAGTCATTTTTTATATCATTAAGCCACTATCAAACAATCTTACATAGTTAATTAAATAAGTTGTGAATCCCATTAAGTTGTTAACAAACATGCCCTTAGGGGCTGTTTACTTTTGACTTAATGGGCTTAATAGGTGATTGGGCTTATTCGCACAGACGTTTTGACATGTTTACTTGCAACTTAATGAAAAATAGACGGGCTTATTCGCTCAGTCCAAATACCTCACTTGTCCATATTCAACCCAAAATTTTCCCTCTTTGCCCTTGGATAAAAAACGCTCCTGGAAGGAAAAGAAAAACCCTAGTCGCTCCTCCTCCTCCTCCTCCTTCAAGAAATCAACCGAGAATTTCATCAACCATCCTAGAGATTCCATCACAATTCTCTTCTTCCCAATCTCGTTGAAGTAGAAGGACAAAAAGAGATTTAATTACGATTGGTTTAGGAGGCGGTGGAGGTGAAGGGGAGATAGCTAAAAATCACAAAGGGTTTAGGGTATGTGGTCGGCTAGTGATGGTTTGTAGGTGATACGTCATCTCATAATGGAAAAAGGGGGGGGGGGGGGTATGGAGGAGGTTTCAGTTATGAGATTCCAACTGTGAGGGTTGAATTTTTACAACAGATATATTGCTTGAATATTTTGTTCTTCGATTTTTTATATACATAAATATTTTGTTCTTCGATTTTTTATATACTTTTTTATGTTTACTTTTTGTATTTTTGTATGTATTTTGTATGTTTTTGTATTAGTTATTATGAATTTATGATATTATGTTTTGATCTTTAAATAGTTGCTTGAAACAACCTTGTTCAATCTGAAGGGTAGATCGGTCATTTATGTCATTCAGATCGTAGATTCAGGAAAAAGAGTAAACAACGACATATTTTTATCTAGACAGACAAATTTATCCGGACAGACAAATTTATCCATACCGAACTTAATTGAAAATTTAGTAAACAACCCCTTAATTTGATATGTAGAACATAAGAATTAATTACAACATATTATGGGTGTCAAATTTGTACCATGACAAACCAACCAATTGCATTACCAACCGTACCAATTAAATTGGTACCAACTTTATAAATTTGGTTGGTACTTGGTATTGAAAGTAGCCTACCACGGTAATACTGTACCGTACCGACTTCTCTCTCTCTCTATATATATAATTATTTATTAAGTAAAAAATCAATTAAGTGAATTATATTTAATTATTAATCCTTTTCTTTTAGAGGAATTTATCAATTTAACATCTTATCGTTTATTGTTTAGTACATTAACTCCTCCATGCCTCCTCATAACAACCCCAACTCATTACTCAGTAACTCCTCGACTCCTCTCCTCAACGCATACCCCAACCTCTACAATTCACACTTCCATCGTTCAACAACCACACGACAACACCTTTACACGAGTACACGATCACGCGAATCTGCAATCGATCCTCGAAGACGCTCTAATGCATTTTCTATATCTATTCTTTAACCTATTATAGGCCATTGTAACTTCAACATTTGAGATGTTGGTACAAAACCGTACCAACATGTACCAACCGAAAAAAAAATTGGTACCAAGTAGAGTTGGTTGGTACATGGTATAAATATTTGTGTACCAATTATAATTGGTTGGTACACGGTATTGAGAAAAAAAACATGGTACCGTACCATGTTCACCCCTACAACATATGTGAAAGATGTATGTTCCTTCGTATCCTATATATACTAGACGGAACAAGGTAATATTTGTTTAGATTTTTTGATTTATGAATGTGAGTTTTTTAAATCAATATTTACGTCGGATGTTTTTGTTTTTTTAAATATTATTTGTTAATTGTTATTTAGATTGATTATTTGGTATTAAAAAAACACTAAACACCTCATTAAAGGTAAACTAGTCATTTAATCGGTCCTATCCAACCCCGTCATGTCTTATTAAACGTTTAACAATTATTCTGTTATGTTCTATCGTATTTAATTTTATCCTAATTTTATTTCGTAGTGTTTAGATACCAAGCACGTCATATACATATGAGATGATATTATCTAGAGTAAACTACGATTTTCGTCTTTATGGTTTGTAGTTTATAGCTATTTTCGTCCCGTCTTTAAAATTTGGTTTTTTCATCATTGTGGTTTGCAATTCGTTTTATTTTTTCGTCCCCTCTAACTATTTTTTTTTAAAAAGTATGATAAGTGAGGGACAGTCTCATCATTTTACATTTTTATTATATAGAATAACTCATTATTATTATTATTATTATTATATGTATATATAATACCATTCTCTTTGAAAACCTCAATCCCCTTCTCAGTCATAATTCCACCGCCCCACCTTTTCATTTTCTTCCCGTCGATGATCACATGAGCAACATGCATCCACCCACAGGGGTGGACTTACATTTCCCAGGGGTCTCGTGCACTTGCTCAAGTTCGTTTCGTAAGGACGAATTTTTTTCGGTACGTAAGGTGTACTCGCTCATCGCTCATCTACAGGGGGGCTCCGTGATATATACGTTTTTGAGAAGTGAAAGGTGCACAAGTCCCTAAAAACCCAAAAATTACTCTCGAAATCAACCAAAAAATCGAAAAAATCTCTCGAAGTTAATCAAAAGAACCCAAAAAATCACTCGAATCAACACAAAAAACCAAAAAAACCCATCGAATCAACACATAAGCTAAAAAAATCCCTCAAAATCAACCAAAAACATAAAAAGTCCCCGGAATTCGGCTAAAAACACATCGACAACAATTTCTTAAGTTTTTCGTTTGTGCACCCACTCACCTAAAATCCTGGGTCCGCCACTGTCCACTCAAGTCCCAACGGAAAACACATACACCCCAACAGATTCTGCCGAGCACCATTACTTCGGTTGGTTTTGCTCCGAGATATACATCTACATCTTATTTGAACTTCATCGGAGATCACCCCTTTTCTTCCCTGGAGCACCATCAAGAAGTTTTGATTTTGTGTATTTGCTTTCCTCCATTGATGGGTTTGGTTTTGAGTTTAGGTTTAGCTTTGGGTTTGATTTTTGAGTTTAGGTTTAGATTTGGATTTGATTTTGGGTTTAGGTTTACCTTTAGGGTTTGATTTGGTTGTCATCTAAGATGACATTTGACAAAAAAAACATGCAAGTAAAGATGGATATTTGTATCAAAAATGGCATTTTGCAACTCTAAACATATTAGCATTTCCTAAGGTTTTCCAAGTTTTCTTGATACAAAAGGTTGTTTCAAAAAAATCAACAAATGGAGATGGTGAGGAAAGAATAAATAGAGGTTAATCGTGGCACAATTAATTACCCAATGTCGGAGATGGTGATGACAACATTTTCGTCGGTGCCAGAGAAGAATGAGAGGTTGCCGGAGGTAAGGGAGGAGGATAGGTTTTATGGAGTATATTATTTTTACTTTTTATATAAAATAGATTAAAAATAAAAAAACTAAAATGTCCTTGAGTTATTGTTTGAAATTAATGAAATTAGTATGAAGGACGAAAAATGAAACAAAATGAAAACCACGGTGACGGAAAAAACAATTTTTAAAGATTAGGGACGAAAATAGTTATAAATAACAAAGACGAAAATCGTAGTTTACTCTATTATCTATAAACAATTATTTAAAAAGTGAGACGGGACATGTGACTTGACTTGATACGTGGCAGGAATCTTAGAGCATCTACGATCATGGACCTTATCAAAAGTTCATAGTTTTGTCACATCAGTTTTCTTTCTCTGCCACATCAGTTTTCTCTTTCCTACACATTTCATAAACCTTTCACTCTCAATCATGAACCGATTCATAGTTTATATGATAAAAATATAATAATAATAATAATAATAATTTACTATTATAATTAAAAGACAATAATTAAAATACCCTTAATAATTAAAAAACAATAACTAAAACTTACAATAATAACAAGCCATAATAATTAAAAGTTATAATAACTAAAAAATAATTTTAATAAATTTACATCAATCTTCCTTAAACCTTTCCCAAATATGTTCAACCAAATCTACTCGAAATTGATGATGTACTGAACTGTCACGTATTTCAGCATTCATTTGAAGGTATTGTTGAAATTGTTGAACGGGACCTTGAGATACGGGTATTGGAGGATCTTCGTGGTCGTCAGACCAACTAGTTGCTGAAATCCCTTCGTTTTCTATAATCATATTATGTAATATGATGCATGTATAAATGATGTCACTCAATATTTTGATTATTAAACAAGGGAGACTGATTTAAGACATTTATATCATTGTTAGAACCCGCAACACCAAAAAATGCATGCCAAATCCAAAGGTCTTGAGATGCAACTGCTTCCAACATAATTGTCGGCACTCCATGATCACCTCATGTAAATTGACCTTTCCAACCTACAGGACAATTTTTCCATTCCCAATGCATACAATCAATATTTCCTAACATATCAGGAAAACCGTGGTGTTCATAATGTAATTGTAGTATACGTTGGACGTCGTGAGTGGTAGACCTTCTTAAGTATTAACCTCCAAATACTTCAATAACACATCGGCATAATTCATTACTTGAGGATTTATCCTATAATAATGAGGATTTATTTACTTGAGGATTTCTTAAGTATCGAATAAAACCTTGATTGAATTCATTTACTTGAGGATTTATCCTATAATAATGAGATTTTAAAACATTTGTTTTTCTTTCGATGAAAGAAGCACGATGAGTATTATAGTACTCCGCAATTCTTTTCCAAAAATCTTTGTTTTGTTGATTGGTTCCAATCACGCTATCGGTGGAAATAACGAGCCAATCACTTATCATTAATGCATCTTCCTTACGACTCCATTTTTCTTTATTTAATGCTTTCAAATGATTTTTTTTCATCAAAATCCTTATTTTCTAAACTTTATTAGGTAGAAAATGGTGAAATTTCAGAAAAGTCATTCGGTGTGGGTTGTGATGGAAATGTAGGCATACATGGATTTGGTGTGAACATAGAATATTGAGTGTTTGGCGGAAATAAAAAACGACTAACATTTGACGTACCGTGAGAAGAATCTTGAGTGTGTGTGTAAAGCGGTGGAAATTGATATGGTAGAAAATTCGGTTGAACTTGTCTATTTGTTGTATTTGGTGAACTTGTATCACTGACGGATGAGTTCAACAAATTCTTAAAGTAGTTTGTATGGTTAGGATCCATACCGAAAGAAAATAAAAATTTGAAAGAGGGTAAAAAATTGAAAGAGTTGAAGATAGGAAGATATAATCTATACTATATAATGAAAAAACTAAAACGGTTATTGTACAAAATTTTGTACAATTACATTTACCACCCTTGCAATGTTACATTTATCATTCTTATAATTACTTATTTAATTTACTTTTTAACCCTTACTTTTTCATTTTACACTATTATCATATTAACACAAATAATCATATATTAACAAAAATGCAATGAAAAAATACGTTCATTTTTCTACAAATTATACCATTATAATCCTCTCGTCAATACCTACAAAACGAGCCCAATATTGAATATTTTTTAATTTAACCGTACTATTGAATATCATGAATATCTACGAAATAATTTGTTTTCTATCCATACGTTTTATTTTTTTTCCACCGTTAACACGTTAAAAATACATAATCGTAAAATACGTTTCATTCTTATTATAAATTATATCATTATAATTTTTTTTCGTCAATAATTGTAATATAAACTAATTTGAATATCTTTATGGGTTTAGGTTTCATAAGTTGTGATTCTTAGGTCATGGTTGATTGTTGATGACATGTATATAAAGAAGTAGCATTAATTGTTCGTTCTTTACTTACATTCTGCTGCATCGCGCGAGTATATGCCTAGTTTGAAATGATGTAAGTAAAACTTTTATAAAAATTGGTAATTAATTTGTGTAGTTGGAAGTTAGTAATTAAATTGAATAATAAATTTGTGTAGTTGAAATTGTAATTAATTTATGTAGGTAAAAAGTTGAAAATTAATTAATTAATTATTAAATTATTTTTTAATTAATTTATAAATTATAATATATATATAAAAAAGTAAAGATTTTTGACCACATGGAGCGGTTCCTCAATCGTTCCACATATGTGATATAAACTTATTTGGCTCTCAATGGTATGGATTTTTGTTGAGAAGTCCATGAATGCCATGTGGATATCGACTTTTAAAAGAAGCCACCAATGTGGATGGCCTTATTAATCCATCGTTACTTTTATATAAAGAAAAAGGGTAATTAGTAAAATGAAAAAGCTTGACCGATTGCAATACAAACAAATTTTATATTCCCATACATTTGTCGTCAACAGAATTTCCTTAAGACCCCCCGATATTTCTCCCTTTATCAAAATAACTACCTTGACTTCTAAATACTATCAAAAACTGACAGATACTTTGAGTTGATCAAAAAGTTGAAACAAAACTACTATAAATAATAAAATCAAACAACATTAATGTGACGTTTGGTTTGCAAATTATAGAGAATTAAGAAAGAATTGGAATGTTAAATTACTTTGACCAAGTTTCATTCTCTCGTTTAGTTCATTTTTTTTAATGAATGAATATTCAAAATCCAATGAATTCCACAAATAAAGGCATTGTTTGGCAAACTAGCTTATAAGCTAGCTGGTAGCTGATAAACTAACTTTTTAAAACGCTACTTTGAGTAAGTTTTCAATAAGCTAGCTTATGGTCATCCAAACATGTACCAGGAAAAAAAGTTAGCTTATAAGCTAGCTTTTTTTTGCCAAACATAGCCAAAATGGTATTTTGATGTATTGAAATGTTCATTCTCTACTTTGTGCTCAATTTCTACTCTCTTGAATTAAAATATAAATATTTTTTAGAAAAAAAAACAATTTAATAAACCATTTCGTTTTTTTTTTTTTGCATATTTATGTAAGCTTTTTTTTTTATTGAAGCATGGTTGTTTTTTTAAATGTCAAGAAATAATCAAATTAAAATTAAAGAATTTGATGTGGTTATGATAATTATTAAAACATATATCTATAAGTAATAATCAAGTATTATCATTATTAAAATCTGATGACAGATTCAATTATGACGTCTACCAATCAAACAGGTGATCAAATCTGATAAAATTTCATACAAATTTCTTCAAAGTCAATTTTTTTTTGAACGACAAGTTAACGCACACACACGTTTCAACGGTATCGGGCCTCCATTTTCTTTAAAGTCAAATTCTTTTGACAAATTTCATTCAATCCAAAAAAAATTGAGAACCAAACGCTATTTGTTTGGTTTGATATAATGTTTTTTATGGATTTAAATCTCATGGAAGGATTTGAATTACAAATGAAAATCAATATAGTTAATTAATACAAATTGTAACAAACTATGAGAATCAATATAGTTCATACAAATGAAAAAAGCATATTCAAAATTAATATAAATGAAATAAAAGTTATGAGGATCAATATAATTAATAATAAAAATAAAATTTTGATGATAAAAAAATCAATAACATTATTATTTTTATTTATCATGTAAACTGCAATGTTAGTTATTACCAAAGTTAATAATTGAGAAATGCACAAATATTCGACATATGAAAAGATAATAAAACCACAATGGTTGTGGCGTACTGGTTAAGACCCTGAGGGATGTGGTGGAATATCCCATCTGTCCAGGGTTCGAATCCAGACGTACACAGCAATTGTGGCCACTGAGGTTTAATCAGGGTTGATGTCTTACCGTCAATAATTTGCCAAGAGATTAGTCTATACATAGCTTATGACACCCTTCCCAAAAAAAAGATAATAAAACTTTTTGATGTATACCTTAGAAAACAACAACAAAGTATATCGATTTTTATATCTTATTTGTAATTTTAAAGGTTGGGATGTACAAGAACAAACCACCAAACCTAACCCATCAATAACCCAATTAAAACCAGCCCGTCAACATATTAAACTGTCCACCATCTAACCCATTAAACTGTTAATTAATAAGATCGAAATTGGGTTATCACATCCCAAACTTGTCAACCCGTCACAAGCTTGTAAAGTTTTGATGATATATAAATCATATAATTACGTACACGTTAACCATCATTGATAATGAAGTATTCCTAATCCTATTGAAAGTTATTGGTTGTACTCTATATTACTTCCGATAACAAAGACATTGTTTGGCAAACTAGCTTATAACTAGCTGGTAGCTGATAAGCTAGTTTTTCAAAACGCTATTATGAGTAGCTTTTCAATAAGCTAGTTTATAGTCATCCAAACATGTACCAGGAAAAAAAACTAGCTTATAAGCTAGCTTTTTTTTTGCCAAACATAACCAAAGTGTCTTTTTGTAAATTATGAAGAATGGTCTGTCTGTGTTTATACGAGAATATTTTTGTCAATAAGGTTTTCAATAACATATTGAAAGTTAAGTTTTTTTTTTCAAGTTAATTATTATGTGTTTTTTTTGGTTATATGTATAGGAGTGAATCATATGCATCTAGATATGTTTGTAGTTACGGTGATATAGGGTTGGGTTATGGTGAATAGTTAAGTTAACGAGAGAAGCGCAAAAATTGATTATTAACCGTTGGATGCACGTTAGGATGAGATACACCGAGATAAGATGTACCGGATCAATTCTCTTATGAAACGCGATTCATGGATGAGTTTGAGATTATAAGTGATCAAGGGTTTAGATTCACTTCTCACACTTCTCGCATTAACTCAACTTCTCACGCATGTGATTTATGCAAATATGAGAATACTTACAATCACATCATTTTGTTTCAAGTCACAGTTTTAGAAGGACCGAGGAAGTAGTAAAATATTAAATAAATATTTACGTTTTTAGGAATATCGAAGGCATGTAAGGATAAAATGGGAAAACGTTGCAAAATCACATAATGAACATGTAGAGCCGATGATGTGTACGTGATCCTCACTGGTTTTCGATTTATCACAAACATTGTCACAGAACAATCACATCATAATAAGTCTTCGATTTATTAAAACATTATCACAACAAAATCACATTATTATCGACAATGGAGACATTGGCCCAATAACTAAGAAGTCTTCAATTCAATGATTTCAACAATATTTAAAGGATAAAGACAAATATAATATAACTATAAATTGTTGACAAATACTAATTTATTTTTATTTTTATCACGGGTTAATGAATTTGGAGTCCCATAAATGTTCTCGCATTTTCGTAAAATAGAGTTGTTCTCGCTTGAACCCTGTCTATATATACATATATTGTAACACTCTAAAAATCAGAGTAAATTAAAACCTGAAAAACTTGGCAACATGACATTCGTATTGATAATAAACTCCCAATAAGGGGATCAGTCCTTAAGACTTTACAAAAACCTGTATCGATATAGAGTTTGTCAACAAACTAATCTAGACACCTATATCAAGTTTACATCAGTTGACGATCCATAAGGTACCAAAAGAATGGGACTTAACAAATGCCCTGAAACAATACTAGTCATCTCAAAATGCCTCGAGACCAAACTCGTCCCTCAAAACCCCGGCAACCCACCGCTAAGGGAAACCTGTTATACACATCATTTGAGAAAAAATGTCAAACTTTAAAGCCTGGTGAGAACATACAGTTTATAAAGCTCAAAAGATATAAATATCAGTATCATAAGTAAATCTTTTCATAAAGGTTTAATTCTTAAAGATAACATTTCGCCACAACCGGGCCTTTTCGGTCCAAAACTCGTTTAAACAATGACAAAAGGACCATTTTACCAAGGATCATGGTGTAACACTAAGTAGACCACAAGTCCGAGTTATGAGCTAAACAATTGGAATCCGAGGATACGAACACATAAGTCCGTGCTAAAGTGTGAGACCTAGCCCCAAGCAAAACCAATGTATACTCCTTCACTAGGATCACTATGAACCATGGCTAGTATCCGACCTCACATAACCGTACCAAGTTGCCCTCTAGGAACATATGCATCCATAGTTACAAAATGGGGAATATAACCTCCCAATAATACAGTCGACTCAAAACCTAGGGATCCACTAGTAATGGTACAGACTCGTCACAACAACATATGTGACCAACCATAAATAAACATATGGTATTGATACATTTTATAAACAAAATGTCATTTCCAGTTCAACTTCTGGTAAGAATGAAAATTATTAAAATGAGTCTTTAAACATTCTTTTTACATATCCACATAATGTGCAAGTAAAACATCATTTTACTTCAATAAGGCGGAACCCGTCATTTTGGTCAAAACTGATCGGGAAACCCCGAGAATCACCAAAAACTTCATTTATATCAAAATGTAGAGAACATAAAATCATACCGTAGAAATACTTCAGATTTCGCAAATAAGAGTTTTGACATGTATAAAGTTTGTAAAATGGTAGTAGGAACTCACCGATAGGTTTTCAGAATAAAACCCGAAAAACCAAATAACGATCACGACGAAGAGGTGAAGCTTAAAACACCGACCCCTCGCTAGAAACACCGAAAACTAGCAACCAAACGAGCCTTTGAAGATCGAAAGAGAAAAAGAGAGAAAAAGGAAGAGAGAGAGAGAAAGATATATGAGTTTTAAGATAAAACTCAGTAATCAAATGAAATGAGATATTTCAGCCAAACATTTCACACTTCCCAACACAGCGCACGACCCGTGCGTTTTCCAAAGGGGAGGGCGCACGACCCGTGCGAAAGTTACTGTCTCGCACCATGATCCATGCGCACGACCCGTGCGTTTTTCCTGAAGGAGGGCGCACGGCCCGTGCGTCCTGTAGATAGAAACAGGAACTTTAATTTCCTTAAACAACCTCGCAAAATCAAACGAAAATTTGGGGTGTTACATATATGCAGATGATTATATTTTGGTTTGGTAAAATTTTAATATCAATTTTCTTCCTCTTTTTTTCCTTGCCAAATTTGTGCATACTACTAATTAGGGTTATAAATGAACCGAACGTTCAGCTAAACGTTTGTGAATCGTTTGGCGGAAAGTTCGTTTATGTTCGTTTATTTAATAAATGAACGAACATGAACACTTTTTTTTGTTCGTTTAGTTAAATGAACGAACATGAACAATGGTCTCGTTCGTTCATTTATGTTCGTTAATGTTTGTTTTTATATATAAATATACTTATTTATATTATGACACTAATGTGTAAAAACATTAATTAAATTAATTTTTTAAAATGTTTTTTTATGCCTCATAAGTTTATCTGGTTTTCCATTTTGTTATGTTAACTTTTACGAACGAACTGATGAGAATGGTGGTTGTTTTTTATTCATTTGTGTCCGTTCATTTATGTTCGTTTATGTTCGTTCGTTTACGTTCATTTATGTTCATTCGTTTACATTCGTCTAGCTCTTATTGAACAAACATAAACGAACACTAACAAACATATTTTCTTAACAAACAAACATGAACACAAAAAATTTCGTCCGTTTACCGTTCGTATTCGTTCATTTGTTCGGTTAAGTTAAACGAACGAACACGAAAGACCTTCGTTCGCATTCGTTCGGTTCGGTTCATTTACAACCTTACTACTAATCCGACAACCCAACACAACCCAAAAGGATTGTTTTAGGTTGCGATATACTTTTGAACGAGTTAGATGTGTTAATATTTTTATTTGCTTTGGGTTGGGATATGCTTTTGAATGGTTTAGATTGGATTGATATTTTTCTAAACCTTAATAATTAAGTTGAGTCGTATAAATGCAATAGATCGTGCAATCTAACTCGTGTACAACTCTACCTAAAGTGATTCTAGGGTAAGTATTGACATTATCAAAAGAAGGTAGAACAAAATGTAAATATATGAAAGGTGAGGGGCCTGCTATACCTTTCCTAATTTTTAATCACTCCCGCTTCTCTCTCATCCGAAGCACCGAAAATCGCTCTCATCCAACAAAACCCTAACTGCGGAGAGAGAGAGAGAGAGAGAGAGAGAGAGAGAGAGAGAGAGAGAGACTGTTAAAATTCCAGCACCATCTATTTGGAGGAAAGCTCAAGATAGCTCAAACGTAGATTCGAATATTTTCAGCTTTTGTTTGCGATTAATTTTATCATCTTCACTTTTGTAAGTGTTCATACCTCTTGCTGTTTTAATTTCTGTTATGTGATCTTCAATTTCCAATTTGGAGTGTGAAAAATGGTGACGTGAAAAAATTGAATTCGTTTCAAGCTCGATTGAATTCGTTTCAAGTGAAAAAATTCAATTTACTCGAGGATTTAGTTACTGATGAAGCTGAATTTCTGCTAATTTTTAACTCAATTTTGTTATCATTTCAAGCTCGATTTCTTTGATTTTATCCCTGTTAGTTTTTTTTTTTTACTTACTAATCATCTTTAACTTCAAATTGTTTGAATGTTATAGGTACGTTGGTTTTAATCAGTCCGCTAATTTGTGCGGGTTAATTTTCTGTTTTTTGTGGCTGTCTCAATGTTTGACTTTTGGAGTATTTCTTGTTTTAGTCGTGCGTTGGTGTAATTATGAACTTATATGCTTTCACAGGTAAAATATTTTTATATGGAGAGTCAAGAGGTGATGGATACTACTACGGCTTTTCATAATACTGATGGAGTTGATGATTTGAATGTATGTACTTCATCTGGTAATGGATTTGATTCCAAACAAGCTGGGATTGGTGTAGAAAACAGCGACAGGGTGGATGTTGATCTTTTAGAAGATCTGGATACAATGATGGAAGATATAGATAACCGTCTCAGGGTTGCACGGATGGTGAGTGATTCTGTGATCAAGGGAATGGTTAGTGCTGTAGAACAAGAAGCAGATGAGAAAATCAAGGCAAAAGAATTGGAACTTGCGAGTTTAAAGCGGTCTCTGCAGTGTTTCAATTTGAATGGAGACCAAAACGAGTTGTGCTGGTTGCAAGGAACTCATGAACCAAACACTGTGGAGTTTAAAGGGTATGTGAATTTTGAAGATGCTTGTATAAAGCATGATAAAATGAAGAAGTCGTCGCTAGTCTTGAGAAAGTCTGCTACAGATCAGTTTAAGAGGCTTAGGAAACAGATTGAAGGTGCCCGGGGTTGTAAAATTAAGAGAAATGGATCTTGTCATGAAATGGTGGGGTTGGGTGGTATATTGAAAGAGAAGGAGTTTGAAAACTGTGTGGGTCTAGAAAAAACCATAGATAATCTGGAAATGACGATCAGCAATATATCTAGGCTGGTAGATACCGTGCTTATATTTTCTAAGACGTCACTTAGTGATTGGCAACGGGAGCATGACTTGAAAGGAGAACTTGAAGATATGGTAATGCAGAGTTCCATTAGATGTATTCAGGAAGAGTTTCGAGAGGAACTTTGGGATCAAAAAGCTTCTTGCTGTGGAAGTCAAATTATCGTTTTGGCTGAGAAATTTAGTAACATTTCAGGTCTACGAAATGAGTTAGAGGCATTGACAAAGTTGCTCCCAAGTTGTGAGTCAGGGCATTTAGTCTCTCATGGTTCTTTTGATATGGACAATACTCATGGAAACCCCTTGAGGAGTCAACTGTCTTTAAGATGGGAGGAGAATGGGATGTCAGACGAGTCAAAACCTGGTGTTCCTGATAGTTTTAAACCTGCTGAGTTAAGCCACTTGAAGGGTGAGGATTTGGTAAATTTTTTCAACAATATGATATCTAAGATAAAGAGGGAGCATGAATCTAAGGTGCAGCAAATAACTGAGAGCTATATAAGTTTGAAGGGGAAATATCTGAGTGAAAGGCGCTCCATTCCTCTGCCTAATAAGGAATTTGAAATATTAAGGAGGAAGATTCCTGAAGTTGTTTCCAAATTGGACGGCATCCTTTCTGAAAGTCATGAATTTATTGGAAGGGGTGATAGTGTTGCTAGTATTGATGTTCTCAATAACAGCCTTAACACCCTTTTAAGAGAAAACCGCCAACTTAGAGACTCACTTGCCGCTAAGGAGGAGGAAGTGAAGCACCTATCATCGCAACTTTCAGTTGCTTCCGAGAAGATGTTGCAACATGCTTCATCTGCTGCGGACTTCCAAAAGTTGGTGAAGAACCATGAGTCATTTGTGGCAGATACATGTATAGAAGCTTCCATTGTGGAAGATGTATACAAAAGTGTTATTGGCGAGCTATGTTGCCAGATCCAAGACATGAAAGAAGAATCAGAACTAGGTATTATTGCAATGCAGGATATTTATGAGGTTCTATTAGGAGTAGCTAGTGATGGTCCAAAAGATGGTGATTGTGCAATGGAAGACACATGTATGGAGGCATTTTTGATGCAAGAACTGTTGGATACTGTATTCAAAGAAGTTTTAGCCGAGGTTGAGCAAAAGTTTGAGAATTTGCACAAGAAATATATAACCACCAATGAAAATCTGGTTTCCCTTGAAAAGAAGGCAATGGAAAAGGAGGTCGAATTAGGTGAAGAGAGAGAAAGATTAAGGAGTGAGGTGCATTCGCTAAGAAGCCTAGTCGAAGAAAAGGAAACATTAGCAAGGGAACTGACAAAAGAAAGAGAGCAATTTGAACTAGCTTTGGGCGAGCTGAAGAATAATTTAAGAAAGCAGGCAAGTTGGCAGGAAACACTGATGTCGAAGACCAACAAGAAGCTGGATGAGATGAGTGGCAAGTTGTCGAAAGCAGAAGAGGAACTTGTATCTGATAGAATGGAAATAAACTCTCTCAACCAGAAGCTTGAACTAGCAATGGAGGAGAAACAGAGTTTTCTGTCACTGACTGAAGCGAAAGAGAAAGAACATAGGAAGCAGATGGAAGCGGTGGTTGTTCTCGTCGACGAATTATCAACAAAGTTTGTTGATTTTGAATGGAGGGTAACAACCGATATTTTAAATAATAACACAAGGTACCCATTTAGCTTGATCTTTATTGTTCTTTTCTACATACAATCCTTGATAGTTGATGCATCCATTTTCCTTTTGAAATGGTATGAGATAGACTTGTTCATAGACATTGCTGATTTAGTTAGATTGTGTCAAACTGTTTAGGCTGGAAAATTCAAGATCTCAGTTGAGGTCTCTCATCAAGCCAGCTAATGTACTTAAAAGCACAGGGCTCATATACAAACAGAAGCTTGAAAGTAAATGTTCTGACCTTCAAATGGCCGAGGATGAGGTAATTCTTGAAAATTCTTTTGTTATGAATATTACCTTTGGAATTTTGAAGCAAATAGCAGTTTCTCATTTTTGCAATCAAAATTTACCTTCATATGATAGCTAAGATCCCATTTGAGTTTAAGTTACTGTAGTAGAACACAAAATCATTAATGTAAAATCCTTTGCAGTATAATTTCTTTCTGGTACTCTTGTTCAAATTCTATGGAGTGCAATAAGTTGATTTAATCACTGACAGTAAATATAGTGCTAACTTTTCATAGGGCTTGTGTTTTCTTTGTTTTGAGCTCTATAAACATGTTCCTTCCTTCGTGAGATCAATTAGTTATTTCAAATAATTTGGGACTTATCCAGAATATTAACCGCTATAGTTGCCTTTTGAAGTGTTCCTGTTGGTTTCATGGCGGGACATTGTCTTTTTCATGCTATTGACAAGTGAGCCTGTTTAGTTAAGTTCTTTCCTTCCAATTCTGTCATAAACTAGACCATAATGATAAACAACATAAATGAAATGGAAGGTGATAATGGTACTGAATAACAGAAGGCACAAGGTCTTTTCTTCAATATGATTAGGTTGGTGAGATATTTTGTAGTTATTGACACTTTGACACATATTAGCTGTTAATGCACCTAATTTTAATGAAATCTTGGCCCAAGTTTTTGTTGTCCTGACTCCTGAGATTGTTAGATGACTGCTGGTTGAAGATTTTTTTCCTTTATAGATTTTTGTAAGAGCTAAAATGAATATGCAGTTTCCCTGAATTCATCTATTTACTTCTGATGTCTTCTTCGATCATTCTTCTTTAGTGCTTCTACGTCAAGTAGCATTCAGATGCCATGTGTTCTTGCGACCTTGCCATCTAAGAATTTTTATTTTTCACAATTCAAATATCCTCATAGTAGACTGTTTGGTTTTAGTTACATAACCAGGTCAGTCATTGGAGGGTTCATGAAGGTTATGGAATCATGGAAATCGTAAGAACATAATCTTCTGCTTGTTTTTTTTGCTTTGCTATTATCTTGTAGTCAACATGGCTAGGTGCTAAAAATTGTGTATAAGAATTATTCTAATATATGAAGAAGGTTATGAAGTAGTTATCTGTAAGTTGTGAGGCTGCAAGAAGGGTAATTTACGTTGCATCATCTTACGTAGAGTCTTGTTTTTTCCTTTCCCATTCTCTTGATGGCATTCGTGATCCCAACTATCTGACTACAATAAGCATTGATCGGGCATTCAGACTAGATATTTGTGCATTATATCCTCTTATTTGGAAGCAGACTAATTAGCTTTCTTTTTTAATATGTATATATTATTCATTATTAATATATATTTGGACCGTTTAAAAAGATGTATGTAAAATTTAAGATTCAATCATGAATTCGTCAGAGTGGATTTATGCCTTGTATACCTATAATGTGTAAACACCCGTTTTTGCTTTACTTGATGCATCTGATTATATTATGAAAATGCTTTAAAGTTTGAAATAGTGTGCATCTCCCACTTATTTTATATGATATGACTCTCATATCACTAAATAAGTAATGGGTGATATCGATGCATCAATCTTCCTTGGCTTTGAAAGGGTTGGGGAGGAAATTATTTGTAGGCAGCCTTTTTCTTGTGTTTTCCAAAAGTCCCTGTTTTCACGACATGGAGTTTTGATGTCACAAGTAGTAAACCTGTTGCTCTATAATAGAGATGCACAAGGCTCGGGCTTGTTCGGGCCGTACATGGGATTTGGGTGTGAAAATAGGCCCGATCATGCTTTTTAGGATGGGATTTTTCAAATAAAATTGGTCTGATCAGGCTTTAAGGCCCGGGCTTGGGTTTTTTTGTGCATCCCTACTCCACGTTCATCCCTAGCTGTAATGGGTGAAGTTATTATACAATGCTGAGTGAACGTAAACTAGCCATTCTTTTTCCAAATCTTTGCAAACCAATAAGCAGGAACATCTCATAGCGCTTATCCATTGTATTGGGATGAGGGAGAAAGAAGGCTGCACATCTGAAAAAATCTTACACCAGCCTTCATAGTTCGTCTTTTAAATTCTTGATATTTTCTTTGGATCCAGGTTGATCTTTTGGGTGATGAAGTCGAAACACTTTTAGGCCTTCTTGAGAAGATATATATAGCTCTTGATCATTACTCTCCCGTCTTGCAACATTACCCCGGGGTAAGACAAGATCCATTTATTTAACAAGAATATTTCTCTAACTTTCCTTTTTAAAAACTATTTAACCGTGTTTTTCTACTTTGCTATTATATGGTCATTGTAGCATGTGTTATTCCTACAAAACAGAAATTCAGATCAAAAAGTTTCCTTTTGGCTGTTGTATATCATTGGTATAAAGTAACTGAACCATTAAGAAACCAATATGAAATGTTCAGTTGTAGACTGATAAGAAACAATCTTGCTTTCGATTGATGCTTTAATAACCTGTTCTTTTATTTTCTTCCTGCTTTGCAGGTTATCGAAATCCTGAAGCTGGTTAGGAGGGAATTAAGTGGTGAATCTTTGAAAGCACAATGAGTCATCTTTGAGCAAGGTATGTTCTCTTATACATGGACTAGCCTACTTTTGTAGTGAGTTAAGCCGTAATTTAGTACTGCCTTCGTCCCAAAACAAGTGTTCCCAAAATGTGGTCAGTTTAATAAATAGACAGTTATAGTTTTCTAATTCTACCATACATTTATTTAAGAGTTGATGAGATGGAGAAATTCATTAGTGGAATAATTATACATTTTTTAAAACTGTGATATTTCTTATTTAGGGTAATTTATTCAGTTAATTAAAAAGTGAATAAGTATATTTCTAAAATTGTGTGAATCTTTTATTGTGGTCCTGTGGACATTTATTTTGGGACAGAGGGAGTATTAATCTAAGTTTATTTAGTAACTTGAAATCATTTTTCATCTTCAGTAATTTGAAACTGTGAAATGGAACATGACTAGAAATAGATGTTGTGTTATAAAATTAGGAAATTTATAGTTTCTCTAGATTAACCATACACCCCTATTATCACAAAAAAGAAGAGAATATTTCGGACTTTGTGGAGTTTGGAACCTTCTCCCCCTAGGTCATGTTTGACAACCATAAACTAACTTATTTTTTGAGCATATTGAAAAAGCCCTATGGTTACTCATAAGCTAGCTTTTTGAGAAACTACTGCAAATAGCGTCTCAATAGGCTTCAGGTTCTTTTTCCAATTATGTCCCTTGTATGTTTCTCATTACTTTTTCAGCATGCTCTTTTAGATCATTTTACATTGTCATCTAAGCTTATTAGCTAGTCTCCAAATAACATGATTAGTTTATCAGCTAACAGCTAGTTTTTCAGTTATTTTGCCAAACATAGCCTTAATAAATGTTACAATGTTTATATTTGATGATACAGATGCACCTGTTTAGCTGGAGATATTTGGTTTCCTTTTGCCGGAGCAACGTTTGAGATCAATGGAGTCTCGCAAACATTAGCCGTAGAGGATGCAGGTTCTATCCTTGTGAAAAAGTAGTTGATGAACTTGGTGTTACGCCTGTAAGGTAGCTAACGTATGTGATTTTACAATTTTGCCCATGTTTTCGTGCCAGAACACAACACACACACATACAGCACACTCCAATACTCCATCTTCATGTTTGGTCTCTTTTGCCTTGTTCCTTGCTTCCCTGGGCTCATGGCCTTTTGTGTATATATATTTATAAAGTAGTACACCAACCTTTCTTTGGTTTTACCTCCCATCTCAAATTTATTTATTTCAAATTTAATTGAAAAAAAACTGTTTTTGAAGAAACTCAACAATAGTTGGTTGATTTTAATATTTGCTTGTATTTTATTTATGGGCCGTTTACCAAAATGCTTACCGAGTAAGCGCTTACCGACAAGGCATTACCCTCACTTCCCTTATCGTATAACATTCCCGACCATCAAAATTGATTGTTGGTAAACGTCTTAAATCCGGTAAGCATTTAACGGGTAAGAGTCATTTCTTTCACTTGCTGGATAAGACTCTCGATCCTTTGTTATGGCTCTTACCGGGTAAGATTTTAGGTAGTTTTCATGCTCAATAGGTAAGGGTTGTAAGGTAAGTGATACCGATAAGCGTTTACCCGGATAAGTATTTAGTAAACGGTCTCTTATTAAGAACTAAAATATAATAAATACAATATCGCCAAAAACCATTTAAAGGTTGAAAGTATTAAATAATAAATATCTTTTTGTTTCATTATTAAACTGAAAGGGAAAAAGATATATCGAATCAAAATAAAGAAACTATATTTGACATTTTTGTTAATTTATAATTTATAAATAATTAAAATATCTATACTATATTATAAAGTATTTAAGAAAAACTCTTAAAAACAATTTTTTTATGCATCAGATATTGTTTATTGATACATATTACTTAAAATTCAGTATTATATTTTTTAAAGTTGCATGTTTGAATTCATAATTAACTGATAAATATAATCAAATACAGAATAAACATCTCATTTTAAATATAAATATTTTAAATTATAATTAGGATAATCCTTGATTTCAAACAGAATATTTAATTATTATTTTATAAAAATATTAAATTATTAAACGTAAGATAAATTACATCATTATTAGACCTAAACAATAAGATCATATCGGTCTTTTTCCACCTGTTATCACATTTTTCTTTAAAAATAAATACATATCTAAATTACAGGAACCAAAATGAAACTTACCCGAATATAAAGACACAAATACGTGAAAACTCATACGAAGCAATTTGACAACAACCTTCTTAAAGAAATCAAATCCCGGTTTACCAACTATTCTTTCATCACATCTCTCTTTTCTATTTTTTTTTTAATTTCTCTTTATCGTTGTTTGCTTCACGAACGAATATGGTCACGAAGTGGTTTGCATCACTTGTAGGTTTTGTTTGCAAATTGAAGAGAGGGGGAAAGGGAGATTGAAGCAAACAGAGGAAGAAGATGAGATATATAACGTCCTCAAATTTAGAAAGAGCAACTAAACAAACTTCGATAAAATAACCAAATAAATGATAAAATCCTTTCTACAATCTATTCATGGAAATACATCAACTTTAAAACATAAAATTTACACCACCATTCAATAACTTAAGTCACATACTAAGACTAAATAAAGTTGTGTGTTACTTAACCCAAATAAAAGTTGTTATTCCCAAAATAAATACGGAAGACTTCACCACGCTATTCACCTCTCGAGCATACAACTAGCACTCATCTCTTCACAGTGCCACTAGAACTATTCATCAAAGTGGAACGCGTCGATCTTTCACGGCCTTGAAGTCTTCCACAATTTCCTCCAAGCTAATCTTTTTAGCAATTTCCCTTTCGATAAACAAAATCAACGAGTCGTTTAAAAACTCATTGTCCATTTTATTTCGTATTCTTGTTTTCACAATATTCATGGCTGAAAATGTTATCTCGGTCGTCACGGTAGAAACTGGGAGTAAGTAGTAGACTGAGTAATTGATAAATAAGATCAAAAGTGGTTTCTCTTCTACTCTTTACCAACCATTGACACAAATCCGCAATAGATGTCAATTGCCTATAATCTTCATGTTGAACGACATCAATAACATAATGCTGAAGTTGAATCTTCAGAATTGTTTTCTCATGATCACTGAAATCTTCATGATAGAACTGCTCTACTAGTTGACGTACATCAACACTTCTAAAAGTCTCATACGCATTTTTAGGATCCAGAGTTGAAGCAAGACGAAGAATCTCCATGGAACTATCACTGAAGCGATGATCTAGTTCCATTAATTGACAATTAATCGCTTCATAAAAGATATCCACTTTTTAATGATGCTCAATTGTATGATCACTATGCTCATTACGAGCCCGGGCCCCTCTGATGTAGTAGGAAGAAGAGAAGTCAGTAATATCTATGTTGCGTACCTAACAAGAAAACAAGTCAAAAAGAAGACAAGTTAGGAAGATTTACTTGATAACGATGTATGAGTGTAGGATAACTGTGTTACGTACCTGACAAAATGACTTAACAAGGCAAAGTAAATCATCCCAACTTTTATCTTTCATTTTTTGCAACAACACTTTGGTAGATGCAACTAACCTCAATGCGTTAAAAATATCTTGATTTTGTCTTTGTAAAGCCTGACAAAGTAAAATAAGTGATCTCCATTATTTCTTTTTCGAGATGCAAGACAAATAAGAACTCAAATGTCGTCATAGCCTCATATGTTGAATCTGCATCTCCTTTGATTGAACCAGTTCCTTCCTCAACAATTTTGAGCAAAACCTCACAAGTTGGACTGAACATCTTAATTAGGCTAGAAACTGATCTGAGATGAGAACTCCATCTAGTATCTCCAGCTCGTTGTAACGTACCAATCTAATTGAGACCTCTACCAATCTCCAGTTCATCAATAGAAATCAAGTATGCAATTTGCTCGACTTGTGCATCTCGAAGTTGGTCAGTACGTTTGGAAGAAGCACTAACAACACTGACAACAAAAGTCAAGTGCGTAAAAAACTTACACAAGGCTATAACTCCTTGATAGGCGGCCATCAATGCCAATTGTAACCGATGAGCAAGACAATGAACATAATATGCATATTTACAATCTTCTAAAATCAAGGCTTGCAAACATTTGAACTGACCTCTCATATTGCTTGCACCATCATACCCTTGTCCACGAATGTAACACCCTCAAATCTGGAAATAGCAACTGATTTTAAAAAATTTCTAAATACATCGATAAATGATACATCTCCAATCACAAATTTATTATTTAACCTCAATACACACATTTAATCTCTACTTGCTGTCTAAACAAGGACGGGTGCTACTAAAACTCAATAATAGCCATTATCTCCAAATTGCGGAAGACTTCACCAACTACTTACACTTGTAAAAAGCTAAGACTAAACCCCCCATAACTTGATGCACATGCCGACAAATAAAGAGGTTAGGCTTAACGCCTAGTGAGCTCAAGAGTTTCCAACATATAAAAATTAATCATTTAAAAGGAAGAATGCGGTTAAATTCATAATCTTTCAATTTGATATGTCTTACATATGAAAACGACTCATTTTCCAATAGAATGCAATTTATGCAAAGAACACCGATTTAAACGTTTTCCAATGCAAACTACTTCAAGGGCGAAGACACCAATATAAACCGCCCACTCATAAATTATGTTTAACCCCAAAACTCACTCAAAACGGGAATGGAAATTGAACTCCCAATTCATAAAAGCGTAGATAAAGCTTAACTCCCGAAACACCCAAACACGGTGGTACATATTACCCAACTCATAAAATCATGGATAAAACCCATACATATAAAATGTCACCGAAAACATGGATACCCAAAATAACACCTTTCGGTGACGGGGAAGACCCGATTCCATCGAATGTGGCGGCACATAAAGATAAGCCACGTATCTATGTTATAAGCATAACTTCAAGGATAAACAACCATTGACATCAACCCAAAAAAGTCTTTAGCCAAGGTAGACATCAACCCTATCCAGGTCTTTAGTCGTAGCGGACATCAACTCAAACCGAGTCTTTAGTCATATCGGACATCAACTCAAACCGAGTCTTTAGTCACATCGGACATCAACTCAAACCGAGTCTTTAGTCACATCGGACATCAACTCAAACCGAGTCTTTAGTCACATCGAACATCAACTCAAACCGAGTCTTTAGTCATATCAAACATCAACTCAAACCGAGTCTTTAGTCATATCGGACATCAACTCAAACCGAGTCTTTAGTCATATCCAATAAAACCGACTTTTATGCCTATGGATCCATTGCATTACGGTCAAAACGTTACACGACTCAAAGGAATGACAACGCACTCAAATCATGTAATTCCCAAATAAGGTGCAACTAGGTACACCATACGACCGAGGCTCCTTAACAAGCTACCAAGATTGAACAAATGTTCCAAAGACTCCACCGAGTACAAATCAAGTCCCAAGAGGTTTAATAAACGTTTAGCTAAAACACGAGAGCCAATATGGTTACACAACCCAAAATACACATTTTCTCAAAATATTTGATTCTCAAACTATTATTGGCTTTCGGCCCAAAATCCAAAAGGTTTTCCATTTCTAAAATGTTCCCTAAAGCCGGGAATGACCCAAAACCAAAGGAACCATACATTAGTACTTTTCAAAACATGTCGTTTCATGAAGGATGCATAAAAACCGACAAACACTTAAAGGTGCATTTTTTACCAAACACCCATTTATGCAATAAATCATCAAAACACATTCTTTGCGACACATTTATCAAAATGTCCAAAAATCCCAAAATGTGTGCTATATAAATTCATAAAGTTAAACGTTTTCAAAATAACCACACTTATCAGCAGTTAACAATTTCATGTAAAACACATAACACTTTAAAATAAACATTTTGACATGTACATCGTTTTAACAAATCAACTTGAACTCACCTTGCTAGATTTAGGCTAAATCTAGATTTTACCCCAACTTGAGCTCCCTTGAAGAGACTTGAATCCTCCAAGCCAAAAATCTCCAAAACCTAGATCCATACATTTTCAACCGTAAATAATCACATTCAATCCTTAGAATTGTTCCCCAAGTAATTACATGAACATTTCATCTTATACCCAAAAACCCTAATTTTCCATACTTGAAGAAGGAGAAGATTACCTCAACTAATAGCTTGAATCCACCAACCAAAACACATGTAGGTCTCCAAAACGAACCATAAGCTTCCAATCTTCAAATGATGAAAGGGCTAGATGGAATCCCCCAAGAGCTTGGTGAAGGAGATGAAAATGAAGGTTTTGTGGTTCATGATCCCAACTAGCTTAGATGATGAAGAATCATGTGGTTTATGACAAAAACACTCAAAAATGAGTTAGGGTTCGTGTGAAAGGGTGAGGGATCAGTTTGGGAGAGAAAAGGAAGAGATTAGAAATGAGAAAGTGAGAAAAATGGCTGGAATCGCAACATTTAACAATCTGGTACACGTAGGCTATAGTGCCAGTGGCACAATCGCTGGCACAATCGCCAGAGATGTACCGCGGGCTCTCAGCCTTGGCGTTTGTGTCAAGCTATTGTGCCATCTGGCACAATCGCTGGCATAGTCGCCCGGGTGCCCCCGAACTCCAAAATCCGACTTTTTCAACGCCAAAACTCCCAATTTTTCGAGGGACTTTAAACAATGCATTTCCCCAACAAAACCCCACTATTTATAAGTCACATAAACGTCCGGGTGACAATTACTTACCGAAAATTACGGGTGTTACAATCCTCCCAACCTTAAAGGAGATTTCGCCCTCGAAATCTAACTTTCCCAATTAACGATGCTCGCATAAAAGATCAACTCCACTCCACTTGCAGGAGCTACCCTTATAACCTTATGTCGGTCCTCTCGATAGGTGTCCCCTTGTGCACTTCACACTTATATTCGAATGAACAATTAATTTACCACCGTAGCCTTTAACCCTGAGACTGCGGTTGCCTCCCAACCTTGGGAGACACGTACTACCTCTAGGGTAATTTGTGACCTCAACTTTAGACCGACCAATTTACCTCAGACCCACATGATTCTGAACCCAAAGCCATAGATCGACACCAAGCTCCCATGAATCCTCAGATTCCTACTGGTCCATCCTCAATATTGATAAAGATGTCCCTCCAAGGCGCACCAACACGTCCCTCGGGTAACCGACTAACACAGATCCGACTAACTAACAACTCCTTTCCAACCCAAAACTCAAAACGTTCCCTTACTAAGACCTTTATCACAATGGAAAACTTATACATATCGATGCTTAATCAACAACATCTAACCTTCTGCTAAGTTCCACCTCAGAGAGGTCAATATTCCCAAGATCCAACGGGGTACTTCCAAGTATTCCCCCGATTCACGGACCCCAAGGAAACAAGTCGATGCCTAAACCGAACGGTTATATCAAAATGCGGATATCCCGCCCAATACTTCATTCCAGAAGTATTGTCACATTAAGGTTGACACTTAATAGAGGGATAATATTCCCAAATCTTACATCCCTAACAGACGAACCACAAAATTCCTTGGTCACGGAACCCATTAAGATGGTACTCCATCAACATATGCCACAATGTCGGACAGACAAGCAACCCATTAATTCGAACCCAACCAGTGCCAATAAGGAGTAGATTCCATCCTTGAGCGTTTGTGTTGTAGTGTCACGTACATGAACAAGTCCAAAGAAACACTCTATAATGAAACCCTCTTTATTAACAAATCTCAAAACAATACACATTTGCTTTTTATGAGACTCATCCCGTGCTTCGTCAACAAGTAAACAAAACTTTCGACCACTAATCTCCTCAAAAATCATTCGTCGCGCCTTACTTGATATAAGATTCAATATTTCCTTTTGAATCAAAGGTGATGTGTATGATGCATATTTGGGAGCACGACAGAATAACTCTTTAAGCTCGGTGCTAAACTCACCAAGTGCCTCCAACATTTCAAGAAAATTCCCCCTGTTAATGGAATCTAGTTTTTTGTTATGGCCTCTAAATGCAACAGCTTGAAAGGCACACCAACGAACGCAATAAATATAAGTCGTCAATCTCAATCTGTTTTCCTTCTGCTCTTCTGTTGTAAACTTCTCATACACATTTCGTATATCTTGTCGCGCATTCAACAAATCATCCCATCCCTTTTGTGCCACATTATGGAAAGATGTACATTCAGTTCCCATATGCATTAATAAGACACATTTTGTCCCACCCACTTTTTTCCAATTACGAAACTTATCTATAGTAAATGCTTGTTGACCGAAGTATCCAGGTCCAATTGGTTTGTTAAATAGAAAACATGGGAAACAAAAAGCTGCATCCAAAGTCTTTGAATATTCAAGCCAATGATATAATCTAAACCAAGAAGCTTGAAAGTTATGTTTATGAGTTTCCGATCCAGATTTTAGAAACATAGAAAGTGTGGGTTGAAGAGGACCAAGATTCATATAAGCTCGTTGAATTGTATCTTGTTGATTGATAGGATAATCATAAACTTGAGGGTGCAAACCAGGGTCCCGTTCTAGTGTACTAAGATCGATATCATTGCTTTCCAATTGAGCTTTTTTGCAAGGTTTTTTGATAATCGGAACACTAGATGTAGGGATATTATCTACATTTGTTGGTTATTCAGAATCTTGAGATTGAGAGGAAGAACTAACATGTTTTCTTTTAAAAAAACCCATGAATTGTAGATTGGGTTTTCATCTTCATCTACACGTGAAACAAATTTGAACAAATTTAATTAAACAAAAACAATGAAACAAGTAAACATCCTAATCCTATTATCCCAAATTCATTACTAGTCGATAGACATTTCATATTTCATAGACAAACAATCTCAAATTCTCAATCAAACAAACAATGTTAATCAAACAATCTCAATTAAACAAACACTATTACATTTCATAGACACAAATCACATAATGTCAATCCGTTCAAAGGAAATAAGTGATAAATCTAAAATTAGATAATTAAACAATTTAAAACTCAAACAAGCAAATGAGCAATGGGCAATGATATTTTATAACTTGAATAAAATAGAAAAAAAAAACATGTGATTTTGGGGCTGTTGGAGGATTATTTGATGAAGATGAAGTTAAAATCAATGGGATTCCACTTGCATTTGGTTGTTGCTCTTCCATTGAAAACCTAGAGATTTACAAGATGTGATACAAGTTAATGTCAATTTTCAGATTTTCAGTATACAAAAAGTCAAAAACCAGTGTACCTATTCCATCAGTAAGAAATACATTTTAGAGAACTAGTGCAAAATAGCAGAAATATTGATATATATTCATCTAATAAAGTAATAATCTTAAGAATTATAAAGCAAAATAGCATAAATACCCAGGTTAGACTTCAAATTGGGGTTGTCGACGCAGATTTGGGGTTGTCGGCAGTCGCTGATTGGAGATTGGACTTCAAATTGGGGCTGTCGGCGATTGGAGATGAGCGATTGGCCGCTCATAAAGTCGTCTTCGTCTCGTCTACAGTCTACTCATCCCGTCAAACACAGTCGCATTTGAATTTGGGTTTTGAATTTTGAGGGTTTGATTGCCGGTGTGGAGAGTTGGACTAATAATTTTGTTGGACTAAAATGTCTAAATCAGTAAATCACTAATGGACCGACAATGGACTAAGAATTTGGGTTTTCAGCTTTGTTGGACTCAATACTAACTGGACAGTGGACTTAATGAGTGGGGGGGCCCAAGTCAAGTTTTTTTTAATCACATGCAAATTATTAACTCAATGCTTCATGGGGGGGGGGGGGGGAGGGGGGGCCTTGGCCCTAATTGTACCTAAGGTGTTCCGCCCCTGAGGTTAACGCCTAGTGAGTTCAAGAGTTTTCGTCATAAATATATATAAATCGTTAAACTGAAAGAATGCAATTTAAATCATGATTTTTAAAATCTCATACATTAAATATGAAAGCCACTCGCCTTCCAAAACCTACAAGTTTTGTGATGAAAACCCCAATTTGAAATATTCCTTCAAAATATAAACTCAAACCCCAAAGTCGTCCAAAACGTGAATAATGATTAAATTCCCAACTAATGAAAGCGTGGATTAAGAATTTATTATCCAAAACATCTGAAAACACAAATAAGATATGATACTCAAACCACAAATCATGGATAATAATGTAACGCCCTGATTTTCAGGTCAGCAATAATTTTTTAAATCGGTTTATCGTTCGTTGTATAGCTGTTGCTATTGGTGTTACCTTGAGTCCTGTCTTAGTTAGAGGTTGAGTGTGGCAGCCGAGAAAGTTGGCGAGGTGCCAACAGTGCTCCATGCGGATCCCCGCACGACTCGATCCACGCCACCATCCGCGCGGGACTCTGCCTTTGCACGACTCCAGTGCTCCGCACAACTCTTCGCGCGAATCCATCTGCGCTAGCAACCACGCGCGATCTCTGTGCGTGAATTAAAGGTTGAGTTCAGCCCCAAACCTCATTTAATCCTCCTTCTCCCTTTCTTAAATGCCCCCAACAATAATTTAGGGCAAGAACGATTTTGGGCTGCATTAAAGTGATTCAACCACCTTTCCATCAAGATTTGTATCATCATTAAGGTGTGGAAAGCTAGGGTTCAAGGATCCACCGTCTCCATCTTCAACATCAAGCTCTAACTTGGGTTTTCTAGCAAAAACCTAATAGGTGAGTTCATACTCCGTTCTTGAACTTTATACATGTCAAAAACATAACATTTTGGAACTCCTAAACTTCTCCTTGTTTGTATTTATGCTTGAATAATTTTTACCTAACTTTGGATTTTTGGAGATTTAGGGTTTATTTCTTTTTCAACTAAAATGAAGGGTTTCACCTTATGAGGTGTAAAATATGGTTTTATGTGCTTATTCATGGTGGGAATACTTGAAGAAACATTTTGTGTCATTTTTATGTCTCTCATTCCATGGTTGGGTTTACTTGATAAAATGAGCCTTTGAGAGTAAAATACATGGATATTCATTGTTGTGGTCCATGATTATTTTAAAATGGTATTACCCATGAAAAGGGTACCTTGTAAAGGATTTATATGTAACACCCTTAAATCTAGAAATAGTAACTTATTAAAATTTACTAAATACATCAATAATTAAATCATCTTCAACCACAAATTATGACTTAACCTCAATACAACCATTCATTCTATACAAAAGTCTATGATAAGGACAGGTGCTACTAAAACCCCATAATAGTTACTATCTCCAACGTTGCGGAAGACTTCACCAACTACTTACATTTGCACAAGCTAGGGCTCGACTCTTCATGGGATTGCTAGGACCAACTCCCAACCTTGAAACCTGATGCACATGCCGACAAATAAAAAGGTTAGGCTTAACGCCTAGTGAGCTCAAGAGTTTCATCATATATAAAATAATCGTTTAAAAGAAAGAATGCGGTTAAAAGTTATAGTCCTTCAATATGATACGTCTTACATGTGGAAACGACTCATTTTCAACAATATGCATTTTAGGTAGAGAACACCCATTAAAATGTCTTCCAAGCCCACTACTTCAAAGATAATGATAAAAGCGTAAGTATAAACTGAACGCTCCACTTATGAAGATACGGTTAAACCTTATATCCCAAAACACCCAAAACACGGGTGGGGAATAATACTCAACCCATAAATCAAGGGTAAAACCCAATTATACAAAACGTCACCGAAAACTTGGATAATAAAACTCAATACCCAAAAACAACACCTTTCGGTGACGGGGGATTCCCGATTCCATAAAATGTGGCGGTCCACAAAGTAAGCCCATTTTATGTTGTTATGACTAGTCATATAAACAAAAGTACACGCAAGAGATGTCAGGCTCAGTAGCTTTAAACGTACACCCACGGAAACTCGAGTTCAACCCCGTCGGGTTCCTATGTCGAGCCCCTCATCTAATATCGTAGTACTTGAGCACGAAGGACTTATACCGCAACCCGGTACCTTAACGTGCAGCACGAAGGACTTACATCGCAACCCGATACCTAACGTGCAGCTCGTAGGACTTACATCGCAACCCGATACCTAACGAGCTTCATCCAAAATTACCAACAAGGCTCGAAGTCGAGCTACCAAATCTGGACAATTGTCCAAAGGCTCCAAATCAAATACAAATACCAAGCCGCAAGCTTAGCACCCATTGACCCATTGGTGAAATAAAATAAGAATACGATAAAACGCACTCGACCAGCGGATATGCAAATACCACTACTAAAAGTAAGATTTGTTCGAAACTCAACATTGGTTGAGACAACCTATTTACCAAATGAACTTATACTCTTACATCTTCCCAATGCCTCGTAACACAAAATATGCATTTTCCAAATTTAACTGCTGATAAGAATGAAAATCATAAAATGAGACTATAAACGCTCTTTCAAATACCTCACATAAAAGTGCGAGTAATACTTTATAAAACACTCCATTTCATGACGATGCATGGAACCAATAAATATTTAAAAGTGTATTTTCTTTGACCAAAGATCTACTTATGCAATAAGACCTCAAAACACATTCGTTTGTAACACATTTATCAAAGTACTCAAGAATCCCCAAATGTGGGTGTTATACAAAGTTGTAAAGTTAAATATACTTCAAATAATCAAGATCAACAAATAACCCAACATTTGATAATTTCATGTAAAACACATAAACACTTTTAAAGTAGACATTTTGGCATGTACACCGTTTTCACAAAATCAACTTGAACTCACCTTGCTAGATTTAGGCTAAATCTAGATTTCACCCAACGAGCTCTTTTGAAGACCAGTTGAATCCTCAAGCCGAAAACTTCCAAAACCTAGATCCATACAATCCAAACCATTTAGAAACATTCCCCAAACATTATACACCGAAATCCCTAAACGAGATTAAAACCCTAATTTCTCCAAAGTCATCAAATCCGAGATTTGAGATGCCAAACACTAAGAAACCATCAATGGAGCATTTATAACCTTAATACAAGAAGACTTACCCTTGAAGACAAAGAGGCTTCCGAGAACACCCAATCCAACATTTCGGCCCGAGTTCCCAACCGATGAACTTGATGAGGAAGATGAAGATGGAGGTTTTGTGGTTTAAGGTTCCAACTAGTTAGATGGTGAAGAATCATATGATTCAAGAGGGAAAAACCATCAAGATGGGTTAGGGTTCGGTTTTAGTGTTTGGGAGAGAAAATAGAGGAAAATGGAAGTGAGAAATGAGGAGAAAGGGTGAGAATCGCGACTCTTAAAAGATCTGGGGCCGACCGCGATTGTGCCCGGCGATTGTGCCAGGGCACTATTGCCAGGGCACTATCGCCCAACTCGTACCGCGGGCACACCCCTGCTGGCGATTGTGCCCGGCGATTGTGCCCAGGGCACTATCGCCCAGAGTGCACTGAGGCCCGATTCTTTCCATTTCCCGCACAGACCACCCATGACGCAATTGGCTTTCACAGACAGGAATTTACGGGTGTTACAATCCTCCCAACCTTAGAATGATTTCGTCCTCGAAATCTGGAATCACCAAGCACCCAACATTCACATTTGAAAGGTCGATTGATTCCCTATCCCAAAGGGATGGCTTCATAGAACTTCGCCTCATATACAGACCCGGTTACCTCCCGGTTGAGGTCTTCGCTGAGTTTCTCATAACGTGCCGTTACAAACTAAATCTCAATGTTCAACATATTTCACCGACGCCAGGATGAGGGTTGAGTCCTTGATTAATCATTTTCTAAATCGTTCACTCTCGGCTGCCTCCCAACCTTAGATTTCTCATAATACCCCGAAAGCAACTTACGACCTTATCTAGTCATTTCCATCACGAATACTCCAAAACAAACGATTCCCTTAAATACCTCTAAATACGACACATCAAAGTCTCCTCAAAATTCATTGGTACTTAAAGTCCACCTCGACATTCCCACCAAATGTCTCCAAAATCATCACCACTAGAGAGTCATTGCCCATTGACGAAATTTCCTAACGACTAGCTTGGTCTGAACCATCGCAACCTTCAAACCCGTTCCTCAAAGCTGACCCGGACACAGTGTCTGCAAGTGCTCCCATACTTCTATAAACCCAAGCATTGTGTTTCCACCAGAAACATACCATTACGCTCTACTGATAGTCGATTATCCCAAACCCCATGAATCCTCAGATTCCTACAGGTCCACTCCTAATACTGATGAAGATGTCCTTCCAAGGCACACCAATGCGTCCTTTAGGTAACTGGTTAACCCAAATTCGGCTATCACTCAACTCCGTTCCAACCCCAACTACACAACATTCCTTTAACAAAGTCTTTATCACCACGGGGATGCTTATACCCATCGGTACTTAAACATCAACGCTTAACCCTCTTTTAATCTCCATCACCGAAAGGTCATTATTTCCCATAATCCAACTGGAATACTTCCAAACATTCCAAGACCCATTGACTTCAAGAAAACAAGTCGACACTTAAGACTAAACGGTGACCTCGAAAATGTGGACATCCCGTCCACGATTTCATTCCAGACGTATCGTCGCACTAAGGCAGACACCTAACAAAAGCTAAAATTCCAAATCACGCATTTCTAACAAACAGATCACCAAAATCTCCTTTTAAATTGCGGCACCCACCAAGACGGTATGCCAACAACACAACCCATGATGTGACACCGACTAGCAATCCATCCCAACGAATCCCAAAAGAAGCGCAGGTAGTCACATAAGACCTTATTCCGCATGATTACCAAAGTATAAAATCACCCCTTAATTAGCGGAGAAGACTTAAATCTACTACTTCCATAAAACGAGTGCGCACAGATTCGAAACTGAAACTCAAACTTTCCCGACTGACCGCAAGTCGGAACATCCGACGCCTCCAATTCCAAGGACTCCCTTAGTCCCTACTTACAACTGCTCTTACGCCAGGGTTAAAATCTATAGGCCTAATGAGTTCAAGGTTTTTCAACTAGTATGCCAATTTTAGTTTATACAATTTCCGAATACAAAGGTTTCCTAACGATTAAACGTGCGGCAAAATACACTACCGTCCATGCGATAGGTTTCAAAATTGATTAACCACACAACGCATGTGAAACCATTTCCAAAAACTCGTTTGTTCAATACTTACGTTATTAAAGACAAAAATAAAACATGCGCCACATTTTACGCCATATAAGAGAAAACGGATTCATGCACCACAACACGTGCAATAAAGGTTTACACCATATAAGTTCTGACTTCCCAACCCAAAAGCCGTTGCAACCTAAAATCCTTAACAGTTTCGTATGCAACAGTTTAATCCCCGAAGTTCGATGAAATGAAGAGAATGCAACTAATTCTCAAATCGAGTTTTAAAACTTTAAGCCGCCTCGATAAGACACATTTGACCAAGGTGGTAACTACAACGATATGCAATTCGAAAATTCATTTCTTGTATTGCGGAAAATTTATAACAGTAGGGTCAACAAGCGAAACACGCTTAAAGTAAAATTTAATTTAAGACAAGATAAATACTTCGCATATTTACTCACGCGAGTGAAAGTCGGATTCAACCCAAAAGTATGCACATATACTCGTGTGAAACTCAAGATGCAATCATGCGATATGTCGATTTTTCAAGGTGCCTCTTACGGTTGCAAAAGTGTCGATGTAAGACTCGCATGAAACAAGGTATTGAACACAACTCGTAAATTAACGCACACAATGATGCATATGCACATGTTCTCAAAATTATTTTACGCGACGCAAAATGGCGTAAGACGAGGCACCCTAAACCCAACTGAATTTTCGCAAAACTCAATAATGCTAAAATCATGTAGTGACAAATTTTCATTTCTCAACAAGAATGTAAGACGGCAATATGGCTAAAACACTAAGCCTTTAAGAGCTTCCTCTTTTAATGCAATGAAAGGTAAAATGACACCTTTAACAAAATTCACATGGGACACGACGCCAACTAACTCGTAAGCTTAAAAGAAGCAAAATTAAAACTCACGCACGGAAAGGCATCGTATAAAACAATACTCTACGAAATTTCAACAAAACTCACACAACTAAAATTCTCAAGAAATTCCGACTCCACACGTGGGAATAACTTTTCCTTTAAAACCATTGACATATGTGGAGGAGATCCAATGCCTAGGTTAAAATCTCATAGTTACTTGCCCAATACTCAAATGACATTAAAACATGGATATTACAATATCCGCAAATAGCGTTAAACAAGGGACGTGAATAAAGAGGTTATGATAACAATTTGCAATCACGTGCAACAAAACAACTTATGCATACTTAAGCTCACAGTTTAAAATCTGGTGCGTGCTAAATGCTTTACCAAAACTTTAGAATATAGACCACTTTCTGTTTTACGAACACAAGAAACAATTTATACAAATTTATTTCAGAAATAAATTTTAGTGCATGAATTTGGTCGGCATTCACCACTCTAGACTACGCTTCTCAACAACCCGACATATTAATACCATCCGGGTGTATCAAGCGTCTTAGGACAACAATCTCAATTTCCTACTATTGTCATCCGGATACTCCACATCTTAAAGCGACACTCGGATATTTTATCGGTTCACCTTACAATCCTTCCTCGTATGACGCCAATTCCATAAGCTCAAGGTTCTGCTCCAACCAATTATTCTTACTTAGGACGATCAACTTAATGCATTCAACTCACTTAATTATCACTTAAACGTGACATTGCTATAGACATCAATGTTTTCCTTAGATTACTCACTTAGAACCTTCTCACTGCCCCAACGGTAATCGTACCAAGGTAGTTCAAGTATACACATGTAATATGTAGGTTCACCATAACACTGGCCAGGTGCCATTATGAACGTACCATACATGATCATCCTTGCGATCCTTGCCAAATTTCCCGTTTCTAGTGACTCGATCAACTCCATCATATCTTATCTTAAGGTTCCTAATGTGCAACTTCACTTACAATCGCTTATAAAAACGCTAGTTTGAGTCTAGGCATCCTACAATCAATACCTAATTCTCTCAAACTTAAGCTCTGATACCAACTTGTAACACCCTTAAATCTAGAAATAGTAACTTATTAAAATTTACTAAATACATCAATAATTAAATCATCTTCAACCACAAATTATGACTTAACCTCAATACAACCATTCATTCTATACAAAAGTCTATGATAAGGACAGGTGCTACTAAAACCCCATAACAGTTACTATCTCCAACGTTGCGGAAGACTTCACCAACTACTTACATTTGCACAAGCTAGGGCTCGACTCTTCATGGGATTGCTAGGACCAACTCCCAACCTTGAAACCTGATGCACATGCCGACAAATAAAAAGGTTAGGCTTAACGCCTAGTGAGCTCAAGAGTTTCATCATATATAAAATAATCGTTTTAAAGAAAGAATGCGGTTAAAAGTTATAGTCCTTCAATATGATACGTCTTACATGTGGAAACGACTCATTTTCAACAATATGCATTTTAGGTAGAGAACACCCATTAAAATGTCTTCCAAGCCCACTACTTCAAAGATAATGATAAAAGCGTAAGTATAAACTGAACGCTCCACTTATGAAGATACGGTTAAACCTTATATCCCAAAACACCCAAAACACGGGTGGGGAATAATACTCAACCCATAAATCAAGGGTAAAACCCAATTATACAAAACGTCACCGAAAACTTGGATAATAAAACTCAATACCCAAAAACAACACCTTTCGGTGACGGGGGATTCCCGATTCCATAAAATGTGGCGGTCCACAAAGTAAGCCCATTTTATGTTGTTATGACTAGTCATATAAACAAAAGTACACGCAAGAGATGTCAGGCTCAGTAGCTTTAAACGTACACCCACGGAAACTCGAGTTCAACCCCGTCGGGTTCCTATGTCGAGCCCCTCATCTAATATCGTAGTACTTGAGCACGAAGGACTTATACCGCAACCCGGTACCTTAACGTGCAGCACGAAGGACTTACATCGCAACCCGATACCTAACGTGCAGCTCGTAGGACTTACATCGCAACCCGATACCTAACGAGCTTCATCCAAAATTACCAACAAGGCTCGAAGTCGAGCTACCAAATCTGGACAATTGTCCAAAGGCTCCAAATCAAATACAAATACCAAGCCGCAAGCTTAGCACCCATTGACCCATTGGTGAAATAAAATAAGAATACGATAAAACGCACTCGACCAGCGGATATGCAAATACCACTACTAAAAGTAAGATTTGTTCGAAACTCAACATTGGTTGAGACAACCTATTTACCAAATGAACTTATACTCTTACATCTTCCCAATGCCTCGTAACACAAAATATGCATTTTCCAAATTTAACTGCTGATAAGAATGAAAATCATAAAATGAGACTATAAACGCTCTTTCAAATACCTCACATAAAAGTGCGAGTAATACTTTATAAAACACTCCATTTCATGACGATGCATGGAACCAATAAATATTTAAAAGTGTATTTTCTTTGACCAAAGATCTACTTATGCAATAAGACCTCAAAACACATTCGTTTGTAACACATTTATCAAAGTACTCAAGAATCCCCAAATGTGGGTGTTATACAAAGTTGTAAAGTTAAATATACTTCAAATAATCAAGATCAACAAATAACCCAACATTTGATAATTTCATGTAAAACACATAAACACTTTTAAAGTAGACATTTTGGCATGTACACCGTTTTCACAAAATCAACTTGAACTCACCTTGCTAGATTTAGGCTAAATCTAGATTTCACCCAACGAGCTCTTTTGAAGACCAGTTAAATCCTCAAGCCGAAAACTTCCAAAACCTAGATCCATACAATCCAAACCATTTAGAAACATTCCCCAAACATTATACACCGAAATCCCTAAACGAGATTAAAACCCTAATTTCTCCAAAGTCATCAAATCCGAGATTTGAGATGCCAAACACTAAGAAACCATCAATGGAGCATTTATAACCTTAATACAAGAAGACTTACCCTTGAAGACAAAGAGGCTTCCGAGAACACCCAATCCAACATTTCGGCCCGAGTTCCCAACCGATAAACTTGATGAGGAAGATGAAGATGGAGGTTTTGTGGTTTAAGGTTCCAACTAGTTAGATGGTGAAGAATCATATGATTCAAGAGGGAAAAACCATCAAGATGGGTTAGGGTTCGGTTTTAGTGTTTGGGAGAGAAAATAGAGGAAAATGGAAGTGAGAAATGAGGAGAAAGGGTGAGAATCGCGACTCTTAAAAGATCTGGGGCCGACCGCGATTGTGCCCGACGATTGTGCCAGGGCACTATCGCCAGGGCACTATCGCCCAACTCGTACCGCGGGCACACCCCCGCCGGCGATTGTGCCCGGCGATTGTGCCCGGCGATTGTGCCCGGCGATTGTGCCCGGCGATTGTGCCCAGGGCACTATCGCCCAGAGTGCACTGAGGCCCGATTCTTTCCATTTCCCGCACAGACCACCCATGACGCAATTGGCTTTCACAGACAGGAATTTACGGGTGTTACATTATACTTGGAAATGGGAAAATGGTCACATGATGGCTCTTGAATGGATTTGGTTCTACTTAGTGTTGTTTACACAAAGAAATGTCTTTTGGGAAATAATTGTTACTAAGAACTATATGTTTGATTATAGTTGATCACAAATGAAATTGTGACAAGTCTAGACTATTACTAATGGATACATAGGTACATAGTCGACTTAATTTTGGGTTAAATCCCGGATGTAGCTAGTCGAGACATTGGATCCTATGGTGGCAACTTGGTACAGTTATGTGGGATCGGATACTAGTCGTGGGTCGTAAATGTAAATCCTAGCGAATGAGCATGATTAGGATCATTGGGTGCCCTCCCCCACATCTGAGTATGAGTCGGCGAGCTCGTGACCTTGATTCTAGTATGGTGAGCTAAATAACTTGGAAAGTGACCTACTTTTATGTTCCGCCACAATCCTTGGAAAATTGGGTCTCCCCCGTCATCGCATGATGAATTTTGGACCGTAAGGTCACTATGTGGTTAATATTACAATTATAAACTCTACATATTCGAAAGGTTACTTATTGTTGCATTTAAATTACTTCTAAATCATTCATATAAATTGTATGTTCTCACTAGGCGTTAAGCCTAACATTTTTTCTCAAATGACGTGTATAACAAGTTCTTTTAGCGTTGGGTTGCCGAAGGTTTGAGCGATGAACGTGGGTGCTTGAGGCATTTTTGAGATGATAAATATTTGGAGTCTTGGCGAACAAATGACTTTATTATTTTTGGGAATTTGGGTTGACAACCCATGTAATCTAGATAGAATTTATTTAGATTAGTTTGTTGTTGATTCCCATATTCATGCTCAGGTTTTGTAAACGCTTTCATACATTTACCCTTTTGGGTGGTTTACTCCGAATACAAACGTCATATTGTCGAATTTTCAAAATTTTAAATTACTCTAAATTTTAGGGTGTTACAAATAATCCGAATATATGAAACGTCACCAAAATCATAGATAATATTAATATGCAACACCCCAAAATAACCAATATACACAATAACAACATTGGAAGTGTCAAATCGTAGATAATCTTTGTTTCCAAAGAATATATCTAAAATCCACCATTTGGTGACGAGGGAGACCCGATTCCATTGAAGGTGATGGAACACAAAAGTAGGTCACATATCTATGTTATATGAGCATCACTTAAGGATAAAACACTTGTTAACATCAACCTTTCCAGGTCTATAGCTAATGGGTCAAAAAGCTCAACACCTCTATGTCTATTACTTGGATAGTCATCAAGTTCAACCCCTCTAGGTCTATGCCTTGGAATTTCCAAAACATCCCAGTTAAACTCGTTCACAAGAAATTGCAATTATTTGGTCAATGGACGATGTCCGACTCAAGGAACCCACATCTTACTCCCATAAGACCCCATGCCTATTTCAAGTTACAATATGGGGATATTTATCCCACTCAAACTGACTCTTATGCCTATGGATCCATTGCATTTAAGTTTAAAATATTACATGACTCCAAATGAATGAACTAGCGCATCCAAAACATGTAATTCTCAAATAAGATGCAATAAATGCAAATCATAACCAAAGCTCTACAGTGAGCTATCAAAATCGGATAAATGTCCCCAAGACCCAACAAAGTCAAAAACCGAGCCATAAGTTCAACCAATCAATTGACCATTTGTAAAAGCCATAAAATACAATAAAACGTAAATGACCCACATTTATGCAAAAACATGCTCCACAAACATGGATAACTCAAACAAAATATCATGAGTTGGGATGAATCGTTTTCCAAATGAAAGTATACCATTTAAAATTCCAAAATGTTTTATAACTCTTTAATATACATTTTTCACACGGTTTATAAAACCAAATACACTAAAAATACATTTTCATCAAATGACCTCCATTTATATAATAAATCATCAAACGAACATATAAATATGATTTCCTTATCAAAATGTCCCAAAAACCCAAATGTGTCATTTTTCAATATCTATCAAATCAGATGTATCCAAAGATGTAAATTTCGTCAAATAAACAACATATTTGATAACACCCAAATAAAACATTTTTATACTTCAAAATGGACATTTTGGCATGTACAACGTTTTCACAAATCAATTTGAACTCATCTTGCTATATTTATGCTAAATCTAGATTTTTCCCCAACTTGAGCTTCCTTGAAGAAACTTGAGTCCACATGCAAAATCCTTTAAAAACCTAGATCCACAAATTTCCAACCATAAATATCATATTCAACCATTTAGAATTGTTTCCCCTAAACACTTTATGTCAAAATCTTCATTTTGACCTAAACCCTAATTTTGACCTAAATCCTCCAAAATCTTCCAAACCGAAATTGGAAAAATAAAACACTAGGAAATCATCAATGGAGCATTTATAACTCATAAATAAGTTTGGAAATGGAGGGGAAGAACTTACCACATAGGTTTTGATGAAAACCAAGAAGCCCTAGCCAAAAACTTTGAAGAAATGGATGGAGATGGTGAACTCTTTATCCTAACTTCCAATCCTTAACTTGATGATGGTTTAACATTACATTACCTAAGGATTTGAGCCAAAGATATCCCAAAATATCAAAGGATGGTGTTAGGTCGTTCTTGAGAGGTTTTGGGAGAGAATGGAGCTGATTAGGTGGAGAGGGAGTGAGCCAAACAAGAAAAATCGCGACTTTATGTTGCCTGGCACACCTGGCGACATTGCCAGGCGACAATGCCAGTGGCATAGTCGCTGGGGTGTACCAACCTTATGTTCACTCTCTGCGATTGTGACAGTGCGACTATGACACTGTCACAGTCACCGGGCATTGTAGTGGGACCCTTCCCAAGCCCCGAAACTCAACCTTTTCAACGCCAACACTCCCAATACTCTGAGGGACTGGACTCAAGGTAATGTTTTCTCAACATAATTCCCACCATTTACAAGTCGTGAAAACGTCCGGGTGACCTTTACTTACCAAAAATTACGGGTGTTACAAGATAAGGGTTTCTTTTACCAGTAGGTGATCACGAACGAAGAAGGTGGGTGTGGGTTTTCCGATTTTTCCACAGTGGTTTTCCGATTTTTTTGGGTGATGGCTTCCCGATTTTATGTATGTAGGTCGTAATACCGTACGCAAAACACAAGGGACAACCATGGGTTTTGGTTTTGTTCGCAAAGATGGAGTTCACGATTTCAGAGACTTGAAAGGCTTGGATTTGGGTTTTAAGAGATGGACCATAGGTTGGCTGATCGGAAGTTTCACGTGTTGGAAGCGGTTCATGGCTTCCAAAAAAAAGGGTTAGGGCTAAGACAGGTGGCATGAATCTAGTGGATTACTTTATAAAAGATTTATTTTACTTTTAATAGAAAATGAGACAAACCCCAAAAAGACTAAAATACCCTTCAGTTAACGGGATTTATTAACTAGCGTTAGAGAAAGGGACCAAGTCCAGTCGTTTTTGCAAACCACAATGGCTAATCTATAATTTGGAATTGTAAGGACCAAAAGTGTTACAAACAACAAACCATATGAACCAAATTATTAGTTTACTCTAGAAAATTAAAACTTTTTTTAAATTATATTTATTTCCAACAGATTTTTCATTTTTATGATTATATCATTAATTATATTATCAAAATACTATATATATATATATATATATATAATAAAATATTATTTATTTATCATAAACATTTAACATCAAGATTTCTTATTGATGTGAATATAATAAAAAAAAATTGTTTCTTTCTCGTTGTAATAAATTTTAGGAAGTTATCTAAATTTGGAGAATTTCACACTTTCTTTTGCTTTCTCCATTTTGAAGAATTTGATGGAGATGCTTTAAGGCCAAATTAATCTCTTATTTTTTTTCCTTTAGAGATTACAATATGAATTGTATTGTTAAGATAATCAGTACAATTCATGAAATATTTTTTTTCCTTTCATAGACATTTAATTTCAAAGGTTCTCGTTGGTAGGAAAAATAAAAAATCATTTATCTTTCACAAGTAATCAATTTTGGAGAGTTCTTCAGATTTGGAGAATTTCACACTCTCTTTCTCTCCCCCATTTTGGTAAAAATCATTTCTCTTAAATCTCCATTTTGGTAAAAAATCATTTCTCTTAGTTGAATCGAACTTGAAACCTTGTATCTCATAACCAATCTTTAAGATAGCGTTTGATGTGCATACATGATTAGAACAACGAGTTTTTGTCTTGTGAGTGAGTTTTCGTATTGTTCCATATCACATCAAACATGGAATGGTAACTTTTATTATGCCTTATCCTGTCTTATGCATCAAAAGGCAGTCTATACATTTAGGTTTTATAAACAAAAAAAAACCCAAGAAATTTTATTTCAATGTCATTCTCCAACTTTATATTGTTTTATTTTATTTAGGGTAAGTTACGTTTTTCGTTCTTGTAAGTTGTTAAAATTGATTTTTTCGTTTATGTATGTTTGAAATTATGATTTTTATTTATACAGTAATAATTTATTGTTGTTTTCGTTCTTACCAATTATATTTATTACCGTTTTTGTCCTTATAGTTTACAATTCATTTATATTTTAATTCTTTATACTTAAAGGTATAAGTTAGCCTCAAAAACAAAAATAACAAGCAATTGCAAACCCAACGATGAATCGTGTGAGAAGTTGAGTTAACAGTGAGAAGCGTGAGAATTGGATCTGAACCGTTGATCTCTTTTAATCTCAAGGCCCCTCCTATGAATTGCGACTTAGAAGAGAATTGATCTGGTGCATCTCGGTGTATCTCATCCTAATGTGTGTTCATTTCTCATTCAACGGTGAATAACCATTTCTCATGCTTCTCACCATTAAATTAACTTCTCACCGGACCCAACACTTGTAAACCCTAGGTACAAAAATCGCAATTTTTAAAACCATAAGGACTAAAATTGTAGTTTTTAAGAAATCACACGCACGATAATTTGTGATTGCAGAAAGGTTTATTTTCGATGCCGTTTGCTTGAATCTTGTTGAGTAAAAACTTAAAACCCTGGATTAGGGTTTATGTACCTTCATCTTCATAGTCCAATCCAATTTGAATAACTTCAATCGAGGTCTGTTGATAGTTTTCCAATTTGTTTCAGTTGATCGAGATGTCAACACTTGAACGAGAAAATTACTCAAACGAAAACCGTAGAATCACTTGGGAAGGTTGCAGCGTTTTGCTTGATATCAACGATGGTGATCGCCTTGTTTTCTCTCGTCTCACCGCTGGCTCGTAAGTAATTACTTTCTCTGTTCAAGAAAAATGCTACATTTTGATTTTCTATTTCGAACATACGAACTTTCGTATACGAATTTGATCTTGCTGCTGATATAACATCAATATCTACCGCTTTAATTTAGGTTTCGTTTGATTACCAAGTTCCTGTAGAAGTTAGAATCTGTTTTATATCGGTTCTTGTTTCATAACGGAGAGAGGTTATTTTAGCTGTGTCTTGTGTGCTTTTTGATGATAGAATACAGGATTGTTCGTGGGATTGTGAAAGTTGGGAATAAGAGTTGTTTACTCTTTATAGCATTGAGAGTGGTTCTTTCATTTTTGTTAAATGTGCTTGTTGATGATAGAATGTGGGATTGTTGTAGGATTGTGAAAATTGGGAACAAGAATTACCCACTTCAGCCATTGATTGGATGTCCATTCGGTTCTCTGTTTCAAGTTGAAAATGGAGCAAATGGTCCTTGCTTGTCTCGGGTAAATTCAACCACAGAAGGTTTGTTTACTTTTTTTGTGGTTTATGCTTCTTAACTGTTTTGCGAATTGATCCAAACTAAAAATAATTTCTCCAGTTGACAATCTGAAAATTTGAAGTTTGGTTTACAATCAAAATATCCTTGGTGATACGTTGGTAAAGTGAGGTTTTCTGTAGTGAGAAAAATCATGATTATGGTGTCCTTTTTCTTAGTAAGGAAAGAAGCTATGTATCTTCATCATACCAATCACTGATTCTACCATTTGATATAGCTGTTTACTTAAGGTGATAAGTGTAGGAAGGGATTTGGACCCTTGATCACTTTTAATCTCATGCCCACCCATGAATTGCACTTTAGAAGGGAATTGGATCTAGTGTATCTCATAGTGCGAAGGGTCGTGTTCTCTTCAATTAGGATCGATCCAATGGTGGAGATCCTTTCTTACCCTTTTCACCATAACTTTCATCCTGACTGGAACCCAACTCTGCTCCTATATATGATATTTTTCTCTAAATATGTAAATCCAAACTACTAATGCAAAGCAAAACACAATGATATCTTGCCTTCATATTTATCATACTTAAATTTCTAGGAACAAAGTTGACGTTCTCAATTAAATATGAGGAGATGCTTATGCAATTTTATACTAATTGGACTTTATATGGATGAAATTCATACCTTCTCTCCTTGATATGATTTACAGGTATAATCTCCTTATTAGTCAATAAACATGAGCAATATAACTTATCTGTTTAAATTTCAAAGAGGGGAGGGGATATCAGTCTGACATATTACAATTCAACTAGGGTAGCACCAAAAAGAGGAATAGTGTCACCACAGCATATGTAGCCTATTGTGATTGTTGTTCGTTATGCACATCCCTTGTTTTGAACATCCCATGCTCTGTTTTAAATTATTTATCGTTAATTTGGCAATCATGTTAGCATGAAATCAGGATCTTATCCTAAATCCTGTTTCCTTTTTTCTTTTATACCCTATCAGCTAGTAATGCTGAAGACAAGAAGGAATGCGATTTAAAGGATGAGTCGAGAGACAACCGTGCATTGATTGACAATAATACAGCCCAAACACTTACTGGGGATGATATAGAAGGATTGCGAAGGTTAGAAACTGATGTCTTGCTTTTAATAAATGGCTGTGTGGTTAGTTGTCATTTACTTATGAGGTCTTACATTTCCAGGTAGTAATTTATAATATGCATGATTTGTGGCATTTGGAGGAGCACGTTGGCAGTTCTCTTTCATCCTCATGCCCTAATTTGTTCGCATCTTGTTATCATATGTCAACTTTAAATCCTAATTTTTCATTTTCTAATATAATGAGTATGTTGAATCTTATAATTTTACTTCCAGATAGTTTGTTATTTGTAGTAGGTACTTATTTTTGGCTAATCTGACGTAATGATATGAGAATGACATGATAAGTTCTCTAGTAGTTATTACACTTCGGTTTGTATTACTTATAGTGGCAAAGATGTTAATTTTACCAGCTCATATCATTATATTTCTTATACCTACACTTGTGTCTGAATTGCTAATAGGGATCTACTTCACTTGTTATTTTTGTAATTTGATATAATAGCAATGTTTTTGAGCTGCTAGTTTAAAGAAAGGAACTCTTGACCTTTTCACTTAAAGTTCCTTGGTAATTGTCATAACCACATATTTTTTATTAGAAAATATATATTCTTGAAAATGTGTCACTGCCATTTACTGCTATTGCTGTGTTTTCCTGATTAATATTGACTTATATATTGCTTCAATCCAGACAGGGTGCAAGTGGGAATGATATAGTTGAAGCTCTGATCGCAAATAGTGCAACATTTGAGAATAAAACATCCTTTTCACAAGTGAGTACGGTACTTGACATTTAACAACTATGCATTTGTAGTGCATACTGAACTTCCCCTCTGCAGGAAAAGTACAGGCTTAAGAAACAAAAGAAGTATGCTCCTAAAGTACTCTTGAGACGTCCCTTCGCCCGGAGGTAACTTTGTTGAATCTTGGATGTGCACTCCTGTAATGTAACCATGTAAGAACTAAATCTGGGAATAATGTTTGCCACTTGTGGAGCTAAAATATGCTATTGAAATGGTGGATGCTTTTTTTTGTTGGTTCAGCTGTATATAGTTCTTATATAATATTATTTTCTTAAAAAAATGTGAGGTTGAATATATGTGCCTGCTTAACTCAGCTTCCCTTGTTGACTAGTTCTTATTTCCTGCAGTATATGTGACACTTACTTTAAGAAGTATCCAGCAAGAATTGGGTAAATAACATCACCATCAATGACAAACTTAGTTGCTAAACTCTTATTAACACATTAGAACCCATTGATCAATTGCTAATGTCTGAATCTCAGGTTCTTGCGAGTTGACACATTATCTCTTCTTCTTTCATTCGCCAATGTCACTGCACATTCTGATGTCCTTGTGGTGGATATGATTGGTGGTATACTTACTGGTGCTGTTGCAGAACGCCTGGGAGGTACGAATTTCTGTTTGCTGCCTTTTTTTTGTTATTATATACTTTTAGTTCCAAATTGGAAGACCATTTATGTTTCTATGTCGAAAATTCACAAACCAAAATGACTTCTATGAGTAACAAGTGTTTGATTAGTGAGAGAAAAGTTATCCACCTTTATAATCCTTAGCATGAGATAAGGTAACATGAGTGTCGTAAATAAATGTTTTTATTTAGTTAAAACTCTTATGTCCCAGACTGGTTGGGTGGACTAAGATTATCAAAGTGGTGCAACCAAAAGCAAACATAACAAGGTGAAGCACCTAGAATTCAGAGTTTCAGACAGTGTCCGTCCATGCACTTCTATCAAAGGACGATTCTGTTAGTATAGTTATTAATGAAAATTTCATGTCAATCTTGGCCAGTTTATACCTCTCTGACCTCTTGGTACAATTCTTCTCTTCTAACTGGTGAATTGGAATGGTTATATTGAAGATGACTAAACGACCTCAAACAGTGAGGCATTAGCTTCTACTCGATCAGTTCACCCAATCTTTTTTGCAAATATCATCATTTTTAATCCTATCCTTCATTGCGTGACCACACCCGAATTTGACTTGTGGTGATATGTTCAAAGCAAGATGTTCTTTAATTAGGCTGCAACTTACACTCCCATTTGCAGGTACAATCACTGAATAATTTCCCTTTCCATCTCAAACATTCTCGTTTTTGCTGCACTTACCTTGTGCACATGAGGTTTGGTGGTCTAAAGTTCTGCATCAAATATGATAGCAGGTTTTTACCCTTGTCTTCCCATCATTAGAAAACTCACCATGCTCTGATACATTGTGATTGTCTGACTGACATTGTCTTGAATCGCTCCATCTTTCTCTTAACACACTGTTGGCTACTTGTCCACACATCCCAGTTTTGTTACTGGCACACACCTAGCACATTGATGGGGTTTTGCAGCGCCTAGTCTTGGCTGAGGAGCATAGCGAGTTTGACGTGGCGAGAACGTCAACACTGAGGTGCAAGGCAGGGCGCAAAGTTTGGATGTTGGTATATAATCGGTGAAGTTTCTTAATGAAAACCGATACTTGATTTTAGGCCTTGTTTTAGCGCATGAAGAGCACCATGGATTTTCCTCTTTCATCTCTTTTCAGTGTAGCTTGAACTTTAATTGGTTTGCAAACTGCACCAATTCACTCACCAGCCTTTGTTCTTTTATGCTCATCTCTAAAAGTTGATATCCGTCCCTTCCACATTATATCCAACAATATCCTTTCAAGTGCCCCATATTAAATGGAACATTACCTAAATTGGCCAAATTGAACGAAAATGATCAATTTAACCTCACTCCTACATCATCTGATAATTGGTCCCACCACCATCCCTACTCTAATTTGAAATCTTGAAGTTGGTTGAAGTGCTTGACATCCCACCTCCTCTTCCCCAGCTTTTCCTTGAGGTGTCATGTACTTTCATCACAAGTATGCATAAAAGTAATGACATTATTTTATAGAGGTTGTTATAAGCTGCACAATTTGTTTGGTATGTAGAAGTCAAGCACTGTACTTATTGTGTGAGTGAAGGAGTACTACATAATGCATTATATTTAGAAGGTTTCTTTTTTAGACCATGATGTCCATGTGCTTCAAATTGAACTAAGAATGCATCTCTCAGAAATGGGACTTATTACTTGTTAACAAGACCTGTCATGTAATGTTGTCGATTCAAAGTTCTCAAATTAGGCTCCATAACTAGGTTTTACGGTACTCAAGTTTTTCTAAGATAAATGATGTTGCATGTAATGTCTCTTTGTGGTTGGTTAAGTAACGCTGTACATTTAACAGGTACCGGTTATGTGTGCAATACTTATCGTGGTGATTCTCCATCTTCTATCGAGATAGTAAGAATATTCAACTTTGGTGATGAAATTAACAAAAGGTATATCGCCTTCCATCAAATAAAATAATCTGAATAATCACTCAGTTTTGACATGCAAAATTTCATTGGTGTTTTGTCGTAGGGAAATTCATTATATAAAAAAGTGTATAAAGAGAATTAGTCTAATGTGTATTGATGCTCTAAAACCTTCTTCTTGGTCCAGGATTGTGAGGTTGCCTCTTGCTGAACTTTCTGCTCCTCCAAATGGAGATTCCAAAGATATTGAACTGCTTCAAGCTGCCAGTAGTGCTGATAATCCATCCATTCAGTCTGATGTTAGTCACAACTTGAACTTGCATTGTTACAGACTATGGTGCATTTTATTTCCTATGCTTAAGTATGGAGACATGAAAATGTTTCTGTGCAGGAATCATTATCTTCTCATCCATCTTTGCAGCCTGTTAGCATGGAAGAGACCACAGTGTCATCTGAAGATGGAAGGCCTAGTACTGAGACCGTTGCCTTAAAAGTACATAAAGCTGCAAAACCAGGAGAAAAAGCTTCTGAAGATGCCATCAAGTTGTGGAAAGAAAATGGATTTTCAAGGTTGAAATCATTTTGGATGGTGGTTTTTTTGAACCAGTAATGCATTATTAATTTCTAATTTTCACTTTGATGATATAGCCTCATAATCGCTGCTCCAGAAGTGGATGCTTGGAGTATTGTTAAGGAGGTCCTACCATTTCTATCCTTTTCTGCTCCCTTTGTGATTTACCATCAATATCTTCAGGTTCTACTTGTTACCCTAACTTTTTTAATAATTTAATATTTATATACGCAAATACTCACACTGTCACACACACTCCTCACCTGTGGTGAGGTTTGAACCCTTGACCTCCTGGGAGGCTGGGCTCTATCGGTAACCCGGGTACTGCTGGACCAACAAGCATTTGGTTTGTTACCCCAACATTTTGGTATTTGAATGCTCCTGTACATGATTCCGTGTGTGTGTGTGTTTATTATATATTTGGTTAGAAGATTATGGTTGTCCACAAAGAAATAATACGTACATTCTTGAAATTGACATGAGGCCAGAAAATTATATAAGATGGAAGTCCAAAAGCAAACATGAAAGGCATATGACCGGTAGAGCAAATTCTATATACTGGAAACAGAATTAATCTTTTGTTTTTGCATTTGGTTTCTATTCTTTGAAGTTTGTATACTTGCAGAATTCCAGATAACCAAAAGTCAGATGTAGTAACCAACTTCTGCTATGGTCGCATGAGAGTTTCTTACAAAGTACTGGATTTTCTTTTGTTACAATAAAAAACATCTAAATATGTTTCATGCAAAGCAGGATAGATATATTCTAGGATGTTTTTAGATGTAGGAGATCAGGCTGTGAATAAACTAGAAGGATCCAAACTCCAGGTGGCTTATACACTTGAGATTGTATTTTGTACTTCTTCGCATTTGTCGTTTTTAGCACTTCTTATTCTTATAATTTCAGTGAAATGGTTTCTAGCTGTCTGAAACGGGCATTTGATAGAAGTTGCTTTTGCTTAACTGCAGCCATTGGCAACATGCATGCACAATCTCCAGGTTGAGAAAATGGCAATCGGCTTGCAAATTACAGAACCTTGGCTGCGTGAATATCAGGTTTTGTTTTACTTTTTATGCTATTTTTCTTCTTCCCTCTTTACATAAACCAACCTTGGTAGAAGTCTATAACTTACTTGAACGAAATCACTGACGTGAACAGAAAATATTTAATCATTTGGGTTCAAAAAATCATAGCATACTGAGATGTAGGCAGAAAAAAACAGTCATGAATGCGGGGACAGTCAAGAGCTCATATCTAGAGGTCTTGAGGTGGAATTTGCACTTGTGAATTAGCCAAATGTCATGTAGGGTCCCCAGATCCTAAAAGAATTCAGTTGCAAAGCTGCTTTTATCATGCCTCATAAAGGTTATAGACTCCAAAATTATCATCATGGTACATGACAAACAAAATGAGAGCTAAAAGTTTTCTACTTGTTATCCTTTAAGATCCAACATAAGTTGATTACATTCCATTTATTGTCCATTTTGCCTTGCCTTGTCTGTATAAGGCTATGCTTGGTAAATTAGCCGCTAAGCTAGTTGTTGGATGAAAAGCTAGCTGATAAACTATTCCCATTTGTCAAAAACTAGCTTATCAGCTAGTTGGCAATTGTAAAATGACAAAAAATGACATGTTAAAAAATTATTCAATTATAACATTACATAATATAATTAAAACCAACCGCTTATATATTTCATCTTATTAAAATTAGACCTGGCAAACGTGTCGGGTCGGGTTCAAAGTTAAACGGGTTGAGAGTGTCTAACCCTAACCCGAACTGTTTAATAAACGGGTCAGAAAATCTCAACCCTAACCCGACCCGTCTAACCCGACACGACCCGCCTAACCCGTTTAACTCGTTTAACATTTATAAAATTAAAAATCGAAAATTCACAAAAAGGTACAAATCCAAAATTCAAATGTAAGTATTATAAATCCAAATTTTATAGTTCAAACTTAAAAGTTTTAACAAAATCTAAAACATTAAAAATCCAAACATTAAATAGAAAACTTTATATATATATATATATATATATATATATATATAAACGGGTTATTCGGGTCATTTTCGAGTCAAAAATTTTGACCTGACCTTACCCGTTTAATTTTTGTGTCGTGTCGTGTCAACCCGTTTACTTAAACGGGTGTAAATGTATTACCCAAACCCGTTTATTTCGTGTCGAGTTCGTGTCAGGTTAGCGTGTCGTGTCATTTTTTGCCAGGTCTAATTAAAATAAGTATTAACGAAAATAAAGAGCTTTCCAAATATTTTGGTTCAATGGACATTCCTTGCATTATATATATATATATATATATATATATATATATATGAGCAATACTATTATGAACTTCTCACATTTTATGGCATGACCATCACATTTTAGGGAATGTACAGGATTTTGTAAAATTATTATTTAGTGAAGTAGTGTAAACTAATGTGAGTTTTTGAAAAATTATCACATTAATTGATGATTTTGAATAACCACCCATAATATGGATAAAAAAAAAAGTTTGTTAATTTCAAAAAAGATTTTTAATTAGTATTAAATATTTTATTTAAAGTGTTTTATTAATAAATTTTCTTAAAATATATATGAATATTTTATTATAAATTTTGTAAAAGATATTAATTAATAATTAAACATTTTATTAACAGTTTTTTAGGTAAATATATTAATTAATGATTAGTCAAAAAATATATTTAATTAAGAGTAAATTACGGATTTGGTGTTGTGTTTTGATTTTTTGTATGACTAGGGTCCCTCTACTGCGTCTATTATGGATTTGATCCCTATGGTATTCAATTTGTCACGGCTGTGGTTCCTCTAACTTACACCGTTAATAATAATATGTTAAGTGAAGGACACTTTAGTCTTTTAAGTGATTACTTAAAAATACTTAAAAAGTCATTTTTAACATCCAATCACGAACATCTAATGTGTTCCTTTATTTTGACCCCTTCTTTCTCTTTCTCTCTCCCTCACCAAAGATATAACCGACAGGCGAATGTTGGTGGGTAAAGAAGGGAGAGAGGGAAGAGGTCAAAGTAAAAGGACACGTGGATGTTTGTGATTGGATGTTGAAAATTATTTTTTAAGTAATCGGTAAAAAGACTCAAGTGCTCTTCACTTAACAAGTTATTTTTAACATTGTTAGTTAGAGGAACCATAGCCGTGACAAATTGAATATGGACCAAATTTATAATAAATGTAGTGTACGGACCCTAGTCCTAGTCATAAAAAACAGAGGACCAAATCCACAATTCACTCTTTAATTAAATATTTCATGAAAAAAAATATAATGATTAGGGAATAAACTCAAAAAATAAGTTAGCTTATGGTTGCCAAACATGGCCTAAATCATCAAATGTATTTGTTGCTTGACTACACACATTTTTACCTGTACCTTGCTCTCTTGTTTCTTTTCTGGGGTATTCATGGAAACAACTTCTCTACCTCTTGGGGTAGATGGAAGATGTACTCTACATGCATGAAATATAGCGTGTTTGTTTGGTTTGGTTTTATAGCCCATTTCCTAGATAATCTCGCTTTTTTGTCTTCGTGGGACATATCTTGCCATGGTCTTGTTAAGCATTTCTTCCATGGATTCAGTTTTTCATCTATTTTTGTAGATACACACACTTGCAACAAACCCTGTTGTGATTTTGTGGCTATTATGTTGCAGGTTCTTCCTTCAAGAACTCACCCCCACATGCAAATGAGTGCGTTTGGCGGGTACGTGTTGAGCGGAACTAAAATATACAATGACAATCAACCCGATAAGTCTACCTGATTATAACGGGTTGCTCGTTGGTATGTTGTTTTTTTACGGTCTTTTGGTTGTACAACTTGTATGATTGTTTAAGAACAAAATGTTCCTGCTGGTGATGGTCACATGTGATTTAGGTTTCATGTGTTATGCCAGTCCCAATTTTGAATCTTATAGAACTTTGGATTATGCCTCTTTTGGATACTAGATTGATTGTAGGTCTTTGTTATTTAGATTCCAGTAGTTGTCAGTACCGTGCTCTGTGTTTTTCGTGTTTGTTTAATCTATTTTTCTCATATATTATGATATTTTACTGATGCATTTTATGTTGACCGTACTCGCTGCTTCTTTACTCACTCTCACTTGTTTATTCTTTTAATTTTTGTTTTACAAGTTGGGGGGTCTTAGCCTTTACCTCTTGGGGTAGAGGTTAAGGTTTGAGTACTTGCTACCTTGAGGCCCTGTCTGAGGGCAAGTTTAACCGACAAATAAATGTTAAGCGTTGGGGTTTCTCTTCATAGGTTGCCAGTGCAAGTCTCCTCAATTGGGCTTTTCTAGGTTGTTTTCCGGTACCCCATGAAATTTTTTGAGGTTTGTGTAAGCTAACCCAATGATCTTTTTTGGAGAAATTTACAAAAATAGCCAAAGCTGATAGGTGGTTTCATTTTCTAGTCGTTTTCAGACCTCATTTCATTTTTTAGTCAACAAGGGTCCATACCCGAATAACAAATCCCATGAGCCTATATATATAGAGAGAGTAAACTAACTTTTTTGTCGTATGGTTTGTTAAAGTATACGACATTTTATAAAAAACGGTTTTCCTCTGTCGTTTGTAATTCATTGTTGTTTTCGTTTCTGAAACTAACTTCGTCAGTGGTTTACCATTAAGTATGAAGGAGGAAAACAACAATGAATTGTAAACAACAAATTATAAACCATATGGACGAAAACAGTAATTTAAGAAGCATGAGGACAAAAATAGAGTTTTTAACAAATCACAAGGACTAAAAACGTAATTTACGCTAGCTTTTATAACCAACACAACTACCTACTTTCATCATCGAGATCAACTTTACTCTCCTATCACATGTTTTAATTTGGACTCCGAACGTACATGAATTGGATGCAAAAACCCGTTCCTCAAACATATTAACGTAACATAAAAGATCACGAAAAAACTTAAACGAGCATTTAAGAAGCAAAAGAGATTAATTAATTAATTACCGGTTGTAAAACAACCAAACATTTTTTCAAGAACCGAAGAAAGATCCAAATATTTGGAATAGATCTCGAGATCAACTTTCCTCAAATATGGAGCTCCATCCATGTTGGGCATCGTTTGGCAAAAATAAACTAGCTTATTTTCTGGGTACATGTTTGAATGAACATAAACTAACTTTTTGATAAGCTAATTGGAGTAGCTTATGAGGAGTTTTTTGTGATTATTTCAATTATGCCCTCAATAATATTCATTATTATATATTAACTATTAATTATAAATAAATATTAATTGTTAAAATTTATTATTATTAATTAATAGAGTGAATTGCAAATTTGCTCCTTGTGGTTTGTTGTTTTTCTCACATTTGGTCCCTACAAATTTTTTATTGCAAGAAAATCCATGTGGTATGCAAAAGTGCTCGGATTTGGTCTCTCAAACTAACTCCGTCAGATTTTATGCTGTTAGAAACCCCCGTGTGACTTGCGCATGAGGGCATTTTAGTCATTTTCCTTTTTTTCACTAAAAACAACAAACCACAGGGACCAAATTTGCAATTACTATATATCTTAATGTATTATTACATTATTATATATATTTATATACATATACACACACATACAGACCAAACCGGAGAAGCATCGTCTCCGGCCAAAACCTCTGATCAAACTCCTCCCTCTTTCTTCTCCGGCCAAAGCCCCAACTCCGGTCAACTTTTCCAACTAAAATCAACCACCTTCTGCCACTACATACAAACTCAATCGACCACATATGAACTCAAATAACTCAAAATTGACTTAAATTCATCTATCTATGAAAGTCAAACTCAAAATAAAATCAAAATCAATACTCAGTCTTGAATCAAAATCAGAACTCAAACTTATAATCAAACCCAAATAGAAACCCGACCCAATCTTTTCCTTATACCTTATCCCCTTTCAAGCCCCCGCTCCTGTCCCAACACAATCTATCAAACTCCAACTCTAACCCAAATCCATGAAAGGCGTCTGTGAAATAAATCCCAAGAAAATCACCAAACCCATTTTGCAGCAAATGTATGTTTAAGTTAAGGTATTTTATTGAACAGATAACACAAACACAAGGATGATTGCAACCAAATGTCAAATAACACAATCCCATCAAACAAATAACACAAACACAAGGACGAATTAAACCATCTACAGTGAAGCAAGAAAACATGGCTTATTCTTTGGTTTTTGGTTGTCGTCTGAGGGGGGAGCATCAAAATAGGGGGTTTTCAGATTACATAGCTACCATCAAAATAGGTTGTTGGACCAAAACCGTAACCCTCGACCCCTCCTCTTTTCTAGGCATCACCTGGTCAAAGCTCCCAAATCAATGGTTGTCGTTGTGATTTGGTCCCTGTGATGGTTGTTCCTGTGAGGAAATCGTGGAGGGAGGAAATCGATCGGGAATGATTTTGGGATTAGTTCGTCGGAAAAATGGCATCGGGTGAAGGGCACTGTGTGGTTCGACGTATGATGTATATATATATATACTATATTATAAAGCAGACATAAAAAACTCTTAAAAACAAGTTTTAAAGCTAATGTACCACTATTTAATGCTAATTACTTAAAAGCAACCATTAAAGCTGTATATACTACATTTAATGCTATTTATTAATTTTCAATCATTATCTCTAACCATTTTAACTTCCCTAAAATCATTTCCCACTTTAACTCCCCTAAAATAACTCTCAGCATAATTAAATATAGAATAAAAATCAAATTTTAAATATAAAAAATCTAAAATATAATTAAAAAAATCTAACAGAATAATTTATAAAAAATTATATTATTAAAACAAAATAAATTACAATATATTATTGAGTCTAAATTAAACAAATTTATATAAAAAAATCAGTATCACTCTCTCACAACCATCCAAAATCGTAATGTAAATCGACAAAAAACAGAAAATAAAATGAAACATTAAAATCATGATGTATCTAGCTGCATTGCGCGAGTACACTTCTAGTATACTATATACATATACATATATATAATAATGTAATAATACATTAAGATATAGAGTAGTTGCAAATTTGGTCCTTGTGTTTGTTGTTTTTAGTGAAAAAAAGGAAAATGACTAAAATACCCTCGTGTGCAAGTCACATGGGGGGTTTCTAACGGCATAAAATCTGACGAAGTTAGTTTGAGGGACCAAATCCGAGCACTTTTGCATACCACAAGAATTTTCTTGCAATAAAAATTTTGTAGGGACCAAATATGAGAAAAAAACAAACCATAGGGACCAAATTTGCAATTCACTCTAATTAATATTATCTAAAATTATAACATAAATACTAGTTATACATTGATATTAATTTTTAGTTATTTAGAATTATTGATAATTATATCCATTTTTTTTAAATATAGATCAATATATTTTAGTTATCAATTATTATTATTTTTGTAATAATTATTTGATTATTTTTTTCATATTATACTAGAAGCGTACTCGCGCAATGCAGCGAGATACATCACGATTTTAATGTTTCATTTTTTAGAGAGTGATAATGATTTTTTTATAATTTTGTTTAATTTATAAAAAAAATTTAAGCATTTTGTTATAATTCAATAATTATGTTATATATTTTAAATTCTTTATATTTAAATTGAGATGTTTATCCTATTTTGATTATGTTTATGAGTTAATTATGATTTCAAACATATAGTTTTAGAAATTTGTACCCATACATCATGACTTGTAATATTGAATTTTAATTAATGTGTATCAATAAACAGTATTTAAAACATAAAATATTTTTTTTAAGAGTTTCTTCTTCATTATTCGTATGGCTAACAACCATATGAAGATAATATTGAATCATATATGATACATAATAGATCATATATTAAACAAAATTAATCACATGTGAGTTAAAACGTGGATCCAAAAAATAGTGAAAAAGATATGGATCTATTGTGGATATCACTTGTGATATTTGACGAAAATTGTGAAAAAAATATTTTCAAAAGTGTATATAAAAAATAGTGAAAAAAAATCATATAAAACTTTATAAAAAAAATTATGAATTAGTTAAAATTAAAAAATAAATAAATTCTAATGATATAATCAAAATTTTAAGAGATTAAAATAATGTTTTTTATTACAATTATATCTTTAACAAAATATTTAATGCAATTTAAAATGATAATTATCTAGATTTCTAAAATTATTTTTCATTTATGGTATTCTTTAATAATGGAGACTTCTCGAAATATATATATATATATATATATATATATATATATATATATATACATACTAGGCATATACCCGCGCGATGCAGCGGAATGTAAGTAAAGAACGAACAATTAATGCTATTTCTTTATATACATTTCATCAATAATCAACCATGACCTAAGAATCACAACTTATGAAACCTAAACCCATAAAGATATTCAATAATTAGTTTATATTACAATTATTGACGAAAAAATTTATAATGATATTATTTATAATAAGAATGAAACGTATTTTACGATTATGTATTTTTAACGTGCTAACGGTGGAAAAAAAATAAAACGTATGGACAGAAAAACAAATTATTTCGTAGATATTCATGATATTTAATAGTACGGTTAAATTAAAAAATATTCAATATTTGGCTCGTTTTGAAGATATTGAGGAGACGCTTATAATGATATAATTTGTAGAAAAATGAACGTATTTTTTCATTGCATTTTTGTTAATATATAATTATTTGTGTTAATATGTGTAAAATGAAAAAAATAAGGGATATAAAGTAAATTAAATAAGTAATTATAAGGGTGATAAATGTAACAATGTAAGGGTGGTAAATGTAATTGTACAAAAGTTTGTACAATAACCGTTTGTACAATAACCGTTTTAGTAGTATAGATAATTCGTATATATTCTGATATTTAATAGTATGGTTAAATTAAAAAATATTCAATATTGGGCTCGTTTTGAAGGTATTGACGAGACGATTATAATGGTATAATTTGTAAAAAAATGAACGTATTTTTTCATTGCATTTTTGTTCATATACGATTATTTGTGTTAATATGATAACGGTGTAAAATGTAAAATGAAAAAGTAAGAGATACAAAATAAATTAAATAAGTAATTGTAAGGGTGATAAATGTAACATTATAAGGGTAGTAAATGTTATTGTATAAAAGATTAAGGGTGGTAAATGTAATTGTACAATAGTTTGTACAATAACTGTATTAGACTTTTCATTATATAGTATAGATAAGATTGAGTTTATGTGAGAAGTTGAGTTAATGGTGAGAAACGTGAGAATTGATTATCAATCGTTGGATGAGAACTGGACGCACGTTAGAATGAGATGCATCGAGATAAGATGCACCAGATCAATTCACTTCTAAGCCGTGATTCATGGGAGGGTTTGGGGTTAAAAGAGATCAACGGTTCAAATCCATTTCTCACACGATCTTTCGCATATATATATATATATATATATATATATATATATATATATATATATATATATGTAGGTTGTTTAATTTGCAACCCTTAAAAATGTTGCAAACCTTGCAACCCACATCTTAACCGTCGGATTCATGATCGGTAGGGGTGTACGCGGGTTGGGTTGGGCGGTTTTTGACATTTTTTCAACCCAACCCAATTACGGCGGTTTGAAAATTCTCAACCCAACCCAACCCATTCAAAAGTATAACCCAACCCAACCCTTGCGGGTTAGGGCGGGTTGGGTTGGGTTGGCGGGTTATAAGTATACATAAAGTTGACGATTGAAATACGATAAATAATACTAAAAATGTAGCCAACAAAGTTATTAGTGATTACAAATGTTCGAGGTTCTACATCCTTTTTCTTAAACGTGTTGATTTATCATTGTCTTCGATTTTGGGAGACTTAGGAGTATTTTTCATTGCTCGTATACATAGTAAATATGATATAAAAATACAAAGTTACAACCTACAAAAAAAACATATGATATTTCTCTTCGCAATAAAAATCAAACTTAACAACATCAATGCAATGAAAACAAAAATTCATGGTTCCAACTTCCATTTGAAAACATACTCCTTATCTCATTTATGTTTATACTTCTAATTTAAAATCTATTGTTTGAAAACATACTTTATATGTTTACTTATGCAATAAAAACAAAAACGTAGATCTAGTTGTTTCAGTACTCATGCATTCGTGCTTATTGAGACATATTGATCGACCTTATTGAATTAATTCGAGTCTTGACGTAGTTGGATTAGTTTTGGGCTTTGGGTTGTAAATTGAACTAATATTTGTATATATATATTTTGGGTTGTTAATTGGACTAATATATGTATACATTTTTTGGGTTGAAAATTATAACGATTGTAAATATTATATATATATATATATATATATATATATATATATATCGAAATAATATATATTAGCGGCGGGTTGGCGGGTTGGGTTGGGTTGAGTTATGCTAACCCAATTTCAACCCTCCTAATTAGCGGGTTGGCGGTTTGGCGGTTGACGGTTTAGCGGGTGAGCGGGTTGGGTTTGATTGGATTGTTAGCGGGTTTCGCGGGTTGACGATTTATTGTACACCCCTAATGATCGGCGGTTACAATAGATATGGGGCCCAATATTTTTAATTAAAAAAACAAAAAAATAAAAATAAAATAACCGTCGATCATGAATCCAACGGTTAAGATGTGGGTTGCAAGAGTTGCAACATTTTTAAGGGTTGCAAAATATTCTTCCACTATATATATATATATATATATATATATATTGAGGTTCAAGGGAAAAACCTAAAAAATGAAAAACCGAGGAACACCATGATATTCGTTCATCTGAACGGTATACATATGTGGATGCAAGTAATTGAAGTTGTTTTTTTGGTTTTTATGCATGTGTGCATTATGCACATGTGCATGTTATAAATTACAGTTATTCACATGTACATACCGTCGAGATGAACGGTTACCAGAGTGTTCATCAATTTTTCAATTTTTGCGTTTTTTCCCTAACCTAATCCTATATATATGTATATATATATATATATATAGGTGGATTCATACGATAATAACATCTATGTAAGAAAACACGAGAACGGTCAAATAGATACAAAATCATATATGATTCACGCGACTTTGTCCCACAACGTCCACTTTTTGCCGTTAATGTAAAATCAAATGTGATTTTGTACATGTTTTGTTCCTTTCTTATTTTCTTAAATTGTTAGTGTTTTCATTTGAATCCCCCTCCCCCCCTCTCTCTCTCTCTATATATATATATATATATATATATATATAAACAAGTTTAAATAAGAAGTCGGTCAATTTACAATTAGCAAACAACCATATTTCATTTTACACTATATCATAAAATCTTTTTAATCATTCTGCACTAAACCATTCAGCAACTGTCAAACAGCCCCTAAGCCACATAATCCATTAAAAAATACCATAAATAAAAAATATTGAAAATAATTTTAGTCTACATTTTATTATTATTATGTTTTTTTATGGTAATCCGTACCATACCATATAATAGGGCCGGGCCCAAGATGGAGCGTGGGTTTAGGAAGAAATAGATTTCGAACTCCACAAAGCTCCCGCTTTCAACCTTCCCGCTGTTTCATCATCACCACCACCATTCTTCTTCTTCTTCCTGCTTCTCCTTTTTTCTACTACAATATTTCTATACTCAGACAACACGCATCAAAATAGCAGAGCCGCTGTTCTTGCTGCTGGTGGTTGTGGTGGCGATGTCAATGTCGGTGGCCGTCGGCGGTGATGATGTCAACTTGTCACTTCAAAAAGCCCTATCTAGAATGCAAGTACAACACCAGCATCAACAGATTGGCTTATGCAATCCTCCTCCTATTGCTAATCAAAACTTGCCTATATTCTTCAATTCGGTGAGTTCATTTGTTGTTTTTTTTAATTTAAATTTTATGTTACGTTCTCTGTAGATGTGTATTTTATGTGGCGGTTGCTTAGATACACATTTGAAATAGTTTATGGTGATTTTTTAATGATTTGGAGCATCGATCGTGTTTGTTCTGTGTGAAATTTGTGTATTCAGGTTGTGTGTTTTCTATTTTGAATTGAATAGACATTGATTGTTTTATCGGATTGCTTATTGAACCGATGAATGTATTTGTATACGGTTTTCGTGTTCTGCGTTGTGTTTTGTTTTTCTCTTTTGATTTTTTGTTTGGCTTGCGTGTTTTCAACGGATTGTTAGGCTTCAGATGTTTGCTAGCTCTTCACTTTAAATTGCATTTGTCGTAGAAACATGCTGCCATGCTTATGCTGTGTTTTTTGAAGATTAAGAATGGTATTAATGATTCAAAAGGAAAATATTATATGTTTGACTTTCAAGGTCAAAGAATGACCCTCTTTCTTTCTTCACGAAAAGCTTCTAGCATATGATTTCATGTTCGTATGAATATTCTCTTCAAGTGTTTATCATCGTGGGTAAATTTGCATTTTCGCGACCTTTATGGTAGGTTTTCATGTAGCCTACTGTACTACAGCCATTAATCCAAGAAGTGAACTTATTAGAATTAGGGTTTTGTTGTGTTTTTGTGTTTAGGCCCATGGGCCTATTTATTGTATTATATAATATATATAACCAGGGATTCCCTTAGCAATAGGAACACCTTTTTGGCTTTTTGTAGCCTAATACGATGAAAAATGTATGTAATTGCTAAAATCAAGGATGGCTTGGTTGCTTTAATTAGATTTTGATTGCAAGATAAAGCAAATGAATCATGGAATTGAAGATTGCGAGTCCTTGGAAGCATGGGTGATTTTAACCTTGTTGAATCTCCATACCATTGCTTCCAGGGTGTAGTGGGGCATTGCACCATGCAACATTGGTTGTATTCTGAGTTCTGGACCACAGATATGAAGCAATATAAGATGGATAAATTTTGGGTAAAAAGGGGAGAGAAAATATAGGGTAAAATTTATGCCTCATGGCTGAGAGAAAGAGAGAAATTAATTCAAAAAATTCCAGATGTTAAGTTAGGAAAATAATTCAAAATATTTCCAGATGCTATGGATGCTCTCCTTATACCACAAAATAAAATCAAAAGAATTAATAAATAAATATGATGCTCAAAATTAAAGATCCAAACATCTGGATGCAATAAATGACATAGTAGAGCCAATGGCTCTCGTTCCCATGTCCCTGTCTCGACTCTCAAGACAGTCACCACAGCAGCCATGGAGAAGTTCTGACTCACCGTAAAATGGCACCTAGCCATTTGAAACACAGACAACCTCTTCTCAGGAAACATGAACACTCTATAGAAGGACATAAGAAAGTATCAGTGACAAAAGCTCTTTGTATGTATGAATTAATCATCTGCCTGCATCAATATAATATGCAGTTACAAATAAGATGCATTTCTGATGGTCTTTCAGAATAGGGAATGGGGATTTGAATCCTTAATGGCATGACCTCCAAAGCATTACCACCTAGGATATGGGTCAATGCCACAAAGCTAAAAGTTGTATGGTAACATGCATTTCTGATTGTCCACGGAACTTTACAAACTTTGCATGCTTAGGAGCTGATTGTTGCATATCATGTCTTGTTATTTAATGTGATCATGTATCATCTGAACAGCAACTACGTGATAGTTGTCATCGTGGCTTGAGCCTAGCTATAAGGAGGTGAGTATCCTTGCAGAAACTACGTGATAGTTAATATCGCTATCAGACCTAATGCATTATAAGAAAGAACCTAGAACCATGCAAATAATGCTAGCAGTATCAGGGTCCTAGGGAAATAAATGTAAGCCAAAGAAATTAAATTCTGTTGTATTTATCATGTTTATGGAAATCCATTTGTCCATGCTTAGATTCCTTCATTGGATAAAGTCTCATGTTTATGGAAACCCATTTATCTGCCAACTTGAGATAAGATTACAAAGGAATCTTCCTCGGATTCAATGAAATACCGGAAACTTTATATGCCAAACTTGCATTTGAACACCATGGACACAAATAATCCATGAACAAAGTTGCAAGAAGATAGATGTTATACCAAATGCGGCAAGTAGAAGGAAAAGTGAGCCTGCATGTGATTTTGGATATTTGAACATTCCACTTTCAGGATTGAAATTTAACAGGATGTTTCTAGTTTGTTGTTTCATAATGTCTAATTACCATCATACATTGGTATAGCTTAATGTAATACTCATTTTTTAAAGTTAAAAAGGCAACTCTGCTGATATTGGAACTCACATATGGTGTGCTCTTCAAGAGGAAGGGAATATTAATTTACAGGAAAAGTTCTTAGTCTTGGACTCATGGCTTTCACATGCATGAGATTCCACATTTTTGTTTCCTTTTCTTCTAAATAGCAGCAATCATAGTAAAAAATTTGGAAGGGGAATTTAGGAAAACTTGTTCAATCCAATACAACTTATAAGAGGAAGGGAAAATGTTTATTGATTTACCTTTATGCTTGCCTTTGTGAGAAAGTTTGTAATGATTTTTGGCACTTGTTATCACTCCCTAATATATTAGAACTCATATATCTGATGTGTGTCACAGTTTGCTTTAGTTCAGTTAATAGTTTACGACTACACCCCTTTTAGGAAATGTATTTGTTCACAGCTGTTTAAGGCAAAACTCATGTCTGGGTGGTTGTGTGATGGAAATTTTCTTCATAGAAGTTTATTTTGTGTCTTCTATACTGTAGTCACTGATCCATGTTGTATGTGTCGTCTGAGAATATGACATGGAGACCAAGGTACCGTACCCTCTTTAGAGACACACACAAACACTAATATAGTCTTGAAAACTTCAATTGTCTTGTACCATGGTGTTATATCGCTCAAATAGGTCTTCACTTCTTTTTACTGTTTCTTGTATCTATGAGTTGTATCGGAAAGTGGGAAATGGATCCCTTCTTTAAGAACGGAGTGAACTTGATGGGGGATGTAGGAGGGCAGGATACTTGATATGAGATTGGTGGGTGTGAAACTATTTCTATTTGTCCTTGAATCCGTTTTTTCTTCTTCCTCTTGGTAGAGATTATTATTTTTGGCATTATTTTCTTTTTACAAAATGTAATAATCAATACCCTTATTGTTATTTATCATTACAATCAACTACTACTGGAAATCCATATGGTGATTTCATTTCTTCTACCTTCTAAAACAGCCAACACAAACCATCAAGTGTGAGGCTGTAGATGGTGCAAATCCTATTGTCCATGGAGGCATCAAAGTTGAAGAAGTGGATGATCCTTCATTTAGACCACTGCCTTGTGGTGTTGGCAAGAGAAACAGAAAATCAAAGGCCTCTAGGCCCTCTATACATGCTAAAGCTGGAAATCAAGAACCAAATGCTGGTGATACTGTCTAACTCCTTTTGTTTGCAACTACATATGTTAAGTTTTCGGAAGTTTTAATTAACGAATTTAGCTTAACTGGTAGTTGGCCTTTATTTCAGATTTTGGTGATCTCAATCTAAATCTAGCTACTGCTTGTCGCTATGACAATTCTCTTGGTGAGTTTACACAAATCGGTACTCTAAATGTGGTGGTTATAATATCTGATTATATTTGCTAGTGTGACGGGGCTTTCAGCTTTGTTCTTTGTTCAGCTATTTGTCAAGGATTATTAGTGAAAAACTTCATTTTATTGTTGACAGGACTCCTCACAAAGAAGTTTGTTAGTTTGATACAGGCAGATAAGGATGGCATTCTTGATCTAAACAAGGCTGCAGTTTTGTTAGAAGTATGATCTGCTAGACATTGTGATTCATTCTTAGTTTTGAGGAGTGAATTCTAAATGTTGTCATCAAGTTTTTGAGTATCCAAGAGAGAAAAACATAACTGCAGAAAGTAAGAATTAGGCCATGTTTGGCAACCATAAGCTACCATTTCAATAACTCAAGAGGATTTTTTCCCAATTATGCCACTTATATTTTTCCAATTAATTTTTTAAGTTCGTTTTAGCTTCTCGGCTAGTTTTTACCTAACATGGCTAGTTTTATTGGCCAACAATTAGCTTATCAGCCAGTTTGCCAAACATAGCCTCAATGACAGTTTACGCACATCAACTCTTGCTAATAGATTTAGCTGTATATCTACCTCATTCAGAAATCAGATTATTTTCTATGCATCAAGAGTATTATTTAGTTTTTACTTATTGTGTAGGTCCAGAAGAGGAGAATTTATGATATTACCAATGTTCTTGAAGGGATTGGACTGGTAGAAAAGGCTACAAAGAATCATATACGGTGGAAGTAAGTTGTTGGTCCTTCTGTTTTGTTTTATCGTGCATATGTTCATTTACTAACACATGGACCTTTCGTTATCAGGGGAAACAAGCCATTGTCACCACGAACCTTGGTTAATCACTCTAAAAAATTAAAGGTACGTGTAAGATGCTACAATGGACTTCATCTTTAACAAGACAAGATAAACTCGTTGCTGTAACCGAGTGTGTTTTTAAAGTAGTTGGGCAAATATGTTACTCCCTCCATCCCAAGATAAACCATAGGAGTAATGAATTTCTCCATCTCATAATTAAGGGTAAAATTGGAAAGTGGGCACTTATTTTGGGACAAACTAAAACAGAAACGTAGACACTTATTGCGGGACGGAGGGAGAGGGAGTATACTTATAGATAAGATTTGTGCATAAAAACAAAACAACTATGAGAGACTTCCGGAAACATCCAATCACTAATTCTCGCTTCATTTTTAACAGACTGAGCTTGAACATCTAGATGCGGAAGAATCCAGGCTTGATGAACGCATAAGGTTTGGTTGTCTGCAATACTAAGATTAGTTGAAGCTGTTCACAATCTCAGTCTAACATTTGATCATTAATCCAGGGAAACAAAAGAGCGCCTGAACTCTATGGAATTCGATCATAATAGTCAAAAGTATGTCCAATTTCATCTCTATGTTATTCTTTACATATAATAAACCTTATGATACAATATGATTGGAATTAGAGTGATTAAGTTTCTGGACCATTATACTTGATTGCTTGCTGCAGAAAAAGGAAAAAAATACAGATTGCAAAAATGAAAGATTTTGGACAAAGAGTGGCAAGAATGATGTTTTATTTTGTGTGACTATGAAGTATTGAAGTGTTCAGAAATGGTCGAAGTAGTTGATACGTCGATCCTCAAAAAAAGAAATAAGCAAAGTTCGATTTACATTTTCACAGTTTGTCCAAAATCATTCATTCTACCATGGTGTTGTGTTTTTGTTTTTTCCCGACAAATAAACCAACCACTTGGTTTGATAAGTTAATAACTCGATATGGCCGTGGCTGACATTTTGCCTGGTTTCCTTCAGGTACCTTTACTTAACAGAAGAAGATTTTAGGAATCTTCCTTGTTTCAAGGTTTATTGACCAGTTCCAAAGATTTCAGTGTTGTTCCATTTTTATGTTACACACCTGTTATAAAATTGTTTTCTTTGTTTGGGGCAGAATCAGACTCTAATCGCAATAAGAGCACCACATGCTAGTTCTATTGAAGTTCCTGACCCTGATCAGGTGAGTAGTGCAGACGCAACAGGGATTTTGTTTTCTTTGCAATGATTTTATTTTGATATAATTAATATTAACTGTGCAGGATAATGGTTTCTCTCAGAAGCAATTTAAACTTATTGTTAGAAGCCATACAGGCCCAATTGATCTGTATCTCGTAAGGTACTTCATTTTTCATGACCCTTAGGTTGCGTTTGGTATGCGGACGGGACTCAAAAGGACAGGACTAGATGGACGAGAGTGAGGTAGGTGAAAGAATTGTAGAAGGTTTTAGGGTTTTAATCTGACATGGGTAGTTTAGTAATTTACCTATCTTGTCCCATTTTCCTGAGTTTTCTTCTACACCTAACCAAAACAATACATTTTTGTCCCACATAGTCCTGTTCTGTCGCAGTCTAATGTTGCGCCAAATATGGGACAACAAATATTTGTTTTGTTTTGTCCCATCCTTTTATGCATACCAAATGCATCCTTAATGCCATGCAATCATAATATGTTCTATCTGCTCTTTCAAATGAACCATATCGTCTAGCTTTTTTTATATTTCTTTACTTACCTGTGTTGCAGTGCTTCAAAACTTTACTAAGATGAAATCTTTTGCATATTTTTGTTAAATTTAGTTGAAAAATAGTCTGCTTTACAATTTATTAAAGATTTGAAGACAATTTTACCTTTGGTTAAAGACAAATCAACAAAATGAGTAATGACTCTTTTTGCAATCTTTAAGAAGAAGGAAGATGTTGGCTATAGATCTTGCCCCTCCTAGTTGGATTCAAGTCAACTTGAAACATTACAAGGTTTTGACCCTTTGGTACCGGTTGATGGAATCAAGTTGGATCCAAATCGACTTTCTGACTTTTTTTTTAAATCTATGACCTTCAGACAGGTTTTTTTTAAATCCAAGACCTTCAAACAGGTTTTTTAAAAAGCCAAGACCTTCTGATTTGAGAATGTCACCGCTTAACAGAAGAATGAAGAATGCCTGGAAACCTGTCAGAAGGTCATGGATTTAAAAAGCGCTTGTCCGGACTCCGGAGGTCACTTAGCTGAATGCCTAGAAACCTATTTGATTCTTTGCTCTACTAAAAGCCCTTTTTAGGCCTCAAATATTTGATCCATATCTTGTTGGCTATTCTACCCTAACAGAATCTTAATTTAGGAATATCTAATATGTCTTGAAGCTAAAATCTGAAATCTGACATTATGAAACATAGAAATAGTGGATTCTTGTTTCGGAATGTACGAAAGTATTGCAGTTTCTGGTTGTTTTCCATTTCTCCAGTTCTTCACTGTATCTGCATGCATGTTTTATTTTAGCAAATCAGAGGAGCCGACAAATTCATTGAACGAATCAGCTCGAGAAGGTGGCAGCTACGGCAATCATGGCACGGATTTCTCACCACGCCAACAAACGCATTTAGATTCACTCATCTCAGTTGACTCTGAATCACATGGAATTCAGAAGATAATTCCATCACAGAATGATGTAAGTTCCATCACTTGATTGCAACTCTACAAGCCCCTAACCATTTTGACCGGTAATCTGCTGATCTTTTAACATTTCATGACGTTGATGTCAAGTTTCTCGTCCATTTCACTTCAACACTTTCGTAAACGCTTCGTGAACGGGTTTTCACGTCATCAAATGTTACAAGATTAGCAGTGTTGAAGTCTCACATCTGCTTAAACTTTGACCATGTCTCATTAATATATATATATATATATATATATATATATATATATATATATATATTGGAATCTTTCTTCTCTTCTTAAAGGCTCTTTTTTGAAGAGTAATCTAAAAAGACTCCATATATATTTGCATAGTCCCACATCTTATAGACTTGGACCATTTCTCATCAATATGTGTTGGAACCTCCCTTCTTTCTTCAAGGACTCTTTTGAAGAGTAATCTAACAGGGTTCCACATATTCTCACAAGCAGGTTTTTGGTCAAAATGGGTACAAAATTGGAAAATTTGAAAAATTGTTACATTTGTTGAGAAAAAAAAAAACATTATTTGTTACACTAAATAGGATATGAACCAAACTTTAGTGCGTTTTGATGCATTTTGCCTTTTAAATATTTGTAATTGAAGCGATCGTCTTGGTGGTTGCAGATTGCTCACGATTACTGGTTCGGATCAAATCCGGAGGTGAGTGCTACAGAATTATGGGGTATGAATTTACCATAACATACTATAACTAAATAGTTTTATAGAAGGAAATATTATTTGTTTTGGTAATAAAATAAAGGTTGTTAAACAATACAAGAGAGAAAGGGTGTGGGTGTTTGGCAACCAAATGTTGTAACCTTGTATCAATATATATGATATATGGTTAGATATATATAGATTATTTAGCAAAATAAATTTGTTCAAAGTTCACATTGATTGGTATCATCTTGTTTCAAGGGATACATTATACATTACTTTTTGGTGTAGGTATTTAGTAGCAATTCAGGTCAAGAATATGTCTTTTAAAAAAAAAAATATATATATATATATATATATATATATATATATATATATATATATATGGTCTTGTTTGAATATGTTATCATATACTTGAGCATTTAAAGGGAAACTAACCAGCCTAGTTATTTTGGACGAATATCTTCACTTTTTAGCCAACTCTTTTCTTGTTTGAACTAAAATAAGATTTTGGATGTGCCTATTTTGCAACTTGTGAAATGTATTGTTTTTATAAGTAAAACATGATTATGGTGTGTTATTTTACAAGCTACTAAGGAGATTTCACAAAGCCGACTCTACCATAATCATATTTAATTCAGAAAAAGTACATTTTGTAAGTTGTGGAGAACTTGGCTATTTTGGTCAAATTGAAAAAAAAAAGTAGACTGTAAAGTGAGAATGTTGTAAAAAATGACTAGTTTTGTTAATTTCTCGATACTTACACAACGTTCGAGTGAGTAAATCTTTGTTGATTGTCATCTAATGAGATATTTTGTAAGGTTTATTTGCTTCTCACTTGATTAGTTTTCGTTCAATCATTAAGCAATAAAAAATGTATTGTTCGAAGGCAAGTATGTGCCAAATCAAGTTTGTATGAGACATGTGTGTTAATTCAAGAGAAAAAAAAATGTTATAGAGCGATTAAATTATTCACGAAGGATCGTTGCAAAAAGGAATTTTGACCCTTGATCACTTTTAATTAGTATTGATCTAATGATTCAGATTAAGTCACAAAATAACTCATGAATTAACTGAAAAGAATATTTTCAATTAATCTTCAATTAGGATTGATCGAAGGATGGGGATACTTTCTTGCCCTTCTTACGACAACTACTATTCTTATCGGAATCCAACTCTCAATGAGTTGTGAAGAGAAAGAAATTAAATAAAGATCAATACGTCATTCGATTAACAAAAAAATGTAATAATTATGTCATTTCAGTTGTGATCACTTATTTTGGGACAGAGAGAGTATAATATAATTATAATAATTAATATAATTTTGTTTGAGCATGTAATTGAAAACAAATGTAAAAAGATGAATAGACGTGGGGTGGTGGCTTTTCTTTTAACCCCTCCTCCTACCACTTTGCTATCATCATCACCATCATCAATCCTTATAAAAATAAAACAAGTTTTTAAAAGCAGAAAATACGAATACACAGAACATTGTTTACAACCATCAATCCAACACCCCTCCTCCCTTCATGCCTAAATACTCATATTTACCAAACTAAACAAAACAAAACAACCACCATATTATATTATTGAACCGATGGCGCCTTATTTTTCCTCGACCTACCTCGTGTGTAAACCCGAACCACCTCCTCCATTATCGTCTCTTTAGGGGGCGGAGGAATAGGGTTTGACGAAGTTGATGGTTCGGTTTCCATCATTTCTGCTTTGTTAGAGCTTGGTGGAGCTTTTGCAATCACTGGTAGGCTGTACGGTGGGGTTGTTCTTTGTGCTTTCAAGGCGGCAGCCAGAGAAGATGGAGTAGGCGGCAGGCCCTTGGATTCTGTGTCCTCTATTTGAGGAGGAGCTGAATCCGATGATGATGAGGAGGAGGAGGAGGAGGAGGAGCTAGAAGCGGGAGATGGTGGCTCCTTGGTTTGCTGTTTGGCGGCAGGTGGTGGTGCTCGCTGGTTTGGTGCAGGCTGAAGAGCTCTACCAGTTTGAGGTGGCTGTGTAGTTTAAAATCATTAAATCAGTATCACACCCGAAAGTAAGGGTTTAGGGGTTTAGGGGTGGGATGTACACAAACGTACTCTATCCTAAAGAGTAGTGCCGCTGTTTAATAATTAATATGAACTAAAAACATTAATGGTAATTAATGACAGTTAATAATAATCAGGGGTATAATTGGAAGAATCTAGCAAAAAAGCTCCTCCTAGAGCTTTTTGAAACGCTACTCCAAATAGCATTCCAATAAGCTAGCTTATGTGTCATCCAAACGAGACTTTTCCAATAAGCTCAAAAAAATAAGCTAGTTTATGGTTGCCAAACATGGCCCTAGCTGTCACCCTAGTCTTTCGTGTCCAACTACTACAGGTACCACACCGAAGTAGTAAAAAATAAAATCAAAGCAAGCTCAAAAAGAACAAACGAGAACCAAATTGTAACGCTCGTAAAAGAGTTTAAACTTCCAAATTTATAATGCAAAGGAAACCAAGGGTTCAATCCTATCAGATAGTACAAGAGGCACCAAGGCACATCCACCGATAGCAAATTGTTTGCGGTCAGCTCACAAAATTCAGAATCAAGAGAGACACGAGTTAAATCATTTCCCTCTCATTTATGCACTCTTATGCTTTGCTAGTCCTTGGCGGAGATGATGCTTATATGCTAGTCACTAACAAAAAAGTTAATGGAGAATATGTCAAGTATGGAGTCTAGTACTACCCAATGTTCGTTTGCCACGACACTTGCGGGAATCCGAGGAGAATTAGTTTAGAGGCCAAGCCCATATGGCAATTTTTGGCCCATTCACCTCTGTATAAATGCATCTCCTTGTAAGACCCTAAGCCAAAGTGAATAAGATTGACTCGCTAGTGCTGCCATGGATTCTGGACCAAACCACGTAAAATCTGTGTTTTCTTGTTTGTGGGTTGTTTTATAATCCCATTGGCATGATATTGCTCGTGTGTGTGAATCCCACATCTCTAGAGAGTTTTCCCTACAGAACAAGTTGTTACGGTCGAGCACATCCAGTAAAGGCATGCCGGGGTCGTCAGAGATACAGATAGATATCGAGATACAAATTTGCAGTCAGCACCGACGTTGGTATTTGGTAGTGGTGATGTCAATGGCGTGGAACAGGAAACTACAACGCTGCTGTCTACTGGACTATGTCTACACCTAACAGTATAAAAGTGTGCAAGCATGGATTCTTAAATTTTAGCTCCATTTCTTTGAAATACCAGCTAATTCTAAAAGCTATGAATAGGTTTAGAAAGAACATACAAAAATGTAAATATTTCTTTTTGCATGATATTCTAGTCTTAGCAAATTTTCGCACACTTTGCACAAGCCGGGGGTCTTCACCAGAACAGTTGCTCTACTCTTTGGGATGGAGGTCAAGTCTGTCTACACCCTCAACCCACCCCAACTCTGGGTTTGGGGGGGTGGGGGGTATGGGCTAGTTTAATTAGTTTGGTTTTATTCTATTCTTGTAAAGTAGTGATTTTTGGTTATTTGGGTCTTACTTTGTAAATAAGAATAGACATTGTATAGTAACTATTTTGCCATTGAAATTAAAAAAAAAAAAGTACTTAGTCCAAGCCAGACTGAGCAATTAAAAGAATCCAATCTCCACCACTGGTCAAAATACTACATGCCATTAGTCAGCATTGACATTGCCAAAGAAAGTGGAATTTGCATAAGGGGTAGGCTAAATGCATCCCTACCTATTAATTTCCTTCTCAAGTACATCAACATCAAGACTTATTTTTAACATTTTCCGTGCATGAGATGACCTGATTCTAACATAAATAGGGGTGCATATAGCAACACCCTTTGCATAAACACCCCAGCAGTCATTTCATAAACTTTCTTCTCGCACTCGACAGATCCACCCAACCCCATTCTAGAAGACAAAATAACAAAATGCAAAGAACATTCTTTCTAACCGAATGGAGATGTTTTGAAGCAATTATATCTAGCAGTAGAGAAGAGAACGTGAAGGAACCTTTGATCCTTTGGACAGTATTAATATACAACAATTATGAACTCCATAACTTAATAATCAGGATTGGATAAGAGAAGCAGGAAAGTGAAGTATACCCAACGAGACATACCTGAGATGGTCGAGGTTTCGGTGTTGATTGTGAAGCAATGTATTGAAGAACATCAAAAACTCTTGTTTGACCATAACTCGCTGCTCTTTGCCAATACAAAACTACGATATCTCCAGCCCTGGTCCTCAGTTCCATCAAGTTACGATCAATGTCGGTTTCATGTTTTGATATGTATGGTCTGAAGAAGGAATCGTAAACGTAAGTTGTACCCTGAAATGATTGAAGTAAAACAATAAGATTAACATCGTTTGAGAAGATCAAGAATGAAAAACGTATTCAGACCTACAGGCTACACATAGACCAAAGAAACAGTACCTTTGTTCTGGGGTACCACAAGTATATGTAAAACGCTAGCTTTGCTTCACTGTACATTGGGACCCTTCACAAGTAGAACAAACAATAACTCGAATGTAAAAAAGAAATGATGCTAATAGTATATCAGAAATTGCCACAAGTTATGGTCTTACCATGAAACAAACGTGTCACCAATACGCTCGCAAACAGTCAATACAGCAACTAAGATCCTGAAAACATCATTATACAGTTTAAGATCCAAGCTTGTGAATAGATTGTCATGACATAGGTAAAATGTATGGTACCAATATTGACACCAAAAACGAAGTTGTTCAATATCAGGCTTGTTCTTCTCCACTGATTTGAAGCACTCATAAGCTGGATATGCATAACCAAACACCATTCTGCATGCAATTAAGCAGCTCCCTTGTTAGAGAAATCCAGTTATGATTCTCCATAATTGAAGAAACAAGTTTTAGATCACATACACGAGCCCTCTGGTAAGAAAGGATCCAATCATCTTGTAACCCTGTCAAAGACACTAAACACATGCGTTAGTGCCAAAATTCACAATCCCAACAGGCAAAATGTAGTGGAAAATCTCATCTACCCAGGGTTCAAATCCACCAAAGCCCTTGTAGCCATGGAGGTTCACCTGCGATGACTCCAGGCCATTCGTGGTCGCCCGGGGATTAGTCGGTGCGCGTAAGCCGGCCCGGAAATCCACGGTTACCAAAATATATATATATATATATATATATATATACAAAGTTATAAATAATAATAATAATAATAATAATAATAATAATAATACACAGTTAAAATACATTTGGAGACATCAAGGTGATGGACAAATATTCAACCAATGTAATGCTACAATGTGTTATGGTTAAACGCATGACCTATAACTATAAGATATTACTTTAAAAACAACCCTCGATAATCAAATACTTCTAACTGTTTTAAGAAGTACAACAGAAGTCTCCATAAATCAATCAATAACCAACAGTACCATTATTTTGGCCTTCAAAATGAAAGTTAACTCTTTTCATTGTCTTTTTGCTCTCCTCTTCTCATTACATACGTATGTTAATATATCCAGTCTAATTATTAGAATTGAAGTCAAAATTTCAAATATGTTGTCCCACGAAAACAACACAAAAGCAACAGATGCAAGTCTTTTCGTCAGTCCCCTAGACTCTCAGTGGGATAAGAGTTGAGATAAGTAGAATCAAGGTTTAAAAAAACGGAAACGAGCCTCGAGGCGTTTTTTGAATTGGTACTCGAGGCGTAAGCCTCGAGGCGGTCGAGGTGTAAGCCTCAAAAAAATAAAACAAAAAAAATCATAAATTCACAACACTTAAGAAAAAGACATAATTTTATATATCCATACCAAAATATCCAAACCATAGAATCCATAATTCAATAATACTGTACTACTAATTATAAGAAAAAAAAAACTTTAAATGATAAAACTTTAAAGAAAAACAGTAAAGAAAAACTTTAAACATATTCAATGTACAACAGTAACATATATGTAATAAAAAAACTCCGTATATTCACTTAACGTTCAGTGTACAGTACACTGTGTACTTATTAAAAAAAACTCCAAAAAAAATAAAGACAGAGGAGTTCCTGTGAGTGTGACCAGTGAGAAAGAGCTTTAAATGCAAAGAGGATAAGTTGTTGCTTGTTGGAAACGTAGAGAAAATATGTAGAAGACAACTTTTGGTCTCTTATTAATAAGTTAAGTGTTAGGCTGTAAAAGTGGCCTGTGGTAACTTTCCAGGCTGTAAAAGTAAGCTGTAAATAGGCTTTTTCAGGTTGTGGTTTACAGTTGTAAACTTAATTCAGGAAAATTTAGTAATCTTAGAGGCGTACGCCTCATTTACGCCTCAACGCCTCACTACCGCCTCATGGTAACAAGGCGTAAGCCTCGCATCTGGGCAGAGAGGCGGCGCCTCGGGGGCGTTTTTACACCGCCTCGCCTCCGCCTCGAACGCTTTTCTAAACCATGAGTAGAATATCCATACTGATCACCTTTAAACAAAGGTACGAACAAATAAAACACAGAATAACAAACTTAAAAGTACTAGCTGCCACACACACTATAAGTCAAGATCTCAAACAAAATTCAACTTAATCACATAAATAGCTGCTCTGACGAACTGTTTGTACTGAAACTATAAATGGAAAACCAAAAATTTCATGGCCGTTGGTTTGTTACACCAGAACAGAAACAGAAACAGAAACAGAAACACACAAGCTTAGTCCTTCAACCGCTCAGTCCCACAAAACAGAAACACGCAAGCTTAAAACACAAAAACAGTACATGTACTTTTGAAAGTAACACATGTCATGCATACTATCGGCCAAGCATGAAAATGCTAATTGCTTTACTGGCTGAGTGACTGGCGTCATAGGCGTGAAAGTTGCAGTTTTCTTCATCTTACCGATATTAAACAACTTTTCAACAATAAGAGCATAGAAGATCAACAAGTAAAACAATGAAATTAGCAAGATTCCGGCCAGTTTTTTTTTTTTGGTAACTGTGGGTTTCCGGGCCAGCTTACGTACGAATGGCCTGGAGTCATCGCAGGTTAACCTCCATGGCCGGTAGATGAGATCTTTCACTACATCCCCAAAGGCTTCACCAGTGCGCCACAACCCAAGTTGTTAGATTTTGGCCAGTTCCTTCACACATTCTGAGGATCTAGAATCACAATTTTTAGTTTTTTTTTGTTTTTGCCAAAATATTCGTTTGTGGTTGCATGTACTATAATTTGACAAAATCCCTGTGTGACGAAAAGCATATCTTACACAGAAAAAAAAATCTTTACATTGAAGGAATCACATTTCAAATTTTCAACAAGTATTCCAAACTACGCCTACAAGCTTAGAATCCTAGGTCCAACTGTAGGCAAATCGATAAACAAATTCATATAATTATTGACAATAACGACAACTCCAGATAATCCATTAGCTCAACACAAATTCATCAAATAAAACTACAAAAAAAATGAATAAAATTAAACCTAGAAATTGGCCAAAACACCACAAAAATCAACCTAAATTTTAAAAAATCGCAAACACAACAAAGTGCTAAAACTTGTAAAGTAAAACCTCGAACAGATACAAAACAAAGTAAAAGTTACCTAATGTTTCAGTGATTGTTCGTGAAACTGGAGAATTTTTTGCAAAACTGAGGAGTACTTCCTATAACAGATGCGCAAGTTATCTGCACAATTGATGGTATAAAATCCGGTTATATTGCCGAATCAGCGCCGCCGTGATGCGACGGCAAACGGCAGCGACGTGACGTGGGACGGAGGAGCGAGATAAAAGGGGAAACGATTTTGAGACGTTTGAGGAATGGGGACTCTCGTTTCTTCTAAAACCATCTATCTATATCTTCTTCACGCTTTCTAATTTATATATACTCATTACTCTCTATTAGACTTTAAAGGGTCAAACGCGGGTAATATCCATTTTATATTTTATCAGAAGCGTAATCGTGCAATGTAGCAAGATACATCACGATTTTAATATTTTTTTTATTTTTTGTTTTTTGTCAATTTACGATTTTGAATGATTTCAAGAGAGTGATAATAGTTTTTTTATAAATTTGTTTAATTTAGACTTAATAATACATTATATATAAACAATTTAAGTATTTTGTTAGAATTCAATGATTATTCTTATATTTAAATTGAGATGTTTATCCTGTTTTGATTATGTTTATCAGTTCTTTATGATTTCAAATATATAACTTTAGAAATTTGTACTCATTCATCATGACTTGTAATATTTATTTTAAAGAATGTGTATCAATAAACAGTATTTAATACATAAAAGCTTGTTTTTAAGAGTTTTTTTATAGTTTAATAATAATGTAATTTATTTTAGGTTTAATAATATAGTGTTTTTTTTATAAAATAAACATTAAATATTTTGTTAGCTTTTATTAATTATATTTTAGATTTTTATATTTAAAATTTGATTTTTATCTTGTATTTAATTATACGGGGAATGATTTTTAGGGGAGTTGAATTGAGAATGATTTTAAGGGAATTAAAGTGAGTAAAGATAATAATTGAAAGTTAATAAATAACATTAAATGTAGTACATAAAACTTTAATGGTTGTTTTTAAGAGATTTTAAGTAATTAGTATTAAATAGCGGTATATTAAGTTTTATCAATTGTTTTTAAGAGTTTTTATAAATGTTTTATAATATAGTATAGATAGAATTTACTTATTTAGACTAACGGGTTGGGTTCTCGTGAGAAGCGTGATGAGTGGTTATCAACCGTTGAATTAAAATTGACGAACATCAGGATGAGATGTACCGAGATGCACTGAATCAATTCCCTTTAAAGCCGCAATTCATGGAGGGTATTTGATTAAAAGTGATCAACGGCTTAAAATCACTTCTCACACTTCTTACCAAAGTTGAAACTTCTCACATGATCCCATGCATTAGACTATATTACAAATTTAGTCCCTACAGTTATATGAAAATTATGGATTAAGTTTCTTGTTCTAATTCTTTTGTACTTATATCATTCATATGGTTTCAATTTTATTATAAATTATAAGTTCTTTGTCCTAACTCCCGTTAATTTTGCTCTGGTGAAACCGTAATGTGTTCCTTACACAAGGGACATTTTTATCATTTTTACCAATGGTTTTTTTAATATTAAAATTTTAAACCATATGTATAAGTAACGAACATTTCGAAAAAAAAAAGACAAAAACAAAACTTATATGATTCCTCCTCTTGTTTGGTGTCCTCTGCTTCTCCTTATCGACTAGGTTTTCATTTAAACCCCTCGATACAAACCATGACATAACCCTAGATCTCTCTTCCCTTTATTTCTCGTACAAACTCTGATGTGGGTTATGGTTGAAATATCAACATCGATCACACGGATTTGATAGATTGGGAAAGACAATGTCTATCTAGAAAGACAATGTTGATGTAGAAAGGTGCACTTATTCAAGATCGAAGTAAATTACAAAATTGAAAGATTAGGAATATGAATTCAAATACTGAAGGTTTTTGTTTCTATTTCATCCGCATAACGGCTCTTTTATCTATTCGATTTCTCAAATACATTCCATAGATCTGTGCTTCAATTTTGATATGCACGATTTGAGCAAAAAATTTGGTTCCTCAAAATTTTTGACTTGTATGTCAATATAATGGTAAAAGTGATGAATTTGGCATTTACCTCAAGTTATTATGTTTTTTTTAATGATATGGGAGTTGGGGTCGGGGATAGGGTGGGGTCCCGAGAAGGCTGATTGTTCAGAGATGGGAGGGGGCTCGGAGAAGTTGAGTTGAGTCGTAAATAGGGATGTATTTTTGTTTTTTTTATTATTAAATGCTTAATAAAACAAATTATGAAGGATAATAGTAAAATGACAAAAATGTAGGGGTTTAATGGAACAAAATTAACATGTGTTAATGCAAAGGACTTGATCCACAACAAAATTAAAGCCACTAGGATCTTATCTACAAAAAATTAAAACAAGGAATCCAAATTATAATTTCTTATAACCGATAGGACGAAATTTGTAATTTAATCTATAATTTTGTATACCTAAATGCATATTTTAGATGATACCGTATTTTTGTAATTTTGGGTAAAACAACATGTGTGTCTTTCTCTACTCCACGAAGAATTGTTGCAATCCCTGAAACTTACTTGTAGCAATTTTTCGGTCACCAAATGACGTGTAGTCATCGGCCTTCCTATAGGCATGTGCCCGCCAAAGTGTGTCTTGGTTCATCATGAGAATGTATAATATTGATTTTGAGATATAACTTTTTAGTTTTGTTATTATTGAGAAACAATTAATTACTTTGCCTAATACTTTAGAGAATCCAACACGTAGACAACGTGATACTTAAGTTCCAAACCTAATCAAATGTGTATAAATCACCCAACAAGTGAAATGTGGAAACAAACGTATCCCAACATGCCCCAAACAAATGATATGATCAATAATAGTAAACCAACAACGTAAATGCAACACGTATAAATGAATGCAACAATTTCTCTCATCTTATTACACAATTGGCCTCACCTTGATATTTTGTTTTGGTCTTCCAAGTCTCTATATCTCAATGTATAGATTAATTAGATTTATCTTATGTTAAGGGAAATTGCACCAACATTGAACCAACTCTACATTCATTCCTATTTAGGGAAATCAGCTTTCAACACTTCTCATTTTGAGCATCTCCAATCATGAACATGTTTAGAAGTTCATGGCTCTGTCACTTCAGATTTACACATTTTATAAACCTTCTAACTGCAATCATGAATCAGTTCATAACCATATTCATGTTACTCAAAATAAGAAGAAACAAAACTAGTTAAATTTTGGTCCTCAAATTGAGAAGTTCTAGAAACACTATAGGGAGTAGATGAGTGTGAGTTTTTATTAGTAAACTGCTCCCTTGATTCAAGCTAGATTTTCTTTAAGAAAAAACCTTATTGTGAAGACATGTCATTGTTATCGACTCGAAGCACTTTTTAAAGCCAAACGACATTGTTCCTACTATTTATATATATATATATATATATATATATATATATTTTTTTTTTGAAAATTGAAGGTTTAACTTGCTATTGTTGTCATATGCAGAGACTTGTTATTCAATATGACCAAATTACCCTTACTTTCAATTAAACTAGGAAGTCTTCGTGTACTCTCTTTCGAGAGGTGGATGATCAATCAAAAGCGATCTTACGGATGAGAACACTTATCACGGAAAATTAGATTCCTCCCGAACCCTATATATATGTGTGTGTGTGTGTGTGTGCGCGTAATGTACGTAGGGATGTTCATCTAAACCGTGAAACCGTACAAACCGCCCACACCGCACCACAAAGCGCGGTTTAGAACTTTCGTGGTGCGGTTTGCTGTTTGCATTTTTACCAAACCGCACTATGTGGTGCGGTTTGCGGTTTTGAGTTATTAAACCGCGGTTCAAACCGCACTGCACCACACGTTTTATATATTTATATATATTTTTATTTTATATATTACACACATATATGTGTATATATATATTACTTGTAATATTTATATAATATGTATTTTAAAATCGGACGAATTGAATATTTTTATTTTCTGGAATAAGATCACGTTACCGTTGATTTTAAAATGAAGTCTTGATCTTATAATTATTGAATTATAGATGTAAAGTGCGTAAAGTACAAACCACATAAACCGCACCACATTTTACGGTGCGGTTTGCGGTTTGAAAAAATGCTCAAACCATATATGCAGTGCAGTTTGTGATTTTACCCCAAACTACATCAAAACGGACAACAAACACCCCTAAAGTAATGGTAGTTAAGGGTTGGGCCAGATTTCAGAAAATGGTGTACACTTAAAAGAGAAGTACCAACAACAAACCAAAGGAATCATGTGCCAGAAAAACACATGTGTGTCTTTCTTTTACCTACCCTTTTTAATTACCTATCAATTTATTCTTATTTTTTTAAACAATTATAATATTGTAAAAAATATATATTTACTTTTTTAAATATTTGTAAAGATGGATCTCATAAGACCTAATCTTGCTTTTCTTGCTTAACTTTCCTATTGATCATATCCACATATTTGAATATGTATATTATTTAAATTGTTATATTAATAGTTTTCTTTGTAATACATGTTTTATTTTATTACATTGTCTGCTTGTTCACTATTGAGTATGCATACACATTTGTTTTCCTGATTATTTTTTAGATTATCTATTTATTTGTTTATATTCTTAAACAACTCGTGTCGTGTACAAACTAAGGGTCTGTTTGTTAGCAGCTTAATGAGCTTAATGAGACTCACAACTTATTCAGTCAGATATATATATATGAATGTTTGGTAGTGGCTTATTCAGTAAGATTTGAAAGGGGAGCTTTATGCAGAAAGTCAAGTTTTTTTTCCAAACCAGACTCTCCCATTAAAAAACACGTTCATTTCATCTATGAAAAGACTCTCTGAAATAAAAATCTTCTAAATCTATACAAACAGATTAATCCACACAGACAACTTTATCCATACAGAACTTAATGAAAAACCAATCAAACAACCCCTAAGAGGTTTTCATGGAAACAATCTCTCAATTCTAATGATTGAGGTGATATTTGTGTGCATCTTATCCTTCTAAACCTTACTTTTAAATGAGTTTAATGTGTTTTTAAAACTTTAATATAAAATTACAATTTCAAAATAAAACTTTAAATATTTTTATTAATTAGTACCTGCTAATTATTGATGATAGTTATAGACTTGTTAAGCAAAAAGGTCAAACATGGTCACGCACCTTTAAACATATCACGTGCCTCCTTTTTATCGTTCATGCTTTATTTATATTTTAATTATTGATGAATGTTTGTATATATAAAGAGAGACCAGCGTGCAAATGCAATCCATTTACATGATGTAACTCATGTAACCCTTTTATCCACTGCTCATTTTATTTTCACTTTCGTAGTTAAAGAAAAAAAACTGAAAATAAAATGAGGAGTGGATAGAGGGGTTGCATGAGTTGCACAATGTAAAAATGTTGCATAATAACATACCTATGTGTATATATATATATATATATATATAGGGTCAGATTCACGTGAGACCAAGCTGTTTCCGTGAGACCGCGTGAGACCAAACCTTAAAACATGAAACTTCACACCAAAACACTGTGAAGGTAAAAGACATTCGAACCTTCATAATGTAATCACACTATGAAGGTAAGAAAATATAAACCAAGTTAAAAAAAAATCAAACCTTCACAGATAAAAGACTGTGAAGGTATATCCGAACCTTCACAATGAAGACGCTGTGAAGATAAAAAAAACGAACATTCACAGCGAAAAACACCGTGAACGTAACATTTACGGTGTTTTCCCTATGAAAAGTTCGATTTTTTTTACATTCACAGTTTTTTGGTGTGAAGTTTCATATTTTAAAGTTTGGTCTCACGGAAACTGTTTGGTCTCACGCGAACTTAAGTCTATATATATATATATATATATATATATATATATGAGTAGTTTATTTTACAACCCAGTAAAATGTTACAACCCCGTGCAACCATCATCTAAACCATTCATTTAGCTGATTCATTATGGATTGAATCAATGGTTATTGGTTTCATGCAATAATCTTACGTGTAATGCATAGTATTTCATTAAATGCATACAGTATCATGAAATGCATATTGTTTCATCAAAATACAATATTCATCTGACACATCGCATGAACCGTTATGTGCATCGATATCTCCTGCAGAAATTTGACGAAATCTAGTAAACTCATTTAGAGAATCAATGAGAATCCAAATGCAATTGGCTAAATGAATGGTTTATATGAGGTTGCACGATGTTGTAACCTTTTACTGAGTTGCAAATATATATATATATATATATATATATATATGTGTGTGTGTGTGTGTGTGTGTGTGTGTGTGTGAAAGATTGTGTGAGAAGTTGAGTTAATAGTGAGAAACGTGAGAAGTGGATCTGAACCGTTGATTTTCTTTTAATCTCAAGCCCTCCCATGAATTGCGGCTTAGAAGGGAATTGATGTTCATCTCATTTTAATGTATGTTCATTTCTCATCCAACGGTTAATAACTACTTCTCACGTTTCTCACCGTTAACTCAACTTCTCACCGGAACCCAATATATATATATATATATATATATATATATATATATATATATATATAGGGTTAGGTTCAGATGAAAATATTAAATAAATAGAAAACCAAAAGACTACGAAAAAATGTATGAATATGTATATATATATATATATATATATATATATATATATATATATGGACATCAAAATAATGAGAAAAATATGATTATTTTTTGTGTGTAATTTGTTCACTTCGAATTTTGATCATATTTCGTATTGTTCGATTTAAAAAATAGGGGATGAGAGATTTTTTAATCTAAAAATAAAATTGTAACCGTTTTTTAATCATAACCATTGGATCAATTAATTTAACGATTGATAAGGTGTTTTTTGATTTTTTATGTATTTAAAGTTTCCCCTGAACTCTTTCTCTCTCTCTCTCTCTCTCTCTCTCTCTTTATATATATATATAAGGATCGTGTGGTAAGTTGAGGTTAACGTGAGAAACGGATCTGAACCGTTGATCACTTTTAATCAAATGTCCTCCCATGAATTGCGGCTTAAAAAGGAATTGATCTGGTGTATCGCGGTGCATCTCATCCTAATATTCATTCATTTCTCATCCGACGGTTGATGATTATCACCTCTCACGCTTCTCACGAAAACCTCAACTTCTCACCGAAACCCAACCCTATATATATTAGTATTTATATTTATATTTTTGCATACTATATAATACCATGTTATATGGATTTGATATAATAGGGAAATATTTTTTTTTATTTTCTTTAAAAAGAGAAATTCACCAACAAATCTTTAAAATTTCTCTAAAATGAATAATTAATTTTTTTTTTAAAATTACATGTAACTCTAACAGGAAATCCAGAAAGAAAAATCCACAATGGATTTTCATATTTTAAGTGATCAAGGGATTTATTTTGAACAAATAAATTTGTGCACTTAATCAATATTAGAATATTTAAAATAGAGAAGCAATTAAAGTTTAATACAAATTATTTAAAATTTTTGATTTTTGTTTATCTGATCTAATAAAACAATTAAAAATATGTCAAAAATACACTGAATTTTAGGAATTTGAGTCTTATCATTGTATATATTTAAATAAAAAAATGTTTTTATGTAAAAAAAAAATCAATAATATTTAATAAAAACGTGCTGGGGATACTTTGTTCTACAATACGTGAATAAAGTAACCAAATGATGGTCGTCTTTTTTACTTTGTTAGTTACCATGTCAATCTCAACCTTCACTTTATGATGGACAACATTCATTTTACAACACATTATTATTTTTAGAAATATGTTTAATTAATAAAGGACAATCATATCCTTCATGTTGTAGCTCAGTGGTTTGGTAACATCCTGGGGTGTCAGTGGATGGTATCCCTGACTACCCGGGTTCGAACCCCGTGGTAAGCATGTTGTGATATCCATATCATGGGTCTGTCACTTAATGGTACCCTTAATTGGGTTGGGTCGTGGTCGACGGAGATTAGTCGGGTGACACCCTTAAGTGGGAGCCCGGATACCCCGGGAACGTGTGCGTGTGTTAACTTGCCGTTCAAAAAATAAAAATAAAGGGCAATGCTAATGGCACCCTTATTAATGTCAAAATCAGATCAATTCATGTATTAAGAATGTAAAAAACAGATTTTGATGTTGATGTGTATGAGGAGAAAATCATTTATAAGGGTGTCATTAACCCTCCCCCCCCCCCCCCCCCTCTTAATACAACCACAGTTTTACCTCAAGTATAAAGAGATATTTTCTTCATCATATATTTAAGGGTATAATGAGAAAGTAAATAATTTTTTTTTTAAAAGTGGATACTTATTTTGGGACAAACTAAAATAGTAATATAGACATTTATTTTTGGAAGAAGTGAGTACTTAAAGAAAGCATAAAAAAAGAAGTACTAAAGTTCATTTTTAACCATGGGTTTCCAGACCAGTTTACATGCACCTTGACTAGTCCCAGGGACCCTGGAGAACCAGGAAAATCCTCAATAGTCTTGCAGGACTCGAATCGTTGACCTCTGAGAAGAATCCCCTAAGACAAGCCTTATTGCTAATTGATCTAATCCCATAAGGTTAAGGAACACTAAAGTTTCTAGTGATAAAATGTTATATGAGTTTTAAATTTAGGCCAAATGACAAAATTTTGATCCGGGATTATCAAGTTCATGCATGGGTGCCAAAAACCTTATTTCCAACGAAAAAAAGGACGTTTGGACAAAATTACCATTAAAAGGGTTGTTTATTATACGCTTACCCGATAAATGTTTACCAGGTTATTTATCTTGTCGGATGAACATGGCAAGGGCTGAGAATCTTACATGGTAAGAACGATGATAAGGATTGAGAGTTTTACCCGATAAGCATCTCCCTGGTAAATTGTTCTTAAATACCTTTTTGATGGACTACAATGTGTAACACCCTCAAATTTGAAAAGAACGATTAATTTAAAACTTTCTATAATACCTCAAAGATGGATAAAATCACTTACAACAAGTCCATACTTTGAAATACAATTCTAGGTTAACCGTCAACAAAATAAATAAAGTCTTACATAAGGACTAATTAAAGTCGGATGTTACTAAGAACCCAGTAACAGTCGCTATCTCCAAAATGCGAAAGACTTCACCAAAGTTACTCGTTTCTCAAGCACATCACTAGCACTCCACTCTTCATAGTGTTACTAGGACTACTGCCAACCAGCACCTGATGCATATGCCGACAAATAAAAAGGGTTAGACTTAACGTCTAGTGAGTTCAAGAGTTTTCCTCATGATCATATAAATCGTTAGACGGAAAGAATGCAACTTGAATCATGATTTACTTTAAATATGAAAACGACCATTTTTCAACGCATTTTAGGTGATGCCAACACCAAAATAAAACATTTCTTCAAGATATAAATTCAAACCTAAAACTCACTCAAAACACGGGTAAGAATTATTATTCAAATACCGAGAACGCGGACAAAACTCCATTATCCAAAATATCCAAAAACATGGACAAGGTTTAATAATTAAAACCACAAATCATGGATAACGATCCATACTCAAAACGTCGCCGAATACATGGGTAATACTCGATACCCAAAATAACACCTTTCGGTGACGGGGGAGACCCGTTTCCATTGAACGTGGCGGGAACACAAAAGTATTCCACGTATCTATGTTATAAGCATGTTTTAAGGATAGACAACCATTGACATCTGTAACACCCCGAATTTTCGTTTGGTTTTGCGAGGTTGTTAAAGAAGAAATGAAGAGGATGTTTCTGTCTACAGGGCGCACGGGTCGTGCGCCATCCTTCAGGAAATGCGCACGGGTCGTGCGCATGAAACAGTGTGCGAGGCAGTGGAAAACGCACGGGCCGTGCGCCCTTCCCTTTGGAAAACGCACGGGTCGTGCGCTGTGTTGGGGTTCGTGCATTTCCTTGCTGAAATATCTCTTTTGTGATATTTCTTTTAGAAATCTCAGTTTCTTTCTCTCTCCCTTCTTTTTCTCTGCTTTTCTCTTTCAATCTTCTAAGGTTCGTTTGGCGGCTAGTTTTCGGTATTTCTAGCGAGGGGTCGGTGTTTTAAGCTTCACCTCTACGTCGTGGTCATTATCTGGTTTTTCGGGTTTTATTCTGAAAACCTACCGGTGAGTTCCTACTACCATTTTACAAACTTTATACATGTCAAAACTCTTATTTGCGAAATCTGAAGTATTTCTACGGTATGATTTTATGATCTCTACATTTTGTTGTAAATGAAGTTTTTGGTGATTCTCGGGGTTCCCGGTCAGATTTGACCAAAATGACGGGTTCCGCCTTATTGAAATAAAATGATGTTTTACTTGCACATTATGTGGTCGTTTGAAAATGATGATTATGAACTCATTTTAATGGTTTTCGTTCTTACCAGAAGTTGAACTGGAAGTAGCATTTTGTTTATAAAATGTACTTATTACCATATATTTATTTATGGTAGGTCACATATGTTGTTGTGACGAGTCCTTACCATTACTAGCGGATCCCTAGGTTTTGGAGTAGACTGTTTTGTTGGGAGGTTATATTCCCCAAGTTGTAGCTATGGATCACATGTTTCCTCGGGGGCAACTTGGTACGGTTATGTGAGGCCGGATACTAGCCATGGTTCATGGTGATCCTAGCGAAGGAGTATACATTGGTTTCCCTTGGGAGCGCGATCTCACCTCGTAGCACGGGCTCTGGGTTCATTGCTGAGGACTCCAAGTGTTTAGCTCATAACTCGGATTTGTGGTCTACTTTGTGTTACACCACTCTCCTTGGTAAAATGGTCCTTTTATTACCGTTTAAGAGTTTTGGACCGAAGAGGCCCGGTTGTGGCGAAATGTTATCTTTACGAACTAAACCTTTATGAAAAGATTTCTTTATGCTATTGATGTTATATCTTTTGAGCTTTATAAACTGTATGTTCTCACCAGACTTTATAGTCTGACACTTTTTCTCAAGTGATGTGTATAACAGGTTTCCATTAGCGGTGGGTGCCGGGGTTTTTGGAGAGACGAGTTTTGAGTCTCGGGGTTTTTGGAGATGTTTTAAGTATTGTTGCTGGGCATTGTTAAGTCCCATTCTTTTGATGAAATCATTGTATAGAATTGTATAGTCTTAAGGACTGATCCCATGTATGGGAAGTTAATGGAATTGCTTTCGTCATATTGTCAGGTTTCCAGGTTTTAATTTACTCTGATTTTTAGGGTGTTACAAGTTGGTATCAGAGCTCTAGTTTAAGCGAACTAGGCATGAATGTAAGATGTCTAGACTTAGACTGCGTATGCTAAGAATTGATCCGCGAGATTTGGGTAGAGCTCTTAAGATGGGTTAGTCTTAGAGTTGACGGAAAGTACGTTTATCAGGCGTTGTAGTAGTGGTGACAAGAACCGTTATGTGTTGTATGTTCATAATTTCACTTAGCTAATGTTATTATGAGGATACTAAACGTAAGAGTGCTTGAATTACTGTTAATATGACAATTGGTAATGTGGTAGTACGTTTCCTTTGTGTTTATTCAATCTCTCTCTTATCTCTGTCTCTGTTCTGTGAAACAGTTCAGTATGGTGAATACGCGTGGTAGACCGCGTACTCGAGTTGACGGACTGGAAGCGACAACCTCCATAGCTGATCAGCCGGAAGGAGTTGAGGTTGTCGTGCGTCCGCCAGTTCAACAAATACTAGGTGGGGGACCAGAGGTCATTCCGCGTGTGGACCTGGCTTCGTCCCACCCAGTAATCAGGGATGCTAGTTCCCCGTCTGAGTTGATGGCCAACATGATGTTGGCAATGAGGGAAGAGATGGCAAAGCAACAAGAGTTTCTGCTAAAAGTGATTGAGGACCGTGATGTGAACAATCGTAGAAGTGAGACGGTTGTGGAAAACGTCGTAGCAGGTTCTGGAGGCGATGGTATAAGGGTCACAGCGGTAGAGCGCAGGATTTCTGATGCTCCAGGGAATAGGAAGAGTTGTTCCTATAAGTCCTTTCTGAGCTACGGACCGCCTGAATTCTTCGGTTCAGATGACTCGGCGGTGTGTGTAAAGTGGATTCGAGCGGTTGAGCAAGCTTTTGGCTCTTCCGAATGTGGTGATGATCAGAGGGTGCGGTTCGGTACCCAATTGTTGAGGGACACTGCACTCATCTGGTGGAATATCATCCAATCCACTCTATCTCCTGAAGTGTTGGCCCAGTTGCCTTGGGCCGAGTTCAAGAAGAAGCTGCTAGAAGAGTTTTGCAACGAGAGAACGATGGACCGAATTGAGAAAGAGTTCCGGTCCTTGGTGAAGGGAAGCCTGACAGTGAGGGAGTACACCCGTCAGTTTATGGAGAAGCTTGGTCTGGTGGGGCACGCTGCCCCAACAGAAAAAGATAAAATGAAAGCTTATCTCAACGGCTTACCAGCGGACATGCAATCGATGGTCCATAATTTCAAAGCTTCTAACCTCCGAGAGATGGTGGAGGAAGCTCAATTCATGGAAGAGATGTTCGCGAAAAGCAAATCTAAGAATTCTGTGATAGTGTCTGATAAGAGAAAGTGGGAGAGCAGTTCAGTACCTCCCAAGCGGACCCGACCTTTTGTTGGAAACCGCAACTTCAACAGTTATCAGGAAGCGAAGTGGTGCCCGAAGTGTCGGACCAAGCATCACGGTAACTGTTACAGCAATTCTCCAACTTGCTATAAGTGTGGGAAGCCTGGTCATACTGTCAGAGATTGCCCGGTCAGGGGGATCATCTGTTTTGAGTGCAAGGCACCGGGGCACGCGAGGAGAGATTGCCCGAAGCTTGTGTCGGGTAGCGCGCCAGCAAGGAAAGAGAACCCTCCTAAGGTTCAGAGTCGAGCTTTTCAGATGACGGCTGAAGAGGCTAGAGCATCCGCTGATGTGGTATCGGGTACTTTTCTTATAAACTCTGTACCTGCTCGTATTTTATTCGATACGGGTGCTAGTTTCTCTTTCGTATCTGAATTGTTCCGTCAGAAATTTGTTATGCCCACTACTAGTCTTGAGGATGCATTAGTGGTAGAAATAGCCGATGGTAGTCAAATTATGATCCGCGAAGTTCTGAGGCAGTGTACTCTTGGTATCGAAGGGAAAGAATTCTCGATCGATCTATTACCGATGTTAATCGGGGGTTTTGATGTGGTAATCGGTATGGATTGATTGTCAAACAATCAGGCCGAGTTCGTGTGTTCCAAGAAGATGTTTCGACTTCCCAACCTCTCTGGAGAGGTCGTGGTCATCTATGGTGAAAAGAGGAAGGGTGAAGTGGCAATAATCACAATGGCAAGAGCACGCAAGTGTTTAATAAAAGGATGTTCGTCTTTCCTAGCCTATGTGATCGATGCTAAGTTAGAGAAATCAAAGCTGGAAGATGTGAAGATCGTGCGTGAGTTTCCAGATATCTTTCCGGACGACTTGCCCGGGTTGCCACCCGATCGTCAGGTAGAGTTTCGGATTGATCTTGTGCCTGGCGCTGCACCGATCGCTAAAGCACCTTATCGTTTAGCGCCATCGGAGATGCAAGAGATGGTAGCACAACTCCAAGAGCTATTGGAGAAGGGATTCATAAGACCGAGTTCGTCACCTTGGGGAGCTCCGGTCTTATTTGTCAAGAAGAAGGATGGCACAATGAGAATGTGCATTGACTATCGTGAGTTGAACAAAGCTACAGTGAAGAACAGGTATCCGCTTCCGAGAATAGACGACTTGTTCGATCAACTTCAAGGAGCGGGTTGTTTCTCCAAAATCGACTTACGATCAGGTTATCACCAAGTGAAGGTAAGAGAAGAAGATGTTCCGAAGACGGCTTTCAGAACGCATTACGGCCATTACGAGTTCCTTGTAATGCCTTTTGGCCTGACGAACGCACCAGCAGTGTTTATGGACTTGATGAATAGAGTATGCCGACCTTTCCTCGACAAGTCGGTTATTGTATTCATTGATGACATACTAGTGTACTCCAAGAGTGAGTCGGAACACGAACAACATCTACGTGAGGTTATGGAAGTGTTGAGAAGAGAAAGATTGTACGCCAAGTTTTCCAAGTGCGACTTTTGGCTTAAAGAAGTACAATTTCTGGGACACGTAGTCACTCGAGACGGAGTGAAAGTAGATTCCTCCAAGATTGAAGCTATGATGAATTGGGAGCCTCCTAAGAGTCCGTCAGAGATCAGAAGTTTCTTGGGTCTGGCAGGATACTACAGAAGATTCATTCAAGACTTTTCCAAGATCGCTTCTTCCTTGACAGTTCTGACTCGGAAGAATGTGAAGTTCGAATGGACCGAAACCCAAGAGAAGGCGTTCCGGATCCTTCAAAAGAAGTTGTGTGAAGCTCCGATCTTGACGTTACCTGAAGGGTCGGAAGATTTCGTAGTTTACATCGACGCTTCAAAGATGGGATTGGGTTGTGTGTTGATGCAACGAGGCAAGGTAATCGCTTATGCCTCGAGGCAGCTCAAAATACACGAGCAGAATTATCCAACTCATGATCTGGAGTTAGCAGCGGTGGTGTTCGCCTTGAAACTTTGGCGACATTATATTTACGGCACGAAGTGTACTCTTTTCACAGATCACAAGAGCCCGAAGTATGTCTTTGATCAAAAAGAGCTGAATATGAGGCAAAGGAGGTGGCTTGAGTTGCTGAAAGATTACGACTGTGAATTGCTTTACCATCCAGGTAAGGCGAACGTGGTAGCCGATGCGCTAAGTCGGAAGGACTATAGCGGGAGTATTCGGGCTACCCATTCAAGGATCGAGCTAGTGTCTAGCCTTGTTGAGAAGATCAAGGCATCACAAGTGTAAGCACTGTTAAAAGAGAATCTCAAAGAAGAAGTCATGACAAAACAGCGTTTACTCTTGACGGAAGATAGCCGTGGAGTGAAACTGTTCAGCGGTCGTGTGTGGGTGCCCAAGATAGGGGGTAACCGTGAGCTGTTGCTAGAAGATGCACACAAGTCCAAGTATTCCATACATCCGGGAAGCACAAAGATGTACAGGGACTTGAAGTTGCACTATTGGTGGCCGGTAATGAAGCTTGATGTGGCACGTTACGTTGAGCGTTGTGTGACGTGTTCGCAAGTTAAGGCCGAACATCAGAGACCATATGGGAGTCTTCAGTCTTTAGAGATTCCCGAATGGAAATGGGAGCATATCACCATGGACTTCGTGACGAAGTTGCCTAAAACTCTTCGAGGTCACGATACCATTTGGGTGATAGTTGATAGATTGACGAAGAGCGCTCATTTCTTGGCTATGCGCGAGAAACTACCGATGGATAAGTTAGCAAAGCTTTACATCGATGAGGTGGTCTTGAGGCACGACATACCATTGTCGATCGTGTCGGATCGCGACAGTCGGTTCACTTCGAACTTCTGGGATGGATTTCAGAAAGAGCTTGGTACTCGAGTGAAGTTGAGTACGGCTTACCATCCGCAAACCGACGGGCAGAGCGAACGAACGATCCAAACCTTGGAAGACATGTTGAGGTCTTGTGTCATCGATTTCGGGGGTAGCTGGGACACTCACCTGCCTTTGGTGGAGTTTGCCTACAACAATAGCTACCACTCGAGTATCGGAATGGCACCCTTTGAGGCTTTGTATGGGCGAAAGTGTCGGACTCCCGTGTGCTAGCTTGAAGCGGGAGAAAATCAGTTTGCCGGACCTGAAATCGTGCAAGAGACTGCCGATAAGGTCAAGTGCATTCGTGAAAGAATGAAAGCGGCTCAAGATAGTCAGAAGAGCTATGCCGATAAGAAGAGGCGGCCGATGGAATTCCAAGTGGGCGACCGCGTTATGCTTAAGGTGTCGCCGTGGAAAGGTATTATACGGTTCAGAAAGCATGGGAAGTTGAGTCCCCGTTTCCTCGGACCTTTCAAAGTGCTTAAACGGGTGGGTTTGCAAGCCTACCAGTTGGAACTGCCACCGGAGTTGAGCAGAATACACAACACGTTTCATGTTTGCTACCTCCGAAAATGTTTGGCGGTAGAAGACAACGTCATTCCCCTTTCAGAGTTAAGGGTTGACGAAGGAAACCATTGTGTGGAAGAACCCAACGCCATCTTAGAGAGAAAGTCTAAGAAGTTGCGTCGTAAAGAAGTCACCTTGGTCAAGGTGCAGTGGAAGCATCACCGGGGAGCAAATGTGACGTGGGAAGCCGAGGAGGATATGAAGCGAAGATATCCTCACCTTTTTGAGTAGTTGGGATTTCGAGGACGAAATCATTCCCAAGTTGGGGAGGATTGTAACACCCCGAATTTTCGTTTGGTTTTGCGAGGTTGTTAAAGAAGAAATGAAGAGGATGTTTCTGTCTACAGGGCGCACGGGTCGTGCGCCATCCTTCAGGAAATGCGCACGGGTCGTGCGCATGAAACAGTGTGCGAGGCAGTGGAAAAAGCACGGGTCGTGCGCCCTTCCCTTTGGAAAACGCACGGGTCGTGCGCTGTGTTGGGTTTCGTGCATTTCCTTGCTGAAATATCTCTTTTGTGAGATTTCTTTTAGAAATCTCAGTTTCTTTCTCTCTCCCTTCTTTTTCTCTGCTTTTCTCTTTCAATCTTCTAAGGTTCGTTTGGCGGCTAGTTTTCGGTATTTCTAGCGAGGGGTCGGTGTTTTAAGCTTCACCTCTACGTCGTGGTCATTATCTGGTTTTTCGGGTTTTATTCTGAAAACCTACCGGTGAGTTCCTACTACCATTTTACAAACTTTATACATGTCAAAACTCTTATTTGCGAAATCTGAAGTATTTCTACGGTATGATTTTATGATCTCTACATTTTGTTGTAAATGAAGTTTTTGGTGATTCTCGGGGTTCCCGGTCAGATTTGACCAAAATGACGGGTTCCGCCTTATTGAATTAAAATGATGTTTTACTTGCACATTATGTGGTCGTTTGAAAAGGATGATTATGAACTCATTTTAATGGTTTTCGTTCTTACCAGAAGTTGAACTGGAAGTAGCATTTTGTTTATAAAATGAACTTATTACCATATATTTATTTATGGTAGGTCACATATGTTGTTGTGACGAGTCCTTACCATTACTAGCGGATCCCTAGGTTTTGGAGTAGACTGTTTTGTTGGGAGGTTACATTCCCCAAGTTGTAGCTATGGATCACATGTTTCCTCGGGGGCAACTTGGTACGGTTATGTGAGGCCGGATACTAGCCATGGTTCATGGTGATCCTAGCGAAGGAGTATACATTGGTTTCCCTTGGGAGGGCGATCTCACCTCGTAGCACGGACTCTGGGTTCATTGCTGAGGACTCCAAGTGTTTAGCTCATAACTCGGATTTGTGGTCTACTTTGTGTTACACCACTCTCCTTGGTAAAATGGCCCTTTTATTACCGTTTAAGAGTTTTGGACCGAAGAGGCCCGGTTGTGGCGAAATGTTATCTTTACGAACTAAACCTTTATGAAAAGATTTCTTTATGCTATTGATGTTATATCTTTTGAGCTTTATAAACTGTATGTTCTCACCAGGCTTTATAGTCTGACACTTTTTCTCAAATGATGTGTATAACAGGTTTCCATTAGCGGTGGGTGTCGGGGTTTTTGGAGAGACGAGTTTTGAGTCTCGGGGTTTTTGGAGATGTTTTAAGTATTGTTGCTGGGCATTGTTAAGTCTCATTTTTTTGATGAAATCCTTGTATAGAATTGTATAGTCTTAAGGACTGATCCCATGTATGGGAAGTTAATGGAATTGCTTTCGTCATATTGTCAGGTTTCCAGGTTTTAATTTACTCTGATTTTTAGGGTGTTACAACATCAACCCTATCCAGGTCTTTAGTCATGTTAGACGTCAACCCTATCCAGGTCTTAAGTCATGATAAACATCAACCTTATCCAGATCTTTAGTCATGATAAACATCAACCCTACCCAGGTCTTTAGTCATTATGGACATCAACCATATCCAGGTCTTTAGTCATTATGGACATCAACCATATCTAGGTCTTTAGTCTAATACAATAATGAGCTCAACTCTATCCGAGTCTTTTACTCAAATGATCACTTAGTTCAACCTTATCCGGGTCTTTACCTTGGGATCTCACCATCCAGACAAGCTTGTTCATTTAAAAATTACATCATATAAATTACATGACTCCAAATTGAATTACCAACGCACTAAAAAACATGTAATTCTCAAATAGAAAGCAATAAATGCAAAACATATCCAAAGCTTGTAACACCCGTGATTTCCTAAAGAAACGGTTATTGATCGACCAAGGAAACGGTCAGCGGCCGACCGAGAGAAATGGTCGGGGAACGGTTTAACGCAAGACGTGAGAAGACACAACTGACGATACGTGTCACGGCTAGGCCCGCGTAAGTCACTGTGGTTTGCGCTCTAAGGACACGCGCGGCCTGGCCCGCGACTTGAGGTCGCGGCCAAGGCCGCGAGAGGCTGTCTAGTCGATTTATGCCAAGATTTCTAGGGTTTTCTCCCATTTCTACTTCCACACTCTCCATTTATTTCCTTGAGACGATTTGGGAGCTCAAGAACCGATTTTTGGAGCACCTTGGTGAGAATCTACCCTAGAGAGACCAAAGAGATGGTGAATGAAGCTTGATTGTGATGAGGGTGAAAAATGTCATGGATGAAATGTTGGTGGGAAGACTTTAAGCTTGTTTGAGGTAAGTTCTTGTATATTTCAAGCTCTTGTATGATGATCTTTATAGATCTAAAGTGTTACACTTGTTGGTGGTTCATTTCTCTTAGATTTGGAGAAAAGGGTTATTTGGGAATCCTAACCTATTGTTGAAGATGATGTGTTGATGATGGAAGCTTCATTTTTGGAGGCTAAGGATTTGGGTTTGAAATATAGGTTTAACCTAACCTAGCAAAGTGAGTTCAAGTTGATTTATGAAAACGATGTACATGCCAAAATATTTATGTATTTTACATAATTTGTTAACTGTTGATCGTCTGATAAGTTTTGGTTATTTGGAAGTGTTTGACTTCATAAACTTGTAAAACACTCCTCTTTGAGAATTTTGATAAATGTATCGTAATGAAAATGATTTGATAACTATGTTATTAAATGGAGGGTATTTGGTAAAAATACATTTTGTGGATATTGGTAATAGGTGTATTTCGAGTTATAAAATGATTTGAAAATACCAACGTGTGAGTCATTGGAGTTTGGTCATTCCCAACCTTGTGAATATTTCGGATAATGTAAACCTATGTGGTCATAAACTTGTTTAGAAAACGATTTGTTCAAGTCTAAATGATATTGGATTGTATTCATACATTTTTGGAGTATGTGGTTGCATAGTCATGGTTGGTTGCATTTTATTACATTTTGTGGATTTTAACATATGGACATTTGTCGGTTGGGATTAATGCTCAGTTTTTGTGATCAACGAGTCTTGGGGACGTTTGTTCGGTTTAATAGCTTAAAGAAGAGCTTTGGGTGAGTGCTACGTTTATTGCGCTTTATTTTGGGGAATACATGTTTGAGTGCGTGTGTCATTCATTTGGAGTCATATATCTTAGACTGTAATGCATTGGATCTATAGGCATGTAAGTCAGTCGTAATTAATGGTGAGGACTCTTGGGATTCTCACTTTGGGAAAAGATGTCGTGTGGGCATTGATGTCGTCCCGGTTGTTTGGCGAAGAGGAACCTTTATGGGTTGTACTTCAGGACCATGGGTCTTGTGATTGGGTGTCTAATTCTTGTGCACGAGGGTTAGACATTGGGAGTTATCAAGTAAGGAGTTGTGACTCCTATCTTGAATACTAGGGAGTATGCACTAGGGGTCGAATGAGTACCCTGAGGATGAAACTCCACTAGAGACCGAACAAACAATAAGATCGTGTATCCTTAAGGTGTCGCTCGACGGGGCAGGCAATGGGGGATATGGTGTTTTGGGGACTTGAAATAAAGTCCGATTAGAGGTGTAGCTCGGCAGAGCAGACAATACAGTTACGATCTGAGGTGTAGTTCGACAACGTGACTAGGTGGCTTAACTTTGTGTTCCGCCACATACCACGGAATCGGGTCTCCCCCGTCACTGGAAGGTGTTATTTGGGTATTAAATTGTATCATTTTATTATCCATGTTTTCGGTGACGTCTTGCATATGCGGATTTGTTTACTCAAGATTGATGGGTTGTGTTTTATGTCCACCCACGTTTGAGGTGTTTCGAGAAGTAAAGTTTTAGTTCGTATTATTATAAATTGGGAGTTTGCTTACTATTCACATTTTAGGTGAGTTGGGATTAAAGTGGTTTTACGAAAGAAGGTTCATGTTGGGTTCCTTGTTTTAAAGGTGTGTTATTGGAAAATGATGTCGTTTGATATTTAAAGTAACGTTGTTTGAAGGACTATGATTTAAACTGCATTCTTTCCCTTTAATAAATATATTTATTTCATGTTGTAAACTCTTGAACTCACTAGGCGTTAGCCTAACCTTTTTATTTGTCGGCATGTGCATCAGGTGTCGGTCGGGAAATGGTTCTAGCATTATTGTGAAGAGATTAGTGCTAGTTGCCGGCAAGTGAGAGTAGCTTTGGGAAGTCTTCCGCACCTTTGGGAAGAGCAGCTTGTGTTTGGGATTGAGTAACACCCGACTTCGGTTTAGTCTTTGTTTATTATTAGAAGTTTATATTTGTCGAGGTTAGTGATAAAACTTTATCTTGAAGTATTCGGAGTTTTGAACTATAGGAGGAAGTTTGGTTCCTTATTTTGATGTTATATCGAAAATTTTAGTTAGTTGCTCTTACCAAATTTGAGGGTGTTACAAAGCTCCACATCGAGCTATCAAAACCGGACAAATGTCCCCAAGACACAACAGGGTTGAAACCAAGCCAAAAACTCAACAACTCAAAGGCCATTCAAATAAAGGCATCATGAGCGATAAAAATGTATTTAACCGATGTTCATATAAAACACATGCTCCAAAATATTATCAACTCAAAAACTCATCATTGGTTGGGACCAACCATTTTCCAATAAAAATCATATCATTTACATTTTCAAAATATCTCAATCATAACAATATGCCTTTTCAACCCAAATACATCAAAATGCATTAACACCAAAATAAACTCCATTTATAAGATAAATCATCCAAAGAATCCATAAATATGATTTAGTTATCAAAATGTTTAAAAACCCCAAATACAGACCTTTCTCAAGATTTATAAACTCATGGTACTAAGATGCAAGACTCATCAAATAATACCCACATTTGATAAATGTTAAGGAAAATATTTCAATATATCGAAATAAATAATTTTGGCATGTACATAGTTTTCATAAAGCAACTTGAACTCACTTGGCTATATTTAGGCTAAATCTAGATTTTCCCCAACATGAACTCATTTGAAGAACTTTGAATCCTCAAGCCAAAACTTCTAAAAACCTAGATCCATAAATTTCCACCCATAAATATACATATTGAACCATATAGAATCGTTCCCCAAACACTTCATATCAAAATCCCCTTCTTGGCCAAAACCTTAATTTTTGACCTAATTTCTCCAAAATCATCAAACCCGAAATTTGAGAAATCAAACACTAGGAAATCATCAATGGAGCATTTATATCTTATATAGGGTTTAGAAATGAAGAGGATAAACTTACCACTTAGGTTTGGTGAAAACCTAGAAGACCCTAAAATGGAGCTTGAGGTTGAAGATGAAGATGGAGATGGTGAACTTTTGATCATAGCTTCCAATCCTTAACTTGTTGTTTTACCTCCATAATACCCAAAGATCTGAGCCAAATATGACCCAAAATCACAAAATATGTTTAGGTTTGTTCTAGAGAGAGTTTGGGAAGAAATGGGAATGAGAAATGAAGAAGTGAGCTGAAAAATCAGATTTATCAGCACTCTGTACCCTTTGTGCGACATTGACAGGCTACAATGCCCTGGTCAATGTTGCTGGTCATTGTCGCACTCAACATTCCTCTTTCTGTTTCTTCCTGCTACATTTCCAGGTGCGACTATGACACTGTTATAGTCGTCGAGCATTGTAGCCATGCCCGTACCAAGCACCGAAACTCGACTTTTTCAATGCCAATACTCCCGATACTCTAAGAGACCTTAAGTAATGTTTTCCCAACAAAAATCCCACCATTTACAAGTTACAAAATGTCCGGGTGACCTTTACTTACCGAAAGTTACGGGTGTTACACAATGTGACATAGTAAAGTAAGTTAGAGTGTTGATTCTTATCGGTAAGCGCTTATTGGGTAAGCGTTTGGATAAACTGTCCCTAAATAACCAAACTATTGATCCTATTCTTCATCTTCATCTTCAAGTCCTAAAACAATATTCTCAGTTCGTTGATGATGAAACGAAATCAGACTTATATTTAAAAGAAAACTTAACTTTACATACCGGTATACTCCATTAATACGTGTTTACACGTATACTTACTAATGTTTCTTTCTTATAATTTTAAAACAATATGTATAATCAAATCAGTGGGAACATATAACATAAGTACAAAGATTGATATTACATAGAACGTACTAAGCCCACCTTGCCCAAAAGTGGGATAAATCATTACAAAGAAAAGAAGATAGTTGTAACCTCAATGCTTCTTAAGGTAGATAACAGATAAACCACTTCAAAGTGGGATGTGCCAAACCCGTTTGCTTTGCTTTGGTTTAGAAGAGATTTACGACAACTTAAAGAACTCAAAATAGAAAATGATTAAATTATTAGAATGACAATTCTAATAATAGTCATTGCACATAAGCATTACACGAAGCTGCAAACATTAAGTTGTAATGTGCAATAAACATAACTCAATCAATTTAATAAGATACAAAATATAGAAGAAATCGTATACCTAATTACATTAATGATCGGTTGATGGTGTTGAATTGATTGGTCCCATGGCAACTCGAGACCGAAGTCAAGCAAACCAAATTGTAGTCGATAGAGATGTAACCACTCCCAAGTGTTGTGTGTGGGCGACACATTTTCTACGTGAGTTGCATTATTCATTTTGATCGTGTTTCTATTATTAAAGATGAATATATAATAGATATAGATGAATTGTTTGTTGGGGTTGGGTTATTTTGTTAACCAAAATTATTGTACTAACTTTGTTAGCCCAATTATTAGTTGTTGATCTTAACACGAATGGTTGAGATGAACCATACTTAAAAAATTAATTATAAAATGGGATGTTTGAGTAATAAATGTAACGAACGAGGGTGTTTAAGGGCATTTGAGGAAATCGATTTTTCTTACCCTTTGTAACCCCCCCTTAACATACTTCTCATTTAATGGATTGCTTGTCTTATATTTGTTTTTCTTTCATAGATGTTCATTTACATTCAAGTAAAAGAACACATGTTGGTACATTGAACACTTATGAAAAAATTTCTCACACCACCAATGCACCAAATATAGTCGGTTTGTGAACTGATGAACCCATACAACCTCATGAACTTTTAACCCATTTTATAATTGTTCATATGTCTTCATCTCACACCACTAATTCTATTTCATATGTGATCATGACACATGGTTGGTTTCATTGTTGTTTATGGTTGATACACTTAACTGATTAACCCATTTATGTAAACGGACACATGGTTGGTTTCACATTTGTTCGTGGTTGGTATATTGAACACTCATGAAACAATTTATCACAACTACAATGCACCCATTATTGTCGGTGTGTGAATTGATAAACACATATAACCCCAAGAAAGTTTAACCCCCTTTTATTATTGTTCACATGTCTTTATCTCACACCACTAATACTATTTCATATATGTTCATGACATATATACACACATACAGTATTCCTTTTTGTTAGCATTCGTGTAACAAATGAACTCACATGAACAATTGGACAAAAATACTACAAACTAATCTCGTCGATGTATTTACCAATGACGAACGATTATACACATCGGCTCCTCCATCAACATCATCCAACCCCGCAGTATTAGTAGAATCATTCAACATACTGGGTTGAATGTATTTTTGATCATACGGAAAATCCATTTTGATACAATGAATGTTGATGAACGAATTAAAAATTAATATACATAGTAATTCTGCTAAAAATTAATAATAGCTACAACAATTTTGTAACCTCCTCTTAATTAATTGTTATTTTGTAACTCCTAATCAAAAAGTCTAGCAAGAAAAACACTTTATGAACTACCATTTCTATCCTTGGACATTTAATGATGATGTTGAAACCAACCAAGGTTGATAGTGAATTCTTATTGGTCAATAGGGGTTCATAAAGTTAATACCATTTGGGAGGTTAACAAAGTAACCTCCCTCTTGTTTGTTGTTAGATTGATGGTTTTTGTGTGTGTGTATATATATGGTTGGGTTCCTATGAAAAATGTTATTTTTCGTGAGAAGTGTGAGAAATAGAACCTTCATATAATATAATGTAACTTTCACATAATTTATGTAAAAGTACCTTATATTGTGTGAATGCATGTGATCGCATCCATAGAAGTTGGTGATGGTATACATTCAGGTTATGTAACCTGCCCCACCTTTACAAAATATAACGTAATATTCACAGAATATGAGGGTAATTTCTCACGCTTCTCACCAAATATCTTTTATAGACTTGGGATACGAAATTCAATTTTGGTAAGAATTATTGGAAGAAACCACAACCCATGGATGAACTCGATCTCATATCTGACATCCAAAAAACCGTGGTGGAAATTTGGTAATTAAGGTGAACTTCAATGGCAAAGCTGAAGGCGGACACAGAGGTTAACAAAATTAGCATGTGAATATTCAACTTTAACATGTGTTAGCATATTTTAACAATTATAAACATATATGAACATAAGTTAACATACCTCACATTTTTAATATATATTTGAATGCAATATTGACATGCCTTAACATGTAAAACAATAAACATCAACATGCCTTAACGTGGAAAAACATTAAACATTAATACACCTTATCATGCAAAAGTTGAATGTTAACGTACCTTAACATAAGTTAACATACATTACCCATGAATATTAACATACCTTAACTTATGTTAACACACCTTAACCCAGAATCAACAACGCAAATGCAGTCGGTCGAATCACCGATTTTTCCCTCCCTTGGTGTCGGCAACATGTAACACACTGCACATATTGATTTGTGTGCCCTAAAGATGAACAACCTTGGATGCTTCCTACGAAATTTGGATTTCCTACCCGAACCTAATCATATATGATTCAGGGTGGAATAATCTGATTTCGGCAATAGATGATCATCGACAACTTGATAAGGGACGGTTTTAGGTCCTATCTTCGAGTCAGAGTTCGATTTTTGATCGCTGACTTGTTTCGGAGCAAACTTAGAGGTGGATCAGAATGGTTTCGGTGAGGTGCGGGGACTGCTTTTTTGTTGCTGTTTGTTTGGTTTTTCGGTCTGTTATAGATTATGTGGAGCTTAGTATTGTTCCTTGATTCTTACGGTGGTTGTAACTGTGAGTGGTTTTATGTGTTTGACAATGAGTTGGTTTGCCTCTTGCAATCCTTCCCATTGTTCCCTTGTACCAGTTGGATTGATTTTAATATAATTGCTTTTCAAAAAAATATATATGATATATAATTAGAGAGAGGTTCAAACGAGAGCATTCAAAATGTTTACAATTCTCGTCTGAAAATATGCAACAAAAACTGCAAAATAAAAAATCAAACACAAATCGTCGACAGCAGGGTTCGAACCTGCGCGGGCGAAGCCCAACAGATTTCAAGTCTGTCTCCTTAACCACTCGGACATATCGACTAATTTGATATTTTCAGCTAACAATTATATTTAAAACCATAAACAAATTCCATCTTATATCTATCGATTCGAGGATTAGGGTTTTTCACGCTCTTTCACAACCAGCTCGATTTGATTTTACAAACAGAGACGAATTGGAAGCAGAATCAGGAAATTGAAGAACTCAAGATGTTATACATAATCGGATTGGGATTAGGAGACGAAAGAGACATTACATTAAGAGGATTAGAAGCTGTCAAGAAATCCCAAAAACTCTACATTGAATCCTACACTTCTCTCCTTTCATTTGGCATCTCAAAAGATGGCATCTCCACACTGGTAATTAATCCCTTTCTTCTTCATTCTTTTTTTTGTATAAATTCAACAATTTCTGTTACCCCAATTGCTACCTAGTAATGGGTTCTTGTTCATTCTTCTTAAAGTTAAAAAAAATTCCGAATGTATTGGGTAATGGTGACTAATGTAAGGTCAGAAAGGGGATGAGTGAGTGATATTGCATGATTAACAGGTTGAAAATTTACAATTTATAGGGAGAATTATTATTTTTGCTGATAATAGAACCAGTAATATCATTAGCTCTTAAACCAAACCAAACGGACCAGTAAATCCCATTCAAAAGAAGGGTCTTTGGGGATGGGGACGAGATGAACGCAAACCTGACCTCTATGTCGGCGAGTACATAGGCCGATTCCGTGAAGACCCTCGGCTTGTGCAAGAGTCCGAGCAAACATATAGTAGGAACAAAGATTAGCATATAGTGAAAGAGGTACGCGAAAGGTAAGTAGGAATAAGTACTAAGAGAGGTAGGTTGACCGCATTCAAAAGGTAAGGTATGGCAATACCACACACAACAAATACATCAGAAACACATCTCCTCGACTATGCTCGCTATAGGTCTCCGTTCCTAGTCTGCCACCCTAATCCTTCGGTGCTCCTATCAGAGGTCATATCCTCAGAAATATGTAAAGCTGCCATGTCCAACCAACGTCAATTGCTCATCCCACTTTACATTATTAGGGGTATAACACTTTTACAACATGTAATACCGATGTCTGAAGGCAGTTGAACAACTTTTGCTTGCATAAAGCTATGCTGTTACAGCAGTCAAAATATGAAATTGCGGTTAGGACTGTGATTTGAATTAGCGGTTATCGCAATGGTAAAGCGGTGGTATTGCTGTCCAAAAATAGCGGTTCATATGTTAATGTAAATTATATATATGTATACATAACTCAACATATTTATACGTATTCAATAAAAATATATAAGAATAATGATGTCAAAGTCCAAATAAAATTACTGAACAATGCGAATACTTTTATCTAAAGCCATAGGTTGAAGTGATGGTGTCCAAATCCAAAAAAATAAGAATAATGAAGCCTTAATATTGTTGGACTAAAATAAAACCCAATGCTGTCACAAAAATGGCTCACAAAATTACTTTTTAAACACCAAAATAGCCTATCTACAAATAGCGGTTATGCGGCCACTTTTTTTGCGTTAAAAATACGGTCATTTTGCGGTCAATAAAGTCGCTAATTGTGGGACCGCTATTTGACCACCGCTATTTGTCTTATGATCGCGAACCGCGATAGCACCCGTATAGATTGAGAATCTTTTTGTTTGAGAGAGTTTCTAATGAGCGTGTTTTTTAATTGGGAGGGGCTATTTGGAAAAAAAGCTTGGTCTTCCGCATACCCCCCCCCCCCCCCCACCCGGGTTCTCCCAAGAAGCTTACTGAATAAGTCATTTTTATATCATTAAGCCACTACCAAACAGTTTATGTATAGATGATCGAATAAGTTGAGTCCCATTAAGCTCGTTAAGCTGCTAACAAACAGACAGATGAAAGAATTGTGGATAGTTTTTTTTTTTTTTGGGAGGGTGTCCTAGGCTATGCCTAGACTAATCCCGACAAATTATGACGGCAAGAAATCAACCCTGATAAACTGGTCATAATTGTTGTGTACGCCTGGATTCGAACCCTTGGCAGATGGGATATTCAACCACATCCCCCAGGGCCTTAACCACTACGCCACAACCCTTGTGGTTAAGAATTGTGGATAGTTTTAGGGTTTTAATTTCACAAATATGTAGTTTAGTAATTTACCAATATTGTCCATCTCCCTGATTCTTTGTTCCACCTATTTTGGTGGGTTTCTACCGAAAGAATTGTGGAAGTTTTTAGGGTTTTAATTTCACGTTGGTAGTTTAATAATTTATCAATCTTGCCTCCATCTTTTTGGATTCTTGTTCCACCTATTTTGGTGGGACCGGAGAAAAAAATGCATTTATGTTCTACCGAGGTCTTGTCATGTCCCGGTCTAATGTGATGCCAAACGTCCAATAGCTGATTGCCATGTGTTAACTTGTATATCTTAGTGTTCATGTGGAAGGCGAAACTGATATCAAGTTTTTATAGGAAAAATTATATGGGAAGCCGCTTATAGTTGCAGACAGGGAAATGGTGGAGGAAAAGGCCGATGATATGTTGTTGGAGGCTCGTGAGTTTGATGTTGCTTTCCTTGTCGTTGGAGATCCTTTTGGGTAACGATACACTTACTAAGTTATATTTCATCTATTTTCCGCTCTCAGAATGTGTTTAAAAAATTGGTTGCTCTAGACCGTGTTCGATATTCATTTGCATCTTCAATACTCTTTCCGTCCCAAAATAAATGTTCACTATGAAAAAGACACAGTTTAAGAAATGCACTCCCTCCGTCCCAAAATAAAAGTCACAATGAAAAAGACAGTTTTAGAAATGTCTGATTATTATACTTTTTAATTAACTAAATGACAACTTTACCCTTATTATAGAGGGAGTAATGACTTTTTCCATTTCATACATAAGGGTAGAATTGGAAAGCAGCCTCTTACTTTTGAAAGTTGAAGGTTGACTCTTATTTTGGTACAAACTAAAATAGAAATGTGAATACTTACTATGGGACGGAGGAAGTAAATGACAATTTTATCCTCGCTAGTAGACAGAGTGATGAAAGTAGACACTTACTCTTGAAAATGGACACTTATTCTTGAGACGAACTAAAATAGAAATGTGGACACTTATTTTGGGACGGTGGGAGTATGCTACTACACGATTTTTATTTTTCAATTTTTATTTGCTAATACGTATAATTTGTCAAAACAGAGCCACGACACATAGTGATCTAGTGGTACGGGCGAAGAAAATGGAGGTGGATGTTAAGGTGATATATAATGCATCGGTCATGAACGCGGTTGGAGTATGCGGTTTACAACTCTACCGTTATGGAGAGACCGTTTCGTTACCATTCTTTACGGAAACATGGAGACCGGATAGTTTCTACGAGAAGATTCAAAGAAATCGAGGACTTGGACTACATACTTTGTGCTTGTTAGGTAATAATATCATAATATATATATATATATATATATATATATATATATATATAGGGGTTGTTTTATTTGCAACCTTTAAAAAGGTTGCAAACCTTGCAACCCACATCTCAACCGTCGGATTCATGATCGACGGTTACAATAGATATGGGGCCCAATATTTTTAATTAAAAAAAACAGAAAAATAAAAATAAAATAACCGTCGATCATGAATCCAACGGTTGAGATGTGGGTTGTAAGGGTTGCAACCTTTTTCAGGGTTGCAAAATATCCTTCCACTATATATATATATATATATATATATATAAACATAATTATATACTCTTGACAGTTACTCCCTCTGTTCCAAAATAAATATTCACAACGAAAAAGCCACACTTTTTTTTAATAAATGTGTTTACATTTTTTTATTGACTAAATGACAATTTTACCCTTAAAGAATAGATAGAGTAATGAAATTTTCCATCTGATAATTAAGGGTATAATTGGAAAGTAGGCGCTTACCTTTGAAAGTGGACACTTATTTTGGGACAGACTAAAACAGATATAATGTGGAGAGAGGGATGTGCGTTTTTTTGCCTTATTGTATCTTACATTTTTTACGTTTCAATATTCGTGCTCCTTACTTTTTATGTGTTTATTATGTGCCGGTCATTGTTCTTATTACCTTTTTGCTCTCGCCCTTGCCCAAGCTGAGCGCCTTCATGAAAACAATTGTTCTACTTTTTTGGGTAGAGAACATGTCTGCATACGTTCTGCCATGAAAATTACAATATTTGACACTACTTGTAGTTTGCTAGCACTGTTTGACCCGAAATACAAAACCCGGGATATCCCTTTCTATGATGCGAGATCATCAACGCAATAGTTTGTGGATCAATATCACATCTAAATTTTATCGGCATAAACATTTCCTTGTGGCATATGAACATTGGAGTAGGTTCAAATGAGAATCATAAATATTTTGAGAACTTGAGAACCAACTATTCATTAATTATTCATCATGAATATGAATATTTTAGGGTTATTCATCATGAATAATTTATGAAATAGTTGGTTTCCAGCTTTTCAAAATATTTACGGTTCTCACTTAAACTTGCCCCGGAACATTTCTCCGAAAACTTTAGGCTATTTGTTCGGTGAAACTCACTGCAGAACTCTTTCTTCTTGCAGATATACGTGTTAAAGAACCTTCGTTAGAATCGTTATGCAGGTTAGAATACAGACACCCGATATTTAGTTCCATTTCATTCTCGCATACCCTTGGCCGCCATTTTTGATTTCGTTATCTTTCAGAGGAAAAAAGCAGTACGAGCCTCCTAGTTTTATGACGATCGGTGTTGCCATTGATCAGCTCCTGGAAGTTGAACAACTACGCGGAGAATCTGGTATGTTCATATTGTTTTATATGAACATAATCTTTTCGTTTTCTTGGTCTTTTTATAAACTCGTCAAACGTTTTGGGCAAACTTTCTTTGTCTTTTACACTTTTTATAAGCAGAGGGTCTCTTCACGGAAACTGCCGCTCTATTCCTTGGGGTAGATGTCAGGTTTGTGTACACCCCAACCCGCAACCCCACCTCTTAGTGGGATATACTGTGCTCGTTTGGTTTGGTCTTGTTAGGTTTTTATTTTAGGGCAAAATGCATCAAAATGCGACAAAGTTTGGTTTCTTTCCTATTTAGTTGTACGGAAATAATTTGTTTTTTCAATCGATATAACAAAGTTTCAAAATTTTCTATTTTGTATCTATTTTGACGGGTAACCTGTTGATCTTGTAACATTTGATTAGGTGGATACCCGTTTAGGAAAAGGGGTACGGCAAAGTGGATGAGAAAGTTGACATCACGTCATTAAATCAAATGTTACAAAATCAGTAGATCAAAATGGGTAAAAAAGGACATTTTGAAACTTTTTTACATTGACCGAGAAAAACTATTATTTGTTACCTTAAAATAGAAACTAAAACAAACTTTGTTACATTTTGATGCATTTTACTCGTATATTTTATTTAGTCATCTAGAAATGCACAACTGTTGCATGTTTAGTATACATATGACGTTGTATTGACGATCTTTCGAAATCGGTGATAAAGAACGAAATCTTAAAAAATAAACGCTAAAGAATAAGATGACGATATTTTCTCCTAGGGAATAAGATATAGAACTTTTCATAATCGATTGGAATTAAAGAAAAATGCCATCTTGACGTTTTCTTTTATTTGGCAGCTTATAATGAAGACACACTTTGTGTCGGATTTGCACGGCTAGGAAGCGAGAATCAGATGGTGGTGGCGGGTTCAATGAAGCAGTTACGGGCGGTTGACTTCGGTCCACCTCTTCATTGCCTCACGATCGTAGGCAAAACTCATCCCGTGGAAGAAGAAATGCTCGACTTCTATAGAAGTTGAAATGAAAATCGAGACAATACTAGAATTTTGCAGCGTAATACACCGATACTTAGTTATGTACAAGTATATGTACTTGTTTGGAAACAGTTGTTCTACTTTTTGGGAGGAAGACAGGTCTGGATACATACATTTCACCCTCATATCTGGTGGGATATAATAGGCTTTCTTTTTTGATTTGGTTCTAGTATATGTACTTGTTATGTTTGACATATCATAATATTTGACTTTATGAGAAAAGAGAAATCTTATTGGCACCCAAAAAACCTTATATACACCCCATCCTACCCCCATACCCATCTTACCAACTATAATTAACTCATGTGTTTGACTTTTTTATTTTATTTTAAAGTTTAAATAACTTTTTATGTTCCCAAGGTAATTTACACCCAATGTTGGGTGTAAATAATAGGACCCATGAGAAAAATAGGGAAATAGGAGTTTGTTTTCTGTTTAATGTGGTGTTTAGATCTGTGTTTAAGAGTTGGTTTCCGGTAAGAATAGTAGTTATCATGAAAAGGGCAAGATCAATTGAAAATTTCATTCTAAACTAATTTATGGGTTATTTTGTGACTTAATCAGTTTTGAGTGTTTAAGTCAACTATTCTCATATTGTCAAAATAATCAGATTTAGGTGTTTGGTTGGTTTTCCATCAATTTATGTATGAATAAAGCTGTTTGTGTGGATTAATCTGTTTGTATTGATTGAGAAGTTATTTGTTTGGGAGTGTTTTTCATAGATAGAAGAAGCAACCTTTTTTAATTGAGAGGGACATGTTTGGGAAAAATTTGGTTTTCTGCATAAAGCTCCCCTTAGAAGCTTATCAAATAAGGGGCTATTTGGTAGCTTCAAAATCATTTGGTACAGAATGATTAAGGGGCTGTTCGGTTCATTTTCTGTTAAGACCTGTATGGATATAGCCGTCTGAGTGGATATAGTTGTCTGGATGTTAACAGATAGGTTGGTGTTCGGTTGTTGTGCTGAATAAACAGTCTGAATGTTAGAAATTACCATTTTACCCTCAATATTTATAAAATAAAACAATTGTATGATAACCAATTTGAATTCATATTCAATACAATAAAACGATTTGCACCATATTAAATTCATCTTAAAGTCTATCTTCTTCTTTTTTTTCTTTCTAGCATTTGCACCATATTAAATTCATATTTAAAGCTTTCTGTATCATCTTCTCCTTTTTTTTTCCAGCAATAAAATAAAACAATTTTGAATCCTCTTGATCAAATGTTCTTGAAAACAACAGTTTTGAACCACCTTCTGATCAAATGCACACAAATCATCAACAACATTTTTTTAAAGTAACCTTTTTCAAAGATACCCAGTTGTTGAATCAATAAACCCAAATAAAAAAACCCAAAATTGATGAACCCTAAATAAAAAAGGGTTTTATCATCTTCTCAATTTAGAATTGCAGAGAGAATGGCGAGGATGAACCCTAAATAAAATAGGGTTTTATCACCTTCAGCAATCAATTCGAAAACCTGATAGCGGTGGTGGAGATAAAATTGGAGTAGGTGGCGTAAATGGTGGTGCTGCAGGTGGAGACGAAGGGGGAGAAGCAGTAGTAGGTACTATTGGTGGTGGTGGTGATAATGCACTTGGGAAAGGGGCACATGGTTGAAGAATCAACAAATCAAACCATAAGAAAGAAGCCACAATATTTGAAAATAGGTTTTTTTTTTGTGATAAGGGTAGTTGGGGGAATTAATTGGAAATTAGGTGGCTGAATGTAAATGAGTTGGTATTTCCAGCTGACCGATTAAGCCACTAGCTGAGCAAATAAGCCACAACCGAACGACTTTTTATAGCTGAGCGAATAAGCCATATATGCTATACAGCCCATTAAGCCACAGCCGAACAACCCCTAAGTTACTTTCTATATCAATTTAAGTCATTACCAAACAATCATGTATAATGAACTGAATAAGTTGCGAGTCCCATTAAACTCATTAAGCTGCTAATAAACACACCCTTAGATAGGTAAGCTATTCTATTTAGGGGCGTGAAACAATGTTTTAAAACCCGGTTTTTTTGTTGACTCGGTGTGGTGACCGAGTCACGGTTCAACCACCGGGTCAACCAAATACATTAAAAAAACACACATAAACATAAGTTTTTCATCAATCCAAATACATCAAAACGAAACATAACGATCAAACCAAATCATGGATCTTGAGTTAACCTGGTTTTTACCGGTTCGTTAGGACCGGTTCAACTGATTTTTTTATAAAACCGGCCGGTTCATTTCAGCCATAAATTGCCATAAACTCGGTCGCAATTGACCTGTCCTCTTTCCCGGGTCCCAGTTCGACCGGTCTGGTCGACCCGGTTTTTAAAACATTGGCATGAAATGTTTTTGAGGGATTTAGATATTGCGAAGAATTTGAAATCTTTAATGTGAATATGTGATTGATTTGTAGGACTTAGAATTGAAATTAATTCCATTCTTTATAAACTAGAAGTGTACTCGCGCAATGCAGCTAGATACATCACGATTTTAATGTTTCATTTTATTTTCTGTTTTTTGTCGATTTACATTACGATTTTGGATGGTTGTAAGAGAGTGATAATGATTTTTTTATATAAATTTGTTTAATTTAGACTTAATAATATAATATAATGTAATTTATTTTGGTTTAATAATATAATTTTTTTTATAAAACATTCTATAAGATTTTTTAATTATATTTTAGATTTTTTATATCTAAAATATGCTGAGAGTTATTTTAGGGGAGTTAAAGTGGGAAATGATTTTAGGGGAATTAAAATGGTTAGAGATAATGATTGAAAATTAATGAATAACATTAAATGTAGTACATATAGCTTTTATGACTGTTTTTTAAGTAATTAACATTAAATAGCGGTACATTAAACTTTAAAACTTGTTTTTAAGAGTTTTTTATGCCATCTTTATTTCCCTTATTTATAGATAATTTGTAAAAACAAATTATAAATAGTTATAAAAATAAGAGTGAATTGTGGATTTGGTCCCTGTGGTTTAGTGATTTCTTTGACCATGGTCCTCATTCTATGTTTATTATGGATTTGGTCCTTGTAGTATTCAATTTATTTTGGTCTTGGTCCTTCTGGCTAACACTTTCGTTAACCTTGTTAAATCAAGGACCATTTTAGCCATTTGCCTAAACTTTGTCCTTTTTTGATAATAAAAATAAAAACAATATTTTTATACATACAAACACACACACACACACACACATATATATATATATAACGATATTAAAATAAATAAAATAAGATATTATTGTATGATTTAATTGTTTAATTTTTTAAAAATTAATTATATTAAATACGATTTAATTTTATTATTTTATTGTAATTGTGGAAAAATATATAGTTTTATTGTTTTAATGTAATTAAAATTTTAATTTAAACAAATTAGATCATAAAAATATATCTTATTTTATTTAGAGCGAATAAAATAAAATATGGTTTTATGATTTGATTTATTGAATTAAAATTTTAATTAAGTTAAAGACGATTTAATTATATTGTTGTTTTACTATTATTGCAACAAACAAGCTTATTGTTGATATTTTAACACCAAAAATCATTAGAAACCGTTGAGAAATGAACTCTAATTTTATCATACTAAAAACAATATGAAAGTTGATTTTGAGTTTTTGAGTGAAAAACAATATGAAAATTAGAACCTCTAATTTTAAGATGATAAAATTAGAGTTCATTTCTCAACGGGTTTCAGTGATTTTTGGTGTTAAAATATCAACAATAAGCTTGTTTGTTGCAATGATAGTAAAACAACAATATAATTAAATCGTCTTTAACTTAATTAAAATTTTAATTCAATAAATCAAATCATAAAATCATATTTTATTTTATTCGCTCTAAATAAAATAAGATATAGTTTTATGATCTAATTTGTTTAAATTAAAATTTTAATTACATTAAAACAATAAAACTATATCTTTTTCCACAATTACAATAAAATAATAAAATTAAATCTATTTAATATAATTAATTTTTAAAAAATTAAACAATTAAATCATACAATAATATCTTATTTTATTTATTTTAATATCGTTATATATATATATATATATATATATATATATATATATATATATATATATATATATATATGTGTGTGTGTGTGTGTGTGTTTGTATGTATAAAAATATTGTTTTTATTTTTATTATCAAAAAAGGACAAAGTTTAGGTAAAATGGCTAAAATGGTCCTTGATTTAACAAGGTTAACGGAAGTGTTAGACAGAAGGACCAAGACCAAAATAAATTGAATACCACAAGAACCAAATCCATAAGTAACATAGAATGAGGACAATGGTTAGAGAAATCACTAAACCACATGGACCAAATCCACAATTCACTCTAAAAATAATTAAATTAAATATTTTAATTAACTTTTTGTAGTATTTTACATTATTATTTATTACATCATATCCTGAAGCATCAAATACCGAAGAGTATAAATTGAGCGCGGAGAAAGGTTAGCCCACCACCATAACTCCATTTTGAGTTCGACAATGGCGGAAAAACTGGAAAAATTGGTAGTTTTAAACAACGAAAATTATTCCTTCAGGCTTCAATCTATCCACTGATCCATCAACAACGATACAGGAGTGAAACGAGAAACACCTTTGAATCAAGTCCAGACAAAGGCTACACTTTTTCGTAACAATTCTTCCATTCTTCATTCCTGATTTGTCAAATTCATTCACGAATTCGATCCTCTTCAGATCTGACTCTAATTCTGTCGAAGAAGATGGGGAAAATGAGCGAGCGAAGGAAATCTGGAGGATATTTTGGGTGGTTCATTGTGATGGTAGTATTAGGGGTGGTGGCGTTCGCTGTAGTGTTTACTTACAAGAAGAAATTTGGTTATCTTCCAGGTACTGTCTCTTCGAAATATGGCGGTGCTCTCAAGGTCGCTATGCAGTTCTTCGATATCCAAAAATGTAAGGTTGCTTGCTGCCGTTTAATTACTTACGAGTAATTGATCTATTATTTTGCACCGATGAATTTGGTAATACATCAACTTGATTGTTGCAGATGTGTTTTTCACACAATACCTACGATTTTTGTTGTAATTCGTTGTGTGAAAACTTCATATATTCTTCGTTAACACAAAATCAACTCCATTTCCCCCTAATTTCCATGTATTGATTGTTTGCTTCCATTGAATCTGTCATTTATGATCAAGCTAATTAATTAATGTTATAATTCTATTTCAGATAATTGTTGGTAAAAATGCAATAATTGTGTCTAATTTAGGTCCATTTGAATCATGTGGCATCTATCTTATGAGCTGTTTGGTTGGTTTTCCATTAAGTCATGTGCAAATAAAGTTGTTGCTTGGATTAAAATTAAATAGTCTGTATAGATTGGGAAGATTTTTGTTTGGAAGAGTTTTTATTATAGATGAAAGGAGCGTTTTTTTTTATTTATTGGGAGGGCAAGTTTGGAAAAAACGTGGCTTTTTGTATAAAGTTTCCCTCTAGAAGCTCATTGAATAAGTCACTTTCTATATTATTAAGCTACTACCAAACAGTCACATATAGCTGGCCGAATAAGCTATAAGTCTCATTAAACTCGTTAAGCTGCTAACAAACATGCCCTTAATCGGACATTTTGTGGTTTCCGACTAATGGACTACGATCTTGTGGTTGTGTTTATTTGTAGCTGGTAAGTTGGTACACAATAAGATACCGTGGAGGGGGAATTCAGCTCTAGATGATGGGAAGCATGCTCATGTGGATCTTTCAAAGGGAATGTATGATGCTGGAGATCATATGAAGTTTGGATTTCCGATGGCGTTTACTGCTACTGTGCTTTCTTGGGCCATCCTCGAGTATAGCGTTCAGATGAATGCAGTTAATCAATTGCAGCCTGCTAAAGAGTCTCTTAAATGGATCACTGATTACCTTATCAATGCTCATCCTGAACATAATGTGCTTTACATCCAGGTTAATTACTGTCTGATTCTGTTAACTAATTAAACTTGTCTTATCGCTATCATATTTGCATTGATCTTTGGATATGTATGTTTGGTAATCTAAGAGTATAGAGATCGAGATACCTTAGTCATGGTGTCATGATTTGCAGTCTGTATTAATAGTTGTCAGTATTGCACTCAGTGTTTTCTTTGTTTGTTTAACCTATTTCCCAAACATTTGTGTCATTTTCTATTAAAAATGCTCCTTGCTTTCTTGTACACACTTTCACCTATAGCGCGCTTGCTTGTTTCTTTTCATTTTGTGTTGCAAGCTGGGTCTTCACGGAAACAACCTCTGACCTTCTCTACCTCTTTGGTAGAGGAAAGGTCTGCATACATTTTACTCCGTAGACCCCACCTCTGCGTGAGGTTTATTGTTATTGTTTGGTTGGTTTTATTTCATTGAAAGAGACATTTAGAATTTCCGATTTGTGTTGTTTCTTCTGAAGTATGATGCTATCATTTGTTTTATGACGAACCCATGAAAACCTTTTAGTTGAAAAGTAACTTGTTTGATTTGCATAAAAATTGTAAAGGATGGGGTAATTTATAATGATATTGTTAAAGTCTTGCTATATACACACTCTTGCACAAGCCAGTGGTATTCACATAAACAATTGTACAACTCTTTGGGTTAGAGGTCAAATATGCGTACATCTCACCCCCACGACCATACTTTCGAGTGGGATTTTATGGCGCTAGTTTGGTTTAAATTGTTTTTTGTTAAATTATTGGTATAATACGGTCACATCTACTATAACAGTGACTTCCATAGAAGGTCATTTACCTAAACGACCCTAAGATAAGGTCATTGTTTTTCAGGTGGGAGATCCTGTGGCAGACCATAAATGTTGGGATAGGCCTGAAGACATGACTGAGAAAAGGCCTCTCACAATGGTGAACTCTTCAAAACCGGGTTCAGATGTTGCTGCTGAAACTGCAGCAGCATTGGCTGCCGCATCGCTGGTGTTCAAGTCCAGTAATGCAACATATTCGAGCGTGCTTCTTAGGCATGCCCAGGACTTGTTTGCTTTTGCCGATGAATATCGAGGGTCTTATAGCAAGAGCATCCCTCAAGTTCGAGCATATTATGATTCAACCGGTTATGGGGATGAGATTTTGTGGGCAGCTAGCTGGCTCTATTATGCAACAAAAGATAGCACATACCTTGATGTAGTAACTGGAAAAGATGGAGAAAGATATGCTAATTGGGGAACTCCTAGTTGGTTCAGCTGGGATGATAAGCTACCCGGAACTCATGTGAGGTTTTCTCTCGTTCTTTTTACCAAACGCTCCATTTATTGATTCATCGTTGTTTCTAAAAGAAACTTAAAACTCACAATGCTTGTAGGGTTGTTAGAGATTCACTTATAATATTAGGAGAACGATCGGACTTGAATTCTGCAAAGATGTCCACCCCCTTTCCTGCTAGGCTAAACCCGTGGGGACTTGGGATTAAAGTTCATAACTAACTTTCGAAAAAATTTCGTATCTGTCTTTCTTGTCTCAAGTTCTTCTTTTTGAAGTCTTTCTTATTCATATATTTCGTTCAATTTTTTTGGGCCAACTTTCTTTCTTTTACACACTTTTTACAAGACGGGTTTCTTCATGGAAATAGTCGCCCTACTCTCTGGAGGAGTAGAGCTTAGGTCTGTACATCATACCCCTAGACCCCACCTTCTGATGAGATATATTGGGCTCGTTTTGTTTGGTTTCTTAGGCGGACTCTGAAATCTAAAGTACTCCCTTCTATTCCATATAACTATGTAGGTCTGAAAAGATACATATTCTAATAAATATATTCGGCTGTTAGCTAAATATTTAAAGCAAGTCTTAAATCTTAATGATGATGGAATAATGGAATCTTGTTAAATAAGATCAACGTTATCCGCCATTTGTTATCTGTTTACTAATAGGCAAAAGGTAATTTTGGATTGAAATCTTTTAAAACGAAAATATTACAGTTAGTTTAGACATATGAATACTACATTGGGTTATTGAAAGTAGTATATACCCGTTCGTTCCAAGAAAAGAGTCCACATTTGAGTTCTACAATGCCCGACTCCGTTAGTCAATGGTGTCAATGGCGTAATAGCGAAGGACCACCCTACTCGTTTCTTGATACATATAGAGGATTATTGTCTGTAAATCACTACAAAATTGGTTTGTGAAACTTGATATTAAGTATTTGGATCGGGTGCAGGTTTTGCTGTCCAGAATAAGCTTCTTTGGTCTTGACGACGATGCAAATACAGAAAACCTCAATGAGTACAGAAGGACAGCCGAGGCTATCATGTGCAACCTCTTGCCAAATTCTCCGAGTGCCTCATTAAGCAGAACCGAAGGTAGTTTTCAAGTTTACCTTCTCAATATATAGAACACAAGCGAAAATATCAGAAACATACAAACAATGCTTTTATCTTCAATGAAATATATCCAATTCATGTATTGTCAAAGGATCATTACAAGTTGGAAGTATTCTCGTAAACAACCTCTCTGTCTCTCGGGACAGAGGTAAGATCTGCATACATCTTAATGTGTCTGTTGAAGTCCCATATCGGCTAGACAGAGATCATCAAGTCTGTAGAAGTTTCCGCCTGTCTATATGGGCTCTTTTAGAGAGAGATTTAAAGGGGTTTTACGTATCTAAAATGTCTGATCGTTGTTGTCAATAATGTAGGCGGTCTAATTTGGGTCAACAAGTGGCATGCTTTGCAGCAGCCTGTAGCTTCCGCCTTTTTAGCCCTCGTATTCAGCGATTACATGCTTACATCCGAGACTTCAAAACTCGAATGCGATGAAGAGTCCTTCTCACCATCCGATCTTCGAAAGTTTGCCAAATCACAGGTAACGTTTATTTTGTGGTACCGACATTATCTTTGCGGGAGACATTGTTTTCGGTGGCGGATCCATGAATTTTGGTGATGACGGCCTAATTTAATTAACATAATGTAAAATATAATAAAAGTTAAATAAAAAGTACAGACTTGTTTGATATATGGGCCGTGTCTAGCTAAGTGGAACTCCAACAGTTATAATACTAACAATCTAACGTATTTCGTGTTAGGCTGATTATGTGTTGGGAGACAATCCAATGAAGATGAGCTATCTTGTTGGATACGGTAGCAAGTACCCGAAATACGTGCACCATAGGGGTGCCTCGATACCTGCCGATGCCAAAACCGGCTGCAAGGATGGCTGGAAGTGGCTCAAATCCCGTAAACCAAACCCCAATGTCGCGACCGGCGCGCTTGTTGGTGGACCCTCTAAACACGACGAATATATAGATTCACGTAACAATTCAATGCAAGGCGAACCGAGTACGTATAACAGTGCGGTTCTTGTTGGGCTTCTCTCGGGATTGGTTACGTATTCATCGGTGCCTAAATTCTTCTTGTGAATCCCTCTTTACGTATGGTCGTACGCATATTTTTCGTGTTGTATTCATTATTGTTTCTTCATAAATCACGTCTCATAAAATTTCGAAATACGGGCGTTTTTATTGTAACTTTTTTGTTACGATAGTTTTGCATAAGCTCGAAGTTCAGGGAACCGAGTTCATGACGAGTAGTGTCTGGCATGGAAGTAGGTTTACGAGTTTATCTCACTATAATCAAGAGATCACGGATATTATACTAGCCGTTGGCAATCACAATGTTTCGCGGAGGCTTTTTGTGTCTTTTTGACGGAATTCAGCTAAAAACATCACTAAATACATTGTTTAATTAACCGACGATATCGGGTACGTTTGATATGCAGGACATAACGAAACATAAAAGAACAAAAATTCATTGTTTCACATATGACATTTAGACTGAGACATGACATGACTGAGTATATGTATAAAATAAAATCAAAATTATTTAATATATTTAATCAATTATATATAAATTTATAAATTTCTGTTTCTTTTCTAATAAGAAATTATTTTGATTTTATATTTGTAACTTACAATAAAATATTACATCTCATTATCTCATTATATCGTACAAATGCAAAACCAATTTACACAAAAAGAATTATCTGATACATATTTATACATTTACAAATGCACCATTTTCTTAATCAATTTTAATCGAATTAATATGAATTCAATTTGCAACAAGAGAAAAAGGGAAAAAAAACAATTTAACACTATCTAATTTAAGTAATATTAAACAAAAATAAATACTTATATAATAATGTAAAATATAAAATCGATCAATCTATTTGTTTAATTATATATTATTAAAAAATATAATAAAACTTGTATCTATATTTTGACTATCAAAAATCACACAGCACAATATAAAATATACAAGAACCAAATAAATCCAGCCATGAGTTTGGTTGGATCCAGTGTGATCAACAATCAGGACGAACTTGTGGTGACTGTCAATCTAACGGTTGTTAATCGTTTTGGGTTGGGATTTGGAGGGACGAGATTAAGTCAACGTGCAATATCTGACTTAGCAGTATTACCCAATTGTTGCCCCATTTCCCAACTCAATTTAGCTTCCGTCCCATTCTGTGCCGGGATGTGATCCTGCAAATATCTTGAATTTAAATATTGTTTAATAAATTTTTTAAAAATATATATATATATATGAATAATAAATAAATAACAAAGGGTTCATCTTTTTAAAACATGAAATAAAATAAATAAAAATTTTAATACACCCTTTTCATTTAATTAAAATACCCATATTTTAAAATGAACTTATTAAAATGCCCAAAATCTCTCAAAGTTCATCGAAATACCCATTTTACCCGGGATTTTGGGCCAGGATTTCACATTTCGCGGGGTTATCAATTTTTTTTAGAATCGTGGGGTTACCCCGCGATTTATGGAATTTTCACGGGGTTAGTGCGTGATTTTGATGTAATCACGGGGTTAGGGGTGAAAATTCACGGGGTTATTGATTTTTCGCTGGGTAATCATGGGGATCGCGGGGTTGGTTTTGTTTTTCACGGATGTCACGGTTGAATGGTTGATTTTTAATATATATTTACATTTTATACCCTATAAAAAAATATAAAGTAAACTAACTAAATAATTATAGGGGTATAAAATGTAAATATATATTAAAATCAAGAATTCAATGCCGTGAAATACAAAAATTCACGGGGTTAACCCCGTGAAAACCAAAATCAGGCCCAACCCCGCGATGGATAAAAATCACGGGAAAAATGGGTATTTCGGCAAAATGTAGGAGATTTTGGGCATTTTAGTAAGATACGATTGAAATACGGGTATTTTAATTAAATTTCCCTTGTTTTATTCCTATTTTTGAATAATATGAATTTTTTTTCTGAAAGAAGAATAACATGAATTTGGTTACTGGATTATTTAAATAAGAAGTTTGACTTATGCTCTTATAAATAAAGATAAAGGCAAAGTTGGTTATATTTTGGTACATTTAAATACGATTTTTTCAAAGCTTTTCAAAAAGAATAAACCAAACAACTGAATCAGTTGACTGATAAATATAGAAGACGTATGTACCTCAAGCTTCGACATGAGTTCGTGTGCAGTTTGGGAAGACACTATAATGCGACGAGCAGTAGGGGTGATGAAACCTTCATCAACGGCCTTGTCTATGAAAGACAACAAAGAGCTATAGTATCCGTCTACGTTCAATAATCCTACCTGTATATACTCAAATTCGTCAACAACCTTGTCTATCTAATGATATCCTTTTGTTTAATAAATTTTTTGTGTGCGAGATTTGACTGTGAAGCACAAACACAACTACGTCCAAATAGAGCATGGCCCTACACCCTTTATGCAAAAAGAAAGGGCAAATAGAACCCTCGCGTGTTTTTGACAAGGGTGTATAAGGCTATGATCCTTTGCAGTCGTTCATGAGTAAATTGGTTGTGGTCTGTAACGATTACATTTCCTCTGTAAAATTAACTAACGGAGTATATTTAGTAATTACTGGTTTTTGGTGGATTCCGAGTTGTGCCCATGTGATGACTTCAAGAAGTTCCTCAAGTGTACCGTAACCACCTGCATAAATCGACAATTAAACACCTACTATTTGCATTTCTTTTCCTGAATAATAAGTTGTAGATTGAAATAATACCTGGCAATGCTATAAAGGCATCGGCTTGACGTGCCATCTCGGCTTTTCTTTGATGCATGTTCGACACTAGTTTTACTTCACCAACAGTTTCTCCGATAATCTGAAAATTCCAACATATATTTTTATTTTCCATTATAAAATAAAAATAAAATAAATTTTGTGACCAATTGAAAGATTTACCTCTTTCGACATCAGCATTTTCGGTATCACCCTGCACCATTGACAATGAAGAGGATGGTCGATAAGCTTTAATGTACAAATGATCTATATATATGATAAAACACTACAATAAAATGAATTTATAAGACGTCATCTATGCTACTGATATAAACGTAAAAGTTATATATATATATATACGTTTATATGACCAACATCATGTGTTGTTTTATACAAATACGTTATAGAAAAAAAAGATTAATTTGTGTGACCCAAAAAGTTTTCTTCCTAAGACATGTCATGCCTATATATATATATATATATATATATATATATATATATATATATATATATTCAGAGAGAGAGTAAGTTCTGTTGAGAAAATCTTATTTTCCATTGTGAATGAGGAACCACTTATAGCACTAGGGGTGTCAAATTTGTACCATGACAAACCAACCAATTGCATTATCAACCGTACCAATTAAATTGGTTGGTATACCGTACCAACTTCATAAACTTGGTTGGTACGTGGTATTGAAAGTCGCCTACCACGGTAATACCGTATTGTACCGACTTCTATATATATATATATATATATATAATTATTTATTAAGTAAAAAATCAATTAAGTGAATTATATTTAATTATTAATCCTTTTCTTTTAGAGAAATTTATCAATTTAACATCTTATCGTTTATTGTTTAGTACATTAATTAACTCCTCCATGCCTCCTCATAACAACCCCAACTCATTATTCAGTAACTCCTCGACTCCTCTCCTCAACGCATACCTCCAACCTCTACAATCCGCACTTCCATCGTTCGACAACCACATGACAACACCTTTACATGAGTACACGATCACGCGAATCTGCAATCGATCCTCGAAGACACTCTAATGCATTTTCTATATCTATTATTTAACCTATTAGAGCCCATTGTAACTTTAACATTTGAGATGTTGGTACAAAACCGTACCAATATGTACCAACCGAAAAAAGTTGGTACCAATTAAGTTGGTACCAATTAAGTTGGTACCAAGTAGAATTGGTTGGTACATGGTATAAATATTTGCGTACCAATTATAATTGATTGATACATGGTATTGAGAAAAAAAACATGATACCGTACCATATTCACCCTTAAATAGCACATCACATGTCCATATTCATCATTAATAATGAACGTGTATTTTTTACATATAATATATTCAAAATGCATATATAGTAAAAGAGAAGGGTTGGTTGGGTTACCCTAAGACGTGGCGACCACCGTCAAAGACCGCTTTTGAAACAAGACCCATTAACCCGATACTTCCTCCTCCGTACACCAGATCGATCTTCCTTTCAACCTGCAAATATATATATATCCTTACCATTATATTATATTTTTCAATTATTTTATTTCTAATAAAATAATAATGTTACATATAACTTTATAATAATAATAATAAACAAAGTAATTAAAGAAAACCCCAACACGTAAAATATACGTCATTATAACTTACTTTTGGCTTTTTTTAATCAAATAAAATATAATATCATACTGATCCTGACCATAGAAAAATAGGAACCGCCTACTCTTTAAAGTCGACACTTTGTTGCACACAAACATGTGCAAGTTGTTACGTATTCAATAAATTGTTAAACAACTGTTTTTTTATAAGTACATAAAACGAAAAGTTACAATTTTCAAAGTTTAATGGAATTTCTAGCTAATTAAACAAAGAACCAAGGTTTCTTTATAACAGACAATCTTCCAGAGAATTAATTAACAAATTAGGTATACAACAGTTCTAAGGTGTCGTTTGTTTTTTAAGAGATCTAAAGTCTGAAGTCTTATTTTAGTTATGATTAAGAAAAGGCGGTGTATAAAAAGATCTGAACGATTCAGACTTAAGAGCCATTAAGAGGTTTTTTTTAAAAAACAAACAACCCCTAAGTGTTGTCTAAAAAATCTAGTAAGTAGAGAGCCAAATCGTCAAAGAAACTGTAACTATCACTCGTATGTAAGTGTATATATACATATACACACACACACACACACACACATATATATATATATATATATATATATATATATTCCGGGGGGAGATCAAATGGAAATTACTGTAATTTTGCAAACCGTGAAAACTGTCAATTTAATTGGTTAAGCTAATGAAATTGGTTCATGAAATTGCGTCATATAATTATTTTGTTGATGAAATTGTTTCATTCAATTTCTCATTCTGATGAAATTTTTTCATAAAAAACACAAATATATGAAAAAATTTCATCAAAAAAAATTATATAAAATAATTTATCAAATATTACAAATTCATGAAATAATTTCATTAACTTAACCAATGAAATCGACGATTTCCATGGTTTTTAAAATTAAGGTGGTTTCCAAATGAAACTACCTCTGTATATATTCCAAACCAACTATATATATATATATACTATGCCTTGAAAGTATGATTGTTTGTTTATTATGTCTTGTTTAAAATAAATTCATATCTTGGTTAATTAATTTAAATTTAATAATATAAATTAACTATGTGAATATATATATATATATATATATATATAATTTATAATATTCTATTATTTTAATACAAAATATGAAGCATCCATAACAGTTTAAAGTAAACAAAACGAGATAAAATAGATACTTTTGTCCGTTTGCATGGGTTCCGAGAGGACTGTACGTACTCCATTGCTATTGTTCCCGACCAATTGGCTATTTTATGTTATTAATATAATAAAATAGACACTTTTTTCGTCATAAAGAATTACCGACGAATTGTTCCAATTTTAGCGACAGTGTCAACCGTCACAAATGGTTCGATTCTCGATCGTAATAGATTTAATTAACATGACCCATCGATCAATGAATTTACCTTAAATAAGATTTTTATTAATAACATAACTTTCTGACAAGTTTAGTGGTATTCTGGTGTATTAAGATGGTATTATGTTGTACGTTAAAACATTTTAAAGAATGTTGCCAGAAAGTTACAGATTTAACAAAAAAATTGTTAAAAGAATTTTCAACTGACTAACCCATGATTTTCGATCCCAATTGATTATAGGTTCGAGAGTGAATGTTATTGCACACTACAACAAAATTAGGGTTATATGGGATGGTTAAAATGTTGAAGAATCCAAATAACATACTTTATGACTTAAATTTATAAAACCAAACTATAAAGAATCATATCTAAAAGTGTTTTAATAGTTTTATGTACGACGTTTTTAAGTGTTTTAACAAGTTTTTAGAACACTTTTAAGATAAAGTATCGTATTACCTTTTTTCACATGACACTATTTTAAAAAAATGTCTATAAAAATGAGTTAATAGGACATTTCTCAATAATTAATAATCTATGAAATAACTATTAAAACAATTTTCTTAAAACCAACCAAAAATACGTGTTAAAATGCTTACAAACGACTTATAAACTTATTACAACAATTTTAGATATCCTATTACATATATAGGTTCTATAAAGTATGCTTAAGCATTTTAAGCATCATATATATAAATTCCAAATTTTGTTGTAGTGACATATTTAGGTAATATATATATATATATATATAGTTTGGATGGTAGAGAGAGATGAGAGATATAGTATTGTACCAATTGGTTGCCGAGTTGGACGGCGGCAAGGCGGTAACTAGGGTTCTTGCCGGAGCTGCTTCCACAGAAGACACAGATCCGGTTAAATCTTGATGGTTTAGCGGCGGTGATCACCACCGTGCCTCCGCCTTGTTTATTGCTTTCCATTTTTGGAAATAATATCCACTTTCCTCTTTTGTTGTTCCTTATCTATATAATTTGCCACTTAAATTACAGCAAGTTTAGAGAGAGAGAGATCTAGAGAGATCTAGAGAGAGAGAGAGAGAGTGTGTGTGAAGATTAATGGTGGAGGGATATATTATGGAAGAGGGGGGTTTGTGTTTATATATTACAAAAAATCCATACAAGTATAACACCTGGCAACATCCCACCATCCAATTCTTTTATTATATATTATCAAAAAGACACGGATGATATATATATATATATATATATCGCTTTCAATCCTCAAAGTGTGAAACATGATTTAGTTTTTGCTATCCCTTCATATGTTCCACTTCCCCATTCCCATTATTATATATATATATATATATATATATAAAGGTTCAAACGAGAACACTAACTATTTAAGAAAACAAGAAAAACAACAATCATGTACAAAATCACATTTGATTCGGCATTAACCCGGAAAAATGGGACACGGATGACTTTTCCCGCGGCTTCAAGTCGCGTGCGAAGTTGCGGGATCACATGTGATTTTGTATGTACCGACCTTTTTTCTTGTTTTCTTAAATAGATATCATTCTCGTATGAACCCACCTCTACATATATTATATATATATATATAATATAGAAAGAGAGAGAGACGTATACGTGTATATATATATATATATATATATTTGCATGGGTTTGTGAATGTAGGGTTTGTACGAGGCAAAAACTGGGCCATGTCTATGACTGCCGCCATGTTAAAAAATGAGATTTTTTTTTATTTTTTTTTAATGTCATTGGATCAATTTAACATGAAGTGATCTAACTAGACCATAAAAATAAGGTATGGTTTGTGTTGTTAAGAAAATTTCAGGCTTTAATATGATAACAATATATATATATATATATATATATATATATATAGAACTTAAGGAGGTTGTACTGAAAAATAATCCCTTGAGGTATACTTTGCATTGAACTCGCTATATATATTATATATAGGAATTACAAATATAAATCATATACAATATATATACGGCTTTTACACCCCCGAAGCGTTTGAACGGAAGGAGGATGGACATTGAGCTTGGATTAAAACAAGTAAACAAGTCACACGGGTTTATCTAAACGGGGTTTCTTACAAGGGTTTATCTAAACAGGGTTTCTTATGGATTCCAAATTCTAATATTAAAACCAACAAAATTCTTGGTGAAGGGTGACTTACGTCTTTAAAAATTCCGGGTGTTACACACTATTTGAAAAAGTGTCATATAAAAATATGGGTTTAAAGACAATGTACACCACAATGTCTTATAAAATAGCTAATAAGACATGTTATTTTAAAATCATATAAAAAAACTTATTAAAACGCCTAAAAATGTCTTATAAACCTATTATAACACTTTTAGATATATGACGCTTTATAATTTGGTCATATAAACTTAAGTTGTATAAAGTAATCTAGGACATTTAGACAATCTAGGCTTCCTATAAACCTAATTTTTTTGTAGTGCCAAAATAAACACAATAATCGAAGGTCGAGCGGGTTGAGTCTGGGCAGCCGCCCTAATCATCAGCATTGGAGTAGACGATCAAGGATTTAGACTGTTAGTCTTAACTATCAGATTTGTGAATAAATACAAATAGATATCCGATCACAAAACAATTAGAAATATATTCTTGTTCTTTGCCACAAAAAGAAAGTGTATCCGATAAATACATCATCCATTGGATAAAGTTCAATTAGAGTCATCAATCCGAAGACTTCAAAATATATGATCACGTGTCTTCGGATTTAACCTTATCGGATACATAACAAATAATATCACAATAGAACTTCCAACTTACACCTAGTGAATATGATAGAAGTTTATCCTCCGTATCAGATTCACAAGGCACTTCTAAAAATATTATTTGTCTTTGTCATCCGATAAACATTACTTTGTAAATATATATAATTGGAAAATGTTGTATAACTTATATTTCAGAATAAATAAAAATAATATTTTACTTGTAACTATCTATATTGACTCAAAATGTAAAAAATCTTTAACAAAATCGAAGACTAGTTGAATAGATGTCAAGATAGTCACCAAAGCAGATTGGTTTGTCATCTACCTAGAAAAAAAACCAATACAAGATAGAGTCAACTAGTAGTCTAACAAATACTACTACTGGCAAGTCGGATTTTAAAGTGCAAACTTGTCCAACAAGTTTGGCTCACCAACTCTCCCTTTCTCTCATCCTAGTATGGAATATGCAAATGCATACAAGTCAAAGTAAGTTCTAAAGCATTATTTAATTAGTATCATACTTCATTTACTGTTCCCTCTGCATACCAAAGGATGAGATGGGTTAACAAGAAGTGTTCACGTTAACTCACAGGTTGAAGTGAAAAGTACAAGCATGCAAGGATCAGTAAATCAGATGATGACACATGTTAAAGTTGAAGGAGAGCTTTTAATGCAATTGAGACTATAAAATGTCTTCATTTTCTTTGTTTGAAAATAACTCGTTTTGAAAGAACTTCTCTGTGAAAGATTCAAAGTAAATCCGACGTCACAATCTGAAGACTATCATAGTCATTCAGATCTAAAAGAGAACATTCTTTCTTCTCTCTTTCAGTGTTGGTAAATGTGTCATCAGTCAGATAGTTTAGGATCACAGGTCTTACGTTTCTAGCTTCCGTAACATATCTATACTTTTATGTTTGAATAAAATACAAAATTAAGCAGTGAAAATTTACTGTGTTTGTATTCACCCCCCATTCCCTTTTCTACAAACACCTTCTATGTAAGTCATAGTGGTCTAGGACCAACATAGACCAAGATGTCATTGGCACACTGAAGTTGAGTAAGAAAATAAACCCAATGCGTCACGGCAAACCATGATGCCTAGAAATTGATGTAGTGTCGGCCCCAAGATCGATTATTACGAACTCACGTAAAAGTGAGTTGATAATACATCATAAGAATGTAGTTAGAGGCGGTAAGCAAAATATTGTCGACATATATCAACAAGTAAGTCGTATCCATCCCTTGATGGAAAATAAACAAGGATAGGTCACACATACTTTTGAGGAAACCCATGGATGTGATAAAAGTAGTGACCTTTGGTACCAAGCACTTAGTGCTTGAGTTAGACCGTAAATTGAGTTGTGTAAGAAGCATACATGATTAGATGTCGATATATCAGAGAACCCTTAAGGTTGATGCATATATATATATAGTTTCAACAAGATCACTGTCAAGGAATGCGTTTTTGACATCGAGTTGATGTATGGGCCATGATCAGGAGAGGACCAAACTTAATATGGTTCGAATGGTAATGGGTGTAACACCCACAAATTTTGGTAAGAGCAAATAAATTAAAATTTCGATATAAAGTCAACATAAGGAACAAAACTTCCTTCTACAATTTGAAATCTAAATACCTCAAGTTAAAATTCTATAACTAACCTCAACAAATATAAACTCCAATAATACACAAGTACAAAACCGAAGTCGGGTGTTACTTAACCCCAAACACGAGTAGCTCTTCCCAAAACAAAGGCGGAAGACTTCAACAAACTAATCACTCTCCGAGCACGCAACTAGCACTCCTCTCTTCACGGTGTCACTAGAACTATTCCCAACGAATCCTGTTGCACATGCCGACAAATAAAAGGTTAGGCTTATTCCTAGTGAGTTCAAGAGTTTTCAGCATAATAAATATATCGTTAAAAAGGAAGATTGCAATTTAAATCATAATCTTTCAAAGTGATATGCTTCAATTATGAAAATGACTCGTTTTCCAATAATATGCAATTTAGGCGAAAGAAACTCCAATATAAACGTTTTCCAATCCAAACTATTTTAAGGGCGAAGATCCCAAATTTAAAACGTTCTTTCGTAAATTAAGTTCAACCCAAAACTCACTCCAAATGAGAATAGAAATCAAACTCCCAAGTTATGAAAAGCGGATAAAACTTTATATCCCGAAACACCCAAACATGGGTGGGGCGTAATACTCAACCCATAAATCATATATATAATCCGCAAATGTAAAACGTCACCGAAAACATAGATACTAAAAACAATACCCAAAACAACACTTTTCAGTGACGGGGGAGACCCGATTCCATAAAATGTGACGATACACAAAGTAAGCCCCATTTTATGTTGTTAAAACTAGTCATATAAACAAGCACACGCAAGGGATGTCAGGCTCGGTGGCTTTAAACTTACACCCATGGAATGTCAACTTCAACCGCGAAAGGTCCTTACGTTGAGTTCCTCAACCAATATTGTGTACTAGCACGTAGGACTTACAGCCCAATCCAATGTCTAAACGTGCCTCAATGTGGAAAACTAGCGTTCCATCATTGGACATAATGATTCCAAGCGCAAGGGATGTCAGGCTCGGTGGCTTTAAACGTACACCCAGGCGATATCAACTTCAACCATAAATGGTCCTTACGTTGAGTCCTTCATCCAATATCGCAACCAAAGCTCTAAGTCGAGCTATCAAAACTGGACAAATGTCCTAAAACCCAATCAAAATAAAATACCAGGCCACAGGCTCAAATAACCAAATGACTCATTGACAAAGGAAATAAAATGCAATAAAACGCACTCGACCAATGTTTATTGTAACACCCTCAATTCTGGAAATAAAAACTTATTTAAAATTTTCTAAATACATCAATAAACAAATCATCTACAACTGCAAATTAAGATTTAACCTCAATACAACCATTCATTATATACAAAAGTCTATGATAAGGACGGGTGCTACTAAAACCTCATATTAGTTACTATCTCCAACGTTGCGGAAGACTTCCCAACTACTTACATTTGCACAGAGCTAAGGCTCAACTCTTCATAGGATTGCTAGGACCAACTCCCAACCTTGAAACCTGATGCACATGCTGACAAATAAAAAAATTAGGCTTAACGCCTAGTGAGCTCAAGAGTTTTCAACATATATAAAATAATCGTTTAAAAGAAAGGATGCAGTTAAAATCGTAGTCCTTCAATATGATACGTCTTACATGTGAAAGCGACTAATTTTCCAATAATATGCATTTTAAACAAAGAACACAAATTTGGACGTTTTCCAAACCCAACCACTACAAAGATGATAATACCAATGTAAGCCGCCCATTTATAAATTAGCTTTAACCCAAAACTCACTCAAAACGTAAATATAACTTGAACTCTCCATTTATGAAGATACGGTTAAACCTTATATCCCAAGACACCCCAAAACACGGGTGGGGCATAATACTCATCCCATAAAATCAAGGGTAAAACCCAATAATACAAAACGTCACCGAAAACTTGGATAATAAAACTCAATACCCGAAAACAACACCTTTCGGATAAATGGAACAAAAATACGATAAAACGCACTCGATCAACGGATATGCAAACACCACGACTAAAAGTAAAATTAACTCAAAACTCAACATTAGTTGAGGCCCCCATTTTCCAAATGAATCTATACTCTTATATTCTCCAAATGCCTCATAACACAAAATATGCATTTTCCAAATTTAACTGCTGATAAGAATGAAAATAATAAAAAGGGGCTATAAACATCCTTCAAGTACCTCACATAAGCATGCAAGCAATACTTTATAAAACATTCCATTTCGTGAATGATGCATAAAACCCGACGAACATTTAAAAGTGTATTTCTTTGACCAACGATCCATTTATGCAATAAGACCTCAAAACGCATTCATTTGTGACCCTTTATCAAAATGCCCAAAAATCCCAAATGTGGTGTTATGTAAAGTTTATAAAGTTAAATACTTCAAATAATCAAAGATTAACCAATAACCCAACATTTGATAATTTCATGTAAAACACATAAACACTTTAAAATGGACATTTTGGCATGCACACCGTTTTCACAAATCAACTTAAACTCACCTTGCTAGATTTAGGCTAAATCTAGATTTTACCCAACGAGCTCTTTTGAAGACCAGTTGAATCCTCAAGCCGAAAACTTCCAAAACCTAGATCCAAAGTTCCAACCCATAAATAACCATTTTCAACCATAAGGAAATGTTCCCCAAACATAAAAATACCAAGATCCCAAACAAGATCAAAACCCTAATTTCTTCAAAACCACCAAATCCGAGATTTGAGATATCGAACCTTAAGAAACCATCAATGGAGCATTTATAACCTTAATACAAGAAAACTTACCCTTGAAGACAAAGAGGCTTCCGAGAACACCCAATCCAACACTTCAACTCGAGCTCCCAACCGATGAACTTGATGAGGAAGATGAAGATGGAGGTTTTGTGGTTCAAGGTTCCAACTAGTTAGATGATGAAGAATCATGTGGTTCAAGGGGGAAAACCATCAAAATGGGTTAGGATTCGGTTTTAGTGTTTGGGAGAGAAAAGAGAAGAAGATGGAAGTGAGAAATGAGGAGAAAGGGTGAGAATTCAGACATTTTAGGAGACAGGGGCCGCGGGCAACCTTGCCACGTGATAGTGACATTGTCACTGTCGCAAGGGCACTCTCGCGGGGAATGTACCGCGGGTGGTACACCCCCGGTGATTGTGCCACGCGATAGTGACACATGTCACTATCGCGAGTCACAATCGCGCCACACGTACCGAGCTCCGAAAAAGGTCGAAACTCAAGATTCTCGCATGGGTCGACTCAAGGTTCGAAAGCACAACAATTACCACTCAAAAGATAGACGGAAGGCGGAGAGATAACCAACGAAGGATGGAACTTGCTTTACGAAAAACCGAGTGTTACATTTATGCAAACACGTGCTCCAAGGTACACAACCAACTCCAACACAACTTAGGTTGAGACAGATCATTTTCCAAACACAGATATACCGTTGACTCTTTCAAAACGCCTCATATCACAAAGTTGAACATTTCTCCAAAACACATAGCAAGTGTATTTACACTAAAGGACTTATACCCACAAAATAACTCATTAGAATTGACAATGTTTAAGATTTGCCCATCAAAATGTTTGGAATGCGTCATTTCCCCAAAACCAAAAGATGAACAATTTCCGAAATATTCACAAGGTCGGGAATGACCAAAACTCAATGACTCACGCGTTGATACTTCCAAAACATCTCATAACACGAACTATGCATATTCTCTACAAACACAAAAATGCATTTTTACCAAATAATCTCCATTTATGCAATGCATTATTTAAACATTTCCCTTAATGGCTTATTTATCAAAATGCCCCAAAAGTTCCAGATATGGGGGTTTACAAGGTTTATAAAGCCAAACACCTCAAATAATTTAACTCACCAAATAACTCGACAATGATAATTTCATGTAAACACATAACCATTTTAAAATAGGCATTTTGGCATGTACAACGTTTTCACAAATCGACTTGAACTCACCTTGCTAGATATAAGTTAAATCTAGATTTTACCCCAACTTGAACTTTCTTGAAGAAATCTGAATCCATGAGCAAAATCCTTCCAAAACCTAGATCCACAAATTTCAACCATAAATATACTTATTCAACCCTTAAGAATAGTTCCCCAAATCATTTTACATCAAAATCTCCATTTTGGCCAAACCCCTAATTTTGACCTAAATCTTCCAAAATCTTCCAAACCAAAATTAGAGAAACCAAACACTAGGGAACCATCAAGAAGGAATTTATAACTTATATTAAGGTTTAAAAATGGAAGGGATACACTTACCACTTAGGTTTTGATGAAAACCTAGAAAACCCAAAAATGAAGTTTGAGGTTGAAGATGACAATGGTGAAGTGATGAAGAAGAGTGTCTTACCCTTAAACACTTGCATCCACCAAGAATGCTCCTTCAAAGCCTAAGAATCGGACTTTAATGTAACACCCGAAAATTTAAGGTAAGTATTTACCCTTCGCTTTTCGTCACCAAAGTAGATTTGTGGATTCTGATTCTTTAGTGAGTAGAATGTATATTTGTGATTTAATTATGTTGCACCTCTTCAAATTGTTCAATCATGCGGCTAGAGTTGATTTTAGATCGAGATTTCGGACCTTGGGGGTTTGGTACGACAGTGACACGCGACTGTGCCCATGGGCACTATCGCGTGTCACAGTCGCGGGGAACCAACAGAGGGTGGGGGAGTAGCCGCGACATTGCCACCGCGACAATGCCCTTGGGCAAAGTCGCAGAGCATTGTCGCCCTGGGCCTCCAGTACGTGGGTGAGTGGGTGCGTATATTGAGAGGTTGTAATATTATTTCTCAGTTAGGAATTAGATTGAGAGGTTGTTATCCTCATTGTTTTGTTATTACAAACTTGTAATTATACAGGCGCATATTATTCTTTTGAGTGAGCTCATGCTTTGGTATATATTTAATTACCATATTTCCCTTTTTCGGAAATTTTTGTTTGTCCCATTTTTGGGGTGTTACAAGTTGGTATTAGAGCTCTAGTTTAAGTGAAATAGGTGTCGGCTCTAGTTTAAGTGAACTAGGTGTCGACTCTAGTATACCTAGACTGGTTGTGCTTATAAGATCACTGTCCAAATGGGTAGAGCATTCTTAGGTGGGGAGAGTATTAGGATTACAGAATTGCATCGATTGAAACTTATGATGATGACAACGAGGGTTCTTATGTAAAATACGTTCACAATCTCACTTGACCAGTGTTGTTCTGAATTTATGATTACGTGAGCATGCTTGAGATTGTTATTATGATGATTAATCGTTGTAGTAGTACGTATTGAGCCGTTATCTTTCAAAGGATTAACCGGTATGACCTTTATCATGTGTGATAGTTCACGATGGTAAACACGCGAAACATGCTCCAAAATCCGCGGGAGGGCCAAATTGAAGACGAAACTACCGCCGATCAACTTCCCTTGGTCGTAGCTACTGAAAGGCCACCCACAACCAATGTATTGGGTGGGGGACCCGAGCACATACCAAGGGTAAATATCGAATCCACTCAACCAATTATGGAGGAGGTGACCATGGAGACAAGGATAAGAGACAACATGATGCAAACCATGAATTTGACCATGGCACAACAACAAGCATTCTTCTTAAAACTTCTGGAAGATCGTGATGCTAGTCACCGACGAACCGAGGCAATGACAGAGAATGCAGTGAATGGGTCGGGTGGTGGACCGACCATCATTGGAACTGAGGAACATGCAACTAGGACCGACAAGAAGAAGGATGGGGGTTGCTCCTTCAAGACTTTCCTATCCAGTCGGGCTCCAGAATTCTTCGGGACGACCGACCCACTAGCGTGCATGAAATGGATTCAAGATGTAGAGATGGCGTTCAAGTCAAGTGAATGCGTGGACTCTCAACGGGTCAAATTTGTGTCCCAACTGCTTAGAGGGGATGCGTTGAGTTGGTGGAACGTTACCCGAAGGGCGCTTACACCGGAGGTTTTGGACAAGCTCACTTGGCCAACCTTCAAGAAGAAGATCATGGAAAAGTATTGCAACGAGAGGGTGCTTCACAAGATAGAGGAGGAGTTCTGAAATTTGAAAAAGGGTAATTTGTCGGTCGCCGACTACACCAAGCAGTTCATGGATAAGCTCAGTCTGGTTGAGTATTTAGCGACCGGTGAGGGGTCAAAGATAAAGGCTTTCGTGAAGGGTTTGCCGGCGAAAATGAAGACGGGTGTGAGGAACGCTCAAAAGGTTACCTTGCAAGAAGTGATCGAGGCCTCTCAACTAGCAGAGGATGACATGGTGCAAGAGAGAGAGGAGAAGAAACAACAAGGTGAGAAACGGAAATAGGAAGGGCCAACCGGGCCCGCACGATCGTCCAAACTCTTTAATGGGGAGAGGAACATTAAGCCACGACGGGAGGCGAGATGGTGTCCCAAGTGCAAGAGTAAACATTTCGGGTCTTGTAATCCGAAACCCTTTTCTGGCACGGTGGAGTGTTTCAAGTGTGGGCGAAAGGACCACATGAGCCGGGATTGCCCCTCATGGGGAGTTTGCTATGAGTGTCGGGAACCGGGCACATCAAGAGAGATTGTCCTAGGTTAGCTAAGGGAAACCAAGGAATTTCGAGCGGGATGATGTCGAAGAAAGAAATTCAACCGAAGGCGCCAAGTCGGGCCTTCCAAATGACGACAGATGAAGCGAGAAAGACGACGGATGTAGTGTCGGGTACGTTTCTAGTGAACTCTCTACCTACCCATGTTTTATTTGATTCCAGTGCGAACCGATCGTTTGTGTCAACCTCGTTTTGCAAGAACTTCACCACTCCTTTTAGTTTGTTGAATGACGCTCTAGTGGTAGAGGTAGCCAATGGGGAACATATGGTAGTTCGGGAATGCTATGTTGGGTGTACCTTAGAATTAGATGGGGGAGTCCTTCGCTATAGATTTGTTACCGGTCGATATCGGAGAATTTGACGTGATCGTTGGAATGGATTGGCTAGCTAAGCACGACGTCGGTATATTTTGCTCTAAGAAATTAATTCAAGTACCTTGCCTAAGGGTGGCGAAATAATAATCTACGAAGAGAAGAACCGAAAGGCCAACATGATTATTTCGTCACTTAAAGCACGTAAGAACCTCGCCAAAGGGTGAGCATCGTACTTAGCCTACGTTATTGACGCGAAACTCGAGAAGAAAAAGGTGGAAGACGTGGACGTGGTGCGTGACTACCCGGACGTCTTTCCTGAAGACTTACCCGGGCTACCACCAGAACGCCAGGTGGAGTTCCACATCGACCTCACTCCGGGAGCCATTCCAATTGCTCGTGCTCCCTATCGTCTGGCCCCGACGGAGATGCAAGAAATGATGACGCAACTTCAAGAACTTCTCGAGAAGGGATTTATACGACCGAGCTCGTCTCCTTGGGGAGCTCCGGTTTTATTTGTGAAGAAGAAGGACGGGTCTATGCGAATGTGTATCGACTACCGGGAACTCAACAAAGTCACGGTGAAGAATAAGTATCCACTTCCCCGGATCGACGACCTCTTCGATCAACTTCAAGGAGCGGGATGTTTCTCTAAGATAGATTTACGATTCGGATACCATCAAGTGCAGGTGAAGGAGAGACATATATCGAAGACGGCGTTTCGGATGAGGTACGACCATTATGAGTTCCTAGTCATGCCATTCGGATTGACTAATGCCCCGGCCGTATTTATGGACTTGATGAACCGAGTATGTCGACCCTTCTTGGACAAATCGGTTATAGTCTTTATCGACGATATTCTTATCTACTCTCGGGACGAGATGGAGCATCGAAAACATTTGTGGGAGGTCTTGGAGATTCTTCGAAAGGAGAAATTGTTTGCGAAGTTTTCGAAATGCGAATTTTGGCTCCAAGAAGTCCAATTCTTGGGCCATGTTGTATCCAAGGATGGAGTGAAAGTGGATCGGGCTAAAATAAAAGCGATGATGAATTGGGAGCCACCGACGAGTCCAACGGAGATAATGTAACACCCCAAAAATGGGACCAACAAAAATTTCCGGAAAATGGAAATGTGATATGCATAAAGTGCCAAAGCACGAGCTCATATAAAAAGGAACAACAAATGCCTGTTAATTACAAGTTTGCAATAAGACACAATAATAGATGACAACTCCCTAATCTAAGTCTCGCTAGACACAAGATTACAAAAAGGTTGTCAACTATGTCTAAATGATTGTCTTCAAGATTGGCATCCCAAAAATGCTCCCAAGCTCACTACTACAGTCGATTAAGCTTCCTTGGCGCTCGCGCCACTAGAACCAGAGATACATACCAACAATCAAGTGTTAGACCAAACGAGTCTAGTGAGTTACATAAAAACATGGCACATTTATATAAAGCATATTATGAACAATTATGACACTTCAATCACTAAAGTCCTTACGGGGTCAATCATGTGGGAGACCCATCACACCAATGAGTTTTACCTCGAGTCAATGTACCTTGATGTTCACTCGCTTGAGCAACATCCCGAAGGCCCGACACATTTGAAGACTACCTCCAAGGCATTACTCCAAATGGCGGAGGTCTAGGCGCATACCATCATAGTGACACCTAAGACTACATCCTCCTAGCACTTACTCATGGTTCGTCCAGTGTACTTACAATGTCCGTCTCTATACATAATTTCATACCCATAAGATACATGTATAAGACTTCAATAATCCCAAGCATAACTTAGGTACAAAACTCTAAGATATGCAAATAATCCATATTAGCCATGGTTCATCAAGACAAATATGTAAACATGCTCAAGCATCAAGAATAATAACCTCATCCACGTCCACAACCATATTCAAGGCTAAGATACCAACAATACCAAAATTAGTGGTTAGGTCAAACTTATCAGGTGATCATATCCCCTCATAAAAATAATACATTAGGTATGAAAACATATAAAATATGTATCTCATTTGAAAATAATGTAAGAAACTCACTATCTAGGTTTTATAGAAAAACCCTAGAAACTAAGGAGGCTCCTATCTTGGATGGTGAGAAGGTAGGACTTGAATCCGAGATGGAATGCTTCAAAAGATACTTCCTAGATGTAGTAAATGCTCCTACCAACCATACACAAGTTGAAATTAATGAAGAGGAGAGGTTTGGTGGTGAGAAATCGCCCCCACAACAGTAAAATCGCCTAGGGTTTGAGAGAAAACAGTCTTGTATAATAAATTCCGCTGGAAGCTCGTTTTTATACCCCGAACCCCGCCGCCGATAGTGCCCAGCGATTGTGCCCATGGCACTATCGCGAGGGCACAATCGCGCCGCTCGAACAACCTAAGGTACATCTCAGGCGATTGTGCCAAGGGCACTATCGTGAAAGCACAATCGCGACCGCTCCTGACCTCTCGGTACATAACCAGCGATAGTGCCAGGCGATTGTGCCAAGGGCACTATCGCGATGGCACAATCGCGACCACCCCCTTTGACACTGAAAACTTGACTTTCTAAGGTTCGATAAAGCGAAGCTAAAAGGCAGATTAACATACACTTAGCAGGTTGATAAAACGCCAATTAAGAACACAGAGATATTCTCAAATTAATAAAAGTCAAGGAACGAGGGGAATACTTACCTTAGATTTTCGGGTGTTACAGATAAGGAGTTTCTTGGGCTTAGTCGGTTACTACCGGCGGTTTATTCAAGTTTTTTCGAAGATCACCTCTCCACTCACATCGTTGACAAGGAAGAACGTTAAGTTCTTATGGACCGAGACACAAGAGAAAGCCTTCCGGACCCTCCAAAAGAAGTTATGCGAAGCACCGATGGGACGAAGTGTACGCTGTTCACCGATCACAAGAGCTTGAAATACATTTTCGACCAAAAGGACCACAACATGCGGCAAAGGAGGTGGTTGGAACTTTTAAAGGATTATGATTGTGAATTGCTTTACCACCCCGGTAAGGCCAATGTGGTAGCGGACGAGTTGAGGCGAAAGAATTACGGAGGTGAGGTTAACGTAACTCTTACTAGAATCGAGTTGATGTCAAGTCTAGTAGAGGACATCAAGAGTAGTCAAGCCGAAGCACTTTATGAGGAGAACCTCAAGGCCGAGACAATGGTGAAGCAAAGAGAGTTACTAACGGAAGATAGTCGCGACATTAAGCTATTCCAAGGACGGATTTGGGTGCCGAAGATTGGGGGAAACCGAGAGTTACTTTTGGCGGTGGCGCACAAGTCAAAGTACTCTATACATCACGGCAGCACCAAAATGTATAGGGATTTAAAATTGCACTACTGGTGGCCGGTGATGAAGCTCGATGTGGCCAATTATGTGGAAAGGTGCGTCACTTGCCTTCAAGTTAAAGCAAAACATCAAAGACCCTACGGGAGCTTGCTACCGTTAACCATCCCGGAATGGAAGTGGGAACACATTACGATGGACTTCGTCACCAAACTACCAAAGACTTTGAGAGGACATTATACTATTTGGGTGGTAGTGGATAGACTTACTAAGAGCGCGCATTTCTTGGCAATGCGGGAGACGCTACCGATGGACAAACTTGCTAAGCTCTACATTGATGAAGTGGTGTCACATCACGGTGTTCAGCTATCCATAGTCTCGGATAGGGATAGTCGGTTTACTTCCAAGTTTTGGGATGGATTGCAAAGAGAGTTGGGCACGAAGGTCAAGTTGAGCACGACCTATCATCCTCAAACCAACGGGCAAAGTGAGAGAATGATCCAAACACTCGAAGAGATGCTCCGGTCATGTGTAATAGACTTTGGGGGAAATTGGGATTCGCACTTACCGCTAGTAGAATTCGCTTACAATAATAGCTATCATTCGAGTATCGGAATGGCACCATTCGAAGCACTTTATGGACGGAAATGTAGGACACCGGTGTGTTGGCTCGAGGCGGGAGAAAAGCAATTTGCGGGACCGGAAATCGTACAAGTGACGGCAGACAAGGTGAAAGGGATTCGAGAGCGGTTGAAGGCGGCTCAAGATCGACAAAAGAGTTACGCGGACAAAAAGCGAAGACCGGTTGAGTTCCAAGTGGGAGAACGGGTTATGTTGAAGGTGTCGCCTTGGAAGGGGATCATCCGTTTCGGGAAGCGCAAAAAACTTAGTCCTCGTTTTCTCGGACCCTTCACCATTTTGGAGAAGATTGGACTCCAAGCTTATAAATTGGACTTGCCACCGGAGATGGACAGGATCCACCCTACATTTCACGTATGTTACCTTCGTAAGTGCCTAGCCGAAGAAGAAGGTGTCATTCCTTTGACGGAAATTTGAGTGGACAACGACAACCGATGTGTGGAAGAACCGGAAGCGATATTGGAATCAAAGACGAAGCGACTACGACACAAAGAGGTGACTATGGTCAAAGTACAATGGAGACATCATCGAGGTGCCAATGTAACGCGAGAGTCCGAGGAAGACATGAAGAAGAGATATCCTCATTTATTTAGTGAATAAGATTTCGGGGACGAAATCCTCATTAGGTGGGGAGGATTGTAACACCCGAAAATTTAAGGTAAGTATTTACCCTTCGCTTTTCGTTTCCATAGTAGATTTGTGGATTCTGAATCTTTAGTGAGTAGAATGTATATTTGTGATTTAATTATGTTGCACCTCTTCAAATTGTTCAATCATGCGGCTAGAGTTGATTTTAGATCGAGATTTCCGGACCTCGGGGGCTTGGTGCGACAGTGACACGCGGCTGTGCCCATGGGCACTATCGCGAGTCACAGTCGCGGGGAACCAATAGAGGGTGGAGGAGTGGTTGTGACATTGCCACCGCGACAATGCCCTTGGGCAAAGTCGCAGGGCATTGTCGCCCTGGGCCTCCAATACGCGGGTGAGTGGGTGCGACATTGCCCCAAGCGACAATGCCATGGGCAATGTCGTCGGGCACTGTCGCCAGCGGGGTGCTGAGAGTATAAAAACTTGACCTTAACCATTTTGACCACATTTCTTCACCACCATTATTGGAGAGCCGTTTTAGAGAGCATTTAGGTGATTTCTCTTCATTCCAAAACTCCATCTCTTTGATTTTGACCCTAGTAGTAGTTGGGAACATTTATGGTGCATCAAGAGGGTTGGAAGAGCATTTAGTGAAGCATCTCAAGTATTAATCAAGCCTCATCTTCTCACCATTATCCACAAGTTTTCTAGGGTTTCATCCAAAATCCTAGTTAGTGAGTTTCTTCTAAACACTTTCAAATGAGATACATGTCTTGTGTGTTTATTTGTCATTACTTCATAACCATGTATAAATCTGATCACCCGATAAGTTTGACCTAACTGTTACTTTTGTGATTATTGGGGAATGTTGGCTATTATTCATCATGTAGACTTTGATGAGATTATTATGAACATTGTTTGGTCATGATTGTATAATATCATGGGAATTGGGATGTCATCATCGAACCTACATGTTTTAGAGTTTTGTACCTAAAATATGCTTGGAAACTATGTGAAGCTTTATACATGCATTTTGTGTCCATGGGTGGTGTTTAAAGATGGAATTTCATATATGTCAGATGAACTATGAGTAAATGCTAGAAGGATGTAGTCTAGGGTGCCACCATGACGGTATGTACCTAGACCTCCGCCATTTGAAGTAATGCCTGGGAGGTAGCCTTTAAATGTGTCGGGCCTTCGGGATGTTGCTCAAGCGAGTGAACATCAAGGTGCATTGACTTGAGGTGGAACTCATTAGTGTGATGGGTCTCCCCCATTGATTTCGGTATAGCCTTTATGTCTTCGCATGATCTAACTGCTTATGCCATGATTTATTGTTCAACTCACTAGGCTCGTTTGGCCTAACACTTGATTGGTTGATGTGTATCTCAGGTTCTAGCGGTGCGTCCGCCAAGAAGGTCTAGATGACTGTAATTGCGAGCTTGGGGATATTTTGGGATGCCATTATAGAATACGAATATTTTGGAAGTAGATGACAACCAATTGTAATCTTATTTCTCAGTTAGGAATTAGATTGAGAGGTTGTTATCCTCATTGCTTTGTTATTACAAACATGTAATTATACAGGCGTATATTATTCTTTTGAGTGAGCTCATGCTTTGGCATATATTTGATTACCATATTTCCCTTTTTCGGAAATTTTTGTTTGTCCCATTTTTGGGGTGTTATACCTAAGCTCCCAAAGATCACCAAAATGAGAGAAAAGGGTTTAAGAGAAGTATTGGGGTGAAGAATATGAAGAAAACCCCCAAAAATCGGACTTTTTAGAGCTGACAGACGCGAATGCGGGTTCCATGCGGGTAAAGTCGCCCCAAAGTCGCATTAGACACTGCTCGCTTGATTTCTTCGTTTTTCATGCCCGATCCCTGTTTTGGCTATAACTTCTTCGTTTTAACTCCGATTTTGCTTTGGAAAGAACCGTTGGACTCGTATTTGAATCCTTCATCCAACAAGACTATAAAATCTAAGATTCAAAACCAAAATCTTATTTCTTATATTTCTCTTAAAATACTGATTTTTATACTAACTTGAAATTATACCTTTCTAAAATCGGGGTGTTACAGTCATCTCAACCTTAAAAGAGATTTCGTCATCGAAATCTAGATTCCCATGAAACGTTACCGCATAATAGGTTGTCTCTACTCCACTTTCCAGAACTACTACCATAACCTTATATTGGTCCTCACGATAAATGTCCCCTTGGGCACCTCACACTTATATCCGAGTGAACACATTACTAACGTAGCCTTTAACCATGAGACTGCGGTTGTCTCCCAACCTTGGGTGACACGTACTACGTTAAGGGTAGTTTGTGAACTCAACTTCTCACCGACCAATTTATCTCAGCTCAACATGTTTCTGAACCCAAAACCAAGGATCGGTATCAATTCCAAAGAATTCTCAAAGTTCTTAATGATCCATTCTTGATATTGGTAAGGCCGTCCTTCCAAGGGCGTACCAATACGTTCCCGGGGAGTTGGTTAATTCAGATTAGGCTATCGCGCAACCCCAACCTATTCTCAAACCTCAAACATTCTGTCAATGAGATCCTTACTTCATTCAGACAATCGAACATAACAATACTTGAGTACCCACATCTAATCCCATTTTAAACTCCACCGTCGCAAGGCTAACACTCCTCATGACTCAACGGGGATACTTCCAAACATCCCAAAGATTCGTTGACTTCAAAAGAACAAGTCGACGCCTAAAACCAAAATGGTGATACAAAAAAAGTGAACATCCCGCCTAATATTTCATTCCAGATGCATTGTCACATTAAGGTTGACACCTAACGGGGAACTAAGATTCTCAATTTTACATCCCTAACAAACGGACCCCAATATTTCTTTTGTTCACGAAAACTCATTAAGACAGTACACCGTCAACATATAACATGATGTCAAACGGACCATTGACCCGTCAAATCCAATCCAACGGTTCCCAGAATCACACAAGACTTTATCCCGCAGGTTTACCAACGCAGAGAGTTCGCCCCTTAATTAATTGGGAAGGCACAAACCTAACACCTCAACTATTCATGTGTGGACCGATTCATAAACCAAAATCTAAAATTCCAAAGTTGACCACGAGTCGGATCATCCGACGCTTCAATCCCCAAGGACTCCTCAGTTCCTTAATTACAACTCCTTTCACGATAGGCTTTTAAATCTATAGCCCTAACGAGTTCAAGTTTTTTCACCCGGTGTGCCAATTTAAAATTTTATAAAGCTTTCAAATGCAAAAGCTTTACAGCAAACAATCGTACGTGTAAAAACCCACTACCGTTTACTCGGTAGGTGTGCAAAGTGATCACCAATGCTATGCATATAAAACCATTTCTAGAATTCATTTGATCAGTACTCACGTTAATAAAGACAATAACAAAAAGATGCGCAACAAAATTTTTAAATGGATTACTATGGTCCTAGCATACATCAATTTATACCATATGTGTGAGAATAATTTTCTGCGCCATAACACATGCAATAAATGTTCGTATGGCTCCAAAAGGGAACTTCACTATTTTAACTTTAAAATTCTTTCCTTTTAACCGCAGAACGTCGTGGAATAAAATTTTCAACAAAGCCCATAAACATCAGCTTATTCCCCAAAACTCAGTAAAACGATAGGAACGTAAATAAATTTCAATTCAAGTCTAAACTTTGGGTCGCACAGATAAAACACACAAGTCCAAAATAGTAACTAGAACGGCATGTATACCGGTAACTCATTTAATGCATTGCGAAAAATTTCTAACAGTAAAATCGACAACTGAAACATGTTCAGAGCAAAAGTTCCATACGAGTCAACATAAATCTTTCATATGCTTACTCACACCAACAGTATAAATTAATTCAAATACTAAATAGTATAGAACGATTAACACTTGCATAAAGCCCAAGGGTGAAACACATGATATTGAAACTTCCCCAAAATAACATATGGGATGACATCTACTAACAAAATTCTCAAGACGTCTTTTATGGTTGCGAAAATATAGGTGCAAGACTCGCATGGGACAAAAATATTAAACAAAACTCATAAACTAACGCACACAATAATGCAAGTATACACGTCTCCAAATTTTGTCTGCGAGACTTAAAATGTCATAAAATAAAACACCATAAACCCAACTGAAGTTTCATAAAACTCTCTAACGCTAAAATCAAATGACGTCAAAATTTTTCTTTCCCAGCATAAACGCATAAGACGACAACTAGTCTAAAATGTTAAAATTTTAAGACCGCAACATAAGATAAAGCGACCCCTTTTTCAACAACACTTGCATGGGACACGACGCCTGATAACCTCGCAAATTTACACGTAACAAAATTAAAAACTTACGCATTTCAAGTTCACTCACGCGTAGCAAAACGTCATAAAATAATATTTCATAAAAGTCGACAAAACTCACACGGAATAAAATTTCCAAGAAAACTCCGACACGAAAACACGGGAATAACTTTTCCTTTAAAACCTTAACATACGTGGAAGAGGTCCAATGTCAAGGTTAAAATTCCTCAGTTACTTGCCCAATACCCTAAATAACATTAAAACACGTATATTACAATGCTCAAAAATAGCGTTAGACACGAAACGGGGACGAAGGGATTTTCAATATAAATTTGCAACTGCGTGCAATCAAAAATTTATTTGATGAGTGCTAAATGATTTACCAAGACTTCATAATATAACTCACTTTAGGCTTCGAAAACATGAAAAACAATTGATGTAAACTTATTTTAGAAATAAATTTTGTGCATGAATTTGGTCGGCACTCAACATCTTAGGGCCACGCTCCTCAATTTCCTAGCCACGCTATAGTCATCCGGATGCATCAAACATTTTAAAGCAATAATCACACTAATTTGATTAACTTACAATTTCTCCTTGAAATAGAGTCAATCTAACAAACTTATGGTTCTAATCCAACCAATAATTCTGGCCCAAGATGGTCAACTTAATGCATTCATCGCGCTTAACCATCACTCCAAGGTGGCAATGCTATAAACCTCAACTCTTCTTTCGACTACTCGTTTAAAACTTTCTCACTACCCCAACGATCATCATACCAAGGTAGTTCAAGTATACACATGTAGATGTAGGTTCACCATAACACTGGTCAGGTGCTATTATGAACGTACCGTACATGATCGTCCTTGTTATCCTCGACAAATTTCCCGTTTTTAGCGACTCTATCAACCCCAAATATCTTATCTTAAGATACCTAATGTGCAATTTCACTTTCAATTACTTATAAGAACGCTAGTTTGAGTCTAGGCATCCAAAATCAATACCTAATTCTCTCAAACTTAAGCTCTGATACCAACTTGTAACACTCTCAAATTTTGGTAAGAGCAACTAAATTAAAATTTCGATATAAAGTCAACATAAGGAACAAAACTTTCTCCCACAATTTGAAATTCAAATACCTCAAGTTAAAATTCTATAACTAACCCCAACAAATATAAACTCCAATAATACACAAGTACAAAACCGAAGTCGGGTGTTACTTAACCCCAAACACGAGTAGCTCTTCCCAAAACAAAGGCGGAAGACTTCAACAAACTAATCACTCTCCGAGCATGCAACTAGCACTCTTATTCGTATTAACAGCTACTATAGGAGGAATGTTTTTATGCGGTGCTAAAATCATAAGACGTGCCTTGTATCTTAGTAAATAACCATCCAAGTGAAATCTGTAGCGAAATAATGTGGTCGTAGAACCAAGTCCCATGTCTTGTTTGCCTGTAAAGCACAATATTCATCCTGCGTGGGCTCGGGTGTGGTATTTTGGGATGTATGCGACTGGTGGGATGTTTGTGGTATGGAGGTTGAAGGGCTGGCATGGTTTATAAATGTCACACATTGATTGGGTGGTCATGAGGGTAGCTTCCTGGGGGTGGTGATATTGATGTGGGGTTGGGCGGGCGGGCGGGCGGGCAGGTAACGATGGGGAAATGGATGGGTTTGCAGAGGGATGAGTCACAACAGGTTGGGCGTGCGGTGTGAAAAGAGGTTGTGTGTTACTTAGTCAAAAGAAATGGATAACACTATGAGACTAAGGTGCAAGGATATGTTCAAGACAAGGTGAATTTTCCAATTGCAAGATGGAGACATCAATAACCAAGGTATTGGGGAGGATAGCCTAAGCAAAGTGAGAGGTTATGGGGTCGTCTGGTCAATTGATTCATATAATAAGCACTCTCAAACACACAAATGTGATCATAAGATGGTTTCTTAAGGAAGAGGGCCAATTATATATTCTTTAGGAATGTGGCGGTATGGAGTGACACGACCAAAAATTCGGGTGGAACAATTTTCATTGAACCAAAGGATCATGCGTTTGACTTTGCCATTTTGAGAGACTTGTGTGGATATTAGAAATGAAAAATAGACCATTCGATTTAGTGAAGTGATGGAAATTGGAGTTGTCGAATTCACGTCCTAAATCGCATTGGAAGCTTTTAACCATGTCTGAATTGAAGTTGAGATACTGATACAAGTTATTCCCTTCTGAATCAGATAGATTCACATCTGCAAGAGGTTGACAATAAGTTATTTCACGACTATTTGTCCCTCTATTAGAGGTGTTCCAGAAATGTCTACGATCGAGTAATCGATTAGTTAACATGTTGGTAAACCATATTCTGAAACACGGGAAAAAAATCATTGGCTTATCAAATGTTTTTGAGAATTAAATGTTTCGAACACTTGGGTTTTATTTTTCAATGGGGTAATTAAAACAAAACAAATTGAGTGTGGATGTCAATTAAAACAAGGTAATATTTGTAGCATTTTTTGTTTAAAAACGGACTGGAATCAGGTGGGACATAAAATGTTTTTTTTTATTGTACCAAAATAGGTGGAACAAGACAGGGCAAGAACGAGACATAAACTAAAAAGTTACTAATATACCCTTATTTGATATAACCCTAAGTTGCCACCACCATTGTCAAGCCGCAGGCAGGCACCACTAACTACACTACTACAACCTCCTCCCCTACCTCTACAACCATCGCCGGCCACCTCCACCAACACCAACACCATCGGCTACCACTATGACCTTACCACCACCTCTACCTTCAACACGTCAGTCACAACTACCTCCTCCACCCATTGTTGGGGCCACCAGCATCTTTACATCCTCCACAGTCACAGTCGTCCACCAACCACCACCACCCCTACCTCACCACCATTGTCATTGCAACAAGTAACAACCTCCAACATGCCTCTTGTCCACTATCTTCACATCTTCCACAGTCACCTTCTCCACCAACACCAACACCTCTACCTCCACCTCCACCACATCAACCATAACTACCTCATCCACCATTATTCATCATCTTTATCATCCACAATCATCATTGTCCACTGGTCACCACTGTAACACCTTAGGCATATCCCATATCGGCCGTGGACAGGAGTGATGCTGGGTGTTATAAGTAATATCTTGGTCTTCCTAACAACAACGCGTTTTGGGGCCACAAGCACGTCAGGTTCTGGGAACTCTGAGGTTAAGCGTGCTTGGGTGGGAGTAGTCCCAGGATGGGTGACCCCCTGGGAAGTTTCTCACCAGGTCGCCAGAAACAAATCCGTGCGCTACACGTTGGTTAAATCCAGGGGCAAAGCGGACAATATTGTTGTCGAGGCAGACGGGAAGGTTAAAAAAATCCACCAACTATAGTTGGAATTTTGGACAAAAATTGCGAATGACGATTTGGAATTTTGAATTTGATTTTTGACGGATTTCGGAACTTTACCAATTTATAAATGAAAACTAAAAAACATAATGTCTTTCACGAATTTTTTTTAATTGAGCCAGAAAAGTAAAACTTACAACATGAAAAAAAAAATACAATTCATACATGTTTATTGTTGGCGGTCGGTTTGGTCCAGACCATTCAAAGAAATGTTCAAACTGTATACCAGACCGGACCGAGCGGTTTGGCTATTTTCCAGACCAAACCGGACCGCCAGACCGCTCAAACCGCCAAAAACGGTTCGGTTTGACTTGGTTCGACCGGTTTGAACGGTCCAACGTTTTTTTTGAACACCCATATTTGGTACTATTATATATGTAGAGGGATGATCAAACGAGAACAATACTTATTTAAAAGAACACGAGAACTAACAAAATCATTAGTGATTTTACATTAACGTGCAAAACAGCCACGCAAACCTGAAGCCGCGGCCAAAGTCCTTTTTTCGTGTGTGTGTGTGTGTATATATATATATAGGGTCAAGTTCATTTGTTAACCATATTTTTTGTGTTAACTTTATGAACCAATCCAAGCCATTGATCTTGGAAATCGACGGTTGAGTTTGAATTTTTTTTAAAAGCCTTATTAAATGTAGAATTGAAGAAAAATGGGGAATGAACCATAGTGATAAGGGTATTTTGGGAAAAAATCAATGAAATATTATGACTTTATTATCTTTCAATTAATGTTTCTTTCCAATTGAATTGTAACCCCCAATTGAATTTATTTTAAAATTTGTAATTTTGAACAAATAATGAGGTGCTCTTGTGTTTGTATTTTAGTGTTCACATATGTTTATTTGAGGTTTGTAATGTCAACATACGCTAGAATACAACATAACGTACAAGTTGATTTCAAGGGTTCATTAGTGTTCATGTTCATTATTTGAAAAAAATAATATGATGCATACTAATGAACACATTCTTCTGAAAAAACTATGGTGTACATTGTGGTTTATTAGAGTTCATTCTTTTGAAAAAACTATGGTGCACACGAATGAACGACTATACGATTAGAGTTCATTCTTTTACGATTTAAGGAAAATAGCGGAAAATTTTCTCGAAAACAACAACTATACGATTTTATCAAACAAATGAACCGGAAAAACTATAATAATAATGATTTGATTTCAAAATTTTGATGAAAATGGACAAAATTCTACAATTGTAACCTACAATAAAACTATGGAAACTTGAATCTTGTAACTCACCAATATAATTAATGAAAATTGGTTATTTAGAAAATGACTTTTGTACCCTTTTACATTAAATATCAAAATAAAGTAAACATCACTTAATCTTGCAATCCTATTGGTTCAGCAAGCTTCATAAAGTTAACAAGAAATGCATGGTTAACAAATGATCATTGCTCTCTCTCACTCTCTCTCTCTCTCTCTCTCTCTCTCTCTATATATATATATATATATGTGTGTGTGTGTGTGTGTGTGAAAATTGTGTAAACTTTTTATAAAGTAAATTATTTAAACATTTACTTGAGTTGTCATTTATAACTATTATATAATATATAAAATCATCAAACAATTTATAGTGGCAACTTGTCTTATCCGGCCCTAGTCGTACCAAACATCTTGGCATATTCAGTCATGTCTAATCATGTTTACGTATCAAACGCTATCTAATGGAACTTGCAAAGATGAAGGAATCGACGTATTTTCAATCTTAGGAATCAAAAAGTTGTCTTGCTCGGCTCTCTCTATTCATCTTCAAGGTGTGTGATAGTACTAGAATTAACACAATCATTTACTAATTAATGTGATGATATATAATGTATGAATCATCAACTCAATCATAGACAACGACATTGATTGAGATGACATGAATTATTTGAAAGCAATAACCTTTTGAATACGTAAATCACTCACAATGAGCAAATGAGAATAAACTCTTTTTTTCAATTTCCATAATTGACAACTTCTAGTGTTGGCCAAGTTCAGGGTCCAAATTTCTTTAGTATATAGTAGTAATTTAAAAAAAAAAAAAATTAGTACCTGATAGGAACAAAAAAGAATTTAATATTATATTAAAGGTTCATACATGTATTAATTAATTATATTGCAGAAAAATATGTAAAATCTCTAAGTTTTTGTATTTAGTATCAAAGTGTAAAATTATTTGTCTAGAAAACCTTGATATATTTTCTATCATTCATTTTCCACCGGCTCTTTTGATAATTTTATCCCCATGAATTCTATTTTTGTATTAGAATATAGTAGATTTTTTGTTATTAACTATGAAAACTCCTATCTTTTAGAAAAAATTACCAAGCATATGAGACGGTCCAATTTATATCTATATCTAGGATTTCAAAACTATCATTGTTTTTTATACATTATTAATCTTAATTACTCTTACATCTCTAAAACAAGAATCAGATCTTAAGATATATCCAATATGGGCTTTTGAGTCTAAGATTGATGGTTTTGAAAAAAATTGTTTTAACCTTAAAATTTTAAAATGGTGAGGAAAAAACATTAACATGAATTGAGATGGAAATCCAACTGATTCATATAGAGCGTTGCTCCAAATTGTCAACATTGTGACCTCAAATGATGTCAATCTATATATTAAAGGTATACCATAGAATGTTTTTGACAATGGAATGAATTGACCATGTTATATAAAAATGATATGGTAGATAAGATTAATTTTGAAATAATTATTGCTTGATTTTGTATTCAGGAATACTCGAAAAAATAATTTTATATGAATTATTAATATTTTCTAAATTCAATGTTATTTCTGATGATAGAAAAAATATACTGAAGATCTTTTCGTACAAATCAAGGGGGAGGCTTTTTGTTTTACATTTTATTTGAGTTGAGGTCTATAAAATATTAAGAACGAACCTGTCTAGCAACTTTGTTGCTTTCAGTTCTTTTAGAACTTGGTAATCGTTATTAAATCTAAAAGTCAAAGTTAAAAACTCAAGTTAAAACACTATACATCAATTAATAAAGTTTCTTCCATCAAGTCCCTACAAAACTATCGATTTCATCTTCAGTCTCTAGATTATTATTATTATTATTATTATTATTATTATTATTATTATTATTGATAATATGAATCAATAATTGATCATATATATTAATCATTCAATAATTTTTTATTGGTTACAAAATAACTTGATTATTTTTAACATTTATCGAGTCTTTTTAACTAAACGTAAGTTCAAAACTCTGCATTTTATGGATGTTAATTTATTGTTCTTTTAATTACTTAAATTAAAAGATACATACACACATCCATATATATACATATACATATACATATACATACGTATGTGTATGCATATATATAAAGAGAGAGGGGGAGGATTGAGTTTAGGGAAAACCCTAAAAATTCTATAAACTGAAAAACCATGAGAAATGGATGGAAAAAAAATATATCAATATAGATGTCAAATTAAAAGAATAATTTGATAGTTAATATTTCATTTTTTTAAGGTTAAAAATTAGTTATATTCTACTTCAAAAAAAAGTTATATTCCGTCTTTTTCTGGTTAATTAAAATAAGAGTGAATTATGGATTCGGTCCTCGTGTTTTCATACTTTCTTTGACTAGGGTTCTTATGGTATGTTTATTGTGGATTTTGGTCCTTTTGGTATTCAATTTGTCTTGGCTATGGTCCCTCTAACTAACGTCTCCGTTAAATCAAGTATCATTTTAGTCATTTTGCCTAATTTTTGTGTTTTTATGATAAGAAACATAAAAACAATATTTTTACACACACACACACGATATCAAAATAAATAAATTATGATATTATAGTATAATTTGATTGTTTAAATTTAAAAATATATATATTAAATACGGTTTAATTTTATTATTTTATTGTAATGGTGGAAAAAGATATGGTTTTATTGTAATTAAAATTTTAATTTAATCAAATCAGATCATAAAACTATATTTTATTTTATTTAGAGCGAATAAAATAAGATATGGTTTTATTATTTGATTTATTAAATTATAATTTTAATTATGTTAAAGACGATTTAATTTTATTATTCTTTTACTATCGTTGCAACAAACAAGCTTATTATCGATATTTTAACACCAAAACCATTGAAACCCATTGAGAAATGAACTCTAATTTTATCATCCTAAAATTAGAGGTTTCAACTTTCATATTCTTTTTCAGTCAAACACTCAAAATCAACTATTTAGATTTTAACAAAATGAAAGATCTATACATAATATTATCTTCATAACTTAAAATTGAACAAATCATTTTTATAAACTTCAACCATGTTTTCATATCCAAATAGGCAAAAAGTACTAAAAACAATAAAATTAAATCATATTTAATATGATTGATTTTTTAATTTAAACAAATCAAATCATAAAATAATATTTTATGTTTATTTATTTTAATGTTATATATATACACATATATTTGTGTGGATAAAAATATTGTTTTTTATTTTTTATAAGACAAGAATATGCAAAAATGCTAAAATATCCTTTGATTTAACGGAGTTAACAGAGGCGTTAGTCAGACAGACCATGACCAAAATAAATTCAATACCATAAGGACCAAATCAACAATAAACATACTATTGGAACCCTAGTCACAAATAATATCAAAACACAGGGACCAAATCCACAATTTAGCGATTGATGGAGTATCTTCCATTTTTTAGTGGTTTTACGTTGGAACCACCCCCTCTTCCTCCCTCCCTCCCTCCTTCTCACCCTCTATCTATCTATCTATTTATATATATAGGGTTGGGTTCACGTGAGACCAACCTGTTTTCGTGAGACCGGTGAGACCAAAATTAACACTAAAACTTCACAGCGATTCATTGTGAAGGAACGAAAAATAGCAAACCTTCACAACAAAAACACTGTGAAGGTTTACCTTTACAATACCTTCACAGTCTTTTGTTATGAAGGTTTAGTGTTATTTTTGTGGTCTCACGGAAATAGCTGGTCTCACATGATCTCAAGTCTATATATATGTGTGTGTACACCTACATGTATGTATAGGCGAAGGATCGTGTGAGAAGTTGAGTTGATGGTGAGAAGCGTGAGAAGTGGATCTGAATTGTTGATCTCTTTTAATCTCAAGTCTTCCCATGAATTGCGGCTTAGAAGGGAATTGATCTGGTGCATCTCATCCTAATGTGTGTTCATTTCTCATCCAACGGTTGATAATTACCAATTCTCATCGTTAACTCAACTTCTCACCGGTACCCAACCTTGTATGTATATATATATATATATATATATGTGTGTGTGTGTGTGTGTGTGTATGTGTGTGTATGTGTGTGAGAGAGAGAGAGAGAGAGAGAGGGGGGAGAGAGATTATGTGAGAATTACAGTTATGGTGAGAACACTTCTGAGTCTCTGGGTGAGTTGACTTTTAAATTTAACTTTATTTTCCTTCAACTACCTTTATCTTTACATTATCTTCACTTTTAGGAACTTTTACATTGTAACACCCTCAAATCTGGAAATAGCAACTAATTTAAAATTTTCTAAACACACCAATAAATAAATCATCTACAACCACAATTTAATATTTAACCTCAATAGACACATTTTTTCTATACAAACAGTCTATAATGAGGACGGGTGCTACTAAAACCCAAAAGTGTCACTATCTCCAAACTGCGGAATACTTCACCAAATACTTACACTCGTGAACCACTAAGCACATCTCTTCATACGACTGCTAGAACTGAACCCTCTTCTGGAACCTGATGCACATGCCGACAAATAAAAAGGTTAGACTTAACGCCTAGTGAGCTCAAGAGTTTTACATTAGAGATATATAAAGCAATAACTTTAAGAATGTTATTTAAAATCATGATTTCCACAATCCAATACATTTGATTTGAAAGCAACCAAAAATGAAATACATTAAATCTTAAAACAATCTCCTTTCATCATTCACCCTTTTCGTGATTAAAGTCATAAAACAGACGTCTCTTCAAATAAAGCCAAAACCCAAAGCGTACGTAAAACATAACCGACATTATAATGATCAAGCACTGAAAACGTAGATAACCCCAACTTCCAAAACATCCCAATAACTCGAACGAGTTTCAATAATCAAAACCTTAAAACATAAATAAATACTCATACTCAAACGTCTCCGAAAACATGGATTATAAAACTCCATAACCAAAACCACACCTATTGGTGACGGGGAAGACCCGATTACATTGTACGTGACGGAACACAAACGTAGGTCACATAATTATGTAGGTAATCAAAACATGTGGGTTACACAAATAAAAACCCACCGAGCTCAACTCCTCTGAGTCTATCACTCGAAAGCATGAAATCAAAACATGTGGGTTACACAAATAAAAACGCACCGAGCTCAACTCCTCTGAGTCTATCACTCGAAAGCGTCAAGTCAACTCCTCTGAGTCTATTCCTGAAAGTTCCAAAATAGGGGAACTTAAGCACAAGGGAATTACACCTTACTGCCCATGAGACGTTGCCCGGCCGTATAGGCCCACACCTTACTTATCATGGTGACCCGATGCCTATTCCGTGCCAAATGGTGAACCAAATGCCCAAACGGGGACATAGGAACACCGTGCCTATGGATCCATTGCACTAACTAAACCATTACATGACTCAAAACGAATGAACTAATGCATTCAAAACATGTAATTCTCAAATAAGATGCAATAATGCAAACATAACCAAACGCCCTTCCATGAGCTATTAAAACGAACAAGTGTCCTCAAAACCCAACAAAATCCAAACCGAGCCATAAGCTCAACAAACCCAAAGACCCAACTTTGAAAATCATAAAATGAAACCAAATGTAAACAACCCGCATGTATGTAAACCAATACTCCAATTTGTATAAATGACTCCAACGTAGTGTAGATTGGAACAAATCGTTTTCCACGTAAGTTTATAACATTTATCCTTTCAAAACGTCCCATAACACAAAACCATGCATTTCTCCAAAACACAAAATGAAATACATTTATACTCAAAATCTACTTCCATAAAATAAATCATTAAGATACCAAAATATATGAATTATTCATCCAAAACGCCCAAAATCCCAAAGATGTGTGTTATATAAGTTTATAAAGTTAAACACTTTCAAAATAACCAAACTTATCAGCAGTTAACAATTTTCATGCAAGATACAAAACACTTTAAAATAAATATTTTGGCATGTACACCGTTTTCACAAATCAACTTGAACTCACCTTGCTAGATTTAGGCTAAATCTAGATTTTACCCTATTTGAGCTTCCTTGACGAAACTTGAATCTTCCAAGCCAAACCTCCAAAACCTAGATCCAAACATTTTCAACCATCAATAACCTTATTCAACCATATAGGAACATTCCTCAAACATTTTATATCAAAACCTCAACTTATACCCAAAACACTAATTTTGACCTAATTTTCTCAAAATCTTCCAAACCGAAATTAGAGAAACCAAACACTAGGAAAACATCAATGGAACATTTACATCACTTAATGAGGTTCAGAAATGGAGAGGATACACTTACCACTTAGGTTTTGATGAAAACCTAGAAAACCCAAAAATAAGCTTGAGGTTGAAGATGAAGATGGAGATGGTGAATACTTGACCATAACTTTCAATCCTACCACTTGATGATGTTTCACCTCCACAAAATCCAAGGATTTGGGCCAAAATAAGTTGGGGTTTGAAGGGAAAAGAAGGAAAATGGTTTGGGAGAGAGTAGAAGAAGTTTGGATGAGAAGAAATGAGGAAAATGGTTGAATTTCGCGACTTAACAACCTCTGCACATTTTGGGCGACATTGCCCATGCGACAAGGCCCTGGTCATTGTCGCTGGTTCTCCCAGCTTTCTTCTCGTTCACTGTTTCGGTCGTAACTTCTTTGTTATAGCTCCGTTTTTGCTTCGGAAAGGACCGTTGGACTCGTAATTGAATCCTTTATCCATCAAGACTATAAAATCTAGGATTTAAGTCCAAAATCATATATCTTATTTTTCTCTTTAAAGCTACTGATTTCTGTATTAACTTGAAATGATGTTTTTAGAAATTCGGGGTGTTACATACATACATTCTCACATGCATGAATTTGTTAAAGTGTTAGCATGATGATAAATATAGGTATATGAAGGTTTTTTTCTCACCTTTTCACAAGAACCAAACCCTATATAGGTTTTGGTTCAAATAAATGAGGTTAAATATCGTAAGAATTTAATAATAGAAACTTAAAAAAATGTTCATGTGTGAATCATTGAAAAAACTCACTTGAAGATGCATATGTGAACCCATAAAATAATATGTAATTAACATCAATTTACATATGGATCTTCAAATAGATTTTTTCAATTATTTACAAATGAACCTTTCCTTTCTTACCTTCTTAACTTTTCAGAATACTTAACCTTTTTATTTGAACCTTCCAAATATTATATATATAAAGAAAGAGGTAGGATATTATGCAACACCTTTACATGGTGCAACCAACACAACCCATCTATCCACCACTCATTTTATTTTCAACATTTTTCTTTTTTCTTAATTATAAAAGTAAAAATAAAATGAATGATGGATAGAAGAGTTGTATGGGTTGCATTATGTAAAGGGGTTGCATTTGAACGCCTTCATATATATATATATATATATATAGGGGAGGGATCAATTGGAAACCAATATTACATTGGAAACTTTGGAAACCGAAATTAACCAATCATTTAATTTCCTTTTTTTTAAATGATAAGGCTATCTTAGTCTTTTACATAATTTCATAATATATATGGTAAGTGTTATTATTATTATTATATTATTAATTATTTAATTTTAATGTATTTTATATATGGTAATGTTGATCATTTATTAATTTAAACATGAAACATTTAATTTAGGTAAACACAAATTGATTCATACGAAAGTTACAAATCAAATTATTTTTGTTGATTCTTATGAATCAGTGATTGATTCATCTAATGAATGAAAATTGATATTCATATGAAATCTTCAATATTACCTCCAGGCACAAAATATTAATATTGTGAAACATAATGGATTTGATATAGTGAAACAAAATATTAGTATAGTGAAACCTGATGAAACATAAAATGTTAATATAGTGAAACCTAATGAAACAGATTTGATATAATGAAACATAATGGAAAGGTAATGAAACAAAATATTAATATAGTGAAACCTGATATAGTGAAACAAAATATTAATATAGTAAAACCTGAAGAAACAGATTTGATATAGTGAAACATAATGGAAAGGTAATGAAACAATAATGGTAATGAAACTTATTTGGATTTTACATACTGCATATTGATGAACGGGCAATAAAAAGGTAGTCTTGATATGCTCTCTCTCTTTTTTAGAAATATACGTTCTTTTATATTTAAGCATATTTCATCTTTGTTGTCAAATTTGAAACACAAAAGAAAAATACTCATTTACCCTTTTGACATATTATTATTATCTTTTATTAATAAATTAATTTATTACCATATATTGTAACACCCGGAAATTTTCAAAGTAAGTATTTGTTCCCTTAATGTTTTAATTGTGCCTATGCGAGAATATGAGCCTTTGTATGCATTTTATGATCGTTATGATATTGAAATGTCATATGAATTGATTTACCATCTTTACTTGTTCAAACCTCGCGCTCGTTATCGAAATTGGTCAAGTTTCGGGATGCTGGGGCTTGGTGCGACAGTGAGTCGCGATTGTGACATGGTCACTCTCGCGTAAGGTGTACCGTGAGTTGGGGAGCCCGCGCGACAGTGACATGCGATTGTGACATGGTCACTATAGCGGTGTCAAGGTCGCGGGAGGTGTACCGAGAGTTGGGGAGTCCGTGCGACTGTGACACGCGACAGTGACAATGTCACTGTCGTCAGGCACTATCGCGAGCGGGGGATTTCATTTAAATGAGTTTCCAGCCGATTTTACTTCATTTTGCTACACATCTCTCTCTTTGATTGGCGATTTTTGGAGCTCTCAAGTCAGCCCCATTTCCTCTAAACCCAAACCCTTATTAATACCAATCATCTTGGTAGTTGCGGTTATTGATTTTGCATTAATTGTCTTCAAAGGATCATTGGCTAGGGTTTCTCAAGTCTACAACCTTTCTCATCTCCAAATCTCATCTTCTCAAAGCTAGGGTTTCCATCTTTTCTAGGTTTTGGTTCAAAACCTAGATTGTGAGTTTACTAACCTTTGTCAAAACTAGATACACATCATATTCTTCTATTTGTTGTTATTTATCTCTATATGTTCAAGTATTTGGGATTTTCTTATGAAGAAATGTTGGAAATGTGTTATGTGTGAAATGCCATGTTTTACTCTAAATATACAAGTATTTGGGGATTTTCTCTTGAATATGTATTATGTGTACTTTGTTATGTTAAATGTATATATGTCTCGGTATTGAAATGGTTACTAGTTGGAATCCCTTTGGGGTAATATATGTATATGAAATGATGAGCATGATTGTCATTTGGGGCTTATGATGGACTTATTTGTTAGGATGGTAACATTGTACCCATGGTTGGTATCGAAATGTATTGGTTGAAATATACCCCAAGACCTCCTATAATTTATGTTGGACGAACCAAGTCAGTAGACACTAGGAGGATGTAGTCTTGGGCACCACTGTGATGGTATGTGCCTAGACCTCCGCCATTCGAGGAATTTCCTTTGTTGTAGTCCTCGGGTGTGTCGGGCCTTTCGAGTGTCTCTTGGTAGATGGCATCAAGGTATATCGACTCTTTGGGTGGAACTTGATTGGTGCTATGGGTCTCCCCTATTGACTCCACATATGTTGAACTCGAGGTCACAATACCATTTGGGTGATAGTTGATAGATTGACAAAGAGCGCTCACTTCTTGGCTATGCGCGAGACTCTACCGATGGATAAGTTAGCAAAGCTTTACATCGATGAGGTGGTCTCGAGGCACGGCATACCATTGTCGATCGTGTCGGATCGCGACAGTCGGTTCACCTCGAACTTCTGGGATGGGTTTCAGAAAGAGCTTGGTACTCGAGTAAAGTTGAGTACGGCTTACCATCCGCAAACCGACGGGCAGAGCGAGCGAACGATCCAAACTTTGGAAGACATGTTGAGGTCTTGTGTCATCGATTTTGGGGGTAGATGGGACACTCACCTGCCTTTGGTGGAGTTTGCCTACAACAATAGCTACCACTCGAGTATCGGAATGGCACCCTTTGAGGCTTTGTATGGGCGAAAGTGTCGGACTCCCGTGTGTTGGCTTGAAGCGGGAGAAAAGCAGTTTGCCGGACCTGAGATCGTGTAAGAGACTGCCGATAAGGTCAAGTGCATTCGTGGAAGAATGAAAACGGCTCAGGATCGTCAGAAAAGCTATGCCGATAAGAAGAGGCGGCCGATGGAATTCCAAGTGGGGGACCGCGTTATGCTTAAGGTATCGCCGTGGAAAGGCATTATACGGTTCGGAAAACGTGGGAAGTTGAGTCCCCGTTTCCTCGGACCTTTCAAAGTGCTTAAACGGCTGGGTTTGCAAGCCTACCAGTTGGAACTGCCACCGGAGTTGAGTAGAATACACAACATGTTTCATGTTTGCTACCTCCGGAAATGTTTGGCGGTGGAAGACAACGTCATTCCCCTTTCAGAGTTAAGGGTAGACGAAGGTAACCGTTGTGTGGAAGAACCCGACGCCATCTTAGAGAGAAAGTCTAAGAAGTTGCGTCATAAAGAAGTCACTTTGGTCAAGGTGCAGTGGAAGCATCACCGGGGAGCGAATGTGACGTGGGAAGCCGAGGAGGATATGAAGCGAAGATATCCTCATCTTTTCGTATAGTTAGGATTTCGGGGACTAAATCATTCCCAAGTTGGGGAGGATTGTAACACCCCGGATTTCCGTTGTGTAATCTTGTTATTCTTGTGTTAAGCTTTCGTCGTTAGCTCCGTGTTTGGTTTGATGTTGTTTGGAGTTTTGAGAATTTTGGTGGAGAAACAGTGAACTACGTGAGTTACACCGCGACTAGAGGTCGCGGCACAACCCGCGTAACCCTCTGTTGGATATGAGATTTTGGAACTACGCGAGTTGCACCGCGACTAGAGGTCGCGGCACAACCCGCGAAACCCACTGGATTATTAGGGTTTTTGGACACGGGCGAGTTATGCCGCGAGTTGAAGTCGCGGCATAACCCGCGAAGTTGCATGGACCGTCTTAAGAGGTTCAGTTTCCCAAAATCTCATAATCTAAAATCTAAAATATCTTTTCTCTCTCTTCTCTCTCTAAACTCTCTCTCTCTCTAGAGTTTGGAAGATTGTAGTTGGTGTTCGATCCAAGGTTTCGGTGTTTTAAGCTTCACCTCTACGCCGTGATCGTTATCTGGTTTTCCGGGTTTTATTCCGAAAACCTACCAGTGAGTTCCTACTACCATTTTACAAACTTTATACATGTCAAAACTCTTATTTGCGAAATCTAAAGTATTTCTACGGTATGATTTTATGTTCTCTACATTTTGATATAGATGAAGTTTTTGGTAATTTATGGGGTTCCCGATCAGTTTTGACTAAAATGACTGGTTCCGCCTTATTAAAAGTAAAATGATGTTTTACTTGCACATTATGTGGATATGTGAAAAGAATGTTTATGAACTCATTTTAATGATTTTCATTCTTACCAGAAGTTGAACTGGAAATGACATTTTGTTTATAAAATGTGTTTATACCATATGTTTATTTATGGTTGGTCGCATACGTTGTTGTGACGAGTCTGTACCATTACTAGCGGATTCCTAGGTTTTGAGTCGACTGTTTTGTTGGGATGTTATATTCCCCAACTTTGTAGCTATGGATCATATGTTCCTCGGGGGCAACTTAGTACGGTTATGTGAGGCACGATACTAGCCATGGTTCATAGTGATCCTAGCGAAGGAGTATACCTTGGTTTTGTGCTTGGGGCTTGATCTCACGTTGAAGCACGGACTTTGTGTTTCGTATCCGCGGATTCCAAATGGTTTAGCTCATAACACGGATTTGTGGTCTACTTTGTGTTACGCCACAATCCTTGGTAAAATGGTCATTTTGTCATCATTTAACGAGTTTTGGACCGAAAAGGCCCGGTTGTGGCGAAATGTTATCTTTATAAACTAAACCTTTATGAAAAGATTTCCGTATGATATTGATGTTTTTATCTTTTGAGCTTTATAAACTGTATGTTCTCATCAGGCTTTAAGTCTGACACTTTTTCTCAAATGATGTGTATAACAGGTTTCCATTAGCGGTGGGTGCCGGGGTTTTTGGAGAGACGAGTTTTGAGTCTCGGGGTTTTCTGAAGATGTTTTAGTATTGATGCTGGGCATTGTTAAGTCCCATTCTTTTGATGAAATCCTTGTATAGGATTGTATAGTCTTAAGGACTGATCCCATTTATGGGAAGTTAATGAATTTACTTTCGTCATATTGTCAGGTTTTCCAGGTTTTAATTTACACTGATTTTTGAGGTGTTACAGTCCGTTAAATTACGACTGTGATTAAACAGGTTGTATATTTCCCCATCTTTTGGGAGGCTCTTGCTTTGGCAATTTTATATACCGCACGTCCGTTTTTCGGATTTTTGTTATCCCTATTTTTAGGGTGTTACATATATAATTCAAATGAATCTTGGCCATTGATTAAAAAGATCAATGGTTGAAATTTGGTTTCCAAAGTTTCCAATGAAATTTGGTTTCCAATTGAACCCCCCCCCCCCCTCTCTCTTTCTCTCTCTCTCTCTCTTTCTCTCTCTCTCTCTCTCTCTCTCTCTCTATATATATATATATATATATATATATAGGAAGAGGTTCATTTGAGAAATAGTAAATGTATGAGAAATAGAGAAGTAATCTTATCCATTTATCTGGTCAATATTTGTTACTTTGACCGCGAAGCACCGGATAATTCATTGCATGGTCTATAGAAGATAGATGGGTAGTTTCGTAAAATACACGGGATGAGTTCATATATGAACCTATATGATTCACATATGAACTATACGTTCATATGTGAATCAGTTAATTAGTTTAACTGATTCATATATGAACTTACAGTTAATTAGTTCATATATAAATCACAAAGGTTCATATATGAATCAGTTAAAAGAGTTCAGATGTGAATTACACTGATTCGCATATGAACATATAGTTCATATGTGAATTATACAGGTTCATATATGAACACAGCCCGTGTATTTTGTAAAAATTACGAAAGTGTCATTCTATTTTTGGAATACCCGTAACTTTTGACCAGTCAAAGCCGAAATATTTGACCAGTCAAATCCGATCTTGACCGTATGAATGGCTAGAATTACTTCTCTATTTCTCATATATTTACCATTTCTCAAATGAACCTAACGCTATATATATATATATATATATATATATATATATATATATATATATATATATATAGGGTCCGTTTCTTTTGCAAACCAGTTTGTTTGTGCAAACTTTACAAACTGAAATTCACCAATCACGTAGTTTCTTTTTTTCTTTTTCTTTTTTATATACATTTAATTTGTGGGGGGTATTTTAGGGTTTTTAACATATTGTTTTATTTTTTTTTTAATTTTATTTATTTTTGTAACTGGTCATCCAAAAATGTTATTCACCGGAGATCTGAAAAAAAAATAGAAAACAAATGTGAAGAATACCCGGTCTACAGATCTGGATGAAGATCGAGATCATGAAACCCAAAACATAAACTCAACCAAGAAACATGAAACCAAAATCATCAACCCAGAAACATCATGAATCCATATAAAATCATGAAGATGGAAACTTCATATTGAAAAATTAACCCAGAAACATCATGAATCCAGATAAAATCATGAACCCAGAAACATGGAACCAAAAAAACGTGATCATGAACACCTAAGAAACCCAAAAACATGAATATGGAATCAACGAATGAAGATCTGGACCTGCAACATCTAGGGTTCTTGGTATTCGCATGTGATTGCGCCACCGCCGCCGGTCAGGTTTAAGGATCGCGTTGTTGAAGACAACCTGCATAACCTATTGTTGAAGACGGAAACTTCAGATTGTTGAAGACGACCTGCACCCATCGCGTTGTTGAACACGAAAACTTCAGATTGTTGAAGAGACCTGCAGAACCCATCGCGTTGTTGAAGACGACCTGCATAACCCATTGTTGAAGAAGGAAACTTCAGATTGTTGAAGGCAACCTGCAGAACCCGTCGTGTTGTTGAAAACGACCTGTAGAACCCATTGTTGAAGATGGAAACTTCATATTGTTGAAGACGGCGGTACTTGGGTGAGGGAGAAGGAAAGATGAACAAACTTGAAACCCTAGATCTGTTGCAGAATCCTTAGAAGAGAGAGACGGTTGATTTTTATTATACCCAATATTATACCCTCAAGCCTCTCTCAACTCTACAAAATAAAATTAAAATGTTCACTTAATTACATTGATGCCACTACTTTTGCCTTGACCGTAGATCAAATGAGTTAATGGCTTAGATTGAGTTTGTAAAGTTTGGACAAACTAACTGGTTTGCAAAAAAAACGCACCATATATATATATATGGGGTATATTTTCTAGTAAATGAAGTGGGGTTTGTCACCAAAAGTGTTTGAAAGGATCAAAACTAATATAATACAAATAGGAAATGTTTGAATGAAGATGGTTTATGGTTGAAAATAGAACACATATTTGATAGGTATATTTTATTGAATGATTTGTGGCAAATATCCATCCAACCACCCCCACCCACACACACATAACAAAAAACCTTCACGGGTATCTTTACATATCAAATTATCTATCGTTTCCTAAACTAATTAAAACACCTATTTTTACTAATTTTTTTATGTTTATTGTTATATTTCGTCTATTTTCGATTTATAAGACATATTTTGTCTTCTTCAAATGCTTATGACAAGTAAAACTGGATATGTAGAATTTGTTCGGTTCGTTTTCTGTTAAGACCTGTATGGATATAGTTCTTTGAGTGTTAACAGATAAGTTGTTGTTCGGTTATGGTGCTGAATAAACAGTCTGAATGTTGAAAATGACTATTTTACCCTTCAGTTCATTTTTTTGTCTAATTGAAATAACAATTTAATAAAAATGATGAAAAGATTCACTTCAATATTTGATTAATAAATGAAACAATCAACAATTTTATATTAATAAATCTTATAATTAATATTTTGTTTCCCACTAAAAGTCTGAAGACAATTTTATAATTAATATTTTGTTTCCCATCAACAATTTTATATTAATAGATCTTATAATTAAAAGTCTGAAGACGTGAGTTGAAAAAGAAAAGAAAATTCAAACTAATTTTTTTTATTCTTTCCATGGTTTACCCAAAGTCTGAAGACGTGGTCACAGGTCTCGATGGGGAAGATGAGACCTGTGGGGAAGACGAAGACGAGAAGCATACGCCTGGAAGACGAGAAGCATACGAGACCTGTCTGAAGACGAACAGAAATCGAAAAAGAAATCGAAAACCATACAAGAAGCATACGCCTGGAAGATGAGAAACATATGCCTGGAAGACGAGAAACATACGAGACCTGTCTGGAAGACGAACAGAAATCGAAAACCGTGTACACCATTCTACCCATCATCGCCCCTGCCATCAGATCTCTGGGGAAATTCGTCAACCAGTAGGAGTGCATCATCACCATTTCAGATTTCTTGGGTTTTGATCCCCTACTACTGATGCCCTCCTCTCCATCTTCCGCTACCATAATAACCCTATTACAAGAAACTGAAATCTTCTTTTTGGTGGATCGATTTGTGATTAAAGATGATAGAATTAATGTGGGGGTTAACGTGGGTGGTTGGGGAGAAGGGTAATTGGGGGAAAAGTAATAAAATTTATTGGCTGAATGTATATGACTTGGTTTTTGTAGTTGATTCGCTTAGCCATCGGCTGAATGAATAAGCTCCTACCGAACAACTAGATATGGTTGAGCGAATAAGCTATATCTGTTATACAGCCTATTAAGCCATTGCCGAACAGCCCCTTAGTTGATCGACTATTAAATATCACCATTATTAGAAAAAAAAATAGATATAAAAAAAATCAGTTTAAATTATTAGCATATGTGATACTGATAATTCTCTTTCGAAAAAACCCTTACTAATAGAGAATCCTACATATATACAGGTAAATTGGTATGTTACTAGCTAGTTGATAAAAGAATCCTATATAAAGAGATTATATATGTGTATATAAGGGTCGGTTTAAATTAGGAGTCTAAATACCGTGAGAAGATTTAAAAAAAAGTTAATGAAGGTTCATATGTGAACTATTAAAAAAATTCAGAAAAAAATTATTTGAAATAGATTTGTTCAACGATTAACATATGAACATTTCTTCAACATTTCCTTCTTACCTTTCTTACACTATTTAGTCTTCTTATTTAAACAGCTCACTATACACACACACACACACACACACACACACACACACACACACATATATATATATATATACATATAATAAATAAGTAACTCAAATGACACATGTCGTCTTATGGTGAACCCATTTTTTCATTTTCCCGCTTAAACATGTATCTGAACGCATATTAAGTTATAAGTTCATTTAGCACATCCACATTCATTCCTCCTTAAATCTTTCCTTAATTCAATTTTTTTAATTTATACCTTATATTTACTATCCTTATAATTAGATATGTAGTTTACTTTTAATCTCTTACTTTTTTATTTTTCATTTTAAACTCTTATCATATAAACATAAATAATATATATGAACTAAAATGCATTAAAAATACATTTTTATTTTTTACAAATTATACCATTGTAATCGTTTCATCAATACCTTCGAAATGAGTCCAATATTGAATACTTTTGGATTTAGTTATATTATTAAATATCATAAATATATACGAATTAATGTGTCGTGATTAGCAGTGGCAAACCCAAGATTTTAGGTGAGTGGGTGCACAAACAAAAAACTTAAGAAATTGTTATCGATGTGTTTTTAGCCAAATTCTCCTATTGGGAGACCTTTTATGTTTTTGGTTGATTTCGATGAATTTTTTAAACTTCTGTGTTGATTCAATGGTTTTTTTTTTGTGTTGATTCGAGAGATTTTTTGTGTTTTTTTGATTGATTTCAAGAGATTTTTTGGTTGATTTCGAGAGTAAATTTTGGTTTTTTTGGGACTTGTACACCTTTCACCCCTCAAAAACGTATATATCATGAAGCACCTCCTGTAGTTGAGTGGGTGCAGCTTACGTACCGAAAAAAATTTCGCCCTTATAAAACGAACTTGAGCGGGTGCACGGGACCCCCCCCCCCTTGGGAAGGGTAGGTCTGCCCTGGTGATTAGTATGAGATTTGTTAAAATTAGTATGCGATTTGATACAAATAATCACTAAATTGTCGTGATTTTCTTTTTGCAATTTCATATCAATTTTAACTATGTACTTTTCCATAATTTCATTTACGTTCTATTATAAATTTTGTTTTATAAATTCTTAATATTTATTAATTTTTTGTAAAACATCATTTGTGAAAACTGCCTAAAACAAGAACTTTTTGTAACCAACTGCAAAAAAACAACTTTGAAAGGGAAAAAAGTTTGAAAAAGTAGGATCGTACTTTCAATGATCGTTCATATCTGTAAGATAAGTTTTCTGGTATAATTTAATTTTTTAAATTAACCCGTGTAATACACGAGGTCGAACCTAGTATATATATGAGATATGAGTAATCACGAGCTAGCAATGTTAATTAATTCGTTCTATTTATTACAAATCAGGTTGCCCTCTTCATAAAGTTCCTTTTATTCAGACTTTGACAATTTTAAAACTTCAATATTTAGTTTAGGACCGTTGTGTTTTCAACAGATATCGTCATTAAATAAAATATTTGTTGGGATTAATTTCAAAGTCATAAAGTTGTCCAAAATTAATAAAACAATATGAACATAAAGAAAGAGACAAAAGGAACAAATTGAGAAATATTGAGTGATCAAAGTCTCATGCATGTGATTCTTCGTACCCTTCCGGCTCACGCCGAAAGTTAAAAAGGCTTAATTTCTCAACTAAACCTCATTAATTAACATTTTATGCATAAAAATTTAATCTTGGTAAAACCGAGTATGATGTCATTTTCCTAGCTAGGTGTCCTAACTATCATTAGTGCATTACAACTCAACATATTATATCCCGCAAGTCAAAAAACAAGGTACTGTAAGTAACCCACGTTCGTTTGAATAAATTGTGCACGGTTTTATAACACGTAATTGGGTTCTATAATTAAGCATGGTGTTTTCTTTAATGACATTATACCCTGTTACTTCTAACCAAACGGGTACCGTTAGTTATTACTAATGAAATATGGTTTGTTTACAATTGGGTACCATTAGCCCTTGTAATCGGTCTCAATCAGGTTCTACAAGTTGCATTTCAACATGGGTATGACTTACTATTTCAACCTGGTCCAATATATACTAAACAGTTGTTTGAAGAATAATTTTATTGGCGAAGCGGATGTGTGGAACAGATCGAGTGCGCTATGTGTGTACATGTGTTTGGTGTATAAGAACATGTACATGATATGGGGCATACAAGTATGACATGGTACATGTTCCTCGGAACTTATTCTATATAGGACATACTGGATTCATTGGCTTAATTATACATAATTGGATGTATATCTACATGCATGCATGAATATCGTATGATTTATACATTTGCTTCTGTTGGTTATAAGTGTTTATATATATAGATGTGTGTGTGTGTGTGTGCGCGTGCATGTGTACTTGCACATGTGTGTATATATATATCACTACTAGAAAATGTCTTATCACTGACCACCTATTTTCGACGTACCGTATCCGTCGATAAGTACCGACGGAAAATAAAATTTGCGACGGATAGGTCATCCGTTGGTGATCCGTCGGTAAATATATATATTTCCGACGGATCACCGACGGAAATAAAATTATTATTTTTTATTTTTTTTAATATTTAAATTCGTCGGAAATTCGTCGGTAATTTTAATAATTTAATAAAAATAATTTCTTTCCGATGTCCGTCGGTGATCCATCGAAAATTACCAACGGATGACCGACGGCTGTAATTTTTCCGTCGGTAATTACCTTTCTTTGTGTGTGTATGTATGTATGTATGTATGTACATCATGTATAGTATGTATATGTATGTATGTATGTATGTATGTATGTACATGTGTACGTATATATATATATATATATATATACATCATGTATAGTATGTATGTATGTATGTGATCATGTGTGTATGTATGTACGTATGTGATCATGTACGCATATATGTGATCATGTATATATATATATATATGTACATCATGTATATATAGTATGTATGTATGTATGTATGTACATCATGTATAGTATATGTATATATGTATGTATGTACATATCATGTGATCATGTATGTATGTATATGATATGTAGTATGTATGTATGTCGATAGATCATGTCTATGTCATGTGTGTATGTATGTATATATGTCTATGTATGTGTCTATATATGTATGTATGTATGTCTATAGATGTATTGTATACATATGTATTACTTGTATGTATATGTAGTGTATATTGTTTGTAGATGTATTATATACATATGTATTGATTGTATGTATATAGCACATATACGTCTATATCATGCATGTCTATGTATGTGTGTATGTATGTCTATACCATGCATGTCTATGTATTGCTTTTATGTATATAGCACATTACGTTTTTGTACTACGTTTATGTATTTATATATATTAAATTAAGGTTTTGTACAGTTTAAGACTTAGTATTAATTAAAAATTGGTAGCTTTTGTACAGGTTAAAAACTGGAATTTTTTAATTTTTAATTATTTAAAAAAAATATACCGACGGATTATCCGTCGGTAAATGTTTTGTAATTTAATTTTTATTTAATAAAAATCCGTCGGTAATCCGTCGCAAAAAAGAGATTGTCGGTGATCCGTCGGAAATAACCCATGCCGACGGTGACCGTCGGCGATCCGTCGGAAAAGTAAGTCGTCGGTGATCCGTCGGTAATCTGAACGTCGACCACCTTTATACCGACGGATTTCGCTTTTACCGACGGATTTGTCCGTCGGTGATAAGCATCTGTTTTGTAGTATATATATATATATATATAACTATGTATACATATACTGATAGAGGTAGGTTATTATACAACCCCTCTATCCACCACTCATTTTATTTTTAGTTTTGTTCCATTTTCTTAATTACAAAAGTGAAAATAAAATGAGTGGTGGATATAAGGATTGCATTATATAAGGGGTTACATTTGAACGTCCATATATACAAGGGCGGACTCAGTATAAAGGGGGGGGGGGGGGGGGAGAGGACCCCAGTCAAAAAAAAATTACCTAGGTTTAAAAAAAACTTAGCTTACCATACGTCCCCCCCAGTCAAAAAAAGAGGGGACCCCATCCTTCAACGGTGATTTCCAGCGATTGAGCGATTCCCCTGGTTTTAGCGGCAGGCAACAGCAGCAACCGGTCGGCCGGCGATTTGCCGACTCTCCGTCTTCACAACACAGTCGCTGAGTCGCACTTAGATTCACAGATTATTCTCCATCTTCAATCGAGGGTTGCAATATACAGACTCTTCATCTTCAATCGATTTAGGGCTCCTTCACGACTTAGATTCACAGATTATTCTCAATCGATTTAGGGCTCCAGGTAACAAGTAACAACCGAAATTTCTTGATTCTCTTGTCTTTCTGCTCAATCGATTTTTTTTACCTTTTTCTGTTGAGTTCTAATCTTTCTTATTTCTTCTCCTTCCTTATGTGTAGCGTGTTTTTCCACAGACCACACAATGGCTTTGGAGTTTGGTTTCCAGGGGCGGACTCAGTATAAAAAAGGGGGGGGGGGAAGGACCCCAGTCAAAAAGTCAAAAAAAAATTACCTAGGTTTAAAAAAAACTTAGCTTACCATACGTCCCCCTAGTCAAAAAAGAGGGGACCCCATCCTTCAGCGGTGATTTCTGGTGATTGAGCGATTCCCCTGGTTTTAGCGGCAGGCGGCAGCAGCAACCGGTCGGCCGGCGATTTGTCGACTCTCCGTCTTCACAACACAGTCGCTGAGTCGCACTTAGATTCACAGATTATTCTCCATCTTCAATCGATATACAGACTCTCCGTCTTCACAACAAGGTACTGTAAGTAACCCACGTTCGTTTGAATAAATTGTGCACGGTTTTATAACACGTAATTGGGTTCTATAATCAAGCATGGTGTTTTCTTTAATGACATTATACCCTGTTACTTCTAACCAAACGGGTACCATTAGTTATTACTAATGAAATATGGTTTGTTTACAATTGGGTACCATTAGCCCTTGTAATCGGTCTCAGTCAGGTTCTACAAGTTGCATTTCAACATGGGTACGACTTACTATTTCAACCTGGTCCAATATATACTAAACAGTTGTTTGAAGAATAATTTTCTTGGCGAAGCGGATGTGTGGAACAGATCGAGTGCGCTACGTGTGTACATGTGTTTGGTGTATAAGAACATGTACATGATATGGGGCATACAAGTATGACATGGTACATGTTCCTCGAAACTTATTCTATATAGGACATATTGGATTCATTGGCTTAATTATACATAATTGGATGTATATCTACATGCATGCATGAATATCGTATGATTTATACATTTGCTTCTGTTATATAGATATATATAGATGTGTGTGTGTGTGTGTGTGCGCGCGTGTGCATGTGTACATGTACATGTGTGTGTATATATATCACTACTAGAAAATGTCTTATCACCGACCACCTATTTCCGACGTACCATATTCGTCGGTAATTACCTACGGAAAATAAAATTTGCGACGGATAGGCCATCCGTCGGAAATTACCGACGAATGACCGACGGCTGTAATTTTTCCGTCGGTAATTACCTTTCTTTGTGTATGTATGTATGTATGTACATCATGTATATATGTATGTATGTATGTACGTATGTGATCATGTATGTATGTATATGTATGTATGTACATCATGTATGTATGTATGTATGTATGTATATATGTATGTATGTACATATGTACGTGTATATATATATATATATATGTGTGTGTGTGTGTGTGTGTGATCATGTATATATATATATATATATATATATATATGTGTGTGTATGTACATCATGTATAGTATGTATGTATGTACGTATGTGATCATGTATGTATGTATGTACGTATGTGATCATGTATATATATATATGTACATCATGTATATATAGTATGTATGTATGTACGTATGTGATCATGTATTTATGTATGTACATCATGTATAGTATATGTATATATGTACATATCATGTGATCATGTATGTATGTATGTATATGATATGTAGTATGTATGTCTATAGATCATGTCTATGTCATGTGTGTATGTATGTATATATGTCTATGTATGTGTCTATATATGTATGTATGTCTATAGATGTATTGTATACATATGTATTACTTGTATGTATATGTAGTGTATATTGTTTGTAGATGTATTATATACATATGTATTGCTTGTATGTATATAGCACATATACGTCTATATCATGCATGTCTATGTATGTGTGTATGTATGTCTATATCATGCATGTCTATATATTGCTTTTATGTATATAGCACATTACGTTTTTGTTGGAATCAAAACCCTTTAAAAACCTCACACACACAGATGAAGAAAACAGACTTTGGAGAAAAGAGAGTAGAAGAATTATTTAAACAAGAAACTATATTAAAAACAGTAAACTTACTGCTATTCCATACAACGAAACGAACTCCTATTTAAAGCAATAAAAACTCCACAAAATAAACCCATGAACTCCTAAATTATAGCTACCACTACCCATTATTCTCCAATAAACTTGGTCAAGCTAAGACCAAGTTTATGCAAACTAAAAACCGACTCGAAAGCTATCGAACCGTAACCCGCTAACCCGTAAACCATACCGATTAATCCAACAATCACCCCCTTAATCGGTTTGTTTCATACTTCCCGTTTATAGCAGTGTCGGTTCCTCTTCGATTAAATTTGCCTCTTGTTTATCCCATTTAGGACACTCATTGTTGTAGTGACCAAATTCACCGCATTTGTAACATTTAACATGGTTTTTATCCCGCTGGAAACGTTCATTGACATCCCGACTTTTCCCGAACCCACGACCTCTTCCCCGGCCACGTCCAAAGCCATCACGATTTGAACCTCCATTGCCACAATGCTTACACACATGCGCCTTTTCGTCACTAACCAACAATAAACTATCTTAAACGTCCTCCTTACCTTTTAAACGCTCCTCGTACGCCTTCAATCTTACAACGGCTTCATCGAATAGCATTGAATCCAACTCGAAACATTGCTCTATTGAAGCCACGGTTTGAAGAAACGATTTAGGCATCGAGTCTAGTAACCTTTTCACCAACTCCGCTTCTTCAAGCTCATATACAAGTGTTCTTGCTTTTGAGGCTAGACCGGTCAACTTCGTCACGAAATCATCAACCTTTTCACCCTTCTTCATACGCAAGCTTTCAAGCTCCCTCTTCAATGTTGCCCGTCGAGCCGCTCTCACCCGATCCACTCCCAAATACCGTGTTTTCAGGCCATCCCACACTTGTTTTGGATGGGTGTAACTCCCCATTTGCAAAACCATGTCTTCGGGTATAGCTTGAAACAAGAAAGCAAGAGCTTGTTTATTCTTCTTTGGATCCGGTTCTTCGCTTAGAGCCCTCGGTTCAACCGTCTCCCATATGCCATGCGCATCCATAATCGACTTAACTTTGACCGCCCACACCGGATAATTGGTTGGGGTCAAAACCGGGACTTGATATGATATCGAACCTCCTTCTTTAGCTGGTACCATCGCCATTCTATTCTTGTGACATCCCCAACCTCTTTAATCAAACTTGTTCCGAGAGAACTTTTCCACTGATCAAGAAGACAAGGTTACAACTACCTTTACCGTCTTCCGTCACCCGCAAAACGAACCGAATCAAAGCAACCTGCTTTGATGTCTTTCTGTCCGTTTATCACGGACCTCCGGTTAAACTCTCGTAAATGCTAGAACAAGCCCGATCAAGAAAAGTCGGAGTTGTTGTTTAAATACTTCAACTTGTGATCAGATTTATCTTACACCCCCTCAATCGAACGCAGGCTCTGATACCAATTGTTGGAATCAAAACCCTTTAAAAACCTCACACACACAGATGAAGAAAACAGACTTTGGAGAAAAGAGAGAAGAAGAATTATGTAAACCAGAAACTATATTAAAAACAGTAAACTTACTGTTATTCCATACAACGAAAAGAACTCCTATTTAAAGCAATAAAAACTCCACAAAATAAACCCATGAACTCCTAAATTATAGATACCACTACCCATTATTCTCCAATAAACTTGGTCAAGCTAAGACCAAGTCTATGCAAACTAAAAATCGACTCGAAAGCTATCGAACCGTAACCCGCTAACCCGTAAACCATACCGATTAATCCAACAGCTTTTGTACTACGTTTATGTATTTATATATATTAAATTAAGGTTTTGTACAGTTTAAGACTTAGTATTAATTAAAAATTGGCAAGTTTTGTACAGGTTAAAAACTGGAATTTTTTAATTTTTAATTATTTTTTTTAAAAATTAATTACCGACGGATTATCCGTCGGTAATCCGTCGGTAAATGTTTTGTAATTTAATTTTTATTTAATAAAAATCTGTCGGAAATAATCCGTCGATGAATATCCGTCGGAAATAACCCACGCCGACGGTGACCGTCGGCGATCCGTCGGAAAAGTAAGCCGTCAGTGATCCGTCGGTAATCTGAACGCCGACCACCTTTATACCGACGGATTTCGCTTTTACCGACGGATTTGTCCGTCGGTGATAAGCATCTGTTTTATAGTGTGTATATATATATATATATATATATATATATGTATATGTATATGTATATATGACTATGTATACATATACTGGTAGAGGTAGGTTCTTATGCAACCCTTTTACAACCCATACAACCCCTCTATCCACCACTCATTTTATTTTTAGTTTTTTTTCCATTTTCTTAATTACAAAAGTGAAAATAAAATGAGTGGTGGATATAAGGGTTGCATTGGTTGCATTATATAAAGGGGTTACATTTGAACGTCCATATATACAAGGGCGGACTCAATATAAAAGGGTGGGGGGGAGGACCCCAGTCAAAAAGTCAAAAAAAACTACCTAGGTTTAAAAAAAAACTTAGCTTACCATACGTCCCCCCAGACAAAAAAAGAGGGGACCCCATCCTTCAGCGGTGATTTCCGGCGATTGAGCGATTCCCCTGGTTTTAGCGGCAGGCGGCAGCAGCAACCGGTCGGCCGGCGATTTGCCGACTCTTCGTCTTCACAACACAGTCGTTGAGTCTAAGTTAGATTCACAGATTATTCTCCATCTTCAATCGATATACAGACTCTCCATCTTCAATCGAGGGTTGCGATATATAGACTCTTCATCTTCAATCGATTTAGGGCTTCTTCACGACTTAGATTCACAGATTATTCTCAATCGATTTAGGGCTCCAGGTAACAAGTAACAACCGAAATTTCTTGATTCTCTTGCCTTTCTGCTCAATCGATTTTTCTTACCTTTTTTATGTTGAGTTCTAATCTTTCTTATTTCTTCTCCTTCCTTATGTGCGGCGTGTTTTTCCACAGACCACACAATGGCTTTGGAGTTTGGTTTCCAGGGGCGGACTCAGTATAAAAAATGGGGGGGAGGACCCCAGTCAAAAAGTCAAAAAAAATTACCTAGGTTTAAAAAAAACTTAGCTTACCATACGTCCCCCCCAGTAAAAAAAGAGGGGACCCCATCCTTCAGCGGTGATTTCCGGTGATTGAGCGATTCCCCTGGTTTTAGTGGCAGGCGGCAGCAGCAACCGGTTGTCCGGCAATTTGCCGAATCTCCGTCTTCACAACACAGTTGCTGAGTCGCACTTAGATTCACAGATTATTCTCCATCTTCAATCGATATACAGACTCTCCATCTTCAATCGAGGGTTGCGATATACAAAGTCTTCATCTTCAATCGATTTAGGGCTCTTTCACGACTTAGATTCACAGATTATTCTCAATCGATTTAGGGCTCCAGGTAACAAGTAACAACCGAAATTTCTTGATTCTCTTGTCTTTCTGCTCAATCGATTTTTCTTACCTTTTTCTGTTGAGTTCTAATCTTTCTTATTTCTTCTCCTTCCTTATGTGCAGCGTGTTTTTCCACAGACCACACAGTGGCTTTGGAGTTTGGTTTCCACTTTTCAATCTCTCACTTTTGCAAATTGAGACACATACATTGCAGTAAGTAGAAATGGGTAAATTTATCTTGATTCTTTATTATTTAAAGTGGGGCAATTGATATAATAAATAGATTAATGGAATTATAGAATATTTGGGGATTTGGTTTTCTTTTGACTTTGACAGTAGCTTTGGGATAGTGAGAATTTTGTATTCACTTTGACAATAGCTTTACCTTTAGTTTTCACAGTAGCTTTGTTTTTGACAATGAATTTTTCACAGTAGCTTTGTTTTTCACAAACATAGTAATTCACTGTGAGAGTGACTAGTGAGACAATAATTGAGATTTGAGAATTGAGAAGGTAGGTAGGTAGTTAATGTTTTATAATTTATGTTCACCATAGTTAATATTTTATAAAATTTTGTCTTTACTAGAAAATGGAAAGATTTCTGAAAAGAAAGGCTTCAACGCCCGATTGCAATAATAATGGAGAACGACCAAATGGAAGCAACTTACGCAATGATCTTCCTTCGATGATTAGTGAAGTTGATTTGAATAATCTTCCTTCGGATCCATCTGAAAGGAAAAGTATTTCACAATATCATCCTAATCAAAAAGATGAAATCAGACGGAAGTATTTGACTAAAGGACCGTGTCAACCACGTGGTCACGACTTTCCAAGAAGAAGAATAGGGAACATGTAACACCCGTAATTTCCAACGAGTAAAGGCCACTCCGAGTCCATCTTATGGTTTACGAGCATATACCTTGGAAAGGAAATAACCTACTTTGGATCCTCGAAGCAGGGAGAGAGTTTCGGGTGAGAAACGGAGAATTTCGGGCGTCGGCAAGTCCTCGGCGACATTGCCTGTGATTGTGCCACAGGGCACTCTCGCGTGGCAAGGTTGCGGCCACGGGACCACCCGCGGTACAATCCTGGCGACCTTGCCAGCGATTGTGCCACGGGGCAAGGTCGCGTGACAAGGTCGCGGTCGGCCCCTAGGCTGTTTAAAAATCTGATTTTTTCACCCCCATTTCAATTATTCATCACCCTCTCTTCTCCTTTTTCTCCCAAGACGAATTCTTTGGGTTATTTAGGGTTTTCAACCATTGGAAACCCCAATCCTTAATGTTTATGGAGAACCCTCACCATTAAGTTAAAGGTTTGATAAGAGATCTTGGAAACCTCATCTTCTTCTTCATCCTCGCCATTTATCTAGGGTTGTCACCAAACCTTTTTCATCAATTGATGATTGGAGGCGTATGGTTCGTGTGGGAGGCCTACAAGTGTTTTGGTTGGTGGATTCAAGCTATGAGTTAAGGTAATCTTCTTCTTCTTCAAGTATGGGAAATTAGGGTTTTGGGTTTAAGTGGAGATTTTGGTATAATATGTTTGGGGAATGTTTCTATATGGTTGGATGTGGTTATTTACGGTTGAAAATGTTTGGATCTAGGTTTTGGAGGTTTTGGCTTGGAGGATTCAAGTTTCGTCAAGGAAGCTCAAAGCGGGGTAAAATCTAGATTTAACCTAAATCTAGCAAGGTGAGTTCAAGTTGATTTGTGAAAACGATGTATATGCCAAAATGTTTATTTTAAAATGTTGGTGTTTTACCTCAAATTGTTAACTGCTGATAAGTTTTAGTTATTTTGAAATGTTTAGTTTTATAAGCATGTTGAGACACCCATTTTGGGATCTTTGGGTATTTCGGTAAATAAATCATATTGAAATGTTTACTTGATGATTTTACATATATAATTGGAGTTCAATTGACGTAAGGGTCATTTTGTGTATTTAATTTTATGAACCTTTTCAGAAATGCATATTATTGTATTATGAGGTGTAACACCTTAGGCATATCCCATATCGGTCGTGGACAGGAGTGATGCTGGGTGTTATAAGTAATATCTTGGCCTTCCTAACAACAACGCGTTTTGGGGCCACAAGCACGTCAGGTTCTGGGAACTCTGAGGTTAAGCGTGCTTGGGTGGGAATAGTCACAGGATGGGTGACCCCCTGGGAAGTTTCTCACCAGGTCGCCAGAAACAAATCCGTGCGCTACACGTTGGTTAAATCCAGGGGCAAAGCGGACAATATTGTTGTCGAGACAGGCGGGATGTTACAGATGGTATCAGAGCCACTCCTGTGCCGTTCGGGATATGGGGCAAACCTCATCGAGGACGATGAGTCCTAAGGGGGGGTGTTTGTAACACCTTAGGCATATCCCATATCGGTCGTGGACAGGAGTGATGCTGGGTGTTATAAGTAATATCTTGGCCTTCCTAACAACAACGCGTTTTGGGGCCACAAGCACGTCAGGTTCTGGGAACTCTGAGGTTAAGCGTGCTTGGGTGGGAGTAGTCACAGGATGGGTGACCCCCTGGGAAGTTTCTCACCAGGTCGCCAGAAACAAATCCGTGCGCTACACGTTGGTTAAATCCAGGGGCAAAGCGGACAATATTGTTGTCGAGGTAGGCGGGATGTTACAGATGGTATCAGAGTCACTCCTGTGCCGTTCGGGATATGGGGTTTGTAACACCTTAGGCATATCCCATATCGGCCGTGGACAGGAGTGATGTTGGGTGTTATAAGTAATATCTTGGCCTTCCTAACAACAACGCGTTTTGGGGCCACAAGCACGTCAGGTTCTGGGAACTCTGAGGTTAAGCGTGCTTGGGTGGGAGTAGTCCCAGGATGGGTGACCCCCTGGGAAGTTTCTCACCAGGTCGCCAGAAACAAATCCGTGCGCTACACGTTGGTTAAATCCAGGGGCAAAGCGGACAATATTGTTGTCGAGGCAGGCGGGGATGTTACAGATGGTATCAAAGCCACTTCTGTGCCGTTCGGGATATAGGGCAAACCTCATCGAGGACGATGAGTCCCAAGGGGGGGTGTTTGTAACACCTTAGGCATATCCCATATCGGTCGTGGACAGGAGTGATGCTGGGTGTTATAAGTAATATCTTGGCCTTCCTAACAACAACGCGTTTTGGGGCCACAAGCACGTCAGGTTCTGGGAACTCTGAGGTTAAGCGTGCTTGGGTGGGAGTAGTCCCAGGATGGGTGACCCCCTGGGAAGTTTCTCACCAGGTCGCCAGAAACAAATCCGTGCGCTACACGTTGGTTAAATCCAGGGGCAAAGCGGACAATATTGTTGTCGAGGCAGGCGGGATGTTACAGATGGTATCAGAGCCACTCCTGTGCCGTTCGGGATATGGGGCAAACCTCATCGAGGACGATGAGTCCCAAGGGGGGTGTTTGTAACACCTTAGGCATATCCCATATCGGCCGTGGACAGAAGTGATGCTGGGTGTTATAAGTAATATCTTGGCCTTCCTAACAACAACGCGTTTTGGGGCCACAAGCACGTCAGGTTCTGGGAACTCTGAGGTTAAGCGTGCTTGGGTGGGAGTAGTCCCAGGATGGGTGACCCTTATGGGAAGTTTCTCACCAGGTCGCCAGAAACAAATCCGTGCGCTACACGTTGGTTAAATCCAGGGGCAAAGCGGACAATATTGTTGTCGAGACAGGCGGGATGTTACAGATGGTATCAGAGCCACTCCTGTGCCGTTCGGGATATGGGGCAAACCTCATCGAGGACGATGAGTCCCAAGGGGGGGTGTTTGTAACACCTTAGGCATATCCCATATCGGTCGTGGACAGGAGTGATGCTGGGTGTTATAAGTAATATCTTGGCCTTCCTAACAACAACGCGTTTTGGGGCCACAAGCACGTCAGGTTCTGGGAACTCTGAGGTTAAGCGTGCTTGGGTGGGAGTAGTCACAGGATGGGTGACCCCCTGGGAAGTTTCTCACCAGGTCGCCAGAAACAAATCCGTGCGCTACACGTTGGTTAAATCCAGGGGCAAAGCGGACAATATTGTTGTCGAGGTAGGCGGGATGTTACATGAGGCACTTTGAAAACATAAGGGTATGAGTTCATTTGGGAAAATGGTTTGTCTCAACCAACGATGAGATTTGATTTATTTATACTTTTGGTCGTGTTTGCATATTAGACGGTCAAACGGGTTCCAATATTTATATCGGTTTTTATTTGGGTATTTACGTAAAGTGTTGGGCCTTCGGCTCGGTTTTGACTAAATGAGTCGTGTGGACATTGTCCGGATTTATAACCGTCATGGTTTTGAGTATGATGACGTTTAATTCGTGTCATAGGTGAGTTACATGCTTTGGGTGCTTTGGTCATTCATTCGGAGTCATGTAATGTTAGACAGTGTCGTAATGGATCCATAGGCACGTAAGTCTGTCGGTTATGTAAGGCCTGAGGTTTTGGGTTACTTTTAGTGAGCGCTCGGGTTTGCTAGCGAGTAGGAATATGTGGTTTGAGCCGCAGAGTTGGAACTCGTCTAGATTGGATAGGCATCCGGGCTCGTAAGACCTCGGAGTGGAACTCGACAGAGTATGGCAAGGGGCAGCAACAGGTCTGAGGATTGTGATGTCTTGTATGGCATGGGAACTAGGACCGGGGCACGTTGGTGAAATCCAATAACATCGCGGGTGGCCCCATTCACGTGTTCTCGCCACCCTATATGGAAACGTTTAGAGGACATGCAAGGAAGTCGCGTGAACGGCCTACTTGTGTGTTTCTCTATTCTCGGTATTTACGGATCTCCTCATCGTTGATTCGTGGTATTTTAAATGGTAATGTCGTATTTTACCAACTTTGGTTTTTATGTGGTCGATGATAAATGATGGCTTTAATATTGGGTTTTCCCCACGTATATTAAGGTTTGAATAGAATGCGTCATTTCCACGTGTCGGTGTTTAATTTCGTCCATTTTATGGTTGCGTGAGTTTTGGGTCTAATGCTCGTGTTCACGGCGATAATTATTTATGTGGGTTTTTATTTTTGGTTTATGAGTTATGGGTCATGTTCCACCCGTGTCGGGTATTGCGAGGTATAACATTTTACCCAGGTTTTTATAAAATTGGGAGTCCTCTCTTTATTCTCATTTTGAGCAAATTTTGGTTTAAATTTAAGTTTACGAAAGAACGTTTTATATTGGGATCTTAGTCGGTAAAACAACTTGGTTTGGTCAACGATTAACTCGGTGTCTCTTTCGTTTAAAATGCATATTTACTTGTAAACTAGTCGTTTTCATTAGTGGAGCGTATCATTTCTAAATATTATGATTTTAATGGTATTCATCTTTCTTTAAACGATTCCTTTATATATGTTGAAAACTCTTGAGCTCACTAGGCGTTAAGCCTAACCTTTTTATTTGTCGGCATGTGCATCAGGTTCCAGTTGGGGGTTTGGATTCTAGCAATTCTATGAAGAGTTGAGCCTTAGCTTTGTGCAAGTGTAAGGAGTTGGTAAAGTCTTCTGCAGTTTAGAGATAGTGACTATTATGGGGTTTTAGTAGCACCCGTCATTATTATAGACTGTATGTATAGAATGAATGTGTGTATTAAGGTAAAATCTTAATTTGTGATTGGAGATGTATCATTTATCAATGTATTAGAAAGTTTTAAATTAGTTGCTACTTCCAGATTTTAGGGTGTTACAGAACAAGGCAAGACGTTTTAACCCGACTTGGTTTGATCAATACGGTAACTGGTTGGAGTATAGTTTAAAAGCAGATAAAGCTTTTTGCTTATGTTGTTACTTATTTAGAGATCAGTGTGGTGGACAAGGTGGGTCTGATGCTTTCTTGACGGAAGGCTTTAGTAGTTGGAATAAAACTGAGAGACTGACGACTCATGTGGGCCACATTAATAGTTTCCACAATCAAGCTGTTAAAAAATGTGAGTACCTAATGAGACAAGATCAATCAATTGTTGTCGCTTTTCATAAACAAAGTGATATTCAGAAGAATGAATATCGTATTCGGTTAAATGCTTCGGTTGATACTGCTAGATTTCTGTTGAATGGTGCATTACCTTTCCGTGGTCATGATGAGTCAGAAACGTCTTTTCATAGAGGAAATTTCTTGGAATTAATAAAACTCATCCGAGATCAAAATGAGGTTGTTGGTAAGGTTACATTAGGAAATGCTCCCGGGAATAATCAAATGGTGGCGCCAAGTATTCAAAAAGATATAGTTCATTGCTTTGCACAAGAAAGGTACTCAAATATATTTTCCAAGAGATCAATGATGATGTATTTTCCTTGTTAGTTGACGAGTCGAGTGACATATCTAAAAAGGAACAAATGGTTGTGGTTTTGCAATATGTTACACATGGGATTGTTAAAGAAAGGTTTGTCGGTCTTGTATATGTGAAGGACACAAATGCTTTATCTCTTAAATCTGCAATTGAATTCTTATTTGTTGAACACAATATGAGTTTGAAAAAGATTAGAGGCCAAGGTTATGATAGAGCAAGCAATATGTGTGGCAAATTCAATGGTTTGAAAACTTTAATCTTGAGAGAAAATAGCTCAACATATTATGTCCATTGTTTTGCTCACCAACTTCAGTTAGTTGTTGTGGCGGTTGCACATAAACACATTGAGGTTGGAAAATTCTTTGACATGATAGCATCTTTGATGAATGTGGTTTGCGCTTCTTGCAAGCGATCAGATATGGTTCAAGAAAGTCAAAAGGAGAAAGTACAGGAAGCGATTGGTAGCGGTGAAACTGAAACAGGTAGTGGGTTAAATCAAGAGCTTTCTCTTGGAAGACCCGGAGATACACGATGGGGTTTACACTACAAAACACTTAAGTGTTTGGTTGATTTGTTTCCATCTGTTATTGAGGTGCTTCAGTATGTTGAAGATGTATGTGAGAATCCATATAGCCAACGTCAAGCAAATGGTCTTCAAATATATTTCCAATCTTTTGATAGTGTGTTTTATTTGCATCTGATGTTGCATATTTTGGGGGTCACAAAATCATTGTCACAAGCTCTTCAGAAAAAAGATCAAGACATCTTGAATGTGGTTTCATTGGTGAAATCAACCAAGCGACAGTTGCAACAATTTAGAGTTGATGGATATTGTCGGTTTCTTGAGAATGTCTCTTCTTTTTGCGAAAAACATGATATCGAGACGGTAAACATGGAGGAAATTTATGTCAATCCAAAAAATCGAAGGCACAAGACAAATATCACATACCGACATTATTACGAGTACGAATGTTTTAACATGGTTATGGATATGCAAATTCAAGAGTTCGGTGACAGATTTGATGAGGTAAGTTCCGAATTGCTCACGTGTATGGCCGCTTTGAGTCCTCATTACTCATTTTGTGACTTTGACCCATCAAAGTTACTAAGGTTAACAGAGTTTTATCCCGACGATTTTAGCGATGATGAAAGAACGACTCTTGAGCACCAACTTCAACTCTACATTGACAACGTCCAACATGATGAATTATTTGCTAACTTGAAAGGTATTTCTGAGCTTGGTAGAGTGATGATCGAAACAAGGAAACATCTTGTGTTTCCTTTGGTTTATCGATTATTGAAGCTTGCATTGGTTTTGCCTGTTGCAACCGCGACAGTTGAGAGATGTTTTTCCGCAATGAAGCTTGTAAAGTCAACTTTGCGCAATCAAATTTGTGACGATTTTTTGAATGCGTGTGTAATTTGTGTCGTAGAAAAAGAAGTCCTTGCTAAGGTTACAAATCAAGATGTAATGACTCGTTTTCAGATGATGAAAACTCGTAGAAATCAACTTATGTAATCACTTATTATTTAAGTATAATGATATGGTATATTAATATTAGTACTTCTTAGTTTAATTTCTTAAGTGCCCCCACTCTATAAATTTCCTGGATCCGCCACTGCATATATACTAATATGTTTACTATGTATGTATTATGCATACATGTGTATATAGAGATGACTAAGACTAGGTGAAACTGTATTTGGCTATATCTATTTGTAATAATAATCAGTGAATAAAAATATTTTAAAAAATGGTAAGATACCGGTAAAAATATTTTGTTTATCTATACTATATTATAAAGATGGCATAAAAAACTCTTAAAAACAAGTCTTAAAGCTTAATGTACAGCTATTTAATGTTAATTACTCCCTCCGTCCCAAAATAAATGTCTACATTTCTATTTATGTTTGTCCCAAAATAAGTGTCCACTATCAAAAAGTAGATAGCTAAATTCTCACATTTACCCTTAATTAATGCACAAATACATAAGAGTTGTGAACAAAAAAAAAACATTAAATAAGGGTAAAGATGTCATTTGATACCAAAAAGGGGTAATAATTATGCATGTCTAAAACTGTGTGTCAAGTCAATTGTGGACACTTATTTTGGGACGGAGGGAGTACTTAAAAAACAACCATTAAAGCTGTATGTACTACATTTAATGTTATTTATTAATTTTCAATCATTATCTCTAACCATTTTAACTCTCCTAAAATCATTTCTCACTTCAACTCCCCTAAAATAACTCTCAGCATAATTAAATATAGAATAAAAATCAAAATTTAAATTTAAATATAAAAATATAAAATATAATTAAAAAAATCTAACAGAATATTTTATAAAATAAATTATATTATTAAGTCTAAATTAAACAAATTTATATAAAAAAAATCATTATCAATCTCTCACAACCAACCAAAATCGTAATGTAAATCGATAAAAAATAGAAAATAAAATGAAACGTTAAAATTGTGATGTATCTAGCGGCATTGCGCAAGTACACTTCTAGTCTATAATAATTATAACATACTTGTAAAATTAATAACGGTAAGATATCTTAATTTTATTGATTGAAATTTATATATTTTTTCATAAGTTATATATTTTATTAAATTATTTATAAAAACCAAATCTTTTTTTAGAAAAATCTTTTTTATTTTTATGTTTATCCACGTGGCTTTAAATTATTCCATCTTGCTTTGCTTGGCGTCAGTCGTGACATAAAAGTAGCCCCATCTTACTTTGAATTTAGAAAAAGAGAAATATTAAATGATTTAAAGGTCGTTTCTGACGTGGATACTTTTATTAAATGTTTTGAATAAAATAACTTTAATTTAAAAATATATATATTTTTAGTCCATTTGATCTACTAAAAAAATTGGAATTCATAATAATATTTAATTATATATATTAATTATTCGAACAAAAGAATTAATCCTAATCTACCTCAAGGACGGATCTAGTGTATTGAATACGGTGGCACGTGCCACCGTATTATTTCTCCGATAAAGGGTAAAAAAAATTAGGTTCGTAAAAGGTATAACCGTATCGTTTTGGAAGGTGCTACCGTATTATTTTGAAAACTTCAAAAAGATGTAACCGTATCTCATAATCAACCACAAAACTAAAAGAAACTATCGAAATCAACCAAAAAAACCAAAAAAATCTCTTGAAATCGATAAAAAAAAAAAAAACTTTAAAAATACCTCGAAATTGTGGAATTAGGCTAAAAACATATCGGACAATATTGACCGTCGGTGAAAAATGAAGACACGTCGATAAAAACCGTGTTTTTTGTTATTATTTTTTGTTTGTATTATATGGTGTCATCGTATAAAAAAAATTATGGATCCGTCCCTGATCTACCTGACCATATTTTCTAAAAATATGTATTTCATGTCTTTTAAAATCATTATTAATATTAAATTTATCCTAATAATTATCCTATTGGTAGTTTATAAAATTTTGAAAAAAAAAACAAATTGGAAAAAAGCAATTGCCGGGGAAAAGAGGGAAAGTAGTTAATCCCAAATGATATGATGGCAGGTGGAGACCAAAAGAGGGTTTGAAAATTCTAATTTCCAATAATTAATTAATTAATTAATCAATTAATTAATTAATAAATAATTAAATACGTCATTTTTTGAAAATAAAAATAAAAAAATAAAAAGTTGGTGGAGGAAAAGGGTCCATCCACACGTGTAATGTCGTCACTCCCTTATCCTTGGAATTCTCTCCAAACGTCTTTTTGACGGCTTTCATTCCCTTCACACCTTCTTTTCTTTCCTCTTTTTTCTTTTCTTTTTAAAAAAAATTAATAAAATTTTCTTTTTTCTTTTCTTTTTTATTAATAAAATTAATAGATCAAATAATAAAGTATATCGAAAAAGTATGAACGAAACAAAAGACGAAAAACAAGCGAAACAATCGAAACCCGAAACGCATTTCTTCTAAAGAATCAAAAAGCGTAAAACCTAATAGTTATAACGTCAGTATTTTCTAATTATCATATGTGTTTAGTTAATTTATAAAGGAATATTTTGATCGATAAACTAACATTGTCTTTTTGAGTAAAGATTAACTGAAAATACCGTTAACAGTAATTGTGGATGCAACAAGTGTCATAGTTTTATAGGTTTTTGTATTTCTGATCAATTTCCGTGGTCAAGTTTCTATTCTTTTTCTCGTTGTCGATGGTCCCTAAAGCAACGAAACCAACATGTGAGAAGACAAACCTCACAAATGTACTTTAATCTCTTTTTTTGCTCAAATACCTTTAATCAAATAATTGAGAGCAACACACATTTATATCATTTCTAATTTATTCATTGGAATTTAAAAAACGTTAATAAAAGTGTATAACTTTCATAACTTTTATAAAAATCATTTAAATTTTGGAAATCGTTGTAAAAAGATTCAACTTTTAAAGAGGAAAAAAAAGACTTGGTTAACAACGGGACATTATCACCCATTGGTAACGGGTCCTGGTCTTTGGCAGTGCTTTTAACTAGTCTTTATATCATTTGATACTAATTGATGACTAAGGATTGTTCATTAAACACTTGGGAGTTGTTAGTTGGTTTATTATTAAGTCATGTATGGATAAATTTGTTTGTGCGGATTAATCTATGTATGTAGATTGGAAAGGTTTTTTAAGAGTTTTTTTATAGATGGAATGAGCGTGTTTTTTAACTTGGAGGGTAGGTTTGAAAAAAACTTGACTTTCTACATAAAACTCCCCCTAGAAGCTTACTGAATAAGTCAATTTCTATATCATTAAGCCACTATCAAACAGTCATGTTATGTATAACTGATTAAATGAGCTATGAGATTTATTAAGCTCATTAAAGTGCTAACATACAAGCCCATATTCGTTTCCTAGTGCTTACCAGGTCAAAGAACATGTACTTACCAACATTTTTACTTTGCCATTTTGTCGACCACAAGGTAACTCACTTGGATAGCACGAATCGGGTAAGAGACACTTAAGGGATTGTTTACTATCTTTTACACTAAGTGTAACACCCCGAACTTTGGGTTCTTATGCATGATTTGATCTGAAATATCGACCTTACTTGATAGTACGCAACTTAGCGGGAAAGAAATCAGGGAGCTTGCCTTCAGTGCTCGGCGCGGCTCACACTGCTCCGTGTAGACCCCAGTGCTCGGCGCGGCTCACCGTGCGGGTGGAACCACGCGAGCACTCGCGCGCGCACAATGACCTGATAAATAGAAGAAAATCGACCTTAAACCCTCATTTACTCTCATTTCAACATCTAGAGCTCTTTGGGTTGCGTTTTGTTCCCAAGAAGAATATGGTAAGCCTCTTCCTTTCACCTCTTGCCATTAATAACTCCCATCTACCTCAAGAACCTTAATCATTTATAACATTTTAGGTGTTCTTGAACATTTTAGGTGTTCTTGAGCATTTATTTGTGCTAGTCCAAGTTTCTCAAGGATCTCATTCTCACCTCTTTAAGCTCTTGAGTTCTAGGGTTTTAAGCTACAACCATACAGGGTGAGTTTATTCTCTTTTATAAACTTTATACATGTTAAAATATAGATTTTAATCATCCAAACATCTCCATTTTTTATTTACTTGATTTGTGTGAGTTTTCACCAAAGACCTAACTTTGGAGACTATGGGGGTTTATGTTGAAGAGTGTGATTTTAAGGTCAAGAAACTTACATTTTGGTTTAATTGTGGATTTTGCACATGAGAAGCATGTTTTCTATAACCTTGTGATTAAATACTTTGAAATCAAGATTAGGGTTTTGAAATATGATTATGTATTATTGAATGAGGACTTGGGTAAAATGATTTGGTGTGTGTGTGGAAGTACCATTTAATGAATTAGAACGGAACCTCTTGGAATTTTTGCGAGTAACTATACGGATTCATGATTTTTGTATATATGGCATTGTTCTAAAAAACTCGCCGCACAGCCGCCATGGCGCGTTATGGCACCAAGGTTTATGTGTCACGCCACGTTAAGCTCATGGCACGCCATGGCCTAATACGCAGTTATTGTAATGAGATATTTAATTTTTCTTTATGTTTTCAATGTCTTATTTGCAAGTTTTTAATATATAATCTAATTTAACTTGCTTATTACTATTGACTTATTGAGTAACACTACAAAACATACGTTTTTATATATAATATCTATACTACCTTATAAACCAGATTTTACAAGAGTCTTAAAAACAACTTGCAATGCATGATGTACTACATTTTAATGCATTGAATCTTAAAATCTCTTAATTACAAATTTCATTGCATAATGTACAAGTCATTAATGCCATTTCTTATTTGAAGTTACTTTTATTCGGTTTACTTTTTCAATGTTTTATGTCAGGCTTCAACAGGTAATTAATTTTCACTCTTCCCAAGAATGCCAATTGAAATGTTCCCTCTCTATTTCATCTTCTATGGACAATTTCAAATTTTTTTGAATGTCTCCTCCATCACAAGATTGAGTTCCCAAGATGACGATTCAATCTCTATTGCAATCGATCATTTATAGGGTTTGATTATTTATCCTTTATTTTTCGGTTAGGTTTGCTTCTCTATCCTTTTGCTCTTTTTTGGTTTGTTTGCTTTGTTTTTGGAATCAATTATTTTGTTTAGTTCCGTTTTTTTTTGTATCGATTTTGTAGTTGTTCTTAGATTGGGAAATCTTGGTAGCATCGATTTTGTATTTCTGCTTTTTGTTTGGAATCGATTTTGTGTTTCACTTATACTTTTTTGTATCCATTTTTCTGTATCGATTTTTCTATTGACCTAACATGTTTTATGTTTTTATATTGATTAATTTGAGATTTTTTTTGAAGCAGTCAGGTGGTGGGACTTATAGGATGAACAACATCGTCAACCAAGCAAAATTTTCCAAAAATGAATAGAAGGGAGTGGGTGGGTGGGTGGGTGGGAACGATGGGTTACCCTATTGCAAGTAAGATGGATATGAATGCACTCACGCACTTGAAATTATGTTCTTAAAAGCATCCTCTATCTGTAAGTCTTGTTTTACTTTTACCATGGGGACTAAAAAAACTAAATACCTATAAACATGAAACCAGATCTTTAAATGTATCTTAACTTTTTGTTCACTTGATTCAGGTAGAGAAAAGCAGTTTTTGGATGGATCTTCTAAGCTTGTGCTAACTTTTGAAGATAAAGGAGATCAGATGCCTGTAGGAGATGTTCCATGGAGGTACTAAGCAATATACAATTTTGAACACTATCCTCAACCTTTTGACCCCTAAAACAGAGTTGGGTTCGATCAACTTCTCGAAAAAGAACAGGTCATCCAACCTATATGAGACTTAATTATCCTATTCGTACATGATGTTTTGACATGTTATATTTCTAACCTTGATTCTTGTTGTTCTAATGGTTTTCATAAACCCTTTAGCTTTCTACTTTACAATGAACCCGGACTACAAATAGTATGTAGGTGGTGTTTAATGTGTAAGGTTTTCACTTCAACCTTTATAATTCTTATGATTTTTATTATAAACTCTCGAAGGTAAGGAGTTTATTTTGTTGATTCCTTTTAATATTAAGCATTGAAGATGGTTCATTGAAATCCTCCAAAAGTGGCTTGTATCTATGAGATCATGTCTTTACATTTACCACTTTTTGTTGATCCAGATGTATCAACCTTGTTGGCTTAGGTGGAATCCAAATAAGTCATGTAGCCTTTGGATACATCATTTGTTTGACCCCTTTATACTTCAGGGTTTTCAGGGACATGTGACCATAAGGATGATTATTGGTTATAAATGAAGCACTTGTTTTCTTCTGATCTCTATTAATTTGGGTTCAAATTTCCTTTATGTAATAAGAATCTAAGTATAGTATTTTATTTTTTCGGTTTTAAAACAATCTTCTTGAGTTTTTCTTTTTTCTTGCAATTTGCTCATTTTAATGTAAATCTTATTCCTATGTTGTCAAGAAAAAACTAACTGGTTTTTGAAACATCCATTGGCCCTTTGACACATTTCGAGGCCCTCGACATGCTTCAAAAATTTGTAGTTCTTTTACATCTATTAATACATGAGTGTTAAGATTGCTCATTGATCATTCGATCTTACTTGGTAGTATATAATACTAAAGTGATATATCCACAAACTCTTCCTACAAAGATGAAATTGGAGAGAATTAAGTCTTTTAAGAAGGAGTTGTTAAATCTATTGGTCAAATATTAATGCTTCTCTTTGCCAAATCTGAACGTTTCATCGTTGCTAAAAGTTGTAATTTTGCTTTTGATTTGGAATCCTTGTAGAAGGCTCAAGGCTATACGACATCTTGAAAGAGTTTGATATTTTGAACTGTCAGTAGTCATAAACACGTATATTGTGTCAATATATAAGATATACAGTTCAGATGACAACTTAGCTTCAATGATGTCAAAAGATTGTAATGTCATAAAGTAAATGGGAACCTTGACGAGCCTTAATGCTATGTTGTCTATACATGAATGAAACTGAGATTGGAACGTGACAACATGACATGTTAGAATAAAATAATTTTTTCGTTTTTCTTGCTTGATTTTATTATTTTATCAAGAATTTTTTTTGTTCTTATTTCAAAAAACCTGACAGGATTTGTCAAAGATTGTGGCCGTTGATTCTTAATTCAAATAGAAACATGTAGAAGATGGCGAAGGTGAAGCAAGTGGTATATGTTTGTTGGATTAACTGTTGCACCTCTATTATCAACGAGTTTAGTCTGTTTTTGTTTCTATGTATTGGAGTCGCTATTTAAATTGCATATATGAATCAATGATCTTTGATTAGCAAAGTGGATCTAGAGTGCCGTCAACTGAAAGTGATAAAGTAGGGTAGTGGAGCAACACATCAAATTGGCAGTGTGGCGGTCAGTAAGATCATTAGTCTCCTCTTCTTTGGGATCAAATTTGCTTGTTTTACACCACTTCATTCTCTATGACCAACCAGACATCTATTTCATTGGAATGATCATTCCTGCACCATTGCTTTGTACCAAACATATCCTATTTTAGTTAACATATTACGCAATATGAAACCTTCGGAACAATAAAGGAGTGCTAACTGGAGAGTCAAAAAAACTTTCTCCAAACTTGACAGTTGTATATCAAACACAATACTTTTCATTATTAAGACAAATTTACTATTTGTAAAGTTTAATATATTTATCTGTTTTTTTACAGAAACTAATAAATTCATATAATCTTATATGTTGAAATTTAATCAATTTGACTCCCAATTAACACTACACCTCCAACTAACAATAAACCTTGAATCATTCAAACGTGTTGCATATTGTAAATTATGCATATTGAACCTCACAATATTCTGCGGTGCATTTTTTTTTTTCCAAACATGTGCGGTTGGGAAAAACGTTCAAATTGCACATATGATATGCTTTGTAGTTTTGGCACTCAACTGCAACATGTCAAACCGTAACATCCCAGTTTTTTGCATACTTTTATTTAAATACACCCCGCAACATTGTGCGGGTAGACAACTAGTTATATATAAATTAGAAATTTGACGCCATAAGTCACGCCTTGAAAAGGCCATGGCTTCGCCGTGGCTCCTAAGGCTTGAGGCTTGGCCTCGCCACCACGGCACGCCTCACGCCATTTAGAACCTTGATATATGGTGGCATTTTAACCGTTGGAAGTCATTGATTGGTTTTGTGGACATTAAATGGATTATTTGGTTGCATTTGGGCATCATGAACCCACATATATTTATAATCTTTGATCCGATGATGGAACGCTAGTTTTCTACATCGAGGCACGCTTAGGCATCAGATGAGGTATAAGCCCTATGTGCTAGTACGCGATATTGGGTGAGGATCTCAACGTAAGGACCCTATGTGGTTGAAGTTGACTTTTCGTGGGTGTACGTTTAAAGCTATTGAGCCTAACATCCATTGCGGGTACTTTATTATGTGTTTGGTTTTACTAACACGTCAAGTGGCTTACTTTTGTGTTCCGTCACTTGTGTTAGTAAGCGGGTCTCCCCCGTCAACCCAAGAGGTGTTGGTATTAAAGTTGAGAATTATCCATATGGATTCTACCGATGTTCTTAAATTATTTCATTTGAAATTACTGATTTTCCCAATATAAATGTTTGATCTTACTAGCCTTTAGTCTAACACTTTTTTCTTAAAATGGCATGTATAACATGTCATTTTATCGGTGGGATTCATCGGGCTTGAGTGGAGAGTCGTTGAAGGAGAGTAACATATTTTTGAAGATTATAGAGGCGTACATTGATATAGTGATGGTATATTTTTGGAAGTGAGATGTCGACATCCGTTCGTAATCTAGAACTAGTTGGTCTAGATTAGTAGGTTGTTGGATTCAGTTTCACTTGATTTCTTTTATTGTAAACGCCATACAATTATTTCCCTTTTTGGATGATTCTTCTATGATAGACTTGTTTATGCCGCATTTATTTTAGGCTTAAATTAACCCCAATTTTTAGGGTGTTACACTAAACTCTGTATGGATTAAGTTGTTTGTCTGAATAAATATGTTTGTCCAAGGAACGGGTGACCAATGGGTTTAAGGGAGGCAAAGAGATATAGTTGGATAATTTCTGGTATTAATTTGTTTGAGATGTCTTAACAAAGTGAGAGGTCCTGACTTATTCCATACAACTATTTTAACTTAATGGCTTAGCAATTAAGCTGTAAATAAATATGCATGTATGATTGAGCAAATAAACCGTTCAGGCCATTAAACTCATTAAGCTGTAAGTAAATAGCCCCTTACACCGATTAATTTTGATGAACAAAAATCTTATCAAAGAAATTTATCAATGTTCACTTAGGAATTTTGTAGATGGTGAAAGAAAGTCTAATGACAATGAGTTCATGTACTAAAAAAAAATCAAACATGTAATTCCCATTATAAATCTTTGTTTTTGGTTGAAAGCCAAAAACAAGCATTACATGAAAATGTTCCAAGTAAGACCTACCAAAATGTTAGGGACCAGAAAATAAAACAAGATCATGGCACAACAGAAATGAACAAATATCAAACCTAAAATCACATCATGTATTGCACCACCCGATTGTCGGAGTCTCGGAACGACCCAACTGCTGGCCGGAAATGGCTCGATCACCTCTTAGCTTTCCTGAGCAAGTGGTGGAGGCTGTGTACTTGTTCCACCGCTCTCCACCGCTGTCAATTTCTTACCTTTATTCTTTTTACGGGGTGGTGGTGGCTGTGTACTTGTTCCACCGCCCTCCACCGCCGTCAATTTCTTACCTTTATTCTTTTTACGGGGTGGTGGTGGCTGTGTACTTGTTCCACCGCTCTCCACCGCCGTCAATTTCTTACCTTTATTCTTTTTACGGGGTGGTAGTGGCTGTGTACTTGTTCCATCGCTGTCCACCGCCGTCAATTTCTTACCTTTATTCTTTTTACGACGTGATTCCCCACCGCCGTCACCGCCACCCTCACCCTGACTTTCCCGGGGAACCCACACTCCGGTCTGATTCTGATTATGGTTGGCCCCACCATTGGTTCCACCACCCTGATGAGAGTTACCGTCACCTGGTACTTCGGTGGCGGTGGCTTGGACTGCAGGTGGAGGTTTAGACACACGCGGGTTGTATACATGTCCATTCCGATGCTCAACCGAGGAATTGCCACCGCTATTGGATTCACCACCCTGACGAGAGTTACCGTCACCTGGTACTTCCGCCGTGGCTTGGACTGCAGGTGGAGGTCCATTCTGATGCCCACCTGACTGGTGACGCTTACCGCCACGTGTCCATTTCCGGGCACCCCGATTAAAAGGCCGGTACCCGAAACGCGGTTCAGCCGCCACATGACCATCATTTGGTGCAGCATACGATCGCCCATGACTCGATTCCTTGCCACTCCAGCCGCCACCAAAATTTGAGTGCCTGCGGTGTTTTTCAGCATCACCATCACTTGGTGGATGATGAGATCCATTATGGTCTTGATTATTGGCTCCAGTATGTTGGGAAGGTGGGGTCGGTCCACGTAGGGAAACAAGGTAAAACAATCCATTTTGTTTGGAAGGCGGGGCTGGTCCACGTGGAGAAACAATGGTTGGACCCGAGCCAGTTGGTTGATGACCGGGCACGTTTTTTTGGGGAAGAGGATGACCTGGCACGATCTTTTGGGAAAAGGGATGACCTGGCACGTTGTTTTGGGGAAGGGGGTGACCTGGCACGTTCTTTTGGGGAAGGGGATGACCGGGCACGTTTTTTTGGGAAAAGTGATAACCGGGCGCGTTCCTCTCCGTCTTCACTTGTAAGCTGTTGACCACGAGCCTATGAGCAGCCTTGCCCAGCCGCTGCCCATAAATTGATCTGCGGGGGTTCTTGTGCTCATTGATCCCATTGGACCGAGAAAAGGAATTCCTAGATCATAATAATTACCCGTATGAGTCTAGTAACAACATAGCATAAAAGAGAATTAATATATAAAAATCAAAACAATGAACCCAATAAATCCCAAACAGATATGGTCGGAAAGGTAGAACGTAAGTGACCTTGCCTATACCCCCAACATTAAAATAAACAAGTGAGCAAGCTACAGGTGGGAGTGTGTGCAAACAAGCAACAGGTAGAGTAAACAAAAGAGCAAAATGCATCAACATTCAACAAAATTTGGTTTATTTCCTACCGAGTGTAACAAATAATTTTTCTCAATCGATGCAACAAAGTTCTTAAATTTCCTATTTTGTACCCATTTTCAACGGTAACCTGCTGATCATGTAATTTTATGACATCGATACAAGTTTGCGAAATGTTTACAGAAGGGTTATGGTAAAATGGATTAATAAACTTGACATTTATGTCATCAGATGTTACCAAATCAGCAGATTACTGGTCAAAATAGGTAAAAGTAGATAATTCTGAAACTTCGTTACATTAGATAAGAAACTTGGAACTTTGGTAAAATTTTATGACATCGATACAAGTTCGCGAAATGTTTACAGAAGGGTTATGGTAAAATGGATTAATAAACTTGACATTTATGTCATCAGATGTTACCAAATCAGCAGATTACTGGTCAAAATAGGTAAAAGTAGATAATTCTGAAACTTCGTTACATTAGATAAGAAACTTGGAACTTTGGTACATTGATCGAGAAAAAAAAATTGTTTGCCACACATGATTGTTGCTAAAACCATTGTTTTACTGGACTTCAAAAAATGTTGCTAAGAGCACTGTACTTTTCAAAATGACTGGAAAACCTGTAAAACCCCGACATAGCTGAAAGGTTTATGCAGCGGTTAACAAAATTCCATAACCAAGCTAGAAATGAAGATGCCCAATATTACTAATGACCCAAACATTGAAACCGTGGCCACCAAAAAACAAAACCAAGCCCAGCGTACCTTCGATTATCATAACGTAGTCCCCGGCCTGAGTCCTCATGCCATAAAGTGGTTGAAGGTTGCAAATCAGTCAGCATTACAGTCTGCGTAAACAAAAATGAGGATGTTACGTAAAATGCAGAGTGTAAATATAGGTTTCAATCTGATAACACGAAGCTGTTAATAGGCACAGAGCCTTATCAATCTGCCCTGAAAAGATTCGTAACAGATGGAACAAAATTCATTTTTTTCTGTCCCACCAAAATAGGTGGGGTAAAAATCCTGGAGATGGGACAAAATTGGTAAATTACTAAACTACCCATGTAAAATTATAACCCTAAAACCTTCCAGAATTCTTCCACCTGCCTACACCACCCTTAAAACAGTAAATCCCCTGAATCATGTATTATTTTAATTGGTTGCATGGTGCCCGTTAATCATAAAGTGAATGTGAATCAAATTCAAACGGAATGAATCATAAAGCATGCATCCAGTTTCTTACAATATCAAACCGTTATTTCGGTTAAAACTCAAACTAAAGACCACAAAGTGATGTACATGAAGACAACTTATGTACAAGTTTTGAACCTTGCAAGCAGAACTCTTTTAAGAAGCAGAAGATAATCAGAAGCCATGAGAATTACAGTACTGATTTCCATCCATTATGTGTCAAGATCTTCATCATGACGAGTTGGTGTTGAAACCATATTCTCGATAATATATATGCACAAACACACACTGGCATCCATATTTAACGCTATTTGATCTTGAGCCTAATAGATAAATTATGTTACATGAAGTGGCAGATTAGCAATCCGCAGCACACAACTTTTTTATGGGTGCATAGCAAACTCTCCCAAAACCCTGTCGACTTTAACCAAACCAAACAATCCAAGTATATCCCACCCTGGAGTGGGGTCTGGGGGATGTACGCAGACCATACCTCTATCCTATGGTACTAAGTACGCAATTCAAGATAGTATGAATAAATAAAAAGACAGATGAAGTGAAGTCCAGAACATATATAGCACAACAAAAACCCTACCATGGAAAACAAGAAATGATCAAGAAAAATACTCCCTACGTCCCAAAATAAGTGTCAATATTTATATTTTAGTTTGTCCCAAAATAAGTATCCACTTACAAAATTAAGTGTTTGCTTTCCAATTCTACCTTAATTATGAGATGGAGATATTCATTACTCCCGCTATTATTAAGGGTAAAATTGTCATTTAGTAAATTAAAAAGTGTAATAATAACACATATTTGAAACTGTGCGCCTTTTTCATTGTGAACATTTATTATGGAACAGAGGGAGTAATAAGAATTTTGTTTGTATACAGATAAACAGGGGATCATACTAAGTTACCTTTTCCGGTATTTCCACCCCTGCAGGGGGGCGAGCTATATGCGGATGAGGATCAGGGAGCCTGTATATCGCACAACTGGAAGATAAAACAGTAGAAGAAACATTAATCACTACACATTAGCATAAGGAATTGAATAAACAGTGATCCATTATTTAGGGTTTACACGACTCGATTGTCCATGATATCTTCCATCCCCTCGATAGGCGATCTGTAAAATCTAGGAGCGGGATCCCCAGCAGGAAGAGATATATAGCCATCCATCCCACCACTGCATTTAGCCCAAATTAGATCAGACAAGGGTTGAAGTAGATTATAAAGAACCTGCCCAGAATGGGAACTATATAACATGATATTTGCTAAATAAATTAAGACCACGTTTCTGAAAAGTGTTTCCAATTCTTCTTAGCATGTGCTGAGAATACTTCACAAGAATTAGTGATTACTAACTCAATTTCATTAAACATACACCATTGGAAAAATCCATGGCAAGACAGAGCATCCATGTACATGCCTGATTTTATCATATGAATACTATGTACAAACTAGTTGATAAGCCCGTTTTTAGCTGAAAACCTAGTTGTTGGGTGATAAACTAGTCATGTTTGGTAAAAACTAGCTTATAAGGTATATAACAATGTAAAATGATCTAAAAGAACATGTTAAAAAGTAAATGGGATAAATATAAACCAAATCAAACGAACACCGTATATCCCACTCGAAAGGGGGGTCTAGGAGGGGTAAAATGTACACACCTCTTACCTCAACCACTAGGATAGAGAGGTTGTTTCTGTGAATACAAGACCGTCGGCTTGTGCAAGATGCAAAGGGTATGCAAGCAGACAATAAGTAATTGGAAAAATACAAGGGGCATAATTGAAAAAAAAGAAAGTGGAAAAAAACCCCTACAGCATGTTAAAACGCTACTTGAAGTAACTTTTCAAAAAGCTAGCTTATGGCTAACCAAACGGGGCGTATTCATTAAGCTCAAGAAATAAGCTGGCTTAAGGTTGTCAAACATGACCTAAAGTGAGATTAATTAGATCTTTGTATAAACTCAACATAGAAAAAAAATTACACCTCAAATTCCTTTAAGATTCAGAATAGTGCCACAAGAGAGAGAGAGAGAGAGCAATACAAACCTTGCCTCGTGATTGATTGGTTCCTTGATTTCAGCGCGCTCTTTTGCTGTCAATCTCCTATAGCGGTCATCCAGCCCACATATGAATGGAGATAGCTTATGTGTTAGAGCCACAAAAAGCATATCACACATCCTGCTGTTTCTCCGTGTTTCTTCCTCCTTCAAGGAGCAAAATCACAGCCACAATTAGGAAAAAAGAAACATCTTCCATAAGATTTAGTTGATGACCAAAAAGCATTAATCACCAATATTCATCATACCGTTAAAGTGTGTTCAACTTTTTCCACCTCTTTCAGAAGACGGGTTTCATCAATGAAAGGCAACTTCGCTACACCCTATAAATAAAAAGCAGGCAGAAAACTTCGTCAACATTTCCAGCATACTTACACAAGAAGCTACCAATAAAAGTAAATATATATATATATATATATAAATAAAAAGCAGGCAGAAAATTTCGTCAACATTTCCAGCATACTTACACAAGAAGCTACCAATAAAAGTAAATATAAATATATATATATATAAAAAGAGCAAAACTAGAATGGTAAACAATGAAAAAAGACCTGCCATGCAAACCGCTTGCCATTCATGTCAACTTCAAAATCTGATGAACCAAAAACAGAAAACATCAATCCACAAACTTTAAACATAAATACTTTCTAAAATTTTGTCAAGAACCAACTATACCTGTTGGATAAAAATCAATAATAGGCGAGTTTGGATTGGTCATCAATTTTCTATATTTCTTTGGAAGTGCATGGGCACTGCAAAATTATCCAGTTCAAATATAAGATAAAAATTAGAAAAACTAGAAACTATAGATTAGTGCAGCAAAATACTCCCTCCGGCCCACTATGAAAAAAGCACAGAATTAGTGCAGGAAAATACTCCCTCCGTCCCACTATGAAACTGTAATTATTCCACTTTTTGATAAGATCATCCACATCCCTACAATTCATTTAAACTTTGAATTGTGCCACACCAGCTTTTGCAATTAGCATCTATACACGTGCAATTCACCTACACTTTTAAAAGTGGTCCCCATCGCAACATTTATTAACTATTTTATAAATTATTATATACATTCTAATTATTTTTTAGTATATTAATCTTACTTATTACTTATTAGACTATATTATATGTAATTTTATAGATTATATTATATGTAAGTTATTCAATATTATATGTTTTAATATGTATAATTTTAATTTCAGGTAATTATAAAATTTTAATGTTTAAATTAATTTTAACTATATTGTATTTATATTTTATTTAAAAAATAATATATATTATATACAAACAATATTTTTTAAACAAGATTAATTAATTTAATTTAAAAATAAATTGATATTGATTTATTTATAGAATTTATTTTCTATAAAAAAATAATTTATTTAATCTATTTATAAAAATTAGGTGGTGACATGGCTTGCAATTGGGCTTTCAACATTTGCAAGTGTTATGTCTATGTGGCACCAAAATTTAATTTGCAAGTGATATGCAAGCCCTGTGTGGATGGTCTAACAATGAGAATTTTACCCTCAACAATAGAGGGAGTAATGAATTTCTCAATCTCATAATTAAGGGTCGAATTAGAAAGTAGACACTTCGGGAAAAACTAAAATAGAAATGTGGACTCTTATTTTGGGACGGATGGAGTATAAAGAAGGCAGAGAAAACACAAATACAAACACAACCTTGCAGCAGGGAAAACCCCTAGCAGCTGATTGAACGGTTTGAATGGTGATCCCAGCTCAAAGCTTATATTTAGTTGATTAAGATTCTTGAGATCAGAAGCAAATGGTGCATAATGATAAGGATAAAACCTGAAAGAAAAATTCCAACATTAGAAATAAAAAATTACAAGATGTAAACAACTTGCACCATGGAAAACCGTAATAGGATATCTGGGATAAATAAAAAGATATGCCGACATTTATGTCAAATTAGAAATTATCCATAACAAAGGTGAAAAAAAGTATCCAAGACAAATAACAATATAAAGACCAATAATTAACCTCTAAAGCAGTGGTTATATTAAATACTACAGGAAGAAATTACCACTGCCAGGAACAAACACCTTCATAGTAATAGTGCATCACCCAACATAGGCCTTCTGTATATTTTAGAACCTATAAATAATTGTATAACGTCACGAAATGGCCATTGATTGGCAACATAAAAAACTTAAGGAACTTACAACATCTCTCTGTATTGCATCAAGCTCCTCAGGAGTTCTGGCCGAAAACTTCTCTTCATAATACCTTTCCTTCCATCCAGGGGAACCGAGTCTAATCTGGTAATAAAGCGTAGGCAAAACTAATAACATGAATTTACGGCATATTGTATAGTGGAATATAGTTCCCGGAGTAAAACACATATTCTAAAAAGTCACAACCCAACAAAAGAGAAGAGTAAAATCAAAGCATAAACACGTTATCACTTAACACATCAACAATTGCATCCCATCCAAACAATCATGTCAGTTTTTCCGAGGTCACATTAACAGCAGCTTATACCACACATACTTGAACTTAGATATAGCCTTTTAAAGTAATTGTACTTTAAGGAGGTGTTTGGAATTAGATAATCATAAAATCAATTGATTGAAGTTAGGAATAGGTTGGTTGGTTACATTTATCTCAATCAGTAGTTTTCTGGCAACAACTTCTTGCATGCGTCTCCAAATCTGTTTGTTTTGACCCTAAATACACAAACTCTCAAAACTGATTTATTGCGACTTCAATCATGATAATCAAGTTGCATGCACATCCAAACACCCCCTAAATATAGAAGCAAAAAACGTGATCACAAGCTCCAGGCCACTAATCTTTGTAAAACTAATAGTTGTGCTATCATTTACTCTATCTCATTCAATGCTCTCATGCAAACAAAGGGTATCACAAGCTTAGTGTGTTAATTTGTCCCTCTTCCCATAACTACTCTCTCAACAATTTTATTCATTTCTTAGTAAATGTGAGATATTCGTACGGCATGATTTCTGAATCATAATGTCAACAATAGCCATTTACGGGATATGCATCTTTCCACTTCTTCCAAGAAGCAAAGGTATGGCAGGATTATACACGAATAATGTCGCAACATCACCTAATTTTACATCTTTTTGTGTAGTTAAGCTAGATGTATTAGTAGTTTTTAAAGAATAAAGCATATATGTATCCAACAAGTATACTCACAGCAAAATCACACACAAATTTACTAAATCATCTTTAAGCTCTGACCTTGTCTTCCTCCTGCTGGTCAGAGTTAAAAACATCAGCCTTTTCACGAAGTGCCATCTTCAACTTTAATTTTAGTTCTTCTTTGTTCTCAAGTGCCTACAAACAAACCACAACTGTCAGCATTGAACACTATAAGCTTATGCTATAACCAGTTTTAAAGAGCCCAACAAGCAAGATTTAGCTTCGGTAATATGATGATGCGACAACTTGAAAGGTAAGCAACTAGCAGCTACATTGATATGGTCTGGATATGCAGCAAATGACATTATGTTACTATGAAGCCTGCGGTATATAAATGACGTTCAGTTCACATAATGTTTTTGGGGAAAATGTAAGTGGTAAAGGAATTGGAATAAGGACCTTAGAATCTTGTATAAGAAAGAAAAGATTTAGAAAAGCAGATATCTTGATTAAGAACGAAACCTATTTAATCGAAAGTGGAGTCTAGTTTAAGCTGCCAAGAAGGAATTGGAATAAAATAGAATGTGTGTCAACCCATGCATTTGTCTGACATGGAATGGAATTGCAATTCAATTTCATTGTGATTTCATGTTTGGTTAGTAGATATATATCTTTCAAGTTGAAGTGTAAATAATTACAATCTCTAAATTAACCTTCACTTAATTCCCTTGTGATCTCTTGTTTAGTTTATGGATAAATATTTGGAAACTAAAAATACTGATGATTATAGTAATAATAATATATTAATAATAATAGTAATAATTATACTATGACAAATAATAATAATAGTGGTGGTGGTGGCGGTAACAATAATAAGAATAATAATACAAATACAAATAAAAAAATTAAAACAAAAATACTGAAAATCGGAAAACAATAATGATAATAGATTGTGAAAATTAAATATTAATAAAAGGTATTCTTATCAAATAATTAATTCGATTGGAAATCAAATGATGGAATTGCTCATTCTATAGATAGCAAGAAGAAATGACATTCCTTTGTTCAATGGAATTCATCATTCCGAAGGAATTCAATTCCATCAAAATCCACACAGCAAATGGAATTTGTAATTCCATTCCACCACATTCTAACGAACCAAACACCTCCGTATCTCCATGAAAACAATGTTTCCAAGGTTAGCATATGAAAAGAAGAAAGATGAAGAAAACAAGGGTCCACATTATTTAAAAATAAGCCAGCTTAATTTGCTAAAGAAGAAAAAACGTACTTCTTTTTCAAGACTGCTTTCTGATTCCAAGATAGCAGCCCCAACGGTAGCCTCAGAAGACAACCGTGCAACCTTTTTAGCTCGAAGATCACCTTGTGCATCATCAGATTGCATTGACTGTCTGCTCTTGATGTCAAGGGCAGACAAATCCTTGGTAGCATGCCTAACTTGGTACTCATTTCTCATAGCTGTTTGTGATCCTTTCTGTTGGTATGGTGAACGAGAAGGACCTGATGCTAGACGTGATCCCTCAAAACGACTAACGGGAACCAACGAGTCCGGTTCAACTAGTGGTCGAGCATCATCTCCTCTCCTTGCTTGATCACGTCTGATCCTCTCAGCTTGTTTCTAAACAAAAAATTGAGATGTGTATGTAAGGGTTTGTTTGCTGAACTCTTGTACATCCTACCCAAATAAGAGGTTGTTTTTTGGATGAGTCTTGCAAATATTCACAATACGTTGCGAGTGTGACCGACACTTTCCCAGCTTAAAACATTTGGTAAACAAACTAGTCAGCACTTATTAGTTTTTCCAGACAGGGGCATAATGATCACTTTTACTTGGCGTTTAATAAAACATTTGGTAAACAATAATTTCCCGTCAGCACTTATCCCAATCAGACCTCTTATCTCAGTCAGCACTATTACACAAATTTTGGTAAACAACCCTCAGAGATTAGTTCAGTATCCAGAATAGACAAAATATAGTCAAAAGGCAGAAATGTATACCAGATGCAATTGTGCTCTTTTCTGGAATATAGTTTCTTCGTATGATCCAACTGCCTGAATAAAATGCTCTACTTTGGTAAGATCTGGCTGCAACAAGAAAAAGGCAGTGACTAAGTTACAGCAACCAGGTATTTCATAAGTCAAAGTTTAATAAAATCAAGTCAACCTCTTAAGAGAAGATGAACATCACTATATCACAACACTAAAAAGGGATAGCAAATCACCTTGCTTGCATTAGTCAAATACCCACCCATAGCACTAAATTCCTTCTTATATACTGCAATCAGTAAATTAATGGCACCCTGAAAAAGCAAAAGCAAAAGCTAAAAGTTACAAAATTTCCAATCTACATATACAAATCAAACGTTTCTTGAAATCAAGCCGAAAAATTGATCGTTTTTATAAGCAGCTAAAGGAACACAAACCAGAAACATTATTCACCATGCTATTAGTACAAACAATAAGATGGTCTCATAATTTCCCACGTAAAAAAGTATATTGATGGTTCTTACAGTTAAAAAAGAATGTTATGACTAATAAGACAAAAGTTGTAGAAAGTCTGAACATACCTCACGAATTTCCAATGTGGGCATATGTGGTAGAAAATCATTTCCAACAAAGAAACATAGGAAAACAAAGTCATCAACTATTCGCTCAAAATCAATCTCAGAATTAGGAATTCTCATTTCATACTCCAGGTACTCTCTAAGAGTCCAAATGTTGAGGAACTGCAAAAACATAGAGAACCATATAATCAAGGACACAAAGCACATAAATTATTAAAAGAATTAGGTCAATATAGAAGTTATTAGACTTCTACAGAAGCTGAGCTTGAAATGTACCTGATATCGATTCTTAGGCACTTCATCGCCACCACCTATCTCATCAAACGCTCCTGCCTTTCTCTTCACCTTCCCTTCACAATATGATGCAATATGACCCACTTGACCACAAAGGAAGCACTTATCCGGTTGTCCTTGACTGGATATAACCTAAAACATAAAAGCAGGAGAACCTATGTTAGATTTTTATTCTGAAGCGAAAAATGAATACTTCAACAACTCTTCAATTTTAATAATACTAGAAAACAAAAATCATGCTATGTGTATGCTAATATAACATACTTGCAGAAGTAAGGCTTGTGTTTAAAGCCCAAATTACGAAATCTAACAGGAAAAAAAATACTAAGCAAGAAATTTGATGTGTCATCATTTGACAAAAAACTGCAGTTACTCTGCACTGAGTTCAACCTCAAAAGATTAGGGTTTAATTTCACTTAACGATTGCAGTAGCAGAAGATAAACCACAAATTTATCATTTGCTCAGGTAAGCATACAGTTTATATTACGATTAGATAAAAGAAAAACATCAACAAGATTACAATATTCCTGTTGCAATGCACCATCCACCACCTTTCTTAACAATTTCACTAATTATTGCAACTTTTCATGCTATTTACAAAAGGGTGTAGGACCTTACTTCTCTAAGTATAGAAAAATGAACTTCATGGGTAGCCAAAGCCAACATTATCAAATCTGCATCCTGTAATTTGGCAACAACAACAAATTTATGTGCCTTGAGATTTAAATAATGCAACAAATAAGAAACAAAGTGACTTGTACAATAATGCAAATTAGTTGGAAAAAAAAAGATAATACCAAACCATATAAGCAATGGCGAGTATTTGGATCAAAACTAGGTCGATTCCTCTGAAGACGAATATATGACATAATCTTATGTTCTCCTTCGCCAGGAACATTTGCATCAGAAAGAATAACCTGCATACAAATCACAAAGACCGTGACTACTTATAGAACAATGCACATTATACAAATTTACATAATAAATCAAAAACTAGAACCTGTGGCATGCATAAAAAACCTTAAAATCAACAATACCTTTATTGATTTCCATCCAGGATCATTGTTTAATCTTTTGTGGATATAGTACTGTAGGGCAATTGACAAGACAGCCATGAATTCAGTTCCTGGGGTGATGACATTAGAATCAAAAGTTTGTGAATCCTGCTTTGGAGGAAGCCTTCTGCCTTCCTTCTCAAACTCTTCCCTCAGCCTTTCTTCTTCGGCTTCCTACAGAGCATATTGCCACAAGATTCAATCCAAGTGCACTCTGAAGTTTATATGCACCAGGGATATAAGAAAGATACATACCGCTTCAGCTGCATCTTTGGCTGCTCGGAAACGCCTAGATCGTTGCTGATTCATTTTTGCTCTTGGAGCAACACCATCTAACACATACTTAAAAGTAAGCAGAAAATTCTAATTCACAAATGACACAAAAAAATCACACTTAATAATTACCAATAGCCATGTAGAGCAGTTTCCGTGGTCGCACCATCACAAATAGCCGATCAATATAGTCAAACACGCATTGAAACACCTCATTAAAAGAGGTTGGAGATGGCTGAATACATAGAAGAAGAAAAAAAAGTAAGGATAGAAGTAATCAATCAGAAAATTATGATCATGGCAGCAAGAAAAATCTTGAAGTCCATACATGTCTAGAAGCGTCCAATCATATATGAATAATATAAACATCATAGAGCAAAGAGCGTTTCGGCATGGTTTATCATAGGAACATTTTAGAAAGCAGGCCATCTATATAGTCTAAATTTAGGCTTGAACAATGTTTCAGCTTCGAAATTCCTGATTTCTAGCAACCAGTACTTTATGCCAAGCAAAAGCTGTTCAACTGCCTTCAGACATCAGTATTATATGGTGCAAAAGTTTTATACCCCTAATAATGTAAAGTGGGATGAGCAATTGAGGTTGATTGGACATGACGGCTTTACATATTTCTAAAGACATGACCTCTGATAGGAGCACTTGAAGAAGGAGGATTAGAATAGCAGACTAGGAATGGAGACCTATAGCTAGTATTGTCGGGGAGAAGAGACTCAAGAGAGTTGGACAGGTTAGGAAGGGGGTAGAGGGCTGGCAGTTTAGACTGAAGATGTGTTTTTGATGTATTTATTGTGTCACTGTGTATAGTATTGCCTTACCTTACCTTTTGTATGTGGTCAACCTACCTCTTAGTACTTATTCTTACTTACCTTACGTGTGCCTCTTTCACTATATACTAATCTTTATTCCTACTATTTGTTTGTTCAGGCTCTTGCATAAGCCGGGGGCCTTCAAGAAATCAGCCGCTCTACTTGTTGAGATAGAGATCAGGACTGCGTACATCCCGCCCCCATCCCCAAAAACCCTTCTTTCGAATGGGATCTACTGGGTCCGTTTGGTTTGGTTTAAGAGCTAATAATGTAAAGATGTGTTACATTTAGTCACTCAAAGCATTAAACATCCGGAAAATATTGACCAGTGCTTCTTCTAATTCTCTGTATAAGGTAAGGAACTTTATAGATTACGCACGCCTCAAATATCACTTTAGTAGGTTAACCCTGCTCTTAAACGTTTGAATAATCTTGTCACCAAACACCACCCACTCTGCAAGCTCTAGTGCCGATCATATCAAGCAATACAACACTGATTCTATTATCAGCGAAGATAATATTCTCCCTATAAATTGTAAATTTCCAACCTGTTAATCATGCAATATCACTCGCTCATCCCCTTTCTGACCTAACATTAGTCACCATTTCCCAAACCATTGGAAAGGAATGGGCCTTGATGACTGCTTATGAGGCTTCCTATGAAATTAATATGCCAGACATATCCCAACCATTGTCCCTTTCTCAACATGGTAGAACCATAATGCGTAAAAGAATAGAGAACTTACAGTCTTACACCAACTTGGACTACCTTTTTAGAGCTATCTTACTCAAACTTAAGAGAATCTACAAGTATCTTGTAAACTTGATTTAATTAAAGGTTCGGTACCAAGCTATAACAAAATAAAAGGTAAAGTATTTACAACGATAACACCTAGACCTATTTAGTGTACCAAGCAGACATTAAACAGAACAAAAACACTAAATAAATTCACAACCAGAGCCAAGCCCATAAATGGAATATTTTAAGAGCGTACCACTTGCATAATCCCGTCAAAACCAAGATCATCACTACATTTGCTAAACCCCATCTCAGTTAAATAGTTAATCTGTCAGGGTCCTCATCTGTGCTTTAGTGTAATAAGTTAAGTGGTCCTAGCAGTTCATTTGTGACCTTTTTTTCAAACACAGGGCTAAATCACATCCTCTAAAGTAAGGCTTCAGGCTGATTGCCTTTGCCTGATTACACTTTCATTAGATAATCCTCACCAGATTGATAGTACTAACATGTTGTTCCCCTGAGTGCATATCTTCTTCGTTTCTCTAACTTTCTTTTTTTCCATTAAGTAAAGAAACTCTTTGCATCATCTCAATGTATTCATTAGGTAAAAGCAACAAGTAGCAAAAATACTGAAAGGATCAATTAACTTGCTCCTTTGTTCAAACTTTCAACGACCCTAATCCAAATCCACTCACACCCACATTAATAAAAAGACTTTATCCTACTTACCTGCATTTGCAAAAAAAGGTCCACTACTGACATAACTTACCAAAAAAAAATGATGGCAATAGGAATAGCTGATTGAAATATCAAAACCAAAACCAAAGTAACATGGTCTCATGTTCACGCCATACTAATATGAATAGTCCCATCAATCAAAGCAGTGAGGAATTGAAAGAAAACTTAAAATAGTCATAATTTTTCATTTCAGCACTAGTGAAATTAATTCATATCAACCTTTGAATCCGATGTGGTCAAGAAAGTTGTCAATAATTACTTTTCATCAAGTAAAACACATACAAAAACAAATGCAATAACCACAATAACAACATAATCAACAAACATAAAATTCATTTCAAAATCCGTTACCCTGTCTTCGGGATGGAAACACGGATGAATAATCCCGTTCATATCGAGATACAAGTTATCATACTCGATCTCATTAGGGTTAGGTTTACTTGTGTCCACCGGGATTTTAACGCCGTTGATTTCCACGGGTTCTTCCTCCACAACATTCACCACCACCATTGGATACTTGTCGGCTAACCACCGATAAAACGCCGGCACACCCATCTCAAACCAAAAACCTAGATAACTAAACCCTAGCCAAATTCGAGAGCTTTACCGAAGGGTTTAAACCCAGACTGCAACTGCGTGAAGCAACGGCTAAAGAATATGCGAATAAACGGAGGGAAGATGTGAAAAAATCGAAAGGGGAGGTTAGGGCAGAAGAATGAATAAAAATGAATGACCTAACAGACGATTGTACCCTTCCAACTTAACGATCGATTTATTTAGGGGCTGTTTGTGTTTAAAAAATCAGCACTTACGCGGTGTTTGGGATTGCTTATTTAAAATAATTTTATGTTTATTTGTAAAAGTGCTTATTAACTTATGTTTATTTGTAGAAGTGTTTATTGATTTATAAAAAGAAGGGACAAATATGAAATTTAGTTAAATAAGTTAATAATGAGTTTCAAATAAGTCAGTAGGGAATGAATTATCAAAAACTGTTTATTAGCGGGGTGGAAAAGTCATAAGTTTTTTTTTCTTTTTTCCAATCCAAACACTCAAAACAGCTTATTTGTTGTTTGAAAACACAATAAGTTAATAAGCAGTTTTAATAAGCAATCACAAACACCCCCTTAATTGACATATCACTTTTTCGGTTAGACATACTTCAATTAAGACCGTTTGTTTTTGTCATTAATTCAGACCCACTTATCACTTATTTTAGTCTGACCGAAAAAGTGATAACCTAATCACTTTTTTCCACTTATTGAGTTATTTATCCAAATCGATGAACGCTCTCCTACTGCCTCCTCTCCAAATCGACGAACGCTCTCCTCCTCTCCAGAACGGGACTCCAGATCATCTTCTTTCCATCTCTGCAAGTCTTTCCATCTTCTTCTCCTCTCTACAAGTCCATCGATCTCCTTAAATCGGTATGTCGATTTCATCCCTGTTGGTTAGATTTCATTGTCCTTTTGGTTGTCGATTTCATCCCTGTTGATTTCATCATTGTTCCTTCCCTGTCGATTTCATCTGGTTTCGTTGACTTTTTCACCTCCTTTTCATCCCTATTGGATTTGTAGGTTTTTGAAATGGTTTTTGTGGAATTAAAAGGTTTGGAAGTGGGTTTTATGGAATTCGAAGGATTTGAAGTGGAAGAGAGGGTCGGCGGTGGGTATGTTGTAGTTTTTGTTCTTGGTGGAAGAGAGGGTCGGTGGTGGTTTTGCTGAAGTTTGTAGTTTTTTTTTTTTTTTGAGTGTTTTTGTATGAATTGCTAATTTAATAGGACTTGAATGTAAAGGGGAATTGATTTTTGCTATTATGAAACTTCGTTCATATTTTCAATTTGTTCGGATCAATTGATATATTTTTATAGGATTTTGATGTTTGTGGTTCATCTAATATTTGTGTTTATGATTTTCTTGAATTCCACTTGATTTGTATGTGTTCATTCACGTGAATAATTTAATTAAAAAGAATTGATTCAGATTTCAGATGTTTATCAGTTTACAAAAACAAATAGTCTTATTGTTTCATATTTCAAACTTCAGCACCACCTCTTAAAAATCAGAAGTGAAATCAGACTTCAGCACCTCTTAAAAAAAATGTCACCTTAGGGTTAGGGTTGTTTATCCTTTTCCCCATTTAACACCTTTACCTAATTGATAATGTTTAAAATGCGAATAATCGATGGGTTTGATGGAGGCAAATGTTAAAATAATTGAGAATTGGAGATTATTTGTAGATTGGATAATCTATTTGGATCGTAAAGGTTTGCTTTCTAAATATAATGATTCATTCATTCCTTATAGTTTTGGGTATCATGAATTTCGTGTTAGGATAATTCAGTATAAACTCTTATCTTAAAGGTTGTGAGATTGAGTCCTTATTTACACATAAATTCTCGTTTACATGTTTATATGAGAGATTGACGGTTATGGGCAGTTAAAACGATTAAAACATAACTGGCGGTTATAAGTATTAACGGATAAGGTTTAAGAGCAGTTACGTTAGATACATAAGCAACGTCCAGAACTCTGGTTCCACGATTCAGAGCTCTGGTTCCACTGTCCAAATATTTGGTTCTACAATCCAGAGCTCTGATTGCTCTGTTTTTTATCCAAACATGTCTACCAGTTTCGAGAACAGTTTCAAGAAGGTTTCCAACCTTCTAAAGTTCGTCCAGATCATCCCGAAACTAAAATTCTCTAGGTCTTACTCTTCGTAAAATCCATAAACCCCGGGGAGTTTCCCCTTAAACTCGCTCGCTGATCCATAAATGGGGCCACCGCCAGAGGATCTGTCCCTTGGACCCCGCTAGGGGCACTACTCCTATAACCCCGCAAGGGAGCGCAACCCCTTGACCCCCGCCTTATGGCGATCTAAGGTGATAAAGACAACATTTGTGAGCGGCACTCCGCACCTCCTAACTCACTTATGTTTGTCTTATCATTTAATTAATCTTACGTAAATCACAGTCACAGTGTCACACCACAAATAATTGATAACACTAAAATTACCAACAACAAAGATACATGATTGGATTATTTTCGGGAAACTTTTGTGTTAATCTTGTTTAGGGTTGCTTAATGGAACAAACGAGAGGTTCTGACTTATCCACATAGCCATTTTGTCTTAATGGCTTAATGATAAGTTTCAATGCTTAATTCAACCACTTGATAAACATTCATTTTAGGTTTTAGGTTTTTCTTCTAGACAAATTTTTCTACTGACATCGTTTATTGAATTTTTGTTAAACATTGGATAAAACTATATCTTAAATTTAAACATCATGGTCGAGTATAAAACTTATTTTGAAGCATTTAACAATAGTTTATCTGCAATGTACTCACAAAAACTAGTCATATATTCACTACCTTTGGGATCCCGTTGTGTTTCATCGATTTCATCTTGTTCTTTGGAGTAAACATAGCACTCTCACTGTAATTTACAAATAATTGATCTTGATATTGCATATCCTTGTAAAATACGGACAAAAAATTGCTGTCTCTTTGTATTGAACATGTAAAAGTCATTTGTTTTAGAGTTGAGAATCTTGTTTTCCATGCATCATAAACACGTTCGATAACATTTTATGAGATATTCATAATCTTGGGTTGAGGCAACCTTTATACCCCGTGGCCCGTGGGGTTGAGGCAAGATTTGTATACATCCTACCCCTAAACGTTACTTATGTGTGAGATATATTGAGCTCATTGGCTCTAAGTAGACTATACTACTTGCATTGCATAAATGGTTTAGGTGTTATCGAGGGTGAGTCAGTAGACGAATGAACTATGTCCCACTGTTTTTGGAACCCGTTTACGAGACATAACAAGTGTTGCACTTTAGGCCTTCTCCCATCTTTCCGACTCGGCATACATATTTGACATAAAGACGTAGTGAGAACTAAGGTTGTAAACAAACCGAACGTTCAACGAATCGTTAGGCGGGAATTTCGTTCCCTGTATCCCCGGATCCCACCGCAATCACATTTTCTGCAACCGGCTCGTGTCTGTGGTTGTTAGTGTCCCTGTCCTCAAGCAACATCAGAAACATCTCTTGTTGTTGGGCCATAGCCTCGTTCATGACCTGCATCATTCGATTCATCATTCTTGTCTCTGGAGTTACTTATTCCATTATTGGCTCAGGCGTTGTTATGTTGTGTCGGGATATTTGCTCAACCCCTTCGCCCAAAACATTATGTTGAGGTGGGGGTAATTCTGCCGCTGTTACCCTTGGTTGGTCGGTTGTGGATGTCGTCGCTTCATGGCCATCCGTCCTATTTCTAGTGGTAACCATTGTAGTCTGTCACACATATGCGATAATAGGGGTGAGAAATAGGCTATAAGGATTGAACATAAGGAAATGTACCACTACATTCATCAATTATCATAACAACAGTTGATCAAGCATACTCACGTAAAATATCTTCATAATAACGTTAGTTAAATAAAATTATGAGCACGTGATACATACGAATTCTCGTTACCATTACCACAACTCTCAATTAACGTAATTTTCGTCGACTCTAAGACTATCTTATCTTAAAAGTTCTACCCAATCTCACAAGTCATAACTTAACAATCTCAGTTTAAGTCTAGGCATCCTACACTCATACCTAGTTCGCTTAAACTAAAGCTCTGATACCAACTTGTAACACCCTAAAAATGGAGGTTAATTTAAACCTGAAATAATTGCGGATTAAACAAGATGAACATAACCAAATCACCCAAAAAGGGGAATAATTGTATGACGTTTACATTACAAATAACCAAATGAAATGGAACTCAACAACCTACTAATTTAGATCAACTAGATCCAAATTATGGACGGGTGTTGTCATCTCGCTTCCAAAATATACTATCACTATACCAAATGTACGCCTCTTATGCCACCAAAAATGCTATTTCTCTTCCTGACTCTCCACTTAAACGACCGAGGAGTCCCGCCGCTAGAATGACCCGTTATACATGTCATGTTAAGAAAAAATGTTAGGATAGAGTCTAGTTAGATCAAACGATTAAATTGGGAAATCAATAATTTTTAATTGAGATAAATAAAGAAAAGTCGGTGGAATAAATATAAATAAATATTTACTTTAATACAAATACCTCTTGGGTTGACGGGGGAGACCCGTTTACTAACATAAGTGACGAAACACAAAAGTAAGTCACTTGACATGTTAGTAAAACCAAACACATAATAAAATACACGAATGGATGTTAGGCTCGATAACTTTAAACGTACACCCACGGAAAGTCAACTTCAACCACATAGGGTCCTTACGTTGAGATCTGCATCCCATACCGTGTACTAGCACGTAGGACTTATACCCTATCTGATGCCTAACCGTGCCTCGATGTGGAAAACTAGCGTTCCATCATCGAACGTAATGATACAAATAATTATGGGGTCATGGCGCCCAATATGCAACACATAGTCAATCCCACATGAACAACTCAACCAATATAGCCAAAATAATTACAATACTAATAATGTGCAAACCAGTAGTTCCTATAAATTCTTACAAAATCCCCAAAGAGGTTCCAATATAATTCTCTAAAACAATACTCCCACACATCAAGTCACTCGTACAAGTTCCCATTCCAAATACTCATCAATATTTCCAAAACCCTAGTTTTTGATCCAAATAGTTTGAACTTGAGATTAGAGGAAAATAACATATTCCCCATGTATGTAAACCACATTTAACACAATATACGGGTTTCATATGTAACACCCTAAAAATAAGGTAGATTTAAAACTAAAAATTTCGGCAATATGGTGTCTATAATATGGAAGTTTATATCACCCTGTAAATATGAACAACTAAAACCCAATAAAGTTGGGGTAGTTTGCACCAATTATAGTAACGAATGAATGAGATATAAAACACAACAACCTATTTAATCTAGAACAATAATTAAGACTAGATTAATGTGGGTGTCGTTATATCTCCAAAACGCTCTTCTCAAAAGTTTCCCAAAAGCACAGTCCTTCAAAACTCCTAGGTGCACGACTGGCAAATCAAGGTGCCCTATGAACACCGCTAATAGGACCTGTGAGCCAACAAAATACCAAAACAAGTGTTAGGACAAAGCCTAGTGAGATCACATAAATTAAACAGTTCACATGTAAGATAGTCAAAATGCAAAACTTATGTTATCGGATCCCTTTGGTGCTACAAACATCATTTTTCCAACTTTGCAACGATGTTCAAAAACCTGAACATACAAGAGACACCTCTTGAAATACGGGAGAGACCCGTTTCCATCTTGGGTGACAAGAACACGTGAATGGTGTCACCTATGATGTTATTGGATTACACCTCATGTCCCGGTTCTAGTTCTCATGCCATCAAGACATCACAACCTCAAACCATTTATTGCCTTTATTACCTACTCCGTCGAGTTACACCTCAAGGACTTATGGGAAATTATTGCCTATCAAACTAGACGAGTTACACCTCAAGGACTATAAAGTCCCCCATTGCCTACTCGCTAGTGACCTAACGTGACCAACAATTTTAACCACATATATTATACAATCTAGGTCCTTGTGCACAGGGAAATAGATATCATGCTTCACACTATGATCATAACCAAGTAAAGATAACATTTCTCATGCATGATTCATTACCATTCTAAACATATGACATTTGTGTACTCATGATATTTCATATTTCATATTCATATTAAAATAGCATGCCTCAACACCAATAAATGACATAAATGAAATAGGGGGATAAGTCTAGCTACAAGCATGTTCTTTTGAGTCAAAACCTTCTTTTTTTGAAATAATGACTCTTCACTAGTACATAACCCATTTTACATTTCTTTAGACATATATGATCCATCATAACATTAAATACATAAAAAAGACAAATATCCACATTTAAACAAAATCCCTCAAACCCTGATTTTAGGTCAATTTCCAAAGTACCCACAATGAACCACATTTAAACAAATAGATATATTTATGATAGTGTGAGGTAGAGAAACTCACCAATTGGGTTTGTAGTGTAAAAACCCTAAAAGAACAAAACCCTATAAGTGGAGGTTGAGTCTTAAGGTTTCTAAATGAAGCTAGATGAGTCTTAAGGTTTCTAAATGAAGCTAGAACTAAGAAGGAATCATAATTGCTACTAGATGTAGTTGGGGTAGCATTAAATGAGGGGAGGGGATGAGAAATAGGGGTGATCTTACCCAGAACTTGAGAGAAAATCCTCCAACTAAAAGCTCTTCAATGCCACAAATGAATCTCACATAAATGGACAAGGCATTTAAAGCCTCAACCCCCGTATGTGACCTTGACAGGCATTCTTGCGCCAGAAGTACCGTGGCCACTAGCCACTCGGCGACATTACCCCGCGAGTATGCCCTTGGTATTGTCGCCATGGCATACTCACCAAGATTGTATTGAGACCAGGGAGTGGAGCGCGATTGTGCCTCGTGACAATGCCCAAGGGCATTGTCGCCTGTCATAGTCGCTTGGCACCCTTCTCCGAGCCTCGAGTTCCAGATTTTATTGATTTCTCTCACGATTCGGCTTGCCTTACAAAAATGCCTTTATCATTAGTATTTACACCCTCTGAAAGACATTAATCCAAATATTTAATTAAAAAGTTGAGGCAAGACATTTATCGTAGGCTACGAGTGTCTAGGCCAAAAATTCGGGGTGTTACATCATAACCTTACATGTGTACCCATCCAAGTAAACCCTAAAATCTCCAAAATTAGGTTTGGTGAAACTCACCCAAATCGAAAGAAGTTAAAGAAAAAAATTAGATGGTTAAAAACTACATTTAACATGTATAAAGTTTTATAAAGAAAGAATGAACTCACCTTGATGGTTGATACAAAAGAAACCAACCCTAAGGATGAAGGAGATGAACACTTGAGGTCTAGATCACTTGAGAGTTTTTACAACACCTTCAAATCTGCAGAGAGAAATCGACCTAAGCTTTCCCAAAATCTGATCATATGACTAAAAATCGCGACTTTCTCCATTTATACCCAAATTCCCCTTCGGCGAAAGTGCCCTGACGATTGTGACAATTGTCACTTTCGCCGACACAATAGCCCGCGTCCTGGTGCCCGTGGTACAAACCACACAGATGTGTCGCGCGATAGTAACCAGGGCATAATCGCCCGTCACTATCATCGAGATTGTACCGAGGGGACTCCCCCTTTGCGATTGTGCCTCTGCGATTGTGACATCTTGTCACTTTCGCGGGCACTATCGCCCAGATGGTACCGAACTCCACTCGACTCTGAATCCTATTTCGAGTGTGATTAATGTAACACCCCAAAAATGGGATAAACAAAAAAATTTCCACAAAAGGGAAACATGGTAGCAAAATATGTCATAGCATGAGCTCCTCCCAGAAAGAGAGACAATAAACGCCTGTTAAAATTACAAGTTTGTAATGTATAACCATGTGAGGGAAAACAACCCTTTAATCTAAATCCTATCTAGGAACAAGATTAATAAAAGTTGTGACCCAATCCAAAAATAAGCTTTCTATATTGGGCGTCCCAAAAATGTCCCCAAGCTCACATCTAAGTCATCTAGATCTTCTTGACGGTCGCGCCGCTAGAACCTGCGATACACATCAAACCAAACAAGTGTTAGGCCAAACGAGCCCAGTGAGTTGTACAAAAGCATGACATAACATTTATAGAACATGGTATAAACAATTATAGAACATTCTAGTCAACATGGGTCGTACGGGAATCAATGGGGGAGACCCATCACACCAATGAGTTTTATCTCAAGTCAATGTACATTGACGTTCGCTCGCATGAACAACATCCCAAAGGCCCGGCACACTTGAAGACTACCTCTCAGGCATTACTCCAAATGGCGGAGGCCTTAGGTGCATACCGTCCCGGTGGCACCTAAGACTACATCCTCCTAGCACATACTCACGGTTCCTCCAATATATATATATAATTTATATTATAACCATCTCTATACATTTTTCCATATCAACATGATACATGTATAAGACTTCACATGATTTCAAACCCATATTAAGCTCAAGACATTAATACAAGTAGGTTCAACAATGATCTTCATAAAATCCATGATAATACACAATCATAACCAAATAATGCTAACAATAACCCATCAAAGACCACATGATGAACATTTAGCCAAAACCCCCAATAATCACCAATGTAGCAGTTAGGTCAAACTTATCAGGTGATCAGATTTATTCATGCATATGAAGAAATGACAAATAAACATACAAGACATGTATCTCAGTTGAAAATGGTTAGAAGAACTTACAATCTAGGTTTTATAGACAAACCCTAGAAACTAGCAAGAAACCCTAGAAATGGATGGAGGAAGAAGATGGTCTTGAGCCTTGAGATCCTTGGATGAAATCTTTACTTGGTATAGCTTGATTCTTGCAATAAATGTAGTGGATGATGATTGGTAGGTTTTTAGGGTTCGATCTTGGGGAGTAATAAAAGAAGAGAGAGTTTTTGAGAGGAAATATATGGTGTATTGAATGAGAATGGGGCTGAAATCCTCATTTAATCCGTTAAGGCGCGCACGCGGGTTGTGGCGCGGGTTAGGCTGTGCCACAAGCCGCGCCGTCCACTGGATGCTTACGCGGACAGTGCACCGCGCGGCTTGTGGCACAACCTAACCCGCGCGGGGTACTGTTTTTTCTGCAAACTTCCCAATAAGCAAAATTTAGAGTGTTACAATTAACTTCTCGTAAACTCTAAGACTTCCCAAGACAAGAAAAGGGGGGTTCCATGCTAAATTTTAAGACTTCTATTTAATGTAGGTAGGTTCGTCACATAAAACAATTATCAAAATCTCGGGCGTTATAAATATCAATCTGGCACTCGTCATATCACCGCATTTTACAAATTGATTAAGTTTGATCATTCTTTGAATAATGATATGGTGATGATCTTTATCTATTTCTAATGAATCCAACTGAGCGCAGGCAGATAAAGCACTTGCAAACGTGACCTCGTCTGGTACGAAACCTTCAATTTGCATATTCGCAAATGCATTTAAAGCCTTCTTGCAAATACCTTTATGACAATAACCAGAAATCAACGAGTTCTAATTCACCAAAATCTGAACATTAATTATGTCCAAAATAGCATTGCCATGTTATAGATCACCATTCTTGAAATACCCAGAAATATTCGATGAATAAACAAAGAAATTTCGTTCTAGTGTTGCCTCAAATATTTCTTTCGCGACCTTCATCTGGTCATTATTCGAATACCCATCAACCATAACAATTTGTGTCAATGGAACTTGACAAAAAAATACACTTAGTTGTTGAATTTTTCTTCTCAGATAAAATTCAATAAAACAATTAACAAGCTTTATTAATAAATCCATAACCTTATTAATAAAGATTGCTACTTTATTTATAAAGTTAATAACTGTATTATTAAAACTGTTTTAAACAATTTATAATTAGATTGTCAAACCTAAAACGATTATATCATTCAAATAAAGTCGTTAGAAGAAAAGGGTAGAATCAGACTGTTCACTCTAGTGAACGAAATTAAAATATAGCCCAATAAATTAAAACCAACCTGTTTTAGATGATCATGAACGAAGAGAAACTGCACGGTTAGAAAACCTGTCCTTAAAGGTTTTATACGGCGTCTCAAAACGCTGTGAGATATTAGTCGCAAAGCCCCATGATTGAATGCAGTCTCGAGACGTTTATTAACAACGATGATAACGTATTTAAGCAAGGATTGATGCATAAAAGATGGAAAAACAGTAGCAGCAGCTTCGGAGAGCAGAAAAACGAAAGAGGGAGAGATAGAAAATTCATATTTTTTGTGTGTTTAATGTGAAGGGTTTAACCTAGTATTTATACTGGGAAAACCCTAAACCGTAGCCTTATCCTCACCCCAAAACCGGGGCTTTCCCCCCAAGAATAAGACTCTTTGCTTGGAAGTTGGAGACTAAGGTGTCATTTGTTTTTTAAGAGGTTTAAAATCTGAAGTCTTATTTTAGTTATAATTAATAAGAGGTGGTATGTAAAAAGGTCTGAACGATTCAGACTTAAGAGTTATTAAGAGGTTTTTTAAAAAAAAACATGCCCTAAGTCTTCAATAGATTAATTAAACACGTTTTTAATTTTAATTCAATTAAACCATTTAAATTTCAAAATTTGAAATTAAAACTCCAAAAAATCGGAATTTATCTGCTTAATATTGTAGATAAATACTTATTACTTAATTAATCTGTATTTATCTACACGCTCTCTAAATCGTACTAAAAATATACTCGGGAGCTCAGGGCGAGGCTCCTTCTGCTCCGATGCGGCGTGCAAAGTGCGCCTTCTCGCGCCACTCCGCAAATCCTGCGCCCGCACCCTCGGCCTTGACCACGACCACACGCGCGTGCATTGTACCTACCACTCATGACCCCCACCATGAGTCAACTAACTTGTTCAAGTTCCATCGGGAGACAAAGCCTTATAAGGTGCTTTTAATTATTTCTTCCTTCCAATGTAGGATGAAGGTAAAATTTCCAACCTTCCATATCACTAATATTTCCAACAATCCCCCACCAGGTTGGAAAGTTTTATGACATTCGTATAAGAAGATGTCACAGTGATGTCACTGAGATTAAACCCTGTTTGATGCAAGTATGCAAGAAAGGATCAATTTCAATGGTATCCTTAGGATTTAAACCTTGAATCTTAAGACCCATTCAGATTACTTACACACATCATCTTACTTCTTTGCTTTCTCACTAAGCGCGAATATGGTCATGTGCTAAATCATGTTTCATGACCTTTTAGAAGAGAAACCACAACTATTTATTTGAGGCGGTACCACCTCTTAGTCACATAGGCAAAGTTCTATAACATCTTCGTTACTAAGGTGCCTCTAAACTTTGTTAAGAGATTAATCTCATCCTCGTTCTCGACAACGACATACTATCTTAGGCCTTACACGAGTCTATCATTTGATAGTATCTCATATAGGTTAAGTGACTTGTTATTACCCATTAAACTTGGGAGATATAAGCACTAAATCCAAGTTAGGTTCCCGTCAGTAACTGATTCTACGTGTTTTCAGACCCATGTCTCTGGTAGTTGATCCTACTAAGTCTCTCATTAGAGGCTTAGTTAGCGGATCTGTCAAGTTCCCACATGACTTGACAAATACAAGATTAATGGTACCATTTTCGAATGATTGTCTCACATAATTATGTCGAAGACTTATGTGTCTCAACTTCCCATTATACATTTGTAACACCCAAAAAATTATAAAGGTAAGTAATTATTTCCCTTATTTCATTAATTACGATTATTTGAGAATATGAAACTTTTTATATGTGCATGACCATTATCATAATGTTGTAATGTTATATGAACTGATTAATCATCTTAATTGTCTAAACCTCGCGCTCGTAATCGCTTTGGTCTGAGTTTTGTGTTGTTGAGAGAGTGGCGCGAGAGTGCCACGCGACCGAGAGTTCATGACTCGGCGCGATTGTGCCAGTGCGATAGTGACATTGTCACTATCGCAGGTCACTCTCGCGGCATTCGTACCGCGGGCACCAGGTCCCTCGCGATTGTGATACGTCGCCGGGCACTATCGCGGTCGGGCTGTTTGACTTGAATGAGTTTTTGGCCGAATTTCATTTCATTTCTACACTTCTCTTCTCTTCTCTTTCGCGATTTTGAGCTCCCAAATCAGTTTCACTCCTCTTAAACCTTAACCCTCATTAATACAAACCCTTTTTGGTGGTTGGGAATCATGGTGAGGCATTTAATCTTCTAAAAGGAACTTTTGCTAGGGTTTCTCAAGTCTACAAGCTTCTCTTTCAAGTCTCATCCTCAATTTCTAGGGTTTCATATTTTCTAGGTTTTGGTCCAAAAACCTAGATTGTGAGTTTTCTAAACCTTTGTTAAAACTAGATACACATCATAATCTCCTACTTGTTTTAATGTATATTTACTCAAAATATTAATCTTTATATGTTCAAGTATTTGGGGTTTTCTTATGGGAAAATGTTGGAAATATGTTTATGTGTAACATGCCTCGATTTATTGAATGTATACCTTGGTATTATGATGATTTCTACTTGAGGTACGTTTTTGGTGATATATTATCTTTATGATGAAAATGGTTACCTTATGGGTCTTATGTTGGATCTTATGATAAGTAGGATGGTAATATTGTACCATTGGTTGGTATTGAAATATGTTTGGTTGAAATATACCTCAAGACCTTCTATAATTATGTTGGACGAACCAAGTCAGTAGACACTAGGAGGATGTAGTCTTGGGCGCCACCGTGATGGTATGTGCCTAGACCTCCGCCTTTCGGGGAATTTCCTTAGTTGTAGTCTCTGGATGTGTCGGGCCTTTTTGATGCCTCTTGTTAGTTGGCATCAAGGTATATCGACTCTTTGGGTGGAACTTGATTGGTGTTATGGGTCTCCCCTGTTGACTCCACATTTATTGAACATTGGTTAACTGCTGATAAGAATTGTAATTGATCTTATATGTTATTTCTTGTTCAACTCACTAGGCTTTTTGGCCTAACACTTGTTTGGTGTCGATGTGTGTTTCAGGTTCTAGCGGTGCCGGTTCTAAGCAAGCATAGTTGCTTTGGGTGAGAGCTTGGGGATTTGTACTTGGATTATAAATATTTTTGGTGAAGATGTTGGGTCTATAGATGACACCCCTTTTGTAATCTCTTTTCTAGTTATAGAAATTAGATTAGTTGGTTGTTGTTTATTGTCCGTTAAATTACAACTGTAATTAAACAGGTTTGTTATTTCCCCATTTTTGGGAGGCTCTTGCTATGGCAATTTTATATACCATATGTCCGTTTTTCGGATTTTTGTTATCCCTATTTTTAGGGTGTTACAAGTTGATATCAGAGCTTTAGTTTAAGTGAACTAGGTATTGTTTTAGCATATATAGACTTAAGCCTTAGACTTTATTGTTTCACTATCCACTTGGGGTAGAAATCATAGGTGGAGAGAGCGTTAGGATTTACGGAATTACACTAAATTGAGAGTTGTGATGATAGTGGCAAGAATCCTTGTGTATGGTTCGTTCATAATTTCACTTAGCTACTGTTATTATGAATGTGTTGTTACGTAAGTGTACTTGATTTGCTATTATTATGATAATTGATGAAGGTATTAGTACGTACAAAGAGTTCAACTCGCTTAGTCTTTTCTCAATCCCTTTTCTCGTGCATGTATGGCATATTTCAATGGTAAACACTCAGAGCAGGTTACCGAATACGCCAGAGGGCCACTTGGAAGTGGAATCTACAACTGACCGACCTCCTTTGGTCATAACCCCTGAGGGACCTCCCATACCCGATATCTTGGGATGAGGACTTGAACAGATTCCGCGCATGAACCTTACGACTAACAATGCCATCTTGGAGGAGGTGACTATGGAGACCAGGATCAGAGACAGTATGATGTTGGCCATGAACTCGGCCATGGCCCAACAGCAAGAGTTTTTCATGAAGCTTCTGGAAGATCCAGACGCCAGTCACCGACAACCGGAGATGATGGCGAAGAACATCGTTATGGGGTTGGGTGGTGGACCGACTGTTGTGTCTGTTGAAGACCTGACGGATAACGGGAACAAGGTAAAGGCCAAGGGGTGCACCTACAAGGCTTTTCTGGTGTGCAACCCGAAAGAGTTTGCAGGTTCCGATAACCCGGTTGCTTGAATGTATTGGCTCAAAGAAGTGGAGATGGCTTTCGAGTCTAGTGACTGTGACATCTCTCAACGGGTCAAGTTCGCTTCTCAACTACTTCGGGGAGAGGCTTTGATTTGGTGGAATCTCACTCGATCCACTCTCACTCCTGAGGTTTTTGCCAAGTTAACTTGGCCGGTTTTCAAGGAAAAGATTATGGATAAATACTGCAGTGAAAGGTCATTGGACAAACTGGAATGGGAGTTCAGGGATTTGAAGAAGGGTACTCTGTCCACTACCGGCTACTCCAAGCTCTTTCTAGAGAAATTAAATTTGGTGGGACATCTGGTCCCCGATGAGAAGTCAAAGATTAAAGCTTATCAACAAGGGTTACCGGCCGAGATGAGGACGACGGTGAGAAATGCTAGAGGATCATCATTGCAAGAGGTCATCGAAGAGTCCTTGCTTATAGAGGACGACATGCTTGCGGAGAAAGAAGAGAGAAGGCAGCTTGGAGAGAAGCGAAAGTGGGAAGGGCCATCTGGGCCAGTTCGTCAATCGAAGCCATTTGTAAACGGGAGAGCGGGTGACAATCGTCGAGACGATCGATGGTGCCACAAGTGCAAGACCAAGCACTCGGGCCCGTGTATCACCAGAACCTACTCGGGTCCGGTCGGATGTGCCAAGTGTGGCAAGAAAGGTCACGCGACTCGAGAGTGCCCTATCTGGGGGCCGGTGTGTTTTGAGTGCCGAGAACTGGGGCACATGAGAAAGGATTGCCCGAAGTTAGTAGGAGGCAATAGTGGAAATTTTGTGGGTTCGACGGCAAGAGTGAGCAACCGCCGAGGGTGCCAAGCCGAGCTTTCCGGATGACTACCAATGAGGCAAAGGACACCGCCAATGTTGTTTCGGGTACGCTCCTAGTAAACTCCTTGCCCGCTCGTGTATTGTTTGATTCGGGTGCTACGTGTTCCTTTGTATCGGATGTTTTCTGTAAACAGTTCGTCACTCCTATTAGTGTCCTTCCCGATGCGCTAGTAGTAGAAGTAGCTAATGGAGATCAAGTGATCATCTGAGACCATTTTTGTGATTGCACTATAGATCTTGATGGGAATCCTTTTGGAGTAGACTTGCTACCTATGGCTATAGGAGGGTTCGACATGGTCATAGTCATGGATTGGTTGGCGAGGTATAAGGCCGACATCTTTTGCTCCAAAAAGATGATCCAAGTGCTTTGTCGGAAAATGGTGTGGTCACCATCTACGGGGAGAAAGGGAAGAGGAGTAATCCTATCATCTCCTCCCTTAAAGCTCACAAATTTCTAGCGAAGGGTTACCCTTCGTATCTGGCTTATGTGGTGAACGCGAAGAAAGAGAAGAAGTCGGTGGAAGATGTGAAGGTCGTGCAAGACTACCCAGACGTCTTTCTGAAAGACTTACCCGGGTTACCGTCGGAACGGCAAATGGAGTTTCAAATCGACCTCACTCCGGGAGCGGCTCCGATAGCCCGTGCTCCCTATCGATTGGCCCCGACGGAAATGAAAGAGATGATGACACAACTTCAAGAGTTATTGGAGAAGGGTTTCATCCGACCGAGTTCGTCACCTTGGGGAACACCGGTACTGTTCGTGAAGAAGAAGGATGGATCCATGCGGATGTGCATCGACTACCGAGAACTGAACAAAGTCACGGTAAAGAACAAGTATCCTCTACCTCGCATTGACGACCTTTTTGATCAACTCCAAGGCGCGGGATGCTTCTCAAAGATTGATCTTCGGTCCGGGTACCATCAAGTGAGAGTGAAGAAGGAAGACATTCCAAAGACGACTTTTCGAACACGATACGGTCACTATAAGTTATTGGTGATGCCTTTTGGCTTGACCAACGCTCCGGCCGTATTCATGGACCTAACGAACCGCGTGTGCCGCCCATTCTTGGACAAATCCGTGATCGTCTTCATCGATGATATCCTAATTTATTCAAAGGACGAGTCCGAGCATGGGAAACATTTACGGCAAGTGTTAGAGGTCCTAAGAAGGGAAAAATTGTTTGCAAAGTTCTCGAAGTACGAATTCTGGCTCCAAGAGGTGAAATTCTTGGGGCATGTGGTGTCTAAAGACAGAGTGAAGGTAGACCCGACAAAGATCGAGGCGATGATGAGTTGGGAGCCGCCAACGAGCCCGACGGAGATTCGAAGTTTCTTGGGTTTGGTGGGCAATTATAGGCGTTTCATTCAATATTTCTCCAAGATAGCTATGCCACTCACCTCACTCACAAGAAAGAACGTCAAGTTTCTTTGGACCGATGTGCAAGATCGAGCCTTCTAAACGCTCAAGAAAAGATTGTGCGAAGCTCCAATTTTATCCTTACCGGTGGGATCAGAAGACTTCGTAGTGTATAGTGACGCTTCCAAGATGGGACTTGGATGCGTGCTAATGCAACGGGGGAAGGTAATAGCCTATGCGTCGCGACAACTAAAGGATCATGAGAATAACTATCCGACTTATGACTTGGAATTGGCGGCGGTGGTTTTTGCGTTAAAGTTGTGGTGACACTACTTATATGGGACAAAGTGCACTCTCTTCACCGATCACAAGAGTCTCAAGTACATCTTCGATCAAAAAAAACTCAACATGCGACAAAGAAGGTGGTTGGAGCTTCTGAAGGATTATGATTGTGATCTACTCTACCATCCCGGTAAGGCTAATGTAGTGGCGGATGCGTTGAGTCGAATGAGTCATGATGGTGGTATCAAATTGTCCCTCACAAGGATCGACGTGGTATCGAGTTTGTTGGAGAACATCAAGTCGTGTCAAGTGGAAGCACTCAAGGAGGAAAATCTCAAATCTGAGATCATGGTGAAGCAACGAGAAACCTTGACGGAGGACAGTCGTGGACTCAAACTCTTCCAAGGTCGAATTTGGGTGCCAAAAATAGGTGGAAATCGGGAATTACTTCTTGAAGAAGCGCACACATCGAAGTATTTTATACATCCCGGTAGCACCAAGATGTATATGGACTTGAAATTGAACTATTGGTGGTCGGTGATGAAATTGGACGTGGCCAATTACGTGGAGAGGTGTGTCACGTGCCTCCAAGTCAAGGTGGAACATCAAAGACCGTACAGGAGTTTGCAATCGTTGTCCATTCCCGAGTGGAAATGGGACAACATCACCATGGATTTCGTGACGAAACTACCGAAGACCTTGTGAGGCCATGACACCATATGAGTAATTGTAGACCGCCTAACCAAGAGCGCACACTTCCTTGAAATGCGGGAGACTTTGCCAATGGAGAAATTGGCCAAACTTTATATTGATGATGTGGTGTCAAGGCACGGGGTTCCGCAATCTATCGTGTCGGATCGGGACAGTCATTTCACATCAAACTTTTGGGCAAGCTTACAGAAAGAGTTGGGCACTAGACTGAATTTGAGCACGACGTATCATCCTCAAATGGATGGTCAAAGCGAGAGGACGATCCAGACGCTAGAGGACATGTTGAGGTCATGTGTCATAGATTTTGGAGGAAGTTGGGATTCACACTTACCTTTGGTGGAGTTCGCTTACAACAACAGTTACCACTCAAGTATCGGAATGGCACCGTTCGAGGCGTTGTACGGATGGAAGTGCAGAACACCGGTTTGTTGTCTAGAAGCGGGCGAGAAACAATTCGCCGGACCGGAAATCGTTCAGGAAACGACAGATAAAGGGAAGGAGATCCGAGAAAGATTGAAGGCGGCTCAAGACCGGCAGAAGAGCTATGCGGACAAGAAGAGGAGACCGGTTGAGTTTCAAGTGGGCGACCGTGTCATGTTGAAGGTATCTCCATGGAAGGGGATTATCCGTTTTGGGAAGCGCGGGAAGCTTAGCCCTCGTTTCCTTGGACCCTTTGTCATTTTGGAGAAAATTGGATTACAAGCCTATCGGTTGGACTTACCACCGGAGATGGGTGGGATACACCCTACGTTCCACGTGTCTTACCTGAGGAAGTGTCTAGTCGAGGAAGAAAGCGTGATTCCCTTGAAGGAGATTCGGGTGGATAATGGGAATCGTTGTGTGGAAGAATCGGAGGCAATCTTAGAGTCGAAGGCGAAGAAGTTGCGACACAAGGATGTGGTCATGGTTAAGGTTCAATGGAAGCACCATCGGGGTGATAACATTACTTGGGAGTCTGAAGATGATATGAAGAAGCGTTATCCTCACTTGTTTAAGTTAGGATGAGATTTCGGGGACGAAATCCCAATTCGGTGGGGAGGATTGTAACACCCGGAAAATTATAAAGCCAAGTAATTGTTTCCCTTATTTCATTAATTACGATTATTTGAGAATATGAGCCTTTTTATATGCGCATGACCATTATCATAATGTTGTAATGTTATATGAACTGATTAATCATCTTAATTGTCTAAACCTCACGCTCGTAATCGTTTTGGTCTGAGTTTTGGTCTGTTGAGAGAGTGGCACGAGAATGCCACACGATAGTGACACTGTCACTATCGCAGGTCACTCTCGCGTGAATTGTACCGAGAGTTCGTGACACGGCGCGATTGTGCCAGCGCGATAGTGACATTGTCACTATCGCAGGTCACTCTCGCGACATTCGTACTGTGGGCACCAGGTCCCTCGTGATTGTGACACGCGATAGTGCCAATGGCACTATTTCCGGGCACTATCGCGGTCGGGCTATTTGACGTAAATGAGTTTTTGGCCGAATTTCATTTCATTTCTACACTTCTCTCCTCTTCTCTTTCGCGATTTTGAGCTCCCAAATCAGTTTCACTCCTCTTAAACCTTAACCCTCATTAATATAAACCCTTTTTAGTGGTTGGGAATCTTGGTGAGGCATTTAATCTTCTCAAAGGAACTTTTGTTAGGGTTTCTCAAGCCTACAAGCTTCTCTTTCAAGTCTCATCCTCAATTTCTAGGGTTTCATATTTTCTAGATTTTGGTCCAAAAACCTAGATTGTGAGTTTTCTAAACCTTTGTTAAAATTAGATACACATCATAATCTCCTACTTGTTTTAATGTATATTTACTCAAAATATTCATCTTTATATGTTCAAGTATTTGAAGTTTTTTTATGGGAAAATGTTGGAAATATGTTATGTGTGTAACATGCCTCGATTTATTGAATGTATACCTTGGTATTATGATAATTTCTACTTGAGGTACCTTTTCAGTGATATATTATCTTTATGGTGAAAATGGTTACCTTATGGATCTTATGTTGGATCTTATGATAAGTAGGATGGTAATATTGTACCCTTGGTTGGTATTGAAATATGCTTGGTTGAAATATACCTCAAGACCTCCTATAATTATGTTGGACGAACCAAGTCAGTAGACACTAGGAGGATGTAGTCTTGGGCGCCACCGTGATGGTATGTGCCTAGACCTCTGACATTCGGGGAATTTCCTTAGTTGTAGTCCCTGGATGTGTCGGGCCTTTCGGGTGCCTCTTGTTAGTTGGCATCAAGGTATATCGACTCTTTGGGTGGAACTTGATTGGTGCTATGGGTCTCCCCTATTGACTCCACATTTATTGAACATTGGTTAACTGCTGATAAGAATTGTAATTGATCTTATATGTTATTTCTTGTTCAACTCACTAGGCTTTTTGGCCTAACACTTGTTTGGTGTCGATGTGTATCTCAGGTTCTAGCGGTGTCGGTTCTAAGCAGGCATAGTTGCTTTGGGTGAGAGCTTGGGGATTTTCACTTGGATTATAAATATTTTTGGAGAAGATGTTAGGTCTATAGATGACACCCCTTTTGTAATCTCTTTTCTAGTTATAGAAATTAGATTAGTTGGTTGTTGTTTATTGTCCGTTAAATTACAACTGTAATTAAACAGGTTTGCATATTTCCCCATTTTTTGGAGGCTCTTGCTATGACAATTTTATATACCACATGTCCGTTTTCCGGATTTTTGTTATCCCTATTTTTAGGGTGTTACAACATTGCGCTGTAAACTTCTGACAGTGTGGCCTCACTGTCATAAATCATGGGAATAAAATTAGTTACACGATGCCATAAGTTTATATCTATTAATAGATATCTAATTTACCCGAGCTCTTTTGACTGCAACAACAAGGCTAATGAATTCGTCTCTCACAGTCGAATGGGCTAGCTATGCACGTTTGTTTCTTGCTTTCCCATGAAATCACCCTTCCAGCTAGAGTACAAGTCCACCTACTTGTGAATTTAGAATCACTCGAGTGATCTATCCAACTGGCATCAGAATATCCTTCCAAGATTCTTGGATGCATCGTGTATGTCAACTCTAGATCACTGACTCTTTTCAAATATCCCAATACTCTATTGATTGCCTTCCAGTGATTTGGACCCGTTACTTGTATATTGACTTAGTCTACTCACAACAAAAGCAATATCCGGTCTAGTGCAATGCATTGCATACATTATGCATCATATTGCACTAACATACTCTAGTTGAGCCACCACTCTACCAGAGTTTTTATCAAGTTTCACACTTGAATCAAATGGACTATTGAACTCCTTATGTTCAAATATTAGAACTTAGTCAGTATCTTCTTTATATAAGTTTCTGACATTTATCCTAAGAATGATGTCTACTTTTCCAAGATCTTTCATCTTAAAGTTCCGAGGATAAATAGTTTTTCATTTCAATGATGCTCTCATATATTTCATCAAAATAGATACATGCATTTGTCATTAACATTGTGCCAAAATGACAAGGAGTAATAGTTGTATCATATCTCTCATGCCATATTTGCGAGGATTGTTTTATCCGTATAGAGACTCAATAAGTCTACATATTGTGTGCTCTTGTCCGTATTATACAACCTTTCAGTTTGCTCCATATAAACCTACTTGTTTATATGTTCATTCAAAATCTCTCTTTGCATCTATTTGATGAATATACAATCATTTGATGATTGATAACGCTATAATAGTTCATATAGAACTTATTCTAGCAACTGGATATAGGTGTCAAAATTAATTGATTCCTCTTTTCATCGGTATCCTTTAGCGACCAATCTTAAAAAAAAGAGGAATGATCCATTAGTGTGTTGCTTTCTTTTAAAAAACTCACTTGGAACCTTTGGGTCTCTCTCCTTTTGTTATTTAATCAAAACTCCAGACTTTTTGATATTAGTCAAAAAGAATAAAGTTTAAATCTTTGTATTGATAAAGTTTAAAACTTTATTTATTAGTCAAATAAAAACCAATAAAGCTTTCAAAATGGAATTTTAATAAGTCCATAATGTAAAATTTTCAAACACCACACTGATTGAATTTATCTTTCACAATAGATTCACTGAAAGAAAAGGAGAAGAAACAAACATGTTTACTCAGTGAACATAATATAAATACAATGCACAAGTAATTAATACCAATCATTTTGACATATATTGCTTCCTTTCTGAGTGGGACATTTCTTCTAGTATTACTTCATAGTAAGTTAGGATCATCATTGATGCAAGCTGTGAAAATGATCTCACATATCACTTTCTTTTGTGTCATATGCTAGAAAAAAACATCTTAATTTTTTTTCTTTTCACACTCTTGTACTTCTTTGTGGTTCGTTGACCTCATTGAAGGTTTTTGAAATATTACAAGATGTACTTGAGAAGTCGGGAACAAGATTGGTTCCGAGTTTTCAACGCCTTATGAAAACTTGTTTTCAAATAACTCCACATCTTTGAAGTTGTTTCAGATTGTTTAGTAAATCTGATTGGTTTAACATATAGTTGATCATTTCAACAATGATTAAATTATAGCCCATATGTGATACCGTTCTCTTCGCATAATATATCATACAAATTTATATATTATCCACCACTGACTGAGCTTAAGTAATATTGATTTATTTTCTGAGTTGATTTTGAACTTTCACTTTATAAATAGTTTAGATGCTCAAAACTTCATCTTTTGAATGCAATAAAATTAAAGGTAAACAAAAAACCCGACTATAAAGATTGCCAAAAAATAGTATCCTTATCCTTTACGGTAAAAGTTCATATTAATCAACTCTTTGATTGATGCACGTCTGAAAGAAATTTTCTTTGTAAAGTTAAACCTTTTGCATGTTTCACACTTTCAGACTATTTGTTATCAATAAGTTAATGCTTAACTTTTGCAATATATTTCAATATTTGTATATGCTAAAGTCTTATATCATAAAATTAAAATTGCAAAATGTTCATAAGAATTAATGTAATTGACAACTAAAATTAGTAAAAAATTACAACAATCACTCAAAGCAAAATCAGAGCTATCTCCAACTGATGCATAGTCACTGTCATCGGTGGTCGAATTGTCGATGGGATAGGGGCACTCATGTTTGTAATCAGAGTTAAGATCCAAGCGATACATCCCGCCTTGAAAATAGCCTTCCCCAACAATCTTTCTTTTCCGAAATATTGCCTTTCGTCTCCTGGATCTTACTTCATACCCATTTATGTCGAGTTTACTTACAAATATCAAGCACTTGTGAATAGATGGCACGTGAAGCACATTGCTCAGGGTAAGATCATCTCCAGTAGCGAAGCACAAGCTTACCATACCCATGCCAATTACCTCAGTTTTTTTTTCTCCATTTGCCATTACCACTTTCTTTACGTCTCGAACTGGCCAGTACGACAAAAACTTGTCCTCAGAATCGCACACATGCACAGTGGCGCCAGAATCTATATACCACCCTCTAGCAACAACTTATCTATTCATTTAGGTAACCGCAACAATACCGTGTCTCGTCTCTCCACAAACTTGACTCTTGTTTGGTATTTTGAAACGTTGCCCTAGGTTTGGTCTTCAACCAGATCTCTTGAGACATTTCTTTTATAAACCCATAACACGATCAAGTTTCATGATTGACATGTTTGCAGATCTCAAAATTAAGAAAAAAAGATAGTTAAAAAATTACACTTCAACAAAGTAATACATTTTAATAAAGATGTGCACTTTAATTGTAAAATATTGACTTATAGTCAAATCACAATTATATAAAGTTTTAACTTTTATCCACATAATCAAGACCATAAAAGTAAAGATTGAGACTTAATAACAAAGTCAGAAAAACAATAAAGTTGAAGACTTTATTAATAAAGATAAAAGATTCACTAATAAATAACTAATCATTTTAAAATCCGGAGTATTTAAAACTGTTCAATCATAATTATCCACATTGGTTAGATCTATCATTCGCGATAGATTCAACAAGTACTTTGGGTTTTTGTGGTCTGTTCTATCTTAACACAATTTCTAATAAATATGTTTAAGTTAAAAACTAAAATTGTGATAAGATAACTTAACCTAAATAATTTTAAAACCTTTAAGATTGTTGAATTTCTCTTATAAGATAAAATTCAATAAAACAATTAACAAGCTTTATTAATAAATCCATAACCTTATTAATAAAGATTGCTACTTTATTTTTAAAGTCTTTATTATTAAAATTGTTTTAAACAATTTATAATTAGATTACCAAACCTAAAATGATTCTATATTTCGCAATAGAGTCGTTAGAAGAAAAGGGTTGAATCAGTTTGTTCACTCTATTGAATGAAATTAAAATAAAATCCTATAAATTAAAACCAACTTGTTTTAGATGACCGTGAACGAAGAGAAACTGCACGGTTAGAAAACATGTCCTCAAAGGTTTTATACGACGTCTCAAAACACTGTGAGATATCAGTCGCAAAGCCCATGATTGAATGCAGTCTCGGTACGTTTATCAACAACGATGATAACGTATTTAAGCAAAGATCGATGCAAAAAAGATGGAAGAACAATAGCAGCAACTTCGGAGAGCAGAAAAACGAGAGAGGGAGAGATAGCAGATTCAGATTTTCTGTGTGTGTAATGTGAAGGGTGTAACCCAATATTTATACTCGAAAAAACTCTAAACCGTGGCCTTATCCTCATCCCAAAATCGGGGTTTCCCCCCAAGAATAGGACTCTCTTAGCTTGGAAATTGGAGACTAAGTCTCCAACATATTATTAAACACATTTTTAATTTTAACTCAATTAAACCATTTAAAATTTAAAATTTTGAAATTAGAACTCCAAAAAATCACAATTTATCCGCTTAACATTGTAGATAAATAATGATTATTTAATTAATCCGTGTTTATCTACACACTATCTAAATCGTACTAAAAAGATACTCGAGCTCAAGGCGAGGCTCCTTCTACTTCAATGTGGCATGCGCCTTCTGGCGTTACTCCATGAATCCAGCACCCTCGGCCAAGCACGCATGCGTTGGACCTACCACTTATGACCCCCACCATGAGTCCACTAACTTGTTTAAGGCTAATTGGGAGACAAAGCCTTATAAGGTTCTTTTAATTATTTATTCCTTCCAATGTGGGATGGAGGTAAAATTTCCAACCTTCCATCTCACTAATATTTCCAACATTAGCCATATTTGTATCTCCTGTTCTTGCATACCCTCCAATCATTTCAATCGATGGAACTTTTGTTTTAAAATACATCTTTTGAAACAATATTCCATTCTTCATATATGATATACCCACCAATCACTGCATTCCATGTTGCAACAGTTTTCACGGGCATTTCATCGCACACTTTACAAACATCAATCACCTTTGACCATTTACTATACATGTTCGTTATTGGTGTTCCCACCACTACATTGGATTGCAATTTGCTTTGATTGATTCATAATGCAACGCCTTTCCATACTTGACATGGAGAGCGAGGTGCAAGCTTTTAGAACCAAAGGGATTACACTCAGTATACAACATGGGTTACACCAATTTTGGGTGTAAATTAAAAGGGCTTCTTTTGGTGTACCGTTTGAGAGGTGATTTCTTATAGATGAATACAATTTGATGATGGGGTTAGTTGATTGATCTTGTGGCAAAATTACGATGCTGTTGGATTAATTGGGTGTGGCATGAACCAAAAAAAAAAGGTGGTTGCCCCAATTTGGCTATAAAAACATATATTTTGAATATTTCACAATGTTAATATATGCTAGTTGGTTGGTTCCTTATCCTTGCACATATTGACCTATATATTGGAGTTCATACTATATTTTTTTCTTTCTAAAACATATAAAACAAACTCCACATTTTAAGATGAAAACTATAAATTTGACACGGTGAGACTTGATTCGGGGTTTTTTCATACAAAGTGCAGAACAATTTCCAACTCTGTCGTACAAAGTGCCCAACATTTACCAACTTTGTCATTAGAGACTCATGCCAAATTCAATTTCAAAAACTATATGGTGGCACCCAACAAAATAATACGATGACACCCTTTAGAAACACATTTTCCCCCTTACGACAGAACCATGAAGCGGTGGCCTGTGCCACTGTATGGGCCTATGTAGGTCCGTCCATATGTCTGTTTGAAGGAATGCCATCGTAGATAATGAGTCATTTAATTCTTTTGTAGGTGTCAAACATGTTATCATCTCAATGTCTTAATTGGAAGATCTATGTTCGATTTTTGGAAGGAGTATTTGGAGGCATGACCCACATAGAGATGTACAAAGGGGAAAGGGCAAAAAAAAACCTTAGCATATCAAACCCAAAGCCTAGACCTAGGTCAGACCTAAAAGCCCTACTGAATCATGTTTTTTCTTCTTCTTACAACCCGAAAAACACAGAGCCTAAAAACCAGATCAAACCTAAAACTCGGGTCCATTCTTGCTTGGCCCATACCCAATAAATTTGGGCCTTATGCATCTCTAAAGTGACGTCTACTTTTTATTTCTTCAAAACTAGATCAATAAATCATCTTATTCAGATGTATCAAACAAATAAGATTTTAATTTTCATATAATTGAAACCTTTGTTGTACTACTTTCTTTATTCCATCATACCAAATACCATGTCTTTTCAATAATTCTTACAATTTTCTTTTTAGTAACGATTTTTTTAACAAGACTACAAGTGGATTTAAAAATCCCTTGCATTAACTTCAATTAAAAATATAACTATTAGTATATTAATCGTACCTTTGGGTATAACTCATTATTTTTTTAAAAGAAGGTAGAAATATAAATAAAAAATACCATGTATATAAGAGCAAATTACAAAAATTGTGATTTTTGTCCTTGTGGTTTAAAAACTACGGTTTTCCTCCCCATGGGTTGTAATAAGTCATTACTATTTTTGTTCTTATTATTTACAATTTATTGTTATTTTGGCCCCTATATTTTATAAATTTTCACTATTTATTCTCTTATACTTAAAAACATAATAAATATTTTTCTTTGGAGAGTTAGACTAGGTCGGGTCCCGTGTCGGTCGATATTGGACGGGATGGGAGTTGATTTAAATACCATACTTTGCCCGAGGTGTGGTGAGGAAGTTGAAAGTTTGGATCATGTTTTCGTAGGCTGCACGCAGGTTAAAAGACTTTGGGTCGCGACTGGTAAATGGTGGAAGAGGAACTTGGATGGGGTTTCGACTTTGCAAGAACTTTTGAACGAAGACGGGTCTTTGGCCGCAATCACAAAAGGTACGTCAAAGTGGATGGTTGTCAAGTGGACGTTCATGTATTTAATTTGGTCCAACAGGAACAAGCTCGTATTCAACGGCGAAAACAAGAATCTAGTCGACAGTTTCTTCAAGTTTCAAAGGCTATCGTTCAAATGGTTGAGAGCTAGGGACAAAAACATGGGGATGGGATGGGTCGAGTGGTTGTCGAATCCAACTGGGTAGGGGCGGTAGTCGGAGGGATGAACCATAGTGGGTTGTGGATACGACGTTTCATCAATTCCAGCTGCTGAATGTTTCTGGAGGGGCCATTCCCAATCTCGATGCTGGTAAACGTGGTGCAAAATTAAGGGAGGTGAGAGGGCGTCGGGGCTGGAATTATGGGGTGCTCGGGGCGTGATTAAGGTCGAGATTTGTTGTCCGCTGCTGTCCGGGAAGTTGCTGCCTTACAGCTGCTGCCGGAAGCCTATCGGGTCGTCGCTGCTGCTGTCCGCGACCGTGTTTTGCTTCTGTTGAGTTACTAGCTTCATGTTCTTGATGTGAGGAGGTTTGCTTCTTGCAAACATCTTCATAGTTGTTTTTCGATCGTTCAACTCGGTGTGGGTCGTTCTCGATTCGTTGATTTAGTTCTGGTTTTGGTCCCGTGTAAAACTTTCTTTGTTCATGGTTAGTTTAATAAAGGTTTCTGTTGCTGTTAAAAAAAAAAACATAAATTCATCTACAAACAAAAATAACAAATCATAATAAATAACAAATCCATAAGGACAAAACTCATAATCTTTAAACAACAGGAACGAAAACCAAAATTATCAATAAATCACGTGGAATGAAAATCATAATTTACTCTTTTATTATATAATAAATAAAGGGCATGAATCATGACTTGTGACATTCAAGATTGTCTGCCCAAGTGGATTTTACATAATAATATTATTATTATTATTCAGTGGGTTCCAAAAAGAATTCTGGTTCAAAAGAAATCTTGATTAAAAAAGAATGTCTTTTTTGATGGCCATAAAAGCAAAAAAATCAAAACTTTGATGCTTCTACCTCACTTTCATTTCACAGTTTCAAAATCAAAATCAAACTTGTGGACCTCTTTGATTGAGCCCCTCCTATCCATCTCTCTTAAATCCCCAATTTCCTATACAATGTCAATCACCTCTTCTAATCACATCACCAAACTTCAAATTCCCCCCAATTCTCTTCAAACAAACCCTAATAATAAATCTTGAAACAATGTCTTTCACAATTAAACTCCGAATCGCTCCACCCATCTCACATTTCAATCTCAATAGCAAAACCCACAAAAATCCCATCATTTCACGTACACCCATTTACCATTCCAACCAATTACTCACTCCCCCACTCGTGTTTCGTCCCAAAAGGATGTCGTCTCATATCATCAAGAGTTCTTTAATCGAACCAGACGGCGGCGTTTTGGTTGATCTGGTGGTACCGGAGAACCAAAGGGATTTGAAAGCTTCTGAGGCTGATGGGATGGCGAAAGTGAAGTTAACGAAGATTGATTTGGAGTGGGTTCATGTGATTAGTGAAGGATGGGCGAGTCCATTGAAGGGTTTCATGAGAGAAGATGAGTATTTGCAGAGCTTGCATTTTAATTCATTGAGATTGAAAAATGATGATGTTGGGTGTATGGTGAATATGTCTTTGCCTATTGTTTTGGCAATTGATGATGAAACTAAAGAGAGAATTGGGGGTGGTAAGGATGTGGCTTTGGTTGGTCCTGATCAGAAAACAATTGCAATTCTAAGAAGGTTTGTGTTTTCTCTTTGATTATGTCAAAAAAATGCAATATTTGATAACTCTCTGTTTCTTTAGTAAATTGGTAGTTTGTAATGAAGCTTAGGGGATGGTTTTCCGTTAAGTTCTGTAGGGATAAAACTGTCTGTGTGGATTAATCTGCCTTAATAGATTGGAAAGATTTTTGGTATTGGTGGTTTTTTTTCCATAGATGGAAGGAGCTGAGGGGTAGGTTTGGAAAAAAAAACTTGGCTTTCTGCGTAAAGCTTCCGTCCTAGAAGGTTAGTGAGTGGGCCATTTTCTATATCATTGAGCTACTACCAAATGGTCATGTATAGCTAACTGCATAAGCTGTAAGTCTTATTAAGCTCGTTAGCTGCAAATAGGCTCGGGATTTTACTGTGATTAAAAGATTTTTGTAGTTTAAATCAGAGGTATCTTTGTGTTTGGATTAAATGTGAAAGATGGTAGCTTTTGTGGAGTATATGTGGCAAGCTTCATGAGTTCAAGATATATGAATATGAACTTCAGGAGCTCGCTAATGAACGTAGATTTGATGAATCAAAAGGAAATGAAGAAGATGGGCGACCACTTGAATGCATTTGTTTTAAAATGGGGTAACTAGATTGAGACATAACATATAGATTACTCCGTAAATTTATTAATACCATGGAAACCAACTATTCATGCATTATTCACGATGAATGTCATGATAGATATTCATGATATTCGTGATAAATATTCATGATATTTATGATGAAAATGCATGATATCATGAATTATGAAAGTGCATGATATCATGAATTATGGAAGTGCATGATATTCATGATTATTTAGGCTATTCATCATGAATAATACATGTAATAGCTGGTTCCAGGTTCTCATTTGAAGTCTAAATCAAAACGGTAAATATTTCGAGACAATGGAAACCAACTATTCATGCTTTATTCATGATGAATGTCATGACAGATATTCATCATATTCATAATGTATCTGTGTGATATCATGAATTATGAAAATGCATATATCATGATTATTTAGGGTTATTCATCATGAATAATATATGAAATAGTTGGTTTCCAGGTTCTCAAAATATTTATGGTTCTCAACTTCTCATTTGAACTTTCTGCTCAGATATCTACCTATACATACGAGTTTGTCGGTTTATCTTTTTTTTTTCCTTCTCGCAATTAGGGAAATTTGCACTCAAGTTGTTCAAAATATTAAAACCGAAAGCATAAGCTGCATCATGACTTACTATCTTTCTTTTTGGTATCAGCATTGAGATATACAAGCATAACAAAGAAGAAAGGATCGCTAGAACATGGGGAACCACAGCTCCGGGATTACCTTATGTTGAGGAAGTAATAACTCCAGCCGGCAATTGGCTCATTGGTGGAGATTTGGAAGTCTTATCTCCTATTAAATACAACGATGGTCTTGATAACTACAGGCTCTCTCCCAAGCAACTTCGTGAAGAATTTGATCGCCGTGAAGCCGATGCGGTTTTCGCTTTTCAACTAAGGAATCCCGTGCATAACGGACATGCATTGTTGATGAACGACACACGTAGGAGACTTCTAGATATGGGTTACAAGAATCCTATTCTTTTGCTTCATCCTTTAGGGGGATACACGAAAGCGGATGATGTGCCATTGGATGTTCGTATGGAACAACATAGCAAGGTACTTGTTATACTTTTGTAATAAGAACTTCTGGTAAAATATCGTACCTTTTCTCGTTCCAAATGAGGCATCTTCATCCTTTCGATGATGATACGGTTTTGGGTGTCAAACGTGTTTCTTGGTTAAAATAAATTGCTATTTTAATAATTTAGATGCCATTAATAGGTAATTTTTTGGAAAGAGGTTGACATAGATGGGTAATGTTGAAAACTTTTTGTTGTTTAAACATGAGTGGTTATAGTTACAAAAGATTTCTTGATAATTATTTTACATATTTACGAGTTTAAGTGGAATTATTTTTATATAAATTCAACATTATAATTTTTTGAAAGGTAAAATAGATAATTACACACATCTTGACATTAATCGGCTTACAAAAAATAAATATTCTTATTGATTATGCTTTCAGACTTCAGCACCACCTCTTACTAATAAGAAGTTAAATAAGACTTCAGCACCACCTCTTACTAATAAGAAGTTAATTAAGACTTCAGAGTTCAACATCTCTTAAAAATCAAACAACACCAAAGTTCTAGAATGTTCTCCATCTACTTGTTCTAGTTCCATGTCTTTATTTATCAAACAATCTACTTCTTTTCTATAACCAAATGAGCTCGGTAAATCCCACAATAAGTAGGGTCTAGGGAGGGTAAAATGTACGCATACCTTATTTTTAACCTCTTTTTTTTTTCTCATTGGTGCAAATCTTTTTTTGCAAGTTGGCAATATTTTAAAGGAATTGATTCTTGCTCTCAGGTCTTAGAAGATGGCGTACTTGACCCTAAGACTACGATCGTGTCTATATTTCCATCGCCAATGCATTACGCGGGTCCCACTGAAGTACAATGGCATGCTAAGGCACGAATAAATGCGGGTGCTAATTTCTACATCGTGGGTCGTGACCCTGCTGGGATGGGTCATCCTACCGAGAAACGGGACTTGTATGATCCAGATCATGGTAAAAAGGTGTTAAGCATGGCTCCTGGACTCGAGAAGTTGAATATTTTGCCATTCAGGGTATGCCTTTCTTTGTCTTCACATAATAAATTTAAATTAATGGTTTTTTCTTGGTTTTCTTCTTTCCCTTGATTTCTTTCACGACCATTGTAGCTTTGAGATTCTTGGCCGTTTAAAGGGTATTTTTATTTTTTTGCATAAAAAACAATGGCAAAATGCATAAAATTGCAACAAAGTTTGGTATAGTTCTTCTTATCTAGCATAACGAAGATTTTTTTTCCTTTCTCAATTGATGTAAAAAAGTTTCATTTTTTTTTATTTTGTACCCATTTTTGCTCAGAAACCGGCTGATCGTGTAACATTGGTGATGTGGATACCCTTTTACGAAAGGGTTACAGTGAAGTCACGATGAACTTGACATCCATGTCATCAAATGTTACAAGATCAACATATTAGTGGTCAAAATGGGTAAAAAATAGGAAATTTTGGAATTTTGTTACATTAAAAATAGGAAAATTTTGAAATTGAGAGAATTTTTTTTGTTACACTAAATAGGAACCAAGGCAAATCTCGTTGTATTTTGCTCACAAAACAAAAACCGCTTTCTTTTATCAAATTATCTATTGATAGCTCAATTTAGCTAAATTCACATCTTTATAGACTAAAGAAAGATGAGAAAAAAGAACGATAACATAGAGCTTTTATTACTCCAACTATCTTTTTTATATAGATTTGTAATTTTGCGTAATGTTACAAGTCAACATTGAGCTCTGCACGTTCATGTTATGTTGTCACTATGAAAATTTATATATGTATTAAGGTAAGAATATTTTGAGACTAGTTCAAAATCATGTGGACTTATTTTGTGATTCAAAACGTGGCCACTCTTACTTGTTATCGTGATAAAAACGTCTGTTAATCTACTAATGTTTGTTACAGGTGGCAGCATATGACACAGTAGCTAAAAAGATGGCTTTCTTTGACCCTTCGCGTGCTAAAGATTTTCTTTTCATCTCTGGGACTAAGGTCAGTCGTTAAATCTCTGGTTTGCTCGTCTAACTTCTGCTCCGTATGCATCAATTGACATTTAAAGAAAACACGGATTATACAGTTTTATGATAATTTGGTACAACTAAATTATCATATTATATGTTTCACGGAAACAACTGCTTTACTCTTTGGAATAATTGAAATGAAAAAGATTTTGTGCAAGGAGGTATAAGGACACCCGTTATTAGTAAAAGCAGCAAGACCAAACCAAACCAAACCAAAAGAAACAAATCCAGTATATCCCACCCACCCGGAAGTATGGTTTGGGAGGGGTTAAGATGTACACAGACTTTAGCTCAACCACTAAGATCGAGAAACTGATTTCGTGAAGACCCCCGACTTGTGCACAACGCAAAGGTGTGTGCAAGAAGACAAAAAGATATGTAAATAAAACATGTAATTGGGATTAAATGGTGTGTGCAAGCTACTATGGTGTGTGAGCAGACAAATGATTACTAAAACACGTGAAACAAATAGAAACTAACAACACGAGGCCTATTCACCTAATGACCCTTCTCTCAATACCTTGACGTCACCCTCTACCGGATCCTACTAAAAAGTCGGCTCCTCTAAATCTTTGTGCCTCCTAGAGCTCTTGTCTGCGGTCAAGTCCGCAGAGTTGCCTAAAGTTGCCAAGTCCATCCTCTATAAGATAGCAAGGGGTGGTATACTTTTTTTTCTTTCTATTAAGCTTTGTATGGGTTAATTTGTTTGTATGAGGGATAGGAGACCGGTTGGTTTCAGGGAGGCAAAGAGAGAGGGTTGGATTATTTCTGGGGCATTTATGGTATTAATTTGTTTGAGGTGGCTTAATGGAGACAAGTGAGGGGTCCTGGCTTATTCTGTATAGCCATTTTTGGCTTAATGGCTTAACGATTAAGCCGTAAAAAAAGCTCCTGTATGGCTGTGCGAATAAGTCGTTCAGATTATTAAGCTCATTAAAAAGATCTGCTACCCTAGTTCTATGCCTCCCCACAACTACTAGACTCGACAATTACTCTATGCCTTATGAAGCTTGGTTCACTATTACACCATAATGAAGATAAAGAAGCAATTCAAAAAAATCCATTCCCCTCCGAAATTCCCCTCTTATTATATCTTTTTCTCTGCATATGAAAGTTATGATCTTTTTATCAATTATGTGGATCATGAGTGCTAAGAGGGTTGTGCTTGACTAAACCAAAACAAACTAAACTAAACTGACCTAGTAAATACACTCGAAAGTATGGTCTGGGGAGGGTGAGCAAGATGTACGTAGACCCAACCTCTCCCCCCCCCCCCAACCCCCCAACCCCCCAAGCTTGTGTGTTTTACTATTTATGCAAATTTCCTAATCCCAATTGGTTCAAGGTACTTGATCTTTTTGCTAAAGTTGCCAAACCAAACAAAACATACCCAGAAAATCCCACTCATAAGTAGGGTATGGGAAGCAGTGGCAGATCCATAATTTTTTTTTTTCCCGATGGCGGCACCAAATATTTACCTAATATAAATAAGAAACAAAATTTTTTTACATTTCAACGGACAATATCAATGGTGGTATGAGCCGCCACTCCTTCCCTAGTGGCTCCCGCCCCTGTTGGGGAGGGTAAGATGTATGCAAACCATTCCACCCATAGGGATTGAAAGGTTGTTTGCTAGAAAAGCAAATTGCATTAAAATGTAATGTACCTTGTCCGGATTCCTATTTTCTGGACCGTACTTTCATAACCTTTATTTTGGTACCTCAAATGTGATATCTCAAACGTTTAGACCAAAGTACATTACCCAAAATATACGTTCCATTTTCATGCATTCTCATATATAAACTATGTACTTAAATGTTTGAGATGTCTAACATTTAACAGTTTTTGACATTATGTTACATAAAATAGGAATCAGATCAAAATACATTGCATTTTCATGTAATATGCCTTTGCTATAATTGGCAAATGGATATAATTTGTCGAAAGTCTACTCACTTGGTACTTGAGCTTTCTTCTAATCCAATTGGCTTTTTGTGGTACTTAAAGCTTTGCGTGCAATTCGTTAAAAATCTACTCGTTGTTTTCTGCTAAACTCGTTTTAATGTAATATTTTTGTGTTGATTTCAGATGCGAACTTTTGCAAGAACAGGGGAGAGCCCTCCAGATGGTTTTATGTGTCCGGGAGGATGGGATGTTCTTGTTAAATACTATGCAAGTTTGCAAGTCGAAGAAGCTACACCGGCTGCAGTATCCGCTTAGGAAAAAAAACTCGTTTTTATTAAAAAAACGACTCAATTGTAGCCGTTTTTCCTTTTTGGTTTTATTCTTTGTTAAAAATTTTCGACTTGGATCCGAGACTCGGTTGTAATTCATCGGATATCGGTGGCTGTTTTTTGGGCATAATTAGTTTTCTTTGTGAAGTTGAAAGTTATGATCAAAATGGATTGCAGGATTACATGCATTGCCTACTTTGTTGTTATGTCTTTTGAGAGCTTCTTTAACAGGTTCTTTAAAATAGAGATTTTGTGAATTTTGGACTAATAATTTTTGTTTGAATAGGTTTTACAAAATTTTATTCCAAATGGGGAAAGTACTAAAAATGATTGGTTATGAGAAAAAAAAGATTTTTAATTATTTTTATTAATAGTAATCCTTGAAATTTAAATATGTACTAGAGAAAAACAATATTTTAATAATATAATTAATTTTGTAATATTCAAATTAAAGAAATTGTCCTGTTCTCGAATTAGGAGAGAAAAGAAAAGAAAATAAATGGTAGAAAGGAAGATATATTTTTTTTATTTATGTTCTTGAAAGGTAAGGAAAATGAAAAAAAGAAAATAATTTTTCATATTTCTTGAATAAGAGAGAAAAGAGGAAAGATGTCATTTTTATAAATATAACATTTAAAAAATATATCTTTTAAAACGAAAGGTTGATAGTTTTGTAATTTTTAATAATCTTTTAAAGGGGTTTTAATATATTTTATTTCCTTATCATTATTTTTCTTCCCTTCCCTTTCATTCCCTTTATCTTTTTCATTTGTAAAATAAGTTTCGAGAACACAAAGTCAGAGTTTAATGTAACTTTTTTTTGAACATTTTGATTTTTGATTCTTTATTTAATAAAAACATTTTTTTGAACATTTTGATTTTTGACTCTTTAATGTTGATGTTATTGCCTCTTAGTACGGGTGCTCACATGTTTGGTTGGTTGGAAAATATGAACCAAACTGCATGAGGCAAATACCTGGTTATCGGAACTGAAATAGAATTGTAGGTTGAACCGAATCGCACCTCACTGAACAGAACCGAAATAAGGAGGCTACTTACGGTTTGGTTCATGGATACCCGAATTTATAAAAAAAATATCATTTAAAAAATAAAAATCTTGCAGGAATATAACATGTAAAACAATAACACAACTACTAAATAAATATAATCTAAACACTACAAATTAAAAATAAGTTTAATTGTTTAAAAACATCCATTTTTCAGTTAATGTCGACTCATTCACGATTTTATACCACCAAATTTAAACATCCACTGTAATGCTTGACACCAAAATGTAAAAAACTTGTACTCATTTAACTTTGGGCTAATAAATAAATAAATAATAATATAAATATTGTATATGAGTTGGGTTTCGGTGAGTTATGGTGAGAAGGGTAAGAATGAATCTCCACCCTTGGATGCACATTAGGATGAGATGCACCCGATCAATCCTCGTCTCAAGCGCCGTATGGGTTAGTTTGAGATTAAAAGTAATCAATGGTTCATCCCTTCTTACCTTCTCACATCAACTCTTCTTCTCACATGATCCTTCGTCTATTGTATATTGTACATTTAATTATATTATATATATTATATCCGCCTCTGTGAGGGTATATATAATTTGAAACTGAAACCAACCCGTGAATACCCGTTTTTTTTTTTTTTTTTTCAGTTTTCGCTTTTCTATTAACGGATTTTTCGGTTATTGGTTTTGGATCAAATGGTTTGGCTCAATTTCTCGGTTTTCCGGTATTTTTGAACATCCCTACCTCTTAGAAGATCTCCAACAAATTCTCCAAAATGGACAAAATATAGATTTTGTACAAATTTTTACTCCAACTGTAACATCCCAAATTTTGGAGTGACTCTGTGACTCTTAAGAAAACGCCCTTTTATATAACCCATTTAAACACAACTTTACTTGGTTTTCATGATCTAATCAAGACCCTCTTAGCCTCATTCTTTTACGTGTCTAAATGTAATGACTTATGTGTGTGTATGCATGTCGATGTGGAGTGAATGTGAATTCATGCAATTATGTGTGTAAACCTTTGTTCATAATTAAAGTTCTGGAACCCTCGTATAAGGACACCGACTAAAAATAGAAATCCACGTTTAGGCTGGACCAACCGGTGACAACGCCAGGGGCAATGTCGCGACGTCATTGTCGCTCTAGCATCGAATTCGGCCGAACATCCAGCGGGGGGGGCTCCGACCTGCGACTTTGCCCTTGGCATTGTCGCACGGGCATTGTCACCCGTGGGGTGCAGGTTTCTGCGGTGAAAATCGATTTATAGACCAAATTCATTTCTTTTTCTCTCTTCTCAGCCAACCATCGATCTCTCTCATTTCTTGAGCGACTTTCTCCTTTCTTTTCTCCCTTCCCTCTTCATTTATTGCTACCTACAAATCCTTGCATTTAGTGCTCTCAAAGGTGTTGTTGGGCTCAAGATTAGTTGCATTTGTGGGTGTTAAAGCTCCTTGAAGGAAATCAAGTCTCTCAAGATCTACCTACCATTTTTAGGGTTTCATCCTACAAACCCTAGTTTGTGAGTCTCTACTCCTTAAAAGCTATCCTACTTATTTATTACTCATATTATCCTACATTTTACATATGTGGTGTTCATTTAGAATTTATGACCTAACTTGTAGGGTTTTCATTTTTATAAACCTTAAATGGTGACTATGTTTCATAAACTCTAATAATCTCTTATTATGGTAACTAAACATCTATGGAACTTTGATTTCATGGTTGTATGATTGGCATATGAGGAAACCCTTATTTCTATGATTTGGATCTAACTGCTGATAACTTTCATGATAACATAGTATGAGTAACATGATCATTTATGACCAAATATATGGGAACATGAAGAATGTACTACTTTGAAGGGTAAAGTTGAGTCGATACCTTAGAGAAAATATTGAGCTTATGGGCTAGAATCTCATGTGGTTATTATGGTGTTTACATGTAGAAAAGAGGAGTGTCTATGACTATAAATGCTTATTAAATTCGAATATTTGATAAGAATGTGAATACTACTCCTTGTGCACGAGGATGTAGCTATATGGTTATTTTGGACCTATCGTGTTGGTCGTTGTGGTTACTAGCGAGTAGGCAATAGGGGGTCGTGAGCCCTTGAGGTATAACTCGTCTAGAATTGGATAGGCAATAATGTCCCGTAAGACCTTGAGATGTAACTCGACGGAGTAGGCAATAAAGACAATGATTTTGGTTTGAAGTTGTGATGTCTCGATGGCATGGAAACTAGGACCGGGACATGAGGTGTAATCCAATAGCATCATGGGTGACTCCACTCCCGTGTATATGTCACCCCGATAGAAACGGGTCTCCCCCGTATTTTCAAGGGTTATCTCTTGTATGTTTATGTTCAGGTTCGAGAACATGATGGTGGGGAAATTGTTTACTTGTGAAGCAAAGGAGTTCGGTAACACGATTTGTAATAACTGGATTAAAAAGTAAAGGGATTAAAAGTTCGGGTAAGAAAGCGGAAAATCCATAAGAGAAGGGAGTAGAGTGCAAAGTGAGAAAAAAGGGATTTAACCCTAGGATTTTTGTGCCTTGTGAGGCGGCCGAAAAGTTGGAAAGGAGAAGGGGAGTGCAGCGGCTAGGTGGAAAGGAAGCAAAGAAGATGAAGTTGGGAGTTCTTCAAATGCATAAGGTAATTCAAATCCCATTCCTCTGATTAGTAAGTAATTAGCTTTTGTTTTCAAGCCTTGGTGGGATCTGTATCTATTGAGAATTTTCTGAAGATTTAGTTTTCTGGGTTTGAGATTTCTATGAGTTGATATATATATACATATGGTATCATTGGATTTCCGTTGAAATTGGGTTCTTGCTTCTGAATTTTGATTAAGTGGTTGAATAGTTAATAACTTATGGAATCAAAGTGATCATGTGAATTTGTTGAATCGATTTCTTCTTGTTGGTGTTGGTCGTCGGCAGGGACATCGGTCGATGAGGTGGTCCGGTCCTCGGATTGGACACCGTTCGACTAAGGTTCGCATCGGTCGGCCATAACTCCGGTCTCCGGTCGTCAAGACGCACCGGTCGGCCATGGTCCTGGTCGCCAATTCGCACCGGTCGACCGCTTAACACTGGTCAAGGTACCGGTCGACTTATGTGAAGGGAGACCCCGGTCAAATCAGTGCACCGGTCGAAATTGTTGAAGACAGACCTCGGTCGTTAGAGTGTTGACCCCGGTCCCCGGTATGGTACTGTGGGCCGCAACCCAAACTAGTTTCTGGTTGGGCCGAAAATTTATTAAAATGGTGTAAGTGTTGGGCCATAGTTAGTTAAGGTCGAAGCCCAGTTCCGGTTTCATTTAGTTAGTAATTGGATTGGAGATTTAAGTCAGGTCCAGTTGTGTTTTATTATTAATTTCTTAAGGCTTTCCGTTCTAATTGGTTCCAAAGGAATTAAGTTTCTAGAGATTAAGTGAAGTGGGAAGGATGGGTAATTGTCGTTATAAATTAGATTGAATTGAGAGTTCATCGGTCAATGTTTCATTTATAGGTTTCGGACCGAGCTATAGGAGTAGACGTGAGATTCGAGCTAAGGATGTCAGGTGAGTTTTTCTGAACTAAACCTTTTGGTTATGAAAGCATGTAAAGTTTATTTTTAAACTTTGATTTATTTATGATGACATGATATCTATGAAATGTTTTCAAGTGTGTTATAAATCGTTGTTGTTAAATGTATGCATACATTATTTGTGGAATACGTGACCTAAGTCGGGGAGTGTGGCCCGCCTACTCATGCCGGGGAGTCTGGCCCGTTTATGCCGTTGGGGGTGTGTCCCAACATTAAGGCAGCGTGAGTTAGACACATCGTCTTTGACGGTCGTGTGGTCAGTAGCGTGTTTATTTCTGTGGATTTACTGCATGTTAATTTAAATTCTGAAAAGTTATTTTACTGCTATCTGTAGAGGGAACTCACTAGACATTCGGTCTAACCCTCGCTCTTTTAAAACTAAAAATCTTTTCAGGCAAGTGATTTTTTGAAAGGGCAGTTAAAGGAAAGGAGAAGATGTAGCGGAAGAGTTAGAAGGCTGTCATTTTTTTAGACAACTATTAATAGTATCTCAGTTGTGAATAAGTTGCCTATGCAAACCTTGGAATTTTATTGTACGCTTGGCACCGTGTCGGCATTATTAATAATAAGATTAAATTCTTATATTGTCATTTGTGGTTGGGTTGTTACACGATTATTGTTTTATAATATCTTGTCTGTGATTTATATACTTATGAGATCTCACTAGACTTCGTCCTAACACTTGTTGTGGTTGTTGTTTCCTCACAGACCCTCCTCATGGTGGAAGTTAGGTTGTCGGGCTTGTCAACCGGGCACGTAGGAGTTCTCGAAGTGCCGGTCTTTTGGGGCTTTTTGTGAAGAGAGATTATAGTGAAATTGCAACACCAATTTTAATCTAGTTTGGAATTGATTCTAGATTAAGTAGGTTGTTGTAACATTATTGTCCCATTATTTTGCAAACTTGTTATTGCAACCCAACCCATCTTTATGTGGGTCTTTAGAGCATCTCCAACAGCTATACTAAAATAGAAAAAAGTGAGATTTTAGCAATTTTTTTGCTCCAACAGCTATGCTATATCATATGCTAAAATAGAGAAAAGAGGTGAGAGAAGGTAAAAATCTCCAAAATTTGAGAAATCTCTAAAACTTCATATTGAAGAGAGAGAAATAATATTTAATTTTTTTTTCCACCAATAGGAGACATTGAAATTGTATGTTTAGGAGAGAGAAATAATATTTTATTAATATAATTGATGATATAATTGCTAAAATAGAGTAGCTGTTGGAGTTGGTTGTAATTTTTTAGAGATTTCAAAATTTTATACTCTATTTTAGAAAAATTATAGCATAGCTGTTGGAGATGCTCTTAGTTGTCGATATTTTGGTTTTATCTTGTTGGAAGTTTATATCTATAGGGTAATTGGACCTTCGTATTTTTAGACGTTATATTGCCGAATTTTTGAGTTTTTATTTCGCCTAAATTTTTAGGGTGTTACACCAACACATCCTCCAAAACTTTTTCTAGAACAGATAGAGCATGACTCATGAGAGAGAGTGCCAAATTTGGAGAACTCCCAGAAAATGATTACCATGAGAGAAACAATATTTTATCATATTTTCACCAATAAGAAACTTTGATATTAAATTTTTATGAGGGAAATAATATTTATTACATGTATAAAATATTTTAGTAATATAATTAATGTTGTAATCTCCAAAAAAGGAAATCTGTCAAAGTTTAATATAATTTTTTCTAAAGATTTTTAGTTTTGATTTTACATTTTAAAGAATCCGTTAGAGATACTCTTATGGCGTGTTTGGTTTGCGGGATTGGAATGAATTTAGAGGGATTTGGATTTCAAATTCATTCCAATCCTGCGTTTGGTTTGCAGGAAAGGATTTCGTTGACCGGATTTCAAATCCGTTGACTATTTTAAAATCCCTCATATGATGGATTTGGAAATCCTTGGCATTGGGCCTGGATTTGAAATCCAAAACCGATGAATTATAAAGCGTGATCCATACTTCAAATTGTATCGATCCAAATTCGATGTTTACCAATAAAAAAAATTCTTTATAAAAAAAACTCAATCCAAAATTCCAAATCCAAATCTTACAAATCAAGCAAGACTGGTAAATGAATGGATTTGAAATCCATTCCAAATCATACAAACCAAACACAACAGATATTTATAATGCCAAATTGAAATCCCCCAAATCCAAATCCCTCCTTGAAATTTTCAATTTGAAATCCCCCAAATCCAAATCCCTCCTTGAAATCCAATCCATTATATTCCAATCCCGCAAACCAAACACGTCTTAATGGCGTGTTTGGTTTGCGGGATTGGAATGGATTTAGAGGGATTTGGATTTCAAATCCATTCCAATCCTGCGTTCGGTTTGCAGGAAAGGATTTCGTTGACCGGATTTCAAATCCGTTGACTATTTTAAAATTCCTCAGGGCGTGTTTGGTTTGCGGGATTGGAATGAATTTGGAGGGATTTGGATTTCAAATCCATTCCAATCCTGCGTTTGGTTTGCAGAAAAAGATTTCGTTGACCAGATTTCAAATCCGTTGACCATTTTAAAATCCCTCAAATGATGGATTTGGAAATCCTTGGCTTTGGGCATGGATTTGAAATCCAAATCCGATGGATTCTAAAGCGTGATCCAGACCAATGTTTTAAAACCCGGTTTTTTGATTGACCCGGTGTTGTAACCGGGTCACGGTTCAACCCGGTTTCAAGAATTTCTATGTATTTTTCATTTTCATGCATACATACATATATATACATACATATATACATACATATATACATACATATATACATATATATATATATATACTATAACCAAAATATTGATGTCCACAAGTTAAAACATTAAAAAAACACATAACAAGTTTTACATCAATCCAAAAACATTAAATAAACACACATAAGTTTTTCATCAATCCAAATACATCAAAACGAAACATAACGATCAAACCTAATCATGGATTTTGAGACATTGGAGTATTGGTTTTTAACGCTAATACATATTGCCTATTGGACTATTCGTTTTTAACTTTTGCCAAATCCATTCCAATCCCGCAAACCAAACACACCCTTTAATCCTTTGCCCTACTCGTTTGTGAGCACACAATCATCCTTAAATCATGTATTCATGTGTACGTCAGAATTTAATTAATAAAAAGAGTAGAAAAAAGAAAATGATAGAAATATAACATAAAAAGTGAGTGTTATATATATATATATATATATATATATTATTTAAAATAAATTTAATTTTTTGTTTTTAATAAAAAACAACATAATAATAGGAAAGAAGAATTAAAATATCCTTCAATTAACAAATGAAAGTCAAACCGTCAATAGAAGAGAATAAAATCGAAAAAAAAATACAAATTGTAATTGCAAATCTATATTAAATAAATTCTAAACACCAAAAAATAAAAAGAACACAAGACGAAATATGAATTTAACTCAAAATCTAACATAAAAAATGACAATTAAATATAGGATACATAATTTTTTTTTTGGTCAAAAATTCATACTTTTGTTGTTGTTCATCACATCAAATTCTTTAAAATGTATCAAAAAGGTGTTAGCCTAGTGGTAAGGTCCTGGGGGAATAGTGCATGGTATGCCTATCTACCAGGGTTCGAATTTTGGGGGATGCACTTCGACGATACCCAGACCTTGGGTCGGCCTTCGGGTCGGTTCGGGTCCAGGTTTACGAGCATACCAGTCTATGGGTATGCGGGTTCGGTCTTGACCGGGCTTAGTCGTACCTGGGCGGGTCCAGTCGATTTGGCTGGGCCGGGTCACCGCGGATTAGTCGGTGTTGCCCAATTGGATGCCCGGATACCGCGGGTGCATGTGTGTGTGGGCATAAGCCCAAGTTGCCGTACAAAAAAAAAATTCTTTAAAATGTGATCAAATATTTTTTCAACAAAATTTAAAACACAACAGATATTTATAATGCCAAATTAAAACGTCGTTAGTTCTTATAATATCGGTTATAAAAAATGTAATCATCTTTTTATTTATCAACGTGATAGTTTTTGCAATAACGGGGTTTTGAATAGCGACGGGTTTTTAACGACTTGATTTTTTTTTGAAAATGTGATTACTTTTTCTAATATTATAGTTTTAATGCTATTAATTTAGGCAAGTGTTGTTTCTTTGGACTTATTAACGATACTATTAATTTCTTTCACTTTGTGATGTAAAAAGGCTTTATGAAATTGTTTAACAGTTAATCAAAATCATAAATACATTTTAATGACGTCACAGTACGATTTTTTTGTGAATCAAAATCAACGGTATCGATCGGGGATGATAATAAAGGACAATCATGTTTCATACATCGTTTTTAGCACGGAATCGAATAGTCATTGCTCATTATCACGCCAATCTGAATTCGACAAAATAGTACATGATTTGGTAGGAAAATAAAGCGACCGCACAGAATTCAGTAGATTCTATGTTTCTTATGTGGTTATAGAAATAAATATTGCTGCATTTTATTGTTTTTATACTGTTTTCATTTTAGTTTCTATTGCTTTTAAAGTTTTAAAGACATGATCGACATGTACGCCACCAACATTGTTTGAAGGTATGGTCGACATCTATACTATCGGTACGAAAAGTACTTATATATATATATATATATATATATATATATATATATGTAAAAAAATCAGTTATAAATTATAAATTTGGTTTCATTGTTACTACTTACTAGGGTGTAAGCTAATTATAAAATCTGCATGCAAATATTTTATTTTTAAAAAGATCCTCAAGTTTCAAAGCTAATATATTTTAGAGTAAACTACAATTTTCGTTCTTGTGGTTTGTTGTTTATAATCATTTTAGTCCCTGATTTTAAAAGTTGTTTTTTTAGTCATTGTGGTTTGCAATACCTTTACCTTTTCGTCCCTGAAACTAATATTCTCAGGTACCGCAAGGAATAGGCCCAAGCGTAAGCTGGGTTGGGTCACGGCGGATTAGTGGGCTGCCCGATACCGACGGGAAGGTGTGCGTGCGTTTGTGCGTGTGTTTCGTGGTAGTCGATCGTGGGTTCAATGCCGCTATGCCTTCCAAAAAAAATCACAATGACCAAAAAAACAATTTTTAAAGATCAGGGATGAAAATCGTTATAAACTACAAACCATAGGGACGAAAATAGTAGTTTACTCCATATTTTATTTTAAATTAAAATAACGTGGAATATATTTTTAAGTTTAATTTATATTAAAAATATAATTTAAAAAAAGGTGAAATCTTCTGCAAGGCTAACGTGGTTAACAATAAATGGGTTCAGTCACATCTGGTGTGGATGCTTAAAGAAGCGCACGTGCTGATTTTGTAGTCGTATTCAATTACTTCATAAATTAAAAAATTGAGAAATATATATATATATATATTAAAAAAAGTTTTTGAAAGATTATTATTTTTAAATAGAAATAAAAACCAATGTTTTTTTTATCTTTAGACATTTACATTTTTAATATAAAAATGGAAATAATTTAAATGTTCCAACAGATAGATATGATATATATATAAAACTCACCGAGCAAAACGTTACACAATTTTGCTTTTAGATATAGGTGACAAATTACACACACAGGTTAAGTGCCGGGTCAAAACTAAGGGTACACAAACCTCACAATTTAACCCAAAAACAGGCTAAATAACCTAACTCAAACCATCATGAAGCATCATCGATGATTAAATTCTACAAATTGAGATAGCTGGGTTATATCTAGCTCAACTAGTTCAACATAATATAAGGTGCCGTTTGTTTTTTAAGAGGTCTAAAGTCTGTTTTTTAAGAGATCTAAAGTCTGAAGTCTTATTTTAGTTATGATTAATAAGAGGTGGTGTGTAAAAAGATCTGAACGATTCAGACTTAAGAACCATTAAGAGGTTTTAAAAAAAAAAACAAACAACCCCTAAGTATAAGTCTGAAATCTAAATCATCCCTTCCCGTGAGATATTCTAAATTGTAATCTTTAATTAACTGATGAGATTCAAGTTGGTTCATATTCTTCATTGTAATAATTATCTTGGCATCTTATCTTTAGAGCATCTCCAATAGCTATGCTAAAATAAAAAAAAGAGGAATTTTAGTAATTTTTTGTTTCTAGAGCTATGCTATCTTGTATGCTAAAATAGAGAAAAGAGGAAAAAAAGAAGATAAAAATCTCCAAATTTGGAGAAATATCTAAAACCCACTTTTTAAGAAAAAGAAATACTATTTTAATCTTTCCACCAATAGGAGATATTGAAATAAAATGTTTAAGAGAAATAAATAATATTTTATTAATGTATTAATTATTTTAATAATATAATCAATGCTACAATCTCTAGAATATAATAGTTGTTGTAGTTGGAAGTGAATTATTTTAGAAATTTGGACTTTTAATACTCTATTTTAGAAAAAAATATAGAATAGCTGTTGGAGATGCTCTTAGATTTGTATTTGATGACCGGTTAAATATTAACCAATAATCACTAATAGTTGGTTTTCTTGTTTTCTAGACTTTAATTTAAAATTTATTCATATTTTTAAATTATATTTAACCTGACCAACTATTTCTCGACCTGAGAGGGTTGGGATTCGGTACACTATTAAACATTATTTTTTTAACGAATTAAGACTTTGTAGGTCGGGTACTTGAGTTGGATTATTCAATGTTCTAAATGATATTGTAACATCCTTAAATCTGAAGATAACAACTTATTAAAAATTTTCTAAATACATCAATAATTGCTTCGACTACAAACACGATTTAAAAATCAACCTCAATACACACATTAATCCTATACATACAATCTATGAAAAGGACGGGTGCTACTAAGACCCAATAACAATTACTATCTCCAACCTGCGGAAGACTTCATCAACAACTTACTCTTGCATAAAGCTAAGACTCAACTCTTCATGAGGCTACTAGAGTCCGAACCCCCAACTGGAACCTGATGCACATGCAGACAAATAAAAATGTTAGGCTTAACGCCTAGTGAGCTGAAGAGTTTTAACATGAATGAATATATCTTTAAAAGACAGGAAATCAGTTTTAAGGAAAAATCCTTCAAAATATTATACTTCAAAATGGAAACAACACATTTTCCCCATAATACACACTTTTAAAGACAATGCTCCCAAACATCCATTTCTTATAAAACGATGCAACCCGTAACTCACCCAAAACGGGGTCATAGTTCGATACTCAAATGTGCTAAAAATGTAAATAATATTTCATAATCCAAAACACCCAAAACATGGGTGAGACATAATACTCGACCCTTAAATAACAGAAACAATCCATATAAATATGATACGCCATTAAAACATGGAATTGAAGCTTAATACTCACGCGACCATAAAATAGAATGAAATCCAAGTATTAAAGCATGGACAATTAAATATCCAAAATACAGCGGGCCGGCAACGGGGGATACCCGTATCCGTGGAGAGCGGAGGAACACAAAAGTATGCCACTTAACCAACGTTGATCGTATGACACTTCACGACACGCTAGCCCAAGTGCCCCTACGACTCCTTGACAAGTTTCACCCAAAGAGACAGCTGACCTTAGCGAATACCACCGAAATTATCGCCAAAGGCTCGGCCCACGGGGGATACAACGAAGGCATTACCTCACGCGGCGAAGGCCCCAAACGCCCATCAGAGGACTACCCACAGTCATAATAGCTCAACCGGGCTCAACCCTCCTAGTGCCTACTTGCAAAGACAAGGTTATAAACCATGAGTCCCGGAGTCCAACCCCGTACCACCCAATTGACCATCAAATAAGACTGACTCATGTGCCTATGGATCCAATGCAACACAGTCTAAAGTTACACGACTACTCCTGAATGACTAAAGCACTCGAGTCTGTAACTATCGATAATATGCAATAAAATGCATTAAGATGTAAACCATAAATTGGACTCTACATCGAGCCATTAAAACCGGACAAATGTCCTCAAGACTCTTTTAAGCCAATACCGAGCTAAAATGCTCAAAATCCATTTGACCAACAATTACCGGTCCCCCAAATAATGAAATGTCTTTAAACAACGTTTACGAAGACACATACCCCAAAGACGAGATTAACCCAAAACTCAACGCGTAATGGGACCAAAGGTTTTCCAAAGGGTTTATGAATGCCAATACACCAAAATGCATATAACATGAAATAGACTTCATTTGTACAAAATCGTCAAAGATGTATAACTCATGAAATAGACCTTACTTGTACAAAATCACCAAGAATACGTAATTCATGCTATTTAGTTGTCGAAACGTTCAAAACCCAATATAAGCATTTTAAGAGGTTAACACAACCCAAGTTTACCAAATATGAAAACTTATCAAAATACTCACACTTTGACAAATAACCAAGTAAAACATATTTTACTTCAAAATACTCAAAAATTATCAGCAGTTAACCATTTCATGTAAAACACTTTAAAATAAATATTTTGGCATGTACACCGTTTTCACAAATCAAATTGAACTCACCTTGCTAGATTTAGGCTAAATCTAGATTTCACCCCACTTGAGCTTCTTTGAAGAAACTTGGATCTTCGAGCCAAAAACTTCCAAAAACCTAAATCCATAAATTTTCAACCATAAATATTCATATTCAACCATATAGAATCGTTCCCCAAACATCTTGTATCAAAATCTCCATTTTGGCCAAAACCCTAATTTGACCTAACTTTTCTCAAAATCCTCTAAACCGAAATTTGAGAAACGTAAACACTAGGAAGTCATCAATAGATAATTTATGACTCATAATAAAGTTTACAAACTAGAATGATCAACTCACCACTTAGGTTTTGGTGAAAACCTAGAAAACCCAAAATTTCTTGAAGATGAAGGTGATGATGATGAACTCATGATATTTGCTTCCACTCCACCACCATATACTCTTGGATCTTCCCAAAAATAACAATATATACTTGAAAATATCTCAAATACGAAACCATATCAATTTGAATCACCAAAAATGGAGTTGAAATGAGAAAGATATGACCAAATGAAGTTAGGGCTGAATTTAAGCACTGCACCCCGACCGCGAGAGTGCCAAGCGAAAGTGACAGTGTTATTTTAGCTGTCACTTTCGCCAGGAAGGTACTGTGGGCCAATTTTTCCATGCTAAAGTGCCCGGCTAAAGTGCCAGTGTAACTTTTGCTTGGTTTTTTCGCCCAAAAGGTACTGGGAGCCATTTTCGCCCGTTTTCTCGACCGTTCTTTGCCCGTTTTCTCGACGGCTTTCTCGACCGTTTTCCCGTCCGTTCCTTGACCTTCTCCCAACCATTTCTCGACCCTCTCTTAGAACATTTGATGTCATTATTCCAGTTATCATGCCATTGTCATAATTCATGGCACATTCATTGGGACGACCAAACACTCGGTAATGCCGATGCCATTGTGACGCATGTCACAACTGCATGGAACTATAACCGGGACTACCACACTTCCAGTACCATTTGTGCTATTGTGACAGATGTCACAACTACATGGCACTATATCCATACTTCATATTTGGTTCTTCATTTACCAATTCACCCAGTTCAATACTTTTCCTCCATTAGGATAAAAATCAGGATGTTACAAATATGAGGCGTGTTGTCGTGACGATATTAAGCCTTAAGCCTTATGAATTACGGGTAAAACACGATATTTTTAAAGGTGTGGCTTAAGAAGACAAACTATGTATGTATGTTAGTGTGTTGGGTCACCAAAGATTTGAAGATGACCTCCTGTTAAGTCACCAAAGATTTGAAGATGACCTCCTGTTGGGTCACCAAAGATTTGAAGATGACCTCATGTTGGGTTATCAAAGATTTGAAGGTGACTGTTGGGTGTTCAAGGATTTGGAGATTATTGGGTCATCATAGATCTTGAGGATGACCTACCGAATTCCATTTGCTACCTTTGAGACATCCTTCGTACTTAGATTATTTAAGGTTCTTTGTAATAGCTTAGTCATGCTTCAAAAGGTCGGTGAAGTCAAAGACCAACTGAAATTAACAAGAAGTAAATCTTCAGATGCGGATCAAGATAAACTTCCAACCTTACTAAGCTACCTACCTGCCGAATTGCCTCTCCTTGATAGGCAGGTATCCTACCTACGAAATTGCCTCTCTTTGATAGGCATACAATCTACCTGCCGAAGCAACTCTCCTCAATCGGCAGGTATCCTACTTGCTGATTTACTTCCCTTTAATTAGCAGACATTCTATCTAGCAAATTAACATCTCATTTTCGGTAGGTTTCCGTACTAGCCAAAATATCATTGTTTGGCTAGTTCCCTCTTTGCCAACATCCTTCTAACAAAAAGGATGGAACATTCTATTGCACAGAAGATCTTTACCCAAATCTTGAAATGATAGAGACCTTCTCTAAAAGATCAGAAAAGGGATACTTGCTAGATATATTTTATTGAGGTGTTGTCTTATCAAGTTACAAAAGTCTACTTTGCTTCATGATAGGTCACATGAAGATCTTATTCCTATTGCAAAAAAATATTTGGTATCCAATACCAAGATGACAAGTGTTCTTTGCATTTAATGCACATGGTGGTATTTATAGGTGAAGGCTCCTTCCATGCAAGTAACCTTTTTGAAGAGAACTAAGTGCTCAAGCAAAAATTGACAATGCTCTTTCTTTCTCTCAAGAACTTCATAACTTTGATCTTTGTGTTTTCAAGTTGTGTTTAGTTTTTCTAGTTTCTAAGTGAAAGATTGTTAGAATATATTTATCTGCTTTTTTCTGCAACAATCTTAAAAGTTTTCTATATGTAATTCTTGATATTTATATCAATAAAGAATTAAAATTAAGTGAATTTTTTGTGTATTGTATTCAACACCCCCTTCTACAATACTTGTTTACTTCTGTCTTTACTTTTTGGGACCAACATAGTGTCTTTTATAATAATGTATAACGATTTAATACTTTATAAAGTAATAAAACTGAAAAAGAAAGAAGAATTAACCATTGATATCAAATATATAGAGATTAAAAAAATGATATTAAAAGTGCAAACTCGAGATTGATTCTCTACTTGCTATTTTATTCAATCTTCAGTTTTTTTAAGGACTTCGTGTTCACCTCCTTGTGTATGGGAATAAGAGTAATGATTTAACTATTTAGTGTTTTACTTATTAATATTTCTTTTATGTTTATTTAAGTCTTAGATCTCATACATAAATACTACTCATTCTCTCCCAAAATAAGAGTCTATATTATTATTTTAGTTTGTCTCAAAGTAAGTGTCTATTTTTAAAAAAAATTACTTTCCCATTATACCCTTAATTATGCGATGAAGAAAAGTTCTCTCTCTATAATTAAGGGTACAACTATCGTTTTGCTAATTAAAAAAATATAATAATTACACATTATTAAAACTGTATGTCTTTATGCTTGTGTACGTTTATTTTGGGACGAAGGAGTATCATTTACCCCCAAGTTAGATATTAAAAAAAGTAGAAAAAGAAACCCACAACTTAACATGCCATGCAAAATAACGTGCCATAACGTTACAACACAAGCCACATTTTGACGCCATAATATGTCATAATACAGTCATAACGTGTTATTTAGAACCACAATTCAAACGTGATAAACCTTGTCCACCTAACCTGCGTGCACCCTAGTCTAAACAAATACATTTCTTTGAACGAATCAAAATGAGTTGAGTTGATCCATCAAATTTTTTTGCCTAATTTTTTATTTGTTAAATAATTAGTATATGATTTTTATTAATAACTAGTTACGTAACTGCGCACAATGCGGTGCGAAAAATCGTGAAATCGAAGGAACAATTGACAAAGGTATGTATCCGCTCGTGAAACATCTCGAAATCAAAATGACAATAACGTTTTATTTTAAGTTTGTATTATTCGTCCTTATCGATACTTTAGTCTATGAAAACATGGTGCTTGATCGTTTGGTGCACTTATATGTAAATCATGCATTGACTCTGAAGTACTTTGGTATATGTTGGGTCATCTGAAGATTTGAAGATGACCTCCTGATCTTCCATCTTATATCATCCTACTTAAAATATGTTTAAGGTTCTTTTAGCAGCTTGGTTTCTATACAAATGTTCGGTGAAGTCGAAGATCAGTCGAAGAAGACAAAGAAGGAGTACATCTCTCAAAGCGGATTGAAGATAGTCTCCTCAGCCTAAAGCCAAGCATGCCCAAGTGATCAACACCATCAGCCAGAATGGTGTCAATCACATGTCTCTCAGGAGTATGAAGGTGTTCTCACATCTTCAAGGAGCAGCCGAAGATTTCTCAAGTCTTCGGTAGCCAATGATCTCTCCTTAGAGTATGAAGGTGTTCTCACATCTTCAGGAGCCGAAGATCTTTCAAGTCTTCGGCAGTCTATGCTTAAGGATTTCTTTCAAACACATTGTACTTTTCTGACAAAGTATATTGTGATATCTTGCATTGACGTGGACCTCATCTGGAGATCAGATCAAGTAAGTTTTGTCTACTACACCATTTTAAGGAAAAGTCTCTACCATCCTTCTGCAGGTCAACACTTCAAGCCAAAACACCTCAAGACAAAAGGTACATCCTGTACCTTGCTGAAGACCTGTGTCCATCCTTTGCTCAACAGGTGTCCCATGCATTTAATGCATGAGGCACTATAAATATGGAGGATGGTTCAACATGCAAGATCACCAGCTCTCAAGCATTCAAGCTCTCTAAGTGCACTGACATTCTCTCTCTAAGAAGTTCTTATTGTTTTCTAAGTGTTTTACAATTCTTCTTCATTTCTCTTAGTGTAAGATTGTTTGAATAGATTTCATCTATTCTCTTCCGCAACAATCAAAAGTTTTCTATGTGTAATTCTTGATTTCAAATCAATAAGAATTAAAGTAAGTGAAAAACTGTGTGTATTGTATTCAACCCCCCCTTCTACAATACTTTTCTTCTTTACTAACTGCTATTTGGGACCAACAATATACATTTTCAATCATATTTCATTTTTGTTTTATTTTTGTCAATATTGATGTTAGTTGTATACCTTTATAATTTACCTGATTATAAATATTTTATTAATTCAATAAAAAACCTAATATAGATATGTATAAATTTGTATACCTCGTTTTTTCTACAATAACCGTTTTATCGGTATGCTATCTTATATATATATATATATAAGAATAGGTTCATTTGATAAATGTTAAAAATATGAGAAATAAAGAAATGATCCTAGCCCTTTATTTAGTCAACATTTGCGGCTTTGACCGTGAAGCATCAAATAATTTCTTATGTCGTCTGTAGAAGATAGAGGGCCAGTTTCGTAAAATACACGGGATGAGTTCATATATGAATCTGTATGATTCACATATGAATTATATGTTCATATATGAACCAATGTAATTCACATATGAACTCTTCTAACTGATTCATATATGAACTATACGTTCATATATGAATCGGTTAATTAGTTCATATGTGAATCACAAAGGTTTATATATGAATATGTTAATTAGTTCAACTGATTCATATATGAACCTTCAGTTAATTAGTTCATATGTGAATCAGTTAATTGGTTTATATATGAATCACAAAGGTTCATATATGAATAAGTTAAAAGAGTTCATATTTGAATTACACTGGTTCACATATGACCATATTGTTCATATGTGAATCATACAAGTTTATATATGAACTCGTCCCGTGTATTTGTATAAATTACGAAACTGTCCTTCTATTTTTGGAATAGCCGCAACTTTTGATCGGTCAAAGCCGTAATTGTTGACCAGTCAAAGACGAAATATTTGACTAGTCAAAGACGAAATATTTGACTAGTCAAAGTCGATCTTGACCGAATGAAAGACTATGATTACTTCTTTATTTCTCATATATTTTGCATTTCTTAAATAAACCTCTCCTTATATATATATATATATATAGTAAAATTGATACATATTTATTCTATTTTATAATAGTACTAAATCAATAAATATTCAAAAATAAACTTATTTTGAAAATATTGACGAACAAATAATAGTGCTGCAATTTGTAAAAAAAAAATGAAACACGTTTTTTAATATTTTAGTGGTCTATGATTATGTGTTTTTAATATGCTAAAGATGAAAAAAAATAAAACGTATGTATAGAAAACAAATTAATTTGTAGATATTCATGATATTTAATAGTACGTTTAAATTAAAAAATATTCAATATTGACTCGTTTTGAAAGTATTGACAAGACGATTATAATAATATAACTTGTAAAAAAAGAAACATATCTTTTCATTGCATTTTTGTTCATATACGATTATTTGTGTTAACATGATAAAGGTGCAAAATGAAAAATGAAAAAACAAGAGATATAAAGTAAATTAAATAACTAATTATAAGGGTGCTAAATATAACTTTGAATCAGAAAAATGAAAGAAACATGGAGCTAAAATTTTGGCTTTCAAAACTTTCCAAAAAAACTAATTAACCATATTAGAATTTTAATAATATAGTAGAGATAATAATAATGCGGATAATCATCTAATTAAATAACAATAGAATTTAAAACGTTGTAAATACTTAGGGGGTGTTTGGTTCATGGATTTTGAAGGAATTTCAATAGATAATTCCTTTGACCAAATTCCAATTCCTTTATTTGTTTCACATATTGATCATGATGAAATCCTTTGAATTCAATTGAATTCCACAAATCAAGTAATTCATCATTCCTTAGTTAAGGTGAAAGAATTGAATTCCATCCAATTCATACCAACCAAACGCGTGGTCAAATTCCATCAAATTCTATTCCAATTCGTTCAAAGTCAAATTCCTTTGATGAATTCCAATTCCATTCTGTGAACCAAACGCTCTTAAGTACCTAGAAGTATCATGTGAAAGGGTAGAACATGTACACAACAATCCATAAAAGATCGACTTAAAAACATAAACATCCACAAACAGTCCCATCCTTAAAAGAAAGTTATAATTCTTACGTTATAGCTGTCAGACATAAATTTCTACATAAAACCAACTATAAAATGAAATTGGTAGGTCTAGTTGCAAACCATGTTGGTACTTATGTGCATTTCCACTATTTCCTCACATGTACTTCTACCATTCAAACTTGACTTGTTTTAGGATGGTAAACAAACCTTATCACTTGTTTATTTATATTTTTCATATTATATTAGTTTTTTAATGATATATAAAACAGTTTATATTGTCTTTGGAGTCATTTACTAAAAATTTACTAGATAAACGCTTAATGATATCATTTACCTTACCGATTGAGCATGATAATGACTGAAAATCTTATAGGTAAGAGGCATAACAAGGACCGAGAGTCTTACCGATAATTGAGGGTGAAAAACCTTTACCCGGCAAACGCTTACCACTTTATGGTCTATATGGGTGTTTTAGAATGGTATTCTCTTTGGCAACCTGAAGCCAAGGAAGCCGATGCTTTTTGAGATTATTATAACTCGTGCTTACTTTTGGGTAAATTATAGAAGTAGGGATTTGTCTATTAATTGAGTTTGTTGGCTTACTAATCTTTCCCTTGCCATTACTTTTATGTAACTGTTTATTTTTCTAGTTTCTTGCTAGTTTTATAAAAGTTCGACGTTCAAAACAAAAAAAACGCTTACCGGGTTGAATACACTTACTGACAATCTATTTTAATAGTCGAGAATGTTACATGATAAGGTAAACGAAAGTAATGTCTCTTGCGAGTAAACGTTTACTCGATAAGCTTTTGATAAATGACCTCTTTGTCAAATATTGCTATTTTTATTCTATTATTACAATTTGATCAATTATATTAATTAATTTTGGTTAACTATGAAACAAAAGTTTTATATTTTCTTTTTGTAATTAAATTGTTATAATTTAATAATTATTTTTAAAATTCAATCACCAAAATAAGAGCATTTACAATAGTTTTCCTATAATTTCTCTAAAAGAGAGAACCAAAAGTGAAAATCTTAAAAAAATATTATATTCAACTCTAACAGATTTGCTATTTTAAAAAATTTAAAACAACTTATATTATTATAATATTCTCTAATTTATCATCCCGATACAATTTAAAAGACATACTTAATATAAAATGATAAAAATTAAATCTCATTGGTGGGATGAAATAAAATAATATTTCTCTCTCATATTTAGGCTTTGACTTTGTTTGGCAAACTAGCTTATAACTTATAAGCTACCTTTTCAAAACGCTACTCAAAGTAGCGTTTCAATAAGCTAGCTTATATTATAAGCTATATTTAGAGGTTTTTTTTATGATTCTCTATTATAACAAACATGATAGCAATCTGTCGGAAAAGAATAGAAAACAAAAATCCAACTTTTTCTATTTTAATAATACTGTTAGAGATGCTCTAAGAATTAAAATATGTTCATACTATATTCCAAATCAATCATATCACTCATGAAACATCACACGTTCAATCATCAGACTTCTATCTTCACACCAATTCCATTTTATTTTGTGAACATGTGTTCCATATTTTCATTTAACTTATTTATTTATTTTGAATTTATTGTTATATTTAAATCAGATAAATAATTTATATAAAAAGTGATTTTTATAAAATGGTTTTTGATTTTATGGTTTACCAAAAATCATAACATTGTTTACAATGCCAAAAAAATATAAATAGAAATAAACGTACATATATTTATATATAACTTTTTATTCAGTTGTAGATTCAGAATTTCTAACTATATGTTAGGAAAACAAAAAAAACTTTATTTTAATAATAAATATATTTTCATTTCATTACATTTTTTATTCAAGATATAAACATGCATATTTAGCCGCCCATTTGATTATGTTTATTTTTATTTTTTTTGCTCTAACAGATTTTCTAAATCTTTCTCTAAAATGGAGAAAATAGGAGATAAATAATTTTATCCAAATTTGAAAAACTCTCCAAAAAGAAATCTTGAAATGAAATGTGTAGGAGAGAGAAATAATATTTAATTAGATATATAAATTATTTTAATAATATAAGTAATGATGTCGTCTCCAAAATGAAGAATCTGTTGGAGTTAAATGCAATTTTTATTAAAGATTTTGAATTTTGGTTATGAATTTTAGAATTTTTTTGAAGAATCTGTTGGAAATGTTCTAAATAACTAAAATATTAATACTTATAATAATAATTATAATAATAATGAATATTATTATTATTATTATTATTATCATTATCATCTTTGATTTGGCAATCCATAAACCTATAAACATTTTAATACAATTGGACAATTTTCAAATTGTTGTACCAGTTGGGGTTGGTTTCCCTTTTAGCTGGACATTTTTGTTCAATTAAATAACAACAAATTTAGATTAAAATTAGCTGATTTTTATATAATTAAGTGAAAATTGTCACTGTTATTTAACGATAATAGAAAAGAAGGGACACTAAATGGCAAATTAGGAATGATAGATAGTTAATCGAATGAGGTAAATTAAATTGTTGTATTGAAAATTAAAAATGATATATATATATTTTTTATTTATTTGAATATAAAAAATGTGGAAATTATATTGTTTTGAGAAGTTAAGGTGGTTATTAAATTCCAGTTGTAGGATTGTAGGCCTTGGAACATGGGGAGGTTGCAGGTTTAGCCATTTTGAATCAGTACTGTTTTTTCTATACTGTTCCTTCGCCATGCTTAGCCATATCCATGTTGCTCATGTCATTGGACCACCTTCTTTATTTGACACACACACACACATACATACATACATACATACATACATACATACATACATACATACATACATATATATATATATATACATATATATATATATATATACATATATATATATATATATATATATATATATATATATTGGAAGGATATTTTACAACCTTAAAAAAATTGCAAATTAAACAACCCCTATATATTAGAAGCGTACTCGCGCAATGCAGCGAGATACATCACGATTTTAATGTTTATTTTTATTTTTTGTTTTTTATTGATTTACAGTACAATTTTGGATGGTTTTTATTGAGTGATAATGGTTTTTTTATATATAAATTTGTTTAATTTAGGCTTAACAATATAATGTTTTTTATATAAAAAAAATTAGGGAAATTAATTAAAATGACTGTATTTGAAACCCGTATTACCAAAATGCCCTAAATCTCGTTGGATTTGCCAAAATACCCTTTTTGTCCGGGATTTCACTATTCATCCCCGGGATTTCACTGTTCATCCCGGCCCTATATCCCGGACAAAAGGGGTATTTCCGCAAAGTTATCGAGATTTAGGGCATTTTGGTAATACGAGTTTCAAATATGGTCATTTTAATTAATTTCCCAAAAAATTAAGTAGTTTGTTAAAATTCATTAATTATCTTATATATTTTATATTTTTTATATTTCAATTGAGATGTTTATCCTGTTTTGATTATGTTTATCAGAATTCAAATTTTATAATTTTAGGATTTTGGGATTAGAGATAAGGATTTTGGGGGATAAGAATGAAATTTATTAATTAGGGTTAAAAGCATTTAAAAGTAGTACATATTAGGCTTAACAATATAATGTTTTTTATATAAAAAAATTAAGTAGTTTGTTAAAATTCATTAATTATCTTATATATTTTAAATTTTTTATATTTAAATTGAGATGTTTATCCTGTTTTGATTATGTTTATCAGAATTCAAATTTCATAATTTTAGTGTTTGGGGATTAGAGATAAGAATTTTGGGGGATAAGGATGAAATATATTAATTAGGGTTAAAAGCTTTACAGGTAGTACATTAAGCTTTAGTAGTTATTTTTAAGAGATTTTAAGTAGATAACTTTAAATGATAGTACATAAAGCTTAGTAAGTTGTAATTAAGAGTTTTTTATGTCATCTTTATAATATAGTATATATATATATATATATATATAGTGGAAGGATATTTTGCAACCCACATCTTAACCGTTGGATTCATGATCCGACGGTTATTTTATTTTTATTTTTCCTGTTTTTTTAATTAAAAATATTGGACCCCATATCTATTGTAACCGTCGAACATGAATTCAACGGTTAAGATTTGGGTTGCAAGGTTTGCAACCTTTTTAAGGGTTGCAAATTAAACAACCCCTATATATATATATATATATATATATATATAGAGAGAGAGAGAGAGAGAGAGAGAGAGAGAGAGAGAGAGAGAGAGAGAGAGAGAGAGAGGGAGGATCATGCGAGAAGGAAACTAATTTGCGAGAAGACAAGAATGAATGTGAGCCACATAATTTATTAATTAAAAAAACCATAAATAAAAAATAAAAAATAGCTTTAGAAATTAGGATAATTATCATTTTAAATTGGATAAATCTTTAAAATTCATATTATATCTTTTTGATTTTTTGATTTTTTAATTTCAATTATTTTTTAATTTTTTTTTCTAAATACACTTTTAATAAAAAAAATTCACAATTTTAACCAAATATCACATGTGATATCATTATATGAATATTTATACATATCACATATCATATTATTACATGTAATAATTATATATATTTTAGTTAATCATATGTGATTATGTATACTTCTATTTATAGATCTTTTTGTGATGTAAATATTATCACATGTGATAATTGTATATATTTTAGTTAATCATACATGATTATGTATAATTCTATTTATAGATATTTTTGTGTTGTAAATATTATCACATGTGATAATTGTATATATTTTAGTTAATCATATGTGATTATGTATATTTATATTTATAGATTTTTTTGTGATGTAAATATTATCACATGTGATTATGCGTCATTTATATTCAGACATATATTATCATATGTGATATTTACAAAAATCCACTTAGTGGGATCATATGTGATATATAATAATATATCACATGTTAAGCGAAGTTAATCACATGTAATTCAAAACGTAAATCTAAAAAATAGAAAAAAATGGTGAAATAAATAATGAATTAGTTATGGATATCACATGTGATATTTGATAAAAAATATGATTTTATCTAGAAAATAATAATATAAATTTGATAAAAAAATTTATGAATTTATTAAAATTAAAAAATAAATAAATTTAAAAGATATTATGAGATTTTTAAGGATTTATCCAATTCAAATTGTAATTATCCTAATTTAAAAAAAATATTTATGCTATTTTTTAATTAATAAATTATGTGGCTCTTATTCCTTCTCGCCTTCTCGTAAATTGACTACCTTTTCGTTTGAACCTGCCCTATATATATATATAGGGAGAGGTTCATTTGAGAAATGATAAATATATGAGAAATAGAGAAGTAATCTTAGTCATTCATTTGGTCAACATTTGCGGCTTTGACCGCGAAGCACCGGATAATTCCTTGTGTGGTCTATAGAAGGTAGAGGGGTAATTTCGTAAAATACACGGGATGAGTTCATATATGAATATATATGAATCTGTTAATTAGTTCAACTGATTCATATATGAATCACAAAGGTTCATATATGAATCAGTTAAAAGAGGTCAGTTGTGAATTGCACTGGTTCATATATGAACATATAGTTTATATGTGAATTATACATGTTCATATATGAACACAGCCCGTGTGTTTTGTAAAATTTACGAAATTGTCCTTCTATTTTTGGGATAGCCGCAACTTTTGACCAGTCAAAGCCGCAACTTTTGACCGGTCAAAGCCGCAATATTTGACTAGTCAAATCCGATCTTGACTATATGAATGACTAGGATTACTTCTCTATTTCTCATATATTTACCATTTCTCAAATGAACCAAACACTATATATATATATATATATATATATAGTATATAGGTGGTTTCATACGAGAACAACATCTATTTAATAAAACACGAAAACAGCCGAGTACACGAAAACATCTATTTCTCATATATGATTTACGCGACTATGTGCGCGACCTGTGAGTCGTGGTTGACATCGCTCGCGTCCGAATTTTTCGGGTAATGCAAAATCACATATGATTTTGTACACGATCTGTTGTTTTTTGCTGTTTTCGTGTCTTCTTAAATAGTTAGCATTTTCGTTTGAACCTTCCACACTCTCTCTCTCTCTCTCTCTCTCTCTCTTTTCTCTCTCAAATGAAAACTCATTTTTCATTATGCACTTGAGGACAAATCTTAGTCATTGATCAAAACTTAGAAAACTAATTAATGGTTTGAACATAATAACATTAATTGAGAAGTGATTATGGACAAAATTAAAAATTTGAATCAGCTTACCTTATTTGACTTTTTATTTTCTTTTTTAATTAAAAAACTTTTACCTCAAAGTTTAAAATAAACTATGTTAAAAATTACTAATATTTTAATCAAACAAATTACATCAAAAAATGAGAATTTCGTGCTATTCGTTTTTTTTCTTCATTTTAGCCGTTTTTTTACGTGAAATGCTATATATGTGCTATATTCATTATGAATATGTATGCACGTCTCTGGGTGTCCATATTCAATATGAATAACAAAGGTGAAGTTCAATCACTATTGATGATGAATAATACCGTATTCAAGATGAATAATACAACATTCAGGATAAATAATACACGAATTCATGATTCATGTATTATTCATCATGAATCGTGTATTATTTACCCTGAATGATACATTATTCATGATGAATAATATATAAATGACCCGTGAAGGTGTTGACACATGACACACTCTTTTTTTCCCGATTCACAACTGAATTTTCGTTTAATTCATTAAGAATATGTATGCGTATCCTCGGGTGTCCCACATTCAGTATGAATAGCAAATGTGAACGTTCATTCATTATTCATGATGAATTATACAACATTCAATATGAATAATACACGAATTCATGAACCGTGTATTATTCATCCTGAATGCTGTATTATTCATCCTAATGATACATTATTCATGATGAATAATACATGCATGACCCGTGAAGATGTGGAGACGTGGCGTGTGCTCTCTTTTGTTCCCCGGTTCACAACTGAAACTCGATAGGTTCTCGATTCGTCTCGATAGGTGTTGGGTTACGGTAATGAAGAACGCGATGCTTTACGACATTGAAGAAAGTGTTGAAGAAGGTGATGTCGAGTTACAAACTTACAGTGTCAAGGTGTTGTACACACTTGAACGTACATAAATATTCATAATGAATATAACACATATGTAACATTTCACGTAAAAAAACGGTTAAAACAATATATATATATATATATATATATATATATATATATATATATATATATATATATATATATATCGAGATGGATGTCATATCGAAGAGCACGAAATTCTCGTTTTTTTGATTTAATTTGTTTGATTAAAATATTAGTAATTTATAAGATAATTTATTTTAAACTTTAAGTGGGTAAAAGTTTTTAATTAAAAAAGAAAACAAAAAGTCACATATGGTAGACGTGAGTTTAAATTATATTCCATTTTTACCCTAATCTAATTTTAATTAAAAAATCTATTTGATATGAGTTGTTGGATCAATAGAGATGGAGGGGCCAAGATTTGTCCTCACGTACACAATTAAAATTAAGTTTATATATATGAACAAGTTCAAACGAGAAGCTAATAATTTTACGAGAAAGCGAGGTGTCTTAATATCATATATGATTACATGCATTATATACAAGTTTAATCATATATGATAAAAAAACATGTTGCATTGACAACAAATAGACACTTAATCATATATAAACACATCTAATGAGTGTAATCATATATGATATTGATGTTGGATATAGTGTCCAGAATCATTAACTATTGATAATATTTCTAATAATAGCAAAGTCCTTTTGGGTTGCCCTTAAGACTCAAATAAACAAAAAGAAGAATAAATGGAGTTAAAACAATTAGTTTATTAATTTGTCATTTGATGATAAATTAATTATAAGCTAAAATATAATTAATTAGATTAATTATATAAAGTACAGGGACTAAATGATCGTTGGTTAAAGTAGTTTTAACAAGCTTATCGTTTCAAGGGGGATAGTTGTAAAATAGAGATAACTTAGTCGAGAAGCAAGAGAGGGGTTATAAATAAACTGCTAGGGATCAAACCCTAAGAAGTTTTTCTCCCTCTCTCTGGTGGTCGTCGACCTCCCCTCTCCCTCTCTCCCAAATCGTAAACCCTAATAAGGGTTTAGGGTTTAAGCCTCTTCTTGATTGTTGGTATTTGGTGTTCTTAAGTGTGAGCCACTAGAGGGATTCATACCATTGGTCCTTAACATCTAAGAAGCGAGATCAAAGGTTTGATTCATCATTGTGGTTTTCGACAATCACAATAAACAAGTAAGTATTCTTGGTTCATTCTTTTGTAGTTATTATCTTGAACATATGTATCCTTATCGGTTGTTAGTTTGTATTGCCATAGATGATATTTTAAATATGCTTCTGTTGCCTATTTCATGTGGTAGTAGGTTTGCTCAAAACCTTTCAGTGGTATCAGAGCCATATTTCTTAGATATTAGCTCAAAAGTAGTTTGAATTTGATTTGCAAAACTGTTTGTGTTGGTTTAGGGTTTTCAAAATTTAGGGTTTGAGGTTACAATTTCGATTTTAAAATTTTTGTAGCCATTGGATTGCTTAATCCCTAAGTTAGGGTTTCATGGTCATGACCTCAAAACCTAATTTTTGGAAACTATTTTTTTTAACTTGCATAAAAGGTTTGTATTATTAACGATTATGTTTTTGCTTAAATCCTATAAGTTTTATCGAAATCCCTAAAGGGTATAGGGTAGTCGTTTTTTTATGCAATGTTAAACCTTAATTGATTTTTGGCTAGTTTCCTAAGGGGCTGTTTGGTTGGTTTCCCATCAAGTTCTGTATGGATAAAGTTGTCTATGTGGATTAATCTGTCTGTATAGATTTAGAAGGTTTTAATTTGAGAGAGTTTTTTCATAGATGGATGGAACATGTTTTTTAATGAGAGGGACTGCCTTCTGCATAAAGCTCCCCCTTGAAATCTTACTGAATAAGCCACTTTCTATATCATTAAGCCACTACCAAACAATCATATATTGCTGACTGAATAAGCTGTAAGGGGCTGTTTGGTTGATTTTCCATTAAGTTCTGTATGGATAAAGTTGTCTGTGTGGATTAATCTGTCTGTATAGATTTGGAAGGTTTTTATTTGTGAGAGTTTTTTTATATATGTAAGGAACGTGTTTTTTAATGGAATGAACTGGTTTAGAAAAAAACTTGGCTTTCTGCATAAAGCTCCCCCTTGAAATCTTACTGAATAAGCCACTTTCTATATCATTAAGCCACTACCAAACAGTCATATATAGCTGACTGAATAAGCTGTGAGTCTCATTAAGCTGTTAACAAACAGACCCTAAGTCTCATTAAGCTGCAAACAAATAGGCCCTAACTTGCCTTAAATAGACAAAATTTGAGTTTTGGCAAATATTGAATAGATAATCTTACATATTCTCTTACCTTATATATATATATATATATATATATATATATATATATATATAGAGAGAGAGAGAGAGAGAGAGAGAGAGAGAGAGGTAGGTTCATACGAGAATGATAACGATTTAAAGGAATAAAGGGACAATCCTGGACCAATCATAATTAATAAAATATTAATTTATTATTTTAATAGAAAATTATTTTCAGAAGGGTATAATTGTCATTCTTTTTACTGCTTAATTTTGGATAGTTTATAATTTTCCTAATTCCAAGCCATTATCCAATCAAACCAAATCCAAATTGATATGGATCGATTACAATATTCAAACCAATCCCGATTCTGTTGCAAAATTGATATGGATCGATTCACTGGAGGATTCTCATCGGACTCTACCTGGACGATCCACGGCGATTACGGCTTATTTGGGATCAGCGACACTAGAGACAATAGCATATTGAGCGAGTTCGGATGGAACTTCCAGCAACCACCGCCGGAATTCGATCGGATCGATTATGGAGGCTGTTGTGGTGTACCGGAGGAGACTAATCCTACTACTAGTGCGGTTGCGGTTCAGTCTCAGGCCGGATCTGTTGAAAACACAGGGGATGTATCGGTGTCAAATCCTTTGGTTTCATCCAGTTCGTTTGAGGATCGACCGGAGACTTCTGCAGCTTCCGGTGATGCCGCGTCTAGTGGTAAACCTCCATCGTCGGAGACAGGGTGAGTTAGTGGTAGTGGTATTAGTAGGGGTAGCAGAACCTACCATACATTAGACTTTCATATTCACGAGAGAAATATATATTTATATATATGTAACCATATAAGTGCGAGTCTAGATTGTTTTTTCTTCAAATCTGAAAATTGAAGTTCATGGAGATTTCATTTCATATGGTTATTACTAATAGGATCACCTATGATGTTGTATTGTACATTGATGGTAATTACTTATTTTAGTTTGTATTCTTTCAGATGCATTAAATTTACAATGATAATACCAGCAGGTCACTTGTGATTACCTTGATAAACCAATCTTGAATTCATTATACCAGGGATCACTTGTGATTACACCATGATAAACGAATTTTGAATTCATTATACCAGCAGGTCACTTGTGATTAACATGATAAACGAATTTTGAATTCATTATAGCAGCGAATCACTTATGATTAACATGATAAACCAATTTTGAATTCATTATAGCAACGAATCACTTGTGATTACCATGTCAAACGAACTTTGAATTCATTATACCAGCAAATCACTTGTGATTAACATGATAAACCAAATTTGAATTCATTATAGTAACAAATCACTTGTGATTACCATGATAAACGAATTTTGAATTTATTTTCAGAAAGATGGGGAAAGATTGAGATGTGTTGAGATAAATTAGGAAGGGATTTCTTTTTTGATTTCCATTATTAAAAAAAGGAAAATTCCACTTTTACCCCTGCAATTACTATTTACATGCAATTGAATTTATTTTTGTTTTAATTTATTAGATAAAATAGCATTAATTTTATCAACCATTGATTGAATCTAATCAAGGGTTAAGATGTATCCTTTTATTTCTTTAAACACTCTAGGTTCTCGTTTGAACCCACCCCTATATATATATATATATATATATATATAGTGTTTGGTTCATTTGAGAAATGGTAAATATATGAGAAATAGAGAAGTAATCCTAACCATTCATATGGTCAAGATTGGATTTGACTAGTCAAATATTGCGGCTTTGACCGGTCAAAAGTTGCGGCTTTTACTGGTCAAAAGTTGCGGCTATCCAAAAAATAGAAGGACAATTTCATAAATTTTACAAAACATACGGGCTGTGTTCATATATGAACATGTATAATTCATATATGAACTATATGTTCATATATGAACCAGTGCAATTCACAAATGAACTCTTTTAACTGATTCATATATGAACCTTTGTGATTCATATATGAATCAGTTGAACTAACTAACAGATTCATATATGAACCTTTGTGATTCATATATGAATCTGTATGAATCACAAAGATTCATATATGAATCAGTTGAACTAATTAACAGATTCATATATGAATTTTTGTGATTCATACAGATTCATGTATGAACTCATCCCGTGTATTTTACGAAATTACCCCTCTACCTTCTATAGACCACACAAAGAATTATCCGGTGCTTCGCGGTCAAAGCCGCAAATGTTGACCAGATGAATGACTAAGATTACTTCTCTATTTCTCATATATTTACCATTTCTCAAATGAACCTCTCCCTATATATATATATATATATATACAAGTTTGAATAATATTGTAAGATAAATATTAACATTATTTATATAGTGAATATAAATTGTATGTCAAATATTTACATTAATTATTAGCATGTGTCCTTACATGTTTAATTGGAATTTATTATGGAAACGATTATACTAATTATTAAATGTGTCCTCACATGGTTAATTAGAATTAGTTAGATAATCATAATTTTAAATTGTTTTAAAATTTCATTCAGTTTATATATATATATATATATATATAATAGACCTTAATTATATATATAAAATTAAATTATACATTGATAGTCAAACCGAGACTAGGCGTACTCATTATAAGCACTCTAAGGGGTTTAAGGAGGTTACCTATAATATGGTTGCCGAATGAGTCAATGCTTTTTAAAACGCCATGCGTTACCATACTCACCGCCTCTTGTGTGGACTAGGGGAATTACTGAAAAGGTTTGATAGGTCAATGTGACAAGTTAAGAGTATTAACTATGAAGTATGAAACCAAAATCCGTTTTAGATATACTAAGAAATGTGAAACTATAGTCGAAAATGATGTGGCGCTCGTGATTCTCAAGCGTACTTGAGCCGGGGGTTCCATGTGTTTTTGCATGGTCGATTCACCATCTAGTTCGTGATCCTCGGCATCCCAGTCACAAATAGAAGATAAGCATAATCGAGATTAACATGCCATTGACATAAGTCAATGAATCTCAAAAGACCTAGGAGTTTCTTAGTGAATGAAATTAACAAATAGCATTTGTTTACCTAAATAACTTTGTGATGTGATTACGACATCCCTTTTCGCATCATAGAGTAAAATATGAATCCTAGCCTTGTTAAATATTTTTGGGTAAATAAATATCAAACTAACTAAAACTATATCTACAGATGGCTGAAAATCTTCCTCCTCCTCCTCCTCCTCCTCCTCACTCAACATCCAACCTTACGTTACTCTCTATCCTAAGTAAAGATAAGCTGACTGGGCCAAACTACTTGGATTGGATTCGTGCCTTGAGAATTGCCTTGAGGTACGAAGACAAAGAGTATTTGCTCGACGAGGATCTCCCTATACTTAATGATGATGCAAGCCCTGAAGCAGTAACTGAATATAACAAGCAATTTGCAGAATCCACAAAAGTCGCGTGTCTCATGTTGGCGTCCATGTCCCCAGAACTTCAAAAGAGTTCGAGAACATGGGGGCGTTTGAACTAAATGAGAAGCTTCGTGAAATGTTTCAGGAGCAAGCGAGGCAAGAAAGGCTCCAAGTCATAAAATCGTTTGTGGAATGTAAGCAACAGGACGGTGCCCCTGTATGTGCGCATGTGCAAAAGATGAAAGCGTACATTGACAGGTTGGGCAATCTAGGTGTCGATTTCCCAAGAGAGCTTGCCATTGACATGATGATAAACTCTCTTAGTGGGGCATATAAACAGTTCATAGTGAACTTCAATATGAACAATATGGACAAGACCTTGATGGAGCTCCATGGCATGTTGAGATCTGCTAAAGCAAGTATGGGTAAGACCCAAAGTGCTCACTCAACTGCTCCCGTCCTGACCATTAGAGAATGTGGCTGTAAGAAGAAGAAAGTTTCTCATCCCAAAGGGAAGGGAAAGGCTAAAGTTGTTCCTCGCAACCAAGGCCTTAAGAGAAAAACTGATTCTTCTGACATACCACCCATAAGTGACCCTAAAGAGGCCATATGCTTTTACTGTCAAGAAAAAGGCCATTGGTAGAGAAGCTGCCCAAAATATCTGGAGGACTTGAAAATGAACAAGGTCAAAGGGTATGGCACCTTAGGTAATTTTATGATTGAACTCCATAGTACTTCGATTTCTAACTCTTGGGTCCTTGATACGAGATGTGGTACTCACATTTGCTCTATTTCTCAGGGACTAAAGGGAAGTAGGACGATGAAACATGGGGAGCTAAATCTGATCATGGGAAGCAGGATGACTGCTGCTGTTACGAAGATTGGAGATTTTGAGCTTGTTCTTAGTAGTGGTTTTTCAATAAAGTTATTAGATTGTTGCTACTCGCCGGAAATGGATCGGAATATTATTTCTTTTCATGCATTGTACAAGGATGGTTTTGAATTTCAATTTGATAATGGTTGCATTTTGGTTTATAAACATGGTTGTTTTTATTTTAAAGCCTCTCCTTGTAATGGTGTGTATGAAAGCGTGATTTGTGTTGGTAGAAATAATAATAACTTAACTCTAAATGTTGGTTCCTCCAATAGTGAATTGGATAAATCGTCGTTATGGCATCATCTTCTTGGCCACATAAACAAGAAAAACATCGCCAAGCTCCAATCAGACGGGATCTTGGAATCATTTGACTTAAAGTCGGATGAAGAATGCGAGTCTTGCTTACTTGACAAGATGACAAAAGCACTTTCAAAGGAAAAATGGAAATGGGTAAGGATCTGTTGGACTTAATCCACACATATGTATGTGGACCATTTAGATCTGCCATGAGAAACGGTGAGAGATACTTTATTACCTTTACTGATGATTTCAGTAGATATGGATTTATCTATTTGATAAGAAACAAATCAGACACCTTTGAAGTGTTCAAAGGATTCAAAAACGAAGTTGAGAACCAACTAGGCAAGAAGATCATGATGCTCCGGTCCGATAGGGGTAGAGAATACTTAAGTCATGAATTCTATGACTATCTAAGGGATTGTGGAATAGTTTCGCAATTATCTCCTCCCAGAACACCACAACTCAATGGTGTTGCTGAGAGAAGAAATCGAATGCTACTTGATATGGTTCGGTCCATGATGATTCGTGCTACACTTCCAATATTATTCTGGGGCTATGCCTTAGAAACTGAAGCTCATATCTTAAACCTCGTTCCAACTAAGAAGTTTACAAAGACACCCTCTGAAATGTGGACTGGGACTCGTCCCTCATTAGCACATATAAAGATCTGGGGTTGTGAAGTCTTCGTTCGGGGTAAAACTAACGACAAGCTAGAACCTAGAGTAGAGAAGTGTCAGTTCATTGGTTATCCCTACAAATCCTTTGGATATATATTTTACAAACCTTCCGAGAACAAATTGTTTGTAGCTAGAAGGGGAGTCTTCCAAGAAAGGGAGCTCATTTCCAAAGAGGATAGTGGGAGCAGTATTGATCTTGAAGAAATTCAAGAAACAACCAATGATGAACCTATAGTTGACACTAGCCCTCAACATGAGGTTGAACCACATGTTGAAGAAACTAACATACCTCCACCACCTCTTCGCAGAACTAGTAGAGTTAGTAGAGTTAATCGACCTCCTGAGTTTTATTATGGTTTTCATATTACAAAGGAAGGAGATACACTAGTCAATGATAAAACATTTGATAATGCGGATGAGCCATCTAACTACAAGGAAGCGATGGCAGGCCCTGAGGCTGCCAAGTGGAAAGAGGTCATGGAGAGCGAGATTCAATCTATGTACGATAACCAAGTTTGGAAATTGGCTGATCATACACCAGTTCGCAAGACAGTTGGGTGTAAGTGGATCTTCAAAAAGAAGACCGACATGGATGGGAGTGTGCACACATTCAAGGCTAGACTGGTTGCGAAAGGTTACACTCAAACTCAATGGATTGATTATGATGAAACCTTCTCACCAGTGGCAAAAATTAAGTCTATCAGGATAATGCTTGCCATAACTGCATTTCATGACTATGAAGTATGGCAAATGGATGTAAAAACCACTTTTCTTAATGGGAAACTTGATGAGGATGTATATATGGCACAACCTGAAGGTTTTGTACATACCGAGTATACAGATAAGGTGTGTAAGCTTGAAAGATCCATTTATGGACTTAAACAAGCGTCTCGTAGTTGGAATCTTTGTTTTCATTAAAAGGTCAAGGATTTTGGATTTTCTCGAAGTGAAGATGAGTCCTGCGTATATGCTAAGGCTAGTGGGAGTAATGTTGTATTTCTAGTCTTGTATGTTGATGACATACTACTCATATGTTGATCCAAACTCTCTCAGTGATTTGATAAAGACCCTCCTCTATACTTAGTGAAAATTATGTTTATTAATATGTATTAGTGTATCATCAACGATCAGACTGAGTCTGTTCAGTTATCACTGATGATCTTTCCTATAAACATTCATATGTATTAGTGTTTCACCATCAGCGTTTATATACTGAGTATGTTCAGTATTGCTGATAGTTTCTGATGTAAACCGTTAAACGTAATCTCTGAAGACAAGTTTCTCGTCAACATATGTTCATAGCTGAATCGAAGACGATGCTGCTGAACAAAGACAAGTCTACTAGTGACTTGATGCGGATATCAGTGAAGCAAAGACGACTCTACTCATACGCGAAGAAACCCGAGGAAAAGCTTCAGCGATAGCTGAACTTCTTTTTATCTCTGAAGGAAGAGATATTCAGCGATCGATGATCACTTAGTTTATGCCTCAAGTCTCTTTTGTCTTTCCCTTGCACAACCATTACGATGTGTCAGAACGGACATACCTCTGCCACAATTCGTACAACAACTTTGTCAAACTACACTGTTCATGATACGGCCGAAAGCACCCAAAGTCAGACCCTCTATGCCAATCAATGAAGGACACGTATAAAGTGCCCTGCCATGCATTTAATGCATAGGGTATAAATAGAAAGATCACCTCTCCATCTGAAGAGCGTGCCTCTAGCCTTCATCTTTCTAAAAATATAGAAACCTTTGTTCTCTATACTCTATAATATCTCATTCTCTATATTCTTGTTCAACCATCTTATTGTTTTCTTAAGTTTGTTTAGATTGAGTTTTACTTAATCTTATTCCGCAACAAACTTGTAAATTGAGTTTTACTGCAATGGACACTATAGACATTGAGAGAATTATGAGGAATCAAGCCAAGAAGAAGGGCAAAAAACCCAGTTTGACAAGGAGCACCACTGGAGGCTATTCTGCAGCATCTGAGCTCAATTCTAGTTCCCTGGACACCACTGTTGTTGCCCTGCTTGTGAAGATGATGAAGGAGAACCATAAAGTTGATGGCCAAACTCGAGGATTAAGAAATTTTTTGGGAAGAGAAGTTGAACACCCAAAGGGATGATCTCATGGCATATTTTGAAGAAAGAGAGATTGTGTTAGGAAGAAGGATCAAGAGACAGGAGAGAGAGTTGGAAAAGATGAGGAGAGAGCTTTCCTTACATAGGCAATGGGAAAATAAGAAGGATGATGTGATGCTGAATGTATGGGAGGAGCAACACATGGAAGCTGCTACTGAACTACCTATGTACCCACAGGAGCTGCCGGAGAGTGATGAAAGGCTGCTGGAGAAGATTGCTACAACACCTACTTCTCCTAAGTATGTAGGTTTATTTATGTTAGCTCCAATTTATATTTTACATTTTCTTATTTTCTATTTTTTTGAGTCCATATGAGTCTGGGATTTTTTTTTCTTTTATTTAGTGTAATAGATAGTAGGTTAGTTAGTCAAACATGTCATATCCCGAATAATTCAACTGTTGCATGTTCACTTCCACTTGTGCATACTAAAACCAAGCCATGACCACCTAGGAAGCAACTAGGCAACAATTTTGGACTTTAGGAAAGGATTTAGGCCATTTTTCTCATACGCTAAGCCTGGCAACCACCTACCCTTGCACCCCTAGACCATAGTGCCTAACATGTTCCTCTAATAGCAATGATGACATTGTTTCTTTCAACTGTGGAGAGGGTCTGTGTGGTCTGTATCCAAACATAATAGATATAAAGGACATAGTCCTTTTATCTAGTCCAATAAAAAGAGAAACACCACTGTGATATTGGCACCCATGGCTCAATCATGTACCCTTTTCTCTATGATATTGGTACAATAGGCTCAATCAAACTTTTTAAGCCAACCTTAAAATTTTCAAAAATCTGGCAGAAGGTATATGCTGTAGCATTTTCTGCAGCATAGGCATAGAATGCAACGAAAGTGAGAGAAAATGAGAAAAACCCTGAATTTCCAAACCCAAAAAGTCCTATTGATCCTTAGTCCAGAATTTGTTTTGCCTGATAATAGGAGCATGTGCCTTGGAATATGGTGGTACATTTTGGAAGTTGAATAAAATTTGATTTATAAAAGGCTATGTCAAATGTTTGATGCTTTGTTCACTAACCCCTATCACATTTTATTTTATCTTTCACCCTTCAAATTGAGTCTTTATATTTTTCTTTTGCGTTTCTTGGGGATAAGCAACAGTTCAAATGTGGAGATGTGATAAGTGCATAGTTTATCACGTTCTAAGCACTTATTATTTTTACATTTGCTCTTATTTTTAGTCTCTTAATAACCAAATTTGAATCTTTTAGTCTGTTTTTATCCTTTATTGTAGTTTGGAGCTAAGTAAGAGGAATGTACCCTATTTGTGCTGATTTTGATAAAAATGTAACAATTTGGTTTGCTGCAACAGGAGGCTACAACATGATCGCAATTTCAGCAAGTACAAGACGTCACTTCATAAACTTTTTGGTAGGGAATCTTTTTGCCGCCACCTGGACCCGTTTTGCAAGCGGGAGCTGAATGCATCTTTTAGAGAATATCATCATATTAATGGTCTTGTTAAGGAAGACATCTTATAAACTCTTTGTATTTTGGGTAATGATCATTCGATAAAAGAATCTTTGTACCTTTGTATTTGACATTAGATGCTTTTCCCCTTGTATAAATAGGGGCTTCATTTCCAGGTTTTAGACACAATTTAACTTGCTCTTGCAAGTTACTTTAGCTTTAATATTTACTTTACTTGTTACTTTTGTAGTTTCTTTGACAAGGGAAACAACTAAGTAGTTCTTCTAACTATTTAGTAACTATTGTCAACCTTTTACTAGCTTTAATCTAAAAATCTTTTGGTACTTTAGTGTTCATGTCTTTACATTACAAAATTAATATTATGTCTTGTATTTATTTTAAAGTGATGATGGACTAATACCCCTAGCTTGGGTGTAAGTAAAGGTTGGGAGATAAAGGCCTTTATGGTAGTGGAAGATTGCTTTCGCTATTGATTATCCACCTTATTATTCACCCCTTGTTTCTAAGTTTCATTTAAGTATTTCTTGACAAAGTGACGAATGTTGTTCTACTTAGATGAGTTGGACTTGAATGCAAGCCAACGTAAATTTTAGAACACTGAAGTGTTGTAGTGGTTATGATGGACCGTATCAATCCTAACGGATTGTGAACTATATGAAACGAACAGTAAGATTTGCACGACATTGATTGGGTTACCCGAATGCGTGGTACTGCCAGTACATAGTCTCAGTTGAAACTTGAAAGAGGAATGACCAATTCAGTAGTAAGGTCGAGAACCAATGCTGCAACTTCATGCTGTAGCAATTTACCTAAACACACTGTAGCTAAACTCCAGCCTGAACTTACACCCATGCATTTCTTTTACCGTTATAAATCAATTTCAAAGTTGTTAACTCACTCAAAGATCATTCCTTCGAATTCTCTCATTGAAATCACCTTTTAAGTTGACTTGGATTACTTGCTTGCTTTAATTGTCTCTATGGGATCGATATTCGGTACTTAGTACCACTTTATTACTTATTTTCAAAATGATACTAGTTTGGCATGTATACTTGTATGATACTCCTTTATTGACAAATATGGATATATTTTCTTGGAGACTAGTTATGCTTAAATCGGAGGTTATAAACCGATGAAAAAGGAAAGAAATGGAATTAAATGAAGGACAATTTTGGAACAAATTGTGTTTTATTTTTGAAAAATAATTATAACCCCATTTTTCCCTAAAATTAGTGGACTCCCTTCAAATCCTCTCATTACCTTCTCATACCCACCACTAGATTTTGGCATTCCTTCTTCCCATTTGTAAATAGGAGATTTGATCTCAGATCCTCATGGAATAATGTTACAAAACCATTGGAGGTTTGATTGCAGATGCTCTGATTGAAGCATAAGAAGTAGATAATACAGAGTAAAGCAAACGCTACACGCTAGTATTGCTGATCTTGTTGAGGGATGGAGAAACAGTTAAAGCATAGTTGACTCCCTGGGTTTTGATCCTGTTTAAGCCAAGTTATCTTTGGGTTTTTTTTTCCGACATGCTATTGTTTCTTCTCGATGCTGCACGAGTTGGATTTTTTAAACGATGTTATACTAAATACCTCTGATGTTTATCTAGTTCCTATTTATCCATTCGTGGACTAGTTTCTTCTAAATGCTTGTAGAAATGTTATTTAGTTGTATTATTCCTACAATGATGCACATATTTTTAAACTTACTCAATGAAAGTATCCATGTTCAATATGATGTTACTGGGTTTTGATTTAAGTTTCATAGTTGGGTTTGATTTAGGTTTCACCTATGAACTATGATTGTTCCATTTCTTTTACTATAATTCATAGGTAAAATAATAATTTATGTTTAAAGTTCATAATGTTTTTTCATGTATGAACTTTGGTTGTTCGTTTTTTTTACAAAAGTTCATAGATGAAACCAAAAAGTGAATGAGATAATTAAGGAAGTTTAAACAAAGTTCGTATATAGGTGAAACACGGAAGTTCATGTGTGAAACAATGATTTTTGTTTAAAGTTCATAGGTGAAACAACGATTTTTGTTCAAAGTTCATAGGTGAAACAATGATTTGTTTAAAGTTCATAATGTTGTTTCGTGTATGAACTTTGGTTGTTTCAATTTTGTTTTACCGAAATTCATAGGTGAAACCTGTAATGAATGAACTTTGGTTGTCCCAAAATCTTTATCGAAGTTCACAATCATTCCATTTTTTTTTACCAAAGTTCATAGATAAACCAAAAAGTTATTATGGTTTGTATGATAACATGTTTCAAAATGGTAAGTGAATGACATAATTAAGAAATGTGATATTAATATATGAAAAAGACGAAAATATTCCGGTTAACACAATTTGTACTAATTAGGTGGTTACAAACCAATCTCAACTGTCTAATCTAGTGTAATGAATATGCAATTTCATAAACATTACGATTGTTTCTTGATCTAAAATGTTAATCATAATGATTGAACTCTGATCATATTACATAAATATCTAGATCAAAATTAATAAACTCTCATCATTTCCATATATGAGATACTCATTTTGTACTAATTAGATGGTTTATATTTGAAACTCCATATATATATATATAGGGCAAATCAAATGCAAACCCTCCAATTCATACGCCCCTTACAAACCAATCTTGGCCCTTAAAAATAAGATCCAACGGTCTATATGAAATGAGTAGAATGTAACACCCGTAATTTTCGGTAAGTAAATGCCACCCGGTCATTTATGTGACTGGTAGACGGTGGGATTTTGTTGGGAAAACATTATCTAAAGTCCCTTGGAGTATCGGGAGTGTTGACATTGAAAAAGTTGAGTTTCGGGGCTCCGAAAAGGTCCCGCTACAATGCCCGGTGACTATGACAGTGTCATAGTCGCAGAGGAGGAAACAGAAGGTTGGGCAATGTTGGTGACATTGACCAACGACAATGCCCTTATGTCGCAAATTTCAGGCCTCTTTCTCATTTTCACTTCTCCAAACTTCCTCATTCTCTCCCAAATCCTTTTCCCTTCCTTCCCCTCAAACCCTAACTCATTTTGGGTCAAATCCTTGAGCTCTTGAAGTGTTTCATCATCAAGTGGTGAAGATTGGAAGCTAGAGTCAAGGGCTCACCATCTTCTTCTTCAACCTCACGCTCCATGGTAGAGTTTTCTAGGTTTTCACCAAAACCTAAGTGGTAAGTTTATCCTCTCCATTTCTAAACCTCAATATAAGTTATAATGCCTTATTGATAGTTTCCTAGCATTTGGTTTCTTAAATTTCGGATTGTGATGGTTTGGGAGAAATTAGGTCAAAATTAGGGTTTTGGTCAAGTTTGGGATTTTGATGTAATGTGTTTGGGGATCGATTCTAAATGGTTGAATGTGATTATTTATGGATGGAATTTATGTATCTAGGTTTATGGAGGTTTTGACCTTGAAGATTCAAGTTTCCTCAAATGAGCTCAAAGTGGGGTAAAATCTAGATTTAGCCTAAATCTAGCGAGGTGAGTTCAAGTTGATTTGTGAAACCGGTGTGCATGCCAAGATGTTTATTTTAAAGTGTTTGTGTTTTACAATAAAATGTTAACTGCTGATAAGTTTGGTTATTTGGAAATGTTTAACTTTGTAAACTTATAAAACACCCATCTTGAAAATGATTTGATGATTTATTTACCTAAATGGAAAGTATTGGGTAAGAATGCATTTTTATGATTATTGGTATTACGTGCATTTTGTATCGTGAAATGTTTTAAAAATACCACCGTGTGAGTCATGGACGCTTAGTCATTCCCAACCTTGCAAATGTTTCTGAACTTATGAGCCTTTGGTTTTGGGAAAAGATGTTACTCAAGTATTTTATTGAGTAAACCAGTGATATTGGTATTTAAATGATTTATCGTATGTGTATAAATCTCTTGAGTAATTGTCATTTAAATGTGTGTCATGGGACGTTTTAGAAAGAGTAAATGAGATTATGAACTTGTTCGGAAAATGATTTATGTTGAAGTTTATTTATGTAGTTGAAGCATGTGTTTACATAAGTGTGGTCGTTGCATTTTATTGCATTTTGTGGATTTTAGCATATGGTCGTTCGATTGGTTGAGCTTAAGGCTCAGCTTTCGGCTTTGTCGGGTATTGGGGACTTTTGTACGGTTTTAATAACGTAAAGTGGAGCTTTGGGTGTGAGTTGCATTTATTGCACTTTATTTTGGAGAATACATGTCTTGAGTGCGTGTGTCATTCAATTCGAGTCATGTATTTTAGACTGTAATGTATTGGATCCATAGGCATGTAGGTCATTCATATTTAAGGGTGAGAAGTATTGACATTCTCACCTTGGAAATTTATGTCGTGTTGGCATTATTGTTGTCCCGGGTGTTTGTCGAAGAGGAACCTTTATGGGTTGTACTTTGGGACCATGGGTCTTGTGTTTGGATGTCTAATTCTTGTGCATGAGGTTAGATATCGAGAGTTATCAAGTAAGGAGCTGAGGCTCCTATCTTGAATGCTAGGGAGTAGGCACTAGGGGTCAAATGAGTACCCTGAGGATGAAACTCCACTAGAGACCGAACAGGCAATAAGATCGTGTATCCTTGAGGTGTAGCTCGGCAGAGCAGACAATGGGGGATACGGTGTTTGGGACTTGAAATAAAGTCCGACTGGAGGTGTAGCTCGACAGAGCAGGCAATACAGTCACGACTGGAGGTGTAGCTAGGTAGAGCAGGCAATACAGTCTTGATCTGAGGTGTAGTTCGACAACATGGTTATGTGGCTTAACTTTGTGTTCCGCCACGTACAATAAAATCGGGTCTCCCCGGTTACTGGAAGGTGTTATCTGGGTATTAAAGGGCATTATTTTATCATCCATATTTTCGGTGACGTGTTGCATATATGGGTTTGTTTACTCAAGATCTATGGGTTGTGTATTATGCCCCACCCACGTTTGGGGTGTTTCGCGAAGTAAAATTCTATTTCGAATTATTATAAATTGGGAGTTTGCTTACTATTCACGTTTTGGGTGAGTTTAGGATAAAATGGTTTTATGAAAGAAGGTTCAAGTTGGGTCCCTAAATTTTAAAGGTGTTTTTGGAAAATGTTGTCGTTTGGTATTTAATGTAAATATTTTGATTGTCTACGATTTAAATTGCATTCTTTCCCTTTAACAAATATATTTATTCCATGTTGTAAACTCTTGAATTCACTAGGCATTAGCCTAACCTTTTTATTTGTCGGCATGTGCATCAGGTTCCGTATGGGGGAAGAGGTTCTAGCGTCTTGGTGAAGGGTTGAGTGCTAGGAGTATGTGCAAGGGTGAGTGGCTTGATGAAACCTTCCGCTTAGTCGTTGAGAAGAGCAACCGTTTCTTTTGGGTTTTAGTAACACCCGACCTTGATTAGTCTTTATACGAGACTTGACCTATTATTTGTTGAAGTTTAGCTTTTTATTGGAAGTGACTCAAGTGATGATTTGTAGAATAGATTTTATCCTTATTGGATGTTTAATTTAAAGTTTTAATTAGTTGCTCTTTCCAAATTTGAGGGTGTTACATAGAAATTGTAACATTTTAAAACACTGCATTCATAAATGAAACTTCTAAGCACACGAAAGGGTAAAACATACATTTTGCACAATACTCAACATTAAGGAAATAATACCCAATACCGGATTTTTCGCTCGATACCTTCCTCCGATTAATCGACGCTGTAATCTCAAGATCCGCCATTGTCTTCAGTTGTCCTCATTCATCATGAATAATGAACTTGAGTTCATGATGATATCATATGAATGTCTAGAACATGTGTCATGCTTTCATTTGTCCCCGCTGGTTCACAACGGAACTTAGGTTTTTAATTGAACGTGCACACACACACACACATATAGGAAAGTTCAATTGCAAACATTTCTTCCATGTCAACCAGGGGACAAAGGAGAGCGTGACACATGTCGTTGGTTGTCCACATTAACCATGAAAAATGAACGTGAACATTCGTGAACTATTTACGATGAATGATGAATTGATACACCGTTCATGATGAATGATATACATTCATAATTAATAACCCATGAATGTCTAAGACATGTTGCACACCCTCCTTTGTCGTCGGATTCACAAAGGAACCTAGGTTTTCAATTGAATTTGCCCCTATATATATGTACATATATAAGTGGAGGTTCAAACGAGAACCCTTCATTTTATGAAAAAAGCAAAAACACCCTTATCACATGTGATACTGCACTTGAGGGGACCTGGTGTCACATTGTATCACATGTGATGGAATATATCATTACATGTGATTGACTATAGTAAAAGGTGTTCTTGCGTTTTCATAATGAATGTTTTCTTGTTTGAACCATTCCATAAATGTGTGTGTGTGTGTGTATAAGGGCAAATCAAATGAGAAACATAAAATGATTATTAACACGTGATAACCGATCTAAAAATATATTTTTACATATTTTTTTTTCATCAAACTAATATTTAAGGTATTGTTTTGCATGTATTCGTTTTACAAAATGAAACTTTTTACGTGTATTTATCGTTTCACTTTGTAAACCAAAAAAAGTTTCACATGTATTTTGTTTATGCCAAAAATCACACAAGTACAACCTAAAGTTTGGATTGCGGAGCCTAATCAACTATAGACAATCTTTCGAAATAAACAAGACAAATGTCAAAGAAAAAGAAAATGAGACAATGATTTGTATACCGTCCAGATAAAAAATTACCAGAGTGTTCTTCAGTTTTTCATTTGTTTGAGATTTTTCCCTGAACTCCTCTCTTTCTCTCTCTCTCTCTATATATATATGATTCTATAGTTTACTTGCGTTATATCATCATTGGATACAAAATAATCCTTAAAATAAGGCTTTTGAAATATGTTCTCCCAAAAATGATAACGCACCAAAATATATTCGACTTCCATTCATTTTGTCGCACATGAAGCTAGTGCATGGCTGAAACTGTATATATATTAGTAGATACATCACTTATTTTCTAACTGAGGGTCTATTTATCAAACTCTTATCGGGTAAGCATTTATCGGGCATCACTTACTTTATCGGTGAGCATGACAAAGATCGAGAATCTTACCCTGTAAGAGGCATAGTAAGGACCGAGAATCTTACTCTTTAAGTGATAGCGAACGATAAACATATACCGGATAAAGACGCTTACACCAATCCATTTTGTCGACCGAGAATGTTAACTCGATAAAGTAAGTAATGGTGATAACTTTTTCCAGTAAGTGCTTATTTGGTAAGAGTATCATAAACGACCCCTAAGTAACAATTAATTATCGTATCTTAAAATATCATTTTTCAATAAAAAAATATTGATAAATCAATATCAATATTATCAATATTTGGAAATAATTATTTTTTTTCCTTCATAAAAGTTTCGAAACAACACAAAATAAAAATAAAAATGATCAACCTCCAATCGGAGAAATGATGATCACTTGGGGCAATAATTATCTTCATTCGAGCAATCTTGCTATAACACTAAGGTGCCGTTTGTTTTTTAAGAGGTATAAAGTTTGAAGTCTTATTTTAGTTATGATTAATAAGAGGTGATGTGTAAAAATGTCTGAACGATTCAGACTTAAGAGCCATTAAGAGATTTTTTTAAAAAAACAAACAACCCCTAAGTAAATTTTATAACAAAAATAAATAATCAGAAAATCATAAGAAGACAGAACTAAACATGATTGTATAAGTATGTCTCCATAACTATAATTAATTAAATATGTAGTAGACATCGATTGATTAGCGATTAACAATAATACAGACGATTGTGACTTTTAGCAGCGATCAAAATTTTCTTTGATGGCTATATCACAAACGGAGGACCACCGGACGTACATACATTGCACAAACATTTATAAGTAATTGGAATATTTTTTGTATAAAAACATTTTTGCAAATTCGCTCTTTCGTGAGTGTTTTTACGTTAGTCGACACTCACTTAAGTTCATCAATGATCAATTCATCGTATATTCGTTTATTGTTATGTAATGATTAACACATGCGACTTTTTCTAGTGGCTTATTTCAATCATGGTTATAAATAATTTTTTATGGCCTCGTTATGGTACGTTATGACATTGAGGTTTGACTTCACCGACATGTTATGTCCTGTGGTTCAACTCTAAAGGTCCGTTTACCAAACGCTTATCAGGTAATCACTTACAAAATGTTACTTACCATACATAATGAGAATGATAAAGACCAGGAATCTTGAGGCATAGAATGATTGAGAACTTACCTGGTAAGCGCTTACTGGGTAAAAGATGTTTACCAACAATCATTCGATAGCCGAGAATGTTACCTAGTAAGATTAATAAGAGTGTGATTATTGCTGGTAAGCGCTTACCCAATAAGCATTTGGTAAACGACTCCTAAGGGCCCGTTTACTAAATACTTACCCGGGTAAGTGCTTACTGGTATCACTTACTTTACGATCCTTAGCTATTGAGCATGGAAACTACCTAGAATCTTACCCGGTAAGAACCATCACAAGGACCAATAGTCTTACCCGGTAAGTGTTTACCGGGTTTAAGACGCTTACCAACAATCAATTTTGGTGGGCGGTAATGTTGTCCGATAAGGTAAGTGAAAGTAATGTCCTTGCCGGTAAGCGCTTACCCAGTAAACATTTCGGTAAACGACTCCTAAGTATTGACTTATGTTATAACACGTTATGTCTTGTTATGTCGCATTACAACATGTTATTTTATAAGGCATGGGGTTTTTATTAATTTTTTAAACAAATAATTTGAGGGATAAATGATAATTATGGACGACACCTAAGATTTAAATAAACATTAAAAATAACATAAAACTAAAACCCTAAATAGTTAAATCCTTACTCTCATACCCATGCATATATAGTTGAATATGAATTCTCTGACGATTGAATAAAATAGTTACTATAGAAATTCAAAAGATTTAATCACGATTTTACACTCTTGATATCATTTCTCTTATAAGCTTGGTATAAATTATATAGATGTTTTTTTTCCTTTTTAATTAGTTTTAACTTTATAAGAATTTAAATTTTTCTATGAGATTATTCAAAACACTGACACACACAAGTGTGTATGTGTGTGTATACATACATACATACATACATACATACAAATATGTATGCGCATATGCCACCTTAATTAGGGCACGCCCTGAAAAACGTCGTGACCTCATTGTAACTCGTAAAGTTTGAGGTTTAACCTCGTCGCCACGCCACGACTCACGTCATTTAGAACCTTTATTTTAATTCGGTCGTTTGGTCGAATTAAAATGGCGTGGTTATTTATCGTTCACTGAAACTGCTTACTTGTTATACATGTAAATGCATTAATACACGTCATCGGAGAGAGAATATAAATTTGAATTAAAAAAAATAAAAAATATATAAAATATGATGTGTCTTAATTTCATTGGTCGGACAAAAATAAGACATGATAATTTAGGACAGGAGATTTTTATTCCTTTGAATATAGTATTTGTTGATTCGAAGCTACTCTGCCAAAAAAAAAATAAAAAAAATACATACACATAAAAATAATAATGTCATTTTCTTAAATTTATTAATTTATCGGTTATGCCATTAAGACAAAATAATGTTTTTTTTTTCACTTCTTATTTCACAATTTAATTTATCATTTTTGATAATTTACAAGGTTTTAAATGGAATGAGACGTGACATGGTTGTAAAGTCAAGCAAGCATCAATCATTAGGAGTGATGGTGAGGTCACGATGTTTTTCAGTACGCTTGGCTTTTGGCGGAAAATATAACACCTTCGTTTTTATCCTATCACATTACGCGTCTTGCTCGATAATAAATCTCAACCATTCAATATAATCAATCACGATGCAGATAATTAAAACCTCAAGATTGAAAACGATCTTATAGTGGAAATCTTTTACAAACGAAATTGAAACAAATTGAACCAACTTGACTAATTAAGGGCCGTTTTTCCAAATGTTTATTCGACAAGTGCTTATCGGCAAGAGTCATTATCCTCATTACCTTGCCGGGTAACATTTTTGGCCATCAAATTGGATGGTTTATAAGCGTATATTTACCCGGTAAACACTAACCGGATAAGAATCTTCTCCCTCACTTACTCGATAAGAACCTCGATTCTTCACATGCCTCGTACCGAGTAAGATTGTCAGTCCTTACCATGCTCACCTGATAAGATAAGTTACCGGGTGAATGCTTACCCATTAAGCATTTGGTAAACGACTCAAAGGGGCCATCTACCAAAATGCTTACCGACAAGGACATTACCCTCACTTACCTAATTGTATAACATTCTAGACCATCAAAATTGATTGTTGGTAAGCGTCTTAAACCCGATAAACGCTTACCGGGTAAGAGTCATTTCTCTCACTTACTGGGTAAGACTCTAGGTCCTTGTTATGGTTCTCACCGGGTAAAATTCTAGATAGTTTCCATGCTCAATAGGTAAGGACCGTAAGGTAAATGATATCGGTAACCGCTTACCCGGGTAACTATTTAGTAAACGACCCCTAAGTTATACTTCGTCCATGTCAGACTAAAACGTTCATAAATAAAACACTAAAGCATTAAATAACTGAAGTCTAGTCAGCCTAGACGTGTCCCTTACCTTCGTCTAGTCTCGAAGTTCCTGTCTTTGAGATACATACACTTAGTCAACTAATAAGCTTAGCGAGTTCATGATTTAATGCAACAAATAAACATGTACTTAACATATCTCCTTCATGCACATATAAATATCATAAATAAACATGCTCCAATCTTAGTATAAACATATCTCATAACCGTATAATATGATTCACTATAATTCCACATGGTACGGGTGGGAGCTACCCGACCCCCATTATTCTGATATTCACTCACATCTTACATTGTATGCTAAAAGTTAGTGTGTTCACAATGAGATTTCGGTATGTTCATTATTCATAATAATTGAAATTAGTAATTTGATTCACATAGCATGTTGTTTCCAACATTTAAACCATACATATGAAATATCGACTATTACATGTACGCCTTACTTACCATCATGTAACACAAAATCATACATTTTCATACATTGGCATGCATCCCAAGGAAAAGACACATGAAACTAACCTGCAGTGTAGGATAATCTAAAACCGATCTTGGATTTATTACACTACTTCCGAGAGAACCTACATATCATACCAATTATGTTAACTACTAACCATTCATTCACACCTATACTCCTAAATAGAAGAATTATACCTTAAGTCGATGATGAAATCACTTGAATTCCCCTGTCTTTGCTTGAAATGCGATGTGGTTTATGCTGTTTGTACATAACGTAACTCAATCCAATCATTATAGAATCATAATTTTAGAATAAATTCGATGAATGTGTCCATATTCGAGACAATAAAAAGTTTCGACACGTCAAAAATATATTATTAGAAATTGTTTAAAACAAATTTAAAGAGTTCCATTATTAATCTAATTAGCCAAATACATTTAAAAAGTTAACTTCAAAATAAATTCAACAATGACGCGTGTCGAGACAATAAACAGTTTAGATGTATGCTCCCCCCAATATAAAATATTCAAAACTGTCAAACTGCAGCGCATCATATCTATTAACAAAACAAACCTTAGAACTCGTATTAAGGATAAAGAAAGTCTATTAACTTATTTTAATTAGAAAAATACTCAAAAAATCGGACTAAACATGACAGTAGAAGTGTGAATCCACAACTACAGTTGAAATCATGTGGCAAACATCTTCTGATCAATGATAATACATACGATTGTGACGAGTAACAATGATGATATTTTTCTTGATGACTTTATCACAGTCGAAGGACCACCATATGTCCATGAATCAGCGCATAGACGTCTGTAAATGATTGTAGATTTTTATTTTTATTTTTGAAGACTTTTGCAATTTAGTCGTTTTTAAAGACGTTTGTCGAGTTCTTCAATAATTACTTTCATCGTTTATTTATTTATTTATTGTTATGTAGTGATTATTGTATGTAACATTTTCTAGTGGCTTATTTCAATTGGGTTTTCCGGTCTATTTATTATAGCGTAGTTGTTTAGCATTCAATGAAATTGTTCACTTGTAAAATCCTCGTATTTTCTCTTAAATGAGTGTTATTCTAATGGATTAACATTAAAGGTCAGCATCGGAAGCGGGTACCCGCCTTTGAAACCAAAACCGCTTTAGAACTGTCGGTTCCGGAACTGGAACCGATGTGATTGGTTCTATTTCGGTTCCTAAAATATGGAACCGATCAGGACCGGTTCCGGTTCTGGTTTTCATTTTTTTGGAACCGTTAACCGCTGGTACTGTCGGAACCGGTTTTGGAACCGGGTATCCGGTCCCGCTGGGTACCCAGAACCGGAACGACGGGTACCAACTATTTTTTTAATAAAATATATTTTATTTATTTATAAAGATTTAATAAACTATATTTTAGAGAAACACCGTTTATAATATTTATTATTATCAACTAATTTTGAGGAAGTGAAGTATTTTGGAAGCACCGTTTGTAGTATTTATTTGTTTTGAAATCATCATTTGTAATATTTATTTGTTTTGTAAGCATCGTTTGTAGTATTTATTGGTGTTTAGTTTTGAGTTCAACCAAATATCCTACTGCATATATGGAAATAATGAATCGTGTAAAGAAAAGAAAGTAAGATACATCAAGAGTGATAACACAAAACATCTTCTGCTTAAGTTTCTATACAATCAACAATAACAAACTCTCCTATAGATTCAAATGAATCATGTAAGATGATAGGAGAATGACATATTTGTTTACCAAATCACTACCTAAAATCATATTTTGGAAACATATAGAAAGTATTAAAATGCAAATGTTTTCCAAACTCACGTGGGTAATGTACAAATAAGGGGGAGTAGTAGACAAAAGGGGGAGTCTACTATACATGTGATAGGAAAAAATTGAGATAGTTTGAGGAATTGTCTATATGTAAAATCATAATTATTGATTGGTATATTGTGCTATTTCCTTCACCAAAGACAACAATTTATAAATCATCTTGTTTTATAAACCTCTTGATTGATGTATAAATCAAGAAATATAGTAAACTAAAGGAATTGTTTATTGGTGTCTTACTCTTTCCTTCATCCGAAGTTTTTATTTTTCTCATTGGGTTTTGTTTCTTTGGCGTACGGTTTTAATGAGGCAAGAACTATGCACCATCACTCATTTGACTCGGCACAAGGGGGAGTGTTGAAGGATTATCTGTCATCATCAAAAGGAAGTGATTGACATAATATCTTCCTAGTATTAGAATTTACCATAATGAATGTTTTTCCTTTTCTTTGTAAACTTCTGCCTATTTAAAAAGTTTATGATTAATGAGAATTACATATTTTATTTTCTCTATTTATTGCATGTTTTTTCATATAACAAAAAATAGATTTTTTTTTCTATTTTGACCATTAAATTTGGATTATATTATAAAATTAATATGTTAAATCGTTGTGAAATCTATAACTAAAAACGTTAAATATATAAATGACAACAAACTTTAATTGATCTGATATGTTTATTTTTACGTAAAATAACAATATATTTTAAGTTTTGTCTAGTTTCAATAATATATTTTAGTCATTTTACATAACTAATAACATATTTAATATTTTAATTATCACCTATTAACCATCATTTTATTTTTACAATTTACATTTTTAATCGAGTGAATTGAGGTGGTCCAAGTATCCCCTTTGGATTAATTCAAAGCATTAGAAATGTAAAAATAAAATAAAATGTGATGTTGATGTGTGAAAAGAAATTAGTAGGGAATAGTTCAAATAATATAGATGAGTGTCATTTAAAAATACTTAAAGCGGTATCGGGGTGGACCCACACTACTAGATACGGTGGAACATGCCGTAGTTTTGTTCTTCCGTCAGGGTCGTGAAAAATTCTACTGTATCATGTTGTTGTGTGCAACCGTAGGGGTTGAGCATAGGAAGCGGGTACCGGCCTTTGGAACCGGAACCGCTTCGGAACTGCCGGTTTCGGAACCGGAACCGATGTGATTGGATCCGGTTCCGGTTCCTAAAATATGGAACCGATCGGAACCGGTTCCGGTTCTCATTTTTTTTGGAAACGTTACCCACCAGGTGCAGGTTTGAATCTTGCTTGTGTCGTTTTCTTAGTTTTTATCTTTTAATTTCAGATTTATTATGTTTTTAAAAAAATTGCAATAAATGACTTAAATACAGAACCTCACATACCAAAAAAAAACAAGTAATTAACTAATAAACCAATGATGATTTTATGAAAAATATCCATACCTTCGTTTCTTATAGTAAAATATTGTCTATCACTTAAAAAAACAATTAGATCCACCACTGAGTGATACCTTCAAATATATTCTCATTTACATTGCTAAATGAACCCCTCTACATTCTCATCAACATTAAACTTCTATTTCTATATTTCCAATACTATAATTGAAAAAATTAGTTGGTAACGAAAAAGACAATTATTAACTAATAAAATAATTGCCATTAATATTTAAATCTAATTTGAGAGCTAATGTTTTGTTTTTATAATTTATTTTTTAGTATTTTTATAGTTTCAGATTTATGACTGTTTTTTTCCTAATCCTTATTAAATACTAGGAAAATCGGTCTAAATAGCACTTTTGACCAATCCTAATTAAGGAAATGACATAAAATGAATAGAGTTGCTCAAATAACACCTCATTTCGTCGGTCGGACCCCACTACCGTCGGTGAAAATTGTCTGTGAGACCCCTCAGACGTGGCTCTATCAGAGATCGACACATAGGCATTTGTGGAGACAAATTCTGTTGTGTGGACCCCACTATCAGACAAATTCTGACACACCGTGAATGGGATAATCGACGAAATGGGGTGTTTTTTTTTCGCTGCTGGCGAAATGGGGAATGGGGAAAGAAAAGTAGGGATGTGACATAAAAGAAAGGTAGGGACTTTTACTTGTATTGGGTCTTGTTCCACCCGACACACCCAAGGTGAGATCCCATCGGCGAAAACTGTAACACCCTAATAATGGCGTCCAATAAAGTTGAAAAATTGGCAACATGACGTCTAAAATACAGACATCCAAAACATCCTGTAAATAGAAACCTCGAATTATAAACAATTCCCAAAAGGGGACAACTAGAGATCCACAAACGTTTGGGAAAATTTGCACCACAAAGTTTGTAGAAGAGTGGGATGTAAAACAAATTACAACAACCTAATTAATCTAGAACTAATTCAAAAGCTAGATTAAAATGGGTGTTGCTAAATCGCTATAAACTCTCTTCACAAAAATCCCCAAATGACCGACACTTCTCGAATTCCTACGTGCCCGGTTGACAAGCCCGACGTCCTAATTTCCTCCATGAATAGAATATGTGAGGAAACAACAATCACAACAAGTGTTAAGACAAAACCTAGTGAGATTTCATAAGTTATATAATTCACAAACAATAATATCATATTTTAAGTGAAATTAGACTTGGGTTACCGAACTCCATCGTCTCACAATTATTGTTTTCACCGCAACCATAATCTCGTACCTGGACACAAACATACAAGAGATACCCTTGAAATATGCGGGAGACCCGTTTCCATTGGGGTGATGTTTACACGAGAGTGGAGTCACCCATGATGTTAATGGATTACACCTCATGTCCCGGTCTTAGTTCCCATGCCATAACGACATCACAACCTCAGACCAAAATCACTGTCTTTATTGCGTACTCCGTCGAGTTACACCTCAAGGGCTTACAGGACATTATTGCCTATCCATATCTAGACGAGTTACACCTCAAGGGTCCACGACCCCTTATTGCCTACTCACTAGTAAACCACAAGGACCAACATAAGGTCCAAATAATATACAACTACCTCCTCGTGCACAAGGAGTAGTGTTCACATTCTTATCAGGTGACCAACATTTGGTAAGCATTTATAACCACTTATACTACTCTTTTCTACATGTAAATAAAGTTCATTTTTACTTCTCAAGGTGCCACGTTCCTCATGATCTCCTACATGTAGCCACAAAGGTTTATTTTACTCATACTATATCTTCACAAAGTTATCAGCAGTTAGATCAAAACCATAACGACAAGGGTTTCCTCATGAATTCATCATACAAGCATGGAAATCAAAGATCCATATACATTTATTTACCACAAAAGGGTTATTAAGGTTTACTAGACATACTCACCCTTTTAGGGTTCATAAAGTTGAAAACTCTACAAATTAGGTCACAAATCCCAAATGAACAACACATATGTATAATGTAGGTTTAATACAAGTAACAAATGAGTAATATAGTATTTAAGGAGTAGAAACTCACCAACTAGGACTTGTAGGGTAAAAACCCTAGAAATAAGTGAACTTGAAGGAGGATTGATTCTCTAAGCTTGATATTAAATGAGGCCTTTACTTGAAACCAATAGTCACCGACCAACAATAAATGTTAGGGTTTTCCTCTAGGTCAATAAATGAGAAGAGAAAAGAGAAAAAGAGGAGAGAAATCGCTTACCTCTTGGGAGAGAAATCTGAAATTCGATCAAGGAGAAATGTATGGAGTGTTTGAGGTTTTGGTCGATTAAGTCAGTAGGTCAGCCCCTTGCACGGGCGACAATGACCAGGTGACTGCCCTGGCAATATCGTTGGGCATAGTCGCTAGTGGCTCCCCACCTTATGTTCGATTAGCAAAAACACGGACCAGGGGCGACAATGACCCCTGCGACTATGCCACGGGCAAAGTCGCCGAGCATAGTCGCCAAGCACCCCCAACCCTCTAAAATTTCGGTTTTTCGACCCGACAAGCATAAATGCGAAGGGTCTCCGTCGGCTACCAGATTTGTTTCACACAAACATGCTAACGAAATTACATAGGGGTCTTATGTAACACCCGTAATTTTTGGTAAGTAATTGTCATCTGGACGTTTCTATGACTTGTAAACAGTGGGGTTTTATTGGGGGATGTTTTGTTTAAAGTCCCTTGGAGTATCGGGAGTATTGGAGTGAAAAAATCGAGTTTTGGGGCTCCGAAAAGGTCCCACAACAATGCCCAGCGACTATGACGAGTCACAGTCTCACTGTCACAATCGCATGAAGTGTACTGTGCACTGGTACACACTAGCGACTATGACCAATGACATTGCCCAGGGCAATGTCGCACATAAGGGACAAGCTGCTGTTAAGACGTGATTTTCAGCCTTTTTCTCATTTCCTCTCATCCATACTTCTCCTATTCTCTCCCAAATCGTTTTCCTTTCTTACCCTTCAAACCCTAACTTATCTTTGGCTCAAACCCTTGTATTTTATGAAGATGAAACACCATCAAGTGGTAAAATGGAAAGCTTTGGTCAAGGATTCACCATCTCCATCTTCTTCTTCAACCTCAAGCTCATTTTTGGGTTTTCTAGGTTTTCACCAAAACCTATGTGGTAAGTTTACTTTCTCCATCTCTAAACCTTGTTAGGTGATATAAATGCTCCATTGATGGGTTCCTAGTGTTTGATTCCTTCAATTTCGGTTTGTAAGATTTTGGAAGATTTGGGTCCAAAATTAGGGTTTTGCCCAAAATAGAGGTTTTGATGTAACGTGTTCGGGGATCGATTCTATATGGTTTGGGATGTATATTTATGGTGAATTTATGTATCTAGGTTTATGGAAGTTTTGGACCTTGAAGATTCAAGTTTTCTTCAAAGGAGCTCAAAGTGGGGTAAAATCTAGATTTAGCCTAAATCTAGAAATCTAGAAAGGTGAGTTCATGTTGATTTGTGAAAACGGTGTACATGCCAAAATGTTTATTTTAAAGTGTTTCGCGTCTTGCATTGTTAACTGCCGATAAGTTTGGTTATTTTGAAAGTGTTTAACTTTATAAACTTATATAGCACATATCTTTGGGATTTTTGGGCATTTTGTTAAATGTGTCATAAATGAATGAGTTTTGATGAATTATTGCATAAATAGGTATTTGGTCAAAAATGCACTTTTAAGTGTTTTGTCGGGTTTTATGCATCATTCATGAAACGACATGTTTTGAAAAGTATGAATGTATGAGTCCTTTAGTTTTGGGTCATTCTCGACTTTAGGGAACATTTTAGAAATGGAAAATGTTTTTGGTTGTGCCGAAGGCCAACTGTGATTTGAGAAACAAAGTTTTGGGGAAAGATTTAATTTGGTTTATGTAACCATATTGGCTCTCATGTTTTAGACAAACGTCTATTCAGCCTATTGGGGATTGATTTGTATTCGGTTAAGTCTTTGGAACATTTGTTCGGTTTTGGTAGCTCGTTAAGGAGCCTTGGACGTATGGTGTACTTAGTTGCACCTTATTGGAGAGTTACATGTTTTGAATGCGTTAAATTTATTCGTTTGAGTCATGTAACATTTTAGACTATAATGCATTGGATCCATAGGCATATGAGTCAGTCAGTTGGTTTAGTTGGAGACTTTATCCCCGTGTTGGGACTGGATATTGTTTATGGCTAGCGGGAGCTCGAGGTATAGATCGTGGGTGGTTGAACTCGATAACCGCGTAACCTCTATTGAAGGGCTCGAGGTAGAGATCGTGGGTGGTTGAACTTGATGCCCGGTTGTAATCCAGTCTAGTTACTCATCGTGGAATTTAGTATCCGCGTTTTAAGTCTAGTGAGTGGTCCCCAAGTCATGCATTTATGGAAGCTTGTGGTGGTGCTCTACAAATCCGTATACGGAGCTAAGTCTTGCGGTGGTGCCCATTGTGAGCCGGATACGGGGACTTGTGGCTTTTGTGGCGACACTCATTAGAGGTCGAGTAGATACTAGGGTCATTTGGGTATCTTGCGGTGCTATCTCGGTTGGGAGCCGTATACGGGGATCCATGGCTCTATGTGAAGCTCGAGAACATTGATAAGTGGCTTAACTTTGTGTGCCCGCCACTCTCGATGGAATTCGGGTATCCCCCATCACCGAAAGGTGTTGTTTTTGGGTATTGAGGTTTTATTATCCAAGTTTTCGGTGACGTTTTGTATATATGGATCTTATCCATGATTTCTGGGTTGAGTATTATACCCCACCCGTGTTTTGGGTGTTTCGGGATATAAAGTTTTATCCACGTTTCATAAATTGGGAGTCCTCTTTCTCTTCTCCTTTTGAGTGAGTTATGTGTTGAAATTAATTTACGAAGGAACGTTGTTATTTTGGGATCTTAGTCCTTAAAACAGTTTGGTTTGGAAAACGTTTATTTTGGTGTCTCATTCGTCTAAAATGCATATTATTGGAAAACGAGTCGTCTTCACATTTGAAGCATATCAATTTGAAAGATTATGATTTCAATTGTATTCCTCCCTTTTAAACGATTAATTTATATACGTTCAAAACTCTTGAGCTCACTAGGCGTTAAGCCTAACCATTTTATTTGTCGGCATGTGCATCAGGTTCCAGGTGGGGTTTGGTTCTAGAAATTCTATGAAAAGATGTGCTTAGTCTTTCACAAGTGTAAGTATTTGGTGAAGTCTTCCGCAGTTTGGAAATAGCGACTATTTTGGGGTTTTAGTAGCACCCGTCCTTGTTATAGACTGTATGTAGAGAATAAATTGTGTGTGTTGAGGTTAAACCTTAAATTATGATTGTGTATGAATCATTTATTGGTATATTTAGAAAATTTTAAATTAGTTGCTATTTTCAGATTTAAGGGTGTTACATCTTAACATAGATATATACGTACGTATAAGTATTCGCATTTACAATCTTGACGCTAACTCCATAATAAATAGAAAAGTGGGATCGTGACACGCGAATCTACTTTTAGATGAAAGGGATGAGGGAGGGTTTTGTTAGGAGAATTTTGGGGTGTTACAAAAACCGGGTGGCATAACTGTCCAATGGCCACATGGTTATGTGACTTGCCTCCTCTCAAGCATATATTTACCCCACACATGAATATGTTGTTAATCAAACACAAAAAATAAGTTATTTAACTTTCGGTCACATATTCATACTTTTAAACTAAATATATTTCATGTTTGACTAACCATGTTTTCAAAGTACCCATGATAGCATTTACCCAAGGGTTGTCCCCAAAGTTCTTTATCGGCTTGCTATGCCAATAATTTCTGTAATCTACAAAACTCAGGCAGTTTCCCAGCGTCGTACAACGCCTCAACATTCACCTTGTCAACGGGTATGGGCGTCAGTAGAGGAGTCGGTGTGGGAGGCTGTTAGGGTGAATTTTATGTTAAATAGAAGTTTGTGGTGAAAATTGTAATTTCTTTAAAGATGTTTTGGTTGTTGGGCTTTTGGGCCCTAAGGGCTTATACGTTCATATATAATTGTTGCTTAACCTAGTTTTAGGTTAGAATTGGTCATTCTTAGGTTTACTTACACGTATTGAAATTCTCTCTGTAAACCTTAAACCCTTGATTGATAAATCTAATCAGATGACCAGCTGTTGGGATTCAATATCTAGTGTTTATTGATTATTATATGCAATTGCACTGTTTATGGGATCTACAATTGGTATCAGAGCAAAGAGACAAGATTTTTGATCCAAAACGTTTGTCTAAAACCCTTCTTTTTATCGATTTCTGTCTTATCGACTTCTGGTTCTTTTGATCGTGTTCATCATAATCTATTTCTTGAAGCTTTAATCGGTTTGCCATTAAACTATCTGTTTCTGGTTTATGCGTTTGTGTCCGATTAGTTAATCTAGGGTTCAATTTTTTTAAAATCGATTTCTGAGTTCCGGGATTAAGTTTTAGGTTGTTTTCTTGCAAATTTGATGATGGGTTGGTTATCTAATCTTGATTGTTGGATAATTTTTCATTAAAAACAATATGTATCTGTCGACCTTTTGGTTTATCGCCGATTTTGTCGAAGAACTTGAACCCAGAAAATCTTCATTCCCCTGGGATCTATTCTCCCGACACATTCACTCCCGGTACCTTGCACCCCGGGACCTTGCATTCCCGGGTCCTTGTCTCCTGGGCCCTCGTCTCCCGGGACCTTGTCTCCCGGGTCCTTGCATCTCCCGGGTCTAGGTCTAATTTTTTTTTTCCGGATCAAATACTTTGTCTCACGATCAATACAGTGCATTAAAGATGAATTCTAGAGACGCTCTAGCCATTAGGACTGATAACAAACCTCCAGTGCTTTATTGGGGAGAATACCAGCAATGGTACGACACGTTCATGATCTTCATTAAATCAAAAGACGCTTTTCCCGAGATACTCAAGTCCCTGATAGAAGGACTGCCTACTACTCCAATGACTAAAATACCTGGAAATGACGCTAGCGGTGTACCTGTTCGTACGGTCCCAAAGTCAGTCGCTCAAATGACGGCTCCAAAAAAGAAACTATATGATGGGGAATGACTTGCAAAAATGTCATTCTCAAAAGCTTGACCAACGACGTATACGCAAGCATCGACAGCCACAAGGACACAAAAAAAGAATGCGGGACCAGATTCACAAAATGATGATGGGCAGTAGAATAAGCAATCAGTTAAAGATCACTAGCTGCATTGCTCGATACGACAACTTCAAGGCGAGAAAAGGAGAGACGTTCACTGAAACATACGAACGGTTCAACCACCTTCTGAACGAGCTGCACAAAAACAAAATCAGTAAATCAAACACTGAGAACAATATCAAGTTCATGAACAACCTCCAGTCGGAATGGAAGACGTTTGTTCCACATATCCGCCATACTCAAACCCTGGAGAATCTTCCCCTGCATGAACTGTTTGAAATGTTGTTACAGGATGAAGATGAAGTTCTCGAACTGATGGGAAATCAAAAGTCGGACGAAAAGCAAGTGGATGATCCTTTAGCACTCGTCTCAAACAAAAGAGATCGATCTTACATTCGCGCCTCCGAAAAGGAACCAGTAGAAAGTGATTCTGAACTAGAAGACCCTGACAGCGATTCGGATCCAGAATACACCCAGATCAAGGAAGTTCTGATGTTCCTATCTCAAGCCTTTCAGAAAAAGAAGTTCTTCAAAAAGCCATCATCAAACAATCAGAGGTACTCCACTACACCTTACAAGCGACATGATCCTAAGGAGAAGTATAAAGGTAAGAAACGATTTGATGAAGGAAAGAAGGTCGAGAAGAAGCATGATGAGAAAACCATGGATGAGCCGATCAAATGTTATAACTATGGTCGTTTGGGCCAGTTTGCCAAAGAATGCTGAAAGCCAGTCGTTCGTAACTCCGAATACTACAAGGCCAAGATGTTGTTGGCCAAAGAAAAAGGAAGTTGGTAAGACTCTCATGGCAGAAGATGACCATTAGCTCAACCTATCTGATGAAGAAGAAGATGATGCATAAGCTCACATGTGTTTCATGGGTAAGCACTCGACACAGTCTGATACAGACGACGATGATCGCGATTCCACATGTCAGGTATGTAATTCTATCCATAAAATATTAATTGATCAGATGGAAATCACCATGCAAAAGTTAGACTCTTATAAGCGAACCTTAAAAGAAAAATCTCACCTCATCTCCACTTTAGAAACACGAGTATCCACTCAAAAGAAGACCCTAGAGGATCTTCTTGCAGAAAATGCTGGACAATTGTGCGAAATTTCAAGTTTGAAGGAACATTGTGAGATCTTTTCAAAGGAGTCCAAGGAATTAAAGACCAAAGTAGATGAACTTACTGATAAACTTTGTATGTCAGAAAATGATAAAATTGAGATTGTCAGTCAACGTGTTTCGTGTGAAAATGAAAATAAAAGGTTAATTGACAAGTTAAAGGATCTCGAACTGAAACTGTATAAAATTGGTCAAACTGAACACAAAATTTATCTGAACGCACCTAAAGAATTCCAGCACTCTAATCAAGAAAATGGTATTGGTTACGATAACCCGCATTATCTGAAAAAGGCTTTGTCCAATGTACCCACTTTATATGCTTTCGAATTTTTGGGTTTGGACAAGACTTATCCAGAGTAGAAAATCAGATGGATCGGGTCACTTGATGACGAGGATCCGGAACTGGAAACTTTAAGAAGGAAAAATACTATCATGATGCAACTTCCTTTTGTATATGACTCATTGAATGCGTCATATAACACCAATAAGCCCACTTTTTTGTCAAATGACTAATTTCGAAGCTATTCTCAGGCTGAACTTGATTCAAAACCCATTGAACTGAGGAGGAATCGATGGACCACAAAATCTATGTTCCACCTCTGATTTTAGAAAATAAAGCCGTTTAGCTAGAAGAGTCATTTGCACAGGAAATAATCATTTTTCAAAAGGAAAAACAAGATTTATTATCCAAACTTGAGTGTCTCAATTCCGATCAAAATGAATCTGGATCTAGGGAGGAAAAGAAATATCTTCCGACAGAGATAAACAAGCTTACTTCACAACTGTCTGCCTTGGCAGTAGATCTGATGAAAGAACAACTACACAAAGTTGATCTTCAAGCTAAGCCTGACATACTCCAAGGTGAGAAAATTAATCTGTCAAAAAATTCTTATCCACCCTCAGACACCTCTTCCTGTAAAGCCTTTGTGGGTGATTCTTCACCAAATTCTTCTGATAAAGGAAAAGAGCCTCAGTTAAAGTATTTTTTGCAAAAGGATCACCAATCTAATTTTCAAAATGCTTCCGCACATGATCCTCTACAAAGCACAAAATCTTCCAATTTCTCGAATCTCACAAGTAATAAGGTTCCTTCTGATGATTTTCAACATTTGTGAATTTCGAGGTGTGTCCAGACAGTCAGTTAGACCAATTTGATTTCAATCCTTTACTTACAAGTCATGTTGATTTTTTGAATTCCACTTGTGAGCCTCCGGTAAATTTTTACAAGGGCGAGAGTTCCAAATCAGCCCCTCAAGACACTTCTGTGAACAAATCTTCTAAATCTAAATCAAAAAGTCATTCACAGAAGATGAATAAGACCGGACGCTCAAACAAGATACAATCCTCAAAATTCAAAAATTCTGACTATGAGTTTAACGATATTTCAGATACTTTTGGTCGAAGGAAAGGAGTCAAATACGAGTGGGTAGCTAAGAAGTCTAAGAAGAGCATGGCGAAGACGAAATCAGTTAATCCAGTTTTGAATTCTAGAAAAAACAATAACAGTTATGATGCTTTTAATTATAAAACTTTGGTTGAATGTTGTGGATTGTTTCCTTTGATAGTTTATTCCATTCAACAATTACTTCAACTCTCTCATGATTGTGTTTGTTGTTCCAACTGTGGATTGAATGATTTCATTGATCCTAGATATGCATTTGATTGGTTTGGTTCTTGTCATGTCTTTAATAATCGTTCAAAGTTTGATGCACAACGTCGTAGAAACAGACCCAAGTCCAAACGGGTATCTAAGACGGGTGTTCCTCCTAACCCCAAAGGACCCATTTACGAATGGGTACCTAAAAAGACTTAACCTGTTTTGCAGAACGGTCATGTGTGGTATTTAGATTCAGGCTGCTCCAAACACATGACCGGAAGAAAGGAGCTTCTCACGAACTTCACCGAGAAATTTTGTGGGAATGTACGTTTTGGGAATGATCACTACTCTCCAATCTTGAGATACAGAGACATAATTACGGACAACCTCACCATCAATAAGGTGTCCTACGTCGAAGGTCTTGGTAACAACTTATTCAGCATTGGTCAATTATGCGACAAGAATGTGGAGGTCAACTTCAAAGCCAAACAGTGCAGCGTCTGGACTGAAGATGGAAAAGAATTGCTTGCTGGAACGTGTCGCACCAATCTCTACACGATTAATCTCTCATATCTGAAAGCAGAGAAGGAATTTTGTTTGATGTCCAAAGCTTCAACCGAACAAAATTGGTTATGGCATCGTAGACTCTCGCACCTGAACTTCAAGAACATCAACAAGTTGGTGGTCGGCGGACACGTGAAAGGTATGTCAGATCTCAAGTTCGAAAAGGATCAACTAAGTGCCGCCTGCGAAATGGGTAAGATGAAGAAGGATTCACGTAAGCCTAAAGCCGCTTTGAGTACTTCACGGTCCCTCGAACTCATCCACATGGATTTGTGTGGACCGATGTGCGTTCAGAGTATCAACCACAAGAAGTATGTTGTAGTCATGGTCGATGATTTTTCTCGATACACGTGGGTCAAATTCCTTCGATCTAAGGATGAGACTCCTGAACTGATCATCTTACATCTGAAAAGCGTTCAAGTCAATCTCAATCAAACAGTTCAGACCATCACGACAGACAACGATACAGAGTTCAAGAATCAAGTACTTGATGGTTATCTTAATTCAGTGGGCATCACCCACAACTTCTCAGTTGCTTGTACTCCTCAGCAAAACGAGGTAGTAGAGCGCTGCAACCGAACTCTCGTGGAAGCCGCACATACGATGTTATCCCAGTCCAAGCTCCTGCTTTTTTTTATGGGCAGAGGCAGTTGCAACCACATGTTACACTCAAAATCATTCTATCATCAACAAGCGATTCAACAAGAAGCCACACGAGCTCATCAACAATCGTGTCCCGAATATCAAGTATTTCCATGCATTCGGGTGCACATGCTTTGTATTGAACAACAAGGATGATCTCGACAAGTTCAGACCAAAGGCGGATGAGGGAGTGTTCATCAGCTACTCATCTCAAGCCCAAGCCTACAGAGTCTACAACAAACGGACGAAGACCGTCGTTGAGAGTGTGAATGTGACTTTTGACGAGACCGCCGATATGGCTTCTGAACACCTCTGTTCAGAACCCGCTTTAATTGGTGTGTTAGCTTCTGGATAACTTCGTCCAGGATCTACACAATCTCCAGTAAATTCAAATCAAATGTCTACGTCACAAGCCCATCTTTCTGATTTGGATTTACTTTTTGAGCATTTTTATGATGAATATTTTAATCCTAAACCTAATGATATCTCATGTAACAGGATTGCAGCTGCTCAAGTACAGGACGTGACAATTGTTACTGGTCCATCATATCAAGTGAATCAACTTCGTTGTTATGTTGCTACTCCTACTGTCACTGAATCAGAGTCACCAAGCTCAAGTGATCCCACACCGACTACTCAAGCTGCTACTGAAGCACCGACAACAGTCGCAACTCTTGAACTGACCCCTGCTGAAGCTGTTCCAGAAGCTCCATCTCCGGCAATCCCGGAAATTGTTACAGATACATCACCTGCTGAGTCGTCCTCCACTGCTCGCATGACTCCAGCACAAGAGTTTCCACTTTACAGGACGTCGTCACTCGAAGCAATTCAAGATCTACCCCCAGGTGGTTATGTGGACTCCGATACTTCTCAACATACATATCAACCTCTCCCACATACCACCATGTGGACACGAGCTCACCCCCTTCATCAGATCAGAGACGACACCAACGCACCTGTTCAGACTAGATCTGCTACCGCAAATGACTGCCTCTTTTCTTTGTTCCTTAGTCGCATCAAACCCTTAACCGTCTCCGAAGCGCTAAATGATCCAGACTGGGTGATAGCTATGCAAGAGGTACTCAATAAATTTGAGAGCCTCAAAGTGTGGCGACTTGTTCCCAGGCCAAAGAACAAGACGGTGATTGGGAGGAAATGGATCTTCAAGAATAAGAAGGACGAAGATGGAATTGTAGTACGAAACAAAGCACGTCTGGTAGCCAAAGGATATCGCCAGCAGGAAGGAATTGATTACGATGAGACGTTAGCACTGGTTGCTCAAATTGAAGCGATTTGAATGTTCCTTGCCTATGCCGCCCACAAGAACTTCATTGTGTTGGACGTGAAGACCGCGTTTCTGAACGGCGTTCTCAAGGAAGAAGTATATGTAACGCAACCCGAAGGCTTCGTGAGTTCTGACAAACCACATCACGTCTACATTTTTGACAAGGCCTTGTATTGTCTCAAGCAAACACCACGAGCCTGGTATGATGCACTCTCTTCATTTTTAATTAAAGATGGATTTTCCAAAGATAAGATCAATACCACCTTGTTTATTAAAAAGGAAAAGGATTATATCATTCTTGTATAAATCTATGTCGACTATATAATCTTTGGCTCAACAAACCCCAAGTATTGTCATAACTTCTCAGTCCTCATGAGCAAACATTTTCAAATGAGTATGATGGGTCAAATGAATTTTTTCCTGGGTCTTCAAGTTAAACAATTAGCCACAAGAATTTTCATAAATCAATCTAAGTACATCTCAGATATTCTTCGAAAATACCAGATGGAAATTTCTACACCCACGAAAACGCGCATGTCTACAGGTACTAAGCTACACTCTGATCCTGACAGAAAGTATGTGGATGCTAAGACCTATAGAGGTATGATTGGTTCCCTGATGTCCTTGACGATTTGCAGGCCAGATATTATGTTTTCGACATTTTTATGTGCAAGATTTCAGTCAAAACCAAAAGAATATCATTTAATTGCAGTTAAACGTATATTTCGTTATTTAAAAGGTACTGCTGATCTTGGCTTGTGGTACCCGAAAGAGATAGGTTTTGAGCTGAAAACTTATTCAGACGCTGACCATACCGGAAACATGTTGGATCGGAAAAGTACGTCAGGATATGTCTAGTTCTTAGGAGATCGACTAGTCAGCTGGGCATCGAAGAAACAAAAATGCGTCTCAACCTCTACCGCTGAGGCAGAGTATGTAGCAGCCGCCAGTTGCTGCTCACAGGTGATTTGGATGCGAACCCAACTAAAAAACTATGGATTCCAATACTCGAAGATCCCTATTTACTGCAACTCGAAGAACGCAATTTCCATATCTAGCAATCCCGTCCAACACACGAATTCGAAACACATAGATGTGCTCTATCATTTCATCAAAGATCATGTCAAACGAGGTACAATCGAACTCTACTTTGTTAATACAGAACATTAGATAGCAGACCTGTTTACCAAAGCCTTGGACGAAAAACACTTTCAATATCTTGTGTCTAAGTTAGGTATGCTTAATCTGAAAGTTTGATCCTCTCTATAGACCTGTATGAGTTCCATGCAATAAAGAATGATTGTTACTAAATGTTCCAGCAATTCCACTCTGGATACCTAAGTTAACACTCATTGGTCTTTGCATCGTACTCGTCAAATTATGTGCTAGTTAAAAACTTCTGTCTTCATAAGTTAGATTTCGTTCGTTTCTATTTTCGTGTGTTTCCTTTGTTTTCCTTTCGTTGTTCCGTGCATCAATTTCCGCTAAGTTGATTTATGTTGCTTCAAATATCAGTCGAATGAGTTAACGGTTTGCTCATGTGTTAAGGGGGAGCCACACTGCGTGAAATTCTATAAGTGTTTGTATCGTTCTTCATTTGAGGGGGGGCATGTAAGTTTTCTTGTGTTCTGATTCTACTAAGCAAACGTCAAGGGGGAGCATCTTTTTTTTGAGAGGAAAATGGTCTCCCCATCCAAGGGGGAGTGTTTTATTTTTTTTACTCTTACTTTTTTAATTTCTATTTTTTTCAGTTTCGTTTGAAGTTTTTTTACGTAATTATTTTGTTTCGTTTGTTTTAATTAGTGTAGGTTATCTTCTTTATCCTTTTAACTTTAATTCATATTTTCTGTAAAAAAACTGTAAGTTTTGGTTTAACCCAAACCTGGAAACCCGATAGAATCGGGTCGGGCCCCAGGAACCACCCCGGGAGGGTATTTAACCCTAGTCCCAGGCGACCGCATTAAGCGGCCCCGAGTTCCACTTTCTCCTCTCTTAATCTTGCTCTCGTATTCTCTCTATCGATCGACCTCTCTGTCTCGATCCTTCCCCGTCCCGTCGCTCATCTCTCTCCTTGGATCGACGCATCAGGTACACACCCTCTATCCTCTCTCTCTCTCTCTCTCTCTCTCTCTCTCTCTCTCATCTTTCACGCGGCTGTCGCCGCCGCCGACTTACGGCCGGGAACGAATCGCCGCCGCTGCTGTCGTTGAGGCCGGTGGCTAAGTCATTCTCGTGGTTTGGTCTGTTTTGAACTGCTCTTATCGATTCTATACATAGGGTTTATCGTTTTTGTTGACATCGATTGTGGTTCACTTATGTGATTGATTTAAATTGGTTATGGGATTATTTGGTCGATTTTGGTAAGTCGATTGAGGTTAGTTGTCTTTGTTTTGAGTTTACCAGGACTTTATCTCCGGACCACGGAATCCCGGTTTGTACTCGATCAACTCTTGGTTTCCAACGCCTTAGAATTTATTTGGTTCGATTGAATTATATATCTTCGAATGTGTATCGATATGCTAGAGTGATTTTGGTTTGCTTCGAGATTGTGTTTGTTTCGATTGGCAGATACCACTGATATGTGATTCGATACAACATCAATTTTTTTCTTTCTTTTAGATTGAGTTTGATCTAATTTCTCGTTGATTGTGTGGTTAATCGATAAGTGTCTCCTTCGATTTGATTGTGTTTTGAATCTGTTATTGGTTATCGATTTTGGGCTCAACTCAAATTGGATTATGTTTTTATGTATGATAGGTTCTTGTGTCTAAGTGTGTCCATGAAATTTTGGGGTTCAATCAAACTCCCGGTACCATAGGACCATCGAACTCTCGGTACTTCCCCGGTATGGAACTCCCGGGACCGCTCGATACTTACCCTCCCGGGGACTTGCCGACTCTCGGACCATGAACTCCCTGGACTATAATTTCCAGGACCGTCCTGGGCCGTACCATCTCCCGGTGCCGTGCACCCGGGGTCTTGAACCTTCGGGGTGTTGAACACCCAGGGCTTGTTCTCCCGGTTCGATTACTCGCGGACCATGAACTCCCGGGCGTTGTAACCCCGGGACGTACCACCTCCCGGTATACCATCTCCCGGGACTTGGATTTGTTGGTTCATTTGTCTTGATACATACTAATTGGTTAAAATACCATCAATCCGATGGTATCAACTTCGTCTCACACTAAAAATTTCTGAGATTCATTGTTAACCGCCTATTAACTGATTGTGTTGGAATTTCTTATTTGAAAGGCCTATGTTTTGTTTGGACTTTATCCTAGACTTTTGAATCTCAGGCCCTCAAATTGCGACTATTTTTTGTTCAGACTTGTCAATAACGGCATTTTGCCTAAAACTGTACTCTAAGCTAACTTACTTATCTTTAACAAGAACGATGGCCCATAATCCGAATCCAGAAATTGATCCAGTCGTTGATGTCGCACTAATCCATCCAGCTCAATACCTTCCTCTCACTTCGAATAACTTCCACCTGGATTTTTCACAACTCCAAGGCCAACACCAGGTGGTCATTGAGATCCTCAGAGGACACCATCTCTCTTATGCTCTCACTGCAACTGTCGATGTTCCTCAGCTGTATCTCCAACAGTTCTGGTAATCTCTCATTCACATCGAAGACGAAGATGGATTCTAATTTGAGGCCTGAATTGACGACACGCAGATACTTCTCACTCGGGATCTCTTCCGACAATTTCTTCGCCTACCAACATCTGACTCAATTCTGAGCAGAGACAGTTTCGACTCCATCATCTCAGATTCCACACTGTGTGTAGATATCCACTCACTGGGATATACGGTACCTCTACCATTCCCTTCGGCATTCAACCATCGGCACTTAACACCACTATGGTACACTCTTTTCACGTTCCTGAACATATGCTTATCTACCTCACCAAGGGCATCGATCAGAGTAGTGCCAACTTTCTGCGGCTCTTTCACGGTGTTGAATTCCACCGCCATGTAGACTATGCCGATATTCTCTGGTTCAAGCTAGATCAAAAGGTCCGAGACAACGCAACAAAACGACAGAACTTCATCCATTTTATGAGGTTTCTTCAGATCTTTATCAGAAACTACATGCAGATCCATCCCGCAATTGCTCGTAGCTCCTTTCATCCGGTATGTCCTCACCATCCTACTCACCGAATTTCGACTAGAAACGAAATCACAAACATAGTTGCTAGGCGAATTCTTGATGGTTTACTAGCTTATGCTAGTCCAACGACACTGAGTTTGATAGAGTATAGGCGCACACACGGCATAGCTGTTCCTATGGTCCATCCAGCACCGAAAGGACCTCCCCAGGGAGTAAGGCCTGAGCGGCATGAGGGTCCACGCACGAGAGGAGGAAGAGTCCAGAGAGCTAGGGCTCCCGGACCGGGTGTGTTGAGAGAAAATATAGTGAGGGGAAATGAAACGGGCAGTGCCGTTAGACAAAGCGAGGCTAGAACTTCATGCGGATTGCCTACCCCACCTCAGGCAGACCCTTAGATTTCAGAAGAGGATACCGTGACCGAGACCATCGCTATTGACTCTACATCCGATACCACGACTGAAACCGACCAGATCCATTCATCTTCCTACACCGAATCTGACCCTGTCGATGATCAGTCAACCACCCCAGCTGAATCTGAACCTGAGTCACAGGAACCAAATGACGAGTCTTATGATTCTGATGATGACGATGACCAACCCTCACCCGGAGACATAAGGAGAGTGGAGGGAGTACGAGTCAAAAATGAAGAGGTTCATAGAGAGAGGGAATGGAAGAGAAAACATAATTTTGAGCTACGAGTGATGAGGCAACCACCTCAGGTTGACCTTCCCCTAGCCACAATCAGCCAGGTAGCCACATCCAGTACCCAGTCTCATGTGTTGGGATAAGGTATTGTTAGAGCATAAATCTGTTGGATGAAAGATCAAGAAGACTAAAGGTTAAAGGTCAAGAAAGTCAAAGCTGGAAAAGTCAAATCTCATTAAAGTCAAAGTCTTTTGTAATAAAAGTCAAAGTGTTTGTATTTGTTTAGTTTCCTTGTTTTAGTTGTAGGTATAAATAGGTTTCCTTGCTTTGTAATCTGAAGCAACAAACAGAAGTGGTATTCAGTTGTATTTTAGAGAGAGAATACATTTAGAGAGAGAAAGAGAGTTCTAGAGAGAGAAAGTTGTAATTTTGATTTGAAAGAGAAATCAAACAGGTAATTGATTGATTCTTGTTTGTGTTTTGTTTGTTTAAATGTGATTAGAAACTAGATTCAGGGACACACAATTGGTATCAGAGCAGATCCAAATCGAAATCAGATCAAGAAATTCAAGAAAGTTTTGGTTCGTCACTGTTCTTGAGCCGAGAATCAAATTTTTGAGTTTTAGTGTGTTTTTGGAGAAGAATTTGATTAGGTTTTGTTAGAAAAGTGTAATTGATTGAGTTTGTTTAGTTAATTGCATGAATTGCACTATAATTCTCACGAATTTGTGGTTTTTGTTGAGTTTTTGTTCACGAGTCTATATACACTGTATCATCAATCTTTTTGTATTGTGATTGTTTGTTTGTAAAGTTCTTGTGTTGTAATACGTTCCAATATTGTAATCGAGCATCCGTTCAAAGTTTCAAGCCAATTGGACAAAGTTTGGATTGAAAACAGATGGAAAAATCAAGATTTGGTTCGACTTTTTGAAGAACGCGCTAGATCTTCAAAACGCGCAAGTTCATCGAAAGAAGGCGCAAGATTCATCCGCAAGAACGCGCAAGTCGAAGGGAAGATTTTGGTCTCAAACGCTCAAGTAACAATCTGCGAGTTCTAGAAACTCGCTGATTGAAGTCTACGAGTTTGGAAAAGTTGGAAAATTTTATAAGGACCAGAACGCGCACATAGTGGTTAGCGAGTTCTACAAACGCGCTAATCAAAGGGTGTGAGTTTGAGTTGAAACTGTGGTTTGCGAGTTCATTCGACATGCGAGTTTGAAATTTCAAGAAAAAGTTCTAAGTGTGGAAACGCGCAAGCATTGACGAGCGAGTTTTGGAAACGTGCACGCCTCAGTTAGCGAGTTTCGTCGTGAATAGTAATCTGCGCGTTTAGGCGTTAGCGAGTTTCAGAGGGAATAGTCACTTGCGAGTTTCAGTGTCAAGCGAGTTTTTCAAATCACGCAAGCTAGTGTTTGCGAGTTTCCCAAACGCGCATGTCGTGATCTGCGTGTTTATCAGAGAATAGGGATTTGCGAGTTTAAGCACCTGCGAGTTCTATAGTGACTTGCGAGTTTCTGTATTTAGTCAAAATTTTCAAAACTGTAATATGCCATTTACTGTACTTAGCAGGACCCCCGTGCTAAGTCTGCGGAGGGGGACATATTTCTGATTGTGATCAAAATTTCTGAATTTCTGAATCTCTATTTCAAGATTTCTTGTATTTTTGTGATTTCATATTTTGGACTAACGATCAGTTCTAGTTTCTTATTTCATATCTTTTTCAAACAGGTACAGAAAAGATGACTTCTAAAGATGCACTTTCCGTTGGCACTGATGTCAAGCCTCCTGTACTGTTTAAAGGAGAGTATGAACAATGGAAGAACAGATTCCTTGATTTTGTGGACCGACACACAAATGGAGAGAATATTCTTCTGTCAATTATAGAAGGTCCTATGGCACCAATCATAGTTCAAGTACCTGCTGATGATGATTCATCTGATAGTGGACATGGTGATGAAGAAAGAGAACAAAAGACAAAACCAGTTAAAGTGGATTTATCTCAGTACTCTGAAGAACAGAAAAGTCGATATAAAGCAGACAAGCAAGCAAGATCTCTTCTACTTCAAAGCATTCCTAATGAGATTTACATCAAGATTGACAGCTACAAGGATGATGCTAAGAAGATGTGGGATCAATTGCAAAAGATGATGATGGGATCAAAGATCGGGAATCAGATGAAAGTGGCTAACTGTATTAACAGTTATGAGGAATTTAAAGCTAAAGAGAATGAAAGCTTGGAAGATACTTATGAACGGTTTACCTTGCTTCTAAATGAACTGACTAAGAACAAAGTGACAAAGAAGCAGCTAGAAAACAATGTCAAATTCCTGAGTATCCTACGACCTGAATGGAAGAAACATACACGTAGGATGAAGCAGATGACAGACTTGAGTGAAATACCTCTTCACGAAGTCTATGAGACTCTGAGGCAAAATGAAGAGGAGGTAGAAGAGAAAAGAGCTGAAAAGAAGAAGGCTGAAAAGGTTCATGATCCTATTGCTTTGGTTGTTGGAGAGAAGAAGAAAGAAAAGAAAGAAAAGATAGAGAAGAAGAAAGTGCTGACAAGTTCTGAGTCGGATTCTGAGATAGATGGTGATGATGGAGAAAGTCTGAAACAAGCCATGTTGTTGCTGACCCGTGCCTTTTAAAAGGAATTTTACAAAAAGCCGGGATCAAATTCTCAACGATATTCTTCATCAAGTTCTAAGAACCACGAGCACCGAGAGAGGATGGAAGGAAGGAGATATGAAGAGAACATAAATGTTGAGAAGAAACCTGATGAAAGGAAGAAGTTCATGAATGACTACACTATTGCAGAAAAGCCAGCAAGTGATCCAGTCAAATGCTACAACTGTGGCAAGATTGGTCATTTTGCAAAAGATTGTCGAAAGCCAAAAGTTCGTAATTCTCAGTATTATCAGAACAAACTTCTTTTGGCCAAACAGCAAGAAGCAGGAATAGCTTTAATGGCTGAGGATGAATTTTGGCTGGATCATTCCGAAGGTGAAGATGAGGAGAAGGAAGAAAAACAACTCATCTTTGTCTCATGGGCAAAGAAGTAAAGTATGGTGAGTCCGATGATGAGATATCTGATGAGGTATTAAACTTAACTCAAAAAGATTTCATTACAAAATGGAAGTTATGATGGTTGAGCTTCAAGACTTACAAAATAAATTGAAAAAGGAAAAAGAAAGAGTTGCTAAAAGAAACAATAAGATATTTGAACTCAATAAGTCAGTTATTGGGAACAAAGATCTGATTGATTCTTTACGCAAGTCTGCTTCTGATTCTAAATTTCAAGTAGATTGTTTTGAAAAGAAGATTTCTGATTTTGAAGTTAAAGTTTCTAAGTATGAGTTTGAGAAGAAAGAATCTGCACTAACTGTTCATAAACTGCAGGTTGAGAACAAGCTTTTGAATAAGAAGGTAAATGGTATGGAAGCCAAACTTTACGCAAGAGGCCAAACAGATCAAACCTTTTTTCTTAATGCACTTGATGAAGAAGTTGATGTTAAAGAAAAATGGGGACTTGGTTTTAAAAACCCCCATTACTTAAAGAAAGCTATCAGAAAACAACCAGCATTATATAATTTTGATTTTCTTGCTTGTGCTGGTAAACATACTCATTTAAAACCCAAATTTTTTACCAAATTATCAGAAGAAGATGAGGCCAAAGAAACTGAAAATAGAAAGAACGTAAAGAAAATGCAACTACCATTTAACTATGCAAAGTTACATGATAGTTATCTTTCAGAAACACCAAAAGTTATTTCAAACGATTATTTTGCTAGTTATTCTGTTTCTGAGATGAAGGCAAAATCTGCAATTGCAAAGGTTTATGTTCCTCCACTCATTCTTGAAAGCAAAATAATTGAGCTTGAAAATGTTTTATCTGATGAAAAACTTTTGGTAGATATTGAACAAAGTGTGTTTTATAGAGTTTTAAAGAACACTGCTTTTCAATCTAAATCTACAAAGTGTTCTACAGTTTCAAAGGCATCTCAAACTTCAACTGATAACTTTGATGACTTATTTGCGTCTGCAAATGATTTTTTAAACTCTGATGGTGGGTGCATAGAAGAAATTGATATGTTTGACTTCAATGCTTCTCTTCCTGATCATTCTACTTGTCTTATATCTGAAAAAGTGTTACCAAGTGTTCTTAAAACTGATGAATTATCTACAGTTTCTGTGACTGCTGAATATTATTCTAAAGGTAAGTATCATAAGAAACAACAATCACAGAAACAGATTAACACTGGTAAACCAAAGAAAACTCATTTTCAGAAATCTGTTTTTCCTAATAAATCTACATCATGTGTTTCAAATATAAGAAAGAAAAGGTCGAAAGCTCGAACTGAATGGCGACCAAAAAGGAAGGATGATGAGAAAGCTGAATCAATTTCTGATAACTCTTGTAATAGATCAGTTAGTAGTGATACTGATGTAGGTGATCAATTTGCTTCAAATAAACAAAACCTTGTAACTTCTTACAAGCGGTATTCAATAAAGCAATTGATTCAATTATCTCATATTTCTACAAAATCTTATCATTATTGAAGAAATGATTTTGCTTATTCTCATAATTCTTCTGATTGGTTTGAATCTTATCATGTCTATATTTCAACATCAAATGTTTTTAAAAGTTTTCAAAGAAAAGGAGGATCCATTTTCAAGTGGATACCAAAATCTTGTGCTAATCTGTTAGGTCCCGTTTTTAAATGGGTACCTAAATCTATTGTTTCCTGATTTCTCTTGCAGACCCGGCATATGTGGTACTTGGACAGTGGATGTTCCAAGCATATGACTGGGCAAAAAGCTTTATTGTCTAATTATACAGAGAAATTCAGTGGAAATATCAGATTTGGAAACGATCAGATTTCACCAATCTTAGGATATGGTGACATCATTCAAGACAACATAACGATCAGTAAGGTGAGTTATGTCGAAGGTTTAGGGCACAACCTGTTTAGCATTGTTCAATTCTGCGATAAAGGGTTAGAGGTCAACTTCAAATATAAGAGTTGCTCAGTTCGTACTGAAGACGACACAGAACTCTTAGCTGGAAATCGAAAGACAAACCTCTATACCATCAACCTGTCCAAAGTTCAAATTGACAATCAGGTTTGCTTAATGACAAAAGCTTCAATGCAGCAAAGTTGGCTCTGGCACAGACGGTTATCACACCTGAACTTACGTTATATCAACAAGCTGGTTAGTGGGAAATTGGTAAAAGGACTTCCTGAGCTGAAATACGAGAAAGAACACTTATGTGTTGCATGTGAGAAGGGTAAGATGAAGAGAGCTCCGTATAAATCGAAGCCTGAACCAAGCACTAGTTGTCCGTTAGAATTGTTACATATGGATTTGTGTGGTCCAATGAGAACTCAGAGTTTGGGTGGAAAGAAATACGTGTTGGTTATTGTGGACGATTACTCAAGATACACATGGGTCAAATTTCTTCGATCAAAAGATGAGACACCCGAAGTTCTCATTACTTTCTTAAAGACGACCCAGGTGAAAATGCAGCGACAAGTCAAGTTTCTTCGAACGGACAACGACACAGAGTTCAAAAACAAGATAGTTGAAGAATATCTCGAATCGGTCGGGATATCATATCAGTACTCTGCTGCTCGTACGCCTGAACAAAATGGAGTAGTCGAAAGACGAAATCAGACGCTAGTCGAGGCCGGTCGGACTATGCTTAGCCAATCGGACTTACCTCTATTCTTGTGGGCAGAAGCTGTGTCGACTGCATGCCATACTCAAAATCGATCCATGATACACCGCCGTTTTCAAAAGACTCCATATGAGTTGATCAACAACAGAACACCAACAATCAAGTATTTTCACATATTTGGGTGCAAATGTTTTGTGCTTAACGACAGAGAGAGTCTGAATAAATTCAGTGCTAAGGCGGATGAGGGTATCTTCATTGGTTTTTCTTCAACATCGGCAGCATATCGTGTTTATCTGAAGAAGTCAAAGACAGTTGTCGAGAGCGTTAATGTAACATTCAATGAAGATATGGCTTCTGAACAACTCAGTTCAGAACCCGTTATCACTGGAGTATTAGCTTCTGGGCAGATCAGTCCAGAACCTGCTTCTACAGCAAATAATTCGAATAACGCTTCTACTTCTATTTCACATTTAACTGATTTGGATTTGTTATTTGAATTCTTTTATGATGAGTTTCTAGGTTCTAATATACCTAAATCTGTTGTGACTGATAGGTCTGAAGATAAAAGTTGCAATCATCCAGTCATTTCAGATGTCATAACTGAACAAGCATCCCCTGTTCAGTCAGAAACTCACATTCCTACAATTACTCCTACAATTGAAGATGTACAAGTAACTGCTGAGTCAGAAGTAACTATTTCAGTTGGGTGTCATACATTGTCTACTCAACAGCCAGATTCTGCTGTTCCAACTAATACTTCTGCATCTGAAACTTCAATTGCAAACCCCCCTCCTGTTATTTAAACTGAAGATTCTGATAGTGGATTTCTAGATGATGATCATGTTCAATCAGTATCTACTCCACTCCCTCATGAGCATCGCTGGACCAAAGATCATACATTACATCAAGTAATTGGAGATTTTGACAAGCCTGTACAAACGAGGTCGGCGACTCTTAATCAATGTATGCATGACTCATTTCTCAGTAAGATTGAGCCAACGCGAGTATCAGAGGCTCTTGCTGATTCAGACTGGGTATCTGCTATGCAAGAAGAGATCAATCATTTTGAAGCCCTAAAGGTTTGGAGATTAGTTCCAAAACCAGAAGGTAAAACCGTGATAGGAACTAAATGGGTATTCAAGAATAAAAAGGATGAAGATGGTATCGTTATAAGGAACAAAGCTAGACTTGTTGCCAAAGGTTACCGGCAAGAGGAAGGCATAGACTACGATGAGACGTATGCTCCAGTAGCGCGTATAGAGGCAATCCGCATGTTTCTAGCCTACGCAACTCATAAGAATTTCACAGTCTATCAGATGGACGTGAAAACGGCCTTTCTGAATGGCATTCTTAAGGAGGAAGTCTACGTGTCTCAACCAGAAGGGTTCGTCAATCCAGAGAAGCCAGATCACGTCTACATCTTGGACAAAGCCCTGTATGGTTTAAAACAAGCCCCTCGAGCATGGTATGACGTTTTTATCTAAATTCTTGGTGAAGTCCGGTTTTTCTAAAGGTAAGGTTGATATTACTTTATTCATCAAAAAGGAAAAAGCTGATATTATCCTTATTCAAATATATGTTGATGATATAATATTTGGTTCTACTAATCCTAAATTTTGCAAAAACTTTTCTAACCTCATGGTGTAACGTTTTCAAATGAGTATGATGAGAGAGATGGATTTCTTTCTCGGATTACATGTTAAACAGTTTTCAACGGGGATTTTCATTAACCAATCTAAGTACATTTTGGATATTCTTCGGAAGTACAAAATGGAAAATTGTAAACCAATTGGAACCCCGATGGCACCAGGTACTAAAATTAGCACTGATCCTTCGGGTAAAAGTGTTGATGTTAGAACTTATAGAGGTATGATAGGATCGTTAATGTATCTTACATCTAGTAGACCTGATATTATATTTTCAACATGTTTATGTTCTAGATATCAGGCTGCTCCTAAAGAATCCCATTTGGCTGCTGTCAAACGGATCTTTAGATATTTGAAGGGCACTGCAGACCTTGGTCTGTGGTATCCTAAGGATACTGGGTTTCAACTGACTGCCTATTCAGATGCAGATCATGCAGGTTGCATGTTCGACAGAAAGAGTACTTCAGGTCACGTTCAATTTCTTGGAGACAAGCTCGTTAGCTGGGCATCAAAGAAACAATTATGCGTTTCCACATCGACTGCTGAAGCAGAGTATGTAGCTGCTGCCAATTGCTGCTCTCAAGTTCTGTGGATGCGAACATAGCTGCGAGACTATGGATTCAAGTTTGATAAAATTCCAATATATTGTGACTCGAAGAGTGCAATCGCGATATCTGCTAATCCTGTCCAACATACGAAAACCAAACACATTGACGTCAGATATCATTTTATAAAAGATAATGTCGAAAAAGGAACAATTGAACTTTATTTTGTAAAAACAGATTATCAACTTGCAAATTTATTTATCAAACCCTTAGATGAAAAGAGATTTAATTTTCTTGTCTCTAAGCTTGGTATGTTAAATCTTAAGACATAATCGGTTGTTACCTAATAAAGTTACGTATTGTTATTTTTCATCATTTTGTTTATCTATATGTCTGAAGGATATCTGCACTTTAATTGTTTGCTCATATTCTCAGGGGGAGTAAGAGTAGATTTTAGATGATCTACATTATTTTGAGGGGGAGCATAACTAATTTCTCCATTTTACTTAAATGACAATTTTTTTTTGTAATGCATGATTTTAGGGGGAGCTTATAAGTCAAGTCAAAAGGAGTAATACTATGATTTCTGATTAGTTCAAATAAGAACTCGTACTTTAAATTGTTTTACTGCTTTATGTCTTTTACTTTCGAATAAATTTGTGAATAAAGTTGTTTTGACGAGACTTTGAGACTTATGCAGGATGAGAGAGGATGACACGATCATATCATTTTGACTTAAGCATGACTTCATGAGATTTAAGACAAAGTGAAACGGTAAATTTTTTATCTTAATCTCAAATATATCTGAAAGAAGGACAACTTTCAGATATAGAAAACATGTTCTGAAATGTTCAAACCACTTCTCGAATTTTAAACAGATTTTATAATTTGGAAGTGTGATTTTAAATGTTTTCATTTTATTTTTGTGCTTCATTGATAAATAAACCGTGTGTTATCCAAATATTAATACTTGTGTATTGTCTTTTCTACATACTTTCAAGTATTCACACACATCGGTTTAATTTTTGATCAAATTGTTCTTACCATGTCTCATATTGTAATCAATTTTTTTCGATGGTAAGACACCCCGCTTGTACTTCAAAGAATTTTAAGTGTTATTTCATTTCTAAACGTTCATTTCAAGAATGTCTATATCTTGGTTCGTATAGACAATATCCGTTATTCTTGACCATAAGCCTTGATTATTATATCATTCATTTATGATCATTTTCATACAATGTCAGATTTTCAAACAAGTCTTTTGCATTCATGTTCATTCATTCAATTAACTTGTTTGAAATATCTTCAATGTTTTAAAATGCTCATATCTTCATGATTAAATTTCTGAGCATATTTACATTTGACATTTGTATATGAGCTTTAACTGCTATAGTTAAACCAGTTGAGCACCAAATGCTTTCTAGGATTATATGGATTCTTTGTGCTAGGACTTAACTGAACTTCTATGGATTCACGTTAACCAGTGTTTCCAACCCAAGAAGTTAATCCTTTAGTGATTGCGTGTGATGAGTCTAAAAGAAATAAGTGTGGGTTGTGCGATGAGGTAAAATGGAAAAGAGAGTTTGGTTAGTAGTGCGCTTAATGATTAAAAGAAAGAGGGTGAGAGATCAGAGTAAAAGAATAACAAACTCTGCACCAACTACTTTCTGAGTCGGGCAGCCACATTACTAGCGTTTCACAACTCTTTGGTGATCGTTATTGAAACAGGCAACTAACCCATGCCAACTCTTGCTAAAACCCCACCAACCACTCATTTTCTTCTCAAAAAGAAAATGTTTCATATTTTCTGGGGACGCAACACATAATCTATCTGATTTTCATTTGGAAAATCTGGATATTGAAAAAGAAGGAAGTCTGCTCCACCTTCGTACTTCATTCATGCCTGTGTTGAACTAACTGTTGTCTCAGTGGTTTACACAATGTTGAGCCTTTATAAGCAATTATTCGTGCTTAATTCTTTCTACACATGCATGAACACACAAAGAATTTGTTTCTTTGTCATAACATTCATAGAAATTTCATTGTGGTGTTTCGATGATTGGATGGAAGCCCTGGGGGAGTGCACATCAAAAAGCTCCTTTATATTATGTATTCGTTACACACAGTGACTTCGTGTTACTGACAGGCATTTTAACTGATTCATCTGTTGATTCAGGAGTTACATATTCTTATTTTTGTCTAGATTTGAAAAGATCTGGATGAATACTTGTCAATGGGTCACATAATCAGAGGCTCAGTTTGACAGATCAGAATGGTCAAAGACATTTCTTGGGAGAAAAGTTTTGATGATATAGATGCTCAAATCATCAAAAAGGGGGAGATGATATCAAGAAATGTTAAAGTTTTGTAGTTTGGGGGAGATGGTATCAAGAAATAATAAAGATTTGAGAGATGATTTTCAGAAATGTCCAAGTCAGAAAAGTTCAGAGTAAAAAAAAATTTGAAGATTTGAAGAAGATCAAAGAATTTTCTGAAGATTTGAGGAAATTCGAGCTGATTCTGAAGATAATTTCTTTCCAAAGTCTGAAAGTATTATTGTGAAAGTTTTAGGGAGATTGTACTGATCTTTCAACAGTGATCTTGAATCCAAAGGGGGATATTGTTAGAGCATAAATCTGTTGGATACAAGATCAAGAAGACTGAAGGTCAAAGGTCAAGAAAGTCAAAGCTGGAAAAGTCAAATCTCATTAAAGTCAAAGTCTTTTGTAATAAAAGTCAAAGTATTTGTATTTGTTTAGTTTCCTTGTTTTAGTTGTAGGTATAAATAGGTTTCCTTGATTTGTAATCTGAAGCAACAAACAGAAGTGGTATTCAGTTGTATTTTAGAGAGAGAATACGTTTAGAGAGAGAAAGAGAGTTCTAGAGAGAGAAAGTTGTAATTTTGATTTGAAAGAGAAATCAAACAGGTAATTGATTGATTCTTGTTTGTGTTTTGTTTGTTTAAATGTGATTAGAAACTAGATTCAGGGACACACGGGTATTGAAGAAGTCGTCGTGGACCTAGCAACGCAACTGCACACCCCACCTAGCCACACCGACGTCTCTCAACAGATGTTGGTTTCATTTTCTCACGAGGAGTCATCATATCTTCTACCTGTCTCTCACTTGGATAGTATCATATTGAAACTAGAGGACCGCTGCCCCAGTCCTCGACTTCTTTCAGTGCACAACGTCTAGAGCCACTTGATGACATTATTTATTTGACTAGGACACACACACTTACTTCAGCTACTGTTGGACGTCTTAGTGACCCAGCCGGAACACCCATAGTAACTCTACCCATTGATGGATTGGGTGGAAGTCCTACCACAACTATCATCACGCAAGATGTGAACGTAGGCGGTACGACTTCCACAGTCGTTACCATAACTGGGAGTCTACGTGACCCAAGTGTTAGTTTTCTCGAGTTTGTCTTAAGGGACATTCTTGACGGCGCCCTAAAGGTTGTCTATTATCTCATGAAATCTGAAATGAAAGAGGAGGTAGATGCTCTAAAAAGAATGATTAAAGGTAAAGCTCCATTGACTGAGCCTGAAACACTACCTCCACCACCACCTCCACCTACTGAGTACTCAATAGATGACCTCAAATCTATGCCCAATCCCAAATTGAGTCTTCCCAAGATGCCGAACTTATCTCTCTTTTACGTTCTAAAGCATCACCCCCTACACCCCCACCCACTATATCTCCTGAAGATTTCCAGCACCAAACCGCTACCCTTCAGTCTGTGCAGCAATCTCTAGCTACACTTACTGAAAGGGTGTCATCTTTGGAGGCAACCTGCCGAGGTCAGACAAAAGGGCTCAAGCGCAGACATGATGACCAGGATGATCCTGATCACCATGAGGGCGAGAAGCGCCAATGCACATCCGAGCCCAAGTCAACACAGACAGTGGTTACTGTAGAGGGACAGACAGAGATAGGTTCATGTACTCCAAACGAAGGACAGGGTCAGGCCCAGGATCAGGTTATGGATTTAGTGTTATACGACGTCAATCCAATGGTTGAAAAGCTCGAGGAATGTGACAGAGGTTCATCTTATAATCCGGACAGTTGGCGATTATTGTTGATCTATATTCAGATATAGACCCCTTAGAAGAACCGATCAATACGAAAAAAGCATTGGTAGTTTTTCAAGCTGAAATCGATGAGTTATTTAATTTTGGGAATGTGGTTCATGGTCATCATTCAGCCGAACTCTCTTCTGTCGGTGTACCCATTCTTGCTTATTCAACAGTTCATCCCGATCAATCTCAGTCAGAGCACCCCATCCGATCTCCACCAGTCTCACTAGTTCATGAAACCGAAAGTACTGAGCCTGTTCCACCATTGAAATGGGAAAGAGTTAGAATCAACATTCCATTTCTTGAAGAAAGTTAGAAAAAGCTCTTTGCCCATTGGATTCGCCCGTATGATGAGGTCGCTATGTATGGTCTTCAGTCAATGACAGACAGAAAGAAGCAACGCGAGCATATTTTTATGTACAAAAGTCTAAGAAAAGTAAACAACCTTGACAGGACAAAGCTCATAATTAGATCTGTTGAGTAGATTTACTCTTGCCGCTTCATGAGCATATGGTATTCTTATTTTGTTGTGACAAGAGAAGATGACAATCAATGGCAGTTCTTTGAAGCTGACTTTGTAAGTCTCGAGTTACCAGATCATCTATTTTTGCATCGAGACTTGAAGACCAGAACCATTCGACCAGGAGAAGTTACAGATGCATTGGAAGTTGTCAAGAGATACATGAAGTGTAACGCCCCAAAAATTTAAAGAAGGTAGTTTAATTTTACTCTTTTGGTAAAGACTTAAATTTCAACTAATTATAGGAGAAATATATTCTAGTTAACCTCCGTAAAATTTCGATCGCCTTCGCACTTGAAAAACCAAGTTTTAGACCTCGGTACGTGGATGGGGACTGTGACTGGCGATTATTCCCATGTCACAGTCGCGTGGGCATTGTCGCTGAGTGGTTATGACCCTCGGTACATACTTCGCGAGTATGCCCAGCGATAGTGCCCTGGGTCATACTCGTCGTGTCACTATCGCTGCAGCTCACAAACTCACGGTACATGCGGGGCGATTGTGCCTCGTGATAGTTAACATGTCACTATCGCATGGGCATTGTCGTTGGCGGTGAAATGAGTATTAAAAACCCATCGTGTTTTAAGTTCTCATTGTTTCCATATGATTTGTTGGACTGGACGATTTTACTTGGTTCAAGAGGTAAGGAACCCATCTACCTCTCTCCCTCTTCATAAATTCTTTATAATCATGACCTAAGCTCATTAATGGTATCAATATAGGGTTTCCATCAACCTACTCTAGAGGAATTGCTAGTTTTTCTCAAGGATTCATCCATCCCTTTCCATCTCTAAGGTTTTAGGTTGTATCAAACCTACAAGGTGAGTTCCTCTTGTATTCATATGGTTTGTACATGATTTATATGCCAATATCTTGTCTTCCTGACCATTCTCTCATAATAATGGTAACTAAGATGTTTTGACCTAACTTGTACTTTTGAGTAAATTCTAGGGTTTATACTCTCATATGAAAAAATGGTATATGTATCTGGTATACTGATTGATATTATGTATATGTCCATACATTTATATTGTGGGGGTTTAAAGACACGTCTTTATATCTTTGGTTGTTAGGACTGAAAGTCCTGAGTGTTGAAAGTGGAATAAAGTGTTTATAAGGGTGCTTATTGTAATTACTTAATAGTTGATTAATTAGATGGGCCCAAGCCCATTAGCCCATTAGGCCTATAAGCCTAAGTATATAAAGGCATATTTATTTCATAACTAGGGTTGAACAGTTTAGAAATCATTATTCAGTTTACTAGTTCTTAAGGTTTACTTATCCTTATCAGAAATTCTCTCTGTAAACCTTAACCCTTTGAAGTTTATATTAATCATATGACTAGTTGTTGTGGTCAATATTTTGTTCATCATTGTTCTTATATCTGTTGATTGCACTGAAACTGGGATCTACAATTGGTATCAGAGCAGATAGGCAAAAGGTTTGATCCAGAAAAAGGTTTGTCTAAAACCCTATAATCATTCGTTTATGTGCTAATCGCTAATATGTGCTTTAGTTGATAATCAAATTTTTTTTTGGCTTCGATCGAATCTGGTAATTTTCTGGAAAATAAGTATTCGGTCTTAGTTGTTCTGGTTCTTCATATCTGGTCATTAATTCCTTCGATCTTAGTGTTTCTGAGTTATTAGTATTCGGTCTTAGTGAATTTGTTTTTGCTTGATTTGTTAATTCCTTCGATCGAAGGATCTGGTTTTGGTTCGATCGAATCCCAGAAACTCTTCGAGTTCTTCGGTCGAACTCATCGGGTTCTTCGGGGTTAATCGATCTTATCCTTATAGGTAGTTATCGCTTTTTTAAGTTTTTCGACCTGAGTATTAGACCGGACACCAGTGCTCCGGTCTTGGCCCTTCGACCGGATAAGGATCATCCGGTCTTGTCCCTTCGACCGATTAAGGATCATCCGGTCATGTCCCTTTGACCGATTAAGGATCATCCGGTCTTGTTCCTTCGACCGATTAAGGGTCATTCGGTCTTGTCCTACGACCGGATTCGTGTGCCCCGGTCGTATCATTCGACCGGATAAGTGTATGACCGGACGTGTCCTTCGACCGGGTACTTGCTTACTTCGGTCTTACCTTCGACCGGGTGTTTAAAAAAAAAAAAAGTATAAAAGGTCAAATTTTTTGTCTCACGATCATTTTGCAGTGCATTTATTTTAGCCCCCGTACTTCAAGGATTCAGCGTGTCATTTGTGACCCTAAACTTTCAAGTTTCACATTTTGTCACTTTTGGTCCCTGCACTTTCAAGTTTCATCTTTCTTCTAAGCCGGATCGAATACAGTCTATTCAATTCGTACAAAATGGTGAACCCACCAAGGCTGCAGTCCAAAGGAGAATATGAAAGGTGGAAAGCTGATTTTCTGTATTTTGTTGACGAACATGAGGTGGGTCCCTACATCAGATTGTCATTGACTGAAGGAGAGAAGCAATCCCAAATTCCGCCAGAAGCTTCTCCTGTGGAAAAGGAACAAAGAGAGAGGGCCAATAATAATGCTCGAAATAATATGAAACATAGTATTACGTGTGAATTTATTAGTGACATTTTTAGTGAAATTATTGGTCAAATAAATTCTAACAAAATGACAGGAAAAGAGCGGTGGGATTGTACTGAATGGTTGGTGTTAGGGACAAAGGGTTTATTAACAGGAAGAGAATTGGAAGCTGAGAACTCTGAGCTAAAAGGAAAGATCTCTATTTTGGAAGCTAAAAATCAGCAAATAGTCTCTGTTGAAAGTTCTGAGGAAAAGATTTCTGAACTGAAAGATGCAAATGCAGATCTTCAAAAGCGTTTATCTGATTTGGAGCAACTGCTTGCTAAACACAAATATGATTTTGAGACTAAAGAGAAATCGTTTGCAAAGAAGTTCTCAGAATTCTCGAGAAAATGTGCTGATGAGAAGAAGGAAGTTGAGCTGAAATGCATAAAACTTTCTCAGCAAGTTTCTGATTTTCAGAAAGTAATCATTCTTGAAAGAGAGAAGTTTGCAACAGAAAAGAAGGCCATTGAACAAAAGAATGTTAGCGTCTTCAAAGAAATATCCGGCCAAAGAAACAATGCTGAGAAGGGATTTGAAGAAGAACGAAGCATGTTTGAGATGGAGATCAAAAAGCTTACTGCCAAGTTATCTGAACTATCTGAGAAGGCACTAAAAGAGCAGAGAACGAAGTCTGAATTCACAAAGAAGATTGACCTGCTTGTTAAAGAAAGAGACAACTTTGCATCAACGATTAAAGTGCTTGAAAAGAATGTATCAAGTACAAATCAGAAATATGTCTCTCCACAAAGGTCAGTTAAATCTTTTGATCAGATTCGTAAAACTAACCTTTTCTATGATAGCAATATAGATGGTTCAGGTACACGCTCTAGAAGAAAGGAGATACAAAGATGAGGAACTGGTCTGGAAGAAGAAACCAGTTGAAGATGAGCTGAAAGAAAAAGAATCATGTGTACATGCGGTCAATGCCAAGAAGAACAAAGCGAGTAAAAGTAAACCTGATCATATCTACTCGAGAGATCAATTACTCAGGTTATCAGGTAAGAAATACCACTGTTCTTATTGTAATACACATGATCACATTCACAAAACCAGTGATCATTTCTGGTATGGTTCTTATTCTATTTCCCCCACAAGAACTGCAACTAACATTCATGGACCCAAATACCAGTGGGTACCAAAACCGAAAACTGATTCTTTGTTGCAGGCACCTACTGTCAAGGGGGAGTAGAAGAACAATGGCTTCTAAGTAAATCAGCTTAGAACCCGGACTTCAACGAAGTTTGGCTTCTGATTACATGACAGATCAGGACCCGTTCTTCAACGGTTAGACCTAGATATTTTGCAAATATCCAGGGGGAGCTTAATAGATCTATATCGTTCTATCATGATTTGAAGGGGAGCTTAAAAGGTAAATATCTTCTAATCCTAGATCTCTGATTGTTTGAAAGAAGAACAACTTTCAAGCATGAAAAACAGTTTCTGAAATGTTCAAACCACTTCTGATTCTCAAAAGGTTTCATGAATCTAGAAGTGTGAATTTAAATGTTTTTCAATTCTTGAGCTTTAATGTTTAACTGACTGTGTGTTTCAAAAGATCAATACTTGCGTATTATCTTATCCTTATACTGTAACGTATTCACACACACATGTTCAGTACTTCATTTGTATTTGTTATTACCATGTCTCATAGAGAAACAATTTTTTCGATGGTAATACCCCGCTTGAAATTCAATGTTGTTGAGCATCTATCATTATTTCTAAATTTGTGCTTTCATTGCTAAATTGTTTATATTTGTTCATATAAACAAAATATCCAATTCTTTGATACCCTATCCATTTTATGTGATCTGATTGATACACTGTCAGATTCTCAAAACAATGCTCTTGATTTCATTTCATTCATTCAATATATCTGTTTTGAGAAATCTTCAAATTTTAATTGCTCAAATCTTATGAGCATACATTTTGACAGTGTTATCATACATTATGTGCTTAAATGTTCAAGTTAAACTGTTGAGTAACTATTTTTTTAGGACTTACATGGGATTTGTGTGAGAACTTAAATAGTACTTCCATGGATTCACGTTAACCAGTGTTTCCTACCCCGGAAGTTATCCTAGAGTGATTTGAGGGGTGAGGGGTCTTAAATCAAAGAGTGGGGGAGATAACTCATTGGGTTGAGTTTCTCTCATTGTGCTGAGCGGAAAAATGAAAAATAGAGTTTGGTTAAAAGTGAGCTTTAATGTTAAAAAGAAAGAGGGTGTGAGAACAGAGTTAAAAGAATATCAGAACTCTGCACCAACCACCTTCTGAGCCGGGCAGCCACATCTACTGATTGGTTCACATTCTTTGGTGACCATCATTGAAAAAGGCACCTAGCCTATGCCAGCTCTTGCTATTACCCCACCAACCACTCGTTTCTTTCTTAACAAAGAAATGTTTCATTTTCTTTGGGGACGCATCATATATGCTATCTAATCTTCTCTCGGAAGATTTAGATATTGAAAAAGAAGGAAAGTTGCCCCACCTTCGCACCTTTTTCATGCACATTGAGTCCGTGTAATATCTGTTGTTGTCTCAACAGTTTACACATTTTTGAGCCTGATCAAGCTAAGTAGCTTAAATCATTTCTACACTTGCACGAGCACACAAGGAATGCGTTTTCTTGTCATAACATTCATAAAAAATTCCTTTGTGTTTTTTTTTTCGATGATTGAATGGAAGCCCTGGGGGAGTGATCATCACAAAAGCTCCTTTCCAAAGTACATCCGTTGTATAAAGTGGCTCCGTGCTACTTACAGGCATACTAACTGTTTCATCTGTTGAATCAGGGTTACATTCCTAATATATCTGAATTTGAAAAGATTCGGATATATACATTTCATGAATTGACGGATACTCAGATCACAGGTGGGAGAGTGTTAATTTATCATAGATGGGAGATCAAAGAAAGTGCTGAAATTGAAGAAGTTTTGATGATCATGATGCTCACAATCATCAAAAAGGGGGAGAAGTTTTCAAAGTTCAATTTCAAAGTTTTGAAGAAAGAAAGTTTGTTTTTCTGAAGACGGTCTAAAGATCAAGGAGATGAATATATGATTTTAATGCTAAATTTGTTTGTCTGAAGACAGTGAAGATTTCAAAGATTGAAGATTTCAAAGTCTGTATTGATTCTTTCCCGTATCATGTGGTGTCTGCTACAAGTTTTTGTTTTTCATTCCTCCTACGCGCTGATTGAAACAAGTTCTTGCGCTGAAAGCTTATTCAACTCGTGGTTCGAAGACAAATTCTTTGTTTTAAACTGAAGAAGCACCGTGGAATGCCAAGTAACTCTCACATTATCTTTCTTTTGTGCTAATCCGATGTGATTGAGTTTCCACAGTTCAAAGCTGCTTGATAGTGCGTTCAGTCGAGGCTACTGTACATTGAATCTGGTTACAAAGTTGAAACTATGAACACCAAGAGCTTTATTCAAGGGGGAGCGTGGAAAGTCATGAAGACATGCAACACCAACGTTTTTCAAAGATTCAAGAGGGAAAGAAGATCAAGGCCTGAAGTTTTTCAAGAAGATAAATGCTTTATTCAACTTTAGGGGGAGATTGTTAGGACTGAAAGTCCTGAGTGTTGAAAGTGGAATAAAGTATTTATAAGGGTGCTTATTGTAATTACTTAATAGTTGATTAATTAGATGGGCCCAAGCCCATTAGCCCATTAGGCCTGTAAGCCTAAATATATAAAGGCATATTTATTTCATAACTAGGGTTGAACAGTTTAGAAATCATTATTCAGTTTACTAGTTCTTAAGGTTTACTTATCCTTATCAGAAATTCTCTCTGTAAACCTTAACCCTTTGAAGTTTATATTAATCATATGACTAATTGTTGTGGTCAATATTTTGTTCATCATTGTTCTTATATCTGTTGATTGCACTGAAACTGGGATCTACATTGGTATTATTAGTTAATCTATGATTTACATGGAAAATGGTACTAGCAAGATGATATGTGTAAAGGGTAAGACACAAACGCATGTTGGTATATTCAATTGGGAATATTATGTATAACTGCTAAATGAGTAGTTCGGTTGACTTCACATAATTATTAAGGTACGAGGTTATGTATACTACCCAGAAATAGGCATGAGGTCAATGGGTAATAGTTGTGGACTTCCGAGCCGGGCAACGACCAACGACCGTTAATTGTAATTTCTTGGGAGAGAGTGAAATCTAGGAGGAATGAACCCATCATTCCTTCGTAGTGGGGCTCAAAAACCTGTTGTGTGACCTACTCTTGTGTTCCGTCACCAACATGAATATCGGGCCTCCCCCGTTGTCACAAAATTGGGTACGCATCGCTAAAAGTGGAAAAGTGTAGGGCTTTTGTATGTTACGGTATTGTAAGTCACACTTTCAGTATTATTCTATTATTTATTATAATTTGTACGAACTCACTAGGCGTTCGCCTAACACTTTCTTATTTATGACTTGTGCAACAGGCCATAGGGATAGCGGGGTGGCAAGCAAGTGTGTAACACCCGCTATTTTGGGGTTGGGTGAAAAGTTGACTATTACCCAAAGTTCAAGGGGGTAAAATGTAACTTGGGTTATATAAATATAAATCAGATTTTAGATATTTTGGAAATATCACAAATATCAGTTTTTAGAAATCAGAGAGAGAGATTGGGAATATCTCTAAATTCCGTACCTACACGTGTGTTATTTGACTCTGGTGCTAGCTACTCGTTCATATCCGAATTGTTCTGTCAAAGGCTTGCTATGTCTATGAGTAAGTTAGAGAATGCTGTTGTGGTAGAAATAGCAAATGGAGGTCAGGTTCTAATTCGTAGTATCCTTAAAGACTGCATGTTAGAGCTTAAGGGAAAGAAATTTCCCATTAATTTACTGCCTATGCAAATTGGCGGGTTCGATGTGGTGGTAGGTATGGACTGGTTATCTAAGAACCAGGCCGAAATTGTATGTTCCAAGAAAATGATCCGTTTACCTGTGGCAAACGGAGAAGCGACTATAATCTACGGCGAAGGAAGGAAAAGCGATGTGGCGATTATTTCAATATTCAAAGCTAGGAAGTGTTTGGCGAAAGGATACGTATCTTTCTTGGCGTATGCCATCGATACCAAACTCGACCAACGAAAGTTGGAAGATGTCAGGGTGGTACGCGAGTTTCCCGATGTGTTTCCGGAAGACTTGCCCGGGTTGCCGCCCGATCGAGTTGTGGACTTTCGTATTGACCTCATTCCCGGAGCGGCTCCGATTGCTCGAGCTCCATATCGTTTGGCTCCTACCGAAATGCAAGAGATGGTGGTTCAACTTCAAGACCTTCTCGAGAAAGGTTTCATCCGACCGAGCTCGTCACCGTGGGGAGCTCCGGTTCTTTTTGTCAAGAAAAAGGACGGTGCATTGAGAATGTGTATCGACTACAGGGAACTGAACAAAGTGACGGTGAAGAACCGGTATCCACTTCCAAGAATCGACGACCTGTTCGATCAACTTCAAGGAGCAGGTTGTTTTTCAAAGATCGATCTTCGATCGGGGTATCATCAAGTAAAGGTAGCAAAGAGCGACATCCCAAAGACGGCATTTAGAACTCGCTATGGGCACTATGAGTTTCTGGTGATGCCATTCGGCCTAACCAACGCACCGGCGATATTTATGGACTTGATGAACCGAGTGTGTCGACCGTTCCTCGACAAGTCGTTAATTGTATTCATCGACGACATCTTAGTTTACTCCAAGAACGAAGAAGAGCACGAGCAACATCTTCGTGAAGTGTTAGAGGTGTTAAGGCGAGAAAGACTCAACGCAAAGTTTTCAAAGTGCGACTTTTGGCTTCCAGAAGTTCAATTTTTGGGGCATATAGTTTCAAAGGAAGGAGTAAAAGTGGATCCCGCAAAGATTGAGGCAATGACGAATTGGGAACCTCCCAAGAATCCGTCTGAAATCCGAAGTTTCCTAGGTTTGGCAGGATACTACCGGAGATTCATTTAAGATTTCTCGAAGATAGCCTCGTCGTTGACTATCTTAACCCGGAAGAACGTGAAATTTGTGTGGACCGAGAAGCAGGAAGAGGCGTTCCGCACATTACAGAAGAAGCTTTGTGAGGCTCCTATCCTATCCTTACCAGACGGGACGGAGGATTTTGTGGTGTACAGCGATGCGTCGAAGATGGGTTTGGGTTGCGTCCTGATGCAAAGAGGGAAGGTGATCGCTTACGCGTCAAGGCAACTTAAAGTGCATGAAGTCAACTACCCTACTCATGACTTGGAATTAGCAGCTGTGGTGTTTGCACTGAAATTGTGGCGTCACTACCTTTACGGTACGAAGTGCACTCTTTATACTGATCACAAGAGTCTGAAGCATATCTTTAATCAGAAAGAGCAAAACATGAGGCAGCGAAGATGGTTGGAGTTGATCGCTTGACCAAAAGCGCTCACTTCTTGGCCATGCGGGAGACTTTACCAATAGATAAATTGGCGAAGTTGTACATCGATGAAGTAATTTCCCGGCACGGCGTGCCGCTATCTATAGTCTCTGATCGGGATAGTCGGTTCACGTCGCATTTTTGGGATGGCTTACAAAAGGAATTGGGTACACGTGTGAAGTTGAGCACGACCTACCATCCTCAAACCGACGGACAAAGCGAGAGGACAATCCAGACGCTAGAAGATATGTTAAGATCATGCGTGATCGACTTTGGGGGTAGTTGGGATACGCACCTGCCTTTGGTAGAGTTCGCATACAATAATAGCTACCACTCAAGTATAGGGATGGCACCGTTTGAAGCGTTATACGGTCGCAAGTGTCGAACTCCCGTATGTTGGCTCGAGGCGGGGGAAAAGCAGTTCGCCGGACCAGAGGTTGTACAAGAAACGGCGGACAAGGTCAAGGGCATCCGCGAACGTTTGAAGGCTACTCTATAACCGTTGGGTCGTTTTATACTTCAGTTATCTACCTCAATATTGGCTACTCTATAACCGTTGGGTTGTTTGTGTAATGAAATTGTCACACCTTATTCCGCAAGTTAGTCTATTGCCGAATTGTTTCTTCAAATTTTTATTTCCGCAGTTTCTAGGGTGTTACAAGTTGGTATCAGAGCCTTGGTTTAAGTGAACTAGGTATGACTGTAAGATGCCTAGACTTAAGCTGAGACTATTAAGTTACGACTCGTGAGATGGGGTAGATCTTGTAAGATAGGATGGTCTTAGGGTCAACGGAAAATTGCACAAGTTGAAATTTGTAACGATGGTAATAAGCACTCTTGCGTATTATACGTTCATAATTTCACTTAGCTAACGTTATTATGAAAATGTCTTACGTGAGCATACTTAAATTACTGTTGTCGTAACGATTGATAAGTGTAGAAGTACGTTCTTTGTGTTTTCCGTAATCCTTATCCCGTTCTTTTGCATGATTGCGTTCAGCAGAACCATGGTTAATACCAGAAGTCATCCGGAAGGCCAGAAGGCCGACATACCTACGACCGACCATCCGCTGGCGACCGTAGTGGGGGAAACTGTACGTGTGTGTAATGTGCTGGGTGGAGGGCCTGAGCATATTCCTCGACGAAATTTAGAGGCTAATGAGCCTATTATAGAAGAAGTGACGGCAGAGACGAGAATGATGGATCGTATGATGTTGGCCATGAATAGGGCCATGGCTCAACAACAGGAAGTATTCTTGAAACTTCTTGAGGACCGAGACGCTAACAACCGTAGGCACGAAACGGTTGGCAAAAATGTGATTGTGGCAGGATCCGGGGGTACTGGACCTGTAATTTCTCCGGTGGTGACTGCAACCCTGGGCGTCAGTCGAACGGCGCGGACTTGCACGTTCAAGGCTTTTTTGGGTTGCCGACCACCAGAATTTAAAGGCTCGGACAATCCCTTAGATTGTATGGCCTGGGTCCGAGAGATGGAGCAAGCTTTTCGCTCAAGCGAATGTGGGGAGGAGCAGAGGGTGATTTTTGGTTCCCGAATGTTGCGGGGAATAGCTCTTACATGGTGGGATGTGTACTCTGTTTCGCTGGAGCCGACCGTTCTGGACCAATTGTCTTGGTCTACCTTCAAGGAGAAACTGTTAGAGGAGTACTGTAACGAGAGGTCGTTGGACCGAATCAAGGATGAATTCCAGAACTTGAAGAAGGGAGGTATGTCTGTGAGAGAGTACAGCCGTCTCTTCATGGACAAGTTGGGTTTTGTGGGACATCTGGTCCCGACAGAGAAGGATAAAATCAAGGCTTACATCAAGGGTCTCCCATCGGACATGATGTCGATGGTTCGTGTGACAAAGACCTCTACCCTTCGGGAGGCAATGGAAGAAGCTCAACTCATGAAGGATGCTTACAGTCTCGGCAGGGATCAATGTGGTCGCCAAGTCGAGAAGAGGAAGTGGGAGGGAAGTTCAATGCCCTCAAAGAAACCCTTTTATGCCAACAACAGCGCTCAGCGAGGAGCTGATCCTAGACGTGATGCCAAGTGGTGCTCCAGGTGTAGAAACAAACATTTCGGCCCGTGCAACTTTGTTCCCGGAGTGTGCTACAAATGCGGGAAGGCGGGTCACACGTACAGAGATTGCCCTCAAAAGGGGCAATTATGTTTCGAGTGTAAGGAACCGGGGCACGTTAGGGTTATCTCGGGATTGTTGGAGGCTAGACCCTAGGGGAGCTGTTCTAAACCGTTTTCAGAGCAGAATAGAAGACTTTTACTGATTGGGAAGGTGGAAACAACTTTTGGAGCTAAAAATTGGTAGTGTGTATCAATCATTGAGGGAGTTTTATCATTATACTTGTATTTTGTTGAGAAACAATGTGTTCGGGTGCTGTCATCTTCTTCTCTATGGTTTTATTTGTTATTAGTAACATGAACTAAACCTTTTGAGGTTGGGGGAAGGATGAATTTTGGTTTTATACTATTAGATATATGATTATTGCATTTTATTGATTTAATACACTTATTGGTTGAAGTTTGTCTATCTTGTTCTTATTGCGTTTGAGATTGGCCATCTTATTCATCTTTTGGTTGTATTTCCTCTTGAGAAATTGGTTTTATAACTTGATAAAAGTTAGATAAACCTAGGGTGAGATATTGGATAGAGATATACCAAGTAAACCCTAGTTTGTGTTTGTGATTCTTATGCTTAATGAGTTGAATGTTTATGTGTATTGGTTGAGAGACTTCAATATATATTGCATGATACATTCTTGCTATTGCTCGAGAGAGAGTAGTGAGTATATTTGGAGTTGCTAAAATTAACCTTGTGTATTGAGTTATTTGAATGTGTGTTATTTATTTGTTGGTGTAATCCAAATGAAATCCGACCCCTAGCCTTTCCCTTGTCATATAAGTATTCTTCTTGTGGTGCTTGAATCAACTGTTGAATTGTATTCTGTGCTTGATTCCATTGTCTCTTGATAAGTAGTTAATTAATCATTCTCAAACCAAATTTACCAGCAGTTCAGTTAGTAGTTGTGGTAGCCTTTGTGGTACTTAAACTCGTAGTTCCTTGGATCGATACTCGTACTTAGTACGTATTACTTGATTGACACCGTACACTTGCGGTAGATTTGGAGGGTTGCATAAACCATCTATCAAGTTTTTGGCGCCGTTGCCGGGGAACTATTGTAGTGTTAATATCACTACCGGTTATAGCGCTGCTAGATTGGACATTATTCTTTAATTCCATTATTTTTACTTACTATTCTTTAGGTTGTTTTCAGGCACTCTCTCTAGTGCATGCCAAGGAGACGTAACCGAGGAAGAGCGATATTGCCCTTGGATCCGGAAATCGAACGCACAATTCGATTAAGGAGAAGAGAGCAAGAACAAGAACACGTGATGGCGAACAATCAAGCTTTAAGAGATTTCTCGTGTCCCACTTATGATGGCTCACAACAGGGCATTCAAGCTCCGAATGTGGATGCTAACAACTTCGAAATCAAGCCGGCCATCATAAGCATGATCAAGCAAGAACAGTTTGGGGGGCTACCTCATGAAGACCCGGTTGGTCATCTTGAAAGATACAGTGAGATCCTCAACACTTTCAAGATGAACGGAGTCCCACCGGAGGCCATTCGTCTTAGGCTCTTCACATTTTCCTTGTGTGATCGGGCCAAGTCGTGGCAAAGAAGTATTCCCGCCGGACAGATCACCACATGGGACCAACTTGTGAAGGCCTTTCTATCAAAGTTTTTCCCTCCCGTTCGTACTGCAAGATTGCGAGCAGAAATTACGCAGTTTAAGCAATTGGACCAAGAATCACTCTATGATGCTTGGGAAAGATACAGGGAATTGCTCAGAAAGTGCCCCCACCATGGTCTTCAATCATGGCTGATCATTGAAATGTTCTACAATGCCCTCCACCCGAACTTTAAAGCCACTGTTGATTCTGCAGCAGGGGGATCTCTCATGTCAAAGTCTTATGATGACGCTTATGCTTTGATATGTGAAATGGCCGACAACAACTATCAATGGCATTCCGAAAGGAGTGGCCAACTAAGAAAGCCAACTGGATCTAGCTCACAAGATTCATCAGAGATCTCTTCTTTGAAAGCCCAAATCTCTGGGCTAACAAACCAACTAAGGAACATGGCGGTGAAGGCAGTTGGCAATGCAGCTTGTCAGATATGTGGAGATTCTCACTCTACCGAAGAATGCCACATTGTGACTTCATTGGATGCAAACGATGTGGAGCAAGTGAACTACATGCAAAACCAACCCAACCGACAGCCCAACAACCCTTTCTCAAATACATATAATCCGGGTTGGAGGAATCACCCTAACTTCTCTTGGTCAAATCAACAAAACCAAGGGGATCAATCTAGGGGTGATATGGGTCGGTCACAACAACATCAACAACAACAAGCTCAAGCCCAACATCAATTTTCTTCTTCATCCCGGAATTTCAAACCCCCCGGTTTCAATCATCAAGGAAACCAAAACATGAGAAACGATGGGGAGGGAACTTCAAGCGAAAAGAAGTCGGGGTTGGAGGAAATGATGATGCAATATTTATCAAAGATGGATACGGTGATCGGTGAACAAGGTGCAACTATCAAAGCGGTCATCCAAGGTAATGAGCAAAATGCGGCCACAATTAAAGCGGTGGTGCAAAGCAATGAACAAAATACCATTGCCATTCGGAATCTCGAAAGGAAATTTGGTCAATTCGCGGATGCACACTCTTCAAGGAACCAAGGCAATTTACCTAGTCAAACCGAGCCAAATCCACGAGAACATTGCAAGGCCGTTACTCTTAGAAGTGGGAAGCCGTTGATTAAGGATCCAACTAGAGACGACATGGACTCCGAGGAGAAAGAAGCGCCAATCACTCAAGAGCCGGAACTTATTGAAGTTGAGGTTGAAGATGTTGTTGAAACACCCAAGAAGGCACAAGAGGCACCATCGTCATCCAAACCGATTGTGAAGGCATACAAACCATCAATACCATTTCCCAACCGACTTAAGGAATACAAGGACCAACAACAATTCGCTAAATTCTTGGAGGTCTTTAAAAAGTTACAAATCAATATTCCTTTCGCGGATGCATTAGCTCAAATGCCCTCTTATGCAAAATTCTTGAAGGACATTTTTTCCAACAAGAGAAAGATTGAAGAGCATGCCACCGTCGCACTCACGGAAGAATGTAGTGCCATCATCCAAAACAAGCTTCCACCCAAGCTTAAGGATCCAGGGAGTTTTACTATTCCTATTCATATTGGTGATTTTGAGTTTGGTAAAGCTTTATGTGATTTAGGTGCAAGTATTAATCTTATGCCTTTATCTATTTTCAGGAAGCTTGGTCTTGGTGAAATCAAGTCGACAAGGGTCACATTGCAATTGGCGGACCGTTCCATCAAACACCCACATGGTATCATTGAAGATGTCCTAACTAAAGTCGGGAAATTCTACTTCCCCGTTGACTTTGTTGTTTTGGACATGGAAGAGGACGTCGATGTACCTCTAATTCTTGGAAGGCCCTTCTTAGCAACCGGAGGCGCATTGATTGACGTCCAAGGTGGAAAATTGACCTTACGGGTGGGAGAAGAAGAGGCCGTTTTCAATGTATTCAATTGTACCCGAAGCAAACATGATGTGAACGCTTGTTTTAGCGTGGACGTTGTTGACCGAGTGGTACAAGAGGCATTTGACAGAAAGGCGACTGATGATGAAATGGGAAATGTGTTAATGAATAGCTGTTACGAAGGAGAAAGCGATGAAGACGAAGGTGTGGAATGCGTGATGCAATTGGAGGCCACACCTTTCCGAAAATTCTCAAGGCACCAACAGTTTGAAGAGTTGGGACCTAAAAATGTCAAACCCCAACCGTCGGCAGAAGTGCCTCCGCAACTAGAGCTCAAGCCATTACCGTCTCATTTAGAGTACGCTTACTTAGGGGCAAATTCTACATTCCCCGTGATAATTTCATCACAACTAAGTAAGTTGGAAAAAGAAAAGTTGCTTCGAGTTTTGAGGGAGCACCAATCCGCCATCGGGTGGACAATTGCCGATTTGAAGGGGTTAAGCCCTTCCTTTTGCATGCACCGGATAAAGATGGAGGATGGATATAGACCATCCGTTGAGCACCAACGAAGATTGAACCCTAATATGAAAGAGGTGGTGAGGAAGGAGGTGATGAAACTTCTTGATGCGGGGATTATATACTCAATTTCTGATAGTCCTTGGACTAGCCCCGTTCAAGTAGTCCCAAAGAAAGGTGGGGTAACTGTGGTAAAGAATGAGAAGAATGAATTGATTCCAACAAGAACGGTTACCGGTTGGAGAGTTTGCATTGACTATCGCAAACTTAACAACGCCACAAGAAAAGATCACTTCCCCTTGCCGTTTATTGACCAAATGTTGGAGAGATTATCCGGACACGCTTATTATTGCTTTCTCGACGGGTATTCGGGTTATAACCAAATCCCGATTTCCCCCGAAGATCAAGAAAAGACGACGTTTACATGCCCATACGGTACTTTTGCCTATCGTCGTATGCCGTTCGGATTATGCAACGCACCCGCCACATTTCAACGTTGCATGGTGGCTATCTTCTCCGACATGATAGAAAAGACGATGGAGATATTCATGGATGACTTCTCTATTTTTGGGGACTCGTACGACACTTGTCTAGCAAATCTCAAGATGGTCCTCAAGAGATGTCAAGACACCGACTTAGTCTTGAATTGGGAGAAATGTCACTTCATGGTGACGGAAGGAATTGTATTGGGCCACAAGGTGTCCGCCATGGGTATCGAAGTCGATAAGGCAAAGATTGAAGTGATTGATAAACTTCCATATCCGACTTCTGTAAAAGGGATTCGTAGCTTCTTGGGTCATGCAGGGTTCTATCGTCGCTTCATCAAACATTTTTCTAAGATTGCCAAGCCCCTCTCCGAGTTACTCTTCAAGGATGCAAAGTTTGAGTTCACGGAAAGCTGTGAAGTAGCCTACGATAGGCTCAAGAAAGAACTCACATCCGCACCAATTCTCACCGCACCAGATTGGACCTTACCCTTCGAAGTCATGTGTGATGCTAGTGACTTAGCCGTGGGGGCTGTTTTGGGCCAACAGAAGGATAAGAAACTCCATGCAATATACTATGCTAGCAAAACCTTGGACGCGGCACAAGTCAATTATGCCACCACTGAAAAGGAATTGCTAGCCGTAGTGTTTGCATGTGAAAAATTTAGATCATATCTTGTTGGGTCTAAAATCATTATTTACACTGATCATTCCGCTTTAAAATATCTTATGTCAAAGAAAGATACAAAACCGAGATTAATCCGTTGGATTTTACTTTTGCAGGAATTTGACATTGAGATTGTGGACAAGAAGGGAACGGAGAATCTTGTCGTGGATCATTTGTCAAGATTGGAAGGATTGGAGAGAGAAGATGTGGTTCCCATAAACGAATACTTTCCAGATGAGCGTCTGTATGCCATTGGGGTATCCGACCCATGGTATGCGGACGTGGTAAACTTCTTGGCGAGCGATGTAGCTCCTCACGGCTTAAGCTCACATCAGAGGCGCAAGTTCTTTGCTGATGTGAAGCGCTATTTTTGGGAGGAGCCATATCTTTACAAACATTGTGGGGATGGTATGATTAGACGTTGTGTGCCAGGCGAAGAACAACTCAATGTGCTCAAGCATTGTCACTCTCTCGAGTGTGGCGGTCACTTCAGCACCGATCGCACCGCGTCTAAAGTCTTACAATCCGGATTCTACTGGCCCTCTTTGTTCAAAGATGCCCGGAACTTCATTGCCTCTTGTGATAGATGTCAACGAGTCGAGAATATCTCCAAAAGAAACGAAATGCCCATGAAAATCTTCATGGAAGTGGAGATATTTGACGTTTGGGGCATAGACTTCATGGGTCCATTCCCGCCGTCCTATAAAAACGAATATATTCTAGTGGCGGTGGATTATGTATCTAAGTGGGTCGAAGCAATAGCGTCCCCAAGAAACGACTCCAAGGTTGTTATCAACTTTCTGCGTAAGCACATATTTTCACGGTTTGGCGTTCCACGTGCATTGGTGAGTGACGGTGGAAGTCACTTTTGCAACCGATATTTGAATACAGTACTTAAAAAGTACTCTGTCATTCACCGGGTCACCACACCCTATCATCCCCAAGCCAATGGGTTGGCCGAAGTATCTAACCGAGAGCTTAAACAAATTTTGGAAAAGACGGTTAGTGCTTCTAGAAAGGATTGGTCTGCAAGGCTTGATGACGCACTGTGGGCGTACCGTACAGCATTCAAAACGCCCATAGGTATGTCGCCATACCGATTAGTCTTTGGCAAATCATGTCACTTACCGGTGGAACTGGAGCACCGCGCATATTGGGCAATCAAGACCCTTAATTTTGAGTTAGATGCAGCGGGGAAGAAGCGAACTTTGCAACTTAATGAGCTCGACGAAATTCGTCTAGATGCGTACGAAAGTGCATGCATCTACAAGGAGCGGACAAAACGTTTTCATGATAAATTCATCATGAACCAAACGTTCCATGAAGGTCAAAAAGTGCTTTTGTTCAACTCTCGTCTTCGGTTATTTCCCGGTAAGCTGAAATCACGATGGTCCGGTCCGTTCGTTGTGGTTAAAGTCCATTCATACGGGGCCATCGAGCTAAAGGGTGATGATGGGGAGATTTTCAAAGTAAATGGCCAAAGGTTAAAGCCATATCTGGAAGGCGAACCAATGCAAGGCAAGGACTCCGTATTGCTCTCTACACCAACTTGAAGATTGTCAAGGTCGTGCCACGACCCTAAATAAGGCGCTGGGTGGGAGGCAACCCACCAAGGTTTGTTGTATTTTTTTGTCCATAATAGCGTTTTTGAGTTTGGCAATGTGTTTTCTCATGAAAACCAGCCAAAATACCCCATTTTTGGTCACAAGCCATTGTGACAGCAAGTTGGCTCACCTCACAGTTTTTTGTTGTTCTCAGTACCATTTCGGCGATTGTGCCGGCGATAATGCCATGGCACAATCGCCCATGTCACTATCGCCAAGAAAATCGACCCTCGGTACCCTTTAGGCGATTGTGCCCGCGATAGTGCCCTGTCACAATCGCCCGTGTCACAATCGCCTCATAACACACCCTCTCGGTACACTTTAGGCGATTATGCCCCGCGATAGTGCCCAAGGCATAATCGCCTGGCACTATCGCCGTCGCGAAAATCAGGTTTTAAAACCCTTGGCCGAAATCAGAAACACACGCACACACATAGAGCAGTTCAAGGGCGATTTTTTTTTACTCATCTCTCGGGCGATTTTGGGTGATTTCACTCCCTACCTCTCCATTCTCGAATCCTCTTCCCATTTTTGGTTGATTCCTTGTTATACTTCACCTCCCAAGTAAGATTTCTTCTCTATTTCACTTTATTTCTCCCTACATTGTGAGATTTCTAGGTTTGTGGTCAATGATTTTTCATGATAAAGTTCTTGAGAAATTGTCTTTCAAATTAGGTTTGGAGTTGTTATTTCACTTGGAAATGCTTAGTTTCACTCCACAATGTTCTTCCATTGCATCAATTTACCATGTATTGAAACTGGGGTTCTACATTTTGCATGTTATGCTTTAAGGACTTGTACATTTGTGGGTTTTTGTGGCTTTGCTAGTATAATGGATCTTGTTGAAGTCCTAAATATTAGTTCACCTAAACCTAGCTATTGTTTGCATTATGTGTCCTAATTAACCGAATTTGAAGCTACAATTACGATATTGAACTCATACACTTGTGCTAAAATTGCTCAATTTTTTTTTATCTGCATGCTTATAGTGACCTCATGTACCCTCTTGTTCAAATTAAGGGTTGCCATGTTCTTAACTTGTGTTACTCATTTTGGCATGTTCAATGTGGGTAGTAGCCATGATTAGTTGATGATTAGACCTTTTAATCGCATCACCCTTTGTTTTGGGTCTGATCATGCAACTCGTGTTGGATAATTGTTTTGCACTAAATGTTGAGATGTTTGGCTTGGTCCATTGTTAATTAGAGGTAATCTAAGTTATGATAATCATTGTGGAATGTCGTATGAACTTATGAAAACTTTGTTTTTGCGTCCCTTTGGTTGATTTTTGCACATTTATCCAAGCCTTAATGTCGTTCATAGGTTTAAATGGTGTGCAAGGGTAGACCATTAGGACACTTCATGCACTTTCATTTCGCGTGATCATCATAGCTTCGTGCATTTCTTGCAACATGTTACCGTGTTTTTTTTTTGCAATTGTTAGTGGCTTAGCTCTCCAATTTTCCCTGCAGATTATCACCATGGTACGCAGCGCCCATCTTTCGCGAGACCGATTCCAAATTTTTGATACGCTTGATGAAGCTGATCAGAGGGCCTTGGCGAATGCTCCCAATGTTCACTACCCCGATAGGCTCGCCGCATGCGCGGATCGTGGCTTCGTTGTGGAGCGAGGGATCGATTTGACCGGCTTGGATTCCACCACCATACCAGGTGCCATCGGCCATCGCCACTGGGCTCGTTTCACCAGCACCCCCAGGAAGTATCACGCGGAGCTGGTGCGAGAATTCTATGCAGCGATGGTCCCCGAGGTTTTTCGCGATAGTGGGCTGGTTTGGGTGAGGGGGAGGAGAGTGGTGTTATCATCAACCGCCATCAATGAATTTCTCCTCACCCCGACCGACCCCAACGCAACCTACCATGAGGGATTCTCCATCAATGACGGGTTCTACCCCGAGCTTGGAGAAATGGCTGCCGGTCTTCGCCGTAACGGATCTAATGTGTGGCAGCCAGGGACTGTTGAGCTACACCATGGCGAGCTCACTCCAGACATGGCATTCTGGACAGTGTTCTTGAAGCACAACCTCATACCCTCCACTCACTGAACCAACGTCACGATAGAGACCGCCATACTGCTGTACGCCATTCAGACGGGTGTACATTTTGATGTCGGGCACTTTATCCTCGGTAGCATCCTGAAGTGTGGTACCGACTACCGATCCCTCCTTGTTTTTCCTTGTCTCATCACGTATTTCTGTAGGAGGGCGGGGATTGGAGTAGCTTCCATGGAGGAGGCACTCACGGCACCACCATCCGATATATGCAAAAAGGCATATAACTCTTTTTGCTCTCGCCACGGGTTGCCTAACCTACCCACGGAAGGACGCTACCGGCGCAGAGGACGCCTTCAAGCCGCAGCCCGGCAGCAAGAGGCACCAGTTCAGGGTGCCGTCCCACCACCTCCGGCTGGTGGACGTCGGGGTGTCGACCCATCCTTGGAGCGGCTTACTCAGGTCGTCGAGAGGTTGGATGAGAGAGAAGCGCGAAATAGCGAGGAGATTAGGATGATCAACCAGCGCCTTGGTCTTGTTTTGGGTCCTACACGCTTTGGAGTCACGTATCAGAGACGATCGCGATATTCCGACGCCGGCCCTTCATCCTCGCGGCCGCAAGAAGACGACAGCGATTGATCGGTTTGTTCTCTCGTTCATTTTGTTTGTATACCTATCAGCTCATGTATGTCGTTTTTCTTACACTTCGTTGGTGATGGTTAAACTTTGCAAACCGACTTTGTAACTAATGGGGCACATTGGGGACAATGTGTCTCAGAGGTTTGGAGTTGTCGTTTATCTTTTTGTGGGTCGAATAGTATGAACTTGTATTTTGATCGCCAGAAATGTTTGGGTTGTATTTAATGCTTGATTAATCGGAATGGATACATGTGTTGGTAGTTATTGGTTAAGTAAATTGGAAAAACTTGTCTTGACATGCATACTTTTGTTGAGTCATGTTTTTAGAGAGATAGTGTAGTTGTGTACACTAATTGTGGACATTAGTGGAGATCACCTTTGTGAGATTTTAAGCTTCCGTGCCTTCATTTCCGAGTGTTGCTTCAACTTTGTTCACCATCTTATACACGTTTCAAGTCTTTCAATTTGATAGTTTGATCTCATTTGTTTTGCATTGAGTAGTAAAGATTGGTCTTTAAAATGTAACATGTGTATTATTTATGAATCATGTGGACCTTGAGAGACGATATCGGGCTTTGTGTGAAATTTCATTTGGTCTATCGTTTCCAGCCCCTCTTTCTCTACCCTTTTGTTGATATGTGATCCCGTAACCATTTTGTAGCCGTTAATTATGCCTAAATACTTTGACTTAGCCAAATACACTAACCTACCCCGTATTCTAAGTGCATCATGGTTTGAGAAAGATGGTCAATAGCGTCAGAACAATTTTGGGGGTGAGTCGATAAAAGCCGTGAAAGATTTATTTAAAGTTAAAAAAAAAAATCCTGAATAAAGCTGGCGTATAGCAGCGATTGATGAAAGTTTGCATTAGATGTGTGGTTGCAAAGGAAGGCAAGAATGGGAGCCACTATTAGTTTGATGCACTTAAGACTAATTATGCCATGACCGTTCCTTTTACTCCTTTTCCCCAACCGCGTTGCAATTATTTTAACCCCGATTGAGCTCTTGGGAAATGTGATTTGTGAATAGTACATGTGTAAATTGTATCTTACTGCTCAACTCCGTTCATGAGATCTTATTTGACTTTTACGTGTTTCTCTACTATCACACGCGGATGAACTTGCTATTTTGTTGTACATTAACTCTCCCGCATGTGTTTGTGACGAGTGTGAACCTAGGATTCAAGTGTAAAGAGAGCATCCCGTGAGGTTAGGATCGAAGCGAAATCCTCCACTAGTTGTGTACATGATGAAATTGATCTTAACAAACATGTGCTTGATAATAGTTTCATGTCAATATTAGTTTTATCCAAACTTAATTAACCATGAAGCTAGGAAACTTATGTTGGTTCTTATTAACTTCGCATTAATCTTCCCTCATTCAGTTGTTAAAATGATTGTTCATATTGTCCCCTTTCGAAAACCCATCACCTCAGAAAGCTTGCCTGTATGTTATTGTTATATTCCTTTACGCCAATTTTTGCTTGAGGACAAGCAAAAGCTAGGTTTGGAGTTGTTGATAACTGCGTTATCTGACGGGTTTTCACCTTCCGAATCATAAGTTTACGGCTCGTCTTGAAACAATAATTGGTATTTCGGACTAATATTTTGAGCAAGTGTTGTGCAGGCATACAAGATATCAAGTGGAAGAAAAAAGGCTTATTTATACTCCATTTGAGCGTCCCGGTTGAAGACGGTATCGAACCAAGTGAACGAGTGAAAAAAAAAACGATAATCATAACCTCAGCTATTGTGCCAGGCGATTGTGACATGTGTCACTATCGCTGGCACAATCGCCCAAGATGTACCGCGGGCATGTTAAGCCTGGCGATTGTGCCAGGCGATTGTGACATTGTCACAATCGCGGTCACTATCGCGGTCGTGGTCTCTAGGTATAAAAAGCTGCAGAAAGTTAATGTTTAGGGTTATCTCGGGATTGTTGGAGGCTAGACCCTAGGGGAGCTGTTCTAAACCGTTTTCAGAGCAGAATAGAAGACTTTTACTGATTGGGAAGGTGGAAACAACTTTTGGAGCTAAAAATTGGTAGTGTGTATCAATCATTGAGGGAGTTTTATCATTATACTTGTATTTTGTTGAGAAACAATGTGTTCGGGTGCTGTCATCTTCTTCTCTATGGTTTTATTTGTTATTAGTAACATGAACTAAACCTTTTGAGGTTGGGGGAAGGATGAATTTTGGTTTTATACTATTAGATATATGATTATTGCATTTTATTGAGTTAATACACTTATTGGTTGAAGTTTGTCTATCTTGTTCTTATTGCGTTTGAGATTGGCCATCTTATTCATCTTTTGGTTGTATTTCCTCTTGAGAAATTGGTTTTATAACTTGATAAAAGTTAGATAAACCTAGGGTGAGATATTGGATAGAGATATACCAAGTAAACCCTAGTTTGTGTTTGTGATTCTTATGCTTAATGAGTTGAATGTTTATGTGTATTGGTTGAGAGACTTCAATATATATTGCATGATACATTCTTGCTATTGCTCGAGAGAGAGTAGTGAGTATATTTGGAGTTGCTAAAATTAACCTTGTGTATTGAGTTATTTGAATGTGTGTTATTTATTTGTTGGTGTAATCCAAATGAAATCCGACCCCTAGCCTTTCCCTTGTCATATAAGTATTCTTCTTGTGGTGCTTGAATCAACTGTTGAATTGTATTCTGTGCTTGTTTCCATTGTCTCTTGATAAGTAGTTAATTAATCATTCTCAAACCAAATTTACCAGCAGTTCAGTTAGTAGTTGTGGTAGCCTTTGTGGTACTTAAACTCGTAGTTCCTTGGATCGATACTCGTACTTAGTACGTATTACTTGATTGACACCGTACACTTGCGGTAGATTTGGAGGGTTGCATAAACCATCTATCAAAAAGCTACGCCGATAAGAAAAGACGGCCAATGGAATTCCAAGTGGGAGATCGAGTTATGTTAAAGGTGTCCCATTGGAAGGGAATTATTAGATTTGGGAAGCGTGGGAAGTTGAGCCCCCGTTTCCTTGGACCGTTCACTGTGACTAAGCGGGTAGGACTCCAAGCTTATCAGCTGGAACTTCCTCCGGAAATGAAGGGAATTCATAACACGTTTCACGTGTGCTATCTACGGAAGTGTCTAGCAAAGGAGGAGAGTGTTATTCCACTCTCCGAGATCAGAGTGGATGAAGGGAATCGTTGCATTGAAGAACCTGAGGCGATTTTGGAAAGGAAGACGAAGAAGCTTCGTCACCGGGAAGTCACAATGGTCAAAGTTCAGTGGAAGCACCATCGAGGTGCTAATGTAACTTGGGAAGCGGAAGAGGATTTGAGGCGGAGATACCCTCACCTCTTCCCATAGCCGAGATTTCGAGGACGAAATCTTCTCCAAGTTGGGGAGGATTGTAACACCCGCTATTTTGGGGTTGGGTGAAAAGTTGACTATTACCCAAAGTTCAAGGGGGTAAAATGTAACTTGGGTTATATAAATATAAATCAGATTTTAGATATTTTGGAAATATCACAAATATCAGTTTTTAGAAATCAGAGAGAGAGAGAAAAGTGAAGCAGGAAGAAAGTGGTCGTTCGGTTTTCTCCAGATCCAGGTACGAATCTAGCTTAATGCTTTGATCTGAATGCTTTTAGCCGCGTAGAATCTCGTTGTGAAGGTTTTAAACCGTTCCATTGTGAGATCTGAGTATTTTCTCAATTTGGATCTGGGTTCTGTGTTCGATCTGTTCTTGATGTTCTTGATGAACAAGACGATCGTCGTTCGATCGGACCGTTGTTCGACCGGGAAGTTCCTTCGACCGATTGGTCGTTCGACCGATGCTATTGTTCGACCGGACATCGGGTTCGACCGAGGTTGGGGTTCGACCGGGGTTGGGTTCGACCGGATGGTCGTTCGACCGGTTAAGTCCTTCGACCGGTACTGAGTTCTGGCAGTGTGTTGTGTTCGTATTCTGGAGTTTAAGTCATTAAGTTGTCTTTATGTTGGCTTACCGATTATCGGTGTTGTCATAGGTAGCAATCGTCAGAAGCAGGCTATAATCAAGAAGAAATCTGAGGTGAGTCCTTTAAGCTAAATCGGTCTGTATTACGAATGCTATGTGATAAATGTATTATTTGAAATGTGGAAAACCTGGTTTCAAAGTGACGTATTATCGTTGGAAATTGCCTTCTAAAGATCTCACATTTTCAAGAATCACGATTTATAGAATTGAACTGTTGTTCATATGAATTACCTGTATATCTGATTTAATATGAGTATGCTCTGAAATGACATGCTTTGGCTTTGATTCTTAGTGCAATGGATCCATAGGCATGGTGTCCCTATGCCCCCTGTTTTGGGCATTTGGTTCACGTTTTAGCACGGGATAGGCATTGGGTTGCCATGATAAGTAGGCTGTGGGCCTATACGGTCGGGCAGTGTCTCATGGTGCAGTAAGGTGTAATCCCATTTGGTGCTTGGGTTCCCCCTGTTTTGGGAACTCTCAAGGATAGATCCAGAGGGGTTGACTTGAATGTTTTGAGCAACAGATCTAGAGGGGTTGAGCTCATTATGTGATTTTTGGGTATTACTTATACCATGTTTAATCACTAATGGTTTATTGGATTTCTTGACTTAGCTCATGGCTATACTACCGCGTGGCACCAATTGGGTTTAGTACTCTCTTTTATTTGGCTTGTTCTTACTAGGCGTTAGCCTAACGCTTGCTCTTGGTTGTCATGTTGGCAGGTTATCTTAGCAGTGGGGCTCGTCGGGACTGAGGGAGCGACCTTGGGGTCGTGAGAGATTCTTTTGAAGATTTATTTTGGAAGTATAGCGACACCCGTCCCTAATCTAGATATTTTGTAGATTAATAGGATGTCGTTTTATACTTCAGTTATCTACCTCAATATTGGCTACTCTATAACCGTTGGGTTGTTTGTGTAATGAAATTGTCACACCTTATTCCGCAAGTTAGTCTATTGCCGAATTGTTTCTTCAAATTTTTATTTCCGCAGTTTCTAGGGTGTTACAAAGTGAGTGTGGCGCTCTTGGCCATTTTTGGCAACTTTTGGAGCCCGGTTAGAAAGGTGTCATTGGGGACTTTGAGGAACATAGAACCCTCTTTTTGGTGATCTTAGCGACACCCGTCTGTAATCTAGATTTTACTAGTCTAGATTAGTAGGTTGTCGTTTAAGTATTCATTTATAAGATTTTGTAAACTCCTAATTTACCTTCTTCCCTTTTGAGTGTATACTTTTGATTTGTTGGGTATTGTGGCATGTAAACATGTGTTTTGGAAAACTTTATTTTTGAGACGTTATATTGCCAAATTTTCGAATTTTATTAACTTAAACTTTTAGGGTGTTACATGAAGTGTGCTATGAAGCTTGCATCGATTGAAGACTTCCAGATTGGGTTAGAAAGCAACCAAGCAAATATAAATCTGCTCAATCATGATCTCAGTCTTCCCCCAGATGTTCAGAATGTACCTGCTTATACGGTGGTCAGATTTCGAGAATTTAGTGTGACTTACTCAAATGGTAAAGGTGATATGCGGTTCTTCCGATTCAGTTAGATTACCCGATTCTGCGATGGTACACTGATGTTGCTTCTAGACAAGCTAAGGCATTACATTGATCAAGATGACAAAGGGGTCCAGCCTTTGGATTTGAAATATAGATGCCTTGTTCTCAAAGCTTTTGGTCAGATTAAAGAAAGGCTGGAGTATAGAACTTCAATGAGACATTTCGAGATCAATTTTGGTTTTCGGAAGACACATGTTCCTAACTGGCAAGATTACGAACTTCAATTTAAAGGGGGATATTGTTAGGGTGAATTTTATGTTAAATAGAAGTTCGGAGTGAAAACTGTAATTTCTTTAAAGATGTTTTGGTTGTTGGGCTTTTGGGCCCTAAGGGCTTACACGTTCATATATAATTGTTGCTTAACCTAGTTTTAGGTTAGAATTGGTCATTCTTAGGTTTATTTACACGTATTGAAATTCTCTCTGTAAAACTTAAACTAGGGGTGTTCAAAAAAACCGTTGGACCGCTCAAACCGGTCGAACCAAGTCAAACCAGACCGTTTTTGGCGGTTTGAGCGGTCTGGCGGTCCGGACTGGTCTGAAAAATTGCCAAACCGGGCGGTCCGGTCCGGTCTGGAGGTTTTTTTGGGCGGTTTGGACCAAACCGACCGCCAAATTCATATATATTTTATTTTTTTATATATGTCTTTATATTCATTATCTAGCCCAATGTTATTTTAAATATATTTGGTTAGGCGCAATGTTATCTTAAATCCAACCCAAACATAAAATCTATTTTAATTTTTAAAATTTGAAACTTGAAAGCCCTAAATGACTACTATTCACTAACATCGGCGGACTCATTGTATTCACCTTTTTTGTGGACTTTGTTAACTTTTTTGTGGACTTTGATTTTTAGTGTTTTGTTGGGATATTTTGTTTACTCTTTTTGTGGACTTTGTTAATTTTTTTGTGGAGTTTGTTTACTTTTTTGTGGATTTTGTTTACTTCAAATGGACTCAAGCCAATGAAGCTTTAAAATTCGATATTATATAATAAAATTTAAGTTGAAACTTTAAAGCCCATAAAAGGCCCAAACCGCCTAAACCGGTCGGACCAAACCGCCTAAACCGCGGTCCGGTTTGACCGGTCTAGGCACTTGATGTCAAACCGCTCGGTTTGAAAATTTAATAAACCGCCACTTGCGGTTTGGTTTGTGGTCTGAGGGGTTAAACCGCCCAAACCGGACCGCGAACACCCCTACCTTAAACCCTTGATCAGTTGTGATTCAATCTTTATTGTTTATTGATTATTATCTGCGATTCCACTGTTTCTGGGATCTACAGAGGCGGTAAATCCACCTTCTTGTTACGCTTCTTTGTGTGCAGGATGGTATAAGGGGATCTCGTCCACTAAGATTTTTTGCTCTCTCGCTTCTCCCGAGGAAGGTCGACTTCAACGGCTATCGACTTTCCTCGATCGGATCGCGATGGCGTGACTTCCGCATCTTCTTCCTGGAATGACATTACCAAAAAATTATATAAGATTATATGTGCAAATTCATATGTCCAAACTAAAAACGGTTTTACCTTCTCATCATGGCATGGTGAATGTGCAAGTGCAACGAATTTCTGCTTCAAAAGTTTCACATTCTCGCAGACATTTGATAGTTTGCTTTCAAACCTTGTGAACTTCTCATTCACTTTCTTAAGCTCAAGGTTCATTCGTTCTGCTCAGAATACTAAGAATGTGCTGTAAAAGAATGTCGTGCCGACTACGATTGTTGACTTACTGGTGGGTCAGCGGCGAAAAATTCTTGCCACATATCTACATTCACATTGGCAAATTCGCCCAACGGATTGTCCATGCCATATATGTTTGCCTTCTCATTGTAAGGTTCATACTGACCAAACGCACAACCCCCGTCTAGAGGTGGGTCTTACTGAACGTACGCGTCATCATCGTCCCGTTGTGGCTCGTAATCACCAAATACGCGAGAGGCCAAAAACTCGTGGCTTAAAATCGACCACTCACACCTTGACTCCGCATAAGTTGGTGACAACAAAAACTTTGGGCATCAACGACTAAAAAACTGTTAGGTACATATAGTTTAAATAATAGTTTAGTTTAAAACAAAGCAATAGTTAATTACAACACAACACATACCGCTTCAAAATTAAGAAATTTGAGACACTCTTTGGGAGTGATAGTTTTCAGTATACGCCAACCAACGACACTTGGGATGAGGACTATACATCGTATAATTCAAAGACCATAGAAAAGTCTAGTAGATCCATATATGTGATGTCAAACATAACATTGTTAAAAGATACATATTACATGGTAAATAATAAGAGTAACCAAATAACTAATCGTAGCGGACCTTGAAGGCATATATGAATCTCGACAATGTGTACTTTTCCATAGCTGGATTTTTTTTTCTATTTACATGGGCATCAAACAACTGTTCAAATGTTCTAGCCCATATATGCGACCCCCATGGGTAACGATTTCATGCACCGAAATCCTCCAGCAAAACTAAACACCAATCATGGACGGTGAAGTCGTTTCTGTCTTCCGAGAAATACTTTATTAAGTACTAACTAAAGATAGACACGAATCACATCATTGTCATATAAAACATTGAACAAATCGTCGTCATCAAATAATTTAAAAAAATGTCCAACCTTAACATTTTTGTAGGCAGGTATGTTAAAATACAATCTACCTCTAATAGCCACATGTGTATTACTTAGCGGCTGAAACTCGTGACCAAATCGAAAGACATTAATTAAACAAAAATCTAATATGCTAAAATGCAAAACCAAACCTCTTATATGAAATAAAATTTGTTCCCTTTCTTTTTCTGAAGGGATCTGACATCAGAGAATTGTATGGATCAACATTGGATCTCCATGAAAATTTTGAATGTCCAGCATTCCTGAAACACGTTTGTCTAAATATACTAATCCGACGGGGATTTTTCTATAATTTCTCCTTAATTCTCTTAAGAAAGTTGATTTGTCCCCTCAACGACACAAAAGACTTCGTCTGAAACAAACATTTACATAAAAGTATAATAAAAAACGTTATCAGTAATAACAAAATATTTGAAATAACTGTGATTTTATTTTGTCAACTTACTTTGTCAGTCATTTTTTAAAATGTTGGTGGTCAACTGGAGTCAACGGTGGCGGTCGACGGTGGTCAACGGTCGAAGTTGGTGGTGGAAGGAAGTGGTGTTTTTGGAAATAGTATGTGGATATGGTCCTCCCTCCCCTTTATATATACTGGAAAAATACCAAAAAACCGGGTATTTGATACAAAAAATTGATATTTTTTGTAAAAAAAATCGGGTATTAATATGGTAAAAAAAATCTGATTTGATTCATTGATTAGTCATTTCATTACAGTATTGGGAAGGGAGAAAGTAGTACATTGGGAAGGGAGAAAGTAGTGCATTGATAGGTCATGTCATATTGGGAACCAAATATTGCATCCCCATTGGCGAAAACAAGTTTTGTACTTTTCGCTGCCGACGTAAAGTACACTGGTGTGACACGTGGAGGGCTGGTTGGGCTTCGACGACATAGGGTGTAGACTTGTCATAGGGTTGTCGGTGGTGGGTCCACCCGGTTGTCGGTTCAATTAATTATTTCTCGGATTTTGTCTTACATGTCCACGTACCAGCGTCGAAATGGATCTCGTTGCGGTGGTTCCCACAAACAGTTTTCGCTGACGGTAGGGTCATTGTGACCGGTGAATATTGGTTTTAGATGTGTAAACCCCAATTTTTTGTTCCATTTCATTAATTAGACTATGGGTTTTGTGCCATATAGGCCAATTTCCCTAAATATTTTTATCTACCAACAATTCAAACTCACACTTCTACAAATATTCAATTGAAAATATTTATATATATATATATATATATATATATATAATTATTCATCAACAAACTTAAAATGATGCATAACATTTCAATTAGTTTATTTTTTTAAATCTATTTCAAGAAAGTACCTTTTTTTTATTTAAAGTTTAGGTATTTTTATAATTTAGGGATTATGGTTGTTTTCTCTCTATATACTCCATATTAAACCTTTTTTTTTATCTCTTTATAAAATGAACTCACAATCTTCTATAAAATTCTATCAAAGATACATATTCAATCAATTAACAAAAACTTAAATGGCTAGTTTATTTAATTAAAACAAATTCATTATCATTTGTTGCAATGAATCTATATATATATATATATATATTAAAGGAACAACCACCAATGATGAGGTGGTATCCCCTAAGCATTCAATACTTATTTTTCTTTTTTCTCAATTTTTGCATTTTTTTTATTTGTGTAATTATTAGTAAGCATTTAAATTAGACTATTCATCTTCATCTTTTTCTAACTCTTCATTTGCTTCTTTCATAACTTGCTTTTAATTCTCAATGAGACCCTTAATTTCTCAATCAAGGAAATAGATATTTAAGGAACAAAAATGGAAGAAAAATGGGTTGATCAAATAATACTGAATCATATAGAACAAAATGTTTGATCAAAACATCCCGAACATGTATGTAGTCATAATATTCTACTAGGAATGTAATTTGTTATTATATAATCTTTCTTTTCCATGTTGTTTGTTTTTTGTTATCAAATGATATATTTTGTTTACAACTAAATATATACATTCATATAAATTTTTGATACTTTTGGGATTACGATATCCGATAAAATTTGTTACTGAAACTGAAAATAAAGGCGTAGTTGATAAGAAATCAAGGTTGTTCATTAATATTTTTAATGGAAAATGGGGGTATGTTTCACTATATGTTGATTTTGTATTACCTATAATAAAAATAATAAAATCTTATTTGGGAAAAGTAAATTAGACGTATGCATGAGGTAGTATGAAAAATCATATACCAAGCAATTCATCCATATTTTTGCGTTGCGCTAGATTTTGATTACTTCAAACTCCATAATTCCGTTGAAGAGTTGACGTTTTCATTTCAATTTCATTCAATAAGTATGAAAAATATTTTGGAAAGGTTTTCTATATGTATAATTATATATCCGCGAGTCAGAGACTATGACGATTGTTGTTCTTCATATATATATATATATATATATATATATATATATATATATATATATATATATATATATAAGCAAAAACAAATGAGGTGACCCATATGTGTAGTAGAAGATGATGCTATAAATTTTCGTAGTTTTTTTTATTCTTTTAAATGTTTAATATATTAAAGACTTGTTTACCCCAATTTGAAATTTGTGTATTTCATTGTTAGTCGGTTTTGTGTACATTTGTATATTGGGTTTAACTTCCAACTCTTCATTTGCTCATATCATTACTTGCTTTTAATTCTCAGTAAAATCCTTAATTTTCCAATCAAAGAAATAGATATTCAAGGAACAAAAATGGAAGAGAAGTAGTTTGATCAAATAATACCGAATTAGGTAGAACAAAACACTTGATTAAAGCATCCCGAATAAGTATGTAGTCACAATATTCTACAAGGAATGTGATTTGTTATTATATAATCTTTCTTTTCCACAGTTTTTTTTTATCAAATGATATGTATTGTTTAGGATTGAATCATATACTACATTCATATACATTTTTGATAATTTATATTAAGTTAATTATAAACATATTAAGTTAATTATAAACATACACAAAGAATTGCTCACTTTTAACCAATATGAAGTAATTATTTATTTATTCAACTAATATTATACCAGCATTCATTCTTGACAAAACCCTTACAAACACATCAACTCTCAACAATATTCACAAATAATATTGAATATAAACTTGCAATTTAGTACATTCCTACAAAAAGAGATATTTACCCATTGGATAGTTATTTTCATAACACTCCCAACTTGAAAAATACTTGGCAAGACTCTTTCTTAAGTTGAACCAGAGATGTATAAATATGCAAACCACAAGTACAAGCTAGAAATGACACTCGCATTAAAAGAGTAGACCTTATGTGAGTTCAAATTTTATATTGTATTATATTAGTTGACAAATAATAATTTACGTTTAATCTTTACTTATTTACATATTTTATAACAAAAATTTTTATCACCGTGCAACGCGTGGTGCTACACACTAGTTTATATATGGGCTTAATTATTCGAGAACTTCAAAAGTTGTGAAGATCTTTAAGATTTATTCTAGTCCACTCATTTGGTTTAATTAATTTGATTTATTAATTAAACATAAAAGGTTAATTTAGTAATGTAATTATTAATAACAACCCATCAAACCATTTTTTTAGGACAGTCAATTAGTATTATAAATATATGTCACTCTGTCTCACTCTAAATTGTAACCGCCTTTTTTTTTTCTCACCTCTGCTATCCCCTTCCACTACAAGAAAAAGGGCCTTTAGAGAAGGATCATTCAGAGAAGGTTTTGGAAATGTATCTAAATGTATGTTTTAGAGAAGGAATCAAGTGACAAAAACGAGAAGTGTAGCTGAAAGTAGGATGGTTTTTAGAGAAGGATTTCTAGGCAGGTTGTACGGTATGAAAAATATTTATAAAAGCATTGGAGACGCTTTAAAAATGAAAACATATCTAAAAATCAGAACGAGATTTAGTTACACTTAGAAAAGCTTCTCTGAAGGTAAACATTTTATTTTTATATATTTGAAATACATATTAATGTTTAGTTACACTATGAGAAGCGTATCTAAAACTTTTTTAAAAATAAAATCAAATAATATACGCATCCTGATCCTGTCGGAGCCCTAGAATTATTCTCCCCATCGTTCAATCAAACTCTCATTTTCTGCGTCAAAATCAAAGTCGGGAGCAGATTTGACTCTGCACAACCTAACGATGTCGTCGTTGTGTCTTAGATCATCGTTGCTCACTGCCTCATCGTACAAATCGTCGTCTCTCAGATCATCGTCTCTCACTTCCATCGTGCAAATCGTCGCCTCTCACTGCCGTTCTGAAATCTTCGTCTCTCAGATCGTCGTCGACTCTATCCGCTATTCTAGTTCTCAGATCAGATCAGTAAGCATGTTAAAATCAAATTGATCGATTTTCGCTTGGTTAATTCTCTACGTGTAGACTAAACATGTTTAATTTTGATGGATGCATGTTGGTTCTTATTTATGTATTGCTGGCTCTTTTCTATCTGTTAAACGGGATTCACAAATGTTCATTGTTCTAGTCAGTCAGCAACACATTTCAAATTACCTTTATCAGTTATTGAATTTGATTAGAAATACGTTTCATTGAATAAGTTTGAATTGATCAAGTATGTATTTTCATATTGATGCACTCTGAAACTTATTTAATCTCTTTTGTTTTTCCAGATTATCATGATCTTTGTTTGTTTTACTCTGTTGCCTAGATAGGTTATTTTCATTCCTCCAGCTCCACTCCATCCACACATTTATATCAATGGCCATATTTTTTTAGGTTTGTCTCTTAAACTTTATTTTCTGGTCAGCTCATTATGTTTTTTTTATCTTTTTTTACTTTCTTCATCTTTCTTTAACAGTTAAGATGAGACCAAATTGTTGTTGCTCCATGTAGTTGATGATTATTATCATTAGCATCCTATGAATTGTCCTTAATTAGAACAACTCCAAAATGTTTAACTCTAAAAAATTTGTTTATGGTTCTGCTTGCAATATTTGTCTTTGGCTTCACAATTGGTGTATGAAAAGGCAATTAGCTTGCTTATAATATCACAACTAGAAAAACTGAAGTCTTGAAGTCGAATCATGCAATTCAAAAGGAATCCACTCTCCCAAGTAAATTACCCTTAATTCCTGAGCTTCCATGTTTGAACTACTTCAGCTGAGGTTAGTAGTAATAATAATCTTAGGGGGTCCTCATGGAATGCCTGCATATTGTACCGGAGTAATGGACATGCCATGTGACTTGAGAGAAGGTTGTTACCAACAAGTAAACTTTGGGATGGCCAGGGATAACCTTAAGTTGTAGTAAAAAAATGTTGAACACCATTTATATGAGTTTATGTAAGCTCTGCATGTTCTAAGATAAATAATATATATGTATATATATATATATATATATATATATATATATATATATATATAACTAGGATTTCGATAAAACGAATTGATGGATGAAGTGAAAGTAATTAATCTATAGAGACAAGACAAAAGAAGTAATGATACCATAGCCAGTTTGTGATTTTTCTTTTTTGGGAATTATCATCTACAGGCGGAAAGACCGGGATTGCGTGTGGCTTTGACATATTGCCTCTACTAGTATACATATTACATATATGGATTCTAGAACATATCATGATATCAATGGACGAATAATACTTCATGCTTTGTTAGAGATGTTCAATGCCTTCAGTCTTCTTTTCATATATACTCCCATTGTCTTACAATTTTGGTCCCACTTAAATTGTTAACATTTCTTAAATTAAAATTTTCTTTAGTCTACTTTATTGAATATTTTTCTTTAGTTTTTTAAACACATTCTCTCTCCCCCACTCTATCTCTTAATTGCTAAATCATTAAAAGAGATTCATATCTACTTCTCAAAGATTTGACTTTTTGTTGTGTCGAATACATATCAGACACCAATATTCCATGAACAGTTCTTGTGCTATGGAGTAGTGGGTACTATTTCACACCTATGCGCCTAAGGTTAACACATCTATCTAGACCTACTATATTATCTTCATGGAGCTGCCCCTAGTGTGCCACATTCTAGATCAGACACATAAATTCAACCATAGAACTCTTAGATCTTATACTCAATTTTTTATTAGGGGTTGCATTGAGAAGCTAGAACAATGACTTTGGTCTACTTTGCCTCTTAATTGCTTAACACATTTCAAATTACCTTTATCAGTTATTGCATTTGATTAGAAATATGTTTCATCGAATAAGTTTAAATTGATCAAATATGTATTTTCATATTGATGCACTCTGAAACGTATTTAATTTCATTGTTGTTTGTTGTTTCTTTTTTGAATTTTCATCTAGCATAGAGTCATGTATTTTGAGTGATTTCTTGCTACTTTTACTAAAAACCTTGCATCTAACAATCCTACATAACATTTTTTAGAACAAACTAATTTCTCCTTCAAAATCAGCGGATTCTAATGACCGAGCGTGGATAGTAAGTAGAAATCGCATAAGTCAAGAGTACACTCTCGGTTTAAAATTTTTTAGCTACTGCTAGACACCACTTGGGTTCAGATGGAAGGACGATATGTCCTTGTAATCGATGTGAAAATACATGGTTGCAATGACTCCCAACAATTCGAGCTCATATTCTACGCCATGGTATGTTCGCAACATACCATAGGTGGATCCATCATGGTGAATGTCTTACTGATGAAGAAGAAGACGACCACTTTGAAGATTCGTCAAATAATGACGAAGATGACCATACATTGAGGGACGCTATTGTGGATGAAGAAGGACACATGTTTTTTAACGTGGACCGTTCAACTGAAAATGACGTTGATGATGAGTCAGACGTTAATCATGGTCGTTTTGACAAGTTGATTGAGAAACTCAACAAGGAACTGTATCCAGGATCAAGGAATCTGACATTACTACAATATATAGTGAAGTTGATGCACATCAAAGTGTTAAACAAGTGGTCTGATAAATCGGTGAACATGTTGTTACAGTTTGAACAAGTATTCTCCCATTCATCCATAATATTCCGTCATCATACTATGATATAAAGAAAATCTTGATGGAGATTGGGCTGAGATATCATAATATTGATGTTTGTAATTACTATTGTGCTCTATTTTATGGAGAACATGCTAACTTACTTGCATATCCTGTGTGTAATCATCCTCAGTACAAGAGAAACAAGGTTCCTTTTAAGAGGATGCAATATTTTCCGTTAACACCTAGATTTCAACGAATTTATAGTTCACGCCATACTTCTGAAGATATGTGATGTCATGCCTAAAAACGGAAGTCAGAAGAAGGTGTGTTACGTCATCCGGTTGATGATGAGGCTTGGAAAAACTTTGACTTGATTTATCCTGCTTTTACGACAGATTCAAGGAATGTAAGGCTAGGTTTGACCTCCGATAGATTCAACCCCTTTGGGAATATGAGTGCATCATATCGAACTTGGCTTGTTATGGTTAAAGAATTAAATCTTACTCCTTGGAAAATGATGCATCAAACTAGTTATATGATGTGTTTGTTGATTCCCGGTCCAAAATCCTCGGGTAAACATTTTGACACTTTCATGCGACCACTAATTGACGAGTTAAAGACTTTGTGGGTTGGAGTAACTACATATTATGCCACTAGTGTAGGTATGTTTAATCTTAAAGTTGTTGTATTATGGATGACATCAGACTTTCCTTCATAAGCTTACTTGTCTGGCTACTCCACAAAAGGACATTTGGCATGCCCGAAATGTTTAGAAAACACACATTTTTGTAGTATCAGAAGCAAAACATGTTATATGGGGTCGAGAAAGTTGCTACCTTCAACTCATCGATGAAGAACAAGTAAAGAATTTGATGGTTTCGTTGAATATGATGAACCAAGTAGGCCAAAATCCGATGATGAGATTGTTCAGTTACTAGACCAGTTACCTTCAGTGACTCCTGGGAAAGCACCAAACAATTCTGGTACGAAAAGAAAATTTCATGAGTTACATCCTTTGCGTAATTGATCAACTCGTTGTATTTTCTTTGAATTAGAATATTGGTCGAAGTTAAAACTGTTGTACAACTTAGATGTCATGCACATTGAGAAAAAAAAATGTGTGTGATAATATCATTTATACCTTATTAGGGGTCAAAAAAAAATCAAAAGATACTATCAAGGCAAGAATAGATTTGGAGGATTTAGGCATTCGAAAAGAATTATGGTTACTAAAGTCAAGTTCTCGTGTCTTAAGGAAACCTCAGGCAAGCTATACGTTCACTAAAGAAGAGAAGATATGTTTCCTTGAATTTTTAAAATCAGTTCGATTGCCAGATGGATATGCTTTGAACATTTCACGTTGTGTGACATCTGATCGGAAGTTGACAAACTTAAAAACACATGATTCTCTCATCTTGCTTCAAAATCTCTTGCCAATTGGAATTGTAGGTCTGTTATGCAATGATGTTTGTGTTTAATCGAATTGTCCAACTTTTTTAGAAGATTTTGTGCTTGTAATCTTTTAGTTTCAGAGATTCAAGAGTTAAAGAAGGGGATTGTTGTAGTTTTATGCAAGTTAGAGAAGATATTCCCTCCTTCCTTATTCACAATAATGGTCCATCTTTGTATTCATCTACCTGATCAAGCACTTTTGGGTGGACCATTTGCTAGTAGATGGATGTATAGTGTTGAATGATGTTGAGTCACTTACAAGCGTTATGTTAGAAATGTTGCTTTTCCTGAAGGTTCAATAGCAAAAGTTTATGTTGTTGATGAAGCATTAACCTTTTTGTCCTTGTACATAAAAGGTTTGGAAACAAAATTCACAAGACCTGAGAGGAACATTGATGATGTTATATGCAATGGATCATCAAATTTTTCTTTGTTCAAGGTGAGATTACGTTGTTTTGGGACTTCACAATTGAAGTTCCTTAACACTCAGTCTAATGCCTTGCAATGGTACATTCTCAGTAACTGTCATCAAGATATCAAATTGTATCTAGAGTATGTTTTCTTATGCAAATACAATCATATTTACAATGTAGTTTACAATAAAGCAAGTACCAACTATAGTGTATTTTTTACAATTGTACTGAGCATATGGACATACCGAAACAAAACTTTAGCAGTGATTTAGAGCAACTACAATAAAGGACTTTTCCCATGTGGTTTAAGTTGAAGGTAAAGATGGAACATTTGTCAAGAACATTTCACACATTATTTTAATACTATGATTAACTAAATCGTTTCCTATAGATGGAGGAACTACGTCATGAGGGCTGAATTGAGGCAACAAATGATATGTATCCATTGGCTCTAGGCCCATTTGATCGATATACTAGTTGGACAAGTTGCATCGTAAACGATGTGCGTTTCCATTCTCAGTATAGATATGATAAGCTTCACACCCAAAACTATGGAATTTCTGTTCCAAGCAACCATGATGAGGTTATGGAGTTATCATATATACTAGATAGGAAAGTGGTTGTCTTTCGATGCAAGTGGTATAACACTGACAAGAGAATGACAAACATCCATTGTAAGAATGATTTGACAAGTAATAATAAGTTATGAGTGGTACGCTAATGATCCATACATCTTGGCAACACAAGCACAACAAGTATTTTATTTGGCAGATACAAAGAGAGACAAAAATTGGAGGTTTGTGCAGAAAATTTCACATCGTCACATATGGGACATTCCGATCGTTGACACTATTAGTAAAGTTTCGGAAACCCCATTCCATGATGTAACACCCTAAAAATAGGGATAACAAAAACTTTCCCCAAAAGGAGAAATGGTATATAAATTGCCTTATCAAGAGCCTCCCAAAAATAGGGAAATAAATAAACCTATTTAAACACAATTGTAATTGAACGGACAATAAATAACAACCAACTAATATAATTCCTATATCTAGAAAAGAGATTACAAAAAGGGTGTCATCTATAAACCCAAATGCTTTCTCCAAAAGATATATGTCCAAGTGCATTTTCCCCAAGCTCTCACCCAAGCAATTATACCTGCTTAGAAACGGCACCACTAGAACCTGAGATACACATCGACACCAAACAAGTGTTAGGCCAAAAAGCCTAGTGAGTAGAACAAGAAATAACATGTTAAAGCATTTACAATTCTTATCAGCAGTTAACCAAATTTCATTAAATGTGGAGTCAACGGGGGATACCCATAGCACCAATAAAGTTCCACCCAAAGAGTCGATATACCTTGATGTCAACTACTACGACTGACATCCGAAAGGCCCGGCACATCCGAGGACTACTACCATGGCATTACCCCGAATGGCGGAGGTCTAGGCACATACCCACACGGTGGCACCCAAGACTACATACTCCTAGTGTCTACTGACTTGGTTCGTCCAACATAATTTATTAATAGGCCTCAAGGCACAATATGACCAAGAATATTATCCATACCAACCATGGGTACAATATTACAAGCCATTTAACATGAAGTCCATAACAAGACCAATATAACCACAAATTTAACCATGTAGTATTGACCCATAAAATGGAGTCCCAAATAAGATATCATTTCCATAACAATATACTTATATACATATCCCAATATCTCCAAGCATGACATAAAAGAACATGAGTTCATAAAGAAATCCCCAAATACTTGAGTATATATAATGAACATTTCAAGTAAGATGCAAGATGATAACAAGTAGTAGATTATGATGTGTATCTAGTTTTAACAAAAGATTAGTAAACTCACAATCTAGGTTTTTGAACCAAAACCTAGAAAAATGGGAAACCCTAGCTTGAAGAGGTGAGACTTGGAGATGAGAGGTTGAGCTTTATAAACCCTATAAATCTTCCTTGAGATGAGTTAATGCAAGTAATCAAGTTCCAACCACCAAAAGATGAAGTATTTATGAGGGTTAGGGTTTTGGTGAGGAAGGAAACTGATTTGGGAGCTCTAAAAATCGCCAAGGGAGAGAGATGTGTGAATTATGAGAGAAAAATCGGCCAAAAAGGTTTTTGGTGACTAGCAGGTCGCCCGCGACTTGTGTCGCGACTTGCACCCGCTGCATAAGTCGCCCGTTTCCACTGAAGGATGCACTCCAGTGGGTTACGCGGCTTATGCCGCGACTTAAACCCGCAGCGTAAGTCGCGTAACTCCCTGTTTACAAAGGGTGGCTCTAAAACTTCCAAACCACACCAAAACAACATTTACGCAAAAATAGCAATTAAGCATATAAGTTCTACTTTGCTAAACACCAACTAAATGATTAACGAAGCTTTATACTTACCTGAAATTCCGGATGTTACACATGAATCAAATACATTATCGTCAATGTTCGTTGCATCGGAAAATGACATTGATAATGTAATTTTGGTTGGTTTTCAAATTATAGATCTGGCAAGTTAATTATGAATGATATTGCAAATATAAACTAAATGCAGTAGTAGCCATGAAACTGATATATGTACTATGATATTACCGATGATGGCCATAAAAGAAAATATAGTCATCATATAAATACAATATTAGCCATGAAATTGATCTGGTTTTACAATTTCGAATGGAATGGATTCGCACATGAAAACATGGCGGTTCATTTCAGCGGATCATGATACAACCATAACTAAAAAGATACAAGAACCTATCCTAGCATAGGTTATGGCAATTCATTACCAATAAAATAACCATGTCGCGTAACTCCCTGTTTACAAAGGGTGGCTCTAAAACTTCCAAACCACACCAAAACAACATTTACGCAAAAATAGCAATTAAGCATATAAGTTCTACTTTGCTAAACACCAACTAAATGATTAACGAAGCTTTATACTTACCTGAAATTCCGGATGTTACACATGAATCAAATACATTATCGTCAATGTTCGTTGCATCGGAAAATGACATTGATAATGTAATTTTGGTTGGTTTTCAAATTATAGATCTGGCAAGTTAATTATGAATGATATTGCAAATATAAACTAAATGCAGTAGTAGCCATGAAACTGATATATGTACTATGATATTACCGATGATGGCCATAAAAGAAAATATAGTCATCATATAAATACAATATTAGCCATGAAATTGATCTGGTTTTACAATTTCGAATGGAATGGATTCGCACATGAAAACATGGCGGTTCATTTCAGCGGATCATGATACAACCATAACTAAAAAGATACAAGAACCTATCCTAGCATAGGTTATGGCAATTCATTACCAATAAAATAACCATGTTGCAATCATAGCAGTTTCAAGAAAACCTATCAATAGTAGATAATGGTTTTGCTTATCAACTGGAGGTTTATAACATATATTCAAAAAAAATTACCGCCTCCATATGTGCATAGGAGATAATGGCATCAAAGTCCGCCCTTAAATAGGTTTTGCTTATTTGGTTTGACTTTTTAAGTTTTCTGATTGTTATTTTTCTTTTTCCGAAGATCATTAAATTTTCTTTTTCAGTTTTAACTGAACTATCAATAGGCGTTGGTTGAAGTTTCCAGTGTATATATCCATATCAGATTTGCAATATTATGGCTACCACCTCTGCAAACACCTCACAATCAGATGGTGCTTCATCGTCTTTGAAAAGTAACAAACGTGGTCCTACTTGAGGAGAGATTGTAAAAAAAGTTGGAAAGAAAATAGAGGAGTTAGGTTGACCGTAGAGTTTTGCGAGGAGTTTAGGCAAGTTGTTGGGCCAAACTCCGAGAAGTTTAACGACGAATGCGACATAATATGTCGTAAGGAGTGTCCCTTTGAATACATGGATTGGAGGAAGGTCCCTAAATCTGTCAAGGTTAGTCTTTACGAGAGGATTTTGGTAAGATAACCAAATATTATGTTTATAATTTTGTTCCATTCTTGTTCTTTATCATTAACAAAAATTTGTCTCATTCTTGTCTTCGACTTGTCTCATGTATTTATTTTGTAGATCAATTTTGATATCGACTTGTCTTCGAAGATCATGGTTGACGTTATTGACTTCCAAACGGGCCGATCTTTTAAAAACCATCGAGCAAAGCTACAGGAGCATTTCTTGAACATGGAAAGTGCCAAGGGAATGAAGCCAACCGACTCGAACATAAAAGATGATGTTTGGTATATATTGTGCGACTATTGGAGTTCGGAGAAGTTTCACGTAAGTACACTTTCTTTTTTTAAATTTCAGCAATGCCATCAATGCCAACTGAGTTGATAAGTCATAGGCCAATCGTTGAGTGGATACATTGCTGTCATTATGTACACATAGTTATTGTTTCTTTTTCAACAATCACATGCTCATGAAAAGGACAAACATCATCAACACTGATGTCTATAGCATGTTCATCAAAAGGCTTTAAAAAGTCAACTTCCTCTAGAAGAAGAAAAGGTTGAATTTAAGATATAATCCAACTAGGTAACAGTAAACTAGGAAAAGACAGACTGGTTTCTGCCCCATATGTAACCTAGGAAATATTATCTTACTTGTCTATTTATCGTGTCTTATTTGGTTTCTAATTAATAATTTTGAATATATGTTGTAGGATATGTCTAAGGAAAAATTTTGAGAATAGGGGGAACGGAAATATGTTGCTTTAAATGGTACGGTGAGCACTTCACATCTCTATTTACAAAATAGAGGATTGTCGGATGATCCTTCTATTGCGAAGATAGAGACGTTTCGAAAGTTGCATTATAGAGAAAAAGAGGGTTGAATTAATGACTATGCTCGCACTTCATATGTAAGTTACATAGAACCAATTATTTTGCATGTCTTCATCGTTTTGTAAATTACTAAGATGCATATATATACTCATTTTTCTTGTTTGTAGGAGAATATGGTAGAAATTAAGCAACATACCGGATCAACAGAACCCCCCCCCCCCGGGACGATCTAGAGATTATGAAACAAATAGGGTCGGTCCTGGGGGTTTCATGCCTAAGGCGGAAAAACTAAAATTGCCCCCACAATATAAAAAAAAACTAAATACAAGCACAAATTCTCACGACGATTTTTATTAAATTTAATAAAATAATAAATAGGATTTAAGTGAAAACTCTGAACGACAAAACATAAACATATATAATCTAAAACATATTTTCGTGCAACTTTTAAAACAAAAACATTAATTAATTATTTTATCATTATAAATGTTTGCTAAAAAAATATTTTTGATATGAAAATAATAACTCGTTCAGACTATCTTGACTTATAATAGTCTGCGAATATGACTTTAACAACCTTAATTTTATAACTTTAAGATTATGTGAAAACAAAATATAAAAAATACTATAATGTAAAAGAATATGAAAGATTGTTATATTTATGAAGAAGAACTAACTACCTATAATCATATCATGTCAATAAAATAAAAAACGAAAGAATTATATTTTATAACATGCTTGAACATACTTTTGTATTATTTTTTTCTTTCTTAAATTCTTATGAAAAGGAAAGAAAAGTAAAAATTAAATTAAATAAATGTAAACTCATCTAATTATCTATACTATATTATTAAGCATTTGACACAGTCTTAAAAACCATTAAAATCAATAAAATGAAATGAAACATAAAATTGTATTACAAAATCCACATAAAACTGTATTACAAAATCGATAACAAATAAAATAAACATTAAAATCAATAAAATTATATTATAAAATCAAAATATTTAAATATATATATATATATATATATATATATATTATAATTGTTGTTTGGTTTTTGATAAAGCACTCTCACACTCACATAAACAAGCCTTGAAAATTTGATGCCCTTATTTTAGTTGATGCCCAGGGTGGTTACCCTCGCCGCCCTGCCTTAGGGTCGGGTCTGGCAACAAGTCCTAGGTAAACAATCATCACTGAGATATATGTTGTAGGATATTAGGGGATGGTCTAGGGTCCCGAGCACTAGGAGCGACTCCACGAATTCACGATATAGCACTGACTCTTCAAGTCGATTGAGTCACATTGAAATGTCTACTAGCTTGCCTCAACAGGATCCGATCTTACTTCAACCAAATCTGAGCTCTCGCATATGAAGAATGAAATTGCGGAGTTGCATCAAATGGTGAGGTCGATCGTGTCTGGTCAACCACTTCCGACTTTTGCAACTTCACAAAATGTCAAGACCATGGTTCCGAGACTCGAGATCGGTAATTTCTGATATGATTTTGGATGTTTTTTTTTATAGATTTGGATTTATGTATGAACTGTGATTGAACGCTAGGTTGTTTTAGAATTTTTCATCCTTGTTTTTTTGGATATATTTGGATTGATGTATGAATTGAGATAGAACAAATCTATGAAATTTTATTGTTTTGGGAATTTTTATAAAATTCTTAACTAATATTATTAATTATTTCATTATAATTATATAATTGTATAATTATATATAAATATATAGGTAAAACATGGATGAAATTTATATATCGTATATAACCCCTTTAGAGAAGGAATTGATGTTTTAAAAATGTATTTAAAGGCCTTTATAGAAGGTTTTTGGTTTATGTATCTAAAAGTAACTTTTAGAGAAGGTGTTGGTAGTGTAACTAAATGACACATTTAGAGAAGGTTTTGAAAAATGTTACTAAAACCAAGTGTTTTAGAGAAGGTTTTTAATATAGCTTCTCTAAAAGTATCTTTTAGTTACTTTAATAAACCGTCGTAAATAGTTGAAAAGCTTCACTAAAAGATACTTTTAGAGAAACTTTTGAGGAGAAATTGACTAACCTTTAGAGAAGCTTTTAAAGCATATCCAAAGCCTCAACAAAATGTCTCTAAAAGTAAATAAAACACACACCCTCCCAAATCCTTCCTTAAAACCTTTAGCTACCCTTATATAGGGAAACTTTTTGATGGAATTGAAAAGCTTCTCTAAAGCCTTTCAAGTACAATATAAAACCTTCTTTGAAGGTCATTTTTCTTGTAGTGTTCATTTTCATTCAAACCATCGATCTAACTGTCAAGTCATGTGCACAACATGAACAAACTAAAACAATAATATTTCAAATAATGAATATACTGAAATCGCACTGTGAACACCACTAAAACAAAAATGTTTCAAATAATGAACATACTTGTAACACCCGTGATTTTCGGTAAGTAAATGTCAACCGGACATTTCCGTGACTTGTAATTAGTGGGGCTTTGTTGAGAAATGTCTTGTTTAAAGTCCCTTATAGTATCGGGGTTGTTGGTGTTGAAAGAAGTCGAGTTTTGGGATTCGTGGAGGTCTGGGCGACAATGCCCGTGACAGTGACAAGTGTCACTGTCGCCGTGTCACAATCGCGAGCAGTGTACCGCGAGCTCTTAGCAGCGGGCGACTATGCCTCGCGACTATGCCAAGGGCATAGTCGTCGTGTCATTGTCGCGCGCGGGGGGCTGAGAGGCTGTTAAGTCGCGAAAATCAGACCATTTCTCATTTCTCACTTATCTTCTTCTTCCCTTTTCTCTCCCAAATCGTAAAACCGAACCCTAAACTATTTTGAGGGTTTTTCCTCTTCTTACCACATGATTCTTAATCATCTAACTAGTTGGGAGCTTAAACCACAAAACCCTCATCCCCATCTTCCCCATCATGTTCAACGGTTGGGAGCTCGGGTCGAAGTGTTGGATTGGGTGCTCTCGGAAGTTTCATTGTCTTTAAGGGTAAGTTTTCTTGTGTTAGTATTATAAATACTCCATTAGTGGTTTCTTAAGGTTTGATATCTCAAATCTCGGATTTGATGGTTTTGGAGAAATTAGGGTTTTGATCTTGTTTGGGATTATGGTATTTATTTGTTTGAAGGATGTTTCTATATGGTTGGATATAGTTACTTATGGGTTGAAATGTTCGGATCTAGGTTTTTTGAAAGACTTTAGTGTATGAATTTGGTCGGCATTCACCCCTCTAGACTACGCTTCTCAACAACCCGACATACTAATGTCTTCCGGGTGTATCAAGCATCTTAGGACAACAATCTCAATTTCCTACCATTGTCATCCGGATACTCCACATCTTAAAGCAACACTCGGATATTTCCTCGGTTCACCTTACAATATCTCCTCGTATCACGTCAATTCCATAAGCTCAAGGTTCTATTCCAACCAATTATCCTTACTCAAGACGATCAACTTAATGCATTCAACGCGCTTAACTGTCACTTCAACGTGACATTGCTATAGACATCAACGTTTCCTTAGGTTACTCACTTAGAAACCTTCTCACTACCCCAACGGTAATCATACCAAGGTAGTTCAAGTATACACATGTAGTATGCTGGTGATATGTATTGAGATTTCAATACATATTACGTATTTTTCTTATCTTTTAGGATTGTAATTTTACTTTACCCCAAATAATTGAGTCATTTTCTTATCTTATTTTATATTTTTCTCATTCATGGAGCTAAGTATAGTATTTAACTAATTATTGCTATTTTGCGTAAATCAACCTAAAATCTTTTGTTTATTGTAATGTCAGGTTAAATGCTAGAGCATTGGGGGCTGTTTTAAATGAAGCTTGGAAAGCACTTTTTGGAAGAAGATGGAAAGCTTGACTTTTGGCCCCTCCAAACCTTTTGATTTAAATGGAAAATACATGGTTGGGTTAAGAGAGGGTAGATACAATAATTTGGACAAATTCTTAGCTAAAACTTTAGTTGGTGTACCCTTTTATATTATTTTAAGTTTTTATATTTACCATTTTGCCATCATGGTTTGGTATAAATAAGGGGTTGTGTTCTCTTGTTTTAGATATATCTCTTTTGTAATCCATGAGGGGGAGAATTGATCTCTTGAAATTCTCTCTCTAAAGTTTAATATTAAGTCTTCAAAGTTTTATAATCTGTGTTCTTCATTATTAGTTGTTGCAGCATTGCTGCAACATTGCTTTTCTTTACATTTCATTCTTACTTATTGCATTTACTTTATGCACTTTACATTTCCGTTATTTAATTTCTGTCATTTATATACTGTCATTTACATTATGTCTTTAATTTATGTCATTTACTTTTATTGCAATTTATATTACGTAATGAGTAACTAATTTTATAGTTTGGGTGTGAGACGAAGAGGGAGGTTATAAACCAAAAACTAGTGGACTTTGTTCTTCAATAACATTGTTCCACTATGTCATTTTAAGTTTTATAAATCCAAAAGTACTTCTTGACGAATTGATCACTTCTTAAAGTGTGAAAGTGCCATGGACTTAGGAATACGCCATGAAAAAGCACGTTAGTTTGAATGATACGAGAAGTATACTTGGAAGAGTTACTAGCAAGGAAACTTGCTATCTTTGTTTTTCAAACCGATTGATTCTTGACGGGTTGATCACTAGTCAAAGTGTTAAAGTGTAGTGGACTCAGGAATGAGCCACTAAGAACACGTCAACTTGAATGATATGGGAATCGACTCGGAAGGGTGATTTTTAAACAAAGGCATTTGTTTTTCCATATACTTTAAATAAACCATTCGACACTCACACTGGTCCGGACATTTGCATAGGCATATGTTGATTGAAGGCTAAACAAAAGTGCAATGGTAGATATCTGGAAGGATACTCTTTAAAGTACATGGTGGAACTTGTTGTTGATGAACTAATGTTATAGCATCCCTATAGCATTGTCCTCCAGAATTTGTGTTTACTCCTCACTTTAAGTCTTGCACCCATTCTATCTTTATATATCCTGTTAATCATATCACTGTTAACCAACTCAAACAAAATCTTCAAACTCGCCATCTGAAGTTAGTTTTTCATCTTGAGATCTTGCAACTTAAGATACCTATCCCTGTGGAATACGATACTTGGTTCTTACCATTTTATTACTTGAAAAGACGATATTGGATCTCATTGTATACTTGCTTTGAGGTTCAATTATCACATGTCTAGAGGTGTGCAAACATCCGTATCAGTAGGTTCACCATAAAACTGGCCAGGTGTCGTTATGAACGTACCGCACATGCTCATCCTTGTGACCCTCGACAAGTTTCCTGTTTCTAGTGACTCAATCAACTCCATAATATCATATCCTAAGGTTCCCAATGTGCAACTACACTTCAGTCACTTATAAAAACGCTAGTTTGAGTCTAGGCATCCTACAATCAATACCTAATTCTCTCAAACTTAAGCTCTGATACCAACTTGTAACGCCCTCAAATCTGTAAATAGCAACTTATTTAAAATTTTCTAAATACATCAATAAATGAATCATCTACAACCACGAATTCAGATTTAGCTACAATACACGTATACCATCTTATATATATACAGACTATAAGGGACGGATGCTACTAATACCAATGCATAGTCACTATCTCCATAATGCGGAAAACTTCACCGAATACTTACTTTGGGATCTAGCTAAGGCTTTACTCTTCACAGGATTGCTAGAACCAACTCTCAATCTTGAAACCTGATGCACATGACGACAAGTAAAAGGTTAGACTTAACGCCTAGTGAGCTCAAGAGTTTTAACATAAGTATATATCTTTAAAGAAAAGAATTCAATTTAAATCAAGGTCCTTCGAAATATTACGCTTAAAAATGATAACGACACATTTTCCCATAATATGCACTTTTAAAGGCAAAGCTCCCAAAACACACATTTCTTATGTAACGCGCAACGCATAACTCACCCAAACAGGATCATAGTTCGACACTTATTTGGTAAAAACATGAATAACCATTTATAACCCAAAATACCCAAAACGCGGGCGGGACAGAATGCTCGACCCATAACTCGATATCAAAACCACATATACCGTACGTCCGAAAACATGGACACTTGGTCCAATACTCACGCGACCGTAAGGAACCAATGACAATAAAATAAGACGTTCTTATATTTAACATACTTATAACCAGCAACGGGGGGAACCCGTATCCGTTGAGGGTGGAGGGAACACAAAAGTATACCATCCAAACAACGTTAATCGCATGACACCTCCCGACATCCCAGCCCGGTGTCCCTACGACTTCTTTACAAGTGTCACCCCAAGTCAGTTGACCTTGATGGATCATTTCGAAGAACTCCATCCCGAAGGCCCGGCACACTTAAAGACTACCTCCCAGGCATTACTTCAAGCGGCGGAGGTGCTAGCGCCTACTATTCCGGTCGCACTAGCCGACTCAACCCTCCTAGCGATCACTTGTAAAGTTTCTGGTCATAAAACATAGGTACCTAAGTTCAACCCCGCAATACCGAATTGACCATCCAAGACAGACTGACTCACGTGCCTATGGATTCATTACACACTGTCTAACGTTACATGACTCCAATTGAAAGACCAAAGCTCCCAAAACATGTAACTCACCAATGACACAAATTAAGTGTCTTCATATCCAAAACCCACGACGGTTAAAAATCCGGACAAATGTCCACACGACTCGTTTAAGTCAATACCGAACTAAATAGCTCAAAATCCGTTTGACCAATAATTACCGGTCTCCAAAATAGTGAAATGTCCTTAATTAACGTTTATGAAGACACGTATCTCAAAGACTAGATTTACCCAAAACTCCATACGAGATGGGACTCAAGATTTCCAAAGTGTTTATGAATGCAAATACACCGAATGCATATAGCATGAATTAGACTTTACTTGTACAAAATCGTCAAAGACGTATAACTCATAAAATAGACCTTACTTGTACAAAATCACCAAGAATACGTAATCCATGTTATTTAGTTGTTCGAAACATTCAAAACCCAATAGAAGCATTTTAAGAGGTCAACACAACCCAAGTGTACTAAGTAAGAAAACTTATCCAAATACTCACACTTTGACAAATAACTAAGTAAAACATATTTTTCTTCTAAATACTCAAAACTTATCAGCAGTTAACCATTTAATGTAAAACACTTCAAAATACACATTTTGGCATGTACACCGTTTTTATAAATCAACTTGAACTCACCTTGCTAAATTTAGGCTAAATCTAGATTTCACCCAACGAGCTCTTTTGAAAACCACTTGAATCCTCAAACCGAAATCTTCCAAAAACCTAGATCCGAACATTTCAACCCATAAGTAACTATATCCAACAATATAGAAACATCCTCCAAACAAATAAATACCATAATCCCAAATCAAAACCCTAATTTCTCCAAAACCATCAAATCTGAGATTTGAGATATCAAACCTTAAGAAACCACTAATGGAGTATTTATAATACTAACACAAGAAAACTTACCCTTAAAGACAATGAGACTTCCGAGAACACCCAATCCAACACTTCGACCCGAGCTCCCAACCGTTGAACCTGATGGGGAAGATGAGGATGAGAGTTTTGTGGTTTAAGCTCCCAACTAGCTAGATGATTAAGAATCATGTGGTAAGAAGAGGAAAAAACCCCAAAATAGGTTAGGGTTCGGTTTTAGGGTTTGGGAGAGAAAAGGGAAGAAGAAGATAAGTGAGAAATGAGAAATGGGCTGATTTTCGCGACTTAACAGCCTATCAGCCCCCCGCGCGCGACAATGACACGGCGACTATGCTCTTGGCATAGTCGCTGGGCATAGTTTCCCGCTGCTAAGAGCTTGCAGTACACTGCTCGCGATTGTGACACGGCGACAGTGACACTTGTCACTGTCGCGGGCATTGTCGCCCAGACCTCCACGAATCCCAAAACTCGACTTCTTCCAACGCCAACAACCCCGATACTATAAGGGACTTTAAACAAGACATTTCCCAACAAAGCCCCACTGATTACAAGTCACAGAAATGTCCGATTGACATTTACTTACCGAAAATCACGGGTGTTACAATTACCGTTGGGGTAGTGAGAAGGTTTCAAAGTGAGTAATCTAAGGAGACGTTGATGTCTATAGAAATGTCACGTTGAAGTGATAGTTAAGTGCGTTGAATGCATTAAGTTGATCGTCTTGAGTAAGAATAATTTGTTGGAGTAGAACCTTGAGCTTATGGAATTGACGTTATACGAGGAGAGATTATAAGGTGAACCGATGAAATATCCGAGTGTTGCTTTAAGATGTGGAGTATCCGGATGACAATAGTAGGAAATTGAGATTGTTGTCCTAATATGCTTGATGCACCCGGATGATATTAGTATGTCGGGTTGTTGAGAAGCGTAGTCTAGAGGGGTGAATGCCGACCAAATTCATGCACTAAAGTTATTTCTAAAATGAGTTTGCATAAAATGTTTCTCATGTTCGCCATACTTAAAGTGTTTTGGATTATAAAGTTTTAGTAAAACATTTAGCCCTCATCAGATTTTAAACTGTGAGCTTAATCTTGCATGAAATAGTTCTGTTTCTCGTGCTTGCAATTTATATTGAAAATCTCTCTGTCCCTGTTTTGTGTTTAACGCTATCTTTGGACATCTTAAAATCCGTACTTTAATACCACATGTGGTATTGGGCAAGTGACCGTAGAATTTTTAACCTTGACATTGGATCTCCTCCACGTATGTTAAGGTTTTAAAGGAAGAGTTGTCCCGCTGTTCTTGAGTCGGGATTTTATGTGTAATTTTAGTCGGTATGAGTCGTGTTTAATTTTATGGGGTATAGTTTTGCGATCTTTTTGGGTTCGTAAGTGTATTTTGAGATGCGTGAGTTTTAACTTTATGTCGTATAAATTACGAGCTTTTGAGTGTCGTATCTCATGAGAGTTTTGTTGAAAAGGGTCACTTTATCTTACGTGGTGTTTTTAAATTTTTTAACCTTTCTAGACTTATTGTCGTTTTACGCTCCTATGTCGGGAAACAGAGATTTGACACTGCTTGATTTTACCGTCAATAAAATTATGAAAGTTTAGTTGGGTTTATGGCGTTTTATTTTATGACCATTAGAACCGCGTAATAAAAAAGAAATTTTGGAACGTGTGGATTGGCATTATTGTGTGCATTAATTTACGAGTTTTGTTTGATACCTTGCTTCATGCGAGTCTTTCATCTACACTTTTGCAACCGTAAGAGGCACCTTGAAAAATCTAAATGTCGCATGATTGCATATTGAGTTTCACACGAGTATAGGTGCATACTTTTGGGGTGAATCCGACGTTCACTCGCGTGAGTAAATATGCGAAATATTTATGTTGTCTTATATAAAATTTTAATCTAAGTGTGCTTCGCTTGTTGACCTTGCTGTTATAAATTTTTCGCAATACATGAAATGAATTTTCGAATTGCATATCGTTGTAGTTACCATCTTGGTCAAATGTGTTTTATCGAGGCGACTTAAAGTTTTAAACTCGATTTGAGAATTATTTGCATTCTTATCATTTCACCGAACTTTGGAGAATAAACTGTTGCATATGGAGTTGTTAATAATTTTATGACGCAATGACTTTTGGGTTGGGAAGTCAGAACTTTAAAGTTAATTTGTGAACGTCTCTTTTGGGAATTGTACAAACTTTTATTGCACATGTTATAGTGCGGAAAGTTATCTTTTATATGCATAGTATAAATTGATGCATTACTAGGACCATGGTAGTTTTGGAAATTTATTGTCTTTGCTATCGTAAGTATTGAACAAATGAGTTTTGGAAATGGTTCGTATGCGCTGTGTCGATAGTCAATTTTGAAACCTATCGAATGAACGGTAGTGTATTTTGCCGCATGTTTAATCATCAAGAAGCTTTTATATTTGAAGGTTTTATAAACTCAAATTGGCATACTGGTTGAAAAACCTTGAACTCATTAGGCATATAGATTTAAACCTTGTAGTGAAAGAAGTTGTATTAGGATTAATGGGATCCTTGGGATTTGAAGCGTCGGATGATCCGACTCGTAGTCAACCTTGATATTTTGGGTGTGGAGCTTTTGGAATCTGTGCGCGCTTGTATTATGGAAATAGTAGATTTAAGTTTCCCAGTTATTAAGGAGTGATTTTATACTTCGGTAACCATGCGGAATAAGGTCTTAGGTGATTATCTACGCTTAAATGGAGTTGATTTAGTGGAAATTGCTCGTCGATGTGTCATCATGTTATCGGTTGATGGTGTACCGTCTTGGTGGGTTTCGCGATCAAGGAACATCCTTGTGGTCTGTTTGTTATAAATGTAAGGGTTGGGATTTTTAGCACTCTGTTAGGTGTCAACCCTAGTGCGACCATCCGTCTGGAATGAAGTCTTGGACGGGATGTCCACGTTTTTGAGGTCACCGTTGGTCATAGGCATCGACTTGTTACTTGGAGTCAATGGATCTGGAAATGTTTGAGATGTATCCCGGCTGGATTGTGAGAAATATTGACCTTTCAATGATGAGATTTAATGGAAGGTTAGATGTTGATGATTAAGTACCGATGGGTATAAGCTTTTCCATGGTGATAGAGGTTGTACTAGAGGATTGTTGTGAGGCTGGGATTGGAACGAAGTTGAGTTTCAGCCGAATCTGTGTTAACCGGTTACATGAAGGACGTATTGGTGCGCCTTGGAAGGATGTTTTTATAGATATTAGGAATGAACCAGTTGAAATCTAAAGATTTTAGAAGTTTGGTTGCAATCTTTGATGTTGGGTTCGGAACCGTGTAGATCCGAAGGAAATCGATCGGTGGAAAGTTTGGGTCACAAACTACCTGGGGATAGTAATATCCAGCCAAGGTTGGGAGATGACCGTAACCTTGTGAGTAAAGGCTATCTGGGGAGTTAAGTGTCCGTTTGGTTATGAGTACAATGTGCCCAAGAGAGAAAGTTGATGGGAGTACCAGTGCAAGAGTCGTATTAGTGGTGCTGACAAATGGTTTAAGGCAAGTCCTTCTACGGGTAAGAATTCATGGGAAAGGTAGATTTCGAGGACGAAATCATTCTAAGGTTGGGAGGATTTTAACACCTATGATTTTCGGTAAGTAAAATGTCAACCGGACATTTCCGTGACTTGTAATCAGTGGGGCTTTGTTGGAAAATGTCTTGTTTAAAGTCCCTTATAGTATCGGGGTTGTTGGCGTTGAAAGAAGTCGAGTTTTAGGATTCGTGGAGGTCTGGGCGACAATGCCCGCGACAGTGACAACTTGTCACGTCGCCGTGTCACAATCGCGATCAGTGTACTGCGAGCTCTTAGCAGCGTGCGACTATGCCCCGCGACTATGCCAAGGGCATAGTCGTCGTGTCATTGTCGCGCGCGGGGGGCTGAGAGGCTGTTAAGTCGCGAAAATCAGCCCATTTCTCATTTCTCACTTATCTTCTTCTTCCCTTTTCTCTCCCAAACCCTAAAACCGAACCCTAACCTATTTTGGGGGGGGGGGTTCCTCTTCTTACCACATGATTCTTAATCATCTAACTAGTTGGGAGCTTAAACCACAAAACCCTCATCCTCATCTTCCCCATCAGGTTCAACGGTTGGGAGCTCGGGTCGAAGTGTTGGATTGGGTGCTCGCGGAAGTTTCATTGTCTTTAAGGGTAAGTTTTCTTGTGTTAGTATTATAAATACTCCATTAGTGGTTTCTTAAGGTTTGATATCTCAAATCTCGGATTTGATGGTTTTGGAGAAATTAGGGTTTTGATTTGGGATTATGGTATTTATTTGTTTGGAGGATGTTTCTATATTGTTGGATATAGTTACTTATGGGTTGAAATGTTCGGATCTAGGTTTTTGGAAGATTTCGGCTTGAGGATTCAAGTGGTCTTTAAAAGAGCTCGTTGGGTGAAATCTAGATTTAGCCTAAATCTAGCAAGGTGAGTTCAAGTTGATTTATAAAAACGGTGTACATGCCAAAATGGTTATTTTAAAGTGTTTTACATGAAATGGTTAACTGTTGATAAGTTTGGAGTATTTTGAAGGAAAAAACGTATTTTACTTGGTATTTGTCAAAGTGTCAGTATTTTAATGAGTTTTCATATTTGATGAACTTGGTTTATTTTAGTTCCATAAAATGCTCATATTTGGGATTTGGACATCTTGATAAGTAATAGCGTGATTTGTGCATTTTGGTGATTTTGTACAAATGAGGTCTTATTCATGACATACGTAAATTGGTGTATTTGGGTTCACAAGTCTAGTTTGGAAAACCTTGTTGTCCCGACTTAAACTGTGTTGGAATCCATCCAAGCATTTTGGGAGTGTGTAATTTCACGGTATGGGTCGAGTGTGTTTATTATATTGAAAAATGTGATCGTGGGTCAAAAGAGGTTTTGAGCATTTTGGCTCGATATTGTTTAAAGGAGTTTTGAGGACACTTGTCTGGCTTTATATGGCTCAATGTAGAGTCCGTTTATGACATACGTACTAATGCGTTGTGTTGCGTATTGAGGTTGGTTACGGGCTCGGGTGCTTTGGTCATTCGTGTGTAGTCCGGTAACGTTAGACAGTGTGTAATGGATCCGTAGGCATGTGAGCCAGTCTGTTTTGGGATGGTCAATTGGGTATTGCGGGGTTGAACTTCGATACCCATGTTTTATGACCGGAAACTTTACAAGTGATCGCTAGGAGGGTTGAGTCGGCTAGTGCTACCGGAGTAGTAGGCGCTAGGACCTCCGCCGCTTGAATTAATGCCTGGGAGGTAGTCTTTAAGTGTGTCGGGCCTTCGGGATGGAGTTCTTCGGAATGATCCATCAAGGTCAATTGACTTGGGGTGACACTTGTAAAGAAGTCGTAGGGACACCGGGCTGGGATGTCGGGAGGTGTCATGCGATTAACGTTGTTTGGGTGGTATACTTTTGTGTTCCCACCACCCTCAACGGATACGGGTTTCCCCCGTTGTTGGCTATAAATATTTTAAATATAAGAACGTTTTATTTTATTGTCATTGGTTCCTTATAGTCGCGTGAGTATTGGACCAAGTGTCCATGTTTTCGAACGTACGGTATATGTGGTTTTGATAACGATTCATGGGTCGAGCATTTTGTCCCGCCCGCGTTTTGGGTGCTTTGGGTTATGAATTGTCATTCATGTTTTACCAATTAAGTGTTGAACTATGATCCCGTTTGGGTGAGTTATGCGTTGCACCATTTTATAAGAAACGTGTGTTTTGGGAGCATTATCTTTAAAAGTGTATATTATGGGAAAATGTGTCGTTTCCATTTTTAAGTATAATAATTTCGAAGGGTCTTGACTTAAGCTGATTTCCTTTCTTTTAAAGATATATTCGTTCATGTTAACACTCTTGAACTCACTAGGCGTTAAGTCTAACCTTTTTATTTGTCGGCATGTGCATCAGGTTCCTAGCGGGGGGTTCAGTTCTAGCGGTGCTATGAAGAGTTGAGCCTTAGTCTTACAAAAGTAAGTAATTGGTGAAGTCTTCCGCGAGTTGGAGATAGTGACATGCTTTGGGTTTTAGTAGCACTTGTCCTTATGGTTTACTGTATGTATAGATAGAAGGTGTGCTTTGTAGCTAAATCTGAATTCGTGGTTGTAGATGATTCTTTTATTGATGTATTTAGAAAATTTTAAATAAGTTGCTATTTCCAGATTTGAGAGTGTTACAATACTGAAATCACATTGTGAATACAGTAATACAAAATTTCAGGTGTATCTACACATACTGAAATCACATTGTGAACACACTGTAATAACGTTTACATATTCTATGAATGGACAATAAAGTTGACAACAAACTAATCTAAATCAATTATGTCTAGATTATAACGGTTGTCAACCCAATCTCCCAAAAATGTTTATTCCATTATGTACGCCAATATCCCAAAAGTAATCTCCAAAAGTTGTCGCTATCTCTCATTTCTTGAAAACGCCATTACTAACAGAACCTGTTATACACGTCATTTAAGAAAAATGTTAGGCTTTAAGCCTAGTGAGGACAAACATTTTGCATATAACTTGAAATAATGAAATATGAGTAAATGATTTCTTGATGGAATGAAGTAGTGAAACTTGTTTAACTACCACATAAGGACCTTGCGGTCTAAAAGCATCTAGCGATGATGGGCGAGACCCGATTTCCATGAATCGTGGCGGAACACAAAAGTAGGCCACTTTTTGAGTTGTGAGCTTACTACTAGGATCCATGGCCACGAACAACGTCAGATCATATACAGATGTAGGGGAAGGCATCCAAGGATCCTAGTCATACTCATTCACTAGGATTACATTTATAACCATAGCTAGTATCCGGTCCCACATTACCGTACCAAATTGCCTACAAGGACCCAATGTCTCAACTAGTTACATGAAGGGGATAAACATCCCAAATAAACCGACTTTTATACCTATGGATCCATTGGTAACAGTCTAAAGTTTGCCACAATTTCATTTGTGACTCAAAAAACATCATAACTATAGTTCTTCCAAATGATTGTTTATAAAAATAAGTTTCCCAAGGTCATAAAACTTCAAATATGCTTTTATTAGTAAACTCGACATAATAGTTATTCCCAAATGTCTTCAAAATGGGATGAACATCCCAAACACAACCAAAGAATTTCCATCACATATTTTACCATTAATAATGCATATAAATCACATCTCATGGTTCAAACATAGATATCATCATCATATCCCAAAAATAGTTAAAACTCTAAAAATCTCTAAAATCTTAAGTTAGGTCAAAACTCTTAAAAACAAGGAATGTAAACAAGGAGATGGTTAAAAGTCCAAAATGTGTAGTTTTAACATGTATAAAGTTTTAAAGTTTAAAATGACTCACAACTTAGGTTTTTGATCAAAACTTAGAAACCTTAAAGCTTGGGGATGCAGATGGAGATGGTGAGATGGTAAGTCCTTGAAATCTAGTCTTCAAAACCTTAGTTGATAAATTCTTGATGAGATGCGTAAATGAAACAATAAATGACTCTAGGTCGTATTCAATGGAGAGAGAGAGAGAGAGAGAGAGAGAAAGAAGGGAGTAAATTTGGTGAAGTTGGGAGAAGTAGTAAATGAGAAAAGGAGCTGAAAAAAACGCATTTATGTCAATCTCCCCACCCCCCACCCCCGACCGCGACCTTGCCAGGTGACTATGCCCTTAGCATAGTCGCGGGTCACAATCATTCCAGGGGTACCGCGGCCTTCCCCGAATCGACGACATTGCCCAACGAGAGTGCCTTAAGGCATAATCGCAGGCATAGTCTCCGACTATGTACAATGGCTTTACTCCCCCTGCGACTATGCCCTCGACGATAGTGACATTGTCACGGTCGTCAATCATAGTCGCTCCACACCCGAGGCCCGGAAATTTGACTTTTTCGCCCAGAACTTCTCATGACGCGATAAGGGCTTAATAGGTAAAACATTGGGATATAGGCCTGCGATTTTAAATAAAAAAAATCTAACGAAGGATTTAAGTTTTACTCACCAAAATTTACGGGTGTTACATTTTCCAATAACCTCATCAAATAAATTAACTTATAATTTCCAGATGTAATCAAAATAAAGACTTTTCCAATAAGTTTTCAAACATGACCAAATCTTGTGGGGTTAACTCAATTAATAATAAAACTTGGGTCTTTGGAGATTCTTATCAAAGGTCACCGGTACGAGTTTTACAAGGCTATTGAAGATTTTCCTAACTGTTCTCCAAGATTATTGGGATTAGTTAAGGTGCACACAAACTCATCCGAACACCAAGAATTAAAAAAATGTTTAAATAATGACAACAAATTTACCAAAAGAACCCACTTATTGATTGTGCACCTTTCAACTTTAAAAGCCACAAAAATTTGGACCTCATACTATGAATAATTGAATATGTATAGTTATTATTATGTAGTTATTATTATTATTATTATTTGGTGGGTAGTTGTATTGGACCACCAATACCCTTTAGGGCGGCAAGAGTGTGCGGCTGGTACGGAATGGTCGGTCCACAGAATTTATAAAGGTTTAATAATGAACATGATCAAATCTAAAGGGGCCTTATTGAAACTTTTAGGGACCACTGTACTGCACCTGCATTCAACTACACCGGATAACATTCCAACCTTTTTTAGGTTCTATTTGATCGACCTCAAATGTAAGGGGTTGTTTAACCTAATGCTTATCCGATAAGCATTTATTAGTAGAAATTAACATTATAATTTATTTTATTTAGTACGATTGTGGTATATCAAAACGGTATGTATATAACAGTTTACTCGATAAACGTTTACTCGGGTATGAGTCGTCACTCTTACTTACCGGGTAAGGTTATTCATCCTTATCATTGCTTTTACCGGGTAAGATTCTTGGTCCTTGCCATGTTCATCCAATGAGAAAAATTACCTGTAAGCACTTACCGGGTAAGCGTTTTATAAACGACCCCTAAGTTTTCATTAGTTATTTTAGAATTTTTGTTCAAGGGATGTATTTTGAACATGTCTACATATCAAGCACAATCTTAAGGTAGATTAATTAAAGACTCATAAAGATGTCTGAAGTATTTATAACTGAATTCCGTCATTTTGAGAGACTTTTTTTGAACTTTTTTGCTGAGTTCGAGGGATTATTTAAGTCTTTTGGTTGATTTCAAGGGACTTTTTTACGGGTTTTTTTTGGCTAATGTGCTTTCTATTTCCTAGTATCCCGGAGTACCTCTCAAAGTTTAGCGGGTGTACATTTCATACAGAAAAAAGTTCTACTAGTGAAAATCGATTAAGTTGGTGCATGCAACCGTGTTTGGTCCGCCTATGAGTTATTTGTATCTTTGATTAGTTGTTTGTTGTTCAATTAATCGATTTTCAATTGATCAATATATGTTCAAAGGCCAAATTATAAAGAAAATAATATGTTGGGGGAACGAGTTTGGTGAGAAAACAGTGTAAGTAACTCGGATAAAAACTGAAATCACGTATGAGGATTAATATTTTGCTCATAACCTGTCTGATATCACGAAAGTTACTCGAGAATAATCTTAATTTACAGTCATCATTTAAGCAGAAATTATGACCTATAAACCTGGAAAAGTTGTATAGGTTCATATATTAAAACCAAAAATGAATGTCCCATTAAAGGGAAATGATTGCTGGAAATTATTGATAACTACTAGGCAGTTATAAAACTAAACAAACGAGTTACAAAAGGATGGAAACAATAAACACCTTACTGATCAGCATTAGTGGAAAATATATCAGCATTGACCATGCATGTTGATAGGTATCACCTACTGCAGATAGGCATCCACTACCACTAATGACACATTCATCAACGGGACCACCGCCAGGGGCTTTGCCCCTTGGACCCCGTCATGGGTGCGACCCCTTGACCCTCCCCATATTGCGCCATCGAGCGCTTTCGGTTCTAGCTAGCTAATACGATTGTGCATTTTTGTACCTCATAACCTATGTTCTAGCTAAATTGTGACAATTACAAAAATAGTTTGATCTTTGATGATTTCACTAAAATCACCTACATATACTTTCATACAATTCATATTATGAAAAGTTTTAAAAACCACATTTAAAGGTTTATAGTTTATAAATATAGCCTAATGTATTTTTTAAAATAAGTCAAGTTTTTTCTATGTCCCGTACTCCGGTGACATGGAATATTTTTCAAAACATATAAGAGCATCTCCAACAACTTCTTCAAAATGGAGAAAATGAAAATTTTAGGCATTTTTATGCTCCAACAGATTCTCCAAATCTTTCTCCAAAATGGAGAAAGTAGGAGAGAGAGTGTAATTTTCTCCAAATATGGAGAACTCTCCAAAATCTCCAAAAATGATTATCATGAGAGAGAAATTGTTTTTTTATTATATTCTATCAATAAGATTTCTTCAAATGAGATGGGTATGAGAGATAAATAATATTTTATTAGATTTATATAATATTTTAATATTATAAGTAATGATTTCATCTCCAAAATGGAGAATCTGTTGGAGATGGATGTAAATTTTTATGTAGATTTTGACTTTTAATTCTCTATTTTTGAGAAATTTTGAAGATATTGTTGGAGATTCTCTAACATCATAACTTTTATTATTATTTTATCTAAAATAAAAGTTAAAGCTAAATACATTCGATTGCAATTTATCAATTCCCAATTCTAATCTTACAAAGATATAAGAGTAAACTAAGATATTTATCTCTGCGGTTTGTTGTTTATAACTATTTTCTTCTTTTGTGCTTAGAAATTGTTTTTTGGTCATTATGGTATATGGTTTTTATTTTATTTTGTTTTTCGTCACTAGAACTAGCTTCGTTAGAAAATTTTGTTAAGTTAAGATCATTTTAGTCATTTAACATATTTATTTAATTTTCTCTAAAAAGGTAAAATAAATTAAAAAAAATACTCCACGTGTATTTTCTATTCAAAAAAGGAATAATATTTTTTTTAAGTAAAATATTAATTAAAAAAATTAGAACTCACCCCATGCACCCATCCCCTTCCCAACCTTCTCGAGTTCTTCTTTTTCCTAAGACTCTACGCTATACGATTCCAAATTTGGTCAACTTTTTCTTACGGCCTTTTTTTCCTATTCATCCTTTTTGGCACACCTCCTTCTCCTCTTCTTCCCATACTTCCCAAATCAAACCAAACTCAAACTCAAAACCAAACGCAACACTTCTATAAAATAAAGTGTAACCTCCCTGTAAGTCACAAGAACCATAACCCTATAAATTAGGTGGTCACGGTTGCTCATCGTAATAGAAAAGAATTTTTTTTGGAAGGGTGTCCTAGGCTATGCCTAGACTAATCTCGGCAAATTATGACTGCAAGAAATCAACCCTGATAAACTCAGTGGCCACAGTTGTTGTGTACGCATGAATTCGAACTCTGGGTAGATGGGATATTCCAGCACATCCCCTAGGGTCTTAACCATTACACTACAACCCTTGTGGTAAAAAGAAAAGAATTATAAAAAAGGAAAAAAAAAATCGGGATGTTGCAAACGTGACCGTGAGATGGTGGTTGTGACCTTGTGAATAAATTTTCATCCTCATTCATCACAAAGTTATATATGTTGGCTTCAATAACGATAACAACCAAAATTTTGTTAAAAACTCTAACCAATCCAACCATCGATCACGTCTCATTCAAGGATAACAATCGGATTTGCATTTTTAAATAAAAAGGGTCATTTTGGCCATTTACACAGAGTGATATCATGTTACTTAAATTTCTCAATCAGTTTCCATATGATTGATTGTAATAACCGTGTTCTTTCTTTCAAATAAGCAAAGTTTGGTGGGTGTGGTATGGAATCGGAAAGTTTGAGGGCCTAGTTGTAAATAAGGAAAGGGGGATTAAAACCCCCTAAAACCCTTATTTTTCTCTCTTGAGAATCAGAGGCGGCTAGAGAGAAAAGGGGGTGGAAACCTTGGCAAATTCTTCAAGAAAATCGGATTTGGAAGACAATCAGAGTGTGGTGTTTAATCTCCATCAAGGTGAGTATTTATTCTTGTATCTCTCTAAGTTTTTGGAGTTTGTGGTTTGATTTTGGTAGCCTTAATAAGTATAAACTAAACTGTGTGGGTTTGATGTTGGATCGATGAGTATTGGCTTATCAGTGAGATATGGGATTAAGGAGGGTTGTTTCTATCTTTTGTTGGTTTGAAATCAAATCGGGGATGGGACTATGGATTTTGACTAATATTGGTTTTGGGGACTTTATCTGGAACCCTCGAACAAATACCTTGTAATCGGGAATCACAGGTACCGGATTTGGGTTAAAACCCGGATGAACTTAGGACCAGGAATGTGTAAACCAAGTATAGAGAAACTGGGAGAGGCCGTGTGAGAAGGGAAACCCGGTGATGGGGTCCTAGGTATGACCGAATCTGGACACGACCGGATTTCTTGCCGGATATAAGAACCTGGATCAGCGGGGTATGGAATCAGGACGATGCCACCGGGAATTGAAGGAGAACTCGGTAAGGTCGAAACCCGGGTATATAGACCCGGGAGAGGTCAAAACTCGGACCGGGGGATCCGGTTTAGCTAGGATCCAGTCGTGGAAGGTTCAATCGGTCAATTTGTAGGTTTTTTTGACTGCCCTTCGTGTGATACGTCGGTGCTATCGAACTAGACCCGTAGTGTCTTATTAAAGAGTATCGAGTTATTGGGAGAGCTGACCTATGTGAGATAACCGAGTGACTTATCCCTCTCGTGCATGGATTGTATTGTAGGTGTGCGGTTGAAGGATAATTAGTTCAAATCTTAGCGTGGACGACAGGTAAGTATCTCTTAATCTCTGTTAACGTGTAATCATACGCACTATGAATTATATTACGTGTTTTTATGTTATTTATAACGTGCGTAATATCGGGTGTTGTTCTTAAAGGCAAGTCTCGTGGTGTGTGTGTGTATTCGATATTTTTATAATGTGCATATGGGGATTGTGACCCATAATGAATATATGAATTCGTTTCATATATTTAACTTAAGGGCGGGTATGTGCCCTAACACGTTGTCACAAGCGTGTGCGTGGACAAAGTGTGAACCGACCATATAAGTATGCACGTAAAGATCTTGATTAAAATACTTTTGGTTATAAATGCTTTTAAACCCTTTCTCTGGTGTTATTTGTGGCGTGTAACACCCTCAAATTTGGAAATAGTGACTAATTAAAAATTTTCAACAATACTTTAAAGTATAATAAAATCTCTTACGACAAGTCCAAATTTGAAATACATTTCTAGGTTGAACCATCAACAAATAATTAAAGTCTTACATAAAGACTAATTAAAGTCGGGTGTTACTAGAACCCAATAACAGTCGCTTTATCCAAAGTAAGTGTGGAAGACTTCATCAAGCTATTCACCTCTTCGAGCACACAACTAGCACTCATCTCTTCACAGTGTCACTAGAACTAATCTTGAAATGGAACCTGATTCATATGCCGACAAATAAAAAAAGTTGGTTAACGCCTAGTGAGATCAAGAGTTTTCATCATGATTATAAAAATCGTTAAACGGAAATAATGCAACTTAAACCATGATCCTTTAAAATGAATTACTTTGAATATGAGAACGACCTGTTTTCCAATAATACACATTTTATGGATGGACGCCTCAACGCCAAAACATTTTTTCATGAAGTAATACAACCCAACACTTACTCAAAACGCGAATAATGGTAAATGCTCAAATAATGAAATTTGAATAAAACTTTGTAAACCAAACGACCGAAATATGAGTAGCTCAAGCCTCCAAAATTATAACATATGGGGAATAACCCAAACTCAAAACGTCACCGAACAACAAGAATAAAACTAAATACCCAAAACAACATCTTTCGATGACGGGAGAGACCCGATTTCCATGGCTAGTGGAGGAACACAAAAGTAAGCCACATTCCAAGTTATTGAGCTCACCATACTAGGACCCATGGTCATGAGCTTGTCGACTCGTACTAAGATGTGGATGAGGGCACCCGAGGATCCTAATCATGCTCATTCATTAGGATTACATTTACGGCCCATAGTATACGACTCCACATAACCGTACCAAGTTGGCCCCAAGGACCCAATGTCTTAACTAGCTACAAATGGGAAATAACTATCCCATTAAAATAGACTAAGAAATTACATCACGGCCCAAGGCCAAATGTTAGACTGCACGAGTCCGCACCATAAGGCCTTCGATAATCCCATGACTAATTATGGTCCCAACATGGAAACAATAGCCCTTTTCTTATGCCTATGGATCCACTGCATTACAGTCTATAACATTACATGACTCTAATTGAGTGACCAAAGCACTCAAAACATGCAATTAAAATGTCCCCAAGACTCATTTTAGTCAAACCAAACCGAAGCTCAACAAAACTACTTTATCGTACTGATAGGATGGGTTTACACCCCCCCTAATCAAATCGCAAGTGTACGGGTCGAATCAAGTAATATGTACTTGGAAGTACGAGTATCAAACCAATGGAACTAGGAACTGAGTATCACAATGACTATAATCACTATTTACTGGGCGATCTAATCGATGAATTTTTAGGAATGATTAACTAAATACTAATAAAAATAAATCAAATAAACACACTATTCAAATAACGACTTTGGAAAACTTTTATGGAGACAAATAGTTAAGGGTTGGAAATCCTATGGTTTTCACTAATGAACAATATTCTTGAAAACAATTATCAGTTAAACCCTTTAATGAAAATCTAATCTTTAAAATCACCGTTGTTCTTTCTCAAGCAACAATGGATTTTATTTTGAAAACACAAGTCTCATCTCTCGATCTTAACACATGAGTTCAAAACACATTAAGTTCCATATTATTATGATACTAAGGTTTAGTTGGTATATCTCTATCCAATTTGTCACCTTAGGCATATAATTCTAGTTCTTGTTAACAATTAATTCTCTCGAACTTAATTTATAACAAACAAATCAGATGAAAGTTGATCAGACTCACAAAAGCATTAAAACCCAAATCATATGCTTCATTAGTTAGGAAAAACTGATAAAAATCCTAAATTACATGTTCATAAGCTTAAACCAAAATCAAACCAACCCCCAACATCTAAAGATTAGTTCATGTTGGGGGTATTAAACAAGAAAATCATAGAAGAGTTCATAGATCTAAGAAAAATCTCTCGAAGAATCAAAGATTGAAAACTCCCTTTGATTATGTGATACCGACAAAGAATTGGAAGAAATCCGTGTAAGAATCGCGTCTCCAAGATGTTTCCTAGCTTCAATTTGGTGTTCTCCTCTTGCAAAAACCGTCCCCAAGTCGTCCCTTTTCTTCCTCCTGTCGTTCAATTGAGAATAGAGTGGAAAGTGCTTCAAAACCCTAAGAGATAAGGCTTAAAAACGCATCAGCACGCTGCCGGTACTTTCACCGAGACTTAAGTCTCGGTGAAAAGTCTCAGCGGGCACTGTTTCTTAAAAAAATGCACTGGTGATAGTTGTACCAAGACTAAAGTCTCGGTGAGCAATTTTCTCCAAAATCGGGTTTTGATGCTATTTACACCGAGACTTGACTATCGGTAAAAGTCTCGGTGAACACTTTTTGTCCAAAATCAGGTTTTGATGTTGGTTACATCGAGACTTAACTATCGGTCAAAGTCTCGGTGAACATTTTTCTCCAAAATTTCACTTTGATACATTTTCCGAGCCTTAACCCAAGATTTGACTTGCACGAGATTTGCTTTGCCATTAAACTCATCGGGTGTGCCATTCTCGTCTATAATTAGCTTCTTTTGGACCCATTTTCTTAATTTATTCCCAAAAGATAAATACCTGAAAAACTCGCGAATAAATGTGAAAAGACGCTTCGTTTGTTTGGAGAAACAACATAATTACTCGAAAAGTGGCTCTAAAATAACGCCGAAATTGGCGTTATCAACAACCCCAAACCGAGCGTTGCTTGTCCCCAAGCAAATTAGCGACAAAGATAAAATAAGAAAAGATCAAAAGCAAGTTGATTCTGCAACAGTGGCCTACGGGTATACTTATCATGAAGTTTGAACTATTATTGAGACAACTAGTCATGAAAAATAACGAGAAGACGGTAAGAATTCAATCATAACACAACTAACAACAAACTAAACATTGAAAATTGAACTGAAAACAACAACACCATACTGAACTACAACTATTCAATTACACTTTCAGAGAGGGTTTCGCCTTGACCCTACCTCACAGGATGCACTCGATTAGCTCGAATCCTAGGCTATCACACATATATTTCATGCAGGTGGAGTTTATAGACAAATAAAATCAATTAATAACTGCATGATGTATAAGTTGAAAAATACACAGATGAACTTAAGGTGATCTCGGAAAGGAGTCAAGTAATAAGACAAGGAATATTAGTAAGAGATTTAATCTACCTTTATCACATTTTCCAGAAGATCATTCAGATCTTTTAACGGGTTGTAATGGGGCTAGGGGTAGTGGCTAAGAAACGATGGGTAAAGTGGAACAAAAGCCCAGATGTGTCAATAGTTTGTGCGGTCCTCCGACTTTTCACCTTACTCACCCCTTTTCTTTTTCTTTTTTCTTAATCACTTCCTTCTTCCACCATTACACCCTTTGTGTGTATTTCTCTAGCATGTTGCTCTTCTTTTTTTTTTTTTGCTCGGGTAACTACCCGTTCTTTTTTTATTTATTAATGGGCGCCATTGGCCCTCTTTTATTAGCAGCTCTGTAATCTGATTGGCTCTGATTTCTTTTTCCCAATCCTTTTCCTTTTTCATTCCTTTCTATCTACCGTCACCATGATTACTAACCGTTTGTGATTGACACATATAACACCCTTAAATCTGGAAATAGCAACTTATTAAAAATTTTACTAAATACATCAATAAATAAATCATCTTCAACCACAAACTATGACTTAACCTCAATACAACCATTCATTCTATACAAAAGTCTATGATAAGGACGGGTGCTACTAAAACCCCATAATAGTTACTATCTCCAACGTTGCGGAAGACTTCACCAACTACTTACATTTGCATAAAGCTAAGGCTCAACTCTTCATAGGATTGCTAGGACCAACTCCCAACCTTGAAACCTGATGCACATGCCGACAAATAAAAAGGTTAGGCTTAACGCCTAGTGAGCTCAAGAGTTTTTCAACATATATAAAATATTCGTTTAAAAGAGAAAGAATGCAGTTAAAGTTATAGCCCTTCAATATGATACGTCTTACAAGAGAAAAAGACTCATTTTCCAATAATATGCAATTTAGACAAAGAACACCAATTTAGACATTTTCCAAAACCAACTACTTCGAAGATAATGACACCAATGTAAGCCGCCCATTCATAAATTAGCTTTAATCCAAAACTCACGCAAAGTGTAAATATAAATTGAACTCTCCATTTAGGAAGATACGGTTAAACCTTATATCTCAAAACACCCAAAACACGGGTGGGGCATAATACTCAACCCATAAATCAAGGGTAAAACCCAAATATACAAAACGTCACCGAAAACTTGGATACTAAAACTCAATACCCAAAAACAACACCTTTCGGTGACGGGGGATTCCCGATTCCATAAAATGTGACGGTCCACAAAGTAAGTCCATTTTATGTTATTATGACTAGTCATATAAACAAAGTACACGCAAGGGATGTCAGGCTCAGTAGCTTTAAACGTACACCCACGGAAACTCGAGTTCAACCCCGAAGGGTTGCTAGGTCGAGCTCCTCATCCAATATCGTAATACTTGAACACGAAGGAACCCACATCCGGTACCTTAACGTGCAGCACGAAGGTCTTACACCCACATCCGGTGCCTAACGTGCCTCGACGTGGAAAACTAATCGTCCCAACGCCGGACAATAAGAGCACGAAGGAACCCACATCCGGTACCTTAACGTGCAGCACGAAGGTCTTACACCCACATCCGGTGCCTAACGTGCCTCGACGTGGAAAACTAATCGTCCCAACGTCGGACAATAATAAACCAAATAGTACACATAAGGCCCAACAAGGCTCGAAGTCGAGCTACCAAAACTGGACTATTGTCCAAAAACCCCCATCAAAATAACAATGTCAAGCCGCAGACTTAGCAACCCATTGACTCATTAATAAATGAAATAAAAACACGATAAAACGCACTCACTCAACGGATATGCAAACATCACGACCAAAAGTGAGATTAGTTCAAAACTCAACATTAGTTAAGGCAATCCATTTTCCAAATGAACTCATAACACAAAATATGCATTTTCCAAATTTAACTGCTGATAAGAATGAAAATCATAAAATGAGACTATAAACATTCTCTCAAGTTACCTCACATAAATGTGCAAGTGTTACTTTATAAAACACTCCATTTCATGACGATGCATAAGACTCGACAAACATTTAAAAGTGTATTTCTTTGACCAAAGATCCATTCATATAAAAAGACTTCAAAACACATTCGTTTGTGACACATATAACAAATGCCCAAAAATCTCCAATGTGGGTGTTATACAAGGTTTGCAAAGTTAGATAATTCAAATAATCAAAGATTAGCAAATAACCCAACATTTGATAATTTCATGTAAGACACATAAAACACTTTAAAATAGACATTTTGGCATGTACACCGTTTTCACAAATCAACTTGAACTCACCTTGCTAGATTTAGGCTAAATCTAGATTTTACCCCGCTTTGAGCTCCTTTGAAGAAACTTGAATCTTCAAGGTCAAAACTTCCATAACCTAGATCCACAAGTATCCAACCGTAAATAACCGTAATCAACCACAAATAATCGTTTCCCAAACCATGAACATGAATACCTCAACTAATACCGAAACCCTAACTTCCATAACCGAAGAGGGTAGAAGATTACCTTAACCCAAGATTGAATCCACCAACCAAAACACTTTTAGTTCACCAAAATGGTTACAAAACTCCAATCTATGAAAGGGAGAACAAAGGGTGGATGAAAACCAAGAAAACTTTGGGGAAGAAGATGAATAGTGAGAGATGAGAAGCTTATCACCACCAAATACTCTAGTATACTCTAATATACTTCCAATATCTTTCCATATCCTTGAAAAGCTCTCAAAAACGAAACCGTAGCAACTTGAATCGCCCAAATCGGAGTTGAAATGAGAGAGTTATGAAGAAATGAAGTTTGGGGCTGAAAATCGCGATTTTAACGCCCTGAAACACCCGGGCGATTGTGCCAGGCCATAGTGACCATGTCACAATTGCCGGGCACAATCGCTGAGATTGTACCGAGAGTTCTCGGGCTCCGGCGACCTTGACAGGCGATTGTGACACTGTCACAATCGCCGGGCACTATAGCCTCGGGCGTACCGAAACTGTTTTGGCCATAACTTCTTCGTTATAGCTCCGTTTTCGCTCCGGAAAGAACCGTTGGACTCGTAATTGAATCATTCATCCATCTAGACTATAAAATTCAGGATCCAAGTCCAAAATTAAATATCTTATTTTTCCTCGATATATCGGTTTCTGTATTAACTTGAAATGATATCTTTCAAGAATCGGGGTGTTACAATCCTCCCAACCTTAAAAGAGATTTCGTCCTCGAAATCTGGAACCACCAAACACCCAACATCACACTTGGAAAGATCAATTGATTTTCTATCCAAAAGGAATGCCTTCACTTAAAATTCACCTCATATACAAACCCGATTACATTCCGGTTGAGGTTGTAGCTGTGTTTCTCATAACGTGCCGTTACAAACTAAACCTCAACGTTCAATATATTTCACCGATGTCAGGATGAACGTTGCGTCATTGATTAATCATTTTCTAAATCGTTCACTCTCGGTTGCCTCCCAATCTTAGATTTCTCATAATACCCCGAAAGCAACTTACAACCTTATCTAGTCATTTCCATCAAGAATACCCCAATCCGAACTATTCCCTTAGATACTTCTGATTACGACGCATCAAGGTCTCCTTAAAATTCATTTGTACTTAAAGTCCACCTCGACATTCCCACCAAATGTCTCCCAAAATCATCATCACTAAAGAGTTATTGTCCTTTGACGAAGTTCCTAACGACAAGTTTGGTCTGAACCATCGCAGCCTTTAAATCCGTTCCTCAAAGCTGACCCGGACACAATGTCCGCAAGTGCTCCCACACTTCTACAGACCCAAGCATTGTGTTTCCACCAGAACATACCATTACGCTCTACAAATTGTCGATTATCCCAAATCCCATAAATCCTCAGATTCCTGCAAATTCATTGACTTCAAGAAAACAAGTCGACACTTAAGACTAAACGGTGACCTTGAAAATGTGGACATCCTGCCCACGATTTCATTCCAGACGGATCGTCACACTAAGGTTGACACCTAATAAAATGCTAAAATTCCAAATCTCGCATTTCTAACAACCAGATCACCAAAATTTCCTTTTAATCGCGGAACCCACCAAGACGGTATGCCGACAACACAGCCCATGATGTGACACCGACTAGCAATCCATCACAACGAATCCCAAAAGAAGCGCATATAGTCACATAAGACCTTATCCCGCATGGTTACCGAATTATAAAATCACCTCTTAACTAACTGGAAAAGCTTAAACATACCAACTCCATTAACCATGCGTACCCAGATTCAAAACTGTAATCCAAAATCCAAGACTGACCGCGAGTCGAATCATCTGACGCTTCAAATCACAAGGACTCCATTAGTCCCTATTTACAACTTCTTTCACTACAGGGCTTAAATCTATATGCCTAATGAGTTCAAAGTTTTCAACTAAAAGACCAATTTAAACTTTCATAAGAACTTTTAAATGCGTACGCTTTATAACGATAATTGGTCGTGCAGTAAAATCCACTACCGATCACTCGATAGGTTGAAAATTGATCACCGACGCTACACATATAAAGCCATTTACCAAATTCTTTTGGTCAAAATTTACGTAAACAAAACAGTAACAAAAGGTGTGTAGTAAAATTCATACTATAATCATGAAAATAAATTCCAGTGCCCCAACCACGTGGAATAAACGTTTGTACAGCTCCGAAAGAGGACTTCACAACTTTTAACTTTTACTTCTTTAACCGAAAATGTTGCGGCATAAAATTTTCAACAAGTCTCCTATATCTCAATCTATTCCCTAAAATTTTGTAAGATAATGGGAAAACAAATAAATTTTCAAATCGAGTTTAAGGTCTTGAGCCGCCTCGATAAAACACATTTGACCAAGATGGTAACTACAACGATATGCATCCCAAAAATTCATTTCATGCATTGCAGAAAATTTATAACAATAAGGTCCACAATTGAAGCACGCTTAGATTAAAAGCTTAATATGAGATAACATAAATATATCACATTTTACTCACGCGAGTGAAAATCATATCCAACCCAAAAGTATGCACATAAACCCGTGTGAAACTCAAGATGCAATCATGAGACACTAAAATTTTCAAGGTGCCTCTTATGGTTCCAAGATGTAGGTGTAAGACTTGCATGAGACAAAGTATTAAACAAAACTCGTAAGTTAATACACACAATAATGCATATGCACATGTTCTCAAAATTATTTATGCAACGCAAAATGACGTAAGACGAGACACCCTAAACCCAACTGAATTTTCGTAAGACTTACTAACGTGAAAACCAATTGGCGTCAAACTTTCATTACTCGACAAAAGTGTAAAACGACAATACTTTTAAAATATCAAACTTTTAGGAGTTTCCTCCTTTTACTGAAATGAAAAGTGAAATAGCTCTTTACAAAATTTACATGGGACACGACGCTAAATAACTCGCAAGCTAAAAGAAAAACAAAATTAAAACTCCCGCATAAAAAGACATCGTGTAAAACAATACTCCATGAAATTTCAACAAAACTCACACAAACTAAAATTCACAAGAAATTCCGACTCAACGTGTGGGAATAACTTTTCCTTTAAAACCATTGACATATGTGGAGGAGATCCAATGCCTAGGTTAAAATCTCATAGCTATTTGCCCAATACTCAAATGACATTAAAATATGGATTTTACATTATCCGCAAATAGCGTTAAACAGGAGACGTGAATAAAGAGATTTTTGATAATAATTTGCAATTACGTGCAACAAAACAATCTCAAGTATGCTTAAGCTCACAGTTTCAAATCTGACGCGTTTTAAATGATCTACCAAAACTTTATAATATAAACCACTTTTTGTGTTACGAACATAAGAAACAATTTATGCAAATTTATTTCGGAAATAAATTTAGTGCAAGAATTTGATCGGCACTTGGCATCATATACACTTCCCAAAAAAAAAAACCTGACATACTATTGTCATCCGGATGCATCAAACATCTTAAAGCCACAATCTCAATAATTGATAAACTTACGAATTCTCCTTGAATAACTTCGGTCTACCAACTCACGAACCTAATCCAACCAAAATTTCCGACCCAAGAGGATCAACTTAGTGACCTCCTCGCACTTAGTTATCACTCCCAGGTGACCTTGATATACTCATCAATCCTTTCTTAGCTAACTCACTTAGGAACTTCTCACTACCCCAACGGTCATCCTCCCGAGGTAGATCAAGTATACATATGTAGCATGTAGGTTCACCATGACACTGGTCAGGTGCCATTATGAACGCACAGTACACAATCATCCTTGAGACCCTCGACAAGTTTCCGTTTCCAACGACTTGGTCAACCTCAAATTATCTTATCTTAAGGTACCTAATGGCAACTCCATTTATCTTTGCTTATAAGAACGCTAGCTTGAGTCTAGGCATCCTAAAATCAATACCTAAATCTCTCAAACTTAAGCTTTGATACCAACTTATAACACCCTTAAATCTGGAAATAGCAACTTATTAAAAATTTTACTAAATACATCAATAAATAAATCATCTTCAACCACAAACTATGACTTAACCTCAATACAACCATTCATTCTATACAAAAGTCTATGATAAGGACGGGTGCTACTAAAACCCCATAATAGTTACTATCTCCAACGCTGCGGAAGACTTCACCAACTACTTACATTTGCATAAAGCTAAGGCTCAACTCTTCATAGGATTGCTAGGACCAACTCCCAACCTTGAAACCTGATGCACATGCCGACAAATAAAAAGGTTAGGCTTAACGCCTAGTGAGCTCAAGAGTTTTTCAACATATATAAAATATTCGTTTAAAAGAGAAAGAATGCAGTTAAAGTTATAGCCCTTCAATATGATACGTCTTACAAGAGAAAAAGACTCATTTTCCAATAATATGCAATTTAGACAAAGAACACCAATTTAGACATTTTCCAAAACCAACTACTTCGAAGATAATGACACCAATGTAAGCCGCCCATTCATAAATTAGCTTTAATCCAAAACTCACGCAAAGTGTAAATATAAATTGAACTCTCCATTTAGGAAGATACGGTTAAACCTTATATCTCAAAACACCCAAAACACAGGTGGGGCATAATACTCAACCCATAAATCAAGGGTAAAACCCAAATATACAAAACGTCACCGAAAACTTGGATACTAAAACTCAATACCCAAAAACAACACCTTTCGGTGACGGGGGATTCCCGATTCCATAAAATGTGACGGTCCACAAAGTAAGTCCATTTTATGTTGTTATGACTAGTCATATAAACAAAGTACACGCAAGGGATGTCAGGCTCAGTAGCTTTAAACGTACACCCACGGAAACTCGAGTTCAACCCCGAAGGGTTGCTAGGTCGAGCTCCTCATCCAATATCGTAATACTTGAACACGAAGGAACCCACATCCGGTACCTTAACGTGCAGCACGAAGGTCTTACACCCACATCCGGTGCCTAACGTGCCTCGACGTGGAAAACTAATCGTCCCAACGCCGGACAATAAGAGCACGAAGGAACCCACATCCGGTACCTTAACGTGCAGCACGAAGGTCTTACACCCACATCCGGTGCCTAACGTGCCTCGACGTGGAAAACTAATCGTCCCAACGTCGGACAATAATAAACCAAATAGTACACATAAGGCCCAACAAGGCTCGAAGTCGAGCTACCAAAACTGGACTATTGTCCAAAAACCCCCATCAAAATAACAATGTCAAGCCGCAGACTTAGCAACCCATTGACTCATTAATAAATGAAATAAAAACACGATAAAACGCACTCACTCAACGGATATGCAAACATCACGACCAAAAGTGAGATTAGTTCAAAACTCAACATTAGTTAAGGCAATCCATTTTCCAAATGAACTCATAACACAAAATATGCATTTTCCAAATTTAACTGCTGATAAGAATGAAAATCATAAAATGAGACTATAAACATTCTCTCAAGTTACCTCACATAAATGTGCAAGTGTTACTTTATAAAACACTCCATTTCATGACGATGCATAAGACTCGACAAACATTTAAAAGTGTATTTCTTTGACCAAAGATCCATTCATGTAAAAAGACTTCAAAACACATTCGTTTGTGACACATATAACAAATGCCCAAAAATCTCCAATGTGGGTGTTATACAAGGTTTGCAAAGTTAGATAATTCAAATAATCAAAGATTAGCAAATAACCCAACATTTGATAATTTCATGTAACACACACAAAACACTTTAAAATAGACATTTTGGCATGTACACCGTTTTCACAAATCAACTTGAACTCACCTTGCTAGATTTAGGCTAAATCTAGATTTTACCCCGCTTTGAGCTCCTTTGAAGAAACTTGAATCTTCAAGGTCAAAACTTCCATAACCTAGATCCACAAGTATCCAACCGTAAATAACCGTAATCAACCACAAATAATCGTTTCCCAAACCATGAACATGAATACCTCAACTAATACCGAAACCCTAACTTCCATAACCGAAGAGGGTAGAAGATTACCTTAACCCAAGCTTGAATCCACCAACCAAAACACTTCTAGTTCACCAAAATGGTTACAAAACATCAATCTATGATTACAAAGGGTGGATGAAAACCAAGAAAACTTTGGGGAAGAAGATGAATAGTGAGAGATGAGAAGCTTATCACCACCAAATACTCTAGTATACTCTAATATACTTCCAATATCTTTCCATATCCTTGAAAAGCTCTCAAAAACGAAACCGTAGCAACTTGAATCGCCCAAATCGGAGTTGAAATGAGAGAGTTATGAAGAAATGAAGTTTGGGGCTGAAAATCGCGATTTTAACGCCCTGAAACACCCGGGCGATTGTGCCAGGCTATAGTGACCATGTCACAATCGCCGGGCACAATCGCTGAGATTGTACCGAGAGTTCTCGGGCTCCGGCGACCTTGACAGGCGATTGTGACACTATCACAATCGCCGGGCACTATAGCCTCGGGCGTACCGAAACTGTTTTGGCCATAACTTCTTCGTTATAGCTCCGTTTTCGCTCCGGAAAGAACCGTTGGACTCGTAATTGAATCCTTCATCCATCTAGACTATAAAATTCAGGATCCAAGTCCAAAATTAAATATCTTATTTTTCCTCGATATATCGGTTTCTGTATTAACTTGAAATGATATCTTTCAAGAATCGGGGTGTTACAACACATCTTAGGACAAGGGTAGGCTAGTGTTTAGGTTGGGGTCAAAAGTGGGTTAAGAAACGAATATTTAAATAGTAAAAGTCTGCAAAAGGGGTTGGGTGCACACAATTAAAACGAGGGAACGATAGCCAAAATAATTACATCATAGAATTCACACACAATGCCTAAAATCATGTCTTAAGGTCCACACGAATAGGTGACTAAAACTTTACTCAATATCCTGATGGACGTCTTTGCTATTTGATGCAATTTATAGTGAGATCAAGCTATAACTACAATGAAAGAGTAACAAATAAGTGTATAGACTATTTTGCATTATATCTCTCAGAATCAAATCGGTGTTCATTAGGCTCAACATCTCACGGGTGGTCTCCACTAATGTCTCCTAATCATGCAATCTCCTAATTGTTGATCCAGACTATATCACCGTTCTTAGATTTGTAAGACAATATAAATTTTGTGAAAATTATGCTTTTCACAGAATTTCGTGTCCTCATCCAAAAAGAAAATTTTAAAATGTTGGCCCAAAATAGTGTAATTCAATTATACAATAATGAGTATACCCGTTCCTACAACCCCAAACCTTACCAACACATTGTCCTCAATGTGTCAGCTTGGTTTTGAGTAAAGACAATAAGATGTGCAGAAATCAACAATAGTTATTTTGTGCATACATGATGCCCAGATACATGACAATTAGTGTATAATGCGATTATGAGTAGTAGTTAAGTACAGTCATCCATACGGCCGATAAGTAGAATGTATGAGGAATCCAAAGGGTCCTTGAAGTCGGATCGCACGCTCGTTTAGTACTCTTCTCTTTTCTATTAACGCTCTTCTTCTTGTGATATCTTTGTTTGGCTCTTAACGTAATCCGACCTTTTCCACTGCTAAGTTTTCCATAAGCCGACCATCTCGGGATGATAGTGGTCGGGTTAATTTTTCCCATTTCCTAAAACAATGGTTAACATTATTCGAATGATCAGGAGAATAGATGAAACCCCAAACCTAGACTTTTGTCTAGGTTTGAATCTTGTGCACAAGGGAAGGTGTTGGTGGACTGGCTACCCCAAACCTAGGTTGAGGCCTAGGTTGGGATCATACTTCGTCATAGAAGGTATCCCAAGAATGTCCACCCCAAACCTAGGTGGAAACCTAGGCTTGAATCGAGTTTGGTGAGAATGGGTGGATGGATCGATAGGTGAGTTGTGTTCTATCGAAGATTGGAAAAACGATGGGTCATGAGTGCGATTTGGTGAGAAAGTGTGGAGAAATTGATGGGGTAGGTTGTGGTCGATCGAAGAGAGTGAGGTCGAGAGAGTGAGGGTGTTGAGCGAGGGTGAGGGAAATAAGAGGAGGATCGATTGGCAAGGGTTTTAGTTGCAAATAGCCTCTGGCTCTACTTGTATCGAGACTTAAGTCTCGGTATAAGTCTCGACAGTCTTTTGAGAGAGGTTTAACTTAAACAGCACCCGACGGTAGTTGTACCGAGACTAAAGTCTCGGTATAACTCTCGAGAGTGTTTTGAGCTATGGGGAGGCAGAGGATATTGGTACAAGCACCAAGACTTTAGTCTCGGTGTAACTATCTGGAGAACAAACGGCCCCTATCAGTACTTTCACCGAGAGTTAACTGTCGACCAAACTCTCGAAGACTAAATTTTCAGTGGCTACCAGGATTTATCCTGAGACTTTACTAGCAGTAAAGACTCGTAAAGGCCAAGATTTACTAACTTGAATAAGGCTACCGTGGACTCCTCAAGGCCACAACTTACCATCGAAATTGCGTTAATCGCTGGGAATCGTTCAAAACTCGATTTTTGATAATAGGCTTTAACAAAACAACTACAGAAACAAAACTATCAAAATAAAAACTATGAAACTTAAATGAAAACAAACCTGGTGGGTTGCCTCCCACCTAGCATCTTATTTATAGTCATGGCACGAGTGTGTGGCTCTCAACTTGGCTCGATATCGCTTGCGGATTTGAACCGCCCACACATACGGTTTTCCGCAGATTTTCCCACATCTGGTTTTCCGTGATCACCAGTTTCTTGTCCAGTTCGACCCCTTACACTCTAACACCTTGAAAGTCACTTTTTCACTTCTAACTCTTAATGTCATCTCACATTCCTCCATGTCAATAAGTGCTTTGCTCGTGTCCAGAAATGGTCTTCCCAATATTAGCGGGACCTCCTTGTCTTCGTCCATATCTAGAACCACAAAATCAACTGAAAAGTAAAACTTATCGACTCTAATCAGCACATCTTCAACTACTCCATGTGGGTGCTTTACTGATCGGTCTGCCAATTGTAATGTCATCGAAGTCGGCTTTACTTCTCCAATACCCAATTTCCTGAAAATTGATAAAGACATTAAATTAATACTAGCTTCTAAATCACATAACACCTTATCAAAACAAAAATTTCCTATTTGTATAGGTATAGAAAAACTCCCTGGATCTTGAAATTTCGGGGGAAGCTTATTCTGAATAATCGCGCTACACTCCTCAGTTAGTGCCACATTAGATTTATCCTCGATCTTCCTTTTCTTGGATAGAATATCTTTAATAAACTTGAGATATGTCGGCATTTGAGCAAGGGCTTCTGCAAAAGGAATGTTGATATGCAATTTCTTGAAGGCGTCAAGAAATTTCTTGAACTGTTCTTCATCCCTGTGTGCCTTCAATCGATTTGGAAAAGGTAGTGGTGGCACATATGGGTTGACAATCGGCTTTGATTGAGAGATCACGTCTTTCTCCTTTGGCTCATTTAGATCAACAATATCAGTAGTTACCCCATCGTTCGTCTTAACATCTTCAACCTCTACTTCTTCAGTCACCACATGCTCTCGGGTAGGGTCATTTATCAATTCCTTGCCACTCCTCAGATGAATGGCATTGCAATGCTCTCTCGGTTTTCTTTCAGTCTGACTAGGGAATTGACCCTGAGTGCGGGATTGTAGAGCTTCAGCTATCTGTCTGATCTGTCTCTCTAAGATTTGGATGGAAGTTGTATTCTGATCAGTTTCCGCCTTTACTGTGCCCACGGTGGTTGTCAAAGTGCTTACGGATGTAGTAATCTCCTCGACAGTATTGTCCATCTTCAAGATAAAATTCATCAAAACATCTTCTAATCTCGGCTTCTTCTCTCCAGATTGTTCTTCATCAAGCCTTCTCTGATTATAACTTGGGGGACGATAAACATTATTAGCATGAGAAGAAGAAGAAAAGTTAGGATTGTTACCATACTGTTGTTGCTGTCCCATAGTCTCTCTTGGTTGATTTTGTGGTTGATTCCATGAGAAGTTGGGATGCCTCTTCCATCCTTCATTGTAGGTATTAGAGAATGGATCATTCCGAGGGTGATTGTTCCTATTTTGTAAGAATTGAACCTGATCAGGTTTATGAGAAGCGGGGAACAAGTCAGGAATGTCTCCATCATAATTAAGTGCAGGTTGGATGGAAGCTCCTTTCAGCTGGTTTGTGATGGCGGCCAGTTGAGCTTTTATCGCCTTTAGCTCATCAGATTCCTAAACCTTAGCTACACGTCTGGTATCGGATCGTGGAGTGGCATAACTGTGTTTAGCTAAGTTTTCAATCATCTCAACTACCTCTTCATAGGTCTTGTTCATCAAGGCACCACCCGCTGTTGTAGTAATATCATTCTTGTACTGCGGATGAAGTCCACCAAAGAAGGTCTGGATGATTACACAGCCATGTAACCCATGATGTGGACACGTTTTCAGCATATCCTTATACCTTTCCCACGCCTCATACAGTGTCTCCTGTTCCCACTGAGCAAAGTGGGTAATCTCAGCCATTAGCTGAGTTGTTCTACCCAGTGGAAAGAATTTCTATAGGAACGCTGCAGCCATGTCTGCCCAAGTAGTGATCTGACATGTGGGTAAGCTCTCCTCCCATATTTGGGCCCTTCCCTTCAGTGAGAAGTTAAAAAACCTCAATTTGATGGCATCGTCCGACACTCCATTGATCTTGAAAGTGTTGCAAATCTTTTCAAATGCCCGGAGGTGTCCATGAGGGTCCTCTGTTGGTGCTCCCCCAAATTGGTTTTGTTGTAGTAGCTGGATAGTGCCATATCTTATCTCGAAGTTATTTGTTCCTACTTAGGGGGCTTGAACACCTCTGTTGAGGGCTGCCACATTTGGATTGGCAAAGGATCTCATCGGAACTCTTGCTGGTGCTTCCTCTCCCATTATATGATTTTTTTTTTCAATAAATCTGAAACAGGGAAAAGAGAGGATCACGGAATGTGTGGAAAATAAAATAAAGCAAAATAAATTGTCCAATGCAATAGCGCTTATAGCTGGTAGTGCTATCAGTGCAAACTAGTTCCCCGACAATGGCGCCAAAAACTTGATAGGATGGGTTTACACCCCCCCTAATCTAACCGTAAGTGTACGAGTCGAATCAAGTAATATGTACTTGGAAGTACGAGTATCGAACCAAGGGAACTAGGAACTGAGTATCACAATGACTATAATCACTATTTACTGGACGATCCAATTGATGAATTTTTAGGAATGATTAACTAAATACTAATAAAAATAAATCAAATAAACACACCAGATTATTATGATACTAAGGTTTAGTTGGTATATCTCTATCCAATTTCTCACCTTAGGCATATAATTCTAGTTCTTGTTAATAATTAATTCTCTCGAACTTAATTTATAACAAACAAATTAGATGAAAGTTGATCAGACTCACAAAAGCATTAAAACCCAAATCATATGCTTCATTAGTTAGGAAAAACTGATAAAAATCCAAAATCACATATTCATAAGCTTAAACCAAAATCAAACCAACCCCCAACATCTAAAGATTAGTTCATGTTGGGGGTATTAAACAAGAAAATCATAGAAGAGTTCATAGATCTAAGAAAAATCTCTCGAAGAATCAAAGATTGAAAACTCCCTTTGATTATGTAATACCGACGAAGAATTGGAAGAAATCCGTGTAAGAATCATGTCTCCAAGATGTTTCATCGCTTCAATTTGGTGTTCTCCTCTTGCAAAAACCGCCCCCAAGTTGCCCCTTTTCTTCCTCTCGTCGTTCAATTGAGAATAGAGTGGAAAGTGCTTCAAAACCCTAAGAGATAAGGCTTAAAAACGCATCAGCACGTTGTTGGTACTTACACCGAGACTTAAGTCTCGGTGAAAGTCTCGGTGGGCACTGTTTCTTAGAAAAAATGCACTAGTGTTAGTTGTACCGAGACTAAAGTCTCGGTGAGCAATTTTCTCCAAAATAAGGTTTTGATGCTAGTTACACCGAGACTTAACTATCAGTAAAAGTCTCGGTGAACACTTTTTGTCCAAAATTAGGTTTTGATGCTAGTTACATCGAGACTTAACTATCGGTCAAAGTCTCGGTGAACACTTTTTCTCCAAAATTTCACTTTGATGCATTTTCCGAGCCTTAACCCAAGATTTGACTTGCACGAGCTTTGTTTTGCCATTAAACTCATCGGGTGTGCCATTCTCATCTATAATTAACTTCTTTTGGACCCATTTTCTTAATTTATTCCCGAAAGATAAATACCTGAAAAACTCGCGAATAAATGTGAAAAGACGCTTCGTTTGTTTGGAGAAACAAACATAATTACTCGAAAAGTGGCTCTAAAATAACGCCAAAATTGGCGTTATCACGTACAATAAATGTAAGTGTAAACACTAAAACAATTTTAACCAACGGTTATGCAAACTCAATGACCAATAGTATGATTAACCCAAAACACGACATTAGGTGAAACAAAGCGTTTTTCAAATGAACTCATTCCCTTTATATTTCCAAAATGTCTCATAACACAATGATATGCATTTTCCAAACGATTTATAAAATCAGATACACCAAATGGACAATTACATAAAATGTCCTCCATTTATATATTAAAACATTAAAGAAACATATCGAAATGATTTATTTATCAAAATGCCCAAAAATCCCAAATGTGGGTGTTTTGCAAAGTTTATGAAGTTAAGCACTTCATATAATCAAAGCTCATCGAATAACTCAACAGTTAATAATTTCATGTAAAACATATAAAGATTTAAAGATTGTCATTTTGGCATGTACAACGTTTTCACAAATCAACTTGAACTCACCTTGCTAGATTTAGGTTAAATCTAGATTTTATCCCAACTTGAGCTCCTTTGAAGAACACATGGATCCTCAAGCAAAAAACTTCCAAAAACCTAGATCCATACATTCCAACCATAAATACCCATATTCAACCATATAGGGTCATTCGCCAAACATTATACATGAAGATCTCAATTTATACCAAGACCCTAATTTCCATAGTTGAAGAGAAGAGAATATTACCTTTACCAAAGCTTGAACCCATCAACAATACTCTTCTAGATCTCCAAAATAAACCACAAACTTCTAATCTTCAAGATGGTGAAAAGGGTTGGATGAAACCCTAAAAACTTTGATTTTAGAAGGAAGACTCTCAAAAATGAGTTAGGGTTCGATTTTGGGGTTTGGGGGTCGGTTTGGGAGAGAAAGGGGACGAGATTTGAGTTTTGGGTGAGAAAATGGGGTTCTAGGCCGATTTTCCCCTTTTTGTGCGTGTAGCGGCTCCGCATGATCGATCCACGCAGAGCACTGGGACAAAGTCCCGCACTGATGGTGGTGCTGATCCATCCATGCGTAGATCCGCATGGAGCACTGTCGCCCGATTTTCTCCATTTTTCTTGCCCAAACACTGTTTTGGTCATAACTTCTTCGTTTTAACTACGATTTTGCTCCGGAAAGAACCGTTGAACTCGTAATTGAACCCTTCATCCAACAGGATATAAAATATAGGATTCAAGTCCAAAAATCCTATTTCTTCGTTTTCCCTTAAAATACCCATTTGTATTAACTTAAAATTATATCTTCCTAAAAATCGGGGTGTTATATGGCGTGATGTGATTATAGAGGGATCTCACTAGACCTTATGGTCTAACCCTCGCTTTTCAAACTAAAACATTTTTCAGGTAAGCAGGTAGTTGAGGGCTCGAGTAAGGGCAAGTGCAGGATGTAAGCTTGGAGCTTGCGCTAGAAGAGACTTATGTTTTTGTTAGATTATGTTAGACATTCCCGTCTAGTTTTATGCTTTAAATTTCTCTGTTATAATTCGGTTTATTTACGCAAACCCTGACATTGTAACTCGTACAAGCGACTTGTTACCTTTTGGAACCGTCTTGGCGTTTATCCATATAAATTCAGTAGTTTTGGTCTCTTTGATTGTGTGGGTTGTTACATTGATGATATTATGTATCATTTAATCATCATGATGTTGACTATTTAGAAGCCCACTGAAAATCTTGTGTTGTTTCATAGGTGAAACAATAATGTCTTATAATACATTTAAACCCATGTGTTGTTTCACTTATGAAACAACGCGTCATTTGAACCAATGGAAAACACAACATCAAACTTTGTTCCAAGATTTATCAAGATAGTTAACACAAAATCATATTTTAGAAGCGTGTTATAATCATTTGTTGTTTATAGGTGAAACAATGATGCCTTATAAACCATTTGAAACCAAGTGTTGGTTCACCTATGAAACAACAGTTCATTTGAACCAATGAGAAAGACAACACCAAACTCAGTTCACAAATGAAACAACATCGTTAACAATATTTTTTTAGAAATCCCTTGATTATATCATTGATATATTCTATAATCATGCCACAAACCAAAAAACATCAAACTCTAATTCATGGGTGAAATCCATAATTATACCTTCTTAGTTGCTTCTGTTAAATTTTCTTACCACGCTTACAGTACTTGAATATTAGCACAGTGATTTCGGCTCTTATCACCTCCTCGTGATGCTCACACTCGGGGCCCCCTTGTAGATCCCCATGGCCCCAGTAGATGCCAATCCAATGATCCCATGAAACGAATTCAAGGCACATGGACAATTATAACTGCCAAGGGATCTCCACTATCCTAAGGTACCCTAATCCCACCGTGCAACCCAAAACCAAAACATATTATCAACCACACTGGGCAATGTTTGTACAATAGTAAACAAGTTCAAGTAAGCTTTTGAGAAAAAACATCCATAATTGCAACTCATGCCAAATGATAAAACCATAATCAGTGACTAGAAAACATTTATAAACTTTCATCATGCATCAAAGTTCAAGGGAACTCACCTGGTTGCGAGGAACTCGACACACAAACAAATCTGACCCCCAAACGAACCGAACTCCTATAAATTGTACAATAGATCGATGAGTTACCCCTGCCCAGGTTTTCCCCTATAAAAAATCCAACTGCTGCCCCCCCCCCCGCACGGTTTCCTCTTAAATCCGGTTACCGAACTCATCCAGATTCCTTGGGGTCCGATTAACGTCCCATCCAGGTTTCTCTTCGGATCCGGTCGACACTCCTTCTTGGCTGTGCTTGGAAGCCGGTTAACTTCCTTCCCGAATTTTCCTTGGAAATCTGGTTTACAATCCCCCTCTACCGGGTTTCCTTGGAAATCGGGTTTACACTCCCTCCTCTATCGGGTTTCCTTGGAAATCCGGTTTACACTCCCTCCGGGTTATATCTGATATCTGGGTAAGCCCTTAACCAGATTGGGCGCTTCCCGGGTGATCGAACTGGCATCGATTTATAAAAGGGTTTTCTCTCTTTTTTACCCAAAAATAGAAGAGATTAATCCCCAATCTTTTTTAACTGGTCACGTAATTCCATTGGGCAACACTTAGAAATAATAACATATATTACTTTCCGATCTAGGATGTAACACCCTGAATTATATAGGTGAACAAAATATACCTTTAATCTGTACACTGCTCGTGGTGTAGTTAACTCTTGATTTTATTTGGAGTTTTGGTTCAAGTGTTATTGAGCATCTTTGTTCAAAAGGGACTTTTGCCTCTAGTGCTCCGCACGACCTTTCATGCGGTTCAGATCGTGCGGGTATACGCGCAAGGCTCTTTCTGTGCACAACTCTAGTCTCCATGCGACCCTCCGCGTGGGTTGGGACGTGCAAGCATCTGCGCACGACCTCTGCACGCCCTTAAAAAGGGAAAACCGGCCCTAACCACATTTATTGCAACATCTCTTGATTTTGGGCGATTTTCCTCTCCAAAGCAAGGTAAGATCCTTCTTCCCTCATTAAATCCCCATGGATGAAAGCATTAAATGGAGTTATGTTATTGACTTACGTCGATTTTGGTTTAAGGAACTCAAGTTATTAGAGCTCCATGTTCATCTTCCTCTCTCAAGCTCTCATCATCTAAGGTTTGTTCATATTTCTTAGCAAGGTTAGTACATTCATGTTTTACACATCATATATAGTAATCTTCTAGTATTTGAACTCTCACATACTCGTAAGCTATGGGGTGGATTTTGGTAAACTCTTGACCTAAAGTTGATTTTAAGAGATTTTGGGGTTTTGGGTGTGGATGAAAGTATATGGAAATATATTTGACTCATGATTTAGAAAAGTGGAGAAACTGACCGATACTCTTGTTCTCGTGTCTGACAAACGGGAAATAGGGTCGTCTCGCATGCAAAGGAAAGAACGGGATACGAGTGAATCATAGGGGAAAGATGATGACAGTGATGTTGATCCAGAGCTACACAACATCAAAGAAGCGATGTTGTTTCTAACCAAGGTCGTACAGAAAAAGTCCTTCAAGCGCTCCACTCCCAACAATCAGCAGTATGCCACAGGGGGTAAACATCACGAGTACAAGGAGAAGTATGAAGGAAAGAAACGGTTTGATGCAAAAAGACCAACTGAGGCTAAACTGGAGATTAAGGGAGCTGACGAACCACCTAAGTGCTATAACAAGTGGTATCAGAGTAGGTCATGGGTTCGAATCCCATGGAGTGCATATTAATGCCAAAGGCATGTTGTGCAGCCATTGACTTCTAGCGAAGATCTTGTTAGTGCTGGCAGATGCTGGGGGGATTGTTGGGTCATTGACCAACATCTTCCTAAATCGAAACGTGGCGCTGGCTGCTACGCTATAAGGAAATAAAGTTGTGCATTCTCCATCAACAATTGTTTTTGGCGTAGTGGTAAGCGCTTGATCCTAACAGTATGGATGGAAATCCATGTATTTTTTTGTAACATTCATTTATTGAGGGAGTTACAAATATCAAGTTTTCCTTGATTCTAGCCGTATTTTTAATTCTTAAATATTTTGTAACTTTTAGTATTAATAAGTGTATGAAATTCATATTGTTGCATCATGAACATAGACAACAACATTATGAATCACAGTGTTTTTAACGATGTTGAGGAGAGAGTAGACATAGATGTTGATGAAGATGTTGAAACACAACTCGATCATGAACACAGATGAACCCAACTATACATGAACTTCTATGAACAGGGAAGATCGAAGGATATATTATGTTCATAAAAGTTCAAATTTTAGTACCACAGTTCATAATTGTTCATATAGTTATCTAGGAATAAATTCAAAAGTGAGTGGTCGTTATATGTGTTCATTGTATTTATTCACATTGCATATTCATCCTTGTTCATAATATATGAACAACTAGACATGAACATAATTAATATAGTTATCTAGAAAAATGTTATGAATTTCCTCAAATGTCCCTATCACATATGTTCAATATCATTAATTATTAGAAGACTTATAAATTATAATTAATGTTGATTTGTTTTTAATCTCAACCCTCCATTTCAATATCAATGGATAAGATTTGAGTTCACAAAGTTAGTACAAAATATAGGGTTAACAAATGAACCCGACCATATATATATATATATATATATATGTGTGTGTGTGTGTGTGTGTGTGTGTGTGTTCACAGTTATTGAACATATATATAAAAGAGTTATATAGTGATGAAAAATAGATTGTATTAATAGAGACTCAACAATCATACTAAATCCAAGAAATAAAAGGATATCACTGGTTCATCGGGTTGGCTTGGGTTCAAATAGAAATAACCCAATATCAACCAAATACCTAAAATTTGAAGATTTTACAACTCGATTAGACATCGTGTTGCTTCAGGTTGAATTATTTTGTAACGTCCGGAATTTTCGGTAAGAAATATAATTTTAATGCCTGTAGTAATTTTTGCCTTAGAGTTTTATTTAATAGGAAAGGGTTTAAATTTGATCTTTAAGTGAGTCGAGAGAATTTTGTTGTGAAAAATGAAGTTTCGGGGTTCGGGAGGGCTGGGGCGACAGTGCAATGCAATAGTGACATGGTTACTGATGGCACTGTCGCTAATGTCACAATCGACGGGCTTGAGGACCTTGCGATACACTCGGTGCGACTATGACCCGCGAGAGTGACACAGGAATAGTCATCGTGTCACAATCGCACCAAATAGGGAGCCCACGATACAAATGGGGCGACCTTGTTTTTAGGGCCGTGCCTGGGGGAGGGCGGGTCGGGCGTACGCCCAGGGCCCACAAGATATAGGGGCCCAATTTTTTTTAGTATATACTATATATTATATATGGTAGTAGTTAAAAAATAAGTAAATAAAAGAGACACAAATTTTTAAGTATCTAATAGGTCACCAAAAAGAATTTAACATTATATTAAGAGCCCAAACATGTATTAGTTAATTACATTAAAAAATAAAATATGTAAAAAGTTCATTGATCGTTCATTTTATATTATTGCTTATTGTCTCTCTAAGTTTCTTTATTCAGTACTAAAATATAAAACTACTTTGTCTCTCTAAGTTTCTTTATTTCAAAACTACCTTTGTTTTTCATACAATATTAAGGTGTCGTTTATTTTTTTAAGAGGTCTAAAGTCTGAAGTCTTATTTTAGTTATGATTAATAAGCGGTGGTGTGTAAAAAGGTCTGAACGGTTCAGACTTAAGAGTCATTAAGAGGTTTTAAAAAAAACAAACAACCCCTAACTCATATATCTAAAGCAAGAATAAGATAGCAAACTATTACCAACATGAACTTTAGATTCTAAGATTGATGGTTAATAAAAAAATTTGTTTTAACCATAAAGTAAATTTTAAAATGGTGATGAAAACATTAATATAAGGTGACATGAAAAGCCAACTGATTTACATTCAGTGGCGGATCCAGAATTTTTTCCTGGTGGGGGCACCTTTAAGATATATTAAATCCCTGCAAAGTCGTCCGATATATTTTTACCCTAATTTTACCGTTTCTAAAGATTTTTAAAGTATTCTTGGTTGATTTTAAGGGATTTCTATGTTTTTTTTGGTGATTTTGAGAGACCTTTTCGGCCTTTTTGGTTGATTTGGAGAGTTCTTTTGATTTTTTTTGGTTGATTTCAAGATACTTTTATTGGTTGATGGGGTCCCATATGAAAATTCACTGGGGGCGAACTACGGTAGAAATGACAAAAAAAAAAAAAAATTATTTTTAACCTTAAAAAATCTTTTTTTTAATTTTCTAATGGGGGCCTATCCCCCCATAAGTTATCAAGTGAATTCGCCCCTGTTTACATTGATTTACATAAAGTGCTACGCTGAATAGTCAAAACTCTCTGACCCAAAATGATGTCAATCTATATATTAAAGGTATATCATATGATGTGTTTGATGGCAGAATAAATTTACAGCGCTATGTAAAAATGATATGGTACATAGTATTAATGTAGAAATAGTTTTTGATTGATTTTACGTCTAGAAATATTCGGTAAAAAGGTTTTATATGAATTATTTGTATTTTCTAAATTCGTTGTTAATCTAATGATAAAAACAACGTATTGAAATTTTTTATTGTACTTATTGAGGGCCCAATTTTCACATGTCGCCCAGGGCCTATAGAATGTCAGGAACGAGCCTGCTTGTTTTGCGACTATGACTCTGTCACTATCGCATGGGCATTGTCGCCGAAGCCCGGCCGGGTATTTAAAAGGACAAGTCCGATTTTAGGTCATTTATCTAGTTTGGTAGCTTTGCTTAGGCAATTTTCTCAGCAGTTTGGTGAGTTCCTTCTCCTACCATTTCTCTTCACCTATTTCACCCAAGTAAACCTCAAGATATAAAATGCTCTTTTAGGGTTAGCATTAAAATAGAAGATTCAAGGGTATTAAAGCTTCAAGAGCTAATTCTCATCTTCCTAGAATTTACCAAATCATCTAGGTTTTCTACAAAACCTAGCAAGTGAGTTCATTCTTACCTTTAAACCTTATACATGTCAAAATTACACTCTTAAACATCTAGTCATCTCCTTATGTACATTTTCATTATTTGCAAGATTTGACCTAATATGAGTTTTTGGAGATTTTTTAGGTCTTTAACCATTTTAGAGTATGATATTGTGATTCTTGCTTTGAGATGAAAAATACAATGTATTTGCATATTTATGACTAAATTCTTGGTTGGAATCGTTTTGGTCTAATTTAGATTTTTCATTAAATATGGTGGTTTTATTTGTAAACCAATAATTTTGTTGGTTGTTTTGGCAATTGATGTCCTAATGGTTTTGTAAGGCTTGAAAACCTCTTTTGGTGATGGTTTATGTTGAAAAATAGAAATAACCATTTATTGATCTTTGTATGGTTTCAAATGCATGGAAGATGTTTTATATATGGAAATCTTTTATGGAGATTCTATTGACTATCAGGGTCGTCCTTGGGGGAGGTTGGTTCGGGCGCACGTCCAGGGCCCCAAAAAAATAGGGGTCCAAATTTTTTAGTATATATATTAAATATTAGTAGTTAAAAAAATTAGTATATAATAAGACCCTAAAAGAATTTAACACTATATTAAGGGCCCAAACATGTATTAATTAATAACATTGGGCAAGAAAATTTGTAAACAGCTATTTAGTCTTTCATTTTATATTATTGCCTATTTTTTCTCTAAGAGTGTTTTGTCCGGTACTAATTTCTAAAAACTATTTTTACCTATAATCCTTGATATATATACTCCATTACTCATCTTCTACATACTCTTTTCAATATTCTATCTGCATGAACTTTATTATTGTGTTAGGATATAGTAGATTTCTTGTTTTTTGGGGAAGGGTGTCCTAGGCTATGCCTAGACTAATCCCTTGGCAAATTATTACTATAAGACATCAGCACTAATTAAACCTCAATGGCCACAATTGTTGTGTACACGTGGATTCGTTTAGTAGATTTCTTGTTATTAACTAAGAAAACTCCTACATTTTGAAAACAATTACCAAACTATATGCGACGACCCAACATATATCTATATTTAGTTTTTTCAAAGATACTTCTTTTTTCATACATTATTGACTCTTTATTATCTAATATTAGGTGCATATATCTTAAGTACTATCTTATCTCTAAAACAAGAATAAGATTTCAAACTATAACCAACATGGACTTTTGATTCTAAGATTGATAGTTCTTAAAAAGTTTGTTTCATCCCTAAAAGTTTCAAATGATGATGAAAAAAACTAACATTAGGTAACATGTGGAATAAATTGATTTATGTTGATTTACTTAAAGTGTTACTTTGAATGGTCAACATAGTGACGTCAAATGATTTCAACCTATATATTAAAGGTATATCATAACTTCATAAGATGTCTTTGATGTTGGAACTGGTTGACGATGTTATGTAAAAATGATATGGTAGATAATATTAATTTAGAAATGATTATTGATTGATCTTGCGCTAGAAATACTGGGAAAACGATTTTATATGAATTATTAGTACTTTTTGAATTCAATGTTAATTTTAATGATATAAATTATATATTCAAAATAATTTCGTAGTTATCGAGGGCCCATTATTATATCTCGAGCATGGCCTAAAAATGTCATGAACGAGCCTGTTGACCATATGTGTCTTTATAGAGTGGTCACAAATGAAATTCTAACTAGCGTTAAACTATTACCAATGGATCCATAGGTATAGAGTTGGCTTATTTTGGGATAACTCTCATTTGTAGCTAGTTGAGACATTGGGCCCTCGGAAGGTAAGTTGGTACGATTATGTAGGATCGGATACTAGTGATGGACCGTAAATGTAATCTTAGCGGATGAATATGATTAGGATCATCGGATGCCCTCCCTCACATCTGAGTATGAGCTGGCGAGCTCGCAACTCGTAGCCTTGATCCTAATATCGAGCTCACAACTTGAAAAGTAGCTTGCTTTAGTGTTCCGCTACAATCCTTGGAAATCGGGTCTCCTCCGTTATCGTAAAATGTTCTTGGACCATATGGTTCTTATGTGGTGTATTTGGGAAGCAAAACTACTTCTTATGCTTGAAAATCATTTATTGACATTTTCACATTTTATTCGATTATATAAATTTGTTCTCACTAGGCGTAAGACTAACACTTTTTCTCAAATGACATGTATCAGGTTCCCTTAGCGGCGGGGTTCCAAAGGTTCGAAGGACGAGCGTTGGACCGGTAGCGGTGACTTTTGGAGATAGTGATTTTGGGAATTTGGCGTACAGAACCGAATAGATACTTTTGGGAGATTGAGTTGGCAACTGTTATGATCTAAATACAAATGGTTTAGATTAGCGTGTTGTCTATTTTAATATCCATTCATAGAATTTGTAAACGCTATTGCTATTTCCCCTTTTGGGGTGATTTTCCTTTATATAGCATGTCATGTTATGCCAATATTCAAACTTAAATTTACCTATATTTTTAGGGGTGTTACATATTTCACGTTGGGTTGAGTTGGGTTGATCGGATTGGTCGGGTTTTTTAGCACCCCTAGGCTTGGGTGTTTTGATCCTGCTTCTTAATCACATGTAATTTGACTACAAAATCACATGCATGTGATATAGGGTGTTTTGTGTTCTCTTACTTTGATCTTGTTCTCCTTTGAACCTCTCACTCTATTAAAATTTGTCCAATTAATAATTTAATATAATATATATAATATATATATATATATATATATATATATATATATATATATATATATATTGTTTTTCTTAGATACATCCATGTACTTTCATAGGAAAAAATGATTTTATCGGATAACTAGCTAGTCAGTATATGCCATTACAACAATAAATTTTGGACCATCCTTTTATCCAAACAAGTTTTTGAACTTACTCCCATTGATTTTATCCACTATTACATTGTACCAGAACGCCTTACGATATTTCCTAAATCTTAATATGAACATTATCTAAAAATGTCTCTCACATTGGTGTCTTTAGAGGCGGGTTTCATGTGGAATCAACTGAAGTTACTGGTAATCAAAATTTTGCCCAAAATACGATTTCATTGAATAAAACCGACGACTAAATATGATGATAAACTCGAACCCTACAAATTTAACCGACAAGAAACCGAAAAACTGTAATCATCAAAAGAAATATAGATAATATGGTATGTGCCATAACAATAATAAATTTTGGACCATCCTATTTTTTTGCCACATTAATATGTAGGCTTATGGTCACCCATCATATGTAAAAACAAAATAGGAAATGGGAAAATCTTTTCTCATCATTATAAACTCAAGTAGATGGATGGTTTCCATGTTCTATACTTCCCATTGGTGGCTCACAACCATATGTGCTTCAATTTTTTTTCCTTATTTTTATTATTTATTTATTATATAAATACAAATAAATTGCATCAAAATGTTTTCGACTTTGCTTTCTTTTATATCTTGGAGAATCATAATTTAAAAAAACAAATCCAGGGGAATCAAAGTGAAACTAAGGTGTCGTTTGTTTTTTAAGAGGTTTAAAGTCTGAAGTCTTATTTTAGTTATCATTAATAAGAGGTGGTGTGTAAAAATGTCTGAACGATTCAGACTTAAGAGTTATTAAAAGGGTTTTTTTAAAAAACAAACAACCCCTAAATTTTTCTTTATTCTTATTTATATTGTTTTAGTCAGCATGTCCCTTAAATGAAAAGTTATAAATTATAATTATATATTCAAAATACAAATGAAATTAAAATTGATTTTATTTTGGTGTAATTTGCATCAAGATAATTATCAGATTTTATAAGTTTTTCAGATATTTTTGTAACTATGTGATGATATTATAAGTATCAAGTTATTGTCGAATTGAATGTACGTGATCCAACATTTCTTTTGGTCAAAAACGGGAGGAATGATAGTCTGCTAGCATGTGATTGTCGCTTTCAAAACAGTATTTCATGAAGTTTAATTCGTAATGAAAATGATGTGGATAATTTCAATACATTATGAGCCGTATTAAATTATTTTAGGTTGTAACTGTCGTCACCATCAAAATGAACACTTTGTAGTTATATGAGTTCTGAAAGAGAAAACAAAAGGGATTAAATAATTTTGGTTTGATTCAACTCCCCTATGAAAAGGACAAAAATGCCCATGTCAATATACAAAAAAGAAAAAAAGAAAGAGAGAGAGAAATCAACACTTAACTATTTACCAAAAATCAGTAGCTTGTTTGGAAAATCTCTTTGACACTTCACTCTAAATTAGATAATCCCAAGAGAAATGTTACAAAGATTAAATTCATACTCAGTAGGCACTGATCCTAAATCTTAAACTTTATGTGGTACGGCCATTACTTGCCACATATGTATAGACTCCTTTTCACAATACCCACAAGTATGATGCACTATATGTGGTCGTTCGAAAAACCCGTTTCAGTGAAACTGTTTTTTCTCTATAAGAAGAAACACAACTTTAGATTATATAGGAGCATTAAATATAGATTTGGTTTCTATCACCACTTATTTCAAAGTGGTTTCAATGTCATATCTCTTGAGTAGTTGCATCAATCAAATCTTTCACAATGGGTGATCGAGTGTATCAATCAAGTTTCTACATTACTTCGCAAACACGATTGTTATTGTACCATCTCAAACAATTGTCTCATATAGTTTTGTCGAAGACATATATACCAACTTACAATTAATCATAGGTTATGTTGAAACCTTTCAATGGCATGGATCCATAGTTTTGTTGTGGATATTCCAACTTATAGTTATATGTTATGTTGTATGATTCTAATGGCATGAATCTTTTATCATGAAATAGAAATATTACTTAGGCCTCAATTGTTGATATTGGATAGTAATATTTAATTTGTTCAGTTTATTTTATTATAATATAACTAAGATGATAAGTCTGGTCTCCATAGTGGAATATTGTGTGATATAAATTTATGTAAACAATCAACATCCAAGCATAGTACTATCCTAAGGTTGTTTGTATCTTGATATGAAGACACTTAAGGGGGGGCAGGGGGGGGGGGGGGCATTCATAAAGTAATTCTTGCTAGAATCATAATCAAAATCAGATAATTACGTCTTTAAAATTAGTATTAGAAAATTTTACATTTTTTCAATAATCATTTTTCCTAGGGCCAAATGTTTCAAAATCTTAACGAAACTTGTCTTGCAATTCCTATTTAGTATAACAATGATTTTTTTTTTCTTAATTATCGTAATTTTCAAATTTCTTACCTATTTTACATAATAAACAAGTTTTCAGTCTATGTGACATCATCAATTGATTTTGATATGTCATTTTCTCATCTAGTCAACATTATAATATAACTTGACAATTTGACATTTACGTCATCAATAGTTATAAAATCTACCGATTACCTATTATTGTTTAGTCTTTTTTATACAATTCCTTACCAGTTTTTCCAATTCTGATTTAACACAACTAATGAAAAAGTCAAATCATGATCCATTTTTACTAAACACTCTAAACGGGAATGCACACCCAAACAACCTTTATTAGTGCTATTATGTCGATTTGTTTTATATTGAGTGAGTGCTTGATTTAGATGATGCTAGAAGATTTTAATGTTTTATTTTATTTTTTTGTCGATTTACAATACGATTTTGGATGGTTTTGAGAAAGTGATAATGTTTTTTTATAAATTTGTTTAATTTAGGTTTAATAATATAATGTTTTTTTATATAAAAAAATTAAGTATTTTGTTAGAATTCAATGATTATCTTATATATTTTAATGACATTTAGAAAAAATAACCAATTACATATTTAATAATATAATTAAAACAAAATTATAGTAATATAATATATTAATTAATAGTGATATATGGAAAAGTTTGCATAAAAGGAAGGCTCTGCACATACCAAATTGGTGGGTGTTAGAAGTCTGCAGTAGTAATATGTATATTGGTTTTGATACTTGTAAATTAAGAGATTTTTAAAATCTTGCATAAAATGATGGTACCTTATGCCTAATAGTTTGTATTTAAGAGTTTTTTATTCATGTTTTATAATATAGTATAGATATAGATATAGACCTTAAAAGCTTATACCTTAGTCTATTGATTATCAAGTTTGACAAACCCCTGAAATTGTTCCATTTATGTTTGGTTGGGGGTATTGAGGGTTAGGGAATGAGAATGATAATGAAAAATGTTGTTTGGTTTGATATAATATAATGGGCACATTACCCAAAACCCATTAATTTTCATTCCCAGACCAAATTAGGGGGAATGGAAATTTTATTCCCGCTCGGTCATCTTTTCTCATACGTTCCTTCATTTTTCGATGTTGAATGTAAAATATTTTTTTTATTTTAATGTTGGATGTCACATATTTGTATTAAAAATATTATATAAAACATTTTTTATTAATTATATTGGTTTAACCAAACAACATCAATGCAATGTCCATTCCTATTCTCATTCTCCTCCATTCCTATTTTTATTTTCATTCACATTCCTTATGATGAACCAAACGCAATCCATGAATTAGAAAACCATACAAAGAAGAGACCATAATAAAATACGTACAAAAGTTATTCTTGCAACAAATACATTTGATGTTGATGGGCATAACTTTGTGACCACAAAGTTCGTACCAAATGCAACTTGACTCTTCACGACAAAACCCTAATAACTTGACGTGTAAAAGTAGTTTGCTTATAAAAAAATTCTTATATGGAACTTCTAAATAATTCCAAAACAATGTTACTGCTACATAAAGCTCCGTTCCAAAATAGAATAGAAACGACATACAGTTTTAGACATGAATAAATTTTTATATTTTTTAGTTTTACCAAATGACCACTTTACCCTTATTTAATGTACTTATCTCATCAACTTTTAAATATTTATACATTAATCAAGCACATACTTGGAAATTATATTATCTATTTTTGAAAGTGTGTTTATTTTCGGACAAATAAAAACAAAAAACATGAACACTTATTTTAATTTGTAACAAATTGAGTAACTTCTGATTTAATTATTACTAAAACTAGAATTATTCAGTAAACTTGCCACAAAAACAAAAAAGAATTTTGTGGCCACTGGGTTTAACCTCAGGGTTGCATGCTTTAGCAGTCGGTTTCATTGCCAAGGGATTAGTCTGAGCCATAGGTCCAGACACCCTTTCCAAAAAAAAAAAAAAAAAATAAAGAAGAATTTTGTCAAGAAATATATGAGACAAATTAAATTGGCCGTCTTTAATTATTAGACTAATCCACATTCGAACCATAACAGGATTTCAGATTTATAGCCATAGAAAATTAGTCGTTTTCAACCAAAGGGTCATTGGTCCAATAGTATCCAATAACCCCGTCTTTTTAAAAGTGATCGATTATAAAAAAGAACAAATTCTTTGGAACTGACCAATCCATGTGTATACCATGAAGTTACAAAAATTTGAGGATGCATCAACTGCGTACGTACAACGCAGCTGCATGGATCCCCAAATCCTTAATATATTTCAGATTGACGTTCAATATTTGTGCATAACGTAATGGTAATCAAAATTTAGTTACCAAAATGTTATCTTTGATTTTTTTTTCTATGTTGTAAAAACGTTGTCTCTGCTACATTTTACCTTGAGATTTAGAGTCGGATTCATACAATTTCATGTATATATACGTTTTGGCTTACTCAACTTTTGATGTTACATGAATTTGTCCACACGACATTGGCATGGCGGTACGAAGGTACCATTCACCTGCCTCTGGGACACACATATACCCCTCTATGGTTGTGAGAATGGTGCGATGAGGGGTCTTCAGAGGGTAATGTTAGACTTTTTTTAACAGAATGTTATTTTAGTTCAGATTATTAATATTAAACACATTCGATTTTTTATAATTTCAATTTTGTTAACATCCATTCAATTTCAATTTTGTTAACCACATCAAATTCGATATATGATTAACATCATCTTACGTGTCGAATTTTACATGATAAGATGTTCGATAGTACCATATACGTTAGAAGTTGCACGTACACACTAATTATTAATGTGGCCTTCGACTTCGCGATACGTCTAAGGTTGTTCGCAACGTATGGCTACAAGTCATAAAACGGAAAGAGAAGAAAAACCCTAATCCCATTGAGTGGCTTTTGACCTAATTAACCCGGATATCTTGATATAATGATTATAAATTCATAATTCATAATAATATGAGCATTGTGACAAAAGAAATTCAATAAATTTACAAATCAAACAATATTAACCCGATGGAGCATAGATTTTATATACGTTAGAAAGTTAAATTAAATCCGTTTTTATCTCTCTATAATCCATTATTACATGATTTAAATTCAAAACTTCTAACGTATCCTAATAAAACCATACCCTTTAATTTATCCGTAGCCGAAACTTTCAAACGTTCTCCGAATTGTTAGATAAATTTCTACAACGGGTCGTAGAAAGCCTTGGTACCCACTTCATGATCTCCATGGACTGGCATCGATCTCAACTTGAAAACCCTGATCTTCGGTTCACAAAACCCTAAACCCGTATCCGTCAACATCCACCTCGGTCATCGTTCAAGTCGCGGACTTTTCTCAAAATTAACACTAAAACCTCGTTATTGGCATCATCGATCGGTGAATTATCGATCAGATGCACAATTTCTCGAGTGTTCCTTGAAAAAAAAGAAGAATTTAAGGGAGAAAAAAAAAAAAAAAAGAGTAGTTGATGGAAGGGTTGGGTCAATTATTTCTAGCGAAGCATGGAAGTAAGCGACTCGAAAACCCGTTGTTCGCACGGAATGGTGAGACCCATGTCGTGATCGAACCCGAACTCTTCCTCCGCTTGACGAAGTAGGGTTTGGAACTCGGGTCGAGACAAGAAGGAGATCGGGATGACGTATCGGGTGCGGTTTTCGCCGACGTACACAACAAAGTGGCCTTTGGGGACGTCCTCATGGTTCTGCTCATGTTTTCTACCCAAACTTGAACACCTCTTCACTATTTGCTTCAAAACTGCTGCTTGTGATAGTTTCCCTGAAGATTTCTTGAAAGCCATTTAATTTTTTTAGAAGTAGCTCACACTTGGCTTTTCTTTAATTTTCTCTAGCCTTTATGCGCTTTATGTGTGTGTCTATATATATATATATATAGTGTGTACATATAGATATAGATATAGGTATAGAGAGAGAAAGAGGAGAGAGAGAGGAGGGCATGTGGGTTTGTTGGTGGAAGAAAGAAGAGACCAACCGCTGGTGTTTTTGGGGGTATTCAAAGCAATGTTTTAAAACCCGGTTTTAAGGTTGACCCGGTGTGGTGACCGGGTCACGGTCCAACCGGTTCAACCGGGTGGTTGACCCGGTTTCAAGAAATTTTATGTATTTTTCATTTTCTTGCATATATATATATATATATATAAGGTTTGTTTAATTTGCAACCCTTAAAAAGGTTGCAAACTTTGCAACCCACATCTTAACCGTCGGATTCATGATCGGCGGTTATAAAAGATATGGGGCCCAATATTTTTAATTAAAAAAAGAGAAAAATAAAAATAAAATAACCATCGAACATAAATCCAACGGTTAAAATGTGGGTTGCAAAATAATATATATAGTGGAATGATATTTTGCAACCCTTAAAAAAGTTCAAACGAGAAGCTAAACATTTTGCGAGAAGGCGATAAGTGTTTAATCATATATGATACACAAGCTTAATCATATATGATTAAACACATGTTATATTGGCAATACATAAACGTTTAATAATACATGATTAAACACACTTACAAGCCGTGTAATCATATATGATTAAACACTTTTTGACTTATCGCAAAATGTTTAACTTCTCGCATGATCCTCCCTCTATATATGTATATATATAAAACCAATAATTTGATGTTCACAAGTTAAAACATTAAAAATACACATAACAAAAAGTTTACATCAATCCAAAAACATTAAAAAAACACATAACGACAAATTTTATATCAATAAAAAAAAACACAAAAAAAAAAATATTTTTTTAACCGGGTCAACCCGGGTTTTTACCGGTTTTCTCAAAAACCCGACGGTTTGATCCGGTTCATAAATCCCCAAAAACCCGGTGATAGTTGACCCGGTCTCTCGACCGGTTCCCGGTTCAACCGGTTGAACCGGCCGGGTCGATCCGGGTTTTAAAACATTGATTCAAAGCGTGAACCGATTGAACCGGCCGGGTCGATCCGGGTTTTAAAACATTGATTCAAAGCATTGAGAACATGTTAAAAGCCTACACAAAATTGGGGTTCACTTTTCTTTGTTATCATTAAGACATCATCACACTACTTCTTCTCTTACCATTTTTACTTTTTTTTTTTACAAACAAATTACTTTTTATAGTAAATTCCAGTTTTAGTTCTTTGTTACATGGAAAATCTGAAAATTGTCCTTGTGTTTTAGTAAGGGGAAATTGACATAAATAGTTAAAGTACATAAAGAAATTGGTCTACTAGTCATTTTTCTTCCGATTTTACACATATATCACTACTTTTGCAGTATCAATGTTCGCATGACTAAACAAGTAAACGACAAAGAAAACAAACAAATCTGATCATTTTTTACTTAAAAAACAAAAACAAAATTACGGACCCAGATCCGCAATTGCCGACCCCACATCTGCAATTACCGACCCAGGTAATTTTTTTATAGGAAAATTACAAAAAAATTACATTTTCTACCCAGGTCCGTAATTACGGACCTGAATGCGGACTTAGCGATATGAGTGCAAAACCAGGAGAAAATGGTTAAGAGACCAATTTCCTTTGTCTACTTTGCTTATTTGAGTCAATTTCCCTTTAATAAATCGAAAGTGGAGTTTTCTCTATTTGATATAAATAGGAATAATAAACCAATATATTTTATATGAAAATGAATAATTTGAAATAAAAATAACAAATGTTTTCATATTTTATGTGTGTATTTCTATATATTTTCAACACTATACGAATAGATTTATGATCTATCGATAATAATATTGACAAAGAAAATTCATGGGTAAAAGGTGATTGACATGGACCTTAACACTAACATACAAGTAAGTTAGAAAATGTATCAAATTATATGACGCAAATGTGTCATTAATAAGCAATCAATACATGGACCATGTTATAGTTAGTATGTCAATAAATGAACAAAATTTAAGTATTAACCACGACAATTAATCGGATTGTTGAATATATATATATATATATATATATATATATATATATATATATATATATATATATATATATATATAAGGGTTGTTTAATTTGCAACCCTTAAAAAGGTTGCAAACCTTGCAACCCACATCTTAATTGTCGGATTCATGATCGTCGGTTACAATAGATATGGGGCCTAATATTTTTAATTAAAATAAAATAAAAATAAAATAACCGTCGATCATGAATCCAACGGTTAAGATGTGGGTTGCAAGGGTTGCAACATTTTTAAGGGTTGCAAAATATCCTTCCACTATATATATATATATATATATATAGGGGCAGGTTCAAACGAGAAGCTAAACATTTTGCGAGAAGGCGGGAAGTGTTTAATCATATATGATACACAAGCTTAATTACATATGATTAAACACATGTTATATTGGCAATACATAGACGTTTAATCATATATGATTAAGCACACCCACAGGTCGTGATATCATATATGATTAAACACTTATCGCCTTCTCACAAAATGTTTAACTTCTCGCATGATCCTTCTTTTATATATATATATATATATATATATATATATATATATATATATATATAAATCTAGATTCACAAATACACACATGATGACAACGACATAAAGAAATTTGATGTCAACTTTTAATGATATGACCCTTATCTCCGACTTTTTCTTATTAGAAACAAGACAATGATCTCAATACGAGAAAAATTGTCACCGTAGTTTGGTAATATGAAATGATCCAATAGACTCAAAGGGGAAGTTCGAGAGAACTTACCGATAAGTTTATCTTGATTGCACACATAGTCGCACTTTGGGAATTATAACATCATATATTCCCTAAAACAACTCTTTGCACGACATTATGCGATTAATTTGATACCCATTTGGTTGTGCATTATCGTTTAAAAGGCTTCTAAACTTAATATATGTTTCTCGTAAATAATGTAACCTACAACATAATATGAAACTAAATAATAGTATTGTTACGACTTACGATTAGAACCCTAACTTTACACCCCTTGGTCGTTAGATTACACTATTGTTTCAAACTTTTTGTCAATTTATTCAGTGAAGTTTTGCCATTCATGTTGTAATTAAGTCATAACATTACACCCCTTATATATATGTCTGTATTTAACGAGGTTCAAGAGAGAATCCTAAAAAAAGGAGAATTGTGGAACCCCTATCAACCATTGCATCTAAATAAATAAGTGACCCAAATTTGAATACAACAGCCCTTATATATCATCATAAATTTAGTTTTGACAAAATGTAATTGCCCCTATTATTTATAACCGTTGGATTAAAACAAATAGATAGTTCGAATAAGTTCCTTTGTTCTCCTTTCTTAGGGTTATCTCTTGAATTAATCCATGCCTATATATATACTAGTTGGGTAACACCCTCAAATTTGGAAAGAGTGACTAATTTAAAATTTTCAATAATACCTCAAAGAAGGATAAAATCTCTTACGACAAATTCACACTAGAAATATGATTATAGATTTAACCGTCAACAAAATGAATAAAGTCTTACATAAAGACTAATTAAAGTCGGGTGTTACTAAAACCTAATGACAGTCGCTATATCCAAAGTAAATGCGGAAGACTTCACCAAGTTATTCACTTCTTCGAGCACACAACTAGCACTCAAATGCCGACAAATAAAAAAGGTTAGGCTAACGCCTAGTGAGTTCAAGAGTTTTCGTCATGATTATAAAAATCGTTAAACGGAAATAATGCAACTTAAATCATGATCCTTCAAAATGAATTATTTTAAATATGAGAACGACTTGTTTTCCAATAATACACATTTTATAGATGAACATCTCACGCCAAAACATTCTTTCATGAAGTAATGCAACCTAAAACTTACTCAAAACGTGAACAATGGTAACTGCTCAAATATTGAAATATGAATAAAATTTTATAAATTAAACGACCTAAATATGAGCAAACTCAAGCTCCCAAAATATAACATATGGGAAATTCCTCAAACTCAGAACGTCACCGAAAACAAGGATAAAACTAAATAACCAAAACAACAACTTTCGGTGACGGAGGAGACCCGCTTTCCATGGTTAGTAGCAGAACACAAAAGTAGGCCACTTCCCAAGTTATTGAGCTCACCATACTAGGATCAAGGACACGAACACGACGGCTCGTACTAAGATGTGGGGAAGGGCACCCAATGATTCCTAGTCATACTCATTCACTAGGATTACATTTACAACCCAGGGCTAGTATCCGGTCCCACATAACCATACCAAGTTGTCATCCTAGGGTCCAATGTCTCAACTACCTACAAATGAGAAATGACTATCCCATAAAAACAGACTCAGAAATTACATCATGGGGTCAATAGCACAATGAGGCTCTCGATGACCTTATAACTAATCTTGGTCCCAACATGAAATAATAGCCCATTTTTAAAAATATTAAAAACCGACTCATATGCCTATGGATCCATTACATTACAGTCTATAACAATACATGACTCCAATTGAATGACCTACATACTCAAAACATGTAATTCTCAAATGATGCGCAATAATTGCCATCATACTCAAAACTCAACGGGCTATTAAAACCTGACAAATGTCCCCAAGACTCATTTTAGTCAAAACTGAGCCGAAGCTCCCCAATTTACTTTATTGTACAACAAAAGCCAATGTAAACAATAAAACACATTTAACCAACGGATATGCAAACGCGACGACCAAAAGTATGATTAACTCAAACGTTATCATTGGTTGAGATAAGCCATTGTAATAACCCGGACTAAAAGCGATAAACTCAAAGTTTGGGGTGGAGTGTGGTCAATACCTTTATTTGTAGGGGGCTAGGTGAAAATACTTGTTATAATGGGATGTCCTAGGGTTTTGTGCGATCATTTGGTGTGGCGGCCGATTTTGAGAGAGAGTCTTGGAGCGACCGGGAGAAAGAGACCGAGGACGGGAAGAAGTTGCAAGGAATTTCGGATTTGAATCATTTTCGTTGAAGGTAAGGCTCCATTTATATTTATCTGTTCATTTTTACGATCGATTAATCCGTTATAGTCGTAGATGTGTGTGGGATATCGAATCTGAGCTTTGGTTTTCTGGGTTTTGAAATGATTGAGGAATCGACATAAGCTATCTTTGTGGTTAATGAAATTTCAGTAAAATCTAAGTTATCTCTCGTTATGGAATCTGGATTATGTTGCAATCAATTGTAGAAAATTAGTGAGATTTGTAGTCCTGCGTTATCGTAATTCTGGGTTTTGTTCGAGCGGTTTCAACTCCGGTCGCGAGGTCGGTCGAGGTTGATATTGGTCGAAAGTTGACATCGGTCGAGGTCGATACCGGTCAAAAGTTGGAATCCGGTCGACCTCAGTCCGGTCAATCTCTCAACCCCGGTCGAGTAGTGTAAGGTAGACGTCGGTCGGGAGGAACACCGGTCAAAGTTGGAGTCCGGTCGACCCCCTCTTATCGCCCCGTCGATTGTTGTTTAGTTCCGGTCAAATGTAGCAGTTTCGGTCGAAGGAAGCAGTTCCGGTCGAGGGTAGTGGTACCGATCGGGGGTTTTTACCCGGTCACCAATTGGAGGCAAGTGGGCCGAAGACCACGTGGAGTCGAATAAGGACTTTGGTCCAGTAAATTTTAAAAAGGGTGTGGTGTTAGGCTTCCTTAGTCGGCCCACATTCTTTTAATTTATGTAAGTTATTTAATTATTCAAGGAGTTGAGTATTTCGTCCCAAATTAGATTAAACGGGTTAAGTTCGACTAAGGATAGATGAAGTTGGGAATGAGAGTATTAAGGTTAAATTTGTTTAATTAGAAGTTAGGTACCGTTAATTCACCGAGCGATGCCTCGTTTTATAGGTTCGAATCGGGTTTCACAACCAGGCGAGAGCTTATATCGGTGGATTTCAGGTGAGTTTTCTGAACTAAACCTTTTGATGACGAAAGCATGTGAAGTTTACTTCCTAAACTTTGATTTATTTATAACGGCATGATTTTATGAAATTGTACAAGTGTGTTTAAATTGTTGAAACTTACATGTATGCATACATTCTATGTGGAGCTTTTGACCTAAGTCGGGGAGTGTGGCCCGCCTACTCGTGCCGGGAAGTGTGGCTCGTTTATGCCGTTGGGGGTGTATCCCAACATTAAGGCAGTGCGAGTTAGACACATCGTCTTTGACGGTCGTGTGGTCAGTAGCATGTTTGTTTCAGTAGATTTATTACATGTTATTTTGAATTCTGAAAAGTTATTTTATTGTTATCTGTAGAGGGAACTCACTAGACCTTCGGTCTAACCCTCGCTCTTTTAAAACTAAAAAACTTTTCAGGCAGGCGTGTTGTGGGAAGGGTAGATAAAGGGAAAGAGAAGGCTTAGCGGACCCAGTTAGAAGATCGTCATCTAGTTATTATTCTCTATCTTAGTTGTGTATAGGTTGTTTTTAACAAACCTTGATTCATCTATTGTATGTTTGGGACCGTTTTGGCATGGATTATTATTAATCATTGGGATTTTATTTTAAGAGTTGATCCGCTTGTTTATGTTTGGTTGGGATGTTATAGTTGGTATCAGAGCCATAGTTTAAGGGATCTAGGTGACCGGACGGGCCTAGACTTAAACTTAGAGTTTAAATCACAACTGAGATTATAGGATGACTGTAGGAAGTCGAGTGATAGAGTAGTGAGGACTAACATGTAAGGTAAATTTAGAATTACATATGGCCAGTGTAATTGTAAATTTACAGGTACATGTGCGTGCTTAACTTGCTTTATTGCTTTAGGGGCTACCTTAATGAAGTTTGTATTGGTGTTTTAATTGTAGCTATGTCGGAAAGAGTAACTAGGAGCAGATCCATGCCAGCAGTAGAGGTGGCACCTGTTAATGAAGTGGTTGAGGATGGACCAGTTGCTCCTCCTCAAGCAAGTGCTACTCGAGGGAAGGGTCGCGGACGACCTAAAGGGAAGACAACGAAGAAAGTGACCACGCAAGTTAATGAGCTAGCTGTGAGAGCTAGAGGTGGGAAGACGTCTGGTGTTGCACGTCGAGCAATAAGTGTTGATGTGAGAACTGAACTGGAAACCTCTCATCAGGAAAGTTCAGCTTCGGTGAGGGGTCGAAGGCAGGCAAGGAATCGTGGGGGGGGGGGAGGAGGACGCAGGGGTTTGTTACGCAAGAAACCTTTGCGGCTGAGATAAGGAATGTTGATCCAAACTCTCTCAGTGATTTGATAACGACCCTCTTCTATACTTAGTGAAAATTACGTTTTAATATGTATTAGTGTTTCACCATCAGCGATCAAACTGAGTCTGGTCAGTTATCACTGATAGTCTTTCTTATAAACATTTCTATGTATTAGTGTTTCACAATCAGTGATCAGACTGAGTCTGTTCAGTTATCACTGATAGTTTCTGATGTAAACAGTAAACGTAATCTCTGAAGACAAGCCTCGCGTCAACAGATGTTCATAGCTGAATCGAAGACGAAACTGCTGAACAAAGACAAGTCTACTAGTGACCTGATGCGGATATCAGTGAAGCAAAGACGAATCTACTTATACGCGAAGGAACATGAAGAAAAGCTTCAGCGATCGCTGAACTCTTGATATCTCTGAAGAAAGAGATACTCAGTGATCGAATGATCACTTAGCTTATGCCTGAAGTTTCCTTTTGTCTCACCTTGCACAACTTAGTACGATATGTCAGAATGGACATGTCTCTGCCACAATTCGTACAACACCTCTGTCAACTACACTGTTCATTGTCCGACCGAAAGCATGTCTCCCAAAAGTCAGACTCCCAAAGCCAATCAGTGAACGCCACGTGTAAAGTGCACTGCCATGTATTTAATGCAGAGGGTATAAATAGGAAGATCACCCCTTCATCTGAAGGGTGCTTAATCCTTGAACCCTAAAATAGGAACCTTTGTTTTCTATATCTCTTAATCCCCCATTCTCTGAATTTCTTGTGCAACCATCTTAGTGTTTCTTAAGTTTGTTTAGATTGAGTCTGTCTTAATCGTATTCCACAACAAACTTGTAAATTGTATTTGATTTATCAATAAACAATTTATTAAACTTTAATTCTTGTATTTGTATTCAACCAACCCCCCCCCTTCTACAAACTTGTTAAGCACCTTAGGGACCAACAAGTGGTATCAGAGCGGTTTGTTTAATCTAATAAACAAGATCTTGCTTTATTCTCTTCTTTGCTGTTCTAAATGGCACTTAACACAAACACAAACTACTATGATAATGGTTCACTTTCTAAACCTCCTCGATTTAGCAGAGATAACTTTTCTCCATGGAAAAATCGAATGATGCTATTTCTTGAAGGTGCAGATCCTACTATACCTGAATATATAGAAAATGGACCCTATGAACCTGTTAGAATTATAGTTGCAGTTCCCGCTACTGCCACCACTGAAGTTGTCTCTGAACGCTATGTTGTTAAGGAAATAAGACAGTGGAGTGATGAAGACAAAAAGAAGGTAGGTATAGATGCAAGAGCAAAGACCATTATATCAATGGCTCTGCCTGATGAAGTTTTCCATTCCATCATGCATCTAAAAACTTCTAAAGAAATGTGGGAAACCATACGTGTTCAATATGAGGGCACCACTGAAATCCAAGAGACTCGAAAGATTAACTTGGTAAGACAGTATGAAAGTTTCATCGTTGGTAAGAATGAATCTCTCTCTGACGTTCATCAGTGGTTTAACTGCTTAATCATTGACCTAAGAACTGTTGGTAGGACCTATTCTAATTCTGAGGTCCTAACAAAATTCTTAGAATGTCTTCCTGAAAGTTGGGACAGTTATTCAATATGTCTTAAGCTTACAAAAGACTTAAATTCTCTTTCTCTCAGCACTCTGTATGGAATATTGCTCAACTATGAGCAATCGAATCTCCTAAAGAAGAATCTTGTAAAAGATTCTAAAGACTCCAAAAGCACTCATGTTGCTTTAGTCTCTTCAGAGATAATTCCATCTCAGCGATCTACTCTCACCATCACTGAGTTAGATTCTGAATCTGAGGATCTATCAGACCCTGATCTTTCAGAGTTTGATGAGTCATTTGCACTCTTGACAAACTCTTTTAAGAGATCTGCAAGAAAGAGAAACTTCCGAAGAAGTAAGCCTCTCTCTCTTACTGAAAAGCCAAAATCAACGCCTGTTGATAAGGCAACTGCCACTTGCTATAACTGCAAAAAGATTGGACACTTTGCTAGTGAGTGCAGGTCAAAAAAGGTCTTCAAACCTTCTACCTCAAGAAGATCCAGTGATGACAAATACCTAAAGTTGAAGAAAAATATCAAAAGATGAAAAGCTATAAGCAAAAAGGTAAAGGACTCATCGCTGAAGAACATGACTGGGCTGAATCAGAAGAATCAAGTTCTGATGAAGAAGAAGTCGCTAATCTTTGCCTCATGGCCGAGATTAAAGAAGAAGTGGAAGAACCATCTGAACCTTCCATGAGCTACATATCATCTCAGGTATCTATCTCTACAAATCCCTCTCTGCCTGAAGCTGAGAGAAGTCGCGCTGTTGATATGCTGACGATTGACCTTTATAATGCTCTAAACGACAAAACTCAAGCTGAGAATAAAAATGTTCATTTAACTCAAGAGCTAGACAAATGTCATGAAAAGATCAGAGAACTAACTCTTTTAGAATAGAAGTTGAAAGATCAAGTCATTATAAATGAAATCATCAGCATTGAACGCGAACAAGCCATCACTGCTCTAAAAGCAGAAAAAGCTCATGTTGAAAAATGGTGCAAATCATCAACAAAGATCTCTGAGATAATAAATGCTCAAACTCCTGAAAGTGATAAAACTGGTCTTGGCTTTTGGACACAACAGGATGAGCCCAAAGAAGAAAGTTCCATGCTTAAGTTTGGAACGTTTGTCACTCCTATCTCTGACACTTCTTATGATCAATTCTATCCTTCTTCTTCTAATTCTATCCCTAAGGAAAAATCCAAAGACACTAAGTCTGCGGATAAAGGAAAATCCATTCTTCTTCCTCAGAAGGCTACCAGGAAAGCAAAGCTGAAGGTTACTTCTAAACCTTCAGCAAATCAATCCTCTAGCTCTGTGATAGAAATATTTGATCTCTGTCCTCCAAAGCTAAAGATTGATCTTAAATCCACGAGATCTGAAGAAATGAAAATTCCTCCCAGATCTCATGAGAAAATCCTTCTTAGACCTGGACCTGGACCTGCTCATCTTAAACTTGCAAAACCTTCTACTTCTGGTCCTAAAACCATTTTCAAATACAGAAAATGTTATCACTGTGGTTTTACTGACCATATTGCAAAAAATGTCCGACTGCCACCAAAGCTGATAAAACAGCTAAAGTGAAGATAAATGCCTCTAAGACTGAGAAGGTCACCAAAGTTGAAAAATCAACCAAGGTGAAAAATACCACTAAGGTTAAGAAATTAACCAAAGTGAAGATTACCGCTGAAGCTGAATCTTCATCTGCTGAGAAGACTGCTGAAACTTCCTTATCCACTAACTCTAAAGGACCAATTGAAAAGTGGGTACCAAACAACGCTTAATCTTCCTTATGTGTGCAGGGATCAAAGGGCATCTGGTATCTCGATAGTGGATGTTCTCGTCATATGACTGGACAAAAAGACCTGCTCACTGAATATAAGGAAGAGAAAGGTCCCTCTGTGACCTTCGGTGGAAATGGAAAAGGATATACCCGAGGGTTTGGTGTCCTCAGCAATGGGACAACTACCTTTCGAAGAGTCGCTTATGTAGATGGACTGAAGCACAATCTTCTGAGCATCAGTCAGCTATGTGACAAAGACTATGAAGTTCGCTTTTCTAAGAAAGCATGTTTAGTGGTGGATGAAAAAGGAAAACTTGCTCTTAGTGGTTATCGCAGAGAAAATGTCTATGTAATAGATATGGACTCTACTACCACTGAAAACTTATGTTAAGGCCTCTTCTGATGTCAACTGGCTATGGCACAAAAGGCTTTCTCATCTAAACTTCAAAACCTTGAATTCTCTCTCATCTAAGGAACTGGTTTCTGGTCTTCCTCAGCACTCATATGCTAAAGAATCTCTCTACTCAGCATGTGAAAAAGGAAAACAAACAAAAGCTAGTTTCAAGTCTAAACAAGTTTCCTCAGTAACAAGTCCTCTTCAGCTCTTGCATATGGATCTGTTTGGCCCTGTCAACATCCAATCAATAGCTGGAAAGAAATATACGCTTGTCATTGTAGATGAATTCTCTCGTTATACCTGGGTTATTTTTTTCGTTGTAAGAGTGATACTCCAAAAGAACTAATATCTTTTGTTAAAAAGATGGAAGTACTGAATAATCTTACTGTTCGTTCAATAAGAAGTGATCATGGAACTGAATTCAAAAACAGTTCCCTGAACAATTTCTTTGAGAACAAGGGAATTTCTCATAACTTCTCTTCAGTAAGAACACCTCAGCAAAACGGAGTCGCTGAAAGAAGAAACAGAACGATCATTGAAGCTGCTAGATCAATGCTCAGCGATTCTCATCTCTCTACTCAATTTTGGGCAGAAGCTGTAAACACTGCGTGTTTTACTCAAAACAGATCGCTGATAGTCAAGCGATTTGGGAAGACAGCTTATGAGTTTTTTCATGGAAGGAAGCCTTCTATCAGCTTTCTTCATATCTTTGGTTGTCAGTGCTATATCTTAAACAACAGAGATCAACTTGGAAAGTTCGACCCAAAAGCTGATGATGGAATATTTCTAGGATATTCCTCCATCTTCAAAGCCTACAGAGTTTTCAACAAAAGAAGACAATCTGTGGAAGAAACAATTCATGTCACATTCGATGAAACTCGCTCAGCGAACTCTAAACCAATCACTGACAATGAAGAGTTAAATGCTTGGATGTTTTCTCACTACAGAGAAACAGAACCTTTCTTCTCAAACCATCAGCATTCAGATCCTCCAGCCGCTGATGATGATCCAAACATTATACATCCTAACGTTGAATCCACCTCATGGGTTTCAGCTGAACCTCTAAACACCTTGCTACCATCAGATCTACCTTCGTCTGAAAACCTCTCTGATAACAACAACATGTTCACTACTCAACAGTTGATTGTTGATGAACCTCAAACGTCTTCATCAGTAAACATTCCAATTGTTGATCCAACCTTTGAGTTAAGCAATCATGCTCCTGCTCAGCGATGGACCAAAGATCACCCAATTGATCAAATTCTTGGTGATCTCGATGCAGGTATTCAGACACGACGAAGCTCAGGTAATATTTGTCTCTTTGTCAACTTTCTCTCTTTAATAGAACCAAAGAAGACTGATGATGCCCTCAGAGATCCAAATTGGGTCAGCGCTATGCAAGAAGAGCTGACTGAATTCTCTCGAAACAAAGTTTGGAATCTCATTCCTAGACCATCTGATAAAACTGTTATAGGCACCAAATGGGTGTTTAGAAACAAGTTAGATGAACATGGAACTGTAACCCGCAACAAGGCTCGACTTGTTGCTCAGGGATACAGACAAGAGGAAGGCATAGACTATGATGAAACCTTTGCCCCTGTGGCTAGGCTCGAAGCAATTCGACTATTCTTAGCTTATGCAGTCTATAAAGACTTCATCGTTTATCAAATGGATGTAAAATCAGCATTCCTAAATGGAAAGCTGAATGAAGAAGTCTGCGTAGAACAACCACCAGGGTTCTATGACCCTAAGTATCCAAATTATGTTTATAAATTGGATAAGGCTCTCTATGGTCTAAAACAAGCCCCTCGTGCTTGGTATGACACTCTCTCATCATTTTTTATCTCTGAAAATTTTGAACGTGGCAAGATTGATAATACGTTATTTTTCAGAAAGATAAAAGGTCACATAATTCTTGTACAAATATATGTCGATGACATAATATTTGGCTCTACTAACCCATCTCTATGTACTCGCTTCGCTGAAAGAATGAAGAAAGAATATAAAATGAGTATGACGGGTGAGCTGACATATTTTCTTGGTCTTCAGATTAAACAATCTGACAAAGGTACTTTATCAGCCAAGGTAAGTATGTTAAAGATATGCTGAAAAAGTTTGATCTTACACAAACTTCAATGATGAAAACTCCTATGGCACCACCCCTGACACTTAACAAAGATCCTTCTAGAAAACCTGTTAATGTCCCTGCCTATAGAGGAATGATAGGCTCCCTGTTGTATCTTACAGCGAGCCGACTTGACATTATGTACTCTACTTGTTTATGTGCACGCTATCAATCTGAACCCAAGGAATCCCATCTGATCGCTGTTAAGCGAATTTTCAGATATCTGAAAGGAACCCCTAACCTCGGTCTTTGGTATCCCAAAGACTCAGGGTTCGATCTAACTGGTTATTCTTATAGTGATTTTGCAGGCTGTAAACTTGACAGAAAGAGTACCACTAGTGGATGTCAACTCCTGGGAGGAAAGCTGGTAAGCTGGACAAGCAAGAAGCAAAATTCAGTGTCCGCTTCCACAGCTGAAGCTGAATACGTAGCCGCTGGAAGCTGTTGTTCTCAGATCTTATGGATGAGAAATCAACTATTAGACTATGACCTTCAACTGTCAAAGATTCCTATCTATTGCGACAGCACTAGTGCTATCGCTATAGCAAATAATCCAGTGCTACATTCAAAGACGAAACACATAGAGATCAGATATCACTTTCTCAGAGATCATGTGATGAATGGTGATATTGAACTTCATTTTATTCCTACTGACTTTCAGCTTGCTGATTTATTCACCAAACCTCTTGATGAGACAAGGTTCAACTTTCTCATCAGTGAGCTTGGAATGCTGAATCTCGAAGAATAATTCTTCAGCGTTCATGCATTGTGTCAGTAATCATAAGTTCCCTTTTTATCATTCTCTCTGATAAACATTCTGACTCTCAGGTATGTTTTCTCATTCCCTACAACTGAATCTTCAGTCAGTTAAAATGTTTTTCAAAATATAAACTTTAATCACTGAATTTTTTTAAATGATTAAAAACTTTTTGAAAAATACATTCATCACTGATATTTCTTGTCAGTGGTCTTTAAAAAGAAAATCTATCCCTATCTTTACCATCAGGGATACTTTTAAAAAGAAAATCTATCGCTGATTTTTCTTCAGCGATAATTTCAAAACGGACAAATGAACAGTCTCTCTTCTATGACGTCATTTGAATCGACAATCCACGACATGCCTTTTTTCTGACACGTTCGTCCGTTGCCCTTCCATCCAATCAACTTCGTGGGACGTGTCCATGTCATGATGAGCATTTGTTTTCCCGCCTCACACACTCTCTCTCCTCTCTCTCACGTATAAATAGAATATTTTTCCATTCTTATCATTTTACGCTTTCTGGAAATACTTTCAAAGCAAGAATTCTCTCTCAAGCATTCTAGCAATTCTCAAGCATTTGCATCATCCTCTTCAAAGATCAACATGTTATTCTTGATCTTTTTCTAATTCTTATCTTAAATCTTTTTACATAAAACTCCATTTATGGGTTTATAAGATTCTAATCACATAAAATCATTTTCATTTTTTATTTTATTCTTTAAAAACCATTTTATTTTGATTTTCTTCATTCAAAATCTTTGGTTTTTCTTTTTGTTCTTGTATATTATCTTAAGAACACCTTGTTAATCTTCAAATTTGTTGATTTTGTATGTTTCTTTCCTCAAATAGAAACTAGAAAATCTTCTTTATTTTTAGACTAAAACCTTTTCTTCTACTCTTTTATCTACTCATATTCATAATGGCTCAATTTGCACTTATCGCTTCTAAGAACATCAAATTCGCAATCACTGAATCGGAGCTTCCAAAGAACAATCATCTCGCACGTCTCGATTTTGACGGTGTCAAGTACCTACATCTGAAGGAAGCCGCAACATTTCTAAAACAATCCTGCATTGCGTACGCTATCACTGTGGACCCCACACCCTCCAAAGCTCTTCTCCAGCAATTCTGGTTCACCGCTGAAGAAACCTCTATCACCAACAAAAAGGGTGAACAGGTTCCTGCCATTTCCTTCAGCACTGAACTAGGATCAGGGATGATGACTGCATTAGGGCTGAGGAAAGCTCTGCGTTTTCCTGACAAACCCAGGAATGGATTCGATGCCTTGCCAACTGATGTTGAACTCATCCAATTCTTGGATGCCATGGAATACGCCTGGGAATCCAAGCCAAGGACGACGATTCCCAACAAGAAGCTGACTCTTGTGAAGAAGGCATTGATGCCTTCTCTGCTTAACTATATCTTCTCACACTTCATTCAGTGTATGAGTGGAAAGAGTGGGTCACTGGACCAAGCCAGCAAGATTCAGGTCTAGATGGCTTACTCAGTGATTGCTGGACGAAACTTCGACTACGCAACAGCTCTCTTTGACGATCTAAAGTCAAAGATAGAGAAGACCGAAAGAGATCCCAAGGTCCCCTACGTACGCTTCATATGCGCGTACCTGAAGTTCCTCTACCCTACTACTTACCCCACTAACTCGGATGCATCCTTTCCAAAAGTGGGTCAGCGCTCCCTGGAGGTCAAAACGCTCCCCAATGAGGTAAGTATCTCTGAACTTCGCTCTCGTCTCTCTCTCCTCACTTCTTCGTCTTCAGCGGACATGCAGGAGGTTCCTTCTTCTGCTATCCCTGCCGCTACCCCTTCCAAATGACCATCAACTGGTTCCCCTGGTCCTTCAAAGAAGGCCAAGGTGACCAAGGAGAAAAGCACCACTAGTTCAAGACCTAAGGATGTTTCTCAACAAACCTCCTTAGATGCTTTGGTGGGTCTCTCCTCCACATCCTCAGCGATAACCACTTCAACCGTGCCAACGATCTCGGTTGCTGTCACAACAACAGTGACGCAACCTAGAATCTCAATTCAGCAACAACCTGAGGTAACTACCCCTATCCCTACTTCTATCCCCATCTCTAGTCCTTCTATTTCTTTGATCTCTAACCCTCCATCTATTTCTACTCAACCACAGTTTGGACCCATAGGACCTGAACATCAATCTTTTGAGGAATCGTTACAATTCTACAAAATGTTTGATAATTCAGGTATCCCTATAACCTTAAACACTTCTCCCAACTCACCATATAAGCCTGTTTCTCAAAAACTAACTTATATTTCAGGTCCTAGTTTGGCGACTGTTGACACCAATGTCAACAGTTTTACTACCAAGGTGGAGGCTCTGACTGCATCTCTCAACAACACCACCAATGTTGTTCAATCAGCTGGTGAAACTCTGAAGACGCTGACAGCCAACTACGCCTCCAAAGCTGACATTTCTCAAATCGCTACTCTCCAAGAAGCGATTGTCAAAGTCAGGGAGGACTCACAACAACAGTTTGCAACTCTGACTACAAAGGTTGATGCCTGTGAGGTCCTTCTTCAGCAAATCCTAACCCACCTGAAGGAACCAGCTCCAACTCCTGCTCCTTCATTTACAGAAGACGATCGCACCGCTCTAGACGTAGTTGTGGAGTTTATTCATCAAGCTACGTCTGATATCCCTGTATTTGAAGACCGGCTCAAAGGATTGGAGGCTGAAGTCCAGAAGTTGTCCACCGCTGAGACCTCTACTCCTTCCCAAGATCTCTCCCTCCGTGATAATGACAAAGAGGGGGAGAAAGAATCTGAAGAAAATAAGGAGAAAGAAGTTGATGCTACTGAACAACTGAAGGAAACTCCCTCTCATGTTGAGGGGGAGATAGTTGTTGAGAAAGCCCCTCCTACCATCGCTGATCTAGTTGATGATGAGGAAGATAAAGAAGAGGAAGATGATGATGAAGCCCTTGATCTTGAAGATCAAGTGGAAGAACCTCATCTAGATGATGATGATGATGATGACGATGAAGAAGATCAATCCTTATGGTGTTCTTCAGCCGTCACTTCATCAGCGATAGCTTCGAAATAAGTTATCAAAGCAGGGGGGAGTCAAGAGACACCTTCAGGAACCCCTTCCCAAAGCAAAGGTGCAACTGCTGAGGGAACCCTGAAGATGATTTCACTACCTGAGGAGAATCCTTCTCAGGTATGCCTTACTCTTGTTCCCTTATCTTTCTATAAAAAGCCAACCCCTGTTTCCTTCTAGCCTTTATCTCTCTTCTTCCCTAAAAATAAATCTAACCTTTTTTTCTTTTTCTGACCAGATAGTTCTCTCCCCTGCTTAAGGGTAAAGAGCTTCAAATAATACCAGCTGCTGAAGCTGATGACCAAATAATTCCAATCTCTGTCAGAGAGATTGATAAAGAGGATGAAGAAGAAGAAGAGTCCCTGCAACATCATGGAAGGCCCTATAGACCATCACACTGGTCAGAGGAAGAAAGAAAGAAAATAACAGAGATGATCTCTCATCTGGAGAGTCAACGACGAAAGGTTCCCTCTCAATCATCAGATCTGGAGTTCCTGACTGAAGCTGAAATTGAAGAATCCGTCAGGGCTGAGAAGTTGATTGTTGACTGTCAAAGAGATGCCTCTCCGGCTCTCAAAATTCAATCTTCTCAAGTCAAAGACAAGAAGCTGAAAAGCAAACCAGTGGAAGTCCATGCAGCTCTTTTGAAAGAGATTGAAGAGGAACGCTCCAAAGAAAAAGCGGTCAGCGATAATTCTGTCGATTGGTGCAAGCACAAAATTGACTATCGATCTGACCCAATGAAGATCGTAGTTGTTGCTATCTCTGGGAGAAAGAAGAAGGATAAACTCTCTGTCACCATGGAGATTACCAGAGAGGATGGAAGCTGCAAGACTATGTTCATTTCAAAGTTGGAAGACTTCGGCTATATGGAGTGGCTTGAGTTCAAAGATGCGCTGAAGAAATCAAAGTCTACATACAGAGGCTATGTTGAAAGGGTAAATGATGCCCTCATCAACAGAGTCGCTACTATACTAAATGTGCCATCTACTCTTCCTCCAAAGTCCAAGCAAATCAAGAGAAAGCCTATCTCCTCCTCATCTGATAATGTCGCAATGATCAGGAATGAAACCTCCATCAAATTCTCAAGATAAGCTCTGTTCGGTCCTCCGCCTGATCTTTCAGTTCTGGATCTATCTCTGCCTCCTAGCGGACCATATGTTGCGGGACAAGTACTTAAATAACCTTTTGGAATCTTCTTCAGAGATGACGAGGAACAACTCAGATTTCAAAGGGTCTCTGAAATCCCTATTTGTCCCCTCGCTCTTCTCAAGGATCTCATGTGCTTATGGTGTACTCTCTCTCCTGCTACTGAGCCAATCATAGCGATCATCTGCAAAGAATCTTTAGAGCGAAGGCAAAATGGAGAAGAAATACCTGAGTATTTGATCAATCCTCCTAAACCCTCTTTAGATAGCTGATAGATTAGTTTCCTTTCTAGTAATCTATTAGTTTAACTTATAGTAGTTAGTACATCACTTGTACTTGTAATTTCATACCTTGTAATTCTTTTCTTGGATTAATGAGAATTTCAGTGAAGTACTTAACCCTATCAGTACTGTAAAAGATCCCTCAAAATAGTAATTGGGACATGTATGTTATGAGTCCTGATTATTCCATCATTATGAATTATAAAGTAATTTTCTTCAGTTACTTTGTCATTATCAAATAGGGGGAGATTGTTGATCCAAACTCTCTCAGTGATTTGATAACGACCCTCTTCTATACTTAGTGAAAATTACGTTTTAATATGTATTAGTGTTTCACCATCAGCGATCAAACTGAGTCTGGTCAGTTATCACTGATAGTCTTTCTTATAAACATTTCTATGTATTAGTGTTTCACTATCAGTGATCAAACTGAGTCTGTTCAGTTGTCACTGATAGTTTCTGATGTAAACAGTAAACGTAATCTCTGAAGACAAGCCTCGCGTCAACAGATGTTCATAGCTGAATCGAAGACAAAGCTGGTGAACAAAGACAAGTCTACTAGTGACCTGATGCGGATATCAGTGAAGCAAAGACGAATCTACTTATACGCGAAGGAACATGAGGTAAAGCTTCAGTGATCGCTGAAATCTTGATATCTCTGAAGAAAGAGATACTCAGCGATCGAATGATCACTTAGCTTATGCCTGAAGTTTCCTTTTGTCTCACCTTGCACAACTTAGTACGATATGTCAAAACGGACATGTCTCTGCCACAATTCGTACAACACCTCTGTCAACTACACTGTTCATTGTCCGACCGAAAGCATGTCTCCCAAAAGTCAGACTCCCAAAGCCAATCAGTGAACGCCACGTGTAAAGTGCCTTGCCATGTATTTAATGCAGAGGGTATAAATAGGAAGATCACCCCTTCATCTGAAGGGTGCTTAATCCTTGAACCCTAAAATAGGAACCTTTGTTTTCTATATCTCTTAATCCCCCATTCTATGAATTTCTTGTGCAACCATCTTAGTGTTTCTTAAGTTTGTTTAGATTGAGTCTGTCTTAATCTTATTCCGCAACAAACTTGTAAATTGTATTTGATTTATCAATAACAATTTATTAAACTTTAATCATTGTGTTTGTATTCAAACCCCCCCCCCTTCTACAAACATGTTAAGCACCTTAGGGACCAACAGGGAAACTGCAAGAAACATTGAACGCGTTGTTGACTCAGCGATCTAATGAGGTGTCGGCGAGTAAAGAAAAGAGTGGGTATAAAGAGACAACTGAAGTGGCGGATTCACCAGTGACTATGGTAGGGAGTCACTCGCAGACAATTCCCATAGTGATGACCAAATCGATGGGTGAAAAAGGATGTAGCTTCAAGGAGTTTGCTGCTTGCAAACCTCCTACCTATAAGGGCGAGTGCGATCCAGTTCTGGAAATGAAATGGGTAAAAGGAATGGAGTTAGCTTTTGACACCAGCAAGTGCTTGGAAGGGGACAGAGTTGTTTACGCTTTGGCCATGTTGAAGGATAAGGCAGTTATGTGGTGGGACGTGGAGTCTAGTGGACAGGGTTCGGCAACAGCTAGAGAAATGTCTTGGACTGAGTTCGTAAAGAGATTCAAGGCACAGTTTTGCCCTCTGGCGGCAATTAAAAAGTTAGAGGAGGAATTTTTAAGCTTGGAACAGAGAGATATGACCGTTCGAGAATATTCAACCAAGTTCATTGAGAAATCCAGATTTGCTGAGATTTATGTGCCTAACGAGGAAAGGCGGGTGGAACGTTACATCTATGGGTTAAGAGGTAATATTCGGGAGTTTGTCTCGAACAAGGATCCAGCAACGTTTCAGGCAGCGGTAAATGCAGCCGAGTTATGGGAGAAGGAGAGGAATCGTCAGGCCATTGAGAGAAGCGGAGACAAACGGAAATGGGAAGGGCCTAACAGTGATCACAAGACGTTCAAATCGTCAAAACCTGACCATCGGGGTAATTCGAAGTTTGAGAATAAACCTTGCAGCAAGTGTAATCGGGTACACAAGGGGGAGTGTCTGTTGGAGCGAGAAGGGTGCTACAAGTGTGGGAAAACTGGGCATATGGCTCGTGACTGCTGCGGGTCGAGGTCGTGTTACCAGTGTGGGTCTCCTGATCATATCAGGACTGATTGCCCTCAGCTGAAGAAGGGAACTGCTAGGGTGGTTGGAGATAAAGGGAACGAGAGGAAGGTGGAGCCAGCTCGGGCGAGAGCAAGGGCTTTTAATATGACAGCAGAAGAGGCAGTGGAGACGCCAGATGTGGTAACAGGTACTTTTCCCATAGACTCGATTTTTGCTAAAGTATTGTTTGACTCGGGAGCAAATCGTTCATTTGTGTCACCGAACTTCGTGTGCAAGTTGCTTGTGAAACCCAAGAAGCTTAGTCAAGGGTTTGAAGTAGAAGTAGCCGATGATAGTCGAGTCTTAGTGGGAGAAGTATATGACGGGTGTAGTATAGACATTGACGTTCATACCTTCCCATTGCGGTTGTATTTGATGGGCATGGGGGAATTTGACATCATAGTGGGGATGGATTGGTTAGCGTCTAATGATGCCAGTATCGTTTGTAATAAGAAGATAATCCGGATAGATTTGTCGGATCAGAAGGAAGTCATAGTATATGAGGATCATCGGGATAGAAAGTCGTGCTTGATCTCGATGATCAAGGTTAAGCATTGTTTAGTGAAAGGGTGTGTGGGGTTCTTAGTGTATGTGGTAGACGCTAAGAAAGAGAATAAGGGATTAGAATCTGTTCCGATAGTGTGTGAGTACCCGGAAGTGTTTCCGGAAGACTTAACCACTCTGCCACCGGATAGGCAAGTGGAGTTCAGGATAGATTTGATGTCGGGAGCGGCACCAATAGCAAGGGCTCCTTATCATTTGGCTCCAGCCGAAATGAAGGAGATGATGACTCAACTGCAAGAGCTGTTGGATAAGGGTTTTATCTATCCCAGCACGTCGCCGTGGGGAGCACCGGTATTATTTGTAAAGAAGAAGGACGGGTCTATGAGAATGTGTATAGACTATCGGGAGCTCAACAAGGTAACAGTTAAAAATAAGTATCCGCTTCCCAGGATTGAAGATCTCTTTGATCAGTTACAAGGAGCGAATTACTTCTCGAAGATAGATCTGCGCTCGGGTTATCACAGCTAAAGGTGAGGGAGTAGGACGTACCCAAGACTTATTTTCGCACGAGGTATGGACACTTTGAGTTCCTAGTCATGCCATTTGGGCTGACGAACGCACCGGCAGCATTCATGGATCTGATAAATAGAGTATGCAGTCCCTTCTTGAACAAGTGTGTCATTGTCTTCATCGACGACATACTAATTTACTCGCAGTCCATGAGCGACCATGAGATGCACTTGCGAGCTGTGTTGGAGTTGCTTAAGCGGGAGAAGTTGTACGCCAAATTCTCGAAATGTGAATTTTGGTTAAGAGAAGTGCAGTTCTTAGGTCATGTGGTATCTGAAGACAGGATCAAGGTAGACCCCGCGAAGATTAAGGCGATCGAGGAGTGGGAGGTGCCAAAGACGTCGTCCGAAGTGAGAAGTTTCCTTGGCTTGGCGGGCTACTACCGAAGGTTCATCCAGGACTTCTCGAGAATAGCCACGCCATTAACCGCTCTAACGAGGAAAAATGTTAAGTTTGCATGGAAGGAAACTCAGGAGGTTGCGTTCAGTGAATTGAAAAAGAGATTGAGTAGTGCACCGATTCTGTCGTTACCCAAAGGTACAGAAGGATTTGTAATTACAGTGATGCCTCAAAGTTTGGCCTAGGATGCGTGTTGATGCAAGATGGGAAAGTAATAGCTTACGCGTCTCGGCAATTGAAAGAGCATGAGAGGAGCTATCCTACGCATAATCTAGAACTGGAAGTCGTGGTGTTCGTGTTGAAAATCTGGAGACATTACCTGTACGGAGTTAAGTGCCAAATTTATACAGATCATAAGAGCCTTCAGCATCTATTCAATCAGAAGGAGTTAAACATGAGACAGCGAAGGTGGATGGAATTGTTGGGCGACTATGACTGTGAGATTTTATATCACCCAGGTAAAGCTAATGTGGTGGCGGACGCCTTAAGTCGGAAAGAGCATAGTTCAGTATCCAAAGTAGTGGCGTTTCGAGTGGAGGCGATTTCAAGTTTTCTGGAAGAAGTCAAGAAATATCAAGAAGAAGCAGTGTCGGGGGAAAACTTGAAGAGCGAAAGAATCGTGGGAATCGTTGATTTGTTAACCGTTGACAATCATGGGGTTAGATGTTATGAGCAAAGAGTGTGGATTCCGAAGCGGGGAGATCTTCGGAAGAGAGTATTGGAAGAAGCTCACAAGTCTCGATACTCGATACATCCGGGAACCAATAAGATGTATCGGGATCTGAAGCGGAGTTATTGGTGGCCAGGCTTGAAGAAAGATATAGCTTATTTTGTGGAGAGGTGTCTAACGTGTTTGAAGGTGAAAGCGGAGCATCAAAGACCGTACGGAGAGCTGCAACCGTTGGAAATACCGGTATGGAAGTAGGATGATATAACAATGGACTTCGTGACGGGATTGCCGCGATCACCTAAAGGGCACGATGTTATTTGGGTGATAGTGGATCGACTCACCAAATCGGCCCACTTCCTACCGATCAAGGAGACTTCCCCGCTAGAGAAGTTGGCTAAACTGTATATTGATGAGATAGTATCCAAGCATGGAGTACTGTCTTCTATTGTGTCAGATCGAGATGCTCGCTTCACGTCGACATTTTGGAGAAGCCTTCAAAGGGAGTTGGGTTCGCAACTTAAGTTGAGAACAGCGTATCACCCTCAGACGGATGGCCAGAGTGAAAGAACCATTCAAACGTTAGAAGACATGCTCCGAGCGTGTGTTATCGATTTCAAAGGTTCGTGGGAGACTCATCTACCTCTGATAGAGTTTTCCTATAACAATAGTTATCACGCCAGTATTCGAGCCGCTCCGTTTGAAGCATTGTATGGGCGAAAGTGCAGAACACCTCTATGTTGTAATGAGGTGGGTGAAAAGCAGTTGGCATGACCGGAAATTGTGCAGATGATTGCCGATAAGGTTGTCCAGATCCGAGAATGATTGAAGATAGCCCAAGATCGTCAGACGATGTACGCAAATAAACGGAGGAAGCCGATAGAGTTCCAAGTAGGAGATTTGGTGATGCTAAAAGTTTCACCTTCGAGCACACAACTAGCACTCATCTCTTCACAGTGCCGCTAGAACTAATCCCGAGACGGAACCTAATGCAAATAATGCAACTTAAATCATGATCCTCCAAAATGAATTGTTTTAAATATGAGAACGACCTGTTTTCCAATAATACACATTTTATTGATGAACGTCTCACGCCAAAACATTCTTTCATGAAGTAATGCAACCCAAAACTTACTCAAAACGTGAACAATGGTAACTGCTCAAATATTGAAATATGAATAAAATTTTATAAATCAAACGACCTAAATATGAGCAAACTTAAGCTCCCAAAATATAACATATGGGGAATTCCCCAAACTCAGAACGTCACCGAAAACAAGGATAAAACTAAATACCCAAAACAACAACTTTCGGTGACGGAGGAGACCCGCTTTCCATGGTTAGTGGCAGAACACAAAAGTAGGCCACTTCCCAAGTTATTGAGCTCACCATACTAGGATCAAGGACACGAACACGACGGCTCGTACTAAGATGTGGGGAAGGGCACCCAATGATTCCTAGTCATACTCATTCACTAGGATTACATTTACAACCCAGGGCTAGTATCCGGTCCCACATAACCATACCAAGTTGCCATCCTAGGGTCCAATGTCTCAACTACCTACAAATGAGAAATGACTATCCATAAAAACAGACTCAGAAATTACTTCACTGGGTCAATAGCACAATGAGGCCCTCGATGACCTTATAACTAATCTTGGTCCCAACATGAAATAATAGCCCATTTTTAAAAATATTAAAAACCGACTCATATGCCTATGGATCCATTACATTACAGTCTATAACAATACATGACTCCAATTGAATGATCTACATACTCAAAACATGTAATTCTCAAATGATGCGCAATAATCGCCATCATGCTCAAAACTCCACAACGGGCTATTAAAACCTGACAAATGTCCCCAAGACTCATTTTAGTCAAAACCGAGCCGAAGCTCCCCAATTTACTTTATTGTACAATAAAAGTCAATGTAAACAATAAAACACATTTAACCAACGGATATGCAAACGCAACGACCAAAAGTATGATTAACTCAAACGTTATCATTGGTTGAGACAAGCCATTTTCCAAAACGAACTCATATCCTTCTATTTTTTTTAAATAGAAGCTGTTAAGTGTTAGATTATGGAATTTTTAACAAGTAAATTCAATGTAATTTTAAGATATTGTAAATATTTAAAAACTTTAAAACAGAAATAAAAATACGTTAACTCATAAGAAATTAATATGAATCTAAAATTTGAACGTGTACGACAAACCATGGACAAAACCAGTTAGGGGCAGGAACATGTAAAGGTGAAGCCAGAAAAATAACGAGTGTAATCCTTTTAAATAAGGACAAAATGTAACAAAATTTGGTTTACTTTCTATTTAGTACAACAAATAAGTTTTCTTCATTGATAATATATTTTCAAAAAATTTATTTTGTACCAATTTTACATGTAACTTGCCGATTTTTTGAAAACCAAGACAGGCTTTATTGAATTTCAATACATTCAAATAAATAAAAAATAAATACATAAATATATTATATTGATAGCAAAAAATAATTTCACAAACTATTGTAAAAAAAGGGTGGGCTTTAACTTGTTACGAGTAAGGCTACACATGGGTTGGGTTAGCCTGGTTGAAGGCATTTGAATAACTTCGACTAATGTTTGTGGCTTGAAAAATCTCTACTCAATTAAAACTACAACCCAACCCAATCCAAACCATGTGGGTTAGGTTGGGTTGATCAGGTTAGAAACTTTGATACATAATTTTACAATCTAGCTAAGGTGTTTGAGTTTAAACAGAGTAAAATAAAAATAAGAACATACAAAAAAAGTAACAAACTCAAAAAAAAAAGTTTAAGATTCATGCGAATAAAAAAGTAAAATTACGGTTGAAGTTATAAATATAATTTTGAATATAGCTAACTAGTGGTTAGTATAATGTCTAATGTATATATATTAATCAGTTCTAGCTCCGCCAGTGGCAACGTGTGCGTTCCACCCCTTCCCTCGATTGTTTTAAGTTCATAATCTTTAAAATTTCTAATATAAATTCATAAATTAAATAATTTGCACATCGGTACAAATTTACGAATTTGTAAATTCCACCTCTTTTTGTAGATTTTTCGGCTTAGTAATTGCGACAAGCTCATGAACAATTATCTATATAAGGACCATTAGTTAAGTCGGACCACGACCATAGTACGTTAACTATTTGTTGTCGGTGCAAATGCAAAAACATAAGAAAAAACATTTTATATCCCTTAGTTTTTTTTAGTTCACACGTCGGCTTCTAATATTTGTAACGAGTCTGTTTTAATCATTGTGAATTGATTAGGTAATTTTGAGCATCAAGAGAAGTCTACGACATATATATATATATATATAAGATATAGATATTGAAAACCAAACTCAACTTAGCGTGCCAAGCATTGAAATTTTGCAAATCTTACCAAAAGCTACTATTTTATGATGATTTTACTTGTAAATTGTTGGTTAGTGTTAGAAGATGAATATGATTGAAGGAGACGATAAATATGCTGAAGGTTTGATACCTCGATATATTGATTGAGAGAAAACGTACAATATGAAAAGTAAATAATGAGTAATCTAACCTAGACTACAAGATACAATATATTTATACATAGACTATATGGGCTTGGGCCCTATACTGACATGGGTCTGGGCCCTCTACACATATACATTAACATCCCCCCTCAAACTTAATCAGGAGAAGAATGATCCAGATGGAGTTTGGAAACTAGATCACGAAACCGTCCTGGTAGATGAGCTTTAGTGAAAATATCGGTCGGTTGATCAAGAGTTGAAATAGGAAGAAGTTGGATAGTCTTACGAGTCACATGTTGACGAACAAAGTGACAGTCAATTTCAATATGCTTCATTCGCTCGTGAAAGACATCATTGTGAGCAATCTGAATCGCATTGTTGTTGTCACACCACAATGGAGTTGGAGACTGTTGAGGAGCCCCCATGTTAGAGAGTAGCCAGCGTAACCACACAAGTTCTTGAGCCGTGTTAGCTAGTGCTCGATACTCAGCTTCAGTACTGGATCGAGCTGTGAGGGATTGTTTCTTGCTCCGCCAAGATATAAGAGAGTCTCCAAGAAAGAAACAGTAGCCGGTAGTGGAGCGACGATCAGTCATGTCACTGTCCCAATCAGCATCAGAAAAACCTCGCAAAGTCAATGATGATGTGGACGGAAAATGAAGACCATGAAACATGGTCCCTTTTAAATATCGAAGAATGCGCAGGACAGCAGCGTAGTGATCAGAACAGGGTGCAGACATGAACTGACTGACAGTATGAACAGCATAGGCAATGTCAGGTCGAGTTACTGTCAGGTAGACAAGTAACCCCACTAACTGGCAATATAAAGTAGGATCACGCAGAGGAGGTCCAGCATTCGGAGCCAAATGAAGGTTGTGCTCAAGAGGAGTGGATGCAGTTTTGTTGTCAGTAATCCCAGCTTTTGACAAAAGATATGAGGTGTATTTGGCTTGACAAAGATAAATTCACGATGGATCTGAGAGCACCTCAAGACCAAGAAAATAGTGTAAAGAGCCAAGATCATTCATCTCAAAACAGGAGCTGAGAGATGTCTTGAGATTAGCTATGCCTGTAGAGTCACTATCAGTAATAATCATATCATCCACATACAGGAGAAGTAAGATTGTACCAGCCTCAGTGGTCCGAGTAAACAGTCCTGAATCATAGTTGCTGGGTGAGAAACCCAGAGAGGTGACTGTGGAACTGAATTTCTCAAACCAAGCTCGCGGAGCTTGCTTGAGTCCATAAAGAGCCTTCCGAAGACGACAAACATGACCTTGTGGAAGTTGAAAGCCTGGAGGAGGTGTCATGTAGACTTCCTCAGATAAGTCACCGTTCAAAAAGGCATTCTTAACATCCATCTAAAAGAGAGGCCATTGTTTTGTAGCTGCGATGGCTAGGAGAATGCGAACAGAAGTGACTCGAGCAACAGGTGCAAATGTCTCCTCATAATCAATGTCGTACTCTTGATTGAAGCCCTTGGCCACAAGACGAGCTTTGTACTGATCAATAGATCCATCAGATTTTGTCTTGATTTTGAACACCCATTTGGAGCCAATGGGTGACTTGCCTGGTGGAAGAGGGACAGATTTCCATGTCTGAGCTCTGTCAAGGGCCTGAAGTTCCTCATCCATAGCTTTCTGCCAATCAGGGTTAGAGGAAGATTCCTTGTAGGAAGTAGGTTCATGATTTGATAGCAGAGTAGCATAACATGATAATCACGAAGATGAGAAGAAACTTGTCTTACCCGATTTGATCGTCTAACATTCTGAGATTGAGAAGTTCCAGGAGCCAAAGACTCAGCAGGCACCTCAGATGTTGGTTGTGCGGATGGAGCAGATGATTGATGTTGATCTGGAAAACTAGGAGAGGCAGGCTGTGTGGGGGCAGGAGACTCTGAAGGAGAGGCAGACTCATAAGGATTTGGAACAACAGGTGGAGGTGATATGATGTCAGATTGGAGTGAGTCTAATGAGACGGAAGCATCAGTGAAGAACGGAGTGGTGAAGTTAGGAGACTCACGAAACTTGGATATAGGGGTGTAAATGAGACGAGACAACTCGCGAGCTACTCGAGATCGACTCGGTCAAAACTCGGTCAACACTCGACTCGAATATGCTCGACTCGAACTCGAGCTCGACTCGATATACTAACGAGTTGAGTCGAGCCATTTGATATTCGACTCGATAAGCTCGTGAGATACTCGAATATATTTTTTATGTAATTAACTTTATATTATAATTTATAAAATATAATGTAAAAATATGACAAATTTATCTTTATAACTCTATATGTAATAAAATGTTAAAATGAGATATAAATTATTTACGGTGATTATGATTTTACATATTAATAAATTTTTATTTAAAAGAAAAATAGGTCAAAGATAATATTAACATAAAAGTTCTAATATTAAAAATATGTATAAAGAAAGTATGAAGTTCTCCTTGTCCACTCCTTATTCTAATCCCACATCCCCTAAACAAAGCTAACTTACCCCTATCACATTCCTATATAAATGAATTCTATCCCACATCGCCTAGTAAAAGGATTCTACCTCATGGCCACTTTATATAAATTGCAATGTAAGGTTGGGTGGTTTAGGCTCATCTTGTTAGGACAAGATTGATCTTTGAACTAAGCAAATGTTCAAGTTTTAACCTTTTATTTTGAAATGTTTTGGAGCACCCCTTAAACTTAAGCCAGTGCACATTTCAAGTTCTTTAAAGTTTTGTGTTGAAAATTTTTATCGAGTCGAGTTTGATTCGAGTTCGAGCTTGATTCGAGCTTAAAACGAGTTCGAGTCGAGTTCGAGCTCGAGTATTAGCTTTCGAGTTGGAGTCGAGCTTGGGTTTTTACTACTCGTGAGTTTTCGAGTCGAGTTTGAGCTCGAGTATTAGCTTTCGAGTTCGAGTCGAGTATAATGATACTCGAGCTCGACTCGCATCATTTACACCCCTACTTGGATATAGAAGAAAAAGGAACATGTTGTCAGAAGGTAACATGACGAGATATACGAAGACGCTGGGAGATAGGATCCCAGCAGCGATAACCCTTGTGCTCAATACCATATCCAAGGAAGCAGCAAAGTCTGGAGCGAGGTTCAAGTTTGGTATGTTCATGAGATTGTAGTTGAACAAAACAAGCACTGCCCCAAACTTTTAGAAGTTCATAGGCAGGGGTGACCTCATGAAGAGCCTCATAAGGAGACTTATTATTAAGGATGGGAGTAGGATGACGATTGATAGTATAAACTGCAGTGAAAGCAGCTTCACCCCAAAAACGTTCTGGACATTTAGCAGAGATGAGAAGAGTGTGAACCGTATCAAGTATATGACGGTGTTTGCGTTCGGCACGACCATTTTGAGGAGATGTGACGGGACAAGAGTACTGAGAGAGAGTCCCCTGAGATTGAAGAAAGGAGAAAAGAGATGACTCTTTGTATTCCATAGCATTGCCAGCTCTAAGAATCTTTATAGATTTTGAGAATTGGGTGTGAATCATCCGGGAAAACATAATATAAATGTTGGGTAGTTCCGAACGATGTTTCATGAGATATATCCATGTGAAACGTGTATGGTCATCAATAAAAATAACAAAATATCGAGCACCCCCCATAGATGGATGTGGTGTTGGTCCCCATACATCATAATTAATAAGATCAAAAGAAGAAGTAGAATTAAACTCGTTCATTTCAAACGGTAAAGCATGATGTTTGCCAAGTTTGCATGATAAACAAGAAATATTGTCAGTTGATACACAATTTCCTAACATCCCTAAATGAGCTAATGATTTTATTCTGGCTAGAGATAAGTGACCCAGCCGGGCATGCCACAACTCAAAAGAAGAAGTGTTGGAAACTGAGGCAACAAGACTTGAAGAGGGTAATGGAAGACGAAGGTAGACCACTTCAATCATCCGTCCAACTTTACGGTCGAGTCCAAGGATCTGCTTGGTCTTTGGATCTTGTACAACATAACCAGAAGAATAAAATAAAATGATCAAATTAGATTCAAGAAGCTGCGTAATCGAAACTAAGCTCAGAGATAGTTTCGGAACATTTAGAACATCCGGTAATTGTATATGAGGAGTGGAAACATTTCCACTAAAGGATACCGGTAGGTCAGTGTTGTCAGCAGTTCTTACTGATGTAAATTGCTGAGGTGGTTTCTTAGAAACGAAACCATCAGGGCAAGGTGTCATATGATTGCAACACCCAGAGTCAAAAAGCCATACGTTACCCGATACAGCTGAGTGTGGAGAATTCATACCCATAGCACCAGACATGATCTGCTCCATGAGTTCCTGATTGCGACGCATCAGTTCCATTAGGTCAGGTGAGGAGGCTGGAGAAACCTCGGTATCAGCAATGGTAGGCCCAACAACAGCGTGAGTCCGGTTCTGAGAACCAGTGTGCTTTGAGTTCTTCGGGCAGTCAGACTCATAATGACGCGGATGAGTGATGTCACACCTACGGCACTTACGGATAGGACAATCAAGAAGAAGATGAGCAGTAGAATGGCAAAAGGCACACTCAGATGTGTTCGTCTTTCCCACAGATTTGGAATGATTGTTGTTGGTCTATTTGCCTTTGGACTTGGAATGAGACGTGTAGAGAACGCTATCAGTAGCGGGCATCGGTGAGCGCGTGTGAAGACGGGTTTCTTCACTTATCAATTCTGATATTGCTTCTTCAAGAGTATGTAATGGTTGCCTATGAAGAAGAGAATCACGAACAGTCTCAAACTTATCAGTAAGACCCATCAGAATAGTGATCAAATGTAGCTGGTTGAAGTAGGTAGTGAATTGTTGAGTTGTTTCATCAAAAATCTGTGGTGCTCCAAGACTTATATGATCTCTGAGAGACTGCATTTCAGAGATATAAGAGTTTATAGATTGATCAGGAAGCTGGCGTTTGCTCTGAAAGGTGGTCCACAGTTAATACTGATGAGATAGGCCCGATGACGTGTACCGCTTGGTGAGAAAATCCCAGAGACTTTTGGCGGTAAGATAACCAAGAAACTGTTGGTTAATCTCAGGAGTAGTGGAGACATTAATGAAGCCCATAATACGAGCATTATTGATGTCCCACTCATTCATGCGTTTTGCAAAGTCAACAGCATTCTCAGTTGCTTCCTGAACTGGAACTTTGGATGCACCAGTAACATAGTGTAACACCCCGGATTTCCGTTGTGTAATCTTGTTATTCTTGTGTTAAGTTTTTGTCGTTAGCTCTGTGTTTGGTTTGAAGCTGTTTTAGATTTTGTGAAGTTTGGGGATCAAACAGTGAACTACGCGAGTTACACCGCGACTAGAGGTCGCGGCACAACCCGCGTAACCCTCTGTTCAATATGAGATTTTGGGAATTACGCGAGTTACACCGCGACTAGAGGTCGCGGCATAACCCGCGAAACCCACTGGATTTTAGGGTTTTTGGGACACGGGCGAGTTATGCCGCGAGTTGAAGTCGCGGCATAACCCGCGAAGTTGTCTGGCCGACATATACTGAGTTTTCCCAAAATATCTCATTCGTCTCAAATCTTCTCTCTCTCTAAACTCTCTCTCCCTAAAAGTCTCTCTCTCTTCCTAGAGTTTGGAAGATTATAGTCGGTGTTCGATCCGAGGTTTCGGTGTTTTAAGCTTCACCTCTACGTTGTGGTCGTTATCTGATTTTCCGGGTTTTATTCTGAAAACCTACCAGTGAGTTCCTACTACCATTTTACAAACTTTATACATGTCAAAACTCTTATTTTGCGAAATCTGAAGTATTTCTACGGTATGATTTCATGTTCTCTACATTTTAATATAAATGAAGTTTTTGGTGATTTTTTGGGTTCCCGATCAGTTTTGACTAAAATGACTTGTTCCGCCTTATTAAAAGTAAAATGATGTTTTACTTGCACTTTATGTGGATATGTGAAAAGAATGATTATGAACTCATTTTAATGGTTTTCGTTCTTACCAGAAGTTGAACTGGAAATGACATTTTGGTTATAAAATGTGTTTGTACCATATGTTTATTTATGGTTGGTCACATATGTTGTTGTGACGAGTTTGTACCATTACTAGTGGATCCCTAGGTTTTGAGTCGACTGTATTATTGGGAGGTTATGTTCCCCATTTTGTAACTATGGATGCATATGTTCCTAGAGGGCAACTTGGTACGGTTATGTGAGGCCGGATACTAGCCATGGTTCATAGTGATCCTAGTGAAGGAGTATACATTGGTTTTGCTTGGGGCTAGGTCTCACACTTTAGCACGAACTTATGTGTTCGTATCCTTGGATTCCAATTGTTTAGCTCATAACTCGGATTTTGGCTTACTTAGTGTTACGCCACCATCCTTGGTAAAATGGTCCTTTTATCACCGTTTAAGAGTTTTGGACCGAACAGGCCCGGTTGTGGCGAAATGTTATCTTTACGAACTAAACTTTTATGGAAAGATTTATTTATGACACTGATGTTTATATCTTTCGAGCTTTATAAACTGTATGTTCTCACCAGGCTTTAAGTCTGACACTTTTTCTCAAATGATGTGTATAACAGGTTTCCCTTAGCGGTGGGTTGCCGGGGTTTTTGAGAGACGGGTTTGGTCTCGAGGCATTTTGAGATGACTAGTATTGTTTCAGGGCATTTGTTAAGCCCCATTCTTTTGATACATTATGAATCGTCAATTGATGTAATCTTGATATAGGTGTCTAGATTAGTTTGTTGACGAACTCTATATCGATACAGGTTTTTGTAAAGCCTTAAGGACTGATCCCCTTCTTGGAAGTTTATTATCAATACGAATGTCATGTTGCCAAGTTTTGCAGGTTTTAATTTACTCTGATTTTTAGGGTGTTACACATAGGTGTAAAGGCCATGGGATTTTAACAGAATTGTCATATGATGATGCCAGAGAATGTAGTTGCTACCATTGAAAATAACCGAGATGGGATTTGAGTGACTGAGATTGGCAGCCATGGAAGTGAGAAAAAGTTCAGATATGCACTAGAGTCCGGTATGGACCGGGAGATGCGACCGGTATAGACCGGTAGAGGGTCGTCCGGTATGAACCGGGAGGTGCGACCGGTATAGACCGGTAAAGAAGTGCGACCGGTATAGACCGATAAAAGTTGCGACCGGTAGAGTGCTTCAACCGGTAAAGGGTTCGACCGGTAAAAGTGGCGACCGGTAGAGTGCTTCAACCGGTAAAGGGTTCGACCGGTAGAATGTTTTGACCGGTAAAAGTTGCGACCGGTAGAATGTTTCGACTGGTAAAGAGATGCGACCGGTAGAGTGCTTCGACCGGTAAAGGGTTCGACCGGTATACTTTCGGTTCTGCGGCAAGGGTTTCAGAAAAAACAGCGGTGGCGGCAATTCAAAACACACAAATCGATCGATAGAATGCTCGATTGAAAAACGATTCAAAAAAATCAATTCAAAACAAAATCAATTCAAAGGCGATGGCAAGCGATCGATTCAAAACAAAATCGATTCAATTGATACGGTTCGGATGAACAGTGATGAACAGTGATGATGAACAGTAAATCGATGAACAGTGAAATCGAAGAATAAACCTACAGCTCTGATAACATGTTAGAAGATGAATATGATTGAAGGAGACGATAAATATGCTGAAGGTTTGATACCTCGATATATTGATTGAGAGAAAACGTACAATATGAAAAGTAAATAATGAGTAATCTAACCTAGACTACAAAATACAATATATTTATACATAGACTATATGGGTTTGGGCCCTATACTGACATGGGCCTGGGCCCTCTACACATATACATTAACAGTTAGGTTTCAGTAATAAATAATAATGAGATTTGGTGTACAGTGACGGATCCATAATTGTTTGTCACTAGTGGCATAAGTTAATTACAATAATATAATATAATATAATAAATATTAAAACTAGTTACCATAGTACAAAACACTAAGAGGTTGTTTGGCAGTTGCTGAATGATTTAGTACATAATAATTAAGTGGTCTGAATGATTAAGAGGTTTTTATGATATAGTGTAAAATGAAATATGGTTGTTTGCTAATTGTTCATAATGAAATCAGGGCTCTTAATGGTTAAAGGGAGGGTCAGGATACAAAATCATTAAGAGGATTTTGGAACAATTAAGATGCAACCCTTGTTTTGTCAAACAAGATTTATCTCTTAGCGATTCAGATGTTATCTCTTAATGGAACCATTAAGAGGTAAACAAACAGCTCCTTAACAAACAAGTTTCAATTTCAACGATTAATATAGTTAAAATTGTTGTATTTCACAATTGTTATTCATTTAAACTCAAATTTAAGCTTTGATACACTACTGTAGTCTTTTAATTTTTGATAACAGGTGGTTGCACAAAAATCGAATCATGGTGGTAGCATTGTTAAGAGTCATAGAAATATTTACATTATTACAGACAGATTTAATGGTGGCACAGGCCACCACATAGATTTTTTTGAATTTTGTAGTTGATTTTAATTTTTTTTGAGTAATAAAATGTGCAAATCATTTAAAACATTGACAGAGGTTCAAGGAAAATCTTAAAAATACGGAAAACTAAAGAACACTCTGATAGTCTTTCATCTAGACGGTATGCACTTGTGCATACAGGTAAATTATGTTGTTGTTTTTTATGCACAATTGCATTATTCACTTGTGCATATACACGTGTGCATGTTACAAATTACTTGTATACACAAGTGCATACCGTCCAGATGAAGGGCTACTAGGGTGTTTTTCAGTTTTCCTTTTTTTTTAGGTTTCCCCTGAACGTGACCCATACAAGTATTTAATATATTATACAGGTTATAAAAAAAACAATAGACTTTTGAAGCATTTGAACATTCGTTTAAGATAAATGATTAACACGCACCACTATAAATTGCCATATATTTGTTGGTCGTGTCATCATCATATGTTCAGTGTGTGACGTCAAGAAACTTGTCTTCCCCGTATGTTTGAAGTTGTCGATCGAGTCCGTCATAATCATATTTAATTACCATTATACGACTAGACATACCCACGTCGTGATTTTAGTTGTCCTGATGATTTATGTTGATAAAGTTTAGTAAACGAGTACGGTTTGATGTTTCACCAAAATATGCAACATGATACTATCACGTTCATGCGATAAAAACCGAGGTTATATACCTGACATATCCAAATCAGACTTAAAAAAGAGGAACTAGTTAGGCCCAGTTATGGCCCGACCCAACCAAAAGCCCAATTTAGGACCGGTTCGGCCTGATTTAAGGTATTCTTAAGTACATTTTAATCGTTTAAATTAACTAAATTATTTTTCCATAATTTTAATTTTATGCATTATAAAAACTATTCAACTTTTAAATGCCGTTACAATTGATACAAATTTCTTATCGTTACAAAAAGCATTTAAATCCGCCAATATTTTACAAGTATTTTGGTCACAATTACTTAAAATTGTCACTTTCATAAAATACAATTATCTTGATAATGATTTTTAATATATGATGATTAAATTATAAATGAGTAACACGTGTTTTTATTTATTACTTCCTCCCTTCCAATATAAGTGTTTACATAGTTATTTTAGTTTGTCTCAAAATAAGTGTTCACACAACAAAAACAATAAACAAATTCAATCATAAATTATTTAAAATATTAAACAAATTGTATATAAATAACTAATATGTACAAAAAAATGTTACCGTATACATCGTCTTGAATTCGGATTGTTTTGTCAAGTGCTTAATAGTGTAAACCTTCTTGTCAACACCATCTTCATCACATTTCAGTTTACAATACCACACAGTCTTATTCAATCCCTTTTGGACCTCCAAAAAGATCACTTTTGTATAAACCTCACGAACTTGGTTTTCCATCTTTCGGCCCATTCTTGACAGTTTGTAGACCCTGGACGTACGTAAAAAAAATGGGTCTTCGATAACTATGAAATATTTAATAGATCATATAAAAGAATTGTTTGAATATTCCTAGATAAAGAATCAATTATAGTATCTAATCTAGCATATACTTTCACTACATAGCATTGTGAATTTGTTCCACCATAAAAGACATACTATGATACATATACCTTTTATATATTTTTTGACATCCTTGGGTCACAAACTCTCAATGCTAACTTTTCTGAATAACACTTTATCTGAAACAATATAAATCATTTGAGTTTATATCTCACTATCATGTTAATGGTTATCATCATTGTTTATAAACATTTAGGGTTAAAGAAAACTTATATGGAACCATTGATTTCAAATCAAAAGCTGATGGCAAGTATAGATTAAAATCTTATTTTGGTTTTATAGATAAAATAGTATTGAGAGTTCACATACTCATTATTAGGTAATCAGGAGTTAAGAATGTAGGAAAAAGAATGGTGGATTTGAAATCCTAGATATAGATATGAGTTGGACTATCTACTATAGATGGTAATTTTTCAAAAGGTAGATTAATTCATAACAAGAAATATGTTTTATTTTGATACAAAAAGAGAACTCATGTGCATAATGTAATCGAAAGAGTCGATGGAAGATAAATGATGTAGAAGATTCTCAATATTTTATGGCAAGAAGACAAATGAATATTAGAGGGAATCTGTGAGAAATGTGATTCCTTGAGACCCTATAAGAGAAGATAATGATTGTGACCTATGATGCACGCCCAAAAAATGGTTGGTTGAGCCTTTAAATTGGATTTCGTGGTATATAGTAGATTTCTAATAAAAGATTTGAATGTCTTGTCCTTCATTTTCTTGAAATGTTTTGATTAAATGTTTATGAAACATGACAGATACAAGGAATTGTTTGAATGCATTTAACAAGAATAATTTATTGATCAATTTAAAAACTATTAAGCAGGTCATAACTCATATGAACAAATATATGGGTCGTCAAACAACAAATAGCAATAATCGTGAAATAATAGTACAATACCTTTTAATGGTCATTTAACAATTTAGAGATCTTAATCTCCAATGTAATTATTTATTTCATTTTTGGACCGTTGTTGTCGATTAAATTCCTTTAGGGATTTTATTATACATTAAAGTACTAAATTTTTTGGACTACTACTATACACTAAACAAAGTTGGAAAATTTTGGGCCCCCTCAATATTTTGGGCCCTGGGCATGCGCCCGGCCTGCCCTCCCCCAAGGACAGCTCTGTCCATCTTCGAGGGTGATAACATGCGAGATATAGTGGTCCTAGTTTCAACCTCAAGTTCACAATGTTTTTTTGCATCATCGAACATATTAATAAAGTAAACCAAATCATCCCAATACTTCGCATATACCCTAAAAAAGGTATTTATACTTTCCGACCGTGACATGGTCTTCATCAATCCGGACATTGTGGAGTCTTTGTAATAAGCAATAATCCATGATTCCCTTATTAAGTACATTTCTTCCCACCAAGAATCGCCACGAAGGCCATACGTATCAATCAAGTTGTTCCATTGAAACTCAAACTCTTCAGGCCCTGTGTGAACGTTCCACACAAGCTTGTTCATTTCATTTACGAAATGAGTATTGTTCGCTATATAGGAGCTCAGGGACGGACCCAGAAAAATTTTCATACAGTGACACCATATAATACAGACAAAAAATAATTACGAAAAGCATGGTTTTTATCGACGTGTTTTCATCATTTTACCGACATTCAATATTGTCCGATGTGTTTTTAGCCTAATTTCACAATTTCGAGGGATTTTTAAAGTTGTTTGCTTGATTTCGAGGGATTTTTAAGTTTTTTTATCGATTTACAGAGATTTTTTCGATTTTTTCGGTTGATTTCGATAGTTGCTTTTTGGTTTTTTGGTTGATTATGAGGTACGGTTGCACCTTCTTGAAGTTTCCAAAATAATACGGTTGCACCTTTCACGAACCTAAATTTTTTTACCCTTCGTAGGGGAAATAATACACGGTGGCACGTGCCACCGTATTCAACACCACAAGTCCGCCCCTGTAGGAGCTTACCTACAAAAACAATAAATGCTTGAAACAAGTAAAATTTTGTATAAAAAAATATAACATGTTACTACCAAACATCATTAACAAAACTCATTATAATGTTACCTTATCACCAAATTTCTTGGTTATGTGCCACATGCATAAACAATGTTTTAGCGTCGGGAAACGCTATAGGAATCGCTTGTTTCATTGACGCACACTGGACAGTAATAACAAACTTCGGTTGCTTTCCATGTGCTTTCATAAAAGCTTGCAATACCCAAGTGAATTTCGGAACGGTTTCTCGTGCAATCAAAGACGCACCGACAACTACAGATTTCTTGTGATTGTCAACGGCAACAAAAGGTACGAATATCATTTCGTACCTATTAAAAGAACAAAATAGGAAATAAGTATATGATCAAATAATGAAAGCATAAACAAGTAAAAACTTGAATATTGTTATTAGTTACTGGTTGGTATGATAAGTAACATCAAAAGAAATTGTATCACCAAACGCTTCATAATTCTGTCTGGCAGTTTCATCAGCCCAAAAAATGGTAATCAACTCTTTCCCTTCAGACTTGTATTCAAAAAAATAATTGGGACAATGTTCACGCCTACTAGCGAGTCTATTTATAAACGTTTGCGCGTCTTTGTTGCCAATAAAGTTTCCAATGTCCCTTTTAAAATTAATATGATCCCTAGTTGTGTCACCGGAAACGTCTATACCACCCTTCAAAGCCAATTGCATCCTATGAGACTGCGTTATACCAACCTTCAAACTGGACGCATAAAACGCATTCCTACGATCAATATAACTAAGTTGTCTTTTGGAACGAGAAAACATTCTATCCTAAGGTAAAAAAAGCATGTGATTATGAGCCTCATTGAATTTATATACTCGTAGTAACCCTTCTCACTAACGTAATGAATCTTAAGACAAGCATTACAACTCGTCTTTTTTACGCTAGGTCATCTTCGTTTTTTCTCGCCAACCCCAGTGACCAATGAATCAAAGTCCCTTTTCATCGGAATACCTTGTTTGCTACAAAAAAAAATAACAGGTTTGTACCCTCCCAAGTTTGTTGGTTTTTTTATTTGACAAACGGACATCAAACCCGACGATCTCAGCATACTTTCGATACATTAATTCGGCGCTGTCCACCGAATCAAAACTATCACCGATCTTAGGTGAAGTGTTACCATCCATGATTGGTATCCAGCGCTTCGTGCCACCCGAAGATTCAACCATTTCTTGAGTTTTCTTATCTATAAAAGATTAAAGATATTATGACACTAATTTCATTGAAAACATATGAACCAAACCTTGATTACTAAAAAAACCCATTAAACATATTAAATCACCCATCTATACAATTAAAATATATCCATTTGCATTTGCATTCATATTAGTGAAGCATACAGTGATTGTATACAATATATCCTTGGCATAGAGTGATTGTATAAAATTCGACATACTGTAGCATGCAAAACATAAACTAATTTACGAAAAATATATTCATTTAAAACGTGGGTTTTGATCAACGTGTTTGTTTGTTTGTAGGTTTCACAATACATAAACTTCAAATACGCAGAATTTAAAAATACCATCAGACGCAATTTTCTTGTTCCGCTCATCGTGAAATTCCTCCAACGCATCATCGGGTTCATCTGGACCTTCCTCCGACGCCGTTCCATAATCAACGTCGACTGGCTTAACGTATCTCGCAAGAAAATCTTCATCATTCTTAAACAAATCACTGACATGAATTTCGTTGTGTGAAACCACTTCAACCACTTTTAATGATTTGTACCCTATACATGAAGATGAAGTCAATTGTTATACAAAAAGGGATTGAAAAAACAATAATATTCTCCTTTATTAAATTGATAAGCATTTCACCGGAAAAAGATATGTTAAACCGAATCATAATCACTTACCATTATTTGTTTGATTATTATAATTAATGATATACACATGCAATTAATACAATTGATGAAAATGGATACATGCAACTAATGAATAGTTTCCAATAATAAATTATTTACATCAAATGACCAAAACACCCTTATTGATAATAAAAATAAAAATAAAGGAAAATTTTGTGATTGGTTGAAAGGGGTTTGCAAAGTTTGTAAACTAGATTTGGTTTTCAAATGATTGTTCCCCTATATATATATATATATATATATATATATATATATATATATATATATATAGTGGAAGAATATTTTGCAACTCTTGAAAAATTTGCAACCCTTGCAACCCACATCTTAACCGTCGGATTCATGATCGACGGTTATTTTATTTTTATTTTTCTTTTTTTTTAATTAAAAATATTGGGCCCCATATCTGTTGTAACCGTCGATCATGAATCCGACGGTTAAGATGTGGGTTGCAAGGGTTGCAACCTTTTCAAGGGTTGCAAAATATCCTACCCATATATATATATATATATATATATATATATATAGGTCGGTAATCAAATGAGAACCAAAAAAAGGTTGTAAACCGTGAAAACCGATCTAAGTCGTTTATTGATTTTAATCTATGGACATTAAAGTCAATGGCATTTTTGTGATACTTTTGAAATCTGAAACCATTTATTTAATAAATGGCAAACTAAAAGGGTCATTCACGTTATTTTCCAGATCTCACCTTTCTATCTTCCAAATCCCCCTTCGTCAGTGTACTTCCAGATCTACTACATCGCCATAACCGCCGTATCCATGAAAACTTTATGCAATTCTTTCAAATTCCTCTGTCACTGTTACTCGTTTTCTCCTATTGAGATCAGGTTAATCAATCGTAGCCTCGTTGGCCTTTTCTCCGGTGGCGGTATAGTACCTCCGCTCAACGGTTTCCCGATGCTCTGCCACCACTTTCTGGTGGAGTTTTGTAGTTAGGTATGTATGGTTGGCTTTTTAACATCGGAAAGTGTTTTATTCTGATGGAGTTTATAAGATATTGGAGTTTCTTCGTTATCGGAAGGATTTGTCGACCTAGGGTGATTAGGTTAGGTTTGATTGTGGCTATGGCGATGATCAGGGCCGTGCCTGGGGGAGGGCGGGCCGGGCGTACGCCCAGGGCCCACGAGAAATAGGGGCCCAATTTTTTGTATACAGTAGTAGTAGTAACTAGTAAATAAAAGAGACAACTAAACAAGTTCTTTTAGTATCTAATAGACCCCAAAGAATTTCGTATTATATTAAGGCTCAAACATGTATTAATTAATTATATTGGAAAAGCAAATATATTAAAAGTTAATTGGTTGTACATTTTATAATATTGTTTATTGTTAATCTAAGTTTTTTATCTGGTACCAAAGTCTAAAATTTTGATATATTCTCCATCATTCATCTCCCACTTGTCCTGTTAGAAATCCAAAGTTTAATGGACCCAAAGACTTTTGTATTATATTAAGGGCAAAAACATGTATCAATTAATTACATTATAAAAGAAAATATGTAAAAAGTTAATTGGTAGTTCAATTTATAGTATTGCCTATTGTTTTTATAAAGTTTTTTTTTATCTAGTATCAAAGTCTAAAACTATTTACCTAGAATATATTAAATATTATCCATCATTAATCTCCAACTTACTCTTTTAATTATTCCATCCACATTAATTCTATATTTGTATTAGAATATAATAGATTTCTTGTTATTAACTAAGAGAAAACATTCATACTTTTTGAAAAAAATTACAAACCATATGAGATGGTTCAACTTATATCTATATCTTTGTTTTTTCAAACATTATTGACTCTTTATTATCTAATATTGAGTGCATGAATATTAAGTACTCTCATATCTCTAAAACAATAATGCAGTCTTAAGTTATAACCAATATGAGTTTTGATTCTAAGGTTGATGGTTTCGGAAAAGTTTGATTCAACCCTAAAAGTTTAAAACGGTGATGAAAAACATTAACTTAAGATGAGATGAAAACTCAACTAATTTATATTGATTTACATAAAGTCTTACTCCGAATCAATATTTTGACCCAAAATTATGTCATTTTATATATTAAATAAATGTACATCATAAGGATGTTTTTAACGGTTGAACAGATTAATGGTGCTATGTAAAATTGATATGACAAGTAATATTAATTAGAAATAATTATTGATTGATTTTACGTCTAGAAATACTCGAGAAAACGATTTTATATGAATTATTAGTATTTCTTATGATAAAAACAATATATTAAAGATTTTTTCACAATAATCGAGGGCCCTTTTCAAAATTTCGCTCAGGGCCTATAAAAAGTCAGGAACGGGCCTGGCGGTGATGAGAAAGTCTATTGATATTGATCCTGACAATTCCCTCTTTATCTTCTTCCTGAGGATATGGTTGTAGGAACGATCAGAACTTCTTGTGGTGGTGTGTACGACGGAAGAAGGCGGTATTTAGCAAGTTCGATCACATGAAGTTTGGCGCTGCAACCCACACCAACGAGATTGTAATCGATTACGTTTTCTGGAAGGTTATACCAATTAATGATAATGGTGGAAAGAGATGGATTTGTGTTATAGATACAACGATTAGCAATCAAGATTCCAATATCCTGAGATCTAACACCTGTTTTTTTTTCTTTATAGAATTGGGTCCAAAAACAGCCATCTCGACTCCTCTTCTGGAATCTCGTGTAGACAAAAATTGTGTTTAATTTCATAAGGTGAATCAACATATAGATGAAATTTGTGTTTGATTTCATGGGGTGAAATAAATTAGAGATGAAAATTGTGTTTGATTTCATGTGGTGAATAACATATATATGAACATTATGTTTAGATTTCATGAGGTGAAATTGCATATCTATGAAAATTGTGTTTTATTTCATGAGGTGAATAGCATGGCGAGTATGTGTTTCATTTGGTGAATATCTGTTACCAAAATGACGATTATGCTCTTTTCATATGGTGAAACAACTTTCAGTTAGAACCATAGGATCAAAACCAAATTATGGTTTAAATCAGTTCTCACGGTTCTCAACTTTTTTTGGTTCTCACATTATTTAACCCCTATATATATATATATATATATATATATATATATATATATATATATATATATATTAGAGTTAATTACATAAGAGGTCCTAAAGATTGATGGTTTTTTTGTAAAAGAAAGAAAAAACAAAAAGGGATTACAAAAAGATAAGAAAATATGATTAGACAAATATACCTCTGGCTCTAACGATCATTTTAAACGGAGTTAGTGACTAGGTTCTTCTTTCAAAACAAAATCCAAACCTCAAAAACTACAACTTAACTTATTGAAGTACAGATCCATCTTTCAAAGAAATCACCAAACTTTAGGGACCAAAAGTAAAAATCTCTCTTATTTTTATAATTAAAAGACAAACACATGGTGACATGGTTCAAAATAACATTTATTGTTTGATTATTGATGTATTTATGCCTATATATGATCTAACCAAATTCAGTTTGGTTGGTGTGGGAAAATAAATGAGTCAAAACAAGTTGGTATAAGTTAATGAAAAATTCAAAAAATTTATTGCATTCAAAACCATTCATTTTTGTTATAAAATTATACTATTAAAATAGAATATATTTTGTTTTTTTGGGGGGGCTATTTTCAACAATTTAATTTTGGACAATGGTAATATGTTTTTAGTGAAATTAAACAAACGTATTACTATGTCTTTAATGTAATTAATAGAATATATTATAATTTTGTGGGGAAAAAAATGTATCACCTTATCTATACTATATTATAAAATAGACATATAAACTCTTAAAAACAAGTCTTAAAGCTTAATGTACCACTATTTAATGTTAATTACTTAAAAAACAATCATTAAAGTTGTATGTACTACATTTAATGTTATTTATTAATTTTCAATAATTATCTCTAACCATTTTAACTTTCCTGAAATTATTTTCTCACTTTAACTCTCCTAAAATAACTCTCAGCATAATTAAATATAGAATAAAAATCAAATTTTAAATATAAAAAATCTAAAATATAATTAAAAAAATCTAACAAAATATTTAAAAAATATATATATTATTAAACCAAAATAAATTACAATATATTATTAAGTCTAAATTAAACAAATTTATATAAAAAAAATCATTATCACTTTCTCACTACCATCCAAAATCGTAATGTAAATTGAGAAAAAACATAAAATAAAATGAAACATTAAAATTGTGATGTATCTAGCTGCATTGCGCGAGTACACTTCTAGTTCCTTTGTAAAACAAAAATGATGAAAACATAGTTTTAAACTTTCATGTTATAGAAACTAAAGTTGAAGCTTTGACTTTTGAGAATGGATTTTCAATTTGATACAATTTGCTCTTTGATTAAAACAACCCATAATAAATTAAGGGATGCGGAAAAACTATTAAGAAACAAAATGTATTTTGGTCATTTATTTATTATTTTTATAATAAATATTTATAGTCGATTGATTACAAAATATTGAATAATATAATCGTATAAAGTATCGATCATTTCTATAACATTTTAGTTTGAATAGGAAGTACCAAATGAAATATAATTGAGATATATTGGGTTCGTTTGATTTGATTTGGTTTATTCTGATTCTTTAAGTTGCAATAACTGCATTTCACACGCATGTTCAAATACCCTTTTAATATCACATTTGTTTTTTCCGTGGCTGAAGTTAACTTTATGTTTCCTTCAATGACGTGTTATGCAAGTTGTGGATATGGTCGTTGAAGGATGTTTTATACATAATAAAACAGACCCCATGATCATAAATATTAATGCAAAAAAACATATCACGACTATCTCTAGCATGTCGATGCATATATTTCTCATTTTCACATTTGAGGTGAGCTGTAATTGTAAACTCTGTTGCAAGTTAAGGAGCTCAATTAAAAGCTTGGTGTGAGACGAAAACAACACATCATTGAAAAATGACAGATGTATGAACAAATTCAAATTTTTTTTAGATGTATTACTATATGTATTTTTGGGTCCCGAAACGAAACATGTTCATAAAATCCCTTTTATGTGTCTTGTGCATGGGTAAATACGCATACATGTATGTACTTTTTATGACTATATTTATACTTAAATAGCAGTTTAAAAGATATTATAAATACTAACATTTATCAGTATTGTTCATCAACAGTAACTTACAGATTTGGTCCTTGAGGTTTTTAGTAAATTACAGATTTGGTCCTTGAGGTTTTATCTCCCTGTTAGATTTAGTCCTATGTTTGTAGAGTTACAGATTTGGTCCCTATAGTTTTATTTTCCTCTTGGATTTAGTCCCCATAATTTGTTGATTCCAAAATAGACTTTCGATTTTGCATTTGCGTAACGTTTTGGTCCTCGAAACTAAAAGTTGTTAGCTCATGACCGTTAAGTAAATGACATTTCGATCATTTATAACTTTTTCATTTTCTAATTTAAATAAATAAAAGTTATATTATAAAAATTATTTTTATTATATAAGCATAAAATAAAGATCCCTTAACATGCATTGCATCTCAATGACTGTGTCTTCTCCAACCCAAAACCTTTCGTCTTCCCCATCAATCCAAGCACATAGTCGTAGGTGATTCACGCACCAATTTTTTATTTATAAATAAAGTAATTTATCATAACTTATTTTATGTTTAATAATGATGTAAAATTTGTTTAATTCATATTTTTATTATAATTTAATTTAGGTTTAATAACAATGAAACTTTTTTTAGGTTTAATGATGTAATGTATCATTTGCCAATTTATTTTCGCTTCCTATCATACACACACATCATCCTCATAGGGCATTTTGTAAATTATAGTTATGCTGCTAACAGACACAAAATATTTTATTCTCATAATTGGTCATGCTCAAATTTATGGTCTTAATATTTCTTTCCATCCGCAGCAACGCACGGGCATTAATCCCACCTCGTTGGTATAATGGGATAGAATTTGAATTTATAAATTGTTAGGGGTACTCAAAGAAGAAATATAATTATAAAAATAAAAAAATTAATAATAAAAAATATGACTTTCTGAAAATTTATGTAAATTTTAGCTCTAGATCTCTCAATTATCTATATCTATATTATACTAGAAGGGTACTCGCGCAATGCAGCGAGATATATCACGATTTTAATATTTCATTTTTTTTTGTTTTTTTTTTTGTCGATTTATAGTATGATTTTGGATGTTCTGAGAAAGTGATAATGTTTTTTTTTATAAATTTGTTTAATTTAGGCTTAATAATATAATGTTTTTTATATAAAAAATTAATTATTTTGTTATAATTCAATTATTATCTTATATATTTTAATGACATCTAGAAAAAATAACAAATTACATATTTAATAATATAATTAAAACAAATTTATAGTGATATAATATATTAATTAATAGTGATACATGGAAATATCTACATAAAAGGAAGGTCCTGCACATACCAAATTGGTGGGTGTTAGAAGTCTGTAGTAGTAATATGTATCTTGTGCTTTGATACTTGTAAATTAAGATATTTTTAAAATCTTGCATAAAATGATAGTACCTTGGGCCTAATAATTTGTATTTAAGAGTTTTTTATTCCTGCTTTATAATATAGTATCTATACTATATTATAAAAACGACATAAAAAACTCTTAATTACAACATTTTAAGCACAAGTTAGAATTAATTAAATCCAATTACTTAATTTACAATTTCTTAATGCTTTGGTACAACCTTTCCAAGCACAGTATTTCACATAATCATCTATTTGTGGAATGGATACTCATTTATTAATATAAATATTTGTTTTTTTGGTGGAGAATTTTATAAAATAGATTTTATATTAGCATAATCTATTTTAAATGTAGATTTTACATTTAAATCTATATTAATGAGATGTAATATAAAATCTTTTTTCTTCCGTATTTTTTTATATTACATCTCATAATGATTTTTCCATATTTTATTTTATAAAATCTTTTTCCATATTTTATTTTATAAAATATTTTTACATAATGAGATGTAATATAAACTCTTTTTTCTTCCGTATTTTTTTGCTAATATAAAATCTATTTTATTTTATAAAATCTACACGTATTTTATATTAGCATAATATAAAATCTACACGTAATTTTTTCACGAGCATTAAAAGAAGAAAAAAAGAAGGTTGATATGAATTAAAAATAAAAAATAACGAGATACACTAATAAATTATCGTATTCTTTAAAATAAAAATATTCTGCAATACTTTCCAAATTAACCAAGTGTAAACAAAATAAAATAGAAACGATGTAAATATAAAAATATTCTTCCATATTTTTAATATATTTACATTTAAATGTAAAATCGAAAATAAAAATAAAAGATTTTAAAACATTTTCTACATTCACTATAAATATATATAGTTTCTCTATGTATCATCCGAGTACAAGAAGAAGACGAACGGTCGGGTGTCAATGGCGGAACCTGCAACTGAACAAAAGGTATTCCACTATATTAAATATGTAATTAGTTATTTTTCTAGATATCATTAAAATATATAAGATAATCATTGAATTCTAACAAAATATTTAATTTTTTTTATATAAAAAACATTATATTATTAAGCATAAATTAAACAAATTTATAAAAAAACTTTATCAATTTCTCAAAACCATCCAAAATCGTACTGTAAATCGACAAAAAAATAAAATGAAACATTAAAATCGTGATTTATCTCGCTGCATTGCACGAGTACGCTTCTAGTTATATTTAAATAAGTTTCGTTATCCAGATTAAACATTATACACATATGTTCAAACTTAGGTACAAAACTACAGTATATAGATGTGTATGTATTACGATTTGCCCACTGAGGTAATGGTTTTCTTTTAATAAGTTAAAGTTAAGTACAATGATTAACATTAGAAGAAACGTTTAAATGCAATATTTAAACTTTATTTTTAACAAATAAGATTAACTGGAATACAAAACAATATACTTTTTTTTGGAAATGGTATCTTGGGCCTATGACCCAGACTAATCCCTGGCAATTAGGGTCTTTGGCTCAGCTGCTAAAGCGTGCAACCCTGAGATTATCCTCAGTGGCCACAAGTGCTGTTAGTAGGGCTCGAACCCGGGTTGAGCACTATGAACTCCCCAAGCCTTTACTACCACGTCACATCCCTTGTGGTTAAAACAATATACTTTCATTCGGTTTTTGTTTTGGTTATTGGATTTTAAAAATTATTATTGAAATATTTCAGCTTCTAAAACTCGTTATAATAATAAATTTATTTTCAAAATCATTATAAAAATAATCACTGTTGAAGGATTATATGTCATCATCAAAAGTAAGGGTATTCAAAAAAACCGTCTGACCGCTCAAACAAGTCGAATCAAGTCAAACAAGACCGTTTTTGGCGGTTTAAGCGGTCTAACGGTCCTCTCTGGTCTAAAAAATAGTCAAACCGATCGGTCTGGTCTTGTCTACAGTTTGAACGTTTTTTTGAACGGTTTGAACCGAACCGACAACCAAAATTATATTTAGTTTTCATGTTGCATGCTCAATTATTATGGCCTAATTAAAAGAGTCCGTCCAAAATATTAAGTTTTTAGTTTCCATGTTTCAATTGTCCGAGTTCTATACATCCACAAAATTCCAGAATTCGCAAAAAATCAAAATCTAAAATTTCAAACTGTCTTTTAACTTGCTAAATGTTTGTCCAAAATCCAACTATTATTTGTGAATTTGCTTAACTTTTTTTTTTCAAATTGCTCAATGTTTTATTTTTTTGAAGATAGATGTTTCTTTTATAATTAAGTATAGTTTTCTTAACTAGTGTTGGGCCCGTGCATTGCACGGGAGGATAAATTTTTTATTGGAATATTGAACCGAGTTAAAATGAAACATAATTTCTCTGTTAACAGTTAATGAAATACAATGTGAAAAACGAATGTATTTTCATAAGTGGTTAACTTGCATATATTCTTAATCGTTTGTTGTTATGAGTTTGTGCAATAATATTGGTAATAGTTTTGTATTATATTATTTAAAACTCAAACAACATGTCTCACAACATATCACTATTATTGAAATAATTATAAATATGAACATACGTTTTTACAGATTTTGCAATTTTTCTGAAACCTCCTCGACAACACTTGACAATCACTTTGAACGTATAAATCTGTAGATTAATTAACAACATTCAACCCACATCAAATATGACAAAGAAAATAAATGATTTCTATCTTTTGTAACCGGCAACTCAACTGGTATAGTTCAAATTCACTCAGTACCACTTGAAAATTTATCTGACTATTGACTTCAAGACCTCATAATATTAGTCGATAAAAATAAAGATATGTATATATATCTTATTCCCCTACTTCGAAAAATATGATTGTGAGTTTTGAAAAATATAAACAAATCCTCAGTAAATAAAATAAAATATAAAAAAGTAGTTTTCAAAGAAGCAAAAATATAGTGGAATAACTTTTGTTCAGTTGCAGGTTCCACCATTGACACCCGACCGTTCGTCTTCTTCTTGTACTCGGATGATACATAGAGAAGTTATATATATTTATAGTGAATGTAGAGAATATTTTAAAATATTTTATTTTCATTTTCGATTTTACATTTAAATGTAAATATATTAAAAATATGGAAGAATATTTTTATATCTACATCGTTTCTATTTTATTTTATTTACACTTGGTTAATTTGGAAAGTATTGCGGAATATTTTTATTTTAAAGAATACGATAATTTATTAGTGTATCTCGTTATTTTTTATTTTTAATTCATATCAACCTTCTTTTTTCTTATTTTAATGCTCGTGAAAAAAAAATACGTGTAAATTTTATATTAGCAAAAAAATACGTGTAGATTTTATATTATGCTAATATAAAATACGTGTAGATTTTATAAAATAAAATAGATTTTATATTAGCAAAAAAATACGGAAGAAAAAAGAGTTTATATTACATCTCATTATGTAAAAAGATTTTATAAAATAAAATATGGAAAAAGATTTTATAAAATAAAATATGGAAAAATAATTATGAGATGTAATAGAAAAAAATACAGAAGAAAAAAGATTTTATATTAAATCTCATTAATATAGATTTAAATGTAAAATCTACATTTAAAATAAATTATGCTAATATAAAATCTATTTTATAAAATCCTCCACCAGAAAAACAAATATTTATATTAATAAATGAGTATTCATTCCAGAAATAGATGATTATGTGAGATATTGTGCTTGGAAAGGTTGTACCAAAGCATTAAGAAATTGTAATTTAAGTAATTAGATTAATAAATGAGTATCCATTCCACAAATAGATGATTATGTGAGATACTGTGTGCTTGAAAAGGTTTTACCAAAGCATTAAGAAATTGTAAATTAAGTAATTGGATTTAATTAGTTGTACCTTGTGCTTAAAATGTTGTAATTAAGAGTTTTTTATATCGTTTTTATAATATATTATAGATAATGTTATGTTGGCGGAAATTTCAATTTTGAGATAGATTTTATACTTCTTTTAGTTTAAAACTCATAATAGGTCTAAACTGCGTAAATCAGTTAAACAATACCGTATTTTTGTGGTCTTGTTTGGTCATTTGCTGTCAAACCGCTCGTTTTGAAAATATTCTAAACCGCCATCGCGGTTTGGTTTGTGGCTTGAGGGGTTAAACCACCTAAATTGAACCACGAACATCCCTAATCAAAAGGAAGTGATTGTAAGAATATTTTTCAAATATTAGAATTTACCATGACGAATGTTTCATTTTCATTGTTAACTCATCCCTATTTAAAGAGCTTATGATTAATGAGAATTACTGATTCCATATTCTCTATTTAATGTTGTTCAGTTTCGTTTTTCCTATAACACATTATTAACACGTACACTCTCTAGAACGATGTGATCGTGAAATCAAGTTAAAATTCGATATTTGAGATAACTGATATACGTTAAACATCACCATATTATGCTTTATACTTTGAACAAATATCATGATTTCATAAAAACATGATTTTCTTTTGTATGTTTAAACTATAAATATCACTCTACTATGCTTTATGTTATAGACACAAGATATGATTTGTCAATCTCATGAAATTCTAATTTATATGTTCTTTTTGTATGCTTATAGAATTTGCTTATAAAAATATATGTTTCTAATAAAATTTATGGTTAATATTTGTATGATGATAAATATATACATGACTATAAATCAGGGGAGGAGCCAGGAATTGTACTAGGGGTCCTCTAAATTCTAAAATAAAACAAATATACATATGTGTCAGGATCTAATTCTCAACAAGAATAATGAACTCAGAAACAATATTAAAGAAGTTTGCGGAATAACACTTTAATATTCAAAGATCAATGTAACAGTGAATCAGAAATCACAATCTTGTAAACTTTATTGAATGATTAAAGCTACAAGATTTTAAACAAAACCTCAATATTGATGAGCATGCTCACCAATACGAAATCCACGTCTCTAGAACTAGGGTTCTAAACCTTGAGGTTAATTCTTTCTATGAAAACAAAAACTCAGAATATTGTCTAACTTGATATACTAAACTATTCTCAATAAGTCTATACATATACTGAAAATAAAAGATAATAACAAAAAATAAAAGATCTTCAGTATAATCTTCCATAGTTATCTCCAAACTTTCCATGAATATCTTCAATCAATACATCTGTCTTCATTGCCATACGAAGTCTTCATCTCATAAGCAATATTAAGTTGTAGCAACATTAACACTCTGAGCAGTATTAATCTTCATCAGCAGTAGTAACTGTGTCAGCAGTACTAACTACTAGCAGTACTAACTCTTCAAGCAGTACTAACTATTGAAGTAGCAGTACTAACCTGTCAAGCAGTATTAAATCTACTAGCAGCATTAACCATACTTGTGCAATTCTGTAATTCCCAGCAATATGTATGTGTATATATATATATATATATATATATATATATATATATGACTTGAGATCATGTGAGACAAGACTATTTTCGTGAGACCCGGGAGACCACAAAAATAACACTAAACCTTCACAGCAAAAGATTATGATGGTATTGTAAAGGTAAACCATCACAGTGTTTTTGTTGTGAAGGTTCGTTGTTTTTCCTACCTTCACAATAAATCCTTGTGAAGTTTTGGTGTTATTTTATGGTCTCACGAAAAATGAATTGGTCTCACGTGAACCCAACCCTATATATATATATATATATATATATATATATATATATATAATTGGTCAATAATTGGTCTTAATTTTGTGAACCAATCTTAGCCCTTTATTTTTGAAATCTATGGTTTACATTTATTATGGCATTTTGTAATGAATTAAAATAATATGTGTTATAGACGTAGATGAACACTTATGAACAGGGATATATTTGAAAAAATCATAAAGATTTTTTCTGTGTAAGTTACCTCCATCTATGTGTAAGTTACTTTTCCGGTAATTACTCCATCATTTCGTAACCGACATCAATTAAAGATTAAGGATGCTTAATATGTAATGTGTAACTTATTAATTATGTGAACTAATGAACAACTTACATATATGAACAATTTTCAATACATAACATTGTCATATATGTAATGAGTAGCTTATGAACAATCTTCAACAATGAAATATATGGCATATATGAACATGTTCGTTAGTGACACACACATGAATATGTACGTATGTGTGACTGGTGAACAATATTCACCAATGAACAAGTTGTCAATGTGAACAATGTTCACTAATGAACATTGAGTGCACGTTCATGCCTGTTGACAGCCACTATGTTCATGTTGATCATTCATCTTTGTTATTCAATGGTCTTGATCACTACGAAACTTTAAAAAACTAATATAATTAAAATGCATTAAATCATGGAATCATGTCTACATTACGAAGGTCATTTTAAGTAATAGAAGAAGAATAAAAGATAAAGTTGCCTAATTACTCTCAACTAATACCTACATTCTTTGAAACAACCTTGTTTAAAATTGGTCTAAAGTAGTTTGTAGAGTTAACACCAATGAATTGGTTAACAAAAGATCCTACCTCGATATATACATACATATATATATATATATATATATATATATATGTGTGTGTGTGTGAATAGACTATATTGGTAGCAACATTCAAACAAAAAAATATTGTATGTAACTACATTACAAAAATTGGACACTAACCTTTACAGATTCAACAATGGGTGGATGCATTTTTGTTTTCTGAAACATATCAATGATATATTCATTAGTGACGTCATTAAACACATATTTCTCAATATAAGCAACCAAGTTGTCGTTCAACCATTGATCTCTCATTCTGTTGTGCAACCTGTTCTTCACAATATTCATAGCAGAAAATGCCCTCTCAACTATTACAGTTGCAACCAATGATGTAAATGCTAATTTGATAAGCGAATAAACCAATGGAAACACCTTATCCCTTCTTATTTCAACCATTTTCCGCTTAAGGTCACTAATTCCGTTTAGATTTGAAAAATCTATTGAAGTATACATGTCAAGAATAAAAGTCTCAAGTTGATTATCAAATATCATAAGCTCCATCTCAGAAAAATCTTTTAGATAGAATTGAGCAAGATGAATCACTTTGTGTAACACCCTCAAATTTGGAACGAGCGATTAATTTAAAATTTTCAAAAAACATCAAATAATACTTTCCTAACCTTATACAAGTCTACATTTAAGGACGATTGTTACTAAAACCCAACAAACAATCGTTATCTCCAACGTATGGATGATGTCTCCAATTAGGTAATTCCTTCTCGTGCCTCTAACTAGCACTCATCATATCACAATATCGCTAGCACCATTCCCCCATGGACCTTGTGCATATGCTGACAAAGAAAAATGTTAGGCTTAACGCTTAGTGAGTTCAAACAGTTTTCATCGTTTGTATAAAACGATAAAACGGAAAGAATATTATATAAATCACAATTTCCAATATGAAATGTATTTAGAATGAAAACGGTATCTTTCCCAAAACCCACCATTTTTCATGATGAAACCCCATTAATAAAACACCCATCAATTCATGAAACCAAAACCTAATACTCACACGAAACACTAATAAAGATTAATATCCAAATACTAAAAACATGGATAAGACTCTATTATCCAACACATTAATACATGGAGGGGATCCAATATATCAAAACCATAAATTACGATTATTTGTCAAACTCAAATAATACCAAAACATGGATACATTATCCAAAAATAACACTTAATAGTGACGGGGGAGACTCGTATCCATCGAATGTGGCGAGCACAAAGTAAACCATGCACCAATGTTATCAAGTAGCACCTCAAGATTCAATTGACATTAGTGTCTACCTCCACGTTAACACCTAAAAGCTCGACACACTTAGTATCTACCCTCCTATGGATAACACCTCAAACGTCGGAGATCTTAGTGCCTACCCCCCACGGGTAGCACCTCAAGACTTAAGAATCTTAGTGTTTACTCTTTGGAGTAACACCTCAAGGATCACGTCCTTAGTGCCTATCCCTGCTGGTAGCACCTTAAGGCACATGGTACTTAGTGCCTACCCCTTTTGGGTAGCACCTCAAGTCTCAAGTCCTTATTGTCTACTCAACTAGGCCAAAAGCCTCAAAACAAAGGTCTCGGGGTCTAACCCCGCAATGCTGGTAGTCCTGGAGCCCAACCCTGCCACATTGGCACGACCATTAACACAAGACTAACTCATATGTCTATGGATCAAATGCATTACAGTCTAAAATTACATGACTCCAACTGAATGACGAACATACTCAAAACATGTAATTTACAAATGAATATGCCATAAATGCATATAACTCGAAGAGCTCGACATAGAAAAAATTAAATTGGATAAATGTCCCACAAGATTCATCCGAGTCAAAACCAAGCCAAAAGCTCACAACTCAATTGACTAATCAAATAAAACCAACATAAGCAATAAAATACAAATGTTCAACAAATAGGATACTCGTGTTTTAAAAGTATGACTAAGAAAACTCATCATTGATTGGGACAAACCATTTCCAATTAAAATCATACTCTTTATATGTCTAAAACGTCCCATAATGCAATAACATGTATTTTCCAACCAAACACACTAAACATGCATTATTTGCCAAATAAATCTCCATTTGTAAAACATATCAACAAAAGACACATTATTATGATTTATTCATCAAAATGTCCAAAACCCTAAATGTGGGCATTTCCCAAGTTTTATAAAATCAAATGCACCACATATGCAACCATCATCAAATATTCAATCATATTTGATAATTATCAAGGAAAACATTTCAATCCATAAAATAGACATTTTTGGCATTTACATTATTTTCACAAAACAACTTGAACTCACCTTACTAGATATAGGCTAAATCTAGGTTTGCCCTCAATCTTGAGCTTCCTTTGGTGAAGTCTTTAGACCCACAAACACTCATCTCTATAAACTTTATTTGGCAACCAATAAATCGGTTTTTAGGAAAACCCAAAAACTAGGTCAACAATGGTGGAAAGAGGTGGAGAATATTGTAACAACCCAAAATTTCAGAAGTAAGCATAATCGACTTACAATTAAATTTATGTCAAAACGTTCCCAAAAACAACAATTTAGAACTACAAGGTTTGCGGAAAACAAACTATTACACAACTGAGAATTTAATAGAACGACTAAGATTGGAGGACTAAAATTAGCAATCTTCTAGAGTGAGTCCCAAATCACATCTTCTCGTTCCCCATACTAGATCCTCCTACTTCACGATCTCCTAAAAAGGTTTTTAGTTTTGAAAGAGCGAGGGTTAGACTGAAAGGTCTAGTGAGTTCCCTCTAATAACAGTTCTCAAACCATAGCATCATATAAAAGATTGATAAACAATTATAAATCAGTTCAGTTTTTATAAAACTTCACACCCGCAAATCACACTTTCGACACACACTGAAGTCACACATAGGCGACAACGTGTCTGGCTCACACTACCTTATTCTGGGACCCCCCCATTGGCATAAACGAGACACCCCCCCCCCCCGGTATGAGCGCAGGCGGGACACCCCCCCTGACTTAGGCCATACTCGCCAACTACAATGTATGCATACATTTTACACCAACAACACAATAAATCACAACCCACTTTCAATAAATCTCATATGTACAACAATAGTATAAATACACCAGTGATTAATTAAACTTCGCATGTTCGATAACATAAATAACTGAGGAAGTCTTTGGTTAGAAAACTCACATGTTGCCTCTCGCTTTACACCTCACGCTAATGCCCGACAGTTACATCCTACGACATAAAAAGATATGGGGTGGTATGTCCTCCGCTCACCCTTACGACTTAGGCGAAAACCTCTCTTAGAAAAGTAGCTCTCTCTCTCTCTCTCTTCGAATCCCGACTCACGAACTCTCCTTACAGAAAACGTCCAGTTGCAAGTTCCTAGGTCTACCCGGTGGAAGGCCCCGGGATCACTCGGTCCAAAGCACCTGGGAGTCACCCGGTTAGGAATCACCCGGGATCGCCCCGCTGGAAAGAGCCCGGGGTCACTCGGTACACAACACCCGGGGTCACCCGGTGAAAGGGATACCCGGGCTTCCCCGGTATAAACATTCCCGGGGCCGCCCGGTGGGTAGCACCCGATCCTGGCCCCCCTTGCTCTCTAGATAAAACACGACCGAGGCCAAGCGGTGACGCCGCAAGTTATTAATCTCCAGACGTCGACATCGACACCCAAATCAACACTCACCCAACCAACCAACTTACCAAAAGAAAGAACGAAACCCCATCGATTAAAAACCGAAATCCTAGGGTTCATGGTTCCAATACCTTCAAGAATAAAGCCAGGGACAAAATACTATCCTTCTAACTAGGATAGTCATTGATTAAATTAAGAAGGCAACAATAGAGAGTAGTCTTACCTTGACTCAAAACCAAGGCCATACTCTCTGAACAAACCAACTGTTACATGCGAGGTCAACTGTACCATGTACTATCCGCTTTGTCCACACACCCGGACTCACGGTTTTAAAATGTGTCTCCTTATGGTTTTTCACATATAATTTTACTTCTTTTGATGATCGCACTCTACCGGAGATAGAGCCACAACGACATGCATCCATGACTAAAATAACCCTCGGTTCGCCGACCTAACACGATGTCAGCTTTAGGCACCACCAAGAACCCACCGCTACACATTTCTTCATTAAATACCCTGCCATAGCAAAATATCTCCCCTCATCACTACACATGCCTAGAGCCCAAAAGAACACTTTCTTTCCCGAACCGCATCGGTTACACCTGGCGGTGTTGCACAAATCATACGCATTATACATACGTCGCTCCCAAACGTCATCACCCCAAATTCTTCCACAATTCATCACTTCCATATCCCATTAACTCCAACTGACCGAATAAAAAATGACCCATACTTCAATTTCTCCACTCATCCAACAATCTACCCGAATGTACTTGCAATGAATCCAAGTTCCATCCGTTCAAACACGGAGTGACTACGCTCACACCAACTATTTCAAATAGCCCAACTCTGGGAGACAGGCCCACTTGGAATCTTTTCCATGTAATACCAAGTCTGACACTATGGTGTTTCACTCTGAGCTCTACATCCAACCACCATCTTCCGCTTTCCTCTCGAAAACACCCAACATACTACCAAAGGTCGACTCACCAACGGATGTGAGCTTTAGATCAATCACATGACTTAGATTTCTCAACACCAAAATTAAAACATGCACCCTAAACTCCTTCTCCCACCCTCACCCGGGTTCATAAATGTTGGGAACTGAAGATTCTACTAAGTGTGGTTACTACTGCTGGTACAAGAGTGGTTACTACTGCCAGAACAATTTGAAGATTAATACTGCTAAGTATTACTACTGCTAGTAGAATTACTACTGCTAATTAAAGTTAGTGCTGCTTGAACAAAGTTAGTACTGCTTAGCTAGTTAGTACTGCTAGTAGTTAGTACTGCTTACAGTTAATGCTGCTGGAAGAAGTTAATGCTGCTGGAAGAAGATAATGCTGCTTAAGAGATCCGGATGGAAGGTATGACAGCTGGATATACTGAAGATATACTGAAGATATACTTAGAAGATATACATGGAAGATATACTGAAGATTTGTTTATTCTTTGTAATTATCTTTTTATCAGTATATGTATAGAATGTATAGAATAGATAGAAATAACTTTTGATAATAATTTTTCTAGAGAGAAATCAACCTCAAGGTATAGATCCTAATTCTAGAGAAGTAGAATTCGTATTGGTGAGCCTGTTCATCAATATTGAGGTTGAGTGTGTAATCTTGTAGCTTCAAGCATTGAATACAAGTTTACTGTTTGATTATCAGATACTGTGTTGATTACTGTTTTATTAAATATCAAAGTGTTTTTCCGCAACTTCTTTGATATTAGTTTCTGAGAATTAATTCTTGTTAAGAATTCGATCCTGACAAGTGGTATCAGAGCCTATTGAATCAGAAACATCTATCATGGAAAATCTTACAGAATCAAGCAGCACTTTGGTCTCCAAGGTTCCAATGCTCAAACCCAGTGAGTTTGACATGTGGAAGATAAGGATCAGGCAATATATTCTTCTCACTGACTACTCAATGTGGGATATCATTGAGAATGGTCCTTCTGAAGCTGGAAGAATAGGACCAGATGGAAAAAGACCTCCACCAAAGACAGATGGTGAAAGAAAGATCAGGCAGACAGAGATGAAGGCCTTGAGTACTCTGCTCTTGGCAATCCCTAATGAATATCAGCATCAATTCTGCAACTGCACTGATGCTCAAATTCTCTGGAATTCTCTAGAGAAAAGATTTGCTGGAACTAAGAGTATCAAGAGAAATCAAAGAGATGTTCTTAAGCAGCAGTATGAGAATTTTACTTCATCAAAGAATGAGTCCATGACTCAAACTTTTGATAGGTTCAACAAACTCATTGGAGAACTGGCCACTGTTGGAGTAAAGATGGATCAAGATGACATCAACAGAAAATTCCTCAGATCTCTTGGGGATGAATGGACTATGTACACTGTCTCTTATAGGCAGAGTGACAATCTGGAGGAGAAAGAACTTGATGATCTATACAATGATCTAAGAGTTTTTGAAACTGAGGTAGAGATCAAGAAGAAACCTACTGGTTATGTCCACAATTCTGCACTCCTTTCAGCAGCCACTGATACTAATGCCATTCCTGAAGCAGTTAGTACTGCTGGTGGAGCAAGTTCAGAAAAGGGATCTGAAACAATCTTTGAAGCCTTCTTGTCCAGTCATAGTAACACTTCATTAATCAATGATGATCTGGATCAACTTCACCCTGATGATCTGGAGGAGATGGATATAAAATGGCAGATGGCCATGCTATCCATGAGGGTGAAGAAGTTCATTAAAAGAACAGGAAGGAATAACTTCTCCCAAAGAAGAGAGGATGGAGCTGGTTTTGACAAAACCAAGGTGGAATGTTACAAGTGTCACATGAAAGGACACTTTGCTAGAGAATGCAGGAGTGTTGTGTCTAACAACAACCACCAACAAGTTCAGAATGGAAGCTACACTCAGAACAAGAATCCTGCTCAAGCCCTTGTCTCTCAACAAGGAATGGGATTTGACTGGAGTGATCAAGCTGAGGAAGTCATTCAGAATCAAGCTCTAATGGCAGAAGTGTCTGATCTCCCATCTGAGGTAATTTCTAACCTTTGCACTAAAGCTTGCATTGACACTGTCAAAAGATACAGGGATCACAATCAAAGTATGTGTGATGACCTCAAAAGGTTAGAAAAAGATAGAAGAGACTATGTACTAATAGTTGAGAGATTTGAAGAACAAATCAAAGGCTTTCAAGCCAATGAACTTCAACACTCTTATGATACTAACTACTGGAAATGGGAAAAGAATGAGTTAGAGACTAAACTGTCTAAATCCTTAGAAGAGAGTGATAAGCTAAAGGAGGAATTGTCCAAAGTCAAACTTGACATAGAGAAATTTTCATATGCTTCAAAGGCAATGGATTCTCTTCTAAAGGCTCAGATTCATGATAAGATGAAGCCTGGTATTGGATACAACAGTACACCTCCTCCTTATAACAACAATTATATCTCTCCTACTTCAGACTTGTTAGAAACCAAGGAGAATAAGGACTTATCAGAAAAGGCCTTTAAGATAGACCCTTTGGATGAAGTAGTGATTAAGGATATTACTGAGAAAGAAGCCAGTATGAAGAGAGATAATAAGATAGGTAAAGAAATCCATGAAGAAAACAAGATAATCACCAATGAGGGATGTGGGAAAGACTGGATAAAATCCAAGGAGATAGAAAAGACCAAAGGAAAAGACAACAAGGTTCATTACAAACAGACCACAGTTGTGAATCCTGCATCTGGTAAACAGTGTGATTGCTATAAAGCAAAGAGCCTAAATTCTGGTTTAAAAAGAGGAAATCAAAGAAACTGGAATAATCAATGGGCTCAGAAGCAAGGAGTTGATCTGAATAAAATCAATAGACCAAAACCTTGCTTCATATGTGGCAAGTTAAATCATCTGGCCAAATCTTGCTTTTTCAATCCTATTAATCAACAGATGACCTTTCAAAGATGTAAGCAAAAGTCTGTTGATTATAGAAAGGCTGGAAAGAAACATGTTGAAAAAGGAGGCCCCATAAAGAAAAGAATTTTTAAAGAAAGCATTAAAATGTGGGTGCCCAAAAGCACTAAAACTGTTAGTACTGCTGACAGGGTTAGTGCTGCTGGAGGTTTTACTGCTGCTACCTGTGTTAGTACTGCTAAAAACATTAATGCTGCTAATACAGTTAGTATCTCTTCAAAGGTTAATACTGCCAACACAGTTACTGCTGCTTGCACAGTTACTACTGCAAACAAGGTTAGTACTGCTAAGCATGCAAGTGCTGCTAAGGCAGTCAATACCTCTAAAACCAGTACTGTTACCAGCACAACTGTTTCTAAGCCTATAATTGTGACAAAATACTCCAAGAATGAGGAGTTAAAATTCAAAAATCTTGTCAAGAAGGAATGCAAGTATTTTGATGAGAAAGGGGTACCCAAGACCACTTTGGCTTGGGTTCCTAATTCATACTAACTGACTTATTTAATGTGCAGGGCAACCAACAGCTCAAGGGAAAGAGCATATGGCATGTTGATAGTGGTTGCTCAAGGCACATGACAGGCAACATGTCATGCCTTCAGGATTTCAAGCATATTAATGGAGGACATGTTGCTTTTGGAGACAATCTTACTGGTGGTAAGATAAGTGGAAAAGGTAATGTCACCAAAGGTAAGATGACATTTGAGGATGTCTACTATGTTGATCAATTAAAATACAACCTGTTAAGTGTATCACAGGTTTGTGACAAACAACATAGTATATTATTTACAAATACTGAATGTATGATCCTTGCTCCAGGGTTCAAAGTAGTTGATGAAAGCATGATACTACTAAGAACTCCAAGAAAGGACAATGTATACTGTCTTGATATGGAAAATGTTAAAAGTGATTCATCTCTAAATTGTCTTGTTTCAAAAGCTTCTATAGATGAATCCTCTCTATGGCACAGAAGGATGTGTCACATGAATTTTAAGACCATGAACAAACTTGTTAAAAACAACCTTGTAAGAGGTTTACCTTCTAAAGTCTTTTCATGTGATGATCATTGTGTTGCTTGTCTCAAAGGCAAACAACATAAAACTTCTCATAAGACCAAAGAGATAAATTCTATTTCTTCTTGTCTCCAGTTATTGCACATGGATCTGTTTGGCCCTACAAATGTGATGAGTATAGGCAAGAAATCTTACTGCTTGGTTATTGTTGATGATTACTCTAGATTCACCTGGGTATATTTTCTAAGGACTAAGGATGAGACAAGTGGACTGATCAAGTCCTTTATCCTGAGAATTGAAAACCAAACTAATCAAAAAGTAAAAGTCATTAGATCAGACAATGGAACTGAATTCAAAAATTTTGATCTAAACACCTTTTGTGAGGAAAAAGGAATTGAGAGACAGTATAGTGCTCCTAGGACTCCTCAACAGAATGGTGTTGCTGAAAGGAGAAATAGGACATTAATAGAGGCTGCTAGATCTCTATTGGCTGATTCAAAACTGCCAATTACCTTCTGGGCTGAAGCAGTTAATACTGCCTGTTATGTCCAAAACAGAGTTCTAGTAGTTAAGCCAAAGAACAAGACACCATATGAGCTTTTAAATAAAAGAAAACCCTTTATTGGATTTTTCAAACCTTTTGGGTGTCCTTGTACCATTCTCAATACCAAAACTCACTTAGGTAAGTTTGATAGCAAAGCAGATGATGGATTTCTGGTTGGTTATTCATCTCAAAGTAAGGCCTACAGAGTTTTCAATTCATCTACTAGAATAATTGAAGAGAGTGACAATGTCAAATGCAATGAGAACACACCAAATCCTATTGGAACTGGTCCTCAATGGCTATTTGACATTGATTCACTAACTAACTCCTTTGGTTTCAGTAGTAATGATCATGCAGGTTCAGGAGGTGAAGGATCAGGGACTACACAAGTTCAAGAAAGTGTATCTAAATCAGTGATCTTTCCCACTCCCACAGGGAATTCTTTTGAAGACTGTGAAATAGAACAATCTACTGGACCAAGTCAGAGTAGAGATGAAGAGAATCAAGAAGATAAAGAATCAGAAGAAGCAGCTGAAAACACTTCAGTTGAGTTGAATGACTCCAATCTAGAAGCTAATGTTAATGAAGAACCTAGTCATAACACCAGAGTTCAAAAGAATCATCCTCCACAGCTGGTAATAGGAGATATATCATCTCCTATGATGACTAGACATCAAAGCAGACTTCAAGAAATGCAAGATCAACAGCATACAGTGCTGTCCTGCTTTCTATCCCAGCTTGAGCCTAAAAAGGCACATGATGCAATGAAAGAATCCAGCTGGATAGAAGCAATGCAAGAAGAATTGCTACAATTCAAACTACAAGATGTATGGGATCTGGTAGACCTTCCTAAAGGTCACAGAGCAATTGGCACAAAGTGGATCTTCAGGAACAAGAGAGATGAAAGAGGGATTGTCATAAGGAACAAAGCAAGGCTAGTGGCTCAAGGGTATACTCAAGAAGAGGGGATAGATTATGAAGAAGTCTTTGCACCTGTGGCTAGGATAGAAGCTATCAGATTATTCGTAGCCTATGCTTCTTACATGAACTTCAAAGTCTATCAAATGGATGTAAAGAGTGCTTTCCTCTATGGTTCAATTGAAGAAGAGGTATATGTCTGTCAACCACCAGGGTTTGAAAACCCAAGCTATCCAGACAGAGTATACAAATTGAAGAAAGCTCTTTATGGACTGCATCAAGCTCCAAGAGCATGGTATGACACTCTGTCATCCTACCTCTTGGACAATGGCTTTGAAAGAGGAGTCATTGATAAGACTCTATTTATCAAGAGAAAGAAGAAGGATATCTTGTTGGTCCAAATTTATGTTGATGACATTATCTTTGGATCTACAAAAGATATCATGTGCAAGGAGTTTGAGGATCTAATGCATCAAAGGTTTAAAATGAGTTCCATGGGGGAACTTACTTTCTTCCTTGGACTCCAAGTTCAACAGAAGTCAGATGGCATCTTCATATGTTAGTCCAAGTATGTGCAGGACATTTTAATCAAGTTTGGTTTCTCAGATTCAAAACCTGCTAGTACACCTATGGAAACACACAAACAAATAACTGCAGATCTTGAGGGGGAGGATATGGATGTGCATCATTACAGATCTATGATTGGCTCTCTCATGTATCTCACAGCATCAAGGCCTGATATAATGTTTCTAGTCTGTGTGTGTGCAAGATTCCAAGTTAGGCCAAAGCAATCTCACTTTCAAGCTGTTAAGAGGATATTCAGATATCTCAAAGGACAACCCAGATTGGGACTTTGGTATCCTCATGACTCACCCTTTGACCTAATTGCATACTCAGACAGTGACCTAGGTGGGGCAAACTTGGACAGAAAGTCTACTTCTGGAGGATGTCAGTTCTTGGGTGCTAGACTAGTTTCATGGCAGTGCAAGAAACAAACCACAGTGTCCACATCTACAACAGAAGCAGAGTACATAGCAGCTGCAAGTTGTTGTGCTCAGGTCTTATGGATTCAGAATCAAATGTTGGACTATGGGGTAACCTTTCTACACACTCCCATCTTTATTGATAATAGCAGTGCTATCAGCATTGTAAATAATCCTGTCAAGCACTCTAAGACAAAGCACATTGAGATTAGGTATCACTTCATAAGAGACTGTAATGAAAAGAAACTTGTTCAAGTTGTGAAAGTTCATACTGACAACCAGTTTGCTGATCTATTCACCAAAGCTTTTGATGTGGGTAGATTCACTTTCTTGGTAACAAGTGTGGGAATGATCAACTCTGAATAAGCTTTATCTCAAAAAGTGGATAAATAACGGTATATTATAGTTTCTTGGTGCTACTAATCTATCTTTTCAGGGCATACATAGCAGTACTAAATTCAGCCTAAGCTTCAAGGAGTAAGTTAGTTAATACTGCTAGTTTGTTAATACTGCTAGTTAGTTAATACTGCTGGTTAGTTAATACTGCTGGTTAGTTAATACTGCTGGTTAGTTAATACTGCTAGTTAGTTAATACTGCTAGTTGGTTAATACTGCTAGTTAGTTAATACTGCTAGTTGGTTAATACTGCTAGTTAGTTAATACTGCTCGCAGTTAATACTGCTCACGGTTAATACTGCTCGCAGTTAATACTGCTAGTTGGTTAATACTGCTAGTTGGTTAATACTGCTAGTTGGTTAATACTGCTAGTTAGTTAATACTGCTAGTTAGTTAATACTGCTAGTTGGTTAATACTGCTAGTTAGTTAATACTGCTCGCGGTTAATACTGCTCGCGGTTAATACTGCTCGCGGTTAATACTGCTAGTTGGTTAATACTGCTAGTTAGTTAATACTGCTAGTTAGTTCATACTGCTAGTTGGTTAATACTGCTAGTTAGTTAATACTGCTCGCAGTTAATACTGCTCGCGGTTAATACTGCTCGCAGTTAATACTGCTAGTTAGTTAATACTGCTCGCGGTTAATACTTCTAGTTAGTTAATACTGCTCTAGGTTAATACTGCTTTTAATCCGAATACTATAAATACCCTTTGCCTGCCTAAACGTTCATAACGACTCTTTGCATACTGTTCACTTGCTCTTCTAATCTTTTTCTCTCAAGAACCTAGTCTTCCAGGCAAGAAAATCCCAGTTCAATGGCATCCATGGCGTTTATCGATGAGCACAATGAGATCGCAATGCTGCAGAAGCCCAAACAAGCAGAAGGATTCCACCAGATTGTGGATTTCCTCAAGTCAAGCCACATTGCTCATGCTCTCACTGTTGCCCCTACCATCTACATCGAACATCAGAGGCTGTTCTGGGCAAATGCCACAATTGTTGCTGAAAATGGTGTGCAAATGATAAAGACAACCGTGTGTGGCAAGCCATTAACAGTTACTGAAGAGGTCATTCGCATCAGTCTACGTCTAGACGATGCCTCTGGTATAACGTCTATCTCTAATGATGAACTGTTTTCTAATCTTACTAGAATGGGGTATGGAGGCCCATTGGGTGTTTTCAAATTCTCAAAAGCAAAGTTTTCACCCCAATGGCGTTTTCTTGTTCATACCCTGATGCATTGCATCTCCAAAAAGACTACTGGATGGAGTGAGTTCAGCAGTCCAATTGCCTATGCTTTGGTTTGCTTAGCTACATCCAGAAGGTACAATTTCTCAAAAATGATTTTCAGTGATCTTGTATCAAACATGGGAAACAAAAAGAGTTTCTTTATGTATCCCAGGTTTGTGCAAGAAGTAATTAACCATGAATTGACGGATATACCTCAACCTGTTGGGGTATATGTACCTAAACCCCCCAAAGGCAAGGTTTTCTCAAATATGAGAAGATCTGCTGGGGACTCGGAAGGAGTTGACACCCCATTGTTCTCTACAATGATGGTGGTGTCCCAAACCACTGAAGGTATGGCAGCAGGGTCAAGGCCCTCATTAGACCATCCCACTGCTAGCCAAGCCCAACCTTCTCACTCAAAAACAATTCCCCAGTCCATTCTTACAAAACCAACCTCTCCAATTTCCCATACTTATAAGAGAAAACAGGTAAAGAAGGCTCCTTCCCTTCTTGTACCAGAATCCCCTAAGCCTTTAAGCCCTCTAAGGGAGAATACTCCTTTAGAGAATATCCAAAGGGAAACCACAGGGGTGTCTCCCAACCCCAAGGAGGTGCTCTCTGAGGAGGAGGTAGAGCATATGGGTGCTGAGGCTGCCACTACTCCTGCTAGCACAGAGAAGGAAAGTGGTAACATCAATAAGACCTCCCCCATGGCAACTTTAAATGAGCAATCATTTGAAGGTCCCTGGTGCCAAGAAACCAAGGGGATGGATAGTGCTTCTGCTAGGAAGAAGACTTCCATTTCAAAAAGATCCAATGATCCTTCAATAGGGGGTAACACTCCTGGAGAAGGTGAGGACAGATATAACTATGAGGAATTGATGGAAACCATGGGAAACATGAACCAGGATGTTATTCAGCAAAGAAAAGAAATAGAGGAGCTGAAGCTGGTCATCCTGTCTCAACAAGTGCAGATTGCCAAGCTCAAGAAGTTGGTAATGAAACAAGTACAGAAACAGAAGAGGAAACAGTTTGTTCTAAGGAGAAGGAAGTTTGAGAAGGATGCTCCCAAAAAGGGGGAGATCAACATGGAAGAAGCATCAAGGGAAGGGAAGATTGATAAAGAGAAAGTTGAAGATGAGGGGGAGAAGGAAGCAGAAACAGAAAGAGTTTCAGTACAACAAGAAGCAGAAACTGTTAATGCTGCTGAAACCTCACAAGCAGCAGTAACAGAGTTATCACCAACAGAAATTGAAGTAGCTGAAGTGCTAATCAAAGCTAAGAATGACACTCCCAAAGCAAAGGGAGTGGTCATAAATGAAGGGGGAGACAGAAAATTAGCACAGAAAGACAAAGCTGCAGAATCAAAGAATAAGGGAAAAGCAAAGATAGTGGAGTCTGATCAACCAATCAAGAAGCAAAGGTTGGTTGAATCAGATGAAGCTTTAGCAAGGAAAATGCAGAAGGAGATGGAAAAAGAAGAAAGAGCTCAGGTGGAGAAGGACAGGGAGATGGCAAAGGCTTTAGCTGCTGAGCTAAATAAAGCCTATCAAAAAGGGCTTGAAACTGAAAAGGCTAAACAAAGGGCTATAAGTCTGAGAAAGGTTATGATGGCTAATTCAAGTGCAAAGAAAAGAAGACCTTCACAAACTTACCTTGCCACTCAGGAAAGAAACAAAATGATAACTTTCTTGAGGAGTGCAATTGGGGTAAAGAAAGAAATGTTTGTGAAGATGAATTTTGATCAAATCAGAGAGCTCTATGAGAAAGAAATGGGGAATCTGAAGAGCAATGAAAAGAAAAGAGTGGAGTTTGAAAAGAAGTCCAAGGAGAGTAATGATATAGATATGAATCAACCATTCCCTGAAAGTGAAGAGGGAACTCCTATCAAAGAAATGGCAAGGGAAAAGGAAGAAAAGAAGAAGGAAGCTACTCTAGTGCAGGTTCAAAAGACTTTGAAAAGAACCAAAATGATGGCCAAAAGAAAGAAAGATAAGAAGCCTAGAGTAGAAGAAGAACAAAAGGTTGCTGAAGAAGAAGGGGCACCTGAGTCATCAAGCCAGCAAGAGTCATCAATCAAAGATGATGTAAGCTTATATATGGTAGTGATGGACAAAGTGCCTGAACCAATTTCTGCAGAACCTGTTGGAGTTAAGCCTCCTGAGGTCATTCACTGGGATATACTGACAATGGATGGAAAAGATTACATCAGACTCAAGAGGAAGGATGATAAGTATGAGGTATTCAACACTTGGGTCAAGATTGTCAGAACATGCTCTAGATCTGATATAGAAGAGATGTTTGACATAGGAATGAAGCTGTATGCAGATCATCTGAAAGCTCCAGGGATTTCTCTTACAAAACTGGTGATGGAGTATCTGTGCATGATGTTCAAAACTGAAGAAGTGGACCAGGTCATAAGGAGTGTGTTTCAAGAAGTCACAAGTTGGACTCTATATGAAACTAGTGGAGTATATGCAGTGACTTTGGATAGAAATCACACAGAATACTTCCTAGTGGATAGAGTATACAATCACACCAGACTGAAGGTTCATGCCATGCTAAAGAAGAAGTTGGGTTGTGCACCAAATTCAGAAATGGCAAAGTACCTAATTCAGAGGATAATTAATCAGAGTTTGGGACTGAATCCAGACATAGGAGCATGATCTTTGAAGTTTTGGGAGCATCAAAAATAGCCTCTGGAAGAGTATCTGAAGAACTTGACTTCTCTTCTAAAAGTCAAGTTAGGGGGAGATTGTTGGGAACTGAAGATTCTACTAAGTGTGGTTACTACTGCTGGTACAAGAGTGGTTACTACTGCCAGAACAATTTAAAGATTAATACTGCTAAGTATTACTACTGCTAGTAGAATTACTACTGCTAGTTAAAGTTAGTGCTGCTTGAACAAAGTTAGTACTGCTTAGCTAGTTAGTACTGCTCGTAGTTAGTACTGCTTACAGTTAATGCTGCTGGAAGAAGTTAATGCTGCTGGAAGAAGATAATGCTGCTTAAGAGATCCGGATGGAAGGTATGACAGCTGGATATACTGAAGATATACTGAAGATATACTTAGAAGATATACATGGAAGATATACTGAAGATTTGTTTATTCTTTGTAATTATCTTTTTATCAGTATATGTATAGAATGTATAGAATAGATAGAAATAACTTTTGATAATAATTTTTCTAGAGAGAAATCAACCTCAAGGTATAGATCCTAATTCTAGAGAAGTAGAATTCGTATTGGTGAGCCTGTTCATCAATATTGAGGTTGAGTGTGTAATCTTGTAGCTTCAAGCATTGAATACAAGTTTACTGTTTGATTATCAGATACTGTGTTGATTACTGTTTTATTAAATATCAAAGTGTTTTTCCGCAACTTCTTTGATATTAGTTTCTGAGAATTAATTCTTGTTAAGAATTCGATCCTGACAATAAACTTACTAACGACAAAACTGAAATCATAACTCCACATTTCAGTGCCACTTGCCAGAGTTCTTCTCTCGGTTTACCCACTTTCTCCGACAAATTCCAAATGTGTCAAAAACACATTTACATTACTATGCTTAGCCAAACGATTACCCACGATTCTCACACGAGGTAATCAACCAAGATCTCCCAAAACATTACCCATTGCGCGAAGGCACCGCATAATTCTTGCTTTGAAAACAGGATTGCCCTATCCGCTAGAGTTCCTTCACACTCAACGAATACTTCGACATTCCCACGGATTTTCATGTCTACTACCAACTATCATGAACTAAACGGTTTGACATTTCCATCAATATTCTACGAAAATACGATGAGCTCGCCCAACAACTCTTCACGACCCAAGAACTCAAGTGTAACAACCTGAACATTTATACATACAGTAAAATAACATTTCTGTCTAAAAACCGCCCCAGGCTTACATTTCAGAGTACAAGGTTTACAACTATCACCTATTACACAACTGAGTAAAAAATTAAACTATTGCAGGAAGTCTTCTAGCTCATGGAAATAGCTCACATCTTCTCTTTACCTTTATCTATACCTTCTACCTTTCGATAACCTGAAACAGGGTTATAACTTTGAAAGAGCGAGGGTTAGACCAATGGTCTAGTGAGTCCCCTCCAATCACTACTGCAACAGTTCAAATATTATTTAAAACATTTAAACAAAGCTTGATATCTCAAAAACATAACTTGTTCTTTTAATCAAACATTGAAATACTTTATGCTTCGCAGGCATAACTCAATCTACTGGCCATCACTGACCACTTTTTACGCTTCGCAAGCGTACCTTAAGCTACTGACTAACTGTTGGTCCCGGAGGTGCTTAACAAGTTTGTAGAAGGGGGGGTTGAATACAAACACAGAAATTAAAGTTTAATAAATTGTTTATTGATAAATCAAAATACAATTTACAAGTTTGTTGCGGAATAAGATTAAGACAGACTCAATCTAAACAAACTTAAGAAACACTAAGATGATTGCACAAGAATTCAGAGAATGGGGGATTCAGAGAGTATAAAAAACAAGGGTTTCTATATTGATTAAGAAGAGAGCACACCTCAAGAAGAAGATGTGTTTCTTCTATTTATACCCTATGCATTAAATGCATGGCAGGGTACTTTACACGTGTCGTTCATCTATTGGCTTTGAGTGTCTGACTTTGGGAGACAAGCTTTCGGCCATAATATGAACAGTGTAGTGAACAGAGTTGTTGTACGAATGATGGCAGAGGTAAGGTCCGTTCTGACACATCGTACTGGTTGTGCAGTTTAAGACAAAAGAGACTTGAGGCATAAGCTTTGTGATCATTGATCGCTGAGTATCTCTTCTTTCAGAGATAAAGAGATTCAGCTATCGCTGAAGCTTTTCCTCATGTTCCTTCGCGTATATGTAGAGTTGTCTTTGCTTCACTGATATCCGCATCAGGTCACTAGTAGACTTCTCTTTGTTCAGCAGCTTCGTCTTCGATTCAAATATGAACATATGTTGACGCGAGACTTGTCTTCAGGGATTACGTTGGTTGTTTACTTCAGAAACTATCAGTGATAACTTGAACAAACTCAGTCTGATCACTGATAGTGAAACACTAATACATAGAAATGTTTATGAGAGAGACTATCAGCGATAACTGAACAGACTCAGTCTGATCGCTGATGGTGAAACACTAATACATATTAAAACGTAATTTTCACTAAGTATAGAAGAGGGTCTTTATCAAATCACTGAGAGAGTTTGGATCAACAATCTCCCCCTATTTGATAATGACAAAGTAACTAAAGAAAATTACTTTATGATTCAAAATATAGGAATAAAAAGGACTCATAGTATGCATGTCCCAATTACTATTTTGAGGGATCTTTTACAGTACTGATAGGGTTAAGTACATCACTGCAATTTTCATTTAATTCAGGGATAGAATTACAAGATATGAAAATAATAAGTACAAGTGAATAACTAACTACTGTAAGTATAACTAATAGATTACAGAAAAGGAAACTAATCTATCAACTATTAAAAGAAGACTTAGGAGGATTGATCATATACTCAGGTATTTCTTCTCCTTTCTGTCTTCGTTCCAAATATTCTTGGCTGATAATTTCTTTGATTTTCTCAGCAGCAGGGGAGAAGTCACACCATAAGCATAAGAGATCCTTGAGATGATTCAAAGGACAGATAGGAATCTCAGAGACTCTTTGAAATCTGAGTTCCTCATCATCATCTCTGAAGAAAATTCCATAAGGATTGTCAATTACTTGACCACCTTGGAAAGGACCACCAGGAGGCAGAGATAGATCCAGAACTGAAAGATCGGGAGGAGGACCAAACAGTGCATCTCTTGAAAATTTGATAGAAGTTTCATTCCTGATGATGGCGACGTCTTCAGAGGAGGAGGACCTAATTCTTCTCTTGAGTTTCAAAGATTTGGGAGGAAGAGGAGATGGCAGCTTTAGTACAGAAGTGACTCTATTTATGAGGGCTTCAAGAAGTCCTTCAACGTAGCCTCTGTATGTAGATTTGGATTTCTTCAGCGCATCCCAGAACTCTAACCATTCCGTAAATCCGAAGCTCTCAAGTTTGGATATGTACATAGCTTTTTGGGTTCCATCCTCTCTGGTAATCTCCATGGTCACTGAGAGTTGATCCTTCTTCTTGCGACCAGAGATAGTCACGGCTGATATCGGAAGAAGATCAGAACGATAATCCATCTTCTGTTTGCACTATTCGATAGACCTATCGTTGATCTCTTGTTCATTGGAGCGTTCCTCTTCAACTTCTTTCAGCAATGCAGCTTGAACTTCTACAGGCTTGCTTTTCAGCTTTTTGTCCTTGACTTGAGAAGATTGAATCTTTAAAGCGAGCTGGGCATCTTGTATGCATTCAGCGATCAGCTTCTCAGCTTTGGCAAATTTTTATCTTTCGGCTTCAGTGAGGAAGTCGAGCTCTGTGGATGTTTGAAGAGGGACTTTCAGCCGTTGACTTTCTAGTTGAGCGATCATTTCAACTCTTTTCTTCACCCCTTCCTCTGACCAATGAGATGGTTGAGAGGGCCTTCCTGGATGGACCAGGGAATATTCTTCTTCTTCTTCATCAATCTCAGCGATAGAGATTGGGATTATTTCTTCAGCGATAGTAGCTGGAATTATTTGTAGTTCAAAACCCTTAAGCAGGGGTGAGAACTGACTGGATAGAAAATGAAGGAAAGAAGGGATAAGTGTATATTTTTAGAAAAAGAGAGAAAAATGCTAGAAGGAAATAGGGGTTTGGAAAGAGTAGGAGAGTGGTACAATTGAAAGACATACCTGAGAAGGATGCTCCCCCTCAGATTGTGATCCAGTCCTCAAGCATTCTTCAGCGATTGGTTGCTTGTCTTTGCTTTGCGAAGGAGCGCTTGAAGATGTATCACCTCTCACCCCTGCTTTGACAACCTCTTGCGAAGTTGTCCCTGATACGACGTTCGGCTTGGAGAACCACATAGATTGGTCTTCTTCATCGTCGTCGTCGTCATCGGAGGGCTGATCCTTTTCTTGATCATCAAGATCTAGATCATCTTCCTCCTCATCGTCTTCTTCCTCAACATCTTCAAAGAGAATAGAATGAATAGATGAGGATTCTTTTACCTTCTCCCCCTCAGATTGAGAGGGAGGTTTCTTTGGAGTCTTAGCTTCCCCAGCAGCAGCGATAGAAGTTTCTTCAGCTTTCTCCCCCACTTTGTCATTATCAGCGGTAGGGGGTTGCTCAGCTGCCGGAGTTGCTGTTGAACCTTTCAGCACTTGTACGTCAGCCTCCAGACGCTTGACCCAGTCTTCAACCGCAGGGATGTCGCACGTGGCATCATGGATGAATTCCACAGCGATGTTGAGGTTGGTCCGATCATTTCAGTGAAGGAGGGAGGCAGCGCTGGAGCTGGTGTATTCACCTTTTGTAGAATTTGCTGAAGAAGGGACGTGTAGAGGTCAACCTTTGAAGAGAGACCCCGAACTTCAGCGGTAAGAGACTCAAATCGCCCCTGAAAGAGTTGAGAGGTTTCTTTGAGTTGGACGACTTGTTCTTCAACAGCTGAAAGTTGGGAGGTCTCAGCTTTAGATGAGCAGGTCGCGGTCAACCTCTTCAGCTCCTCACCAGCTTGATTGACGGCGCTGGTGGTGTCGTTGATGGTGTTGGTGAGGGCGTCCACCTTTTCTCCCAGACTGTTGACATGCGTGTCAATAGTCGCCAAAGTAGGACCTGAAAAGAATGTTAGTTCATATATGGGCTTATTTGGAGAGGTTGGGAGAGAAGTGTTTAGGATTATAGGTGTACCTGACGTATCAAACATTTTGTAGAAGTGCATGGATTCCTCAAAAGTTCGATTATCAGGTCCTATAGGTAATGAGGAGGTGGGGGTATCATAGACCAAAGGAAAAGAAGAAGAGAGAGTAATGGGGATAGAAGTAGGGATGGGGTTAATCTCAGCGAATGAGATAGTAGGTGGGGTCATTGATGATGTGACAGCGATCGAAATCGCTGACACGGCAGGTAGAGTGACTGCTGGAGTTGTGGAGGAAAGACCCACAAATGCATCTAAGGTAGCTTATTGAGAAGCTCCCTCAGGTATAGTACTAGAGGGTGTACTTTCCTTAGTCTTTTTGGCCTTTTTGGAAGGACCAATCGGACTAGCGGATGGTCGTTTAGAAGTAGTGGTAGCGACAGGGATAGCAGACGAAGGAACCGTCTGCGTGGTCGCTGAAGATGAAGAAGAATGGAGAGAGAGACGAGAGCGAAGGAGAGAGATACTTACCTCGTCGGCGAGTGGCTTTACCTCCAGTGATCGTTGACCTACCCTGGCAAAAGTGCCATCATCTTTGGTGGGATAGGTGTTGGGATAGAGGAACTTGATGTACGTACATATGAAACGTACGTACGAGATCTTGGGATCTCGTTCAGGCTTCTCTAATCTCGACCTCAGGTCTTCAAAGATTGTTGTAGCGTAGTCTAAGTTTTGACCAGTGATAACGGAGTAGGCCATCTGCAGTTGTGTTTTGTTGGCTTGATCCAGCGAACCACTCTTCCCGCTCATGCACTGAATTATGTGCGAGAAGATAAAGTTCAGTTGTGAGGGCATCTGAGCTTTGAGGATCTTGGTGAGCTTCTTGTTGGGAATAGAAGATCTCGGTTTGTTTTCCCAACAATAACCCATTGCGTCCAGAAATGATATCAGCTCATCATCAGTGGGGAGTGCGTCGAACCCACTCTTTGGTTTGTCAGGGAATCTTAAAGATTTCCTGAGGCTAAGAGCGGTCATGCTCCCTGGCCCCAAGTCCGTGCTGAAAGAGATAGCAGGGACTCATTCACCTTTCTTGTTGGTGAGTTCAGTTGCATCAGCAGTGAACCAGAACTGCTGGAGTAGAGTCTTGGAAGGCTTAGGATCCACAGTGATCGCGTAAGCTATACATGACTGTTTGAGAAATTCAGCAGCTTCCATCAGATGTGGGTATTTGTCAGCTTTGAAGTCGAGTCTTGCCAAATGATTACTTTTCGTAATCTCAGCTTCAGTGATGGTGAATTTAACTGTCTTGGAAGCGACAATCTCAGACTGTGTCATTTATGCTATTGAAAGAAACATGATAGAAGAAATGATTATGATTAAAAATAATATGATTACCAGTTTCCATAGAAGAAGAGAAACTGGAAAAATATCAAGTTATTTTTAGGAATAGAAAAATAGTGTTCTGAGTAGAAAGAATGAAGAACACTTTAAAAAACAAAAGGTTTTTATTTAAAAAAACATAAAATCAGAAAGAATGATCTTTAGTTTTTAGAAAAAAAAACGTTTTATAAAATCCATGAAGAACAAGAACGAGTAGGATTTTAAAAAGAATAGAAAGCATACGAACAATGCACATAAACATGAAATAAACCTGTTTATTTTGAAAAAGAAGAGTTGCAGATTCAATATTCTGGGTTTACTTGCTTGAGTGTTCTTGAGAGAGAGAGAGTATTTCTTGCTTTGTAATATTAGAAAGCGTAAGCCAAAAAGAATGAGGCATTCTTTCCTTTTATACGAAGAGAGAGAAAAAGGAGAGAGAGAATGAAGCGGGAAAAGAATCATCATGACATTTACATGTTTCACGAAGTTGATTTTATGGAAAAGCAACGGACGAACGTGTCAGATGTAACACCCCGGATTTCCGTTGTGTAACCTTGCTATTCTTATGTTAAGCTTTTGTCGTTAGCTCCGTGTTTGGTTGGTTGTCGTTTTGGTTTTTGTGAAGTTTGGGGAGGAACAATGAATTACGCGAGTTACACCGCGACTAGAGGTCGCGGCACAACCTGCGTAACCCTCTGTTGGATATGGATTTTGAGAACTACGCGAGTTATACCGCGACTAGAGGTCGCGGCACAACCCGCGAAACCCACTGGATGATTAGGGTTTTGGGACACGGGCGAGTTATGCCGCGGGTTGAAGTCGCGGCATAACCCGCGAAGTTGCATTGACCGTCTTAAAGAGGTTCAGTTTCCCAAATCACTTTATCACAAATCAAAATATCTCTTATCTCTCTAAATTCTCTCTCTATTATTCTCTCTCTTTATCTTTCGATCTTCGAAGGTTCGTTTGGTTGCTAGTTTTCGTCGTTTCTAGCAAGGGGTCGGTGTTTTAAGCTTCACCTCTTCGTCGTGATCGTTATCTGGTTTTCTAGGTTTTATTCCAAAAACCTATCGGTGAGTTCCTACTACATTTTACAAACTTTATACATATCAAAACTCTTATTTGTGAAATATAAAGTATTTCTACGGTATGATTTTATGTTCTCTACATTTTGTTATAAATGAAATTTTTGGTGATTCTCGGGGTTCCCGGTCAGTTTTGACCAAAATGATGGGTTCCGCCTTATTGAAGTAAAATGATGTTTTACTTGCACATTATGTGGTCGTTTGAAAAGAATGTTTATGAACTCATTTTAATGGTTTTCGTTCTTACCAGAAGTTGAACTGGAAGTAGCATTTTGTTTATAAAATGTACTTATTACCATATATTTATTTATGGTAGGTCACATATGTTGTTGTGACGAGTCCTTACCATTACTAGTGGATCCCTAGGTTTTGGAGTAGACTGTTTTGTTGGGAGGCTATATTCCCCAAATATGTAGCTATGGATCACATGTTCCGTGATGAGTTTATGGTACGGTTATGTGAGACCGGTTACTAGCCATGGTTCATGATGATCCTAGTGAAGGAGTATACATTGGTTTCCCTTGGGAGCGCGATCTCACCTCGTAGCACGGACTCTGGGTTCATTGCTGAGGACTCCAAGTGTTTAGCTCATAACTCGGATTTGTGGCCTACTTTGTGTTACACCACTCTCCTTGGTAAAATGGTCCTTTTATCACCGTTTAAGAGTTTTGGACCGAAGAGACCCGGTTGTGGCGAAATGTTATCTTTACGAACTAAACCTTTATGAAAAGATTTCTTTATGATACTGATGTTATATCTTTTGAGCTTTATAAACTGTATGTTCTCACCAGGCTTTATAGTCTGACACTTTTTCTCAAATGATGTGTATAACAGGTTTCCATTAGCGATGGGTGCCGGGGTTTTTGGAGAGACGAGTTTTGAGTCTCGGGGTTTTTGGAGATGTTTTAGGTATTGTAGCTGGGCATTGTTAAGTCCCATTCTTTTGATGAAATCCTTGTATAGAATTGTATAGACTTAAGGACTGATCCCATTCATGGGAAGTTAATGGATTTACTTTCGTCATATTGTCAGATTTCCAGGTTTTAATTTACTCTGAATTTTAGAGTGTTACAAGTTGGTATCAGAGCTCTAGTTTAAGCGAACTAGGCATGAATGTAAGATGTCTAGACTTAGACTGCGTATGCTAAGAATTGATCCGCGAGATTTGGGTAGAGCTCCTAAGATGGGTTAGTCTTAGAGTCAACGGAAAGTACGTTTATCAGGCGTTGTAATGGTGGTGATAAGAACCGTTATGTGTTGTATGTTCATAATTTCACTTAACTAATGTTATTATGAGGATATTGTACGTAAGAGTCCTTGATTTGCTGTTGATATGACAATTGATAATGTTGTAGTACGTTTCCTTTCGTGTTTTTCCTATCTCTCTCTTATCTCTTTCTTTGTTCTGTGAAGTTGTTCAGCATGGTGAATACGCGTGGTAGACCGCGTGCTCGTGTTGACGGACTGGAAGCGACAGCCTCCACAGCTGATCGGCCGGAAGGAGTTGAGGTTGTCGTGCGTCCGCCAGTTCAGCAGGTACTAGGTGGGGGGCCAGAGGTCATTCCGCGAGTAGACCTGGCTTCGTCTCACCCAGTCATCGGGGATGCTAATCCCCAGTCAGAGTTGATGGCCAGCATGATGTTGGCAATGAGGGAAGAGATGGCAAAGCAGCAAGAGTTTCTGCTAAAAGTGATTGAGGACCGTGATGTGAACAATCGTAGAAGTGAGACGGTTGTGGAAAACATCGTAGCAGGTTCTGGAGGCGTTGGTACAGGGGTCAGGGCTGAGGAGAACAGGATTGTTGGTGCTCCGGGAAATAGGAAAAGTTGTTCCTACAAATCCTTTTTGGGTTGCGGACCGCCAGAGTTCTCTGGTTCTGACGACCCAGTCTTGTGTGTGAAGTGGATCCGAGCGGTCGAGCAAGCTTTTGGCTCTTCCGAATGCGGAGATGACCAGAGGGTGCGGTTCGGTACCCAATTGCTGAGGGACACTGCACTCATCTGGTGGAATATCATCCAATCCACTCTATCTCTTGAAGTGTTGGCCCAGTTGTCTTGGGCCGAGTTCAAGAAGAAGCTGCTAGAAGAGTTTTGCAACGAGAGAACGATGGACCGAATTGAGAAAGAGTTCTGGTCCTTGGTGAAGGGAAGCCTGACGGTGAGGGAGTATACCCGTCAGTTCATGGAGAAGCTTGGTCTGGTGGGGCATGCTGCCCCAACAGAGAAAGATAAAATGAAAGCTTATCTCAACGGCTTGCCTGCAGACATGCAATCCATGGTCCATAATTTCAAGGCTTCTAACCTCCGAGAGATGGTGGAGGAAGCTCAATTTATGGAAGAGATGTTCGCGAAGGGCAAATCTGATAAGGCAGTGGTGGTGCCTGAAAAGAGAAAGTGGGAGAACAGTTCAGTACCTCCCAAGCGGACCCGACCTTTTGTTGGGAACCGCAACTTCAGCAATTATCAGGAAGCTAAGTGGTGCCCGAGGTGTCGGACCAAGCATCACGGTAACTGTTACAACAATTCTCAAACTTGCTTCAAGTGTGGGAAGCCTGGTCATACTATCAGAGATTGCCCGGTCAGGGGGACCATCTGTTTTGAGTGCAAGACACCGGGACACTCGAGGAAGGATTGCCCGAAGCTCGTGTCGGGTAGCGCGCCAGCAAGGAAGGAGAACCCTCCGAAGGTTCCGGGTCGAGAATTTCAGATGACGGCCGAAGAGGCTAGAGCATCCGCTGATGTGGTATCGGGTACTTTTCTTATAAACTCTGTACCTGCTCGTATTTTGTTCGATACGGGTGCTAGTTTCTCTTTCGTATCTGAATTGTTCCGTCAGAAAATTGCTATGTCCACTACTAGTCTTGAGGATGCATTAGTGGTAGAAATAGCCGATGGTAGTCAAGTTCTGATCCGCGAAGTTCTGAGGCAGTGTACTCTTAGTATCGAAGGTAAAGAATTCTCGATCGATCTATTACCGATGTTAATCGAGGGTTTTGATGTGGTAATCGGTATGGATTGGTTGTCAAACAATCAGGCCGAGTTCGTGTGTTCCAAGAAGATGATTCGACTTCCCAACCTCTCTGGAGAGGTCGTGGTCATCTATGGTGAAAAGAGGAAGGGTGAAGTGGCAATTATCACAATTGCAAGAGCACGCAAGTGTTTAATAAAAGGATGTTCGTCTTTCCTAGCCTATGTGATCGATGCTAAGTTAGAGAAATCAAATCTGAAAGATGTGAAGATCGTGTGTGAGTTTCCAGATATCTTTCCGGACGACTTGCCCGGGTTACCACCCGATCGTCCGGTAGAGTTTCGGATTGATCTTGTGCCTGGCGCTGCACCGATCGCTAAAGCACCTTATCGCTTAGCGCCATCGGAGATGCAAGAGATTTTAGCACAACTCCAAGAGCTATTTGAGAAGGGATTTATAAGACCGAGTTCGTCACCGTGGGGAACTCCGGTCCTATTTGTCAAGAAGAAGGATGGCACAATGAGAATGTGCATTGACTATCGTGAGTTGAACAAAGCTACAGTGAAGAACAAATATCCGCTTCCGAGAATAGACGATTTGTTCGATCAACTTCAAGGAGCGGGTTGTTTCTCCAAAAATTGACTTACGATCAGGTTATCACCAAGTGAAGGTAAGAGAAGATGATGTTCCGAAGACAGCTTTCAGAACGCGTTACGGCCATTACGAGTTCCTTGTAATGCCTTTTGGCCGGACGAACGCACTAGCAGTGTTTATGGACTTGATGAATAGAGTGTGCCGACCTTTCCTTGACAAGTCGGTCATTGTATTCATTGATGACATACTAGTGTACTCCAAGAGTGAGTCGGAACACGAACAACATCTACGTGAGGTTCTGGAAGTGTTGAGAAGAGAAAGATTGTACGCCAAGTTTTCCAAGTGCGACTTTTGGCTTAAAGAAGTACAATTTCTGGGGCACGTAGTCACTCGAGACGGAGTGAAAGTGGATCCCTCCAAGATTGAAGCTATGATGATCCGAAGTTTCTTGGGTCTGGCGGGATACTACAGGAGATTCATCCAAGACTTTTCCAAAATCGCTTCTTCCTTGACAGCTCTGACTCGGAAGAATGTGAAGTTTGAATGGACCGAAACCCAAGAGAAGGCGTTCCGGATCCTTCAAAAGAAGTTGTGTGAAGCTCCGATCTTGACGTTACCTGAAGGGTCGGAAGATTTCGTGGTTTACAGCGATGCTTCAAAGATGGGATTGGGTTGTGTGTTGATGCAACGAGGCAAGGTAATCGCTTATGCCTCGAGACAGCTCAAAATACACGAGCAGAATTATCCAACCCATGATCTGGAGTTAGCAGCGGTGGTGTTCGCCTTGAAGCTTTGGCGACATTACCTCTACGGCACGAATTGCACTCTATACACGGATCACAAGAGCCTGAAGTATGTCTTTGATCAGAAAGAGCTAAATATGAGGCAAAGGAGGTGGCTCGAGTTGCTTAAAGATTACGACTGTGAATTGCTTTACCACCCAGGTAAGGCAAACGTGGTGGCCGATGCGCTAAGTCGGAAGGACTATAGCGGAAGTATTCGAGCTACCCATTCAAGAATCGAGCTTGTGTCTAGTCTTGTTGAGAAGATCAAGACATCACAGGTGGAAGCACTGTTAGAAGAGAATCTAAAGGATGAAGTCATGACTAAGCAGCGTTTACTCTTAACGGAAGATAGCCGTGGAGTGAAGCTGTTCAGCGGTCGTGTGTGGGTGCCCAAAGTTGGGGGTAACCGTGAGCTGTTGTTAGAAGATGCACACAAGTCTAAGTATTCCATACATCCGGGTAGCACAAATATGTACAGGGACTTGAAGTTGCACTATTGGTGGCCGGTAATGAAGCTTGATGTGGCACGTTACGTTGAGCGTTGTGTGACGTGTTCGCAAGTTAAAGCCGAGCATCAGTGACCATATGGGAGTCTCCAGTCCTTAGAGATTCCCGAGTGGAAATGGGAGCATATCACCATGGACTTTGTGACGAAGTTGCCTAAAACTCTTCGAGGTCACGATACCATCTGGGTGATAGTTGATAGATTGACGAAGAGCGCTCACTTTTTGGCTATGCGCGAGACTCTACCGATGGATAAGTTAGCGAAGCTTTATGTCGATGAGGTAGTCACGAGGCACGACATACCATTGTCGATCGTGTCGGATCGCGACAGTCGGTTCACTTCGAACTTCTGGGATAGATTTCAGAAAGAGCTTGGTACTCGAGTGAAGTTGAGTACGGCTTACCATCCGTAGACCGACGGGCAGAGCGAGCGGACTATCCAAACATTGGAAGACATGTTGAGGTCTTGTGTCATCGATTTCGGGGGTAGCTGGGACACTCACCTGCCTTTGGTGGAGTTTTCCTACAACAATAGCTACCACTCGAGTATCGGTATGGCACCCTTTGAGGCTTTGTATGGACGGAAGTGTCGGACTCCCGTGTGTTGGTTTGAAGCGGGAGAAAAGCAATTCGCCGGACTTGAAATCGTGCAAGAGACTGCCGATAAGGTCAAGGGCATTCGCGAAAGAATGAAAGCGGCTCAAGATCGTCAGAAGAGCTATGCCGATATGAAGAGGCGACCGATAGAGTTCCAAGTAGGCGACTGCGTTATGCTTAAGGTATCACCTTGGAAGGGCATTATACGGTTCGGAAAACGTGGGAAGTTGAGTCCCCGTTTCCATGGACCTTTCAAAGTGCTTAAACGGGTGGGTTTGCAAGCCTACCAGTTGGAACTGCCACCAGAGTTGAGTAGAATACACAACACGTTTCATGTTTGCTACCTCCGGAAATGTTTGGCGGTGGAAGACAGTGTCATTCCCCTTTCAGAGTTAAGGGTAGACGAAGGTAACCGTTGTGTGGAAGAACCCGACACCATCTTAGAGAGAAAGTCTAAGAAGTTGCATCATAAAGAAGTCATCTTGGTCAAGGTGCAATGGAAGCATCATCGGGGAGCGAATGTGACGTGGGAAGCCGAGGAGGATATGAAGCGAAGATATCCTCATCTTTTCGAATAGTTTGGATTTCGGGGACGAAATCATTCCCAAGTTGGGGAGGATTGTAACACCCCGGATTTCCGTTGTGTAACCTTGTTATTCTTATGTTAAGCTTTTGTCGTTAGCTCCGTGTTTGGTTGGTTGTCGTTTTGGTTTTTGTGAAGTTTGGGGAGGAACAGTGAATTACGCGAGTTACACCGCGACTAGAGGTTGCGGCACAACCTGCATAACCCTCTGTTGGATATGGATTTTGAGAACTACGCGAGTTATACCGCGACTAGAGGTCGCGGCACAACCCGCGAAACCCACTGGATGATTAGGGTTTTGGGACACGGGCGAGTTATGCCGCGGGTTGAAGTCGCGGCATAACCCGCGAAGTTGCATTGACCGTCTTAAAGAGGTTCAGTTTCCCAAATCACTTTATCACAAATCAAAATATCTCTTCTCTCTCTAAATTCTCTCTCTCTTATTCTCTCTCTTTATCTTTCGATCTTCGAAGGTTCGTTTGGTTGCTAGTTTTCGTCGTTTCTAGCAAGGGGTCGGTGTTTTAAGCTTCACCTCTTCGTCATGATCGTTATCTGGTTTTCTAAGTTTTATTCCAAAAACCTATCGGTGAGTTCCTACTACATTTTACAAACTTTATACATATCAAAACTCTTATTTGTGAAATCTAAAGTATTTCTACGGTATGATTTTATGTTCTCTACATTTTGTTATAAATGAAATTTTTGGTGATTCTCGGGGTTCCCGGTCAGTTTTGACCAAAATGACGGGTTCCGCCTTATTGAAGTAAAATGATGTTTTACTTGCATATTATGTGGTCGTTTGAAAAGAATGTTTATGAACTCATTTTAATGGTTTTCGTTCTTACCAGAAGTTGAACTGGAAGTAGCATTTTGTTTATAAAATGTACTTATTACCATATATTTATTTATGGTAGGTCACATATGTTGTTGTGACAAGTCCTTACCATTACTAGTGGATCCCTAGGTTTTGGAGTAGACTGTTTTGTTGGGAGGCTATATTCCCCAAATATGTAGCTATGGATCACATGTTCCGTGATGAGTTTATGGTACGGTTATGTGAGGCCGGTTACTAGCCATGGTTCATGATGATCCTAGTGAAGGAGTATACATTGGTTTCCCTTGGGAGCGCGATCTCACCTCGTAGCACGGACTCTGGGTTCATTGCTGAGGACTCCAAGTGTTTAGCTCATAACTCGGATTTGTGGTCTACTTTGTGTTACACCACTCTCCTTGGTAAAATGGTCCTTTTATCACCGTTTAAGAGTTTTGGACCGAAGAGGCCCAGTTGTGGCGAAATGTTATCTTTACGAACTAAACCTTTATGAAAAGATTTCTTTATGATACTGATGTTATATCTTTTGAGCTTTATAAACTGTATGTTCTCACCAGGCTTTATAGTCTGACACTTTTTCTCAAATGATGTGTATAACAGGTTTCCATTAGCGATGGGTGTCGGGGTTTTTGGAGAGACGAGTTTTGAGTCTCGGGGTTTTTGGAGATGTTTTAGGTATTGTAGTTGGGCATTGTTAAGTCCCATTCTTTTGATGAAATCCTTGTATAGAATTGTATAGACTTAAGGACTGATCCCATTCATGGGAAGTTAATGGATTTACTTTCGTCATATTGTCAGATTTCCAGGTTTTAATTTACTCTGAATTTTAGAGTGTTACATCAGAGAAAGGCGTGTCGTGGATTATCCGCTCAAATGACGTCATAGGAGAGAGAAAGACGTTTCATTTTTCCTTTTTCGAAAACATCCCTGAATAGAAATTTAGAGAGTTTTTAGAACTGAAAGGATCACTGAATAGAAAAGTTCAGTGATGAATTTGTTTTTCAAAAAGCTTTTAATCATTTGAAGAATAAATTCAGTGATCAAGGTTTTATTTGCAAAACATCTTACTGACATAATGCATGAACGCTGAAGATTTATTCTTCGAGGTTCAGCATTCCAAGCTCACTGATGAGAAAGTTGAATCTTGTCTCATCAAGAGGTTTGGTAAATAGATCAGCTAGCTGATAGTCAGTGGGTATAAAGTGAAGTTCAATATCACTATTCATCACATGATCTCTGATAAAATGATATCTGATCTCTATGTGTTTTGTCTTTGAATGTAGCACTGGATTGTTTGCTATAGCGATGGCACTAGTACTATCGCAATAGATTGGAATCTTTGATAGCTGAAGGTCATAATCTAATAGTTGATTTCTCATCCATAAGATCTGAGCGCAACAACTTCCAGTGGCTACATATTCAGCTTCAGCTGTGGAAGTGGATACTGAGTTTTGCTTTTTACTTGTCCAACTTACCAGCTTTCCACCTAAGAACTGACATCCACCAGTGGTGCTCTTTCTGTCTAGTTTACATCCTGCAAAGTCACTATCAGAATACCCAGTTAAATCGAACCCTGAGTCTTTGGGATACCAAAGACCAAGATTAGGTGTTCCCTTGAGATATCTGAAAATTCGCTTAACAGCGATCAGATGGGATTCCTTGGGTTCAGATTGATAGCGTGCACATAAACAAGTAGAGTACATGATGTCAGGTCGGCTCGCTGTAAGATACAGCAGTGAGCCTATCATTCCTCTATAGGCAGTGACATTAACAGGTTTTCCAGATGGATCTTTGTTAAATGTCAGTGGTGGTGCCATAGGAGTTTTCATCGCTGAAGTTTGAGTAAGATCAAACTTCTTCAGCATATCTTTAACATATTTACCTTGGTGTATGAAAGTACCCCTGTCAGATTGTTTGATCTGAAGACCAAGAAAATAAGTTAGCTCACCCATCATACTCATCTTGTATTCTTTTTTCATACGTTCAGCGAATCGAGTACATAGAGATGGGTTAGTAGATCCAAATATGATGTCATCGACATATATTTGTACGAGAATAATATGACCTTTTATCTTTCTGAAAAATAAAGTGTTATCAATTTTGCCACGATCAAAATTTTCAGATATAAGAAAAGATGAGAGAGTATCATACTAAGCACGAGGGGCTTGTTTTAAACCATAGAGAGACTTATCCAATTTATAAACATAATTTGGATACTTAGGGTCATAAAACCCTGGTGGTTGTTCTACATAGACTTCTTCATTCAACTTTCCATTTAGGAACGCTGATTTTACGTTAATTTGATAAACGATGAAGTCTTTATAGACTGCATAAGCTAAGAATAGTCGAATTGCTTCGAGCCTGGCCACAGGGGCAAAGGTTTCATAATAGTCTATGCCTTCATCTTGTCTGTATCCCTGAGCAACAAGTCGAGCCTTGTTATGGGTTACAGTTCCATGTTCATCTAACTTGTTTCTAAACACCCATTTAGTGCCTATAACAGTCTTGTCAGATGGTCTGGACACGAGATTCCAAACTTTGTTTCGAGAGAACTCAGTCATCTCTTCTTGCATAGCGCTGACCCAGTTTGGATCTCTGAGGGCATCATCAACTTTCTTTGGCTCTATTAAAGAAATAAAGTTCACAAAGAGACAGATATTACCTGTATTTCATCGTGTCTGAATACCGGCATCGGGATCACCAAGAATTTGTTCTATGGGGTGATCTCTGGTCCATAGCTGAACATGAGTATTATTTCTTATTTCAGCGATTGGATCAGCAATGGGAGCAGTAACTGATGAAGAAGTTTGAGGTTCATCAGCTAGTAATTGTTGAACGTCAGATACATCGATGTTTTCAGACGAAGATGGATTTGATGGTAGTAGTGTGTTTAGAGGTTCAGCTGAAATCCATGAGTTGGATTCAGCGGTAGGATGTATAATGTTAGGATCATCATCAGCGGTTGAAGGATCAGAATGTTGATGGTTTGAAAAGAAAGGTTCTGTTTCTCTGTAGTGAGAAAGCATCCAAACATTTAATTCTTCGTTGTCAGAGATTGGTTTGGAGTTCGCTGAGCGAGTTTCATCAAAAGTGACGTGAATTGTTTCTTCTACGGTTTGTCTTCTCTTGTTGAAAACTCTGTAGGCTTTGGAGATGGAGGAATATCCTAGAAATATTCCATCATCGGCTTTTGGGTCGAACTTTCCAAGTTGATCTCTGTTGTTTAAGATAAAGCACTGATAACCAAAGATATGAAGAAAACTGATAGAAGGCTTCCTTCCAAGAAAAAGTTCATAAGCTGTCTTACCAAATCGCTTTATTATCAGCGATCTGTTTTGAGTAAAACATGCAGTGTTTACAGCTTCTGCCCAAAATTGAGTAGGGAGGTGAGAATCGCTGAGCATTGATCTAGCAGCTTCTATGATCGTTCTATTTCTTCTTTTAGCGACTCCGTTTTGTTGAGGTGTTCTTACTGAAGAGAAGTTGTGAGAGATTCCCTTGTTCTCAAAGAAATTGTTCAGGGAACTATTTTTGAATTCAGTTCCATGATCACTTCTTATTGAACGAACAGTAAGATTGTTCAGCACTTCCATCTTTTTCACAAAAGATATTAGTTCTTCTGGAGTATCACTCTTACAGCGAAGAAAGATAACCCAGGTGTAGCGAGAATATTCATCTACAATGACAAGCGTATATTTCTTTCCAGCTATTGATTGGATGTTGACAGGGCCAAACAGATCCATATGCAAGAGCTGAAGAGGACTTGTCACTGAGGAAATTTGTTTTGACTTGAAACTAGCTTTTGTTTGTTTTCCTTTTTCACATGCTGAGCAAAGAGATTCTTTAGCATATGAGTGCTGAGGAAGACCAGAAACCAGTTCCTTAGATGAGAGAGAATTCAGGGTTTTAAAATTTAGATGAGAGAGCCTTTTATGCCATAGCCAATTGACATCAGAAGAGGCCTTAGAGAGAAAACATAAGTTTTCAGTGATAGTAGAGTCCATATCTATTACATAGACATTTTCTCTGCGATAACCACTGAGAGCAAGTTTTCCTTTTTCATCTACCACTGAACATGCTTTCTTAGAAAAGCGAACTTCGTAGTCTTTGTCACATAGCTGACTGATGCTTAGAAGGTTGTGCTTCAGTCCATCTACATAAGCGACTCTTCGAAAGGTAGTTGTCCCATTGCTGAGGACACCAAACCCTCGGGTACATCCTTTTCCATTTCCACCAAAGGTCACAGAGGCACCTTTCTCTTCCTTGTATTCAGTGAGCAGGTCTCTTTGTCCAGTCATATGACGAGAACATCCACTATCGAGATACCAGATGCCCTTTGATCCCTGCACACATAAGGAAGATTAAGCGTTGTTTGGTACCCACTTTTCAATGGGTCCTTCAGAGTTAGTGGATAAGGAAGGTTCAGCAGTCTTCACAGCTGATGAAGATTCAACTTTAGTGGTAATCTTCACTTTGGTTAATTTCTTAACCTTAGTGGTATATTTCTTCACTTTAGCTGTTTTATCAGCTTTGGTGGCATTTGGACATTTACTTGCAATATGATCAGTAAAACCACAGTGATAACATTTTCTGTATTTGAAAACGGTTTTAGGACCAGTAGAAGGTTTTGCAAGTTTAAGATGAGCAGGACCAGGTCCGAGAAGGCTTTTCTCATGAGATATGGGAGGAATTTTTATTTCTTCAGATCTCGTTGGTCTAAGGTCAATCTTTAGCTTTGGAGGACAGAGATCAAAAATTTCTATCACAGAGTTAGAGGATTGCTTAGTTGAATGTTTAGAAGGAACTTTCAGCTTTGCTTTCCTGGTTGCCTTCTGAGGAAGGAGAATGGACTTTCCTTTATCCGTATACTTAGTGTCTTTGGATTTTTCCTCAGAGATGGGATTTGAAGAAGAACAGGGATAGAATTGATTATAAGAAGTGTCAAAGAAAGAAGTGACAAACGTTCCAAACTTAAGCGAGGAACTTTCTTCTTTAGTTACATCATGTGGTTTCCAAAAACCAAGACAAGTTCTATCACTTTCAGGAATTTGAGCATTTATTATCTCAGAGATTTTTGTTGATGATTTGCACCATTTTTCAACATGAGCCTTTTCTGCTTTTAGAGTAGCGATGGCTTGTTCGCGTTCAATGCTGATGATTTCATTTATAATGACTTGATCTTTCAACTTTTCTTCTAAAAGATTTAGTTCACTGATCTTTTCATGACATTTCTCTAGCTCTTGAGTTAAATATACATTTTTATTTTCAGCTTGAGTTTTGTCGTTTAGAGCATTATAAAGGTCAATCGTCAGCACATCAACAGCGCGACTTCTCTCAGCTTCAGACAGAGAGGGATTTGTAGAGATAGATACCTGAGATGATATGTAGCTCATAGAAGGTTCAGATGGTTCTTCTACTTCTTCTTTAATCTCAGCCATGAGGCAAAGATTAGTGACTTCTTCTTCATCAGAAGATGATTCTTCTGATTTACCCCAGTCGTGTTCTTCAGCTATGAGACCTTTACCTTTTCGCTGATAGCCTTTCAGCTTTTGATATTTGTTCTTCAGTTTATGGTATTTGTCATCACTAGATCTTCTTGAGGTAGAAGGTTTGAAGACCTTTTTCGACCTGCATTCACTAGCAAAATGTCCAATTTTTTCGCAGTTATAGCAAGTGGCAGTAGCCTTATCAACCGGAGTTGATTTTGGCTTTTCAGTAAGAGAGAGAGGTTTACTTCTTCGGAAGTTACTCTTTCTTGCAAATCTCTTAAAAGAGTTTGTCAAGAGTGCTAAGGACTCATCAAACTCTGAAAGATCAGGGTCTGATAGATCCTCAGATTCAGAATCTAACTCAGTGATGGTGAGAGTAGATCGCTAAGATGGAATTATCTCTAAAGAGACTAAAGCAACGGGAGTGCTTTTGGAGTCTTTAGAATCTTTTACAAGATTCTTCTTCAGGAGATTAGATTGCTCATAGTTGAGCAATATTCCATACAGAGTGCTTAGAGAGAGAGTATGTAAGTCTTTTGTCAACTTAAGACATACTGAATAACTGTCCCAGCTTTCAGGAAGACTTTCCAAGAATTTTGTTAGGACCTCAAAATTAGAATAGGTCCTACCAACAGTTCTTAGGTCAATGATTAGGCAGTTAAACCGCTGATGAACGTCAGAAAGAGATTCATTCTTACCAGCGATAAAACTTTCATATTGTCTTACCAAGTTAATCTTTCGAGTCTCTTGGATTTCAGTGGTGCCCTCATATTGAACACATATGGTTTCCCACATTTCTTTAGAAGTTTTCAGATGCATGATGGAATGGAAAACTTCATCAGGCAGAGCCATTGAGATAATGGTCTTTGCTATTGCATCTATGCCTACCTTCTTTTTATCTTCATCACTCCACTTCTTATTTCCTTAACGACATATCGTTCAGGGACAGCTTCAGTGGTGGCAGTAGCGGGAACCGCATCTATAATTCTAACAGGTTCATAAGGTCCGTTTTCTATATATTCAGGTATAGTAGGATCCGCACCTTCAAGAAATAGCATCATTCGATTTTTCCATAGAGAAAAGTTATCTCTGCTAAATCGAGGAGGTTTAGAAAGTGAACCATTATCATAGTAGTTTGTGTTTGTGTTTAGTGCCATTTTAGAATAGCAAGGAAGAGTATACAGCAAGATCTTGTTTATTAGATTAAACAAACTGCTCTGATACCACTTGTTGGTCCCGGAGGTGCTTAACAAGTTTGTAGAAGGGGGGGGGGGGTTGAATACAAACACAGAAATTAAAGTTTAATAAATTGTTTATTGATAAATCAAAATACAATTTACAAGTTTGTTGCGGAATAAGATTAAGACAGACTCAATCTAAACAAACTTAAGAAACACTAAGATGATTGCACAAGAATTCAGAGAATGGGGGATTCAAAGAGTATAGAAAACAAGGGTTTCTATATTGATTAAGAAAAGAGCACACCTCAAGAAGAAGATGTGTTTCTTCTATTTATACCTTATGCATTAAATGCATGGCAGGGTACTTTACACGTGTCGTTCATCTATTGGCTTTGAGTGTCTGACTTTGGGAGACAAGCTTTCGGCCATAATATGAACAGTGTAGTGAACAGAGTTGTTGTATGAATGATGGCAGAGGTAAGGTCCGTTCTGACACATCGTACTGGTTGTGCAGTTTAAGACAAAAGAGACTTGAGGCATAAGCTTTGTGATCATTGATCGTTGAGTATCTCTTCTTTCAGAGATAAAGAGATTCAGCTATCGCTGAAGCTTTTCCTCATGTTCCTTCGCGTATATGTAGAGTTGTCTTTGCTTCACTGATATCCGCATCAGGTCACTAGTAGACTTCTCTTTGTTCAGCAGCTTCGTCTTCGATTCAGCTATGAACATATGTTGACGCGATACTTGTCTTCAGAGATTACGTTGGCTGTTTACTTTAGAAACTATCAGTGATAACTTGAACAGACTCAGTCTGATCACTGATAGTGAAACACTAATACATAGAAATGTTTATGAGAGAGACTATCAGCGATAACTGAACAGACTCAGTCTGATCGCTGATGATGAAACACTAATACATATTAAAACGTAATTTTCACTAAGTATAGAAGAGGGTATTTATCAAATCACTGAGAGAGTTTGGATCAACACTAACATTGTCGTCAAAGACGGTATGTCTGTCTCGTACTGCCGTATTTTAGGGACACACCCTAATGGCATAAACGGGCCACACTCCCCGGTACGAGCAGGCGGGTCACACTTCCCGACTTAGGCCAGACTTCTGACTCAAATGTATGCATACACTTAGTCCTGACTATATATAAAACAAGTTTATATAAACTGAGCATAAACATGCCAAACTGATTAAATCAACCTTTTTAAATAAATCTGCATAACTTTCAATACTATAAATGTGCAGTTTATAAAACCCATATTTATCAAATAACTATCAAAATCATAAAAGATTTAGTTTGAAAGACTCACCTCTGATTCTTCTTACTTAACCTCTGTCTTCTAACGGTTAACACCACCTACGATGGTATCAAAATACAAAGATAAGCTAACTTGCGACTAAAATCTTTCTTTTTCTAAATAATTCAACACACTGTGCGACCCGGTCAAAACCACTTCGGTCAACACCACGACCGGTTAACATAATACCGGTCGACTATAGCTTACCGGTCGAATACACCTTACCGGTCAACTACACCTTACCGGTCGAATACCCTTACCGGTCGACAGTATCTATCGTTACAACATACCAGTCGACGAGCTATACCGGTCAATCAACATATCGGTCGACGAGCTATATCGGTCAATCAATTATACCGGTCGACCTATACCGGTCATAACCTTCGTTTCGGTCCGATATTCATACAGAATCGCCAACTTTTACAGAAACCCAGAAAACCTCAAATCTTATAAATCGATCAAATATATGGTTAAAAGCTTGAATAACAAGGCTATTTACCAACTATAACATGCAGATAGAAGTATTAAGCTAGAATCATACCTCTATTTGACACAAACGGATCGATCCTTCAAAATCTTTCTCTGCTTTCACTTCTGCCTCGCTTCTTCTCTTTCTCTTAAGTCAGTCTAAACCAAAACTCAGTATGTGATATGAAAATCAAATTCTAAGGTTTAGGTTATATATAACCAAGTTTCAAATAACCCTCCTGAACTTTGGGTCTCGTTTAACTTTTCACCCAACTTCCAAAATTTAATAAAATTTCGGATCCGGATATTACATCAAGGTTCCTCTATAAAATTGCCACCAACTACCACTCGAACACATAATTCTCAAATTAGAATACCACTACCAACCATCAACCATATCTCAATATCATACATGACACTTTTGAAAAGTTCACCAGAAAACTCCGAGCAAGGATTCCCACCTACGCTCAGCCCAGAACAACAACACAAGTCCACCACTTAATCTCAAAGAAACTCCTTACCACACCAATGACTTGCACGACCACTTAGGCATAAAATAACACTAACTCATCCAAACATCAATTACCACACCACAACCTCACACTACAGTCGAAATCTTCACGATCGCTCTGTACACCTACCAACTACCGTTCTCTTCATACCGCTCATGACACTAATATCTTAAATAAAGTCTTGCATGACTTTGCCTTCCACAAATCCAGATAAACCACCAAAATCAAGATCATCTAAATCACTCAGAATAATCTTGTTCCTTGCCAGCTCATCGCGATCTACCAGAAACGAACTCAGATAGTCGGTAAGATTAAGCGTACTACCTCACGAACCAACACGCTCGAAGTGCAACCACTTCGATTGTGCTATATAACTTACTCCCATACGAACCATCAGAACCTCAAAGAAATTTACCTGACCAAACTAGCGGTCTTCCATTTTCGTAATGCCCACACAAGGTGATCCTATACCATGCCAAATACACACCAGAAAATATAACCATTGTTATTTCCTCATTTCCAGCACCCCGACAAAGGCCTCAACAATAGGTTGTTGACTTCAACAACACAGTCGACGTGGTGATACTTCAACAATGCTTTCGACTGACATGGATTCCCAATTGAACCTACTCCTAACGCCTCATAACTATCTTGGTGCCCTATCGACTTCACATGTTGAAGGAACGAGACTTACTTGATATATAATTTGATTACCTGACCACCACAAAATCCGACTCGACGTCGATAACTCTTCATCCAAATACCACAACACTACTTATCAACATGTTGCTAAGAGGATGTGAGTCTGTGATCGTTACCAGATAATCAAAACAACAAACAATAGATAATAAACCAACCTGTTTGGATTACAAACGCGGATTACACGGTTGATTGCTTTGAGTTCTCTCTGTTTGTTTTATCTCTGTTTACACCTTTCACTATGTGTTTGTGTATTGTGTGTGTTCTTGTGATCTGATCAATTGTGATAAGAGAGAGAAAGAGTTATAACTAATCTAATATTAAACATAATATCTAGATATCTATAATATCTAGATATCTATAATATCTAGATATTATAATTAAACTAATATAATAACAAATAATATCTAAAACATAATATCTAAATAATAAAACAACTTTGACTTTATTACAAAATAGACCCTAGACTATTGTTGAGAGTAACTTTCAGCATTAACTTCAGATTGCGATCTTCGTATTGGATGATCTTGAATCCAATGAGACTGTGTCCTAACAATCTCCCCCTTTGGATCAAGATCATTACGAAAATGATTTGGCAGTACGATCTTCTCTTTCAGCACAGAAGATGCAATTTCTTTCTCTAGCTCAGAATGCTTTAGCAAAGTATCTTCAAAGAAAATTTATCTGAAATCAGCATGTCTTCAGAATACTTTGATCTCGCAGTTCTTGGTCTTGTAATGTAATGGACTGAACATTTCTTCAAGCTTTAGATTCTCCCCCTTTTTGATGGAAATTGCAACGTCTTCATCAAAACTTTGAGTAAGAAATGTTAACCACTTGGAGTCTCTGATCCGTCAATTCAATAGTTATTCATCCTGATCTTTGCAAATCTAGACAAAATAATCATATAACACCTGAATCAACTAATGAATCAGTTAGAATGCCTGTCAGTAACACTAAGTCACTGTGTGTAACGAATACACATATGGAAAGGAGCTGTTTGATGTTGACTCCCCCAGGGCTTCCATTTAATCATCGAAACACCACAAAGGTTATTTCTATAAACGTTATGACAAAGAAACTAATTCCTTGTGTGTTCGTGCTTGTGATAGAAAGAATTAAGCACTTGATGATTGATTATTAAGGCTCGAAATTGTGTAAACCACTGAGACAACAGTAAGTTAAACACAGACTCAATGTGCATGAGTGACGTGTGAAGGTGGGGCAAACTTCCTTCTTTTCAATATCTAGATTTTCCAAATGAAAATCAGATAGCATATGTGTTGCGTCCCCTTTGAAAATGTGAAACACTTTCTTGTTGAGAAGAAAATGAGTAGATGGTGAGGTTTGATCAAGAGTTGGCATGGGTTAGTTTCCTGTTTCAATAATGATCACCAAAGAATTGTGAATCACTAGAATGGTGGCTACCCGGCTCAGAAAAAGTTGGTGCAGAGTTGTGATATTCTTTTAACTCTGTTCTCACACGCTCTTTCTTTTAAACATTTTGCTTACTCTAATCACACTCATTTCTTTTCTCTTTGCACACTCAATCACTAAGGATTAACTTCTTGGTTAGAAATCACTGGTTAAGGTGATTCCATTGAAGTTGTGTTAATTCCTAGCACAATGATTCTTTGTTTTCCTATGATGCATGTGATGCTCAGATTGGTTTAACTATTCCAGTTAAAGCACAAAATTAGATTTTGAAAACATTTAAAATCACACTTCCATAATATAAAATCTGTTGAAAAAATCGGGAAGTGGTTTGAACATTAAAAACTATGTTTTCTATGATTGAAAGTTGTCCTTCTTTCAACCATATATGAGATGAAGATATAGAATTATACCTTTACGGACGATCTTCCATCTCATGAAGCTAAGCTTAAAGTCATAAAGATATGATCTTTTAAGCTTCTCTCAAACTTTTGCAAAAGTCTTAAGTCAAGGTCAAAGCAAATTTATTCACTTAAATTGAAATGACAAAAAGCAGTAAAACTTTTAAAGTACGAGTTCTGATCAGAAATAATCAGAAGTCATCACCTTTTTACTCCCCCTGAAATTATGCATTTGAAACTTTATCATTGAAAAAGATATGCATTTAAAATTTCAGAAAAGTATGTACTCCCCCTTGATGGTTGATTTCCTCATTAGAGTATCTGAGTACAATCTTCATGTTCAGCATGGAGTAAGGTCTTTTGATCTTTGAAGTGCGAGTCTTGAATTGTTGTATTTAAGAGCCATATCTTCGTTGAAGTCCGGGTTCTAAGCTGATGTACTTAGAAGCCATTTTGACATTGATGTCCGGGTCTTAAACTGTATTATTCAAGAGCCTTTGTTCTTCTACTCCCCCTTGACAGTAGGTGCCTGCAACACAGAATCATTATTCTTCTTTGGTACCCACTGGTATTTGGGTCCATATGTGTTAGTTGCAGTTCGTATGGGGGTTATGGAATAAGAACCATACCAGTAATGATCGCTGGTTCTGTGAGCAGGATCATGTGTAAGACAATAAGAACAATAGAATGTCTTACCTGATAACCTGATTAATTGATCTCTCGTGTAGACGAAATCAGGTTTACCTTTATGCGCATTGTTCTTCTTGGCATTAGGCGTATGTACACATGAGCTTTTACATTTCAGCTCTTCTCTAACTGGTTTCCTGTTCCAGACCAGTTCTTCTTCTTGGTAGCACCTTCTTCTTTGATGTGTACCTGAACTATCTATATTTTTGTCATATAAAAGATTAGTACTCCGAATATGATTAGAAGATTTCACTGACTTCTTTGAAGAAACAGGTTTTTGATATGAGCTTGCAGCTGACTTGAATGAACATTCTGAATCAGCAGAATCATCTCTAGGTGAGTGGACAATTGACTCTGGAGTCTTGCGCTCAGTCACCATCACCGTTGAAATAACCTTTTCAAGCTCTTTAACCTTTGAAGAATAGTTGTTTCGTTCTTTGACAAGAAGGTCAATCTTCGTCTCAAGCTCGGACCTCTTCTTCTTCTCTTTCTGTGCAAGCTTAGATAATTCAGATAGCTTTGCATTAAGCTTCCTAATTGCAGCTTCAAGGATGCTTCTCTCTTCTTCAAATCCTTTCTTAGCACCCTTCTGATCATTTGCCTTCCTCTCCTTGGCAAATTGATCTCTTTCCAATATGATTACTTTCTCAAAGTCTTCAACTTTTTGAGAAAGCATTAAACTTTGAAGCTCAATCACCTTCTTCTCCTCCACACCCTTCTTTGACAGATCTGAGAACTTCTTTTCAAACTCAGATATTTTCTTTTGTAGCTCAGCATTTGCATTCTCCAAATCTTTGAACTTCTTCTCATTACTCTCAACAGACTCTTGCTTCTGTATTTGAGCTTCCAAATCAGAAATCTTTCTTTTAAGTTCAGAGTTCTCAGCTTCCAAAACTTTTCCTTTTAAGACAACGTTTCGGTCTGAGACAATCCATTCAGAGTTTAATGCAAGATAGTCCCAAATCTCTTTCCCTGAAGCTTCGGAAATATCCATTAAATCATATATTTCCTTAGAAATACTCTTTCTCAGATAAACTCTAGCTCTATAATCATCATGATTTCTTTGTGCTCCTTCAGACAATGATAATATCATGTCTTGACCCAGTTCATCACCATCTATGAAGCTGAAAAAATTCATTTTCCACTTTTCGTATTCTCCTTTATTCAACATGTAAAAATAGGAAGACATTATGTTTAAAGTTCGAAGTCTGGAAAAACTTTGCGTTTTGAGAAGGTTTGCGCGAGAGGTTGATTGCGCAAAGTGAGGTTCGACCGGTAAGATGTAAAGAACCGTTAAGATGTAAAGACCGGTAAAATGCTCGACCAGTAAAATTTTCTTTCGACCGATAAACAAACAATTTTATATGAGAGTTAGATGAGAGTTAAATGTGAGTGGACCGAAATGAAAATTGAGTTTGCATGAAGGACCGAAAGTGTGAGAATGTGGAAATTTATGTGAGTGGAATTTTGTGTGAGTGGAAATGAAGATTTGATTGTGGACACGTGGGAGTGTTTGCATGAAATTTGTTTTAATTAATTTGTTTGCCACCTGAACTTCTTGTTTAATTAATTTGGTTTTGCATGAGGTATCCACGTGTGAGAGTGTGAATGTTTGACCGGATGAAGTTGAAGACCGATATATAAGAGAAGTTCGACCGGAGGCAGTGTTTGATTCGACCGGAAGCAGTTTTCAAGATCGACCGAATAAAAGAATTTGACCGGAATAGTTGTTTGACCGGGGAAGTGTAGTGGAAAAGTTTTATTCGACCGGGGAAGTGAGTTTTACTTTGACCGGATAAAAAAAATACTCGACCGGATAAAAAAAATATTCGACCGGTACAAAGTGAGATTTGACCGGAGAGTGTTTGACCGATACCAAAAGTTTGTGAGATTCGACCGATAAAAAATGATCTTCGACCGGTATTTGCAAGAGTCCGGTCGAATGCTTAAGACCGATAGAATGTAAAAACTAAGGTTCGACCGGTACGCTTAAGACCGATATGTCGTCTTCTCCGATTAAATCAACCTGTAACTCTAAAATTAACCCAGCTAGAGGTCGATTTACCACACCAAATTTTGACAGTTTATTCTCCTTACCAACAACAACAATACACAACCTTTTGATTTCGAAAATAACCGCAAAATCAAGTTTTGATCTATTGCACAGTGTTCTTCAAAAATGAAGAACACAGAGAGTAAAAATTTTTGATTTTGAATCTGGAGAGGCTCTGATACCAATTGTGAGTCCGTGATCATTACCAGATAATCAAAACAACAAACAATAGATAATAAACCAACCTGTTTGGATTACAAACGCGGATTACACGGTTGATTGCTTTGAGTTCTCTCTGTTTGTTTTCTCTCTGTTTACACCTTTCACTATGTGTTTGTGTATTGTGTGTGTTCTTGTGATCTGATCAATTGTGATAAGAGAGAGAGAGAGTTATAACTAATCTAATATTAAACATAATATCTAGATATCTATAATATCTAGATATTATAATTAAACTAATATAATAACAAATAATATCTAAAACATAATATCTAAATAATAAAACAACTTTGACTTTATTACAGAATAGACCCTAGACTATTGTTGAGAGTAACTTTCAGCATTAACTTCAGATTGCGATCTTCGTATTGGATGATCTTGAATTCAATGAGACTGTGTCCTAACAGAGGAGTATCTTAACGGCTTCGAGTTCCACCCCGCCAACACCACTCGTCGGCTACTATAACTCAAGTTACCGATAAGAGTGCATGCTGCCACAAAACAAATCATTCTTAACGTCAAAGGTTAAGGTTTCCGTTATTCACTGTCCTTCCCTAGTGGGAATACCAAGGTCATGAATCAACCAACAACGGCCTAAACGCCACACTCTCCCTCTCCATCCTTAATTGCAATGCTTCCTTACGACCTAGCGAGTTCATAGCCTTCATGCATGACAACATACTAGTTTGAAATTATTGACACATTTGAAATTCGATGAGTATCACAATACGATACAAGTTTGAGTATACACGACACTACATCGACATAAATGAATAGCCATGCCCGACGATCTCGAGGATCGTTCTCACTTGCCCCCATGATGAAATAAACTTCATCCAATCAAAATCGATATTGGCACAATTGAAAATATTTTTAAGGAATCTTTACTCATGCAATTTATGAAATTATGACAAAATTCCTTATACTGAGCGAGTCAGTCGACCTTCACCCTTGCTGGCATGACGAACATGTCCATACCAGTCTCTCTTATAAAACCACACGGTTAAATGATATTATATTTTCCATATAAATTAACTCATTTATAAAAGAAGTGAAATAGTTCTCAAGTTACAAAGTTCAAAATTTAACACACCACACAACAAAATTGCTCTTTCCAATCCAAACACACGCTTACACGCGTCATCTCATTTCCAAAACGAATGACTCGCAAGACGCACCCCCCCCCCAATATAAGACATGAACGACTCAAGAAACTTATTCGAAAACACAATGCATGATACTCCTTTTACATTGAAGGCTATTCACTCTCGTAAGGTCGACCACTTTCACTCACAACAATTAATCACATACTCCTTTCTTCTGGCCAACCAGCCAGGTCCCTCACAATTTCCACCACCTTCAGCACCAGAGTTTCCCAACATGTTTGCATGTCCAACTACCCTGTTACCACCGCGACTAAAGATTCACAGATCATGCGTCTTCACTCTGACCCAGATAATCTTACCAACAATAGCTCGTCTCCATCTTATCCTTGCTCCATATTGTCAATCAAAACTGATATCACTTCTCAACCATCCTTGCCACTCTTCAGACAACTACAAATTCGAAAGGTTCGTTCCTATTATTTGATTTTGGGTTGAAATTCCTCTAGTCCCCATTGACCGACGTAACAACTACCACAATGGAGACTCACTTGAAGCGAAAAGCTCACCTCTAAACGATTATTCTTCCTTGTTGGACCCAAGAATTCGTTCCCCAAAACGAGTTATCTATATCCCGAACAATACTCACCCTCAAAGGTGTTAACCTTAACACCATAAACGAGCTCACACAACACACCAGAATCGACGCTATCATTTAGATGATAGATCTCACTACCCATGCTACCCCCATCGATCGTCTAAACGATATTATTCGAGCGTACACATGCATCTGTAAATCCATAATGGCATTGGCTAGCTATTCTGAATTTACCTTACATGAGAGTCCTCACTATCGTTATCACGACTCTCAATGATCAAAATCCTCCTTAAAGGCTTCCTATATCTCAGTTGTGTCCCCCTACTCCACAGTTTAAGTTTAGGCCCATTCGGTCACCTAAATCCCTTAAACTATGGCTCTGATACCAATTGTAACAACCAAAAATTTCAGAAGTACGCATAACCGACTTACAATTAGATTCATGCCAAAACGTTCCCAAAAACAACAATTTAGAACTACAAGGTTTACGGAAAACAACCTATTACACAACTGAGAATTTAATAGAACGACTAAGACTGGAGGATTAAAATTAGCAATCTTCTAAAGGTAAGTCCCAAATCACATCTTCTCGTTCCCCATACTAGATCCTCCTACTTCACGATCTCCTGAAAAGGTTTTTAGTTTTGAAAGAGTGAGGGTTAGACTGAAAGGTCTAGTGAGTTCCCTCTAATAACAGTTCTCACGCCATAACATCATATAAAATATTGATAAACAATTATAAACCAGTTCAGTTTTTATAAAACTTCACACCCGCAAATCACGCTTTCGGCACACACTGAAGTCACACATAGGCGACAATGTGTCTGGCTCACACTGTCTTGTTCTGGGACACACCCCCATTGGCATAAACCGGACACCCCCCGGTATGAGCACAGGCAAGACATCCCCCCTGACTTAGGCCATACTCGCCAACTACAATGTATGCATACATTTTACACCAACAACACAATAAATCACAACCCACTTTCAATAAGTCTCACATGTAACAATAGTATAAATACATCAGTGATTAATTAAACTTCACATGTTCGATAACATAAATAACTGAGGAAGTCTTTGGTTAGAAAACTCACATGTTGCCTCTCGCTTTACACCTCACGCTAATGCCTGACAGTTACATCCTAGGGCATAAAAAGATATGGGGTGGTAAGTCCTCCGTTCACCCTTAAGACTTAGGCAAAAACCTCTCTTAGAAAAGTAGCTCTCTCTCTCGCTCTCTCTCGCTCTTCGAATCCTGGCTCACGAACTCTCCCTATAGAAAACTTCCAGTTGCAAGTTCTCGGGTCTACCCGGTGGAAGGCCCCAGGATCACTCGGTCCAAAGCACCTGGGAGTCACCCGGCTGGAAAGAGCCCGAGGTCTCCCGGTTCCATGCGCTGCCCGGGATCACCCGGATAGAAAGAGCCCAGGGTCGCCCGGTACACAACACCCGGGGTCACCTGGTGAAAAGGGATACCCGGGCTTCCCCGGTATAAACATTCCCGGGGTCGCCCGGTGGGTAGCACCCGATCCCTCCCCCCTTACTCTCTATATAAAACACAATTGAGGCCAAGCGGCGACGCCACATGTAACACCCTTAATTCTAAAGATATCGACTTGTTAAAAATTTTCTAAATACATCAATAAATGAATCATCTACAACCATAATTTAGATTCAAATTTAAAACACATGAATAATCTATACAACAATCTATGGTAAGGACGGGTGCTACTAAAACCCATGCATAGTCACTATCTTCAACTTGCGGAAGACTTCACCGAATACTTACTTTCGAACCTAGCTAAGGCTCGACTCTTCATAGCACTACTAGAAACGAAACCCCCGACAGGAACTTGGTGCACATGCCAACAAATAAAAAGGTTAGGCTTAACGCCTAGTGAGCTCAAGAGTTTTAACATGATTGAATATATCTTTAAAAGAAAGGAAATCAGTTTAAAGCAAGATCCTTCGAAATATTATACTTCAAATGGAAACGACACATTTTCTCATAATATGCACTTTTAAAGACAATGCTCCCAAACACACATTTCTTATAAAACGATGCAACCCGCAACTCATTCGTAACGGGGTCATAGTTCGATACTCAATGTGCTAAATGTAAATAATACCTCATAGCCCAAAACACCCCAAAAACTCGTGTGGGACATAATACTCGACCCTTAAATAACGAAAAACAGTCCATATAAATATGATACGCCATTAAAACATGAAGCTGAAGCTTAATACTCACGCGACCATAAAGTGGAATGAAATTCCAAATATAAAAGCATGGACAATTAGATATCCAAAATACGGCGGGCCGACAACGGGGGATACCCGTATCCGTTGAGAGCGGAGAAACACAAAAGTATGCCACGCAAACAACGTTGATCGTACGACACTTCACGACATGCAAGCCCAAGTGTCCCTACAATCTCTTAACAAGTTTCACCCGAAGAGATAATTGACCTTAGCGAACAACACCGGAATTACCGCCAAAGGCTCGGCACACGGGGGATACAACGAAGGCATTGCCCCCACATGGCGAAGGTCCCAACGCCCATCAGAGGACTCCCCATAGTCATAATAGCTTAACCGGAACTGAACCACTCTTAGTGCCTACTCGTAAAGACAAGGTCATAAACCATGAGTCTCGGAGTCCAACCCCGTACCACTCAATTGACCATCAAATAAGACTGACTTATGTGTAGGGGTGAGCATAACCCGACCGACCCGACCCGAATTTGTGTCCAAAACCCGCCACCCAAAATACCCGATATCCGAATGACCGATACCCGTTAATTGTTTCGGATAAGTAGGATCGGGTTGGGTATCAAAATCACCCACCCGAACCTGTCCGAATATCCGAAAATCCATTTAAAAATATATATATATTTCTATTTTCTAATCTAAATCTTAAACCTAATTTAAATACTTATAAAACTTACAGCATCTTATGATCTGAATGATTCTCCCAAGTCCCACCCGTCGACCTCAAGGGTTCTCTCAAGTCCCACCACCGGTCCACCACCGTCGGCCTCAATGCTTCCATAATCATCGGCCAGACCTCATGATGTCGTCTCTCCCACCACCGCCGACTTCGACGACCTTACAAGTTACAACCCTCGTCAAGTTACATCCCTCGTCCCTGGGCGGCTCATCCCCTCATTCCATCGTCGGTCACCGACAAGACCACCACCAGTGTCCCCCACCGTCGATTGGTAAGTTCCTAAATCTATTAACCCACTTTGATTGTTCATTTGAGATATGTTTGAGTTTTGATTTGAGATATGTTTGAGTTTTGATTTGAGATATGTTTGAGTTTCGATTTGAGGTGTTTGAGTTTTGTGGCGGTTTGGGTTGCAATTTGAGATATGTTTTAAGTTTTAATTTCAGATGACCTAAACCCTAATATCTGAACCCGACCCGAACTCACATCGAACCGGAACACCCGATATCCGAAATACCCGAACTCTTTTCGATCGGATTTCGGGGCTCCTACCCATCACCCGATATCCAATCGGGTTTTGGGTTTTTGGCCCCGACCCGACCCGCCTGATGCACAGCCCTACTTATGTGCCTATGGATCTAATGCAACACAGTCTAAGATTACACGACTATCCCTGAATGACTAAAGCACTCGAGTCTGTAATCATCAATAACATGCAATAAAATGCATTAAGATGTATATCATAAATTGGACTCTACATCGTGCCATTAAAACCGGACAAATGTTCTCAAGACTCTTTTAAGCCAACACCGAGCTAAAAATGCTCGAAATCCATTTGACCAACAATTACCGGTCCCCCAAAATATGAAATGTCTTTAAACGACGAATACGAAAACACATACCTCAAAGACGTGATTAACCTAAAACTCAACACGTATTGGGACCAAGATTTTCCAAAGGATTTATAAATGCAAATACACCAAAATGCATGCAACATGAAATAGACTTCATTTGTGCATAATCGTCAAAGATGTATAACTCATAAAATATATCTTACTTGTACAAAATCACCAAGAATACGTAATTCATGCTATTTAGTTGTTGAAACGTTCAAAACCCAATATAAGCATTTTAAGAGGTTAACGCAACCCAAGTTTACCAAATGCGAAAACTTATCAAAATACTCACACTTTGACAAATAATCAAGTAAAACACATTTTACTTCAAAATACTCAAAACTTATCAGCAGTTAACCATTTAATGTAAAACACTTTAAAATAAACATTTTGGCATGTACGCCGTTTTCACAAATCAACTTGAACTCACCTTGCTAGATTTAGGCTAAATCTAGATTTCACCCAACGAGCTCTTTTGAAGGCCGCTTGAATCCTCAAGCCGGAAACTTCCAAAACCTAGATCCGAACATTCCAAACCATAAGTATCCATAAACAACCACATAGAAACATTCCCCAACATAATATACCAAAATTCCTAAACGAGATCAAAACCCTAGTTTCTCCAAAACTAACAAATCCGAGATATGATAAACCAAACACTAGGGAAACATCCAAAGAACATTTATAACCTTAAATCAAATAAGCTTACCATTAAAGATGACGAGACTTTCCGAGAACACCCAATCCAACACTTCAACCCGAGCTTCCAACCGTTGAACTTGATGAGGAAGATGAAGATGGAGGTTTTGTGATTCAAGATCCCAAGTATCTAGATGGTGAATAATCATGTGGTTTGAGGAGGAAAACCCCCCAAAATATGTTAGGGTTCGGTTTTGGGGTTTGGGAGAGAATAGGGAAGGAATTAGGAAGTGAGAATGAGGGAAATGGTTGAGAATCGCGACTCTAAAAGACCCCGGGGCCGACCACGATTGTGCCCGACGATTATGCTAGGGCACTATCGCCAGGGCACTATCACCCAAAACGTACCGCGGGCACACCCCCGCTGGCGGTTGTGCCCGACGATTGTGCCCAGGGCACTCTCGCCAGGGCACTATCGCCCAGAGTGTACCGAAGCTCGTTTCTTCCCATTTTCCACACGGACCACCCATGACGCGATAAGGCTTAATAGGTAATACATAGGGGATGAAATTCTACGATAAGAAACAAGAATTTCTCAAAGGGTTAACTTCACGGGTAGAGATTTACGAGTGTTACACCACAAGTTATTAATCTCCAAGCGTCGGCGTCGGCATCGACACCCAAATCAACACTCACCCAACCAACCAACTCACCAAAAGAAAGAACGAAACCCCATCGATTAAAAACCAAAATCCTAGGGTTCATGGTTCCAATCCCTTCAAGAACAAAGCCAGGGGCAAAATACTATCCTTCTAACTAGGATAGTCATTGATTAAATCAAGAAGGCAACAATAGAGAGTAGTCTTACCTTGAATAGGATTAGTATTTGCTTGATTCCACTTGTGATTTCTCCTTCTCCACTCCCCTTCTCCAAAATCGCCTTGCCCTTTCTCTCTTGGAAATAATCCTAGCCGCCAACATAAAATAGAGTCCTTAGGGCTAAAACCCCTTTTCCCAAACTTTACACCTTAGTCCCCAAACTTTGATCATTTGAGCAAACTTACACCCACTTCCATATGTATTCGATTTTTACACGGTTATTACAAAGATGAAGATGATCTTGAGTTCCATCCCACAAGACTTGAATCTCTAGCTCTAAGACTTTTTAATCCTCATGAAGAAATCGATTTGGAGAGGTAGAAGCTCGAGAACCAAATGAGATGGAGGATAAGTATCAACAATAAATACTTTAAGTAATGTGTAAATACTAATTAATTATATTAGAAGTATCCAACAATTCTTAAGTATATATGTGTAGACCACGACATGCATTTCGTGTTACTACGCCGACCTGCTTCTATCTGTCTATATGAGATCTAAGCATGTTCAAATGCCTGATTATATGTGTTTAAAGATGCACAAAAAAGTCTAAGCCCATAATCCGGCCCAGGGCTAACCCAATCCTGGCCTTGTGAACCCGAAGTCTACCATGAAAGGCTCCACCCTGGTGAGCTTGAAGTTCGGTCTAGAGCAGGCCTCCAAGCCTGATCAACCCGAATCTTTGGGGCAGCCATCCTGACATAGGTCCAACCTGAATAAGTCTACCCTGTAAAAAATCCTTAAAAGTCTGGGGTTGAGATTTGAGAACCCCCGATTTGGGCTTTTCTTAACCCCAAAGCCCGTCACGAACCTAAAGAACCAGGATCTTATTTGCTTACTGAAAACGGTTTGAAAGTCCTGAGCTCAAGCTCGAAAAAAAAATGAACCTTGTGCATCTTTATATATGTGGGCATAAAGAAGCAATTTATAGGTTAAACATCAATTTAAAATGTTTCCCTTTGTGGGTGGTGGTAATATAAAGGGAAATTAATTAAACTAGCCATTTCAGAAAATCGACTTTACCTCCTAACCAATCTCTCCCTCAATTTATTAAAATAGCTCATAAGTTCGTAAAAGGTGTTCGTATATACGAACACATCCTTAGTCGGTGCGCGTAAGCTAGCCCGGAAACCCACGGTTACCAATATATATACACACACACACACATATACGAACACATCCTTAAATTTGATAAATTTGACATATGTTCGTAATATACGTTCGTATATACGAACATAATTTAAAAACTCAACAATATTTAACAACTTCGTGAAATGGTTTCCTAGGAAATGAAATTAGTTAAAAAAATTACATTTATGGCCCCTGTTCGTGATATACGAACGAAACTTACAATTTTGGCCCCTGATCGTAAAATTGGTGAGTGATACGAACATGCGAAATTTACAATTTTGGCCCCTGATCAGGATAAAAAAAAATGAATATACGAACCTCTTTCACGAACTTATGGGTTAGGAGAGATTGGTTAGATTGGTTAGGAGGTAAAGTCGATTTTCTGAAATTGTTAGTTTAATTAATTTCCCTCGTATAAATTTCATGTGGTTAAAAAAAATCAATTTAAAATGTTTGAAACTATAGACCGGTTTAGTTAATTCGGTCCAACCGTTTTTCAATCGGTTTTCTTTAACACTTTTGAAAACCAAAAACTTGCCGGAGAAACATAAAACCCCCACCAAAAACCATTTTTGAATCGAACAAATTGGGGATTCAGGTAAGCGCTTAGAAACGATTAGATTGCAAAAATGAATGTTGTTGTTAATTAATTGCAACTAATTTTAGCTATACAGATTGACACAGTTTTTGCTGATGCAGTATTGCAGTTGTCAAAATTAAATGCCATTGAATGTGCATACTCTTCAGTACTAGTTTCACTCTAATGCCTTTGTTATTGTTATTGTTCTTGTTCTTATCTCCAATAATTAAAGTGCAAGTTTTTCCTATTCTCTTTTTATTCCAATTTGTTTGTATTTTGGGGGAAATATTACTACGGGATTTGATTAATTTGTCCTATTGTTACTGGTGCCAATTGGGAAACCCTAGGTCCTACTTATCATTTCACAAGTTGAAGTTATGTGTTCCGTACGTGATTTCAGTAAAAAAAAAAAAAAAAAAGTTTAAGGCAAAAATGTAGGTGGGAGTTATGATCTTTATGACACTTTATTCAAAGCTTCTTGAATGTGTGTTGTATTTGGTCAGACTAGCTTTTATTTTTTTCCTCCCCCAAACTCTTAGTTTTCATTCTGAAATTAAAGTTTGTATGTTTTAAATTCAAAATTGATAGGAACTTTTCCAAGTTATGTGAATTCAAAATGTTTTATTTATTTTAGTTAATTAGGTTTTTTGATAATTGTATGTAATTATGATCTTGATGCTTGATGAAAACAATATTCTATCTGTTTTTTGATGTTAGAATGTAACTCATTTGACATATAAGAGTTGAATATCATTCGTTTAAATACCGAAAGGTGTATTAGTTATGGTCATAATTGCATCATGCTACTTAGAGGCCGTTTACTAAATACTTACCCGGGTAAGCGCTTACCGGTATACTTACCTTACAGTCCTTACCTATTGAGCATGTAAACTATCTAGAATCTTACCCAGTAAGAGGATTTTGGAACCATTAAGAGGCGACACTTTTTTTTGCCAAACAAGATTTACCTCTTAGCGATTCAGAGGTTGCCTCTTAATGGAACCATTAAGAGGTAAACAAACAACCCCTTACCCAGTAAGTGAGAAAAATGACTCTTATTTGGTAAGCACTTACCGGGTTTAAGACGCTTACCAACAATCAATTTTGATGGTCTATAATGTTATACGATAAGGTAAGTGAGGGTAATGTCTTTGCCGATAAGCGCTTACCCGGTAAGCATTTTGGTAAATGGCCCCTTAGATGCTAAGGGGAATTTGGTAGAAACTTAAAGTAGTTGCATGAAACTAAATGACAGAAATGTGCAATCCTTTACATGTTTTATAAGAGGAAGTTGTAGTGTTTGCTAGAATCAAAGTGATGATGAGCCCATAAGATATGTGGACCCCTTTGAATCTCTATTTTAGAGAGTCCTTATAGAAAGGGGATGATCCTACATGTATACATGTTTGATGGTCCGTGAGTCGATGTGGGACTCCAACACGTCTCCCAAACATAAGGTAGATGATGCCCCCAAGAACGAAGGCGAAAGAGTGTGTTGAGTCCTTAGGTGGTGAGATACCCTAGCTTTGATACCACGTTAAGATACGTGGAACCCCTTTAAATTCCTACGTATATACAAGTTTGATGGTTTGTGTCTAGCTTATGTCGGACTCCAACACCAACCTGTGGAGTTCAACTTGTTGAGAACAATGCATTAAACTTGGCATAAATATGTGGTGCAAGTATTTATGATAATATTCGGGACACTAAAGTAGGAGAAATACAATTGATACTACTCTATCACGGTTTTTCTAAGTATGTATGCTCAATTGTTTAAATTGAGCTAACTATGTATAGTCTTGATGTACTTGAGCAAATGTGTCTTCTAATCCCAATGATCCATCAAAAGTACTAAATTATTAGTTCAAAGAAAATAAGACACTATTGGAGCTCTTTAATGAGGTGATGTACTTGTAGTTTTCACATTTATATTACAAACTTTTTTAGCTTATTACATCTTGCTATTCATGGAAGTGCTTGAACCATTTGATTACTATAATAGTGATGAATCTTGATTACAAGAAGTGGTACCATGCTGTCGAACCTTGTGGGTACTTGTTCCATATGCATAAACCATTGTATGCTATAAGTTTCAAAATGTGGAAAAGTTTCTCCAATAATTGCATCTTAACACCTTGCCATGGTCAGAAAAGGTTGGTTTATAATGATCATCATGTGCAATGCTGTTATAGTTTCTACCTAGCATATGTAGCAGTAGCCACCATTATCAAGACAGCTACAGTTGCTATCATATGATCTGGCAACATACCGTCTTACCCCACATGAAATTTGCCTATTTTTTCATGTTTCTTAACTGTATAGTATTCAGTCGCAAAAGGGTCACTCAAAATACCATTTTTTTTACCATTTTCATCTCTGTAGGGCCTCTTAGCCTAGGTTGAATAAAGCCGATGATCCAACTTTGTTGTAGTACAATGCAAAGTGCTTTGGGTGTCAGTCTGGACAGCGTGCTTTGTGGGACGTATTCCATACATTTATAGTTATACCTGATACAGAAGGATAGAATGGAACCATCCATGGTGATGGATGTTAAGAGCACAACCCACAATGGATTGCTGTTATAATTCATTTGTTGCTTGAAATATTAGTTGGACCTTTTTGTGCGTTCGCTTTCGCCGTGTTAAACAGCCTTTGGAATTTGGTGCCTGGGATCACGTTATTGTGGTGGTCCATGGCTCAATGTGTAGCTATAATTATTGTAGTAATTATTTGCTTTTATGGATACTATGAGAAAAGGGTCATGGAAGTAGTTGTGGTACTTGAGATATGATGACGGTGTTGCTGCATAATCTTGATATTTTTTTGTTAAGCCACTCTGATATTAAAAGTTATGGTAAGGGCCTGTTTACTAGTAGCTTAATGAGCTTAATGGGACTCATACTTATTCAGTCAACTATACATGATTGTTTGGTAGTGGCTTAATGATATAGAAAGTGGCTCATTAAATATGCTTCGGGGGGGGGGGGGGGGGGAGCTTTATGTAGAAAGCCAAGTTTTTTTTTCCAAACCTGCCCCTCCCAATTAAAAAATACGCACCTTCCATCTAAGAAAAAAAACCCTGCCAAACAAAAATCTTCCCAATCTATACCGATAGATTAATCCACACAAACAACTTTATCCATACATGACTTAATGGAAAACCAACCAAACAGCCCCTAAATGTTAAAAAAAGAAGAAGCCGAATTGTTAGTTGGCCAACTATTAGCGGCTTCATTTATTGGCGGGAAATTTACATCTTGTGCTTGATGTAAATGAAAGAAACTAACTTTCATTCTTCATTTCCAACACACACACATACTCTCTCTCTCTCTCTCTCTCTCTCTCTGTGCAAACTGGCCAATTAGCTTTAGAATTCACAATGAGAGAAGTTGAAATTATGTCAAACCAAGATTCTGATGAAATGCCAACTCCAAAAGTAGACTTACAATCAGATTCAAGTTCAGCAGAAAAGAATGCTTCATTTTCCGGCTTGTTTTATGCAGCCGATAAATGGGACTTCTGTCTAATGTTCTTTGGGAGCATTGGCGCTTGTATTCATGGTGCTGCACTTCCAGTTTTTTTTGTTCTGTTTGGTCGTATGATTGATTCGTTGGGTCATCTTTCTTCACATCCTCATAGATTGTCTTCTCAGGTTTCTAAGGTAAATAACTAAATATGTGCATCCTACTTTCTTTATTACCCCATTTTCTAACTCAAGTTAAATACTTACCACTCCATTTCCTTCTGCAGAATTCTCTGTATTTGGTTTATCTTGGACTCATTGTTTTCGTTTCATCGTGGATTGGTACTTTTCTTTCTCTCATTCCATAGAAGGAGATAAAACTTTGACTTTAAAGTCAACACTAGTTCTCTAAATCTTGAAAGTGAATATGGATTTCTTGACAAACTAGCTGCGGGTTGTGTTTACATGGGTTCTATAAAGCAGTCTATAAGGACATTTAGGCATATTTAGCGTCCTATAAAGCCGATTTTGTTGTAGTGAAATATGGCTTTAATTGCTCGTATGGTGATTTACAGGTGTTGCATGCTGGATGCAGACTGGAGAAAGGCAAACAGCTCGTCTACGTTTCAAATATCTCCAATCTGTGTTGAGAAAGGATATTAAATTTTTTGACACCGTAGCTAAGGATCGAAATATACTTTTCCACATCTCTAGTGACGCAATACTGGTGCAAGATGCGATAGGCGACAAGGTACAGCAATCAGAAACTGTTATCTCTTAATGAAATGGTTTGATTAGTATAAGAAGGATTACTTGAACTCATTTGGTAATTTTATATAAGTGCAGATAGGCCATGGTTTACGTTATCTTGCCCAATTCTTTGTTGGGTTTGTGGTGGGATTTACTTCAGTATGGCAGCTCACACTTCTCACATTGGCCATTGTGCCACTCATAGCTTTCGCTGGAGGAGCCTACACGATGATCATGACTACATTATCAGAGAAAAGTGAGGCTGCGTATGCTGAAGCTGGGAAAGTCGCTGAGGAGGTAAAACCACTTGCACAACTTAATTATCACCTTGTGGCAACTTGAAAATTACGGAAACAGTCTCTCTACCCCTTGGGATAAGGGAAATGTCTGCATACATCCTACCCTCAGACCCTGTCTGCGTGGGATTTACTATGTTTGTTTGGTCCGGTTTGGTTTTAGCAACTTGAAAATCACAGATCACGAAGTACCCCTTGGATAGAGGAAAAGTCTGCCGATATCCTACCCTCAAACCCTATCTACATGGGATTTACAGGGTTGTTTGGTTTGGTTTGGTTTTTAACAGGGTTCAAAAGGCGCGCCATGGCGTGATTTTTTTTCAATTCTTTTTTTTACCTTTTTAGTTTTTTATTTGTGTTTTTATACTTTTAACTTTAGATTTTACACTTTATAGATTTATCTAATCACATGATTCATAAATTGATGAATTAATACACGTCATGGACTCACGACCGAAACGAAGTTTTAACATTACCTTTCTAAGTTCTATTTTGAATATTTAATCAAAGACTATTTTTGTAATAATAATCTATATGATTTTTCTTCTTCTAATATAAATATAAAAACATATATGTAAATATATAATTCTATATATCACATACAAATTTGCCGCCTTATGTCACTCCTTGAAAAACACCGCGTCCTTGTTTTGGCATGTAACGCTTGAGGCTTGACCACGCCACACCCCACGCCATTTAGAACCTTGGTTTTTAGCGACTTGAAACTGCTGATTCACAAAGACCTTTTGTTTTGTGTATATGGATTTGTCAGAATATATCACAGGTTCGTACTGTATATTCATTTGTGGGCGAGAAGAAAGCGATTGATTTGTACTCCGAATCGCTTCAAAATGCACTAAAACTAGGGAAAAAGAGTGGATTTGCAAAAGGAGTTGGCATCGGCTTCACATATGCACTCTTGTTTTGCGCTTGGGCGTTACTTCTTTGGTACGCTGGCATACTCGTACAACACCATGACACAAATGGTGGCAAAGCATTCACAACAATTATCAACGTCATCTTCAGTGGTTTGTAAGTTTGGGTTATTGAAACTTTGAGCATAACTTTTCATTCATTTTCTAAAATTTAACGGAAACCATAACATCTGCTTCTGTAGTGCTCTTGGTCAAGCTGCACCGAACCTTGCAGCCATTGCTAAAGGTAAGGCTGCTGCTGCAAATATCGTAAGCATGCTTGAGGAGGATGTTGATGCTTCCAATAAGTTGAATACTGGGATGGCATTCTCAAATGTGGATGGAAATATTGAATTTCGTGAGGTCTGTTTCACTTATCCATCTCGACCAAATATGGTATTTGAAGATCTGAGCTTTTCAGTTGATGCTGGGAAAAAACTTGCAGTCGTTGGTCCTAGTGGTTCAGGAAAAAGCACCATCGTTTCCATGATTCAACGGTTTTATGACCCCACTTCAGGTATCAAACAAAACAAACGCCATGCTTGGCAACCGTAAACTAACTTATTTTTCTAGCTTATATATTGAAAAACTCCGTTTGGTAAGCCATAAACTAGGTTTTTTAAAAACCGCTTCAGATGTAAGATGCAGGGATTTTTTCACTACTTACATGAGTAATTTTTCAACATGTCCTTTTAGGTCATTTTACGTTGTCATCTAGCTTATCTGCTAGTTTTTACCAAACTTGACTATTAGTCTATTTTATCAGCTACCAGCTAACTTATCAACTAGTTTGCCAAGCGTAGTCAATCCTACCATAGTCCGTTTCAATGTAGTTACTTCGTTAACCATATCTGATTTAGGTTTTGTTTGGAATTTTTCTAGGGGAAATATTGTTGGATGGTCATGATATAAAGAATCTTCAGTTAAATTGGTTAAGAGGGCTCATGGGGTTGGTTAGTCAGGAACCAGCATTGTTTGCCACAACTATAGCCGAAAACATCTTGTATGGTAAACCCGATGCCGATATGGACCATATAATCGAAGCTTCCAAAGCTGCAAATGCTCATTCGTTCATTCAAGGTTTACCCGATGGTTACCACACTCAGGTAGGAGAAGGAGGAACCCAACTTTCAGGAGGGCAAAAACAAAGAATAGCTATCGCACGAGCAACACTTAGGAATCCAAAGATTTTACTACTAGATGAGGCAACAAGTGCCCTTGATTCCGAATCAGAACTCATCGTTCAGCAGTCCCTAAATACAGTTATGTCAAACCGTACAACAATTATCGTGGCACACAGACTATCCACGGTTAGAGAGGTTGACACCATCATCGTTTTAAAGAATGGTCAAGTTGTTGAAAAAGGTACCCATTTAGGATTGATATCTAAAGGTGGAGAGTATTCGGCTTTATTAAGTCTGCAAGCATCAGAACCTACAAAAGATTCAACCACAAAAGGTCAAACCAGTTCTAACCTTCGGAATTCATCGGATAATCAAAAAGCCTATTATCAAGAATTTGACTCGATGACTACAATGATGCTGCATCCAAGTGATCAAAATCAACCATCTAGATCTTCCAAGAACACCCCATCAATTTGGGATCTTGTTAAACTAAATCAACCGGAGTGGCCTTACGCAATGATGGGATCTGTGGGTGCAATTTTAGCCGGCATGCAAGCTCCTCTGTTTGCTCTCGGGATTACGTACATCTTGACTTCGTTCTATTCTCGTGACAATTCCAAAATCAAACATGATGTAGAATGTGCATCCTTCATATTTATTGCAGCCGGTCTTGTAACTATCCCCATATATATGTTGCAGCATTACTTCTATACTTTGATGGGAGAACGCCTCACTACCAGGGTCCGTTTATCCATGTTTTCAGGTTTGTCTATGTTCATTCTTGATAACCGGCTTTTTTATTTGACCTGCCTACTGTACACTAATCTTAGCTATTCTTTCTTTCTGTATTAGTAGTTGTCAGTATCGCGCTTTTTATATCCTTGATTGTTTCAACTTATTTCCATCCTTGTTTGTTTAAATGTACCAATTGCTTAACTCACTACAACAAAATCAGGTTTATAAACCAGAAAAAATGTCTGAGTGCCCTAATAGACTACTTCAGAGGACTTAAGTACCAAACACTTTTTGTCCTATCTAAAGGTGTTGTAATAAGTTAAGCTTTCTAGAACACTTACAAATTGTCCTATTAGCCTTTATAGGATACTATTTGAAAAAGTGTCTTATAAAACAAGTGTCCTAAAAGATGTGTTTGTATCTTATAAAGAGCCAATATGACACTTTATTTCAAAAGTATTCTAGAAAGCTTGTTAAGATGCCCAAAAGCGTCCTGTAAATTAATTACAACACTTTTAGATAGAACACACAAAGGTTTGATCTTATAAATATAAGTTCTATAAAGTAGTCTATTAGGACACTTAAACACTTTTGGCATCCTATAAATCCGATTTTGTTGTAGTGACTACAAACTCTCTTACATGTAACTTGCTCTTTTGTTCATTTCATTTTTTTTGTGTTACAAGCCGAGGGTCTTTATAGAATCAGCCTCACTACCCCTTGGGTAGAGGAAAGGTCTGAGTACATCTTATCCCCCAGGTCCATTTGTGTGGGATTTACTGGCTTTGTTTGGTTTGGTTAACTTGTTTTTCTTTATTCTTTTCTGCAGCTATACTTACCAATGAGGTTGGTTGGTTCGATATGGATGAAAATTCTACTGGCTCACTTATCTCAAAGTTGGCTGCAGATGCGACATTAGTAAGAAGTGCCTTGGCTGATCGTCTATCGACAATCTTACAAAATATAGCTCTCACCGTAACTGCATTTGTGATCTCTTTTATACTGAGCTGGAGAATAGCATTAGTCATCGTTTCTACCTTTCCCCTTCTAATTGGAGCTTCGATAACCGAGGTTAGACCTTCTCTATCTTTTTTTTTATAAAGTATATAATATTTATATACTGTAAATACTCACCAACGCTTCTCACCTTTGGTGAGATTTGAACCTTTGACTTCCGAAGAGGTTGGGCTTTGGTGGTAATTAAACCGGGTATCGTTGGGCCAATGACCCTTTGGTATGGTTTGACTTTTGAGGTCAAACCTACTACGCTCAAACTTCAAAGTCAAACTTTATAAATATTTTATTACATATGTTCGTTACCATCCCTTTCCGCTTTATAGCGTTTGTTGCAAAAACGTAATGTATCAATGAACTTCGTTCTCCAAGTTTTGGCTATAGAGTGTGCTCGTGGGCTGCTAAGCTTGAAAAGCTCACACTTGATTCCTATCGTTTCATATAGACCTCGTTATGAGCTCGAGCCTTTTCTTGAATCATATGGGCTTGCATAAAATTCAAAATAATTTGACAAACTAGTTGATAAGCTAGCTATTAGTTGAAAGCTGAAGAACTAAGCAGTTGGCTAATAAGCTAGCTGATAAACCAGTGACGTTTGATAAAAACTAGCAGATAAGTTAGAGGACAATCTAAAATGATCTAAAAGTAAAATGTATGGTGCATTTATGCAAAACATAAGGGGGCATAACTGGAAGAAAAAAAATCACAATAAAGATATCTGACGTAGCTTTTAAAAAAGCTAGCTTAGGGATTACCAAATGAAACTTTTTCAATAAACTCAAAAAAAGCTAGCTAACATAACTAACGTTTGTTTTCATATGTTAATGTCTGCAGCAACTTTTTCTAAAGGGATTTGGTGGAGATTACACGATTTCATATTCCCGAGCCACGTCTATGGCTCGGGAAGCCATTGCTAACATCCGTACAGTTGCTGCATTTGGTGCGGAAGAGCGAGTCTCGAGCCAATTCTCAGCTGAACTCAACCGGCCCGGAAAGCAAGCTCGGCTCCGTGGCCATATATCGGGTTTCGGGTACGGTTTCTCGCAACTCCTTGCGTTCTGCTCATACGCGCTCGGTCTTTGGTACGCATCTGTATTGATCAAACATAAAAACTCCAACTTTGGTGACATCATTAAGGCCTTCATGGTTATGATAATCACCGCATTATCGATAGCCGAAACACTCGCCCTCGCACCGGACATCGTGAAGGGTACGCAGGCACTTGGTTCGGTTTTCGAGATCCTGAACCGGAAATCCGCCATAAATCCCGACGATCCGGATTCGTCGCCAGTAACTCACATCAAAGGAGACATAGAATTTCGACACGTGAGTTTCGGGTACCCCATGAGGCCGGATATTTCCGTCTTAAATGATTTGAATTTGAAAATAATCGCGGGAAACAGTATGGCAATAGTTGGACCTAGTGGATCCGGGAAAAGCACCATCGTTGGATTACTGATGAGATTCTATGACCCTGATTTCGGTTCGGTTTTCATCGATGATCTCGACATCAAGAAGTTGAACTTGAAATCGTTAAGGCAACAGATCGGGTTAGTACAACAAGAGCCGTCATTGTTCTCGACGACGATTTACGAAAACATAAAGTACGGGAACGAAGGGGCGTCAGAAATCGAGATCACAAAGGCAGCGAAACTAGCAAACGCTCACGAATTCATCAGCCGGATGCCCGACGGTTACGAGACGCAAGTCGGTAACAAGGGGGTCCAGTTATCCGGCGGGCAAAAACAGAGAGTCGCGATAGCGAGAGCCGTCCTGAAAGACCCTTCGATCCTTCTTTTGGACGAAGCCACAAGCGCTCTTGACACAGCCTCAGAGAGGCTGGTTCAAGAAGCGCTCGACAAGCTCATGGTGGGCAGAACCACCGTCCTCGTGGCGCACCGCCTGTCGACGATACGTAATGCCGACAGTATCGCGGTGCTACAGAACGGAAAGGTGGTCGAGCGTGGGACCCACGACACGCTCGTCCGCATACCGGAGAGTGTGTATGCACATTTGGTTAGTCTTCAACAAGAGAAAAGCATACAAGTTGAGGGTGAGTAAAAATATTTTAACTCCTTTTATTTCAAATACTTATAGGCACATATATATTTTTGGGTAAATATATATATATATATTATTATTAAATATACCATCAAATTTAACCTTTAATAAAATACCCTTTTATTTAATTTAATTTGTATGGTACAAGTAATTAATGCAATTTGTAATATTGGTTTGGCTCAAAAAGTAGTGATCATAAAGAATACAAGATCACATGTATTATGTATATCATTTAAATATTGTATTTTTTTCTCTTTATAAATAATATCTGGTTTTTTTATCGATTAAAAAAACACCTTATTTAGGGCTATTCGGGTTTGAGTTCGGATTTAGGGCTATTCGGGTTTTGCACGCCTTTAGTTATGTTGTGAAATTTCAAAAGTAACTATTATAACATTCAAAATTTATGATTAAAATGAAAAAAATGAATTAGAATAAAATGACTAAACTTAACTACAGGGTGTACATAAACCCGACAAGTCCAATATGATACAAAAATACATATTTTAAAACTAATTTTATACGAAAAATCAACCAAACATGTGGTCAAATTTCATTCCCTTTAGGGGACATTTGGTTCACATAATGGAATTTGATGGAATTAGAATCCATCGAAGAAATTTGACTTTGAATGAATTAAAATAAAATTTGATGGAATTTGACCACGTGTTTGATTAGTAGGAATTCAATTTCTTCACTTTAGTCAAGGAATGATAAATTTATTCAATTGTGGAATTCAATAAAATTGAAAGGATTCAATCGCTTTCATTCTATGAACCAAACATGGGCTTGAATTTGATCAATGGAATTGACCATTCCAATTCCATGAACCAAACAGCCGCTTAAAGTCAAATTCTTTCGATGGATTCCAATTCCATCAAATTTCATTCTGCAAACAAGATGCCCCCTAACTTCATTAGGTTCTAACAAGGAATTTCAATTCTTTCACTCCTTTTAAGAAAAACTATTAGGGTGCGTTTGGTTTGCGGGATTGGAATGGATTGGATTTCAAGGAGGGATTTGGATTTGGGGGATATGAAATCCCTTCATGTGTTTGGTTTGTAGGATTTGAAATTGATTTCAAATACATTCCTTTACAAGTCTTGTTTGGTTTGTAGGATTTGGATTTGGATTGAGTTTATTTTTTTTAATTATATGTTTGTTTTATAAATAATTTTTTTTATTGGTAAACGTCGGATTTGGATCGATACAATTTGAAATCTGGATCACGCTTTAAAATCTATCGGATTTGGATTTCAAATCCAGGCCCAATGCCAAGTATTTCCAAATCCATCATATGAGAGATTTTAAAATGGTCAACGGATTTGAAATCCGGTCAACGAAATCCTTCCCTGCAAACCAAACGCAGGATTGGAATGGATTTGAAATCCAAATCCCTCCAAATCCATTCCAATCCCGCAAACCAAAACCAAACGCACCCTTATACTCTTATATTTATTCTATCTTATTCCATCCCACCACAATGGTTGTCACCACCGCATCCGTCGCCACAACCACCACTGTCGCTTCAGCCCACCACCACTCTTGTTTTCATCTCCACTACCACTGTCAACGTCAGTACCACCACCGTTGCTTTCATCCATACCGTCATCGTCACAACCACCATCACCACCTTTGCTTTCATCCCCACCACCACCGTTGCCGCGATCACCACACCACACCACAACTACCACCACCGCCGCCACCACTATCATCAACACTACTACCACCTCCACCCAACCATCACTATTATATTCAATGAACCGAATAGATATATTCAAATTCTTTTGTCAAATTCTATTATAATTCGTATCAATCAAATACATGGTCAAAACACCAATATTATATTCAATGAACCAAACAGACATATTCCATTATAATTTTTCTACCAACCAAATTCACGATCAAAATACAAATCAAGATTTTATTACAATAATATTTTGTTTATTTATTTTTTTCTCTAAAATCCGATTTATTTCAAAACTGAAATATTAAATGAAAAAAAAGGGTGAGGTACGTGGTCATAAATCTGCCCATTTGTTACTGAACTTTCTGCTTTCCCCTTGAAATTTTCTACAACCGCCATGGCAACGACGATGAGGAAAATCGGCCGCCTTGCTGCCACCGGCCGTACGGCTGCCTTCTTCTCCACCACTCGCCGCCAAGTATTTCTTCAAACGGCGTCGTATAGCAGCCGGAATAGCCCTTATCCCTATGCACCACCGTCTCAGTGGTTTTCCTCGCTCGATAAGGTCACCGGCGGACAAAACTCCGCCGCCTGGAAGGTTTGCTATTCCTCGGTCGCCTCAGCAGCTCGAGAGCTTCATGAGAAAGATTTACCACAGCCTAACAGGAATTACGTCCCTAACGACGTCGTTCTTTATCAGTACCAAGCTTGCCCTTTCTGTAATAAGGTTAAAGGTGATGATGATCTCTGTTTTGTGCCTATTACATATTATGATTTGGTTCCATGTCAAAAGAATTATGCGTTTGTTATAAATCAATGGTAGTTTTTTTAGAAATTTGGAGTGTTTGTTTTTGGTTATGTTTAACTTGAACATCGTCAACTTTGTGCAAGGCCTTGAATATTTTATCAACGTTCTTTTTAATAAACTTTAGAATTTATATAATTTAAAGGTTTTTTGTTTTTGGAGTGGAGGAAGCATTCTTTTCATGATGTATTATTTGTCCTGTTCATAGTTTTAGTTTGATTTTGTTACGGAATCTGGGTTTTGTGGTTAGAATAGATTTGGATAAAATTCCTGGATCTTGCACAGTTGCACTTTCCAAATACTATATTTTGCGCATAGAATGCCTTAGGTTAACACGAATTTAGTACCGGGATAATCCAAAAATTACATACATGAATTAAGGCACAAATTCGTATATCTATATATATTCACCGGATCATCATTTATGTATTTATAAGCGAGATTGACCGTTACAGTATTTAGATGAGCTGCAATTGAAATATGACTTTAAGTTGTATTGAGAGTGGTTGAGGATGAAGCATGTTATGTTGCAGACCCTTCTTCCTTTTGATCTTTATTTAATCATCACACTGTTATTCAATGATATGCTTCAGTTTCAAAGGTCTATGGAGGTCGTTCATTTCATAATTATGTGAGAGATTAAATGTTTCTGCCTTTCAGGGCACTGTGACGTCTGAGAAACTTGTAACCTTCTAGCATATTTGAGTGTATGGGGGTTTATGTGGAACTTTAATGGGTTGTAAATTGTTAATGTTGTGTCTGGGATGTGTTCTATCACGTTTTTAATTTATGATAGTAGTGCTACTTTATGCTTAATACTTTCTTCCAACTTACTTGGAGGTTTTCTTATTTTTACAGCATTCCTTGAATACTATGATATTCCATACAAGATTGTGGAGGTGAATCCTATCAATAAAAAGGAAATTAAATGGTCTGACTACAGGAAGGTGCCTATATTGATGGTCGATGGTGAACAAATGGTCAATTCTTCAGGTTATTGACATATTAAATTTGTCTTTATCAACTATACAACAAAAAGTTATTTGTTTATTTATGGTTCTTCGTTCTTCTTTAAATTATTCCTGAAGACAGTATGCTTGATGTTGGCAGATATTATTGATAAAATGTTCCAAAGGATTCATCCCGATTCTATCTCTGAGGATGATGTAACTCAGAAGTGGCGTGGGTATGATCCTTTTTATCTTGGTGCTTCTTTATATTGTTTGATCCTGCAAGTAGTCTCCTGCTAAATATGAAGTTATTTGATTGACATGATTATGTCTCTACTGAAATTAGTCATTTAGTAGAGACTTGATTTTGGTGGGACTGATAATTGATACATTGCTTATGATTGAAACTTTTATTGTAGGTGGGTGGACAACCACTTGGTGCATGTCTTATCACCAAATATATACAGAAGTCCCTCTGAGGCTCTTGAATCATTTGATTACATCACTGGCCATGGTAATATTCTGGATAATTAGAATATATTGACAAGCATATATTTATGTATTTGAAAATTCTGAATTATCTGTAGGCAGAGGAACACATTGATATGTCCCTGTTTTAGCTGTTGGTACACATGTACTCTCTACATACATATTTACCTATTATATATTTATATTCGAAAAATGAAGTTTAGAAGTTTATAATTTGTTGTTAAGCTAGTTAGATCATAGGAAGAAATAAGGGGAAATATAAGCAAGGAGAGAATTTTTGTTCCTTTTGTAAATCTATGACGAAAACTGTAGGGTCTTGGACTTTCATATACACTTCTTGCTTTAAGTAATCTATACCATATACAAGAGCTGAAAGATTTTACCGTGTGCTATCTAGATAAAGCAACATGTTCATTTGTGCAACAGATTTATCTGAATAACAACATATGATATGACTTTGTGAAGATCTTCAGTGGTTAGAGGGTTGGATCTTATTTCTTTCTTAATAAGTAACTAGATTAACACTGCAAATATGCGCAAAACAACTAGCTAAGAAAATCCTCCAAGCTAAACTCTTCCAAAGGGGATTTGGGTTAGATGGGTATGTTTTTTATTCTCGTTTAGAATGACTATGAAACTACATTGAGGCCATCATTTCTCTATTAAACGATGTTGCGCTTTGTTTACAGTAAACTCAAAGCACATCTTCAAGTTGTTAACACTCTGGTGGTCTTGATTTAAGGTTCACTTTTCTATCCAGGTCCCAAATCTTATCCCATGTAGGGTGCATTTGGTACGCGGGACAAGACGAGACAGGACGATACAAAAACTTGTTGTCCCACCTTTGGTGCACGACATTGTACTAGGAGGGATAAAAATACATTTTTTGTGTCCCACCAAAATAGGTGGAACAAAAATCAGGGAGATGAGACAATATTAGTAAATTATTAAATTACCAATGTCAACTTAAAACACTAAAACCTTACGCAATTCTTTCACGGTTTCACCTGCCAACCTCAATCTCGCTCTTAAAGACAGTACCGTCCAGCAGTCCCGTTCTCGTACCAAACACACGCATATGCCTTTTATGTTCTGCAGTCAATGAACATTTTCATGATCATATCTGGAATATAGTAAATGAAAACATATGTTTTTTTTTGCTGAAAGTTACTTAAAAGGTAAGAAGAGCCTCTTGTAAGTGTGACAAGAAAGAAACTGGAACAGAATTTCAATCTGCTTAGTCTTCAAGGTTCATCTATTCCATTATAAAGGATTTGAGCAATATGTAAGAGTGTTCTTATCAGGTTAAATGCATTGTCAGATACTTGCCCAGGTTATTCACCACGTTAAGTTCAGCAACAAGACCAAACTGTCAAAATGTGATTGTTTTTTAGTTGCTGCAATACTGTAACAAACAAGTATATTTGAGGTCAATGAAACAACTGTTTTTGCAAAACACAAGGAAAAGGAAATGGGTAAGGACTTTCTTCCCAGCCACTCACAATAGGAAGCTCCGTGCACCATTATTGTTCTTTGATTCTTTATGTTCTCACCTCTCAATATTAATTGGTAGCCATAATTAAAATAAAATTTGCTTAAGTTGTTACTTATAGGTGGCCTGTATGTCGGGGATTATGCTTTTGCCTAACGGCTCATCTAGATATTTGGAGAGAACTTAGTTCTCAAGACAATTATGGAGAATTATGAAAGTCTTCCTTGAAGAGTGCTTATTACGGTGCTCAATAAGACATCATTTGGCGTGCAGCCAACACACATGTGGCGTAACCTGATAAAAATGACCAGCCAAAACATATAGCTCTAATGAACATTATTAATTGAGCATCAATTGATCAAATAATGACCTTTTTGTTGCCAAACATTGTGGTTTTTTTTTAAATATCTTTTTGCGTCATGATAATATATATACCTATGCTAATGAACTTGAACTCTTTATTTAAAGGCCCATACATTCATTTCATGAACCATTAAGAGTCATACGATTGAAGATAGGGTATGAAATTCTTCTAATCCATGCCTATTTCTAGCATACAAATTGGTAGCTTTTTTTGTGGGTACTTATACTTGGATGTTCCATCATGAAAACATTAGTAAGGCAGGTCCGTTCCACAGACATCATATAAAAGAATTAGTGAGTTCCTGATGATGTTTGATATGATTGAAAAATTAACTAAGGATTCAAAACATAAAAAAATGAGTTAGGAAAAATAATACATCAATTGGAGGATCTTTTTTGGATTAAGTTTTTTTACCGAAAATGTGTTATCTTCTAGAATTAACACACTATTGTCAAATACATCGAGTCTTTTGCACCTTAGTAGTCCTATGCATAGTCGGTACATGAGCGTATTGATGGTGTTTCTATTTGTTTTCATTTCTGGTTTCAGAATCTTGTTTGTGTACGTATTGGTTTTCTTGATTGGTTGTTTCATAAGAAGTTCACCATGTCCAGCCCTTTATCACTTTGTGGCATCTCATATAGGCAACACATTTTAACTTCTAGGTTTGCCTAGTTTGTGTGAAAGTGGATAGTTGATTCTGTGGGAATTGGTCTTCTTACAGCAGGTTAAGTCATTATGATCATATAAAATTAAATGAAAATTACTAGAGTCTAGACATATGCTACAATGTTTTACTTGGAAATCCTTGCCAGAAAAATTCCACGCTGTAGAAATCCAGGGCTAACAAACTTGTAGTGGAGATAACTCAACCTAGCAGAGCTCTCTGCTTTTCAAAACGAAGAGAAGAAAAACAAAAGAATTGAGCAGTGCCCCCAATTATCATAGCTTATCTTATATTTAGCTACTGTAAATAGGATGAAAGTTGGAGTGCTCAATACAGTATATGGATCCACGAGCTTTGCTATGAACCTCCATATGGTTCCTTCTTTTAGGATGCAGTTCAGGTTGGGTCATAAATTGAATTGAAACACGAGTTTAGACATTCTCAGAGAGTTAGTACGTTTGGATGATACATCAATCCAAACCAAATGAGCCCAGTTTATCCCACACGGATGTAGGGTCTGGGTGATACATGGTACAATCGTATAATGTGCAAGGTGTAGTAAGTTTAAGTTCTAGGTGGGTAATTTCCACATAGATAGGTTAAAGACTGGGTCAAATTATGAATCTGACTCGGGATATCGGAATTTGGATGCAATGACTATTCGTGGGTCCCATGGGATTTGTCGAGGTGCTCACAAACTGGCCCGGACACCCACGGTTACCATAAAAAAACTAATTAACCCTAACTTTAAACAAGCATTGGGACGAAACCTAACCATAGGTATAACATTTGTTTATGTTTGATTGATACCACAACGCCTTTTAATAGATTTCATTTATGAGCATTCAGTTTATTGGTACTCGAGATGATCCTTGCTTTGAATCGCACACCACCGGCTCCATGCACATAATTGGTATCTGTCATTTTTGCAGCTAATATCTTCATCACCGAGGTATCAGAATGTTGAAACTTGACACCCTCTTGGCCAGAAATTTGGAAAAAAAATTGATTCAAGATTTTGTATTATTTCAGGTAATTTCAGCTTCACTGAAAGGCTGGTTGCAAAGTACGCTGGCGCTGCAGCCATGTATTTTGTGTCAAAAAAGCTGAAGAAAAGACATAACATCACCGATGAGCGTGGAGCCTTGTACGAAGCTGCAGAGACATGGGTGGATGCCTTGAACGGCAGACAATATCTTGGTTCGTATAAATCCTTCTAATTATGAACCTTCATTTCCTCTAAACCTCATTTGATTTGCAAAGAGGAGGGGGGGGGGGGTAGCCCCTACCATTTAGGATAGAGGTTAGATATGCATACATCAATACCCCCTAAACCCCACCAGTTGCAGTTGTAACCTTCGGGTGGGATATACCGTTTGGTTTGGTTTGGTTTGGTTTGGTTTGGTTAGCACCTACAGATATTTTGCATACTTTCATGTTTTCTTTATTTACGTAGGCATACAAAAAGATTTATTGATGAATACAAATGCCTTCACATACATATCAATTACATTCAATTTAACGGAAACTGTTTACACTCCTCACTTTTGGTGAAGTTTGAACCGTTGACCCCTGTGAGGTTTGGCTCTACTAGTAACCTGAGTGTCGCTGGGCCAATGACCCTTTGGTTTGGTGAATCTTTTTGTATGCGTATGTAAGTGAAAAATCCGTAAAAGTACCTTGATATCTTTTTGTATTTTTCATGTTAAAAAATAAATAATTAAAAAGACAAGTGGTCAAAGTCAAATTGAATGATGGTTGTTGATATTGTACAGGTGGTTCGGAACCGAATTTGGGTGATCTTGCTGTGTTTGGTGTTCTGAGACCTATACGGTACCTCAAGTCGGGCAAGGATATGGTCGAGAACACGCGTATCGGTGAATGGTTCACTAGGATGGAGAACCAAATGAAGCCTCATCGTCTTCAAGAAGCATAATCGGTCAGAAGTGCTCTATATCTTTTAACGTACTTGTCGGTATTTTCCAAATGAGAAGCTAGAAGGGCTATTTTAGGAAGTTTGATAAGGGAAAAATAATGGTGATACATGGATTTCTTATAGTGATACCTCAGAAATTGGACACATTTTAACACATTTGTTGCTCATCAACTTCCGACCATCAATCTCCGACCATCGTTTTCGGTCGGATTCTGGGCCAGAAATCTTGATAAGAAGTTTGATTTTCGTTCGGGTTTTTTGATTGTTTGACGAGTTGTTCTTTCTGTTCTAAATTTTGTAACATTTGAATTGACAGTCTTGATTTCTTGTAATAATTGTTACTGGAAAAAATATGTGAATTTGGATGTGGGAAGAGGCAGGGGCGGACCAACTGGACGCCATACGGTGGCTCCGCTTCATAGCTTCGTTATAGTGGAAAAAAATTACGTTCGTAAAGGGTACCACCGTAAAGTTTTGTTGTTTTGCTCTTATTTTCTAAAACTACATTTATGATAGAAATTTAGGCGAGTTGATGATTGAAGTCGTGCTCTCGAAGAGTGGGGTTTGAATTCTATTGGTGTCAAAATACCTGATTTTTAGCTTTTAGTTCGGTTTTTTATTCTCTTAGCTATTGTTTTAAAAATAAAGAGTAAACTACGATTTTCGTCCTTGTGGTTTGTTGTTTATAATCATTTTCGTCCCTGACTTTAAAAGTTGTTTTTTTGGTCATTGTGGTTTGTAATTTCTTTCCATTTTCGTCCATAAAACTAATATTCTTAGGGATTAAAAGCGAAAGGAGTTGCAAACCATAAGGACCAAAAAAACAATTTTTAAAGATCAGGGACATAAATAGTTATAAACAACAAACCACAGGGACAAAAATAGTAGTTTACTCAAAAATAAATTTGGCCTAAGGTAGATATGCAAGGATTGGTCATAGGTCTTTTTCTTAGAAATACAAGCAACTAACTAAGGGGTTGTTTGTTTACCTCTTAATGGTTCCATTAAGAGACAACCTCTGAATCGCTAAGAGGTGAATCCTGTTTGGCAAAAAAAAGTATGTCTCTTAATGGTTCCAAAACCCTCGGAATGATTTTGTATCATGGGTCTCCCTTAACCATTAAGCGTCCTGATTTCATTCTGAACAATTACCAAACAATTATATTTCATTTTGCACTATATCATAAGAGCCTCTTAATCATTCTGAACATTTAATCATTCTGCACCAAACCATTAAGGAATTGCCAAACAGTCCCTAACTGAACCATCTTGTTTTTGATAAAAAAAAATTGTATCTTTTTCTTTACGGTCAAATTGTGTCATTTTGTGATTTTTTTGGGGTCTGCCTCTCGGAAGAGGGATGTTTAAGAGAGAACCCTAAAAATAGGAGAACAGATGAACCTTATTAACCGTTAGAACTAAGGGGTTGTTTACGTAACCCTTATTGTGCAATCGCTTATCGGGTGCCATTTATCTTACCGAATGAGTATGACAAGATTCGAGAATTTTATCCGGTAAGAGGCATGACAAGGTTTGAGAATCTTACCCGGTGAGGGAGAAGACTTTTATTGGAGCGTTTATCTGGTAAAAGAGGCTTATCAACAATTCATTTTGATAGCAGAAAATGTTAACCGATAAGGTTATTGAGGGTGGTGATTTTTGCCGGTAAACACTTGCTTGTTAAGCATGGTAACCCCCCTATCCCCCTCAAAAAAGGAAAAAGAAAAAAAGGAAAAAAAAACGGAACCATTCTTATAATCGTGGATTTAGTTATGGAAAAATGTAATCGTCGCTATTGTTCATAAATGTTTGATTCAAATAACTGTCTCTATTATTCATAATTGTTTGATAAATGTAACTGCCTCTATTATTTATAATTGTTTGATTGAAATAACTGTCTCTATTAGTCACAACTGTTTGATTAAAATAGATGTATATTCTGTATGTTAAGAGTTATGTTGTTTTTTTTTTTTTTTTAATGTTTATTTTTTATGCAAACTAATTAAAGATAATTAATTATTTGATTAAAAGTTATATAAAAAAATATTGTATCCTCTTTAATTGATATTCAAAATGTGTGTTTTTTTTATCAGGTTATTATAAGTTTGGTCAAAAATATATTCATACTAATTAATAGTATATTTACTATACTGTAAATATTTAATTATGTTTTTAAAATTGAAGTTTACTACTACCTATTATTAATTTACTAGTTGTGTACCCACACAAAGCGACGGGATACATCTTAATTTCGAGGTTGACAACTAAAACCCATAATCTTGATCATGCTTCTCTCTATTCTATGTTCAAGTTGATTTTATTTTATTGTTTTATATTGCTTTGACTTTAAGTTGAATAGTGGTTGTAACTTAATGCAACTCATAATTAACAAATAAAATATATATATATATATATATGTTTGAACAAAATAGAATTATAATCATCTGTGACAATATAAAATTGTACACACAGAAAACGATAAGATATCACTCGGACAATACAAGGGTCAATAGGTTATTTCAAGTTAAAAACCGATACAGGTTTTAACAGATTTTCTTTAAAATCAAATTGAAATGATTTGATATAAAAGGTGAAAATGCATATGTAATCTTTCTGGATCACACTTCTTGAAAACCTTTGTAAAAGCCTGAAATAAGCATAATTGAATGTAGCAAGGTGAAGAACAAACTTTTATCTTTGCCAACATAATCTTGAATGTTGTAATTAAGAGTTTTTTATGTCTCTTGTTACGGGAACAATATCAAGCTACCAAAAAGATCATATACGAGTGACTTGGGATTCAACTGGACTAATGTAAGAAACGTTATGGACATGAGAGCTGTTTATGGCGGGTAAGTGTTAAAATCAAACATTGCCAATCCATTATGGGTTTGAGGTCAAACAGACTAATTTTCAATCAATTACAGGTTTGCTGCAACATTAAAGGACCTGAAATTATGGGTGTTGAATGTTGTGAGCACAATCAATGATTATATGAACTTCAATGTGGTGCATGCAGGTGCAAGATCACACCTGTCATGGTAGAGGTTGATAGAATTGTGAGGCCAGGAGGGAAATTGATCGTTCGAGATGACTCCAACACGGTAGGGGAAATCGAGAACCTGTTGAAGTCACTACACTGGGATGTCCACTTAACATTTTATAATAATCAAGAAGGTATACTCAGTGCCCATAAGTTCACTTGGCTGCCCGACAAATCTGCAACATCTTTGTGATCCTTATCATCTGAGACCATATATAAAAATAGAGAATTCTCTCTTGGAAAGTAAATTCAGTCGGTAAGACACATGAAAGAAATACACAAACAAATAATACAATATTCTTAGACTATAGTTGTGCTCCAACTAACAAAAAGGATAGAGTGACTGGTTGTTAATCTTCATGGTAACAGGTACTCTCTTGGCTTCAACATTGCAAACTGTAATTTGTTCAGCTCAAAGTCTTGGGATTTTGTTTCATTGGCTCTCATTTTCAACTTTCTGTGTCAGAATTCATTAGAACCCATATTTACTTATAAAATAAGGAAATTAAAAAGTAAATAGTTAGCAATATGCATCTTAAATATCAAGAGCTCAAACAACAACAAAAAAGTCCAAAAACAAGAACAAACATAATTATCACAAAGTTAAGGAAAAGCCAAAGTTACATCAGCATAAGGAACCATACAGAAAGGGGCAACTACTAAGAGGGTTAGGGTTTGGAAGTGTGTTATTGAAGCAAGAGGAAGAGAACGATTGGCGTGAGGATAATGATGATGTGAGATACTGTGCTTGGATAAGTTGTACGAAAGCATCATGAAATTGTAAATTAAGTAATTGACTTTAATTAGTTGTATTTTGTGCTTAAAATGTTTTTTATGGATGCTCCACATAAAATAGAAATTTTTTACCAATACACATACCTGAGCAGGAATACTAACTATGGTCTGCGGCGGAGATGAGAGAGCAGAATGGTGGCAGGCAGCAGCAGCGGCGGCGAACTTCTGGTCGGCTGGTGGTCGTCGTCGAACCGACAAGCTTCATCAATAGAACAACTAGCGAACTAAATACGTCTTCAACCTACAAAAATCGGAAATGTAGTAGAGAAATACAAACATATTACACTTGTTCGTGAATTTGTAAAAATGAAATTTGGTAAAAGACACTTGAGAACACCATTGAATCAAATAACAAATCATGAAAACCACACATCTAAAATACAAGGGTCAATAGGTTATTTCAAGTTAAAAAACGATACAGGTTTTAACAGATTTTCTTTAAAATCAAATTGAAATGATTTGATATAAAAGGTGAAAATGCATATGTAATCTCTCATTATCACACTTCTTGAAAACCTTTGTAAAAGCCTGAAATAAGCATAATTGAATGTAGCAAGGTGAAGAACAGACCTTTATCTTTGCCAAAAGAATGTAGCAAGGTGAAGAACAGATCTTTATCTTTGCCAACATAATCTTGAACCTATCAAAATCGTTAAGTGAAGCTATCTTCTTTTGAACAACGAGTTTTCTTCCCCACGAGCTACTTTCCCACTTGTTCTTGACATATGCGGACAATCGAAAACTTGGTGATCTAACTGGCCACAAACATACAATGAGCCACTACCATTCTACCAATGTGATACCTACCAGCATCCTCCAAAGCAGCAACAAGAGTTTTCTTGTTTCGAACTCTTTTGATGTCAATCTTGATGTCTGTGAGTGTTGGTCTCTTAAAGTTCAATTGGCTCCTCACCATGTCAGGAGCATCAACAAGAGTCTGTCAATCGAAAAGGGAAAATTTATTACAATGCACACGGAAGTAACATAATCATACATATATTAATCAAATTAGACACAAAAAAGAGAGCTTCTGCTCGAACATTTTAAGTCGACAAACTTCATACTGCACATTAATTTTGTTATCTCCAAATTCTTTGATATAACAATAAGTAATTACCATAAGTTTCACAAAAACTTAAAGAATACATATAAAATCAAATAAAGACCTTAAAATCAACTCTGGGCAGTAATAGTCGATCTCCTCCAGGTCCCTTTGGGTAAATATAATTATGTAAGATAAAGATACGAACACAAATATCGTTATAAAATCAAATAAAGACCTTAAAATCAACTCACTCCGTTCAACTCTCTTCGAAAAAACCCCCATATCCTACTATTCTTCTTCTTCCTCTTGCAATCTGTAAGCAAAAGATAAAGACACGAACACAAATATTGTTATAAAATCAAATAAAGACCTTAAAATCAACTCACTCCTTTCAACTCTCTTCGAAAAAACCCCCATATCATACTATTCTTCTTCTTCCTCTTGCAATCTGTAAGAAAAATCAAGGTGTTTCAGAAACCTACATTGTGATTTGGTTAAAACCTACAAGAATTACACAAATTGGTGAAAAATTAGTACCGATTGCTGTGTGTTTTCTCAGACGCACACTTGGAGAAACACGATTGGTTCACAAAATAAAGATACGAACACAAATATCATACAAATATCGTTATAAAATCAAATAAAGACCTTAAAATCAACTCACTCATTTCAACTCTGTTCGAAAAAAACCCCATATCCTATGATTCTTCTTCTTCCTCTTGCAATCTGTAAGCAAAAGATAAAGATACGAACACAAAGATAAAGATACGAACACCAATTGCATAAATGATTGAGAGAAAGCAGAACCCGTGGTCGACGTCGAGAGCATAGCCGATCGAGAGCAACGGGGATGATGGTAGGGTTAGGGTTTTGAAGCGATAAAAGTTGTACCAAAGAAGGATTTGTACGAAAATGAGATACTTTGTTTCGTTAAGTTGTACCAAAGCATTATGGAGTTGTAAATTAAGTAATTGACTTTAATTAATTGTATTTTGTGTTAAAGATATTATAATTAAGAGATTTTTATGTCCTTTTTATAATATAGTATAAATTATGTGCCTACAACCTTTTAATATTTCACATTTAAATTCTATAAAAGTAATTGTTAATCAATTGACAATCATATTTAAATACAAAATCAACGATCAATCATGTTTAAATATTTGTTTAAGATTAAATCAAAAAAATATTTTAAATGTTAAAAGGCCTACACTTAAAGAGGATTACCTAAAAAATGTTGATTAATTATTATTTTAGAGAGTAAAAATTATATTTTTCTTAAACTTTGTGGAAAAGGATCAAAACCAAATAAACTACTAGAATTGAATGAGGATTTGGTCATACGGTTTGGGTTACTTAGTTTTGGTTCGGTGATAATTCCTTTTCGGTTTTTCGGGTTGGTCGGGTTGTGTTTAAACAAAGTAAAAACAATATTTAAAACATAAAAATATAAAAAATTTCTTTTAAAATATGATCCATCATTCAAAAAAATATACGAGTTCATCAAATGTTTAGGTATTACATATAACTTTTCAGTAATGTCCTCCTATGAGTTCTATTGCTCGTTATTGCCGAGTTGTTTTTGATAACTTATACATATTAAAGAGAAATACAAATAATTTTTAGAGAAGTCGTTAAAACGTTTTTCAGGTTATCGGGTTACTTTGAGCTTAACTTAATATCAACCCAATAGATTCGAATTGTCATAATTTTGTATCGATTATATGTCAGGTTACTTTGGATTGATTTTTTTTCGGGTTGGGTTGATCGGGTTGGTCGGTTTTTTGAGCAACCCTATTATTTAACATAATCTTTTAACTATCGTTAGATGAAGAAATCAAATCCGGATTTTTTTTACAAACCACAATGACAATTTTGTAATTTTAAAACTACAAGGACAAAAAGTGTTATATTTGACAAACTACAGTGACCAAATATGTAGCTTACTCTATTTTATTTGTAATAGATAAATAAATAAATAGTAATATTTTTAAGTGAGTTGACTCATCATCTTTCTTCCCCAAATTCCTCCATTGATCATTTGCTTCCTTTCAGAAGAAAACCAAATCCACACAGATCTTTTCATCTTCATCGATCGATCAATCAATCAATCAATCAATCGCCTATCACCGCCGGCAACCATGCAACAAGGCGATTACACCTCCACAACTCCATATTATCACAATTACCCCCAAAACCCTAACCCTAATCCCATCACCGATATCCACAATCCACCGTTAACTTACGCCTCCGCTCCGCCTTTCACCACCACCGCCTACCATCCTCCACCCTCCGATTACTATCCTTCTTACCCTCCACACAATCCCGATCCTCTACCTCCCACTGCTCCTTCATACGCTCCTCCACCTCCAAACCCTAATCCACAACCCTCACCTTTCCCCCAATTTGAACAATCGCATACTCCTTATCAATCTCAACAGCCTTATAATCCACCTTATGATCACCACCAGACGCCTCCCAGTTACCCTCCTCAACCGCCGGCTTCGATTCCTCCGAATCCTATCTCTTTGAATCACAGCTCAAGCTTTCAGTACTCATCGTCTCTGTATAATAATCCTAATCCGGTTCAGGGTCCGGTTCCGGGTGTATATGATGGTTCGTATGATAGTGGTTATGGTGGTGGTTATGGTAGGAGCGTATCGGATCTAGCGGTTGGGGGTGTTGATTATTATGGGAAGAGACCGGATGTGGGGATGTCTAGGTTTGAATCAAGTGGTGGGTATGGAGGTGATGGGTATGGTGATGGTGTTTATGCTTATCAAGGGGGTAAGGTTGAGCCTTATGGTTCTAGGGGTACTGCTTCCAAGTCTTCTACTTGGAAGGAACAGGTGGTTTTTGATGATTTCGGGAGGCCTATTGGTTTGCCTGGTAAGGACTCACCGTCGGTATCGTCTCCGAAGATTGTGAAGGCCGTTCCGAAGGCTGAGACACGGGAAGATGTTAAGGGTGGGGTGCAGAAGTTTAGGGTGAAGTTGTTGGCTGAGAGTGGTGGACAGAGCACCATGGATGTTCTTTGCCAGGTATAGAGGAACTATTTTTATACTTTCTAGTTTATTAATCTGTGCTATATGCATGTTTGCTTGTTACTGATGGCTTTTCTGAGAGAGTTTTATGCATCATGTCTTTATATTAAGGCTTGTCATGTAGTTACTCATCATAATTCAATGTGTTGCTATGCTTTTTTCTGAAGCTTGACTTGGACTTGATATGCATTCTTGCACGCAATTTGGATTATCATCAAATGTTGTTATTTAGAGTTCTAGAGAGTAGTTGGTTAGGGATGATACTTTCATCTATCTTTGCCAAGAACAAAGGCAAAAAATACGGGAAATTCATTCTTGGATGTATAGGATGCTCTCTTTTGCCAAGAACAAAGTTGTTATTTAGCCAGGTCGTTTTTAGGACTTGCCAATTCAAGTCTTGGCTTCTTATTGCATCTTGCATCAACTTTGTGAAAGCAGATGACATTTTTGGCTTTGGTGTTTATGGAGAGTTATATGAATCCTTGAACTAGGACACATAAGAATTCTGCTTCCTATTGCAACATTTAACTTAGATATGGAAATTAATAATAGTTTAAGTGTAATTAGTTGTTTGAAGTACCACTGCAATCACATTCAGTGTCAAGTAATCTTGTAGGCTAAGGAACTACAACTACTTTTGTTATTATTACTATAGGGTATATACTATATAGGTAATTTATCTTAAAGAAAATCTCTTCACAAAGTAATGTTTCAATTTATTGTGGGCCATCTTCCTCGGAACATTAAGATTGTGGGTAGGCGCCAATCATCTATGCATGTTCAGACTCTGATGTTTTCTTTCCATTTAGCTAGTCATGGCAACCACAATTGGAATATTGGATGGTGTTATTGTTAGTCTTCTCCACCCGCCGTGGTGCTGAATATGTGGATGGCTACCTCTGTAACAATTGACGATCTAGTAATGTGTCATTCTGAAAAAAAGTGTACTCTTATAAGTTATAATTCACAAGGACTAAAAGTTCGAGTAGGCTCAAGCAAATAAAACTGGCCATAGACTCCATGAGATTGAGTGTTCTAAAAGACAGATTAAGTGGCTGCCGAATCATAGGCAGGTGGTTGTTCGTCCCAGTTAAGAATAAGCAGACGTATAAACAGCGAAAATATGTAATCGATCCCAAATCGACGATAAATCTTGTAATACTTTGATTAAGCGGTGAAATTGAAACACAATCCTGTTTGTGAGATACTTGCTTTAATTAAAAAAACCCAAAATTAAACCCATAGTACTGAAATTTCGAAAGATTCTTGTGTGTTTTCTTTGATCATAAGATAATTGTGACTAGGTAAAAAAACATAAAAATCTCACAGCTACTTGTGTCTAATCTTTTGATTGTCGGTGTGTGAGTGTGTTGACCTACCACTATGAAAACCTGCTGCTGCACGGCGATCAAACCACCACGACTGCTGCAGCAGTTCCCATCTTTTTCTCTGTGATGTACTGCTGCTCTTGCATCAGTTCTCTTTCATACCTTCTGTTTTGATTTTGGAGATGTAAATAATAATGAAGTCTTGAGAGTACAATGAATAAGCAAAGCTGTATAGTGCTGTACTGCCGGACACTTGGCTCTAAAAAAGAATTGCAATTAACTTTCTTGTAATTAGTTATCAACTTTTAGTTTACAATTATTTACAAAGTCGGTTGTAAAATATTATAAGTAGTTATTGACTATTAAACTATTAAGGTTAACAACAATGAACTTATCACTCTTCATATTGTTTTTGGTAATTAGTTAATTGACGACCATTATGGTTCGACAAAGCAGGCTTTAATGTTATGGGTTTTCTGGCTTATGCAAGAACGTTTATTTTTTCTATTCCTTACAGTCTTCTCTGTGATAATACATTTTCACCTTATTTCCTAAATTATTTCTTAGTGAACTTAAATGCCTTGTTTCTTTCTCAGATTGGATTGGATGGAATTCGAATGCTTGATCCCTCTACCAGTCGGACTTTGAGAATATATCCTCTAGATACAATAACAAGATGTGAAGTATGTTCTTTCCTTTGGTCTTTTCCTGTCCTCTTGTAACTCTGCTCCCTGGTATAATTGAACTGTTATTTGTGTACTGCCTAGGTGTATGATTCATCTACCTTCGCATTTTGGTCCAAGAGTTCAGTAGACATTGAGCCAAGACGTATAAGGCTGCAATCCAATAGTTACACTACAAACACATTGTTGGACACAGTAACAGCAGCAACCATTCAGGTTAGAATGGAAGAATTCATTATTCATGATCTTTGCTATTTTTATCTTATTCTCAATAGTATGTGAGGAACAATTTTGTTTTTCACTTGATTGGGACATGTTAATGAAATAGGTGTGATAAGTTCTAAAATAAGCAGACGTTGAATTACAATGTATAGCAACAAGTACAATAACTGCAGCCTAAAATAATTGTGATAATTTTGTATTAAGCATTTAAAGATGTAATCGAAGTTATTAGTCTATTTCAACAGCAAGTCTTTGTGGTCTAGAATCTAATCTCACTTTTAGGAGCTGAACCTTATATGTATGCATACCTACATGCGTGTTTGTATATATGATTATACATTTTATTTAGATGTTGAGAAGTGAGAACACTCACCCTCTCTGAAGGCATCAAACTTCCCTGTTGGTTTCTAAGAAATTGTGTGTTTGTGTGAATTATCATAAACTCCACCTTGCAATAGCTAAACTATCTATTCCCTGTTAACCCCTTCTTTTTGAAATATATAATTACGGCAAATACTCACACACACTCATCATCTTTGTTGAGGTGTGAACCCTTGACTCTCTGGAAGGCAGGGCTCTATTGGTACCTGGCTACCTCTGAACCGTTATCGGCAAAAATTTCTTCTATTATTTTAGGAAGAGGGCAGCACCTCTGGCAAATAATATAAAAAGAAAAAGACAAAAAGTACACCTAGCATGCTTGGGACTCCCAACCGTAAACTTGTCGAAAGTTAGGAATATATTTTATGCATGGGATGCTTTTTGGCACAGGTCTTAATAAATATACGGGTATTCAGTTATTCATGGCTGGCTTCAGTGCATTGAGATGGCAATGTTTCAAATTGTTGTCCAAGTGTGTTTGAAAAGTCTAGCTCTCCTAGCCTTCCACAGAGTACTAAAACGATATTAAATTAAACTTGAGTAGTCTCAGTGTAGTTGACACGTAAACATTAAATGATTATATAGGCGTATACGTAATATTATATATATATATGTGCTGCCTGCATATGTGAGTTTAGATTATTAACCACATAGACTAAATGTTTAGAAGATCAATATCTTGATTATCAAATAGTAGTTTTGAGATTATAGACTTGTTATATCTTATATATACACATAAGTTTGTTTTTCAATTTACAAGACTAAAAAGAACTTGAGCCGAGTTGGTACCAACTGAACACATGTGAAGTAGTTTTCATTCTGAATCAGGTTGGATCCAAGTTCCTGAAAGGTCAAAATTTATCAGTGAAACTCAATTTTAAGCAACTTTGTTTTTTTGTTGAACCCGAACTCAAATTTGGCAATCTATCTGGGTCAAATTGGAATATGCTTTGGTCATCTGACTCTTATGCTGAAGCTGATCCACAATTATTTCAAGTTGATTGATGCCGTTTCATGTTTGGCTAAATAGTAGTTAAATAGGATGTTATTTGGATTGCATTATACCGTTTATTAGGTAGAAATCACTGAAATAGGAACTCAAGTTTGCTTGAAAGTGCAGATTTAGGAACACTATTTCTCATAAGGTTTTTCTAGTCTTCTCTTTTGATATACAGTTTCTTGGACCATAGGTCAATGATTCATCACTTGGCTCTCACATTCTTTTTCCAGCTCTAATCCCTTTTGAGCCCTTTTTCTTGGTTTGTACTTGGCTATGTTCTTGTTTGGTCACCCTTGCCCACTATATATTTCTAACTCCCGTGTTTGTTAAGTTCATTTGTGATCAGTAGTTCTAGTGAATGTATATAACTGGAATTGTAATTGCTTCCTTATGATTTGGTTTGTAAGCTTCTTTATCCATTCGGGGACAATGAGTTAGGTGATAAATATTTGTTGGTTGTCATCCTCTGTTGGGGTTAGTCAGCAGGCTAACATCATTTAATGTGGTGTACGGTGATTTGTGATGGCCCATGCTGATGCTTATGCATCGAATGGAAGATCTGGGCAACAAAAAGTTCATCTTTATAGAGTAGCATGTTCTCACACATAAAACCATCTTGATAATACGTATGCATGCACTATAGCAGAGATTTGTGGTTATTTGTAATTTTTGTTTTTATCTTGGTTATTCACACACGAGTTTGAGTGCTTGTGTTCTTGGATGCATTTGGTTTACATTTTCTTTTCTTTTCTGGAAATGGCAGCTTAAGGAGATGGGTGGGAGGAGCAAGCCTGCTGATGCTATTAAAGTGACTGAGCAGTCAACTGAAAAGAAAAAAGGTTTGGGTGACTGGATGAACATAATTAAACCCCCAAACGAGGAGAAAGATCATTGGGTAAGCATTTGTAACCTGTAGCGACTTTATCATTGTTCTCAATGGCAACTGGTTTTATTCCACTTGTGTATATCCTTCGCATCATAATACATGTGCTGAGTTCTTCGTAGAAGATGCCTGAGATTGTGCTATTTTTTCAGCTTTATTAATGTTTCCCACTTCATTTTATTTGATGTTAAGTTATAGAAAACATGAGTAGGATATATTACAATCTAGTCGGGATGAAGGTGGAATACATTTAGCAAATAAAAGCACTACTCGACTGAATTTGAAATTAGTCATTTTTTGAATTAGGATTCTGAAACTTTCAGCAACTTTTTCCTGATCTGGTAGAATTGTGGTGAAACAGTGCTCTAGGCTCTTTCCTATTCATTGAGATTGGAGTATGATTAAGATGAAGTGTTATGTAAACATTTGGAGAGCCCCTGTTCTTTATGATTGCATGTAGACACATATGCTCTCCTTTACTCTTGTTGGTTTTGCCAACAATTTGAATATTGAGTAAGCAGGGTTTTATGATGTTTCTGATCACACTTTGTGAACTCATGACTGTTCTATAAGATGGTGTGTTGACAGCTTGATTAATTTTGATGTTTAGTTGTTGCTAATTCAATGCCTACCAGCTCTTGTGTGTTTTTCTTTCTTATTTTAATTTTTTAACTGAGTGATCACACTTTAGAAGATCATACTTGGGTTTTTTTGTTGAACATGCAAAAATTACTTCGCAAGGATGTGTACCTTTGGGCAAAATGTAACATGGGATGAGATTTATTAACCATGGTAGCTGATGTGGCTATGTTAATGAGTGGCAATAATCTGAATCCTCATGCATGGCACTTTGTTACAAACAGTAATTTTGGGCAACTTTTTAGAGTTGTGAAATTTGAGCATTGCGATGGACGCTTCATTGCAAATCAAATTCTTGTCAACTGACCAAATTGTCATCATAGAACAATGTGTTGGTGTGGTATTTTGGTAATTGTTTACGATTGTAGCTTTCCTTTCACATCAAGAACACCTAGTAGATAGCTTTTGTATGTTTAGCACATGTTCTCATAAAAATGAATCACTACCCCTGTTTCAAAATCATAGTTGTAAACTTGAAGATGTTAAATTACCGTTGGATGTAATAAAGAATTACCATATGAAAAAAATCTGAACTAAAATTGCTAAAATTATGAACATAATTCATGGATATAAAACTTAATAATATTAATATTTGAAAACAAAAATATAATTTATTGTGGGACCAAAGGAGGAATGGTGAAATGTCCTCCAGATGATCTTTAAAACCAGCTTACATATGTATGTACATGCATATACACATATATTTCTACATGATATGTGTGTGTGTGTGTCTATATATAGCAATCAACATGATCAACATTATGTTGCAAGGTAACCTGTTCTGTAGGGTTGTGTTTTTTTGTCACAGTAACACTTAGATTAAATTATATAATCCATGTGATGTTTTTCTTCCAAAAACTCTATTAATAAAGTGCAACATGCCAAGTAGGACAGCTCAAACAATTGAGTTCACTCATTTTCTTTTTGTTATATCAGCAAATTGTGTTGAACAATCCAGCCAATGTTACTTTTTATATCTCTATCTTTTGCAAATTGTAGTGTTATTTTGTGTTTCATTTTCTCAAGAACAGTGCTCTATTTGAAAGAAAAAGCGAAGTAAAATGGTTTGAAAAAGTTAATTATTCCTTTTGTTTTTGATGAATGATTAATGCATTGCTATTTTGTTGTTGTGGCATTACTCAGATTCTATAATGCCTTTAGGAACTAGATTCTTGAAAATCTCTAGATTGGCAAATTTACATGCTATTGATTTGCACCGTTTACCTCCATGTTTCATTCTCTTTGGATTGTCTCAGTCGTCCCTACATCAAGCAATTGGGATGCATAATCACGTCTTCATTTCCTCACACCAAGAGCATAATGAAAATGTCAGATGTCAAATGGCTTAACGAATAGCATCTAGCATTTAGATATCCAGTTGCCAATCTCATATATCATCGTGGAGCTGTTTATAGGTGACCCTTGTATTGTTAGTATGTATAACAAGCTTTTTACCATCATTTGTTGGTTACTTACTGGCTTTAAGCTCTTGAATAGTTAGAGGGCCCACACAGGTTTTTTGACAGAATGATCATGCTGTTAAAGGAATCAACTAGGTCGATATCTTAATGTTGTTTGTGGCTCTGATCGCATGATGGGCAAAATGCTATTTCAGTTGTGATTACAAGTTGTTAGCAATATGCAAGTGACTTCATTTTTTGGTTGACTTTAATGCTTGTAATTGTTTAACTTTGTTGTGCTCATCATGGCTCATTACTAATTTTTTTGCAGGTACCTGATGAAGCTGTTACAAAGTGTACTGGTTGTGGATCGGACTTTAGTGCTTTTAATAGGAAGGTTGGTGGAATCCTATCCTATCAATATCCAATGAACCTCTTATGTTTTTTATTTTTATTTATGTGAATGCTATGTGATTTCATCATTGGCTGGTGTAGCATCATTGCCGGAACTGTGGAGATATTTTTTGTGACAAGTGCACCCATGGAAGAATTGCTCTTACATCTGAAGAGAATGCTCCTCAAGTTCGTGTTTGCGACCGTTGCATGGTATGCTTTTGTAGCTCCTTTATCTTATTTTTCTTAACCTATTCATTTACATTCCCATTCAAGATAACCACTACACTACACTCCATTTCATTCGAATTTATCTTTTAAGATTGATTCTTTTGCTTTGATTCTGCTCGTGTGTCTAGTTTTGTTTGATTTTGATTTTGATTTTGATTTTTGGGACTTCTAGGAAAGGTTCGATGGTCAATCTTAAAAATTGATCAAGTCATCCTTCAATGTATGATTGACATGTTTGGTTGGTTTATGTTATTAGTAAAATCAATTAATAGACAAGTCAATGGTATAGTTTCTTTTTTTGGAAGTTAAGTTTCTATGGTTATATTAAACTTATCGTGATACCAAGTAGAATTGTATTAGTTATCAGTGATGCTCTTGCTTACAGGAAAGACATAGGGCATTGCTTGGCACCTTCCTTTTTTTCAGATTATTATGTGAATAAATCTCATTTTGTTATTTATATTTCCAGTTGGAGGTTACTCACCGGTTGAGCAGTGCTAAGGAATCTGCTGCTAGCAGATCATCTGGATTGCAAAGTCATGAAGATCTTGCAAAGAAACTTCAGGTGAATTTTTGGACATGATGATTGTTATACTGTGTTGCATGTTCTACTTCATGAGTGTTTTTTGAAGTGCATTTAAGGTTTATGTTCCAGTTGCTTGACTGGCTTCTTGAATTTTTTGCCTGAAATCCAACTTGAATATGCATGGATGATCATCGCTCACTTTTGCGATGTGCAGAAAGTCCAACATTATTAGTGCCTAGTTGTCAGCTTTTTAATTAACTTAACATACATTATCTATCTATTCATTATAATACATCTGTGCTGATCTGGTTTGAGCTTGGCTAATGGCTTCAAGGGGCGTCTTTTTTAGCTCATTTTAATAAGCATGCTTCTACATTATCGTTTTTTTGAGTTTGATTTATGAAATAAAAATACATACCTAGAATCATCTGAACCTTTCAGATGCTTCGGTTTCCTTACCAGACATATCTAATGTTTTGCTATTTTATCTAGGAGGAGTTGGAAAGAAATCACAAATCATCATCAGGTATAACTTCGTTTCTGTAATATCTTTATGAATTACTTGTGGGTTCTGTTAATGGACAAGGTTAAAGCATCACAGTTTGTCTTCTTGTAATTCTTATGACATTATTATTTTCACTTTGGCCCCTACATCTCAAAACCCGATCCTCCTGTGTCACTTTTCCTGGAAAGATTACCAAATTATGCTTGACTTGTTTTTGGAGATTCATAATATACCGTCATCGTCTTCCCCGCCTTTATGTTATTGTAGTGCCTAAATTTATTTTCCAACTCTTTGTACTCTTTAGGGTATGTTTGGTATGAGTACATGATAGAACAAAACAAAAACTTCTTGACCCACGTTTGGTGCGATAATTAGACTGTGTTGGGAAAACTTGGTAAATTACTGAACTAACCATGTCAAATTAAAACCTCAAAATCTTTCATAATTCTTTACCCGTCTATCTCACTCTCACCCATCCAGTCGTGTCCTTGTACCAAATGCACTTATAGTGCATAGACAAAGTTACTTTGTTCGTTAAGCCTCTACTTCAAATGTCTGTTAACGGGATGTATTAAAACTTGTATATCAATCAATAAGGAATAGTAGCAAGATTTCAATAGTTGAGTTGCTAAACTTATAGGATAGAAACCAAAATGGAGGGAAATATTAAGATTTTGTTGTGCAAATATCATAGAGGAAATAAAGGAAAAGTTTACTAACATTTGAGTTAACTAACTAACAGGTTCTAAGTCGGAAGGGGGGTCTAGCAGACGGATGAAAGAAGTTGCATGTCCCACATGTACCGTTCATTTGCAGGTTCAAGTTCCTAGCTCGGGATCTGAGACCATCGAATGTGGAGTTTGCCAGCATCCGTTTCTTGTAAGTGCACGCTGATCGTTTTGTTTTCTTCAACTTTTTTCGGGTTTTGATCAATTCATTGCAACTTTTTTACAACTAGTATTCAAGTCTCAAATAACTTGGAATTGTTTTGCTTAATTGTGTGGTTTCGTTTCTCAAAATTCTGTTCGACTCGTCGTATGTAAATGTGTTGTATGAAATATATGGTGTTCATGTACAAACCTTTTATTGTGGAGTTGGTAATGTTGCTTTTAAGTGTTGTACTTGATGCATGGAAACTTGGCTAGTTGGATTGGTTTGAAGGCGTTTGAACAACCCAACTCAATTAGTGCGGTTTGGAAAAACTCAACCTGGTAAAAAATGTTCAAAGCATACGGGCTGGGTTAGTCGGGGTGTGACATAATAGCAGTCACTCACTGATACCAGTTAATTGACCTTTTATTTTGCAACGGGAGCAAAGAAAAAAACACCAAGAAAGATAATCAACCTTTTATGCCCAGGTTGGAATTGTGATTTACATATGAAAAGAGCTAACCAGTTGTCCGCAGATCAAACACAACACTATCATGTTTAGCAGAAGATGTGTATAACATAAATTTAAGAGGGGTATCGGGTTCAAATAATTCCAACCCAATACCCTATGTTTGAAGATTTTACTACTTGGAGGTATTGGGTGGTTTTAGTTCGGGTTGGCTAGGTTGATCGGGCTTTTGTGCACCCTATTGGAACTTTATCGGACTTCTGAGTTGACTTTTGTGACTTGTATAGATTCATGGCTGGTTCATTTGGTTTGTTCGAAAGCAAAAAAATGAACTCTTGTAGTGTTTTTAAACATTGAATGCACTGTTAGTTCTGAGTAATCCGGTTTACTGGTTCTAACCTCGTATTGGTCTCTACCGGTTTTGGTCCCAACCTCACACAAACTCAATCCGTCTAAGGGGGCTGTTTACCCAATGCTTACCTGGTAAGCACTTACCGAGTAAGATTTTAGTCCATTAAAACGGTATCTTATGCAACATTTTTATCCGGTAAGTGATTTCCGGGTAAGAGTCGTCACTCTCACTTACCATGTAAGACTCAGTACTTGACATTGTTCTTACCGGGTGTGTTAATCCCAGACTGTTCAAGTAACAATGATGAATTGAACGATTAATTGTATTGAATGATTGAGAGAGTAACAAAGATAGGATTGAAAACCAAAACTCTCTCAAAACCTGGTAAGCGTATAATACGATTTCTCCAAATCTAATTCTTAACCCTAATTACTTTAAACAAGCATTATATACTCAGGCCTCTAACTACTAAGGCCCAAGTCCATTACAACCTAATTGAGCCCAATTAACAATAATTTAGGCTTTTACAATACGATAAATAAAACAATAAATTATATAACTTTCCACGTACTAGGACTTTAGTCCTAACAATCTCCCTCTAAAGTTGTATAAAGGATTTATCTTCTAGAAAGCTTTAGGACTTGATCTTCTCTTCCTCTTGAGTCTTTGAAAAACCTTTGGTGTTGCTTGACTTCATGTCTTTCCCAGCCCCCCCTTGAATAAAGCTCTTGGTCTCCATAGTTTCAACTTTATAACAAGATTCTAAGAACAATAACTTGTCTAGTTGGATTGGTTTGAAGGCGTTTGAACAACCCAACTCAATTAGTGCGGTTTGGAAAAACTCAACCTGGTAAAAAATGCTCAAAGCATACGGGCTGGGTTGGTCGGGGTGTGACATAATAGCAGTCACTCACTGATACCAGTTAATTGACCTTTTATGTTGCAACGGGAGCAAAGAAAAAAACACCAAGAAAGATAATCAACCTTTTATGCCCAGGTTGGAATTGTGATTTACATATGAAAAGAGCTAACCAGTTGTCCGCAGATCAAACACAACACTATCATGTTTAGCAGAAGATGTGTATAACATAAATTTAAGAGGGGTATCGGGTTCAAATAATTCCAACCCAATACCCTATGTTTGAAGATTTTACTACTTGGAGGTATTGGGTGGTTTTAGTTCGGGTTGGCTAGGTTGATCGGGCTTTTGTGCACCCTATTGGAACTTTATCGGACTTCTGAGTTGACTTTTGTGACTTGTATATATTCATGGCTGGTTCATTTGGTTTGTTCGAAAGCAAAAAAAATGAACTCTTGTAGTGTTTTTAAACATTGAATGCACTGTTAGTTCTGAGTAATCCGGTTTACTGGTTCTAACCTCGTATTGGTCTCTACCGGTTTTGGTCCCAACCTCACACAAACTCAATCCGTCTAAGGGGGCTGTTTACCCAATGCTTACCTGGTAAGCACTTACCGAGTAAGATTTTAGTCCATTAAAACGGTATCTTATGCAACATTTTTATCCGGTAAGTGATTTCCGGGTAAGAGTCGTCACTCTCACTTACCATGTAAGACTCAGTACTTGACATTGTTCTTACCGGGTGTGTTAATCCCAGACTGTTCAAGTAACAATGATGAATTGAACGATTAATTGTATTGAATGATTGAGAGAGTAACAAAGATATGATTGAAAACCAAAACTCTCTCAAAACCTGGTAAGCGTATAATACGATTTCTCCAAATCTAATTCTTAACCCTAATTACTTTAAACAAGCATTATATACTCAGGCCTCTAACTACTAAGGCCCAAGTCCATTACAACCTAATTGAGCCCAATTAACAATAATTTAGGCTTTTACAATACGATAAATAAAACAATAAATTATATAACTTTCCACGTACTAGGACTTTAGTCCTAACAATCTCCCTCTAAAGTTGTATAAAGGATTTATCTTCTAGAAAGCTTTAGGACTTGATCTTCTCTTCCTCTTGAGTCTTTGAAAAACCTTTGGTGTTGCTTGACTTCATGTCTTTCCCAGCCCCCCCTTGAATAAAGCTCTTGGTCTCCATAGTTTCAACTTTATAACAAGATTCTAAGAACAATAACTTGTCTAGTTGGATTGGTTTGAAGGCGTTTGAACAACCCAACTCAATTAGTGCGGTTTGAAAAAACTCAACCTGGTAAAAAATGCTCAAAGCATACGGGCTGGGTTGGTCGGGGTGTGACATAATAGCAGTCACTCACTGATACCAGTTAATTGACCTTTTATGTTGCAACGGGAGCAAAGAAAAAAACACCAAGAAAGATAATCAACCTTTTATGCCCAGGTTGGAATTGTGATTTACATATGAAAAGAGCTAACCAGTTGTCCGCAGATCAAACACAACACTATCATGTTTAGCAGAAGATGTGTATAACATAAATTTAAGAGGGGTATCGGGTTCAAATAATTCCAACCCAATACCCTATGTTTGAAGATTTTACTACTTGGAGGTATTGGGTGGTTTTAGTTCGGGTTGGCTAGGTTGATCGGGCTTTTGTGCACCCTATTGGAACTTTATCGGACTTCTGAGTTGACTTTTGTGACTTGTATATATTCATGGCTGGTTCATTTGGTTTGTTCGAAAGCAAAAAAAATGAACTCTTGTAGTGTTTTTAAACATTGAATGCACTGTTAGTTCTGAGTAATCCGGTTTACTGGTTCTAACCTCGTATTGGTCTCTACCGGTTTTGGTCCCAACCTCACACAAACTCAATCCGTCTAAGGGGGCTGTTTACCCAATGCTTACCTGGTAAGCACTTACCGAGTAAGATTTTAGTCCATTAAAACGGTATCTTATGCAACATTTTTATCCGGTAAGTGATTTCCGGGTAAGAGTCGTCACTCTCACTTACCATGTAAGACTCAGTACTTGACATTGTTCTTACCGGGTGTGTTAATCCCAGACTGTTCAAGTAACAATGATGAATTGAACGATTAATTGTATTGAATGATTGGGAGAGTAACAAAGATATGATTGAAAACCAAAACTCTCTCAAAACCTGGTAAGCGTATAATACGATTTCTCCAAATCTAATTCTTAACCCTAATTACTTTAAACAAGCATTATATACTCAGGCCTCTAACTACTAAGGCCCAAGTCCATTACAACCTAATTGAGCCCAATTAACAATAATTTAGGCTTTTACAATACGATAAATAAAACAATAAATTATATAACTTTCCACGTACTAGGACTTTAGTCCTAACAATCTCCCTCTAAAGTTGTATAAATGATTTATCTTCTAGAAAGCTTTAGGACTTGATCTTCTCTTCCTCTTGAGTCTTTGAAAAACCTTTGGTGTTGCTTGACTTCATGTCTTTCCCAGCCCCCCCTTGAATAAAGCTCTTGGTCTCCATAGTTTCAACTTTATAACAAGATTCTAAGAACAATAACTTGTCTAGTTGGATTGGTTTGAAGGCGTTTGAACAACCCAACTCAATTAGTGCGGTTTGGAAAAACTCAACCTGGTAAAAAATGCTCAAAGCATACGGGCTGGGTTGGTCGGGGTGTGACATAATAGCAGTCACTCACTGATACCAGTTAATTGACCTTTTATGTTGCAACGGGAGCAAAGAAAAAAACACCAAGAAAGATAATCAACCTTTTATGCCCAGGTTGGAATTGTGATTTACATATGAAAAGAGCTAACCAGTTGTCCGCAGATCAAACACAACACTATCATGTTTAGCAGAAGATGTGAATAACATAAATTTAAGAGGGGTATCGGGTTCAAATAATTCCAACCCAATACCCTATGTTTGAAGATTTTACTACTTGGAGGTATTGGGTGGTTTTAGTTCGGGTTGGCTAGGTTGATCGGGCTTTTGTGCACCCTATTGGAACTTTATCGGACTTCTGAGTTGACTTTTGTGACTTGTATAGATTCATGGCTGGTTCATTTGGTTTGTTCGAAAGCAAAAAAATGAACTCTTGTAGTGTTTTTAAACATTGAATGCACTGTTAGTTCTGAGTAATCCGGTTTACTGGTTCTAACCTCGTATTGGTCTCTACCGGTTTTGGTCCCAACCTCACACAAACTCAATCCGTCTAAGGGGGCTGTTTACCCAATGCTTACGTGGTAAGCACTTACCGAGTAAGATTTTAGTCCATTAAAACGGTATCTTATGCAACATTTTTATCCGGTAAGTGATTTCCGGGTAAGAGTCGTCACTCTCACTTACCATGTAAGACTCAGTACTTGACATTGTTCTTACCGGGTGTGTTAATCCCAGACTGTTCAAGTAACAATGATGAATTGAACGATTAATTGTATTGAATGATTGAGAGAGTAACAAAGATATGATTGAAAACCAAAACTCTCTCAAAACCTGGTAAGCGTATAATACGATTTCTCCAAATCTAATTCTTAACCCTAATTACTTTAAACAAGCATTATATACTCAGGCCTCTAACTACTAAGGCCCAAGTCCATTACAACCTAATTGGGCCCAATTAACAATAATTTAGGCTTTTACAATACGATAAATAAAACAATAAATTATATAACTTTCCACGTACTAGGACTTTAGTCCTAACAATCTCCCTCTAAAGTTGTATAAAGGATTTATCTTCTAGAAAGCTTTAGGACTTGATCTTCTCTTCCTCTTGAGTCTTTGAAAAACCTTTGGTGTTGCTTGACTTCATGTCTTTCCCAGCCCCCCCTTGAATAAAGCTCTTGGTCTCCATAGTTTCAACTTTATAACAAGATTCTAAGAACAATAACTTGTCTAGTTGGATTGGTTTGAAGGCGTTTGAACAACCCAACTCAATTAGTGCGGTTTGGAAAAACTCAACCTGGTAAAAAATGCTCAAAGCATACGGGCTGGGTTGGTCGGGGTGTGACATAATAGCAGTCACTCACTGATACCAGTTAATTGACCTTTTATGTTGCAACGGGAGCAAAGAAAAAAACACCAAGAAAGATAATCAACCTTTTATGCCCAGGTTGGAATTGTGATTTACATATGAAAAGAGCTAACCAGTTGTCCGCAGATCAAACACAACACTATCATGTTTAGCAGAAGATGTGTATAACATAAATTTAAGAGGGGTATCGGGTTCAAATAATTCCAACCCAATACCCTATGTTTGAAGATTTTACTACTTGGAGGTATTGGGTGGTTTTAGTTCGGGTTGGCTAGGTTGATCGGGCTTTTGTGCACCCTATTGGAACTTTATCGGACTTCTGAGTTGACTTTTGTGACTTGTATATATTCATGGCTGGTTCATTTGGTTTGTTCGAAAGCAAAAAAAAATGAACTCTTGTAGTGTTTTTAAACATTGAATGCACTGTTAGTTCTGAGTAATCCGGTTTACTGGTTCTAACCTCGTATTGGTCTCTACCGGTTTTGGTCCCAACCTCACACAAACTCAATCCGTCTAAGGGGGCTGTTTACCCAATGCTTACCTGGTAAGCACTTACCGAGTAAGATTTTAGTCCATTAAAACGGTATCTTATGCAACATTTTTATCCGGTAAGTGATTTCCCGGTAAGAGTCGTCACTCTCACTTACCATGTAAGACTCAGTACTTGACATTGTTCTTACCGGGTGTGTTAATCCCAGACTGTTCAAGTAACAATGATGAATTGAACGATTAATTGTATTGAATGATTGAGAGAGTAACAAAGATATGATTGAAAACCAAAACTCTCTCAAAACCTGGTAAGCGTATAATACGATTTCTCCAAATCTAATTCTTAACCCTAATTACTTTAAACAAGCATTATATACTCAGGCCTCTAACTACTAAGGCCCAAGTCCATTACAACCTAATTGAGCCCAATTAACAATAATTTAGGCTTTTACAATACGATAAATAAAACAATAAATTATATAACTTTCCACGTACTAGGACTTTAGTCCTAACAATCTCCCTCTAAAGTTGTATAAATGATTTATCTTCTAGAAAGCTTTAGGACTTGATCTTCTCTTCCTCTTGAGTCTTTGAAAAACCTTTGGTGTTGCTTGACTTCATGTCTTTCCCAGCCCCCCCTTGAATAAAGCTCTTGGTCTCCATAGTTTCAACTTTATAACAAGATTCTAAGAACAATAACTTGTCTAGTTGGATTGGTTTGAAGGCGTTTGAACAACCCAACTCAATTAGTGCGGTTTGGAAAAACTCAACCTGGTAAAAAATGCTCAAAGCATACGGGCTGGGTTGGTCGGGGTGTGACATAATAGCAGTCACTCACTGATACCAGTTAATTGACCTTTTATGTTGCAACGGGAGCAAAGAAAAAAACACCAAGAAAGATAATCAACCTTTTATGCCCAGGTTGGAATTGTGATTTACATATGAAAAGAGCTAACCAGTTGTCCGCAGATCAAACACAACACTATCATGTTTAGCAGAAGATGTGTATAACATAAATTTAAGAGGGGTATCGGGTTCAAATAATTCCAACCCAATACCCTATGTTTGAAGATTTTACTACTTGGAGGTATTGGGTGGTTTTAGTTCGGGTTGGCTAGGTTGATCGGGCTTTTGTGCACCCTATTGGAACTTTATCGGACTTCTGAGTTGACTTTTGTGACTTGTATATATTCATGGCTGGTTCATTTGGTTTGTTCGAAAGCAAAAAAAAATGAACTCTTGTAGTGTTTTTAAACATTGAATGCACTGTTAGTTCTGAGTAATCCGGTTTACTGGTTCTAACCTCGTATTGGTCTCTACCGGTTTTGGTCCCAACCTCACACAAACTCAATCCGTCTAAGGGGGCTGTTTACCCAATGCTTACCTGGTAAGCACTTACCGAGTAAGATTTTAGTCCATTAAAACGGTATCTTATGCAACATTTTTATCCGGTAAGTGATTTCCGGGTAAGAGTCGTCACTCTCACTTACCATGTAAGACTCAGTACTTGACATTGTTCTTACCGGGTGTGTTAATCCCAGACTGTTCAAGTAACAATGATGAATTGAACGATTAATTGTATTGAATGATTGAGAGAGTAACAAAGATATGATTGAAAACCAAAACTCTCTCAAAACCTGGTAAGCGTATAATACGATTTCTCCAAATCTAATTCTTAACCCTAATTACTTTAAACAAGCATTATATACTCAGGCCTCTAACTACTAAGGCCCAAGTCCATTACAACCTAATTCGGCCCAATTAACAATAATTTAGGCTTTTACAATACGATAAATAAAACAATAAATTATATAACTTTCCACGTACTAGGACTTTAGTCCTAACAATCTCCCTCTAAAGTTGTATAAAGGATTTATCTTCTAGAAAGCTTTAGGACTTGATCTTCTCTTCCTCTTGAGTCTTTGAAAAACCTTTGGTGTTGCTTGACTTCATGTCTTTCCCAGCCCCCCCTTGAATAAAGCTCTTGGTCTCCATAGTTTCAACTTTATAACAAGATTCTAAGAACAATAACTTGTCTAGTTGGATTGGTTTGAAGGCGTTTGAACAACCCAACTCAATTAGTGCGGTTTGGAAAAACTCAACCTGGTAAAAAATGCTCAAAGCATACGGGCTGGGTTGGTCGGGGTGTGACATAATAGCAGTCACTCACTGATACCAGTTAATTGACCTTTTATGTTGCAACGGGAGCAAAGAAAAAACACCAAGAAAGATAATCAACCTTTTATGCCCAGGTTGGAATTGTGATTTACATATGAAAAGAGCTAACCAGTTGTCCGCAGATCAAACACAACACTATCATGTTTAGCAGAAGATGTGTATAACATAAATTTAAGAGGGGTATCGGGTTCAAATAATTCCAACCCAATACCCTATGTTTGAAGATTTTACTACTTGGAGGTATTGGGTGGTTTTAGTTCGGGTTGGCTAGGTTGATCGGGCTTTTGTGCACCCTATTGGAACTTTATCGGACTTCTGAGTTGACTTTTGTGACTTGTATATATTCATGGCTGGTTCATTTGGTTTGTTCGAAAGCAAAAAAAAATGAACTCTTGTAGTGTTTTTAAACATTGAATGCACTGTTAGTTCTGAGTAATCCGGTTTACTGGTTCTAACCTCGTATTGGTCTCTACCGGTTTTGGTCCCAACCTCACACAAACTCAATCCGTCTAAGGGGGCTGTTTACCCAATGCTTACCTGGTAAGCACTTACCGAGTAAGATTTTAGTCCATTAAAACGGTATCTTATGCAACATTTTTATCCGGTAAGTGATTTCCGGGTAAGAGTCGTCACTCTCACTTACCATGTAAGACTCAGTACTTGACATTGTTCTTACCGGGTGTGTTAATCCCAGACTGTTCAAGTAACAATGATGAATTGAACGATTAATTGTATTGAATGATTGAGAGAGTAACAAAGATATGATTGAAAACCAAAACTCTCTCAAAACCTGGTAAGCGTATAATACGATTTCTCCAAATCTAATTCTTAACCCTAATTACTTTAAACAAGCATTATATACTCAGGCCTCTAACTACTAAGGCCCAAGTCCATTACAACCTAATTCGGCCCAATTAACAATAATTTAGGCTTTTACAATACGATAAATAAAACAATAAATTATATAACTTTCCACGTACTAGGACTTTAGTCCTAACAATCTCCCTCTAAAGTTGTATAAAGGATTTATCTTCTAGAAAGCTTTAGGACTTGATCTTCTCTTCCTCTTGAGTCTTTGAAAAACCTTTGGTGTTGCTTGACTTCATGTCTTTCCCAGCCCCCCCTTGAATAAAGCTCTTGGTCTCCATAGTTTCAACTTTATAACAAGATTCTAAGAACAATAACTTGTCTAGTTGGATTGGTTTGAAGGCGTTTGAACAACCCAACTCAATTAGTGCGGTTTGGAAAAACTCAACCTGGTAAAAAATGCTCAAAGCATACGGGCTGGGTTGGTCGGGGTGTGACATAATAGCAGTCACTCACTGATACCAGTTAATTGACCTTTTATGTTGCAACGGGAGCAAAGAAAAAAACACCAAGAAAGATAATCAACCTTTTATGCCCAGGTTGGAATTGTGATTTACATATGAAAAGAGCTAACCAGTTGTCCGCAGATCAAACACAACACTATCATGTTTAGCAGAAGATGTGTATAACATAAATTTAAGAGGGGTATCGGGTTCAAATAATTCCAACCCAATACCCTATGTTTGAAGATTTTACTACTTGGAGGTATTGGGTGGTTTTAGTTCGGGTTGGCTAGGTTGATCGGGCTTTTGTGCACCCTATTGGAACTTTATCGGACTTCTGAGTTGACTTTTGTGACTTGTATATATTCATGGCTGGTTCATTTGGTTTGTTCGAAAGCAAAAAAAAATGAACTCTTGTAGTGTTTTTAAACATTGAATGCACTGTTAGTTCTGAGTAATCCGGTTTACTGGTTCTAACCTCGTATTGGTCTCTACCGGTTTTGGTCCCAACCTCACACAAACTCAATCCGTCTAAGGGGGCTGTTTACCCAATGCTTACCTGGTAAGCACTTACCGAGTAAGATTTTAGTCCATTAAAACGATATCTTATGCAACATTTTTATCCGATAAGTGATTTCCGGGTAAGAGTCGTCACTCTCACTTACCATGTAAGACTCAGTACTTGACATTGTTCTTACCGGGTGTGTTAATCCCAGACTGTTCAAGTAACAATGATGAATTGAACGATTAATTGTATTGAATGATTGAGAGAGTAACAAAGATATGATTGAAAACCAAAACTCTCTCAAAACCTGGTAAGCGTATAATACGATTTCTCCAAATCTAATTCTTAACCCTAATTACTTTAAACAAGCATTATATACTCAGGCCTCTAACTACTAAGGCCCAAGTCCATTACAACCTAATTGAGCCCAATTAACAATAATTTAGGCTTTTACAATACGATAAATAAAACAATAAATTATATAACTTTCCACGTACTAGGACTTTAGTCCTAACAATCTCCCTCTAAAGTTGTATAAAGGATTTATCTTCTAGAAAGCTTTAGGACTTGATCTTCTCTTCCTCTTGAGTCTTTGAAAAACCTTTGGTGTTGCTTGACTTCATGTCTTTCCCAGCCCCCCCTTGAATAAAGCTCTTGGTCTCCATAGTTTCAACTTTATAACAAGATTCTAAGAACAATAACTTGTCTAGTTGGATTGGTTTGAAGGCGTTTGAACAACCCAACTCAATTAGTGCGGTTTGGAAAAACTCAACCTGGTAAAAAATGCTCAAAGCATACGGGCTGGGTTGGTCGGGGTGTGACATAATAGCAGTCACTCACTGATACCAGTTAATTGACCTTTTATGTTGCAACGGGAGCAAAGAAAAAAACACCAAGAAAGATAATCAACCTTTTATGCCCAGGTTGGAATTGTGATTTACATATGAAAAGAGCTAACCAGTTGTCCGCAGATCAAACACAACACTATCATGTTTAGCAGAAGATGTGTATAACATAAATTTAAGAGGGGTATCGGGTTCAAATAATTCCAACCCAATACCCTATGTTTGAAGATTTTACTACTTGGAGGTATTGGGTGGTTTTAGTTCGGGTTGGCTAGGTTGATCGGGCTTTTGTGCACCCTATTGGAACTTTATCGGACTTCTGAGTTGACTTTTGTGACTTGTATAGATTCATGGCTGGTTCATTTGGTTTGTTCGAAAGCAAAAAAATGAACTCTTGTAGTGTTTTTAAACATTGAATGCACTGTTAGTTCTGAGTAATCCGGTTTACTGGTTCTAACCTCGTATTGGTCTCTACCGGTTTTGGTCCCAACCTCACACAAACTCAATCCGTCTAAGGGGGCTGTTTACCCAATGCTTACCTGGTAAGCACTTACCGAGTAAGATTTTAGTCCATTAAAACGGTATCTTATGCAACATTTTTATCCGGTAAGTGATTTCCGGGTAAGAGTCGTCACTCTCACTTACCATGTAAGACTCAGTACTTGACATTGTTCTTACCGGGTGTGTTAATCCCAGACTGTTCAAGTAACAATGATGAATTGAACGATTAATTGTATTGAATGATTGAGAGAGTAACAAAGATATGATTGAAAACCAAAACTCTCTCAAAACCTGGTAAGCGTATAATACGATTTCTCCAAATCTAATTCTTAACCCTAATTACTTTAAACAAGCATTATATACTCAGGCCTCTAACTACTAAGGCCCAAGTCCATTACAACCTAATTGAGCCCAATTAACAATAATTTAGGCTTTTACAATACGATAAATAAAACAATAAATTATATAACTTTCCACGTACTAGGACTTTAGTCCTAACAATCTCCCTCTAAAGTTGTATAAAGGATTTATCTTCTAGAAAGCTTTAGGACTTGATCTTCTCTTCCTCTTGAGTCTTTGAAAAACCTTTGGTGTTGCTTGACTTCATGTCTTTCCCAGCCCCCCCTTGAATAAAGCTCTTGGTCTCCATAGTTTCAACTTTATAACAAGATTCTAAGAACAATAACTTGTCTAGTTGGATTGGTTTGAAGGCGTTTGAACAACCCAACTCAATTAGTGCGGTTTGGAAAAACTCAACCTGGTAAAAAATGCTCAAAGCATACGGGCTGGGTTGGTCGGGGTGTGACATAATAGCAGTCACTCACTGATACCAGTTAATTGACCTTTTATGTTGCAACGGGAGCAAAGAAAAAAACACCAAGAAAGATAATCAACCTTTTATGCCCAGGTTGGAATTGTGATTTACATATGAAAAGAGCTAACCAGTTGTCCGCAGATCAAACACAACACTATCATGTTTAGCAGAAGATGTGTATAACATAAATTTAAGAGGGGTATCGGGTTCAAATAATTCCAACCCAATACCCTATGTTTGAAGATTTTACTACTTGGAGGTATTGGGTGGTTTTAGTTCGGGTTGGCTAGGTTGATCGGGCTTTTGTGCACCCTATTGGAACTTTATCGGACTTCTGAGTTGACTTTTGTGACTTGTATATATTCATGGCTGGTTCATTTGGTTTGTTCGAAAGCAAAAAAAAATGAACTCTTGTAGTGTTTTTAAACATTGAATGCACTGTTAGTTCTGAGTAATCCGGTTTACTGGTTCTAACCTCGTATTGGTCTCTACCGGTTTTGGTCCCAACCTCACACAAACTCAATCCGTCTAAGGGGGCTGTTTACCCAATGCTTACCTGGTAAGCACTTACCGAGTAAGATTTTAGTCCATTAAAACGGTATCTTATGCAACATTTTTATCCGGTAAGTGATTTCCGGGTAAGAGTCGTCACTCTCACTTACCATGTAAGACTCAGTACTTGACATTGTTCTTACCGGGTGTGTTAATCCCAGACTGTTCAAGTAACAATGATGAATTGAACGATTAATTGTATTGAATGATTGAGAGAGTAACAAAGATATGATTGAAAACCAAAACTCTCTCAAAACCTGGTAAGCGTATAATACGATTTCTCCAAATCTAATTCTTAACCCTAATTACTTTAAACAAGCATTATATACTCAGGCCTCTAACTACTAAGGCCCAAGTCCATTACAACCTAATTCGGCCCAATTAACAATAATTTAGGCTTTTACAATACGATAAATAAAACAATAAATTATATAACTTTCCACGTACTAGGACTTTAGTCCTAACAATCTCCCTCTAAAGTTGTATAAAGGATTTATCTTCTAGAAAGCTTTAGGACTTGATCTTCTCTTCCTCTTGAGTCTTTGAAAAACCTTTGGTGTTGCTTGACTTCATGTCTTTCCCAGCCCCCCCTTGAATAAAGCTCTTGGTCTCCATAGTTTCAACTTTATAACAAGATTCTAAGAACAATAACTTGTCTAGTTGGATTGGTTTGAAGGCGTTTGAACAACCCAACTCAATTAGTGCGGTTTGGAAAAACTCAACCTGGTAAAAAATGCTCAAAGCATACGGGCTGGGTTGGTCGGGGTGTGACATAATAGCAGTCACTCACTGATACCAGTTAATTGACCTTTTATGTTGCAACGGGAGCAAAGAAAAAACACCAAGAAAGATAATCAACCTTTTATGCCCAGGTTGGAATTGTGATTTACATATGAAAAGAGCTAACCAGTTGTCCGCAGATCAAACACAACACTATCATGTTTAGCAGAAGATGTGTATAACATAAATTTAAGAGGGGTATCGGGTTCAAATAATTCCAACCCAATACCCTATGTTTGAAGATTTTACTACTTGGAGGTATTGGGTGGTTTTAGTTCGGGTTGGCTAGGTTGATCGGGCTTTTGTGCACCCTATTGGAACTTTATCGGACTTCTGAGTTGACTTTTGTGACTTGTATATATTCATGGCTGGTTCATTTGGTTTGTTCGAAAGCAAAAAAAAATGAACTCTTGTAGTGTTTTTAAACATTGAATGCACTGTTAGTTCTGAGTAATCCGGTTTACTGGTTCTAACCTCGTATTGGTCTCTACCGGTTTTGGTCCCAACCTCACACAAACTCAATCCGTCTAAGGGGGCTGTTTACCCAATGCTTACCTGGTAAGCACTTACCGAGTAAGATTTTAGTCCATTAAAACGGTATCTTATGCAACATTTTTATCCGGTAAGTGATTTCCGGGTAAGAGTCGTCACTCTCACTTACCATGTAAGACTCAGTACTTGACATTGTTCTTACCGGGTGTGTTAATCCCAGACTGTTCAAGTAACAATGATGAATTGAACGATTAATTGTATTGAATGATTGAGAGAGTAACAAAGATATGATTGAAAACCAAAACTCTCTCAAAACCTGGTAAGCGTATAATACGATTTCTCCAAATCTAATTCTTAACCCTAATTACTTTAAACAAGCATTATATACTCAGGCCTCTAACTACTAAGGCCCAAGTCCATTACAACCTAATTCGGCCCAATTAACAATAATTTAGGCTTTTACAATACGATAAATAAAACAATAAATTATATAACTTTCCACGTACTAGGACTTTAGTCCTAACAATCTCCCTCTAAAGTTGTATAAAGGATTTATCTTCTAGAAAGCTTTAGGACTTGATCTTCTCTTCCTCTTGAGTCTTTGAAAAACCTTTGGTGTTGCTTGACTTCATGTCTTTCCCAGCCCCCCCTTGAATAAAGCTCTTGGTCTCCATAGTTTCAACTTTATAACAAGATTCTAAGAACAATAACTTGTCTAGTTGGATTGGTTTGAAGGCGTTTGAACAACCCAACTCAATTAGTGCGGTTTGGAAAAACTCAACCTGGTAAAAAATGCTCAAAGCATACGGGCTGGGTTGGTCGGGGTGTGACATAATAGCAGTCACTCACTGATACCAGTTAATTGACCTTTTATGTTGCAACGGGAGCAAAGAAAAAAACACCAAGAAAGATAATCAACCTTTTATGCCCAGGTTGGAATTGTGATTTACATATGAAAAGAGCTAACCAGTTGTCCGCAGATCAAACACAACACTATCATGTTTAGCAGAAGATGTGTATAACATAAATTTAAGAGGGGTATCGGGTTCAAATAATTCCAACCCAATACCCTATGTTTGAAGATTTTACTACTTGGAGGTATTGGGTGGTTTTAGTTCGGGTTGGCTAGGTTGATCGGGCTTTTGTGCACCCTATTGGAACTTTATCGGACTTCTGAGTTGACTTTTGTGACTTGTATATATTCATGGCTGGTTCATTTGGTTTGTTCGAAAGCAAAAAAAAATGAACTCTTGTAGTGTTTTTAAACATTGAATGCACTGTTAGTTCTGAGTAATCCGGTTTACTGGTTCTAACCTCGTATTGGTCTCTACCGGTTTTGGTCCCAACCTCACACAAACTCAATCCGTCTAAGGGGGCTGTTTACCCAATGCTTACCTGGTAAGCACTTACCGAGTAAGATTTTAGTCCATTAAAACGATATCTTATGCAACATTTTTATCCGATAAGTGATTTCCGGGTAAGAGTCGTCACTCTCACTTACCATGTAAGACTCAGTACTTGACATTGTTCTTACCGGGTGTGTTAATCCCAGACTGTTCAAGTAACAATGATGAATTGAACGATTAATTGTATTGAATGATTGAGAGAGTAACAAAGATATGATTGAAAACCAAAACTCTCTCAAAACCTGGTAAGCGTATAATACGATTTCTCCAAATCTAATTCTTAACCCTAATTACTTTAAACAAGCATTATATACTCAGGCCTCTAACTACTAAGGCCCAAGTCCATTACAACCTAATTGAGCCCAATTAACAATAATTTAGGCTTTTACAATACGATAAATAAAACAATAAATTATATAACTTTCCACGTACTAGGACTTTAGTCCTAACAATCTCCCTCTAAAGTTGTATAAAGGATTTATCTTCTAGAAAGCTTTAGGACTTGATCTTCTCTTCCTCTTGAGTCTTTGAAAAACCTTTGGTGTTGCTTGACTTCATGTCTTTCCCAGCCCCCCCTTGAATAAAGCTCTTGGTCTCCATAGTTTCAACTTTATAACAAGATTCTAAGAACAATAACTTGTCTAGTTGGATTGGTTTGAAGGCGTTTGAACAACCCAACTCAATTAGTGCGGTTTGGAAAAACTCAACCTGGTAAAAAATGCTCAAAGCATACGGGCTGGGTTGGTCGGGGTGTGACATAATAGCAGTCACTCACTGATACCAGTTAATTGACCTTTTATGTTGCAACGGGAGCAAAGAAAAAAACACCAAGAAAGATAATCAACCTTTTATGCCCAGGTTGGAATTGTGATTTACATATGAAAAGAGCTAACCAGTTGTCCGCAGATCAAACACAACACTATCATGTTTAGCAGAAGATGTGTATAACATAAATTTAAGAGGGGTATCGGGTTCAAATAATTCCAACCCAATACCCTATGTTTGAAGATTTTACTACTTGGAGGTATTGGGTGGTTTTAGTTCGGGTTGGCTAGGTTGATCGGGCTTTTGTGCACCCTATTGGAACTTTATCGGACTTCTGAGTTGACTTTTGTGACTTGTATAGATTCATGGCTGGTTCATTTGGTTTGTTCGAAAGCAAAAAAATGAACTCTTGTAGTGTTTTTAAACATTGAATGCACTGTTAGTTCTGAGTAATCCGGTTTACTGGTTCTAACCTCGTATTGGTCTCTACCGGTTTTGGTCCCAACCTCACACAAACTCAATCCGTCTAAGGGGGCTGTTTACCCAATGCTTACCTGGTAAGCACTTACCGAGTAAGATTTTAGTCCATTAAAACGGTATCTTATGCAACATTTTTATCCGGTAAGTGATTTCCGGGTAAGAGTCGTCACTCTCACTTACCATGTAAGACTCAGTACTTGACATTGTTCTTACCGGGTGTGTTAATCCCAGACTGTTCAAGTAACAATGATGAATTGAACGATTAATTGTATTGAATGATTGAGAGAGTAACAAAGATATGATTGAAAACCAAAACTCTCTCAAAACCTGGTAAGCGTATAATACGATTTCTCCAAATCTAATTCTTAACCCTAATTACTTTAAACAAGCATTATATACTCAGGCCTCTAACTACTAAGGCCCAAGTCCATTACAACCTAATTGAGCCCAATTAACAATAATTTAGGCTTTTACAATACGATAAATAAAACAATAAATTATATAACTTTCCACGTACTAGGACTTTAGTCCTAACAATCTCCCTCTAAAGTTGTATAAAGGATTTATCTTCTAGAAAGCTTTAGGACTTGATCTTCTCTTCCTCTTGAGTCTTTGAAAAACCTTTGGTGTTGCTTGACTTCATGTCTTTCCCAGCCCCCCCTTGAATAAAGCTCTTGGTCTCCATAGTTTCAACTTTATAACAAGATTCTAAGAACAATAACTTGTCTAGTTGGATTGGTTTGAAGGCGTTTGAACAACCCAACTCAATTAGTGCGGTTTGGAAAAACTCAACCTGGTAAAAAATGCTCAAAGCATACGGGCTGGGTTGGTCGGGGTGTGACATAATAGCAGTCACTCACTGATACCAGTTAATTGACCTTTTATGTTGCAACGGGAGCAAAGAAAAAAACACCAAGAAAGATAATCAACCTTTTATGCCCAGGTTGGAATTGTGATTTACATATGAAAAGAGCTAACCAGTTGTCCGCAGATCAAACACAACACTATCATGTTTAGCAGAAGATGTGTATAACATAAATTTAAGAGGGGTATCGGGTTCAAATAATTCCAACCCAATACCCTATGTTTGAAGATTTTACTACTTGGAGGTATTGGGTGGTTTTAGTTCGGGTTGGCTAGGTTGATCGGGCTTTTGTGCACCCTATTGGAACTTTATCGGACTTCTGAGTTGACTTTTGTGACTTGTATAGATTCATGGCTGGTTCATTTGGTTTGTTCGAAAGCAAAAAAATGAACTCTTGTAGTGTTTTTAAACATTGAATGCACTGTTAGTTCTGAGTAATCCGGTTTACTGGTTCTAACCTCGTATTGGTCTCTACCGGTTTTGGTCCCAACCTCACACAAACTCAATCCGTCTAAGGGGGCTGTTTACCCAATGCTTACCTGGTAAGCACTTACCGAGTAAGATTTTAGTCCATTAAAACGGTATCTTATGCAACATTTTTATCCGGTAAGTGATTTCCGGGTAAGTGTCGTCACTCTCACTTACCATGTAAGACTCAGTACTTGACATTGTTCTTACCGGGTGTGTTAATCCCAGACTGTTCAAGTAACAATGATGAATTGAACGATTAATTGTATTGAATGATTGAGAGAGTAACAAAGATATGATTGAAAACCAAAACTCTCTCAAAACCTGGTAAGCGTATAATACGATTTCTCCAAATCTAATTCTTAACCCTAATTACTTTAAACAAGCATTATATACTCAGGCCTCTAACTACTAAGGCCCAAGTCCATTACAACCTAATTGAGCCCAATTAACAATAATTTAGGATTTTACAATACGATAAATAAAACAATAAATTATATAACTTTCCACGTACTAGGACTTTAGTCCTAACAATCTCCCTCTAAAGTTGTATAAAGGATTTATCTTCTAGAAAGCTTTAGGACTTGATCTTCTCTTCCTCTTGAGTCTTTGAAAAACCTTTGGTGTTGCTTGACTTCATGTCTTTCCCAGCCCCCCCTTGAATAAAGCTCCTGGTCTCCATAGTTTCAACTTTATAACAAGATTCTAAGAACAATAACTTCGACTGAATGCACTAATGAGTAACTTTCAATTGTAGAAACTCAACACATCGGATCAACACACAAGAAAGATAATGTGTGAGTTACGTGACATTCCACAATGCATCTTTAGTTTAAAAACAAATAATCTGTCTTTGAACCGCGAGTTGAATATGCTTTCAGCTTAAGAACTTGTTTCAATCAGCTCGTAGGAGGAAATGACTTATCACAAACACCACTTGATAAGGGATAGAAGAAATGAAATCTTGAAATCCAATGGCTTTTTAACCTAAGATTTAAGAAATTAAGATAATGCTGCTCCCCTTTCGCTTTTGATAATTCCCCCTTAACATGATGACCTGTCTTTGAAACTTGTGTATTTATTATTGCATTCTCCCCCTCACGATGATTAGAAGAATTCTGAGCATCATGTATGTACAAAGACTAACCGGATGAGTAGCAAAAATATCAGATAAAAACGGTTAAGTATCCAAAATGGGGTAATCAACTAACACAGAAACACAATAGTAACTGTTATCACAACAATTAAAGTAATTGTGTGGCCTATTTTTAGAGTTGGCAATGATGTATCTCTGATAGGACTTCCAGTTATCACTGAAGTAAAATTTAAAAATTTATGCTTTTCAAACTGTTCCGGCAATATCACAAAGATATGCGATTGGAATCACAAAGATTCGTGCGTGTGTGAAATAAATATAAATCATATCGATTAGGCTCAATGATTGATTTAACCTGGGACACAGGTTAAGAAATGAATAGACACAGTGAGTAAAATATGAAGTTCAGAGACCAGAGCTGATGTCTTCCTTTTTCAATATCTAAGTCCTCCGAGTGAGGGATAGATTATGTGCTAAATCTCCGTGCATATATGAAACAAGTATCTTTTATGAGATACTTGAGTGGCTGGGTGGGGTGACACGAGTTATCGACATTGGGTCCATGTTTGTTTTAATATCCATCTCCAAAGAACGAGAATGAAGAGATTATGTGTAACCCGGATAACTGACTCGGTTTGGTAAGGACCAATAATTCTTTTAAGTCCTGTCACATCGTCACCATATTCTTTTCACTCTGAACTCATCTATTAATCTAGACTCCTCACTGGTATCTATGAATTGGATGTATTTCTTGGGTAGGTCATTCCGGTTCTGGATGGACCATAGAAACATTAAAAGCCCTGACACTCATTTAGCTCACCAAAATAAAGCATTGAAGTACCCATTGAAGTACAAGTTCTGATTTGATGTAATCAGAAGTAAAAAACATTTAAGAACGAGTTATGAACTGAAGTGTTCAGAAGTTGATATGAAAGTTAGGAAAAACCTGGTACTCCCCCTCAAAAGATGGCATAACCCTTGATTGTAGTCATTTAATGTGAATAATCTGAATTAAATCCCACATGACATTCCTGCAAAACAAATTAGACAGATTTTGGTTTTGGTATCCATTATTTGATGGATCCTTGATGGTTAGTTGCCTTAGGATTATGAAACTGAGGATTGGGGATAGTATAAGTACCATACCAGCTATTGACATATCTGGAATCCACAAAGTCACTATTTCTACAATAAGTGCAACAAATATTTGCTCGATTTAGACTTATCAACTTAGTTGTGGAATAGACATGAGTCGGTGACTTTAGATCAACTACAGGATATTTGTATGACGTGTTTCCATCACTGTCTTCTGTAGTTGATTTCTTTCTCCAAACCATTTTGACTTTTCGAAACACTTGATTATCAATAAGAGAATTGTTAGAGAACGGGGGAAATATTAGTCGATCAGATGACCGGATTTCTTGAGAATCATGTAAGTCACTTTCCGAATTGGTATTTCGACCCTATGCCTGGGTTGCACGACATCCAATATGGGATAAGACTCAAGAACACTCACGTTTTTAGGCACAAAAACAAGAGCAAATTTGCTGGAGAGTATGCAGAGATTGTTTAAAATCGTGAGTCTAAAACATAAGTATATACAATATATATACTAGTCCCATTCGTAAAATAGGAAATAATGAAAATGGTAATGATTGCAAATTACTATTAATTATAGTCGGTTACAATCAATTTAGCTAAAATTAAGGACAGGAAATAACTGAGCATTAAATGTTCAGTAAATGCAGATTTAGTCCAAAAATAGACACCAGAGCTTCTGGTCCAGAGACGCCCATCAGAGGCTCTGCCGTGCCTTAAGAGGCTCTGCCTCTTGGATCACCGCCGGGGCGCTACCCCTTGACCCCCCGCCATTTCATCGTGTCCGGGATCAAACTCGTCTTATAACAAGTGTGTACTCCGCACCACCTAACTTGTATTAGATCACAGTTTGAAACCCATTAGTACTCGTGTTATAACCAATTACACTTAAATGTCCGGTGACACTAAATCACCAACAATCCTCCCCCATTTTAGTGTAACCCATGAAATAACATATTAAATTAAACAAACCAAACTTGCACATAAATGAAATATCGAAACAATTGAACTTCCACATTAGTATTTTACACATTCCAAATATTCGAGAATCAAGGTGTCCCAAGGATTGAACCCATCAACTCATTTGAATACCCGAAGATAAAATACATACAAATTTCCTATACGTCCAACAAATTAAAACATGACACAATTATAAAGCCGTGTGTCCTAATCCTCTCATGATTGTATAAAGGCCAAGTCCCCAACCTTTTGAAATGCGGTTACACTTCATAATCACATAGGTAATTCCTTTACTTCGTGTACCTGTAAATACACTTTATCAAAGTAACTATTAAGAAGATAAACTTCACCCTAACCACTGCAGGACTGAACACATACCTGGGATTAGGCATGGAAATGGGGAAGGGACCTCAATCCCCATCCTCGTCCCCAATCCCTCATCTTCATCCCCGTCCCCGTCGGGGAACGGGGATCCCCAACGGGGAAACGGGGATTTTCTTTTTCCGTTTATGTAAGCTATTTAAGGGCCTGTTCGTTTGTGGCTTAATGGTCTGTATGGAAGATATGGCTGATTCGCACAACCATATCTGGGTGTTCGGAACCGGCTTATTCGGTCAGCCCATGACTGAATTGGTCAGCTAAAAAATTGAAGTCCTTTAGGTTCAACCATAATTTTCCTAACCTACCCTTTTAGGTCGCGGCTCTCACAACTGCTTCTCTCCATCGTTGCGCCTCATACATAGATCTGCTTCTCTAATCTCTCCATTGCTGCTTCCTCACACATGTAACACCCTAAAATTTGGGGTAATTTTGAAAATTGAAAATTTGGCAATATAACATTTGTAATTGGAGAGAACCACCCAAAAAGGGTAAAAGAGTATGCGTTTACAAAACCTGTATAATATACATGGGAAATCGACAACAAACTAATCTAAACCAATTCTATCTAGATTACATAGGTTGTCATCCCAATACCAAAAATATGAATAAATTGTTCCAACGCCAAAACTCCAAATATCTAATCAACCAAAAATTGCCCTCAAGAGTCCACGCTCTTCTCTCAACCCCTCGACGACCCGCCGCTAAGGGAACCTGTTATACACATCATTTGAGAAAAAGTGTTAGGCTTAAAGCCTAGTGAGAACATACAATTTATATAAAAGGTGGTAAGAAGAATTAAATGCAACATAAATAAACTGTTTTCGACAATCGTCTTTGTAAATGGTCTGATAAGCAGATAGTGACCTTCCGGTCCAGACTTCATCTTGCGATGACGGGAAGAACCCGAATTCCAAGGATTGTGGCGAAACACAAAGTAAGCCACTTTCCAAGTTCTGAGCTCACCATACTAGGATCAAGGCCACGAACACGCTGGCTCGTACTAAGATGTGGGGGAGGGCACCCAATGATCCCTAGTCATGCTCATTCACTAAGATTTACATTTACAACCCACGACTAGTATCCGGTCCCACATAACCGTACCAAGTTGCCCTCTAGGGTCCAATGTCTCAACTAGCTACATACGGGAGTTACCCCTAAATAATAAGTCGACTCTATACCTATGGATCCACTAGTAGTAGTCTATACTTGTCACAATAACACTTGTGACCAACTATAATCAAACATATAGTTCATAATACCATTTAGTTCCCAAATCACATTTTTATGGTTAACTGTTGATAAGAAAATACAAAGCTCAAACATGAATCATGAGCTATTTTCTCATTTCCAAATATATGTAAAACCATTTTAATGTAAACATGGACTACCTCATTTTAAACCATTTATTTCTTTTTCCCGAAATACTACTTTCAACCAAAATACCCATAATATGTTTAAAACATGAACTTGGCTAAAAAGGCCATAAGTTGAACATTTCCTCATCCAAATGTGACAACAATCATATTTGTAGTTCCAAGACATGTGTTGTATCTATATTTTATAAAATGGTAAGAAACCTTAAAATCTCCCAAAACATCAAATTAGGTCAAAATCTCCTCAACAATGGAAATGTAAACAAGGAGATATTTAGAAGTTAGAAATGCATTTTGATGTGTATAAAGTTTAATAAAAAGGAAGTATGTACTCACAATGGGTTAAATATCGAAACCCTATAATTTCTAGTTGGAGAGAACTAGCACTTGAGAACCTCGAGATCTTTACAATGATCACTTGACAACCTAGAAGAGGAGTAAATGATCGTAGGACACAACAACTAGGAGTAAATGAAGAGAGGGGTGAGAAGGAACTTACCTAGGGCACAAAATCGCCTGGAAATCGCACCAAAAGCTCCTCACTTGCAATAAATGAGAAATGAATCAATTTGGGTCGATTTTATACCTCAGAACCCCGACCGCGACCTTGCCCGATCAACTATTACCCATATGGTATCGTGTCCTCGAAGAGTTTTTGGCAACTTAGTCACGAAATCCATGGTAATATGTTCCCATTTCCACTCGGGGATCTCCAAGGACTGACGACTCCCGTACGGTCGTTGGTGCTCGACCTTTACTTGCAAACACGTCACACAACGCTCTACGTAACGTGCCACGTTAAGCTTCATCACCGGCCACCAATAATGTAGCTTCAAGTCCCGGTACATCTTTGTACTTCCCGGATGAATGAAATACTTGGACTTGTGAGCATCCTCAAGAAGGAGTTCCCGATTGCCCCCAACCTTGGGCACCCACACACGACCGTTGAACAATTTCACTCCACAACTATTTTCCGTTAAGAGCAAACGTTGTTTTGCCATGACTTCTTCCTTGAGGTTCTCTTCCAACAATGCCTCTACTTGAGATGCCTTGATCTTGTCAATAAGGCTTGACACTAACTGTTGGGAATTAAAGAATTGTTCAAGTATGGTTAATACTGCTAGCACAACTGATTACTACTGCTAGTAGATTTAATACTGCTTGGAGAGTTAGTACTGCTGAAGTTAGTACTGCCAGATGAAAGTTAATACTGCTGAGCACAGTTACTACTACTTGTGAAATTAGTACTGCTCAAAGTGTTAATGCTGCTACAACTTAATACTGCTTAAGAGCTTAAGAGATAATCAAGATTCGTGCAGATCAAGACTGAAGATAATCATGGAAGGTTTGAAGATAATGATAGAAGAATATACTGAAGATCTTTTATTTTTTGTAATTATCTTTTATTTTCAGTATATGTATAGACCTGTTGAGAATAGTTTAGGATATCAAGTTAGCAGATTATTCTGAGTTTTTTTTTTTGAGAGAATTAACCTCAAGGTTTAGAACCCTAGTTCTAGAGAAGTAGAATTCGTATTGGTGAGCCTGTTCATCAATATTGAGGTTTTGTTTGAAATCTTGTAACTTTAATCATTCAATAAAGTTTACAAGATTATGATTTCTGATTCACTGTTACATTGATTATTGAATATTAAAGTGTTATTCCGCAACTTCTTTAATATTGTTTCTGAGTTCATTATTTTTGTTAAGAATTAGATCCTGACAAGTGGTATCGGAGCAAGTATTCTCAGAAACCTTCATTCATCATGGAAAACACAGTTGAATCAAACAGTACTCTTGTCTCAAAGGTTCCAATGCTCAGATCTAATGAGTTTGACATGTGGAAGATTAGAATCAAGCAATACATTCTCCTCACAGATTACTCTATGTGGGACATCATTGAGAATGACCCATCTGATGAAGGAAAGATTGGTGCAGATGGAAAAAGAATCCCACCAAAGACGGATGCAAAAAGGAAGACAAGGCAGACAGAGATGAAAGCCTTGAGTACACTGCTCTTGGCTATTTCCAATGAGTATCAACACCAATTCTGCAATTGCACTGATGCACTGATGCACAAATGCTTTGGAATGCTCTAGAGAAGAGATTCTCTGGTACCAAAAGTACCAAGAGAAATCAGAAGGCAATATTGAAGCAACAATATGAAAACTTTATGTCAACTAAGAATGAGTCCATGACTCAAACTTTTGACAAGTTTAATAAGCTGATTGGTGAACTAGCTACTGTGGGAGTACAGATTGATCAAGATGATGTAAACAGAAAGTTCTTAAGGTCCCTTGGAGATGAATGGACCATGTATACTGTTTCATTCAAACAGAATGAACAATTGGAAGAAAAGGAACTGGATGATCTGTACAATGATATGAGAGTGTTTGAGTCTGAGGTGGAGGCAAAGAAGAAGCCTACTGGGTATGTTTCATAATGCTGCACTCCTATCAACATCAATTGATTCTACTGCTAACCCTGAATCAGTTAATGTTGCTAATGGAGTAAATCAAGAAAAAGGCACTGAATATGTTTTTGAAGCTTTTCTTTCCAGCCATGGAAACTCCTCTTTAATCAATGATGACTTGGAACAACTTCATCCTGATGATCTTGAAGAGATGGTATTAAAATGGCAGATGACCATGCTGTCTATGAGGGTGGAGAAGTTCATCAAGAGGATTGGGAGGAACAACTTCTCCCAAAGAAGAGAAGATGGAGCAGACTTTGATAAGTCAAAGGTGGAGTGCTATAAGTGTCATCTAAAGGGACACTTTGCCAGGGAATGCAGAAGTGGAGTGTCTCACAACAACCACCAACAAGCTCAGACTGGAAGCTTCAACCAGAACAGAAACTCTGCTCAAACCCTTGTTTCTCAACAAGGAATGGGGTTTGACTGGAGTGATCAAGCAGAAAAGGCTATTCAAAATCAAGCTCTCATGACAGAGGTATCTGATCTCCCAACTGAGGTACTTTCTAATCTCTGTTCTCAAACTTGCATTGATACTGTTAAAAGGTATAGGGATCACAACCAGAATATGAGTGATGACCTTAAGAGGTTAGAAAAGATATAAAAGACTATGTGAGAATTGTTGAGAGGTTTGAGGAACAAATTAAAGGTTTCCAAGCCAATGAACTTCAACACACATATGATACCAATTACTGGAAGTGGGAGAAGAATGATCCAGATCTCCAACTGACAAAGTCCAAAGAAGAGAATGAAAAGTTGAGAGGAGAGCTAGCCAAAGTTAAGCTGGATGTAGAAAAGTTTTCCAATGCTTCTAAAACAATGGACTCTTTACTACAAACTCAGTTTCATGACAAACTGAGAAGAGGAATTGGGTACAATACCACACCACCACCATACAACAACAACTACATCCCTCCTATATCATACTTGCTAGAGATCAAGGATAGGAAGGACCTGCCTGAGGGAGCCACTGAGACAAATCCCTTAGATGGAGTAGTTGTTGAGGACAAGACTGAGAAAGAAGCTGGTAAGAGTAAGGAGAACAATGTGAGTGGTGAGATTCCTCTAGAGAATCACATTATTACCAATGAGGGTTGTGGAAAGATTTGGGTAAAATCTAAGGACATAGAGAAGACTGAGGGAAAGTCTAAGAAGGTTCATTACAAGCAAACCACAGTTGTGAATCCTGTTCCTTGCAAACAGTGTGCATGTAATAAGCCTGAGCCCCTAAAACATGATAAAAGAAGGGGAAATCAAAGAAATTGGAATAATCAATGGGCTCAGAAACAAGGAGTTGATCTGAGTAAAATCATCAGACCAAAACCTTGTTTCATATGTGGCAAATTGAATCATCTTGCCAAGCACTGTTACTATAATCCTATTAACCAAAGGATGAATTTTCAAAGAGCTATGCAAAAACCCTTTGGTTATAGGAAGGATGAAAGGAACCATGTGGCTAAGAAACCTGTTAAATCTAAAAGCCACATGAAGAAAAAGAATGTGAAAGAAAGTGTCAAGATGTGGATTCCCAAAAGCACTAAAACTGTTAGTACCGCTACCACAAATAGTGCTGCTGACAAAGTTAGTGCTGCTAGAAGCAATACTACTGCTATCAATGTTAGTGCTGCTGACATTGTTAGTACTTCTTCAAATGTTAATACTGCTAACTCTGTTAGTGCTCCTAACAAGGTTAGTACTGCTAAACCTGTTAATACTGCTAACTTTGTTAGTACTTCTAAAATTAGTACTGCTTCTAGTGTTTGTGCTGCTAGACCAATCATCTTGACAAAGTACTCCAATAAAGAGTGCTCAAATGTTAAAAATCTCATCAAAAAGGAATGTAAATACTTTGATGAGAAAGGGAGACCCAAGACCACTTTGGCTTAGGTTCCCAATCAATACTAATTGTTTTATTCTATGTGCAGGGCAACCAACAGCTCAAAGGAAAGAGCATCTGGCATGTTGATAGTGGTTGCTCTAGGCACATGACAGGGAACATGGCTTGCCTCAAGAATTTCAAGAAAATTGATGGAGGACATGTTGCCTTTGGTAATACTCCAGATGGAGGTAAGATCAGTGGTAAGGGAGATGTAACAAAAGGTAAAATGACCTTTGAAGATGTGTTCTATGTTGAGCAGTTAAGGTACAACCCGTTAAGTGTATCACAGGTTTGTGACAAAAAGCATAGTATATTGTTCACAGATACATAATGCATTATCCTTGCTCCTGGATTCAAGGTAGTTGATGAAAAGATGATACTACTAAGAACTCCCAGAAAGAATAATGTCTATTGTTTGGATATGGAAAATGTTTCAACTGATTCATCCTTAAACTGTCTTGTTTCAAAAGCATCTTTGGATGAATCATCACTTTGGCACAGAAGGATGTGTCACATGAATTTTAAAACAATGAATAAACTTGTTAAAAATAACCTTGTAAGAGGTTTGCCTTCAAAAGTCTTTTCATGTGATGATCATTGTGTTGCCTGTCTCAAAGGCAAACAACACAAAACTTCTCATAAGTCCAAAGAGTTGAACACAATCTCAAATTCTCTTCAGTTGTTGCATATGGATCTGTTTGGTCCTACAAATGTTATGAGTATAGGTAAGAAATCATACTGCTTAGTTATTGTTGATGATTACTCTAGATTTACTTGGGTATATTTTCTAAGGACTAAGGATGAGACAAGTGGACTGATCAAATCCTTTATTCTAAGAATTGAAAACCAAAGAAATCAAAAGGTAAAAGTCATTAGGTCAGACAATGGTACTGAATTTAAAAATCATGACCTAAACACCTTTTGTGAGGAAAAAGGAATTGAGAGGCAATACAGTGCTCCTAGGATTCCACAACAAAATGGTGTTGCTGAGAGAAGGAATATGACACTGATTGAAGCTGCTAGATCTCTGTTAGCTGATTCCAAACTTCCAATTACTTTCTGGGCTGAAGCAGTTAATACTGCTTGCTATGTCCAAAACAGAGTTCTAGTAGTCAAGCCTAAGAACAAGACACCATATGAGCTTTTAAATAAAAGAAAACCATTTATTGGATTTTTCAAACCTTTTGGGTGTCCTTGTACCATTCTCAATACCAAAACTTACTTAGGAAAGTTTGATAGCAAGGCAGATGATGGTTTTCTTGTTGGTTACTCATCTCAGAGTAAGGCCTACAAAGTATTTAACTCTTCTTCTAGAATAATTGAGGAAAGTGACAATGTCAAATGCAATGAGAACACACCAAATCCTATTGGTTCAGGTCCTCAGTGGTTGTTTGGCATTGATTCACTAACTAACTCTTTTGGGTTTCAGTAATGATGATCATGCAGGTTCAGGAAGTGGAGGATCAGGGGATGTACAAGTACAAGACATCATTCCTTAGTCTGTGATCTTTCCCATACCTACAATGGAACCTATTGAAATATATGAAAAGGAGATGCATGAGCATATGGGTGCAAAGGCTGCCACTACTCCTGCTAGCACAGAGGAGGCCAGTGGTAACATCAATAAGACCTTTCCCATGGCAACTTTGGGTGAGCAATCATCCAAAGGTCCCAGGTGCCAAGAAACCAAGGGGGTGGAGGGTGCTTCTGCTAGGCAGAAGACTTCCACTACAAAAAGATCCAATGATCCTTCAAAGGTGGTAAACACACCAAAAGGAGGTGAGGACAGATATGACTACAATGAATTGATGGAAACTATGGGCAACATTAATCTGGATGTCATCAAGCACGACAAAGACATAGAAGAGATGAAAATGGTAATTCTGTCTCAACAAGTACAGATTACCAAATTGAAGAAAATGGTGACAAGATTGGTGCACAAGAAGAGGAGAAGGCAATTTGTGTTGAAGAAGAGGAAAAATGCTAATGATGCTTTCAACAAGGGGGAGAATCAAGAGGCTGAAGCAGAAAAGGAAAGTACATTTGGGATGGGATTTGATTTTGAGGGGGAGAAAGAAGCAGCAACAGAACAAGTAGCAACAGTAACAGGGCTATCTGTTGAAGAGTTGGAAATTGCAGAAACTTTGGTAAAAGCCAAGAATGACACTCCCAAGGCTACTCAAAAGGCCAAGGGAGTGGTCATTAAGGAAGGAGGTATTGAAAAGAAGACAAGCAAAGAGATCAGTGAGGCAGAGTTGAAAAGGAAAGGAAAAGCTAAGATGGTTGAATCTGAACAACCCTTAAAGAAGAAGAACCAGATAGAATTAGATGCAGAAGTAGCAAAGCAGCTTCAAGCAGAGATGGAAAAGGAGGAACAACTCCAATCTGAAAAGGACAGAGAACTTGCACTGGAGATGGCTAAAAGTCTAAATGAAGAGTATCAAAAGAGCATGCAAACTGCAGCTGAGGCCAAGAAGAGATTAGTGACAGTTTTCAAGCAAAGAATGCCAGTCAAGAAGCAGAAAAGACAACCTTCTAAGACCTTTTTGGCCAATCAGGAAAGGAGAAAAATGATAAACTTCCTGAAAGGCTCAATTGGTGTCAAAGGAGAGATGTTCACTAACATGGCATACAGCAAGGTTGAGGAGCTATACAAGAAGGAAATGGCAAAGATTCAAGGGGACTCCTCTCAAAGGGAAGAAGCTGAAAGAAGGATGAAGGAGAGACATGATCTCAACATCTAACAACCATTCCCTGAGGAAGTCACTCCTACTAAAGAAAAAGATGAAGACACTAATGAAGAAAATGTTGATGTGGAAGCCAAATCTGCAAAAAGAGTAAAGACCATAGCCTCCAAGAAACAATTCAAAAAGCCAAGGATTGAAGAAGCAGAAAAAGAGGAAGAACCTTCAGTTACACCTTCAGCAGAATCTGTGCAGAACCCAGCGCAGTCCAATAAGCAATCTGATGAGCATGTGGGTCTTTATATGACTGTAATTGAACCAGTACAGGCTGTTCTCATATCTGTAAAAGCACCAGAAGTAATCTTTTGGGATATTCTGAGGGACAACAGAAAGGAGTACTTCAGACTGAAAAAGAGTTGGGGATGTATTTGAAGTATATTCAACTTGGGGGAAAGTAATCAGAAGTTGCTCCATAGCTGACCTAGAAGAAATGCATAAGGTGGGAATGAAGCTTTATGAGCATGTTTTGAAAGGAACTGAAGAAAATCTACTCAAGATTGCAATGAAATATCTTTGTATGATGTTTGAACCAGAAAAGGTGGGGCACAGGATAAAAAGATTTGCATTCTGAGTATGTATTTAAGAAGATTGATAAGTAGATACTTTTTGAAAACTATGGTGTATACATGATCACAATAGATAACTGTTATCATGAATACTACCTGGTGGACAAAGTATATGATCATAGCAAAGAGAAGCTGAATGGGTTGCTGAAAGCTAAGCTAGTGTGTGCAAAGGAATCAGAAATGGCCAGAATTGTGGTAAGAAGGACAATTAATCAAAGTCTGGGTCTGAATCCAAATTTAGGCAACTAAGTTGTAGTGTTGAAAGCATCTTGAAGAACATAATTGAAGAACTTGACTTCTCTTCCTAAAAGTCAAGTTAAGGGGAGATTGTTGGGAATTATAGAATTGTTCAAGTATGGTTAATACTGCTAGCACAGCTGATTACTACTGCTAGTAGATTTAATACTGCTTGGAGAGTTAGTACTGCTAGTAGTTAGTACTGCTGAAGTTAGTACTGCCAGATGAAAGTTAATACTGCTGAGCACAGTTACTACTGCTGGTGAAATTAGTACTGCTCAAAGTGTTAATGCTGCTACAACTTAATACTGCTTAAGAGCTTAAGAGATAATCAAGATTCGTGCAGATCAAGACTGAAGATAATCATGGAAGGTTTGAAGATAATGATAGAAGAATATACTGAAGATCTTTTATTTTTTGTAATTATCTTTTATTTTCAGTATATGTATAGACCTGTTGAGAATAGTTTAGGATATCAAGTTAGCAGATTATTCTGAGTTTTTGTTTTTTTTGAGAGATTTAACCTCAATGTTTAGAACCCTAGTTCTAGAGAAGTAGAATTCGTATTGGTGAGCCTGTTCATCAATATTTCGATTCTCGAAAGGGTAGCCCGAATACTTCCGCTATAGTCCTTCCGACTTAACGCATCGGCCACTACGTTTGCCTTACCGGGATGGTAAAGCAACTCGCAATCATAATCCTTGAGCAACTCGATCCACCGTCTTTGCCTCATGTTTAACTCTTTTTGATCAAAAACATACTTCAAACTTTTATGATCCGTATAGAGAGTACATTTTGTGCCGTAGAGGTAGTGTCACCAAAGTTTCAACACGAACACCACCGCCGCCAACTCTAGATCATGGGTAGGATAGTTCTTTTCGTGAATCTTGAGTTGTCTCGATGCGTAAGTGATTACCTTGCCTCTTTGCATCAATACACAACCCAACCCCATCTTTGAAGCGTCGCTATAAACCACGAAGTCTTCCGATCCTTCGGGTAACGACAAAATTGGGGCTTCACACAACTTCTTCTGCAGGGTCCGGAACGCCTTCTATTGCGTTTTTGTCAAAACGAACTTCACATTCTTCCGAGTCAAAGCCGTCAAGGAAGAAGCGATCTTGGAGAAGTCTTAAATGAATCTCCGATAGTAGCCCGTCAAACCCAAGAAACTTCGGATTTCGGACGGACTCTTGGGAGGTTCCCAATTCATCATTGCTTCAATCTTTGAGGGGTCTACTTTCACTCCGTCTCGAGTGACGACGTGACCCAAGAATTGAACCTCTTCAAGCCAAAAGTCGCATTTGGAAAATTTGGCATACAACCTCTCCTTCCTCAACACTTCTAGAACATCACGTAGGTGCTGCTCGTGTTCTGACTCGCTCTTGGAATACACGAGTATGTCATCAATGAATACAATGACCGACTTGTCGAGGAATGGTCGACACACTCTATTCATCAAGTCTATAAACACTGCCGGTGCGTTCGTCAAACCAAACGACATTATGAGAAATTCGTAATGGCCGTAACACGTTCTAAAAGCCTTCTTCGGGACGTATTCCCCTCTCACCTTCACTTGGTGGTATCCCGAACGCAAATCGATCTTCGAGAAACAACCTGTTCCTTGGAGTTGGTCGAATAAATTGCCGATCCTCGGGAGTGGATACTTATTCTTCACCGTGGCCTTATTCAGTTCACGGTAATCGATGCACATTCTCATTGTGCCATCCTTCTTCTTGACAAACAAGATCGGAGCTCCCCAAGGCGACGAACTCGGTCTTATAAATCTGTTCTCTAGGAGTTCTTGGAGTTGAGCCATCATCTCTTGCATCTCCGATGGCGCTAACCGGTAAGGAGCTCGCGCAATTGGAGCCGCCCCCGATATGAGATCAATCCGGAATTCCACTTGACGATCGGGTGACAAATCGGGCAAATCGTCCGGAAAGACATCGGGGAATTCGCGTACCACCTTCACGTCCTCGAGCTTCTTCTTCTCGAGTTTTGCGTCTATCACGTAAGCTAGAAAGGATGAACATCCTTTCACCAAACACTTTCGCGCTTTAGCCATGGTGATAACCGCCACGTCACCCTTCCTTCTTTCTCCATACACTAATAGGAATGGCAACGGGCCGAGTTCGGGCCGGGGATTGGTATCCCCATCCCCGAAACCGATAAGCAAAATGGTCCCCGAAACCGTCCCGATCCCCGTCGGGGATCTTATCGGGGATCCCCATCGGGTCCCCGCGGTTTCCCCGATCCCCATTGGGGAACCGTTAAGGCAAAAAAATCACCGTTACCCGTTGGTTATACCCGAACCCGAAACCCGAAACCGAAAAATTCATATTTCTTAAATACCGAATACCGAATCAAGAGCAGACTCAACATCAAAACCCAATTAACAAATAACAACTTGTATCAAATGGTTACCGACATACATCAAATGGCTATTCAAATAATGATATTACAAGGAATTTTGAGGCAAAACTCAACAACAATACCTAATTAACAGATTTTCAGATCGTATTCTAAAGATTTTCATATTTTCAAAACTTAAATGCAAAACTCAATCACAGATTTTCAGATCGTATTCTAAAGAATCCAAACATCAACATCAAAATCTAATTAACAGTTTAACACCGAATATGATTTTTATTTGAGTAATCAAACAATTTTAAACCTAAATTCAACAACTTAATCGATGAGGTAAAGAGGTATAAAATCAAACCTGGAGTTGAACGTCGATGGGAGTCTGGAGTTGAACGCCAGTCGCGAGTCTGGAGTTGAACGACGATGGGGGAGAGTGGAGTTGAACGTCGATTGGGACTGGAGACTGGAGTTGAACGTCGATGGGAGGCGAGTCTGGAAGGGAGACTGTCGACGTCACTGGACTGACTGACTCTGCAGTCGCCGCCGATGTCACTGGACTGTCGAGGCGTGGGCGGTGCGGTGGGAGGGAGATTGTCTGACTCTGCTGCAGTCGCCGTCTCGCCGATGGGGTTAGACTTCACTTAGACCGTAAGAAACTAATAAGAATTAGGGATTTGGGTAATTGGGTTGGGGCCGTTGGGCTGAAATCTGAATGGGCTTTTACCTTTTATATAATATATAAAATTATCATATACATATATTATATTTCGGGCCGGGCCGGGGCGGTGAGTACCGTCCCCGTCCCCGTCCCCGTTAACATCCCCGATAGTATCCCCGATCCCCGCCCCGTCCCCGATAAGAAGTCCCCGAACCCGACCCGAAATGTTCGGTTTTCGGTTTTCACCGTCGGGTTCGGTTTTTTTTGCCATCCCTATACACTAACACCAACTCGTCATTCGGCATATGGAGTCAGATTAGTTTCTTGGAGCATAGGATTTTGGCATGATTGTCCGCCAACCAATCCATGCCGACCACCACGTTGAACCCACCAATGACCATTGACATCAAATTGATTAAGAATTTCTTCCCCTTAATGCAAATGATGCAATATTTCAAGACGTCACGGATTAACACTTGACTACCATTAGCTATCTCGACCACTAACGCATTCTCTAGACTATTAGTGGGCATGGCAAGCTTTTCTCGAAACGAAACAGATATGAGAGAGAAATTGGCACCCGAATCAAATAGCACACAAGCAGGTACGAAGTTTAGAAGAAACGTACCCGATACCACGTCGGTGGATGCCTTGGCCTCATCGACCGTCATCTGGAAAGCTCTGCCATGAACTCTGGGAGTGTTCTCTTTCTTCTCCGGGGCACTCCCCGTCTTCCACTTCGGACAATCTTTTCGAAAATGCCCCGACATCTTGCACTCAAAACAGACAATCCCCTTGATTGGGCAATCTTTAACAAGATGATCGGTCTTACCACACTTGGCACAAGAGGTGAAATTGGGATTACAGTTGCCATGGTGCTTGCGTTGGCACTTATGGCACGGTTGTTGAAATTCCGATTCCCAACGAATGTTCGATTCTTCTTATGCGATCCATAATTTCCTTCCCACTTTCTCTTGTCTGCTACCACCATAACTTTATCTGGTTTGCCTCTTGCATAAACCTCTTCCATAAATTGAGCTACCTCTATCGTCTCTCGAAGGTTAGAAGCTTTAGAATTACGGACCATCGACATCATGTCCGCTGATAGGCCTTTGAGGTAGACCTTAATCTTCTCCTTTTCAGTTGAGGCCACATGCCCCACCAATCCCAATTTCTCCATAAATTGACGGGTGTACTCTTTCACCGTCAAGTTCCCCTTTTCAAGAGACCGGAAATCCGCTTCAATATGATCCATGGCCCTCTCACTGCAGTATTCCTCCAATATTTTCACCTTGAATTCGCCCCAAGTTAGTTGGGCCAAAACGGTAGGAGAGAGAATGGTTTGGATGACATTCCACCAGGTGAGCACCGTATCTCTGAGCAGTTGAGTACCGAACCTCACCCTTTGGTCATCACCCCACTCAGATGAGCCAAAAGCCTGCTCGACAACTTGAATCCACTTCACACACACAACCGGGTCGTCAGAATCGGAGAATTCCGGTGGCTCGCAACCCAGAAAGGATTTATAGGTGCAACCCCTTCCACTTTTCTGAGCACCTGCAATCCTGTGCTCTTCCGTTCTGATTCCTTGACCAGTACCACCATAACCAACCATGATGTTCTCTGCAACCGCCTCATTTCTCTTGAGACTTGCATCGCAGTCTTCTAACAACTTCAGAAACACTTCCTGCTGCTTTTCCATAGCCGATGACACCATCTACATAATGCCGACCATCATGTCTTCTTGAGGGTTCGCCTCTTGAACAACCGGGTTCGTGGATGCCAACTCCACTCTTGGCACTTGCTCTAATTCTCCCGTGAATATAGGCGGCATACCCGGAGGAACGACGGTCGCTGCCCTTACTACTGGATTCCGCTCGGGCGAGCTGTCTTCTCGTACATTCCCATCGGCTAACGGTCGACTGCGAGTGTTCACCATATAGAATAATGGCTGCCACGCAAGCACGAGAAAGAGTAAGAACGAGATTAACTAGAGTAAGCACGAAAGAAACGTACTACTATGTCTACCAACTGTCATAACATCAGCAAACCAAATACACTCACGTAAAATATCTTCATAATAATCATTAGCTAAGTGAGATTATGAACATATAACACATAAGGGTTCTTGTTACCATTATCACAACGCTTGATGAACATAACTTTCATCGATTCTAAGACTAACCCATCTTAGAAATTCTACCCAACTCACAAATCATTGCTTAACATACTCAGTCTAAGTCTAGACATCTTACATTCATGCCTAGTTCACTTAAACTAGAGCTCTGATACCAACTTGTAACACCCTAAAATTTGGGGTAATTTTGAAAATTGAAAATTTGGCAATATAACATTTGTAATTGGAGAGAACCACCCAAAAAGGGTAAAAGAGTATGCGTTTACAAAACCTGTATAATATGCATGGGAAATCGACAACAAACTAATCTAAACCAATTCTATCTAGATTACATAGGTTGTCATCCCAATACCAAAAATATGAATAAATTGTTCCAACGCCAAAACTCCAAATATCTAATCAACCAAAAATTGCCCTCAAGAGTCCACGCTCTTCTCTCAACCCCTCGACGACCCGCCGCTAAGGGAACCTGTTATACACATCATTTGAGAAAAAAGTGTTAGGCTTAAAGCCTAGTGAGAACATACAGTTTATATGAAAGGTGGTAAGAAGAATTAAATGCAACATAAATAAACTGTTTTCGACAATCGTCTTTGTAAATGGTCTGATAAGCAGATAGTGACCTTCCGGTCCAGACTTCATCTTGCGATGACGGGAAGAACCCGAATTCCAATGATTGCGGCGAAACACAAAGTAAGCCACTTTCCAAGTTCTGAGCTCACCATACTAGGATCAAGGCCACGAACACGCTGGCTCGTACTAAGATGTGGGGGAGGGCACCCAATGATCCCTAGTCATGCTCATTCACTAAGATTTACATTTACGACCCACATCTAGTATTCGGTCCCACATAACCGTACCAAGTTGCCCTCTAAGGTCCAATGTCTCAACTAGCTACATACGGGAGTTACCCCTAAATAATAAGTCGACTCTATACATATGGATCTACTAGTAGTAGTCTAAACTTATCACAATAACACTTGTGACCAACTATAATCAAACATATAGTTCATATAACCATTTAGTTCCCAAATCACATTTTTATGGTTAACTGCTGATAAGAAAATACAAAGCTCAAACATGAATCATGAGCTATTTTCTCATTTCCAAATATATGTAAAACCATTTTAATGTAAACATGGACTACCTCATTTTAAACCATTTATTTCTTTTTCCCGAAATACTACTTTCAACCAAAATATCCATAATATGTTTAAAACATAAACTTAGCTAAAAAGTCCATTAGTTGAACATTTCCTCATCCAAATGTGACAACAATCATATTTGTAGTTCCAAGACATGAGTTGTATCTATATTTTACAAAATGGTAAGAAACCCTAAAATCTCCCAAAACATCAAGTTAGGTCAAAATCTCATCAACAATGGAAATGTAAACAAGGAGATGTTTAGAAGTTAGAAATGCATTTTGATGTGTATAAAGTTTAATAAAAAGGAAGTATGTACTTACAATGGGTAAAATATCGAAACCCTAGAATTTCTAGTTGGAGAGAATTAGCACTTGAGAACCTCGAGATCTTCACAATGATCATTTGACAACCTAGAAGAGGAGTAAATGATCTTAGGACACAACAACTAGGAGTAAATGAAGAGAGAGGTGAGAAGGAACTCACCTAGGGCACAAAATCGCCTGAAAATCGCACCAAAAGCTCCTCACTTGCAATAAATGAGAAATGAACCAGTTTGGGTCGATTTTATACCTCAGAACCCCGACCGCGACCTTGTACGACGATAGTGACAAATGTCACAATCGCGGGGCACTATCGCCCGCTCCATGGAACTCTCGGTACGTCTCCAACGATAGTGCCCTGCGACAGTGATTGTACCGCTAGTGGTATGTCCCCCGCGAGAGTGCCCTGTCGATAGTGACATTGTCACTATCGCGTGGCACAATCGCGCCACAGGTATCGAAACCCGAAAACCCGAGATTTCGAACCCGCGATGACGACAAAAGGGATAGATACCACGATTAGGAGCATAACAAAAACGATTAAAGGTCATAACTACAACAAGTTGGGAATCTATACTTACACAAAATCACGGGTGTTACAACACATCCCCTCACACATGCCATGACTCACAACGTCTAATTGAAATATTGATATTTTAAATAATATATGTAATATAAATAATATTTTTAGTACAATATACCTAGATTTCAATTATATATATATAATATAATATTTTAACGTTTCTCATGTTAACCTTAATCTCTCACACGATCCTTTACTTATATATAATATGTTAGGTTTAAATGAGAATTCTTAAAAATTTAAGAATGGAAGAAACAATCTTAATCATTGGTTTAAATTTTTCATTTTCAATTTTTTTTTACTAATTTAGATGACTATGAAAAAATCGAATATTATTATTATGTTAAATCAAGTTGTTTTTTATTTAAAAATATTTAAATTGATATTTTTTTTTTATAATTATAAGTTATTTATTCAACATTTTTATCAAACAATTGTTTTATTCAGACAAGAATAAAGACTGGGGTAAAATGGTCATTTATGACATTCAAACTGTTTATTTAGTATAACAACCGAATAACAACTTATCTGTTAACACTCAGACAACTATATCCATACAGACAACTATATTCATAAAAGTCTTGACAGAAAACGAACCGAACAACACCTAAATCAAATATGAGACATCGCAAATGTTTAAATATAACATATTTCCAATAAACCTAAAATCGAAAGAAATTTAATTTAGTATAAAAATCACAACATCATATAATAATTAATAATATAAAACCAAAAGAAATTCAACCGAATTCGAAAAAAAAACTTAACTTCAAGCGTACCAAAAGATATCGAGTAAGATTCAAAACCATATCGATTAATTGTATTTTGATTGACATCCAAAATATATACTAACATCCAAAAAACAACAATTTTATATTATAAACCTAGTTAGGAAATAGGAAATTATAAATTATCAATTTAGTTTAAATAAATAATATATCAAATATTAATTAAAATATAAAACGGGGACGGGGCGGGGAGTGCGATACCCGTCCCCATCCCCATCCCCGGTTTGAGACAAACGGGGATCCCCGTCCCCATCCCCATCCCCATCCCCGGTTTAGCGGGGAATCTCCATCCCTGATCGGCGGGTGGACCCGGTTCCCCGACGGGTCAGGGCCAATTTCCATGCCTACCTGGGATGATTCAACTTGTGTTCCAATTTATAAGTGTGAGCTTTCCACATTGAATTCAACTTCTAATGTCATATTAGAAGGGAATTGGGTGTCTCACCTTTCTAAATTTATAAGGACTTTAATCCCATCTCAATCACAGACTTGTGCACTAAGTCTCTTGTCAGACCTTTAGTTAAACGATCTGCCAAATTTTGTTGCGTTCTAATAAACTTAACGGAGATTACACCATTCATGATTAATTCTCTAATCATACTATGTCTAACACCTAGGTGTCTAGACTTACCATTGTAAACTTGGCTCTAAGCCTTAGCCAAAGTGGCCACACTGTCACAATGGATTGAAATAGGTGCAATCGACTTTGGCCACAATGGAATCTCATAAATTAAATTCCTTAGCCACTCCGCCTCTTTACCGGCGGCGGCTAGTGCAACAAACTCAGATTCCATTGTTAAGTTTGTAATACAAGTTTGTTTTTTAGATGCCCAAGAGATGGCACCTCTTCCAAGCAAAAATACCCAACCACTAGTTGAGGAATGATCCTCCATGTTGGATATCCAACTTGCATCTGAATAATCTTCTAAAACCGAAGGATATCCTTAATAACTCAAACCATAATCCATAGTTCCCTTGAGATATTTGAATACTCTTTGAACCTCTTGCCAATGTTGAGTACTAGGATTACTAGTATATCAGCTCAATCGTCCCACGACATAAGCTATATCGGGCCTGATGCTTGTCATGGCGTACATCAAGCTACCAATGGCCTTAGAGTATTCAAGTTGTGACATAGCCTTGCCCGTATTAGGCATTAATTTCACACTTGGATCCATGGGAGTGCTTACGGGAGAACACTCACGGTAATTAAACTTATTGATAATTTTCTCAATATAATGCGATTGCATCATAACAATCCCTTTGTTAACCTGTTTAATCCTTATACCAAGGATTACATCAGCCTTTCCCATGTCTTTCATGGAAAATTTATATGACAACAATTTCTTAGTCTCATCTACATGATTTTGGTCAGTCCCAAAAATTAACATGTCATCTACATACAAACAGATGATCACACCCGCACCAGTAGCATCAAATCTACTATAAACACATTTGTCACATTGGTTTAAAGCAAAACCACATGAAAAAATAACTTCATCAAACTTTTGATGCCATTGTTTAGGTGCTTGTTTCAGCCCATACAAGGATTTCACAAGTTTACACACCTTATGTTCGTTTTCGGGCATAACGAAACCTTCCGGTTGTTTCATGTAAACTTCCTCTTGAAGATCGCCATTCAAGAAGGCTGTTTTCACATCCATTTGATGGATAATCATATTGTGTATTGCCTACAAGGAGATTAACAATCTAATAGTCAAAGTACGTGCTACCGGAGCATACGTATCGAAATAGTCAATACCGGGTTTTTGTCGAAACCCTTGAATTACTAACCGGGCCTTGAATTTATCAACCGTCCCATCAACTTTCATCTTCTTTTTGAAGATCCATTTGCATCCAAGTGGTTTAGAACCTGGAGGCAAATCCGATAACACCCAAGTGTTATTTGCAAGAATTGATGATATTTCGTCATCAATTGCTTCTTTCTAAAAGGCGACGTCTCGAGACTCCATTGCTTCTTTGAAAGTCTTTGGGTCATCCTCAATACTATAACAATAAGAGTATTGAAGCCCAAACTCATCCCTTGAACCTTCCACCAAATACAGTTGGAATTCGGGACCGAAATTTTTTGGCAATTCGACCTCTTTGGTTTCTCCGGACCTGCTGTGTTTCTGGACTTGAAACACCATCCAAACTTTCTGGATTTTTTACTTTATTGGTGCTAGGAAACAGGTCCTTAGGGGTCTTTGTATTGATGAAAATCTCATCTCATCAAAAATCGCATCACGTGACTCGATTACGGTGTTAATCGACACCGAATCATTAGGCTCGATAACGTAGAGCCTATAAGTCTTGGAATTTTCTGCATATCCAATGAATATACAATCAGTTTCACGTTCACCCAGAGTTTGTTAAGTCTAAATATTGTATCCCAGATTTAATTAGAAAAGTCAATCTTGTAAAGTCAACATTGTCTAAGTCATGGTTGTTTTGTCAAAGTCAAAGTTAGTCTTGTTTAAGTTTCCTTAGCCTCTAAGTCTTGTTATAGTTTGGTAGTATAAATAGGTTTTGTCTTTGTTAATCTTGTAAGAACGTCATTGTAATCATTCAATATTGTGAGATATATGACTATGGGGTTTCAAGATCTACTTTCTCTCTCTACTCTCTCTCTAGACTTTAATGTTGATTTTATGAGAATTGCTTGATTGAATTGGGATTTTATGATTAACAATGTTCCTTTTAGGTTCGGGTAGTTTTACAACGCCCCTTCTCCTACTACTAATCCTGTAACCCCTCTACAACCTCAACACTTAATTCCCATACTACTATAGATCCATCCACCACACAACAAATATCTGCTACCACTTCCTCCCCTTTCGACAGACAAACTCCTTGTCCTCCTTCTCCTCCTCCCCACCTGCACCCCCTCTCCACAACACTCGTTTACAAAATGGCATTCGTAAACCGATGACCAAACTCAACCTTACTGCCACTGTGGAGAACCCCTTTCAAGAACCCACAACTATAAATAATGCTCTTCAAAAACCCCGCATGGCGTGATGCTATGCAAACTGAGTTTAACGCTCTCCATAAAAACCTCACTTGGGACTTAGTTCCTCCTTCCCAATCACAAAATCTTATTGAGTGTAAATGGGTGTACCAAACAAAATTTAATCCTGATGGCACTATTGAGCGTCACAAAGTTCGACTCGTAGTTAAGGGATTTCACCAACGACCTGACCTTGACTACACTGAAACCTTTAGCCCAGTCATCAAGTCAGTTACCATTCAAACTGTTCTTTCTCTTGCTGTAACTCATGATTGGCCACTTCGATAAATTAACATAAATAATTCTTTTCTTCAAGGCACTCTAACTGAGGATGTTTATATGTCCCAACCTCTTGGCTTCGTTGAACCTAATCATCCCACTCATGTTTGCAAGTTGCGTTAACTTATCTATGGTCTTAAACAAGCTCCTCGAGCCTGGTACAATGAGCTTATCTTCTTAGTCTTGGCTTCCACAACTCCATATCCTACTCTTCCTTATTCATTCTACGTCATCACCAACACATATTTTACATTCTAGGATATGTGGATGATATCATTCTAACCGACTCCAATTCTTCCCTCTTAACGTCTCTAATTTCCAAAATTTCAGCTCGATTTTCCTTAAAAGATCTTGGACACCTTACTTATTTCCTTGGCATCGAAGTCCAACCTCACACCCAAGGGCTCTTCCTCAGCCAACATAAATACATTCAAGATATTGTTCACAAAACCAATACGTCATCTGCTAAATCTACACCTACCCCATGGTCGTTCACCCCCTCTCACTCTAGAAGCCAGATCTCCTATTCCCAATGCAACCGAATTTCAGGCCATTGTGGGCAGTTTACAATATTTGTTACAAACTCGTCTAGATATTGCTTTTCTTGTGAACATGTTATCTTAAATTCTTAATGCATGCATAAACCCACTGATCTTCATTGGTCTGCACTCAAAAGGTTACTATGATATCTTGCAGACACCACCAATCATGGTATCCTTCTACATCACACTCCCTTAATTCTTTACACGCCTTTACCGATGCTGATTGGGCTGGAGACAAAGACGACTACATCTCCACGACAGGGTATATTGTGTATCTTGTTAGGAACCCGATCTCATGGAGTTCTCGCAAGCAACAAACTCATGCTCGATCAACAACTGAAGCTGAATATCGAGCCATTGCCAACACAACGACTGAGGTTCTATGGGTTCTTAATCTTCTTGATGAACTTGGTTTTAAACCTACCGCTCCTCCAACTATATATTGTGATAATAAAGGTGCTACTCATGTTGCCACGAATCCAAAGTTTTACTCCAAAATGAAACATCTTGCTCTAGACTATCACTTTGTCCGTAAATATGTTCAAGATGGTTGCATCTGTGTTTCCTACATTTCGGGAACCAATCAATTAGCAGATGCCATAACAAAGCCTTTAGCTCGCATACAATTTCATATGTTATTTTCCAAGATTGGACTCACTAACTGGTCGTCCATCTTGCGAGGGCATATTAGAGAGAGATCCCATCATGATGGAATCAAATGATATGAGAGTTACAAAATCGAGTTACATTAATGTGATATGGGAGTTACAATATTACATTAATTGGATAGATATTGTTGCATAGATTAAAGGTTTTCATACTTGTATAAATACCTTTGTAATTCTTCTTATAAACTCAATTCTCAATAAACAAACATATTTCTCATAACTAAAACCACATTAATCTTAAAACAACTTACATAAGAATCAACCTTAAATGATTTATTTCTTCATTTGTTCTTGAGGTTCAAAAACCTTTAACACTCTTATTCACCTTCCAATCATTCTCTTGATTATCTCTTATTTTTGATGAGCACCAAGAGAGAAAAGAGATATTTTGAGTATACGGTTTTTTCTTTGATAAGAATATCCTAATGTGCAAATTGGGGGGGGGGGGGGGGGGGGGATGTGGGCTTATCCACGCCCAAAATGGTTTGAAGTGGTTGATAACCACTTTGCATCCTCGATTGTTACAGTCTTGACACATTTGCTCCCTGATTTATTTCTTTCTCTACTTGAACCCTTGTTTCACTTCCACTATTTCACAATTTTCCATTTTTTGGGGTGTTACAAAAGATATCATTTTGTTACCGCAAAGGTAGCCGAAGCATGGAACAGAGAGGCTGAGTGAGTCCACAAAAGAATAATCAAGTGAATCAATGAATGAATGATTGACATCAGTAAAATCCAATTGTCCTAGAAAAAAAATAGAATCAAACGAGCCCTAAACATATTCTAATATATTAAAAAAAAGAATCAACAAAACCCTAATACTATAAAATAGAATTAAAAAAAAGAGAATACAACAATTAAACCCGCTTCCAATTCAATTGAATACAATTGACCCGACACCATAGTCAACTTTATATTATGAGTTCATTATTTATAACAAACATAAAAAATGTCAAACACACTCCCAAAGCCGCCGTTGCTTCAACACACGTTTTACACCTTACAATGTGAATCGTATAAATGTAGGTATACAATTAAATTTAATTAAGTAATGAAGGGTATAAAAACCACAAATCTCAAGAATCAACAAAGTAAAAAGAAAGACTTTTTGCTTCGTTCACGGAAGACTTAGGGGCTCTTTATTAAACGCTCATACGGTAAGTGTTTAGCGGGTCATTTACCTTATCGGATGAACGTGACAAGAGCCCATAATCTAACCCGGTAAGAGTGACGATAAGAATGGAGAGTCTTACCCGGTAAGTGAGGATGACGACCCTTACCTGATAAGCGCTTACCAGGTAAATTGTTGCATATATACCGTTTTGATACACTACATGCTTATGTAGAGGCCCAAACTGCCTTGTAGAGTTTATGCATGTTTAGTTTAAAGCCCAATAGAATCCCAAACCACCCAAAAGAGGCCCAAACTAAAAATACATAAATTCTACATCCAAAATAAATTTTCTACCAATATAACATTATTAAAAAATAGTATATCGAAGTATAAAAGAACGTTTATATATTAAATTAAAAAAACATTGAGTAAGTTGAAAATAAGTTAAACTAATCCACCAACAATGGTTGAATTTTGGGCAAATATTGAGAAAATCAAAGAACGATTTGGATTTTAGATTTGAGTTTTTAATGGATATTTGAACTTTGTCAATTTAGATAATACAATCAATTGATTAAATGAAAACTAAAGACATAATTCTTTGACGAACTTTTTTTAATTGAGCGATAAAAGTTGAGCCTATGATATGAAAACTAAATATGATTAATACATGCGTATTTTTGGCGGTCGGTTCGGTCCATACCACTCAAAAAAAGGGTCAAACTGCAGACCAGACCGGACCGAGCGGTGTGGCTATTTTTCAGACCAGACTGGACCGCCATACCGTCCAAACCGCCAAAAACGGTCCGGTTTGACTTGGTTCAACCGGTTTGAGCGGTCCAACGGTTTTTTTGAACACCCCTAGCTAAAATGATGCTTGTTGAGCAACCTAATTGGCCCTAAATTTTTACCAACAAAACGATGCTTTGTTTCTTGAGACCCTTCTCGCTTTATCAATTTACAATCGGAGGACTTGTGACCAAACTGATCACAGTTGTAACAATTTCCTTGAAATTTCCTTTTCCGATTCCCATTCGTTGGTTTAAAGTTAACAATCACCTATTGTTATATTTTAAACGATAAAGAGTTACTCCACGATTATCGTAAACATGTTTTTAGGCCATCGTTGCCTTAGAATGGCAGTTATCAAAGACGAGTTAAATTATATCAATATATATGAAAATATAATTTACGTAATTAAAATGCGAGAAATTGCTTATGGAAGCCATTGAACTCCTAAAAATCCTATTTATAGGCCTAGAAACTTTGTAAATGGTGTGATTTACATCAAATTTAAGTCAGAATCTTTAGAAATGATAAAATAACTGTTATACTATTGAATACAAATTTAAATTTTGAATTATAAAAGCTAATCTAAATTAAGTTTAACGTTTTCTTTTGGTTGCAAACTAACAAATTCAATTGAGTTTTTTGTTTTTGAATTTGTCAATTACAAAGTTGTACGATACAACCTTATCATACAAGTTGACCCCCTATTGGGAAATTGACAAAAACTTAATTTGTCAATTAAGTTTTTGAATTCATTTAATAGTCATTACTAAATAGCCAATTCCTATGCAAAAAGCTTACACATATGCGTAATGATTGGTTTTTGGTAAAAAAAAAGAGGATCCTTGCGCTAAAAATCCTCTTTCTGCGTAATAATCCTCTTAATTTTTTTTTTTTTTTTGTGATGAAAACCATTCCTTGCGCATATATGTAAGCTTTATGCGTAAGGATTGACTATTTAGTGGATTTGGGTCATGATGAACTGGCTAAAAAGTGAAACCCTTTTGACATATTGGCTATTTTTGTACCCCCTATTTCACCAATCGCTTGTGCTACCCCACCTCCCCCTAGCAATATCGCCATCGAGACCCCTTAGCTTGTTAACTTTTTTAAGTTTTTGTTATTATGCATCGGCCTCCAAAATGTTACATTGATACGTTTTAATAGTTAGAGAACTATAAATAAAATAGTCTTTTATTATTTAGGTCATTTTGGCTGTATTAGTGTTATTCCCAGATTAATGCAAGTAATCAAGATGAACACATTAATTCAGCTCTAAATGCCATATGTATTGATGATCAAAGATTACAGACTTTCTCTCTCACAATACAATATTTCTCTCTCTAAGATGTATATCTCAATATGTTCTCTCTCAATATTGTGCTTCTCTAGTTGCTACAAGTTTAACAAGGAACAAAAAGCTTTTATACCTACATGTATTACAAAGAACGAAAGCAACTAAACAAACTAACACACTTGACTTTTTCTTTAATGAGTTGACTTTGACTTTGCTCTTGAGGCTTTGACTTGAAGCTCTGATTTTCAATTTAGATGATCTTGGATACAACAAATATGCACTAACAATCTCTCCCTTTGGATTCAAGATCATCTTCAACAAGATAAGCTTACAATCACCCCTTTGAATAAACTTACAAAGAACTTTCTTCAAATAAAATTCAGCAACAAAGAACAATCTCCCCTTTGTATAATCTTTAATCAAATTAATCTCCCCTTTAAAAGAATATGCTGATAAACTCCTTCTTTGAAATATAATCTCTCATTTTTCAGCTTTGTCAAAACAATCTCTTCCTTTGGGATAAAACTGATAGTAACACTTTCTCTAGAATGTCAATCTCCCCTTCTTTTGGGATGTCTTCAAATTTTCAACAATATCCTCCAAAGTATGTGATAAACTTTTTCTTTTAAATCATCTTCAGAAACAGTCTCCCCATTTCTTAACTGAAATTGACTTCAAAAAAGAAATTATCTTAAGCTTCAGCACACTTTCTCCTTTCAAAGACTCTTCAAAGAAAATTTCTATAAACTTCAACGAACTTTCTTGATTTCTTGATATGTCTCCAAAACTGTTAACTCATTCTTGATTTTCTTCCCCCATATCTCTGAAATTAAACTTTCACACTTTGTCATTTCTTGATACTATCTCCCCATGACTATCACAAACCATTTACCATATATCATTTCTTGTATCACTTTATCCACAACATAACCCATTTCTTGTTAACTTCTCCCCCTTTTTGATGATTGTGAGCATGAACATCATCAAAACTTTACAAGAAATGTCTTCTTTCAACGTCTGACCAACATCATCTGATCTTTCCAATTGAGATTATGAAACATCCGTCAATTCATAAATGAGTCTGAATCTTTGCAAATTCAGAATTGAGTTGTAACCCTGAGTCAACAAATGAATCAGTTAAAATGCCTATAAGTAGTACAGAGCCACTTAGTACAACGAATGTACTTTGGAAAAGAGATTTTTGATGTTCACTCCCCCATGGCTTCCATTCAATCATCAAAAAACCACAAAGGAATTTCTATGGACGTTATAAGAAGAAAACGTATTCCTTGTGTGTACGTGCATGTGTAAGAATGATATAAGCTACTTGGGCTTTGTAGGCTCAATGTGTGTAAACTGTTGAGACAAAAACAGTTTTCCTTAGACTCAATGTGCATGAACGAAGGTCGAAGGTGGGGCAAAATTCCTTCTGTTTCAATATACAGATCTTCCAAATAAAGACCAGATAGATTATGTGCTGCTTCCCCATGAGAAAATAAAACATCTTTTTGTTGAGAAAAAGATGAGTAGCTGGTGGGGTTTAATTAAAGAGTTGGCATAGGCTAGTGCATGTTTCAATGAAGTTCACCAAAGAATCGTGAAACAACAGTAATGTGGTTGCCCGACTCAGAAAGTAGTTGGTGCAGACTTCTGATATTCTTTTAACTCTGTTCTCACACCCTCTTTCTTTTTATCATTATGCTCACTTTTAACCAAACTCTCTTTTCCATTTTATCTCAGCTCAATGAGAAAAACTCAACCCTTTGAGTTTCTCCCCCACTCTTTGATTTATAACCCCTCGCTTCTTGATCACTCAAGGATAACTTTTTGGGTAGGAAACATAGGTTAACATGAATCCATAGAAGTCTTTTAAGTTCTCACACTGATCCCATGAAATTTGTCCTAAAAGCATGATGTTCAATAGTTTAACTTGAACAATTAAAACTCAGTAAGATGAAAGTACAATGTCAGATACAAGTACGCTCATCAGAATTATCATGAAGAGTTGAGCATTTTTAACTGTGCAGATTTCTCACAACAAGTATATTGAATCAATGAAATGAATGCAAGAAACTTGTTTGAGAATCTGACAATGTATCAAAAGATCAAATATGAATGATAAACATTGAAAGCTTAGGTCATGAAAGAATTGAAATTTGTCTATACGAACAAATATAGGCAATTCTTGGAAGAAACACTTAGTTTTGAATGAATTTAACGCTCAACAACATGGAAATGCAAACGGGGTGTATTACCATCGAACAATTGTTGTAATTTGGGACATGGTAATAACAAATATCAACAAGAAATACTTAAACCGATGTGTGTGAATACTTGACAGTATATAGAAAATATAATACACAAGTATTTATCTATGGAAACACACAGTTAGTTAAACATGAAAGCTCATATATTGAAAACATTTAAAATCACACTTCTAAACCCATAAAATATTTTTGACAATCTAGAAGTGGTTTGGACATTTAAGAAAATATGTTTTCATGATCGAAAGCTTTCCCTCTTTCAAACAATGTGAGATTAAGGTTATAATAATCTTTACGCACAACTTAAATCTCATGAATCAATCTCAAAGTCAATATTGATTGAAATCTTGTAAGCCCTCCCTCAAAAATTGCACAAAGTCAAAAATCTTGTCAAAGTATCAAAGTCTTATTCAAAATTTATTGAAAGTAAAACAATAAAAGTAAAACATTTAAGAATAAGTTCTGATCTGAATTAATCAGAAGTCATTGACTCCCCATGAAAATTATGCATCCACAAAATCTGTCAGTACAAACCAAATGCAAAAACATCTAATCAATAATTCTAACGCTAACTCCCCCTTGAAATATGATCGTCTGTTCTTAGCAATCACTCCCCCTGAAATCATGAACAACCTTAAGTGCAGATATCATTTAGATTAAAAAAAATAAAGACATGAAGAAAAATTATAAAATCAAACTGCACAAGGTAAAGACGGATTATGTAAACATTATGTTTTGAGATTCAACATGCCTAATTTCGAAATGAGAAAATTAAATCTCTTTTCGTCTAATGGCTTGGTGAATAGATCAACAAACTGATAATCCACATTTACAAAGTAAAGTTCAATCATACCTTTTTCAACATTATCTTTGATAAAGTGATATCACACGTCAATGTGCTTCGTTTTTGTATGTTGGACAGAGTTTGCAGAAATAGCGATAACGCTCTTAGAATCACAGTAGATTGGGATTTTCTTGTAATGGAAGCCATAATCTCGTTGTTGTGTTCGCATCCACAACACCTGAGAACAACAGCTAGCGGCAGCTACGTATTCTGCTTCAGTTGTTGAAGTAGATACGCACAGTTGTTTCTTTGAAGCCCAACTCACGAGTTTATCTCCTAAAAACTGAATGTGTTCTGAAGTACTCTTCCTGTCTAACATGCAACCTTCATGTTCTGCATCTGAGTATGCTGTAAATTCGAATCCTGAATCTTTAGAATACCACAAACCAAGATCCGTGGTTCCCTTCAGATATCTAAAAATACGCTTGACAACGAAAATATGTGATTCTTTGGGGTTGGCCTGATATCTCGCACACAAACAGGTCGAGAACATAATATCAGGACGACTGGCCGTCAAGTACATCAAATAATCAATCATGCCTCTATAGGTTCTAAGATCAACAACTTTTCCATTTAGATCACCTCCGATCTTAGTTCCACGTGCCATCGGGGTACCTATAAGAATACAATTTTCCATTTTAAATTTCTTTAAGATGTCAGAAATGTACTTCGCTTGGTTAATAAAAATCCCTGTTGAAAACTTTCGAACTTGTAATCCGAGAAAGAAATTCATCTCTCCCATCATACTCATTTGAAAACGCGACACCATCAAGGCAGAAAAATTCTTACAATACTTAGGGTTGGTCGAACAAAAAGTTAAGTCATCAACATAAATCTGTATGAGAATAATATCGCCTTTTTATTTCTTGATGAAAAGAGTAGTATCGATTTTACCTTTTGAAAATCCGGACATGACTAAGAACTTTGAAAGTAATTCATACCAAGCTCGAGGGGCTTGTTTTAAACCGTAGAGGGCCTTGTCAAGAATATAGACATGATCTGGCTTTTTAGCATTGACGAACCCTTCTGGTTGTGAAACGTACACTTCTTCTTTTAGATTGCCATTCAGAAAGGCTGTTTTCACATGCATCTGATAGACTGTGAAGTTATTGTGTGCAACATAGGCTAGAAACATTATGTTTTATTCAATGCGTGCAACTGGTGCATACGTTTCATCATAGTCTATGCAATTTCTCTTGCCGATATCCTTTTTCTACAAGTCAAGATTTCTTGCGAATGACGATACCATCTTCATCTTTCTTGTTTTTAAACACCCATTTAGTGCCAACGATTTTCTTTCCTTCTGGACGTGGCATGAGTCTCCAAACTTTCAACGCTTCGAGTTGATTGAGTTCTTCCTGCATGGCTGCAATCCAATCAGAATCTTCAAGAGCATCTGATACTCGTGTAGGTTCAATCTTGCTCAAGAATGATTCATATAGGCACTTGTTGGCTGTTGCAGATCTAGTTTGCACCGGTTTTTAAATATCTCAGATAATTTGATGTACTAGGTGCACTTTGGTCCACTTTGTCGTGTGAGGGAGTGTTACATAGTTAGACTGATCACTTTCATCATCTAAGTATCCTTCTTCTAGGGGTTCAGTTGAAGTAATAGGTGCAGAAGTTTCAGTTGGTGGAACACTTGGTGTTTGTTGAATAGACAATTCAATATTCCCACCTGAGTGTGCAACTTCTGTCTGATCAATGTTCTGTGCATCTTCAAATGATGAAGTAGATGTTGGAACTTGAGTTTCTGTCTGAACCGGGGAAACTAGTTCAGTTGATACATCTGATGTGATTAGATGATGTCCGCTTGATTCTTCACAACTTTCAATCATAACAGGTTTAGTCACTTTAATACCTAGAAACTTATCATAAAAATTCTCAGAAAAAAAGATCTAAATAAGTTAAATGAGATGTCGAAGTAGATGTTTTTTCATTAGTTAAAACTTTAGAACCAGGTTCTGGACTGATCTGTCTAGAAGCTAATACTCCGGTTAAAACGGGTTCTGAACTGCTTTGTCCAGAAGCCACTTCCATATCTTCATCAAATGTTACATTAACGCTCTCTACCACTATCTTTGATTTCTTTAGATAAATTCTATACGATGCTGATGATTGAGAATAGCCAATGAAAATCCCTTCTTCAGCTTTCGGACTGAACGTGTTCAAGCTTTCCTTGTCGTTAAGCACATAACACCTGCATCTAAAGATGTGAAAATGTTTGATGCTAGGTATTCTATTATTAATTAAAGCATACAGAGTTTTACCGAACCGACGATGGATGATTGAACGGTTTTTGCGTATAACATGTAGTCGATACAGTTTATGCCCACAAAAATGAAGGTACATTGGATTGGCCGAGCATCGTGCGTGCATCCTCAACAAGAGTCTGATTTCTGCGTTCCACTACCCCATTTTGTTCAGGCGTTCTAGCAGCAGAAATCTGATGAGTTATCCCAACCGATTCGAGATAATCGTCAATTGTTTTCTTCTTAAATTCTGTGCCATTGTCTGTTCGAATCAACTTCACTGTTAGTTGCATGTTCACTTGTACACTTTTCAGAAATGAGATGATGACATCGGGAGTCTCATCTTTTGACCTAAGAAACTTCAACCAAGTGTAACGTGAGTAATCATACACAATCACCAGTACGTAACGCTTTCCGTTAATGCTTTGAGTACACATTGGACCACAAATATCCATGTGCAATAACTCCAACGGATCACTTGTACTCTGTTCAGGCTTAGGATTGTGTGAAGCTCTTTTCATCTTGCATTTATCACGCGCATCACATAGACGTTCTTTTTCAAACTTAAGCTCAGGTAATCCTTTCACTAAATTTCCTTACACCAACTTGTTGATGTGGCGAAAGTTGAGGTGAGACAACCTTATATGCCACAATTAGTTCTGTTGTATAGTTGCTTTTGAAAATAGATACACAACTTTATCAGGCTTGACATTAGGCAAATTAAAGCCAAGAGGAAGCACTTAAGGAAGAGAACCTCAAAGACGAGGTCATGGTGAAGCAAAAGGAACTCTTATCGGAAGACGGTCGTGGACTCAAGCTCTTTCAAGGACGGATTTAGGTGCCGAAGTTGGGAGGAAACCGGAAGTTGTTACTCGAAGAAGCGCATAAGTCGAAATACTCTATACATCCCGGTAGCACCAAGATGTATAGAGATTTAAAGTTAATGTATTGGTGGCCGGTGATGAAGATAGATGTAGCTAGCTATGTGGAGAAATGTGTCACGTGCCTTCAAGTAAAGGCGGAACATCAAAGACCGTATGGAAGTTTACAACCGTTGTCCATTCCCGAGTGGAAATGGGACAATATCACTATGGATTTCGTGACCAAGTTGCCAAAGACCTTGCATGGCCACGACACCATTTGGGTAGTCGTTGACCGGTTGACCAAGAGCGCGCATTTTCTTGCAATGCGGGAGACCTTGCCAATGGAGAAATTGGCCAAGCTTTATATTGATGAGGTGGTATCGAGGCACGGGGTTCCGCAATCTATTGTGTCGGATCGGGACAGTCGATTTACTTCGAACTTTTGGGCTTGTCTGCAAAAGGAGTTGGGTACTCGACTAAACTTGAGCACGGCTTACCATCCTCAAACGGATGGCCAAAGCGAGAGGACAATCCAGACATTAGAAGATATGTTAAGGTCGTGTGTGATAGACTTCGGGGGAAGTTGGGATTCACATCTACCGTTAGTGGAATTCGCGTACAACAACAGTTACCATTCTAGTATCGGAATGGCACCGTTCGAGGCTTTGTATGGACGGAAGTGCCGAACCCCGGTTTGTTGGTTAGAAGCGGGCGAAAAGAAATTCGCCGGACCGGAAATAGTTCAAGAGACGGCTGACAAGGTGAAAGAAATCCGGGAAAGGCTGAAGGCGGCACAAGATCGACAAAAGAGTTATGCGGACAAGAAGAGAAGACCGGTGGAGTTTCAAGTGGGTGATCGGGTTATGTTGAAGGTGTCTCCGTGGAAGGGGATCATACGTTTCGGGAAGCGTGGGAAGCTTAGTCCTCGTTTCCTTGGACCGTTTGTCATTCTGGAAAAGATTGGCTTGCAGGCCTATCGTTTGGAATTACCGCCGGAAATGGATGGGATACATCCTACATTTCACGTTTGTTATCTTCGGAAATGTCTAGCCGAGGAGGAAAGCGTGATCCCTTTGTCGGAAATTCGAGTGGACAATGGGAATCGTTGTGTGGAAGAACCGGAGTCGATTTTAGAATCGAAAGTGAAGAAGTTGAGGCATAAGGACGTGGTCATGGTTAAAGTCCAATGGAAGCACCATCGGGGTGCCAACATTACTTGGGGATCGGAGGATGATATGAAGAAGCGTTATCCTCACTTGTTTGTTTAGGGTAAGATTTCGGGGACGAAATCTCCGTTAGGTGGGGAGGATTGTAACACCCGTAAATTCTTAAGGTAAGTATTTTGTGGTCTTAAATGCATTTAATCCGTTTTTGTGAGAATATGTGTCCTTGTGTACGTCTTATTATCATGTTCAGATCTAAACGACATATAATTAAGTTACCTTCGTTAATCGTTCAAACTTTGTGCTCGTTATAGTTTTTGGCTGAGTTTTGGGCCATTTTTGGGTGACTCGCGATTGTGCCCCGCGATTGTGCCCTGGCACTATCGCGGAGGGCACTATCGCCCAAGTTGTACCGAGAGGGGGGTATGCCACGCGATAGTGACACGCGATAGTGACCATAGTCACTATCGCCGGGCATACTCGCGGAAGGCGTACCGCGGGTGCGTGTGTGTTCGCGATTGTGACTCGCGATAGTGCCCTTTGGCACTATCGCCGGGCACTATCGCCCGCGGCACCTGAGGGGTTTAAATTTCCTTGGCAGTCTCATTTCTCACATTATCACTTTACAAAAACGGGAGAGTTCTTCCTAGAGGCGATTTTTAGGGTTTCTTCACCTACCTCATTAATCTCCAAGGTGTTGGGTGGTTGGGAGCATTAAGTGGTCGTCAAGCTTCATTCAAGTGTCCTTATTGAAGTGTTATTCAAGATTCTCACTCCTCACTTCCAAGACTCATCTTCTCCAAACTTCTAGGGTTTTCATATTTTCTAGGTTTTGGGGTCAAAACCTAGATAGTGAGTTTACTAAACCTTTGTTAAAACTAGATACACATCATAATCTTCTATTTGTTATCTTATCTCTATGTGTTCAAGTATTGGGTTTTCTTGGTGAAAATAGTTGGAAATGTGTATATTGGTGATGTGCCATGATTATTGTTATATGTATCATTATTTGAGATTTGTCTCATAAATACATAATGTGGGTACCTTGATATGTTAAAATGTATGCTTATGTGGGCATGGTGATAACCCTAGTTGGAACACTATTTTGGTGATATGTTTATATGCATAATGAGCATGATTTACATTGAGTCTTTTGTTGGACATTATGAGGATAAGGTGGTAATATTATACCAGTAGTTGGTATTGAAATATGCGGATTGAAATATATCTAAAGGACCCCTTATAAAGGTTATGTGGACGAACCAAGTCAGTACACTAGGAGGATATAGTCTTGGGCGCCACTGTGATGGTATGTGCCTAGACCTCCGCCACTCGGGGAATTTTCTGAGCGATAGTCTTCGGGTGGGCCGGGCCTTTGGGGTGTTCCTTGTTAAGGGCATCAAGGTATATCGACTCTTGGGTGGGACTTGATTGGTGCTTTGGGTCTCCCCTAATGACTCCACATTTGTTGAACACTGGTTAACTACTGATAAGAATGGTATTTGTTCCTGCATGCTTATTATTGTTCGACTCACTAGGCTTTTTGGCCTAACACTTGTTTGGTGTCGATGTGTATCTCAGGTTCTAGCGGCGGCGGTCTTAAGCAAGTTTAGTCGCTTTGGGGTAAGAGCTTGGGGAAGTGCACATGGACGCGTTATTCTTTTGGTTATAGACTTCTTGGGTTTATAGACAACAACCCTTTTTGTCATCTTTTTTCTAGTTGTAGAAATTAGATTAGTTGGTTGTTGTTTATCGTCCGTTAAATTACAAATTGTGATTAAACAGGTTATTCGAATATATTCCCCACTTTTGGGAGGCTCTTGCTATGGCAATCTTTGGTATACCTCATGTCCGTTTTTTTCGGATTTTTGTTATCCCTATTTTTAGGGTGTTATAAGTTGGTATCAGAGCTTTAGTTTAAGTGAACTAGATATTGTTTAGCATATCTGGACTTAAGCTTTAGACTTTTGACCTCACTGTCCAATTGGGGTAGAAATCCTAGGTGGGGAGAGCAATAGGATTTCGGAATTACTTTAATTAAAAGTTGTGATGATGGTGACAAGAATTCTTGTGTATGGTTCGTTCATAATTTCACTTAGCTACTGCTATTATGAATGCATTGTTATGTGAGCATACTTGGTTTACTATTATTATGATAATTGATGACGGTATTAGTACGTACAATGAGTTCAACTCGTGTAGTCTTTTCTCAATCTATTTCTCATACGTTCATGGCAGATTTTAATGGTGAACACTCGTAGTAGATTACCGGACATGCCAGAAGGGCAACCCGAAGTGGAATCTGCAGCGGCACGACCTCCGGTGGGAGCAACCTTTGACGACATTCCCATACCCAGAGTGTTGGGAGGAGGGCCTGAGCAAATTCCGCGTCGGAATCTCAACGCAGGTAACGCCATCTTGGAGGAAGTTACCATGGAGACCCGGCTTCGGGACAGCATGATGTTGGCTATGAACGCGGCTTTGGCTCAACAACAGTTGGCTATGACTTCAGCTATGACCCAACAACAAGAGTTTTTCATGAAGCTTCTAGAAGATCGTGACGTCAGTAACCGTCAGCCCGAGACTATGGCTGAAAACGTTATTGTGGGGTCGGGAGGACCGAATGTGGTGACGGTCGAAGAGCCATCTGCCGAGGGAGTCAGAACAAAGACAAAAGGGTGCACCTACAAGACGTTTCTGGGGTGTCATCCTAAGGAGTTTGCGGGTTCTGATAGTCCAGTTGCTTGTATGTACTGGCTCAAGGAGATGGAAATGGCTTTCGAGGCAAGTGAGTGTGATCCCTCTCAGCGGGTCAAATTTGCTTCTCCATTACTTCGGGGAGAGGCTCTGATTTGGTGGAATCTCACTCGATCCGCCCTCACCCCGGAAGTTCTGGCTAAGTTAACTTGGACGGTGTTCAAGGAAAAGATGATGGATAAGTACTGCAGTGAGCGTTCGTTGGACAAGTTGGAGCGAGAGTTCCGGAATCTGAAGAAAGGGAATACGTCGATTGTTGCCTACTCCAAACTCTTTTTGGAGAAATTAAACTTGGTGGGACATCTAGTTCCAGACGAAAGGTCAAAGATTAAAGCTTATCAGCAAGGATTACCGGCCGAGATGCGAACGGCGGTGAGAAATGCAAAGTGTTCGACTTTGCAAGAAGTTATCGAGGAGTCCTTACTCGTGGAGGACGACATCAATTCGGAAAAGGATGAGAAGAGGTACGTTGGGGAGAAACGGAAGTGGGAGGGGCCATCTGGGCCCGTTCGTCAATCACGACCCTTTGTGAGCGGGAGGTCGGGTGATCAACGCCGTGAAGATCGGTGGTGCCACAGGTGCAGGTCAAAGCACTCGGGACCGTGCGCTACAAGAACTCACTTCGGTCCATCCGGGTGTGTCAAGTGTGGTAAGAAAAACCACATGACCCGAGAATGTTCCCTCCGTGGGTCAGTATGTTATGAATGCGGAGAGCCAGGGCACATGAAGCGGGAGTGCCCGAGACTAGTTAGAGGAAATGGTGGAAATTCTGTGGGTTCGACGGCTAGAGTCGAGCAACCACCAAGAGCACCGAGTCGAGCTTTCCGGATGACTACCGAGGAGGCGAAGGAGACCGCAGATGTTGTTTCGGGTACGTTTCTAGTAAACTCCATGCCTGCTCGCGTCTTGTTTGATTCGGGTGCTACCTGTTCCTTTGTGTCTGATACCTTCTGTAAACAATTCTCCACTCCTGTTAGTGTTCTTCCCGATGCGTTAGTAGTAGAAATAGCTAATGGAGATCAAGTGATCATTCGTGACCGTTTTGCACTCTAGAGATCGATGGAAATTCTTTTGGATTAGATTTGTTACCTATGACTATAGGAGGGTTCGATGTAGTCATAGGCATGGATTGGTTAGTAAGACATAAAGCGGACATCTTTTGCTCCAAAAAGATGATCCAAGTCCCATTGCCGGAAAATGGGGTGGCTATCATCTATGGAGAGAAAGGAAGGAGGAATAATCCTATCATCTCCTCTCTTAAAGCTCGCAAATTCTTAGCGAAGGGTTACCCTTCGTACTTGGCCTACATTGTGGACGCAAAGAAAGAAAAGAAGTCGGTAGAAAATGTGGAAGTGGTACAAGATTATCCGGACGTCTTTCCGGAAGACTTACCCGGATTACCGCCGGAGCGGCAAGTGGAGTTTCAGATTGATCTCACACCGGGAGCGGCTCCAATAGCACGTGCTCCATATCGTTTGGCACCGACAGAAATGAAGGAGATGATGGCGCAACTTCAAGAGTTGTTGGAGAAGGGCTTCATTCGACCGAGTTCGTCACCTTGGGGAGCACCAGTACTGTTCGTAAAGAAGAAGGATGGATCTATGCGGATGTGCATAGATTATTGGGAGCTAAATAAAGTCACGGTGAAGAATAAGTATCCTCTACCTCGTATCGACGATCTTTTTGATCAACTCCAAGGAGCGGGATGCTTCTCGAAGATTGATCTTCGGTCCGGTTATCACCAAGTGAGAGTGAAGAACGAAGATATTCCGAAGACGGCTTTCCGGACGAGATACGGTCACTACGAGTTTTTGGTGATGCCTTTCGGCTTAACCAATGCTCCGGCCGTATTCATGGATCTAATGAACCGTGTGTGTCGCCCATTCTTGGATAAATCCGTGATCGTCTTCATCGACGATATTTTAATATATTCAAAGGATGAGTCTGAGCATGGAAGACACTTACGGGAAGTATTGGAAGTTCTAAGGAAGGAGAAACTGTTCGCGAAATTCTCAAAGTGCGAATTTTGGCTCCAAGAGGTACAATTCTTGGGGCACGTCGTATCAAAGGAAGGGGTAAAGGTGGACCCGGCAAAGATCGAGGCAATGTTGAGTTGGGAACCCCCAACAAGTCCGACGGAGATCCGAAGCTTCTTGGGTTTAGCGGGTTACTACCGGCGTTTCATCTAAGATTTCTCAAAGACGGCTACACCGCTCACTTCTCTTACGAGGAAGAACGTCAAGTTTCTTTGGACCGATGCACAAGAACAAGCGTTTCAGACGCTCAAGAGGAAGTTGTGTGAAGCTCCGATCTTGTCCTTACCCGAAGGATCAGAAGACTTTGTGGTGTATAGCGACGCTTCCAAAATGGGACTTGGGTGCGTGCTAATGCAAAGAGGGAAAGTAATAGCCTACGCGTCGCGACAATTAAAGGATCATGAGAAGAACTATCCGACTCATGATTTGGAGTTGGCGGCGGTGGTTTTCGCGCTAAAGTTGTGGCGACACTACTTGTATGGGACCAAGTGTACTCTTTTCACGGATCACAAAAGTCTCAAGTACATCTTCGACCAAAAGGAACTCAACATGCGGCAAAGGAGATGGCTAGAGCTTTTGAAGGATTACGATTGTGACCTACTCTATCACCCCGGTAAGGCCAATGTGGTGGCGGATGCATTGAGCCGGAGGAGTCATGGCGATGGTGTCAAAAGGTCCCTTGCAAGGATCGATGTGGTGTCAAGTTTGTTGGAAAATATTAAAGCAAGCCAAGAGGAAGCACTTAAGGAAGAGAACCTCAAAGACGAGGTCATGGTGAAGCAAAAGGAACTCTTATCGGAAGACGGTCGTGGACTCAAGCTCTTTCAAGGACGGATTTGGGTGCCGAAGTTGGGAGGAAACCGGAAGTTGTTACTCGAAGAAGCGCATAAGTCGAAATACTCTATACATCCCGGTAGCACCAAGATGTATAGAGATTTAAAGTTAATGTATTGGTGGCCGGTGATGAAGATAGATGTAGCTAGCTATGTGGAGAAATGTGTCACGTGCCTTCAAGTAAAGGCGGAACATCAAAGACCGTATGGAAGTTTACAACCGTTGTCCATTCCCGAGTGGAAATGGGACAATATCACTATGGATTTCGTGACCAAGTTGCCAAAGACCTTGCGTGGCCACGACACCATTTGGGTAGTCGTTGACCGGTTGACCAAGAGCGCGCATTTTCTTGCAATGCGGGAGACCTTGCCAATGGAGAAATTGGCCAAGCTTTATATTGATGAGGTGGTATCGAGGCACGGGGTTCCGCAATCTATTGTGTCGGATCGGGACAGTCGATTTACTTCGAACTTTTGGGCTTGTCTGCAAAAGGAGTTGGGTACTCGACTAAACTTGAGCACGGCTTACCATCCTCAAACGGATGGCCAAAGCGAGAGGACAATCCAGACATTAGAAGATATGTTAAGGTCGTGTGTGATAGACTTCGGGGGAAGTTGGGATTCACATCTACCGTTAGTGGAATTCGCGTACAACAACAGTTACCATTCTAGTATCGGAATGGCACCGTTCGAGGCTTTGTATGGACGGAAGTGCCGAACCCCGGTTTGTTGGTTAGAAGCGGGCGAAAAGCAATTCGCCGGACCGGAAATAGTTCAAGAGACGGCTGACAAGGTGAAAGAAATCCGGGAAAGGCTGAAGGCGGCACAAGATCGACAAAAGAGTTATGCGGACAAGAAGAGAAGACCGGTGGAGTTTCAAGTGGGTGATCGGGTTATGTTGAAGGTGTCTCCGTGGAAGGGGATCATACGTTTCGGGAAGCGTGGGAAGCTTAGTCCTCGTTTCCTTGGACCGTTTGTCATTCTGGAAAAGATTGGCTTGCAGGCCTATCGTTTGGAATTACCGCCGGAAATGGATGGGATACATCCTACATTTCACGTTTGTTATCTTCGGAAATGTCTAGCCGAGGAGGAAAGCGTGATCCCTTTGTCGGAAATTCGAGTGGACAATGGGAATCGTTGTGTGGAAGAACCGGAGTCGATTTTAGAATCGAAAGTGAAGAAGTTGAGGCATAAGGACGTGGTCATGGTTAAAGTCCAATGGAAGCACCATCGGGGTGCCAACATTACTTGGGGATCGGAGGATGATATGAAGAAGCGTTATCCTCACTTGTTTGTTTAGGGTAAGATTTCGGGGACGAAATCTCCGTTAGGTGGGGAGGATTGTAACACCCGTAAATTCTTAAGGTAAGTATTTTGTGGTCTTAAATGCATTTAATCCGTTTTTGTGAGAATATGTGTCCTTGTGTACGTCTTATTATCATGTTCAGATCTAAACGACATATAATTAAGTTACCTTCGTTAATCGTTCAAACTTTGTGCTCGTTATAGTTTTTGGCTGAGTTTTGGGCCATTTTTGGGTGACTCGCGATTGTGCCCCGCGATTGTGCCCTGGCACTATCGCGGAGGGCACTATCGCCCAAGTTGTACCGAGAGGGGGGTATGCCACGCGATAGTGACACGCGATAGTGACCATAGTCACTATCGCCGGGCATACTCGCGGAAGGCGTACCGCGGGTGCATGTGTGTTCGCGATTGTGACTCGCGATAGTGCCCTTTGGCACTATCGCCGGGCACTATCGCCCGCGGCACCTGAGGGGTTTAAATTTCCTTGGCAGTCTCATTTCTCACATTATCACTTTACAAAAACGGGAGAGTTCTTCCTAGAGGCGATTTTTAGGGTTTCTTCACCTACCTCATTAATCTCCAAGGTGTTGGGTGGTTGGGAGCATTAAGTGGTCGTCAAGCTTCATTCAAGTGTCCTTATTGAAGTGTTATTCAAGATTCTCACTCCTCACTTCCAAGACTCATCTTCTCCAAACTTCTAGGGTTTTCATATTTTCTAGGTTTTGGGGTCAAAACCTAGATAGTGAGTTTACTAAACCTTTGTTAAAACTAGATACACATCATAATCTTCTATTTGTTATCTTATCTCTATGTGTTCAAGTATTGGGTTTTCTTGGTGAAAATAGTTGGAAATGTGTATATTGGTGATGTGCCATGATTATTGTTATATGTATCATTATTTGAGATTTGTCTCATAAATACATAATGTGGGTACCTTGATATGTTAAAATGTATGCTTATGTGGGCATGGTGATAACCCTAGTTGGAACACTATTTTGGTGATATGTTTATATGCATAATGAGCATGATTTACATTGAGTCTTTTGTTGGACATTATGAGGATAAGGTGGTAATATTATACCAGTAGTTGGTATTGAAATATGCGGATTGAAATATATCTAAAGGACCCCTTATAAAGGTTATGTGGACGAACCAAGTCAGTACACTAGGAGGATATAGTCTTGGGCGCCACTGTGATGGTATGTGCCTAGACCTCCGCCACTCGGGGAATTTTCTGAGCGATAGTCTTCGGGTGGGCCGGGCCTTTGGGGTGTTCCTTGTTAAGGGCATCAAGGTATATCGACTCTTGGGTGGGACTTGATTGGTGCTTTGGGTCTCCCCTAATGACTCCACATTTGTTGAACACTGGTTAACTACTGATAAGAATGGTATTTGTTCCTGCATGCTTATTATTGTTCGACTCACTAGGCTTTTTGGCCTAACACTTGTTTGGTGTCGATGTGTATCTCAGGTTCTAGCGGCGGCGGTCTTAAGCAAGTTTAGTCGCTTTGGGGTAAGAGCTTGGGGAAGTGCACATGGACGCGTTATTCTTTTGGTTATAGACTTCTTGGGTTTATAGACAACAACCCTTTTTGTAATCTTTTTTCTAGTTGTAGAAATTAGATTAGTTGGTTGTTGTTTATCGTCCGTTAAATTACAAATTGTGATTAAACAGGTTATTCGAATATATTCCCCACTTTTGGGAGGCTCTTGCTATGGCAATCTTTGGTATACCTCATGTCCGTTTTTTTCGGATTTTTGTTATCCCTATTTTTAGGGTGTTACAAAATCGTTCAACGTAACTTACCTTCTTTATCATGACGTTCTTTTGAACTACATCTCTGTATCCCAATATTGGTGAAAAATGGTCATTTCCGAACCGTACGTTGCCACAAAATTTCTCTGTATAATTAGATAGAATTTCTTTCCTCTCGGTCATATGCTTGGAACAACCCGAATCCAAGTACCACATATGACAGGTCTGCACATGAGAAATCAAACAACAACAGGTTTAGGTACCCTCTTGTAAATGGGTCCTTTCTGGTTAGTCTTAGATTTTGGCACCCATTTGAATCTAGGTCCTCTTTTCTTATGAAAACCATTTGAATAATATGTATGATAAGATCCAAACCAATTAGCAGAATATTTTCGAGCAACAAAATCACTTCGACCACAATTGGAACACTGAACTGTAGAATGAGATAGTTGGATCAATTGCTTTATTTTATAAACCTTGCATGGATGTACACGTTTTAATTTATTAGAAGCAACCTGATCAATTACATCACTACCACTATCAGTAGACCTATTACAATCATAAACTGAAAATGATTTTGTTGACTCTTCAACCTTCTTTGGTCTCCATTCAAGCTTCACCTTAGACCTAGTATATCTCATATCTAAAACATAAGATTTATGCTTGTTAGAAGCATGAGAATTCAGAGTTTGTCTTTTCTTAGGCTTACCAGTGTTGGTCCGTTTCTGTGAGTGCCTTTTCTTTTGCTTCTTACCTTTGGCATAGTAAGTACTCACAGGAAATGTTTCATCAACCTTGGTTGATGATTCACCGACTTCAAAAACACTTGGTAAAACACCAGATTTGATAACAAAATCAGAATGATCAGAAAGTTTAGCATTGAAATCAAACTTTTCAACACACTCATCAAAACATCCATCGGAATTTAGAAAATCAACTTCATCCTCAAATAGATCATCATCATTATCATATTGAGAAGCCTTGGAAGATTTGGGAAACATAAAATCGTTAAACTCTTTTGAACACTGCTTTTGATAAGGCGTTTGTTCAAAATCTGAAGGTTTTGGGTTTGCAAAAATATTGCCCATGAAAGATTTACAAGATGAAGCATCTGAATCAGTAGAGTTGTTTTCACATGCTCTTACTGATTCTGATTTATCATCTGTAACTTCAGATTTCAAATCAGTGTTCAATAAAACAGTAGAGAACACAATCTGCTCTAAATCAACCAAAATTCGTTCATCTACTAGAGTACTCTCAAACTTAGAAATTTTACTTTCTAAGATGAGTGGAGGAACGTAAATCTTACCTTCAATAGGTTTAGCCTCCATTTCCTCAGTAGAATAACTTTGAAAATAATCATTTGACAAAAAATTTGGTTGTTCAGTAACATAACTATCATTCAGCTTGTCATAGTAGAATGATAGTTGCATTTTGGTTATGTCTTTTCTGTTAGAATCTTCCATAGCTTCAACTTCCTCAGATGACTTGGTCCAAAATATGGGTTTTAACTTGGGGTGCTTTTCAGCCGCTTGTAAAAAATCAAAGTTGTAAAGAGTAGGCTGTTTTGAAATTGCTTTCTTTAAGTAATGTGGGTTATCATACCCAATACCCCAGTTATCTTTAAACAATTTTAATTCCTTTGGCTTGTTGAGATGAATGGTTTGGTCAGTTTGACCTCTTGCATAGAGTTTTGCTTCCAAACCACTAATATTTTTCAATAAAATTTTGTTTTCAAACTTCAACTGTTTGTATTTGACAACAAACTCTTGCTTCTCAAGTTCACACAAGTTGAACTTGGAATGTGCTTCAGATACTTGATTTTCAAGAAAAATCTTATGTTTTTCAAAATTTGAGACGTCATTATTTAAAGAATCAATCAACATCTTTTTCCCAGCAATTTCCTTGTTGAGATCAGATATTGTTTGACGCTTCTTAGCAACAACACCTTTTTCCTTTTTGAGTTTAGCTTGTACATCTTGAAGTTCTACCATCATGGATTTCATTCTTTTAAGCAAATCAGATTCAGAAATATTATTTACCTCTTCCGATGTGTCGTCATCTGATTCATCATAGGTCATCTATTTACCCATGAGACACATGTGAGATGTTTCATCTCTTTCTCCTTCTGAATCAGTGAGATCAAGCTAGTGTCATCCTCAGCCATTAGCGTTTTACCTACCTCCTTCTGTTTTGCTAACAACATTTTGTTCTTATAGTAGTCGGAGTTCTGCACCTTTGCTTTCGGCAATCTTTAGCAAAATGTCCGATCTTGCCACAGTTATAGCACTTCACTGGCTCATCCACTTTCTTCTCTTCATACTTGTTCACATACATTGTCTCTTCCGGCTTTCTTTCCTCATACCTCTTGTTCTCAAACCTTCTATCCTCATATCTCTTTCCTTCGACTCTTTCCTTATGCTCTTAGTTGTGTGATCCAAACAAATACCTTTTACTGTTGGAACCCGACTTCTTGTAAAACTTCTTCTGAAATGATCGGTTTAGCAGAATCATAGCTTGTTCAAGCTTTCACCGTCATCGGAGTCTGGATCTGCACTGTCAGTTTCATCCGAGTCAGAAACAACAATCTTCTTTTCCTTCTTATCCTTCTTCTTTTCCTTCTTTTCCATTACCAAAGCAACAGGATCTGGCACAGGATTGTTAGTCTTCTTTTTCTCTTCTCTTATCTCCTCAACCTCTTCCTCGTTGTGTCGGAGAGTCTCATAAACTTCGTGCAACGGAATGTCATTCAAATCTTTCATCTGTTTCATCCTTCTTATATTCTTCTTCCACTCTAGCTGTAACACACTTAAAAAATTGACGTTGTTTTCAATCAACTTCTTTTTCATTTTGTTCTTTGCCAATTCATTGAGTAAAGAAACAAATCTGCCATAAGTTTCTTCCAAGATTTCACCATCCTTTGCTTTGAATTCCTCATAGTTGTTTATACAATTTGCCACTTTCATCTGGTTCCTGATCTTTGACCCCCATCATCATATTTTCTAACTGATCCCACATCTTCTTTGCAGTTGCCTTGTAATTGTCAATCTTTATGTATATCTCATTCAGGATGTTCTGTAGAAGTAGGGACCTTGCCTGCTTATCAGCCTTGTATCTCTTCTTTTGTTCAGTAGAATAGTTGGAAAAATCAACAACAATCTTCTTGGTATTGGGCTCTTGGGGCTCTGTACCATCACCACTATCAGAACTGTCATTTTTCTCATCAGGAACTATTGCAGTTACTGGCTTCATGACACATTCATCTATAAATTGTTTGATATATTTCCCGTTGTCGTGTCGGTCTATGAAGTCCAGAAATCTGTCTTTCCATTGCTCGTATTCACCTTTGAAAAGGACAGGTGGCTTGACATCAGTTCCAATAGCTAAGGCATCTTTGGAAGTCATCTTGAATAAGCTTGCAATGATAGTTAACAAAAATTAGAAATTTTCCAAAAAGTTGAAAATTAGCCAAAAATTGACTAAGTACAGAAGTCGCAAGGCACTATTGATCACTTGTCGCAAGGCACTGAGATTCACACTTGTCGCAAAATACTGAGGAACCAATTTTCGCAAACCGCTGCACACGAGTAGTGACAACTCGCAGACCAAAGGGTGTGAGTTGTAGCTTGTCGCAAGACTCGATGTGTGAGTTCTTGGTTGTCGCAGGCTGAAGCACACAAGTTCTTGACTTAGAAAATTTTCAAAGCACTTTGAGATGAACTTGTCATACACACACGAGTTCTATACTTAGAAAAATAAAGTTCAATCGACTTCTCGTGAACTTGCGAGTTCAACACTTAGAAAAATCAAAACTTTCAACTTGTCGCAAAGAACTTGTCGCAACCTGAAGGGAATGATTAGTAACTTGTCGTAAGACGTTGCTTGCGAGTTCTTGAGTTATCGCAAAGAGTACTCTGCGAGTTCTAGACTTATCGTAAACAAAGCTTTGTGAGTTCTTCACTTAGAGAATTTCACCAACACCAAAGATAGTAGCCTGCGAGTTCTTGAGGATGTCATACACAATTGCTTGCGAGTTCTTCGATTATGATGCTTGCGGGTTCAGTAGATCTTGTGAGTTCTTCCCTCTGTCGACTTTGAGATCACTGATTTGGCCAAAAATCTATCCAAAACTTCGAACTTGCCTCTGGAACTTTGCCAATTGATCCACGATATGAATCTGAACACACTTCTAGTACATCAAATCAACTAAAAACAACTAGAAATCCATTTTCGATCCTAACACAATGTTTGCACAATCTCGAACATGAATTCACACAAAATCCAAAATTCACACTGTTGAGTTGTGAATTAAGCTATACAACTCAAACAAAACTTGTTCTATCCACATAAATGAATACAATAGAATTAATTTGCAACCAAAAACATCACAAAATTACTGAAATTGATTCTTGACAGTTGCCTTTGCGAGTTCTTAAAAAAAATTCGACAAATCTTCAAATCTTGATCAATTTCCGATAATTGCTTGCTCTGATACCAATTGTTATTCCCATATTAATGCAAGTAATCAAGATGAACACATTAATTCAACTCCAAATGCCATATGTATTGATGATCAAAGATTACAAACTTTCTCTATCACAATACAATATTTCTCTCTCTAAGATGTATATCTAAATATGTTCTCTCTCAATATTGTGCTTCTCTAGTTGCTACAAGTCTAACAAGGAACAAAAAACTTTTATACCTACATGTATTACAAAGAACGAAAGCAACTAAACAAACTAACACACTTGACTTTTGCTTTAATGAGTTAACTTTGACTTTGCTCTTGAGGCTTTGACTTGAAGCTTTGACTTTCAATTTAGATGATCTTGGATACAACAAATATGCACTAACAATTAGTGTAAATGAAATTGATTCCAAAATCCAATGATGTCTAATAAGGTTTTTTTTATAGATATGCAGTTTAAGCCGAACATTTAAAAAATATAACAGTCTTCGTAGGCAAAGTTATATATCACATAACTTGGCGAGTGGCATGTGAAACCCCACAATAACACATATACAAGTATAACTAATTATATTTACAGACGAAGAATCGTGTGAGAATAAGAGTTAAGGTGAGAAGGTAAGAAAATATGTAGACCTTTGATCACTTTTAATCTCAAACCTACCCATGAATCGTGTTTGATACGGGAATTGATCCGGTGCATCTCATCCTTATGTGCATCTAAGGGTGGAGATCATTTCTTATCTTTCTTATCATAACTTTCATTCTCACCGGAACCCAACTCTATAATTACATGTATGGTTAAAAAAATAAACTTGACATATTCATGTGTACACACTTGGCTAATTATGATCATCGTCGTCATCATTATCGCTGTCACATCTACATCCTCGTCTAGGACCAATGTCCATTCGATGTCTTGCCATATAACAAATGTACATATTATTACCAATAGAGCTAAAAATAAAAATAAACTTAATCTTTCTTAATAAAGATTAAACAAATGTGTTAAATTTGGATAAACTTAAACCATATATGTTACTACAAACTATTGCTCGCTGATGATGTAACATCTTAAAAAATAAGAGATCTCAACGTCACCATAGCGTACCATTTATTGTTTAGGGACGTAATGTTAAGAGTATGGTGTACCCAAGTCGCTCGACTAGCTGACACAAATTAAGGATTCATTGTGTTCTTAGCTTTGATTCGTCATATTTATGTTTGCGAACTAATCTTTTATCATCAACTTGTATATACCAAACATTGTTATACCAATAACAATTGAATAACATGTACAACTTTGATGATCAAATATTTAATTTCAATCAATTAATTATTAGGTAATAATGACCCGATAAATGCCCTAATTATTGCAATTTCAGTTTATATTTTCACATGTAAATATCATTTTCCATACCCATTAAAGTAGGCTTTCAATTTTTTTTAACAATAGGTGTCTGGGTTAACTTATCCGGCTAATCCCAAAGATCCTGGAGAATAGTTCGAAAAATCCTTAGCGTAATAATCCTCTTTTATATATGAGTTCTTTTTAATGCTTCAAGAAAATTGATTTCAAATATAAGTTATATATTAATGATTTTAAATAATAATAAACAAAAACAATAATATTATGCTCTTAATTGATCCATTAAGACAAGAAATATATATATGGATGGGTTTAAATGATAACTATTTCATTGTGTATATGAGGACAAATCTTAATCATTGATCAAAACTTAAGAAATTAATCAATGGTTAATACATAATAAGGTTAATTGAGAAGTGATTAAGAACAAAATTGAAAATTGAATCAGCACCTACCTTGTTTGACTTTTTATTTTTTTTAATTAAAAAATTTATACCCCCTTAAACTTTAAAATAAATTATCTTAAAAATTACTAATATCTTAATCAAACAAATTACATCAAAAAAACGAGAAGTTCGTGCTTTTCGATATGACATCCATCTCGATATTTTTTATTTATTTATCATTTTAACCGTTTTTATGTGAAATTCTATATATGTGTTATATTCATTATGAATATGCATGCACGTTCTCAGGTGTCCACAATCAGTATGAATAACAAATGTACGTTCATTCAATATTCATGATGAATAATACAATATTCAGGATGAATAATACAACATTCAAGATGAATAATACACGATTTCAAGATTCATGTATTATTGATCATGAATCATGTACTATTCACCCTGAATGTTGTATTATTCACCCTGAATGTTGTATTATTCATCCTGAATGATATATTATTTATGATAAATAATATAAGAATGACCCATGAAGGTATAGACACATGACACACTCTCTTTTGTTTCTCAATTCACAACCGAAATTTGGTTTAATTCATTATGAATAGTATGTGCATCCACAGATGTCCCACATTCAATATGAATAACAAATGTGAACGTTCATTCATTATTCATGATGAATAATTTAGTATTTAGGATGAATTACACAATATCATGATGGATAATACATGAATTCATGAATCGTGAATTATTCAACTTGAATGTTGTATTATTCATAATGAATAATACATGAATGACCTGTGAAGATGTGGAGACGTGACACATTCTCTTTTGTTCCCCGGTTCACAACAGAATTACTCGATAAGTTCTCGATTCGTCCTGATGGGTGTTGGGTTACGGTGCTGAAGAAACGCGATGCCTTACAACGTCGAAGAAAGTGTTGAATAAGGTGATGTCGAGTTACATAATTACGGTGTCGAGGTGTTGTACAGACTTGAACGTACATAAATATTCATAATGAATATAACAAATATATAGCATTTCACGTAAAAAAGGTTAAAACAACAAAAAAACTATATCGAGATAGATGTCATATCGAAGAGCACGAAATTCTCGTTTTTTTTAATGTAATTTGTTTGATTAAAATATTAGTAACTTTTAAGATAATTTATTTTAAACTTTAATTGGGTAATTTTTTTTAATTAAAAAAGAAAATAAAAAGTCAAATATGGTAGACGTGATTTTAAATTATCTTCCATTTTTACCCCTAAGCATTCTAAAATTAAAAACTCTATTTAATATAAGTTGTTGGATCAATATAGATGGAGTGACTGAGATTTGTTCTCACGTACACAATGAAAATTAAGTTTTCATTTGAACTTTCCTCATATATATATATATACAAGGTTCACAATAGCGTGAGGTGTGGCGTAGCGGCAATGTCAAACCTTAAGCTTACACGCCACGGCGAGGACGCGGCGTTTTTCAAGGCGTGATATAAGACGACAAATTTGTATGTCATATTTAAAATTATATATATATATATATACATATATGTTTTATATATATATTATTTTAATCAAATAATGATATTAAAGTATGTACATTCATATTGGAAGAAAAAAAATCATATAAATCAATAGTATAAAAATAGTTTTTGATTTAATATTTAAAATAGATCATAGAAAGATAATTTTACAACATCGTTTTAATCGTGAGTCCATAACATTTATGATTTCGTGAAACTGTGAGTGATTGATTAGATAAATTTATAAAAATGTTAAATATAAAGTTAAAAATGTAAAAGCACAAAGGATAAAAAAAATAAAAAATTTAAAAAAAATATTTTTTTTTGAAAAAAAAATCACGTCTTAGAAAAAACGCGCGCCTTAAGGAGCAATAGCGTGAGCCACGCCTTACAGAAACGTTATGGGCTATTTCGTAACGGCGGAGACACGTTTTGCGCCATATCGCGCCATGACGCACCTTTTTGAACACTGTATATATATATATATATATATATATATATATATATATATATATATATATATATATATATATAGGGGTTTCAATTGGAAACCAAATTTCATTGTAAACTTTGGAAACCAAATTTCAATCATTGATATTTTTAATCAATGATCAAGATTCATTTAAATTATATATGGTAATAAATTAATTAATTTATTAATAAAAAATAATAATAATATGTCAAAAGGGTAAATGTGTCTTTTTCTTTTGTGTTTCAAATTTGCCAACGAAGATGAAATATGGTAATAAATTAATTAATTTATTAATAAAAGATAATAATTATATATGGTAATAAATTAATTAATTTATTAATAAAATATAACAATAATATATCAAGACTATCTTTTTATTACATGTTCATCAATATGCAGTATGTAAAAACCCAATTAAGTTTCATTACCATTATTGTTTCATTACTTTTCCATTACGTTTCACTATATCAAATCTGTTTCATCAGGTTTCACTATATTAATATTTTGTTTCACCATATCAGGTTTCACTATATTAATATTTTGTTTTACTGTATCAAGTTTTATTATATTAATATTTTGTTTCATTATCTTTTCATTATGTTTCACTATATCAAATCCGTTTCATCAGATTTCATTATATTAACATTTTATGTTTCATCAGGTTTCACTATATTAATATTTTGTTTCACTATATCAAATCCATTATGTTTTACTATATTAATATTTTGTGCCTTGAGGTAATATTGAAGATTTCATATGAATATAAGCTTTCATTCATTGGATGAATCAATCACTGATTCATAAGAATAAGAAAAACTAATTTGATTTGTAGCTTGTGTATGAATCAATTTGTGTTTACCTAAATTAAATGTTTCATGTTTAAATTAATAAAGGATCAATATTACCATATATAAAATACATTAAAATTAAATAATTAATATTATAATAATAATACTTACCATATATATTATGAAATTATGTAAAAGACTAAAATAACCTTATCAATTAAAAATAAAAATAAAAAAAGGAAATTCAATGATTGGTTAATTTCGGTTTCCAAAGTTTTCAATGTAATATTGGTTTCCAATTGATCCCTCCCCTATATATATATATATATATATATATATATATATATAGGGTGTGTTTCTTTTGCAAACCAAACAATTTGTACAAACTATGCAAACCACTATATTATGAAACAATAGATATATTTATGGATAATAATTATGATTCATTAATAATGATTGTGATATATATGGAAAATGTTAAGTTTATTCATTATAATCATGATTTTGAAATTATGAAATGTTAAGTTTATTCATTATAATCATGATTTTAAATTATGAAACATAATAAAATCATATATTCATTAGACTTGATGAACGGCTAAGATTGGTTTGCATAGTTTGTACAAAATGTTTGGTTTGCAAAAGAAACGCACCCTATATAATTGTTAAGATATATGGTAATTGAAGATGCATAAGTTTAAAAAATCGTGGTTTAGATTAATGGTAAGCAATTAAACAGATTAAATATGTATAAGTTGAGAAAATATGGCCAACATAGATAATTGTTATGATCAACTATACAAAAACCCTCATTTGGGGGTATAAAACAAGGTACAAACAAAAATAACATGTTATTTATATTAAACTAGACAGGCCCAATCCTGACAAATTTTGGGTCCTGGGCAAGACCTAAAACAGGACCCTCGATAAGTACAAAAAAATTATTTAATATATCTCTTTGTATCACAAGAAATAACATTGAATTCAAGAAATACGAATAATTTACATAAACCATTTTTCCGAGAATTCTTAGACACAAAATAATCAATAATTATTTATAAATTAATATGATCTACCATATCATTTTTCCATAGCATCATTAATTGTTCCAACGTCAAAAACATCCTTATGATATATATTTAATATATAGATTGACATTATTTGCGTTGTGACTATTCGGGGTACAACTCTATGTAAATCAATATAAATCGGTTGTGTTCCCATCTCACCTCATCCTAATGTTTTTCTATCACCATTTTAAACTTTTAGGGTTAAAACAATCCTTTTTTGAATCATCAATCTTAGAATCAAAAGCTCATGCTGGTTATAGTTTGAAATATTATTATTGTTTTTGAGATATGAGAGTACTTAAGATTTATGCACTAAATATTAGATTATTAGGTAATAAAGAGTTAATAATGTTTGAAAAAACAGTGTATAGATATAAGTTGGATCGTCTAATATAATTGGTAATTTTTACACAAAGTAGGAGTTCTCCTGGTTAATATCAAGAAATTTACCATATTCTTAAGGAAATATAGAATTCATATGGATTGAATAATCAAAAGAGTCGGTGGGAGATGAATGATTGATAATATATCAAACTTTTCTAGGTAAGTAATTTTAGACTTTGGTACTAGATTAAAAAAAAATTCTTAAAGAAACTATAATCAATACTGTAAAATGAACGACCAATTAACTTTTCGCATATTTTTTTCGTTTCGAGTGTAATTTGTTAATACATGTTTAGACCCTTCTATAATACGAAATTATTTGAGTCCTATTAGATACTAAAAAAATTGTCTTTTTTGTTAACTAATTTTTTACTAATATTATATAGTTAAAAAAATTGGGTCCCTATTTCTCGTTGTGCCCTGGGCATACGCCTGACCCGCCCTCCTCCAGGGACGACCCTGAAACTAGAAGTCTCTCAATTTTAGTTTATGGATTTATGTGTTTTTAAGAGAGCGAGAAAGTCTTTTATTGGTTATCAAGTTTATGTAGTAACTTGTTGTATTAGTAAGAATCAATGTTTATATATCTTGTATTTGATTATGTTTATATGTTGGCTATTAGTTAGCTAGTTTTATAAAGTTCAAACATATTAATAAGTAGTATATATGTAATAACAATAAGTTGTAAATGTTGTATGAATACTCGAATGTGAATATACTTGTTATTGAAATTTGGAAAACTAGGTTAAAGAATTGCAAAAATATGTTTATTGTTGTAGGATAAATGTGCCATCGTCTAAAGAATATGACGATAGAGATAGAGATAAATATATCAGAGTTAGATTAGAACTGAAATATCTCGTGGTTATCTATTTGTAACTCATCCCTATTTAAAGGGCATTTTATTAATGAGAATTACAGATTCATTCTCTCCATTTATTGTTGTTATATTTATTTCTTCCTTTAACACGTTATCAACACGATGCTCGTCGCGTATGTGCAACTTTATCAATCGACTCTACAATTCAGGTAAGCATCTTTATATTTTAAGCTCTTTGAATATGTGGCATAACTAATGTTTGATGACACAACATGTATTAGCCAATATCTTCCACCATATACCCTTTCTAGATAAATGATTATTTTCTCTGTTGATGCATAGTAATGTTCATAAAAGTTTATGTTGATGCATGATGAATTGATAATGATGATAAATGTCAATTATGAATTAATATCACGTATTAAACTATATATTTTTTCCTACCAGTTTCAATCGTTTACGATCTAATATGATATTGAAAAGAAAAAAAATTAGTAATAAATGGTTGCTTATGCGATGAAAATTTAAATATGGGATTTATTTTCTTTCTCTTTAAGAAATTGTGTGATTAATTTGTTGCAATTTTTTTTAATAGTTTTTTTGTTGTTGTTAAGCTTGATATCCATCGCTTCGAGAATAAAATTTGAAAAATAAAATTAGGCCGTAAAAAAAAAAAGAATATGGTGTTTGAAGGTATTACGTAATTGTATTATTATTATTATTATATGTTTTTTACTATAATAATTAATTATATCATGTTGTATAATTGTGTCCATTGGATTTAGAATAAATTATGAAAAATTATATGTTTGATCCCTAAGAAGTTAGTGTTTGAAGAAATTATTACAATGTTATAACTACTTAAATATCACATAATTAAGGAAGATTGTAGTTTTCAAAGCCATAATTAGGTAAAATTTGTCCACAGTTACAAGAAGAAGAAAGAATTATTATGTAAGGAAGCTTCCATCAACCATTACTGTTGATGGCTTATGATATGCATTGAATGATTAAATTGTTTTTATTTAATCATTAAGTTTCATTAACTATTTATTTGATTATTATTGTTTCCATATCCAATTATTAATATGAATAATTATTTTACTGTGTTATTTGTAGACTAGTTAATTGTTATTTGTGGATTTAAGTCAATGGCTTTAATTTGATATTAACATGTTTACTAATTCTTTTATAGATTTAGTTTTAGAAATTACCTTATCCACGTAATATTTAAATGTTTATCTTAATTTAAGTTCCTACTTATCATTCTTATAATTAATTCTTGAAAGTTACACTTTCAACGTTCATAATTTTTTAGTGTTTTGATAAATGCTCCAAAAAAATAGCATGAAAATGTTAAAATATTATTCAAATGCTTATCTTGATTATGGGTTCCTACTCATCATTTTCAACCTTAATTCATATTTGGAAGTTACACTTTCAACCTCATATTTTTTGGATCATGTCAAAAGCTCCCATAATGCTGATATACAATAATTTTTCTAAATCTGATTTCATTTTTTTTTACCTCATGTCAAAATCTACCAATTAAATAAATCGCAAAATATCGACTGGATTTTGTCAAACGGGTGTAAACAGCCTTAAGGTTTGTAGGGATTTAAGAAATCCATGTGATTCCCCTACTACCTGAAAATCCAATAGATTGAGTGATTTCTTTTTCGCAAATTGAAATATTGATGAAGTATTATCAATAAAATTAAAGCATACAAAATCCAATATTGTTATGATAATGAAATTTCATAACCATAATCCATTTTCTTATAAAGTATACATATATATATATATATATATATTATCCTTTATATATGTAAATGGTTGAAACAACTCATTCAAAAATCAACGTCATAAACTCAAAAGAATCTGAATGAGTATATAAACCTCATTTTGAAAAGGTACAAGAAAATACCTAAAATCCAACTCCCTATTGACTCTAAAACCAACCTCTTGAAAAGGTACAAACAAATACCTTCATGTTTTGAGACGACATATAAATCCTAAATTTCATAGGAATACCTTTACTAGAAACCCCCAAAGAAACGTGGGATGTCCCGAAAGGGATAATCGGGAGTACTCATGAATATGTACTTACCGAACTAATCGTACATTGGAGTGAAACCCACTTACTCGATTACAAAAAAGTAACTGATGTCAACAAAGAAATATATCCAAAACGCATCTCAATCTCTGTGGCAAGGAACTCACAGAAGATGACATGATTTTTAACATTATTTCCACCTTTCATATATAAGTAAATATAAATATAAGTTAGAATACAACCTTTAGACAAACTCATCAAACTAATGAAAGTGGTTGAGCGACATAACAAGGTTCTTTCGAATAACATCACATATGTCGGGATAAAGAAAATTCCCGATATCGATAGTGAAAGTGTTAGAGGTGGAAACAACTCAAAAGAATTGTGAGTTAAAAACAATTTCACACATGTGACATTTATGCACCATGTGGACGAGACCCTATAAAGGGTCAGAGTATTGGTAAGAGTCAGGAAGGATTTTTCAACACCTAGTGTAGGATACAACTACTACCCAGGTGATAATAGACAATCAAATAAGATATGCACTAAAAAGTGCTTCTATAAAAAAGGGAACACGTTGAAAATGAAATATAACATATTTGTTTTAATATTTAATATTGATTATGCATATGTTTCTTTGAAATTAATTTGAATTACCAAAATTAATTTATTTGCTAAAGTAAAATCGAATATGTAACCATTATAGATGTAAAGAAATACATCAAAACAAATACAAAAAATTTCAATATTCTCCGTTCCGTGTAGGAATGTATCGAGGAGAATTGATTTTTTTTGACCTATCACATAATCGAAAAAAAGATAGACTAATACTTGTTTTATAATACATCCAACCAAATTACTTAGACGATGAACTGTCACTCTCTTGTTGGAACAAGTTTAATAGGAACCTTGTAAAGATATTCGTATCAAATGGAAATGAAAATGAGCATATATACATAAATTCCAATGAATATGAAAGGAAACATATATCATGGAAACTAATGTGTCAAACTAGTAGATTACTGGGTCATCGAAACATATTTTGTCACCAATAAAGAACTTTTAGGGGCAATAACATATATATGTTTTGACATGACCATGTGGGACACCGTGGTTATGACATAGTGATCCGTATATTGCAAAATACACAGACACATTCTCTTTCGAGTGAAAGGCAAAATGAGGCAAATTGCAACTGTTGACTTCTGAAGCATAAGAAATAACATTGCTATCATAATATGCCCTCTCGAATACATAAACTTTTGTATATACCCTAATCCTTAGCCAATACAGGAATGAGATCGTACTAAAGCTAAGGACATTATACAAAAATATTCCATTGTTACAAGGTGATATTTATGGACATAAACATCTAGAATGCGGACCATTAAAGTACTTTATGGTTCTGGTTTCGACACGATGAACGCATGTCGTATTATTGTCCACATGAAATACTGCACTCCTAGCACTAGTTATACATTTAAGGGCTCACCACCCTTATTATTTCATCAAGTCTACATGACTTGGAATGCTGGAGAATTTACATCATAAGGATTTGATGTTAATTGCATATGTATTAGGATCAATGTAGAGTTTCCTATACCCCATGTGTATATATAAAATGGTCTCATAGAAGTTGTTATCAAAAGAATATGATGACATCTAGGGTATTAGTAATGCGCACCAATTTACCCACATCTACCTGGGATTATGCAATTATTATATGCAGTTTTTTTTTTCGTTTTTAGACCCACTGCTTGCTAACCAGTCTCATGCGTACCAGTTGGTAACTGGATATAAGCCTGATACTTTACATTTACGCATGTTTGATTATATGTGCCAATTGCGCCCCCACAGCGCATCGAAATGGGTCCTTAAAGACGATTTGGTAAATGTTGGATATGAACCCCCAACAATTATCCGCTAATTATAATATTTGACTAGTGATCTCTTTACCGCTAGATTTGCGGGTTGTCACTTTCATGAGACAGTCTTCCCGTCGTTAGGGGGAGATAGGAAAAAGGATTTTCCATGGGAACGGCAGGAAGTGTCATTGAATATTCCCACTCTGTCTCATTTTGATCCCCAAAACTTCACAACGTAATGTTGAAGTCAAACGAATCAGACTCGATACCTGATACGTTTAATATTCTAAAAGTGACAAGATCACATATGCGAGCTGCAAATATACTCGCAAGGTTAAAAAGTCCCCAACAGGGGCACAACGCCGTTGGAAAGTGCGTTGCAATCACACATAGTGGAGGTGTGGTTGAGGTCGTAGATACCAAATGGAAGTGGTGGAAGCTACTTGGTTCGATAGATACTATTCTAAAGGAAGAGAATAGTGAGGCACATCCATTTATCATCAATACACAAAACTCTTATGAGATTGTCTCTAATTATAATTATGTCCATAAATCATCACTGGAGGACGCTCCAAAATTAATATTGATTCTAGAGATGAATATTAATCTCAAATGAACTATTTGAGTACATATGAGTCGATGGACAGATCATATATAATCATTGATGATTTATTCGCATATACAATGGCTCATAAAATGATCGAGCACGACGACATCGAACCAGGCTCGGTTGAATTATATCAACAAAGAGCATATTGATCTAAATGTAAAGAAACAATCCAGAAATAATTATATTATTTGACAAAGGATCGGGTATTTGGTCTGGTAGTGCTAACCTACCAATTGTAAAGCCCATAGGACATAACTCAGTCTTTGTCAGAAAGCGTAATGAGAATAATGAAGTCCTAATATGTAAGGCTCTAATTTGGCACAAGGTTTCTCACAATGCTCTGGATTGACCACGAGGAGACTTACTCTCTCATGATGGATGTTATGACATCAAAATAATTTATTAACATAGTTTCCGAAGGACTGGAAATGCAACTCATGGATGTGGTTACTACGTATCTCTATGGGGATCTAGATTTGGAGATATATAAAGTACTTGATGATATTACATTACCAAAATCAAGTAACTCTAGACCACGAAATGCGTTTGCAATAAAATTGAAATGCCCACTTTATAGATTAAAGCAATCTAAGCGGATGTGGTATACACGCCTAATGGAATACTTGATTGGGAAAGGATATATAAGAACGATGAACTGTTCTCTTGCGTATTTATTATGGAAAACAAGTTCCAGATTTTCAAAGTAGCTCTATATGTCAATGTTGTGAACATAATAGGCACTCTTGATGAAATGAGAGGAACCACAAGCTACTTAAAATCTGATTTTGAGAGGAAAGATCTTGGGAAGACTTGGTTTTGTCTAGATATTTGAGTTAGGACACCGAGTTTGTGAAATATTAATTCACCGATCGCATATGTCCAGAAAATAATCAGACAATTTAATATGGACAAAGCGCATTCGGTTAGCACTCCCATGATCGGTTGAAGTGTCGGATATAAGGAAAAATCCATTTCGTCTAAAGGATGATGACGAAAAATGTTGGGAGCTGGAATTCCCTATCTAAGTACAATATGCGCATTATCGTACTTAGCATAATACACTTGACCATACATTATATTTCTCAATGAACTTGTTAGCTAGATTTAGCTCAGCGCCAATGCAAAGTCATTGGAATGATATCAAATTAATATTTTGGAACCATTGACATGGGTTTATACTTTCCCTATAGAAAGAAAAATTGGATTGATAATGGAATTTCAATACCTACTTAGAATGTAAGCAGCAAAAATACCAGCTCTTATAGAAAAACACCAAACAATGTCTTGGTATGTGTTTGCTGATATTAGGTATCTGTCTGACCCATACAAAGGTTGTTCCCAAACTGGATAAAGAATTACCACAAGGAACACGTCGATTGCTTGGAAGTAAACTAAGCAATCCTTTGTAACTATCTCCTTGAACTAATCCAAGAATATTACTCTCCATGAGATAATAAAATAATGTATATGATTAAGGACTATCATTACATATATTAGAGGAGTTAGTAATTTTGGGTTCAACCAGAATCCTACTTGCATATATGGAAATGATGCATCATGTATTGAAGAAATGAACATAAGATACATCAAGGTAATAACACAAAGCATATTCTTCTTAAGTTTCTATACAATCAGCAATAAAAGGCTCTCCTTTAGATTCAAGTGAATCAAGTAAGGTGTCAGAAGAATGTGACATATTTTACCAATTCATTACCATAAAACCATATATTGGAAAACGTGTAGAAAGTAAATGGAAATGTTTTCCAAACTCCCTCGATTAATGCACAAATCAGGGGGAGTAGTAGACAAAAGGGGGAGTCTACTATATATTTGATATTGGTATGTTGTGCTCTTTCCTTCAACCAAGGTTTTATTTTTCCCATTGGGTTTTGTTCCTTGGTGTAAGGTTTTAGTGAGGCAACAGTTTATATACCATCGTATTTTCTTAACTCTCATGATTAAAGTACGAATCTAAGAGAAAACTAGACTGAAGGAAAAGTCTATGTATTGCAAAGAAGCTGGTGTGTTGTACTCTTTCCTTCGTCATATTTTTATTTTTTCCCACTGGGTTTTATTTTGGTGTAAGGTTTTAACGAGGCAACAACTATGCACCACCACTCCTTTAACTCGGTACAAGGGGGAGTATTGTAGGATAAATGTGCCATCGTCTAAAGGATATGACGATAGAGATAAAGATAGAGATAGAGATAAATATATCAGAGTTAGATTAGAACTGAAATATCTCGTGGTTATCTACTTGTAACTCATCCCTATTTAAAGGGCATTTGATTAATGAGAATTATAGATTCATTCTCTCCATTTATTGTTGTTATATTTATTTCTTCCTTTAATATTTATCAATATGTGTATTAAATTAAGGTGAACAAAATGCATGTTTTTTTTATATATAATTTGTTTAATAAAAAAGTTAATTATATTTAAAATAATTTAGTTTTTTTTATAATTGAGATAAATATGTGGGTTTCCGGTCGTATGGAAAGGGTACCATGTGGTTCCAAAAACCCTTTTTAAGTTTTCCTTCTTATTGCTTGCAAAAATGATAAGGGAAATTAATTAAACTAATCATTTCAGAAAATCGATTTTACCTCCTATCCATTCTCTCCCTTAATTTATTAAAATAGCCCATAAGTACGTGAAATGTGTTCGTATATAGGAACACATCCTTAAATCTGACAAATTTGACATATGTTCGTGATATACGTTCGTATATACGAACATAATTTAAAAAGTCAAGAAAATTTTATAACTTGGTGAAATTGGTTCCTGGGAAATGAAATCAGTTTAAAAAAAAATAATATTTAGTGCCAAAGTTGTAAATACTTTAATTAATGCTTCAAAGATGAGGGGCTAAAATTGTAACTTTCCTTTTATTTGAAATAATATGTTCGTGATACACGAACATATTCCACGAAATGGGCCATAAGTGTAAATTTTTTGATTAATGTTCCAGAGATGAGGGGCCATAATTGTAACTTAGTTTTTATTTCAATTCATTTATATAGATCTTAAATAAAGAATCACGAACCAAGGGCCAAACTTATAAATTTTGAATATTCGTATATCACATGATATATACGAACAGGGGCCAAAATTATAAATTTCGCATGTTCGTATCACTCACCAATTTTACGATCAGGGGCCAAAAAGATAAGCTTGATTCGTATTTCACGAACAGGGGCCATAAATATAATTTTTTAAAACTGATTTCATTTCCCAGGAACCAATTTCACTAAGTTATAAAATTTTCTTGACTTTTTAAATTATGTTCGTATATACGAACGTATATTACGAACATATGTCAAATTTATCAGATTTAAGGATGTGTTCGTATATACGAACACCTTTTACGAACTTATGGGCTATTTTAATAAATTAAGAGAGAGAATGACTAGGAGGTAAAGTCGATTTTCTGAAATGGTTAGTTTAATTAATTTCCCAAATGATAAAATAGGAAGGTCGTAAGAACTAAAAAAATTATATGACACAATTGATTTTAAAACTTAATAATTTAAAAAAAAGTTAACAGTATGTTTTAATTAGGTAAAATATAAATGGTTTATATTATATCATAGATTAACATTTAAATGAAAATCATAACGTATAATTTAGAATATATGTAGTCTCAATAGAGATTTTCAATAATTAATTAAACAATTTAGATATTGGAGGGAGGTTCAAGGGAAAACCTCAAAAAAATGGAAATATGAAGAACACTCTGGACTCTGGTAGTCATTCATCTAGACGGTATGTATTTGTCCATACAAGTAATTTATAACATTCACACGTGCATTTAAAATCAAAAAACTAATTAATTACTTGTATGCACAAGTGCATACCGTCCAGATGGAAGGTTATCAGAGTGTTCCTCATTTTTCGTTTTTTTTGAGGTTTTTTCCTGAACCTGACCCTTAGATATTGTATTATAATAACGATATAAAAGAAGTTTATTTATTTAATCAGTATAATCATGGTATATATGATATTCAAATAATATTAATCTAAAAGTTGATTAAAAATGTTACCATAATTTGGCCGAGATATTTTTAGGGTAAATAGGAAGAAAACCCGAATGGAAAATACAATAAGACTTGCCTTACGTGGCTTTATTACTTGATTGCTCAACTACAATTCATGTCTACATTGAAGAAGACCTCATAAATAATTGCATTAAATTGTTAAAATGATCGACAACCGATAAACTTTCTTTCATGTAACATGCTTTTGAAATCTTTAAAAGAATAATTGAATGGTTTATTTATTTATAATATTTATGAAGTAATTAAATATTTTATAACTTTTGATTATTGCTGGAATTGATAAATCGTAATCTTGAAGTTTGGACAACTATTAGTTCTTTGGATATATATGAGGGAGAGAGTCAGAGAGTCAGATAAGAGAAAACCTAAAAAAAAAAATGGAAAATTGAGAAACATTTTGGTACCCTTTCATTTGAACGGTATGCATTTGTGCATACAAGTAATTTGTAACATGCACGCGTGCATATACACAAATACATAATGCACACGTGCATAAAAACCAAAAAATAACTTAATTTATTTGTATATATACAAGTGTATACTGTCAAGATTAAGAGCTACCAGGGTGTTCCTTTTTTTCATTTTTTTTGAGATTTTCTTCTGAACCTTCTTTTATATATATATGTGTGTGTATGTATATAAATAGATATTGGTATCATTGTTGTTTTTTAAAAAGTTTTTGACTGAACATATTTGTCACGAGATGTTTTTCTACCAATTTCATCTTTTTGAAAACATATTTTGATCAAAACAAAATGTAAATGTTTTTGAAAGCATGAACAAGAGACGAAGCAATGTAAATGTCACAATTAACAAAATATATTTCTTCATTTTTATTTTGCAAAAAAGAAACCTATGTCGACCTATGTCGACAACTAGCCATCTATTCAAGTTCCTTCATGTATTAATGCAATGTTTGGTGGTGATTAGAGATGTATTAATTAAAAGATAGATCTTTTTAGTTGTTGGTATTGCTTCTCAAAATATGATTTAGAAACAACATTCAAGGCCATAGAATTATCTTGAAAGGGATCGAAGTGACCCTATTTTCTGTTTTTGTGAGGGGTTAAAAGTATTTTAATTGATTATTACGAGGATGGGTGACATTAAGATTGAGAGAAAACTAAACTAAAAAAAATCAATGTTTTGTTGTGTATTTATTAACATATTTTTATGTCATATTTTATTCTAATAAATAATTCGTTGATAGAATATAACAATACATGTTATAAAGTATTTCATTGATATTTTCAATATTATGTTACTTTTTAACATTGTTTCCAATTATTTCTGTCTAATATTTGTAGCTTTAAATTCCTTCCATGTGTTTCTATTATCCTTCATCTAGTCGTTTACGTCTAACAGTGTCTAGAGCTTGCTATTGAATATAATTTTTCATATACGAGTCATATCAATACCATGTTTGTGATATATCGGAACAAGGCAAGTGAAAAAACCATAGAAAAATATGTAGTACTAGTGATTCATGCTAAACATAATTTTTTTGTGTACTCTTTCTTGGAACCGAAAACCACATATCCGGAAATATGAATTCACTTCTTCTACTTAACATTGCAATGTATTTTGTATAGAATGCATAGGCATATACCCCTTTTACATGAAAACAAGAAAGTAATTGTCTTGTAGTTGAAACTTTCATACAATTAGTGTTAGGATTCAAGTTTATGGTTAGAATTGATCTACAACATTCATTGATGTAGATCAGGGTTGATTGGAGTTAAATAAGATTTTATATGGCTCAGGGTTTGTGGTTATGTGCTTAAGGCTAGCTAAGACCATGGTTAATTAGATCTATAATCATGTTTATGGTTAGGGATTAGAGTCGTTAAAATTTAAATTTAGGTACCTTAGGGTTTGATGTTATGATTAGGAGTTTAGTTAGTTAAGGTTACCCCCTAATATAATTGGACCGATGAATTATAGTAGGCACACATGCTGATATCTACATCGACGACATTGAGTTTGTATGCTTTTAAAATGCCATCATTTCTCGGCTCTCGATAATTTATATTTTAGAGTAAAGTTCACTTTTGGTCCCTGATATTTGTCATTTTCAACGGATATCGTCCCTAAACTAACAAAACTCAAATTTGGTACCTCACGTTTGGTATTTCTCTTTAGTTTTCGTCCCTCCGCCTAACTCCGTTAACTTTTAGCCGTTAAGTCCAATTAAAGAAGGGATATTTTAGTCAATTTACTCTTTTCTTGATTTTTCCATTAAAAACTAAAAAAATGAGCATCTTCATCATCTTCAACCGGCTATTATCTTATCTCTGGGCAACTTTTCTGGCTATTATCATATCTCCGGCCACCAGAAAACATGACAAACAAATACACACCAAAAACAAAAAAAAAACACAAGGTCCAAACCTCAAAATCAAAATCAAAGCTAAATCTAAATCTAAATCTAAACTTCAAGATCAAAATCAAACTCAAATCAGTCGCGAATGCAACCTTGAAAAATCTAAACAATTTCAGAAACAATAAAATTGTTACGAAGCACATTTGTATCCAAGTAATTATACGTTGAATGAGCCCTGACAACTAATTACCATCTTATTTTGAATGCCCCTCCAAAACAAGCTTCACATCCTCGAACTTTATTGAATTAACCAGGTATTCCAGAAACTCAGACCAGGAACCACCAATTCCAGTATCATCTCTCTGTGTATAGATTAAAGGATGAGGAGGTACTAACTTTCCAACATAAACTTGTTTGAATATATGATGATCATTTCCATTCGATTGCTGGCACAATGACAAAAAAAAGGAGAGATACAAACAAATGCAAATTTAACCACCTAAAATATTAAAATTAAAATCAAACCTAACCTTAAACCATAACCTTAATAACCAAAACTTAAATCAAAATCAAACCCAAATAGGAGGAGTTGATTATCATTTCAGAGGCAAAATCGAGTTCCATACCTAGTTCTTTAATGAAATCGAGTTCCAGTGTTGAGGGCGACATTCGATGATGAGGGGAAGGGGGTTCACAGTGCTCACATGGTGAAAAGAAGTTTGGTTCATAGCACATATCTCAACCTTCCGATGTCTTTTTGGACTCCTTCCTGAAGTCTGGAACCACATGACTCAAACCCCTTATCTTCTCCACCATCAGCCGCCACCGCTGTACCATCTCCGACTACCATTTACTCCACCGGACCTATAAACCCAGTTCGTCTTCTCCCCTCTCGAAGCTCTCCCCTTGTAGAAAATCAGAGTCTTCTTCATCCCTACCAACTTCCACACCGCCCTGAATATCTCCTATCTTCTTCATCCTTCTGAATCTCCAATGGCGGTGGGGTGAGATGTGTTTTTTTTTCTCAGATTTGGGTTCTTAGCGGTGGTAGTGAGATTGATGTAGATTAGGGTTTTTTTCCTTTCTTTTTGGTAGTTTATATTATAATATAAAATATGTTTTTTAATTTAATAGAGAATTAAGAAAATATAGAAAATGACCAAAGGGCCCCTCATTTAATTGGACTTAACGGCTAAAAGTTAACGGAGTTAGGCGGAGGGACGAAAACTAAAGCGAAATACCAAACATGAGGTACCAAATCTGAGTTTTGATAGTTTAGAAACGATTTCCGTTGAAAATGACAAACGCCAATAACCAAAAGTGAACTTTACTCTATATTTTATTTATTATTTAATTGAACCGTTTATTTACTAACACTAAATTTCTTTCCTTAATTTCCAACCTTCATATATTTTTATAGGTGTATAGAAAGTATGCTTTCTACTTTATAATAATTTATACCAGTAGAACTGTGTTTTCAATAAAACAAAAATTAAAAAAAAATGAAATTATGTCTCTTGGCTTGAAAATATAACATCATTAGAATCAAATAGTTAACATTTTCTAAATCGACTTTGTAAACCAAAGTATAAAAATCAAGTTTATAATTTGTTGATTAAAAATCTTTTAAACTGATTTCATTTGTAAAGTGTAAACATTTCCAAAGGATGTTTTCTATCAAAAATTTGTTTTTCTAAATTGAAACATAAACATGATTTGACCTATGAAAATGGGGAAAGGTGGTAGAGATAAGGAGAGAATACGGTGCTGAAGATAGGAGAGTATACGGCGGAGATGGGAGGATTGATCGGAATAATACAAGGGACATCCAGGAGAGGATCTGTGAAGTGGGAAGAATAGCGACAACATTTTTCTTTACCAATTTTTCTGAGAATTGGATTGAAAAAGATTTTTGGAATTTCTTTTCGAAGTGGGGTATGGTGGTGGATGTTTATTTAGCAAGAAAGAGGAACAAAGAGAACAAAAGGTTTGGTTTCGTCTGTTTTATTAAAGTGATGGATGAACTTACATTTGAAAGGAGAATGGGAAAGATTTGGATAGGTAAGTTCAAGATTTTTATTAGATTGGAGACGATAAAGCAGTTGGAGATAAGAAGGATTGGAAAGTGAAAGAGAGAGAGAGAAAACATATCATTTGTGGATGTCCTTAGAGGGAATGTTCCTTCAATGGCCACGAAGGAAAAATGCAGAGTAATACTGAAGTATGAGGAAAATCTCGGGACTGTCAGACTCCTTGAATCATATTATGTTGGCAATGCTTCATCTGTTCATGCACTTAATAACATAGTGGAGCTTTGTAATATGGAAGGTTGGACAAACGTTAGATTGTGTATCTTGGTGTCCTAATCAGCTGGCTAGATTCTGTGGATAAAGTGAAGATTCAGGAATTGGAAAGGTTAAATAAGTACTTTTTAACCATATCCCCATGGTCGAGGAATTTTACTATTGAAGAGAGGTTCTGTTGGCTCTCTGTAGAGGGAGGTTCGGCTAAAGTGTGGTGCCTAAATTCGTTTTGCCATCGCGGACAAGTGGGGATAGGTTCATATTTCCGGACCAGGGTGGTATCATTATACTGATCCTCATTAAGGTAAGGTTTCTGTGCTCACTAAGCTGACTAACAGGATCAATGAAAAGGAAGATATATTGGTGGATGACAAGTTATTGAGGATCAGAGTTGTAGAGAAAGAAAAGTTTTATCCTAATTGGGAGATTTTCTCGATTAAACCGGAGGCCCAAGATTTGAGAAGTGATAAAGATGAAGATTTTGTTGGGGGAATGGAAGATGAAGATTACGAATATGTCGCAGATTCATATTCAGATGATATCGATGATAAGAAGCTGAAGAAAGACGAAGGAAAGGTGGATGACTCACCGGTGGATGACTCATGCTCGACGGTGCCAAAATCCAAGGAGAGGGTGGTGCCGGTTGACAGAGTAAAGGTGGTCTCAGGGAAGGAAGATGGAAGGCCCCAGAAGGGTTCCAAAGAGCATACTGTTGTTGTTTCTTCTTCCGATGTGAACATGGGAGATAAAAACGACGATATTAATAGGGTCGGGATTCTCAAGGTGGAACCGATGGTGAGGGTTCGAGTGTGGGTCCACTTTCAAAAAATGGATGTCATTTTTTCATGGATCCACTTAATTTTGACCATGTGCATCATGGTAGATGGCCTAATAATGTAGGCGGTAATCTTATGGGTTGTAATAAGGATACGATGTGTAACACCCCGATTTTCGAAATGTATCATTTCAAGTTAATACAGAAACCGATATATTAAGGAAAAATAAGATATTTGATTTTGGGATTGAATCCTTTATTTTATAGTCTTGATAGATGAATGATTCTATTACGAGTCCAACGACTCTTTCCGGAGCAAAAACGGAGCTATAACGAAGAATTTATGACCAAAACAGTGTTTGGGCATATTTTTCATGGTCTGTAGGGCGCACGGGTCATGCCAATTCCTTCACAAAAGTGGCACGGGTCGTGCTCAGCATCAGAAGCAACAACACGGGTTAAAACCTGATTTCAGCCTCATTTTCACCCAACTCCGATTTCAGTGATTCAAGTTGCCACTGTTTCGTTTTTGAGAGATCTTCAAGGATCTAGCAAGATATTGGAAGTCTAATAGATATACAAGAGTATTTTGTGGTGGTAATCTCGTTATCTCTCCCTCTTCATCATCTCCACCAAAGTTTTCTAGGGTTTCATCCACCCTTTGTTCTCCCTTTCGTAGATTGGAGGTTTGTAACCATTTTGGTGAAATAGAGGTGTTTTGATTGGTGGATTCAAGCTTGGGTTAAGGTAATCTTCTATTCTCTTCATTTATGGAAGTTAGAGTTTCGGTATCAGTTGAGGTATTCATGTATAAGGTTGGGAAACGATTATTTGTGGTTGATTATGATTATTTATGGTGGAACATGTATATTTATGGTTGGAACCTTATGGATATAGGTTTTGGAAGATTTGGTTTGAAGAATCAAGTTTCTTCATGGAAAGCTCTAAGTGGGTAAAATCTAGATTTAACCTAAATCTAGCAAGGTGAGTTCAAGTTGATTTGTGAAAATGGTATACATGCCAAAATGTTTATTTTAAAGTGTTTTTGTGTTTTACATGATATTGTTAACTGCTGATAAGTTTTGTGTATTTTGAAGTAAAAATATATTTTACTTGGTAGTTGTCAAAGTGTGAGTATTTTGATAAGTTTTCATAGTTGGTAAACTTGGGTTGCTTAATTCCATAAAACGCTCATGTTTGAGGTTTAATGTTTTAACAAACAAATAACATGTTTTACAGATTCTTAGCGATTTTGTACAAATAGAGTGCATTTCATGACTTATGCATCTTCGGTGATTTTGTACAAGCGAAGTCTAATTTATGACGTACGACATTTTGAGATATTCAGGTTTATAAACTATTTGGATGATTCTTGGTCCCAACACGTGTCGAGTTGGGTAAATCACATCTTTGAGGTATGTGTCTGCATAAACGTCGTTTAAAGACATTTCTTTATTTGGGGAACCGTTATTTGTTGGTCAAATTGATTTTGGGCATTTTAGCTCGGTGTTGACGTAAAAGAGTATTGAGGACATTTGTCCGGTTTTAATGGCTCGATTTAGAGTCCAAATTATGATTTACGTCTTAATGCATTTTATTGCATATTAGTGATAATTACAAGCTCGAGTGCTTTAGTCATTCATGTGTAGTCATGTAATCTTATACGGTGTTGCATTGGATCCATAGGCACGTAAGTCAGTCTTATTTGATGGTCAATTGGGTGGTACGGGGTTGGACCCCGGGACTTATGTTTTATGACCAAAACTTGACAAGGAGGCACTAGGAGGGTTGAGTCTGGATAGTGCTGCCTGGGAGGTGAGTACTGTGACCTCTGCTATTTGGGGAATTTCCTTAGTTGTAGTTCCCGGTGTGCTGAGCCTTTTGGGGTGGAGTTTTTTGTAACGGCCACCAAGGTCAACTGTCTCTTTTGGTGAACTTGTCAAGAGGTCGTAGGGGCACTTGGGCTAGCGTGTAGTGAAGTGTCATACGATCAACGTTGTTTGAGTGACATACTTTTGTGTTCCTCCACTCTCAACGGATACGGGTATCCCCCGTTGTCGGCCCGATGTATTTTAGATATTTAACTGTCCATGCTTTAATATTTGGATTTCATTCCATTTTATGGTCGCGTGAGTATTAAGTTCCAGTTCCATGTTTTAATGGCGTATCATATTTATATGGATTGTTTTCCGTTATTTAAGGGTCGAGTATTATGTCCCACCCGAGTTTTGGGTGTTTTGGGATATGAAGTGTTATTTACATTTTTACAAATTTGAGTATCGAACTATGACCCCGTTTTGGGTGAGTTACGGGTTGCATCGTTTTATAAGAAATGTGTGTTTGGGAGCATTGTCTTCAAAAGTGCATATTATGGGAAAATGTGTCGTTTCCATTTTGAGGTATAATATTTCGAAGGATCTTGCTTTAAACTGAATCCCTTCTTTTAAAGATATATTCATTCATGCTAAAACTCTTGAGCTCACTAGGCGTTAAGCCTAACCTTTTTATTTGTCGGCATGTGCATCAGGTTCCTGTCGGGGGCTCAGTTCTAGCAAGTACTGTGAGGAGTTGAGCCTTAGGTTTATACAGAAGTAAGTAGTTGGTGAAGTCTTCCGCATGTTGGAGATAGTAATTGTTATTCGGTTTAGTAACACCCGTCCTTTTCATAGATGGTATGTATAGGATGAATGTGTGTATTGAGGTTAATTCTCAAATTGTGTATGTAGTCAAAGTAATTATTGATGTATTTAGAAAATTTTTAATAAGTTGTTATCTTCAGATTTAAGGGTGTAACAAGATGCCTTTTGGCCTGATTTACCCAACGGTAATATTGTGGGTGTTGTTTCTGTAACATCCAAAAATTTATAAGGTAAGTAATCTTCCTCTTATTTTATTAAATTATGATTACTTGAAAATATGAGCCTTTTCATGCGTATGATGATCATTGTTATATTGATATGTTATATGAACTGATTTACCATCTTATTCGTTTAAACCTCGCGTTCGTAATCGTGTCAAATTCTATTTTTAGGTTGAGGAGAGTGTGGCGCGAGAGTTCCACGCGATAGTGACATTTGTCACTATCGCTGGTCACTCTTGCTTGGGATGTACCGAGAGTTCGGGGGATTGGCGCGATTGTGACACACGATAGTGACATTGTCACTATCACAGGTCACTCTCGCGAGAGATGTACCGCGGGTGGGGGAAGTCGCGCAATTGTGACACGCGATATCGCCGGGCACTATCGTGAACGGACACTGTGACTTAAATGTGTCCTTTGGCCGATTTTCATTCCATTTCTCTTATTCCTCTCTTTTCCTTTGGCGATAGCCTCCAAACCAGTTTCCTTCCCTCATAAAACCCTAAACTCTCATAAATACAACATCCTTGGTGGTTGGGTCATTGATTGCTTACAATAAATCATCTCAAGGAAGATTTTCTAGGGTTTCTCCAAGTCAACTTCTCATCTCCAAGTTCATCCTCCAACTTCTAGGGTTTTCATCTTTTCTAGGTTTTGGTTCAAAACCTAGATTGTGAGTTTTCTAAACCTTTGTTAAAACTAGATACACATCATCATGTCTTACTTGTTATTATTATAACATTTCTCAAAATGGTTATCTCTATGTGTTCAAATACTTGATGGTGGTTTTATGAATAATATGTTGGAAGATTTCTTATGAGTATCTTGCCATGATTTACTCCATTTGTCAAATATTTGGGATTTACTTCATATATACATGTTATTGGTATTTTGACATGATTTGGGGTATATGTGACATAGTAGATGATAAATTCTACTTGGAATGCCTTCTTGGCGATATTGTATCTAAATATTGGTTATGTTGGAATTTGGGTCTCATAATGGACTTATGTGTTAGGATGGTAACATTGTACCCATGGTTGGTATCGAAATGTGTTGGTTGAAATATACCTCTAGACCTCCTATAAATTATGTTGGATGAACCAAGTCAGTAGACACTAGGAGGATGTAGTCTTGGGTGCCACCGTGATGGTATGTGCCTAGACCTCCACCATTCGGGGAATTTCCTTAGTTGTAGTCCTCGGATGTGCCGGGCCTTTCGGGTGTCTCTTGGTAGATGGCATCAAGGTATATTGACTCTTTGGGTGGAACTTGATTGGTGCTATGGGTCTCCCCTATTGACTCCACATTTGTTGAACTTTGGTTAACTGCTGATAAGAATTGTAACTCTCATGCATGCTTATTATTGTTCAACTCACTAGGATTTTTGGCCTAACACTTGTTTGGTGTCGATGTGTATCTCAGGTTCTAGAGGTGCCGGTTCTAAGCTGGCATAGCTGCTTGGATGAGAGCTTGGGGAATACTTGCATTTGGACATACTGTTGATAGAAGAACATTTGGGTTTATAAATAACAACCCTTTTGTAATCTCTTTTCTAGTTATAGAAATTAGATTAGTTGGTTGTTAATTTATTGTCCGTTGAATTACAAATGTAATTAAACAGGTTTGTATATTTCCCCATTTTTGGGAGGCTCTTGCTATGGCAATTTTATATACCGTATGTCCGTTTTTTTCCGGATTTTTGTTATTTTTATTTAGGGGGTTACCTTTCCAACGATGGAAGTAAATAGGACGGTGAAAAACAAATAAGGTCGACATGAGGGGTCTGTCATCATTTCCTTCCCATGCCGTGTCATATTGTACACAATAATGGGGTGTATTTCTTCTCACAATGGTCAAAATCGTAATCCAAAGGTTACTATTCACATTCAAATTCAAAAAAACAATTTTTTGAGAATTTCTAGTTTATCTCCAAAACCAAAGCAAGAACTAGAAAAGAGGGGAAGGAAGATTAAAAGAGAGACAAAGGAGAAATCGACCATAAAAGAAGACAACATTTTAGGTGTTGTTGATTCGAAGATTTTTCGATGTAGTAGTAGAATTCTTCGAAGCCCTATTAATGACAGAAATAAGGAGAAAAGTTCTTCAAAAGTCAGTGATCATTTGTCTGAGATTGAAAGAACTTTGGAAGTGGGTGATATATTGGGCAAGGTGTGAACAACAATTACCAATGAATTTTTTTTGTCTCTAAATTGCAGAAGTGTGGGGTGTGATGTAACACCCTAAAAATAGGGATAACAAAATCCGAAAAAAACGGACACGTGGTATAAAATTTGCCAAAGCAAGAGCCTTCCAAAAATGGGGAAATAATACAAACCTGTTTAATCACAATTGTAATTTCAACGGACAATAACTAATCTAATTTCTACAACTAGAAAGGAGATTACAAAAGGGTTATCATCTATAGTTCCAAAAGTTCTTCTATCCAAAAAATGCTAATTTGCAAGCGTTCCCCAAGCTCTCACCGAAACAACTATGCCAGCTTAGAACCAACGCCGCTAGAACCTGAGATACACATCGACACCAAACAAGTGTTAGGCCAAAAAGCCTAGTGAGTTGAACACTAATAAGCATGCATGAACAATTACAATTCTTATCAGCAGTTAACCATAGTTCAACAAATGTGGAGTCAATAGGGGAGACCCATAGTACCAATCAAGTTCCACCCAAAGAGTCGATATACCTTGATGCCCTCTAACAAGAGACACCCGAAAGGCCCGACACATCTGAGGACTACAACCATGGCATTACCCCGAATGGCGGAGGTCTAGGCACATACCATCACGGTGGAGCCCAAGACTACATCCTCCTAGTGTCTATTGACTTGGTTCGTCCAACATATTATATAGGAGGTCTTGAGGTATATTTCAACCATTACATTTCGATACCAACCATGGGTACTTTGTTACCATTCTATCACATAAGTCCGTCATGGGACCCAAATGACAATCATGCTCATCATGCATATTATATATTACCAAAAAGGTATTCCAACTAGAAACCATCGTCATATCGAGACATGTATACATTTATCACATCAACATGTACATATTATGAATCCAAGAGAAAAAGTACCAATACTTGCACATTTAGAGTAGACCATGGTATTTCACATATAACCATATTTCCAACATTCCTTCATAAGAAAACCCCAAGTATTTGAACATATAGAGAGAAATAACTATAAATAGAAGCATATGATGTGTATCTAGTTTTGACAAAGATTTAGTAAACTCACAATCTAGGTTTTTGACCAAAAACCTAGAAAAGATGAAACCCTAGAAGAAGATGAGACTTGAAGACTTGAGAAGAGTTAATGCAAGAATCCAACGATCCAACCACCAATGTAGGTTGTATTTATGAGGGTTAGGGTTTGGTGAGAAAGGGAACTGATTTGAGAGCTCCAAAAATCGCCAAGGGAGAGAGATGTGAGAAATTATGAGAGAAAAATCGGGCAAAGAGGGGTTTTAGGGAGTGCAGGACGCCCCGCAACTTGTGTCGCGACTTGCACCCGCGACATAAGTCGCCCGTGTGCTCAACTATGTAGACTCCAGTGGATTACGCGACTGTGTCGCGACTTCCACCCGTGGCGTAAGTCGCGCGGTTTCTCAAAGGCATGCATCACAGTGGTTTACACGGCTTGTGCCGCGACTTTAACCCGCGACGTAAATCGCGTAACTCACTACCAAACGAAGACTAGTCTAACACTTCCAAATCAATCATCAAGTAACCAATATAAATGGGAATAACAATTAAGCATATAATTTCTGTTTTTGAAGAACACATAATCATAAGATTAACAAGGCCTTATACTTACCTGAAATTCCGGATGTTATAATCCTCCCCACCTAATTTGGATTTCGTCCCCGAAATCACCTTTATACAAATAAATGAGGATAACGCTTCTTCAACTCCTCTTCGGATTCCCATGTGACATTAGCACCACGATGGTGCTTCCATTGGACCTTGACCATGACCACATCTTTATGCCGCAACTTCTTTACTTTCGTTTCCAAAATCGACTCCGGTTCTTCCATACAATGACTCCTATTGTCCACCCGAATTTCTGACAAAGGAATCACGCTTTTCTCCTCGGCTAGACACTTCCGAAGGTAGCACACGTGGAACGTAGGATGTATTCCATCCATTTCCGGTGGTAAGTCCAAGCGGTAGGCTTGTAGCCCAACCTTTTCCAAAATAACGAGGGGTCCAAGGAAACGAGGGCTAAGCTTCCCACGCTTCACGAAACGTATGATCCCCTTCCACGGAGACACTTTCAACATGACCCGGTCGCCTACTTGAAACTCGAATGCTCTTCTTTTCTTGTCCGTATAGTTCTTCTGTCGGTCTTGAGCCGCCTTTAATCTTTCTCGGATTTCCTTCACTTTATCCGCCGTCTCTTGAAAGATTTCCGGTCCGGAAAATTGCTTCTTGCCCGCTTCTAGCCAATAAACCGGGGTTCTACACTTCCATCCGTACAAAGCCTCGAACGGTGCCTTCCCAATGCTAGTGTGGTAACTGTTGTTGTATGCGAACTCTACCAAAGGCAGATGTGAATCCCAACTTCCACCGAAATCTATTACACACGACCTCAACATATCCTCTAGCGTCTGGATTGTCCTCTCGCTTTGACCATCTGTTTGAGGATGGTACGCCGTACTCAAATTCAGTCTAGTACCCATCTCCTTCTGCAAGCTAGCCCAAAAGTTCGAAGTAAATCGACTGTCCCGATCCGATCCGATAGATTTCGAGACTCTGTGCCTCGACACCACCTCATCAATGTAAAGCTTGGCCAAATTCTCCATTGGCAAAGTCTCCCGCATTGTAAGGAAATGCACACTATTGGTCAATAGGTCAACGATTACCCAAATGGTGTCGTGCCCACGCAAGGTATTCGGTAACTTTGTTACGAAATCCATAGTGATGTTGTCCCATTTTGTAACACCCCGAATTTCGTTTATCCGTTTTGCGAGGTTGTTTAGAGGAAAAGGAAGTTTTTGGGGCTGTCTACAAGACGCACGGGTCGTGCGCCCTCCTTCAGAGAAAACGCACGGGTCGTGCGTAGGATCCAGGGCCGAGGCACAGTGTTAGCGCACGGGTCGTGCGCATTTCCTTCTTTGAGGGCGCACAGGTGTCAGAATGCTTTTTGAGTTTGGCTTAAATATCTTTTTGAGAGATATTTCTTAAAAATATCTCATTTTCTCAAATTCTCTCTCTCTCTCTCATCTGGTTCTTCTCTCTTTTCTTCTTTCGATCATAAGAGATCGTTTGGTTGCTAGTTTTCGGTGTTTCTAGCAAGGGGTCGGTGTTTTAAGCTTCACCTCTACGTCGTGATCGATATCTGGTTTTCCGGGTTTTATTCTGAAAACCTACCGGTGAGTTTCTACTACCATTTTACAAACTTTATACATGTCAAAACTCTTATTTGCGAAATCCGAAGTATTTCTACGGTATGATTTCATGTTCTCTACATTTTGATATAAATGATGTTTTTGGTGATTCTCGGGGTTCCCGATCAGTTTTGACCAAAATGACGGGTTCCGCCTTATTGAAGTAAAATGATGTTTTACTTGCACATTATGTGGATATGTAAAAAGAATGTTTAAGGACTAATTTTAATGATTTTCATTCTTATCAGAAGTTGAACTGGAAATGACATTTTGTTTATAAAATGTGTTAATACCATATGTTTATTTATGGTTGGTCACATATGTTGTTGTGACGAGTCTGTACCATTACTAGCGGATCCCTAGGTTTTGAGTCGACTGTTTTGTTGGGATGTTATATTCCCCAAATTTGTAGTTATGGATCATATGTTCCTCGGGGGCAACTTGGTACGGTTATGTGAGGCCGGATACTAGCCATGGTTCATAGTGATCCTAGCGAAGGAGTATACTTTGGTTTTGCGCTTGGGGCTTGATCTCACGTTGAAGCACGAACTTTTGTGTTCGTATCCGCGGATTCCAATTGTTTAGCTCATAACTCGGATTTGTGGTCTACTTTGTGTTACACCACAATCCTTGGTAAAATGGTCATTTTGTCATCATATAATGAGTTTTGGACCGAATAGGCCCGGTTGTGGCGGAATGTTATCTTTTATAAACTAAACCTTTATGAAAAGATTTCTTTATGATACTGATGTTTATATCTCTGATTTTGAATAAACTGTATGTTCTCACTAGGCTTTAAGCCTAACACTTTTTCTCAAATGATGTGTATAACATGTTTCCCTTAGCGGTGGGTCGCACAGGGTCTTTGAGAGTCGAGCATGGACTCGAGGCATATTTTGAGATGTCTAGTATTTTGGAGTTGGGCATTGTTTAAGTCCCATCTTTTAGTGAATTTTGGATTGTCAAGTGTTGTAGTCTAGACGGTTATGTTTAGATTAGTATTGTTGATAAATTCTATATCCGTATGTGTTTTGTATAGTCTTAAGGACTGATCCTCTTTATGGGAAGTGTATATCATTACGGATGTCTCGTTGCCATATTTCCAGGTTTTATTTTACTCTGAAATCTTAGAGTGTTACAAGTTGGTATCAGAGCTCTAGTTTAAGCGAACTAGGCATGAATGTAAGATGTCTAGACTTAGACTAAGTTTGATAGGCATTGATTGTGAGATTGGGTAGAACTTCTAAGATGGGTTAGTCTTAGAATCGACGGAGGTTATGTTAATCAAGCGTTGTGATGATGGTAACAAGAACCCTTATGTGTTATATGTTCATAATCTCGCTTAGCTAATGTGATTATGAAGATATTTTACGTGAGTGTAATTGGTTTGCTAATGTTATGACAATTGGTAGACATAGCGGTACGTTTCTTTCGTGCGTGTTTCAGTTAAACTCTTCCTTACCCTTTCTCGTGCTTGTGTTTACCTGCTCTACCTTGGTATGTTGACCGTTAGAGTAGTGCGAAAGTTTCTAAGCGAGTAAGCTAAGGAATGATTGCTGTTTATAGCAATGTCTCTTTGGAATTATAGTAAGTGCGTGGAACGCATTAAGTTAATCATCTTGAGCCAGGTTTGTTGGTGGAATTAGAACTATATCTTGTTAGATCGATTCTATTTGATGAATTTGTAAGTTAATTAATGGGATGGTTGCCCTAAGATGCCTGAGGCATCCTGTTAAATATAGTACATCGGGATGTTGAGAAGCATAGTATTAAGATGTGAGTGCCGACCGAATTCATGCATTAAATTTATTTCTAAAATAAGATTGCATAAATTGCTTTTCATGACTGCCAAACATAAAGTGATTTACCTTGTAACGCTTTGGCCAAAAACATTTAGCACTCAACATATTTTAAACTATGAGCATAAGCATGCTTAAAATAGTTTTGTTGCACCTGATTTCAAATTGTTATCAAAACTCTCTTTATTCACGTCTTGTGTTTAAATGCTATTTATGGATGTCGTAATATCTGTGTTTTAACGCTTTTGAGTTACTGGGCAAGTAGCTGTGGAATTTTGACCTTGACATTGGATCTCTTCCACGTATGTCAAATGGTTAGAGTTATTCCCATGCCTTCGAGTCGGAGTTTCTTGAGAATTTTTTTAGTTGTGTGAGTTTTGTTGAATTCTTGGAGTTTTGTTTTACGGATTCTTTTGTCACATGTGTATTTTTTTGTGATGCGTGAGTTTAATCTCATTGCGTGCAAGTTATGTGTTCTTTGGGCGTCGTGTCTCATCAAAAATCTTGTCAAAAGGGTCGCCTTATCTTGTATTGCAAAATGGAAATTTGGACTCCACTTGATTTTAGCATTAAGGAGTTTTATGAAAATCCAGTTGAATTATGGTGTCTCATTTTACGACTTTTGTGTCGCGTAAATAATTTCAGGGACATGTGCATATGCATCTTTGTGTGCGTTAATTTCAGGGTTTTGTTAACAAATGTCAACCGTCGTGTACTATGTGCATTGGATTTAAGTATAACGTTGGTGTGAATGAATGCATAAACGATTTATGTTATTTTTAAAAAAGGACTTTCGTTCTGATCATATTTCCATCATTAACTCTTACTGTTAAAATTTCCGCAAAATTATTTAGCAAGTTAGCGGCATTTTGTCGTGGTAGTTTCTAACTTGATCAGATGTGTTTATCTTTACAACGTGAAGCTTTAAACTCGATTTGAAATTTTAATTGCATCCCCGTTATTTTACCGCCCTTTGGGGAATGAAGTGTTGCTTATGGGGTGAGTTAAAAATTCTTTTGCAGCCACGCCTCTCGGTTGTAGAGGAAGAATTTTAAAGATAACATGGTGATTTTTCCCTTTGGGGTTGTACGAACAATTGTTGAACATGTTGAAGTGCAAGAACCTATTTTCACGGTTATAGCGTGAATTATTGCGTATGTTTTACTCGGTATTTCTCAAGGTGCGAGTATTTTGTTAAGTTTTCGTATTCGGTAACTTGGATTGTTTTAACATCATAAATTGCTCATGTCGAGCTTGAATATTCAGCAAGTAAATAGCGTGATTTACATATTCTGGGTGATTTTGTACACGTAAAATCTACATTATGATTTATGCATCTTTGATGATTTTGTGCATCTTAGTATATTTGCATTCATGAAACCTTTAGAAAATCTTTGGTCCCAATACATGTTAAGTTTTGAGAAAGCATGTATTTGTGGTGTGGGTTTTCATAAGCATTATTTAAAGACATTTCATTATTTGGGGAAAACCGTTAAATGTCGGTTAAATGTGTTTTAAGGTATACGAGGCTTTTGATGGAAATTTACGTAAAGTGTCGGGCCTTTGGCTCGGGTTATGACTGAATGAGTCGTGTGGACATTTGTCCTGATTTATAACCGCAATGAAAGATTTTAGTATGATGGAGTTTATTCGTGTTTTGGTAAGTTAAAGTTGATTTGTGAAAATAGTGTACATGACAAAATGTTTATTTTAAAGTGTTTGTGTTTTACATTAAATTGCTAACTGCTGATAAGTTTTGGTTATTTTGGAATGTTTAGTTTTATGAACATGTGAGACACCCATTTTGGGATCTTTGGTTATTTTGGTAAATAAATCATGTTGAAGTGTTTCTTTGATGATTTTACATATATAATTGGAGTTCAGTTGACGTAAGTGTCATTTGGTGTATTTGATCTTATAAACCTTTTTCAGAAAATGCATATTATTGTGTTATGAGCCCTTTTGAAAACATAAGGTTATGAGTTCATTTGGAAAACGGTTTGTTTCAACCAAAGATGAGATTTGAGTTAATCATACTTTTGGTCGTGTTTGCATAATAGTTGGTCAAACGTGTTTCAATATTTATTTCGGCTTTCATTTGGGTATTTACGTAAACCGTTGGGTCGTTGGCTCAGTTTTGACTAAATGAGTCTTGAGGACATTTGTACGGTTTAAAAACAGTTGTGGAATTTTGGAGTATGATGGCGATTATTTTATGCCATTGGGAGTTACATGTTTTGGGAGTTTTGGTTTTTCAGTTGGAGTCATGTAATGTTAGACAGTCTGTCTGTTTTGTAAAGCCTGAGGTTTTGGGTTGCACTTAGTGACCACTCGGGTTGGCTAGCGAGTAGACAATAGGTGGCACGAGCTGCTGAGTTGGAACTCGTCTGGATTGGATAGGCACCCGTGTCCGTAAGCCCTTGAGGTGGAACTCGACGGAGTCTGGCTAGAGGCAATAAACGGTTTGAAGTTGTGATGTCTGGTATGGCATGGGAACTAAGATCGGGATACGTGGTGAAATCTAATAACATCACGGGTGGCCCCATTCATTTGTTCTCGCCACCCAAGATGGAAACGTTTAGAGGTCATGCGAGAAAGTTGTATGGGCGGCCTACTTGCGTGTCCTTCTATTCTCTTTGTGTATGGGTCTCTCCGTCGTAGACTCGGGGTATTTTAAACACTAATGTTGTATTTTTACCGGCTTTGGTTATATAGAGTCGACGGTAAATGATGGCTTTAATATTGGGTTCTCCCCACGTATATTAAGATTTGAATGAAATGTGTTATTCCTGCATATTGATATTTAGTTTTCTTTCGTTTTTGGTCGTGTGAGTATTGGGCCTAGTGTCCATGTTTTCGGACGTACGATATGGATGGTGTTACTAATGTTTCATACTTCGAGTTAGTACAAGTTGTGCCAGTTTATAAAGTATCATTGAAATGAAGGATCCACCATTGAAATTGCATAACTTTGAAAAGGAGTTGTTCCATGTTTTAAAATTCATTATTTGAAAGGTTCTGTTTTTAAGAGAAGTTCATAAATTTAAATGCTTTTACTTATGTAAAACTCTTGAGCTCCCTAGGCGTTAAGCTTAAACCCTTTTTATTTTATCTACATGTGCATCATTTCCTGTTGGGGGTTCGGTTCTAGCAATGCTATGAAGAGTTGGGCCTTAGCCTTGAGCTAGAGTAAGTTGTTGGTGAAGTCTTCCACATGTTGGAGATAGTGTCTACGCATGGGTTTCTGTAGCGCCCGTCCTTTATAAGTCCGAATGTATAGATTGGTGGTATGTTTAGAAGTTAATCTTTTTAAGGTGGTTGTAGACGAAGTATTTATGGAAGTATTAAGAAATTGGTAGATGGAAAGTTAAGGTCGCTAATTTCCTGGAGGTAGTAATTGTCACCTAAGGTTGGGAGGCAACCGTAACCTTGGGAGTAAAGGTTACTTTGAAGTGTTGAGTGTTCGCTCGGTTAGGAGTGATTTATGCCCAAGAAGGGTAGCTAATGTGGATGTCGGTATTAGGATCTCGTTAATGATTCTGGCATTTGGGTTTGAGATGATCTTCTCTGTGGACAGTGTTCCATTGAGAATAGTAGATTTCGAGGACGAAATCATTCTAAGGTTGGGAGTATTGTAACACCCCGAATTTCGTTTAGCCGTTTTGCGAGGTTGTTTAGAGGAAAAGGAAGTTTTTGGGGCTGCCTACAGGACGCACGGGTCGTGCGCCCTCCTTCAGAGAAAACACACGGGTCGTGCGTCGTGCGTAGGATTCAGGGCCGAGGCACAGTGCTAGCGCACGGGTCATCCGCATTTCCTTCTTTGAGGGCGCACGACTGTTAGAATGATTTTTGAGTTTGGCTTAAATATCTTTTTGAGAGATATTTCTTAAAAATATCTCATTTTCTCAAATTCTCTATCTCATTTGGTTCTTCTCTCTTTTCTTCTTTCGATCATAAGAGCTCGTTTGGTTGCTAGTTTTCGGTGTTTCTAACAAGGGGTCGGTGTTTTAAGCTTCACCTCTATGTCGTGATCGATATCTGGTTTTTCGGGTTTTATTCTGAAAACCTACCGGTGAGTTTCTACTACCATTTTACAAACTTTATACATGTCAAAACTCTTATTTGCGAAATCCGAAGTATTTCTACGGTACGATTTCATGTTCTCTACATTTTGATATAAATGAAGTTTTTGGTGATTCTTGGGGTTCCCGATCAGTTTTGACCAAAATGACGGGTTCCGCCTTATTGAAGTAAAATGATATTTTACTTGCACATTATGTGGATATGTAAAAAGAATGTTTAAGGACTCATTTTAATGATTTTCATTCTTACCAGAAGTTGAACTGGAAATGACATTTTGTTTATAAAATGTGTTAATACCATATGTTTATTTATGGTTGGTCACATATGTTGTTGTGACGAGTCTAAACTATTACTAGCGGATCCCTAGGTTTTGAGTCGACTGTTTTGTTGGGATGTTATATTCCCCAAATTTGTAGCTACGAATCATATGTTTCTCGGGGGCAACTTGGTACGGTTATGTGAGGCCGGATACTAGCCATGGTTCATAGTGATCCTAGCGAAGGAGTATACTTGGTTTTGCGCTTGGGGCTTGATCTCACGTTGAAGCACGGACTTTTGTGTTCGTATCCGCGGATTCCAATTGTTTAGCTCATAACTCGGATTTGTGGTCTACTTTGTGTTACACCACAATCCTTGGTAAAATGGTCCTTTTGTTATCATATAATGAGTTTTGGACCGAAAAGGCCCGGTTGTGGCGGAATGTTATCTTTTATAAACTAAACCTTTATGAAAAGATTTCTTTATGATACTGATATTTATATCTCTGATTTTGAATAAACTGTATGTTCTCACTAGGCTTTAAGCCTAACACTTTTTCTCAAATGATGTGTATAACAGGTTTCCCTTAGCGGTGGGTCGCACAGGGTCTTTGAGAGTCGAGCGTGGACTCGAGGCATATTTTGAGATGTCTAGTATTTTGGAGTTGGGCATTGTTTAAGTCCCATCTTTTAGTGAATTTTGGATTGTCAAGTGTTGTAGTCTAGACGGTTATGTTTAGATTAGTATTGTTGATAAATTCTATATCCGTATGTGTTTTGTATAGTCTTAAGGACTGATCCCCTTTATGGGAAGTGTATATCATTACGGATGTCTCGTTGCCATATTTCCAGGTTTTATTTTACTCTGAAATCTTAGAGTGTTACACATTTCTACTCGGGAATGGACAATGGTTGCAAACTTCCATACGGCTTTTGATGTTCCGCCTTGACTTGAAGGCACGTGACACACTTCTCCACATAGCTAGCCACATCTAGCTTCATCACCGACCACTAATAATTTAACTTTAGGTCTCTATACATATTGGTGCTACCGGGATGTATAGAATATTTCGACTTATGCGCTTCTTCAAGAAGTAACTCCCGATTTCCTCCCAATTTCGGCACCCAAATCCGTCCTTGAAAGAGCTTGAGTCCACGACCGTATTCCGTTAAAAGTTCCTTTTGCCTTGACATGACCTCGGCTTTGAGGTTCTCTTCTGTAAGTGCTTCCCCTTGACTCGACTTGATGCTCTCCAATAAACTCAATACTCCATCGATCCTTGTAAGGGACATTTTGACCCTACCATCATAACTCCTTCGGCTCAATGCATCCGCCACCACATTGGCCTTACGGGGATGATAAAGTAAGTCACAGTCGTAATCCTTCAAAAGCTCGAGCCATCTTCTTTGACGCATGTTGAGTTACTTTTGATCGAAGATGTATTTGAGACTCTTGTGATCCGTGAAAAGAGTACACTTCGTCCCATACAAGTAATGTTGCCACAACTTTAAAGCAAAAACTACCGCCGCCAACTCCAAGTCATGAGTCGGATAAATCTTCTCATGATCCTTTAATTGTCGTGACGCGTAGGCTATTACTTTTTCCCTTTGCATTAGGACACACCCAAGACCCATCTTGGAAGCGTCACTATACACAACGAAGTCTTCCGATCCCTCGGGTAAGGACAAGATCGGAGCTTCACACAACCTCCTATTGAGCGTCTGAAATGCTTGCTCTTGTGCATCGGTCCAAAGAAACTTGACGTTCTTCCTTGTAAGAGAAGTGAGCGGTGTAGCTATCTTGGAAAAATCTTGAATGAAACGCCGGTAGTAGCCCGCCAAACCCAAGAAACTTCGAATATCCGTCGGACCTGTTGCAGACTCCCAACTCATCATCGCCTCGATATTTGCCGGGTCCACCTTTACTCCGTCTTTTGATACCACATGCCCCAAGAATTGCACCTCTTAGAGCCAGAATTCGCACTTCGAGAATTTCGCAAACAATTTCTCTCTTCGTAGAACTTCTAATACTTCCCGTAAGTGTTTTCCATGCTCGGACTCATCCCTTGAATATATTAAAATATCGTCGATGAAGACGATCACGGATTTATCTAAGAATGGGCGACACACACGATTCATCAAATCCATGAATACGGCTGGAGCGTTGGTTTAGCCGAAAGGCATCACCAGAAACTCATAATGACCGTATCTCGTTCGGAAAGTCATCTTCGAAATATTTTCTTTCTTCACTCTCACTTGATGGTACCCGTACCGAAGATCAATCTTCGAGAAACACCCCGCGCCTTGTAGTTGATCAAAAAGATCATCGATGCGAGGTAAAGGATTGTTAAGATACAGTCTCATTGGATTCAAGATCATCCAATACGAAGATCGCAATCTGAAGTTAATGTTGAAAGTTACTCTCAACAATAGTCTAGGGTCTATTCTGTAATAAAGTCAAAGTTGTTTTAATATATAGATATTATAGTTTTAGATATTAAGTTTTATTATTATTTTATGTTTTGATAATATCTAGTTATTAGATATTATCTCTCTCTCTCTTTACAATCGATCAACAAAAACACACACATAACACATAGTAAAAAGGTGTAAAGAGAGAAAGAACAGAGATAAATCAAACAACAAACAATAGATGATAAACCAACCTGTTTCGATATATAAACGATGATTACACGGTTGAGTTCTTGATCAGTTTGAGTTCTCTCTGTTCTTTCTCTCTTTACACCTTTTTACTATGTGTTATGTGTGTGTTTTTGTTGATCGATTGTAAAGAGAGAGAGATAATATCTAATAACTAGATATTATCAAAACATAAAATAATAATAAAACTTAATATCTAAAACTATAATATCTAGATATTAAAACAACTTTGACTTTATTACAGAATAGACCCTAGACTATTGTTGAGAGTAACTTTCAACATTAACTTCAGATTGCGATCTTCGTATTGGATGATCTTGAATCCAATGAGACTGTGTCTTAACAATCTCCCCCTTTGGATCAAGATCATTATGAAAATGATTTAGCAATACGATCTTCTCTTTCAGCACAGAAGATGCAATCTCTTTCTCTAGCTCAGAATGCTTTAACAAAGTATCTTTAAAGAAAATTTATCTGAAATCAGCATGTCTTCAGAATACTTTGATCTTGCAGTTCTTGGTCTTGTAATATAATGGACTGAACATTTCTTCAAGCTTTAGATTCTCCCCCTTTTTGATGAGAAGTGTAACGATTTCATCAAAAGTTGATGACAAGAAATGTTGATCATAAGAAGCCTCTGATCCGTCAATTCAATAGTTATTCATCCTGATCTTTGCAAATCTAGCCAAAATAATCATGTAACACCTGAATCAACTAATGAATCAGTTAGAATGCCTGTCAGTAACACTAAGTCACTATGTGTAACGAATACACATATGGAAAGGAGCTGTTTGATGTTGACTCCCCCAGGGCTTCCATTTAATCATCGAAACACCACAAAGGTTATTTCTATAAACGTTATGACAAAGAAACTAATTCCTTGTGTGTTCGTGCTTGTGTTTGAAAGAATTAAGCACTGATGATTGCTTATTTGGTTCAAAATTGTGTAAACCACTGAGACAACAGTAAGTTAAACACAGACTCAATGTGCATGAATGAAGTGCGAAGGTGGGGCAGACTTCCTTCTTTTCAATATCCAGATTTTCCGAATGAAAATTAGATAGCAAATGTGTTGCATCCCCTTTGAAAATGTGAAACACTTTCTTGTTGAGAAGAAAATGAGTAGATGGTGAGGTTTGATCAAGAGTTGGCATGGGCTAGTTGCATGTTTCAATAATGATCACCAAAGAATTGTGAAACATTAGAATGGTGGCTGCCCGGCTCAGAAAAAGTTGGTGCAGAGTTGTGATATTCTTTTAACTCTGTTCTCACACGCTCTTTCTTTTAAATGTTTTGCTTTCTCTAATCACACTCATTTCTATTCTCTTTGCACACTCAATCACTAAGGATTAACTTCTTGGGTAGAAATCACTGGTTAAGGTGATTCCATTGAAGTTGTGTTAATTCCTAGCACAATGATTCTTTGTTTTCCTATGATGCATGTGATGCTCAGATTGGTTTAACTATGTCAGTTAAAGCACAATTTAGATCATGAAAACATTTAAGATACACTTCCAAAATATAAAATCTGTTGAAAAATCGGAAAGTGGTTTGAACATTAAAAACAATGTTTTCTATGATTGAAAGTTGTCCTTCTTTCAACCATATATGAGATTAAGATAAAGGATAATACCTTAACATTTGATCTTACATCTCATGAAGCTAAGCTTAAAGTCATAAAGATATGAACTTGTAAGCTTCTCTCAAAAATTCTGCAAAAGTCTAATGTCAAGGTCAAAGTAAAATTTATTCACTTAAATTGAAAAGACAAAAAGCAGTAAAACTTTTAAAGTACGAGTTCTGATCAGAAATAATCAGAAGTCATCACCTTTTTACTCCCCCTGAAATTATGCATTAGTACATAATGTTAGTGAAAAACATAAACACTAACTCCTTCTCAAATATTGATCAACATATCTGAGAAATGCATAAAATTTCAGACAAATATGTATGTACTCCCCCTTGATGGTTGATTTCCTCTTTTAAGCATTGGAGTACAATCTCTGATTAGCTCGGAGTAAGGTCTTTTGATCTTTGAAGTGCGAGTCTTGAACTGTTGTATTCAAGAGCCATATCTTCGTTGAAGTCCGGGTTCTAAGCTGATGTACTTAGAAGCCATATGTTTTGCTAAACATTGGGTGCCTGCAACACAGATTTAGATTTTGGTACCCACTTGAATTTGGGTCCTGCTGTGTTAGCACAAGGTTTTGATTTTGGTACCCATTGCAAATTGGGTCCTCTTTTCTTTTGAAATAGATATGAAGTAGGATAATGATAAGAATGCACATGAGATGATTCAAACCACATAGAAGAATCTTGACAGAAATTAGAAGCATGTTTATCATAAAAGGAAGACTGTCTAGCAGTTTTAGATAACAGGAATAGTTGCTTAAAAGAGTATTTCAGTTTAGGAGCAACATTCATATTCAAAGTATCTGAACTAGACATATTCTTATTACAATAAACAGAATCAAAAGATTTAAAAGTCTTGTCAAGCTTCCGTTTGGGTTGCCATTTCTTGGTCATATCTGAAACAGTTGAAACCTTTGAGTTAGACATTAGAGAAACAACTGAATGCATTTTCTTTGGGTTACCAGTATTGATCGGCTTCTGTGAATGCTTCTTGCCTTTAGCATTTTTAGCTTTCACAGAGACTGAGTTATCAACTCGCGTTGATTTTGCACTGTTAACAGGCTTACTGGTTGATCCAACAGATTTCTTAAGAAAGGATGAATGGTTTGGAAGTTTTGCATTAAAGTCAAATTGTTCAAGACAATCATCTAAACCATCGTTAGAGTTCAGAAAATCAAACCCTTGATTTGATGAACTAACCATATTCTCAGAGTTTGAAGCCTTAGAAAGAACAAAATTTGTAAACACAGTTGTAAAAACATTATGTTCAATGTTTATCAAAAGTCTTTCATCTGACAAGGAATTCTCGAGTTCATAAATTTTACTTTCTAAAACGAGAGGAGGGACATATAGTTTACCTTGAGTAGGTTTCGCCTCCATTTCCTTTTCAGAATAACTTAGAAAGAAGTCATCTGAAAGAGTTTTCTTCTTTTCAGGTTTCTTATCATAGCTATTATTCAGCTTCGCATAATAAAATGGAAGATGAACTTTAGATGATATTAAATGTTTTTCTGTTTCTTTGGCTTCATCCTCTTCAGATAGTTTAGTCCAATAAACTTTAAGTTCAGGGATTCTTCTAGCTTACTTCATAGAAAGAATATCATAAAGTGCAGGCACTTCAGACATTCCCTTTTGAAGATAGTGAGGATTCTTATAAACGATTCCCCATCTTTCTTTGTTCTCTATTGGTTTGTTAAGATGAATGGTTTGCTCAGTTTGACCTAATGAGTACAACTTCTTTTCCAAAGCATCCATTTTTGCAATTAAAGATTTGTTTTCTTCGATAGACGAAGAATGCATTTGTGTAACCTCGTATAAGTCAATCTCACGTTTTAGCAGTTTAGACTTGAGTTCAGAATTCTCTTTAATAATTATAGTCTGTTCTTTGGCGTTGGTGTCATTGTTTCTATGTAAAACCTCAACCAATACTTTCTTCTCAGCAATTTCATCGCTAAGTTTCTGTATCGATTGGTTTTTGTCAGTAATAACACCATTTTCACGCTTAAGATTCGACTCTAAATCTTGGAGTTTTATCTTCATGGCATGGATTTGATCACATACCTCTTCATTAGAATCAACTTTGGTTTTTATCTCCATCTGACTCATCAAGCACAATTGTGCTGTCTCTTTCTTCTCTTCTTGTTTCTGGATTTTAGCTTCGCTGATATTCATTCTGTTCCTGATTCGATAAAACAAAAAACTGTTTCGAATTGTTAGTTCAGATAAAATGAATACAGATTAAAATAATTCAGAAATGACCAAGTCAAGAACTGGCGCGAATTTGGACTTTGCGCGAGACTTGAGTGGCGCGAACTTGAGGTTTGCGTTTGAAGAAGGTCGCACAAAGGAGAGGTTTTCTTGTCACTTGAGTCGCGCAAACCGGAGCTTTTCTTGAGCAGTTGGTCGCGCAAAGTGAGGTTCGACCGGTAAGACGTAAGAAACGGTAAGATGTAAAGACCGGTAAAATTTTCGACCGATAAAAAAGATCTCGACCGGAGGTATGTTTCTTCGACCGGGAATATGATGAATTGGAATTGTTGGACCGGTAGATTGCCACGTGAAGAGTGAATTTATTTAAATTGGAATTTATTATTTTCTACAAACTTGATGGACACTTTAAACAACAAACTTATGCCACGTATCAAACAAAGTATTCCAATTGTATTCCAATTAAGAGAAATGCTAACTTTCTTGAGGTGGACAAAGTGAGTTCGTGAGGTGGACACGTGTAATGGAATTCAACAATTCAAAGTTACCAACAAATCACTTGAGATTTCTTATGTAAATTCTGTGTTAGTGGACACGTGGTCTCAAATTAGAGTGTTTTTGCATGTAAAATTGGAGTTGTTTCAAACAAGGTGGACACGTGAAGGAGGGTTAACACAAAAAAATGAGGAAATAATTTGAGTGGACCGAAATGTGAATGAGATATGAATATCCCACTCTCAACACCAATTGTTAGTGGACTCAAATTAAAGTGTGAGTGTATGAGAGTGTGAATGTTTGACCGGATGAGTGAAGACCGGGAAAGTGTTGTGGAAAAGTGGGGTTCGACCGGTATTTGTTTCTAAGACCGGGGATTAATGTTTGACCGGAAGAGAGAGAGGTAAGACCAGGGAAGTGTAGTGGAAAAGTTTTATTCGACCGGGGAAGTGAGGAAGACCGGGGCTTGGTTTGTGAGATTCGACCGATAAAAAGTGATCTTCGACCGGTATTTGCAAGAGTCCGGTCGAATGCTTAAGACCGATAGAATGTAAAAACTAAGGTTCGACCGGTACGCTTAAGACCGATACGTCGTCTTCTCCGATTAAATCAACCTGTAACTCTAAAATTAACCCAGCTAGAGGTCGATTTACCACACCAAATTTTGACAGTTTATTCTCCTTACCAACAACAACAATACACAACCTTTTGATTTCGAAAATAACCGCAAAATCAAGTTTTAATATATTGCACAGTGTTCTTCAAAAATGAAGAACACAGAGAGTAAAATTTTTTGATTTTGAATCTGGATCAGCTCTGATACCAATTGTGAGTCCGTGATCGTTACCAAATAAATCAAACAACAAACAATAGATGATAAACCAACCTGTTTCGATATATAAACGATGATTACATGGTTGAGTTCTTGATCAGTTTGAGTTCTTTCTGTTCTTTCTCTCTTTACACCTTTTTACTATGTGTTATGTGTGTGTTTTTGTTGATCGATTGTAAAGAGAGAGAGATAATATCTAATAACTAGATATTATCAAAACATAAAATAATAATAAAACTTAATATCTAAAACTATAATATCTAGATATTAAAACAACTTTGACTTTATTACAGAATAGACCCTAGACTATTGTTGAGAGTAACTTTCAGCATTAACTTCAGATTGCGATCTTCGTATTGGATGATCTTGAATCCAATGAGACTGTGTCTTAACAAGGATACTTATTCTTCACCGTGACTTTGTTTAGCTCTCGGTAGTCGATACACATCCGCATGGATCCATCCTTCTTCTTCATGAACAATACCGGTGCTCCCCAAGGTGAAGAACTCGGTCGGATGAAGCCCTTCTCTAACAACTCTTGTAGTTGCGTCATCATCTCTTTCATTTCCGTCGGTGCCAAACGATATGGAGCACGGGCTATCGGAGCCGCTCCCGGAGTGAGGTCGATTTGAAACTCTACTTGTCGTTCCGGCGGCAACCCGGGTAAGTCTTTCGGAAAGACGTCCGGAAATTCTTGTACCACTTCTACATCTTCTACCGACTTCTTCTCTTTCTTCATGTCCACCACATAGGCCAAGTACGAAGGGTAGCCCTTCGCTAGAAACTTGTGAGTCTTAAGAGATGAAATAATGGGACTATTCCTATTTCCTTTCTCTCCATAAATGGTAGCCACACCATTTTTCGGCAATGGCACTTGGATCATCTTTTGGGAGCATAAGATGTCAGCCTTATGCCTTACTAACCAATCCATACCTATGACCACGTCGAACCCTTCTATAACCATAGGCAATAAATCTACTCCGAAGGAATTCCCATCAATTTCTAGAGCGCAATCACAAAATCGGTCTCTAATGATCACTTGATCCCCATTAGCTATCTCTACTACTAATGCATCGAGAAGAACACTAACAGGAGTGACAAATTGCTTACAGAAAACTTCCAAAACAAAAGAACATGTAGCACCCGAGTCAAACAAAACACGAGCTGGCAAGGAGTTTACTAGGAACGTACCCGAAACAACATCAGCGGTCTCCTTTGCCTCCTCGGTAGTCATCCGGAAAGCTCGACTTGGCGCCCTTGGTGGTTGATCGACACTAGCCGTCGAACCCACATAATTTCCACCAATTCCTCCTACTAGCTTTGGGCAATCCCTCTTCATGTGGCTCGGTTCTCTGCACTCAAAGCACACCGGCCCCCGGATGGGATACTCTCTCATTGTGTGGTTCTTCTTCCCACACTTGGCACACCCTGCTGGATCGGAGTAAGTTCTTGGAGCACATGGCCCCGAGTGCTTTGACTTGCATTTGTGGCACCACCGATCCTCACGACGGTGATCACTCGATCTCCTGCTTACAAAAGGTCTTGATTGACGAACGGGCCCAGATGGCCCTTCCCACTTTCGTTTCTCACCGGCCTGACTTCTTTCTTCCTTCCATGCATTGATGTCGTCCTCAATGAGCAAAGACTCTTCAATGACCTCTTGCAAGGTCGAGCCCCTAGCATTTCTTACCGCCGTTCGCATCTCGGCCGGTAAACCTTGTTGATATACCTTAATCTTCGACCTTTCATCGGGGACCAGATGTCTCACCAAATTCAGTTTCTCCAAAACGAGTCTGGAGTACTCGACAATGGATAGAATCCCCTTCTTCAGATCTCGGAACTCCCGCTCTAGCTTGTCCAACGAACGCTCACTACAATATTTGTCCATAATCTTTTCTTTGAACACCGACCAAGTTAACTTAGCCAGAACTTCCGGAGTGAGGGCGGATCGAGTAAGATTCCACCAAATCAGAGCCTCTCCCCGCAGTAGTTGAGAAGCAAACTTGACCCGTTGAGAAGGATCGCACTCACTGGACTCAAAGGCCATTTCTACCTCTTTGAGCCAATACATACAAGCCACCGGGTTATCCGAAACCGCAAACTCTTTAGGGTGGCACCCCAGAAACTCCTTGTAAGTGCACCCCTTAGCCTTCGACTTCATACCATTATCCGCAGGATCCTCCCACAGATACCACAACTGGTCCACCTGACCCCAAAATAATGTTTTCCGCCATTGTCTCCGGTTGTCGTTTTCTGGCGTCTCGATCTTCTAAAAGCTTCATGAAAAACTATTGTTGTTGGGCCATGGCTGAGTTCATGGCCAACATCATGCTATCCCGTATTCGGGACTCCATGGTTACTTTCTCCATGATGGCATTATCCGCGTTGAGGTTCCGGCGCGGAATATGTTCAGGTCCTCCTCCCAAGAGATTGGGCAAGGGAGGTCCTTTTGTAGTTACGCCCACAGGAGGTCGATCAGCTGTAGACTCCACTTCCAAGTGGCCCTCCGGTGTATTTGGTAACCTACTTCGAGTGTTAACCATCTCGTTCTGCCATACATGTACGAGAAATAGATTGAGAAAAGACTAAAGGAGTTGAACTCATTGTACGTACTAATACCTTCATCAATTATCACAATAATAGTAAACCAAGTATGCTCACGTAACAATGCATACATAATAGCAGTAGCTAAGTGGAATTATGAACGAACTATACACAAGAATTCTTGTCACCATCATCACAACTTTCAATTGAAATAATTTCGTAATCCTAACGCTCTCCCCACCTAGGATTCCTACCCCAAGTGGACAGTGAATCTATAAAGTCTAAAGCTTAAGTCTAGATATGCCAAAACAATACCTAGTTCACTTAAACTAAGGCTTTGATACCAACTTGTAACAACCTAAAAATAGGGATAACAAAATCCGAAAAAATGGGCACGTGGTATAAAATTTGCCAAAGCAAGAGCCTTCCAAAAATGGGGAAATAATACAAACCTGTTTAATCACAATTGTAATTTCAATGGACAATAAATTAACAACCAACTAATCTAATTTTTACAACTAGAAAGGAGATTACAAAAGGGTTGTGATCTATAGTTCCAAAAGTTATTCTATCCAAAGAATGCTAATTTGCAAACGTTCCCCAAGCTCTCACCCAAGCAACTATGCCAGCTTAGAACCAGCGCCGCAAGAACCTGAGATACACATCGACACCAAACAAGTGTTAGGCCAAAAATTCTAGTGAGTTGAACACTAATAAGCATGCATGAACAATTACAATTCTTATCAGCAGTTAACCATAGTTTAACAAATGTGGAGTCAATAGGGGAGACCCATAGCACCAATCAAGTTCCACCCAAAGAGTCGATATACCTTGATGCCCTCTAACAAGAGACACCCGAAAGGCCCGGCACATCTGAGGACTACAACCATGGCATTACCCCGAATGGCGGAGGTCTAGGCACATACCATCACGGTGGCGCCCAAGACTACATCCTCCTAGTGTCTACTGACTTGGTTCGTCCAACATATTATATAGGAGGTCTTGAGGTATATTTCAACCATTTCATTTTGATACCAACCATAGGTACTATGTTACCATCCTATCACATAAGTCCGTCATGGGACCCAAATGACAATCATGCTCATCATGCATATTATATATTACCAAAAAGGTATTCCAACTAGAAACCATCGTCATATCGAGACATGTATACATTTATCACATCAACATGTACATATTATGAATCCAAGAGAAAAAGTACCAATACTTGCACATTTAGAGTAGACCATGGTATTTCACATATAACCATATTTCCAACATTCCTTCATAAGAAAACCCCAAGTATTTGAACATATAGAGATAAATAACCATAAATAGAAGCATATGATGTGTATCTAGTTTTGACAAAGATTTAGTAAACTCACAATCTAGGTTTTTGACCAAAAACCTAGAAAAGATGAAATCCTAGAAGAAGATGAGACTTGAAGATGAAGCTTGAAGACTTGAGAAGAGTTAATGCAAGAATCCAATGATCCAACCACCAATGTAGGTTGTATTTATGAGGGTTAGGGTTTAGTGAGAAAGGGAACTGATTTGAGAGCTCCAAAAATCGCCAAGGGAGAAAGATGTGAGAAATTATGAGAGAAAAATCGGGCAAAGAGGGGTTTTGGGGAGTGCAGGACGCCCCGCGACTTGTGTCGCGACTTGCACCCACGACATAAGTCGCCCGTATGCTCAACTATGTAGACTCCAGTGGATTACGCGGCAGTGTCGCGACTTCCACCCGCGGCGTAAGTCGCGCGGTTTCTCAAAGGCATGCATCACAGTGGTTTACGCGGCTTGTGCCGCGACTTCAACCCGTGGCGTAAGTCGCGTAACTCACTGCCATCGAAGACTAGTCTAACACTTCCAAATCAATCATCAAGTAACCAATATAAACGGGAATATCAATTAAGCATATAATTTTTATTTTTGAAGAACACATAATCATAGGATTAACAAGGCCTTATACTTACCTGAAATTCCGGATGTTACATGTGATGACCTAGTTTCTTGGGTTAACGGTCTTTGTAGAGATCATAAAGTCAATATTCTTGCTTTGCAGGAAACGAGATTGAAAAGTGTGGACGATTTTCATGTCAAAAGGATTTGGAGTGACTTCAATTTTGATTATGTGACTGTCAATGCTAAAAGCAAGTTTGGTGGCATTTTGTTTGTCTGGGACAAAAATCTATTCACCAAAAAGAATGTGTTGTGTGGTGATAGGTTTGTGGCCTTTATGGGAGTTTGGTGTCCAAAAAAACGACCATTGTTGCATCATTAAGATATATGCTCCTTAACAAGATTCTAAGAAACCTATTCTTTGGTCTACTCTTCTTAATCTCATTAATAACTGGTGTGTGGTGCTAATTTTTGCAAGTGACTTCAATGTTATTAAAAATCCTTCTGAGAAAAATGGTTCCTTCTTTGACTCATGAGTTATTCTTAACTTTAATGAGTTCATAAGTAATGCTGATATCACAGAAATGCCATCAAGTGGCAGTAGATTTAACTGGTCTAACAGAGCTGGTTCCATGGAAGGTCTCCATCACCTATGGAGGTTGCAAGAGGTAAATATCTAATAAAGGGGATTGAGGTTGGTCTGGAGAGGTACGACATTTCACATTTGTTTTATGATGATGATGCTCATTTTATCAACAAGTGGTCGATTGAATAAGGAAAAAATATTCTTCGAATCTCGAGATGTTTTTTCTTGGCATCCAGACTGAAACTAAATCTGGATAAAAGTGTTGTTTTTGGTGTCGGAATCAATTCTAGAAGAGTTTAATGTGTTGCCAATGAAATTATTGTAAGGTTGGTAGGTTCCCATGTAGATACCTTGGTGTCCCCTTGGGAGATAGTATGTCTAGAATCAAAGCTTGGGACCCGATCGTGGAAAAATTTCAATGCAGACTTTCCAGCTAGAAAGCTAAAGCTTTATGTGTTGGTAGGAGGAAAGTCTTAGTCCAAGCTGTTTTGGGAAGCCTTGCTACATACTTTATGTCCTTTTTTAAAGCTCCTACGACTGTCCTTAACAAACTGGAGAAAACGAGAAGGGATTTCTTTTGGGGGGCGAATAATGATGAAAGAAAAGTTTCTTGGATCAAATGGGGCTCTGTCATTAAAAGTTTAAGTGAAGGCGGTCTTGGGTTGGGGAGTATTTGTAACACGCTTGATTTTCGGGAATTTATTTGTGATTAATCACATTATCGAATGGTATTAAAGTTGATAATTATGAGGGTTTTTATCTAATTACCATATTAGGATGTTTGGAGATCATTCCGGGTATGAAAAACAAAGAAAAATCGTGCGATCAAAGATCAATGCGAGTTTCATGCGAGTTTCTAAGAAATCCGAGCAACTTTCATGTGAATTTACCCGCTTAAGCGTCTATCAGCTATAGAAAGTCCGATTTTTGGGGTTTTTCCTTATTTCTTCATTCCGCCTCTTCTTCTCTATCATTTTCTCTCTAGATTAACTTTGTGGCGGAGCTTGAGGACGAATTTTATAGACCATTAGAAGCATTTCTTGAGGAATTAGGAGCCATCAAGTCAAAGGTATGATTTCTTATCTCCACCCAAAAGCTAGGGTTTGAAGTGTTCTTCACCCTTTTTCCCATTTCTTTCCATTTTTGTGTAACCTCAGGAGTATCTTTGGTAGAGGAAACATTGTGGAAGCTTTAGATCTACGATTTGGAAGGCTTGCTAAAAGATCACATGTTTTCACCAAAGGAAGCTCAAGATTTGGAGTAAAAACCTAGATTTAGCCTAAATCTAGTAATGTGAGTTCAGATTGCTTTGTGAAAACTATGTACATACCAAAAATGTGTATTTTGATGCATTGAAATGTTTTCCTTACTATTTATCAAGTATGTTGAGTATTTGATGAAGTTTACACACTTGATGTTTTTGGGTTAATATATCTTGATAAAGCATATATTGGGATCTTTGAATATTTTGTTAAATAAATCATAAGTGTGGGTCCTTTTGATGATTTATTTCACAAGAAGAGATTATTTCGTGATAATGCATTTTTAATGTTTTTGGTTTGGGAAAAACGTATATTGTTGTGCCATGGATATTTTGGAAATAAAATTTGGGGGGGGGGGGGGGGGGGGTTAACTGGAAAATGACTTGTCCCAACCAATTATGTGTTTTTAAGTTAATCATGCCTTTGGAGCATGTATTTGCATAAACGCCGGTTAAATGTGTTTTATTGTTTTTACTGAGATTTATTTAATGGTCAATTGAGTTGTTGAGTTTTTGGCTCATATTTGACTTAAATGAGTCTTGGGGGGGGGGGGGGGGGGGGTTAACTGGAAAATGACTTGTCCCAACCAATTATGTGTTTTTAAGTTAATCATGCCTTTGGAGCATGTATTTGCATAAACGCCGGTTAAATGTGTTTTATTGTTTTTACTGAGATTTATTTAATGGTCAATTGAGTTGTTGAGTTTTTGGCTCATATTTGACTTAAATGAGTCTTGGGGACTTTAGTTCGATTTAAATTGCTTTATATTGAGCTTTTGGAGTTATATGCATTTGTGGCATATTTATAGTAAATTACATGTTTTCAGTGCGTTGGTCATTCATTTGGAGTCATGTAATTTAGACTGTAATGCATTGGATCCATAAACATAGGAGTTAGTGGTTTGGAATAAAACTGTTGTCCCTGTTTTCTTGCTAGGAACTCAGATGTAGCGAGAGACCCAAACTACAAACCGTGGGTGGTTGAACTTGGTGACCATATGATCCGAGCGGGGGACTTGAGTTATAGACCGTGGGTGGTTGAACTCAATGACCGTCCAATCCTTTGTGGCTGTCATTTCTAGCAAACGAGCATGACTAGGATCAACGGGGGACCCAAACTACAGATCATAAGTGGTTGAACTTGGTGATTGTATGATCGATAGTTGATGCTCGTTAACGTTGATTTGTGGCTTACTTTTGTGTTCGTCACTTTCGATGGATACAGGTCTCCTGTCATCAAATGGTATTATTTTTGGATAGTGTTCTATCCTCGTTTTCGTTGTTGTTTTGAATATAATGTGTTTTCCATTATTTATGGTTTTGGGTATTGAACCTTATTCATGTTTTGGAGTATTTTTGGATAATAGAGTTTTTATCCATATTTACAATATTTAGACATTAAACCTCATTTACGTTTTGGAGTGAGTGTTGTGTTTTGATATCATATTGGATTAGTATTTTGATTTAGAGTTTCATCACGAAAATAACGGGTTTTGGAAAGATGTTGCTTTTATGATAAATATGTTTTTGAGAAATTATGTTTTAAATAAACAGTCTTTCGGTCTTACCCTTTTACAATTATGGGGAAAACTACTTGAACTCACTAGACGTTAAACCTTTTTATTTGTTGGCTTGTGTATCAAGTTTTTGATGGGAGTTCGATACTAGCAACACAGTGGGGAGTTGAGTGCTAGTTTGACGCACGAGAAATATATATCTATTCGGTGGCGTCTTCCACACTTTAGAGAGAGCGACTATTATGGGGATTTTAGTAACACCCAACCTTGATCTAGTCTTTATTAAAGGCTTAATTTATTAATTGTAAATGTATAATCTAAATTTTCTATTCGAGGAAATCCAGTTGAATTATAGGGAGGTATTTATATATCCTTTATTTGATGTTTTATCAAAAAAATTAAATTAGTTGCTATTTCCAAATTTGATGGTGTTAAAGTATTGTTGTCGCTAACATTGCTCTTTTAACCAACTGGGTGTAGAAATTCAAATCTGACCCAGGTTCTATTTGGTCAAGTGTGGTGAAAGCTATACACGGGCATACTGGTGGTCACCACAATGACCGAGTGTTTTCTGGCGGTCTAGGTCCGTGGTCCAATGTCATAAAGGTGATGAATTGTTTGAATGGGAAAGGTATGTCTATTGATGATCTTATGTATAAGAAGATTGGAGATGGCAAAAGCACCTTGTTTTGGTATGATAATTGGACAGAGGACGATAATTAAAATATAATTATCCTAGACTTTTTGCTCTTGATTAGTGCAACCTTGCGATGGTGTCAGACATAATAGGAGAAAGAGAGTTCAAATGGGAGTGGCGCACAGAAATCCGAGGTGGAAAAGAAGCTGATGATTTATCGCATTCGTCTAGGAATTTGGGAAATATTTGGCTCAATTTTTTAGGCGATAATGGAAATGAAATCTTGATGGTGATAGAGAATTTTTTGTCAAAAATACGAGAGGAAAAATCGAGACATTGATGTTCGGGAACGGTGACTTCACAACTAGGTGGAATAAATTAATTCCATCCAAAATCAATATCTTTTGCTGGAGGGTGTTACAAGGTCGTATTCCTGTCAAAGCAAAGCTTGCGGATATGGGTATCGACCTTGACAATACCCTATGTCCGTTATGTAAGCAGGGAGTCAAAACGGTCGATATACTCTTCTTACCTGCGATGTTTCTGTTCTGCTATTGTTTGGAGAAGAATGGATGGATGGTGAGAGTTTCCTTTTTACTCATTTTACTCTTTTGGAGCGGCTTTGGAAGGTTTAGAGATGACCCAGATTTCTTTGTTGAAGCAGAATTATTCTCTGGAGGCTATTTTGTTTGCTGCTTGCTATTCTATTTGGTATAGTGCTTTCGGAAGAGAGGTGCCTTTGAAAAAACATAATCTTAAGAAAACAAAAGCTTTACAAAATGAATACTTAGTTTTGGATTATTATTTTTTTGAAATGATAACCTTACTAGATAGTTTTAATTTGTAAAGATTTTATGATTAAGTTTTGTCTAATAATATGTAAATTATTTTTGATTAAAAAATACCTAAAAAGGTTAAATTATGATAAATATAAAATTAGAAATCATAATCTATTGATTATAAAGATGTTCCATGTAATTCATAATTTCCAATTACATATCACTATTATAAATTATTATTTTTTTTTTTACCATTTACTTGTTTAAACTTTCATTATTAATTTGTATTTCTATGATTATCAAATATATCTTGTAACTAAATGTTACATTAAAAGACAATAATTGATCTCCCTTTTATATATATCATTAGTCATTGTCATAAAAATTTAGTATTAATTGATATAAAGTTTAACAAGAAAGTATTAATTTACTAATTGATTGTAACAATACAAATTAAGAATGAAAAGTCAAACAAGAAAAATGGTGCAAAAAAAGAAAATATAATAATTATTAAATTTATATAATGTTGATGGGTAGTGGGATCTATAATCTATTTAATTATTTAATTACTTTAGAACTCTTTATTATACTCAAAATGTATTTAATTTAACCTTTTTATAGTATATTTTTTCAAGTCTTCAAAAAATATGATAGTAACTTTTATATATACTTCAGATATGTGTATATATACATATATATAGACACACACATAGAGGTATACACATAGATAGCTTGACTCCCTCTTCTTTGTCTTCATAAACTTTTTTCTTTTGGAGTCATTCTTATCTTTCCAGTAGATTACTTAACATATATGATGCAGCCTCTACTTTCTTCATACTCTTCTTCATCTTCACTCACTATTTTCTTGGTCTCCCTTCTTTTGGTTGGCGATCATGGCGGAGCACGGATAATCCTGCCGGCAAATGTGACTGTGCCGGCAGTTATAGCATTTGGGGACTCAATAATGGACCAAGGGGCCAACAATAATCTAAACACTTTGGCTAAAGCAAATTTCGCTCCCTATGGAAAGGATTCTGTGGCCGGAATACCAACCGGAAGATTTTCCAATAATAGGACACCGGCGGATATGCTCGGTAAATCCTGCATTTTCAAACTTTTGCATGACTTAATTGCATGCATGGATGCATTTATTTGTTTTCTTGTCTTTCCACACTCGTAACGTGCATTTCTTTGCTACTTTTACATTTTTTAAAAGTGCATTTAAAGATGACTAATGAATATAAAGATGTAAAAGATACATGACAGATAGATTAAACTTTTGTTATCTATTTGTTAACATAAATGATTCGTTCAAGGCTTCTAACTTAGGAGGCCGAAACAAGTATAGTCGAGTAAGCAAATTATTCGAGCTCAGGTCATAAAAATAGTAATAGACTCAAGCTCGATCTCGAGTAACGATTTCAAAGCAGGGCTCGAACTCGAATACTTTTTAAAGTTCGAGCTCGAGCTTGATTAAAAAAAATGACACTAGACTCGATCTCAAATAACTATTTCAAGGTAGGGCTCTAGGTCGAATATTTTTTTCAGTGTTCGAGCTTGGTGCTCGTTTTAACAAATTTAAGTTATACATTATACCTAGAGGTGCTCACGTACGGATTGGGTTGATCGGGTTGAAGACATTTCAACATCCCAACCCAATATATTTTATTGGAATGCTCAAGTAAGAATAACTAGTATGTATTTATTTTTTATTTTTGGAAAAAACACATGATGTTTTTTTTTCTTCATTTTAAGCTATAATTTTAATTGTTAAACAAGGATAATAATTAAGAAACAATATCACTAAAAAATTCGAGTAAGTCCAATTTAAATGCCTAAATCAATAAATCACAGAATTTGCAATGAAGTAAATCTCAGTCTAAGATTTGGAGTAAACTTTTGAAACTGAAACTACTCAAATAGTCTTCGGAGAGGGCAGATGGCATGCTATTAAAATATTAATTAAAAGTTAAAATTGCCCAAAGAGTTTTGTGTTATGAGATGTCATGTAAACTAGCCATCTATGCATCTAAGCTTAGTTGGATGGAGTGGCATGAAGCTGGATGGCAGGGGCCAAATAAAGTATTACTTAAAATATCACTATTATATAAACCCTATCATGCAAAGCTTACAAAAAAACGCAGGGGCCAGGGCCCCTATAAGCCCCATAAGCCATCCGCCCCACTTGAATCATTCAATTCACACATGTAAGCTACAAGTGCATGTCATAACAAAGTTTCTTATGTTTAAATAAACCTAGCTGAGTAAAATTAAAAGATGTCCAAGTGAGCTATTATTACTCTCTTCATCCTAGTAAAACAATAACTAGACTTCATATCATGCCAAATAACCTATTTTTCAATCTGAATACGTAAGTTTTGCGTAATTGAAACAATATAAGTCATCTCGTAAGTGGTAGCTCATCAGGGACATTCCAATCTTTTTGGAGGCCCTGTTACACCTAAAACTTTTGATTACAATGCAAAATGAGATAAAAAAATATACAAATATACAAATTACAGATGCGATGATGTGACGTATTATTTTTGTCTTCTAATAGAAATTAGTGAGACACTAAGGTGGACTATAATTTTACATTCGTTGAACAATGTAAGACTGTTCAGAATCACACATTTAACGTGCTAAAGAACTGACTTGTAACTCATATTGGACTAAGGTAAAAAGAAACACAAAAACTTTAAAGAATCATATTTTGGAGTTAAAAAACTAGACGTGTCTTTGTGAATTTTGAAGGAAAGAAACTTAGGTTGCGTTTGGTACATGTGACATGACAGAACAAAACTCATTGCTCCACAATTGGCGCGACATGTGAAAGAACAAAAACTTATTGTTTCACGTTTGGTGGGACAAGGGACAGAGACACTGACTGGGACTGGGGACCGGAATATTTTGTTCCACCAAGTGGAACAAGATGGACAAGCACATAATAACTAAAAAATTATTAATCAACTGATATAATCCTAATGATGGTAACAACCGCCTATAGCCCCGATCACCATCACAACCGCCAGCGACCATCATTAGCCACCTCCAATCACCACCGACTACCACTACCACTACCACCTTTACCTCCTCCATATCCACAACCGTCAACCAGCTCCACGTCCTCCACAACCACCACCCCCACCCCCACCCCCACCCCCACCTCCACCACTACCACTGTCCTATCCAGTTTTGTTCAATCTTATTCTTTTGGGTTGTCATGTCTTATCAGCGTATGAAACCCATAAATAATGGTGGTGACATTTATCGAGTCCTGAGAATACTAGTAAGCATATAATCTGATATGGAGTTTCTGGATTTCCAATGGTGATTATATATATCTTTAAAGAATGGGTAATTTGGTAGCAAATACAAGAAAATTAGCCTCTAAAGTCAACATTTTCCAATTTCACTTCTTGAGACTTGTAAAACCCTATTTAAAAGGTAAGATGTTCCAATTTATACTTCTTGATGTATCTGTTTTTATCCAATGGTTTTGCTTTCATTCCGTAGGTGAAGATGAACAATTTATACGAAACAACTATACATTTTTTTAAACTAATTTAGCTGAGATTTTTTTTTTGAAGTATATAATATTTATATACGGCAAATGCAACAAATAAACTCACACACCCTCTGGTGAGGTTTAAACCCCCTGACCTCCTAGAAGGCTAAAAACTCTGATACCGCTAGGCCAAAGGCCCTTTGGTATAGCTGAGATTATTTACTTCTTAAGTATTGCATATTGCGGAACTAAGCTTATTTGGGAAAAGAAATTAACAGGCATATTTCCATTTTCTTTTCAGTTGAACAAATGGGAATAAAAGAGTTTATGCCCGCATATCTTGATCCATCCCTTGACGATAAAGAGCTTCTAACTGGTGTAAGCTTTGCTTCTGCTGGCTCAGGATTTGATCCCCAAACTCCCAATTTATTGGTAATTGCCATTATTTTCTGAATACATACAGTTTTCAATTTGTTTCGAGACCCAAAAAAGCTTACGAGAAGACGAGTAAATTGAGAAGGTGAATTGGGTTGACAAACCCCTGGACAACCGGCAAAAATCGAATTTGAACTTGATATCTTCAGATTATCCTTTCTTAATTATTTCTGTTACTTTTATATCAGTTCGACATTACGTACCATCTTTTGTTAGTATCTCTATGAACTTTAATTTTGAAGTAAATCTTTTGTATCAGGGGGTTTTGTCATTTGCAGACCAGCTAGACCAATTCAAAGAATACATTGAGAAGCTTAAGGGTATAGTTGGAGAAGAAAGAACACAATACATATTAACAAATAGCTTATTCTTGGTGGTTGCCGGTAGCAACGATCTTGCTAATACTTACTTCACTATTGGCATAAGGAAATTACAATATGATATCCCGTCCTACAGTAATCTCATGGTATCATCAGCTTCCAACTTCATAAAGGTAATGTTTAATTTCAGTTTTTTTTATGGTTTGTGTCCATATGTTTGTTGATTGTATGTCTAGTGATATTTGAAATTGTGACCTCTATGTGGCCTTTTCATGGTTTTCTAGGAACAAAGACCGAAACATGCGTTTGTGAACTGTCAAATAATTTTCCATTTGAAGTAATATTGTGTTATAATTAACACCTTTGAATTACATTAATTGAAGGATATTTACAAACTTGGTGCAAGAAGAATTGTGGTCTTTAATGCACCCCCAGTAGGGTGTTTGCCATTACAAAGAACTCTTAGTGGCAATGAGCATAGAATGTGTGCAGAAAAGCACAACAAAGCAGCACAATTATATAACAACAAGTTGCAGGCAGAGCTTAAACATCTTCATAACACTCTTGCTGAATCCAAGATCGTCAATATTGACATATACAAGCCCTTGCTTGCTATTATGAAAAACCCTAAACAATATGGTACTTCATACGTTTAACTTTGATGGCCATATATATATATATATATATATATAGTCATCTTTTTTAGGTTTAATCTTTTATTGTTAGTCTAACAAGTTCACTCTCTCATGCTTCAGGACTAGAAGTTGTGGATAGAGGTTGTTGTGGCACAGGAAACATAGAGGTTGCCATTTTATGCAACCGATTGCTCCCAACATGTCTTGATGCTTCAAAATACCTTTTCTGGGATAGTTTTCACCCTACGGAGAAAGGATACAACATCCTCATGAATGAAGTGGTAGGACGACATGCTAGTGATTGGTTTTGAGTTCATATGGAGGTTAATAAATATATATGTAATGTAAAGTTTGTGAGCAACTCGTTTCTTGATGTTTTAAATACTTTGGGATGATGCATATATATGTCATCTAAACCCCCTTTTTATACCCATTTCTTATTTTATGAATAATTAACATAGCCTCGACCGTTTTCCCAAAATAGGGTCGGATTATCCTTTTGGCTCCTGCTTAATTATTCAAATAGAAATTACTAGAAATTAATAAGTTTTCTACTTGCACATGGTTGTGTTAGATGTGGTTAACATGGATGGTGAATATAATGCAACATCCGTCTTAAATTTGGGTCGTTTTGTACCAAAATATTTAAAAATAAAAATAAAATCAATGATAAACGAAGGAACCTAGAGCTATTCGGGCCTTGGCATCCTTAGAAGTCAGTTTCAAACCTCACCGAAGGTATTCAAATTATATTGTTGTATTAGCGGTATATAAATATTATATGTACTTAAAAAGAAGACGAGAGTAAAGTTTGTCCTTCAGATTTGTTAGCTCTCTTCTGATCTTGATGTAATACTATATATAGGCATTGTTTGGTAACCATAAAGTACTTTAATTTTTTGAACTTTTTTGAAAAGTCCGATTTGAATAATTAACCATAAAATAGTTTATTGAAATGTTATTTGGAGTTGCGTTTCAATTTTTGCCACTTCTTCTAATTATACTCCTGAATATTATTAATTGTTATCGAATAATAAGTAGTATAACTTTTGAATTGTGATTTGATATTAATAATTAAACAATGTTAAACTATTAATTATTTTTTAAAATTAAGTTATTAATTATTATTTAATATTAATTATAAATTCTTAATTAATATTGATTCTTAACTAATAACAATTACTAATTATTTTGAAGTTTTATTAATCACAATAATAATAATAATAATAATTCAATAGGTTAATGCGTCAAAAATCAGATATAATAATTTTAAAAATGTTTTTATAAGATATATAAAGATTAAAGTTATATTTTTTTGTTTCATAAATAAAATTTTAATAAATTGTTCTAATTTTTTTTTAAAAATTATTGATTAATTTATGATAGACTTTGTTTTTATTAACACTATGTGTAACAATTGTTTAAAATCGTCAATTAATATAACTTTTTTCTAAAATTCATATTTGATTACACAAATGCACATTTATATAATTAATAACCAAATTGATGTTATATTAATTATCAGTAAGTTAATTATTTTATATGATGTTAGAATTGACTAATTTATTATTATATTCAATTTGATCATTATACATTTTTCAACTACCTTATCAGCTAGTTTTTGTGAAACGTGATTGGTTGATCAACTGCCAATTAACTTATCAGTTAGTCAACTTATGGCGTAGTTTGCCAAACATGACCATAAATGCAATTTGTTCAACTCCTCTTGCTGCTATTTTTTGAGCAAATTATACATTTGATCCATGTATCACTCACTATCAAGTCTTATCTCTATTTTGAAATAATTACACTTTTTATCATCGTGTATATATTAAATTTTTGTATTCTAATAATAATACTAATATTAATAATAATAATAATATTAAATTGAGAATTAAATAAATAATAAAAAGACCAAATTGCTGAAGTTAGTTAGAGGGACCAAAATTGAAACAAAGTGGCAAGCACAGGGACTAAAACTGAAACAAAGTGACAACCATAGTGATCAAAAGTATAATTAGTTTGAAATAAGGACTAGACTTGATAATGAGTAGCAACCCCATGGACCAAAAATGTAATTTACTCTAATATTGTTTTAACTTTTTAATTGAAACCTAAAAAATGATAAAAAGAACAAAAAAGTCGTGAGTTAACGAACTTTCTAACGAGAGTTACACAGAGGGACCGAATATACATATATTTGGTAACTCAATCACCAAACCATGAGAACCCTCTCCCACGGGGGTGACTCCCCCGCCCCCTTTCTTTCTCGACCATTGCTCCACACCTTTCCCCGACTATTCCTCCGCTTATACCTTATTTTTTTCTAGTACGTGACGCCTTCTTCGTGAAGTTCGGCTCCCTCATCCCCAGTCCAGTAGACCCCTCTAGTAAAATCCTCTGCTGAACTCCAACCAAACAAGTCCTTATTAATACTCTTCCATCAAATGCTCTGCCCGATCTTTGTCCCATCTACACCACAAAACTCCGTCACCGACCTGCACACACACTGCACAGGGTTTTGTGAGCTCTTATTCTGCTCGATTTACGGGTTTCAATGTTGAAGTAGTTGAAAGCTGAAAACACTAGAGCTTCGATGTTGATGTACTTGGAAGCTCGATTTGGGGTTTCGATGTCTGTCCCCATCGCCTGCCATCTTTAGGGTTGTAAACTAACCAAACGAACACGAACGGAGGCTTGTTCGTGTTCGTTCGTTTAACTTAAGTGAACAAATGAACGAACACGAACGAAACTTTTTGTGTTCATGTCCGTTCATTAAGAAATATGTTTGTTCGTGTTCGTTTATGTTCGTTCATTAAGAGTTAAATGAACGTAAACGAACGAACATAAATGAACATAAACGAACATAAATGAACGAACACTAATGAATAAAAAATAATCACCGTTTCTCATCATTTCGTTCATAAAAAATAACATAACAAAATGAAAAACTGGGTAAACCTAGGAGGTACAAAAATATAATTTTAAAAAATTAATTTAATTAATGCTCTAACACATTAATGTCAAAATATAGACGAACGTAAACAAACATAAACGAACGTAAACGAACATTAATGAATGAACGTTCACGAACGTAAATGAACGGACGAGACCATTGTTCAGGTTCGTTCATTTAACTAAACAAAAAAAAATGTGTTCATGTTCGTTCATTTATTAAATAAACGAACTTCCCGCCGAACGGTTCACATACGGTTTGTTGTTCGGTTCGTTTACAGCCCTAGCCATCTCTAGTAAGTTAAGAAGCCGCTAGTTCAAAATCAAGAGACTTATAAGGTCATTGAAGATGGAGGTATGTGTGTGTAACACCCACAATTTCTTAAGTAAGGTAATCCCTCGTTAGATTCTAAGACATCTATATTAATTCATGTTTATTATTGAATTTTAATCAAGTTTAATTGTGTGCTAAACCTGGGTTAAATCCTATCGAATTATGGTTCGAGAATTAAAGGTTACAAGTTGTAACACTCGTGTTTTCGTAAGTGACCTCCTACGTGTATTTTGGTTTATGTGTATATATGTATCTATAGATGTATATAAATAGTCAAGAAAATCGTTCAATGGTATGTCAGGTCTACGTTCTTATTTGTGGTTGGCTAGGAAACTCGTTTTGGACTCGCCTTATGCTCCCTTAAACCACTACCACTTAATTTAAAATGTAGGGACAGGTCTAGAAGTTAAAACAGTAAATTTCGGAACCTCGAACCATCGACACGACAGTGCCCGACGACTGTGACTCATGTCACTGTCGCCAAGGGTAAGGTCGCAGGAATCAAGGACCATTCGATACATATCTGGCTACAGTGCCCGACAATTATGCCTGGGTCACTGTCGCAGGGGCAATATCGCGGGAGACGTACCGTGACTCTAGCACAGTCGCCGTGTCACACTTGCCGAAGGTCCCCAGTGTATAAAAACCTGGTCCTGACCGATTTTAAACATTTTACCACTTAAAGGCTTAATTATTGGACGTTTTTCTCTGCATTTAAGGTGAGGTTCTAAGCCCTAGCTCCCCCTATTCATTTATTTCATCTTAGAGATTCTTATGGGTCATTGATTTCTCTTACCTTAAGGTGGTTGAGCATTTAGTGAGGAAGATTTCACCCTTGGTCTAGTGCAAGGAACATTACAACCTTCTAGGGTTTCAACTTCTACTTAGATTTGTACAACCTAACAAGGTGAGTCATTCTCTCTACCAAATCTTTACATGATTTAACACCTTTTATGAACTAATATGATTTGCCATATATGATTATTACTTGAGATGTTTTTTGGAAATAAGAATACAAATTAGGGTTTCAACCAACTTGAAGATTTATGTGAAGATGGGTGTAGAAAGCATTTCAATGAGCATGAGTAGTGTATATCACTTGATATGCATAACCCTTGGAGTCCAAAAAGGGAAGAAATGATACATATGTTATATTGGTAGACTTAAAGAGTTATTTTATAAAGTCTTTTTCACTTTTAGTTTATTAATGGTTATGTGCATTTATACATGCAGCCCCTCGAATCAAATCCAACAATACACAAATAACTACACGAGACCTTATCCCGCAAATTTACCGAAGTAGAAAGATCGTCCCTTAATTAACTGGGAGAAAGCATAAATCTAATACCTCAATTAATCACGTGTGTACCGACTCATGAACTGAAACCCAAAATACCAAAACTGACCACCAGTCAGATCATTCGACGCTCCAATTTCCAAGGACTCCTCTAGTCCCTAATTACAACTCCTTTCTCAAGAGTAGATTCAAATCTATAGACCTAATGAGTTCAATGCTTTTCAACTATAGGACTCAAAAAAATTGCCAATTGAAATTTTATAAGACTTTAAGACGCAAAATTTTTATAACCCTTAATCGTACGTGTAAAATTCACTACCACTTACTCGGAAGTTGTGCAAAGTGGTCACAAGTACCACACACATACAACCATTTCGTAAAGTATTTGATTATTACTCATGCTAATAACGACAATAACAGGAAGGCGTAACAACTATTCAAATGGACTACTATGGTCTCAGAATGCAATAATCTATGCCGTGTACATAAAATTATTTTCTGCACCAATACAATGCGAAATATATGGTTGTACAAACTTCCAAAAGAGGAGCTTCACCATTTCAAAATCTAAATTCTTCTTTTTAACCATAAAATGACATGAAATAAAATTTCCAACAAGACCCACATACATTGGTTTATATATATATATATATATATATATATATATATATATATATATTCCAAACTTAGTAAAACGATAGATGCATGCGATGTGGTCGAAACGTAGAATAATTTAAATCACTCCAAACATTTAAGTTGCACAAACAAAACGTTCCTTGCTCCAAAATAGTGACTATCATGACATGCATACCAACAAATCAATAAAATGCATTGTGCGACACAATAGTGGTAAAACCCCAACAACCCAAAAAGAATGTTATAACATCCTGAGTTTCGTTTGACCAGTTTGGAAGAAGAAGCAAAGGTGGTGGCCGGCGCGAGTTGCCGCGCGGCTTAGCCCACGCCATAACCTGCGCGGTGCACTGCTTGTTTGGGGTTTGTCCAGTGAGTGGCGCGAGTCATGGCGCGACTTAGTCCGCGCCATAACCCGCGCGGTGCGCTGATTGGTTGCGAGTTCTAGTGGGCGGCGCAAGTCACGGCGCGAGTGTACCCGCGCGGTGGTGGAGTGGTTTAAAAGAGATATTTCTGGGAAATATCTCATTTGGTTTGTAATCTCTTTATCTCAAGTCTCTCTTTTCTCTCTCTCTCTTTCTTAAATCTGTCATGTGTTGCTAGTATTAAGTGCTTCTAGCAAGGGTTCGGTATAGAAAGCTTCGTCTTCACTCGGTGGTCGATATCTGGTTTTTCGGGTTTTCGTCTAAAACCTATTTGGTGAGTTCCTACTACCTTTTTCTAAACTTTATACATGTCAAATGTTACATTTTGAACTCCTATATATCTCCACGGTTTTGGATCTAAGTTTTCTACATTTTTGATATAACTTGAGTTTTGGGAGATTTTAGGGTTCCCGATCATTTTTCAACTAAAATATTGGGTTCCGTCTTATTTAAAGTAAAATGGAGTTTTTTACTTGCACATGTATGTGGATATTTGAAAGAAGGTATATAAGTCATTTTTATGATTTTTATTCTTACCAAGAGTTAAACTTGAAGAAAAGCATTTTTGTTTATAAAATGTTTTTGATACCATATGACTATCTATGGTGAGTCACACATGTTATTGTGACAAGTCTGTACCATTACTAATGGATCCCTAGGTTTTGAGTCGACTTTTATTATTGGGATGTCTATTCCCCTTTCTGTAGCTATGGATGCATATGATCCTCAGGGGCCATTTGGTACGGTTATATGAGACTGGTTACTAGCTATGGGTCATGATGTAGTCCTAGTAAACGAGTATGATTGGTTTCCTCGAGGGCCCTCTCTCACATCTTAGTACGAACCTTGTTGTTTGTGGCCATGGATTCCATGTATTTAACTCACAACTCGGATTGTGGCCTACTTTTGTGTTCCGCCACAATCCTTGGTAAATCGGGTTTCCCCCGTCATCGCAAAATGAATTTTCGGACCGATCAGTCCTTATGTGGAAAAGATTTCATTTGTAAACTAAAACTTATTGAAAAGATTTCCTTTTGATGCAATTGTTTATATCTCACTAGGCTTTAAGCCTAACACTTTTTCTCAAATGATATGTATAACAGGTTCCCATTAGCGGTGGGTTGCCAAGGGCTTGAGTGACGAGCTTGGTCTCGGGGATTTTTGAGATGACTAGTATTGATGTTGGGCAATTGTTTAAGTCCCATTCTTTTGACGATATTGGATTAACAACTGATGTAATCTAGATAGGTTATGTTTAGATTAGTTTGTTGTTGAATTCCATATCCGTATTCAGGTTTTGTAAAGGTTTAGTACATTTCCCCTTTTTGGGAGGTTTATACCAAGTATTGATGTTTAATTGTCCATTTTCCGCGTTTTAAATTCACTCTGGTTTTTAGGGTGTTACAAGTTGGTATCAGAGCTCTAGTTTAAGTGATATAGGCATGAATGTAAGATGTGTAGACTTAGACTGAGTATGTTAAGCATTGATTCGTGAGCTTGGGTAGAACTTCTAAGATTGGTTGGTCTTAGGGTCGACGGAAATTATAGTTATCGAACGTTGTAGCGATGGTATTAAGAACCTTTATGTATTGTATGTTCATAACTTCATTTAGCTAATGTTATTATGAGAATATTTATACGTGATTGTGCTTAAGGGACTGTTACTATGACAATTGGTAATGTGGTATTTGTTCTTTCGTGTTTATTCTGTTGATCTGTCTCTTATTCTTTTCGTGCTTGTGTGGCAACCATTACTTACGTATGGTGAACACACGTAGTCGTCCGTCGAGCGACGGAGATCTTCGCGATGTGAGTTCGCGTGAGTTGAATCTTGTGGTTAGAGTGTCAGCGGTCGTTCCACCGGGCATGCCACCGATATTTACTGGGGAGGTGGAGCTGGGGCCAAGAGTAGATTTGGCATCCACTAGTCCCGTTGTTCATATGGCAAACCCTCAAGCTGATATGTCAGGATCTGAATTCTTAACAAGAATAAACACTCAGAAACAATATTAAAGGAGTTTGCGGAATAACACTTTAATATTCAAAGATCAATGAAACAGTGAATCAGAATAACAACTTGTAAACTTTATTGAAAGGTTATAAAACTACAAAATTTCACACATAACCTCAATATTGATGAACAGGCTCACCAATACGAATTCTACTTCTCTAGAACTAGGATTATAAACCTTGAGGTTGATTCTCTCTATGAAAACAAAAACTCAGAATTAATTCTCAATGCTAAAGTTACAAACTATTCTATATTTATACTGAAGATAAAAGATAATTACAAATAATAAAAGATCTTCAGAATAATCTTCCATCTTTATCTCCAAGCCTTCCATAATCTTTAATCAAAATAGTTGTCATCCTTGCCATATGAAGTCTTCATCTCATAAGCAGTATTAAGTCTTCTGCAGCATTAATACTTTGAGCAGTATTAAGTTCAGCAGTACTAACTACTAGCAGTACTAACATTGCTTAGCAGTAGTAACTTCATAAAGCAGTATTAATCTTGATTAGCAGCATTAATCTGCATCAACAACATTAACTTCAGAAGTAGTAACCAAGTTGTGCTAGCAGCATTAACTGTACTTAAGCAATTCTTTCAGTTCCCAACAATCTCCCCCTAACTTGACTTTTAGGAAGAGAAGTCAAGTTCTTCAGATGGTCTTTAAGATGCTCCCAAAACTTCATAGCTCATACACCTGTATTTGGATTCAACCCCAAACTTTGATTGATAATCCTCTGAATCAAGTACTTTTCCATTTCTGAATCTGGAACACATCCAAGCTTCTTTTTCAACATTGTATGCAGCTTCAATCTACTGTGGTTGTACACTCTATCCACTAGGAAGTATTCTGTGTGATTTGAATCCATAGTTAAAGCATATACTCCACTAGTTTCATACAGAGTCCAGTTGTTAACAGTTTGAAACACATTTATGATGATGTCCTTCACTTCTTCAGGCTTGAACAACATACAAAGATACTCCATCACAAGTTTTGTGATTGAAATCTCTGAAGCTTTCAATTGATCAGCATACAACTTCATTCCTATTTCAAACATCTCCTCTAGATCAGATCTGGAACATGTTATGACAATCTTGGCCCAAGTATGATATACTTCATACTTCTCATCTTTCCTCTTGAGCCTGATATATTCTTTTCCATCAACTTCCAGTATATCCCAGTGAATGATCTCTGGAGGCTTAACACCAACAGGTTCAGGAACTTTGTTCATCACTACCATGTACAGATTCACATCATCAAATACTTGATGGTTCTTTCTGTTCAATTGACTTAGGTGCCCCTTCTTCTTCACAACCTTCTCAGCTTCTTCTTTATCCACTCTAGGCTTCTTGGTTGATTTTCTTCTTGCCATCATCTTAGTTCTTTTTAAAGTCCTCAGGCTTTCACCTAGTGTGGCTTCTTTCTTTGGTGTTTCTTGCTCATCAGGGAAAGGTTTTTCTATCAGAAAATCATTACTTTCTTTCATTCTCTTTTCCATTTCAACTCTGTCTTTTTCATTCCCTTGAAGCTTTAGCATCTCTGAATCATACAACTCTTTAATCTGTTCAAAAGACATCTTTGAGAACATCTCCTTTCTGACTCCTACAGCACCTTTGAGAAAAGTAATCATCTTCTTTCTCTCTTGAGTACCAAGGAAGGTCTTTGAGGGTTGTCTCTTCTTAGCAGCCATTTTAACCAACACATATTTCTTCAGGGTTGCAGCTTTCTTCTGTGCTATTTCAGTTGCCAAACTTTGTTGATAAGCTTCATTTAACTCTGCAGCCAGAGCCTTAGCCATCTCTCTATCTTTGTCCACTTGAGCTAATTCTGCTTGGTCAAGTTCATCTTGAATCTTCCTGGCCAAAGCTTCATCTGACTCAACCAACTTTTGCTTTTTAATTGGTTGATCAGATTCCACTAACTTTGCTTTGCCTTTGTCTTTGCATGCTACCTTCTCAACACTTGCTTTCTTGATCACTTCACCTTTTCCTTTGATGATAACTCTTTTGGCCTTTGAAGTGACCTTGGGAGTATCATGCTTAGCCTTGATCAAAGTTTATGCTATCTCAAGATCTGTTAATACCTCTTGTACTATTTCTGCTGCTTCATTTAATTCAGCAGTATTAACAGTTTATGCTGCTTTGCTTGTTTCAGCAGCATTAACTGTTACTGCTGCTTTCTCTTTTACTGCTGCTATGCTTTCTGTTTCTGCTGCTTGTACTTGATCTCCACTAACCCCATCAAACTCCCCCTCAACTTTAGCATCTTCCATGTTGGCATCAGCTTCTGACTCCCCCTTTTTGGGAGCATCAGTCACTGGTTTCCTTCTTCTGAGCACAAACTGTTTCTTCTTCTTTTTCTGGACCAATCTCTTCACCATTTTCTTCAGGTTCGTAATCTGTACTTATTGAGACAGAATTATCAGTTTTAGCTCTTCTTTGTCTTTTCCCTGCTTAATTACATCCATGTTGATGTTGCCCATTGTTTCCATCAATTCAAGATAGTCATATCTGTCCTCACCATCTCCAGGAGTGTGACCCCCTTTTGGAGGATCATGGGATCTTTTTGTAGTAAAGGTCTTCTTCCTAGCAAAAGCACCTGCTACCCCCATGGTTTCTTGACACCTGGGACCTTTGGATGATTGCTCACCCAAAGTTGCCATGGGGAAGGTCTTATTGATGTTACCACTGACCTCATCTGTGCTAGCAGGAGTAGTGGCAGCCTTTGCACCCATATGCTCATTCATCTCCTTATTGAGCACCTCCTTGGGGTTGGGAGACACCCCTGTGGTTTCCCTGTAGATATTCTCTAATGGAGAATTCTCCATTAGAGGGCTTAAAGGCTCTGTGGGTGAAGGTACCAGAAGGGAAGGAGCCTTCTTTACCTTTTTCCTGATGTATGTATTGGTGATTGGAGAAGTGTGTTTTTGAATAAGGGACTGTGGGATTGATATGGTGATTGAAGGTTGGGATTGGCTTTCAGTGGGATGGTCTAATGAGGGCCTTGACCCTGAAGCCATACCTTCTTCATTGTGGGACACCACCATCATTGTAGAGAACAATGGGTTGTCAACTCTTTCCGAGTCCAATGGAGATCTCTTCATATTTGAAAAGACTTTACCTTTGGGGATTTTTGGTACATATACCTCATCAAAGTGAGGCATATCCGTCAATTCATTGGTTATAACTACCTGGACAAATCTTGGGTACATATAAAAACTCTTTTTGCTTCCCAAGTTTGACACAAGGTCATTGAAAATCATTTTAGAAAAGCTGTACTTTCTGGCAGTGGCCAAGCAGACCAAAGCATAAGCAATGGTACTTTCTTGTGTATCAGGGTATGAACAAGAAAACGCCATTGGGTATAAAATTTAGCTTTTGAGAATTTGAAACCACCCAATTGGCCTCCATACCCCATTCTTGAAAGGTTAGAGAACAAGTCCTCATTAGGAATAGAGGTAATACCTGCAGCATCGTCTAGACGTAGACAGATGCGAATCACTTCTTCAGAAACTGACAAGGGTTTGTCACACACCTTTGTCTTGATTATCTGCACACCATTTTCTGTGACTACATTGGCATTTGCCCAAAATTGTCTTTGATGCTCTATGTAGATTGTTGGAGATACTGTAAGAGCATGGGCAATGTGGCTGGACTTGAGAAAATCTACAATCTGATGGAATCCAACAGCTTGTTTAGGCTTCTGTAGCATTGCAATCTCATTATGTTCATCAATGAACGCCATAGCTGCCATCGAGTTTGAGTATTCTGGACTGAAACACTTGGTGCTTGAGAAAAAAGGGTTAGAGAGCAGATGAAAAGAAATCAAAGAGTCGTTATGAAATTTTAGGCGGGCAACAGGGTATTTATAGGATTCGGGACATAAGAAGTATTAACTAACTAGCAGTATTAACTACCTAGCAGTATTAATTGAGAGCAATATTAACCACTAGCAGTATTAACTAACTAGCAGTATTAACTGAGAGCAGTATTAACCACTAGCAGTATTAACTAAGAGCAGTATTAACCACTAGCAGTATTAACTAACTAGCAGTATTAACTGAGAGCAGTATTAACCACTAGCAGTATTAACTGACTAGCAGTATTAACTGAGAGCAGTATTAACCACTAGCAGTATTAACTAACTAGCAGTATTAACTGAGAGAAGTATTAACTATACTTACACTTTTTGAAGCTTGAGGTACTCTGAGCAAGGTAATAACTTCCTGAGAAAGATGTTAGTAGCACCAAAGAATAAACCAATAACAGGTATGAAAACACTTTTTAAGACATGAGCTCATTCAGAGTTGATCATGCCCACACTTGTGACCAAGAAAGTGAATCTACCCACATCAAAGGCTTTAGTGAATAGATCAACAAACTGGTTGTCAGTATGAACTTTAGCAACTTGAATTAGCTTCTTTTCATTACAATCTCTAATAAAGTGATACCTGATCTCAATGTGCTTTGTTTTGGAGTGCTTGACTGGATTGTTAACAATTCTTATAGCACTGCTACTATCAATGAAGATTGGAGTGTGAAGAAAGGTTACCCCATAGTCCATCATCTGATTCTGAATCCATAGAACCTGAGAGCAGCAACTTGCAGCAGCAATATACTCAGCTTCTGTTGTTGATAAGGACACTGTGGTTTGCTTCTTACACTGCCAAGATACTAGTCTTGCACCCAAAAGTTGACATCCACCTGAAGTAGACTTTATGTCCATGTTAGCACCTCCCAAGTCACTATATGAATAAGCAATCAAGTCAAAGTTGGATTCATAAGGATACCAAAGACCTAATCTAGGTTGCCCTCTTAAGTATCTGACACTAGTACAAAAAAGGTCTTTAGTGACGGTTAAGAACCGTTACCATAGGTATACGGTAACGGTTTTCATGGACATAAAAATCGTCACCTTACCTGCCGTCACTTTTGATACACTTTTGGTTACGTTTAAAAAACGTTACGAAATCACATAAAAAACCGTTACTATTAACTTAAAACCGTCACGTTAGGTCTATAAAAATATAATGTTTTCTCTCAGACCGTCACCGTAGTATGCCATATGGTGATGTTATATTATCAAAACCGTCATAATAGCATGATATATAGTGACATTTCTTTGTCAAAACCGTCACCATAGCATGACATACAATGACATTTATTAGTCAAAATCGTCACTGTAGGATGACATACGGTGACCTTTATTAGTTAAAATTGTCACCGTAGCATGACAAACAGTGATGTTTAATTTTCAAAATCGTCACCATAGCATGACATGTGGTGACCTTTATTATTCAAAATCGTCACTATAATATGACGTACAGTGACGTTTATTATTCAAAACCATCAATGTAACATGACATACGGTGGCATTTATTTTTCAAAACCGTCACCGTAGAATGATATACATCAACGTTTATTAGTTAAATCCGTCATTTAAGCATGATATACAGTGACATTTATTTATCAAAACTGTCATTGTAGCATGACATTCGGTGATGTTTATTTATCAAAAATGTCACTGTAGCATGACATATGGTGAGGTTTTTATTTTTAAAACTGTCAACGTTTCATGACATGGTGACGTTAATTTTTTAAAAACCGTCATTGTAGAATGTCATACGATGACGTTTATTTTCCAAAACCGTCACTCACTACAAAAAAAACGGCATTTCCGACGGCCAAAATCCACTGGAAAATCACTGTTTCGGCGGATTTGGCCGGACGGAATTCAGGGCGCTGCTAAAAATGTTTTTCGGCGGCATTTTCGGCAGAATTTTGTTTTTCGGCGGATTTTTCCGCCGGAAACTTTTCCGAAATTTTTTTAATTTTTAAATAAAAAATTAATTAAATAAAAAATTAAACATATTTTAATATTTATTTTTTGATTTATTTTTAATTAATTTAAAAAAAAAACATATTTCGGTGAAAATGTTTTGCCACATTTTCGGCGGCCAAAATCCGCCGGAACTTGTTTTCCAAAAAATTAGAATTTTTTAATTTAATAGTTAACTTAATTATAATTGCTTGATTTCCGGCGGTTATTTTCGGCGGAAAATTAAATAAATTTCCAAAAAAATATTTTCTGAAGATAAAATTAATAAATTAAATAAAGTTGGTCATAAAATCCGATAAAAGTTCACTGGTTTTAATATTTCTAGATTTTTTTATAATTGGTTTTTACCCATAAATCATCACTAAAAATTGATTTCATAAAAAAGTAGCCAAAAAATTCACATAACCGATTTTTATAATACACATAATTAATTTTTTCAATACAAATATACATTTTCTATAGATAATAGATATTGAATAAAAATAAATATTTTTTTACAATTACATTCAAACCAATAATAATGTACATTAACAAGATTTGGCTATCCACATATTTCTACAAATAATAATATACATCTCCAAGGTTTGCAGATCTGATCCGACTTTCTCACACTCATGCCTAATCTTCTCAATGGATGTGAACTGCAACAAAAAAAAAGATGAAAATTAAATATTCAAAAGCATGTAAATATAACTCAAAACTATTTTGTATAAACATATCTAATTTTTTGATAAACAGAAAACAATAAAAACAGAAAACTATTTTATAAACATATCAATAAAAAAAAATTTAAAAAATATCAGAAATATGTTTTTCATAGAAACAGATATTTGGTTTTGTAAAAACAAATCGAAAACAGATCTGGATATTTTTTTTGAAAACCAGATCTGAAGCGAAACCAAATCTGGGTTTTAAACTAAATCATAACCAAATCACAAAATGGAAATCAAAAATTTTAAACTAACTCAAACCTTATCTATATCTTCGAAACCAAATCTGGGTTCTTTTGAGTTCTTCAAACCAAGATGTAGTTCTTTAAATCTGAGACAAAACCGATGTAACAAATATGAAACATATATTTGGTTTTGTAAAAACAAATCGAAAACAGATCTGGATTTTTTTTAGAAACAAGATCTGAAGTTAAAACCTTAATTATGTGGATTCAAACCTGAAGTTAAAACAAATCTGAAACAAATCGAAAATAGATCTGGATTCAAACCTTATCTATATCTATATCTGAGACAAAACCGATAAGACAAGAAAGATAGAGATGAAACCGAGACGAGAGAAAGATGGAGACGAACATAGAGGAAGACGAGAGAAAGATGGAGACGAGAGAAACCGAGACGAGAGTAGCCAAAGAATTCGCCGGAGGAAGACAGTAATGGGTGTTTTTGGTTTGGTTTGTAGGGTTTCAAAAAGAATTTTGGTGTGCGATAAGTGAATACAAAGAGGGAGGCGTGGGTTTCAAAAAGAATTTTGGGAATATTTAGGGTTTAATGGTGGCCTGGTGGGAAACTTTTGGCTTAATATATGTTTTTAGGTTTCTATGGATTTTTTTGGAGGGAAAACATTAGCCAGGAAATCAAAATTTTATAGGAAAATGATTGAGGGAAGTATTTTTATATATTTATTGATGTAAATGTAATAATTCAAATAATAAATATATATTGTGTGTATATTATCTACACACTTGATGAAAAAAAAATCATATAAAGAATATTTCTACATTAGTATCACAAGTTTTATTTAATTTTGTATTACCCTTTATGACTTATCAATGCTAAATAAAACCAATGGCGACTTATTAAAATTTTCAAACCAGTCGAACCAATTCAAGTCGAACCGTTTTTTGCGGTTTTAGCAGTCCGACGGTTCGGTCTGGTTTGAAAAATAGTTAAAGTGTTTGGTTTGATCTGCGGTTTGAATGTTTTTTTGAGCAGGTTGGGTTGGGTTGTAAAGTTTTCAAACCGCCTATATTGGGTTGAGTTGATAAAAAGCCTTCAACCCGATCAACCCAACCCGTGAGCACCCCTAGCCATACTGGATCCGTTAAAGCCATATTGGATCCGTTATACCACAATTGCATTCATTAAAGCCCCACTAGATACGGTAAAGCCCAACTACGTACGTTAAAACCCATCTAGACCCGTTAAAGCCAACTGTATACGTTAAAGCCCAATTAGATACATTAAAGCCCAACGAGGTACGTTAAAGCCCAACTGTGTACGTTAAAGCTCAACTGGATCTATTAAAGCCCAACCGGATCCATTAAATACCAACTGGTACGGTAAAGCCCAACTAGGTACGTTAAAACCCATCTAGATTCGTTAAAGCCAACTGGAAACGCTAAAGCTCAACTGGATCCATTGAAGCCCAACTAGGTACGTTAAAGCCCATGTGGGTATGTTAAAGAACAAATGGATCCATTAAAGATCAACTGGATCTGTTAAAACCCAAATAGGTACGTTAAGACCTAACTACGTACGTTAAAACCCAAATAGGTACGTTAAGACCTAACTACGTACGTTAAAACCCAACTGGGTACGTTAAAACCCAACTGGATCTGTTAAATCATGACTAAATCCATTAAAGACTAAATGGATCCTTTAAATACTAACTGAATACGTTATAGCCCAATCGGGTACGTCAAATCCTAAATGGATACATTAAAGACCAGCTGGATCCGTTAAAGCCCAACTAGATCTGTTAAAGCCCAATCGGATCCATTAAAGGCCAACGGGATCCATTAAAGATCAGTTGGATCCGTTAAAACCCACTGGGTACGTCAAAGCCCAAGTGGATCCATTAAAGGCCAACTAGGCACGTTAAAGACCAACTATATCCATTAAAGCTCAACTAGAACGTTAAAGCCCAACTGGAACCGTTAGAGCCCAACCGGATCGATTAAAGCTCAATTATACCCATTAAAGCCCCACTAGGTACGTTAAAGCCCAAACGTAAAATAATTAAAGACCAACTGTGTACGTTAAAGCTCAACTGGTTCCATTGAAGCCCAATTGGGAACGTTAAAGCCCAACTGTATCTATTAAAACTCAAATGTACCCATTAAAGCCCCACTGGGTACGCTAAAGCACAATTGGATCCATTGAAGCCCAACTAGGTAAGTTAAACCTCATGTGGGTACGTTAAAGACCAACTGGATCCATTAAAGCTCAAATGGATCTGTTAAAGCCCAAATAGGTAGGTTAAAGCCCAACTATGTACGTTTAAGCCCAACTGGGTACGTTAAAACCTAACTGGATCTGTTAAAGCCTGACTAAATCCATTAAATACTAAATGGATCCTTTAAATACTAACTAGATCCGTTATAGCCCAATTGGGTATGTGAAATCTTAAATGGGTACATTAAAGACCAACTAAATACTTAATTTTTTAGTGTTTTCTGCGGATTTTCGGCGGAATCAAATTTTTTTTATTATTTTTTTTAAAGTTTTCTAAGAAATAAATAAATAGTTAATTTCTTAGTGTTTTCGGCGTATTTTCGACGGAAACTAATTTTTTTTATTTTTTTTAAAGTTTTCTAAGAAATAAATAATATTTAATTTTTTTAGTGTTTTCGGCGGATTTTCGGTGGAATCAATTTTTTTTTTAATTTTTTTTAAAGTTTTCTAAGAAATAAATAATATTTAATTTTTTAGTTGGGTAACTTCGTAACATGGGTTCGTATACACGAACCTAATTCAAATGTTCAAACAAATTGTGATTTTAAAATGTAAAATATGATTATTGATTTGAAAGTGATAGGTTTCTAGAGTTACGAACACATATTAGTTTTTTTGTGAAATGTGTTCGTATAAATTCCTAAGTTACGAACCTACCAAATTTTAGGAATTTAAACCACTTTTAAAATTCCTGTGTTACATACCTACCAAATCAGTTAGGAATTTATACGAACACATATTATTTTTTTTTTTGTAAAATTTAAACCATTTTTAAAATGTAAAATGTGAAATGAATTACGAACACATATAAAATTTTTAGCTAATTTTTTGTAAATTCCAAGCACTTTAAAAAAAGTCATTTTTACTTATTTTCTAGGTTTGCAATTTTTTTGTAAATTTTAAACACTTTAAAAAAATTCCAAATTTTCGTATTTTTTATGTTCATAATTTTTTTAAAGTGTAATATTTCAAAAAAAGAAAAATAGGTTCGCAATATGTAAATGCATGGTTTCAAATTTTTAGGTTCGTAATTTTTTAAGGAATTTCTAAATGTGTTCGTAATTACGAACGTGTTTCATGAGCTCGGACTAAAAGTGTATTTTTTTTGTATTCTATTATAGCATAAGTGGATCCATTACAGCATAAGTGGAACCATTAAAGCCCAAATGATCCATTAAAGGCCAACAGGAATCGTTAAAGCCAAACAACAACCATTAAAATCCAAGTAGATCCATTAAAGCCCAACTAATCCATAAACACCCATATGGATCCATCAAAACCCAAGTGGATCAATTAAAGCACAAGCGATCCATTAAAGCCCAAATGGATCTCTTAAAGCCTAAACGATCCATTAAAGCCCAAATAGATCTCTTAAAGCCCAACTGGATCCCTTAAAGCCCAAATGGATCCATTAAAGCCCAACTGGATCCCTTAAAGCCCAAATGGATCCATTAAAGCCCAACTGGATCCATTACAGCGCAAGTGGAACCATTAAAGCCCAAATGGATTCATTAAAGCCAATGTGGATCAATTAATGCCCAACATGAACCATTAAAGCCCTTGTTGGTCCATTAAAGCTCAAGTGGATCATTAAAGCCCAACCTATCCATAAACACACATGTGGACCCATTAAAGCCCAAGTGGATCAATTAAAGCCCACATGATCCATTAAAAGCCTAATGGATCCGTTAAAGGCCAAATGTATCCCTTAAAGTCCAAATGGATCCATTAAAACCCAATCGATCAATTACAGCACAAGTGGATCCATTAAAGCCCAAATGGATCCATTAACTCTTTGAAAAAAGTGACCACTATTTTTGGTCAATATCACTTTAATTTTAGTGACAACTATTTTTTGTTACTAAAATTTTTAGTTTAATGACCACTATTTTTTTTTTGTCACTAATTAACATTAACTACTAAATATTATTTTGTGACAACTATTTTTAGTCACTAATCTATTCAATTAACATGAACTACTAAATATTATTTAGTGACAACTATTTTTAGTCATCAAGTCTTTGAAATTAGTGACCACTATTTTTTGTCACTACCATTTTCATTTTAATGACAACTATTTTTTTGTTACAAACTAGTTCAAATTAGTGAAAAACATAATCTTATTTTAGGCATGAGAATTAGTGACCATTTTAGTGACCAAATTTTAGTTTTTGTCACTATATTCATATTAGCGACCAAATTTTATTGACAACCTTTTTATATTGTCACTAACGTTGAAATTAGTGACCAGAAAATAAGTTGTCACTAAAATTCTGATCATTAACTAACTTTTTTCTTGTAGTGCTTATTCTATAAAGCATAGGTATTTACTAGGACTGATACATAGGGTAATTGTAAATTTAAATTATTAAATTAAAAAAAAATATTATTTTCATTTTCATTTTGTCATTCCTAAGGTAGCGAAATTCCTTGTCGTGTACAAAACATTGTCTACAATTATATACATATTTAATTTTGATATTTTAAATTTTATGAAAAAGAAAATTAATTATATGTGATTACAATAAAAAAAATTAACATAACTTAAACTAATTATCAAATTGTAATGAAACAATATTAATTATAACGTGTAAAATATTACTAAAGCAATGAAAAACATAGAGGACCTTTAATAACATCCCTAAAACTTAGTAACATTATTCATAATTACCGAATACCAATTAGGTAATTGTTTTGGCGGTTATTGGAGGGAAATTAATAACCTGGTTCATCACGGAGGGAATTCATAATCTATTTCAAGAAGTATTCAAGCCCGTTCCTCACATTTTATAGGCCCTGGACGAGATGTAAAACAGAGCCCCCCATAATTACGAAACAAATCTTTAATATATCGATTTGTATCATAAGAAATAACATTGAATTCAGGAAATGTTAAAACCATTGAATTCAATAAATACTAAAACCATTTTTCCGAGTCTAGTTTGAGTTCTTTTTCTTTTGATTTTTTTGTCGACCAAAAATATGTTATACATTACAATTATGTGCCAAAAACAGAAGATTAAAGTATTGGTTTCCTTAGGAAAAAAACGTCTCCAAAATGACATGTCAAGTCGAGGCCTAGGCCGAATGGGTTTTTTTGGACTTGTTTGTGTGCACCATTACTACATATGAAAACCGTTATTGAGTCATGACATACAATGACACAAATCCTCAATTGTCATTGTATCAGACAACCGATGAGGTAAATTTCTCAAAACCGTCACGAAATCATGACATTCGGTGACGTAACTTTATCAAAACTGTCACTATAAAATGACATATGGTGAAGTTCCTTATTCAAAACTCTTATCGTAACATTACATATTGTGATATTTTTCATTCAACACCGTTACCATAACATTACATACGGTAACATTTAGATGTCAAAACCATCACTGTAAAATGACATAGGGTGACATTTGTTTTTCAAAACCATCACCACTGAATAACATAAGATGGCGTTCATTATTTAAAAATATCATTTTGAACATGACATACATCGACATTTATTATTTAAAAACGTCACAATAGCATGACACAGGGTGACTCGTTTTATTGTCAAAATCGTCACCCTTGCTTAACGTACAATTTCGTTTATGTTTCAAAACAGTCACATAGCATGACGTACGGTGACATTTATTTTTCTAAACCGTCACAGTAGCATGACATTAGATGACATAAATTTTTCAAAACTGTCATTTTAACATCACATGCGGTAACGTTTATTTTTCAAAACCGTCACCATAGCATGAGGTACTTTGACGTTTATCTTTTATAACCGTCATTGTAACATGACGTGCGATGACAATTATTGTTCAAAACGGTCAATGTAGGATGACGTAAAATAATATTTATTTATTTAAAATTATCACCATAACATTACATATGGTCACGTTTATTATACAAAATCGTCATCGTAGCATGACTTACGTGCATGTTTATTATTCTAACCGTCACCGTAGCATGATATATAATTAAATTTATTATACAAAACCTTCACCATTGTAACATATAGCTTTTTAAAACCGTCACTATAACATAACATAACAAAACATAACATAACATAACATAACATACGGTGACATTTACTTTTCAAAATCGTTACCGTAGAATGACATATCGTAACGTACTCAAAACCGTCACCATAACATGACATATGGTGACATAATTATTAGAAACCGTCATATAGCTTGAGATATTGTGATGTAAATGTTTTAATGCCGTTACCAAAGCATGACATATAGTGACGTAATTTTTTCAAAAACCATTACCATACACTAACTTTTGGTGACACAAATTTTGCAAAACCGTAGCCATAAAACTTGGTGACATTTGGAAACGGTTTTCAAATAAGCGTTGCTATACATATATTAGTTTTCAGTAACGTTTTTTTAAAACCGTTACGACATAAAGCAACGATTTAGACAAAAACAGTTACTAAAAGGTCTTATATTGCAACGGTTTTTAAAAACCGTCACAAGATAAAGCAACGGTTTTTCAAAACCGCCCTAAACCGTTACCTTAGGGAACCTTTTCTTGACGTTTTTATCTAAAGTGTTGCTTTATGTTTCTACTTTTTCTGTAATAATAACGTTTCTTTATATAAACTATTACTAAAACAATTCTCTGACTTTTTATTTGACTTTTGGTAATAGTTTTTTATCAAACCGTTACAAACCTATTTTTCAAAACCGTCACAAAAAGTCATTTTTGTACTAGTGTGAAAATCCTTTTAACAACTTGAAGATGTGATTGCTTTGGCTTGACTTGGAATCTGGCATACAAACACACTGGAAACATGATGTCTGGTCTTGAGGCTGTGAGATACATGATAGATCCAATCATTGATCTATATAGATGGACATCAACATCCTCCCCCTCAAGATCAACAGTGATCTTTTTATGAGTCTCCATAGGTGTGCTTGCTGGCTTTGAGTCTGTTAAACTATACTTATCCAGGATGTCTTTCACATATTTTGATTGGCTTATGAAGATCCCATCTTTCTTCTGTTTCACTTGAAGTCCAAGGAAGAAGGTAAGTTCACCTATTGAACTCATTTTAAAGCTCTTGTGCATCAACTTTTCAAAGTCTCTAGACATCTGATCTTTTGTGGATCCAAAGATGATATCATCTACATAAATCTGAACAAGTAGGATGTCCTTCTTACTTCTTTTAATGAAGAGGGTATTGTCAATTATTCCTCTTTCAAACCCATTCTCCAAGAGATAGGTAGACAGTGTATCATACCATGCTCTTGGGGCTTGATGAAGACCATAAAGTGCTTTCTTCAGTTTGTATACTATGTCTGGATATGATGGATTTTCAAATCCAGGGGGCTGACAGACATATACTTCTTCATCAATTGTACCATAAAGAAAGGCACTCTTCACATCCATTTGGTATACCTTGAACTTCATGTATGAGGCATAGGCTAGAAATAGCCTAATTGCCTCTACCCTTGCCGCTGGAGCAAACACTTCTTCATAGTCTATGCCTTCTTCTTGAGTGTACCCTTGTGCCACAAGCCTTGCTTTGTTCCTGATCACAATTCCTCTCTCATCCTTTTTATTCCTAAAAATCCACTTGGTGCCAATAGCTCTATGACCTTTTGGAAGGTCCACCAAGTCCCAAACTTCTTGCAATTTGAATTGCAGTAATTCTTCTTGCATAGCTTCTATCCAACTGGAATCTTTCATTGCATCATAAACCTTCTTAGGCTCAATCTGAGATAGAAAGCAAGAGAGTACTGTGTGTTGCTGATCCTGCAGCTCTTGAAGTCTGCTTTGATTCCTTGTTATCATAGGAGAAGAGATGTCTCCTATGACCAGCTCTGGAGGATGGTTCTTTTGAGTTCTAGTCTGATGACTAGGTTCTTCATTTATTCCCACATCAAGATTGGAATCATTTAAGTCAACTGAGGGGATCTCATCAGCTGCTTCTAGTCCTAATCTCTTCCTTCTTCTTCACTCTGAATCAGTTCAGTCATAATTTCCTTTGCACAGACATCAACAGGCTCTATTATAGGTATGAGAAAGATCACAGACTGAGGAATAATGTCTTGTACTTGTACTTGTTCATCCCATGATCCTCCACTTCCTGAACCTGCATGATAATCACTACTGAAACCCAAAGAGTTAGTTAGTGAATCAATGTCAAATAACCACTAAGGACCAGATCCAATAGGATTTGGTGTGTTCTCATTGCATTTGACATTGTCACTTTCCTCAATTATTCTAGAAGAAGAATTAAAAACTCTGTAAGCCTTACTCTGAGATGAGTAACCAACAAGAAAACCATCATCTGCCTTGCTATCAAACTTTCCTAAGTGAGTTTTGGTATTGAGAATGGTACAGGGACACCCAAAAGGTTTGAAAAATCCAATAAATGGTTTTCTTTTATTTAAAAGCTCATATGGTGTCTTGTTTTTAGGCTTGACTACTAGAACCCTGTTTTGGACATAACAAGCAGTATTAACTGCTTCAGCCCAGAAAGTAATTGGTAGTTTGGAATCAGCTAACAAAGATCTAGCAGCCTCAATCAGTGTCCTATTCCTTCTGTCAGCAACACCATTTTGTTGTGGAGTCCTAGGAGCACTGTATTGCCTCTCAATTCCTTTTTCCTCACAAAAGGTGTTTAGGTCATGATTTTTAAATTCAGTACCATTGTCTGACCTAATGACTTTTACCTTTTGATTTGTTTGGTTTTCAATTCTTAGAATAAAGGATTTGATCAGTCCATTTGTCTCATCCTTAGTCCTTAGAAAATATACCCAAGTAAATCTAGAGTAATCATCAACAATAACTAGGCAGTATGATTTCTTACCTATACTCATAACATTTGTAGGACCAAACAGATCCATATACAACAACTGAAGAGAATTAGAGATTGTGTTCAACTCTTTGGACTTATGAGAAGTTTTGTGTTGTTTGCCTTTAAGACAGGCAACACAATGATCATCACATGAAAAGACTTTGGAAGGTAAACCTCTTACAAGGTTGTTTTTAACAAGTTTATTCATTATTTTAAAGTTCATGTGACACATCCTTCTGTGCCAAAGTGATGATTCATCCAAGGAAGCTTTTGAAACAAGACAGTTTAGGGATGAATCAGTTGAAACACTTTCCATATCTAAGCAATAAACATTATCCTTTCTGGGAGTTCTTAGTAGTATCATCTTTTCATCAACTACCTTGAATCCAGGAGCAAGGATAATGCATTCAGAATCAGTAAATAATATACTATGCTGTTTGTCACAAACCTGTGATACACTTAACAGGTTGTACCTTAACTGCTCAACATAGAATACATCTTCAAAGGTCATTTTACCTTTGGTTACATCCCCCTTATCACTGATCTTACCTCCATCTGGAGTATTACCAAAGGCAACATGCCCACCATCAATTTTCTTGAAATTCTTGAGGCATGACATGTTCCCTATCATGTGCCTAGAGCAACCACTATCAACATGCCAGATGCTCTTCCCTTTGAGCTGCTGGTTGCCCTGCACATAATATTAAACAATTAGTATTGATTGGTGTTGGGAACTGAAGATTCTACCAAGTGTGGTTACTACTGCTAGTACAAGTGTGGTTACTACTGCCAGAGTACTTTGAAGATTAATACTGCTGAGTATTACTACTAGTCAAAGTTAGTGCTGCTTGAACAAAGTTAGTACTGCTTAGCTAGTTAGTACTGCTAGTAGTTAGTACTGCTTAGTAGTTAATGCTGCTAAAAGAAGTTAATGCTGCTGAGCATAATTAGTGCTGCTAAAGAGATCCGGATGGAATGTATGACAGCTGTTTATTCTGAAGATATACTGAAGATATACATAGAAGATATACATGGAAAATATACTGAAGATTTATTTATTCTTTGTAATTATCTTTTGATCAGTATATGTTTAGAATGTATAGAATAGATTAAATAAGTTTTTTTAAGTTTTTATTTTAGATAGAGAGAAAATCAACCTCAAGATATAGATCCTAATTCTAGAGAAGTAGAATTCGTATTGGTGAGCCTGTTCATCAATATTGAGGTTGAGTGTGTAATCTTGTAGCTTCAAGCATTCAATACAAGTTTACAGTTTGATTATCATATACTGTTTTGTTTACTGTTTTATTAAATATCAAAGTGTTATTCCGCAACTTCTTTGATATTAGTTTCTGAGAATGAATTCTTGTTAAGAATTCGATCCTGTCAAGTGGTATAAGAGCCTATTGAATCAGAAACATCTATCATGGAAAATCTTACAGAATCAAGCAGTACTTTGGTCTCCAAGGTTCCAATGCTCAAACCCAGTGAGTTTGACATGTGGAAGATAAGGATCAGACAATATATTCTTCTCACTGACTACTCAATGTGGGATATCATTGAGATTGGTCCTTCTGAAGCTGGAAGGATAGGACCAGATGGAAAAAGACCTCCACCAAAGACAGATGGTGAAAGAAAGATCAGGCAGACAGAGATGAAGGCCTTGAGCACTCTGCTCTTGGCAATCCCTAATGAATATCAGCATCAATTTTGCAACTGCACTGATGCTCAAATTCTCTGGAATTCTCTAGAGAAAAGATTTGCTGGAACTAAGAGTATCAAGAGAAATCAAAGAGATGTTCTTAAGCAGCAGTATGAGAATTTTACTTCCTCAAAGAATGAGTCTATGACTCAAACTTTTGATAGGTTCAACAAAATCATTGGAGAGTTGGCCACAGTTGGAGTAAAGATGGATCAAGATGACATCAACAGGAAATTCCTCAGATCTCTTGGGGATGAGTGGACTATGTACACTGTATCTTATAGGCAGAGTGACAATCTGGAGGAGAAAGAACTTGATGATCTATACAATGATCTAAGAGTTTTTGAAACTGAGGTAGAGATCAAGAAGAAACCTACTGGTTATGTCCACAATTCTGCACTTCTTTCAGCAGCCACTGATACTACTGCCATCCCTGAAGCAGTTAGTACTGCTGGTGGAGCAAGTTCAGAAAAAGGATCTGAAACAATCTTTGAAGCCTTCTTGTCCAGTCATAGTAACACTTCATTAATCAATGATGATCTGGATCAACTTCACCCTGATGACCTGGAGGAGATGGATATAAAATGGCAGATGGCCATGCTATCCATGAGGGTGAAGAAGTTCATTAAAAGAACAGGAAGGAACAACTTCTCCCAAAGAAGAGAGGATGGAGCTGGTTTTGACAAAACCAAAGTGGAATGTTACAAGTGTCACATGAAAGGACACTTTGCTAGAGAATGCAGGAGTGCTGTGTCTAACAACAACCACCAACAAGCTCAGAATGGAGGCTACACTCAGAACAAGAATCCTGCTCAAGCTCTTGTTTCTCAACAAGGAATGGGATTTGACTGGAGTGATCAAGCTGAGGAAGCCATTCAGAATCAAGCTCTTATGGCAGAAGTGTCTGATCTCCCATCTGAGGTAATTACTAACCTTTGCACTAAAACTTGCATTGTCACTGTCAAAAGATACAGGGATCACAATCAAAGTATGTGTGATGACCTCAAAAGGTTAGAAAAAGATAGAAGAGATTATGTACTAATAGTTGAGAGATTTGAAGAACAAATCAAAGGCTTTCAAGCCAATGAACTTCAACACTCTTATGATACTAACTACTGGAAGTGGGAAAAGAATGAGTTAGAGACTAAACTGTCTAAATCCTTAGAAGAGAGTGATAAGCTAAAGGAGGAATTGTCCAAAGTTAAACTTGACATAGAGAAGTTTTCATATGCTTCAAAGGAAATGGATTCTCTTCTAAAGGCTCAGATTCATGATAAGATGAAGCCTGGTATTGGATACAACAGTACACCTCCTCCTTATAACAACAATTATATCTCTCCTACTTCAGACTTATTAGAAACCAAGGAGAATAAGGACTTATCTGAAAAAGCCTTTAAGATAGACCCTTTGGATGAAGTAGTGATTAAGGATCTAACTGAGAAAGAAGCCAGTAAGAAGAGAGATAATAAGATAGGTAAAGAAATCCATGAAGAAAACAATATAATCACCAATGAGGGATGTGGGAAAGACTGGATAAAATCCAAGGAGATAGAAAAGACCAAAGGAAAAGACAACAAGGTCCATTACAAACAGACCACCGTTGTGAATCCTGCATCTGGTAAACAGTGTGATTGCCATAAAGCCAAGAGCCTAAATTCTGGTTTAAAAAGAGGAAATCAAAGAAACTGGAATAATCAATGGGCTCAGAAGCAAGGAGTTGATCTGAATAAAATCAATAGACCAAAACCTTGCTTCATATGTGGCAAGTTAAATCATCTGGCTAAATCTTGCTTTTTCAATCCTATTAATCAACAGATGACCTTTCAAAGATGTAAGCAAAAGTCTGTTGATTATAGAAAGGCTGGAAAGAAACATGTTGAAAAGAAAGGCCCCATAAAGAAAAGAATTTTTAAAGAAAGCATTAAAATGTGGGTGCCCAAAAGCACTAAAACTGTTAGTACTGCTGGAAGTATTACTGCTGCTACCTGTGTTAGTACTGCTAAAAACATTAATGCTGCTAATACAGTTAGTATCTCTTCAAAGGTTAATACTGCTAACACAGTTACTGCTGCTAACACAGTTACTACTGCTGACAAGATTAGTACTGCTAAGCATGCAAGTGCTGCTAAGGCAGTTAATACCTCTAAAACCAGTACTGTTTTCAGCACAAATGTTTCCAAGCCTATAATTGTGACAAAATACTCCAAGAATGAGGGGTTAAAATTCAAAAATCTTGTTCAGAAGGAATGCAAGTATTTTGATGAGAAAGGGGTACCCAAGACCACTTTGGCTTGGGTTCCTAATTCATACTAACTGATCTATCTAATGTGCAGGGCAACCAACAGCTCAAGGGAAAGAGCATATGGCATGTTGATAGTGGTTGCTCAAGGCACATGACAGGCAACATGTCATGCCTTCAGGATTTCAAGAATATCAATGGAGGACATGTTGCTTTTGGAGACAATCTTACTGGTGGTAAGATAAGTGGAAAAGGTAATGTCACCAAAGGTAAGATGACATTTGAGGATGTCTACTATGTTGATCAATTAAAATACAACCTGTTAAGTGTATCACAGGTTTGTGACAAACAACATAGTATATTATTTACAAATACTGAATGTATGATCCTTGCTCCAGGGTTCAAAGTAGTTGATGAAAGCATGATACTACTAAGAACTCCAAGAAAGGACAATGTTTACTGTCTAGATATGGAAAATGTTAAAAGTGATTCATCTCTAAATTGTCTTGTTTCAAAAGCTTCTATAGATGAATCCTCTCTTTGGCACAGAAGGATGTGTCACATGAATTTTAAGACTATGAACAAACTTGTTAAAAACAACCTTGTAAGAGGTTTACCTTCTAAAGTCTTTTCATGTGATGATCATTGTGTTGCTTGTCTCAAAGGCAAACAACATAAAACTTCTCATAAGACCAAAGAGATAAATTCTATTTCTTCTTGTCTCCAGTTATTGCACATGGATCTGTTTGGCCCTACAAATGTTATGAGTATAGGCAAGAAATATTACTGCTTGGTTATTGTTGATGATTACTCTAGATTCACCTGGGTATTTTTTCTAAGGACTAAGGATGAGACAAGTGGACTGATCAAGTCCTTTATCCTGAGAATTGAAAACCAAACTAATCAAAAAGTAAAAGTCATTAGATCAGATAATGGGACTGAATTCAAAAATTTTGATCTAAACACCTTTTGTGAAGAAAAAGGAATTGAGAGACAGTATAGTGCTCCTAGGACTCCTCAACAGAATGGTGTTGCTGAAAGGAGAAATAGGACACTAATAGAGGCCGCTAGATCTCTGTTGGCTGATTCAAAACTGCCAATTACCTTCTGGGCTGAAGCAGTTAATACTGTCTGTTATGTCCAAAACAGAGTTCTAGTAGTTAAACCAAAGAACAAGACACCATATGAGCTTTTAAATAAAAGAAAACCCTTTATTGGATTTTTCAAACCTTTTGGGTGTCCTTGTACCATTCTCAATACCAAAACTCACTTAGGTAAGTTTGATAGCAAAGCAGATGATGGATTTCTTGTTGGTTATTCATCTCAAAGTAAGGCCTACAGAGTTTTCAATTCATCTTCTAGAATAATTGAAGAGAGTGACAATGTCAAATGCAATGAGAACACACCAAATCCTATTGGAACTGGTCCTCAATGGCTATTTGACATTGATTCACTAACTAACTCCTTTGGTTTCAGTAGTAATGATCATGCAGGTTCAGGAGGTGAAGGATCAGAGACTACACAAGTTCAAGAAAGTGTATCTAAATCAGTGATCTTTCCCACTCCCACAGTGAATTCTTTTGAAGACTGTGAAATAGAACAATCTACTGGACCAAGACAGAGTAGAGATGAAGAGAATCAAGAAGATAAAGAATCAGAAGTAGCAGCTGAAAACACTTCAGTTGAGTTGAATGACTCCAATCTAGAAGCTGATGTTAATGAAGAACCTAGTCATAACACCAGAGTTCAAAAGAATCATCCTCCACAGCTGGTAATAGGAGATATATCATCTCCTATGATGACTAGACATCAGAGCAGACTTCAAGAAATGCAAGATCAACAGCATACAGTGCTGTCTTGCTTTCTATCCCAGCTTGAGCCTAAAAAGGCACATGATGCAATGAAAGAATCCAGCTGGATAGAAGCAATGCAAGAAGAATTGCTGCAGTTCAAACTACAAGATGTATGGGATCTGGTAGACCTTCCTAAAGGTCACAGAGCAATTGGCACAAAGTGGATCTTCAGGAACAAGAGAGATGAAAGAGGAATTGTCATAAGGAACAAAGCAAGGCTAGTGGCTCAAGGGTATACTCAAGAAGAGGGTATAGATTATGAAGAAGTCTTTGCACCTGTGGCTAGGATAGAAGCTATCAGATTATTCCTAGCCTATGCTTCTTACATGAACTTCAAAGTCTATCAAATGGATGTAAAGAGTGCTTTTCTCTATGGATCAATTGAAGAAGAGGTATATGTCTGTCAACCACCAGGGTTTGAAAACCCAAGCTATCCAGACAGGGTATACAAATTGAAGAAAGCTCTTTATGGACTGCATCAAGCTCCAAGAGCATGGTATGACACTCTGTCATCCTATCTCTTGGACAATGGCTTTGAAAGAGGAGTCATTGATAAGACTCTATTTATCAAGAGAAAGAAGAAGGATATCTTGTTGGTCCAAATTTATGTTGATGACATTATCTTTGGATCTACAAAAGATATCATGTGCAAGGAGTTTGAGGATCTAATGCATCAAAGGTTTAAAATGAGTTCCATGGGGGAACTTACTTTCTTCCTTGGACTCCAAGTTCAACAGAAGTCAGATGACATCTTCATATGTCAATCCAAGTATGTGCAGGACATTTTAACCAAGTTTGGTTTCTCAGATTCAAAACCTGCTAGTACACCTATGGAAACACACAAACAGATAACCGCAGATCTTGAGGGGGAGGATATGGATGTGCATCATTACAGATCCATGATTGGCTCTCTCATGTATCTCACAGCATCAAGGCCAGATATAATGTTTCCAGTCTGTGTGTGTGCAAGATTCCAAGTTAGGCCAAAGCAATCTCACTTTCAAGCTGTTAAGAGGATATTCAGATATCTCAAAGGACAACCCAGATTGGGACTTTGGTATCCTCATGACTCACCCTTTGACCTAATTGCATACTCAGACAGTGATCTAGGTGGGGCAAACTTGGACAGAAAGTCTACTTCTGGAGGATGTCAGTTCTTGGGTGCTAGACTAGTTTCATGGCAGTGCAAGAAACAAACCACAGTGTCCACATCTACAACAGAAGCAGAGTACATAGCAGCTACAAGTTGCTGTGCTCAGGTCTTATGGATTCAGAATCAAATGTTGGATTATGGGGTAACCTTTCTACACACTCCCATCTTTATTGATAATAGCAGTGCTATCAGCATTGTAAATAATCCTGTCAAGCACTCTAAGACAAAGCACATTGAGATTAGGTATCACTTCATAAGAGACTGTAATGAAAAGAAACTTGTTCAAGTTGTGAAAGTTCATACTGACAACCAGTTTGCTGATCTATTCACCAAAGCTTTTGATGTGGGTAGATTCACTTTCTTGGTAACAAGTGTGGGAATGATCAACTCTGAATAAGCTTTATCTCAAAAAGTGGATAAATAACTGAATATTATAGTTTCTTGGTGCTACTAATCTATCTTTGCAGGGCATACATAGCAGTACTCAATTCAGCCTAAGCTTCAAGGAGTAAGTTTGGTTAATACTGCTAGTTGGTTAATACTGCTAGTTGGTTAATACTGCTAGTTGGTTAATACTGCTAGTTAGTTAATACTGCTAGTTAGTAAATACTGCTAGTTGGTTAATACTGCTAGTTACTTAATACTGCTAGTTAGTTAATACTGCTAGTTGGTTAATACTGCTAGTTAGTTAATACTGCTCGCGGTTAATACTGCTCGCAGTTAATACTGCTAGTTAGTTAATACTGCTCGCGGTTAATACTGCTCGCAGTTAATACTGCTAGTTAGTTAATACTGCTCGCGGTTAATACTGCTCGCAGTTAATACTGCTAGTTAGTTAATACTGCTCGCGGTTAATACTGCTCGCAGTTAATACTGCTAGTTAGTTAATACTGCTCTAGGTTAATACTGCTTATAATCCAAATACTATAAATACCCTTTGCCCGCCTAAACGTTCATAACGACTCTTTGCATACTGTTCACTTGCTCTTCTAATCTTTTTCTCTCAAGTACCTAGTCTTCCAGGCAAGAACATCCCAGTTCAATGGCATCCATGGCGTTTATCGACGAGCACAATGAGATCGCAATGCTACAGAAGCCCAAACAAGCAGAAGGGTTCCACCAGATTGTGGATTTCCTCAAGTCGAGCCATATTGCTCATGCTTTTATAGTTGCCCCTACAATCTACATTGAGAATCAAAGGCAGTTCTGGGCCAATGCCACCATTGTTACTGAAAATGGTGTGCAGATGATCAAGACCAGGGTGTGTGACCAACCCCTAACTGTATCTGAAGAAGTTATTCGCACCAGTCTACGTCTAGACGATGCTTCTGGTATAAATTCTATTCCCAATGATGAACTGTTTTCTTCCCTTACAAGAATGGGGTATGGAGGCCCATTGGGTGTTTTCAAATTCTCAAAAGCAAAATTTTCACCCCAATGGCGTTTTCTTGTTCATACCTTGATGCATTGCATCTCCAAAAAGACTACTGGATGGAGTGAGTTTAGCAGTCCAATTGCCTATGCTTTGGTCTGCTTGGCTACATCCAGAAAGTATAATTTCTCAAAAATGATATTCAGTGATGTTGTATCAAACATGGAAAACAAAAAGAGTTTCTTCATGTATCCCAGGTTCGTTCAAGAAGTTATTAACCATGAATTGACGGATATACCTCAACCTGTTGGGGTATATGTACCTAAACCCCCCAAAGGCAAGGTTTTCTCAAATATGAGAAGATCTGCTGGGGACTCGGAAGGAGTTGACACCCCATTGTTCTCTACAATGATGGTGGTGTCCCAAACCACTGAAGGTATGGCAGCAGGGTCAAGGCCCTCATTAGACCATCCCACTGCTAGCCAAGCCCAACCTTCTCACTAAAAAACAATTCCCCAGTCCCTTCTTGCAAAACCAACCTCTCCAATTACCCATACTTACAAGAGAAAACAGGTAAAGAAGGCTCCTTCCCTTCTTGTACCAGAATCCCCTAAGCCTATAAGCCCTCTAAGGGAGAATTCTCCTTTAGAGAATATCCATAGGGAAACCACAGGGGTGTCTCCCAACCCCAAGGAGGTGCTCTCTGAGGAGGAGGTAGAGCATATGGGTGATGAGGCTGCCACTACTCCTGCTAGCACAGAGGAGGAAAGTGGTAACATCAATAAGACCTCCCCCATGGCAACTTTAAATGAGCAATCATTTGAAGGTCCCTGGTGCCAAGAAACCACGGGGGTGGATAGTGCTTCTGCTAGGCAGAAGACTTCCACTTCAAAAAGATCCAATGATCCTTCAATAGGGGGTAACACTCCTGGAGAAGGTGAGGACAGTTATAACTATGATGAATTGATGGAGACCATGGGAAACATCAACCAGGATGTGATTAAGCAAGGAAAAGAAATAGAGGAGCTGAAGCTGGTTATCCTATCTCAACAAGTGCAGATTACCAAGCTCAAGAAGTTGGTAATGAAACTAGTACAGAAACAAAAGAAGAAACAGTTTGTGCTAAGGAGAAGGAAATTTGAGAAGGATGCTCCCAAAAAGGGGGAGATCAATATGGAAGAAGCAACAAGAGAGGGGGAGATTGATAAAGAGAAAGTTGAAGTTGAGGGGGAGAAGGAAGCAGAAACAGAAAGAGATTCAGTACAACTAGAAGCAGAAACTGTTAATGCTGCTGAAACCTCACAAGCAGCAGTAACAGAGTTATCACCAACAGAAATTGAAGTAGCTGAAGTGCTAATCAAAGCTAAGAATGACACTCCCAAAGCAAAGGGAGTGGTCATAAATGAAGGGGGAGATAGAAAATCAGAACAGAAAGACAAGGCTGCAGAATCAAAGAATAAGGGAAAAGCAAAGATGGTGGAATCTGATCAACCAATCAAGAAGCAAAGGTTGGTTGAATCAGATGAAGCTTTAGCAAGAAAAATGCAGGAGGAGATTGAGAAGGAAGAAAGAGCTCAGGTGGAGAAGGACAGGGAGATGGCAAAGGCTTTAGCTGCTGAGTTAAATAAAGCCTATCAAAAAGGGCTTGAAACTGAAAAAGCCAAACAAAGGGCCATAAGTCTGAGAAAGGTTATGATAGCTAAATCAAGTGCTAAGAAAAGAAGACCTTCACAAACTTACCTTGCCACTCAGGAAAGAAACAAAATGATAACTTTCTTGAGGAGTGCAATTGGGGTAAAGAAAGAAATGTTTGTGAAGATGAATTTTGATCAAATCAGGGACCTCTATGAGAAAGAAATGGGGAAGCTGAAGAGCAATGAAAAGGATAGAGTGGAATTTGAAAAGAAGGCCAAGGAGAGTAATGATATTGATATGAATCAACCATTCCCTGAAAGTGAAGAGGGAACTCCTATCAAAGAAATGGCAGAGAAAAAGGAAGAAAAGAATAAGGAAGAGACTCTAGTTCAGGTTCAAAAGATTTTAAAGAGAACCAAAATGATGGCTAAAATAAAGAAAAACAAGAAGCCTAGAGTAGTAGAAGAGCAAAAGGTTGCTGAAGAAGAAGTGGCACCTGAGTCATCTAACCAGCAAGAGTCATCAACCAAAGATGATGTTAGTTTGTATATGGTAGTGATGGACAAAGTGCCTGAACCAATTTCTGCAGAACCTGTAGGAGTTAAGCCTCCTGAGGTCATTCACTGGGATATACTGACAGTGGATGGAAAGGAGTACATCAGACTCAAGAGGAAGGATGATCAATATGAGGTATTCAACACCTGGGTCAAGATTGTCAGAACATGTTCTAGGTCTGATATAGAAGAGATGTTTGACATAGGAATGAAGTTGTATGCAAATCATTTGAAAGCTCCAGGGATTTCACTTACAAAACTGGTGATGGAGTATCTGTGTATGATGTTCAAACCTGAAGAGGTGGACCAGGTCATAAGGAATGTGTTTCAAGCAGTCACAAATTGGACTCTATATGAAACTAGTGGAGTATATGCAGTGACTTTGGATAGAAATCACACAGAATACTTCCTAGTGGATAGAGTATACAATCACAGCAGACTGAAGATTCATGCCATGTTAAAGAAAAAGTTGGGTTGTACACCAAATTCAGAAATGGCAAAGTACCTAATTCAGAGGATAATCAATCAGAGTTTGGGACTGAATCCAGATATAGGAGCATGAACTTTGAAGTTTTGGGAGCATCTTGGAGAGCTCATAAAGAAGTATCTGAAGAACTTGACTTCTCTTCTAAAAGTCAAGTTAGGGGGAGATTGTTGGGAACTGAAGATTCTACCAAGTGTGGTTACTACTGCTAGTACAAGTGTGGTTACTACTGCCAGAGTACTTTGAAGATTAATACTGCTGAGTATTACTACTGCTAGTAGAATTAATACTGCTAGTCAAAGTTAGTGCTGCTTGAACAAAGTTAGTACTGCTTAGCTAGTTAGTACTGCTAGTAGTTAGTACTGCTTGGTAGTTAATGCTGCTAAAAGAAGTTAATGCTGCTGAGCATAATTAGTGCTGCTAAAGAGATCCGGATGGAATGTATGATAGCTGTTTATTCTGAAGATATACTGAAGATATACATAGAAGATATACATGGAAAATATACTGAAGATTTATTTATTCTTTGTAATTATCTTTTGATCAGTATATGTTTAGAATGTATAGAATAGATTAAATAAGTTTTTTTAAGTTTTTATTTTAGATAGAGAGAAAATCAACCTCAAGATATAGATCCTAATTCTAGAGAAGTAGAATTCGTATTGGTGAGCCTATTCATCAATATTGAGGTTGAGTGTGTAATCTTGTAGCTTCAAGCATTCAATACAAGTTTACAGTTTGATTATCATATACTGTTTTGTTTACTGTTTTATTAAATATCAAAGTGTTATTCCGCAACTTCTTTGATATTAGTTTCTGAGAATTAATTCTTGTTAAGAATTCGATCCTGACAATTGGGAACCCAAGCCAAAGTGGTCTTGGGTCTCCCTTTCTCATCAAAGTATTTACATTCCTTTTTGATGAGATTTTTGAAATCAGAGCACTCTTTATTGGAGTACTTTGTCAATATGATTGGTCTAGCAGCACAAACACTAGGAGCAGTACTAACTTTAGACGTACTAACAGAGTTAGCAGCACTAACAGGTTTAGCAGTACTAACCTTGTTAGAAGCACTAACAGAGTTAGCAGTATTAACATTTGAGGAAGTACTAACCATGTTAGTTTTAGCATACTAATACTCTTGGCAGCACTAACATTGGTAGCAGTAGTATTGCTTCTAGCAGCACTATCATTGTCAGCAGTACTATTTGGGGTAGCAGTACTAACAGTTTTAGTGTTTTTAGGAACCCACATATTGACACTTTCTTTAACAGTCTTTTTCTTCATGTGGCTTTTAGATTTAACAGATTTCTTAGCCACATGGTTCATTTCCTTCTTCCTATAACCCAAGGGTTTTTGCATAGATCTTTGAAAATTCATCATTTGGTTTATAGGATTGAAATAACAGTATTTGGCAAGATGATTCAATTTGCCACAGATAACACAAGGTTTTGGTCTATTGATTTTACTCAAATAAACCCCTTGTTTTTGTGCCCACTGATTATTCCAGTTTCTTTGATTTCCCCTCTTTTTATCATGTTTTAGGGGTTCAGATTTCTTGCATGCACACTGTTTGCAAGAAACTGGATTCACAACTGTGGTATGTTTGTAATGGACCTTACCAGACTTTCCCTCTGTCTTCTCTATGTCCTTTGATTTGACCCAAATCTTTCCACACCCCTCATTGGTAATGATGTGATTCTCTAGGGGAATCTCACCACTCACATTGTTCTCCTTACTCTTACCAACCTCTTTCTCAGTCTTATCCTCAACAACTACCTCATCTAAGGGATCTATATCAGTGGCTCCCTCAGGCAAGTTCTTCTTATCTTTGGTTTCTAGCAAATCTGAGGTAGGAAGAATGTAGTTGTTGTTGTATGGTGGTGGTGTGGTATTATACCCAATTCCTCTTCTCAATTTGTCATGAATCTGAGTTTGTAGTAAAGAGTCCATTGCTTTAGAAGGATTGGAAAACTTTTCCACATCAAGTTTAACCTTGGTTAGCTCCTCTCTCAACTTTTCACTCTCTTCTTTAGATTTGGTCAGTTGGAGTTCTAGATCCTTTTTCTCCCACTTCCAGTAATTGGTATCATATGAGTGTTGAAGTTCATTGGCTTGAAAACCTTTAATTTGTTCCTCAAACCTCTCAACAATTCTCACATAGTCTTTTATATCTTTTGCTAACCTCTTAAGGTCATCACTCATCTTCTGGTTGTGATTCCTGTACCTTTTAACAGTGTCTATGCAAGTTTTAGAACAGAGATTAGAACTTACCTCAGTTGGGAGATCAGATACTTCTGCCATAAGATCTTGATTTTGGATAGCCTCTTCTGCTTGATCACTCAAGTCAAACCCCATTCCTTGTTGAGAAACAAGGGCTTGAGCAGAGTTTCTGTTATGGTTGAGGTTTCCAGACTGTGCTTGTTGGTGGTTGTTGTTGTGAGACACTCCACTTCTGCATTCCCTGGCAAAGTGTCCCTTCAGATGACATTTATAGCACTCCACCTTTGATTTATCAAAGCCTGCTCCATCTTCTCTTCTTTGGGAGAAGTTGTTCCTCCCAGTTCTCTTGATGAACTTCTTCACCCTCATGGAAAGCATGGTCATCTGCCATTTAATATCCATCTCTTCAAGATCATCAGGATGAAGTTGTTCCAAATCATCATTGATTAAAGAGGAGTTTCCATGGCTGGAAAGAAAGGCTTCAAACACATATTCAGTGCCTTTTTCTTGATTTATTCCATTAGCAGCATTAACCGATTCAGGGTTAGCAGTAGAATCAATTGATGCTGATAGGAGTGCAGCATTATGAACATATCCAAAAGGCTTCTTCTTTGCCTCTACCTCAGCTTCAAATACTCTAAGATCATTGTACAGATCATCAAGTTCTTTCTCTTCCAATTGTTCATTCTGTCTGAATGAAAAAGTGTACATGGTCCATTCATCTCCAAGGGACCTTAAGAACTTTCTGTTTACATCATCTTGATCAATCTGTACTCCCATAGTGGCTAGTTCTAGTTCACCAATTAGCTTGTTCAACCTGTCAAAAGTTTGAGTCATTGACTCGTTCTTAGTTGACATAAAGTTTTCATACTGTTGCTTCAAAATTGCCTTCTGATTTCTCTTGGTACTTTTGGTACCATAGAATCTCTTTTGTAGAGCATTCCAAAGCATCTGTGCATCAGTGCAATTACAGAATTGGTGTTGATACTCATTGGGAATGGCAAAGAGCAGTGTGCTCAAGGCTTTCATCTCTGTATGCCTTGTCTTTCTTTCTGCATCCGTCTTTGGTGGAGTTCTTTTTCCATCTTCACCAATCTTTCCTGCATCTGATGGGCCATTCTCAATGATGTCCCACATGGAGTAATCTGTGAGGAGAATGTATTGCTTGATTCTAATCTTACACATGTCAAATTCATTAGATCTGAGCATTGGAACCTTTGAGACCAGAGTACTGTTTGATTCAACTGTGTTTTCCATGATGAATAAGATATCTGAGAATACTTGCTCTGATACCACTTGTCAGGATCTGAATTCTTAACAAGAATAAACACTCAGAAACAATATTAAAGGAGTTTGCGGAATAACACTTTAATATTCAAAGATCAATGAAACAGTGAATCATAATAACAACTTGTAAACTTTATTGAAAGGTTATAAAGCTACAAGATTTCACACATAACCTCAATATTGATGAACAGGCTCACCAATACGAATTCTACTTCTCTAGAACTAGGATTATAAACCTCGAGGTTGATTCTCTCTATGAAAACAAAAACCCAGAATTAGTTCTCTATGCTAAAGTTACAAACTATTCTATATTTATACTGAAGATAAAAGATAATTACAAATAATAAAAGATCTTCAGAATAATCTTCCATCTTTATCTCCAAGCCTTCCATAATATTTAATCAAAACAGTTGTCATCCTTGCCATATGAAGTCTTCTTCTCATAAGCAGTATTAAGTCTTCTGCAGCATTAATACTTTGAGCAGTATTAAGTTCAGCAGTACTAACTACTAGCAGTACTAACATTGCTTAGCAGTAGTAACTTCATCAAGCAGTATTAATCTTGATTAGCAGCATTAACCTGTATCAGCAGCATTAACTTCAGAAGTAGTAACCAAGTTGTGCTAGCAGCATTAACTGTACTTAAGCAATTCTTTCAGTTCCCAACATGATATGATGGCCAACGTCATGCAAATGGTGATGTTGGCCATGGAGAAACATCAATAGGTTTTTCAGAAAATGTTGGAGGACCGGGACACGAGCCTCAGGAGGCATGAGGCAGTGGAGGAGAATATGTTGGTTGGCTCTGGGGGCACCGGGAACAGGATCAGATCTGAGGAGCAAAGGGTTGTAAGTGCTCTGAAGAGTGGGAATAGTTGTTCCTACAAGTCTTTTCTGGGTTGCGGACCACCAGAGTTCTCTGGTTCCGAAGACCCAGTTGCGTGTGTAAAGTGGATCCGAGATATCGAACAGGCCTGCGGTTCATCCGAGTGTGGTGATGACCAAAGGGTAAGATTCGGTACTCAACTGCTTAGGGATACGGCGCTGACGTGGTGGAATGTTATCCAGTCCACACTCTCTCCTACTGTTTTGGCTCAACTGACTTGGGGCGAATTCAAGGTAAAACTCTTAGAAGAATACTGCAATGAGAGGGCTATGAATCGGATCAAGGCAGAGTTTCGAGCGCTGGAGAAAGGGAATTTGACGGTGATAGAGTATACCCGTCAATTCATGGAAAAGCTGGGGTTAGTGGGGCATGTGGCCTCAACTGAGAAGAAGAAGATTAAGGCCTATTTGAAGGGTCTACCGTCGGATATGATGACTATGGTCCGAAACTCGAAGGCTTCTAATCTTTAGGAGACTATTGAAGAGGCACCGTTTATGGAGGAGGTTTACGCGAGAGGTAAACCAGAGAAGGCTGTAGCAGTGGTTGAGAAGAGGAAATGGGAGAGCAGTTCAGTACCTCCCAAGAGAACCCGACCTTTTGTCGGAAACCGAAGATTCAGAAGTTATCAAGAATCTAGGTGGTGCCAGAAGTGCAGAACCAAGCACCACGGTAACTGTAACACCACTCCTCAATCTTGCTACAAGTGTGGTAAGTTTGATCACATCACTCGCGACTGTCCGATCAAAGGGCTTGTGTGTTATGAGTACAAGACACCAGGGCACATTAAGAGAGATTCCCGAAGTTCATGTCGGGTAGCGCGCCAGTGAAGAAAGAGAATCCATCTAGGGTTCCGGGTCGAGCTTTTCAAATGACGGCCGATGAGGCCAAGGCATCAGCTGATGTGGTATCGGGTACATTTCTTATAAACTCAGTACCTACTCGTGTTTTATTTGATACGGGTGCCAGTTTCTCCTTTATATCTGAGTCATTCCGTCAAAAGATTGCTATGCCCACTACTAGTCTTGAGGATGCGTTAGTGGTTGAGATAGCAAATGGTAGTCAAGTTCTGATCCGAGATGTTCTGAAGAAGTGTACTCTTGGAATCGATGGGAGAGATTTTCCAATCGATTTGTTGTCGATGTTAATCGGGGGTTTTGATGTTGTGGTCGGCATGGATTGGTTAGCGAACAATCATGTCGAGTTTGTATGTTCCAAGAAATTAATTCTACTTCCCAATCCCTGTGGCGAAGTTGTTGTGATTTATGGTGAGAAGAGGAAGGGAGATGTGGCAATAATCACCATGACTAAAGCACGCAAGTGTTTGGTGAAAGAATTCTCGTCTTTCCTAGCCTACGTGATCGACGCCAAGCTAGAGAAGTTAAAGCTTGAAGATGTGAAGATTGTGCGTGAATTTCCAGACGTCTTTCCGGACGACTTGCTCGGGTTACCACCCGATCGTCAAGTGGAGTTTGGGATTGATCTCGTACCGAGAGCGGCTCCTGTTGCTAGAGCCCCTTACCGGTTAGCGCCAGCGGAGATGCAAGAGATGATGGCACAACTCCAAGAGCTGTTGGAGAAGGGTTTCGTAAGACCAAGCTCGTCGCCTTGGGGAGGTCCGGTCTTGTTTGTCAAAAAGAAGGATGGCACAATGAGAATGTGCATCGATTATCGTGAGTTAAACAAAGCTACAATGAAGAACAAGTATCTGCTTCCAAGGATTGACGACTTGTTCGATCAACTCCAAGGAGCGGGGTGTTTTTCCAAGATCGACTTACGTTCGGGTTACCACCAAGTGAAGGTAAGAGAAGAAGACGTTCCGAAGACAGCTTTCAGAACGCGTTATGACCATTATGAGTTTCTTGTAATTCCTTTTGGCCTAACGAACGCACCAGCGGTATTTATGGATTTGATGAATAGGGTGTGCCGACCATTCCTCGACAAGTCGGTCATCGTATTCATTGATGATATACTCGTGTACTCTAAGAGCGAGCTAGAGCACGAGCAACACCTACGCGAAGTTCTCGATGTGTTGAGAAAAGAAAGATTGTACGTCAAGTTTACCAAATGCGACTTTTGGCTTGAAGAAGTGCAATTCTTGGGTCACGTGGTCACTCGGGACGGAGTGAAAGTGGATCCCTCCAAGATAGAAGCTATGATGAATTGGGAGTCTCCCAAGAGTCCGTCCGAGATCCGCAGTTTCTTGGGTCTGGTGGGGTACTACCGGAGATTCATTAAACACTTTTCGAAGATCGCTTCTTCCTTGACAGTTTTAACTCAGAAGAATGTGAAGTTCGATTGGACCGAAACGCAAGAGAAGGCGTTCCGAATTCTGCAAAAGAAATTGTGTGAAGCTTCAATCTTATCGTTGCCTGAAGGGTCAGAAGACTTCGTGGTCTATAGCGACGCTTCGAAGTTAGGATTCGGATGTGTGTTGATGCAAAGAGGCAAAGTAATCGCTTATGCCTCGAGGCAACTCAAGATACATAAGAAGAACTATCCTACCCACGATTTGGAGTTAGTAGCGGTGGTGTTCGCCTTGAAGCTTTGGCGACATTACCTCTATGGCACAAAATGTACACTCTACACAGATCATAAGAGTCTGAAGTATGTCTTTGATAAAAAAGAGTTGAATATGAGGCAAAGGCGATGGCTCGAGTTGCTCAAGGATTACGATTGTGAATTGATTTACCATCCCGGTAAGGCTAACGTTGAAGCCGACGCGTTAAGTCGGAAAGACTATAGCGGAAGTATTCGAGCTACCCATTCGAGAATCGAACTAGTGTCTAGTCTTGTTGAAAAGATTAAGACATCGCAGGTTGAGGCTTTGTTGGAAGAAAATCTCAAAGAGGAAGTCATGACAAAGCAGCGATTGCTCTTAACGGAAGATAGCCGTGGGGTAAAACTGTTTAGCAGTCGTGTGTGGGTACCCAAAGTTGGGGGTAACCGGGATCTATTGCTAGAGGATGCTCACAAGTCCAAGTACTCCATTCATACGGGAAGTACAAAGATGTACAGGGACTTGAAGTTGCATTATTGGTGGACAGTAATGAAGCTTGATGTGGCGCGTTATGTGGAGCGTTGTGTGACGTACTCGCAAGTTAAGGACGAACATCAACGTCTATGTAGATCCCAATACAGTGCAATCACAAGTAATATGAATAATGATGAACAGAATCTTGGCCACAACAACTAGTCATATGATTGATAATACTTCAAAGGGTTAAGGTTTACAGAGAGAATTTCTGATAAGGATATGTAAACCTTTTGACTAGAAAACTGAATTATGAAATTCTAAACTAACAAATGAAAAAGAAATAACTTTAAATACTCAGACTCGCAGGCCTAATAGGCTTATGGGCTTTAAGGCCCAACAAGCTTACAACTTTAAACAACTTGTCATAAACTACCCTGAACTTCTATTTAACAACCAAACTAGCCCTAACAATCTCCCCCTTTAAATAGAAGTTGATAGTCACGCCAGTTAGGAACATAGATTTTTAGGCACATAAACTTTGGGAGCTTGAGCTTTGATACCAATTGTAGATCCCAATACAGTGCAATCACAAGTAATATGAATAATGATGAACAGAATCTTGGCCACAACAACTAGTCATATGATTGATAATACTTCAAAGGGTTAAGGTTTACAGAGAGAATTTCTGATAAGGATATGTAAATCTGTTGACTAGAAAACTGAATTATGAAATTCTAAACTAACAATTGAAATAGAAATAACTTTAAATACTCAGGCTCGCAGGCCTAATGGGCTTATGGGCTTTAAGGCTCAACAAGCTTACAACTTTAAATAACTTGTCATAAACTACCCTGAACTTCTATTTAACAACCAAACTAGCCCTAACAGTCTGTATGGGAGTCTTCATCTCTTAGAGATTCCCGAGTGGAAGTGGGAACATATTACCATGGACTTCGCGACGAAGTTTCCTAAAACTCTTCGAGGTCACGATACCATTTGGGTAATAGTCGATAGATTGACAAAGATCGATCACTTCTTGTCTATGAGCGAGTCTTTACCGATGGACAAGTTAGCAAAGCTTTACATCGATGAAGTGGTCTCGAGGCATGGAATACCGTTATCGATCGTGTCGGATCGCGACAGTCGGTTCACTTCGAACTTTTGGGATGGGTTTCAGAAAGATCTTGGTACGTGAGTAAAGTTGAGTATGACTTACCATCCACAAACCGACGGGCAAAGCGAGAGAACGATCTAAACATTAGAAGACATACCTTTGGTGGAGTTTGCTTACAACAATAGCTACCACTTGAGTATTGGAATGACACCGTTTGAGGCGTTGTACGGGCGGAAGTGCCGAACTCTCGTGTGTTGGCTTGAAGCGGGAGAGAAGCAATTCGCCAGACCTGAGATCGTGCAAGAGACAACCGATAAGGTCAAGAGCATTCATGAAAGATTGAAAGCGGCTCAGGATCGGCAGAAGAGCTATGCCGATAAGAAGAGGCGGCCGATGGAGTTCCAAGTGGGCGACCGTGTGTTGCTTATGGTGTCGCCATGGAAGGGAATTATCAGGTTCAGAAAACGTGGGAAGCTGAGTCCCCGTTTTCTTGGACCTTTCAAAGTGCTTAAGCGGGTGGGTTTGCAAGCCTACCAATTGGAACTGCCGCCAGAGCTGAGCAGAATCCACAACACATTCCATATTTGTTACCTTCGGAAGTGTTTGGCGGAGGAAGAAAGCGCCATTCCCCTCTCAGATTTAAGAGTAGACGAGGGTAACCGTTGTGTAGAAGAGCCTGACTCTATCTTCGAGAGAAAGTCTAAGAAGTTGCGCCACAAAGAGGTCACTATGGTCAAGGTGCAGTGGAAGCATCATCGGGGAGCCAACGTGACGTGGGAAGCTGAGGAGGATATGAAGCGAAGATATCCTCGTCTTTTAGAGTAGATGAGATTTCGGGGACGAAATCATTACCAAGTTGGGGAGGATTATAACACCCCGAGTTTCGTTTGACCAGTTTGGAAGAAGAAGCAATGGTAGTGGCCGGCGCGAGTTGCCGCGCGGCTTAGCCTGTGCCATAACCCGCGCGGTGCACTGCTTGTTTAAGGTTTGTCCAGTGAGTGGCGCGAGTCACGGCGCGACTTAGCTCGCGCCATAACCCGCGCGGTGCGCTGATTGGTTGCGAGTTCCAGTGGGCGGCGCGAGTCACGGTGCGAGTGTACCCGCGCCATAACCCGCGCGGTGGCAGAGTGGTTTAAAAGAGATATTTCTGGGAAATATCTCATTTGGTTTGTAATCTCTTTATCTCAAGTCTCTCTTTTCTCTCTCTCTCTTTCTTAAATCTGTCATGTGTTGCTAGTATTAAGTGCTTCTAGCAAGGGTTCGGTATAGAAAGCTTCGTCTTCACTCGGTGGTCGATATATGGTTTTTCGGGTTTTCATCTAAAACCTATTTGGTGAGTTCCTACTACCTTTTTCTAAACTTTATACATGTCAAAGGTTACATTTTGAACTCCTATATATATCCACGGTTTTGGATCTAAGTTTTCTACATTTTTTATATAACTTGAGTTTTGGGAGATTTTAGGGTTCCCGATCATTTTCAACTAAAATATTGGGTTCCGTCTTATTTAAAGTAAAATGGAGTTTTTTACTTGCACATGTATGTGGATATTTGAAAGAAGGTATATAAGTCATTTTTATGATTTTTATTCTTACCAAGAGTTAAACTTGAAGAAAAGCATTTTTGTTTATAAAATGTTTTTGATACCATATGACTATCTATGGTGAGTGTTAAGTGCATTTTATGCACCTAACTTTGTATATACTAGTTGCATTTTTCTTTATATTTTAGTGTTTAGTTTAGATTTTTCATGCATTTTTTCATTTCTCTCTTATTCTCTCTAATCATGGTTGGAAATTCATTTGGGGATAGTTTTTATGCTTTTGGTATATGTTTTGTGCAGATTGTGCATTCTAAAGGTGAGATAGGTGAAGGTGTGCTCAAGGAGAATGAAGAGAAGAAGAAGATGATCGAGAGTAAAGAGGAGAAGCCGTTGAAAGAGACGAAGTCGGAAGGAAATATCTATTCTCCATGCTTCGCGGACGCGAAGAAATACAATTGATTCAAGTTTTAGAGTTTTTGTCACGGTTTTACGGGCGCGAAGATTTATTCGGGGTCGCGAAGCACTGCTCCAAAAACATTCTTATTATTTTCTGCTGCACCTTCACGAGCGTGAAGTTTTATTCACGGTCGCGAAGGTCTTTTGGGCTTATTCTTTTGTTGGGCTTTTATTGTGCCTTTTTAGCTTAGACTTTTAAAAACCCTTTAGGTTTGTTTTTTTGGGGGGGAAGATACACGTTTTTGAATTGGGAGAGATAGATGAATCGACATTTTGCTTGGGGAAGTTCTTGGTTGATCTCCAAGATTTGGGAAGAAGATTGAAGTACAAGCTTAGGGCATTGGGATCCGATTCACCATCGGTTTTCCATATTTCTAGTATCTTCTTCCCTATTCTCTTTAATATACTTAGTTGATTTCTTGTTTTTGTTGGATTATTGCTAGTTATCTAATCATTCTTAAAGTTTCTTCATAAATTCTTCTTCAATTCTTGTTTATTTGCATCAAGTTTTAGTTTTTCTACATCTCCCTATGTGTATTTCATTATCTTTCTCCCTTTTGTATCTATATTCCTTATTCTCTACCCTAATTTTCTACCCTTGATTCTTCTCTTGCTCTTTATCTTGATTTACTGCATTTATATAATTTTTTGCACCTATTAGGTTAGATTAAATCAATTTTATAATTTTCTGCATCTATTAGATTAGGTTAGATTAATTTCCTGCACATGTTTGTTTATTAGTTTTAGTGTTTATTCCTAGTTTTGTAATATTAATTGTTATTAGATTGCATCCTATGTAGTTATTGTTTTAATCTATGTTTCTTTTATCTTTAGTTTTTTTAGAGTTTAAATAAATAGTTTATTGCTTGGCCCCGAGTCGGTTTTCGTTTTATTGGGTAATCGTCCCTTAGGATTGAGGTTTTGGTATTGACCAATTGTTCTTAAAACAAATGTTGGGGTTTTAATCCATTTTAATTCTAATGAAAGTTAGAGTTAATTTAATTGGTTTTTAACAAAACATTTAGTCAATTTGATTAGTTTTTGACGAGACGAAAGTTTAGTCTTTTACTTGGGTTAAATTGGTCAATGACAACGGCTCTAACATGCGAATAGTTAGGGACGTTGATTGGGAAAAATTATTTATTTTAAACCTTAATGTTTCTTTCCTATGTGTAACACCCGTAAATTCTTAAGGTAAGTATTCTGCCTCTCTTAATACATTAATTGTGCTTGTAACACCCTAAAAATAGGGATAACAAAAATCCGAAAACGGACATGAGGTATGCTAAAATTGTCATAGCAAGAGCCTCCCAAAAACGGGGAATATATAAATAAATAACCTGTTTAATCACAATTGTAATTTAACGGACAGTAAATAACAACCAACTAATCTAATTTCTACATCTAGAAAAGAGATTACAAAAAGGGTTGTCATCTATAGACACAAACAGTCTATATCCAAAAGTATAACGCGTCCATGTGCAATTCCCCAAGCTCTCACCGCAAATCAACTAAACCTGCTTAGGACCGCCGCCGCTAGAACCTGAGATACACATCGAAACCAAACAAGTGTTAGGCCAAAAAGCCTAGTGAGTTTAACAATAATAAGCATGCATGAGCAAATACAATTCTTATCAGCAGTTAATCAGTGTTCAATATATGTGGAGTCATTAGGGGAGACCCAAAGCACCAATCAAGTCCCACCCAAGAGTCGATATACCTTGATACCCTTAACAAGGAACACCCAAAGGCCCGGCCCACCCGAAGACTATCGCTACGAAAATTCCCCGAATGGCGGAGGTCTAGGCACATACCATCACAGTGGCGCCCAAGACTATATCCTCCTAGTGTACTGACTTGGTTCGTCCACATAACATTTATAAGGGGTCCTTTAGGTATATTTCAACCCACATACTTCAATACCAACTACATATATAATATTACCACCTTATCCTCATGATGTCCAACAAGAGACCCAATGTAAATCATGCTCATTATGCATATAAACATATCACCAAAATAGTGTTCCAACTAGAATTATCACCATGCCCATATATGCATACATTTAATACATCAAGGTACCCACATTATGTATCTATGTGACGATCCCAAATAATGATACACATAACAATAATCATGGCAAACCATCCATATGTATATACATCTTCCAACTATTTTCATAAAGGAATCCCCAAACATTTGAACATATAGAAATAAAGTAGCAAATAGGATATTATGATGTGTATCTAGTTTTAACAAAGGTTTAGTAAACTTACAATCTAGGTTTTGAACCCAAAACCTAGAAAATAGAGGGAATGGAGAAGGATGAAGTCTTGAGACTCCAAACACTTGATTGCTAGGTCTTGAATGTATCCTTGAAGTAGTTGGACAAATGTTTGAAAATCCCAACAATCTCTATATAATAAATGAAGTGAGAAGGTGGAGAAGTGAGGAAAATCGCCCCCAAAAACGCTCTCAAGAAAACCCTAGATCTGATTTTGAAATTGTGAAGTGAAAAGAGGCTGGAATGGTGCTTTTATTCGACCAGACCACGCGGGCGATTTTGCCCCGCGACATTGCCCTGGGCACTATCGCCAAGGCATAGTCGTTGAAACTCACAACCTCTCGGTACAATCCCCACGATTGTGACCGGCGAGAGTGCCCAAGGGCACAATTGGGTGGCACTCTCGCGTGGGACGTACCGCAGCCTATCTGCCTCCCGCGACTTTGCCTCCGCGACATTGACATGTGTCATAGTCACCGGCAAGGTCGCCGAGTCTGACAGAACTCTTGATTTTGCACCCGAAAAGTCACGTTTTACAGATAACATGCTCTAAGGAACTATTTATACAATTAGGAGTGAAAATTAGATCAAATAGGGCACTTAAGAAATAAATTGGACATTTAGCATTAAACTTACTCAATTAAAATTCCGGGTGTTACAGTGCTTATGTGTGAATATTTGTCTTTGTGCACACCTTTGTGATCAATGTTTTGGTGAAGGGTCATATAATTGAATTATCTTTGTTAATCGTTCAAACCTTGCACTCGTCATCGAATTTTGTTAAGTTTTGGGATGCCAGCGATTGTGCCTGGCGATTGTGCCATTGGCACTATCGCCGAAGGCAGTATCGCCGAAGACATACCGTGGGCTGTTGGAAGCCGGCGATTGTGACACGCGATTGTGCCTTGGAACTATCGCCAAGGGCACTATCACCGGGCTTGTACCGTAGGGGTGGGGACCTCCGCGATTGTGACAAGCAATAGTGCCCATGGCACTATCGTCGGGCACTATCGCCCGCGTGGTCTGGTTGATTTAAAACACTTTGGCAGCCTCATTTCTCACATTAACACTTTGCAAAAATGGGAGAGCTCTTCTTGGGGGCGATTTTTAGGGTTTCATCACCTACCACATTCATTTCTAGGGTTTTGGGTTGTTGGGAGCATTAAGTGATCATCAAGATTTATCCAAGTGTTCCCATTGAAATGTTCTTCAAGATTTTCATTTCTCACCTTCAAGTCTCATCTTCTCCAACTTCTAGAGTTTCCATATTTTCTAGGTTTTGGGTTCAAAACCTAGATTGAGTTTACTAAACCTTTGTTAAAACTAGATACACATCATAATCTCCTATTTGTTACTTTATCTCTATATGTTCAAATGTTTGGGGATTTCTTCATGACAATAGTTGGAAGATGTATATATATGGGTGATTGCCATGATTATTGATATATGTATCATGATTTGGGATTTGTCTCATAGTAATATAATTTGGGTGTCTTGATATGTTAAATGTATGCATAAATGGGTATTATGATGATTCTAGTTGGAACACCATTTTGGTGATATGTTTATAAGCATGATGAGCATGAATTACATTGGGTCTTTTGTTAGACATCATGAGGATAAGGTGGTAATATTATACCCGTAGTGGTATTGAATTATGCGGATTGAAATATATCTAAAGGAACCCTTATAAATGTTATGTGGACGAACCAAGTTAGTACAGTAGGAGGATGTAGTCTTGGGCGCCACTGTGATGGTAAGTGCCTAGACCTCCGCCACTCGGGGAATTTTCTTAGCGATAGTCTTCGGGTGGGCCGGGCCTTTGGGGTGTTCCTTGTTAAGGGCATCAAGGTATATCGACTCTTGGGTGGGACTTGATTGGTGCTTTGGGTCTCCCCTAATGACTCCACATATATTGAACACTGGTTAACTGCTGATAAGAATTGTATCTATTCATGCATGCGTATTATTGTTCAACTCACTAGGCTTTTTGGCCTAACACTTGTTTGGTGTCGATGTATATCTCAGGTTCTAGCGGCGGATGTCTTAAGCATGTTTAGTTGCTTTGGGGTGAGAGCTTGGGGAATTGCACATGGACGCGTTATACTTTTGGATATAGACCGTTTGGGTCTATAGATGACAACCCTTTTTGTAATCTCTTTTCTAGATGTAGAAATTAGATTAGTTGGTTGTTGTTTATTGTCCGTTAAATTACAATTGTGATTAAACAGGTTATTTATTTATATATTCCCCATTTTTGGGAGGCTCTTGCTATGGCAATTTTAGCATACCTCATGTCTGTTTTCCGGATTTTTGTTATCCCTATTTTTAGGGTGTTACAAGTTGGTATCATAGATTTAGTTTAAGTGAACTAGGTATTGTTTAGCATATCTAGACTTAAGCTTTAGACTTTATGATTTCACTGTCCACTTGGGGTAGGAATCCTAGATGGGGAGAGCGTTAGGATTACGGAATTACTGTAATTGAAAGTTGTGATGATGGTGACCAGAATACTTGTGTATGGTTCGTTCATAATTTCACTTAGCTACTGCTATTATGAATGCATTGTTACTTGAGCATACTTGGTTTACTATTATTATGACAATTGATGAAAGTAGTAGTACGTACAATGAGTTCAACTCGCTTAGTCTTTTCTCAATCTATTTCTCGTACGTGCATGACAGATTTTAATGGTAAACACTCGAAGTAGATTACCGGACATGCCAGAAAGGAAACCAGAAGTGGAATCTTCAACAGTACGACCCCCGTTGGGGGCAACCTCCGATGACATACCCATACCCAGAATCTTGGCAGGAGGGCCTGAGCACATTCCACGCCGGAACCTCAACACAGGTGACGCCATTATGGAGGAAGTTACCATGGAGACCCGACTCCGGGATAGCATGATGTTGGCCATGAATGCGGCTTTGGCTCAACAACAGTTGGCCATGACTTCGGCCATGACCCAACAACAAGAGTTTTTCATGAAACTTCTAGAGGATCGAGACGTCAGTAACCGTCAACCCGAGACTATGGCTGAAAACGTTATTGTGGGGTCAGGTGGACCGAATGTGGTAACGGTTGAAGAACCATCCGCCGAGGGAATCAGATTGAAGACTAAAGGGTGTACCTACAAGACGTTTCTGGGGTGTCACCCTAAGGAGTTTGCGGGTTCAGACAACCCGGTTTCTTGTATGTACTGGCTCAAGGAGTTGGAGATGGCCTTCGAGTCCAGTGAATGCGATCCTTCTCAACGGGTCAAGTTTGCTTCTCAGCTATTTCGGGGAGAGGCTCTGATTTGGTGGAACCTCACCCGATCCGCCCTCACCCCAGAAGTTCTGGCTAAGCTAACTTGGACGGTGTTCAAGGAGAAGATCATGGACAAATACTGCAGCGAGCGGTCGTTAGACAGGTTGGAGCGGGAGTTCCGAGATCTAAAGAAGGGGAATATGTCGATTTTTTGCTACTCCAAGCTCTTCTTGGAGAAGCTAAACTTGGTGGGACATCTAGTCTCCGACGAAAAGTCAAAGATGAAAGCATATCAATAAGGTTTACCGGCAGGAATGCGAACGGATGTAAGAAATGCTAAGTGTTCGACTCTACAAGAGGTCATCGAGGAGTCCTTACTCATTGAGGACGACATCAATTCGGAAAGGGATGAGAAGAGATACATTGGTGATAAACAAAAATGGGAGGGGCCGTCTGGGTCCGTTCGTCAATCTAGACCCTTTGTAAGCGGGAGATCGGGTGATCAACGCCGTGAAGACCGGTGGTTCCACAAGTGCAGGTCGAAGCACTCGGGGTCGTGCGCTACCCGAACTCTCTCCGGTCCAGCTGGGTGTAGCAAGTGTGGTAAGAAAAACCACACAATTCGAGAGTGTTCCCTCCGTGGGGCGGTATGTTATGAATGCGGAGAGCCGGGGCATATAAAGCGGGAGTGTCCAAGGTTGGTTAGAGGAGGTGGTGGAAATTCTGTGAGTTCGACGGCTAGGGTCGAGCAACCATTACGGGCACCGAGTCGAGCTTTCCGGATGACTACCGAGGAGGAAAAGGAGACCGCGGATGTTGTTTCGGGTACGTTTCTAGTAAACTCCATGCCTGCTCATGTCTTGTTTGATTCGGGTGCTACATGTTCTTTTGTGTCGGATGCTTTCTGTAAACGATTCACCACTCCTATTAGTGTTCTTCCCGATGCGTTAGTAGTATAAATAGCTAATGGAGATCAATTGATCATTCGTGACCGTTTTTGTGATTGAACTCTAGAGATCGACAGAATTTCGTTCGGAGTAGATTTACTACCTATGGCTATAGGAGGGTTTGATGTAGTCATAGGCATGGACTGGTTAGTGAGGCATAAGGCGGACATCTTTTGCTCCAAAAAGATGATCCAAGTGCCATTGCCGGAAAATGGTGTGGCAACCATTTATGGAGAGAAAGGAAAGAGGAATAATCCTATTATCTCATCTCTTATGGCTCGCAAGTTTTTAGCAAAAGGCTACCCTTCGTACTTGGCCTACGTTGTGGACGCAAAGAAAGAAAAGAAGTCGGTGGGAGATGTGGAGGTAGTGCAAGATTATCCGGACGTCTTTCCGGAAGACTTACCCGGTTTACCGCCGGAACGGCAAGTGGAGTTTCAGATTGACCTCACACCGGGAGCGGCTCCGATAGCTCGTGCTCCATATCGTTTGGCACCGACGGAAATGAAGGAGATGATGACGCAACTTCATAAGTTGTTGGACAAGGGCTTCATTCGACCAAGTTCGTCACCTTGGGGAGCACCGGTTTTGTTCGTAAAGAAGAAAGATGGATCCATGCGGATGTGCATAGATTATCGGGAGTTAAACAAAGTCACGGTAAAGAACAAGTACCATCTACCTCGGATCGATGATATTTTTGATCAACTCCAAGGGGCGGGATGTTTCTCGAAGATTGACCTTCGGTCCGGTTATCATCAAGTGAGATTGAAGAACGAAGATATTCTGCAGACGACTTTCTGAACGAGATACGGTCATTATGAGTTCTTGGTGATGCCGTTTTGCTTAACCAACGCTCCGGCCGTATTCATGGATTTGATGAACCGTGTGTGTCGCCCATTTTTGGATAAATCCGTGATCGTCTTCATCGACGATATTTTAATATATTCAAGGGATGAGTCCGAACATGGAATACACTTACGGGAAGTGTTACAAGTTCTAAGAAGGGAGAAACTGTTCGCGAAGTTCTCGAAGTGCGAATTTTGGCTTCAAGAAGTGCAATTCTTGGGGCATGTGGTATCAAAGGACGGGGTAAAAGTGGATCCGGCAAAGATCGAAGCAATGATGAGTTGGGAACCCCCAACAAGTCCAACGGAGATCCGAAGCTTCTTGGGTTTAGCGGGTTACTACCGACGTTTCATTCAGGATTTCTCAAAGACGGCTACACCGCTCACTTCCCTTACAAGAAAGAACGTCAAGTTTCTTTGGACCGATGCACAAGAGCAAGCGTTTCAGACGCTCAAGAGGAAGTTGTGCAAAGCCCCGATCTTGTCCTTACCCGAAGGATCGGAAGACTTCGTGGTGTATAGTGACACTTCCAAGATGGGACTTGGGTGCGTACTAATGCAAAGGGGGAAGGTAATAGCCAACGCGTCGCGACAATTAAAGGATTATGAGAAGAACTATCCGACTCATGATTTGGAGTTGGCTGCGGTAGTTTTCGCATTGAAGTTGTGGCGACACTACTTGTATGGAACCAAGTGTACTCTTTTCACGGATCACAAGAGTCTCAAGTACATCTTCGACCAAAAGGAGCTCAACATGCGACAAAGGAGATGGCTAGAGCTTTTGAAGGATTACGATTGTAATCTACTCTATCATCCCGGTAAGGCTAATGTGGTGGCGGATGCATTGAGCCGAAGGAATCACGGCGAAGGTGTCAAAATGCCCCTTACCAGAATCGATGTGGTGTCGAGTTTGCTGGAAAGTATAAGAACGAGCCAAGCGGAAGCACTTAAGGAAGAGAACCTCAAGGCCGAAGTAATGGTGAAACAAAAAGAGTTGTTATCGGAAGACATTCGTCGTCTCAAACTCTTTCAAGGACGAATTTGGGTGCCGAAGTTAGGAGGAAACCAGAAGCTACTTCTTGAAGAAGCGCATAAGTCGAGATACTCTATACATCCCGGTAGCACCAAGATGTATAGAGATTTAAAGTTAATGTATTGGTGGCCGGTAATGTAGTTAGATGTGGCAAGATATGTGGACAAGTGTGTCACGTGCCTTCAAGTCAAGGCAGAGCATCAAAGACCGTATGGAAGTTTACAACCGTTGTCCATTCCCGAGTGGAAATGGGACAACATCACTATGGATTTCGTGACAAAGTTACCGAAGACCTTGCGTGGCCATGACACCATTTGGGTAATTGTCGACCGATTGACCAAGAGCGCGCATTTCCTTGCAATGAGGGAGACCTTGCCAATGGAAAAGTTGGCCAAGTTGTACATCGACGAGGTGGTGTCAAGGCACGGAGTTCCGCAATCTGTAGTATCGGATCGGGATAGCTGATTCACTTCGACCTTTTGGACTAGTTTGCAAAAGGAGTTGGGTACTCGACTGAATTTGAGCATGGCGTATCATCCTCAAACGGATGGTCAAAGCGAGAGGACAATCTAGACTCTAGAAGATATGTTGAGGTCGTGTGTAATAGACTTTGGGGGAAGTTGGGATTCACATCTACCTCTAGTAGAATTCGCGTACAACAACAGTTACCATTCGAGTATCGGAATGGCACCGTTCGAGGCTTTGTATGGACGAATGTGTAGAACCCCGGTTTGTTGGTTTGAAGTGGGCGAAAAGCAATTCACCGGGCTGGAAATCGTTCAAGAGACGGCCGACAAGGTGAAAGATATCCGGTAAAGGCTAAAGGCGGCACAAGACCGACAAAAGAGTTATGCGGACAAGAAGAGAAGGCCGGTTGAGTTTCAAGTAGGTGACCGGGTCATGTTGAAGGTGTCACCGTGGATTGTGGAAGGGGATCATACGTTTTGGGAAGCGTGGGAAGCTTAGTCCTCGTTTCCTTGGACCATTCGTTATTTTGGAAAAGATTGGTTTGCAAGCCTACCGATTGGATTTACCGCCAGAAATGGATGGAATACATCCTACATTTCACGTGTGTTACCTTCGGAGATGTCTAGCCGAAGAGGAAAGCGTGATTCCTTTGTCAGAAATTCAGGTGGACAATGGGAATCGTTGTGTGCAAGAACCGGAATCGATTTTAGAATCGAAAGTGAAGAAGTTGAGGCATAAAGACGTAGTCATGGTTAAAGTCCAATGGAAGCACCATCGGGGTGCTAACATTACTTGGGAGTCCAAGGATGATATGAAGAAGCGTTATCCTCATTTGTTTGTCAAGGGTAAGATTTCGGGGACGAAATCCCATTTAGGTGGGGAGGATTGTAACACCCGTAAATTCTTAAGGTAAGTATTCTGCCTCTCTTAATACATTAATTATGCTTATGTGTGAATATTTGTCTTTGTGCACACCTTTGTGATCAATGTTTTGTTGAAGGGTCATATAATTGAATTATCTTTGTTAATCGTTCAAACCTTGCACTCGTCATCGATATTGGTTAAGTTTTGGACTGTTTTGGGATGCCAACGATTGTGCCTGGCGATTGTGCCATTGGCACTATTGCCGGAGGCACTATCGCTGAAGACGTACTGTGGGCTGTTGGAAGCCGGCGATTGTGACACGCGATTGTGCCTTGGCACTATCGCCAAGGGCATTATCTCCGGGCTTGTACCGTAGGGGTGGGGACCTCCGCGATTGTGACAAGTGATAGTGCCCATGGCACTATCGCCGGGCACTATCGTCGGGCACTATCGCCCGCATGGTCTGGTTGATTTAAAACACTTTGGCAGCCTCATTTCTCACATTAACACTTTGCAAAAACGGGAGAGCTCTTCTTGGGGGCGATTTTTAGGGTTTCATCACCCACCACATTCATTTCTAGGGTTTTGGGTTGTTGGGAGCATTAAGTGATCATCAAGCTTCATCCTAGTGTTCCCATTGAAGTGTTCTTCAATATTCTCATTTCTCACCTTCAAGTCTCATCTTCTCCAACTTCTAGGGTTTCCATATTTTCTAGGTTTTGGGTTCAAAACCTAGATTGTGAGTTTACTAAACCTTTGTTAAAACTAGATACACATCATAATCTCCTATTTGTTACTTTATCTCTATATGTTCAAATGTTTGGGGATTTCTTCATGAAAATAGTTGGAAGATGTATATATATGGGTGATTGCCATGATTATTTATATATGTATCATGATTTGGGATTTGTCTCATAGTTATATAATGTGGGTGTCTTGATATGTTAAATGTATGCATAAATGGGTATTATGATGATTCTAGTTGGAACACCATTTTGGTGATATGTTTATAAGCATGATGAGCATGAATTACATTGGGTCTTTTGTTAGACATCATGAGGATAAGGTGGTAATATTATACCCGTAGTGGTATTGAATTATGCGGATTGAAATATATCTAAAGGACCCTTTATAAATGTTATGTGGACGAACCAAGTCAGTGCACTAGGAGGATATAGTCTTGGGCGCCACTGTGATGGTATGTGCCTAGACCTCCGCCACTCGGGGAATTTACTTAGCGATAGTATTCGGGTGGGCTGGGCCTTTGGGGTGTTCCTTGTTAAGGGCATCAAGGTATATCGACTCTTGGGTGGGACTTGATTGGTGCTTTAGGTCTCCCTAATGACTCCACATATATTGAACACTGGTTAACTGCTGATAAGAATTGTATCTGTTTATGCATGCGTATTATTGTTCAACTCACTAGGATTTTTGGCCTAACACTTGTTTGGTGTCGATGTGTATCTCAGGTTCTAGCGGCGGCGGTCTTAAGCAGGTTTAGTTGCTTTGGGGTGAGAGCTTGGGGAATTGCACATGGACGCATTATACTTTTGGATATAGACCGTTTGGGTCTATAGATGACAACCCTTTTTGTAATCTCTTTTCTAGATGTAGAAATTAGATTAGTTGGTTGTTGTTTATTGTCCGTTAAATTACAATTGTGATTAAACAGGTTATTTATTTATATATTCCCCATTTTTGGGAGGCTCTTGCTATGGCAATTTTAGCATACCTCATGTCCGTTTTCCGGATTTTTGTTATGCCTATTTTTAGGGTGTTACACTATGTACATATATTGCGAGAGTAAATATGTGTCTTGGTTTAGAAAAGTTTTCCACCTCGAAAGAAGGTTAAAGTAATTTTGCAAAACGAATTCTCACCATTACCAAAAATCCTAGGTTGACGTTACCTAGTGCCCCTTTAGTTGTAGTTGTCTTTTATTTTGCTTAGTATATGTTTATTTTCTTCTTTTTATCTTTCTTTCCTTTATTCTCTTTTATTTTATGTAACTTAGTTTAATCATCAAATCAAATTATCTGATTCACATAGCTAGATATGATTATTAAGTGGTTAGTGTTTAGACTGTCACCTCCCTGTGATCGACCCGTATGCTACAAAACCCGTAAGCTTGCGGTATAAATTTAAAACACATTAGTGAGTCACATATGTTATTGTGACAAGTCTGTACCATTACTAGTGGATCCCTAGGTTTTGAGTCGGCTTTTATTATTGGGATGTCTATTCCCCTTTCTGTAGCTATGGATGCATATGATCCTCGGGGGCCATTTGGTACGGATATGTGAGACCGGTTACTAGCTATGGGTCATGATGTAGTTCTAGTGAACGAGTATGACTGGTTTCCTCGAGGGCCCTCCCTCACATCTTAGTACGGACGTTGTTGTTTGTGGCCATGGATTCCATGTATTTAGCTCACAACTCGGATTGTGACCTACTTTTGTGTTCCGCCGCAATCTTTGGTAAATCGGGTTTCCCCCGTCATCGCAAGATGAATTTTCGGACCAATCAGTCCTTATATGGAAAAGATTTCATTTGTAAACCAAAACTTATTGAAAAGATTTCCTTTTGATGCAATTGTTTATATCTCTTGGAATTATAAACTGTATGTTCTCACTAGGCTTTAAGCCTAACACTTTTTCTCAAATGATATGTATAACAGGTTCCCATTAGCGGTGGGTTGTCAAGGGCTTGAGTGACGAGCTTGGTCTCGGGGATTTTTGAGATGATTAGTATTGATGTTGGGCAGTTGTTTAAGTCTCATTCTTTTGGCGATATTGGATTAACAACTGATGTAATCTAGATAGGTTATGTTTAGATTAGTTTGTTGTTGAATTCCATATCCGTATTCAGGTTTTGTAAAGGTTTAGTACATTTCCCCTTTTTGGGAGGTTTATATCAAGTATTGATGTTTAATTGTCCAGTTTCCGCGTTTTAAATTCACTCTGGTTTTTAGGGTGTTACAAATGTCCAAAGCAAGAATCCAACAAGAAGTACCCTTGTATAAAACTCAAAAGCGCAACTATGTAATTTGAAGACCCTCAAGACGTCTCGTGCGGTTGCGAAATGACACGTGCAAAACCAGCATGAGACAGTAATGTTAAACAACAACCCGAAAGTTAAAGCGTATGACCAATCAGTATAAGCATTTCAAGGTTCATTTATGCGACGCAAAATGTCGTAAAGTAAAACTCCATAAGGCCCAATTAAACTTCTGTAAAACTCATTGACACTAAAATTAAGTGGTGCCAAAATCTTCGTTTCCAATCTAAAAACATAAGACAAAGATATGACTAAAATGTCAAAATTCTAAGAGTTTCCCTTTTATCACCAGGTAATATAAAGTGACACTTTTTAACAAAACTTGCATGACACACGACACTTAATGAACTCATAAATTTACACACAACATAATTAAAACTTACACATTCCGAAGTTCACTCACGCGTCGAAAAACATCGTAAAATAATACCCAAAAAAACTCAACAAAACTCGTACAGACCAAAATTTCCATTAAAACTCAGATGCAAAAACTTGGGGATAACTTTTCCTTTAAAACCGTAACATACGTGGAGGAGATCCAATGTCAAGGTTGAAATCTCGCAGTTACTTGCCCAACCCATAGTCCAGATAACATTAAAACATGGATATTACAATATCCGAAAATAGTGTTAGACACGAAACGGGAATGAAGAGATTTTCAATACAGATTGCAACCACGTGCAACAAACAATTCATGTATGCTTGAACTCACGGTTTAAAATCTAATGCGTGCTAAACGTTTTTCCAAGATTTCATGATATTTTTCGCTTTACGATTCGAGAAGCATGAGGAATAATTGATGCAAACTTATTTCAGAAATAAATTTCATGCATGAATTTTGGTCGGCACTCAACGTGTTAGGACCACATTTCTCAATTTCCTAGCCACACTATCGTCATTTGGATGCATCAAAAATCAAAAAGCAACACTCACACTAATTTGATTAACTTACAATTTCTCCTTGAAATAGCATCAATTCAATAAGCCTATGGTTCTACTTCAACCAATTGCCCCGACCCAAAATGGTCGACTTAATATATTCCTCATTCTTAACCGTCACTACACGTAACCGCACTATAAACATTAACTTCTTCAAGCCCTTACTCCTCGGAAATTCATCCACTACCCCATCGATCCTCACATAAGGGCGGTTCAAGCACACATATGTAACATGTAAGTTCACCACGACACATGCTAGGTGCAATTATGAACGTACCGTACATGATTATCCTTGCTACCCTCGTCATGATTCCCAATTCTAGTGATTCTATCGACCTCAAAATATCTTATCTTAGAGTGTCTAGTAGTGCAATCTCACTTTCAATCGCTTAAAGGAATACTAGTTTGAGTCTAGGCATCCAAAATCAACACCTAATTCACTCAAACTTAAGCTCTGATACCAACTTCTAACACCCTCAAATTTGGTAAGAGCAACTAATTTAAAATTTCGATATAACATCAAGTGAGGAAAAAAACTTCCTCCTACAAATCAAAACTCAAAATACCTCAAGGTAAAATTCTATAAATACCTTCAACAATTATAAACTCCATTAACATCCAAGGACTAAATCGGAGTCGGGTGTTACTTAACCCAAATACAAATTACTCTTCCCAATACAAAAGCGGAAGACTTCACCAAGTTATTCACTCCTCGAGCACACAACCAGCACTACTCTCTTCATAATGCTACTAGAACTATTCCCAACCAGAACCTGTTGCATATGCCGACAAATAAAAAGGTTAGGCTAACGCCTAGTAAGTTCAAGAGTTTTCAACATGATGAAATATAAAATAAAAAGAAAGGAATACAATTTAAATCGTAGTCTTTCAAAATGATTTGCTCTAGATCTGGAGACGACTCATTTTCCAATATCATGTGTTCTCACAGATGAATACCTCATGCAAAACATTCTTTATAAAATAATGCAACCCAAAACTCACTCAAAACGAGAATAGTAATCGACTCCCAATTTAATAAAATGTGAATAAAACTTCATATCACAAACACCCAAAATATGGGTGGTGCATAATACTCAACTCATAAATCATAGTTAACAACTCATTAATATGATACGTCACCGAAAAACAAGGAAACTAGGCCCAATACTCACACGACCATAAAATGGAAGGAAACGAAATACCAAAACATGGAAATGGCGTATTACATTCAAACCTTAATATACGCGGTTGAAACCCAATATTAAGGTCACCATTTACCGTCGACCACACAAAACCAACGATAGTGAAAAACGACATTAACATTTAAAATACTAATGGTCGACGACAGGGGAGACCCGTTCCCATCTTGGGTGACGAGAACACGTGAATGGGGCCACCCGTGATGTTATTGGATTTCACCACTTATCCCGGTTCTAGTTCCCATGCCATAACAGACATCACAATGCTCAAACCGTTTATGCCTCTAGTGCTTACACCGTCGAGTTACACCTCAAGGTCTTATATACAAGGGTGCCTATCCAAACTAGACGAGTTACACCTCAAAGGCCTTGCGCCCTCTATTGCCTACTCGCTAGTGACCCAACGGTCAACAGTTATAACCAAATATCTCTTGCCCTCCAAAACAGACTTACTTACATGCCTATGAATCCAATGCAACACAGTCTAACATTACATGACCATACCGAAATGACCAACACACTCGAGCATGTACTCAACGTCAATATGCAACACGATGTATTAGTATGTAAATCATAACCGGGATTCACATTGAGCCATTAAAACTAGACAATTGTCCCCAAGACTCTTTTAAGTTAACACCGAGCTAAAATGCTCAAAATCCTTTTTGACCAACGGTTAACAATCTCCGAATAATAAACGCACTCAACCCACGCCATGCAAACACATGCTCCGAAAATACTTGAATAAACTCCAATACACTTTAGGTTGGGACAATGGTTTTCCAAATAGATTTATATTCTCTATCCTTTCAAAACGTCCCATAACACAAAAATCAAACCTTTTACCCAAACAAACACTAAAATTGTATTTTCACCAAACAATCTCCATTTATGCAATAAACCATCAAAATACTATAAAATGACTTATTTATCGAGATACCCAAAAATCCCAAATGTTTGTGTTTTGCAAAGTTTATAAAGTCAACTACTTCGAATAATCAACTCACCAAATAACCCAACAAATGATAATTTCATGCAAAACATATAAATAATTTAAAATGAACATTTTGGCATGTACAACGTTTTCACAAATCAACTTGAACTCACTTTGCTAGATTTAGGCTAAATCTAGATTTTTCCTCAACTTGAGCTCTTTTTGAAGAAACGTGACTCCTCAAGCCAAATCTTCCAAAAACCTAGATCCACAAGTTTCCAATCATAAATATACGTATTCAAACACTTAGAATCATTTTTCCAGACATTATACGTGAAGATCTCAACTTATGCCAAAACCCTAATTTCCATAGATAAAGAAAAGAGGAGATTACCTTATCCATAACTTCAATCCACCAACCAAAATACTTCTAGGTCACCAACATGATCCATAAACTCCCAAACTTACAAATGCTAAAAAGGGCTAGGTGAAAACCCTAGAAAATTGATGAAGATGATGAAGGAGATGGAGAGGATGAGGATAACTTAACTTTAGCTTCCACATCTTGCTAGATGAGGAAGAATCACTTGAAGTGTTTGGTGTTTCAAATACCCAAAATCAATAATGGGGGTACAGGGTTCGGTTTAGAGAGAAGAGGAGAGGGTATGGTTGAAGTGGATAATGAAAAGAGGCTGAAATTCACGTTTTTAACCTGCTGGACCCCGAATGCGATTGTGCCAAGCGATAGTGACCTGGTCACTATCGCGAGGCACTCTCGCCGATAATGTACCGAGAGCTGTCATCTCTCTGCGATTACGCCAAACGATAGTGACCATGTCACAATCGCGAGGCACTCTCGCCGACGATGTACCGAGAGGCTTTGGCTCTCGACGATTATGACACGACGATAGTGACCTTGTTACTATCGCGGGGCACTATCGCCCAACCCAAACCGAAGCCCAAAAGTTTACCTTTCTCGGCCGAAACGTTTCCGATGCTTTTAGAGATCCAAGGCAATTCCTCCCGTTCGCAAGGTTTGTCCTTATAAACTTCTACGTTGGCCCAGAGCCACTTTTACTGACTGAAGAAAATTACGGGTGTTACAGAAATCAGCCAACATGTGTACCAAAGATACAAATTAAATTAGTAGCAATTACAGTCGGTTGGTAGTACCTTACCAACTATGCAAACTATTTTGGTATACAGTATTAGAAGGACGTACCATGATAGTGCCCTGATACCGACTTATTTAGTTATTGATTAGTTTTTGAATTTTTTATATATTGAATATTGAACCTTGTAACTTTAACCGTTTTGTTTGAACATTTGAATGTTTGCAAGTTTATTACTTGAAACTAAAAATATTTCAAATCCTATGTGTTATCTAGAAACAAAACCAATACCAACCGAAAAAAGTTGATACCAAATACAATTAATTGATACACGATATATAATTTTTCTTACTAATTATAATGGATTGGTGCATGCAGTGGCGGAGCCACATACAATTCAATAGGGTCTCTTGACCCCAGTCAAAAATTAAAAAAAGCTAGATTTAACTTAGAAAAAAGATTTACCCTTAACAAATGATTTAGTTTTATACTTGAAGAACCCATTCGATTTTTACAAGACCCCACATATTTGATTTTTTTCTACCAAAACCAAAAGGAATAAGTTCATCTCAAAATCCATTTCCAGATTAGGCATCTCAATATCTAGTTTTTCTGTATCGTCTTATCAAATACATCTCAATATCTTGTTATTTTAGCTTTAATATAAAATGGTTTATGATATATTAATTGTTTTATATGCTCAAAGCTTCAATCCAATTATCTAGATATAAAATATATAAAAATACGGTATAATTTGCTATCGGGTTTAACCGTTATAACAAAATAATAACTGAAATTAAACCGTTTTGCCCGAAAACCAAATAACCCGAAACCAGTTAAGTTCAGGTGGGTTATTTTCGGTTTTCGAAAATTTTCAAACACTCTTAAGTCTGACCCCAGTCACCTGAGTTTCTAGATCCACCACTGGGTGCATGGTATTAAAAAAAATTGGTACCGTAGTGACTCCACCCCTATTAATATTATTTCTAAAACCAAAAACGAATAATTTAATGTGACTTACAATCGAGCTATTATCACATCGACTTTAATCTTTTTCCATTATGCCAACAATTAGTTTGTTTGTATTTAATATTAGTTAATGCCGCAAAATAATTAAGACATTTATGATGCCATCTTTCTTTAATTGGAGTTCTTCTTTTTAGCGACGTTGGTGACTTATGGTATGGTCTTATGGTGATATGTGGTTTGAGCATTCTCTCAAATATTAAATTATAATATATGTGTTTTAAACATGAAAAACCCTTGTGATAATCTAATAATTATAAAATTACAATTTTAAAATAAGTTTGTTGATTACTAAACAAAAAAGTTCTATGTTTGTATGTATAGGTCGTTTCAAATATAAATCACCGAAATCTTACAAATCGAACAAATTAATCTCAATTGTCTGTAGAAATAAGTAAATCAATGTTAAAGATACATCGATTCCAAAATTTACTCTCAACCTTATTAGCAACTTTGGTAACCACATAAAAATACACAAAATCAAAGGCCAATATTGATTTGCAAGGTTGTTACATTTACACTACTTGTATTAATTTCAATTGTCATGTATATAAAGAACAAATAAAATACAAATCCTACAAACCAATTTTCGTATGTCCGTGTAGATCATCAACGACGTGGATTAAAGCAGTCTAGGAATTTAGTTCCAACCGCATCAAGAACCGATTAATTTCATAACCGTCTATAAATTTCACAATATACAAAATCGAGGGATGAGATTGGTTTTGCATGGGTTTTTATATACGAATGAACATCTATGATCATTCATTACAGTTCATTGCATGTCCTTGTTTGGTTCATGACAGGTATGTTCATCTCGTATATCGGACAAATTTCTCGAAAAGACCAACTATACGATATACGAATTTAACGAAAAATGAACAAATCTACTATAAAAATATTCAAAATATTCAAAAAAAATATGAAAAAGGATACAATTCTGAAATCGTAACCTACACCTAAATTTGGAATATTGATATTTGTAACTCCTATACAATTAATGACATAAGATTACATATCAAAATGACAATACTACCCTTTTCTATTAAATAAATAAAAAAATAAAACATAAACAAACCTTGCAATCTTATTGGTTGATGACGGTTCACATAGTTAGCAAGAAACACACGGTTAACAAATGATCCTCCCTATATATATATATATATATATTACATTGTTTTTTTTTCATAAATTTATCTCATATAGCATTTATTTTTCTTTAGTAGAACAATTTATTTTAAAATTATTTTATTAGCGCATTGTATTTTGAATAATCTATATATCCTTTATAAATGATTGATAATCTGTTACCATTTAAACCCGTTAACTCTTTTTTTTGTTGCTTACATGGCTCAAATGAAATGATGTCGATGACATGTATCCTAATCAGTGACATATTACCGGTGATTTTGTGGGTGATCCGTGTTTGATCACCGAAACCGTTTGGTATTTTGTGGATGATCCGTTAATAATCACTATCGAAAAATTTTCTATGTGATTTTTGTCGATAAAGTAATTTGTTTTGTAGTGTTCTAGAGTAATATATATTTTTAAATAAACATGATATATTATTTTCAAGATAAATATTTCATTTATAAAAAAATAACATTTCCTATTTTTTTGTTCAAAAATACTTTTTTTAATTTTTTTTAACACTTTTTAAATTGTTAGCAGGATATATTATGTTCTATAAGTCTTCTTAATATTGTTATATTAATGAACCATTTTAAAATTTTCTAATTAATTTAATATATTTAATAAATAATATGGCATATATGCATGCCAATTTTTTTATCAACAAAACATAGCAGAGTAAATTACAAATTTGATCATTCGATCATATTCTCCTGATATGTTTTTTCTTTTTCCTTTTTATATGTTTAATTTATGAAATGATGGTTTTTAACAAAGATGTTTAATTCTATGAACGAGGTCTTACTAATAAAAATAATTAGAAGTACGATTTTGTAATAAGAACTGACGATATAATAACAAAATAATTTTAGTAGGGCATTAATGTAATAAAGAAAAATGAAAATACAATGCAATTAAAAGGAAACTTATATATATATATTTTTTTGTATTTCATGTGTGTATATATATATTATATACACACACGCTAATAGATAGATAAATTCAAACCCCACTTCTCTTTGTCTTCATATTTGTTTCCTTTGCAGTTGTTGTTTCCTGAACATTTACTTGACATAGATGATGCAGCCTCTTAATCTTATGAAACTTTCATACTCTTCTTCATCTTCGCTCACTATCTTCTTGGTATCTCTCTTTTTGGTCGCTGATCATGGCGGAGCACGGGTGACACTGCCGGCAAATGTGAGTTTTCCGGCAGTTATTGCGTTCGGGGACTCAATTGTGGATCAAGGGGCCAACAATAATCTAAAGACTTTAATTAAAGCCAACTTTTCTCCCTATGGAAAGGATTTTGTTGCCGGAAAACCAACCGGAAGATTTTCCAATAATAAAACACCTGCGGACATGCTCGGTAAAGCCTGTATTTTCAACATTTTTTATGAGTTAATTGCATGCATGCATTTATCTCTTCAATTTATTTGGTTTCTTTGCTGGCTTTTTACAACAAAAGAGATGGGCATTTCTTTCCCACTAGTTTTTTTTCTTAAACTGCTTAATTTAATATAATTAAAACTAGATTTACTCGATAATACACGGACGTAAGCTACAAGTGTCAAATAACTTACTTTTCGTAATGCATAAGTTTTGCTTCAAACGAAAGACTAGTAATTAACGTTTTGCTGCTGTTATAAAAGAAAAATAATGGTAGAAAGTCAAATGATTCAATTTAAATCAATCGATTCAATTAGAACCAAATGAGATCCAAAATATCAACATCCAAATTGAATCGGTCTGTTCTTGGATAATAGTCCAACATTTAATAAAACTGAACTGATCTTATCCAATGACCATCCAATTATTATCCAATTACCATCTATTTAATAACAATGTATCATTGCCATTAAAAAAACATAACTATGTATTATTATTAACATTTTATGCTATTGTTTTTCAATTGATATTTATATACAGTATTTTTAAATAACTTAAGAAAGTATATGGTTGGTTGGTTGCAATCGTGGATTAATTCATTGAAAATTGGATTAAAAATATTAGATGAATCCAATCATATCCAATGTATAACCAATAGTAACATACGATGGATAGAACCGATCCAATTCAATCATCCAATGAATTTGATTGGATCGAATGTCCAATGTTAGTTGGACTGAATCGAATGACAAAATCTAACTATCATAGGATGATTGGATCGAATCTGATCCATCAAATTTATCCATTGGATTAGCGGTGTCTAGTTACACTTTTACATTTATAAGTCAAGTAAAATACAATATATGCATTAGTGCTCCAAAAGATTGATGGTAAAAATTGTAACTCTTCTTATTATTGATATTGAACAAAAGCCAATATATATATATATATATATATATATAGATAGATAGAGGAAGGTTCAAATAAAAATACTAACTATTTAAGAAAACAGCAAAAAACAACAGATTATGTACAAAATTATATATGATTTTACACTAACCAGAAAAAATCAGACGTGAACGATATCTAGCGCGACCTGCGCAATGTCGAGTGAATCATATATGATTTTGTACGTGAATCATATATGATTTTGTACGTATTCGGCTGTTATCATATTTTCTTAAATAGATGTTGTTTGCGTACATTTTATGATATTTACAAGTTTTTTTTATAAGCTCTTAGTTTTGAACACCAATAATTTACACCATGATTTTAGTTGTTTTGATGGTTATTTGATTTATCTATTGCTTTGAGTTTGAGCTAGGGATATATTGATGTTACAAACTCTACCTTCTTCTATAGTGTCACTCATAAAATTAAATTGACTTGCATGGATTTATTATAAAACTGGTGGTGTTGTTGAAAGTGTCACAATCAAAAATGACTTTTATTAGAAAAAGAGGGGCGTCGTTATTCTTGAGCTGATCCACAGCCAAAAACGACAACAACTTGCCACTCACGTATATATTCTATTAATTAATATGCATAGATAAATATCTTTTTTGGCCATCGATGATAGACCGATTTTAGTAGTGTGTCATCTCCTCCACAAACAAAACCCTTGACTAAAAATAAAACAAAATAAGGCAGAAAAATCAAGACAACATTAAGTATATACCAGACGGATTTCGGATTTGGCAGTTGTTGAATAGTATTGTGCAGAATGATTAAGTGGTCAGAATGATTAAGAGACTCTTATGATATAGTGCAAAATGAAATATGGTTGTTTAGTAATTGTTCATAATGAAATCAGGATGCTGAATGATTAAGAGAGACCCAAGATACAAAACCATTCAGAGTGTTTTGGAAGCAGATTTTATTTTTGGCAAACAAGATCTACCTCTTAGCGATTAGGAGGTTGTCTCTTAATGGAACCATTAAGAGGTAAACAAACAGCCCAGAGGCAATGAACGATGGCAGGGACGGTGGTATACTATTAGAATTATTTTAAGATAACTTATATACAAGTCTTTAAATTTGACGAGTACGTAAACCAATTATTAGAGATTCCATTCCTCATATACGGTTTGGTTTACGGATTCATAAATATAAACGTATTAACAGACTAAAATCAGAACAATAGATTTTAGAGAACCTGCAAACCATATGTCATAATGGCTAATTCACTAAACATTGACAAAAAATTAAAACTCAAAATATATAAAATATCGTCCAGGAGTTTCTACAATTTTTTTACTACAATGATGCGATGGTGGTGGTTTATAGGCAGCATTGATTTTAAATGTTACATCTACTACTAAATGCTGGAGTCGACGTTTATCTGCTACTCCACTAGTGGTTCACAATATTAAGCAAGCATTTCATTATGTTATCAAATTTTTGGATTTTCATATGGCTGTTATATCTTTATAGGGTGGTTAACTTGTTCTCTAATAGAAGGAAATTAGCCTCTAAGTTCCACTTAATACTTCAAAATTTCAATTTTTAGAAGCCTTTTCTTCTTTTGAGATATTTGTCATCTATACATCAATGTATCTGTTTTAATTTAACAGAATAAACATAAGTGTTGTTCTCTTTTGTTTGGTCGAAAACCTTGAGTTCGAGTAGAATGACTTTCACTGCGTTTATGATCCTTAGGTGAAAGGCAAAGAATTCTTGTTTGGTTTTGGCCAGTTGGTCCATACGATTAATTTTTTAAAACTAATTTAGTTAAGACTTTTTACTTAGTTATTGCATAATGCAGAACTTGGGGGTTAAAATATTGTAATAAGCATATTTCCATTGGCTTTTTCAGTTGAACAGCTGGGAATCAAAGAGCTTCTGCCAGCATATCTTGATCCATCCCTTGATGATAAAGAGCTTCTAACTGGTGTGAGCTTTGCATCTGGTGGCGCAGGATTTGATCCCCAAACATCCCAGCTAGCGGTAAATGCCATTATTTTCTGAATACACTTACTTTTCTACAGTTTTCAATTTCCTTCCAGACCCAAATTAAAAACTTATGAGAAGACGAGTAAATTGAGGGGGGGAATCGGGTTGACACACCCCTGGGCAACCGACAAAACTGGAATTTGAACTTGGTATCTTCAGATTATCATGCCTAATTTTAGTTACTTTTATATTAATTTTACAATACCACCTACTATACTAGAGGAAGGGGGCATAGTATATATTCATCTTTGATTAGAATATTAGGTGTATATTTGTTGTATCTCCTTTGTTTATTTAGTTTCCTATTTATGTAAATTTTGCTCCTATAGTAGAAGGAAAGGAACAACGGTAGGCGCCGTTCAGGAAAAAAAAAGGAACAACGGTAGGCTCTGTATAAATGTAGAGGCCATGACCATGTGAAATGCAAGAAAACATTCTCCCGCGAACCTTTTTATAGCATCAGAGGGATCACCCATTGACAATCAATCCCGAACTTTGATTGTCACCATCTTCTTCCCACGGTAATGATACTACCAAAAATACCAAGATCTTTGACATGATCTCTCCCTATCATTTGCATCCCTTTGATGGATCACAAACCACAACATGCCTGAATATCTTGCAAGGTAACAACTACCATGGATGGGGATGAGAACAACCTTGGGTTTCTAGATGGGACCATAACAAAACTCGCGATGGGCACTTCGGGGAAGCACTGTATGGGTGACGGGAAACTGAAGCAGTGAAAAATGCGAAAGGGTCGACTGACGTCTAAACCCTAAAAATAACGAGCCTACAAGCGTAGCACCAGGAAAATTAGGAGTAAACTCTTAGAACTAGAGATACAACTCGAAAAATTATATTATTGATTAATAATAAACTTCATATTAATGAAAACAATAAACCTTTTTATTATTTATAGGCTAAACTAACCTGGAGATAAACTAGAAGATAAAGTAGAAATTTGAAATCAAATCCGATACTAATCCTAAACCAACAAAGAAAGTATTTAAATAATTAATAAAAAGATAGCTAATAATAGTAATCCTAATTTAATTAAGAAGCTAACAAACAATAATCCTAGATTATTGAAAGAAAACAAAATAATCAAATAAAAAATAAAAGCAATGTGTACCTTGTACGTGATCCAGGTCGCACAACCGATTGTCTTTCAGCTTGTTCTCTCTTTTCCCGTGGATCCATGATAAAGTTTGTTAACTCATGAATCCTCCCTATATTAGAATTGTGGGTTGGATTTATGGTACCCTAGATCTACCTCTTCGATCAACTGCCTGATGATGTAAAAGATATGTTGGATGACCTCCATGAATGTTTTTCAATTGGAAACGGACCTAGGATTCACGAATTGACCTCCCAACTTAATTAGTAATTGCAAGCAACGTGGATAACCAATTGTTGTTTATTATGGTTAATTAAAGAAAACATGGGACGATCTAAGGTTCGGGCATGCACATGCTAAGGTACATACTTTCTTGTTTCAAGTTTGTTGATAATGAACCCATGTCGAATCTAAACATGACCTTTGCCAAGCAACCACACCTGATGTTGATGTTGTCAGTTTTGCTACACAAGGGATTGCGAGGGGTAGAGGATTTGAATGACGTGGGGAATGACCCAAACCTAATGGAATGTGTATTGATCACTATGAAGTACCATCCGCAGTCATAACAGGCATAGATGACATAGGATTTAATGAAGCAAATAATTTAGAATTCGAAGACATATGAAAAAAAGCACCAAAATCTAGAATCCATGTAATTGGATGCATACTTGATTCATTTTTAATCGACTGACCTATAGGAGAAGAGACATACATGGCATGAGAATGAACATCAAGAAGCTTCTGAAGTTGTTCAATTATAGATGGAAGAGTAGGATTTTAGTAGTTGACCCAGATGGAGGAATGGCGACATTAATGAGGAGGAAAACGATGTGATTATCGCGGATTACCGAACTGCTGTGATTGACGACCCATAGAAAAGTTCCGAACCATAAGCTCTAGACATTGAGTCTCCCAATGGCCTTTTTTCTTACAAAAACTTCATTCATCAGATCCAACTCTTGGATGAATCTTATTCTGATTTGAAGCAAAAGGCTTATGAGGAACAACCAAAACAGAAGGACTTGAAGTTGGAAGACTACCCTTTCCTGCTTGTGTCCTTACGCGATTTTCATGGCTAACAATTCACTTACTACTGAATCAACTAAAGGAAGTGGGGTGTGATGCAAGATGTTATTACGAACTCCTTCAAATTCACTTCCTAATCTCTGTTCTACCCTACGAGCAATGTAGGGTCTAAAAGCAGGCAATTCAACTAGTTTAGTAAGAGCTAACTGATCCCACAAATCGGTCATTGTTAAGTAGAAATCCTGAATATCTCTCTGATTGAGTGCTCGGATATCAGCTTCTAATTGATACTGTTATGCAAAATTAGATTGTGTATACAGTCTCTCAAGATGATCCCATACTTCATTGCCTGTTTCATATTTCACCAATTGAACACCAATCGAATGTTCAACAAAATTGTATATCCAAATGTTAATTTTTGAATTATCCACTTCCCAAGGTTCAAAATCTTTTGCTTCTTTCGGTTTCACAATCGTGCGATAAACATAACCCCACATCTTCTTTCCCTTCAGAAAGTTTTTCAAGACATAACTCCAATAGGAGTAATTTTGCCCATCCAAATGAACACTAATGGCTTGGAGAGAATCGTCCATTCCAACCGTTGCAAACGAGAAATAAAAAAAGGGAAAGAAAACAGAGAGTTAAGAGATATCGTATGCCAAAATCCATTCTCAAACAGAAACTAAACAAGAAGCGAGACTGCTAGATAAAAAAACATCGAAAAAATAACTAAAGGTACAACATCTAGATAAAAAAAACATCGAAAAAATAACTAAAGGTACAACATCTATATATAAAGAGATGGTTATTACAAAGGGTACAACAACTATATATAAAAAGACAAGAAACCTAAAAATAACTAAAAATTACAAATGTTCAAAACAAGTCCTATACTATCTAACAAATTAAAGTAGTTAAAAATCACTTTTGGTGTACAATATGTCTGTCCTATGCCCTATGCGTTTGTTTTGTGATTGTCAAACGATCATTTACATATCGAGATGGATTGTCATTTTATCATGATGTTATGCAAGATGGTACGATCGTTACTTCTTTACTTCACACGGGTGCTCAATTGCCGCATATACTAAGCAAGGCCCATAGAAGATTTCAATTTTTCTTTACTTTGTCGCAAGTTTCCAACTTGAGGGGGGGGGGTATTAGATAGAGGAAATGATATAGTATATGTTTATCTTTGCTTTGAATATTAGGTCTATATTTGTTCCATCCCTTTTGTTTAATTAGTCTCTTATTTATGTAAGTTTTTCTCCTGTAGAAAGAACGAAACAACTGTAGTCTTGGTATATATGTAGTGGCCATGTCCATGCGAATGCATGAAAGATTCTTATACGCACCTCTTTACCATCTTTTGTTTGTATCCATGATTAATATTTTGAAGTAAATCTTTTGTACAGGGGGTTCTGTCATTTGCCGACCAGCTAAACCAATTCAAAGAATACATTGAAAAGCTTAAGGGTATAGTTGGAAAAGAAAGAACACAATACATATTAGCAAATAGCTTATTCTTGTTGGTTGCAGGTACTGACGATCTTGCTAATACTTATTTCGATGTCGGCATAAGAAGATTACATTATAATATATCCTCCTACAGTAATCTTTTGGTATCATCAGCTTCCAAATTTATACTGGTATATTGTTTAATTTATGTTATTTAACGTTTTTGTGCATATGTGTTTTGATTGTATGTCTAGTGATATTTAATGCCATTTTCGAGGTTTTATAGGACCAAAGACCACATCATAAAACATGCGTCCAGAACTCTTATAAACAAAATCAGTTTCATAATATACCCTTTATGGGACTTAAGACTATAGGACCGAACAATTGTGCATCCTATGTAAAGGTGTTATAATAAATTGAAATGCCTCTTTTGGGCTTCCAAAAAAGTTTTGTAGGACAATTTTTGAGATAAAACCCCATTAATTTTTTATATGACTTTATTTGAATGTCTTATAAATACAAGTGTACGTATTATTAATATTATTATATGACATTATTTGAAAAAATGTCTTATAAAAGAAGTGTCCTATGAAAAGATGTGTTCTTAAGACATTTCTCAAAAATAGTCTATTATAACATCTTAATATGAGACGCACAATTAATTGATACTATGACTTAATTTCTAACATAATACGGTAACACATTTATATAGGGCTCACAATTTTTTGGTCTTATAAACTCAAGTCCTATAATGCAATTTATTATGACATTTAGATATATTTGACATTCTATAAAACCAATTTTGTTGTAGTGAGAGTCGTTATTAACACATATGAATTACATTGAAGGATATATACAAACTTGGAGCAAGAAGAATAGGGGTCTTCAATGCACCCCCAATAGGGTGTTTGCCATCACAAAGAACTCTTAGCGGCAATGGGCATAGACATATGTGTGCAAAAAAGTTCAACAAAGCGGCACAATTATACAACAACAAGTTGCAAACAGAGCTTAAACGACTTAATAGTACTCTTATTCAATCTAGGATCGTCAACGTTGATATATACACTCCCTTACTTTCGATAATCGAAAACCCTCAACAATATGGTACTTGATACTTTTAACGCTCATGGTCATAATCATGTTCTTTAGGTTTAACTTTTGTTTATTACTCTAACAAGTGAACTATCTCATCTTCAGGACTAGAAGTTGTCGATAGAGGTTGTTGTGGCACAGGAACGGTAGAGGTTGCCGTTTTGTGTAACAAGTTTCTCCCAGCTTGTCTTGATGATTCAAAATACCTATTCTGGGATAGTTATCACCCAACAGAGAAAGGATACAACATCCTCATAAATCAATTATTAGGAAAATACATTAATGATTTCTTTTGAGCTCATATAGATGTTAATAAATACTCTAATATATTATAGAAGTTTGTATGAGTTGTAAAAGGTAAGCAAACTCCCTTCTTGATGCATCGAAACTGATAGAAAATGACTTGTGAATGATGTTCGAAATACTTTTCAGATGATGTATAAGTCATGTAAACCCATTTTTGTACCCATCTCTTACATCAATAAGATATACCCTTAGCCTTTCCGCAAAATAATGTCGGATTTGTTGGAAATCAAAAACCTCAAAAAAAAACTCACACAGATGAAGAAAACAGACTTGGAGAAAAAAGAGAAGAACTATTATGTAAACCAGAACACTATATTAAAAACAGTAAACTATCTGCTATGTTCCATACAACGAAAAAGACCTGTTATTTAAAGCAATAAAAACTAAAAAAATAGACCCATTATCTTCTAAAATATGGCTACCCACTACCCATTATTCTCCACTAAACTTGGTCAACTGTTAGATCTCAGATTTATTGAATCCAAGATCATCCAATCTGAAGTTTGGAATCTGAAGCTAAAGCTGAAAAGTCGCTTTCAAGATTAGTCTAATCTTAAGTTTGTAATAATTGTCAAAGTTAATTATTTTCTTAATAATTGTATTTTGTATTATTCCTAAATATCTAACTAATAGATATTTTAGGATATTTAGTTTAGATATTATTTTTCTAGATATTATGTTAGAGATATAAAAGGTTTTGAGATATTATAATCTCATAACTCTTAATATCTCAAAACATAGAAATCGATCAGATCACATATCGAGCAAAGAACAAGAGAGAGAGAGAGAGAGAGCATAAAGTGTAAACCTTATTCAACCTTGTAATCGATTGTTGTTAATCAAACAGGTTGGTTTATCTATCTTGTTTATTGTTTGATCATCTGGTAAAGATCGTATTCAATCACACGGACCGATATCAACCTAAGACCAAGTCCAAGCAAACTAACAACCAACTCGAAAGCTACCGAACCGTAACCCGCTAACCCGTAAACCTTACTGATTAATCCAACAATCACCCCCTTAATCGGTTTGTTTCATACTTCCCGTTCACAGCAGCGCCGGTTCCTCTTCGATTAAATTTTCCTCTTGTTTCTCCCATTTAGGACACTCATTGTTGTAGTGACCAAATTCACCACACTTGTAACATTTAACATGGCTTTTATCTCGCTGGAAACGTTCATTGACATCCCAACTTTTCCCGAACCCACGGCCTCTTCCCCGGCCACGTCCAAAGCCATCACGATTTGAACTTCCATTGCCACAATGCTTACACACATGCGCCTTTTCGTCACTAACCAACAATAAACTACCTTGAACGTCCTCCTTACCTTTTAAACGCTCCCCGTATGCCTTCAATCTTCTAACGACTTCATCGAATAGCATTGAATCCAACTCGAAACATTGCTCTATTGAAGCCATAATTTGAAGAAACGATTTAGGCATCGAGTCTAGTAACCTTTTCACCAACTCCGCTTCTTCAAGCTCATATCCAAGAGTTCTTGATTTTGAGGCTAGACCGGTCAACTTCATCACGAAATCATCAACCGTTTCACCCTCCTTAATACGCAAGCTTTCAAGCTCCCTCTTTAATGTTGCCCGTCGAGCCACTCTCACCCGATCCACTCCCAAATACCGTGTTTTCAGGCCATCCCACACTTGTTTTGGATCAGTGTAACTCGCCATTTGAAAAACCATGTCTTCGGGTATAGCTTGAAACAAGAAGGAAAGAGCTTGTTTCTTATTCTTTGGATCCGGTTCTTCGCTTAGAGCCCTCGGTTCGACCGTCTCCCATATGCCATGCGCATCCATAATCGACTTAACTTTGACCGCCCACACCGGATAATTGGTTGGGGTCAAAACCGGGACTTGATATGAGATCGAACCGCCTTCTTTAGCTGGTACCATCGCCATTCTATTCTTGTGACAACCCCAACCTATTTAATCAAGCTTGTTCCGAGAGCACTCTTCCACCGATCAAAAAGACAAGGTCACAACCACCTCTACCGTCTTCCGTCACCCGCAAAACGAACCGAATCAAAGCGACCTGCTTTGATGTATTTCTGTCCGTTTATCACTCACCTCCGGTTAGACTCTCGTAAATGCTAGAACAAGCCTGATCAAGAGAAGTCGGATCTACTGTTCAAATGCTTCAACTTGCGATCAAGAATGACTCAGACCCTCCTCAACCGAACGCAGACTCTGATACCAAGTGTTGAAATCAAAAATCTCAAAAAAAAACTCACACAGATGAAGAAAACAGACTTGGAGAAAAGAGAGAAGAACTATTATGTAAACCAGAACACTATATTAAAAACAGTAAACTATCTGCTATGTTCCATACAACGAAAAAGACCTGCTATTTAAAGCAATAAAAACTAAAAAAATAGACCCATGAACTCCTAAAATATGGCTACCCACTACCCATTATTCTCCACTAAACTTGGTTAACCTAAGACCAAGTCCAAGAAAACTAATAACCGACTCGAAAGCTACCGAACCGTAACCCGCTAACCCGTAAACCATACCGATTAATCGAACAGGATTATCCTTGGCTCATTCAAATAAAAATCATCATAAATTTATAGATTACCTTGTGTCTATGGTTGCTTTTATAGAAGTTAACATGTGGATAGTCTTAAAGTTGGGTCATTTTCTTGAAAATTTTGGTCTAATTCCTTAGTTGGTTATCTCCTTTAAATTGTAGTCAAATGCAAGTTGCAATTATGTGTAGTGGTTTTTGGTTTGTGTGTTGCTCAAATTGTCAGGTTGTGTACGTGATTCTTCTACGCGATCTTGGATTGTGTAGCCCAAATTGTGTAGGATGCCGTTTTCAGGAAAAAAGATATTGGTAGACTTTCTAAGATTCACTACAATTTAGAAGGCTTTCACCGATGCACATTCCTTCGATAATCCGTTAGAGAAGGTGGCATCCTTCGGTAATCTACCAGTCAACATTTTGTAGGTAAAACATTCACCGATGGATCCCTGAAGGATATCTTTGATCGATTGTCGAAGGTCCCTTTTAGGATGGATCACCGACAACTTAGAGTAACCAAAGGATTTGCGATAAACATTGTTTTTGGATGGATTGCTGAAGGGAGTAATCACCGACAGATTTTCGAAGGAAGTAATCATCGATGGATCGCAAAATGAAGCAATAGTTGATAGCACACTAGTACAAAATTGACTTTTTGTGACGGTTTTGAAAAACCGGGTTTGTAACGGTTTGGAAAGAAAACGTTACAAAAAGTCACAGAAAAAGTTATAGAGTTATTTTAGTAACGGTTTTTATAGAAAACCGTCATTGTTACCAAACACCTAGAAACATAAAGCAACGATTTAGATAATATCCATTGTTAAAAGGTCCCCTATTGTAATTGTTTTAGACGGTTTTGAAAACCGTTGCTTTATGTTTAGATGGTTTTCAAAAACCGTTACCATAAGGGCCATTTAGTAACGGCTTTTGTCTAAATCGTTGCTTTATGTTGTAACGGTTTTGAAAACCGTTGCCAAAACTAGAATATATATATATATATATATATATCTAGCAACTTTTATTTGAAAACCGTTTCCAAAAGTAAACATGTTCTATGGCAACGGCTGAGAAAATTTTATGTCACCAAATGGAAGTTTATGACAATGGTTTAGAAAATTTTATGTCACCAAATGGAAGTTTATGACAATGGTTTAGAAAAATTTGCATCACCATATATCATGCTATGGTAATGGTTTTAAAACATTTACGTCACCATATGTCATATTACGGTGACGGTTTTGGAAAACTTATGTCACCATATGTCATGCTTTAGCGACATTTTTGCTTGCATCACCATATGTCATGCTACGGTAACGGTTTTGAGAAATAAATGACACCGTATTTCATTTTTTGGTGACGGTTTTAAATTATAAAAGTCATTGTATGTCATGCTAAGATAACGGTTTTGAAAAATAAATGTCACCGTACATCATTCTACGGTGACGATTTTAAAAAATAAACGTCATCTGACGTCATGCTAATGCTACAGTGACGATTTTTTGAAAAAAAAGTCAACGTATATCAAGCTATGATCACGGTTTTTTAAAATAAACGTCATCATATGTCATGCTATGTGACGGTTATGAATAATAAATGTCACTGTTTGTCATGCTATCTCGACGAATTTGAATAATAAAGTCACCTTACGTCATGCTATGGTGACAATTTTGAATAATAAATGTCACAGTGTCTTATGTTACCATGATGGTATTGAATAATAAACATCATTGTATGTCATGATAGAGTGGTGGTTTCGAAAAATAAGAGTCAACTTACGTCATGTTATGGTGACAATTTTAAATAATAAATGCCACTATAGGTCATGTTATGGTGATGACTTTGAAAAAAAAATGTCACCTTACGTTATGGTATGGTGATGGCTTTGAATAATAAACGTCACCGTACGTCATGCTACGGTGACGGTTTTCAAAAATAAATGTCACCATACATCATGATAGATTTGACGGTTTTGAAAAACTAAAGTCACCATACATCATGTTACAGTGACGGTTTGAAAAACTAAGGGGTTGTTTGTTTTTTTTAAAAAACCTCTTAATGGCTCATAAGTCTGAATCATTCAGACCTTTTTACACACCACCTCTTATTAATCATAACTAAAATAAGATTTCAGACTTTAGACCTCTTAAAAAACAAACGGCACCTAAATGTCACCATATGTCATCTTACGGTGGCGGTCATGAAAAATAAATGCTACCGTATGTCATCTATGATGACGTTACTAAAAGATAAATGTCACGCTACATTGACGTTTTTGAAAAATTAAAAGTCACATTATGTAATGTTTAAGATGACGACTTTGAATAATAAATGTCAGCGTACGTCATGTTCAAGTGACGATTTTGAAAAAAAAAATCATCGTATGTCATGTGAAAGGTGATGATTTTGAAAAATAAATTTCACTGTATGTCATGTTATAGTAACGGTTTTGAAAAATAATGTCATGTATAAAGGATTTTAGTTTTTCGCGTCACCAAAAGTTTGTTTATGGCGGTTTGAAAATTTAGTGTAATCGTATGTCATTAATTGGCAATAGTTTTGGTTATTTTGCATCACCAAAAGGTAGTTTACGGCAACAATTTCGGAAGTTCACTGTAACCATATGTCACGAATTGACAACGTTTTAGTTATTGTGTCACAAATGGTAGTATACGATAATAGTTTTGAAAATTTAGCATATCATGTATCATGAATTAGTAATGGTTTAGCATAATCATCCGTCATGAATTAACAACAATTTTAGATATTTCGTGTCACCAAATTGTAGTTGATGGCACTAGTTTTGAAAATTTAGCACAATCATGTCATGAATTAGCAACGGTTTTAATTATTTTGTGTCACCAAAACATAGTTTGAAAACAGTTTTGAAATTTTAGTACAACCATATAAATATGGATATATAACAGTTTAGTTATTTCATATAACTAGTTGATGACAACAATATTAAAAATTTAGTGTAATTATATATCATTAATTGGGAAAGGCTTTTCTAAAACTATTTACCAAATGGATATTCAATTAGTTTATAATTTTTTAAATATTATCTATAAACCATATTTAAATTATTTGTAATAAATATATTATGTTTAGAAAAGATAAATTTTAATAATTAAGACAATTGAAATTAAATATACAAAATAATGTACAACTGCAATATTTAATTGTTGCCTAAAAGCTCATCTTCATCGTCAATATATGTATCGAGGTCAATCTTCATCTCTAAGGGAGTGTTTGGTTCATGTATTTTGAAAGAATTGTAATAAATAATTCATTTGATCAAATTCTTATTCCTTTGTTTGGTTTACATATTGATCATGATGGAATTCTTTGAATTCCATAAATCAAGAAATTCATCATTTCTTAGCTAAAGTGAACGAATTGAATTCCATCAAATTCCTACCAACCAAATGCGTGGTCAAATTTCATTTCAATTCCTTCGAAGTCAAATTTCTTCAATAAATTTCAATTCCCTCAAATTCCATTCTTGCCTTTTTTTCTCTCTTTTTCGCCTTTGGCCTCGTCAAAGCAAATAAAGCCACTACCAAGTACCAACTATGATTTCCACGAAATGCTAGTCGAAGATTGCGAACCAAACACCCCCTAAGATTTTTAAAACCGAATGTGACTCTATAAGACCCTGAAAAATGAAGCTTAACCGTGTTGGATGGGTAAAATGAAAAGGTGCATAGTGCGTGAGAGGTGAGGGGAAGCAAGTATGTACCTGTTGTAGTAATGGTGTCTGGAGCGTAAAATCTTGAATCTGTAATTTCCATGTTTTTTGAGACACTCGTTGGGTTTGTGAGGATGAGTAGAGAAAGAAGGTGAGTGGGGTAAGGACAATTGAGACTATGTTTGACTGTTTGAGTTAGGCTATGTTTGGCAAACTAGCTGAAAAGCTAGCTTATGACTGATAAGTTAGTTGGTAGCTGATGAAAAAGTCATGTTTGGTAAAAACTAGCTTATAAACATTTAAATTACCAAAAAAGACATTAATTATTTATTTATAATTAAAAGTTAATATATAATTATGAATATTAATGAGGGGCATGATTGGAATAATCACAAAAAGCTTCTCATAAGTTACTTCAAATAACTTATCAAAAAACTAGCTGATAAGCTAGCTTATGGTCATCCAAATATGTACCAAAAAAATAAGCTAGCTTATTTTTACCAAACAATGCCTTATATTTAGCGAGGAAAAAGAAATTTAAAAAAGAAAAAGAAGGGAGAACCATGGAAAAAAGGCGGGATTTTGCATAAAATTTTGAAGTTAATTAATTATCAATAATAATTAAGATAAAGGGAGAAAAGGAAAATTGACTCAAGTAGTTATTTCTCTCTTCATAATTGGTCTCTTGTTTATTTCTTTTTTCATTTTATCAAAATGTCATTACCTCCTTAAATGACAACTCCGTAATTTATGGAGGGGTAAAAAAATAAAAATAAAAAAGTTTTTAAATTCCGTCATTATGGATTTGTTTGTTTAGTTATATATATAACAACAATAAAAACAAAAACAAAAACAAAATTGCAATACCACATCAATCAAATTTGAATTAGAAATTAATCTCAAAAAGTATGAATACAAAATTAAATAAAAGAGGAATAAAGTTATACCTCTAAGAAAGATTTGAAGAGTGAAATCCAAATATGTGATTGAATATTTGATTACTTCAACTATTTGAGAGTAATTTTATAAGATAAGATAAAAATTAGAAAGTAGAATACAATTCAAGAATGCTAATATATAATTTTGAGAGAAATACAATTTTGATCCTTGAGGTTTGTTGATTTCTTTGAAAAAGTGACTTATACTTCAATAAGTCAAGTTATAGTTCTTGAGGTTTGGATTTTGCTTTAAAATTGAGACCTGACCACTAACTCCGTTAAAATTTTTTGTTAGAATATTTGGGGAAGATAATAAAGGTAAAAAAAGGGTTGTGAATTTCCACAATTGTCCCTATCATATATGTTAAATTACATTAATTATTACAAACCTAATATATGAGAATTAATGTTTATATATTGAGTTTAATCTCATCTATTCATATCAAGATCAATGGTTACGATTTGGTCCACAAAGTTAGTACTAAAAATCAGGTTAACAAATGAGAGGTGGTTTCATTTGCAAACCACCCTTATGTAGCAAACTATTAAACCCATCTTTTTACCATATATTGAATTCATCAACGGTTAAGATGCAATTGTTGTAATTATGGTAATAATTAAATTATTTGGTTCTTTTTAATGGTAAAGAAATTAATGAAAGGACAAACTTGTCAATTGGCATCCTATTTCAATTTAGAAATTAGGATTAAAAACCATTTTTACATGGAAACATTTTTATTTAAGGTAATTTTTTTTTTAATTTTAGGATAATTACTTAATTATAACTATTTACATAGAAGATTTTTTTTGTTTTCTTCAATGATAAATGTGATTTTATTGTTTATTATACGGTATTTTTTTTTAATTTTTGGATATATATACTAAATTTTAACCGGTTTTACATGGAGGATCAATTTTCATATATTTTTTTCAGAATTAAATGACACTTTCATTGTTCTCGATCGAGTAAAATTCCATAACGATTGACACAAAGCAGTGAAAGATTGATGAAAACGGAAGATGAAATCCGATGAAGACGGAGATGAAACAGTGATGAACGGAGATGAAACGGAAAGGACCCGAAGATGAACGACGATGAAAACGGATATAAATGGAGATGAACGCGATGAACAGAAATGAAAATGGAGATGAACGCGATGAACATAAATGAAAATCGAGATAAAACAGAGATGAACGACGATGAACGGAAATGAAAACGGAGATGAACGACGATGAACAGAGATGCAAAACCACTTCAACCATACTTTGATTCATCGTGTTCAAAACGAACGACAATAATGAACGATATAAGTTGCGTTACTAACTTAATATATTAATACATGAAGATAAACTCGTTTATAAAGAAAGGGATAGAAAAAGAAAAACTCTTCCCATTTATTAATTTGATATAAATTTCACCAAAAAATATATGTTAAAACTTATCATGTTCACTTACCATGATTGGTTTATTTATTGTAATTAATTATATAAAAATGCAATAAATAGATTGATGAAAACGGATGACTTTTAAATAATGAATATTTTCTAACAATAACTTCTTCGTATCAAATGACCATATCACCCATATTCATAATAAAAATAAAAGGAAAATTATGTGATTGGTTGAAAGGGGTTTGCAAAGTTTGTAAAATAGGGATGGTTTTCAAACGATCGCTCCCCTATGAACCCTATATATATATATATACAGAGAGAGAGAGTCAGGTTCAAACGAAAACGGTACTTATTTAAAAGAACACGATAACGGCAAATCACATACAAAATCATAAGTGATTTTACATTAGCGGGGAAGTCGTGCAAAATCACTGTACGCGGGCGACTTTTGCCGTGACTTAAGGTCGCGGGAATCACATGTAAAATCACTCATGATTTTGTATGTGATTTTCCGTTCTCGTGTTCTTTTAAATAAGTATCGTTCTCGTTTGATCCTCCCTATATATATAATAGTGTTGGGCCCGTGCATTGCACGGGAGGATAAATTTTTTGTTGGAATATTGAACCGAGTTAAAATGAAACGTAATTTCTCTGTTAACAGTTAATGAAATACAATGTGAAAAACGAATGTATTTTCATAAGTGGTTAACTTGCATATATTCTTAATCGTTTGTTTTTATGACTTTGTGCAATAATATTGGTAATAGTTTTGTATTATATTATTTAAAACTCAAACGACATGTCTCACAACATATTTATCTGGCTATTGACTTCAAGACCTCATAGTATTAGTCGATAAAAATAAAGATATGTATATATATCTTATTCCCCTACTTCGAAAAATATGATTGTGGGTTTTGAAAAATATAAACAAATCTTCAGTAAATAAAATAAAATATAAAAAAGTAGTTTTTCAAATAAACAAAAATATAGTGGAATACCTTTTGTTCAGTTGCAAGTTCCGCGATTGACATCCGACTGTTCGTCTTCTTCTTGTACTCGGATGATACATAGAGAAACTATATATATTTATAGTGAATGTAGAGAATATTTTAAAATCTTTTATTTTTATTTTCGATTTTACATTTAAATGTAAATATATTAAAAATATGGAAGAATATTTTTATATCTACATCGTTTCTATTTTATTTTCTTTACACTTGGTTAATTTGGAAAGTATTGCGGAATATTTTTATTTTAAAGAATACGATAATTTATTAGTGTATCTCGTTATTTTTTATTTTTAACTCATATCAACCTTCTTTTTTTCTTCTTTTAATGCTCGTGAAAAAAAATACGTGTGGATTTTATATTATAAAAAAAATACGTGTAGATTTTATATTATAAAAAAAATACGTGTAGATTTTATATTATGCTAATATAAAATACGTGTAGATTTTATAAAATAAAATAGATTTTATATTAGCAAAAAAAAATACGGAAGCAAAAAGAGTTTATATTACATCTCATTCACTTCAAAAGAGAGGCCTATCAGCGACGGAAAATTCCGTCGCTAAAAGTCAATTCCGTCGCTAATCCGTCGCTGAAAGTCTGTAGCTAAATACCTGGTAGCTAATGCTTATCAGCGACAGATATTAGCGACGGATTTAGCGACGACCGTAATTTAGCGACGGATTATTTTAGCGACGGATTTAGCGACGGATTATTTCAGCGACGGATTTAGCGACGGATTTAGCGACGGATTATTTTAGCGACGAATTTAGCGACGGAATCAATTTAGCGACGGATTTCCGTCACAAATTCCGTCGTTAATATTAAAAAAAATTAAAAAAAATAAATTCAGAAATCAGCATTTCCTGTATTTTATACAAATAATATGCCCATTAAGTTGACACAAATAACCTGTCCATTAAATTACGAATCATCCCAATAAAACAAAAATCCAAATTGATACGATTCTGAATTCATACAAAACAATGTAGCAATCTAACTAGGGGGAGGGCGGGGAGGGGGGAAACTGTATCCCTGCTGCTGCATAAAGGCAGCAAACTGCTGCGATAATGTGAGCTGCTCAGCTAGCTGGGTAGCATGTCTGACCTGTTCTGCCTGCAACTCTTCATTGCGCTTCCTTTCGATCTCCAACCGAGCCAAATAGCGCTCCTCCCGCAGCCTCACAACCTCATCCATCTTTGCCATCTGCTCTCTCAACGCCGCTAACTGTAAATACAGTAATTGACAAAAATTAGTATTTATTAGCAATGAAAAGTAACAATATGATACATAACTAATATAACAAACATAACCAACATACCTCATCTGCCGATGCAGTCCCAGATGATCTCCCACCGCTGCTGCTACTACACTCACCGGTCATAGCATAACGGGGATCCTGGGTCGATCAACCAAAAATACGGCCCTTCTTCCGCCCTCCAGCACTCTGCTCCCAAAGAGCTTCCTGGTCAATCGGAGGGGAATCGGGAGTCTGGCTAGCCTGCGCCTCATCCTTAAGCTCTCGAAAGCGCGTCTATGGTTACCAAAACAAAAACGGGTAAGAAGAAATTTTAGCAGCATAACGGCTCTAAATCAAACATATCCAACTTATCTACTAACATAGCCTAACGTCTGCCCAACAGTGGCAGCCCAAACTACATGTATACAACACACACACACACACATACACACACACACACACACACATATATATATATATATATATATATATATCCATTGCGGTTACCAAACAAAACATACGTTGAACATATTTGTATACACATGCATATAAACATATACAATACATATATTAAGTGTAATGGTTTTAGAAAACTTACGTGGATTATAGCCCTTTGGGGTAAACGTACACCGGAGGATCAGTAGGCGGGTTGAACCCGGAGGGCCCGTCCGATTCCCGCAGTACATCCGCTCAAACACCTCACTAGAGGTGGGATCGCGACCCCATGCCTGTGCCTACGATAGAAAATTAAGATAAGAAGTAAACATACAAACTAATCTCGGGTACATATTCAAAAAATTAAAAACTAATCTCGGGTACGGATTAGCGACGGGCACGTGGATTTTCTTTTTCATTTATTTTTTAAATAAATTCCGTCGCTAATTAGCGACGGATTAGCGACGGAACTAATTCCGTCGCTAATCCCTCGCTAATCCGTCGCTAATTAGTGACGGAAATTTCCGTCACTGATTTCCGTCACTGATACCCCTTTTTCTAGTAGTGATTAATATAGATTTAAATGTAAAATCTTCATTTAAAATAGATTATGTTAATATAAAATCTATTTTATAAAATCCTCCACCAAAAAAACAAATAGTTATATTAATAAATGAGTAACCATTCCACAAATAGATGATTATGTGAGATATTGTGCTTGGAAAGGTTGTACCAAAGCATTAAGAAATTATAAATTAAGTAATTGGCTTTAATTAGTTGTAACTTGTGCTTAAAATATTGTAATTAAAAATTTTTTATGTCATTTTTATAATATAGTATAGATATATGGCTACATGTGCATTTAAGTATGTGGTTGCTATCATTTTATAGGGTATATTATATATTTAAATGAGTTTAAATATTGAATTTAAAGAAAGCTAACCATATGCTCCTGTCCCATTGATCGGCGGACGTATATAATTGTTAGGATATGATAATTAAAGACATAAGTCGAAAAATGTGGTTTAGATTCATAGTAAACAATTGATAGATTAAATGATTCTGGTGGAAGGATTTCGTAGTTTGGAAACTTAACGCTTTCAACCCAAAAGGGGAAATAAAATTACGAGATTTAGATTCATAAAGAGGGGCTGAATATAAAATAGAAGTAAACGTTAAACAAGCTTCGCACACTAACAGATAAATCTTTTTACTCGAGTAAAATTTGGCTTCAGCAGGATGCGGAAGAGTATTAATTAGTCATCTGGTGTATTTCATATTTAAGTTATTAGAGCATCTTCAACAAGTTCTTTAAAATAGAAAAAAAAAACAAAGATTTTGGAGCTTTTTATACTACAATAGAAGTTTCTTTAAAATAGACAACAAATTACACAAGGTAAAAGTCTTCAAATTTCAAAAATTATTTAAATTATAAATGTTGAGAAAATAAATTTCAACTAATCAAGTTGAATATATTTTTCATATCATATAAATTTTTTTGGAATATTAAATCTATTTAATATTCTAATAATGTAATTAATGTTAAAGTCTCCCAAATAGAGAAGTTACTAGAGCATCCACAATGAACGATCTTGTTTAGGTTATTGTTGTAGTTTTTTGAAGAACCTAGACATAGTTTGTTGCCTATCATGGTGCTTGAACAAGAACCATATTCTTGTATAAATTCCTTTTCTGTTATATTTTTATTTATTAGTTACATTATTTCTTAGCCATTTTATTTTCTGTTACTAAATCTATAAAGCATATAATTTAATATTGATACCAAAAATATCTATACTACATTATAAACCAATTGTAGTTTCTGACGTTTAGTGATTTCTTTGAAAGAGGTCCTTATGGTTTCATAATTCAAGTTTACGTCCTCATGGTATGGATTTTGCTTTGAAAGAGGTCCCTGGACACTAACAACGTTAAAGACAGGGGTATTTTCATCCAACCATTTTTTTGTCCCTCTTTTGCAACTTTTTTATGTTTTTTCTTAACTTTGTAAGAACCATCAAATTATAGGGATCAAATCTATAAATTTTTCAATCACCGGTTATCCTCTCCGGTCAAGAGCCCGATCATCTTCTCCGGCCAAATCGCCGGTTATCCTATCCGGTCTTAATCCAAACACCAACATCAATTAAACCCAACACCAAATCCAAATCTAAACATCAAAATCAAAAATTAAAAAAAAAACTCTAACCTAAACCTAAACCTAAACCTTAAAATCAAAATCAACAATCAACAATCAAAACTTGATGAATTGAACTCTCATATTCAAATCACCATTTCTTCCTTAATTCACAAAAACCCCCTGAAAATCACAACAAAAATCAACAAACCCTTTTCCTAAATACTTCAAAGAACCTGCAGCTTCTGCAAACTTAGGCATGAGATGAGTTCTGCACTTCTAACGCACCAAGGTACATGACCCAGAATCAAAACAAACCCATTTTCATCAATAGCCATCTGGGTGTTATTATTGTTGAGTTCAAGAACAATCTTTTGAGCTTTGTTCAACACCTCCGCCTAAGACGATGGTTTAGGATGGTGGGTTTGTTCTTCTTCTTCGTCTAATGCAATAAGTTCTTCAATGTCGTCTGAATCTTCAGATCCTCCCTTTGCTTATGAAGGCAACATCAGTGACCTCATATCCTCCCTTTGCTTATGTACAAACAACCTGATAGATTTCGGTTCCCATTTCAATGGATGCCCACGTCGATTTTTTTGAAGCGAATAGTGGAAACTATGATGAGGTGGAGATCATTAACTTTGAATTATCTTCAACTAGTTTGTAACAACCCAAAACTCCACGGAACAAAATACGCATAACAAAGCTCAAACCCGGGTCCCAATACTCAATTTGGTAAAGGAACAACATAGTCTAGCGTTGAGTCTATTACAACCCAGAACTAAAATAAATGAAAAGAAAACATCTACGCCGCTTCTATGTCCCGCACTTCGACTCCTTAGCATCTTACACTTCTCTTTTCCCCTGGATGATCCAGGAGTGACCTGGTTACCTGAAAATGGGTTTTAGAAAATAGGAAGCGAGGATTAGACCGAAAGGTCTAGTGAATTCCCAACTTCGTCTATTTATAAAAATAAAATATTTACGCAATGATAAATTTAATCTCACAACATAATGCCACATGAAGTGACCAGCTTACGCCACAATTCGTCCACGATCGTAAGGACCACTCGTCCATGGGGCCCCCAGTAGATCCCCATACGCCCCCCCCATGTCGATGCCGTTTCCGTGTATAGGGAAACAAATTCCAAATACACGGCTTAACCATCCCCGATGGTTAATTAAGTACATATGGTCATGACCAACTCATAATTGAATAGTGCGCCACATTACAATTTGAACATATAAGAGAGATATAAATGAGACTTTACCCAACAACATCATATTGACATGAAGATATCGTTTAAATCAAGATTAACAACACGCATAATAAGAAATTTAAAATAACCCATTTCCAGTTCGAAAATACATTAACATTTGTTGGAAGTAAGGGAACTCACCTGATCCCAGAAGTCTCGGTTCACACACCCAAACACTAGACTTGCACTTTACGAATCCTACAATCCAAGATATTACCACAGGGATTAATATTTTGATGCAACTCACAATTCCCTATCGATTCTGGAGTCAAGATTTAGGTTGGTCATTAGACACCGGGCGGACCCCGGTCAAGATGACACCGGGCAGCCTCGGTCGTTGGACCCCGGGCGACCCCGGTCGCAATAACACCGGGCGGACCCCGGTCAATACCACACCGGGCTCCCCGGTTTCTGCACTTCACGACCCCGGTCCCCGGATGGAGAGCCCCGGTTGACCGGTCCGGTCGATAGGCGCCAATGTGCAAGTAAGTCCTTCGATTCCATTAATCTTTCCTTAATCGATTTTAACATTCCCCCAATACTCAAACATCTAATCGATAACTTCATAAAAGTTTTAACAACATACATTAGATTTTTACACAAGTTAATCGAGTCATTAACCAATCCTACGTCCCAAAACCCTATTTCAGTATCGAACACAAAAACCCAAATCGCCCAAGTTCTCCGAACATGAAACCGATAGATAGAAACAAGGATTTGAATTCGGTACTTACCTCCAGACGATAAATCCCTCGCGATTTCAGTTCCAGCTCCTCAACTCTTGACCTCGATCAACCCTCTCTTCCTCCCTTGGGTCGCCGCACACATACCCACAATTCACACACAATACTGAGTCGATAATAGATACTGTAGGGTTTAGAGCCTTTTTATGGTTCATTTACCAATCAGTCCCTTAACTCCTTTGCTCTTTACAATTTTGTCCCAACAAGAGGGTTTTTACTTAACCTTAATAACTAACGGTCGTTACAACACTCCCTCCTTAAAGGGATTCCGTCATCAGAATCTCGTTGTCAAACAAACCAGGGTACTTGGATCTCATCTCCGATTCTAATTCCCACGTCGCTTCTTGCCTTTTGTGGAATTTCCATTGAACTTTCGCTAGCTTGATAACCTTCGACCTCAGCCGTTTAACTTTATGATCTACTATAGGCTTCCGTTTCCTTGATGAAGATCAATTTCTCATCCACTCGAACATTCAGTAAAGACACTTCCATATTGACTTCTGCAAGACACCTTCTCGTATTTGCGACGCGAAAGGTGTTGTGAATACTTCTCAGCTCCACAGGTACTTACAACTTGTATGCCACCTCCCGACCCGTCCCACTTGCATAGGTACACTGCGGATTTCCTCGCAATTTATCCGGTAGGTCAAGTTTGTTCAACACTTACCCACATCTCTTACACTCGTGAATGGTCCGATGCAACGCAGGCTCAACTTTCCTTTCTTTCCAACTTGCATCACCCCTTTTTCCCAAGGGAATACTTTAAGCAACATACCACTCTGACCCGAAATCCTACGTCTTCTCGCCAATTAACCTCGTAGCTCTTACGACAGTCACAAGCCACCTTCAACCTTTCCTGACTAAAATAATAAATACCCACATTGCCAACCTGACACAGGGTCACTCTTGATCCACCCCCCCCCCCAAGGCTACAGTCAAGAATTCCTGTATTCAACAACATAATACTTAGCAAAGCCCTCTAAAATCGCTCACAACACTACTAACTCATCGGTTTATCCCACAATGTTGATCACTAATTCTTTGAATATCCGTATATTTATATTTAACCTTACACCATCCTTCACTCTATTGCCAATTTATTCCCTTGCCACGCTGAGTAAGTCCCAAAGGCATAACACAGTACACCACTGAATTTATCGAATCTCATACATTTATAATTGCTTCAGTGTCTGCTTCTTCAAGGTAAAGCGGCACAAACCCACGTAAGAAAATCCCGATTTACACAAAGTTAACATCAAAACGCACAAGCCATACACATTGCCTTAATACTTACTCACATCCCCAACATCGATTACTACTACTTGATAATACCCATTTTACCCATAACTATAATACCAATATGTCCATACCATACATATCTCACCCGTGATATCGTTTCCACATATATATTTGCACAATTACATAAATACTAGAGAACGTAACCTTTCCACATATTCAGTGCCCGAATAATCCGTCGAAGAGTTTAGTTCGCCCCAAACACATAATCGAGTACCACTAGCCCATCTATAGTCAATAACTTCCCTAGATTTTATTCCGGTTTCCCTTGCCATACAAGAGGAGCAATACTTTCTCACATTACAAGTTTAACTTGCCCGACAACAAACTTATTGCTCACTCAGAATGCTTATCACACTAATACTTACTTACATTCTTCGAGCTATCCCCTTCGGCATCTTGACCAACCTCTTGACATGGCTTCTAGGAGAAACATAGACTACTACTTTCAGAGAAAGACTTACTAAAGGTGGCAAACTTCAGACCAGGCACACACAGAAATAATAACACCCAACCCATAACTGAAAGCTTCCTCATATTCTCGTGTACCGTTCATACACTTGCAAGGTTGACTCTCTTAGCCATACTCCACATTTTTCTGTTCCACTAGGCGAACTTCTCAGTTCCAGATTATTCCCCTTATGGCGACATACTAGCCTCATTTTCTCACTAACAAATTCGATCTGACTACCGGGATTTATTTATCTCCAAGAATGCTTCATCTAAACCGTCAAACTTTAACCCACCCTAAGGCACTACAACCAACCACATAGAACTTTCTCATCAACGATTTGTTGAAACAAATGAACTCACCCGGAGTCCACCGCGGCCGAGGAGAACACGAGTTCTACTTCTAGACAGTCGCCATTTATCACTCAACCCACTTGTCGCATTAGGATCCTTTTTCAAATTTCTAGTCGGGATTTACGCTTACTTTTATCCAACATTATGAGCCAAAACTTTTCACCCCGAATAACGACAATCCAACATTTGATATCAACCATTTGATCATACTCGCAATACGTCATTTGCAACTCTTTTTCATATAATCTAGTCACCCCTTCTTCTCACCACATGACACAGGTACACTTGCATTTGTTAGGAGGCAAGACCAAGTCCTCACGATCATCTGCACACATAACCAAATTATCTTCATAACTACCTATTCGCATGCAAGACCCAGTCCCATCTCCTAGCCTAATCTCTTCCCTCATCCAAATGTATCACATCTGCCAATATCCCGATATAGTCCATGCACTCACTTTAATGGTACTAAAACACTTCTCCCCTTCGAACTGTTAAAATCTCACAGGTAACAACTCCCCTCCTAAGCAACCACTTTCCATTACCATAACATTCCGACATGTTCCCTCACCTCCGACAATATCCACCTTCTCTAAACGCCTGGCCTTCCAATCCTTCGGCAACATCTCAAACAGTTGCCAACCTTGATCTGTGAAGAAAACGACAAGACGATGCTCCCATAGTGCCCGCCCCCAACCGCCAGATTTTCTAACGGAGCTTTCCTTGCTCAGTGGATCGCGCTTAGCTTAACACTTCGCCGTCTCCACTTGGAAGAGGTTCACGGTTTACTTGGAGCGAGATTTAACTTACGAAATCATTCCAATACTTCAAAACTCAGGCTCAACCCAACTATGCTTCAATTTCGACAAAATACTGATAACTCCATGATGCACTTCTGAGCAAGACTCCATCTGCCATAACACCATTGATGCCAAAATCCCCTTTTCCCCGAGATTACCGATCTTCCCTCTTTTCCTATAAGTATCAAAAGTATAAATCGCCCATCACTGGGTTAACCGCACATTCCCTTCTCTCAGGTTCTTTCTTTGTACTTTAAACCACTAATCCAACCCGACCCTCTGAGTTCATAGCCTTCATGCGTGACATTTTTAAAATTATTGAAATTTATTTCTCATATTGAACGTTCAAAGGCGTAATACTTGAAATCATTTTTTTAAGCACACATGACTCAACACCCTCATAACTCAAAGTTATGCATCACGATCTCGAGCATAATTTGCATGTAACTTCCGTTAAAATATCCTTTTGACCAAATTAAAACAATGTCGTGACAATCGTGCTACGGAAAGAAATCTTCCCTATACACTAGTAAAGTTTTGAACGAAACCGCTTGCCCGAGCTAAAACAGTTGGTTCTCGTATGTGATTATAAGATATCACGTGTCAAACCCATTTCGATTGCACCACTTGCATCCAACCATTTTCGTGTTTTTCGCTATGAAGTATAACTCGTCATGAAAAAAAATGATCTAACTCACAAATCCAAAAATTCAAAGTTTTATTATGCAATGAAGGAAAATTATAGGTTTTCCTTTCTGATTTAAACACACTTGCGCTCGTCAACTTGTTCCCAAAAAAATATGAAATTTGATTTGTATGCATCCACATTTAATCTTGAATAAGCTCTCGAGATACCTTTATAAACACCAAGCATGAACTCACTTGTAATTGAAGGCTAATCACTCATTTGAGGTCAACTGCTACATTTTCCCTATTATCCTGGCATCCAAACTTTGGCTAACGATTATTTTCTCGTTCCGACAACAGCTTGCAATTTTGGTGTTTCACTCCTATCTCCCCACCAAGCTCTCTCTTCGAGACCTGGTGCATAATTTATACGATTTTAGTCTTTGATTCCCTACAGGTCGATAACCCAATCACATTTTATCCTCATTCAGTTCCACCAATAATTTAATTCAATCACGATTGGGAGGTCATGAGATTTCACTTTTCTCCCAACCTTGAATTTAACCCTTTCAGAATCTTAACCCAAACCTTTTTACATATTATTCTTTCCGAACAAATCAACATATCAACTACCATCATAGGAACTTACTTGACACTGCAAGTTCCCTTTAATCAAACCTTCTCCCAATTCGAGCACAAACCGCTCTACCTTGGTTGGTTTGTTATGCCTTGATAATGCTCCTTCTAGAATTTATCATCAAACTCACGCAAGCAATCTTACGCACCGCATCAAGCTATTGCCAACAACGCATGGCTAGAAATTCATTCCATCCCAACACTCCTTAATAGGCTAACCCCACAAAATAACCTTCCGATCGCGGTGAAAGCTAAATTATCCCCGCATAACCAACGTCCTATTGACCTCTACGCATAGAGTGGTATTTCAAGCACGTACATGCACCTATAAATTTGCAATTGCATTGGCAAGATGTAATTCCAAATCTACCTTACATGTTAGTCCCCACCTCTCATGATACCAATTGTAAAAACCCAAAACTCCACAGAACAAAATACGCATAACAAAGCCCAAACTCGGGTCCCAATATTCAATTTGATAAAGGAACAACATAGTCTAGCGTTGAGTCTATAACAACCTAGAACTAAAATAAATGAAAAGAAAACATCTACGCCGCTTCTATGTCCCGCACTTCGACTCCTTAGCATGTTACACTTCTTTTTCCCCTGGATGATCCAGGAGTGACCTGGTTACCTGAAAATGGGTTTTAGAAAATAGGAAGCGAGGATTGGACCGAAAGGTCTAGTGAATTCCCAACATCGTCCATTTATAAAAATAAAAGATTTACGCAATGATAAATTTAACCTCACAATATAATGCCACATGAAGTGACCAGCTTACGCCACAATTCGTCCACGATCGTGAGGACCACTCGTCGATGTCGATGCCCCAGTAGATCCCCAAACGGCCCCCATGTCGATGCCGTTTCCGTGTATAGGGAAACAAATTCCAAATACACGGCTTAACCATCCCCGATGGTTAATTAAGTACATATGGTCATGACCAACTCATAGTTGAATAGTGTGCCACATTACAATTTGAACATATATGAGAGATATAAATGAGACTTTACCCAACAACATATTGACATGAAGATATCGTTTAAATCAAGATTAACAACACGCATAATAAGCAATTTAAAATAACCCATTTCCAGTTCGAAAATACATTAACATTTGTTGGAAGTAAGGGAACTCACCTGATCCCAGAAGTCTCGGTTCACACACCCGAACACTAGACTTGCACTTTACGAATCCTATAATCCAAGATATTACCACAGGGATTAATATTTCGATGCAACTCACAATTCCCTATCGATTCTGGAGTCAAGATTTAGGTTGGTCATTAGACCCCGGGCGGACCCCGGTCAAGATGACACCGGACAGCCCCGGTCGCTGGACCCCGGGCGGACCCCAGGCGCAATAACACCGGGCGGACCCCGGTCAATACCACACCGGGCGCCCCGGTTTCTGCACTTCACGACCCCGGTCCCCGGATGGAGAGCCCCGGTCGACCGGTCCGGTCGATAGGCGCCAATGTGCAGGTAAGTCCTTCGATTCCATCAATCTTTCCTTAATCGATTTTAACATTCCCCCAATACTCAAACATCTAATCGATAACTTAATAAAAGTTTTAACAACATATATTAGATTTTTACACAAGTTAATCGAGTCATCAACCAATCCTACGTCCCAAAACCCTATTTCAATATCGAACACAAAAACCCAAATCGCCCAAGTTCTCCGAACATGAAACCGATAGATAGAAACAAGGATTTGAATTCGGTACTTACCTCCAGACGATAAATCCCTCGCGATTTCAGTTCCAGCTCCTCAACTCTTGACCTCGATCAACCTCTCTTCCTCCCTTGGGTCGCCACACACACACCCACAATTCACACACAATACTGAGTCGATAATAGATACTGTAGGGTTTAGAGCCTTTTTATGGTTCATTTACCAATCAATCCCTTAACTCCTTTGCTCTTTACACTTTTGTCCCAACAAGAGGGTTTTCACTTAACCTTAATAACTAACGGTCGTTACATTTATTTGGGGGCTTAATTCCTTAGTTTTAACTTCGAACGCATCAATTTGAGCTTTTATAAAATTGACAGAATCATCCATATATTGAATGTTATCATTGATATTCTCCTTATTAGGGTTAGACGAGGACGAAGGAGAAATATTAGGAAGGGGGAGAACTTGAGAAAGAGGGATCACATCTAGAGCACAATCCTTATTAGGGTTAGACGAACATTTTGATTTTCAAAATCCTCCTAGATCTCCTTATCAGATCGATTTTGAGAACACAATCCTTCAGAGCTCATTATATTTCCACTTCCATCAATAATCAAACACTTGCCATCCTTAATCGAAGCAGAATCATCAATATCTGACAATTTTTCCTCAACCGCTGGCAATTTTTCATCAACATCCATAGACGATTTTGAACTTAGGGCTTCCAATTTCTTGCGATTTTTATTCATCCTTTTCATAATCGCTTTTTGCGATTGAAACCCCACACCAAACACAGGGTCATTTTTCTCAGAAAAATCCTTACCAGACACCGATTTTTGGGAAATTTTTTGACGAACAGGTCGAGGATCATCAGGTTCTTCCATGATCAAAGGGAGGATTCAGGCAGAAAATTGATAAGAAATTGCAAGAGGAGTGTAATTAAAGTGGTCAGCGGTTAGCCGAATTCACCGGAGAAGAAGAAAAGGATTGGAAGAGAGAGCATGAGAAGGACGCCGGTGGTGTTGGGGTTCACCGGTGGTCCTATTCAGGGACAGATCCAGAAAAATTTTCATACGGTGGCACCACATAAATTAATATAATAAAATATAGACCCAAAATACATTTTCAAAAAATATTGTTTTTATATGATCGATAAATAACTCCTATATTTATACCCGAGTCGTCTTCATCTTATGAAAACAGTCAATATATAGTTATATACCTAAAAATAATTACAAAAAGTATATAAACAACTCCTAAATTTGTACCACGGTTGAAAAAATAAAAAAAAGAGACAAAAAGTCAAAAACTCAGTAGCAGCTAACACAGAGCAAAACTCAATAGCAAACACAGTAGAAAAAAAACTCAGTAGCAACAAGCGATTGGATTTCAACACAGAGGAAAATGCGATTGTGATAGGATAGCAAACACAGAGTAACAACAGACTTTCGATTGGATTTCAACACTCTTCTTTCGATTTTTGTTGTTCTTCAATTTCAATTTCAAACAAAGAATTATATGTTGGAAAATTGTAGTAAAATATGTTTTTTTTAACTAACTTTGGACACATTTAAATACATGTATATGTATTGTATATATCTAACTATTCATGGGTTTGTGTTCTCCTATATAAGAGCTTCAAAACGATCTATTATATGTCCAAAACGGAATATGTGTGAATGAGATATCGATGCTCAAAGTTGGGTGTTTGGAATGAATGTGGTGGAAAACAATTGCGTATGGGATTGTGTCGCACATAGGAAGGATGCGAGTCCGTGATCGTTACCAGATAATCAAACAACAAACAAAGATACGATTACCAACCTGTTTAGATTATAAACGCGGATTACACGGGTTGATGATCGTTACAGTTTTGCTCTGAACTCTCTCTCTTTACACATTTACTATGTGTGTTGTGTGTGTTCTTGTTGAACTGATGATTTTGTTCTAAGAGAGAGAGAGAGAGATATCTAAACTAATATTAAACATAATATCTAGATATTATAATTAAACTAATATAATAACAAATAATATCTAAAACATAATATCTAAATAATAAAACAACTTTGACTTTATTACAGAATAGACCCTAGACTTTGGTTGAGAGTAACTTTTAGTTTTAACTTCAGATTGCGATCTTCGTATTTGGATGATCTTGAATCCAATGAGTCTGTGTCCTAACAATCTCCCCCTTTGGATCAAGATCATTACGAAAATGATTTAGCAATACGATCTTCTCTTTCAGCACAGAAGATGCAATCTCTCTCTTAGTTTTCAAGATATAGTAAACTCCCCAAAAGATGTAGATTATCTTTCTTTCAGTTCATGAGAAGAAATTATCTATAGTTTCAGCTCGAAATTCTTCATCAAAGTATCTTCAAAAGAAAATTTCTCTCGAATCAGCATATCTTCAGAATACTTGCTCTTTGAAGAATTCAATCTTGGACGTGATTCTTGAAACATGTGATTTCTTGGTTAACTCTTCTCCATTTCTTGGGTAGATCTTCTCCCCCTTTTTGATGAGAAGTGTAACGATTTCATCAAAACTTGATGACAAGAAATGTTATTCATTAGGATCATCTGATTCGTCAATGCAATAGATATTTATCCAGATCTTTGCAAATCTAGACAAAATAGTCATGTAACACCTGTAGCAATAAACAAATCAGTTAGAAACGCCTGTCAGTAACACTAAGTCACTGTGTGTAACGAATACACAATGGAAAGGAGTTGTTTGATGTTGACTCCCCCAGGGCTTCCATTTAATCATCGAAACACCACAAAGGTTATTTCTATAAACGTTATGACAAAGAAACAAATTCCTTGTGTGTTCGTGCTTGTGTTAAAAGAATTAAGCACTTGATGATTGCTTATAGGCTCGAAATTATGTAAACCACTGAGACAACAGTAAGTTAAACACAGACTCAATGTGCATGAGTGAAGTGCGAAGGTGGGGCAGACTTCCTTCTTTTCAATATCCAGATTTTCCAAATGAAAATCAGATAGCAAATGTGCTGCATCCCCTTAGAAAATGTGAAACACTTTCTTGTTGAGAAGAAAATGAGTAGCTGGTGGGGTAAATTCAAGAGTTGGCATGGGCTAGTTGCCTTTTTCAATAATGATCACAAAAGAATTGTGAAACATTAGAAATGTGGCTGCCCGACTCAGAAAAAGTTGGTGCAGAGTTTTGATATTCTTTTAACTCTGTTCTCACACCCTCTTTCTTTTAAACATTTAGCTCACTGCTAACCATACTCTCCTTTTCATGATACCTCATCACTCTTCCATACTCATTTCTTTTGACTCCTCACACGTAATCACTATGGATTAACTTCATGGGTAAAAATCACTGGTTAACGTAATTCCATAGAAGTTATGTTAAGTCCTAGCACACTGATCCCGTATATCCTATAAAGAATATGTTGCTCAAAATGATTTATAATCATGTAAGCTCATGTAGAACATTTAAAGTACACTCCCGAAATATAAAATCTTATGAAAAATCAGGAAGTGGTTTGAACGTTTAAGAATATGTTTTCAATGATTGAAAGTTGTCCTTCTTTCAATCACATATGAGATTAAGATAAAGGAATATACCTTTAAGTGCGATCTTACATCTCATGAAGCTTAGCTTAAAGTCATAAATATATGATCGTGTAAGCTCTTCTCAAAAATTCTGCAAAAGTCTTAAGTCTATGTCAAAGCAAATTTATTCACTTAAATTAAAAAGACAAAAAGCAGTAAAACTATGAACTTCTCTTACTCCCCCTAAAATTATGCATTTGAAAAAATTATCATTGAAAAGATATGCATTTAAAACTTCAGAAATAAATATGTACTCCCCCTTGAAGATTGATTTCCTCGTTGGAGTATCGGAGTACAATCTCTCATATAAGCATTGGAGTAAGGTCTTTTGATCTTTGAAGAACGAGTCCTGATATGTACATAATCAGAAGTCGTTGTTGACATTGATGTCCGGGTTCTGAATTGAAGTATTCAGAAGCCTTCGTTCTCCTACCCCCCCTTGACAGTAGGTGCCTGCAACACAGGTTTAGTTTTTTTTGGTACCCACTGGTATTTGGGTCCATATGTGTTAGTTGTAGTTCGTATGTGGGTTATGGAATAAGAACCATACCAGTAATGATCTTTGGTTTTGTGAAAAGGATCATGTGTACGACAGTAAGAACAAGAATTATCCTTACCTGATAACCTGATCATTTGATCTCTCATGTAAACATGAGCAGGTTTACTTTTCAGCGCATTGTTCTTCGTTTCATTATGCGTATGTACACATGAGCTTTCATCTTTAATTGGTTTCTTCTTCCAGAAAAGATTTTCTTCCTTGTAGCTCTTCCTTATCGGAGGTGAACCTGAACCATCTAACTTTCTGTGAAAAGGAAGGTTAGTAGTATGAATCTGATTTGAAGATTTAGATTTATCAGGAAAATCAGATTTCTGAGATTGGCTTTTCTTGCTATTACCAGAGGTGTTTTGTTTCTTTGAACGTTGATGTTTAGAAACACTTGTTAAAGCTTTTCCTTTTACAAGAAAAATTGAATGATCTGGAAGTGAAGCATTGAAATCAACCATATCTACTCCTTCTATACACCCTCCATCAGAATTAAGAAATTCATTTGTGGACTCAAATAAATCATCAAAACTATCAGTCGAAGTTTGAGGTGCTTTTGAAACTGTAGAACACTTTGTAGATTTAGAATGAAAAACAGTGTTCTTTATAACAGTAGAAAACACATCTTGTTTTATATTCACCAAAATTCTTTCGTCAGATAAGATATTTTCTAACTCAATTATTTTGCTTTCTAATACGAGTGGAGGTAGATAAGTTTTAGCTCGAACAGGTTTTGCCTCCATCTCAGTAGAAGAATATGTAGCAAAATATTCTTTTGAAAGAACTTTTGGTTTGTCCGAAAGATAACTATCATTCAGTCTTTCATAACAGAATGGCAGTTGTATTTTCTTCAAATTCATTCTTTTTGTATCTTCTCTTGCCTCGACTTCTTCTGATGCTTTGGTAACAAATTTGGGTTTCAAATGAGAAAGTTTACGAGCAGCATACATATAATCTGTATTATATAAACCAGGCTGTTTTCTGATAACATGTTTCAGGTAATGAGGATTATTACAACCTAATCCCCATTTTGCTTTAAAATCAGCCTCTTCATTTGGTGTATTTAAGAAAATAGTTTGATCTGTTTGGCCTCTTGTATAGAGTTTGGCTTCCAGACCAGTTACCTTTTTCTCTAAAGTCTTGTTCTCAACATGAAGTTTAAATGCTTTCAGAACGCATTCTTGCTTTTCTGAATCAGACTTAGATAATTGTGAAACAAGATCAGAAATCTTCTTTTCAAAACAAACCTTTTCAAGATTAAAATCAGAAGCAGATTTGCGTAGGGAATCCATGAGATCTTTATTCCCAATAACTGACGTATTTAGCTCAAAGATCTTTTGATTACGCCTAGCAACTCTACCTTTTTCTTTTTTCAGTTTTGACTGAAGGTCTTGAAGTTCGACCATCATCGCATCCATTTTAATCATAATATTATTCTCGGTTAAGTTCATTACCTCTTCAGCTGCTTCATTATCTGAATCATCATACTTTGCATGATTGGCCATCAAGCACATATTAGCAGCTTCTTCATTCTCTTCTTCTTCTTCCTCTTCAGAATGATCTAACCAAAATTCGTCTTCAGCCATTAACGCTTTGCCGGCTTCTTGTTGCTTGGCTAACATTAGTTTGTTCTGGTAATACGCCGAATTGCGAACCTTTGGCTTTCGACAGTTTGAGGCGTAATGTCCAGTCATGCCACAGTTGTAGCATATGATTGGGACATCAGCTTTCTTGTCTGTACTGGTGTAGTCATTCCCAAATTGTTTCCTTTCTCTTGGTTTCTTCTCATGAGATCTACTTCCTTCTATTCTTTCTCTATGCTCACGGTTCTTGGAGCTTGATGAAGAATATCTCTGTGTATTTGATCCCGGTTTCTTGTAGAATTTCTTTTGGAATGCACGGGTCAGTAATTGCAGTGCTTGCTTGAGACTTTCTCCATCATCTCCATCAGATTCAATTTCTGATTCAGAACTTGTAATTACTTTCTTCTTTTTCTTCTTATCTTTCACAACAAGTGCAACGGAATCAGGAACTTTCTCAACTTCCTTTTTCTTCTTTCCATTCCTTTTCTCTTCTACTTCCTCTTCGTTCTGACTTAGTGTCTCATACACTTCGTGGAGTGGAATGTCAGACAGATCTTTCATCTGTTTCATTCTTCGTGTATGCTTCTTCCATTCAGGTTGAAGGACACTGAGAAACTTGACGTTGTTCTCTATCTGTTTCTTCTTAACTTTATTCTTTGACAGCTCGTTCAGAAGCAGAACATATCGTTCATAAGTGTCAGCTAGGCTTTCATCTTCAAAGGCTTTGAATTCTTCGTAACTGTTTATACAGTTTGCGACTTTCATCTGGTTTCCAACCTTAGATCCCATCATCATCTTTTGAAGTTGATCCCACATCTTCTTAGCATTAGCTTTGAAGCTGTCTATTTTGATGTAGATATCATTCGAGATACTTTGAAGAAGTAAAGATCTTGCTTGCTTATCAGCTTTGAAACGGTTCTTTTGTTCTTCAGAAAATTGGGCATACTCTAGCGTAACAGTTTTCATCTTCTGTCCTCTTTCCACGTTCCCATCCTCACTGTCAGAAGAATCATCTTCAGCATCATCAGGTACTTGGACAGAAAGTGGTGCCATGGGACCTTCTTTTATTGATAAAAGAATGTTTTCTTCGTTTGAGTATCGATCCACAAAGTCAAGAAACCTGTCTTTCCATTGTTCGTAATCCCCTTTGAACAGAACTGGGGGTTTGACATCTGTGCCAATGGAAAGTGCGTCTTTTGAAGTCATCCTGTTTAGATCCTTAGAAAAACTAAGTCTGATTCGAATCGTTAGTTCAGATAAAATGAAGTGAAAAAAACAATCGAATTTCAGAAATTTAATTTCCAGAAAATAAATTTCCAGAGATTTAAAACAATACCGAAATGAAAATTTGAGTGGGAGTTTGAGAATTTGAGAATTTGAGTGTGAGTGTGAGAATTCACGTGAGAGTAGTGTGAGAGGATGAGTGTGGTCACGTGAGGAATAAGAGTGTATGTGGAAAGTGGAGTGCAAATTGTGAGTGGGTGAATGTGAGTGGAGTTTGGTTTGACCGGAAGTGTGAGTGGAGTGATTTAATTCTTAAAGAGAGAAGTAATGTCTTTGACCGGAAGTTTTGTTTAAGACCGGAGCTTGGTTTGACCGGAAGAGAAATTGATGTTTGACCGGGATTTGCAAATGTTTGACCGGGGAAGTGAGATTCGACCGGATGATGTCAAAAATTGTGGTTTGACCAGGGAAGTGAGGTGGAAAAGTTTTATTCGACCGGGGAAGTAAGGAAGAAAAGTTATATTCGACCGGATAAAAAAAATTCGACCGGATAAAAAAAATATTCGACCGGTACAAAGTGGGATTTGACCGGAGAGTGTTTGACCGATACCAAAAGTTTGTGAGATTCGACCGATAAAAAATGATCTTCGACCGGTATTTGCAAGAGTCCGGTCGAATGCTTAAGACCGATAGAATGTAAAAACTAAGGTTCGACCGGTACGCTTAAGACCGATACGTCGTCTTCTCCGATTAAATCAACCTGTAACTCTAAAATTAACCCAGCTAGAGATCGATTTACCACACCAAACTTTGACAGTATGTTCTCCTTACCAACAACAACAATACACAACCTTTTGATTTCGAAAATAACTGTAAAATCAAGTTTTGATCTATAACACAGTGTTCTTCAAAAATGAAGAACACAGAGAGTAAAAATTTTTGATTTTGAATCTGGATCAGCTCTGATACCAATTGCGAGTCCGTGATCGTTACCAGATAATCAAACAACAAACAAAGATACGATTACCAACCTATTTAGATTATAAACGCGAATTACACGGGTTGATGATCGTTACAGTTTTGCTCTGAACTCTCTCTCTTTACACCTTTACTATGTGTGTTGTGTGTGTTCTTGTTGAACTGATGATTTTGTTCTAAGAGAGAGAGAGAGATATCTAAACTAATATTAAACATAATATCTAGATATCTATAATATCTAGATATTATAATTAAACTAATATAATAACAAATAATATCTAAAACATAATATCTAAATAATAAAACAACTTTGATTTTATTACAGAATAGACCCTAGACTTTGTTTGAGAGTAACTTTTAGCTTTAACTTCAGATTGGGATCTTCATATTTGGATGATCTTGAATCCAATGAGACTGTGTCCTAACAAAGGAGGAGTAAACAATTTGTGGTTTATAACCATGAATGGGTGGAAGGGCTTACAAGCTCTTTGATTGGTTTTACTCCAACACCTACCTGCGCGCAGGGGGGGTGTCGATTGAGACTTTTGTAGGCTAAAATCGGTGAACTTGTGCATGGACGCGACCTGCGGACATGAATGCAGCTCCGAAATCTTGTGCTCGCGCAGCTTGGTTTTTGCGAAATTTTCCACGGGATTATATAAATTATCTTTCTTTTCGGTGGTTGCCTCCTCTTTTGGGTTGTTAAATTCAAAAAAATTTGGGCTTATCAGTTTCAGAATTCTGAGTCACGGTGCACCTTCTGAAGTTTCGGAAACGTTACGGTAGCACACTCGTAAACGATACGGTTGCACATTACACAAACCTAAAAATTTTACCCTTCCTCGGAGAAATAATACGGTGGCACGTGTCATCGTCGCCACCACAGTAAATCCGTCCTTGGTCCTATTAATTGGGAAATTTTAGAGTTAATTACCTATTTGGTCCATCTAATTTGATATATTTTACAAAGATAAGAAGAAACAAAAAAAGTGCAAAAGAGGACAAATAATGGTTGGATGAAAATACCCCTGCCTCTAACGGAGGTTTTTAACAGTGTTAGTGTCCAGGGACCTCTTTCAAATTAAAATCCATCCCTTGAGGACGTAAACTTGAATTATGAAACCATAGAGACCTCTTTCAAAGAAATCACTATATGTCAGAGACTAATTCTAAAATATAAGAGGATACAAATTCAAAAATAGGTAAAGGAAAACAACTCCATCGTGATTTATAAAATGAACAATTAAATGAATATCTTAACGTATAATTTATCACATAATCTTGCAGTGATATCTTTGATCGATCATTAATTTTAGATAATATTTAATAAACAAAATACAGAAACCTTATTTAGTTGGTCAATATAATCGCCATATCATAAAAACTTTCACTAAAAATACCATTATTTTAAGAAGAGAGTTTAAAAATAATTGTGATCTTCATATAATATATATATATATATATATATATATATATATATATATATATATATTTTAGGCTTAATTGGAGAAAGGAAATGAAAGAAAATACAATTATTATACAAGCTTTATGTGGGTTGAATGCTCAACTACAAAACAGTTGAACACATACTTTATATCTATTAATTGTATTGAAGGAGACATCATAAATAATTGCATTTATTTGTCAAAATGACAAGCCATGAAATTCCGCTGATGCAAATATGGTTTTACCCTTTCGTTGTTGTCGGTATAAGTCCACTTTTCCTGACGATTTTTATGGAGGTTGCCAACAAAAAAGATGATAGTTTTTATTTCATGATTCATGAAACACATTAATTATATTTAACCCTTTATTATTCACTCTCCCCCTGTGGCCTATCTGCTTCCATAATCACTGCAACCTGCTTCTTTAATCAATTAATGTATCTATACAAATTTATATATAAGAAACTGGAAAATATTGAAGTTGTATTTTAGTTACTGTAAATGTGGGGTTTTTAAAATAATTTTGTTAATTATTATAATATTTATTATTATAGTTTTTTATTATATAAATCATGAATCCTTCTATGATTAGGAGTGAAAGATTTATTAGAAAGATATGAAAGAGAAAACTGATGTGACAGAGAGACAATTGATTTGGAAAAAGTCATACTGCGAATGGTCTTAATTAGTGACCCTTTTTGCTTTTCCCCTACAAAAACAGTATTGCTTTTTTTTCCTCGTTGGCACCTGTCGCTAACTATTTTGACCGTTCTTATTGTTGCCCGTCTCCATGACCTTCTTGTGATGGTTCATGGACTATTCAAGTAATCTGTTTATTTGTTTTTTCTTCAGAATGTTAGGTTTTGAATGTCCCAGTTTTTTAAGGTTTGGCAAAAGAATACATTTTACCCTTATATAATTTTGAGGGATGCATGTATACATGCATGGTTGCATGTATGTATGTATTCATGCAAACATGTATATATATATATATATATGCATGAGCTTTACTTATTTTTGTGTATGCTATATGTATAAAATATGTTTAAGGGAAAAGTCCAAGAAAACTCAATGGATTTTAGTGTTTGGAGTGGTTAAGTTATTAGATAATTTTTTAGAACAAATAAGTTATTCGACATTTCAAAACCTATTAATAAATTCTTAACTTTTTAAAACATTTTAAAGAAATCCTTATTTCTTAAAAATGTAACATGCAACATAGAGAAAAAAAAAACCTAAAAAAACTATCGGATCTAAATGCACCTCTCAAGCCTCAATAAACATTCAAGAGGAAAATACCAAACACACCCATGCATACCTGATTATAGAATTTCTCCTGATTCGATTGTGAATTTCTAGAGCGACTTGTGCATCACATCCTACCCCTACAAAGTGGCGGAGCCAGAAATTGACTCGAGGGGGAGCGTCAAATAAAGTAAATAAAATTAAAAATAAACATCTTTTTTTAATGGCAAAAACAATGATGTGCTATTGATGAAATACCGGCCTTTACTAAGGACTTGTGTTTACAACCATCAATTTTTTTTTGTTTAACATAAATGAGTAATACCGGTTGTTTTCTCTTTATCAGATATTTATCCATAAATTTTAAATATTAAACTAGTTAATCAACATTCAACAAATAACAATTATGAATTACCAATATATAAATCGGCATCCTTGAAATCGAATAAATTAAAATTATAACTGAAGTCACTCAACAACTTAAAAACAAAATTTAATCAACACTTCAAATACTTGAATCTATGTTATAAAAATTATATGACATTTTTTTTTCTTGATTTTTGCTCTAAAATTTGCAACTATAAAATTTGAATCTATCAAAAACAATGTCAATCTAACAGTGATAAGTTGTAACGCTAACATGAAACAATGAAAATAGAACCGAACTAGATAAAATAAACATTTGGATAATAAATTAGGTTAAATTAGAAAATTAAGGATTATTTTCAAGAATTGAACAAATTACAAAGATTTAAATGTACATTTTGCTTTTTTCTACTATGATCATCATGATTTATCCACTCACCTACCACCTCAAATCCTCCACTCCTCCACCACTTCAATTGCTCCTTTGTTTTTTATTGACAAATCATGCATATACTTTGAAATTGCTATATATCAAGATTTTGTTGAATCATGCAGTTGCTCCCTCTCATTCTATGGTGGCTCCGTCACTGCCCCTGCAGTAACGTGTTTTAAGACCATCCTAGTAATGATTAACATGCATGACAATAAGAGAATGAGGTACAACAAGGCAATATAGAAAAAGGAAAAAAAATCCTTTTTTTTTTCGAGAGAACGGGGCCAAGTTGTGTATGCATAGAGGCCTTCATCACACTCCATGTATAATGAGTGCATTCCAGTGTCATGGAAATCAATAAACTACTAGATTCCGACATTTCCATTCTTCCCACAACGGCACCAAGAATGTGATTCTCAATTCAACTAACATATATGGTCTTCTTTAACCAAAATTTAATATAGATTAGACTATCTCGATATATTTTGGCGTAATTTTTAGTATTTTTGGTATATTTTGATGTATATTTTGGTATATTTTGGCACACCTTTTGGGGTATTTTGGTGCATATTTTTAGTATGTTTTGACACAATTTTTGTATATTTTGATCCAACTTTTATATATATATATAGAGAGAGAGTCGGGTTCAAACAAAATCAGTGTCTATTTAAAAGAACACGAGAACTAACAAAATCATTAGTGATTTTACATTAACACACGAAAAAATGACTTTGGCCGCGGCTTCAAGTTCACGTGGCTTTTTTGCACGTTAATGTAAAATCAGTAATGATTTTGTTAGTTCTCGTGTTCTTTTAAATAGTTATTGTTCTCGTTTGATCCTCCTTCTATATATATATATATATATATATATAGAGAGAGAGAGAGAGAGAGAGAGAGAGAGGTGGTTTCAATTGGAAACCATATTAGAGTGGAAACTTTGGAAACCGTCAATTTCATTGGTTAAATTAATGAAATTGGTTCATAAAGTTGTTTAATATGATCAAGTTGTTTCATATAATTCTTTTGTTAATGAAATTGTTTCATATATTTGTGTTTTTTTATTTAGTTTCATCTATTTTTTTAATTCCGATAAAATTGTTTCATGTATTTCGCAGTCTGATGAAATTTTTTCATTTTTACATAAAAAACACAAATGTATGCAACGATTTCATCAATAAAAGAGTTATATGAAACAATTTCATCAAATTAAACAATTTTATGAAACAATTTCATTAACTTAACCAATGAAATCGAGAGTTTCCACGGTTTTCAAAATTAGAGTGGTTTCCATTTGATTGCTCCCATATATATATATATATATATATATGCTAATTCATATACAAACCATAAAAAATTAAAAATTAAAATACTCCTTAAAAAGAGGGATAATCTATTGTTAGGATCAAATTTCATTTGTTTAAAAGGTTTACAACCTTTTTTTAATTGGTTTATAAAACAATATCCCCATATATATATATATATATATATATATATATGCCTTAGGTACAAAAGTCACATATATAAATAAAAGGATTTATTCGTCACAAGGATGTATTTAATAGGTTTCTAAAAGTCTAAGGGGGCGTTTGGTTTATTTTTAAGGAATGAGAATGAGAATGAAAATGAAGTGGAATGGAAATAAGAATGAGCATTGCATTAATGTTATTTGGTTAAACCAATATAATCAATAAAAAATTGTTTTATATAATATTTTTAATACAGATATGTGTCGTCCAACATGAAAATAAAAAAAATATGTTTCATTCAACATCGAGAGATGAAGGGTGTATGGGAAAAGATGCACTACAAAAATGATCCTTATTAGCGACGGAAAAATCCGTCGCTAATCCCTAGCTAAAGCTCGAATTCGTCGTTGATCCTTATTAGCGAGGGAAAAATCCGTCGCCTAAATAGGCGTAGCTGATGCTATCAGCGACGGATTAGCGAGGGACAAATATCAGTGAGGGATTACTGAGAGACTTATATCAACGAGGGATTAGCGAGGGCCCTTATTAGCGACGGATTAGCGAGGGCCCTTATTAGTGACAGATTAACGAGGGCCCTTATTACCGACGGATTAGCGAGGGTCCTTAGTAGCGACAAATTAGCTAGAGAACTCATTATTTTTAGCGATGGATTTCCGTCACTAATCTGTCGCTAATATTTGATTTTTTATAAAACAAAATATTTATTTTCCTTTTCATTGATTATATCACATATATAAAATACATATTAGATAACAAGTTTTTCTAACATTAGTATTCGATCAAAAAATTAATGTCGGTACATAACAATAACTAGTTAGAAGGGGGAGGGATAAACTACTTTGTTATCTTGTCACAAACTGCTCGTCGCAGCAGGAAGATGAGACAACACCTTCTCACTTCTCTTTGTTTTCTTCATTATCTTGTCACAAACTGTTTCTTCTGGTTCCCCCACTCCTTTTATAGTCGCTTGGCTCGTCACCATACTTGTCTCCACCCCCACCACTCCTATATACACACACAAGAAACACCCTGCTCTAAGTGTTATATATATATATATATATATATATATATATATATATATATATATAACATATATACACACATAAGGGCGGAGCCAGGATTTGTGATCAGGGTGGTCCTTTTCACGACGGAACATGAGCATCTTATTATCACCTTAAACCTTTTAATTGCTCGTGTTATGCATTCACTCTCAAAGAACTAATGAACAAATAACCTATAGTGTTTAGCTAGGACAAGATGTTTTAGTATTTTTTTTGCAATTTACAAATACACTTAGATCTTTGTGTTCAAACCCAAACTTATGTACAAAAACCAAAACCATAAAGCATCTAATTCCTATTTCCTACCTAGCATTAACTACTAAAACTTCAAATCAAACAAATCAACATTCACTACTAAAACAAATATAACATATCAACACTTTACAATTTATCATTGGGGTTAAATGTAAACTGTCAGGATCGAAATTCAAAACAAGAATTTAAATAAACACTCAGAAACTTTGTTAAAGAAGTTGCGGAATAACACTTTAACAATAAATCAATGAAACGGTGTATGAATTCAAATCACAAGTTATATTGAATTAACTTAATGATTACAACCAAAGCCTCAATCTGTTGAACAGGCTCAACAGACGTTCAATACTTCTCTAAAGAAAGGATCACTAATAATCTTGAGGCTAATTCTCTCTTAAAAACAAAATACGTATCTTCTCTGTATTTCTCTGTTTTAAACAAAAGGCTTCTAGACTATATATACAAAACAAATTACAAGATAATTATTAAAGAAAACGTTGATCTTCAGCATCCATTCCATAATTATCTTCATCTCCTTGTCTTTCGCTTTAAGTCATCTTTATCAACATCAGCAGCATTAATCTTCCAGCAGTATCTTCATCATCAGCAGTACTAACATGCTAACAGTAGTAATTTCTGTCTTGCAGTACTAACTATCCAAGCAGTACTAACTACTCTTCTAGCAGTACTAACCATTCAAGCAGCACTAATACTACTAGTAGTAGTAATCTTCAAGCAGTACTAATCAAACAATACTAACAACATCAGAAGTATTAACTCTTAGCAGCACTATCCATACTTAGCCTATTTTCATACCCAACATAAACAAATGAAACACAACAACAATTATCAATTAGGTTTTAAAAAATACTAAAAGGTTATTAGGTAATGCCATGTTCTATTTTCTTCAAACAATGCAATAATCTGTTCAAACAAATTAAGTTGAAGTTAACTTATGGTTTTCTTTATCTTGTTTTTCATTTTGCAGCAAGTGTTTTATCAATAGCAACTAATACGATTACCAGCTAGCAAGTAGGCATTAGGCAGGTAACAAGAACAAAATAAGTCAATAAACTATTACCAATGTGGCAATGTGAGGAAAGTCAAGTGACGGAGCTAGCTAACACTGACCTAAAGGCAATTAAGAAAGAAGAGAGGTAGGTAAACTAAAAAAAAATCAAGACCTGTTTTGAAAGACGACGCACCGATATTGAACACTGATTCCAGGTCCTGTTTTGGAAGACGACGTGACACGAGGTCGAGTTTTGTTTTTTAGAAGACGATCTACAATCTAAATCTCAAACACAAGTCAGAATTATAGTAGAGGGTTTTAGGTTGCAGGCAGTAGAGTGTGAGCTTAGAATCAAAGGAAGGACATGTAACATGAAACATCCTACTCTAAGTGTTATATATATATAACATATATATACACACACAGAGACACACACACATATATATATAGAGAGAGAGTTACAAAGATGATATTCATACCAGAACATATATGTCCAATATGAGATCCTGATGGAAAGAAATACAACGGTGAGGAGTGTATGCAAGTATTTTCTCTATGTGGATATCATATACTTAACAAATACAATATAAGAAGAAAAAAGAATGTGTGAAAGATAGAGTTGCAATGTTATAGGAATTAGAGAATTTGCCTGGATAATCACTTTTAAGCAAATGCTTGATGGAAGTTGTTTTACCTGTTGAGTATTGACCCAAAAGCATCACCATGGGCTTGGCATCAAAATTACTGTTGGCAGAGAAGGATAAAGAAAGCTTATAATTCACATATATAATGCTTTGTAGATTTATTAAAACACCCATTATACTCACGATAAATATCAAGTCAAATCTCTTATATTCGAAAGAATGACTACATTTGTGCAGATCTTAGTCCCATAAATAATAAAATCATTATAAATCAACAACCAACCGGTCACAAAAATCAAACAGAAATACACAATAATAGATCGTAACACAAATTTGGAGCTACAAATGACAAAATACCTTATAGATTTATATATAGTGAGAATAGACAATAATAGAAGATCACAAATGCAGGTATGATTAAGAAAAACAAGAAACAAAGAACCGAAATGAACCGAGCAGTTATAGACCCAAAGCAAAAACAGAAAACTACAAACAATTGACTCCTTAGTAGGTCGTTTATCAGATTAGTTGCACGTGAAGGCCACCATTTCGACTACTGAGTACTGAATGAATTAATTCCAGTGTAATTTGGCCGTCTAACATCCCAACTTCGACAACCATACTCAAATTTTCAGCTCTAACTACAAACAATTGACTCCTTATTCTTTTATAATTAAGTTCACTTACACACACACACACACACACATATATATATATTGTTAGTCCAAGATCAATAAATCCTAGAGAGAGAAAGTAGAGAGAGAAAGACTTGGTAGCGCAAAGTAACAATATTCAATGAATGTGCATGAAGTTCTTACAAGGAAACAAGACCAAAAGGACTTAAATACCCTTGGTCAAAACAACACAATATTAGACATTAGACACAATATTTGACCAAGCCTATAAATACAATGATTACTATAAAATCAGACTTAACAATCTCCCCCTTAGTAATCATTGGCGCTTTGGTCTTCAAAAATCATCTTCTAAAACAACACGGACCATAAAAGCGACTTTATGAAGCAATCTGACTTTTAAAGAAAAAAATTCTTCTCAGCATCTTTCAGTTTGATTTGTCTTTCACAAGTCTGGACCAGATTGGAATAAACTTGAATGAACAGTTGATTCATCAGCTTGTGCTCTAGACGACACACCTCTTTTAAAAGACCTTGAATGAACTGTGGTGGTCAGAGCAAGAACAACAAAAGAAAAAAAATTGAAGCTGAGAGAATAGAATCTTTAATTGAGCGAATTTTGATCAGCATATACACTTTTGAGCTCTTTGTCTCTTTATCATCTCCTGGACTTCTCTGATTTCTCCCCCACATAACCTTGATGAAATGGTTCAACTTGGTCATGCATATGTTGGAGACGAGACAGCTTAAGATCTGCAAAATCAAAGAAACAGAGAAAAAAGGGAAGTTTGCGCGTCACGTTGGTTGCGCAAACTGAGGTTTGCGTTACACCAAGGTGGCACAAAGTGAAGTTTGTGTTACACCAAGGTGGCGAAAAGTGAGGTTTGCGCGAAGCAATGGTGGCGCAAAGCAAGGTTTGCGCGACCAACTGATGGCGCAAAGCAGCCTTAGAAAAGATTTTACCTTTTGAAATTCTTTGACTCCCCCTACACAAATGCACTAGGTATGACAATTCAAGTTAGCATTCATATAAAGAAAATCAGATACTCCCCCTCAAAAGCAGATAAGATCATTTAAGAAAAATTCTCCTTTTTCACTCCCCCTTGAATCATGCTCAAACCCATTTAAAAAATATTTATGAGAACACAATGATCAAATATCAATGTAGAAAGAAAAATATACTGAATATGTATTTTGAAACGACTAAATATATAAAAATTTAAACAGAAACAAATAAAATTCTACATAGTAAAATATCACAATAAAATCAATCAGATGAAATCAAATGTATGTGATTGGATACAGAAACAAGTTTTATTGCATATCAAGTTAAGATATGTTCAGTTTCAAAAACTTTCATCAATCTACTCAGTGTGCTCGCATGTGAACTTTGATTAGCTTCAAGAAAATACAATTCTAAAAATATAATAGAGAACTTTGCATGTAATCACACTAAGCCATCAAAAATTCAGATTTTCATAAATTTACAGGTTTATTGCAACTCAGAAATTTATAACCAAGTATCTTGAGAGGAGTTCTCATTGGCATCTTTTAGCATTGTGCACTATGGAATCTTTACATGAGTGTGCTTTTTGGCATCTTTTAAGCATGTGCACTTTGGCATCTTTTAATCAAAAGATTTATTAAGTAAAGAACATGCCGTAAACGTAACTTTCTATCTGACCCTATTGCAGGATTTGGGTCAGCCACTCCCAGACCAGTTGGCCTTAGGGGACTAGGTATCAAGCACCCCTTGGAACTTACTTTCCCAGATCAGAAAGGCTACATCGACATATCCTAAACCCATTCATACCAGTAGAACATGACTTTCGATCTAGTTATATTGAAGGATTTGGGTTCGATCACTCCCAGATCAAATGACCTTAGGGGACCAGATGACAAACATCCCACATAACTTACTTTCCCAAACCAGAAAGATCACAGGTACAAACTTTCAAACTTAGAGATTTCTGATTTATAAGAATTTAATAAAAATCTCAAACACAAGGTTTTACGTCTAAGTGCTTAGCCTATATTTTCATTACAATCCGAAATTTCGATTTTTTAGGTTTTCTAAGCATTGTAAACTATAAATATTCCGAATCACACAACTTTAAAGCAAAATCTAAAGTTACAAACATGTTGCTGACTTTTCGACTTTTGTTAGACTTGAAAGATGAACATAGAAAAACTTTAATATAAACAAATGAACTTGAAAATTTATCCTAGACACACATTTTATTCAAAAGAAAGAAAATTGTAAAACTTTTACTTTATAGAATAAAATTTGTAATGGTTTAAACTTTTAAAGCAACATGCCGAAATTTTAAGAAATAAAAATATTTGATCGGCAAGTTTATATTCAGTTGAAACAAAATATAATTCAATAGAATCATCTTTCACACAATGTAAAAAAAAATTGTGTCTCTTTTGAAAAAAAAATTGGGTTGAACAAATTCAGGAGTTGAATTGAAAAAAAAATTGCTCAGATTCTTTAAAACAGAGAGAAAAACTGGAATAACATCATAATCAGAGATGAATGCAGCGGAATTAAAGGTAGATGTACTCACAGTATCTCATTAGTCAGAATGCTTAAAGCTTTGAAGAACGAGTTCTAAACTAACATGTCTAGAAGTCAAAGTCCTTGAAGTACGGGTTCTGAGCTGAAGTACTCAGAAGCCAAAATGTTGACTTTTAAGACCGGGTTTTGAACTGCTATGTTCAAAAGCCATAATTTCTCTTACTCCCCCTTAACATGAGATGCTTGCAACTTGAAATCAGATTGAGACTTGGGTACCCACTTGAATTTGGGCCCATGAAAGTTAGTTGCAGTTCATATGGGGAAAATTTTGTAATATTTGACATGAGAAGCACGAGAAAAATGATCACAAGAAAGATAAGTACAATCATCAAAAGAGAAAGCATAATCATCTGAACTAGAATCAGAAGAAGAATATGAGACATTTTTGGAAATTTGAATCATTTGCTTTATTGAGTATTTGGAAATTTTATTACACAAAGCAAATGAATCACTTTTATAATGTTTGTCTACATATCCATTCTCCTTAGACATAGAATCATCTGATGTCTGTTTTTCTCGCCAAATCTGCTTCCTTGACTTGCTCAAAGTCCTATCTGAAAGAATTGAATCGGGATAATTAGAACTGTCAGAAAGAACTTTATCTTGTTTCTTTGACTTCTTTGACCGTCTTCTTTTACGCTTAGGTTTATAATATTGATCATTGAGCGTAAAAGAATCACCAAGAATTTTAGATGAAATATTTAAATCAGAAAAAATAATTTTATCCAAGCAATCAATCTGATCAACTAATAAATCTGAATTTGCCTCGGAGTCTGAAGTATTTGGAGAAAAGTTTTTAACATTTGAAACTTCCTTTTTATTTTTCTTAGAATCAGAAGAAAGGTTAGAAATAAAATCTGATTTTTGAGAAAATTATTTTGCTTCAAGACTAGACGTCATGAAAGAAAGAATAATATCAGATTCAATTTTCTTTAAAATATTTTGATCTCCTATCTTATCTTCAAGATCGATGATTGTACTCTCTAATACTAATGGAGGAGTTTATTTCTTGGAATCATAAATGATTGGAGAAATATTTTCCTTATCAGGATTAGAAGCATAAGGATCAACAAAATCATTAGATATTGAAGATTTGACAGAAGATATATCATTTAAAACTCTTCTTCCTCTCCTTGATTTTTCAGGAAAATATTTTGCATTTTCACTTGTGTAAACAAAAGGAATTTCTTTTTTCTTGTTATAAGTTCTTTTCTCATTTTCAATTTATAACACTTGCTTCTCATTCATCCAATCAATTTTAAATTGAGGAGCATAATGAGCAAGAGTCAGATAATCGTATTTATATAAAGTTGGACATTTTTCAATAGCATTGTTTAAACAATGAGGATTTTCAAAACCAAGTCCCCACCTTTGTTTTAAAGCTTCTTCACTCCTCGGTTTGTTCATAAAAATTGTTTGTTCAGATTGGTTTCTGCGATAAAGTTTTTCTTCTAATTTATTTATTTTATCTGAAAATTCATCTTTTAAATTAGTCATAACCGTCAAAGATTCAAGATAAGTCTTATTTGAATTTTCCAAATCATCCAATTTCTTTTTAAAGATGTCTTTTGTATTTTCTAAAATAGATTTTTTCATCTTTCAAAGAAATCTTCAATTTGTCAATTAAATCTGACTTTTCAGCATTTAAAATCTTTTCAGATATTAACTTAGAACGTAAATCAGATAAAACAGATATTATGATATTCATCTGAGAGGTAATAAAATTGTGATCAAAATCAGTATATACCTCATCTTCATCAGAATCAGCATCGTCTGACTGATCATCTCCGATCAAGCACATCTGAGCGATCTCTACGTTTCTTGCTTCATCGTCAGAGTGATCCAGCCAGAATTCTTCTTCGGCTAGCAAAGCTAATCCATTTTCTCTTTTCTCTGCCAGTTCCATTTTCTGTCTATAATATGCCGAATTTCTGACCTTCTTCACTCGACACTCCTTTGAAAAGTGACCCGGCCTTCCACAGTTGTAGCAAGCAGCAGTCTTTGGCTCGGGTTCTTTGATTGTTGAACCAGAAGTGAAGCGAAAAGTGTTGAAACCCGACTGTGGTTGGAACTTTTTCTGGTAATGGTTAGAAAGAAGAATCATAGCTTTCTGCAAAGTTTGTTCAGCCAGTTGGCTCGTGAGGAGTGCAACCGGGTCTACTGACTTCTTCTTTTTCTCTAGTTTAGCCTTCTTCTCTATCACCAGGCTCTCATCAGTCATCAGAATTTCATAAAGTTCTTGAATTTTGATTGTGGAGATTCTGACATCGTTCCTCAGTCTATGGCAAGATTTATTCCATTCAGGCTGCAATGTGTTGAGGAACTTCAGATTTGTCTAAAGCTCGGTCTTTTCAACTTTAATTTTCCTCAGATCATTGATAATGGCACATAAACGATCATACACAGTCTTTAGTGGCTCCCCTTCCTTGGCTTTGAATTCTTCAAAATTATTCATGTAACGAGTGTGTCAAAGTTGAGTTGCAACAGAAGATCCAAGCATAATCTTTTCCAGCTGTTGCCACATTAGATTAGGATGATTTTTAAAACAATCAATCCTGTTGTATACAGAGTTTGGCAAGGCCAGCATTAGATTTGCCTTAATGTCACGATCAGCTTGATATGCAGACAACTCATCATGTGAATAATCTTTAGTGGGCTTATATAATCCAGAAGCCAATTTGGGTTTTTCGAACGGTCCTTCAGATAAAATGATCAACATGTCATTACCATTCTTTTGTCGTTCAATGAAGTTTAGGAACCGTTCTTGCCACTGTGTAAATTCATTTTCATCTATCAGTATAGGTGGACGATTTTCTGTACCCAAAGACATCATTAGATCACTTTTGTAGAACTGAGCTTGATAAGAAAATTTGTCAGAATCCATGGCAGATGTTCAAAAATATTCTGTAACACTCGTAAATTCCTGTCGGTGAAAGCCAACCCTTTTGAGAAAATCCTTGATTCTTATCATAGAATTTCATCCCTTACGCCTTACCTTTTAAGCCTTATCGCATCATGGGTGCTCTGGATGAAAATGGAAGAAATCGAGGCTTGGGACACTCTAGGCGATAGTGCCCTGGCGATAGTGCCCTGGGCACAATCGCCGGGCACAATCGCCAACAAAGTGGTGCCCGCGGTACAGTTTGGGCGATAGTGCCCTAGCGAGAGTGCGCTGGGCACAATCGCCGGGCACAATCGCCTACGGCCTCTGGTTGTTTTAAAAGAGATTTTGAGCTGCCCCACCTCATTATTCTCAACCCATTTTACCCTTTTATCTCTAGAAACCGAACCCAAACCCAAAAATCGGTTTTATACCTTCAAGTCACCAATCCATGATATTCCAAGTGTTTCCCCACCACCCAACAAAGATTGGAAGATATGGTAAGAACCTCCACCTTCATCTTCCCCAAAGTTCGTGTTTGGGAGTTTGGGTTGAAGAATTGTTATGGGTGTCCTCGGAAGGTCTCATCGTCTATAGTGGTAAGCTTTCTTGATTTTAAATGTTGAAATACTCCTTGGTTGATCTCTTAGTGTTTGGTATACCAAATCTCGGATTTTGTGGTTTTGGAGAAATTAGGGTTTCGGATATTGTTTGGGATTTTGATTTCTATGTTTGAAGAATGTTTCCTTGTGGTTGGAAATGGTTATTTATGGGTTGGAATGTTGAATCTAGGTTTTGGAAGTCTTCGGCTTGAGGATTCAACTGGCCTTCAAAAGAGCTCGTTGGGTGAAATCTAGATTTAGCCTAAATCTAGCAAGGTGAGTTCAAGTTGATTTGTGAAAACGGTGTACATGCCAAAATGTGTATTTTAAAGTGTTTTACATGAAATGGTTAACTGCTGATAAGTTTTGAGTATCTAGAAGTAAAATGTGTTTTACTTAGTTATTTGTCAAAGTATGAGTATTTTGATAAGTTTTCATATTTGGTAAACTTGGGTTGTGTTAACCTCTTAAAATGCTTCTATTGGGTTTTGAACGTTTCCAACAACTAAATAACATGAATTACGTATTATTGGTGATTTTGTACAAGTAAAGTCTAATTCATGTTAGATGCATTTGGTCTATTTGCATTCATAAACACTTTGGAAATCTTGAGTTCCATCTCGTATGGAGTTTTGGGTAAATCTAGTATTTGAAGTACGTGTCTTCATAAACGGTATTTAAAGACATTTTACTATTGTGGAGACCGGTGATTATTGGTTAAACGGATTTTGAGCTCTTTAGCTCAGTATTGGCTTAAACGAGTCGTGTGGACATTTGTCCGGACTTTTAAACCGTTGTGGGTTTTGGATATGAGGACACTTAATTTGTGTCTTTGGTGAGTTACATGTTTTGGGAGCTTTGGTCTTTCAATTGGAGTTATGTAACGTTAGATAGTGTGTAATGGATCCATAGGCACGTGTGTCAGTCTGTTTTAGGATGGTCAATTGGTATTGCGGGGTTGAACTTCGGCACCCATGTTTTATGACCGGAAACTTTACAAGTGATCTCTAGGAGGGTTGAGTCGGCTAGTGCTACCGGAGTAGTAGGCGCTAGGACCTCCGCCGCTTGAAGTAATGCCTGGGAGGTAGTCTTTAAGTGTGCCGGGCCTTCAGGATGGAGTTCTTCGGAATGATTCATCAAGGTCAACTGACTTGGGGTGACACTTGTAAAGAAGTCGTAGGGACACCGGGCTGGAATGTCGGGAGGTGTCATGCGATTAACGTTGTTTGGGTGGTATACTTTTGTGTTCCCTCCACCCTCAACGGATACGGGTTTCCCCCGTTGTTGGCTATCAGCATGTTAAATATAAGAACGTCTTATTTTATTGTCATTGGTTCCTTACGGTCGCGTGAGTATTGGACCAAGTGTCCATGTTTTCGGACGTACGGTATATGTGGTTTTGATAGCGATTTATGGGTCGGGCACTCTGTCCCGCCCATGTTTTGGGTACTTTGGGGTATAAATGGTTATTCATGTTTTTACTAAATAAGTGTCGAACTATGTTCCCGTTTGGGTGAGTTATGCGTTGCACCATTTTATAAGAAACATGTGTTTTGGGAGCATTGTCTTTAAAAGTGTATATTATGGGAAAATGTGTCGTTTCCATTTTGAAGTATAATATTTCGCAGGATCTTGATTTAAACTGATTTCCTTTCTTTTAAAGATATATTCGTTCATGTTAACACTCTTGAGCTCACTAGGCGTTAAACCTACCCTTTTTATTTGCCGGCATGTGCATCAGGTTCCTAGCGGAGGGTTCAGTTCTAGCAGTGCTATGAAGAGTTGAGCCTTAGGCTTGCAAACGTAAGTAATTAGTGAAGTCTTCCGCGAGTTAGAGATAGTGACATGTTTTGGGTTTTAGTAGCACCCGTCCTTATCGTTTACTATATGTATAGATAGAAGGTGTGTATTGTAGCAAAATCTGAATTTGTGGTTGTAGATGATTCATTTATGGATGTATTTAGAAAATTTTAAATAAGTTGCTATTTCCAGATTTGAGGGTGTTACAAGTTGGTATCAGAGCTTAAGTTTGAGAGAATTAGGTATTGATTGTAGGATGCCTAGACTCAAACTAGTGTTTTTATAAGCAATTGTAAGTGAAGTTGCACATTAGGAACTTTAAGATAAGATATTATGGAGTTGATCGAGTCACTAGAAACGGGAAACTTGTCGAGGGTCGCAAGGATGAACATGTGCGGTACGTTCATAATGGCACCTGGCCAGTGTCATGGTACCTGGCCAGTGTCATGTGCGGTACGCAAGGATGAACATGTGCGGTACGTTGGGGGTAGTGAGAAGGTTTCTAAGGGAGTAATCTAAGGAAAACATTGGTGTCTATAGCAATGTCACGTTGAAGTGATAGTTAAGTGCGTTGAATGCATTAAGTTGATCTTCTTGAGTAAGAATAATTGGTTGGAGTAGAACCTTGAGCTTATGGAATTGATGGCATACGAGGAGAGATTGTAAGGTGAACCGAAGAAATATCCGAGTGTCGTTTTAAGATGTGGAGTATTCGGACGACAATAGTAGGAAATTGAGTTGTTGTCCTAAGATGCTTGATACACCTGGATGGTATTAGTATGTCGGGTTGTTGAGAAGCGTAGACTAGAGGGGTAAATGCCGACCAAATTCATGCACTAAAATTTATTTCTGAAATAAATTTGCATAAATTGTTTCTTGCGTTCATAAAACAGAAAGTGGTTTATATTATAAAGCTTTGGTAAAGCATTTAACACGCATCAGATTTTAAACTGTGAGCTTAAGCATGCATAATTTGTTTTGTTGCATGTAATTGCAAATTGTTATAAAAAATCTCTTTATTCACGTCGCTTGTTTAACGCTATTTGCGGACATTGTAATATCCATGTTTTAATGCCATTTGAGTATTGGGCCAGTAACTACGAGATTTTAACCTAGGCATTGGATCTCCTCCACATATGTGAATGGTTTTAAAGGAAAAGTTATTCCAACGCGTTGAGTCGGAATTTTTGCGAATTTTAGTTTGTGTGAGTTTTGTTGGAATTTCATGAAGTATTGTTTTATACGATGTCCTTCCATGCGTGAGTTTTAATTTTGCTTCTTTTAAGCCTACGAGTTAGTTGGCGTCGTGTCTCATGTGAATTTTGTTAAAGGTGTCATTTTACCTTTCATTGCATTAAAAGAGGAAACTCTTAAAGGCTTAGTGTTTTAGCCATATTGCCGTCTTACATTCTTGTTGAGAAATGAAAATTTGTCATTGCATGATTTTAGCATTATCGAGTTGTGCAAAGATTCAGTGGGGTTTAGGGTGCCTAGTCTTACGTCATTTTGCGTTGCGTAAAATAATTTTGAGAACATGTGCATATGCATCATTGTGTGCGTTAATTTACGAGTTGTGTTCAATACTTTGTTTCATGCGAGTCTTGCATCGACACTTGTTGGGAATTACAGATTTGCTTAAGTACTGTTAATGCTGCTACCACAACCTGGATACTACTTCTGAAGTTAATGCTGCTGATACAGGTTAATGCTGCTAGTCAAGATTAATGCTGCTAAGTGAAGTTACTACTGCTAAGCAATCTTAGTACTGCTAGTAGTTAGTACTGTTGGAGTTAGTGCTGCCAGAACAAGTTAACAATGCTGAAGACTTAATGCTGCTTATGAGATATTGAAGACTTCGGATGGAATGAAGACAACTGTATTATTTGAAGATAATATGGAAGGCTTGAAGATAAATATGGAAGACTATTTTGAAGGTTTTTTAATATATGTAATTATCTTTTATCTTCAATATATATAGAATAGATTAGAGTTGATAGAATTTAATTTTAGAATTCTGAATTTTTGTTTTCATAGAGAGAATCAACCTCAAGGTTTGTAATCCTAATTCTAGAGAAGTAGAATTCGTATTGGTGAGCCTGTTCATCAATATTGAGGTTGAGTGTTGAATCTTGTAACTTTATAATCATTCAATAAAGTTTGCAAGTTCTTATTCTGATTTACTGTTTTCCATTACTTATTGAATATCAAAGTGTTATTCCGCAAACTCCTTTGATATTGTTTCTGAGTGTTTATTCTTGTTTAGAATAAAGATCCTGACAAGTGGTATCAGAGCTAGTATTCTCAGAAATCTCATTCATCATGGAAAACACAGCTGAATCCAATAGTACTCTGGTCTCAAAGGTTCCAATGCTCAGATCCAATGAATTTGACATGTGGAAGATCAGAATCAAGCAATATATTCTCCTCACAGATCACTCTATGTGGGACATCATTGAGAATGGCCCATCTGATGCAAGAAAGATTGGTGAAGATGGCAAAAGAACCCCTCCAAAGACAGATGCAGACAGAAAGACAAGGCAGACAAAGATGAAAGCCTTGAGCACACTGCTCTTGGCCATTCCAAATGAATATCAGCACCAATTCTGCAATTGTACTGATGCATAGATGCTCTGGAATGCTCTAGAGAAGAGATTCTCTGGTACCAAAAGTACCAAAAGAAATCAAAAGGCAATCTTGAAGCAACAGTATGAAAACTTCATGTCAACTAAGAATGAGTCCATTACTCAAACTTTTGACAGGTTTAACAAACTGATTGATGAACTAGCTACTATGGGAGTACAGATTGATCAAGATGATGTAAACAGAAAGTTCTTAAGGTCCCTTGGAGATGAATGGACCATGTACACTATTTCATTCAGACAGAATGATCAGTTGGAAGAGAAAGAACTGGATGATCTGTACAATGATCTTAGAGTATTTGAAGTTGAGGTGGAGGCAAAGAATAAGCTTTCTGGATATATTCATAATGCTGCACTCCTATCAGAATCAATTGATTCTACTGCTAACCCTGAATCTGTTAATGCTGCTAATGGAGCAAATCAAGATAAAGACACTGATTCTGTGTTTGAAGCCTTTCTTGCCAGTCATGTAAATTCCTCCTTAATTGATGATGATCTGGAACAACTTCATCCTGATGATTTGGAAGAGATGGATATTAAATGGAAGATAGCCATGCTTTCCACGAGGGTGAAAAAGTTTATAAAGAGGACTGGGAGGAACAACTTCTCCCAAAGAAGAGAAGATGGAGCAGGGTTTGATAAATCAAAAGTGGAGTGCTACAAATGCCATCTGAAGGGACACTTTGCCAGGGAATGCAGAAGTGGAGTGTCTCACAGCAACAACCACCAACAAGCTCAATCTGGAAGCTTCAATAACAACAGAAACTCTGCTTAAGCCCTTGTTTCTCAACAAGGAATGGGGTTTGACTGGAGTGATCAAGCAGAAGAGGCTATCTAGAATCAAGCACTTATGGCTGAAGTATCTGATCTCCCATCTGAGGTAAATTCTAATCTCTGTTCTAAAACTTGCATAGACACTGTTAAAAGGTACAGGGATCACAACCAGAAGATGAGTGATGACCTTAAGAGATTAGAAAAGGATATCAAAGATTATGTGAGAATTGTTGAGAGATTTGAGGAACAGATTAAAAGTTTTCAAGCTAATGAACTCCAACACTCATATGACACCAATTACTGGAAGTGGGAGAAAAAGGATCTAGAGCTTAAACTGACCAAATCTAAAGAGGAGAGTGAGAAATTGAGAGATGAACTAACCAAGGTCAAGCTTGATGTAGAAAAGTTTTCCAATGCTTCTAAAGCAATGGACTCTTTACTACAAACTCAGATTCATGATAAGCTGAGAAGAGGAATTGGGTACAATGCCACACCTCCACCATATAACAACAATTACATCCCTTCTACTTCAGACCTGCTAGAAACCAAAGATAGGAAGGACTTGCCTGAGGGAGCCACTGAGATAGATCCCTTAGATAAGGTAGTTGTTGTGGATAAGACTGAAAAAGAGGTTGGTAAGAGTAAGGAGAACAAGGTGAGTGGTGAGATTCCTCTAGAGAATAATATTATCACCAATGAGGACTGTGGAAGGGCTTGGATCAAATTCAAGGACATAGAAAGACAGAGGGAACGTCTGGTAAGGTCCATTACAAACAAACCACAGTTGTGAATCCAGGTCCTTGCAAACAGTGTGCATGTAAGAAGAATGAGCCCCAAAAACATGATAAAAAGAGGGAAAATCAAAGAAACTGGAATAATTAGTGGGCACAAAAACAAGGGGTTGATCTGAGTAAAATCAATAGACAAAAACCTTGTTTTATCTGTGGCAAATTGAATCATCTTGCAAAATTCTGTTATTTCAATCCTATGAACCAAAGGATGAATTTTCAAAGATCCATGCAAAAACCCTTTGGTTATAGGAAGGTTGAAAAGAACCATGTGGCTAAGAAAACTGTTAAATCTAATAGCCACATGAAGAAAAAGTCTGTTAAAGAAAATGTCAATATGTGGGTTCCTAAAAGCACTAAAACTGCTAGTACTGCTACTTCAAATAGTACCGCTGACAATGATAGTGCTGCTAGAAGTAATACTACTGCTAACAATGTTAATACTGCTGACATTGTTAGTACTTCTTCAAAAGTTAATACTGCTAACTCTGTTAGTTCTGCTGACAAGGTTAGTACTGCTAAACCTGTTAGTACTGCTAACTCTGTTAGTACTTCTAAGGTTAGTACTGCTTCTAGTGTTTGTGCTGCTAAGCCAATCATATTGACAAAGTACTCTAATAAAGAGTGCTCTGAGTTTAAAAACCCCATAAAAAAGGAATGTAAATACTTTGATGAGAAAGGGAGACATAATACCACTTTGGCTTGGGTCCCCAATCAATACTAATTGTTTAATCTAATGTGCAGGGCAACCAGCAGCTCAAAGGAAAGAGCATCTGGCATGTTGATAGTGGTTGCTCTAGGCACATGACAGGGAACATGTCATGCCTCAAGAATTTCAAGAAAATTGATGGTGGACATGTTGCCTTTGGTAATACTCCAGATGGAGGTAAGATAAGTGGTAAGGGGAATGTAACCAAAGGTAAAATGACCTTTGAAGATGTATTCTATGTTGAGCAATTAAGGTACAACCTGTTAAGTGTATCACAGGTTTGTGACAAACAACATAGTATATTGTTTACAGATTCTGAATGCATTATTCTTGCTCCTGGATTCAAGGTAGTTGATGAAAAAATGATACTACTAAGAACTCCCAGAATGGATAATGTATATTGCTTAGATATGGAAAGTGTTTCAATTGATTCATCCCTAAACTGTCTTGTTTCAAAAGCTTCTTTGGATGAATCATCACTTTGGCACAGAAGGATGTGTCACATGAATTTTAAAACAATGAATAAACTTGTTAAAAACAACCTTGTAAGAGGTTTACTTTCCAAAGTTTTTTCATGTGATGATCATTGTGTTGCCTGTCTCAAAGGCAAACAACACAAAACTTCTCATAAGACCAAAGAGTTGAACACAATCTCTAATTCTCTTCAGTTGTTGCATATGGATCTGTTTGGTCCTACAAATGTTATGAGTATTGGTAAGAAATCATACTACCTAGTTATTGTTGATGATTACTCTAGATTTACGTGGGTATATTTTCTAAGGACTAAGGATGAGACATGTGGACTGATCAAATCCTTTATTCTAAGAATTGAAAACCAAACAAATCAAAAAGTAAAAGTCATTAGGTCAGACAATGGTACTAAATTTAAAAATCATGACCTAAACACCTTTTGTGAGGAAAAAGGAATTGAGAGGCAATACCGTGCTCCTAGGACTCCACAACAAAATGGTGTTGCTGAGAGAAAGAATAGGACACTGATTGAGGCTGCTAGATCTCTGTTAGCTGATTCAAAATTTCCAATTACTTTCTGGGCTGAAGCAGTTAATACTGCTTGCTATGTCCAAAACAGAGTTCTAATAGTCAAGCCTAAAAACAAGACACCATATGAGCTTTTAAATAAAAGAAAACCATTTATTGGATTTTTTAAACCTTTTGGGTGTCCTTGTACAATTCTCAATACCAAAACCCACTTAGGAAAGTTTGATAGCAAGGCAGATGATGGTTTTCTTGTTGGTTACTCATCTTAGAGTAAGGCTTACAGAGTTTTTAATACCTCTTCTAGAATAATTGAGGAAAGTGACAAAGTTAAATGCAATGAGAACACACCAAATCCTTTTGGGTCTGGTCCTCAGTGGTTATTTGACATTGATTCACTAACTAACTCTTTGGGTTTCAGTAGTGATTATAATGCAGGTTCAAGAAGTGGAGGATCAGGGGATGAACAAGTACAAGTACAAGACATCATTCCTCAGTCTGTGATCTTTCCTATATCTACAAAAGAGCCTGTTGAGGTCTGTGAAAAAGAGAATGCTACTGAACCAATTTAGAGTGAAGAAGAAAGAAGAGAAGAAGAGAATCAAGTGCATGAAGAGCCAGAAGCAGCTGATGAGATCCCCTCAGCTGACTTAAATGATTCCAATCTGGATGTGGGAATCAATGAAGAACCTAGTCATCAGACTAGAACTCAAAAGAATCATCCTCCAGAACTGGTCATAAGCGACATTTCCTCTACTATGATAACAAGGAATCAAAGCAGACTTCAAGAGCTGCAGGATCAGCAACACACAGTACTCTCCTGCTTTCTATCTCAGATTGAGCCTAAGAAGGTTTTTGAAGCAATGAAAGATTCCAGTTGGATAGAAGCTATGCAAGAAGAGTTACTGCAGTTCAAGTTGCAAGAAGTTTGGGACTTGGTGGACCTTCCAAAAGGTCATAGAGCTATTGGCACCAAGTGGATTTTCAAAAACAAAAAGGATGAGAGAGGCACTGTGATAAGAAACAAAGCAAGACTGGTGGCACAAGGGTACACTCAAGAAGAAGACATTGACTATGAAGAAGTGTTTGCTCCAGTGGCAAGGGTAGAGGCAATTAGACTATTTCTAGCCTATGCCTCATACATGAAGTTCAAGGTATACCAAATGGATGTGAAGAGTGCCTTTCTGTATGGTACAATTGATGAAGAAGTATATGTTTGTCAGCCCCCTGGATTTGAGAATCCATCATATCCTGACAGAGTATACAAACTGAAGAAAGCACTTTATGGTCTTCATCAAGCCCCAAGAGCATGGTATGATACACTGTCTACCTATCTCTTGGAGAATGGGTTTGAAAGAGGAATAATTGACAAGACCCTCTTCATTAAAAGAAGTAAGAAGGACATCCTATTGTTTCAGATTTATGTGAATGATATCATCTTTGGATTCACAAAAGATCAAATGTGTAGAGACTTTGAAAAGTTGATGCACAAGAGCTTCAAAATGAGTTCAATGGGTGAACTTACCTTCTTCCTTGGGCTTCAAGTGAAACAGAAGAAAGACGGGATCTTCATAAGCCAATCAAAATATGTGAAAGACATCCTGGACAAATATGGATTATCAGACTCAAAGCCAACAAGCACACCTATGGAGACTCATAAACAGATCACTGCTGATCTTGAGGGGGGGGGATGTGGATGTCCATCTATATAGATCAATGATTGGATCACTCATGTATCTCACAGCCTCAAGACCAGACATCATGTTTCCTGTGTGTGTGTGTGTGCCAGATTCTAAGTCAAGCCAAAGCAATCACATCTGCAAGCTGTTAAAAGGATTTTCAGATACTTAAGAGGGCAACCTAGATTCGGTCTTTGGTATCCTTATGAATCTAACTTTGACTTGATTGCTTATTCAGATAGTGACTTAGGAGGTGCTATCATGGACAGAAAGTCTACTTCAGGTGGATGTCAACTTTTGGGTGCAAGACTAGTATCGTGGCATTATAAGAAACAAACCACAGTGTCCTTATCAACAACAGAAGCTGAGTATATTGCTGCTGCAAGTTGCTTCTCTCAGGTTCTATGGATTCAGAATCAGATGCTGGACTATGGGGTAACCTTTCTTCACACTTCAATCTTCATTGACAATAGCAGTGCTATAAGCATTGTTAACAATCCAGTCAAGTATTAGATATTGTAATGAAAAGAAGCTAATTCAAGTTGCTAAGGTTCATACTGACAACCAGTTTGTTGATCTATTCACTAAAGCTTTTGATGTGGATAGATTCACTTTCTTGGTCACTAGTGTGGGAATGATCAACTCTGAATGACCTCATGTTTTAAAAAGTGTCTTCCTACCTGTTATTGGTTTATTCTTTGGTGTTACTAACATCTTTTTCAGGAAGTTATTACCTTGCTCAGAGTACATCAAACTTCAAAAAGTGTAAGTCTAGTTAATGCTGCCAGTGCAGTTTTAATACTGCCAGTGCACAGTTAATACTGCTAGTGGTTAATACTGCTCTCAGTTAATACTGCTAGTTAGTTAATACTGCTAGTGGTTAATACTGCTCTCAGTTAATACTGCTAGTTAGTTAATACTTCTAGTTAGTTAATACTGCTAGGTGTTAATACTGCTTATGTCCCGAATCGTATAAATACCCTGTTTGCCCGCCCAAACGTTCATAACGACTCTTTGATTCCTATTCATCTGCTCTCTAGCCCCTTTTCTCTCAAGAACAAGTGTTTCAGTCCAGCATACTCAAGTTCAATGGCTTCCATGGCTTTCATTGATGAGCACAACGAGATCGCGATGCTACAAAAGCCGAAACAAGCTGCTGGATTCCACCAGATTGTGGATTTTCTCAAATCCAGCCACATTGCCCATGCTCTTACTGTGTCTCCAACAATATACAGAGAGCATCAAAGGCAATTCTGGGCGAATGCCACCATAGTCACAGAGAATGGTGTGGAGATTCTGAAAACAAGGGTGTGTGACAAACCCTTGTCTGTCTCTGAAGAGGTGATACGCATCTATTCCAAATGAAAACTTGTTCTCAAATTTGTCAAGAATGGGGTATGGAGGCCAATTAGGTGGTTTTAAATTCTCAAAAGCAAAATTTTATACCCAATGGCGTTTTCTTGTTCATACCCTGATGCACTGTATTTCCAAAAAGACTACTGGATGGAGTGAGTTTAGCAGTACCATTGCTTATGCTTTGGTCTGCTTGGCCACTGCCAGAAAGTACAATTTTTCAAGAATGATTTTCAGTGATCTTGTATCAAACTTGGGAAGCAAAAAGAGTTTTTATATGTACCCAAGATTTGTACAGACAATAATAACCCATGAATTGACGGATATGCCTCACTTTGATGAGGTATATGTACCAAAAATCCCCAAAGGTAAGGTCTTTTCAAATATGAAAAGATCTCCATTGGACTCGGAAGGAGTTGACACCCCATTGTTCTCTACAATGATGGTGGTGTCCCACAATGAAGAAGGTATGGCAGCAGGGTCAAGGCCCTCATTAGACCATCCCACTGCTAGCCAATCCCAACCTTCACCCTCTATATCTATACCTCAGTCCCTAATTCAAAAGCCAACTTCACCTATCACCCAAACTTATGCAAGGAAAAAGGTTAAGAAGGATCCTTCCCTTCTTGTACCATCACCGACTGAGCCTTTAAGCCCTCTAATGGAGAATTCTCCATTACAGAATATCTACAGGGAAACCACAGGGGTGTCTCCCAACCCCAAGGAGGTGCTCACTGAGGAGATGTTTGAGCATATGGGTGCTAAGACTGCCATTACTTCTGCTAGCACAGAGGAGGTCAGTGGTAACATAAATAAGACCTTCCCAATGGAAACTTTAGGTGAGCAATCATCCAAAGGTCCCTGGTGCCAAGAACCCAAGGGGGTGGAGAGTGCTTCTGTTAGGCAGAAGGATCCCACTATAAAAAGATCCCATGATCCTTCAAAAGAGGGTAACACTTTTGGAGAAGGTGAGGACATATATAACTATCAATAATTGATGGATGCTATGGGTAACATAAACCTGGATGTTATCAAACAAGGAACTGACATTGAAGAAATGAAATTGGTAATCTTGTCCCAACAAGTGCAGATTACCAAACTCAAGAAATTGTTGATGAGACTAGTACAGAAAAAGAAGAAGAAACAGTTTGTGCTAAGAAGAAGGAAATCAGTGGATGATGCTCCCAAAAAGGGGGAGTCAAAAGCTGAGTTCAACATGGAAGAAGCAACAGATAAGGGGGAGATACAGGAAGTTGAGGGGGAGCTTGATGGGGTCAGTACAAAAAAGGTACAAGAAGTGGCAAAAGATTCAGAGGTTATACAAGAAACATAATCTCAAGTAGCAACAGTAACAAAAGAGAAAGCAGCAGTAACAGAAGCAAATAAACCAGCAGAAACTGTTAATGCTGCTGAACTGAATGAAGCAGTAGAAATGGTGATAGAAATATTAAGTAATCTTCAGAGCAGAAATTTGGAAGAACTTGAGACAGCTGAAGCATTAATCAAAGCCAAGCATGATACTCCCAAGGTCACTTCAAAGGCCAAAGGAGTTGTTATCAAAGAAAATGTTGAAGTTGTCAAGAAAGTCAGTGTTGATAAAGAAAAAAGCAAGGACAAAGGCAAAGCCAAGATGGTGGAATCTGATCAACAAATTAAAAATCAAAAATTGATTGAGTCAGATGAAGCTTTGGCTAGAAAATTACAAGCTGAACTTGAAGAAGCAGAAAATGTGCAAGTAGCCAAAGATAGGGAGATAGCAAAAGCTATGGCTGCAGAACTCAATGAAGTTTATCAACAAAGTCTTGCAACAGAAATAGCAAAGAAGAAAACAACATCTCTAAGGAAGTCTGGAAAGATCAAAATGACTGCAAAAAAAAGACAACCTTCAAAGACATACTTTGGTGCTCAAGAGAGAAAGAAGACGAACTCAATGAACTCAAAGAAAATGTTGAAGTTGTCAAGAAAGTCAGTGTTGATAAAGCAAAAAGCAAGGACAAAGGCAAAGCCAAGATGGTGGAATCTGATCAACAAATTAAAAATCAAAAATTGATTGAGTCAGATGAAGCTTTGGCTAGAAAATTACTAGCTGAACTTGAAGAAGCAGAAAATGTGCAAGTAGCCAAAGATAGGGAGATAGCAAAAGCTATGGCTGCGGAACTCAATGAAGTTTATCAAAAAAGTCTTGCAACAGAAATAGCAAAGAAGAAAGCAACATCTCTAAGGAAGTCTGGAAAGATCAAAATGACAGCAAAAAAACGACAACCATCAAAGACATACCTTGGTGCTCAAGAGAGAAAGAAGATGATCACTTTACTAAAGGGTGTTGTAGGTGTTAGAAAGGAGATGTTCTCAAAGATGTCTTTTGAGAAAATTAAAGGGTTGTATGATGTAGAGATGACAAAGCTTCAAGGGAATGAAACTGCCAGGGTTGAAATGGAGAAGAGGATGAAAGAAAGTAATGATTTTCTGATACAAAAACCTTTCCCTGATGATCAAGAAACACCACCAAAGAAAGAAGCAACTCTTGGTGAAAGTCTAAGGACTCTAAAAAGAACCAAGATGGTGGAAAGGAGAAAGTCATCCAAGAAGCCTAGAATAGATGAGAAGGTTGCTGAAGAAGAAGAGGCACCTGAGTTATCTGAACAGAAAGAACCAGCAAGAACTGATGATGTAAATTTGTACATGGTAGTGATGGACAAAGTGCCTGAAACAATTTCAGCAGAACCTGTTGGTGTGAAGCCTCCTGAGGTTATTCTATGGGACACAATGAATGTTGATGGAAAGGAATACATAAGGCTCAAGAGGAAGGATGAAAAGTATGAGGTGTTCAATACTTGGGCAAAGATTGTTAGAACATGCTCCAGGTCAGATCTTGAAGAAATGTTTGAGATTGGAATGAAGTTGTATGCAGATCAACTGAAAGCTCCAGAGATTTCAATTACAAAATTAGTGATGGAGTATCTGTGTATGATGTTCAAGCCTGAAGAAGTGGAGCATGTCATCAGAAATGTGTTCAAAACTGTCAATAATTGGACTCTATATGAAACTAGTGGAGTATATGCAATAACTATGGACATAAATCACATAGAGTACTTCCTAGTGGATAAAGTGTACAATCACAACAGACTAAAGCTTCATGCAATGTTGAAGAAGAAGTTAAGATGTATTCCAAATTCAGAAATGGCTAAGTTTTTGATTCAAAGAACAATCAATCAAAGCTTGGGGCTGAATGTGGATACAGGGGTATAAATCATGAAGTTTTGGGAGCATCTAAGAAGATCTTCTGAAGAACTTTACTTCTCTTCCTAAAAGTCAAGTTAGGGGGAGATTGTTGGGAATTACAGATTTGCTTAAGTACTGTTAATGCTGCTAGCACAACCTGGATACTACTTCTGAAGTTAATGCTACTGATACAGGTTAATGCTGCTAGTCAAGATTAATGCTGCTAAGTGAAGTTACTACTGCTAAGCAATCTTAGTACTGCTAGTAGTTAGTACTGTTGGAGTTAGTGCTGCCAGAACAAGTTAATAATGCTGAAGACTTAATGTTGCTTATGGGATATTGAAGACTTCGGATGGAATGAAGACATCTGGATTATTTGAAGATAATATGGAAGGCTTGAAGATAAATATGGAAGACTATTTTGAAGATCTTTTAATATATGTAATTATCTTTTATCTTCAATATATATAGAATAGATTAGAGTTGATAGAATTTAATTTTAGAATTCTGAATTTTTGTTTTCATAGAGAGAAGCAACCTTAAGGTTTGTAATCCTAATTTTAGAGAAGTAGAATTCGTATTGGTGAGCCTATTCATCAATATTGAGGTTGAGTGTTGAATCTTGTAACTTTATAATCATTCAATAAAGTTTGCAAGTTCTTATTCTGATTTACTGTTTTCCATTACTTATTGAATATCAAAGTGTTATCCCACAAACTCCTTTGATATTGTTTCTGAGTGTTTATTCTTGTTTAGAATTAAGATCCTGACAACACTTTTGCAACCGTAAGAGGCACCTTGAAAATCTAAATGTCGCATGATTGCATCTTGAGTTTCACATGAGTATAGGTGCATACTTTTGGGTTGAACCCGACTTTCACTCGCGTGAGTAAATATGCGAAATATTTATGTTGTCTTAAATTAAATTTTAGTCTAAGCGTACTTCGCTTCTTGACCTTGCTGTTATAAATATTCCGCAATACATGAAATGAATTTTCGAATTGCATATCATTGTAGTTACCATCTTGGCCAAATGTGTCTTATCGAGGCGACTTAAAGTTTTGAGCTCGATTTGAGAATTATTTGCGTTCTTATCATTTCATCGAACTTTGGGGAATAAACTATTGTCTTATCGAGGCGACTTAATGATTTTATGTCGCAACGACTTTTGGGCTGGGAAGTCAGAACTTTAAAAATTAATTTGTGAATGTCTCTTCTGGGAATTGTACAAACTTTTATTGCACATGTTATAGTGCGGAAAGTTATCTATCATATGCATAGTATAAATTGATGCATTACTAGGGCCATGGTAGTCCGTTTGAAAATTTTGTTGCGCATCTCTTGTTACCGTTTTATTAACGTAATTACTGATCGAACGAGTTTTGGAAATGGTTTTATATGCGTTGTGTTGGTAACCAGTTTTGAAACCTATCGGATGGGCGATAGTGTGTAATCACTGTACGGTTAATCGTTATAAAACTTGTGTATTTGAAAGTTTTATAAAAGTTTAAATTGGCACATTATTTGAAAAACCTTGAACTCATTAGGCCTATAGGTTTAACCCCTGTCGTGGAAAGGAGTTGCAATTAAGGGGCTAAGGGAGTCCTTAGGAGTTGAAGCGTCGAATGATCTGGCTTGCGGTCAGTCTTGGATTTTTGGACTTGGGTTTTCGAATCTGCGCGCGTTTGTATTAATGGAATTAGTAGACTTAAGTCTTCCCGGTTATTTAAGGGGCGATTTTATGCTCCGGTGATCATGCGAGTTAAAGTGTTAGGTAACTATTGGCAATCAGATTGGGTTTCATTTTGGTGGTTTGCTCGTCGGTGTGACAACATGGCTTATGTGGTTGATGTACCATCTTAACGGGTTCCGCAATAAAAAGGAAATTTTGGTGATCTGTCTGCTAGAGTTGTAAGATTTGAAATTTTAGCTCTTTGATTTGGTGTCAACCTTAGTGCGACAACCCGTCTGGAATGGGATTTTGGACGAGATGTCCACATCTTCGAGGTCACCGTTTAGTCCTAAGCGTCGACTTGATTTCTTGAGGTCAATGGATCTTGGAATGGATGGATGTAACCCGGTTGGATTATGGAAAATAGTAACCTTTCGGTAATGGATTTTGAAAGGAGTTTGGGTATTGATGATTGAGTATCGAGGTACCCAAGCATTCCTGTGGTGATAAAGGATGTTACTTTAGGAATGTTGTGAGATTGGTGTTGAATCAGAGTTGAGTGACAGCCGAATCTGTGTTAACCGGTTGCATGAAAGACATTTTGGTGCGCCTTGGAAGAATGTCTTTATAAATATTAAGAATGGATCAGTTGAAATCTGAGGAACTTAGAAGTTTGGTGGCGATCTTTGACGTTGTATTCGAAACCGTAGATCCGAAGGAAAGTTTGGTTAGCAAGAATTTGGGGTCACTAACTATCTGGAGGTAGTAATTGTCACCCAAGGTTGGGAGACGACCATAACCTTGTGAGTAAAAGGTTATTTTGGAGAGTTAAGTATACGCTCGGTTATGGGTATATTGTGCCCAAGAGGGGCAACAATGTTAGTATCGGTGTAAGGGACGTGTTGGTGGTGCTTGCAACGGGTTAATGCCAATCTTCCTGCGGGCGAGACTTCATGGGAACCTAGATTTCAAGGGCGAAATCATTCTAAGGTTGAGAGGATTGTAACACTCATAAATTCCTAGCGGTAAAAGCCAACCCTTTTGAGAAAATCCTTGATTCTTATCATAGAATTTCATCCCTTACGCCTTACCTTTTAAGCCTTATTGCATCGTGGGTGCTCCGGATGAAAATGGAAGAAATCGTGGCTTGAGACACTCTAGGTGATAGTGCCCTGGGCACAATTGCCGGGCACAATCGCCAACAGAGTGGTGCCCGCGGTACAGTTTGGGCGATAGTGCCCTGGCGAGAGTGCCCTGGGCACAATCGTCGGGCACAATCGCCTACGGCCTCTGTGTAACACCCCGAATTTTCGTTTGGTTTTGCGAGGTTGTTAAAGAAGAAAAGAGGAGGATGTTTCTGTCTACAGGGCGCACGGGTCGTGCGCCATCCTTCAGGAAATGCGCACGGGTCGTGCGCATGAAACAGTGCGCTGTGTTGGGAGTTGTGCAAATCCTTGGCTAAATATCTCTTTTGTGAGATTTCTTTTAGAAATCTCAGGATCTTTCTCTCTTTCTCTTCTTTTTTCTCTTTTCTTCTCCGATCTTCAAGGCTCGTTTGGTTGCTAGTTTTCGGTGTTCCTAGCGAGGGGTCGGTGTTTTAAGCTTCACCTCTACGTCGTGGTCATTATTTGGTTTTCCGGGTTTTATTCCGAAAACCTACCGGTGAGTTCCTACTATCATTTTACAAACTTTATACATGTCAAAACTCTTATTTGCGAAATCTAAAGCATTTCTACGGTATGATTTTATGTTCTCTACATTTTGTTGTAAATAAAGATTTTGGTGATTCTCGGGGTTCCCGATAAGTTTTGACCAAAATGACGGGTTCCGCCCTATTGAAGTAAAATGATGTTTTACTTGCACATTTCGTGATTATGTAAAAAGAATGTTTGTGAACTCATTTTAATGATTTTCGTTCTTACCAGAAGTTGAACTGTAAGTAGCATTTTGTTTATAAAATGTACTTATTACCATATATTTATTTATGGTAGGTCACATATGTTGTTGTGACGAGTCCGTACCATTACTAGTGGATCCCTAGGTTTTGGATTAGACTGTTTTGTTGGGAGGCTATATTCCCCAAATATGTAGCTATGGATCACATGTTCCGTGATGAGTTTATGGTACGGTTATGTGAGGCCGGTTACTAGCCATGGTTCATGATGATCCTAGTGAAGGAGTATACATTGGTTTCCCTTGGGAGCGCGATCTCACCTCGTAGCACGGACTCTGGGTTCATTGCTGAGGACTCTAAGTGTTTAGCTCATAACTCGGATTTGTGGTCTACTTTGTGTTACACCACTCTCCTTGGTAAAATGGTCCTTTTATCACCGTTTAAGAGTTTTGGACCGAAGAGGCCCGGTTGTGGCGAAATGTTATCTTTACGAACTAAACCTTTATGAAAAGATTTATTTACGATATTGATGTTTATATCTTTTGAGCTTTATAAACTGTATGTTCTCACCGGGCTTTATAGTCTGACACTTTTTCTCAAATGATGTGTATAACAGGTTTCCATTAGCGGTGGGTGCCGGGGTTTTTGGAGAGACGAGTTTTGAGTCTCGAGGTTTTTTTTGGAGATATTTTAGTATTGGTGTTGGGCATTGTTAAGTCCCATTCTTGTGTTTATTCAATCTCTCTCTTTGTGTTTCCTTTGTGTTTATTCAATCTCTCTCTTATCTCTGTCTCTGTTCTGTGAAACAGTTAAGTATGGTGAATACGCGTGGTAGACCGCGTACTCGTGTTGACGGACTGGAAGCGACAGCCTCCATAGCTGATCAGCCGGAAGGAGTTGAGGTTGTCGTGCGTCCTCCAGTTCAACAAATACTAGGTGGGGGGCCAGAGGTCATTCCGCGTGTGGACCTGGCTTCGTCCCACTCAGTAATCAGGGATGCTAGTTCCCCGTCTGAGATGATGGCCAGCATGATGTTGGCAATGAGGGAAGAGATGGCAAAGCAGCAAGAGTTTCTGCTAAAAGTAATAGAGGACCGTGATGTGAACAATCGTAGGAGTGAGACGGTTGTGGAAAACATCGTAGCAGGTTTTGGAGGCGCTGGTACGGGGGTCAGGGCTGAGGAGAACAGGATTGTTGGTGCTCCGAGAGATAGGAAAAGCTGTTCCTACAAATCCTTTTTGGGTTGCGGACCGCCAGAGTTCTCTGGTTCTGACGACCTGGTCTTGTGTGTGAAGTGGATCCGAGCGATTGAGCAAGCTTTTGGCTCTTCCGAATGTGGTGATGATCAGAGGGTGCGGTTCGGTACCCAATTGCTGAGGGACACTGCACTCATCTGGTGGAATATCATCCAATCCACTCTATCTCCTGAAGTGTTGGCCTAGTTGTCTTGGGCCGAGTTCAAGAAGAAGCTGCTAGAAGAGTTTTGCAACGAGAGAACGATGGACCGAATTGAGAAAGAGTTCCGGTCCTTGGTGAAGGGAAGCCTGACGGTGAGGGAGTACACCCGTCAGTTCATGGAGAAGCTTGGTCTGGTGGGGCACGCTGCCCCAACAGAGAAGGATAAGATGAAGGCCTATCTGAATGGCGTACCTGCGGACATGCAATCGATGGTCCATAATTTCAAAGCTTCTAATCTCCGACAGATGGTGGAGGAAGCTCAATTCATGGAAGAGATGTTCGCGAAGAGCAAATCTGAGAATTCTGTGATAGTGTCTGATAAGAGAAAGTGGGAGAGCAGTTCAGTACCTCCCAAGCGGACCCGACCTTTTGTTGGGAACCGCAACTTCAGCAGTTATCAAGAAGCTAAGTGGTGCCCGAGGTGTCGAACCAAGCATCACGGTAACTGTTACAACAATTCTCAAACTTGCTTCAAGTGTGGGAAGCCTGGTCATACTGTCAGAGATTTCCCGGTCAGGGGGATCATCTGTTTTGAGTGCAAGACACCGGGACACTCGAGGAAGGATTGCCCGAAGCTTGTGTCGGGTAGCGCGCCAGCAAATAAAGAGAACCCTCCGAAGGTTCCGGGTCGAGCATTTCAGATGACGGCCGAAGAGGCTAGAGCATCCGCTGACGTGGTATCGGGTACTTTTCTTATAAACTCTGTACCTGCTCGTATTTTGTTCGATACGGGTGCTAGTTTCTCTTTCGTATCTGAATTGTTCCGTCAGAAAATTGCTATGCCCACTACTAGTCTTGAGGATGCATTAGTGGTAGAAATAGCCGATGGTAGTCAAGTTCTGATCCGCGAAGTTCTGAGGCAGTGTACTCTTAGTATCGAAGGGAAAGAATTCTCGATCGATCTATTACCGATGTTAATCGGGGGTTTTGATGTGGTAATCGGTATGGATTGGTTGTCAAACAATCAGGCCGAGTTCGTATGTTCCAAGAAGATGATTCGACTTCCCAACTTCTCTGGAGAGGTCGTGGTCATCTATGGTGAAAAGAGGAAGGGTGAAGTGGCAATTATCACAATGGCAAGAGCACGCAAATGTTTAATAAAAGGATGTTCGTCTTTCCTAGCCTATGTGATCAATGCTAAGTTGGAGAAATCAAAGCTGGAAGATGTGAAGATCGTGCGTGAGTTTCCAGATATCTTTCCGGACGACTTGCCCGGGTTGCCACCCGATCGTCCGGTAGAGTTTCGGATTGATCTTGTGCCTGGCGCTGCACCGATCGCTAAAGCACCTTATCGTTTAGCGCCATCGGAGATACAAGAGATGGTAGCACAACTCCAGGAGCTATTTGAGAAAGGATTCATAAGACCGAGTTCGTCACCTTGGGGAGCTCCGGTCTTATTTGTCAAGAAGAAGGATGGCACAATGAGAATGTGAATTGACTATCGTGAGTTGAACAAAGCTACAGTAAAGAACAGGTATCTGCTTCCGAGAATAGACGACTTGTTCGATCAACTTCAAGGAGCGGGTTGTTTCTCCAAAATCGACTTACGATCAGGTTATCACCAAGTGAAGGTAAGAGAAGAAGATGTTCCGAAGACGGCTTTCGGAACGCGTTACGGCCATTACGAGTTCCTTGTAATGCCTTTTGGCCTGACGAACGCACCAACAGTGTTTATGGACTTGATGAATAGAGTGTGCCGACCTTTCCTCGACAAGTCGGTCATTGTATTCATCGATGACATACTAGTGTACTCCAAGAGTGAGTCGGAACACGAACAGCATCTACGTGAGGTTCTAGAAGTATTGAGAAGAGAAAGATTGTACGCCAAGTTTTCCAAGTGCGACTTTTGGCTTAAAGAAGTACAATTTCTGGGGCACGTAGTCACTCGAGAAGGAGTGAAAGTAGATCCCTCCAAGATTGAAGCTATGATGAATTTGGAGCCTTCTAAAAGTCCGTCAGAGATCAGAAGTTTCTTGGGTCTGGCGGGATACTACAGGAGATTCATTCAAGACTTTTCCAAGATCGCTTCTTCCTTGACAGTTCTGACTCAGAAGAATGTGAAGTTTGAATGGACCGAAACCCAAGAGAAGGCATTCCGGATCCTTCAAAAGAAGTTGTGTGAAGCTCCGATCTTGACGTTACCTGAAGGGTCGGAAGATTTCGTGGTTTACAGCGACGCTTCAAAGATGGGATTGGGTTGTGTGTTGATGCAACGAGGCAAGGTAATCCCTTATGCCTCGAGAAAGCTCAAAATACACGAGCAGAATTATCCAACCCATGATCTGGAGTTAGCAGCGGTGGTGTTCGCTTTGAAGCTTTGGCGACATTACCTATACGGCACGAAATGTACTTTGTACACGGATCACAAGAGCCTGAAGTATGTCTTTGATCAGAAAGAGCTGAATATGAGGCAAAGGAGGTGGCTCGAGTTGCTGAAAGACTACGACTGTGAATTGCTTTACCATCCCGGTAAGGCGAACGTGGTGGCCGATGCGCTAAGTCGGAAGGACTATAGCGGAAGCATTCGAGCTACCCATTCAAGAATCAAACTTGTGTCTAGTCTTGTTGAGAAGATCAAGGCATCACAGGTGGAAGCACTGTTAGAAGAGAATCTCAAAGAAGAAGTCATGACAAAACAGCGTTTACTCTTGACGGAAGATAGCCGTGGGGTGAAACTGTTCAGCGGTCGTGTGTGGGTGCCCAAGATAGGGGGTAACCGTGAGCTGTTGCTAGAAGATGCACACAAGTCCAAGTATTCCATACATCCGGGAAGCACAAAGATGTACAGGGACTTGAAGTTGCACTATTGGTGGCCGGTAATGAAGTTTGATGTGGCACGTTACGTTGAGCGTTGTGTGACGTGTTCGCAAGTTAAGGCCGAACATCAGAGACCGTATGGGAGTTTTCAGTCTTTAGAGATTCCCGAATGGAAATGGGAGCATATCACCATGGACTTCGTGACGAAGTTGCCTAAAACTCTTCGAGGTCACGATACCATCTGGGTGATAGTTGATAGATTAACGAAGAGCGCTCATTTCTTAGCCATGCGCGAGACTCTACCGATGGATAAGTTAGCAAAGCTTTATATCGATGAGGTGGTCTCGAGACACGGCATAACATTGTCGATCGTGTCGGATCGCGACAGTCGGTTCACTTCGAACTTCTGGGATGGATTTCAGAAAGAGCTAGGTACTCGAGTGAAGTTGAGTACGGCTTACCATCCACAAACCGACGGGCAGAGCGAACGAACGATCCAAACTTTGGAAGACATGTTGAGGTCTTGTGTCATCGATTTCGGGGGTAGCTGGGACACTCACCTGCCTTTGGTGGAGTTTGCCTACAACAATAGCTACCACTCGAGTATCGGAATCGCACCCTTTGAGGCTTTGTATGGGCGAAAGTGTCGGACTCCCGTATGCTGGCTTGAAGCAGGAGAAAAGCAGTTTGCCATACCTGAAATCGTGCAAGAAACTGCCGATAAGGTCAAGTGCATTCGTGAAAGAATGAAAGCGGCTCAGGATCGTCAGAAGAGTTATGCCGATAAGAAGAGGCGGCCGATGGAATTCCAAGTAGGCGACCGTGTTATGCTTAAAGTGTCGCCGTGGAAAGGCATTATACGGTTCGGAAAACGTGGGAAGTTGAGTCCCCGTTTCCTCGGACCTTTCAAAGTGCTTAAACGGGTGGGTTTGCAAGCCTACCAGTTGGAACTGCCACCGGAGTTGAGTAGAATACACAATACGTTTCATGTTTGCTACCTCCGGAAATGTTTGGCGGTGGAAGACAGCGTCATTCCCCTTTCAGAGTTAAGGGTTGACGAAGGAAATCGTTGTGTGGAAGAACCCGACGCCATCTTAGAGAGAAAATCTAAGAAGTTGCGTCATAAAGAAGTCACTTTGGTCAAGGTGCAGTGGAAGCATCACCGGGGAGCAAATGTGACGTGGGAAGCCGAGGAGGATATGAAGCGAAGATATCCTCACCTTTTTGAGTAGTTGGGATTTCAGGGACGAAATCATTCCCAAGTTGGGGAGGATTGTAACACCCCGAATTTTCGTTTGGTTTTGCGAGGTTGTTAAAGAAGAAAAGAGGAGGATGTTTCTGTCTACAGGGCGCACGAGTCGTGCGCCATCCTTCAGGAAATGCGCACGGGTCGTGCGCATGAAATAGTGCGCTGTGTTGGAAGTTGTGCAAATCCTTGGCTAAATATCTCTTTTGTGAGATTTCTTTTAGAAATCTCAGGATCTTTCTCTCTCTCTCTTCTTTTCTCTCTTTTCTTCTCCGATCTTCAAGGCTCGTTTGGTTGCTAGTTTTCGGTGTTCCTAGCGAGGGGTCGGTGTTTTAAGCTTCACCTCTACGTCGTGGTCATTATTTGGTTTTCCGTGTTTTATTCCGAAAACCTACCGGTGAGTTCCTACTATCATTTTACAAACTTTATACATGTTAAAACTCTTATTTGCGAAATCTAAAGCATTTCTACGGTATGATTTTATGTTCTCTACATTTTGTTGTAAATAAAGATTTTGGTGATTCTCGGGGTTCCCGGTCAATTTTGACCAAAATGACGGGTTCCGCCCTATTGAAGTAAAATGATGGTTTACTTGCACATTTCGTGATTATGTAAAAAGAATGTTTATGAACTTATTTTAATGATTTTCGTTCTTACCAGAAGTTGAACTATAAGTAGCATTTTGTTTATAAAATGTACTTATTACCATATATTTATTTATGGTAGGTCACATATGTTGTTGTGACGAGTCCGTACCATTACTAGTGGATCCCTAGGTTTTGGAGTAGACTGTTTTGTTGGGAGGCTATATTCCCCAAATATGTATCTATGGATCACATGTTCCGTGATGAGTTTATGGTACGGTTATGTGAGGCCGGTTACTAGCCATGGTTCATGATGATCCTAGTGAAGGAGTATACATTGGTTTCCCTTGGGAGCGCGATCTCACCTCGTAGCACGGACTCTGGGTTCATTGCTGAGGACTCCAAGTGTTTAGCTCATAACTCGGATTTGTGGTCTACTTTGTGTTACACCACTCTCCTTGGTAAAATGGTCCTTTTATCACCGTTTAAGAGTTTTGGACCGAAGAGGCCCGATTGTGTCGAAATGTTATCTTTACGAACTAAACCTTTATGAAAAGATTTATTTACGATATTGATGTTTATATCTTTTGAGCTTTATAAACTGTATGTTCTCACCAGGCTTTATAGTCTGACACTTTTTCTCAAATGATGTGTATAACAGGTTTCCATTAGCGGTGGGTGCCGGGGTTTTTGGAGAGACGAGTTTTGAGTCTCGAGGTTTTTTTGGAGATATTTTAGTATTGGTGTTGGGCATTGTTAAGTCTCATTCTTGTATAGAATTGTATAGTCTTAAGGACTGATCCTGTTTATGGGAAGTTAATGGATTTACCTTTGTCATTTGTCAGGTTTTAAATGTTTTAATTTACTCCGAATTTTAGAGTGTTACACTCTGGTTGTTTTAAAAGCGATTTTGAGCAGCCCCACCTCATTATTCTCAACCCATTTCACCCTTTTCTCTCTAGAAACCGAACCCAAACCCTAAAATCGGTTTTATACCTTCAAGTCCCTAATCCATGATATTCCAAGTGTTTCCCCACCACCCAAGAAAGATTGGAAGCTATGGCCAAGAACCTCCACCTTCATCTTCCCCAAAGTTCGTGTTTCGGAGTTTGGGTTGAAGAATTGTTATGGGTGTCCACGGAAGGTCTCATCGTCTATAGTGGTAAAGTTGAAATACTCCTTGGTTGATCTCTTAGTGTTTGGTATACCAAATCTCGGATTTGGTGGTTTTGGAGAAATTAGGGTTTCGGATATTGTTTGGGATTTTGATTTCTATGTTTGAAGAATGTTTCCTTGTGGTTGGAAATGGTTATTTATGGGTTGGAATGTTGAATCTAGGTTTTGGAAGTCTTTGGCTTGAGGATTCAACTGGCCTTCAAAAGAGCTCGTTGGATGAAATCTAGATTTAGCCTAAATTTAGCAAGGTGAGTTCAAGTTGATTTGTGAAAACGGTGTACATGCCAAAATGGGTATTTTAAAGTGTTTTACATGAAATGGTTAACTGCTGATAAGTTTTGAGTATCTAGAAGTAAAATGTGTTTTACTTAGTTATTTGTCAAAGTATGAGTATTTTGATAAGTTTTCATATTTGGTAAACTTGGGTTGTGTTAACCTCTTAAAATGCTTCTATTGGGTTTTGAACGTTTCCAACAACTAAATAACATGAATTACGTATTCTTGGTGATTTTGTACAAGTAAAGTCTAATTCATGTTAGATGGATTTGGTCTATTTGCATTCATAAACACTTTGGAAATCTTGAGTTCCATCTCTTATGGAGTTTTAGATAAATCTAGTATTTGAAGTACGTGTGTTCATAAACGGTATTTAAAGACATTTCACTATTGTGGAGACCGGTAATTATTGGTTAAACGAATTTTGAGCTCTTTAGCTCGGTATTGGCTTAAACGAGTCGTGTGGACATTTTTCCGGACTTTTAAACCGTTGTGGATTTTGGATATGAGGACACTTAATTTGTGTCATTGGTGAGTTACATGTTTTGGGAGCTTTGGTCTTTCAATTGGAGTTATGTAACGTTAGACAGTGTGTAATTGATCCATAGGCACGTGTGTCAGCTTGTTTTGGGATGGTCAATTGGGTATTGTGGGGTTGAACTTCGGTACCCATGTTTTATGACCGGAAACTTTACAAGTGATCGCTAGGAGGGTTGAGTCGGCTAGTGCTACCGGAGTAGTAGGCGCTAGGACCTCCGCCGCTTGAAGTAATGTCTGGGAGGTAATCTTTAAGTGTGTCGGGCCTTCGGGATGGAGTTCTTCGGAATGATCCATCAAGGTCAACTGACTTGGGGTGACACTTGTAAAGAAGTCGTAGGGACACCGGGCTGGAATGTCGGGAGGTGTCATGCGATTAACGTTGTTTGGGTGGTATACTTTTGTGTTCCCTCCACCCTCAACGGATACGGGTTTCCCCCGTTGTTGCCTATCAGTATGTTAAATATAAGAACGTCTTATTTTATTGTCATTGGTTCCTTACGGTCGCGTGAGTATTGGACCAAGTGTCCATGTTTTCGGACGTACGGTATATGTGGTTTTGATAGCGATTTATGGGTCGGGCACTCTGTCCCGCCCATGTTTTGGGTACTTTGGGGTATAAATGGTTGGTCATGTTTTTACTAAATAAGTGTCGAACTATGATCCCGTTTGGATGAGTTATGCGTTGCACCATTTTATAAGAAACATGTGTTTTGGGAGCATTGTCTTTAAAAGTGTATATTATGGGAAAATGTGTCGTTTCCATTTTGAAGTATAATATTTCGAAGGATCTTGATTTAAACTGATTTCCTTTCTTTTAAAGATATATTCGTTCATGTTAACACTCTTGAGCTTACTAGGCGTTAAGCCTACCCTTTTTATTTGTCGGCATGTGCATCAGGTTCCTAGCGGGGGGTTCAGTTCTAGCGGTGCTATGAAGAGTTGAGCCTTATCCTTGCAAACGTAAGTAATTGGTGAAGTCTTCCGCGAGTTGGAGATAGTGACATGTTTTGGGTTTTAGTAGCACCCGTCCTTATCGTTTACTATATGTATAGATAGAAGGTGTGTATTGTAGCAAAATCTGAATTTGTGGTTGTAGATGATTCATTTATGGATGTATTTAGAAAATTTTAAATAAGTTGCTATTTCCAGATTTGAGGGTGTTACATATTCCAAGTCTGAGACTTGCGCAAAATTGAGCTTTGCGTGAGAAGGTTGTTGCGCAAAGTAGACTTTGCGTGAGCAGGCAGATACGCAAACCAACTTTGAGTGAGAAGCGGTATACAAGAACTGAGCTTTGCGCGAGCTGAAGGAAATGCAAGATGAGCTTTGCATTACACGCTGAAGACGCAAACTGACTTTGCGTGATGTGTTTGAAGCGCAAACTGAAGTTCTCGCTACTAAGGTGTAACGCGAAGTAAACTTTGTGTGACTAGAGTAAAATGCAAAGTATACTTTTCGTGAACAATATGAAGCGCAAAGGGTACTTTTCTCTATACACTGGAGACGCAAAGTGATCAGAACTGAACTTGTTGCGAACTTAGAAGAATTCCTTGGATGAGTATGACGCAAAGCAGATGAACTAGTGCAAACCTGTGATGAACTAGCGTAAAGTTTAGATCTAGCGCAAAGTTCAAAAAATCAACAAAACACACACGACTGAGCAACCTTGCCCAGTGAACGGATTAATAATAATAAAAGAAACGATAATCTAACGAGTGGAAGCGGAAATGAAATAAAGAACATTGTTATTAGTAGATATCAAACAAATATTTAATAAGTGTAGACCACCAAGGCCTATTTGATTCATCATTTAAATTATATAAAAAGAATGTATTTTTAAAAGAGTAAAAACTGTAAAACCAATCAAACATCACAAAGATGTAACAAGGGTCACAAAGACCGGTGTGTATCACGAAGATACGTCATTCTCACGGGTTGATCAAACCACGTAAGTCCCATGGGGTAGCAGTGTGGGCACACTCACCATCTAACCCCTGCCGTGAATAATTCACGACCCGACTCGTGCAACTAGGATCGATCCATTCGCCCTCGATAGTCGTTACTTGGCCAGACCCCATACGTGTCCATTCAAAGTGAGGACGCCACGATTGTATAGCCACCATGGAAGCATCCTGACCTTGGTGCCCCCAATGGTCAAGTATTCTATAAAATCAAAATATGGAAATCATAGGTCTACAACACATGCGACCTCATGGAAACAAAATTCAAAAATCCAATAAACCTTGAAGGTTTTAATTCAATTGTTCATCAATGATTCATGATTTGAAGTAAAGAAGTATCATATAATCATAAATCAAATAATCCTTAACAAAATAATAAAGTCATATAATAACTCAAAACCAACGAATTCCAAAAGTTCCATACGGAAAGTTACCATTTCACTTATGTGATAGGTAATACATGGTGTACCATCTTCAAGGAGTAGACACACATATACAAATACGTGTCCAAGTATCAAATAAAGAAAGAAATCCGTACCTTTGAATATAAGGGTCTCGAGAAATGTATATCCACGCGATTGATCAAGTTCCGACAAATTGAAGGCCTATATGATATACAATACGTTTAGAATTTTGACTTACTAATACCCATGATAATACAAGTCTAACACCCTTTTTAATCCTCTAAATAACTTAAATTTAAGTTCTAATAAATCCTAGTAGGTTTATAAGACAAAGCTAGGGGTTAACATGGATGTGAAATTAACCAATCACTCCGAACAAGTCTGCACATGACAACACTGTTACACCTCAGTTTTTGACTTAATTACCTTACTTAGAGGCCAAACTAGTTGATCATGTCAAAAACAAAGTTGTACCTACATCTCTTATCATTCACCACGGTTTAGATTCACCCTGATTGGAGCAACGACCAATTAGATATGAAGTATATAAAAACAGTGTGCAGATCCCGTTTTTCACAGGACCAGCTTTGGAAAAGCACTGTTTGGAGCTGCTTAACTTCATAATTTGGTTTCAGTCTAAACTACAAAGTTGTACTAGACACATTGGGGTTTCCAACGACGTATTACACACCTCAATTGGACCTACGGTTGATTTTATACGAATTTTACAATATTTGGATAGAAAGCTAATACTCAACAGAAATTGAAATGTTCATTAAGACATTTCAACAAACACCTTTTGGGCATTACTTCAAGGAGCTCATAACCATTTCAATGGTTCCTTCATTTACCCATTTTTGGTACCAAAAACTAACCAATTTCCCAAATTAATAATTCTAACACAAAAACATAATCAATACCTAAACAAGAAAAACATGCAAAAACAACAATTTCATCATCAACTATGAACTTCTAACATACCTTGTTTGGGTTGATAACATAAACTTCAAATCCCTAAGTAAAATCAACCATTTCTTCCATTTCTTGAACCTATCCACATTTCACCACCAAAACTTGAACATAAACCCTAAATAACATAAAATTCTTAAGATTAGAGTATAAAAACATACTTACTTAAAGATTATTCAACTTCTCCCATGAAATTTAAGCTCAATTTCAAGAATTGAAGAAATGGAAGTCGATGATGGTGAAGAACCGATTGTAGGAGTCTGATTAGAGAAAAAAAATGAATAAATAGTTAGTTGAGGGACTAAAGTTGTCATTTAATCAAACTTTATATAAAATTAAAATATATATATATATATATATATATATATATATATATAAGTAAATATATATGTAGTCTATCATTAGAGTAAATTGCAATCTCATCGTCCCTGTTAGACTCTATCAGCGCCATTTTTTTTTCTCTCAATTTCTCTCTCTAAAAATCTCTACTTCTCTCTAGATTTTCTATCAATTTCGTGAATCAAATCGAAGAAACAATTACATATTCGGAAACTACTTGTCGAGCCCATCCTAGAGGTATAAATTTCTTTTTAAGTTATTTAAGTTGGTAAGTTTGGGTAGTTGAAGTTGGTTGGTAGATTATGGTTAGATATAGCAAAGTTATAATCATTTACATATATATGAATGTTTGTTTTTGTCAAAATTACAAACGGGTAAAGTTTAGAATCAAATGGTGATATTTATATGTAGATATTTAACCGCACATCAAGTGATCGGTTTAATGTCTAAGATAATATAAATTTGTGATTAAGCTAGTATTATAAGCTTTGAGTTTTAGGTTGTGCGGTTAATAATAATTGGTGGTTTATATAGGAAATCGAACAGGTTAAAGTTCGTCATCGGTCTCGATTAATCTCGTGTTGCATCTCAATTCAATTGACATACGGATTTCTTTATTTGTTTGATACTGGGATACGTATTTGTATATACGTGTCTATTCCTTGAGTATGGTACACCATGCATTACCTATCACATAAGTGAAATGGTAACTTTCCGAATTGAACTTTTGAAAATTGTTGGTTTTGAGTTATCATGTGACATTATTATTTAAAGATATTTGATTATGATTATATGATATTTCTTTGCTTCGAATCATGAATCATTGGTAAACAATTGAATTAAAACCTTCAAGGTTTATTGGATTTTTGAATTTGTTTCCATGAGGTCGCATGTGTTGTAGACCTATGATTCCGTTTTCGATTTATAGAATACTTGAACATTGGGGGTACCAAGGTCGGGATGCTTCCACGGTGGCTATACAATCGTGGCGTCCTCACTTAGAATGGACATGTATAGGGTCGGGCCAAGTAACGGCTATTGTTAGACCACAGTCTCATTGGATTCAAGATCATCCAATCTGAATATCGTAATCTGAAGCTAAAGCCGAAATGTCGACTCTCAATGTTAAAGTCTATGTCTATTTGTAATAAATGTCAATGTAATTTAATGTAATTGTTTTAGTTTACTTAGATTTAATATCTAAGTTATAAAATTGTAATAGTTAGATAAAGTTAACTTAGTTTGTTTCTAAGTAACTTTCTAGTTTGTTAGATATTATCTAGTATAATATCTAGATATTATGTTTAGGTAGTGTGTTCAACACACTAGTAAGATTAGGTGTCTCTCTAGTATCTCTAAAAAAAACACAAGAATCAGATAAGAAAGTATCACATATACAAACACACACAAAAAGGTGTATTTGAGAGAAAATCATAGAGAACACAATCAAAGCTTAATCGATCAACCTTGTAACTCGTTTGTTATAATCAATACAGGTTGGTAATCATATTGTGTTGCTGTTTCTATAAACTTGATAAGTATTGTTGGACCGACAATGGTATCAGAGCCTGATTAAGATCAAAAACAAGTTTATGAGAAAAACGACTCTGTGTTCTTGAACAAAATTCGATTTTGTGATTTTGAGTGTTTTAGGTGTTAGAATCGATCAGGTTGTGATCGTACTACTTGCTAGATCGAATTGTTGCTATTTAATTTCACTTTAAAGCTTAAATCGAGTTCCAATTTGGTGATTAAGTGGTCTGAAAGTCGAAGAACAAAAACTTACTGTGCCATCGATCTTATTTCGAAAAAGAGTGTTTTAGTGAGATCGAGTGCTTAAATTCAGTTCTAGAAGTGATTCTAGACACATTGGTAGTGTTTGGTTGTGCTAATAATTGCAGGAACAAATATTTAGACAAATTTTGCAAGTTCAGGACGAACACCCGCATTCCAAATGTTGAATAACCCGCATTTCTCAACTTTGCGGGTCCAACTACACCCGCATACCTCAACTTTGCGTGTCTCAAGTGCCCTGCATTCCTTACTTTTCGGTTCCCACTTGACCCGCATTCCTTACTTTGCGGTTCCCACTTGACCCGCAATCCTCAACATCTCGGGTCCCAAAGCACCCGCATTCCTCAAACTTCTCGGATCAAAGCTCAGTCACGCACATCTCGTTCCAAGTCAGACCCGCATACCTCAGACCCGCATAGCTCAGACCCGCAAACCTCAGACCCACATTCCTCAAAACCATTAGAATCGCAAACCTCACTTAGAATATTTTTCTGAGAACTTTTCGAAACTGTAATAGGGACCCCCGTGCTAAGTCTGCCTAGGGGGACAAAATTTCTTGTGTGATCAAATTTTACCTAAGTTAACGATCATATCTGTCAAGTTTTTCTCTTAATCAATACAGGATGATATCCAGAGAAGCCCTTGCAATAGGAACTGACACCAAGCCACCAGTTCTCTTCAAAGGAGAATACGAACAGTGGAAGGATAGGTTTCTAAACTTCATTGACAGACACGAGCTGGGTGATTATATCAGAACATCTATTGAAGAAGGGATTATGACACCACCAATGACGACTCGTGTGATTGATAACGTGCCTACTCAGGTTGAACTTAAGTATCACGAGCTACAAGATGATAACCTAAGAAGAGCCAAAGGCGACAAATTATCAAAGTCATACATCTTACAGGGGATCCCAAATGAAATATACGTCAAGATTGACAGTTACAAGGCTTCAGGTAAAAAATGTGGGATCAGCTCGAGAAAATGATGTTGGGTTCAAAAATTGGAAATCAGCTGAAGATCTCCAACTGCCTAAATAACTATGAAGAATTTAGAGGCAGGGTGGGAGAAACCTTAGAAGAAACCTATGACAGGTTTGTGACATTGCTGAATGAACTTAGCAAGAACAAAGTTCACAAATATCAAAATGAGTTGAATATCAAATTCCTTAGTATTCTTCAACCTGAATGGAAAATATTTGCTCGTCAGATGAAGCAAATTAAGGACTTGAATGAGATTCCACTTCACGAGGTGTATGAAACCCTCCGTCAAAATGAAGAAGAGGTGGATGAAATTCTGGATGAGAAGAGACAAAGAGGAAAGGTAATTGAAAACACAGTCGCCCTTGTAGTCAGAAAGAAGAAGAACAAGGAGACTGTATATGAATCAGATGAAGAAGATGAAGGTTGTGCAAACTCAGAATCGGATGAAAATGATCAGCTGAAGCAAGCAATGATGATGCTGACTAGTGCCTTTCAGAAAAGGTTCTACACAAAGCCAACATCAAATAATCAGAGATATTCATCTGGTCCGAACAACTACATTCACAAAGAAAGGATTGAAGGTAGCAGATATGAAAGGAAGAGATTTGAGGGGAGAAGATTAGAGGAGAGGAAACCTGAAGAAAGAAGGTTTCAGTCGGAAGGAAAGAGGATAGAGGAGAGGAGACCGGAAGAAAGAAAATTCAAAGCTGAAGGATCAAGTCAGCCAGAACCGCCTACATGCTACAACTGTGGTAAACCAGGTCACTATGCCAAAGACTGCCGCAGATCAAAAGTCAGAAATTCAGACTACTACAAGAACAAGATGCTTCTTGCAAAACAACAAGAGGCAGGCAAGGCATTGATGGCTGAGGACGAATACTGGCTCGATCACTCAGATGATGAAGAAGAAGATGATGAAGATAGAGAAGAAGGCGTCAACATGTGCTTGATGGGCAAGATCGAATCAGATGCTGAAGCTGATTCCGACAATGAAGAAGAGGAGGTATGTAATCTTTCTGATTTAGAATTCATGAATAAAATGCATGCCACGAGCATGAAACAAAGAGAGTTAGAATCTAATCCTAAACAAGATAATGGTGTCATGATAGACAAAAACCAGTTGATACAGAAACTTAGCAATGAAATTGCTGAGAAGAAAGTATTAATTGAGGTTTTACATAAAGAAAATGACACAAATTCAAAGGAAAAGACAATAATTCTAAAAGAGAATTCTGATCTTAAATCTCAACTGCTAAAAGGTGCAATAGATATTTTTGAGCTTAAAAAGTTGCATGCTTCTTGTACAAAAGAAAACTTTTCTTTGTTAGGAAAACTAAAAAGTTTGGAAGAGAAGTTGTATAAAATGGGTCAAACTGAACAGACTTGTAACATCCTAAATTTCAGAGTAAATTAAAACTTCTCCAAATGGGCAACATGACATTTGTATTGATATAAACCTCCAAAAAGGATATCAGTCTTTGAGACTTTACAACAAAACCTGCACTGATATAGGGTTTATCAACAAACTAATCTAAATATAACTATCTAGATTACATCAGTTGACGATTCAAAATTCATCAAAAGTATGGGACTTAACAGATGCCCAACTATAAATACTTAGTCATCTCAAAATGCCTCGAGACCAAGTTCGTCTCTCAAACCCTTGGCAACCCACCGCTAAGGGAAACCTATTATACATATCATTTGAGAAAAAGTGTTAGACTTAAAGCCTAGTGAGAACATACAGTTTATCAATATCCAGAGACATAAACATTTTCATCCAAACGAAAACCTTTTCATCTGAGCGTTTTCAAAATAACGGTTGGTAAGAATAAAATTCATTTCCAGAACCTCACAATTTAATGCACATGTAGTTCTTCGTTTTGGTTACTATATAGAACCTCACAATTTAATGCACATGTAGTTCTATATTTTGTTAACGGCTAGAACCTCACAATTTAATGCACATGTAGTTCTATAATTGTTAACGGCCAGAACCTCACAATTTAATGCACATGTAGTTCCATATTTACATTACTTGGTAACCTCAAATAATGAAATATAAGTCGACTCAAAACCTAGGGATCCGCTAGTAATGGTACAAACTTGTCACAACAATTTATGTGACCAACCATAGATAGTCATATGGTATAAACACATTTTATAAACAAAATGTCATTTACAGTTCAACTTCTGGTAAGAATGAAAATCATCAAAATGAGTTCATAAACATTCTTTCACACATCCACATAATGTGTAAGTAAAACATCCTTTTACTTTAAATAATATAGAATCCATCATAACATGATCGGAACCCTAAAATCTCCCAAAAGTTAACTTATATCCAAAATGTATAAATCTGAAATCTGAAATCATGGAGATACATAGGAGTTCAAAATGTAACCCTTTGACATGTATAAAGTTTTCGAAAGGTAGTAGGAACTCACCCAATAGGTTTATACGAAAAACCCGAAGAACCAGATATCGACCCTTTAGACAAGACGAAGCTTTCTACACCGGAACCTCGGATCAAACACTTGATATAAAATACCAACTCTTAGAGAGAGAGAGAAAAGAGAGAATGATATTTTGAGAGAGATAAGAGAGAGATTGAGATTTCAGAATATGAATCTCAAATGAGATATTTTGGGTTTTAAAACCCTTAAGTCGGTCCAGGCATTGTCGCGGGTAATGCTGCGACTTCAAGTCGCGGTGCAACTCGCGAAATGCCCAATAACTCAACCCAACAGTGAATATCGCGACTTATGCCGCGACTCTAAGTCGCGAGCAAATCGCGGAACTTACTGGAACTTCACAATTTACCGAAACCATAAACTCGTACGTTATACTGAATATGATGATAACGATTATGAGTTAAACACGAGGTTAACAAAGATATAAATGTATTGAAAATCCGGGGTGTTACAATGCTCCCCAACTTGGGAATGATTTTGTCCCCGAAACCTACACTTATACAAAAAGGTGAGGATATCTTCGCTTCATATCCTCTTCGGATTCCCACGTCACATTTGCTCCCCGGTGATGCTTCCACTGCACCTTGACCAACGTGACTTCTTTGTGACGCAATTTCTTAGATTTTCTCTCCAAGATAGCGTCGGGTTCTTCCACACAACGGTTACCCTCGTCAACTGTCAATTCGGAGAGAGGAATTACGCTTTCCTCTTCCGCCAAACATTTTCGAAGGTAACAAATATGAAACGTGTTGTGGATTCTGCTTAACTCTGGCGGTAGTTCCAATTGGTAAGCTTGAAAACCTACTCGTTTGAGCACTTTGAAAGGTCCGAGGAAATGGGGACTCAGCTTCCCACGCTTTCCGAACCGTATAATACCCTTCCACGGCGATACCTTAAGCAATACACGATCGCCCACTTGGAACTCCATCGGCCGCTTCTTCTTATCGGCATAACTCTTCTGCCGATCCTGCGCCGCTTTCAATCTTTCACGTATACATTTGACCTTATCGGCCGTCTCTTGCACGATTTCAGGTCCAGCGAACTGCTTTTCTCCCGCTTCAAGCCAACACACGGGAGTTCGGCACTTTCGTCCGTACAATGCTTCAAAAGGTGCCATTCCAATACTCGAATGGTAACTATTGTTGTAAGCGAACTCTACTAAAGGTAGGTGAGAGTCCCAGTTACCCCCGAAGTCGATGACACAAGACCTCAACATGTCTTCCAACGTCTGGATCGTTCTCTCGCTTTGCCCGTTGGTTTGTGGATGGTAAGCTGTACTCAACTTAACTCGAGTACCAAGCTCTTTTTGAAACCCCTCCCAAAAGTTCGAAGTAAACCGACTGTCGCGATCCGACACGATCGACAATGGAATGCCGTGCCTCGAGACTACTTCATCGATGTATAATTTTGCTAGCTTATCCATCGGTAATGTCTCGCGCATGGCCAAGAAGTGAGCGCTCTTCGTCAATCTATCAACTATCACCCAAATGGTATCGTGACCTCGAAGAGTTTTTGGTAACTTTGTCACAAAGTCCATGGTGATATGCTCCCATTTCCACTCGGGAATCTCTAAAGACTGCAGACTCCCATACGGTCGTTGATGTTCGGCCTTAACTTGCGAGCACGTAACGCAACGCTCCACATAACGCGCCACGTCGAGTTTCATTACCGGCCACCAATAATGCAACTTCAAGTCCCTGTACATCTTCGTACTTCCCGGATGAATGGAATATTTGGACTTGTGAGCATCTTCAAGCAAAAGATCACGGTTACCACCAACATTGGGAACCCATACACGACCGTTGAACAGTTTTACCCCACGGCTGTCTTCCGTTAGGAGTAGACGCTGCTTCGTCATGACTTCCTCTTTAAGATTCTCTTCCAACAACGCTTCAACTTGCGACGTCTTGATCTTTTCAATAAGACTAGACACTAGCTCGATTCTCGAATGGGTATCCCGAATACAACCGCTATAGTCCTTCCGACTTAACGCATCGGCTACCACGTTTGCCTTACCAGGATGGTAAAGCAACTCGCAATCGTAATCTTTAAGTAACTCGAGCCACCGTCGTTGTCTCATATTCAACTCCTTTTGATCAAAACATACTTTAGACTCTTGTGGTCAGTATAGAGTGTACATTTGGTGCCATAGAGGTAATGTCGCCAAAGTTTCAGGGCGAACACCACCGCTGCTAACTCCAAATCATGGGTAGGATAGTTTATTTCGTGTATCTTAAGCTGCCTCGAGGCGTAAGCGATTACTTTGCCTCGCTGCAACAACACACAACCTAAACCCATCTTCGAAGCGTCGCTATAGACCACAAAGTCTTCTGACCCTTCAGGTAATGATAAGATCGGAGCTTCGCATAACTTATTTTGAAGGACACGGAAAGCCTTCTCTTGCTTTTCAGTCCACACAAACTTCACGTTCTTTCGAGTCAAAACTGTCAATGATGATGCGATCTTTGAAAAGTCTTGAATGAATCTCCGGTAATAACCCGCCAGACCCAAGAAACTTCGGATCTCGGACGGACTCTTGGGAGGTTCCCAGTTCATCATCGCTTCAATCTTGGAAGGATCCATTTTCACTCCGTCCCGAGTGACAACGTGACCCAGAAACTGTACTTCTTCAAGCCAGAATTCACATTTGGAAAACTTGGCGTACAATCTTTCTTTTCTCAACACCTCGAGAACTTCGCGAAGGTGTTGTTCGTGCTCCAACTTGCTTTTAGAGTACACGAGTATGTCATCAATGAATACAATGACCGACTTGTCGAGGAACGGTCGGCACACCCTATTCATCAAGTCCATAAATATCGCCGGTGCGTTCGTTAGACCAAAAGGCATTACGAGAAACTCGTAATGGCCATAACGCGTTCTGAAAGCTGTCTTCGAAACATCTTCTTCTCTTACTTTCACTTGATGATAACCTGAATGTAAGTCAATTTTGGAAAAACATCCCGCTCCTTGAAGTTAATCGAACAAGTCGTCTATTCTCGGAAGTGGATACTTGTTCTTCACGGTTGCTTTGTTCAACTCACGATAATCGATGCACATTCTCATCGTGCCATCTATCTTTTTGACGAACAGGACCGGAGCTCCCCAAGGTGACGAGCTTGGTCTGATGAAACCTTTCTCCAAAAGTTCTTGGAGTTGTGCCATCATCTCTTGCATCTCTGACGGCGCTAGTCGATAAGGAGCTCTAGCGATAGGAGCTGCTCCTGGCACAAGATCAATTCGAAATTCCACTCGACGATCAGGTGGTAATCCAGGAAAGTTGTCAGGAAAGACGTCTGGATACTCGCGCACAATCTTCACGTCGACCAACTTTGACTTTTCTAATTTGGTGTCGATCACGTAGGCTGGGAAAGATGAACATCCTTTTACTAAGCACTTGCGTGCCTTAGCCATTGTGATTATTGCCACATCACCTTTTCTTTTCTCTCCATAGATCATGACGACTTCGCCACAGGGATTGGGAAGTCGAATTAACTTTTTAGAACACATGATCTCGGCATGATTGTTCGCTAACCAATCCATACCGACTACCACATCGAAACCTCCGATTAACATTGGCAGTAAATCAATCGAGAATTCTCTCCCTCCGATTCCGAGAGTACACTTCTTCAGAACATTATGGATCAGAACTTGACTACCATCAGCTATCTCTACTACTAATGCATCTTCAAGACTAGTAGTGGGCATAGCAATCTTTTGACGGAACAACTCAGATATGAAAGAGAAACTGGCACCCGTATCGAATAAAACACGAGCAGGTACAGAGTTTATAAGAAATGTACCCGATACCACATCAGCGGATGCCTTGGCCTCTTCAGCCGTCATCTGAAATGCTCGACCCGGAACCCTAGGAGGGTTCTCCCTTTTTGTCGTCGCGTTACTCGACACAAGCTTTGGGCAATCTCTTTTTACGTGTCCCGGTGTCTTGCACTCATAGCAGACAATTCCTCTGATCGGACAGTCACGGGTGATGTGATCAGACTTTCCACACTTATAACAAGACTGAGAAGGGGTATTACAGTTACCGTGGTGCTTGGTTCGGCATTTTTGACACCATCTAGCTTCCTGTTGACTGCTGATGCTTCGATTTCCGACAAAAGGTCGGGATCTCCTGGGATGAACAAAATTGCTCTCCCACTTTCTCTTTTCAGTAACTACCACCGCCTTCTCTGGTTTACTCTTCGCGTAAACCTCTTCCATAAACTGCGCTTCCTCAATGGTTTCCCGAAGGTTAGAGGCCTTCGAGTTTCGGACCATAGTCATCATGTCCGACGGTAAACCTTTCAGATAGGCCTTAATTTTCTCTTTCTCAGTGGAGGCCACATGCCCCACTAACCCCAGCTTGTCCATGAATTGACGGGTATACTCCCTCACCGTCAAATTCCCTTTTACGAGAGTTCGAAATTCTGCCTCGATCCGATCCATAGCCATCTCATTACAATACTCCTCCAGCAATTTCACCTTGAACTCGCCCCAAGTTAGTTGGGCCAGGACGGTAGGAGAGAGAGTAGATTGGATTACATTCCACCATGTCAGTGCGGTATCCCTGAGCAGTTGTGTACCGAATCTCACCCGCTGGTCATCACCGCACTCGGATGAACCAAAGGTCTGTTCGACCGCTCGGATCCACTTGATACATGCAATCGGGTCTTCGGAACCCAAAAACTCTGGTGGTCTACAACCCAGAAAGGATTTGTAGGAACAACTCTTCCCATCCTTCGATGTACCGATGACCCTATGCTCTTCAGATCTGACTCTGTTCTCGACACCTACAGAGCCAACTACCACATTTTCTGCCACAGCCTCAGGCCTCTTGGAGCTCGGATCTCGATCCTCTAACATCTTCAGGAAAGTCTCTTGCTGTTTCTCCATGGCCGACGTCACCATTTGCATGACACTGGCCATCATATCAGCTTGAGGATTTGCCACTGAAACAACGGGATTTGTGGATGCCAACTCCACTCTTGGCTCTGGCTCCACTCCCCCAGTGAATATTGGTGGCATGCCCGGAGGAACGACTGCAGACGTTCTCACCACAGGATTAGGCTCACGCGAACTAACATCGCGTAGATCTCCGTCACCCAACGGACGACCACGAGTGTTCACCATACTAACGGACGAATTCTACACAAGCAAAAGAAAGAGTAAGAGGTTGATTCTCAGGATAACACAAAACGTACTATCACGTTATCAATTGTCACAGTAATGGAATTTCAAGCACAGTTACGTATAAATATCCTCATAATAACATTAGCTAAGTGGAATTATGAATATACAATACATAAAAGTTCTTGTCACCATTGCCACAACGTTCGACAACTACAATTTCCGTCGACTCCCAGACTAACTCATCTTAGAAGTTCTACCCAACTCACAAATCAATACTTAACACACTCAGTCTAAGTCTAGACATCTTACATTCATGCCTAGATCACTTAAACTAGAGCTCTGATACCAACTTGTAACATCCTAAATTTCAGAGTAAATTAAAACTTCTCCAAATGGGCAACATGACATTTGTATTGATATAAACCTCCAAAAAGGATATCAGTCTTTGAGACTTTACAACAAAACCTGCACTGATATAGGGTTTATCAACAAACTAATCTAAATATAACTATCTAGATTACATCAGTTGACGATTCAAAATTCATCAAAAGTATGGGACTTAACAGATGCCCAACTATCAATACTTAGTCATCTCAAAATGCCTTGAGACCAAGTCCGTCTCTCAAACCCTTGGCAACCCACCGCTAAGGGAAACCTGTTATACATATCATTTGAGAAAAATTGTTAGGCTTAAAGCCTAGTGAGAACATACAGTTTATCAATATCCAGAGATATAAACATGTTCATCCAAACGAAAACCTTTTCATCTAAGCGTTTTCAAAATAACGGTTGGTAAGAATAAAATTCATTTAAAACAAGGTCATAAACCTTCTTTCCAGAACCTCAGAATTTAATGCACATGTAGTTCTTTGTTTTTGTTACTATATAGAACCTCACAATTTAATGCACATGTAGTTCTATATTTTGTTAACGGCCAGAACCTCACAATTTAATGCACATGTAGTTCTATAATTGTTAACGGCCAGAACCTCACAATTTAATGCACATGTAGTTCCATATTTACATTACTTGGTAACCTCAAATAATGAAATATAAGTCGACTCAAAACCTAGGGATCCGCTAGTAATGGTACAAACTTGTCACAACAATTTATGTGACCAACCATAGATAGTCATATGGTATAAACACATTTTATAAACAAAATGTCATTTCCAGTTCAACTTCTGGTAATAATGAAAATCATCAAAATGAGTTCATAAACATTCTTTCACACATCCACATAATGTGTAAGTAAAACATCCTTTTACTTTAAATAATATAGAATCCATCATAACATGATCGGAACCCTAAAATCTCCCAAAAGTTAACTTATATCCAAAATGTATAAATCTGAAATCTGAAATCATGGAGATACATAGCAGTTCAAAATGTAACCCTTTGACATGTATAAAATTTTAGAAAGGTAGTAGGAACTCACCCAATAGGTTTATACGAAAAACCCGAAGAACCAGATATCGACCCTTTAGACAAGACGAAGCTTTCTACACCGGAACCTCGGATCAAACACTTGATATAAAATACCAACTCTTAGAGAGAGAGAGAAAAGAGAGAATGATATTTTGAGAGAGAGAAGAGAGAGATTGAGATTTCAGAATATGAATCTCAAATGAGATATTTTGGGTTTTAAAACCCTTAAGTCGGTCCAGGCACTGTCGCGGGTTATGCTGCGACTTCAAGTCGCGGTGCAACTCGCGAAATGCCCAATAACTCAACCCAACAGTGAATGTTGCGGGTTATGCCGCGACTACTAATCCTCATGCAACTCGCGACATACCAAAACCATAATACAACAGTGAATATCGCGACTTATGCCGCGACTCTAAGTCGCGAGCAAATCGCGGAACTTACTGGAACTTCACAATTTACCGAAACCATAAACTCGTACGTTATACTGAATACGATGATAACGATTATGAGTTAAACACGAGGTTAACAAAGATATAAATGTATTGAAAATCCGGGGTGTTACAAGACTATTTTTCTAAACAAACCCAAAGAGAAGATAGAGAGATGGGGAATCGGTTATAAGAATCCTCACTGTCTACAAAAGGGGATGTCTGAAGTTCCAGGACTTTATGATCATCTTAATATGCAATTAGCCCGTAGACTCCCCGCGTTTAAAACCTTTTGGACAAAACTGTCAAAAGAGGATGAAGCCAATGAAACGGAAAAACGGATGAAATCAGCTAAAGTTCATCTTCCATTTTATTATGCGAAGTTGAATAATAGTTATGATGAAAACCCAATATATAAAAAGAAGGAACCATTTTCAAGTGATTTCTTTCCAAGTTATTCTGTAAAGGAAATGGAGGCGAAGCCTATCAAAGGATAACTATATGTCCCTCCTCTCGTTTTAGAACGTAAAATTTCTGAACTCGAGACTTCCTTATCAGATGTAAGACTTATGATAAATATTGAACAAAGCGTTTTTACAACCGTGTTTTCAAATTCTGTTCTTTTAAAAGCTTCAAACTCTAATGATTTGTCTTGTTCAACAAATAAAGGTCTTGATTTTTTGAACTTTGATGGTAGTTCAGATGATGGTTCCAATCTCTTTGACTTTAATTCAAAACTTCCCAACCATTCATCATTTGTGAAGAAAACTATAAGAAAAACCTGTAAGCCTGTGAACAATGCAAAATCAACGAAAGCTTTCGTTGATAACTCAGTCTCTGTGAACGCTAAGAGTGCTAAAGGTAAGAATTTATCTCAGCATTCACAGAAACCGACCACTACTGGTAATTCCAAGAAGAAGCATTCGTTTGTTGCTCCAAGGTCTAACTCACCAGCTTTACATGTTTCAGATATGAGCAATCAAAGGCCAGAAGCAAATTCTCTGTGGCAACCCAAACGTAACCTTGACAAGACCGTTTTATCGTCTAGTAGTGTTAATTGTAATAAGACTTCGCTTACTAAAGAAGTTGTAATTGTTGATATTGCTGTTTATCGTAAACAATATTCAATGAAGCAATTATTTCAGTTATCTTTATCTGCTGGAAAGTCTTCCTTTTATGATAAACATATATCTAACTCTTGTCAAGATTCTGAAGATTGGTTTGGAAATTACCATGTGCATTCACCTCGTACCCATTCTTCACATACTTTTCAAAAGAAAATAGGATCCAATTTGAAATGGATACCAAAATCTTGTGCTAACACAGCAGGACCCAAATTCCAATGGGTACCTAAGTCGAAATCTGTGTTGCAGGCACATAAAGCTTAGAGAGAAAGAGACTTCTGATTATGTACAGATCAGGACTCGTTCTTCAATGTCAAAAATACGTTTTTGGATAATGCAGTTCAAAACCCGAACATCAAAGATCAAAAATAGGCTTTTGAACAAATCAGTTCAAGACCCGCACTTCGATGACAAAAGTGTATATTCCAATGTTGTCATATACAAATCTAAATTTCTAATTTCTCTTATGCAGACTAGTCATACGTGGTTCTTGGACAGCGGATGTTCCAAACACATGACAGGTCAAAAAGAGATATTGTCCAATTACAAAGACAAATATTGTGGAACAGTAAGATTTGGCAACGACCAGTTTTCTCCAATCATGGGATATGGTGATGTACAACACGACAATGTAACTGTCAAGAGGGTGAGCTATGTAGAAGGCTTAGGACACAACTTGTTCAGCATAGGCCAGTTCTGTGACAAATACTTAGAGGTCAACTTCAAAGCCAAGAGTTGTTCTGTTCGCAATGAAGAAGGCGAAGAACTCTGGGTCGGTACACGAGAATCAGACCTCTACACAATCAACTTAACAGATGTCCAGACTGACAAGCAAGTTTGTCTACTATCGAAAGCTTCGATGCAACAAAGTTGGTTATGGCATCGACGTCTTTCTCACCTCAAATTTCGGTACAGCAACAACTTGGTCAGTGGAAAGCTCATCAAAGGACTTCCAGAGCTGAGATATGAAAGAGAACATCTTTGTGCAGCTTGTGAGAAGGGCAAGATGAAGAGGGCACCTCATAAACCGAAGCCAGAACCAAGTACCAATGCTTCTTTAGAGTTATTGCATATGGATCTATGCGGTCCAATGCGCACTCAAAGTTTAGGTGGCAAGAAGTACATACTCGTGATCGTGGATGACTATTCGCGATACACATGGGTCAAGTTTCTTCATTCAAAGAATGAGACACCTGATGTTCTTATTACATTCCTGAAAACGACCCAGGTGAATCTGCAGAAACCGGTCAAGATTCTAAGAACAGACAACGGCACAGAGTTCAAGAACAACAAAGTTGAAGAATATCTCGAATCTGTCGGGATTTCACATCAATACTCTGCTGCTCGAACGCCTCAACAAAATGGAGTAGTTGAAAGAAGAAATTGAACGCTAGTCGAGGTTGCTCGTACTATGCTAAGTCATTCCAACTTACCTCTATTTTTATGGGCAGAAGCTGTTTCGACCGCGTGCTACACACAGAATCGTTCCATGATACATCGGAGATTCAAGAAGACTCCTTATGGTTTGATCAACAACAGAACACCGACAATCAAATACTTCCATATATTTGGATGTAAGTGTTTCGTACTAAACGATAGGGAGAATCTCAACAAGTTCAGCGCTAAGGCAGATGAAGGAATCTTCATTGGATATTCCTCAACAGCGACTGCATATCGTGTCTATCTAAAGAAGACAAAGACGGTGATTGAAAGCGTCAACGTCACCTTTGATGAAGAAATGGCTTCCGAACAACACAGTTCAGAACCCGTTATAACCGGAGTACTAGCTTCTGGGCAACGCAGTCCATAACCTGCATCTCAAAAGAATAAATCAGATGAAGCATCAACTTCTACTAACCATTTATCTGATTTAGATTTATTATTTGAATTGTTTTATGATGAATATCTCGGATCTAATGTAAAGAAATCTGTTGTGGTTGACAGGATGGAAGACTTAACGACTACTCATCCAACCAGTTCAGATGTTCCAATTGAATCAAATGCCCCGATTCAACAAGAGAATACAATTCAAATGTCGACTCCAACAGTTGAAGAAGTTCCATGTGATAAAGAGACAGAAGTAGCTGCAACAGTAGGAGATTCTGTACAGATCCATCTACAGCCAATTCAAGCTGTACCTGCTGAGCCTTCTGAACCTGCCACTTCAACTGAAACAATCAATCCTCCTGAACAAACAGAAGAAGGTACAAGTGGATTCTTAGATGACACAACTGACATACAGTCATCTAATCCACTGCCTCATGAACAAAAATGGACCAAAGAGCATCCGATAAGCCAGATAATTGGCGATCCATCAAAATCGGTGCAAACTAGGTCAGCATCAATGAACCTGTGCATGCATGACTCCTTTCTAAGCAAGTTCGAGCCAACAGGCGTATCGGAAGCACTTGCAGATCTAGAATGGGTGATCTCAATGCAAGAAGAGCTGAATCAGTTCGATGCACTTAAAGTCTGGAGACTCGTACCAAAGCCTAAAGATAAAACCATTATAGGTACGAAGTGGATTTTCAAAATTAAGAAATACGAAGTTGGTACCGTTATCCGAAACAAGGCAAGACTAGTAGCCAAAGGATACAGACAAGAGGAAGGTATAGACTATGACGAGACATATGCTCCTGTGGCGCGATTAGAGGCAATCAGAATGTTTCTAGCCTACGCAACCCACAAGAACTTCACGGTCTTTCAAATGGACGTGAAGACAACATTCCCCAATGGAATTCTAAAAGAGGAAGTCTACGTCTCTCAGCCAGAAGGTTTTGTCAATCAAGAGAAACCGAATCACGTATACATTCTCGACAAAGCACTCTATGGTCTGAAACAAGCACCTCGAGCCTGGTATGATGTCCTTTCAAATTTTCTAGTCAAGTCTGGGTTTTCCAAAGGTACGGTGGATACCACTTTGTTTATTAAAAAGGAAAAAGGCGATATCATTTTAATTCAAATCTATGTAGATGATATTATCTTTGGTTCTACAAATACTAAGTACTGTAAGAACTTCGCAAGCCTTATGGTGTATAGATTTCAAATGAACTTGATGGGAGAGATGAATTTCTTTCTCGGTTTACAAGTAAAATTGTTTTCTACGGGTATCTTTATCAATCAATCAAAGTACATTAGGGATATTCTTCGGAAGTTCCAAATGGAAAATTCAAAAACGATTGGTACCCCAATGGCACCAGGTACTAAAATTGGCACCGATCCTTCGGGAAAGGCTGTTGATATTAGGACTTATCGAGGGATGATAGGTTCTTTAATGTATCTTACGTCGAGTAGGCCAGATATAATGTTCTCAACATGTTTATGTGCACGATATCAGGCCAATCCTAAAGAAATCCATTTGTCTGCTTTAAAACGCATTTTCAGGTATCTAAAGGGCACTGCAGATCTCGGTCTGTGGTATCCTAAAGATACTAGTTTTGAACTAACAGCCTACACAGATGCAGATCATGCAGGTTGTATGTTAGACATGAAGAGCACGTCAGGACATGTGCAGTTCATCGGTGACAAATTAGTAAGTTGGGGATCAAAGAAGCAACTTTGCGTTTCAACTTCCACGGCAGAAGCAGAATATGTAGCTGTTGCTAGCTGCTGTTCTCAGGTCTTGTGGATGAGAACTCAATTACGCGACTACGGTTTCCACTTCAACAAGATCCCGATCTACTGTGACTCCAAGAGCGCCATCGCAATAACGGCGAATCCTGTTCAACACACGAAGTGTCAGGATCGAATTCTCAACAAGAATTAATTCTCAGAAACAATATCAAAGAAGTTTGCGGAATAACACTTTGATATTTTATGAAACAGTAAATCAACACAGAAAATATGAAGAACAAACTGTAAACTTGTATTGAATGCTTTGAAGTTACAAGATTACACACTCAACCTCAATATTGATGAACAGGCTCACCAATACGAATTCTACTTCTCTAGAATTAGGACCTATGCCTTGAGGTTGATTTCTCTCTAGAATTTAGAATGAATGAATATTCAAAGTTGTCTAACTATTCTATACATTCTATACATATACTAATCAAAAGATAATTACAATAAATAAACAAATCTTCAGTATATCTTCCATGTATATCTCTAAGCTTCCATGATCTTCAGTTTATCCAGCTGTCATTCTTTCCATCCGGATCTCTTAAGCAACACTAACTATGCTCAGCAGAATTAACTTCTTCTAGCAACATTAACTACTAAGCAGCACTAACTACTAGCAGTACTAACTAGCTAAGCAGTACTAACTTTGTACCAGCAGCATTAACCATACTTGGTTAATTCTTCAGTTCCCAACAATCTCCCCCTAACTTGACTTTTAGGAAAAGAAGTCAAGTTCATCAGATACTCTTCAAGATGCTCCCAAAACTTCATAATGGCCTAAACTCCAGTATTTGCATCCAACCCTAAACTCTGATTGATGGTTCTTTGGATCAAATATTTAGCCATCTCTGAATTTGGAATACACCCTAGCTTCTTCTTCAGCATGGCATGAAGCTTTAATCTGCTATGGTTGTACACTTTATCCACTAGGAAGTATTCAGTATGATTCAGATCCAAAGTCACTGCATATACTCCACTAGTTTCATATAGAGTCCAACTGTTGACTGACTTGAAGACATTCTTGATCACATGCTCTACTTCTTCAGGTTTGAACAACATACACAGATACTCCATTACCAGTTTTGTAATTGAAATCTCTGGAGCTTTTAGTAGATCTGCATACAACTTCATTCCTATCTCAAACATCTCTTCAAGATCTGACCTAGAGCATGTTCTGACAATCTTTGCCCAGGTGTTGAACACCTCATACTTTTCATCCTTCCTTTTCAGCCTTATGTATTCCTTTCCATCCACTGTCAATGTATCCCAGTGAATGACCTCAGGAGGCTTTATACCAACAGGTTCTGCTGAAATTGGTTCAGGAACTTTGTCCATCACTACCATATACAAATTTACATCATCTACGTTTGATGGCTCTTTCTGTTTAGATGACTCAGGTGCCCCTTCTTCTTCAGCAACCTTCTCAGCCTCTCCTTAAGCTATTCTAGGCTTCTTGATTAACTTTCTCCTAACCATCATCTTTGTTCTCTTTAAAGTCCTTAGACTTTCTCCCAGAGTGGCCTCTTTCTTAGGGGGTGTTTCTTGCTCATCTGGAAATGGCTTTTGAAAATCAAACTCATTACTTTCTTTCATCCTCTTCTCCATCTCCACCTTAGCAGTTTCATTTCCTTGAAGCTTTCTCATCTCTGAATCATATAGCTCTTTAATCTTCTCAAAAGACATCTTTGAGAACATCTCCTTTTTGACTCCTACAGCACCTTTGAGAAATATAATCATCTTGTTTCTCTCTTGGGTACCTAGGAAAGTCTTTGAGGGTTGTCTCTTCTTTACAACTGTTTTCACCATTGATTTCTTCATAGATGCAGCTTTCTTCTGTGCAATTTCAGTTGCCAGACTCAGTTGATAAGCTTCATTTAGTTCAGCAGCTAGAGCCTTTGCCATCTCCCTGTCCTTTTCAACCTGAACTCTTTCTTCTTTTTCAATGTCCTCCTGCATCTTCCTGGCTAATGCTTCATCTGATTCAACCAACCTTTGCTTCTTGACTGGTTGATCAGATTCCACCATCTTTCCTTTTCCTTTATCTTTGTTCATTGCCTTCTTACTGTTATCTTTCTTGATCACTTCGCCTTGTTCTTTGATGATTACTCCTTTGGCCTTTGAAGTGACCTTGGGAGTATCATTTTTGGCTTTGAGTAAGGTTTCTACAATATCAAGATCTGTTAATACTTCTTTCACCGTTTCTGCTGCTTGTTTAATTTCAGCAGTAGTAACCGTTTCTGCTGCTTCTTGTGTTTCTTTTTGCACTGATTCTCTTTCTGTTTCTGCTTCCTGCTCCCCCTCAACATCAAATTTCTTTCCATCAAGCTCGCCCTCTTTTGTAGCTTCTTCCATGTTGATCTCCCCCTTTTTGGGAGCATCATTCTCAGATTTCCTTCTCCTTAGCACAAAATGTCTCTTCTTCTTTTTCTGTACTAGCTTCATCACCAATTTCTTGAGTTTGGTAATCTGCACTTGTTGGGACAAGATTACCAATTTCATTTCTTCAATCTCTTTGCCTTGTTTGATGACATCTATGTTGATGTTACCCATTGTCTCCATCAATTCATCATAGTCATATCTGTCCTCACCTTCTCCAGGAGTGTTACCCCCTATTGAAGGATCATTGGATCTTTTATTAGTGGATGTCTTCTGCCTAGCAGAAGCACTATCCACCCCCGTGGTTTCTTGGCACCAGGGACCTTCGAATGATTGCTCATTCAAGGTTGCCATGGGGTAGGTCTTATTGATGTTACCACTTTCCTCCTCTGTGCTAGCAGGAGTAGTGGCAGCCTCATCACCCATATGCTCAACCTCCTCCTCAGAGAGCACCTCATTGGGGTTGAGAGACACCCCTGTGGTTTCCCTATGGATATTCCCTAAAGGAGAATTCTCCTTTAGAGGGCTTAAAGGCTTGGGAGTTGATGTTACAAGAAGGGAAGGAGCCTTCTTTACCTGTTTCCTCTTGTAAGTTTGTGTGATAGGAGAGGTTGGTTTTTCAAGAAGGGACTGGGGGATAGATTTTGAGTGGGAAGGTTGGGATTGGCTAGCAGTAGGATGGTCTAATAGGGGCCTTGACCCTGCTGCCATACCTTCATTGGTTTGGGACACCACCATCATTGTAGAGAACAATGGGGTGTCAACTCCTTCCGAGTCCCCAACAGATCTTCTCATATTTGAGAAAACCTTGCCTTTTGGGGGTTTAGGTACATATACCCAACAGGTTGAGGTATATCCGTCAATTCATGAGTAATAACTTCTTGAACAAACCTGGGGTACATAAAGAAACTCTTTTTGTTTCCCATGTTTGATACAAGATCACTGAAAATCATTTGTGAAAAATTGTACCTTCTGGCAGTGGCCAAACAGACCAAAGCATAAGCAATGGGACTGCTGAACTCACTCCATCCAGTAGTCTTTTTAGAGATGCAATGCATCAAGGTATGAACAAAAAAACGCCATTGGGGTGAGAATTTAGCTTTTGAAAACTTAAACACACCCAACGGGCCTCCATACCCCATTCTTGCAAGAGAGGAAAACAATTCATCATTTGGGATAGAAGTTATACCAGAGGCATCGTCTAGACGTAGACTGATGCGAATAACTTCTTCAGTAACTGTTAAGGGTTGGTCACACACCCTTGTCTTGATCATCTGCACACCATTCTCAGCAACAATTGTGGCATTAGCCCAGAACTGCCTTTGATGCTCGATATAGATTGTAGGAGCAACAGTAAGAGCATGTGCAATATGGCTTGACTTGAGGAAATCCACAATCTGGTGGAACCCTGCGGCCTGTTTGGGCTTCTGTAGCATCGCGATTTCATTGTGTTCATCTATGAATGTCATTGATGCCATTGATCCTTGCAAAAAGCTTGCCTGAAAACTTTGAACTTGAGAGAGAAAGGGTTTAGAGCGCAAGTGAACAGTATGCAAAGAGTCGTTATGAACGTTTAGGCGGGCAAAGGGTATTTATAGTATTCGGGACATAAGCAGTATTAACCTAGAGCAGTATTAACAAACAAGCAGTATTAACCTAGAGCAGTATTAACAGACAAGCAGTATTAACCGCGAGCAGTATTAACTGCGAGCAGTATTAACTAACTAGCAGTATTAACTGCGAGCAGTATTAACTAACTAGCAGTATTAACTGCGAGCAGTATTAATTAACTAGCAGTATTAACTAACTAGCAGTATTAACCACTAGCAGTATTAACTCTCTAGCAGTATTAACCACTAGCAGTATTAACCACTAGCAGTATTAACTAACTAGCAGTATTAACCACTAGCAGTATTAACCATACTTACTCTGTGAAGCTTAGGCTGAATTGAGTACTGCTATGTATGCCCCCATAGTCCAGCATTTGATTCTGAATCCATAAGACTTGAGAACAGCAACTTGCAGCTGCTATGTACTCTGCCTCTGTTGTAGATGTGGACACTGTGGTTTGTTTTTGCATTGCCATGAAACTAGTCTAGCACCCAAAAACTGACATCCTCCAGAAGTAGATTTTCTGTCCAAGTTTGCCCCACCTAGATCACTGTCTGAGTATGCTATTAGGTCAAAGGGTGAGTCATGAGGATACCAAAGTCCCAATCTGGGTTGCCCTTTGAGATATCTGAATATCCTCTTAACAACTTGAAAGTGAGATTGCTTTGGCCTAACTTGGAATCTTGCACAAACACAGACTGGAAACATTATATCTGGCCTAGATGCTGTGAGATACATGAGAGAGCCAATCATGGATCTGTAATGATGCACATCCATATCCTCCCCCTCAAGATCTGCTGTTATCTGTTTGTGTGTCTCCATAGGTGTGCTGACAGGTTTTGATTCTGAGAAACCAAACTTGGTTAGAATGTCCTGCACATACTTGGATTGACAGATGAAGATACCATCTGACTTCTGTTGAACTTGGAGTCCAAGGAAGAAAGTAAGTTCCCCCATGGAACTCATTTTAAACCTTTGATGCATTAGGTCCTCAAACTCCTTGCACATGTTGTCTCTTGTGGATCCAAAGATAATGTCATCAACATAGATTTGGACCAGCAAGATCTCCTTCTTCTTTCTCTTGATAAATAGAGTCTTATCAATGACTCCTCTTTCAAAGCCATTTTCCAAGAGATAGGATGACAGAGTGTCATACCATGCTCTTGGAGCTTGATGCAGTCCGTAAAGAGCTTTCTTCAATTTGTATACCCTGTCTGGATAGCTTGGGTTTTCAAACCCTGGTGGTTGACAGACATATACCTCTTCTTCAATTGAGCCATAGAGAAAAACACTTTTTACATCCATTTGATAGACTTTGAAGTTCATGTAAGAAGCATAGGCTAGGAATAATCTGATTGCTTCTATCCTAGCCAAAGGTGCAAAAACTTCTTCATAATCTATACCCTCTTCTTGAGTATACCCTTGAGCCACTAGCCTTGATTTGTTCCTTATGACAATTCCTCTTTCATCTCTCTTGTTTCTAAAGATCCACTTTGTGCCAATTGCTCTGTGACCTTTAGGAAGGTCTACTAGATCCCATACATCTTGTAGCTTGAACTGTAACAGTTCTTCTTGCATTGCTTCTATCCAGCTAGATTCTTTCATAGCATCATGTGCCTTTTTAGGCTCAAGCTGGGATAGAAAGCAAGAAAGCACTATATGCTGTTGATCTTGCATTTCTTGAAGCCTGCTTTGATGTCTAGTCATCATAGGAGAAGATATATCTCCTATTACCAGCTGTGGAGGATGATTCTTTTGAACTCTGGTGTTCTGACTAGGTTCTTCATTGAGTCCTACTTCTAGATTAGAGTCATTTAACTCAACTGAAGTGTTTTCAGCAGCCACTTCTGATTCTTTATTCTCTTGGGTCTCCTCATCTCTATCTTCTTCTTCACTCTGACTTGATCCAGCAGATGGTTCCTTGTCACAGTCTTCAACAGAATCCACTGTGGGTATGGGAAAGATCACAGATTTATGTATAGTTTCTTGAACTTGTGTAGTCCCTGATCCTCCACATCCTGAACCTGCATAATCATCACAGCTGAAACCAAAAGAGTTAGTTAGTGAATCAATGTCAAATAGCCACTGAGGACCAGACCCAATAGGATTTGGTGTGTTCTCATTGCATTTGACATTGTCACTTTCTTCAATTATTCTAGAAGAAGAATTAAACACTCTGTAGGCCTTACTCTGAGATGAATAACCAACAAGAAATCCATCATCTACTTTGATATCAAACTTACCTAAGTGAGTTTTGGTATTGAGAATGGTACAAGGACACCCAAAAGGTTTGAAAAATCCAATAAAGGGTTTTCTTTTATTTAAAAGCTCATAGGGAGTCTTGTTCTTTTGCTTGACCACTAGAACTCTGTTTTGGACATAACAAGCAGTATTAACTGCTTCAGCCCAGAAGGTAATTGGCAGTTTTGAATCAGCCAACAGAGATCTAGCAGCCTCTATTAGTGTTCTATTTCTCCTTTCAGCAACACCATTCTGTTGAGGAGTCCTAGGAGCACTATATTGTTTCTCAATGCCTTTTTCTTCACAAAAGGTGTTTAGATCAATATTTTTAAACTCAGTCCCATTATCTGATCTAATGATTTTTACTTTTTGATTAGTTTGGTTTTCAATTCTTAGGATAAAGGATTTGATCAGTCCACTTGTCTCATCCTTAGTCCTTAGAAAATATACCCAAGTAAATCTTGAGTAATCATCAACAATAACCAAGCAGTAAGATTTCTTGCCAATACTCATAACATTTGTAGGACCAAACAGATCCATATGCAATAACTGGAGACAAGAAGAAATTGAATTTATCTCTTTGGTCTTATGAGAAGTTTTATGCTGTTTGCCTTTAAGACAAGCAACACAATGATCATCACATGAAAAGACTTTAGATGGTAAACCTCTAACAAGGTTGTTTTTAACAAGTTTGTTCATAGTCTTAAAATTCATGTGACACATCCTTCTGTGCCAAAGAGAGGATTCATCTACAGAAGTTTTTGAAACAAGACAATTTAGAGATGAATCACTATCAACATTGTCCATATCTAGACAATAAACATTATCCTTTCTTGGAGTTCTAAGTATTATCATGCTTTCATCAACTACCTTGAACCCTGGAGCAAGGATCATACACTCAGTATTTGTAAATAATATACTATGTTGTTTGTCACAAACCTGTGATACACTTAACAGGTTGTACTTCAACTGATCAACATAGTAGACATCCTCAAATGTCATCTTACCTTTGGTGACATTACCTTTTCCACTTATCTTACCACCAGTAAGATTATCTCCAAATGCAACACGTCCTCCATTGATATGCTTGAAATCCTGTAGGCATGACATGTTACCTGTCATGTGCCTAGAGCAACCACTATCAACATGCCATATGCTCTTTCCCTTGAGCTGTTGGTTGCCCTGCACATTAGATAGATCAGTTAGTATGAATTAGGAACCCAAGCCAAAGTGGTCTTAGGTACCCCTTTCTCATCAAAATACTTGCATTCTTTCTTGACAAGATTTTTGAATTTTAACTCCTCATTCTTGGAGTACTTTGTCACAATAATAGGCTTGGAAACATTTGTGCTAGACACAGTACTGGTTTTAGAGGTACTAACTGCCTTAGCAGCACTTGCATGCTTAGCAGTAGTAACTGTGTTAGCAGCAGTAACTGTGTTGGCAGTATTAACCTTTGAAGAGGTACTAACTGTATTAGCAGCATTAATATTTTCAGCAGTACTAACACAGGTAGCAGCAGTAATACTTCCAGCAGCACTAATCCTGTCAGTAGTACTAATAGTTTTAGTGCTTTTGGGCACCCACATTTTAATACTTTCTTTTAAAATCTTTTTCTTCATGGGACCTTTCTTTTCACCATGTATCTTTCCAGCCTTCCTATAACCAACAGGTTTTTGCACAAATCTTTGAAAGGTCATCTGTAGATTAATAGGGTTAAAGAAGCAATATTTAGCCAAATGATTTAACTTGCCACATATGAAGCAAGGTTTTGGTCTATTGATTTTACTCAGATCAACTCCTTGCTTCTGAGCCCATTGATTATTCCAGTTTCTTTGATTTCCTCTTTTTAAACCAGAATTTAAGCTCTTGGTTTTACTGCAATCACACTGTTTACAAGATCCAGGATTCACAACCGTGGTTTGTTTGTAATGAACCTTGTTCTCTTTTCCTTTGCTCTTCTCTATCTCCTTGGACTTGGCCCAGATTTTCCCACATCCCTCATTGGTGATAATGTTGTTTTCTACTGGGATCTCTTTACTCATATCATTATCTCTATTCTCACTGGCTTCTTTCTCAGTTAAATCCTTAATTACTACTTCATCCAAAGGATCTATCTTAAAGCCTTTCTCAGATAAGTCCTTTTTCTCCTTGGTTTCTAACAAGTCTGAAGTAGGAGAGATATAATTGTTGTTGTAAGGAGGAGGTGTACTGTTGTATCCAATACCAGGCTTCATCTTATCATGAATCTGAGCCTTTAGAAGAGAATCCATTGCTTTTGAAGCATATGAAAACTTTTCTATGTCAAGTTTAACTTTAGACAGTTCCTCCTTCAGCTTATCACTCGCTTCTAAGGATTTAGACAGTTTGGTCTCTAACTCATTCTTTTCCCACTTCCAATAGTTAGTGTCATAAGAGTGTTGAAGTTCATTAGCTTGAAAGCCTTTGATTTGTTCTTCAAATCTCTCTACAATTAACACATAATCTCTTCTATCCTTTTCTAATCTTTTGAGGTCATCACACATACTTTGATTGTGATCCCTGTATCTTTTGACAGTGTCAATGCAAGATTTAGTGCAAAGATTAGAAATTACCTCAGAGGGGAGATCAGACACTTCTGCCATAAGAGCTTGATTCTGAATGGCTTCCTCAGCTTGATCACTCCAGTCAAATCCCATTCCTTGTTGAGAGACAAGGGCTTGAGCAGGATTCTTGTTCTGAGTGTAGCCTCCATTCTGAGCTTGTTGGTGGTTGTTGTTTGGAACAACACTTCTGCATTCTCTAGCAAAGTGTCCTTTCATGTGACACTTATAACATTCCACCTTGGTTTTGTCAAAACCAGCTCCATCTTCTCTTCTTTGAGAGAAGTTATTCCTTCCTGTTCTTTTAATGAACTTCTTCACCCTCATGGATAACATGGCCATCTGCCATTTAATATCCATCTCCTCCAGGTCATCAGGGTGAAGTTGATCCAGATCATCATTAATCAATGAATTGTTACTATGACTGGACAAGAAGGCTTCATATATTGTTTCAGTTCCTTTTTCTGAACTTGCTCCACTAGCAGTACTAACTGCTTCAGGGATGGCAGTAGTATCAGTGGATGCTGAAAGAAGTGCAACATTGTGGACATAACCAGTGGGCTTCTTCTTGATCTCTACCTCAGTTTCAAAAACTCTTATATCATTGTATAGATCATCAAGTTCTTTCTCTTCCAGATTGTCACTCTGTCTATATGAGACAATGTACATAGTCCATTCATCCCCAAGAGATCTGAGGAACTTTCTGTTGATGTCATCTTGATCCATCTTCACTCCTACAGTAGCCAGTTCACCAATGAGCTTGTTGAACCTATCAAAAGTTTGAGTCATAGACTCATTCTTTGAGGAAGTAAAGTTCTCATACTGCTGCTTTAGAACATCTCTTTGATTTCTTTTGATGCTCTTTGTTCCAGCAAATCTTTTCTCTAGAGCATTCCAGATAATCTGAGCATCAGTGCAGTTGCAAAATTGATGCTGATATTCATTGGGGATGGCCAAGAGCAGAGTGCTCAAGGCCTTCATCTCTGTATGTCTGATCTTCCTTTCACCATCTGTCTTTGGTGGAGGTCTTTTCCCATCTGGTCCTATCCTTCCAGCTTCAGAAGGACCATTCTCAATGATATCCCACATTGAGTAGTCAGTGAGAAGAATATATTGTCTGATTCTGATCTTCCACATGTCAAACTCACTGGGTTTGAGCATTAGAACCTTGGAGACCAAAGTACTGCTTGATTCTGTAAGATTTTCCATGATAAATACATGTTTCTGAGAGAGTTCTGCTCTGATACCACTTGTCAGGATCGAATTCTCAACAAGAATTAATTCTCAGAAACAATATCAAAGAAGTTTGCGGAATAACACTTTGATATTTTATGAAACAGTAAATCAACACAGAAAATATGAAGAACAAACTGTAAACTTGTATTGAATGCTTTGAAGTTACAAGATTACACACTCAACCTCAATATTGATGAACAGGCTCACCAATACGAATTCTACTTCTCTAGAATTAGGACCTATGCCTTGAGGTTGATTTCTCTCTAGAATTTAGAATGAATGAATATTCAAAGTTGTCTAACTATTCTATACATTCTATACATATACTAATCAAAAGATAATTACAATAAATAAACAAATCTTCAGTATATCTTCCATGTATATCTCTAAGCTTTCATGATCTTCAGTTTATCCAGCTGTCATTCTTTCCATCCGGATCTCTTAAGCAGCACTAACTATGCTCAGCAGCATTAACTTCTTCTAGCAGCATTAACTACTAAGCAGCACTAACTACTAGCAGTACTAACTAGCTAAGCAGTACTAACTTTGTACCAGCAGCATTAACCATACTTGGTTAATTCTTCAGTTCCCAACACGAAGACAAAGCATATAGACGTTAGGTATCATTTTATCAAGGATAATGTAGAGAAAGGAACAATTGAACTTTTCTTTGTAAAGACTGAGTATCAACTTGCTGATTTGTTCACCAAACCTTTAGACGAAAAGAGGTTTACCTTTCTAGTCTCGAAGCTTGGTATGCTAAATCTCAAAGTATAACCAGTAATTACCTATAAAAGTTTTCAAATTCTATAATTTTTCATCCTTATCTTATTCTTAAATCTGATTGCTATCTGCAAGTTAACAATCTGTTCATGATAGAAGGGGGAGTATGAGAAGAAATTGACATCTGGTCAATATTACTTCGAGGGGGAGCTCATAAAATTTTCATATACCTTTTAAAATGTCAAATTTTTTTTTGTAATGCAAGATTTTAGGGGGAGCTCTTCAAGTCAAAAAGGGAGTACGGATATGACTTCTGATTACTTCTGATCAGAACTCGTACTTTAAAAGTTTTACTGTTTTTTGTCTTTTCAATATAAGTGAATAATTATTACTTTGACTTGACATTAGACTTTTGCAGAATTTTTGAGAAAAGCTTACAAGTTCATATGTTTATGACTTTATGCTTAGCTTCATGAGATGAAAGATCACTCGTTAAGGTGTAAACCTTTATCTTCATCTCACATATGGTTGAAAGAAGGACAACTTTCAATCATAAGAAAACATTGTTTTTAATGTTCAAACCACTTCCCGATTTTTCCACAAATTTTATATTTTGGGAGTGTATTTTTAAAAGTTTTCATGATCAATATTGTGCTTTAACTGAAATAGTTAAACCAATCTGAGCATCACGTGCATCTAGGAAAACAAGGAATCATTGTGATAGGAAATAACACAACTTCTATGGAATCACCTTAACCAGTGATTTCTACCCAAGAAGTTAATCCTTAGTGATTGAGTGTGCAAATAGAAAAGGAATGAGTGTGATTAGAGAAAGCAAAAAGTTTAAAAGAAAGAGCGTGTGAGAACAGAGTTAAAAGAATATCAAAACTCTGCACCAACTTTTTCTGATCCGGGTAGCCACTATTCTAGTGATTCACAATTCTTTGGTGATCATTATTGAAACAGGCAACTAACCCATGCCAACTCTTGATCAAGCCTCACCATCTACTCATTTTCTTCTCAACAAGAAAGTGTTTCACATTTTCAAAGGGGATGCAGCACATTTGCTATCTGATTTTCATTTGGAAAATCTGGATATTGAAAAGAAGGAAGTCTGCCCCACATTCGCACTTCAATCATGCACATTGAGTCTATGTTTAACTTACTGTTGTCTCAGTGGTTTACACAGTTTTGAGCCTATAAGCAATCATCAGTGCTTAATTTTTTCTAACACAAGCACGAACACACAAGGATTTAGTTTCTTTGTCATAACGTTTATAGAAATTACCTTTGTGGTGTTTCGATGATTAAATGGAAGCCCTGGGGGAGTCAACATCAAATAGCTCCTTTCCAAAGTGTATTCGTTACACACAGTGACTTAGTGTTACTGACAGGCATTCTAACTGATTCATTAGTTGATTCAGGTGTTACACATCTAATTTGTCTGGATTTGCAAAGATTTGGATAAATCTCTTATGAATTGACGAATCAGAGGCTCTAATCGCAAGATTGACATTTCTTACCACAAATTTTGATGAAGTCGTTGCACTTGACATCAAAAAGGGGGAGAATGACTACAGAAGAAATGGCAAAGATCACATGTTTCAAGAATCACGTCTACTTTTCAAAGGGAGAGCTTGTTAGATTGAAGACATGCTGATTTCAGAGCTAGAGAAAAGAGATTGCATCTTCTGAGCTGAACAAGAAGACTGAATTGGATAAATCTTTTTATTATATGATCTTGATCCAAAGGGGGAGATTGTTAGACCACAGTCTCATTGGATTCAAGATCATCCAATCTGAAGATCGTAATATGAAGCTAAAGCCGAAACGTCGACTCTCAATGTTAAAGTCTATGTCTATTTGTAATAAATGTCAATGTAATTTAATGTAATTGTTTTAGTTTACTTAGATTTAATATCTAAGTTATAAAATTGTAATAGTTAGATAAAGTTAACTTAGTTTGTTTCTAAGTAACTTTCTAGTTTGTTAGATATTATCTAGTATAATATCTAGATATTAATCTAGATATTATGTTTAGGTAGTGTGTTCAACACACTAGTAAGATTAGGTGTCTCTCTAGTATCTCTAAAAAAAACACAAGAATCAGATAAGAAAGTATCACACATACAAACACACACAAAAAGGTGTATTTGAGAGAAAATCATAGAGAACACAATCAAAGCTTAATCGATCAACCTTGTAACTCGTTTGTTATAATCAATACAGGTTGGTAATCATATTGTGTTGTTGTTTCTATAAACTTGATAAGTATTGTTGGACCGACAGCTATCGAGGGCGAATGGATCGATCCTAGTTGCACGAGTCGGGTCGTGAATTATTCACGGCAGGGGTTAGATGGTAAGTGTGCCCACACTGCTACCCTATGGGATTTACGTTCGAACAAGTCTGCACATGACAACACTGTTACACCTCAGTTTTTGACTTAATTACCTTACTTAGAGGCCAAACTAGTTGATCACGTCAAAAACAAAGTTGTACCTACATATCTTATGATTCACCACGGTTTGGATTCACCCTGATTGGAGCAACGACCAATTAAATATGAAGTATATAAAAACAGTGTCCAGATCCCGTTTTTCACAAGACCAACTTTGGAAAAGCACTGTTTGGAGCTACTTAAATTCATAATTTGGTTTCAGTCTAAACTACAAAGTTGTACAAGACACATTGGGGTTTCCAACGACGTATTACACACCTCAATTGGACCTACGGTTGACTTTATACGAATTTTACAATATCTAGACAGAAAGCTAATACTCAACAGAAATTGAAATGTTCATTAAGACATTTCAACAAACACCTTTTGGGCATTACTTCAAGGCATTACTTTAAGGAGCTCATAACCATTTTAATGGTTCGTTCATTTACCCATTTTTGGTACCAAAAACTAACCAATTTCCCAAATTAATAATTCTAACACAAAAAAATAATCAATACCTAAACAAGAAAAACATGCAAAAACAACAATTTCATCATCAACTATGAACTTCTAACATACCTTGTTTGGGTTGATAACATAAACTTCAAATCCCTAAGTAAAATCAACCATTTCTTCCATTTCTTGAACCTATCCACATTTCACCACCAAAACTTGAACATAAACCCTAAATAACATAAAATTCTTAAGATTAGAGTATAAAAACATACTTACTTAAAGATTATTCAACTTCTCCCATGAAATTTAAGCTCAATTTCAAGAATTGAAGAGATGGAAGTCGATGATGGTGAAGAACCGATTGTAGGAGTCTGATTAGAGAAAAAAAAATGAATAAAGAGGGTTTTTAATTGCTACATATATTTTTCTAACTTACAAAACTAACCCCTCAAGTTCCATTTATTTCAATTCTAACCCTTTTAGATGATTCCTTCACAATCTAAGTCCTAAGCCATATTTGTTTGTACATGTTTACCCGCCATTGTACGATATTCATGACAAAAATAATCCGATACCATACTAGAAGCAACATGTACAAGCTTCTATTGCTTGAATAAGGATTTGAATATTTGAAGCTTTATACAAAACCGGTAATTTGAGGGATCCGGTTATTACATTTCTCCCCCTCTAAAAAGAAGGTTTCGTCCCCGAAACCGAATTAGGGATATATATATATATATATATATATATATATATATATATATATATATATATTTCATACCTTAAAATAGATGTGGATATTGCTTCCTTATCGAGTCTTATGTTTCCCACGTCGCTTCCCGATCTGTATTATTTTTCCACAATACTTTCACAAAAGGGACGGTTCTGCGCCACAATCGTCTCTCTTCTCGATCTATGATCGCTTCCGGATCTTCAACATAAGAGATATCTCGCTCAATTCATTCTAGAGGATAGTCAATCACATGCAAAGGATAGTAACGATATCCACGGAGCGACGATACATGGAAAACATTGTGAATGTGTGAAAGTTGCGGAGGTAATGCCAAACGATACGCCACCTCGCCAACTCTTTCTAATATCTCAAAAGGTACAATATATCGAGGACTCAGTTTACCCTTGAATCCGAACCTTCGAACACCTCGTAAAGGAGAAATTTTCACAAAAACAAGTTCACCGACTGAAATTCTATTGACCGTCTATGCTTATCCGCATAACTCTTTTGTCGTGATTGAGCTTCTTTCATTTTCTGCCTAGCCACTTCAACTTTTTCTGTGGTTACTCGAACAAGATCAGGGCCTTCGATAGCTTTCTCACCTACTTCATTCCAGCACAAAGGAGTTCGACATTTGCGTCCGTAAAGAGCCTCAAACGGAGCCATACCGATACTGGATTGAAAACTATTGTTGTAGGAAAATTCAATTAAACAAAGATATTCATCCCAGCTACCAGACCACTCAAGGACACAAGCTCGAAGCATATCTTCAAGAGTTTGGATTGTTCGTTTAGTTTGGCCATCAGTTTGAGGATGATAAGATGAACTCATGGATAATTTGTACCCCAGGCCTGGTGGAGACTCTTCCAGAACCTAGAGGTAAATCTGGGATCTCTGTCAGAAGTAATTGAAACTGGAGTGCCATGTAGTCGAACAATCTCTCTTTCAATCAATTCAGCTAACTTGTCAACTGAAAAGGTCTCTCGTATAGCCAGAAAATGTGCCGACTTTGTTAATCTGTCAACAATCACCCAGATAGCATTATACTTACGTACAGTTCGTGGTAATCCTGTCACAAAGTCCATTGAGATGTGCTCCCATTTCCATACTGGAATCTCTAAGGGTTGTAACAGACCGCTGGCTCGCCATTTAGCAACAACTTCAACTTTAGCAGGATCGACTTTAATACCTTCCGCCGATATAATGTGGCCCAGAAAACTAACTTGTTGTAACCAGAATTCACACTTCGAAAATTTAGCGTAAAGTTTCTTTTCTCGAAGTGTTTCAAGTGCCTTTCGAAGATGAGTTTCGTGATCTTCTTTCGTTTTAGAATAAATCAAAATATCATCAATGAAAATGATCACGAACTCGTCGAGATAATCTTTAAAGACACGGTTCATGAGATCCATAAAGACTGCAGGAGCATTAGTCAGTTCGAACGGCATAACTACAAGTTCATAATGACCGTAACGCGTTCGAATTGCAGTCCCTGGAATATCTTGCTCTCTTACTCGAAGCTGGTGATATCCAGATCTCAGATCGATCTTGGAAAAGTATGTGGCCCCTTGAAGTTGATCAAACAAATCGTCTATACGGGGCAAGGGATATTTATTCTGTATCGTTACTCGATTAAGTTCACGATAACCAATACATAATCGCATCGAGCCGTCCTTTTTCTTAACGAATAGGACCGGTGCTCCCCAAGGTGAAACACTAGGTCGGATATATCCCTTATCCAACAATTCCTGAACTTGATCCTTTAGTTCCTTCATTACAGTCGGAGCCATTCGGTAAGGAGCTTTTGAAATAGAACTAGCTCCCGGAACAAGTTCTATAGTAAATTCAACTTCTCTTTCCGGTGGAACTCCGGGAAGTTCATCAGGGAATACATCAAGGAACTCATTAACTACAGGGATATTTAACTTTGTCGTGCATGAAAATGCGGAAATATTTGAGGAAGGAGTGTGTTGCGTTTCTGGCTCATGTAGTAGATAAAAAGATTAAAGGGAAGCGCATCCAGGACATTCCAATAGTCCGAGATTTTCCAAAAGTATTCCCAGATGATTTACCATGATTATCCCCATCGAGGCAGGTTGAATTCCGCATTGATTTAATTCCTGGAGTTGCACCAGTATTTAAAGCACCATACCGTTTAGCACCGTCGGAAATGCAGGAATTATCCGAACAACTTCAAGAACTTCTCGACAAGGGATTCATCAGACCTAGTTCTTCGTCGTGGGGAGCTCCAGTTCTCTTTGTCAAGAAGAAGGATGGAACCTTTCGAATGTGTATTGATTATAGAGAGCTTAATAAACTAACTCTCAAGAATCGATATCCACTTCCCCGGAATGATGATTTGTTTGATCAATTGCAAGGAGCAACGTATTTTTCAAAGATCGATCTCCGATCCGGATACCATCAAATGAGAGTCTCCAAAGAAGATGTTCACAAGACAGCATTTAGAACTCGATATGGACACTACGAGTTTCTAGTTATGCCATTCGGACTGACAAATGCACCAACGGTTTTCATGGATTTGATGAATAGAGTTTGCAGACCATACTTGGACGAGTTTGTTATCGTGTTCATTGATGATATATTGATATACTCCCGAAGCAAAGAAGATCATGAGCAACATCTAAAGTCGATACTAGAATTGTTCAAGGACCAGAAATTGTACACCAAATTTTCTAAATGTGAATTTTGGATTCGCGAAATACATTTTCTTGGTCATATGGTCAACGAGAAGGGAATTCATGTCGACCCGGCGAAAGTCGAGGCCATCAAAAAGTGGGAAACTCCGAAGACTCCAACGGAAATTCGTCAATTTCTCGGCTTAGTAGGATATTATCGACGATTTGTCGTCAATTTCTCCAAGATTGCGCAACCTCTAACAACTCTGACACGAAAAGATGAGAAGTTCACCTGGGAAGAGAAACAGGAGGAAGCATTTCAGATACTTAAGCATAAGCTTTGCAATGCACCAATTTTAGCTTTGCCAGAGGGAACTGAAAACTTCGTGGTCTATTGCGATGCATCACGTCAAGGATTGGAATGCGTATTAATGCAGAAGGATAAAGTCATCGCATTTGCGTCTAGACAGCTTAAAACCCACGAGAGAAATTACACCACTCATGATTTGGAGTTGGGAGCTGTAATTTTTGCACTAAAAATCTGGAGACATTATCTTTATGGCACAAAATGTACAATCTTCACCGATAACAAAAGTCTTCAGCACATTCTTGATCAGAAGATGCTTAATATGAGGCAACGAAGATGGATCGAGTTGCTTAACGACTATGACTGTGAGATAAAGTACCATCCAGGAAAAGCTAATGTAGTAGCGGACGCGTTAAGCAGAAAAGAAAGAGTAAAGCCCTTAAGGACACGAGCTATGGGAGTAATAGTTCAGACAAGCCTTAAGACGCAAATTCTCAAAGCTCAAGAAGAAGCATTAAAGGAGGAAAATTTGAATGGCGAAACTTTACATCATCTGGAGAAGAAATTTGAAATAAGATCTGATGGAGTGTGTTATTTTAAGAATAAGGTTTGGATACCAAAGGTTAACAACTTGCGGTCCACAATTATGGAAGAAGCACACCAATCAAGGTACTCGATTCACCCAGGAGCAGACAAGATGTATCAAGATTTAAGAGAGCATTATTGGTGGCCAGGAATGAAGCGGGACGTTGCCTTGTACGTAAGCAAGTGTTTGACATGTGCAAAAGTCAAAGCGGAGCATCAGAAACCTTCAGGACTTCTTCAACAACCTGAAATACCCCAATGGAAATGAGAGCAATTATCAATGGACTTTATAACCAAGCTACCCAGGACTAGAAAAGGTCATGATGCAATCTGGGTCATTGTAGATTGACTCACAAAGTCCGCACATTTTCTACCAATTCGAGAAGATTATAAGATGGAAAGACTAGCACAGATGTATATTGATGAGATCGTTTCCCGACACGGAGTACCCGTTTCTATCATCTCCGGTAGAGATAGTCGTTTCACCTCCAGATTTTGGCAGTCACTTCAGAAGGCTTTGGGCACTAGGTTGGATTTAAGCACAACTTATCATCCACAAACAGATGGGCAGACGGAGAGAACTATTCAAACGTTGGAGGATATGTTGCGCGCTTGCACGATAGACTTTGGCGGTAGTTGGGATCAGCACTTACCGTTAGTCGAATTTTCTTACAACAATAGTTATCACGCAAGTATTCGATGTGCTCCATACGAAGCTTTATATGGACGTAAGTGTAGGTCACCACTTGGATGGATAGAAGTCAGAGATAAACAATTGATCGGGCCGGACATCGTTCATGAGACCACGGATAAGATATCAACCATTCGGGATAGACTTAAGACAACAAGAGATCGTCAGAAGAGTTATGCTGATAATCGAAGGAAGCCGTTAGAATTTCAAGTGGGTGACAAGGTACTTTTAAAAGTATCACCCTGGAAGGGAATAATACGTTTTGGGAAGCAAGGCAAACTGAGTCCAAGGTATATTGGTCCATTTGAAGTGTTGGAAAGAATTGGACCAGTCGCATACAAACTCAAGTTACCACAGGAGTTGAGTGCTATCCACGACACCTTCCACGTGTCGAATTTGAAGAAGTGTCTGACCGATGAATCACTAGTCATATCACCGGAAGAAGTCAAAGTTGATGAACGTTTGTGTTTCAGGGAAGAACCGATCGAAATACTCGATCGAGATGTCAAACGATTAAGACGATGCAAAATTCCAATTGTGAAAGTTCGATGGAACTCGAGGCACGGTCCGGAATACACTTGGGACACACAAAATGATTATATTCATGAAATCAAAGCAACAAATATGCACAATATTGATCGAAATCACAATTCTAACATTTTTCATTTAACAGAATGGATTAAACAACTCAAAATCGATATTCGTAAAACCAACAGTTCGTAAAAAATACGAGTTTATAGAAAACTACAATTTCACAAAATTAGACTTGAAAACATAATTATTTTGAAAATTGTTGTGAATAACAAATGATCTACAATCAAAAACGAATTCAACAACACAAAATTCAAGCAAGTTGAACCATAAACCAATCCGAATTTGATGAAAAATCAAGAAAACAAGATTTTCTTGAAAAATCAAGAAAATCGATCAAATTTTCGATTTTAAACCATAAATTAAGAAACGAAATTCAATCTCTCAATCCTCTCAAGATTCAGATGGCTCTGATACCAATTGTTAGTCCAAGATCAATGAATCATAGAGAGAGAAAGTAGAGAGAGAAAGACTTGGTAGCACAAAGTAACAATATTCAATTAATGTGCATGAAGTTCTTACAAGGAAACAAGACCAAAGGGACTTAAATACCCTTGGTCAAACAACACAATATTAGACATTAGACACAGTATTTGACCAAGCCTATAAATACAATGATTACTATAAAATCAGACTTAACATATATATATACCCATCATTTCTTGATCCATTTCGTCTATATATATAAACTGATAAAAGCATGTTCTAACCATGAATTAAGAATCAAGAATACGAAAACCATGAATTCATTTCATATATATATGTATGTATCAAGAATCAAGACAGGGCTTCTCGATGGTGGTTTCTTCTCAATAATCAAGAATATGAAAACTGACATACATGTGTGTGTGTGTATATATATATATATATATATATATATATATATATATATATATCAAGAATAGGAAGATTAAATTGAGAAATCAAACAGCAACTCAGTCGTATACCTCTATAATAGACACCAAACAGGGCTTCTCGATGGCGTAGTCGCTGGCGGCGGTTGCTGGTGGTGGCGATGTAGACTGGTGGAGATTATGAATGCACAGATCGATTGCACAGATCAGTTGCACAGAAAACAAAAGTTGAGTCTTTGTACAGGACGATTGCACAAATCGATTACAAAGCCTGTAGTAAAAACAAATCGGTAAAAATCAAAACCAAATCAAAACCAAAATCGTTTGTACCAAAAATCGTAACCAAAAATCGATCTAAAACAAAATTCAAAACCTGTCTTTGTACCAAATCGTTTTAGAGAGGAGAGAAATCGAGGGCAACCTTGCTAAGTAGTGCTTCTCGTTCTTCTTGATGGTGACGTCGACCGGTGTTGGTGCATGGTGGTGGTGGCTGCTGGTGATGGCGATGGTGGCTGGTGGTTCTTGGATTTGAGTGAGTTCTTTTTTAACTTAATTCTTTTTTTCTTTTTTTTTGGGGGGGGGGGGGGGATTAAAGAAGTCACGTGAAACTTGGAAAAAGGGGGGAGGGGAGGGGAGGGCGGGATTTTTTTTTGGGGTAAATTTGAGTTTTTCTAAAAAGTTGATTTGTTTTGTTAATTTAAAAGTTGATTTCTTTTGTTAAAAAGTTGATTTGATAATTTATTAAAAGTTTGATTTGTTTTTATCTAGAATAAATAACTTTAGATAATAAATGTTGTTTTGTTAAAAATAAAGATAATAATGTAGTATTCGATATATAAGGTTGGGTTCTCGTGAGAAGTTGAGTTCTCAGTGAGAACATTTGAAGTAGTTATCAGCCGTTGGATGAAAAATTGACGCACATTAGGATGAGATGCACCGAGATGCACCAGATCAATTCTCTTCTAAGCCGCAATTCATGGAAGGGTTTGAAATTAAAAGAGATCAACGGTTCAGATCTTTCACCTCAATATGTGTGTGCGTGTGTGTTGAATATCAACCGTGAATATAGAGATGGCCAAAAATGGGTCCCGGTCTAGGCTGGACCCAAATCAGTCTCGGTGACGCTTAATGAACTTCAGTAGGCCTTCATGGGCTATATTGTCTTAATGAACTATATTGATCATTTACGAGCTTCGATGGCTCTTCATGAGCTATTAGTCTTCATGAGATTGACTCCAATAGAATCAATTAAAGGTCTGTAGATCCATTAAGGCCCAATGAAACTCTTTAAAGCCCAATAGAAACCATTAAAGTTCGATATATTCATTAAGACCCAATAAAACCCTTTAGAGCCCGATAGATCCGTTAAGGCCCTATGAAAACCTTTAAAGGCCAATACAACCGATTAAAGTTCGGTAGAATCAATTAAACCCCAATAGATCCATTAAGACCCAATGAAGCCCTTTAAATCCCAATAGATCCATTAAGACCCAATGTAATAACTTGTGTAATTTAATAATTTGATTAAAATTATGATTGTGTTTTTTAATGTATTTATGAAAAAAATTATGCTTATGTGTTTTTTAATGTATTTGGTTGACCCGGTGGTTGAACCGTGACCCGGTCACCACACTGGGTCAACCAAAAAAAACGGGTTTTAAAACATTGGTTTATATCACTAGTACAAAAAAGGTCTTTTATGACGGTTAAAAACCGTTACCATAGGTATACGGTAAGGGTTTTCGTGAACATAAAAATCGTCACCTATCTTGTTGTCACTTTTGATACACTTTTGGTTACGTTTAGAAAACGTTACCAAATCAAATAAAAAACCGTTACCATAGGCTAAAACCGTCACCTTAAATGTACAAAAAAGTTGTTGTTTTTCCTAAAACCGTTACCATAACATAACATACAGTGACATTTGTTTTTAAAAACTGTCAGCGTAGCATAACATACGGTGACGCTATTTTATTAAAATCGTCATCGTAGCGTGACATGCTTTGACGTTTATATTCAAAAACCTTCATCGGAGCATGGCATATGGTGATGTTTATCAAAATCGGGAACATAGCATGATATACAGTGACCTTCATTATCCAAAATTGTCACTATAGCATGACGTACGATAACATTATTTCTTGAAATAGTGACTATAACATGACATGTGTTGACATTTCTATTTCAAAATCGTGACTGTAACATGAAGTACAACGACGTTTATTTTTAAAACAGTCACCATAGCATGACCTACGTTGACATTTTTTTTTGAAACAATCACCATAACATGACCTACGTTGACGTTTACATTTAAAAAACATGATTGTATCATGACATAAGGTGACTTTTACTTTTCAAAATCGTCACTGTAACACGATATATGGTGACGTTTATTATTTAAAATCATCACAATAGCATTATATATGATGACTTTTATTTGTTGGAACTGTTACCATATCATGACGGACAATGACGTTTATTTTTCAGACCCGTCATTGTAGTAGGACATATTGTGATGTTTATTTTTCAAAAATGTCACCATAGTCATACGTATGGTGATGGTTTTGAAAACAAAATCGTCAACATACCACGACACACTGTGACGTTTATTTTTCGAAAGTGTCACCGTACCACGACATATTCTAACGTTTATTTTTCAAAACCATCATTTAGTTAGACATACAATGACATCTATTATTCTAAACCGTCACCTTAGTTGGACCTAAGGTGATGTTTTTTATTAAAATTGTCATTATAGCACAACATACGGTGAGATTTATATTTCAAAACCGTCACTGTAGAATGACGCAAAGTGATGTTTATTTGTCAAAACCGTCATTATAGGATGATCTATAGTAACGTTTATTTTTCAAAAAATCATCATTGTAAAGTGATGTAAGATGATGTTTATTTGTTAAAATCGTCAATGTAAAGTGACGTATGGTGACGTTTATTTTCCAATATCGTAAGTATAACATGACATACAGTGACCTTTATTATGCAAAGTCGTCTCCATAACGTAATGTACAGTGACGTTTATTTTTCAAAATTGTCACCGTAGCATGAGGTATATGGACATTTATTTTCAAAAACTGTCGCCGTAGCATGACATATAGTGACATTTTTTTTAAATGTCGCCGTAGTATGACATATGGTAATGTGTATTTGTCAAAACCGTCACCGTAACATAACATACGGTAACCTTTAATTTTCGAAAACCATCAATGTAACATAACAAAAGATGACGTTTATTTCCTTTAAATCGTTACTGTAACTTGACGTAAAGTGGGATTTATTATTGAAAAGTGTCACCGTAACATGTTTATTATTGAAAAGTGACATTTAATTTTAGGTTTTAGACTGACGTTTTGAAACTACCTTTTGCGAACGAATTTAATAATGTCTATTGAAAATATAAACTAAAAAGATGTTCAAAATGATTATCAATATATAAAAACCATTAAGCTAATATTGAGAATGATATGAATAATGTATCCAACCACCTATAATAAACTTATGCATCATCTAAACCAATGTTTTTTTTATTAAACGTACTCCTTGTATTCTTTGGCGTCTTTAGCTGATTTACAGTTGTCTTGCTCTTTTTTGTCTTCTTATTTTGCTTCTCTTTATGCTCAACAGAAGTTGTTTGCACCTGCAAAAAAATACAAGTTGAACCAACATATAAGTTGTATAAAATATAATGGTAATAAGGTCTTTGTTGATAGTGGTCATTCTAAAAGCTCAAATCTTTGCAATGGCTTCCCAACATATAAGTTGTATAAGATGTAAGGTAATAAAATATTTAATATCTCGATACCATTGTTGTATACATTAAAAAATGCAAGATTATCCGGTAAAACAAATGAAAAGCTAAATTAGATAAGTAGCTGACCTTTGAGTCCGGGATCACGAGGCTTTTTGGCCAAGCGACAAAACTTTCATAAGCTTGTTCTACAGTCTTGTGCTCACCAGATTGGATGGGTAAAAATGCAGCTGGTTTTACTTTTTTGTCAACCGAGACCTTGTAGCAATCAGCCGGAAGTGGAACTCCATGAATGGTCTGTGGTGAAGATGAGTACAAGATAGTCCCATGTGCAACAATGTTTCTTATATCTGGATGTGCCAATTTGCATTTTATATCCTGCAAAAAACATATTATGTGTAAACATCGTAAAGTTCAGCATATAAAAAACTTATAATACATCTAAAGAACATACCAGTGGGCCTTTATTTGTCAACACTTGAGATAGTGTAGTCTTAGATTGTTGCAAATCTATAGCAATAGAAGCGTCCTTTTGAGATACCGGGATACAATCTACCTCTAAAGATTCTCGAGGTCTCTTTGACGATTTAGCAATAGTGTCATCATGAGTAGATCTATCAGAGTGGTTGCTTGTTGCGGGAGATTTGTGTGAAGCTGGGAGACTACTTGTCAAAGATTTCTAGAAAGAGTTTATACAAATATTATATATTTCACGACAATTTATTAAAAAATTAAATCAAGTCTATCGATCATACTTTGTTATCAATTTACTTACTTATCCTTTGAAACTCATGTTTAATGGAGTTTTCAGATCAGTTAATCCCATTCCATTAGAGGACAAATGAGCTAATATAGCTTTCATTAGCTCACCTTGTTCCTTAATTACAAGATCTTGATGTTTGATCTTCTGACCTTGTTCTTTAATTACATGATCTTGGTCCTGGAGTTGTTTCTGCAAACCCCAACTTTTTCAGCACTCTCCCGTTTTTCATCATCCAATTGTCTTTGTAGGTCACAATTTCTAGTTGATCCTTTGCTTCTGGGAATGTTCCAGTAGCGTGTTGGAGTCACTCCCTTGCTGACCCCTCTTACACGCCCAGAATGCTCTTTGCCAAACACAAGTGTAAGAGCGTCTGTGCCATGTTCAAGCTTTAGGGATCCATCTTGAATCTCCTTTTCATAGTTGACCTGTCCACAACATATATCAATGATACATTGGTAGAAAGAGGAAAGCATTCCAATAAAGTATGGATTCTTACAATTTCAGTTGCCTTGTCCTTGAGCTCGTCATTTTTATAACCTCCGTCTTTGGTTTGACGTGCCTTGCACCACATCAAAGACCGTACTGGAACTTCATCCTCAGAAATTTCTTCATTTCTTACCTATTAATTATCAAATACACATATTGGTGTTAATACTTCAGTCTCGGATGTTCGCTTATAAGCAAAAGCGAAAGGGTAATGAAATCAACAATTTAAAAAGATAATTACCATTTTTTTCTCTAAGTCCCACATATCCAGATCGTCCCAAACGATGTGGGTACTTGTGCTTTGCACGTGATGCTTTTACCTTGAGATTTGTAATTACCATCATCACCACCACCAACAGTAAGCATCAATCTCGAGTTCCTCTGTTTTCATCCATTTTATATTTCTCCATAACTGGTCTGTTTTCTGTACATTGCAGCTTACAAATTACATCATGTTAAATAATTGTATGCCCAACAAATTGATACATTGTTTCATTTCTATATATATCTTGTCTGTATTTATCTCTATATATATAAAAGCAAATAAACATATTATGTATAATATCAATCATTTTTATTTGAAATTAATAAGTACTAATCAAATTTGTATGGTTTGATAGAATTAATATATGTTTTAGCAGTTCACTTGAAATTACTGCACTATGGCTACCGCCTCTTCAAACACCTCACAATCAGATGGTGCTTCATCGTCCTTAAAAAGTAGCAAACGTGGTCCTACTCGAGGAGAGAATATAAAAAGAATTAGAAAGCAAATGGGAGGAGTTAGGTTAACTGTAGACTTTTGCGAGGAGTTTAGGCAAGTTGTTGGCACAAACTCCAAGAAGTTTAACAATGTATGCGGCATAATATGTCGTAAGGGATGTCCCTTCGAATACATGGATTGGAGGAAGGTCCCTAAATCTGTAAAGGCTACTCTTCGCTAGAGGATTTTGGTAATCATATTGCTTTATGGAGTTCAATTTATTTGTTTTGCATGTTATATATGAGTATATTATGTTCGCACTAATTTTCACAGTCTTCCTTCCAATTTTTGAGCAGACGCTGAAAGAATCAAATATTAACGTACGGAAGGCCACCCTACAAGATGCGAAGAAGACATCTTCAACACCGTTACGAAGATGTAAACATTTGAGGAACTTTTTGGAAAATAACGTTATCTAGTATGCATGTTTGTTATATTTATATATTTGTTTTCATTTGCATTTGTCTAATGTGCATTAGTTGTTATGTTTTGATTCGTTGGTTAGCGTTTTGTATCGTTATACAGGTTTTGGAAATGTTTAATTTATAGTAGTTATGTTGTCAAAATTTCATAAAATATTTGGTACTTTATTTGTTTTATATGAAATATTAAAAACCTTTGTATTTTTTACATTTAAATACCATAGTCATGTAAAGGAAAACTTAGTAGCAATCAACCTAAAAGGTCTAAATATTTTATATATAATACATTTGTTTTCTGTAAAACACAATTTGGACGTGTTGCTTTGTAACACCCTAAAAATAGGGATAACAAAAATCCGAAAAACGGACATGCGGTATTTAAAATTGCCAAAGCAAGAGCCTCCCAAAAATGGGGAAAATACACAAACCTGTTTAAATACAATCGTAATTAAACGGATAATAAATAACAACCAACTAATCTAATTTCTATAACCAGAAAAGAGATTACAATCAAGGGTGTCATTTATAACCCAAATGTTCTCCTACCGAAAGTAAGTCCAATTGCAATATTCTCAAATCTCTCACCCAAGCAAAATGCCCGCTTAGAACCGGTGCCGCTAAAACCTGAGATACACATCGACACCAAACAAGTGTTAGGCCAAAAAGCCTAGTGAGTTGAACAATAATAAGCATGCATGAACAGATACAATTCTTATCAGCAGTTAACCAGTGTTCAACATATGTGGAGTCATTGGGGGAGACCCAAAGCACCAATCAAGTCCCACCCAAGAGTCGATATACCTTGATGCCCTTAACAAGGAACACCCCAAAGGCCCGGCCCACCCGAAGACTATCGCTCAGAAAATTCCCCGAGTGGCGGAGGTCTAGGCACATACCATCACAGTGGCGCCCAAGACTATATCCTTCTAGTGTACTGACTTGGTTCGTCCACATAACCTTTATAAGGGGTCCTTTAGATATATTTCAATCCGCATATTTCAATACCAACTACGGGTATAATATTAGCACCTTATCCTCATAATGTCCAACAAAAGACTCAATGTAAATCATGCTCATTATGCATATAAACATATCACCAAAATAGTGTTCCAACTAGAATTATCACCATGCCCATATAAGCATACATTTTAACATATCAAGGTATCCACATTATGTATCTATGAGACAAATCCCAAATAATGATACATATAACAATAATCATGGCACATCACCAATATACACATTTCCAACTATTTTCACCAAGAAAACCCAAATACTTGAACACATAGAGATAAGATAACAAATAGAAGATTATGATGTGTATCTAGTTTTAACAAAGGTTTAGTAAACTCACCTTGCTAGATTTAGACTAAATCTAGATTTTACCCACTTAGAACTTTCCTTGAAGAAACTTGGTTCTTCCAACCAAATCTTCCAAAAACCTAAATTCACAAGGTTCCAACCATAAATAATCATAATCAACCACAAAGAATCATTTCCCAAACCAAATACATGGATACCTCAACTAATACCGAAACCCTAACTTCCATAACCGAAGGGGATAGAAGATTACCTTAACCCAAGCTTATATTCACCAACCAAAACACTTCTATTTCACCAAAATGGTTACAAACCTTCAATCTATAAAAGGGAGAACAAAGGGTGGATGAAACCCTAGAAAACTTTGGGGAAGAAGATGAATAGGGAGAGATGAGAAGCTTACCACCACCAAATACTCTAGTATACTTCAATAGACTTCCAATATCTTGACATAACCTTGAAAATCTCTCAAAAACGAAACTGTAGCAACTTGAATCACCCAAATCGGAGCTACGGTGAGAAAGATATGAAGAAATGAAGTTTGGGGCTGAAAATCGCGATTTTAACACCCTGAAACACCCAGGCGATTGTGCCAGGCTATAGTGACCATGTCACAATCGCCGGGCACAATCGCTGAGATTGTACCGAGAGTTTTCGGGCTCCGGCGACCTTGACAGGCGATTGTGACACTGTCACAATCGCCGGGCACTATAGCCTAGCGTGTACCGAAACTGTTTTGGCCATAACTTCTTCGTTATAGCTCCGTTTTCGCTCCGGAAAGAACCGTTGGTCTCGTAATTGAATCATTTATCCATCAAGGCTATAAAACCAAGGATTCAAGCCCAAAATCAAATATCTTATTTTTTCTTAATATATCGGTTTTTGTATAAACTTCAAATGATACCTTTCAAAAATCGGGGTGTTACAATCCTCCCAACCTTAAAAGATATTTCGTCCTCGAAATCTAGCACCAACCAATCACCCAATATCTCCCTTCGCGAGGTCAAATGATTCCCTGTCCAAAAGGAATACCTTCACTAAACCTTACCTCATATACGAACTCGATTACATTCCCGTTGAGGTTATCGCTACGTTCCTTATAACGAACCATCGCCAACTCAACCTCAACTTTCCATATAACTCACCTAAAGCAGGATAAACGTTAAGTTCTAGCTTAATCACATTCTTAACATTAAATCTCGGTCGCCTCCCAACCTTATGTTGCTCATATTACCTTAAGAGTAACTTACGACGTTATTCAGTCATTTCCAACAAGAATACCCCAAAGTAAACTTTTCCCTTAGGTACCTCTAAATACGACGCATCAAGGTCTCTTCAATAATAGATTTGTACTTAAAGTCTACCTCAACATTCTCACCAAATGTCTCCAATAAACATTACCACTAAACTCCCACCATGAACGCAAGCATCGATTTCCAAATCAGCGAAAGTCCTGACAATTATCAAAATACCAATGATTGATTTCTTAATTATCAATGTCTAATTTCCTTAAGTTTACCGCTCGTTCTGCAGACGCACCAGATCTAACGGAAATACTTTGAATCATACCAACAGTTATTGTCCTCAACATAGAGTGTCGACACCTATCCTCGGAATGACCATCACGTAAACGTGGGTATACTACCAAATATTTCATTCCCGATTAGCAATGTCAATTCAAAGTTGACACCTACTCTTGGAAGTAGTCACTCAAATCCAACATCCTTACCAGTCAACCATAACCATCATTATTCACGAATAATCTACAAAATAGTACACCACCGACACATAGCACACCGTCGTACCAAATTCCCACAATTCCAACACCAACCATACCCAAACAACCGAACACAATATTAATCCATAGGTTTAACGAAGCATAAAGGTCGTTACTTAACTAACTGGGAGAAACACGTTTCTAACACCTCAAACTCCGAAGACTCTTTTAGTCCTTAATATCGACTTCTAACACGAGGGGGCTTACACCTATAGCCCAATGAATTCAAGGTTTCTCACACTACCATGCCAATTTGAAATTTATAAAACTCTCAAATACATAAGTTTTATAACAATTAAACATGCGGTGAAAATATACTATCGTGCATTCGATAGGTTTCAAAATTGATCACCAATGCCACACATATAAACCATTTTCAAAACTCATTTGATCATTACTTACACTAATACAACGATAACGAAAGATGTGTAACAAAATTTTCAAACGAACTACCAGAGTCTTAGTATGCATCAATTTATGCCATGCATATGAAAATAACTTTCCGTCCTATAACATGAGCAATAAAAGTTTGTACAACTCACAAAAGAGGATTTCACAACTTCAACTTTAAAATCTTTTAATTTAACACAAAAAGTCGGAAGATAAAATTTCCAACAAGGCCTATATACGTCCGATCATTTCCCAAATGTAACAACACAATAAGAACGTAAATTAATAAATAAATATACATGTATATATATATATATATATATATTCGCGTTTCAAATTTAGGCCGCACCGATAAAACGTACTTGCCCAAAATTGTAATTACTACGACATGCAACCGAAAATTCATTTCATGCATTGCGGAAAAACTCCTATCAGTAAAATCAATAACTGAAATATGTTATGGGCAAAAGTTCTATCCGAAATACCATAAATTTTTCATACAAAACTACCGAAGGAAAATTCACAAAATCGAACCTTAAAATTTCTGCAATTAACCATGAAATAAAACTTCTCATAGTGACTCGAATACATCGGTTTATTCTCCAAGATTTAGTAAAGACATATGCATGCGATTTGAGCAATTGTAAGAGCATTTAGTTTAATTCCAAACTGTAGAAATAAAATGTTCGCAAAATCCAAGACCACATGCTCATAATATCGAACTCTTAAAGTTTTCTCTCTTTTAGTCACAATGCGACATGAAATAAGATTTCACAACAAAACTTGCATGTGACCGTTTGTTTCACAAAGCTAGAAGATTGATATGCGTATGCACCCGGTTAAAACATGAAATAATTTATGTCATTTTCGAGTTCAAAGCCAAATATAAACATGTTCTCATCGTTCTAAAACATTGGCTAAAATACCATGACGAAAATTTCCAATAAAATATGCATACATGATATGTGCAATTGAACTGTTCCCACTAAACTCAAAGGGAAACAATACCACTGGACGCCAATAAAATTTCCACTACTGTTTTTAAACCGGACAAATGTCCTCAAGACTCCATTTAGTCAAAACCGAGCCAACGACCCAAAAGTATAAATAAATAAAATCTCATCGTTGGTTGAGACAAACCATTTTCCCAAATGAACTCATACTCTTATGTTTTCAAAATTCCTCATAACACAATAATATGCATTTCTGAAAAAGTTCATAAAATTAAATACACAAAATGACCCTTACGTCAATTGAACTCCAATTATATATGTAAAATCATCAAAGAAACATTTCAACATCATTTATTTACTAAAATGTCCAAAGATCCCCAAAATGGGTGTCTCAACATGTTCATAAAACTAAACATTTCAAAATAACAAAAACTTCTCATTGGTTGAAACAAAATGTTTTCCAAATGAACTCTTTCTCTTCATGTTGCCAAAATGACTCATAGTTCAATGATATACAATTTCCACCGGTTTATAAAATCGTATGCACCAAATGGACAATTATATAAAATGACTTCCATTTAAATATTACATCGTAAAAGAAATATATCAAAATGATTTATTTATCAAAATGCCCAAGAATCACGAAGATGTGTGTTACATAAGTTTATAAAGTTAAATATATCCAAATAACCCAAAACTTATCAGCAGTTAACAATTTAATGTAAAACACAAACACTTTAAAATAAGTAACTTATAAATAATAGCCCATTTTCTTTTTAAATAACAAAGACCGACTCATATATATATATGAATCCACTGCATTACAGTCTAAACAGTACATGGCTCCAATTGAATGACCAACACACTCAAAACATGTACTTCTCAAATGATGCGCATTAACCACCATCATACTTGGTATTTCACAATTGAGCTATTAAACCAGACCGAAGTCCTAAAGACTCATTTATTTTCAAATATGCATTTCCAAGTGTAACTGCCGGTAAGAATAGAAATCATAAAATGGGACTATATACATATTTTCAAATATATCACATAAATATGCATGTAATGCTTCATAAAACATTCCATTTCATGAATGATGCATGAAAACTAACAACCATTCAAAAGTATATTTCTTTGACCAAAGATCGTTTTATGTAATAAAACGTTAAAACACATTGATTTGTGACTCTTTATCAAAACGTCCAAAAATCCCAAATGTGGTGTTACACAAAGTTTATAAAGGTAAATACTTCAAATGATCAAAGATTACCAGCTAACCCAACATTTGATAATTTCATGTAAAACACCTAAACACCTTAAAATGGATATTTTGGCATGTACACCGTTTTCACAAATCAACTTGAACTCACGCTCCTCGATTTTCCCTAGTTATACTATCGTCATTCAGATGCTCAACATCTTAAGGCAAAACCACGGACTTCATAGGTTCACCTTACCATTTCTCCTTGGATACATCGATTCAAAAAGTCTATGGTTCTAATCCAACCAAATAATCCGATTCGAAACTGTCCACTTAATGCAATCACCATACTCACTGTCACTCCAAATAACGAATAATAAAACATTAACTTTTTCTAATAGTTACCCATTCGGAAACTTTCTTACCACCCCAACAGTCGACATACCAAGGCAGTTCATACAAGCACGATGATGAATAAGAAGGAGATTAACAGAATTGAACACGAAGGAAACGTACTACTACGTCTACCAAATATTATAGCGTTAGATAAACCAAGCATAAGTAACGGCATTTCAAGTACCATCACGTATAAATATCCTCATAATAACATTAGCTAGGTGAGATTATGAACATATAATACATAAAGGTTCTCGTTACCATCGCCACAACGCTTGATAACCATAGTTTCCGTCGACTCTAAGCCTAACCCATCTTAGAAATTCTACCCATCTCACAAATCATTTCCTAACGTACTCAGTCTAAGTCTAGACATCTTACATTCATGCCTAGTTCACTTAAACTAGAGCTCTGATACCAACTTGTAACACCCTAAAAATAGGGATAACAAAAATCCGAAAAACGGACATGCGGTATTTAAAATTGCCAAAGCAAGAGCCTCCCAAAAATGGGGAAAATACACAAACCTGTTTAAATACAATCGTAATTAAACGGATAATAAATAACAACCAACTAATCTAATTTCTATAACCAGAAAAGAGATTACAATCAAGGGTGTCATTTATAACCCAAAGGTTCTCCTACCAAAAGTAAGTCCAATTGCAATATTCTCAAATCTCTCACCCAAGCAAAATGCCCGCTTAGAACCGGTGCCGCTAAAACCTGAGATACACATCGACACCAAACAAGTGTTAGGCCAAAAAGCCTAGTGAGTTGAACAATAATAAGCATGCATGAACAGATACAATTCTTATCAGCAGTTAACCAGTGTTCAACATATGTGGAGTCATTGGGGGAGACCCAAAGCACCAATCAAGTCCCACCCAAGAGTCGATATACCTTGATGCCCTTAACAAGGAACACCCCAAAGGCCCGGCCCACCCGAAGACTATCGCTCAGAAAATTCCCCGAGTGGCGGAGGTCTAGGCACATACCATCACAGTGGCGCCCAAGACTATATCCTCCTAGTGTACTGACTTGGTTCGTCTACATAACCTTTATAAGGGTTCCTTTAGATATATTTCAATCCGCATATTTCAATACCAACTACGGGTATAATATTACCACCTTATCCTCATAATGTCCAACAAAAGACTCAATGTAAATCATGCTCATTATGCATATAAACATATCACCAAAATAGTGTTCCAACTAGAATTATCACCATGCCCATATAAGCATACATTTTAACATATCAAGGTATCCACATTATGTATCTATGAGACAAATCCCAAATAATGATACATATAACAATAATCATGGCACATCACCAATATACACATTTCCAACTATTTTCACCAAGAAAACCCAAATACTTGAACACATAGAGATAAGATAACAAATAGAAGATTATGATGTGTATCTAGTTTTAACAAAGGTTTAGTAAACTCACCTTGCTAGATTTAGACTAAATCTAGATTTTACCCACTTAGAACTTTCCTTGAAGAAACTTGGTTCTTCCAACCAAATCTTCCAAAAACCTAAATTCACAAGGTTCCAACCATAAATAATCATAATCAACCACAAAGAATCATTTCCCAAACCAAATACATGGATACCTCAACTAATACCGAAACCCTAACTTCCATAACCGAAGGTGATAGAAGATTACCTTAACCCAAGCTTATATTCACCAACCAAAACACTTCTAGTTCACCAAAATGGTTACAAACCTTCAATCTATAAAAGGGAGAACAAAGGGTGGATGAAACCCTAGAAAACTTTGGGGAAGAAGATGAATAGGGAGAGATGAGAAGCTTACCACCACCAAATACTCTAGTATACTTCAATAGACTTCCAATATCTTGACATAACCTTGAAAAGCTCTCAAAAACGAAACTGTAGCAACTTGAATCACCCAAATCGGAGCTACGGTGAGAAAGATATGAAGAAATGAAGTTTGGGGCTGAAAATCGCGATTTTAACACCCTGAAACACCCAGGCGATTGTGCCAGACTATAGTGACCATGTCACAATCGCCGGGCACAATCGCTGAGATTGTACCGAGAGTTTTCGGGCTCCGTCGACCTTGACAGGCGATTGTGACACTGTCACAATCGCCGGGCACTATAGCCTAGCGTGTACCGAAACTGTTTTGGCCATAACTTCTTCGTTATAGCTCCGTTTTCGCTCCGGAAAGAACCGTTGGTCTCGTAATTGAATCATTTATCCATCAAGACTATAAAACCAAGGATTCAAGCCCAAAATCAAATATCTTATTTTTTCTTAATATATCGGTTTTTGTATAAACTTCAAATGATACCTTTCAAAAATCGGGGTGTTACATGCTTGTTAACAAACCTAACAGAAATTGGACGGGTTGCTTGTTCAATATGTCATTACTCTTGTTTTTCATAAATTTGACTACTGTACTTTTCATATTCTTATAATATACATGACTTTATGATTTTGTCTTAAACATGCATAAATTATTATTTTTCTTTCATGGATTGTTTCTAAGATTAGAAAAAAAAATAGATATCTAAAAACATAAATTTAAAATGGTAACTTTGTAATCGTCAATCTTTAGCAAGTGATTGTTGGACTATTTTTTTATTGAGTTATATAAAGTAAATATTGTTATTTTATTAATGGTGGACAAAAAGACCAAAAACTAATACGCAGACCGGCCCGAAATAGTCGTGTATTGAGATTTTTGATTCAGTCCCTGACCGTGTAAATACTAGTTGTCCATGTTTAGATCATAATATTTGAGGCGGACTGGTCTGAGGGCAATGTTATCCGAACCGGGGAAAACCAAGTTGGGCTATTTGGCAAAGTAGGTCAGACGAGACTGTGTCTAGTTGAATTTTTTTTTTGTCAACCAAAAATATGTTATAAACATTACAATTATGTACCAAAACAAAAAAAATTAAAGTATTGGTTTCTTAAAAAAAACGATTCAAAATGACATGTCAACGCGATACTTGGACTGACCGGGTTTTTTGGACTGTTTTGAGCCCGTCATTATTACATATGATATACAGTAATATCGTGACGTTTATCCTTCCACACCGTTAGTATGACAAATAGTGACGTTATTTTTCAAAACCGTCACAGTAATATGACATATAGTGACGTTTATTATTCAAAATTTTCACCTTAGCATAACATATGGTGATGTTTAATATTTAGAAACATCACCATAACATGACATACATTGAGATAAATTTATCAAAACCGTCATTGCATTATATATACGGTGACATAACTTTATCAAAATCATCACTATAAAATGACATACAGTGGCGTTCATCATTTAAAACTGTCACTGTAACATTACATATTGTGACGTTTGTAATTCAACACCGTTACCATAACTTGACATACGATAACATTTAGATTTCAAAATGTTACTGTAGCATGACAAAGGGTGACATTTGTTTTTCAAAACCATCACCATAGGCTGACATAAAATGACGTTCATTATTTAAAACCATCATTTTAACATGACATACATTGATGTTTATTATTTGAAAGTGCCACAATAGTGTGGCATAAGGTAAGTTTTTTTTTTGTCAAACTCTCACCATATCATAACGTACGATAACGTTTATGTTTCAAAACAACCACTATTTGTATGACGTACGATGACATTTATTTTTCTAAACCGTCACCGTAGCATGACTAAGGTGACATACAATTTTCGAAATTGTCACTATAGCATGACATGCGATGACATTTGTTTTTCAAAACTGTCACCATAGCATGAGGTGCCATGACATGCGATGACATTTATGTTTCAAAACAGTCACTATTTGTATGACGTACGATGACATTTATTTTTCTAAACCGTCACCGTAGCATGACTAAGGTGACATACAATTTTCGAAATTGTCACTATAGCATGACATGCGATGACATTTGTTTTTCAAAACTGTCACCATAGCATGAGGTGCCATGACATTTATCTTTCCTAAACGTCATCGTAACATGATGTACGATGACGTTTATCGTTCAAAACCGTCATTGTAGAATAACGTACGATGACGTTTATTATTTTAAATTCTCACCATAATGTTACATATGGTCACTTATGTTAGGACACAGTCTCGTTGGATTCAAGATCATACAAAACGAAGATCGCAATCTGAAGATAATGCTGAAAGTTACTCTCAACCATAGTCTAGGGTCTATTCTGTAATAAAGTCAAAGTTGTTTTTAATATCTAGATATTTATTATTTAGATATTATGTTTTTAGTTATAATATTAGTTTATATTAGTTTTGATAATATCTTTATCAGATATTATCTATCTCTCTTTTACAATCTATCAGATACAGACACACACAACACATACACAAAGGTGAAAAGAGAGAAAACAAACATAGAGCTTAACTCAAGAACTCAACCGTGTAATCCGCGTTTGTAATCCAAACAGGTTGGTTTAGTATCTATTGTTTGTTGTTTTGATTATCTGGTAACGATCAAGGACTCACAATTGGTATCAGAGCCTCTACCAGGATCAAAATCAAAATTTTCATCTCTGTGTTCTTCATTTTTGAAGAACACTGTGTTATAAATCAAAACTTGATTTTACGGTTATTTTCGAAATCAAAAGGTTGTGTCTTGTTCTAATTGATAAGGAGATCGTTGTGTCAAAATTCGGTGTGGTAAATCGATCTCTAGCTTGGTTAATTTTAGAGTTACAGTCGATTTAATCGGAGAAGACGACGTATCGGTCTTAAGCGTACCGGTCGAACCTTAGATTTTACATTCTATCGGTCTTAAGCATTCGACCGGACCCTCACTTCCCCGGTCGAATCTCACAAACTTTGTACCAGTCGAATAATTTTTTATATCCGGTCGAATATTTTTTTTTGTTATCCGGTCAAAGGAAAACTCACATCCCCGGTCAAATATAACTTTTCTACCTCACTTCCCCGGTCGAATAAAAATTATCCACTACACTTCCCCGGTCAAACAACACCTCCGGTCAAATCCAAAATCAAATCTCACACCTCCGGTCAAATCCAAAAACAAATCTCGGTCTTCACTCATCCGGTCAAACACTATCATTTCACTTCACTCATCCGGTCGAACTCACATTTTTTTCAAAACCTCATCCGGTCAAAACCACATCTCGGTCAAACTCAAATTCTCAAACACCTACGGTCCATTGAATTGTTGCATGATTTTTGGTCCAATCACAAGTCTCCACTCAAAGTCCACATACATACTCACAATAACTTCTCAATTTTCAAAAGAATTTTCATGCAAACAATTTTAATGCACGTGTCCACTTCACATGCAAATTAAACAAATTGCAAAACAAATCTCACTCTAAATTAAACTCCATGCACGTGTCCACTTCACATGCAAAAGAATTTTCATGCAAAAATAACTTCTCAATTTTCATGCAAAACAATTTTCATGCAAAATAATTTCTCACCTCGTGTCTAACAATTTCTCACTCTCGAACTCAAATACTTTCGGTCCAATTTTTTACCGGTCAATCAATTTTACCGGTCGAAAATTTTATCGGTTCTTACGTCTTATCGGTCGATCCTCACTTTGCGCAATCAACATCTCGCGCAAACTTTTGAATTTTAAAATTCTCTCATATCTCAAAGCCTCTCGCATCTCAAGCCTCACGCATCTCAAAGCCTCTCGCATCTTAAATATTGTTCAATTATGACTTCCAGAGAAGCTCTTGCCATTGGAACTGATTCCAAACCACCAATTCTATTTAAAGGTGAATACGAACAGTGGAAGGATTGGTTTCTAAACTTCATAGACAGACATGAGATTTGTGAGTTCATCAGACAGTCATTTGCAGAAGGAAATATGCAACCAATAAAGACAACTCGTCTGGATGGAACAGTGCCAACACAAGTTGAACTGAAGTACCATGAGCTTGACGGTGACAACCTAAACAGAGCTAAAGGTGATAAGCTAGATATGTCATACATTCTTCAAGGAATCCCCAATGAAATCTACATAAAGATTGACAGCTACAAGGCCTCAGCTAAGGAAATGTGGGATCAACTGGAGAAGATGATGCTGGGTTCTAAGGTGGGAAATCAACTGAAGATCTCCAACTGCCTAAATAACTATGAAGAATTTAGAGGCAGAGCCGGAGAAACCTTAGAAGTACATGACAGGTTTGTGACCTTGCTGAATGAGCTAAGCAAGAACAAGGTCCACAAATCTCAAATTGAGTTAAACGTCAAATTTCTAAGCGTTCTACAGCCAGAATGGAAGAGATTTGCGAGGCAGATGAAGCAGATTAAAGATCTGAATGAGATTCCACTTCATGAGGTGTATGAGACCCTCAAACAAAATGAAGAAGAAGTGGATGAAATTCTAGAAGAGAATAGGCAGAGAGGAAAGAAGGTTGAAGACACAGTTGCTCTTGTTGTCAAGAAGAAGAAGAACAAAGCGACTGTGTATGAATCAGATGAAGATAAAGCTGAAGCAAACTCTGACGAAGATGAATGTGAACAACTAAAGCAAGCATTGCTTTTGTTGACTAAGGCTTTCTAGAAGAAATTCTACACAAAGCCAAGCTCAAACAGTCAGAGGTATTCGTCTGGTCCAAACAACTACGCTCATAGAGAAAGGGTCGAAAGAAGTAGATTTGAAGGAAGAAGGTTTGAAGGAAGGAGAATGGAGGAGAGGAAACCAGAAGATAGAAGAGATCTTGCTGAAGGAAAGAGATCAGAGGAAAGGAAACCTGAAGAGAGAAGGTTTCAAGCAGAAGGATCAGGTCAGACAGAACCTATAACGTGCTACAACTGTGGCAAAATCGGTCATTATGCCAGAGATTGCCGAAAGCCAAAAGTCAAGAACTCGGACTACTACAAGAACAAGATGTTGCTTGCAAAGCAACAAGAGGATGGGAAGGCATTGATGGCTGAAGACGTTTTCTGGATCGATCATTCTGATGATGATGAAGAAGATGAAGAGAAAGATGAAGTTGTCAACCTGTGCTTGATGAGAAAGCATGAATCAGATGATGAAGCTGATTCAGAGAATGAAGAAGAGGTATGCAACTTATCGTATGCTGAATTCATAAATCAATTGCATGCCATGAATGATAAACTCAAAGAGTTAGAGTCGAACCTAAAGCGTGAAAAGGGTGTCATTACTGACAAAAACCAATCAATACAGAAACTTAGCAATGAAATTGCTGAGAAGAAAGTATTGGTTGAGGTTTTACATATAAACAATGACACCAACGCAAAGGAGAAGACAATAATTCTTAGTGAGAATACTGAACTCAAGTCTAAACTGCTAAAACGTGAGATTGACTTATACGAGGTTACACAAATGCATTCTTCGTCTATCGAAGAAAACAAATCTTTAATTGCAAAAATGGATGCTTTGGAAAAGAAGTTGTACTAATTAGGTCAAACTGAGCAAACCATTCATCTTAACAAACCAATAGAGAACAAAGAAAGATGGGGAATCGGTTATAAGAATCCTCACTATCTTCAAAAGGGAATGTCTGAAGTGCCTGCACTTTATGATATTCTTTCTATGAAGTTAGCTAGAAGAATCCTGAACTTAAAGTTTATTGGACTAAACTATCTGAATAGGATGAAGCCAAAGAAACAGAAAAACATTTAATATCATATAAAGTTCATCTTCCATTTTATTATGCGAAGCTGAATAATAGTTATGATAAGAAACCTGAAAAGAAGAAAACTCTTTCAAATGACTTCTTTCTAAGTTATTCTGAAAAGGAAATGGAGGTGAAACCTACTCAAGGTAAACTATATGTCCCTCCTCTCGTTTTAGAAAGTAAAATTTCTGAACTCGAGAATTCCTTGTCAGATGAAAGACTTTTGATAAACATTGAACATAATGTTTTTACAACTGTGTTTACAAATTCTGTTCTTTCTAAGGCTTCAAACTCTGAGAATATGGTTAGTTCATCAAATCAAGGGTTTGATTTTCTGAACTCTAACGGTGGTTTAGATGATTGTCTTGAACAATTTGACTTTAATGCAAAACTTCCAAACCATTCATCCTTTCTTAAGAAATCTGTTGGATCAACCAGTAAGCCTGTTAACAGTGCAAAATCAACGCGAGTTGATAACTCAGTCTCTGTGAAAGCTAAAAATGCTAAAGGCAAGAAGCATTCACAAAAGCCGATCAATACTGGTAACCCAAAGAAAATGCATTCAGTTGTTTCTCTAATGTCTAACTCAAAGGTTTCAACTGTTTCAGATATGACCAAGAAATGGCAACCCAAACGGAATCTTGACAAGACTTTTAAATCTTTTGATTCTGTTTATTGTAATAAGAATATGTCTAGTTCAGATACTTTGAATATGAATGTTGCTCCTAAACTGAAATACTCTTTTAAGCAACTATTCCTGTTATCTAAAACTGCTAGACAGTCTTCCTTTTATGATAAACATGCTTCTAATTTCTGTCAAGATTCTGCTATGCGGTTTGAATCATCTCATGTGCATTCTTATCATTATCCTACTTCATATCTATTTCAAAAGAAAAGAGGACCCAATTTGCAATGGGTACCAAAATCAAAACCTTGTGCTAACACAGCAGGACCCAAATTCAAGTGGGTACCAAAATCTAAATCTGTGTTGCAGGCACCCAATATTTAGCAAAACAAGTGGCTTCTGATTACAACAGATCAGAACCTGTACCTCAATAGAGAAAATGGTTCTTGAGTAAGACAACTCAAGACTCGGACTTCAAAGACAAGACGATGGTTTCTGAACACGTCTGTTCAGAACCCGTGCTTAAGAAAAATGGCTCTTGAATACAATAGTTCAAGACTCGCACTTCAATGATCAAAAGACCTTACTCCGAGCTAATCAGAGATTGTACTCCAATGCTTAAAAGAGGAAATCAACCATCAAGGGGGAGTACATACATATTTGTCTGAAATTTTATGCATTTCTCAGATATGTTGATCAATATTTGAGAAGGAGTTAGTGTTTATGTTTTTCACTAACACTATGTACTAATGCATAATTTCAGGGGGAGTATAAAAAGGTGATGACTTCTGATTATTTCTGATCAGAACTCGTACTTTAAAAGTTTTACTGCTTTTTCTCTTTTTAATTTAAGTGAATAAATTTTCTTTGACTTGACTTAAGACTTTTGCAGAAGTTTGAGAGAAGCTTAAAAGATCATATATTTATGACTTTAAGCTTAGCTTCATGAGATGTAAGATCATACGTTCAGGTATTATCCTTTATCTTAATCTCATATATGGTTGAAAGAAGGACAACTTTCAATCATAGAAAACATTGTTTTTAACGTTCAAACCACTTCCCGATTTTTTCAACAGATTTTATATTATAGAAGTGTGATTTTAAATGTTTTCAAAATCAATTTTGTGCTTTAACTGAAATAGTTAAACCAAACTGAGCATCACATGCATCATAGGAAAACAAAGTTTCATTGTGCTAGGAATTAACACAATTTCTATGGAATCACCTTAACCAGTGATTTCTACCCAAGAAGTTATTCCTTAGTGATTGAGTGTGCAAACGAAAAGAAATGAGTGTGATTAGAGAAAGCAAAATGTTTAAAAGAAAGAGCGTGTGAGAACAGAGTTAAAAAAATATCACAACTCTGCACCAACTTTTTCTGAGTCGGGTAGCCACAATTCTAGTGATTCACAATTCTTTGGTGATCATTATTGAAACAGGCAACTAACTCATGCCAACTCTTGATCAAACCTCACCATCTACTCATTTTCTTTTCAACAAGAAAGTGTTTCACATTTTCAAAGGGGACGCAGCACATTTGCTATCGGATTTTCATTTGGAAAATCTGGATATTGAAAAGAAGGAAGTCTGCCCCACCTTCGCACTTCAATCATGCACATTGAGTCTGTGTTTAACTTACTGTTGTCTCAGTGGTTTACACAATTTCGAGCCAATAAGCAATCATCAAGTGCTTAATTCTTTCTATCACAAGCACGAACACACAAGGAATTAGTTTCTTTGTCATAACGTTTATAGAAATTACCTTTGTGGTGTTTCGATGATTAAATGGAAGCCCTGGGGGAGTCAACATCAAACAGCTCCTTTCCAATGTGTATTCGTTACACACAGTGACTTAGTGTTACTGACAGGCATGTTAACTGATTCATTAGTTGATTCAGGTGTTACATGATTATTTTGTCTAGATTTGCAAAGATCTGGATGAATAACTATTGAATTGACGGATCAGAGATTACAAGTGGTTGACATTTCTTACTCAAAGTTTTGATGAAGTCGTTGCACTTTCCATCAAAAAGGGGGAGAATCTAAAGCTTGAAGAAATGTTCAGTCCATTACATTACAAGACCAAGAAATGCGAGATCAAAGTATTCTGAAGACATGCTGATTTCAGATAAATTTTCTTTGAAGATACTTTGCTAAAGCATTCTGAGCTAGAGAAAGAGATTGCATCTTCTGTGCTGAAAGAGAAGATCGTATTGCCAAATCATTTTCGTAATGATCTTGATCCAAAGGGGGAGATTGTTAGGACACAGTCTCGTTGGATTCAAGATCATACAAAACGAAGATCGCAATCTGAAGATAATGCTGAAAGTTACTCTCAACCATAGTCTAGGGTCTATTCTGTAATAAAGTCAAAGTTGTTTTTAATATCTAGATATTTATTATTTAGATATTATGTTTTTAGTTATAATACTAGTTTATATTAGTTTTGATAATATCTTTATCAGATATTATCTATCTCTCTTTTACAATCTATCAGATACAGACACACACAACACATACACAAAGGTGAAAAGAGAGAAAACAAACATAGAGCTTAACTCAAGAACTCAACCGTGTAATCCGCGCTTGTAATCCAAACAGGTTGGTTTATTATCTATTGTTTGTTGTTTTGATTATCTGGTAACGATCAAGGACTCACAACTTATATTATACAAAATCGTCATCGTAGCATGACTTTCATGGATGCTTATTATTCTAACCGTCACCACAGGATGATATATAATGACATTTATTATATAAAATTATCCTCAGTGTGACATATACTTTTTTAAACCGTCACCATAACATAACATGTGGTGACATTTATTTTTCAAAATCGTTACGTACAATAACATATGGTAACGTACTTAAAACCGTCACCATATCATGACATATGGTGACATAAGTTGTTCAAAACCATCAATGTAGTTTGAGATATTGTAATGTAAGTGTTTTAATACCGTTACCAAAGCATGACATATCGTGACGTAAAATTTTCAAAAACCCTTGCCATACACTAACTTTTGGTGACTAAAATTTTGCAAAAATATTACCATAGAACTTGGTGACTTTTGGAAACGGTTTTTAAATAAACGTGGCTAGACGTATTTTAGTTTTCTGTAACGGTTTTAAAAAACCTTTACAACATAAAGCAACAGTTTAGAGACAAACCGTTACTAAAAGTTTTTATATGGCAACAGGTTTCAAAAACCGTCACAACATAAAGTAACGGTTTTTCAAAACCAACCTAAATCGTTACCTTAGAGAATCTTTTATTAACGTTTTTATCTAACACGTTGCTTTATGTTTCTATGTTTTTTATAACAGTAACGTTGATTTAAAAAAAATGTCTCTAAAACAATGTTCTAACTTTTTATTTCACTTTTCGCAACGTTTTTTTATAGAACCGTTACAAACCTAATTTTCAAAACCGTCACAAAAGACCTTTTTTGTACTAGTGTATATATAGGGGCTTAATCAAATGAGAACGGTGTAGTTTGTGATAACTGTGAGATCCAATTTGGATGAATCATTTGAGATAATTAATGGTTTTTACTAAAATAAAACAGAGGGTAAATTGGTAATTTAAATTTGTAACTCATCAAACCCTAATCCTTTTCCAACTGCCGTTGCATTCTAAACATTGCCTATATTCATTTCCATTTCAAAAAAGCCTAATGGTATTGGCCAATGACTACCGACGATTTCATCCTGAAGGAGTCTCTACGCCACATATCATCTCTCGAAGGATACCCTTATCAAACAACGACTTGTCAGCAGAAAAAATCCAGGGGAACGATATCAAACATCTCTCGAACGAGTCTCGATGTCGTGGTCGGAGAGGGAACACCGAGATGGGTTGAGTTTAGGAGTGACGTTGTCGTGGACCGTCGGAAAAAAAAACCCAACTTCATCTTCCCCATACAGGTACTTTGAAATCCCAAGATCCGAGATCCGGAAATGGGTCGATACATACGTACAACATATCGGGTTAGTTTGAAAGGTGGATGGAGATCGGAGTAATCTGTTAAAGTACATAGGTGTATGTGTTATATGTATCCGTCGGTCCTTGTTATATATAATGTATACATGATGTGTATGTGTGTAGGTAGCTAACCGCAAGTGGATCTACTTATGTATGTATATATGCGTTGTATATATGTTAGCTTATGGTAACTTATTACATATTTGTATGCAAGTATGTATTGTATATATAAACATTAACATATATATATATATATATATATATAACACATATACATATTATATGTGGCCAAACAACACATAAAAATTGTCTATACATTTACATATATACAACACATACACATGCATATAAACCCATATACATAATAATATATATGTAGATTCAATTGTCGTTATCAACCAACACACACATCATGTATACACATATATAACACGAACCGAGAGATACATAAAAGACATACACAACTATACATATAACATATACACAGGTATATGGCTACATATAACTCATACAAATGAGAAAACAAGAAAAAAAAAACCAATCCCTCACTAATTAGCGACGGATTAGCGATGGATGCCAACAATCTCTCGCTAATCCCTTGCTAATTAGTGAGGGATTAACGACGGATTCAGTTTGTGGTCAATCCATCACTAATCCCTCGCTAATTAGTGAGGGATTGTGTTTGTAGTCAATTAATCGCTAATCCCTCACTAGTTTAGCGAGAGATTAGTGAGGCATTGACCACAAACACAATTCATCGTTAATCCCCCACTAATTAGCGAGTGATTGACCACAAACTCGTTCCGTCGCTAATCCCTCACTAATTAGCAAGGGATTAGGTTTATGGTCAATCTCTCGCCAATCCCTCTCTAATTAGTGAGGGATTAGCGAGGGATTGACCACAAAACCAATCTCTCGCTAATTAGCGAGGGATTAGCGATGGATTGGTTTTGTGATCAATCCCTCGCTAATTTTCGTCGCTAATACCCAGTGTTCTTGTAGTGATGACTGAACGACAATAAGATTTTCACTCACCTCAATTTAGTTAGGAATGAAAATTAATGGGTATGGCTTAATGGACCCATTATATTATGTCAAACCAAACAACATTTTTTATTATCATTCTCATTCCTGACCTCTCAATACTTTTAACCAAACACCCCCTAAGAATTTATTTAACAGGTTTTGAATTGTCCAATGATTTATTTGTTCTAAAAAATTGTCCAATTACTTAATCATTTCAAACACTAAAGTTGATTGGGTTTTGTTGAACTTTTCCCATTATTTAATACATCAACCCGATTAAATAACCCGTTGATTGTGTGTGTTCTAATCATGGCTTATAACCAATAACTCTCCTATCATGTTCATCTCATTTTTTTAATAAGTTCAATATTTTTTTATCAAAATGAGACACGTCAAATCAAATATGATATGATATGATTAAATTTTATTTTATTTTATTAATTATGTGGTCTGACAAGTAAGGTTAATTAAAGATCAAATTGCCAGAGAAACAAATAAAGGGAATTTGATGAAAATTGATTGAGAAGGAGACGTGGTTGGATGAGAGTATGATCTTGTGTATTTGATGGCCAAAACAGTTGGAAAGCACAACTACTTTGAACATGACTTCTAATTTAATTTTATTATATATTTATTTCATAATTATCATTCTTCATTTATAGCTTCTCCACAACATGAGAAAACACATATTAACAAAAACAATAACAGGTTCAATACACAAACACTTACATATACGTGTATATATATATATATATAATGTTTGCATTTTTGTCTTAACTCCTTTACTTTTGTTTTTTAAATTAAATATTTTACTAAAAGGAAAAAACATGTCAAAAAATAGGTAATATATACTTACATACTTGCATTTGTTGAGATGGACGATCTGTCAGTTTTGGAATATTATTGCTATTATTTTTGAATACCAAAAATCAAAGTTCTAAATGATGTGAGGCGTGGTGTGACGACGAGAGCCTCAAACTTATCAGTTACGGCAAGAACATAACGTTTTCCAATGCATACCTTAAGGCGACATATGTATACATATATACAAATATGGGGTCAAGTTCAGGGAAAAACCTAAAAAAAAGGAAAACTGAGGAATACCCTGGTAGCCCATCATGTAATACCCAAAAAATTGGGACAACAAAAATTTACGAAAGGAAATGTGGTATATAAAAATAATGTCATAGCACAAGTTTTCCCAAAAAGTGAACAATATACGCATGTTATTATCACAAGTTTGTAATAATAAAGCAATGAGGGATAATAACCCTTTATAGAGAGAGGGAAATATTGAGACAGTGAGTAAGATTTGTAATCGTGGTAACTTGAATCAATACATATGATTAGTTGATTTGATTGTGATTGTTCATCTTGAGTATATTGCATATATTGGGACACACAATTGCTATCAGAGCAGACAAATCAGGAATTGAATCTATATTTGAAGTTTTTGGCCAATTTCTCAAGAACTCGCAGAACGCACTGTTCCAGATTCCATTTTGTGTTTTAGTAGTGTTTTGGTTTGAAATTCGATAGATTTGTATTCGTTTTAGTGTCTAGAACAAAGTTCATTTAAGTTGTTAAGCCTAATTCACATCACTCTTGTGTGAATTTTGATTTTTGTTAGGATTTTGTATTCAAAGTCTGAAACACTTTGTATAGATCGAAGTGTGTAATTTTGTTGTTTTTGAATGAAATTATGTTTTGTTAACAAGAAAATAGATTATGGCAAGTTGTTATCTAAGTTCCAAAATATTCATCTTCTATATTTGGCGTCCCAAAAGTGCTCCCAAGCTCACATCTAAGGCCTGCTAAACCTTCTCGGAGGTCGCGCCGCTAGAACCTGAGATACACATCAAACCATTCAAGTGTTCCACTTGGCGTAAGGTCAATGTGGAACTCCACTTGGCGTTCCGGTGGTAGTCCCAACAAATATTCTGGAAAGACGTCCGGGTAGTCGCGCACCACGTCCACATCTCCAATCTTCTTCTTTTCAAGGTTTGCATCGATGACGTAAGCCAAGTATGAAGTACACCCCGTGGCTAGGCTCTTATGCACTTTGAGTTACGAGATGATCGTGTTGGCCTTTCGATTCTTCTCCCCATAGACTATCACTTCTTCTCCCTTTGGCAATGGGACATTAACCATCTTCTTGGAGAAAAATATACTGGTATCATGCTTAGTTAGCCAATCCATCCCTATAATCACATTAAATCCTCCAATATCCACCAGTCGTAGGTCAACCCCAAAGGACTCCCATCTAAGTTTATGGTACACCCATCGAAACTCTCCCGGACCAACATATGGTTCCCATTAGCTACTTCTACTACTAGTGCATTGAGCAAAAACCTAATAGAAGTAGTGAAGTTTTTGCAAAAGGTGGTAGACAAAAATGAATGGTTCGCACCAGAATAAAACAAAATACGGGCAGGTAGATATTTTACTAGAAACGTACCCGACATAACATCAGCCGTCACCCGTGCTTCCTCCGCTATCATTTGGAAGGCACGACTTGGTGCTTTGGTGGAATCTCCTTCTTCGGCACCATCCCGCTTGAAGCCCCTCGGTGTCCCCCCACTAGCTTGGGACACTCTTTATTTATGTTCCCCGGATCTCGGCACTCAAAACAAACTAGCCCCCGGGAGAGGCAATCTCAAGTCACATGGTCCTTCTTTCCGCACTTGAAGCAGTCGGTAATGTTGGAGAAAGGTCTCGGATTACAAGGCCTGAAATGCTTACTCATACACTTGAGGCACCACCTACCCTCACGCTGGGGATCTATGTTCCTTCCCCCGGTGAAGGGTTTGGAAGATCGTGCGGGCCCGGTCGACCCTTCCCATTTTCGCTTCCCACCGGATTGGTTTTCTTCCTCTCTACCTTGAATGAGATTATCCTCTACAAGTTGGGACTCCTCTATCACTTCTTGTAGCATAGACACCTAGGCGTTTCTTACACCGGTCTTCATGTTCGCAGGTAAACCCCTCAGATATGCTTTAAACTTTGACCTCTCATCAATGGCCAAACGCTCGACTAGACTGAGTTTCTCCACAAATTGCCTCAAGTACTTGGCAATAGTCAGGTTCCCTTTCTTCAGATTCCTAAACTCTTCTTCGATCTTTTCAAGAGCCCTCTCATTGCATTACTTGTCCAATACCTTTCTTGTGAAGGTTGGCCAAGTGAGTTTGGCCAAAACCTCTGGAGTCAAAGCCATCCGGGTAAGGTTCCACCAACTTAAGGCTTCCCCCTCAGAACAGTTAGGATGCAAATTTGACTCTTTGGGAGTCATCAAACTCACTTGATTCGAACGCCATCTCTACTTCCCTTATCCAGTTCATGCAGTCCACCGGATTTGTGGTTCTGGAAAATTTTGGAGGTTTGTTACATAAGAAAGTCTTGTAAGAGCAACCTCTTTCCTTCCTCCTTTCGGCTCCCACTGCTTGCTCCATGGTTCCAATGGAATTACCTGTACCACCCGATCCATTTACCACATTTTCTACCACCGTTTCATGCCTTTGATTGCTTGCATCTCGATCCTCTAAAACTTTCATGAATCTCTCATCCCGCTTGTCCATCGCAGAGTTCATCACCTGCATAATGTTGGCCAATAAGACCGATTGGGGGTCCACTTCTTGGATTACCGGGTTCTCGGTCTCCAAGTTCACTTTAGGAACTTCATCAACAATTACCTCTAGCATAGTGGGGATTGGCGGAACAATTTGATTGACCGTTGGATTTACTCGCCTCGAAGTTTCCGGGGCGGTTACACTCGCCTCAATAGCAACTTTGAGAGCCCCAACCCGACTCCTCGTGTTTACCATTGTGAACTGTCACACATGATAAATATCATACCGGTTAATTCTTTAAAATATTAGCGGTTCAATACGTACTACTACAAAGATTAATCGTCATAATAACAAATTCAAGTATGCTCACATAATGATAAATTCAGAACAACACTAGCTAAATAAGATTGTGAACGTATTGTACATAAGAATTCTTGTCGTAGTCATCATAATTTTTCAATCAATGCATTTCCGTGGTTCTAATACTCTCCCCACCTAGGAATGTTTTACCCGAAATGGACAATGATGCTATAAACATAAACAACTTAAGTCTAGATATACTAAAGTCTACACCTAGTTCACTTAAACTAAAGCTCTGATACCAATTTTTAACACCCCAAAAATTGGGACAACAAAAATTTCTGAAAATGAAATGTGGTATATAAAAATAATGTCATAGCACGAGCTTTCCCAAAAAGGGAACAATATACGTCAGTTATAATTACAAGTTTGTAATAATAAAGCAATGATGGATAATAACCCTTTAATCTAATTTCTAACAAGAAAAGAGATTATGGCAAGTTGTTATCTAAGACCCAAAATATTCATCTTCTATATTTGGCGTCCCAAAAGTGCTCCCAAGCTTACATCTAAGGCCTGCTAAATCTTCTTGGCGGTCGCCCCGCTAGAACCTGAGATACACATCAAACCATTCAAGTTGTAGGCCAAAAGAGCCTAATGAGTTAAATAATAGTATAATATGATCACATAAGAGACAATTAATACACCTAAGAGTCCGTAGATGAATCAATGAGGGAGAACCAAAACACCAACGAGTTTCACTTCAAGAGTCGATGTACCTTGATGTTCACTCTCATGAGCAACATCCCGAAGGCCCGACACATTTGAAAACTACCTCCAAGCCATTACTCCAAATGGCGTAGATCTAGGCACATACCAAAAAGGTGGCACCCCAAGACTACATCCTCCTAGTGTCTACTCGTGGTTCATCCAATATATAATCCAACATCATACATATTCAACATCAAGTAAAATACATGTATAAGATCCTAAATAGTTCCAATCCCAATTCAGGTCCAAAACCCTAAATCATGTTAGTTCACATATAGGATCAATCTGCCATGTATACATATCACATGAATACTTCTCAACATTTACCAACATAATAACCTCATAAATATCCTCATAAATGATTAGTGACCAAAATTCCAACGTATTCCTACTATAACAATTTATGTCTATTTCATCAAATGATTGTTATAATTAAATAATGCATAAAAATGATGGTAGGGTACGTATTATGACATATATCTCATTTTTAAAAGTAGTTAGAAAACTCACAAACTAGGTTTTATAGAAAACCCTAGAAACTTAGAAACCTTAGCTTGATGTAGTGGAGAATGGAGACTTTGAATGATGCTAACAACCACACTGAAAATGATCTCAAATGGTGTGAAAACCCGTTTTAGGATCTGCAGGTGGTTCCGTGGCTTTGGCCGTAACTTTGAGGTCGTGCTATAGGTCGCACGTGCGTCCCAGTCCTAAATCCAGCGAGTTCCGCGACTTTAGCCACGACTTGGAACCCGCGCAACAATCCGCGCAAGTCACTGCTCCAGGATGCCAACATGGCTTGAAAGTTATAAGAATACATATATAGATATAGATAATGTTCCAAACGAAAATACGGGCGTTACACATCATCCGGACCCTATGCATGTGTATACGAGTAATTTGTAACGTGCATAAAAATAAAAAAACAACTTAATTTACTTGTATGCACAAGACATACCATCCAGATAAATGACTACTAGAGTGTTTCTTAGTTTTCTATTTGTTTGAAGTTTTTCCTGAACCTCCCTCTACAAATATATATATATATATATATAGAGAGAGAGAGAGAGAGAGAGAGGGAGTGAGATGTTATTATGCAACCACTTTACATGACGCAACTCAAGCAACCCCTCTATCCACCATTCATTTTATTTTTAGTTTTTTTCTTAATTAAAAATTTAAAATAAAATGAGTAGTGGATAGAATGGTGCATGGATTGCATCATGCAAAGAGGTTGCATTTGAACGTCTCTCTCTCTCAATATATATCCACACACACACACACACACACACACATATATATATATATACACACACACTTGTGTGTGCTATTGTTTTTAATAATCTTGTAAAACAATTTAAATTCATATAAAATAATAAAATTAAAAAGGAAAGATGAACTATTTATATTAAATATATCAAAATTATAAGAAAATGGTATTAAGAGTATAAAATCGGGATTAAATCTTTTGAGTCTCTATTCACTAGTTTTTCTTCAATCTTCAAAGAATCTTGTTCGACTTTCCGTGTACGCAAATGAGAGTAAAAACTTACCTATTTAGGGTTTTTAGTTTTTATATTTCGTTTTAATATTTATTTAAGTCTTAGGTGTCGTATATAATTATCATTTATCCTGCAAGTTATATGTTAAAAAAGGTAAGAAAAACACGTCTTACAAAATAATGTGTCGTAACATGCAATAACATGTTACAACGGAAACTAAATCTTAAAATGGAGCACATAGGTTAACGTGACAACAAACTGAAGTTTCGACGTCGTAATACGCCATAACGAATTATTTAAAACTGTGCCAAAAATCGATGAATTAATGTGGCTTATAGATCAATGAATTAATGTGGCTTACAATCAATTAATTAATGTGTCTTCCAATTAATTTAGTAATAAAACATGATTTCTTTCTAAAGATGAACCAGTTAGTCTTTGGTTGTTTACCTGTATCCACAGGAAGAAAAAAACTTACGTTAAAAGTTACTCTCTTCATACCAAAATAAGTGTTAATATTTTTATATATATGTTTGTTACAAAACAATTGTCCACTTTTAAAAGTAAATAATCAAATTCTCAAAATTACACTTAAGTAATTCACAAATATTTAAGACTTTTAAAGAGATAGAAATTAAATAAGGGCATACATGTTATTTAGTTAACAAAAAAGTGTAATAATTATGCATGTCCAAAATTGAGTGTCATTTCAATTGTGGACACTTATTTTGGGATGAAGAGAGTATAAAACATGCCAATAAGACGATTTCTGTTTGTATAATATTGTATATACATGTTTCTAAGCTACTTTATCCATCTAAAATTCTTTTCTTTTTATTTTTAATTGTATCGTTCATTTAAACAATATATTTACCTAAATTAATGTGTATGTTTTGTTATAGTCATCTTGTAAACCACCCTTTGCCAACCTTGAGGGCATACAAAATGCCTTCAGTCGAGTAGGGATTGAATCGTTAGAATTGGTTTTTGTTCAAACCAGATATGCCATATAGAAAATTAATAATTGTTTCTTTGTTAATCGTGGTATCTAATCAAATAGGGACCCTTGAGTCTTTATATAAGCAGCAAATCAAGAAAAAAACCTAGATTTCAAGATCGAATAATATAAGTTCATATATATAAGCAATACACCAAAGTTTAAATAAATCAAGGGTGTCCAACAATAGTCAGAAAAAACCAAAAATGTGGTACAAGAACAACCAACGTGCAACCTTATTTTCCATGAGCGTGAATAATCTCAATCTATTCAAATATTTGGATAAACATGGCCATAATTGTAATCACAAAAGCGTATATTTGGATTGAATTCGGTTGGTCGGGTTATGGTTTGAACAACTCAACCCAACTAGCTTTTGGCCTAGAAAACCGTAATTGATACAATACTTTTAATTAAAAACTCTCACACATCATGACTTGATACTGCATAAAATATCATAAACATCTCATCACAACTAATTAAACACTTAAAAATTTCATTTACACTTAAACAACCATAAGTGAATTACATAATAGTAATCAGAACAATTTAAACATTGACATATCTGGAGCTTGGTGAATACATAATAAAATAACTAACGTTGTCCAACACACATGACTAGTTCTTATCCTTCCCTTGCTACGCTCAACTTGGACTGTCCCTAAGATATACATTACTAGTCACTTTTAGGTTTGATACGTGGGTAAGGAGTTAGCAAAGATTTATATAAGATATGTCATCCAGGATACATACATGCTTTGGTAAAAAAATATAGTTTAACTATAATTTTCTTTTACTGGTTAATTATCGTAAAGTTAAGCAACAAAAATGTCGAAGACAAAAAAAAAAACATATGGTGATAAGTAATCCGATTTATTCTATTAATTGGAAGTTCTTTATTAAAGTTAAAAGATTTGAGTTTGAATATAGAAAATATAAAAATTTACTGTAATATTTTAGGAATATCTTGAATCTTCAAGAGAAAATGACAATGACATGTATATATGCACGCTTATAGATGGATAGCTGATCAACTCCCACTTCTTTTTCTTCATATTTTTTTTTCCTTTGTTTCCTCTAAATGTACTTGACATACTCCTCTTCATCTTCGCTCACTATTTTCTTGGTCTCTCTTCTTTTGGTTGGTGATCATGGCAGAGCACGGATAATACTGCCGGAAAATGTGACTGTGCCGGCGGTTATAGCATTTGGGGACTCAATAGTAGATCAAGGAGCCAACAATAATTTAAAGACATTGGTTAAAGCCAATTTTGCTCCCTATGGAAAGGATTTTGTGGCCGGAAAACCAACCGGAAGATTTTCCAACAATAAGACACCGGCGGACATGATTGGTAAGGCTTGCATTTTCAATTTTTCATGACTTGATGGATGGTTGCATTTATCTCTTCGATTTATTTTTCGTCTTTGCCATTCACCCATATAACTAACATAAGTCATGGACAATTTCTTTTCTAGCTTCATCTTAAAGTGCTTTTTTAAGACAATTAATAAAACTAGATTCTTTTTTGGGTAAGGGGGAAGGACCGAGAAAAAATTTATTCAACTAACCAAAAATTTTAATGGAAAAGTTCAAAAAAACCTAATAAACTATCAAATTTTGAGTGATTAAGTCCCTAAACTATTTTTTTAAATCAAAAAACATTAAACTTTCTCATTTTGAATGATTAAGTTCTTCAATTATTCTTTCGAATAAAAAAAACCATTAAACTTTCTAATTTTGAATGTTTAAGTCCTAAACATTTTTTTTAATAGATAAACCATCGAACTCTAAAAATTGGTTACTTTTTTTAAATGTCCCTGGACTGACTATGAAAGTTTTAAATTAAAAACAAATTTGAATCAGTTTTACCGTTCTTAAACTATACGTCATTAAAACCCCTCAAACAATCGTATCGCTCTGACTCGCCACTCCCCGTTGTCCGAACGTTGTCCGTTCTCAAAATCGCTTAACATGTTGTTGCCCCTGTCATCGATCTCCTTCTTTTTTATCTATTTTTTCTCTCTTAAAAGAGGAAGAATCAGAATATAACCAGTTACAATTAATTTTTTTGGGTTAAAATGATGTAAGTAACCAATTTTTAGAAGTTTCGATGGTTTAATTTATTGAAAAAAGATGTTTAGGTATTTAATAATTTAAAATGAGAAAATTTAATAGTTTTTTCATTCAAAATCGGAAAGTTTAATGGTTTTTTTATTCAAAAAAATAATTCAGGGACTTGATCATTCAAAATTAGAAAGTTTAATGAATTTTTCATTAAAAATTTAGTTTAGGGACTTAATCATTCAAAATTGATTAATTTGTTGGGTTTTTATGAACTTTTTTTCCAGATTTTAATTACAATAACAGGTGGGGACAAAGCCTCCAAACAAAAAATAAAGTGCCTTCCCAACACATGTTTTGGGAACCAGATTAACAACGATAACCTTGTATATATCCTTTCGCATTTGTAAAAACAATAATGTCCCATTAATATTAATGAAACTAGATCCGCAAAAGTGTAAAGATAAACCTTTTTGGCATCTATCCATTGATGTTATAAGTAATTTAGTCGTAACAAAATTGTATGTTTGAATATATAAGCCTAGCTACATAAGAGATGGAACAATAATTTTTTAATTGAACTATATATCTCTTAGTTCTTGTAACATAATTAGACACTATATATTTTTCTTACTTCATAAGTTTTGCTTCAAAGAAGAGACTATTATAAGTCGTTCACTAATTCTACATTATAAGTCGTTCAGCGAATACAATATATGCATCACTAATGCTAGAAGAGATTGATGGTAAAATTGTAACTCTTCTAATTTGTTGACATTGAAATTAGTTAACATATATTTTGGAGTTACAGAAACTAGACGTGTCCTTGTCAATTTGGAAACCAAATTAAAGAAACTTTGGTTCAATTTTTTTATACCGAATATAGACACTGTATTTTTTATAAAGAAAAACACCGTATTAATGAAATATTATAGAAGTTCAATTGATTAATTTCACAATTTTAGAAACATTGTGAATTCTTGTTCAACTACTTTTGGATAAGAAAACCCTAGTTTTATTTCGTCATATGGCCATAGAGTCAATTAGGAGTACTTACAATTTTTGGTTTTTGAACATAATATAATGTTTTATGGATATACAAAAACATAATATAATTATATATATATATGGGTAGATCAAACGAGAACAGTAACTATTTAAAAAAACACGAGAACAAACAAAATCATTAGTGATTTTACATTAACGCACGAAAAAAGGTCTTTGACCACGACTTCAAGTCCGCGTGACTTTTTTGCTAGTTAATGTAAAATTAATAATGATTTTGTTCGTTCTCATGTTGTTTTAAATATTTACTGTTCTCGTTTGATATATATATATATATATATATATATATATATATATATATATATATATATATATGTTTAATCACTTGAAAACTCCAAATTTATGAAATTCATCTATGCCACTAATTTAATATAATTAATGTTACTTATTAAATAAACATTAAAAGCAATATTTTTAGCAAAGTTAAATTTCAAGTATGTATATATATATTTATATATCTCTCATATCTCATTACTTCGTAACATACATGTACACACAATTGAATATGCATACATTGTGAATACAATGTAAACAAACTTAAAAAATTTCTTACTGGGGTGTTCACATGGTATTCACAAATGGTAGGTTTAGTTTTAGTTTTGTTGAGTTAATTGGTGTTCACAATGTGTTTTTCTTTTATTTGTTTGTTCTTATATGAACTTAACTTTAAATATCTAATAGTGTTAACTTTGTGGTTATATTTATCACTTTGACTTATTTTTTCACATTAGTGGACACTTCCTAGTTAATTTGATGTATATATTAATATGTCTCTTAACCAAAGAGTCTTTGGCGTAGCGATATCGGAACCTTTGGCCTCCTAGGAGGTCAGGGGTTCAAACGTCACCAATGGTGAGGAGGATGTGTGAGTTTATTTGTTACATTTGTCGTATATAAATATTATATATATTTCAAAAAAAATGTCTCTTATTTGTATCAAATAAACGTGACCAGCAAAAATGGTGTCAAAGAACTCATAATACTTGAAATACCTAAAATTATGTAAAGTCTCACTTTTATTATTTTGTCTCTATGGATTACAAACTTTCATCCCACTTTTTTGTGTGATCAATGTATACGTATTGTTATTGCCTTGTCATCTAAATAACTGATTTTGAATGTCTATTAATATAGCTGTGATAATTTGTGAAACCCCTTGTTTATTACTCTCCAAAAAAACCTTAAGAGAAGACAAAGGATGTTCCAACATATATTAAGATAAATAAGTTAAAGTCTCTAATTGATGTGCGACTCTAACAAGGCCCCTCGAAAGGAGTCTAGATGGGCACAAATTATCCCGGAGTGTTGAGATGGGTAATGGTGCTAGACGGAGAGAGATTGTCCTAAAATGTCAAGTTCCTAAAGTAGTAGACTTTTCCTTTGATACCATGTGAAAATATGTAGAACCTCATTAGATTATTTTTTTAAAAAAGTTTTTGAGGGAAGAGGAGATGTTCAAACATATTACATATAGGTCCAAATCTAACCGAATGCAACTTTAACAAATAGCTTCTAAAAATGCATTTGATGTTATTAATAAATAAAAATACATTATTGAATACAACTTTTCATTTAAAGATTTAGAGTTGATTTTATTTTTTATGCACTTAAATTAAGTAGTACAATTTTGTTACCACTCAACTAAAATATAATTGTTATATGCCAATCGGTTTGAAGTTCAAAACCATAAACAGAAAATATTTTACATATCTTAAAATTGCTAGAACATGAATTAAAAGTCAAATTTTTGAGCCGGTTTCAATAGGATCAACTCTCCAAACGATGTTGCTATTTGATGGTCCTCCCTCTCTTAATTTATCTTTTCTTCTCGATATTTGCTTTGATTTTCCTTTTTTTTTTCCTTTTGGGTTGTTTGGCGTGGTGGTTTGAATTTTGGTTTCTTGTTCCTTGTGCCTCTGCTCCTTATAGAAGCTGTTGTGTGGCTTCTTTAATTTGCTTGTACTTTTAATTTTCTTTGATTCAATCCTATTTGCCTTCGGAGAAAAGGGAATTAAAATCAATAATATTCTCAATTTCACAAAACTAAAAGGGTATATGATTGATATTTAGAGATTTAAAAAGTCATTAGTATATTTTTGTTGAAGTAATCCAAAATATTAGAGATCTTTGTAAAGCAATATGACGGGTCTTATTGTCATTTAAAGAAAAAGTAAAAAAAAAAAAAAAAACCTCAGTTGCTTGACACATAAAATAAAAATAATCAAGAGAATAGATATTTATTTATTTTTAATCGGTGAACCCAAATAATTCACGAGTCAAGAATGTATAAGTTTGTCAACCATTAAAATTGACAAAAATCGTTATGTCATTTTTATTGACCAAATTGACCTATAAAACGAACACTATGATTGATTTTGTTTCACAACATTTCGGCTTTTGTTTTTGTATGATATATCTACATCTTTTAAACATGGTATGATGAATGATTCTTGAAAAACCATAAGGAATCTACAAAATTTTAAAAATGACATTTATAAATTATAAACTTTGCTTCTATACCTTGTTTTTTCACTTTAAACGAGACATAGTAAAAACTTTGCTTTGACAATAATTATCACGTACTTAAATGATTTTATGAGGTTTGTCTTGTCTTTTCTTTTTTCCTTCCCGACAATGACGAGGCGATGTTTTGTAGGCAGCATTGAAGTCCTTGATGCTTATCATATGAAACCCATTTCATTTGATCAGTTACTTCAATTGTGACCTCCATAATAAATGCTGGAGACTTTTCTCAGCTAGCTATTCTACAACCACTTAGGGCCTAACTATATTAAGTAAACATTTCATTTATATATGATATGGAATTTCTGTATTTTTTACGGCTGTTATATCTTTGAAGGATGGTCAATAATATTTGGTCGTTAATACAAGAATATTAGCCCTAGTCTACTTGGTAGTTCATAAATTTCATTTTTTCAGAAGACTTTGGTCGTTAAGTTGAGATTTTATCATCTATATATTTTTTTGAACAACAAGAAATGAAATAATTGAAACCGAAACCTAGCAAGACGCTAGATTACATAATGTCCGAAAAGCATAAACGAAGGTTATAACACTAGATATCCCATTCCCACCTAAAATCTATCCCCAATTTATCATCTATATATTAATGAATTGGTCTTAAGTCAACTGCAAAAACAGAAGGTGGTTGTCTTTTGTTCCGAGTAGAATCAAGTTCATGGTGCTTCTGATCCTAACTAGGTGAAGGCAAACAATTGCTGTTTAAATTTTTTTTAAACGATATTAATTAATTAGTTAAGACTATTAATTTACTTCTTAATAATTACAGACTATGGAACTTACTTTGTTGGGGGTAAAATTTTAATAGGCATATTTCCATTGGCTTTTCAGTTGAACAACTGGGAATAAAAGTGCTTCTGCCAGCCTATCTTGATCCATCCCTTGACGATAAAGAGCTTCTAACTGGTGTAAGCTTTGCATCTGGTGGCTCAGGATATGATCCACAAACTCCCAAGATAACGGTAATCCAGAGCACTTAATTTCTATGTTTTCAATATTTTTCCAGACCCAAAAACATTTATGAGAAGAGGAGTAAATTTAGGGGGTGAATCCAGTTGACACACTACTACTGGTTAACCGACAAAAATTGGAATTTGAACTTAATACCTTAACATTATGATCCTGACATATATACTTCAGTTTCTTTTATGTCAATGCAAAATATCATCCTTTATTTGTGTTCATGATTTTAAATTTGTAGTAAACTAGTATTTTGAATCAGGCGGTTTTGTCATTTGCGGACCAGCTAGACCAATTCAAAGAATACATTGAGAAGCTCAAGGGTATAGTTGGAGAAGAAAGAACACAATACATATTAGCAAATAGCTTATTCTTGGTGGTTGCCGGTAGCGACGATCTTGCTAACACTTACTTCACTATCGGCATAAGAAGATTACAATATGATATCCCTTCCTACACTAATCTCATGGTATCATCAGCTTCCAACTTCATACAGGTATATTGCTTAATTTCTGTTTCTTTATGGTTTTTGCCCACAAGTGTTTCGATTGTATGTCTACGAGAATTGAAACTGTGACCTCAATGTGGCATTTTCAAGGATTTTTAGGACTAAAGATCACATTGGAAAACAAGCATGAATCCATGGATTGTTCAGAAAAAATTTCCATTTTATGTAATATTGTTATATAGAGCCATTATTAACTTTAAATTACATTGAAGGATATATACAAACTTGGAGCACGTAGAATAGGGGTCTTCAATGCACCTCCAATAGGATGTTTGCCATCACAAAGAACTCTTGGTGGCAATGGGCTAAGAATGTGTGTAGAAGAGTACAACAAAGCAGCACAATTATATAACAGCAAGTTGCAACCAGAGATTAAACATCTTAATGGCACTCTTGCTCAATCCAGGATCGTCAATATTGACATATACCGACCCTTGCTTGCTATTATCGAAAACCCTCTCCAATACGGTACTTGATATATATATATATATATATATATATATATATATATATCCATTTAACTTTGATGTCCATAGTCATTTTTTAGGTTTAATTTTTAATTGTTAGTCTAACAAGTTCACTCTCATACTTCAGGGCTAGAAGTTGTGGATAGAGGTTGTTGTGGCACAGGAAACATAGAGGTGGCTGTTCTATGTAACCAATTGCTGCCAACATGTCTTGATGATTCAAAATATCTTTTCTGGGACAGTTATCACCCTACAGAAAAAGGATACAACATCCTCATAAGTCAAGTGGTAGGGAAATATATTAGTGATTTCTTTTGAGTTCATATAGAGGTTAATAAATATTCATACTATAAAAGTTTGTATGAGTAATAATAGTTTCTGAGGAAGCAAGTGATAGGAAGTGACTCATGAATTGAGGTTTTAAATACATCTCTATTAATGTATCTTTCATGTAAACCCCTTTATGTACTATTTCATATATCAATAAAATGTTACCTCAACCCTTTTCCAAAATAAGGTCGGATTATCCTTGGCTTCTAATAATTGATCAAAATCCAAACCATCATAAATCTATAGACTTTCTGCTAGATGTGGATGCTGTTACATGTGGTTAATATGGATGGTGTTATGCGACAAGAGTGTTAAAATTCGGTAAATTTGTCATAAATTATTTTCAATTTCCTCGGCCGGGTCTTCTTGAACTCTAGCTAGTCACTATAACTTATTTAGGGGAGATTAATAAGGTAAAATTTGATATGTTGTACTGTTGTTATCTTTCCTACAACTTGTACATACTTTCTGAACGGGCAATTGTTATTGGAGATGCATGTGTGGGTGGGAATAGTTCAATAAAGTTTGATGCCACAAGAGACTTTGGCATTTGAGTTTGGGCCACAAGTCAGAAAAGAATTTGCAGGTACTCGACAAACAAAACTTGATCAAAGGAGATGATATGAGCAGCCTAGCTAGAGTTTTGCATGAATGGTGTATTTGGATATCAAACAAGAGTATCGTTTGGCATTGGCAAGCGCAACACACCCGGGAAACTTGATTATGTACACACAAATGTATTGGACATGCTAGCACACAATTTCATGATGGGATTCAGTGTCTTGTTTATATACAAACAATTTATTCCATAATTGCATTTGTCCTATGTATATTTCTTACAATTTAGTTCAATCAACAAAAATCCGATTATAAATATGGGTACTAAAACAAGAAACTTATGTTCCACTTTGTGATTAGTGAGATTGTCCGTAATGGAGGCCCGATACCACTGGAACGTGTGTATGCGTTAACTTGCCGTTCAAAAAAAAAAACTTTGTGATGGAGGAACATAATGAATTCTTTAATAAAGTATGTCTAGTTTAGTGCAATCAACAACAATCCAGTATATTGCATTTGTCTTACCTTCTTTGTTGTTAAATAACAGTTTATTTTTTATTTGCATATAGCACACATGGAATGACACAACTCTCTTTAAGACCAACATTTTTAACCACTTAGGTTTACGGCCAACATTGAGAACTATAATAATTTTGAGAATCGTGAAAACTTGTATATTTATTGATGCGTAGAAGGTAGAAGAGATCTCAACCATTTAGATAAGAGTTTCCATTGACCCAGATCTCAAGAGAAAAATACGTAAATATAGGCAAAATTACGACTAATTTAAATAATCTAAGAAAGTTGAGTGGGACATTTTGAAACTTTTGTATAATTTCACTACACCAAATGTCACTTAGGCAGCAAATAAAAATTGTTGCCTAAGAGGGGTTTATGTGTTGCCTAAGGCTTAGGCAACATGCCTATGTTGCCTAAGCAATATTGTCTTCTCAATGTAAGAACTTAGGCAACATAGACAAACATCATATGTTGCCTAAGCAGACTCCTTAATCAACACACAACAGGTTATGTTGCCTATGAAAAAAAACGTAGAGTGAATTGTGGATTTGGTCCCTGTGGTTTAGTGATTTCTTTGACCATGATCCTCATTCTATGTTTATTGTGGATTTGGTTCTTGTGGTATTCAATTTATTTTGGTCATGGTCCTTCTGACTAACACTTCCATTAAATTTGTTAAATCAAGGACCATTTTAGCCATTTTGCCTATTTTTTGTCCTTTTTTGATAAGAAAAATATAAACAATATTTTTATACACACACACACACACACACACACACACACACACATATATATATATATATATATATATATATATATATATATATAACGATATTAAAATAAATAAAATAAGGCATTATTGTATTATTTAATTGTTTAATTTTTTTAAATTAATTATATTAAATACGATTTAATTTTATTATTTTATTGTAATTGTGGAAAAATATATATATAGTTTTATTGTTTTAATGTAATTAAAATTTCAATTTAAACAAATCAGATCATAAAAGTATGTCTTATTTTATTTAGAGCGAATAAAATAAAATATGGTTTTATTATTTGATTTATTGAATTAAAATTTTAATTAAGTTAAAGACGATTTAATTATATTGTTCTTTTATTATCATTGCAACAAACAAGCTTATTGTTGATATTTTAACACAAAAAAATCATTAAAACCTGTTGAGAAATGGACTTTAATTTTATCATACTAAAAACAATATGAAAATTGATTTTGAGTTTTTGACTGAAAAACAATATGAAAATTGGAGCTTCTAATTTTAAGATGATAAAATTATAGTTCATTTCTCAACGGTTAATTTTCAATGATTTTTGGTGTTAAAATATCAACAATAAGTTTGTTTGTTGCAACGATAGTAAAAGAACAATATAATTAAACCATCTCAAACTTAATTAAAATTTTAATTCAGTAAATCAAATCATAAAACCATATTTTATTTTATTCGATCTAAATAAATAAGATATAGTTTTATGATTTGATTTGTTTAAATTGAAATTTTAATTAAATTAAAACAATAAAACTATATCTTTTTTCACAATTACAATAAAATAATAAAATTAAATCGTATTTAATATAATTAATTTTAAAAAAAATTAAACAATTAAATCATACAATAATGTCTTATTTTATTTATTTTAATATCGTTATATATATATATATATATATATATATATATATATATATATACATGTGTGTATAAAAATATTGTTTATATTTTTCGTATCAAAAAAAGACAAAAAATAGGTAAAATAACTAAAATGGTCCTTGATTAACAAAGTTAATGGAAGTGTTAGTCAGAAGAATCATGACCAAAATAAATTAAATACCACAAGGACCAAATTCACAATAAACATAAAATGAGGACCATGGTCAAAGAAATCACTAAACCACAGGGACCAAATCCACAATTCACTCAAAAACATATGTTGCACCAAACAAACACTAAGACAACATTAGATTTATGCATGTGTTGCCTAAGATATCAACTTAGACAAAATACTCTATTTACGTATGTTGCCTTTGAACTATGATTAAAATAATATAATATTTCACTTAGGCAACACTTATATATCAGTTGTCTAAGATGTTTTATATAAAAAAAATATTACTGTTCATTTTGTGCACCATGATGTAGTTTTATAATTGCATATTTCCTACAAACCCTCATAAACAAACAAACTCGTGTGCATCGGCAAACAACTCCAATTACCAAACAAAACTAATAAACTCAATAATTGAAATATAACGTTTTTCATAAATAAGTACAAAAATAAGCAACCAGTTCGAAAACATAAAATAAAAAATTAACCTAAAGCATTGTTCATCGGGGTTGTTGAGTTGTAATTTGCATCACTAGCACCACCTCACATACGCATCAAATATTTTATCATCTTTCTTTGATTGGCGGCTTCCTTTTTTGCCTCGTCTTGTGCCTCTTTTAGTAAGTGAATCTTCTCGTCGTGCTCGGCAAGTTGTCGCTACAAATCATCCTCGTTAACCGTAGACACCGACATAGAGGTTCCCTTCACCGGACCTCTCATCCTCGAAGCTCGAACCGCCAAGCTACCCATACCTCGAACAACCGTCCCAACCGACGGACCAACAATTTGCTCAATTATTGATATTTCTTTCTCGATTGGGCAACGCATTGGAGTCACGATAGAATCTGAAGTGCTGTCGGAATCATTCTTTATCTTCTCAATTCCTTCCTCAACAAGTCTCTATAAATACGATTCAAACAATTATTAACATATTTAAATCTATAACAAACTCTAGAACAATTATATTTAATGTAGATAATTTATTACATACAACAAAAAAAAATCTAACCAGGTTAACTGCTTAAACTACAAAAACTGAAAAAAGCACATGCATCAAAGTTACATATAATGTATTTGAACCAAACTTACTGTCAAAACAAGCTAGAAAGCAAACAATAAAATGAATTCAAGAACAATGCAAAAATTGAAAAATGAAGAAAAATAAACTAAGTACATAAAGTGAAACTATGCTAAAGAATATTAACCAAGTGCAGAAAACTTATTGCAGGAAATTTGAAACTAACCCAGAAAATAAACAAATAGGAAGAACCATGGAATATATCAAGAACAAACTAATAAAACAAAAGTTTAACAAATACAATGAATAAATACAACAATTAGAGAGGAGAGGGAAAGATATACAATACAATGGAGTATTTACAGAATTTCAAAATCCATCTGATCAATCCTTGAGAAATGATCATCTCCAATAAAATTACATATTTAAATATAATAAGTTGTACTTAAGAAAATAAAGAACACAAAAATAAGAAAAGCCTACCTAAACCTTAATCTAAAGATTTGTAGAGAAAAGAAAACAATGGGGCCTTTGAAAAAAATCTGCCACCCCCTTCCAAAACCAAAAATAAAATTAAGCTTAGATACCCTGGGGGTTTGGGGGTTTGGCATCCAACATTATATCTCTATAATCGACTCCAAATATGTAGATCAAAATTCAAGAAACAATGACAAAAATCCATGAACACTAGTGCTTCTCGTAAACAGGGGGTTTGGGATTTTGGTTTTTACCTCTTTCAGTAGAGTTCTCGTGGCAGTAGGCTGGTACCGATGGTGACGTCGTCGACGGCGATGGCATATGGTGTTGGTGGCTGGTGGTGGCGTAGAGACAGCAGCAGGTGTGGGGAGGGCTCCCGGCGGTGGTGGAGGCTGACGGTAGAGTTCTCCCGGCGGCTGTGGTGGTGGGTTAGAGTTTGGGAAGAAGATGTTTATAATTAGGAAAACTTTTGACCTAGCTAGTAAAAAAAATAATGTTTAATTTTAACTTTTTGACTTAATAAAAAATGGGTGGGAAATAATTTGGGGAAAACTTTTACTTTAACTTAATAATAAAACAATTATCTTGTCCCTTAAAAAATAATTTTAAGGCTTCTTAAAAAATAAACAATACTTTTATATCTATTTAACTTAAATTAATACATTTTTTTTTACTTTAACTTAATTTTATATATATCATTTTAAGGCTTCATAAAAAAATAAAATTTACATATAGAATTTTGCAAATATCTAATCTTATTGAAATTTTAACTAAATAGAAAAACACAAATAATTCAATGTATCACACATACTAACGTTTTTTTAATTTATAATTTTATAACATTTTTAATTTATAACTTAACTAAATATCAAAGCAACTAAAGATTACGAAATCTTTCTTAACATAAATAATTTAGTGCATCATACATAGTAATATTTAATCAATAATCTAGGTCATGGAGATATTCATCATCAGTATTATGAAACTCATTAACATCATTATCTGAATCTGTGTTATCGTTGATTTCGAGTACATCGTCCTCATCCTATTCCTCGTCATCACTGTCGTATTCATCGTTATCGCCCTCTTCCTCGTTGTAATCTTCAACGTTCTCATCATCATCATTTGGTATATCAATACGCGGTGTACGTAGGACCAATGTAAATAAAAATATGACAGGTGGGAATGGTGGTAGTCACGGGCTCTTGGTATGGTTCCTCTACCTCATATCGTGGACCAACATTTGTGTTTCGTGCAAGTGTACTCGCCTTGTATGTACCTCTATGAAACATGTGATGAACAATGTAATATCCGGATCCGAAATTTTTATTAATTTTGGAAGTTGGGTGAAAAGTGAAGCGAGACCCAAAGTACAAGGGGGTTATTTGAAACTTTGGTTTTATATAACCTAAATATCAGATATTTGATTTCATATCAGTCTGATATTTGTGTAAGCCGACATAGAGAGAAAGAGAGAAAGCAGAGCAAGAAGCAGAGAGAAAGAGAAAGAGATCTTGAAGGATCGATCATTTTTGGTCAAATAGAGGTATGATTTTAGCCTAATACTTCTATCTGCATGTATTAGTCGGTAAATAGTCTTGTGATTCAAGCTTTTAACCGTGTATTTGATCAGTTTCATACTGTTGAGTCGCCGACTGTGTATGATCTATGACCGGGAAGATGATGTGGACCGATAAAGGTATCGGTTGACCGATAAATTTAGTCGACCGAGAGGTTGTAAAGACCGGTAGGTTGTAAGGCCCGGTAAGGGTATTTGACCGAGATAATTTCGACCGGGACCAAGGTTGACATGTAGTTTGTATTCGACCGGTAGTTTGTTGTGGACCGGTATTGCTCGACCAGTGTAGTGATCGACCGGTATGTTGTTAATCTGTCCTAAGAGGTTTTGATCAGGATGGTTTCGACCGGGATAGTAGCAGTATGTTGTATTTGATGTGTTTATAGAAGGAAAGGGTGTTAGTCACCAGTTAGCTTACCTTTGTTTTTAATACCATCATAGGTGGTGTTAATCAGTAGAAGTCAGAGTTAATCAAGAAGAATCAGAGGTGAGTCTTTCAAACTAAATCTTTTATGATTTTAGCAGTTATTTGATAAATGTGGGTTTTATAAACTGCGCATTTATAGTATTGAAAGTTATGCAGAATTATTGTAAAAGATTGATTTAATCAGTTTGGCATGTTTATGCTCAGTTTATATAAACTTGTTTTATATACAGTCATGACTAGGTATATGCATACATTTAAGTCAGAAGTCTGACCTAAGTCGGGAAGTATGACCCGCCTGCTCGTACCGGGGAGTGTGGCCCGTTTATGCCATTAGGGTGTGTCCCTAAAATAAGGCAGTGCGTGACAGACATACCGTCTTTGACGGAAATGTTGGTCAGTAGCTTAAGGTACGCTTGCGAAGCGTAAAAAGTGGTCAGTGATGGCCAGTAGATTGAGTTATGCCTGCGAAGCATAAAGTGTTTTAAAGTTTGATTAAAAGAGTAGGTTATGTTTTGAGATATAAAGCTTTGTTTAAATGTTTTAATTAATATTTGAACTGTTGCAGTAGTGATTGGAGGGGACTCACTATACCATTGGTCTAACCCTCGCTATTTCAAAATTTTAATCCTATTTCAGGTTATCGAAAAGTAGCAGGTACAGATAAGGGTAAAGAGAAGATATGAGCTATAAGCAGGAGATAGAAGACTTCTTGCAATAGTTTACTTTTTGAACTCAGTTGTGTAGTAAGAGATACTTGTACACCTTGTAATCTGAAAATGTAAGTCTGAGGCAGTATTTAGTAAGAAATGTTATTTTATTGAATGTATAAATGTTCATGTTGTTACAATTGGTATCAGAGCATTACTTTAAGGGATCTAGGTGACCAGATGGGCCTAGGCTTAAACTGAGATAGTAGAAGTACAATTGAGTAGTAGGAAGACCGTAGGAAGATAACATTAAGGTAGTGAGGACTATCATGTAAGGTAAATTTGGAATTCCATCTGGCCAGTGTAATTGTGAATTTACAAGTACATGCTTGTGCTTAAACTGCCATAATGTGTAGCATGTTAGATTGAATATCTTATGTTTCTTCTTATCAGAAGTATGTCTGAGCGAGTGACAAGGAGTAGGTCTATGCTGAATCCTGAGATGGAACCAGATAATGAAGTCATTGCCGAAGAGCGAATGACTGATGTCAACCCGACTGCTATCCAAGGAAAGATTCGTGGTCGACCTAGAGGTAAGACAGTTCAGAAAGCAACAACCCAGGCAAGGGTTTCCAATGTGGGAACTCGAGGTGGGAAGACGAGTCGTGGTATTCGTCAAGATGAAAGGGTAGAGGTAACAGTTGAGCAAGAAAATTCTCATCAAGAAAGTTCGGCTTCTGTGAGGGGTCGAAAACAGACGGGAAACCATGGTGGAGGTAGAACGCAAGGTTTTGTTACACAAGAAACCTTCACTGCAGAAATGGGAAAGTTACAAGAAACGTTGAATGCTTTATTGGCTCAGCGCACTAATGAAGTTTCGTCAAGTAAAGAAAATAGTGAAGATAAAGTAGTGACTGAGGTATCCGAATCGTCTGTAACTGGAGTGGGTAGTCACCTTCAGTCAAACCCCATTGTGTCAGTTAAAACTGTAGCTGGGAGAGGATGTAGTTTTAAGGATTTTGCTGCTTGCAAGCCTCCTACTTATAAAGGGGAATGTGATCCCGTGATAGCGTTAAGATGGGTAAAAGGTATGGAGCTAGCGTTTGATACGAGTAAGTGTGCGGAAGAAGATAAAGTAGTCTATGCTTTGTCAATGTTGAAAGATGAAGCGGTAATGTGGTGGGATGTGGAATCCGGAGGTCAAAGTTCGCCTGTAGCTAAAGAAATGACTTGGGGTGAGTTTGTGAAAAGATTTAAAGCACAGTTCTGCCCTCTGGCGGCAGTTAAAAAGTTGGAAGAAGAGTTTCTGGGTTTAGAGCAGAAGGGGATGTCAGTTCGAGAATATGCCACAGAGTTTATTGAAAAGACTTGATTTGCAGAAATTTATGTACCTAATGAAGAAAGACAAGTAGAACGTTTCGTCTTTGGATTGAGAAGTGATATTCGAGAATTTGTCTCGAATAAGGAACCGTCTACTTTTCAAATGGCAGTAAATGCAGCTGAAATGAGAGAGAAAGAAAAGAACAAGCAAGTTACTGAAAGAAGTGGAGATAAAAGAAAATGGGAAGGAACATTTCGTGACTTCAAACTGTTTAAGTCTGCAAAGTTTGATCAGTGTTCTGTCAATAAGTTTGAAAGTCCTGTAGTAAGTTTAACCGAAGGCATAAAGGAGAATGTAAGATTGATTAAGAGGGTTGTTATAAATGTGGGAAGGTTGGGCATTTGGCTGGGGACTGCCAGAATTTAAGGTCTTGTTATCAGTGTGGATCTCCTGATCATATCAGGACCAATTGTCCACAGTTGAAAAAGGATCAGTCGGAGGATATGTAGAAAAGGGAGGTGAGAGAAAGGTGGAGCCAGCTAAAGCGAGGGCTAGAGTTTTCAATATGTCAGCAGAAGAAGCGACAGAGATACCTGATGTAGTGACAGGTACTTTCTTTATAGATTCGAATTATGCAAAAGTATTGTTTGATTCAGGCGCAAATCGTTCGTTTGTGTCTCCAAATTTTGTGCATAAATTGAATGAGAAACCTAAGAAGCTTAGGCATGAATTGAAAGTAGAAGTGGCTGATAATAGTCAAATCTTAGTGGAGGAAGTGTATGATGGGTGTAATATTGTTATTGATGGATAATTATTTCCACTTCGACTGTACCCGATGGGTATGGGAGAATTTGATGTTATTGTGGGAATGGACTGGTTGGCGTCTAATGATGCTCATATAGTATGCAATAAGAAATTGATTCGTATAGCGCAGCCAGGAAAAGAAAAGATAGTAGTGTTTGGAGATCGAAGGGATAGAAAGTCATGTTTGATTTCTATGATTAAGGCTAAGAAATGTTTAGTAAAAGGGTGTGTGGGGTTCTTAGCTTATGTAATAGATGCTAAGAAGGAAAAGAAAGGATTATAGTCAGTTCCGGTACTCAGTGAATATCCAGAAGTATTTTTTGAAGACTTAACCACTTTGCCTCCTGATCGGCAAGTGGAATTTCGTATTGATTTAGTAACCGGAGCAGCATCGATTGCAAGAGCACCGTATAGATTGGCACCGACAGAAATGAAAGAAATGATGACTCAGCGGTAGGAGTTGTTAGACAAGGGGTTTATTCACCCTAGTACCTCACCATGGGGAGTGCCAGTATTGTTTGTTAAGAAGAAAGACATGTCTATGAGAATGTGAATAAATTACCGTGAGCTCAATAAGTTGACTGTCAAAAATAAGTATCTGCTTCCAAGGATTGACGATGATCTTTTTGATCAACTGCAAGGAGCGAGTTACTTTTCGAAAATAGATCTTCGATTTGGATATCACCAGTTGAAGGTGAGGGAGGAGGATGTGCCTAAGACTGCATTTCCTACGAGGTACGGACATTATGAGTTTCTAGTTATGCCATTTGGTTTGACCAATGCGCCAACAACTTTCATGGATCTTATGAATAGAGTGTGTAGTCCGTTTTTAGATAAATATGTCATCGTCTTTATATATGATATACTGATCTATTCACGTTCCAAAGAAGATCATGAAACTCATTTGAGAGTGATTTTAGAATTGCTTAAGCGTGAGAAATTGTACGCCAAGTTTTCACAGTGTGAATTTTGGCTGAAATAAGTTCAATTTTTAGGGCACACGGTGTCAAAATATGGGATTAAGGTTGATCCGGCTAAGATTGAAGCCATTAAAGGGTGGGAAGCACCGAAAACACCATCTGAAGTAAGAAGTTTTCTTGGATTGGCTGGTTATTATAGAAAGTTCATCCAGGACTTTTCAAGGATAGTTACGCCACTAACAGCATTAACTAGAAAGAATGTCAAGTTTGTATGGGCAGAGGCTCAGAAAGAAGCTTTCGGTAAATTGAAAGATAGTTTAAGTAGTGCTCCTGTTGTGTCTTTACCCAACGGAACAGAAGGATTCGTAATTTATAGCGATGCTTCAAAGTTGGGTCTGGGATATGTGTTAATGCAAGGAGGCAAGGTAATTGCTTATACATCTCGACAGCTGAAAGAACATGAAAAGAATTACCCAACTCATGATTTAGAGTTGGCAGCTGTAGTCTTTGCTTTGAAAATTTGGAGGCATTACTTGTATGGGATCAAGTGTCAGATTTACATAGATCACAAGAGCCTTCAATATCTTTTCAATCAGAGCTTAATATGAGGCAGCGTAGGTGGATGGAGCTGTTAAGCGATTATGACTATGATATTTTGTACCATCCAGGCAAGGCTAATGTTGTAGCAGATGCTCTAAGTCGTAAGGAACATGGAGAAATAACAGAAGTTGTAGCATTTCGAATTGATGTTGTTTCTAATTTCGTAGAGGAAGTTATAAAGTATCAAGAAGAAGCAGCGTCAAAAGAAAATTTGAAAAGTGAAAGAATAGTTGGGATTGTTAACTCGTTAGTAGTTGACAATCGCGGAGTAAAGTGCTTTAATAAGAGAGTATGGATTCCAAAAGCAGGAGATCTTAGGCAGAAAGTGTTGGAAGAAGCACATAAATCCCGTTACTCAGTACATCCAGGAACCAACAAGATGTATAGAGATCTGAAACAAAGCTATTGGTGGCCAGGTTTAAAGAAAGATATTGCTCACTTCGTTGAACAATGTCTGACATGTTTGAAAGTTAAAGCTGAGCATCAGAGACCTTATGGGGAACTTCAGTCGTTAGAAATTCCAGTTTGAAAGTGGGACGAGATTACTCTGGATCTTGTTACTGGGTTACCGCGATCACCTAAAGGGCATGATGCCATTTGGGTGATAGTGGATAGAATCACAAAGTCAACTCATTTCCTATCGATCAAGGAGACGTACTCACTAGAGAAATTGGCTCGATTGTATATCGACGAGATAGTAACCAGACATGGAGTACCGTCGTCCATTGTGTCAGATAGAGATGCTCGTTTTACATCAGCTTTCTAGAGAAGTTTGCAAAGAGATTTAGGTTCTCAACTTAAGCTGAGTACGACCTATCATCCGCAAACTGATGGCCAGAGTGAGAGAACTATTCAAACATTGGAAGATATGCTTCGTGCATGTGTTATTGATTTCAATGGTTCGTGGGAAATTCATTTGTCGTTGATTAAATTTTCCTACAACAATAGTTATCATGCTAGCATACAAGCGGCCCCGTTTGAAGCTTTGTATGGTCGTAAATGTAGAACACCTTTATGTTGGAATGAGGTGGGTGAAAGACAGCTAGCGGGACCAGAAATAGTACAGGTGAAAGATGATAAAGTCGACCAGATTCGAGCAAGATTAAAGATTGCTCAAGATCGTCAGAAAATGTATGCTGATAAGCGAAGGAAACCGATAGAGTTTCAGATAGGAGAAAAGGTAATGTTGAAAGTTTCGCCCTGAAAAGGGGTAATCAGATTTGGAAAGAAAGGAAAGTTAAGACCAAGGTTTGTTGGACCATTTATCATCACGGGATGTGTTGGTGAAGTGGCTTACGAACTTGATCTACCAGAAAGTTTGCGTGGGATTCATCCCATATTTCATGTGTCAAACTTGAAGAAGTGTTTGGCAGAAGCAGATGTGGTCGTTCCTTTAGAAGATATTCAAGTAGATGAAAAATTAAGTTATATTGAGGAGCCCGTAGCATTATGGACCTCAAAATAAAGAAGTTGAGGAACAAGGAGATTCGTTTAGTGAAAGTTCAGTGGAAATTTCACCAAGGACAAGAGTCCACGTGGGAAGTAGAGGCAGATATGAAATCTTAGTATCCCCATTTGTTTAGCGATAGAATTCCGGGGACGGAATTCTCTTAAAGGGGGAAGATTGTAATATCTGGATCCGAAATTTTTATTAATTTTGGAATTTGGGTGAAAAGTGAAGCGAGAACCAAAGTACAAGGGGGTTATTTGAAACTTTGGTTTTATATAACCTAAATATCAGATATTTGATTTCATATCAGTCTGATATTTGTGTAAGCCGACATAGAGAGAAAGAGAGAAAGCAGAGCAAGAAGCAGAGAGAAAGAGAAAGAGATCTTGAAGGATCGATCGTTTTTGGTCAAATAGAGGTATGATTTTAGCCTAATGCTTCTTTCTGCATGTATTAGTAGGTAAATAGTCTTGTGATTCAAGCTTTTAACCTTGTATTTGATCAGTTTCATGATTTAAAGTTTTCTGGGTTCGAACTGTTGAGTCACCAACTGTGTATGATCTATGACCGGGAAGATGATGTGGACCGGTAAAGGTATCGGTCGACCGATAAATTTAGTCGACCGATAGGTTGTAAAGACCGGTAGGTTTTAAGGCCCGGTAAGGGTATTTGACCAAGATAAGTTCGACCGGGACCAAGGTCGACCAGTAGTTTGTATTCAACCGGTAGTTTGTATTCGACCGATAGTTTGTTGTGGACCGGTATTGCACGACCGGTGTAGTGATCGACCGGTATGTTGTTAATCTGTCCTAAGAGGTTTTGATCAGGATGGTTTCGACCGTATAGTAGCAGTATGTTGTATTTGATGTGTTTATAGAAGGAAAGGGTGTTAGTCACAAGTTAGCTTACCTTTGTTTTTAATACCATCGTAGGTGGTGTTAATAAGTAGAAGTCAGAGTTAATCAAGAAGAATCAGAGGTGAGTCTTTCAAACTAAATCTTTTATGATTTTAGCAGTTATTTGATAAATGTGGGTTTTATAAACTGCACATTTATAGTATTGACAGTTATGCAGAATTATTGTAAAAGATTGATTTAATCAGTTTGGCATGTTTATGCTCAGTTTATATAAACGTTTTATATACAGTCAGGGCTAGGTGTATGCATACATTTGAGTCAGAAGTCTGACCTAAGTCGGGAAGTGTGACCCGCCTGCTCGTACCGGGGAGTGTGGCCCGTTTATGCCATTAGGGTGTGTCCCTAAAATAAGGCAGTGTGAGACAGACATACCGTCTTTGACGGAAATGTTGGTCAGTAGCTTAAGGTACGCTTGCGAAGCGTAAAAAGTGGTCAGTGATGGCCAGTAGATTGAGTTATGCCTGCGAAGCATAAAGTGTTTTAAGTTTGATTAAAAGAGTAGGTTATGTTTTGAGATATAAAGCTTTGTTTAAATGTTTTAATTAATATTTGAACTGTTGCAGTAGTGATTGGAGGGGACTCACTAGACCATTGGTCTAACCCTCGCTATTTCAAAATTTTAATCCTGTTTCAGGTTATCGAAAAGTAGCAGGTACAGATAAGGGTAAATAGAAGATATGAGCTATAAGCAGGAGATAGAAGACTTCCTGCAATAGTCTACTTTTTGAACTCAGTTGTGTAGTAAGAGATAGTTGTACACCTTGTACTCTGAAAATGTAAGTCTGGGGCAGTATTTAGTAAGAAATGTTATTTTATTGAATGTATAAATGTTCAGGTTGTTACAAACAAATTTCCAACCATTACCAAACATTGGATCATCAACGTAGAATACTTGTTTTGCATGTAAGGCAAGACAAAATTGACTATCTTTGTAACAATCAGTCTTTGTATCAATTGAAATCATACCACGATCTAACTTCGTATTTTCTTCGTCGTACCACCTACACTTAAACAACACGACCGGCATTGCTTCAGGATACTTTAGCTCTACAACTTGTAGTACGACCCCATAGTACGACACGTCGTCTGCCTGACTGCCACCATCATCACCCCACTATTTTGTGTCTTACGACTCTCATCTCATTGTTTACATGCGAATCTAACACCGTTCACGTTGCACTGTAGGTATACAATGATTTGTTGAAGGCCTCGTGATAGTATCTCTAGTTCCTGTTGTACATTTCTTCTCTAGTCAAAGTGGCGTTTCAGAGTCGACTATTCGGGATAACATAATCAGACACGACTGATAAGCTCCACCGAGATGAATCTGACATCAAAGTGTTGTTTTCTACGGACGATTCGTTATTCAAATAGAGATTCATGAACTTCACCATCCGCTGGGTGCCTCAATACATCATCGTATGGGGATTGATTCATTATCATTGTATCGCTCGTACAATGGAGTATTTGTTTCCGCTATCAGTCGTGAATAGGCACCAGTCACTTTGAAAGCAACATTTTCCACATCACAAACATGAGCACCCTCCTCGGCGATTGATTCATTATCATTGTATCACTTATGGGATGAAAATGCATCTTCTACAAATTGTACAACAGGATTAACATTGTGACTTGAGGATGCTCGATCGCGTATCATATTCAACCTTCGTTGTGATGCAGTAGGTATATATGTAACCTCACCGTGTTGATCCCACACGGTATAAGTTTTCATTATACCAACATTTTTCAAATGAAAAATTATATCTGCCTGGTTTTGAAATAACATGTTGCCACAGTCTATGTAGGGGCATTTGTAATAACCATTCCAACTCACTGAATTATTTTTAGCAAATTCCAAAAATGTATATATTCCCAAAATGTATTTTTCCTCGTATCTTCTTAAATTCATCCAACTTTTATCCACATTTTTTGTCATGTCTGTATGTGAAAAATAAATACATAAATAAACAAGAAATAACTACAAAATAACCAAAAATCCTCCAAAACACGTTCCAATCTTACATGATATAAACATGAAATAACTACAAAATCATACAAAATAAAATAAAGTAAGAGATAAACGTATTTTTAGACACGTAATAATCCAAATTTAGACGAGATAAACAAGAAATAACAACAAAATTATAATTACCTAAGAAAATCTAAAGTTATTACATTTTCAACTACCTATATTTAATTATTTATATTTTTGACCTTAGGCAACATAGAAACAAGAAAATATGTTGCCTAAGCTAGTTCTTACGCAACAAACACAATAGATTATATGTTGCCAAAGTAAAAGTGGGAAAGTAATATTTATATCATCCGTTAACAAGTTATTACACTTTCAACTACCTATATTTATTTATATTTTTGACCATAGGCAACATAGAAACAAGAAAATATGTTGCCTAAGATAACTTTCATTTATTAAAAAAACATTATAAAACTAAGGCAACATAAGGGAAGATGTTGCTTAAGATAGTTGAGGCAACATATTATTATGCATATGTTGCATAAGGTATGATTTAGGAAACATAAAACTACATGTTGCCTAAGAAGAAACTTAGGTAACATATATTAGCCTTTATTGCCTAAGCTTATATTAAGCAATATAGGCATTTAGTATTTGTTGTCTAAGACAACATTTGGTGTAGTGTTTAGTCACTAATCCAAACCATTATAATACTAATCAACTTCTTTTTTTTTTCCCAAAAAAACTACCCACTTTCTTTTTTAAATAAAAAATAGATTACCCATTTTCTCTTAAATTAAATTATTTAAAATATAATCAATATTTTATTTAAATAATTGTATCTTTAATTTAAGACCCACAATATATATATATATATATATATATATATATATATATATATATATATATATATATATATATATATATATATATATATTGTGTCTATGTATAGGCGAAAGATCGTGTGAGAAATTGAGTTAACGTGAGAAGCGTGAGAAGTGGATCTGAACCATTGATCACTTATAATCTCAAACTCACCCATGAATCACGCTTCATAAGGGAATTGATCCATGCATCTTATCTTGGTGCAACTCATCTTAATGTGCATCCAATGGTTGATAACTACTTCTCACACTTCTCACTTAGGGCAATAGATGTAAACAACAAACAATGTAACAAATAAACAATCAAACAAATTGAAAGAATTAATAGGACAAAGGATGCAAGTAAAAAAATTGATAAATCAATTAATCAAGATTCGAACAAATTAATAATGAAATATCCATGTGTAGACTTTTTTTTTACTTTTCATTTAATGTAACACCCGAGTTTTTAGAAACTTATATCTTGTATTAAACTGATTTTGTGACTTAATTTAGCACGTTGTTGTGATAAGTTTATGTTGGAAAATTTTAGTTTAGAGCCTTGCATGAAATCACTTTGAATCGGCCGAAATCGAGCAGGAAAATGAGGGACAATAAGTTGGCGGCCTACCCTGCAGCCTGAAGCCGCATGGGAGGTCGCCTAAGTCCCTATGGTTGTGATTAATGGAACGTGTACCTTGCCCCGCGGCTTGAGGTCACAGGCAAGGCCGCCCAAGACACTTATGACAATTTAAGACCCGATTTTCAACTTTTCTTCCTCATTCTCTTCTCTTTTACTTCCCTTCACGTTTTCCACCCTCCCTCCTCACTGAATATGATATTGGGATCATTTAATCTAATTCTCCTATCAATCTAAGAAGTTTAATCATCATCTAAGGCTAGGATTCAAGTCAAGACTCAAGATTCAAGCCTCTTATCTCCATTTTTGGGTTTTTCTTTATTTTCTAGATTTTCACCAAAAACTAGTATTGTGAGTTAATCATATACTTTTACAAAACCATATACATGTTTAACTGATGTATTTTACTTTCTCTAAGTGTTTATTCCAAGTATTTTATGTTTAAATGATTTTGGACCAACTAGGTCAAAGTTGGGAGTTTTGGGGAAATTCTTGTATTGGGAAAAAACAAGTATGGGTGTGTTTTGATTACATGAGGGTTGATTATTTCAAAGTCTTGTAGAGTTTTGGATCTAAGACCCAAAATGGTCATATTATAACGCCCGGAAAATCCCGGTAAGTACCCTCAAGAAATTGACCTCATCTTCCATTTACCGTTGCTAAATGACCTGGATATAGCAACCTAGTCTTGAAAGAATCCTCACCTTTTATATCGATTGTCGTTTCGTGCAATCGTCGAAATTTCAGAAGCTATTAGGGCTCGAGCGACTGTGACCGGCGACTATGACATTGGTGATAGTCGCGGTGGCAATCTCGCGGGTGGAGATGAGGCCACTATATGTGGTCGGCGATTGTGACTCGCGACTGTGACATTGGCACTGTCGCCTGTCACGGTCGCATGGAGTGTACCGTAGGGTACTGGACTCCCGCAACAATGCCCTTGGGCAAAGTCGCAGGGCAAGGTCGCCTACGACTCTCAGGGGTTATATTGATGAGCTGATCGATTTTAACCCTATTCCTCCCTCTTCTATTTTCTCAGCCGATTTAGGGTTTGAGATAGGCGATTTTGGCTCCCCAAAACTCTTCCCTCATTGATTACTTGGGCAAAGTTGGTTGAAATCATTTATTGTTATTAAGGTCATTGTTTGAGCATTTATTGTGGATTTCACCTCAAGTTTCCATTCTTCCCAACCAATCTCTTCAAAGTTCACCAAAGTTTCTAGGTTTCCTACTAAATACCTACATTGTGAGTTCTTAAATCTTGTTAAAACTAAATACACATCATACTATGTTATTTATTGTTGTCATTTCTTTTATACATGAATCTTATACTATTTGCTATGTGGGTCCTTTTATATTTGAGTATAAGAACCCTTGTTGTACATGGAAAGAGGTTTCTCAAGTGGTCATTTGGAACTCTTGCCCAACAATAATGGTGGGACTAGTCTCATATTGGTTTTCTTAGAGATTTTAACTTACATGAAGGTCTTTGACCTAATTTTGGCTAGGTGTTTTATTTGGTGTTTATGTGGTGGTAGATAGTCTCATTATGTCTCTCATGGATAAAGAACCATGAAAATGGTGATGTATTACTTGACATTTCTTTGTGTGAAAACATGAGCATGAGGAAAGGAGAAAAGTGTTTACAAATCATATGTAGAGATTATGCATGATGGGTTTGATCTATATTTGTAAGTATGGCACCCATGGTTGGTATTTGTGCTCATTGTATGAGTAGTTAGTGCTTTGAGGCCTACTAATGATATTGTTGGACGAACCAAGTCGGTAGACACTAGGAAGAAATAATCTTGGGTGCTACCGTGAAGGTATGTACCTAGACCTCTGCCATTTGAGGTAATGTCATGGTTGTAGTCCTTGGATGTGTCGGGTCTTTCAGATGTCACTCATGGTACTTGGAATTAAGGTGTATCGACTCTTTGCGTGGAACTTGATTGGTGCTATGAGTCTCCCCCATTGACTTCGCATATGAGAATCCTATAGTAATTGTTAATGAGTTTTTTTTTTTAAATTGGTGGTTTATTATTGCTTGTTCAATCTTTCTAGGCTCTTTTGGCCTAACACTTGTTTGGTGTCGATGTGTATCTCAGGTTCTAGTGACGCCGCAATTAAGAAGGTTTAGGCGGGCTTTTGTGTGAGTTTAGGGAAATGCAAGTGGGTGCATATTTTGTGAAGATTCTTTTGGGTCTATAAACGACATACTTTTTGTAATATTAAACAGGTTTAAGCTTTCCCCATTTTTGGGAGGCTTTTGCTATGGCAATTTTATATACCATATTTCTGTTTTTATTTCGGAATTTTGTTACCCCTATTTTTGGGGTGTTACACATATGTTGGTCTTGTTAATAAAATAGGAAATTTATCACTCGATGGCTTTTGTAAATAAATGATTATGTGTTTGGTAAGAATTGGTGTATCTAGAAAGATACATATATATGGCCAGAATGGATCCACAAGGCATAGAAGTCGGGTTTATTTTATAATAGTGGGATAAGATTCTCAATTTGTAATTTGGGAATAGACATAAACTTCATATGTGATTCCTAAATGAACAAGCGTGTTTTGGATGGTAATGTCCCAAGGTAAATATTTGGATATGGTTGAACTTGGTGATTCTATGAGTAAAAAACTTTGATGGAGTTGAACTCGTTTTTATGCCAGACTAAAAACTTGGATAGAGTTGATGTTCAAAATGACTAAAGACCTGGATAGGGTTGAAGTCCAATAATTATCCATCTTTGATATATGCTTAAAACATTAGCTCGTGACTTACTTTTGTGTTCCATCACGACGTATGGTATATCACGTCTCCCTTGTCATCTTATGATGTTGTTGCCCTTTAAGGGTTGTAATGGTTTACTTTTACCAAATGATTTGATTAATGTTACCCGTTTTACTGCTTTATAGCTTAATTATATAATTGTTTGTTCTCACTAGGCGTCAAACCTAACACTTTTTCTTAAATGACATGTATATCAGGTCTTCTTAGCGCTGGGCTCCGAAATCTTGAGCGGAGAGTTGGTGGCCGTTAGAGGCGCTATTGGGTTTGTTGCCTTTTGATAGGATAACGTATAATCTTTGTCAGATTTTTCTGGAGGATGATAGTGACACTCGTCTATAATTTGAGCTTAGCATAGTTTAAATTAGTAGGTTGTTACTTATTATTTTCAATTATTTGGTTGTAAGCGCTTTACAATTTCCCCTCTTCGAGTGATCTCTTTCAAATAGATGTTGTTCCCATGTCATTATTTCAGGTTTAAATTTACCTCTATTTTTAGGGGTGTTACAAGTTGGTATCAAATCTCTAGTTTTAGTGAACTAGGTGTGAATGTAAAATGTCTAGACTTATGTTGATGACGTTGAGTTATGATTTGCGAGATTTGGGTAGAACGTTAAGAAACAGTAGTTCTAGAGTTGGTAGAATTACGCTAATTAAGAGTCGTGACGATGGTAACAAAGATTCTTATGTATGATGTGTTCATATTTCACTTAACTATTGCTATTATGAATATGTTGTTACGTGGACATGCTTGATTTCACTATTGTTATGATGATTGATGAAGGTAGTTGTACGTTTCTATGTGATTATTCCTTTTAGCTTATGTCTTACCTTCATTCTCGTGTGGATGACAGTCTAAGATGGTTAACACTCAGAGCAGGGTGGCAAACCAAGATGAGGTTCAAGAAGCTAGTGTGACAGTTCCAAAACAACCGCGACAAGGTACTGTTCCCCAACCACCTATTCCTCAAATGTTGGTAGGGAGGATTGAAACCATGCCTAGAGTGAACTTGGACACATAGGAACTCGTTATGCAAGAAATGGATCCTCAATATGTGATGATGGCGAGTTTCCTCCAAATGATTAACTCAGCCATGAACAAGAGGGACGAGAGGTTTATGAAGATACTAGAGGATCGGGATGCTAGTAATCGAAGGCATGAGACAGTGGCGGAGAATATAGTGGTTGGTTCCGAAGGTACCAGAAATGTGGTCGGTACCGAAGAGCATGTGAATGTGGGAGCAAGACAAGGAGAAAAAGGATGCTCATTTAAAACCTTCTTTTGTTGTAAACCTTATGATGGTGTCTACAAATCCAGTCATTTGCATGAATTGGATTCGAGAGGTTGAACTAGACTTTCAATCTAGCGAATGTGGGGAACCTCAGAAAGTTAGGTTCGAGTCACAGATGTTTAGAGGGGAAGCCCTCGAAGGGTGGAATATTATTCGGGCAACTTTTGAGCTGACAGTTTTTGCTCAAGGTTATAGACAAGTATTGTGATGAGAGAGCCTTATATTGGATTGAAGACTAATTCCGGAGTTTGAAGAAGGGATATCGGTCAATCAAAAATTATTCCAGATCATTTGTGGAGAAACTAAGTTTCATGGGGCACTTGGCCTCCAGCGAAAAGGCCAAGATAAAGGCCTATCACAAGGGACTACCGGCAAAGATGAGGAAGGCATTGATAAGTGAGAAAGTAACCACTTTTCAAGAGGCAATCAAAGAATCACAATTGGTAGAAGACGATCTTGTTTAAAGCAAGGAATAACGGGCCCATGCCGGCGAGAAGAGAAAGTGAGAAGGCAATATGGTACCCTCCAAGAAGCTGAGAACCTTCGTCAACAACCGTGGGGTAGATCCTAGGCGGGAGGCTAGGTGGTGCCCTAAGTGTCGAAGCAAACATCTTAGCCCATGCAATTCTAATAGGGTGAGTTGCTTCAAATGTCGAAAGAAGGGTCATGTTCTCAATGATTGCCCGATTAAAGGAGTCACATGCTATGAGTGCAAGGAGTCGGGTCACAGACGAAGTGAGTGCCCAAAGCTAAGGTCGGGATGAGCACAAAGGAAGAAGGAAATGTCTACAAATGTGCCAGTTAGGGCATTTAGATGACCGTCGAGGAGGCGAAGGAATTGACATATGTCATGTCGGGTACGTTCCTCATAAACTCCGTACCTACACATGTTTTATTTGATTCGGGCACAAACTTCTATTTTGTATCAGATTCTTTTTGCCAAAAGCTTGCCATAGCCACTAGTGCAGTAGATGATGCCTTAATTGTAGATATAGCTAATGGTAGTCAATTAGTTGTTCATGAAGTTCTAAAGGTTGTACCATTGAGATCAGGGAATAAATTTCCGATAGACTTCATGCCAGTGGTCATTGGTGGATTCAACATAGTGATCGGGATGCATTGGTTGGCAATAAACCAAGAAGAAATCTTATGTTCAAAGAAATTAATATTCTAAATCTAGATGGTGACACCGTATTCATCTATGGGGAGAGGATGAAAGGAGCCATTGCATTCATTACCATGGCTAAAACATGTAAATGCATGGTAAAAGGATACTCATCCTTCTTGGGCTACGTGATAGATGCCAAACTCGAGAAGAAGAAGCTCGAGGACGTCAAGATAGTGCGTGAATTTCTCAATGTATTCCCAGATGACTTGTCCAGTTTGCCACCCAACCAACGAGTGGAGTTCCAGATTGATCTTATTTCGAGGGAGACTCAGATCACTAAATCTCCTTACCGGTAGGCTCCATCCGAGATGCACGAGATAATGGCCCAACTTCAAGATCTACTCAAGAAAGGACTCATGAGACCAAGATCATCGCCTTGGGGAGCTCCGGTCTTATTCGTTAAGAAGAAGGATGGCACCATGAAAATGTGAATCGATTATAGAGAATTGAACAAGGCAATTGTAAACAACAAGTATTTGCTCCTAAGGATTGACGACTTATTCGACCAACTTCAAGGAGAGACTTCTTTCGCAAAGATAGACTTACGCTCGGGATATCACCAAGTCAGGGTAAAGAAGGACAACATTCCAAAGAAGGTTTTTAGAACGCGTTACAGCCATTATGAGTTCTTAGTGATGTCGTTTGGTTTGACTAACGCACTGACGGTGTTCATAGATTTGATAAATCGAGTATGTCGACCCTTGGTTGATAGGTTGGTGATCGTGTTCATTGATGACATACGCGTATACTCCAAGAATGAGTTAGATAACGAACAAAACCTACGATAAGTTCTAGAAGTGCTAAGGAAAGAGAAATTATATGCAAACTTTTTCCAAGTGTGATTTATGGCTGCAAGAGGTGCAATTCTTGGGGGCATGTGGTCACCCTAGACGAGGTAAAGGTGGATCCCTCAAAATTTGAAGCCAAGATGAATTGGGAATTGCCAAAGAGTTCGTTCAAAATCCGAAGCTTCTTGGGATTAGCAAACTACTATTGGATATTTATCCAAGACTTCTCCAAGATCGCTTCTTCCTTGACAGCTCTAACGCGGAAGAATGTGAAGTTCGTGTGGAAAGACACCCAAGAAAGAGCGTTCCGAACCCTTCAGAAGAAATTTTGTGAAGCACCGATTATATCCTTACCCGAGGGAACCTTACACTTCGTAGTTTTAAGCAATGCCTCGAAGATAGGTTTGGGTGACGTTTTGATGCAACGAGGCAATGTGATAGCCTATGCATCGAGACAACTCAAGATTCACGAGAAGAATTACCTTACCCACTCTAGAGTTGGCGGCGGTGGTGTTCACCTTGAAGCTATGGAGACACTCTCTTTATGGCACTAAGTGTACCCTTACACCGATCGTAAGAGTTTGAAGTACGTTTTGATAAGAAGGAACTAGTCATGAGGCAGAGGAGGTGGCTTAAACTACTGAAAGATTATGATTGTGGGTTGCTTTAGCACCCTGGTAAAACAAACGTAGTAGTTGATGCTCTGATTCGGAAAGAGTATAGTGGTAGTGTTCGGGCTACTCTTTCTCGATTTGATTTAGTGTCAAGTTTGATCGAGAATATTATGACATCCCAAGACGAGACATTATTAGAAAATAATATTAAGAGTGAAGTGATGGTGAAACAACACTTATTCTTGATGAAAGATGGTCGTGGAGTGAAGTTATTAAAAGGTCGTATATGGGTGCCCAATATTGGGAGTAATCGTGACATACTTTTAGAGGATGCCCACAAATCTATGTATTCTATACACCCGGGTACAAAGATATAAAGAGATTTGAAGTTAAACTATTGGTGGCCCGTCATGAAGTTAGACGTGGCAAATTACATGGAGCGATGCATGACATGTCTCCAAGTGAAAGCCGAGCACCAACGACCGCATTGGATCCTTCAGTCTTTAGAAATTCCGGAATGGAAGTGGGATCACATCACCATAGAATTCGTGACCAAATTTTCGAAAACTCTAAGAGGTCACGATACCATTTGGGTGATTGTTGACCGTTTGACCAAAAGTGCCCACTTCCTAGCCATGTGGGAGACCTTACCGATGGATAAGTTGGCAAAGTTGTGTATCGACAACATGATAGCTAGTTATCAATTGTCACGGATCGTGCTAGCCATTTCACTTCCAATTGGGTATAAGAGTGAAATTGAGCATGAGTTATCACCCCCATACAGATGGTCAAAGTGAACGAATGATCCAAAACATTAGAAAATATGTTAAGGTCATGTGTGATCGATTTTGGTGGCAATTGGGACTCCCACCTACCGTTGGTGGAGTTCACTTACAACAGTATTTACCATTCTAGTATCGGAATGGCTCCGTCCGAGGCATTGTATGGCCAAAAGTGTAGAACTTCGGTTTGTTGGCTTGAAGCAGGAGATAAACAATTTGCCGACCCACAAATTGTCCAAGAAACGTCGACAAGGTTAAAGCCATTCGGGATCATTTGAAAGTGGCGCAAGATCATTAGAAGCGTTATGCCGATAAGAAGAGACGACCAATGGAGTTCCAAGTAGGAGATCGAGTAATGCTAAAGGTGTCTTCGTGGAAGGGAATAATTTGGTTCGGAAAGCACAGGAAGCTAAGTCCCCGTTTCCTTGGACCATCTACCGTGATAAAAATGGTGGGAATCTAATGTCGCAGGAAATGAATGCAATGCATAACACATTCCATATTTGTTACCTTCAGAAGTGTTTGGCCAAAAAGGAGAGCCTTATTCCCCTCTCAGATATTCGAGTTGATAAAAGCAACCGTTGAGTTGAAGAACCCGATGATATTATAGAGAGAAGGCAAATAAGCTTCGTTATATGGAGATTTTGATAGCCAAGGTACAATGGAAACATCATCGCGGCACCGACATAATTTGGGAAGTCGAGGAGGATATGAAGAGGCGATACCCTCTTTTGTTTCAATAAGGTAAGATTTCGAGGGCGAAATCAACCCGAGTTTTTAGAAACTCATAGCTCGTATTAAACTTATTCTAGGACTTAATTTAGCTCATTTCTATGCTAAGTTTATGTTAGAAAACTTTAGTTTAGATCCTTGCATGAAATCCCTTCGAATGAGCTGAAATTGAGCAAGAAAATGGGGGACAGTAAGTTGTGCGGCCTACCACGTGGCCTGAAGCCACATGGGAGGTCTCCTAAGTCCCTGTGGTTGTCAATGATGGAACGCGCGACTTGCCCCGCGAATTGAGATCGCGGGGAAGGCCGCCCAAGTCGCTGTTGAGCATTTAAAACCCGATTTTCAGCATTTCTCCCTCATTCTCTTTTATACCCCCCCCCCTTCCCATTTTTGCACCCTCCCACCTCATTGAATGTAATATTGGGATCTTTTAATCCACTTCTCCACCCAATCTAAGAGGTTTAACTCATTATCTAAAGGTAGGATTCAAGTCAAGGCTCAAGATTCAAGCCTCTCATCTCCATTTTTGGGGTTTTCATGATTTTCTAGGTTTTCACCAAACCTCGTATTGTGAGTTCATCCTATAATTTTATGAAACCATATACATGTATAAATGATGTATTTTACTTTCACTAAGTGTTTATTCCAAGTATTTTATGTGTAGATGATTTTGGACCAACTAAGTGAAAGTTGGGTTCTTGTATTGTTAAAAGCAAGTATGGGGGATGTTTTGATTACTCGAGGGTTTATTATTTCAAAGTCTTGATGAGTTTTGGAACTACGACCCAAAATGTTCATACAAGGGCGGAGCCAGGATTCGGAATAAGGGGGAGCATCATATGTACATAAATAAATAACATTTGAAAACACAAATAAATATTAGTTTTCTTAATATGGCAAATACAACGTAATTGTATTGATGAAACGATAACTTCAAAAATACATGTACCTTCTCACTATTTTATAAGAATGAAACACATATCTTTAAAGATTCAACAATGAGTTCGACAAGTTTTCATTTTCTGAGGTTTATATATGATTACTTTACTATCAACCTCATTTTATCAAACTTATCTATGATGTATTCGTTGTCAACCGAAAAAAAAACCCCATGAATTAACCATTTTTTGGAACAAGAACCGGATTTTATTTTTGTAAGGACCAAAAGTGTAAAGACAAAAAGTTTATGGACTATTGTATCATAGAGATAAAGAGTAGCCACCACCCACCATCAAAATTCTCCTCTCCAATTTCCAGCAAGAAAAAGAAAACAATGGCTCTAATATGCATGTGCTTATTGTTGAGAGATGGAGCCAATGAATGGGTAAACAACTAAATACCATTAGACATACATATATCTATAAAATGAAGTAAAATTCTAGGGGGATCCAGTGCCCCTTCTGACTCCCATGTGGCTCCGCCACTGTGTTCATATGTTGGTCTTGTTGATATAATGGGAAATTTACCACTTGATTGCTTTTCTAAATAAATGAGTAATTTTTTGGTAAGAATTGATGTATCATGCGAGAAGCAAACTAATTTGCGAGAAGACGAGAAGGAATGTGAGTTGTACATAATTTATTAATTAAAAAAAACCATAAATAAAAAATAGTTTTAGAAATTAGGATAATTATCATTTTAAATTAGATAAATCCTTAAAATTCTCATTATATCTTTTAGATTTATTTATTTTGTAATTTCAATTATTTATTATTTATTTATTATTTTTTTTCTAAATATACTTTTAATAAAAAAAATTCACAATTTTAACCAAATATCACACGTTATATCATTATATGAATATTTATGTATATCACATATCATATTATTTAAATGTGATAATTATATATATATATATATATATATATATATATATATATATATATATTTGTTAATCATATGTGATTATGTATACTTCTATTTATAGATCTTTTTGTGATGTAAATATTATCACATGTGATAATTGTATATATTTTAGTTAATCATATGTGATTATGTATATTTATATTTATAGATCTTTTTGTGATGTAAATATTATCACATATGATTATGCGCCATTTATATTCAGACAAATATTATCATATGTGATATTTACAAAAATCCACCTAGTGGGATCATATGTGATGCATAATAATATATCACATGTTAAACGAAGTTAATCACGTGATTCAAAACGTAAATCTAAAAAATAGAGAAAAAAATGATGAAATAAATAATGAATTAGTTATGGATATCACATGTGATATTTGATGAAAGTTATGATTTTATCTAGAAAATAATAATATAAATTTGATAAAAAAAATTAATTTATTAAAATTAAAAAATAAATAAATTTAAAAGATATTATGAGATTTTAAGGATTTATCCAATTCAAATTGTAATTATCCTAATTTTTAAAAAACTAATTTATTTATGTTATTTTTTAATTAATAAATTATGTGGCTCTTATTTCTTCTCGCCTTCTCGCAAATTGACTACTTTCTCGTTTGAACCTGCCCATATATATATATATATATATATATATATATATATATATATATATATATATATATATATATATAGGGTTAGGTTCACGTGAGACCAAGCTGTTTCCGTGAGACCGCGTGAGACCAAGCCTTAAAACATGAAACTTCACACCGAAACACTATGAAGATAAAAAATATTTGAACCTTCATAATGTAATCATACTATGAAGGTAAAAAAACCTAAACCAAGTTAAAAAAAATCAAACCTTTACAGCTAAAAGACTGTGAAGGTATATCCGAACCTTCACAGTGAAGACGCTGTGAAGGTAAAAAAAAACGAATATTCACAGCGAAAAACACCGTGAACGTAACATTTACGGTGTTTTCCCTATGAAAAGTTCGATTTTTTTTACATTCACAGTTTTTTGGTGTGAAGTTTCATACTTTAAAGCTTGGTCTCACCGGTCTCACGGAAACTGTTTGGTCTCACGCAAACTTAAGTCTATATATATATATATATATATATATATATATATATATATATATATATACCCTTTCATTTGCTAACCGTGCTAACCAAAATTCGACCAATCAGAATCTTCCTAAAGTTTTTGTTATGCCATTAATACTATTAAATCTGAAAGGGTAATATGGGAATTTGCTAAAAACCGCCCCATTTAATTGTTTCCATATTTAAAGAAGTTTTTTAATTTGGTAGTTATCCTGATATTAAATATATAATCATTTTCCATATTTAAAAAAGTTTTTTAATTTGGTAGTTATCCTGATATTAAATATATTAATTAAAATTTTTATTTTGATTTGCATCTTATTAATTTGGTAAGAGACATAACTATGCATATATGCATCTGGGAAATATGTCCATATCCATATCCGATATTTGTACACATATGCATGTATAATTATAGTACATGTATGAATTTCCCCAAATATGCACATATGTATTTTCAATTATAGTGCACATATGAATGTAATATTTCAGCAAACATATTTCCATATTTAAATAATTTTTTTTATTTTGGTAGTTATGCTGATATTAAATATATCGCCCCATTTAATCTGTTTCCATATTTAAATAAGTTTTTTTAATTTGGTAGTTATCCTGATATTAAATATATTAATTTAAAATTTTATTTTGATTTGCATCTTATAAATTTGGTAATAGACAGAACTATGCATATATGCATTTGGGAAATATGTTCATATTAATATCCTATAGTTGTGCACATATGTATGTATGATTATAGTACATGTATGTTTTTCTCCAAATGTGCACATATACATTTTCAATTACAGTGCACATATGCATGTAATATTTCATCTATCAAACAACATATTTCTTGAATCAATCATCAAGAAGATTCAAAAGCTAACAAAAAAGATGTCATTTACATACAAAACCCTCTCTATGCACTTCATCTTTTATCCACCAAAAACTAACAAAAAATAAGTAAAATTTTCACATAAAAATTGAACTAATCAAAAACTACAACTAATACTAGCTATCAAGAGTCACCGGAAATGCCTTGTCGCCGCCACCACCATCTCATTTTCCGGCGGTGGTTTCACGTACTTTCCGATCACTTTCTGGTGAGTCCGGTTCTTGATCATTTGAATCTTGGCTCGTTTTTTTTGCTTCTTCATTCATCTCTCTCTTCTTCGTTTCACGGTGGATTGGAAGTTGTAGGGATGGTCGGCGGGAAGAGTGACCGATGGAATTTGGAAACCGGAGTTGTAGATGTAGGAAATGGAGAATTCGTTGGAGGTGGGAGATTGAGAAAGGGGTGTGGGGATTGAGATGGAGAAAAGATGAAAACAATGCCCATGATGCCCACGCTTTTGGGGATCAAATCCCTAATTATTTGGAATTTTAATTTGGTAGGTGTATATTCCCCAAATTAAAAGGAATCGTATTTTGACCGAAATACCCCTGTGTATACATGCATAGTATTTTTTTCAACAGTTTTTAATATTTTATTTTAATAAAAAATTAACTAATTGTGGACCATTGATCTTATTAATCTACGGTTAAGATTGGTTAGCACGGTTAGCAAATGAATGGGTCTCTCTCTCTCTCTCTCTCTATATATATATATATATATATATATATATATACATATATGGCTAGAATGTAATGAATCCATAGGCATCGAAGTCAGGTTTGTTTTATAATGGTGGGATGAGATTTCCAATTTGTAATTTGGGAATAGACATAAACTATATATGTGATTCCTAAATGAATAAGTGTATCTTGGATGGTAAGGTCCCAAAAGATAAAGACTTTGAGAGGGTTGAACTTGGTGATTTCTTGAAGTAAAATACTTGGATAGAGTTGAACTCATTTTATGTTGGACTAAAGACTTTGATAGAGTTGCTAATGTTCAAAATGACTAAAGACGTGGACATGGTTGATGTCCAATAATTATCCATCGTTGATATATGCTTAAAACATTAGCTTGTGACTTACTTTTGTGTTCTGTCACGACGTAAGGTAAATTCGGTCTCCCTTGTCATCTGATGATGTTGTTGCCTTTTTAAGGGTTGTAATGGTTTACTTTTACTAAATGATTTGATTAAGGCTATGTTAACCGTTTTACTGCTTTATAGCTTAATCATATAATCGTTTTTTTCTCACTAGGCGTCAAAACCTTACACTTTTTCTTGAATGAAATGTATATCAGGTCCTCTTAATTAGTGTGGGACTCCAAAATCTTGAGCGGAGAGTTGGTGGACATTAGAGGCACTTTTGGGTTTGTTGCTTTTAGACATGACAGGGTATAATCTTTGTCAGATTTTTTAAAGGATGATAGGGACACCCGTCTATAATATGAGCTTAGCATAATTTAAATTAGTATGTTGTTATTTATTATTTTCATATATTTGGTTGTAAACATTTTACAATTTCTCCTCTTCGGGTGATCTCTTTTATATAGATGTCGTTCCCATGTCATCATTTCAGATTTAAATTTACCTCTATTTTTATGGGTGTTACATTTGATTAGTTTGATTCCTTCAAAAAAAGAAAACTTGATTATTCACCTTCCTCTTCCTTTCTACAAGTTCCCGAGAAATACATCCCCTTCCCTAGATTTTGTTTATCCTTCCACTTCCTAAAAAAGTAGTATTTCCTTTCCCCATTATTTCTTAGTTGGTTTGTTAGGTAAAAATTGTGCCTCACAAATGCAAAAGCTAGCGAGAGATTTCTAAGGTCCCAAACGGGTAGAAATCCAAGTGCACAATTAACCCAACAACGAATGCGGATAACAATAATCTAGATGTTGCACAATAATTCTCTAACGTAGAAAAATAAACACACGAAATACAGATAATAATAATAATAATGTTATTCTCTATAATTATAACAAGTTCAAAACAAATAACACCGTGATTTAACGTGGTTCCACTATCGGTGTGATAGTGTACATCCACCAAAGAGAGAGAGCAAAAATATTATTACCAACCAAATAGATTACAAAGTGCTTGTACAAGGATCTTGAGATCCACGATCACCTAACGAAACTTTCCCGAATACCACCAAATATCAAGAACACTCTCAACCTCAAGAATATATTAGGGAGAGTGTTTGGTGGTTATCTAGAGAAAACTCAAGAAAGAGATGAATAAAATGGTTGGAGGGGAAGGGGTATTTATAGGATGGAAGTGGAGGATGACAACCAAGCATATGGAGGATGACATATGCCAAGTCTTCCAATGTAAAATATGTGGTCCAAATTTGAGTTATGCCAAGTTGGTCCAAGTTTGGCTTTAGTCACATGTAGCATCCAATGTATAATATAATTAAATATTATAACATGGTTTACATATGGTTCTCTTTTCTCTCTTTACCTCATAAGACAGTAAATAGCCAACTATAAAACTTAGGACAAATGAGCAGATCTACAATTTTGATTTTTTTAGTTACGGTTTTGAGAGAGTTTGGACAAAATCTGATAGACTGAAAGTGTGAGAGAGGGTAGTGGTTGAGTTGAGTCTAAAAGAGACAACTAGTCGACTCGTCGACCAACAACTACAGATGGCGCCTGGCAACGAGAAAAGGGCTGATCTTTGTTCGCACTTTCACTTTCAAATTTGGTCCATGTTTGTTGGCATCTGTTTGTTTACCTTTTCTGGATTGTAAAATTCTCGGTCATCAGTTGATGTGGTCTTGATAGTTTAAAACTAAGTTTTAAAACTTATAGTTTGATCCTCCATGTTTCTGTTATTGTCTAACTATAAAAAAAAATAAAGTCCTCCCTGATCCTCCATGTGTGCAACTAAAAAAAGATAACAAGTAATTTATGTTTGGTCCCTCTAATTTTAACTTAATGTACTTTTAAATTTCTCAATATCCTGGAGCACCCCTCAACTTTTAGCCGGTGCACTTTTCGTACCCTAATTTTTTTCCCTGAAGAAATCTGATTGAGCGGGTGCATGGGACCCCGCTCGAGCCTATGTAGGTCCGCCCCTTGCACTACTAGAAAAAGCACTATCACCGACGAACGTTTCCGACGGATTTCAAAAAAGTCAAAAAAAGTCAACATCACCTTAAATCCGTCGGAAATCCGCCACAAATCCGCCACTGAAATTTTACGAAAAATAAATACTTATATTCTCTTTAAAATTTGTGGCGGATTTGTGACGGATAAAATATCCGTCACAAATCCGCCACAAATCCGTCACAAATATTTGTTTAATTGAAATTAAAATACTTAATTAAATAAATTAGTAACTAAACAAGCAAATTAGAAATAAATAAAATTAATTCTAATTAATTTCCGACGGATTTCCGACGGAAACAATTTAATTTAAAATTAAATTAATTTCCGTCGGCAATCCGTCGGAAATTAATTCAATTTTTAAATTTTTTTTATTTTAAAACATTTTCTTACATTAAATGGTTAAAATATAAAAAAAATTAAAAACATCGAATTAATTTTCGACGGATTTCCGACGGAAAATAATTTAAATTTTTCAAAAAAAAATCTTAATTTAAAACCATTTCTATAAATATGAATTAATTTTAAAAATTAAAAAATTCAAATTATTTTCTGACAGATTTCCGACGGAAAATAATTTAATTTTAAATTAAATTATTTTCCGTCGGAAATCCGTCGGAAAATAATTTGAATTTTTCTAAAAAAAATCTTATTTTAAAACCATTTCTATAAATATGAGTTAATTTAAAAATTCAAATTATTTTCCGACGGATTTCCGACGGAAAATAATTTAATTTAAAATTAAATTATTTTCCGTCGGAAATCCGTCGGAAAATAATTTAAAAATATGAGTTAATTTAAAAATCTTATTTTTAAAACCATTTCTATAAAAATCTTATTTTAAAACCATTTCTATAAATATGAGTTAATTTGAACTTTTCAAAAAAAAAAATTATTTTAAAACCATTTCTATAAATATGAGTTAATTTAAAAATATGAGTTAATTTAAAAATCTTATTTTTAAAACCATTTCTATAAAAATCTTATTTTAAAACCATTTCTATAAATATGAGTTAATTTGAATTTTTCAAAAAAAAATCTTATTTTAAAACCATTTCTACAAATATGAGTTAATTTAAAAATTCAAATTATTTTCCGACGGATTTCCGACGGAAAATAATTTAATTTAAAATTAAATTATTTTCCGTCGGAAATCCGTCGGAAAATAATTTAAAAATATGAGTTAATTTAAAAATCTTATTTTTAAAACCATTTCTATAAAAATCTTATTTTAAAACCATTTCTATAAATATGAGTTAATTTGAATTTTTCAAAAAAAAATCTTATTTTAAAACCATTTCTATAAGTATGAGTTAATTTAAAAATATGAGTTAATTTAAAAATCTTATTTTTAAAACCATTTCTATAAAAATCTTATTTTAAAACCATTTCTATAAATATGAGTTAATTTGAATTTTAAAAAAAAATCTTATTTTAAAACCATTTCTATAAATATGAGTTAATTTAAAAATTCAAATTATTTTCCGACGGATTTCCGACGGAAAATAATTTAATTTAAAATTAAATTATTTTCCGTCGGAAATCCGTCGGAAAATAATTTAAAAATATGAGTTAATTTAAAAATCTTATTTTTAAAACCATTTCTATAAAAATCTTATTTTAAAACCATTTCTATAAATATGAGTTAATTTGAACTTTTCAAAAAAAAATTTATTTTAAAACCATTTCTATAAATATGAGTTAATTTAAAAATATGAGTTAATTTAAAAATCTTATTTTTAAAACCATTTCTATAAAAATCTTATTTTAAAACCATTTCTATAAATATGAGTTAATTTGAATTTTTCAAAAAAAAATCTTATTTTAAAACCATTTCTATAAATATGAGTTAATTTAAAAATTCAAATTATTTTCCGACGGATTTCCGACGGAAAATAATTTAATTTAAAATTAAATTATTTTCCGTCGGAAATCCGTCGGAAAATAATTTAAAAATATGAGTTAATTTAAAAATCTTATTTTTAAAACCATTTCTATAAAAATCTTATTTTAAAACCATTTCTATAAATATGAGTTAATTTGAATTTTTCAAAAAAAAATCTTATTTTAAAACCATTTCTATAAGTATGAGTTAATTTAAAAATATGAGTTAATTTAAAAATCTTATTTTTAAAACCATTTCTATAAAAATCTTATTTTAAAACCATTTCTATAAATATGAGTTAATTTGAATTTAAAAAAAAAAATCTTATTTTAAAACCATTTCTATAAATATGAGTTAATTTAAAAATTCAAATTATTTTCCGACGGATTTCCGACGGAAAATAATTTAATTTAAAATTAAATTATTTTCCGTCGGAAATCCGTCGGAAAATAATTTAAAAATATGAGTTAATTTAAAAATCTTATTTTTAAAACCATTTCTATAAAAATCTTATTTTAAAACCATTTCTATAAATATGAGTTAATTTGAATTTTTCAAAAAAAAAATCTTATTTTAAAACCATTTCTATAAATATGAGTTAATTTAAAAATATGAGTTAATTTAAAAATCTTATTTTTAAAACCATTTCTATAAAAATCTTATTTTAAAATCATTTATATAGTTATGAGTTAATTTGAATTTTTCAAAAAAAAAAATCTTATTTTAAAACCATTTCTATAAATATGAGTTAATTTAAAAATATGAGTTAATTTAAAAATCTTATTTTTAAAACCATTTCTATAAAAATCTTATTTTAAAACCATTTCTATAAATATGAGTTAATTTGAATTTTTCAAAAAAAAAATCTTATTTTAAAACCATTTCTATAAATATGAGTTAATTTAAAAATATGAGTTAATTTAAAAATCTTATTTTTAAAACCATTTCTATAAAAATCTTATTTTAAAACCATTTATATAGTTATGAGTTAATTTGAATTTTTCAAAAAAAAAATCTTATTTTAAAACCATTTCTATAAATATGAGTTAATTTAAAAATTCAAATTATTTTCCGACGGATTTCCGACGGAAAATAATTTAATTTAAAATTAAATTATTTTCCGTCGGAAATCCGTCGGAAAATAATTTAAAAATATGAGTTAATTTAAAAATCTTATTTTTAAAACCATTTCTATAAAAATCTTATTTTAAAAATCTTATTTTAAAACCATTTCTATAAATATGAGTTAATTTGAATTTTAAAAAAAAAATCTTATTTTAAAACCATTTCTATAAATATGAGTTAATTTAAAAATTTAAATTATATTCCGACGGATTTCCGACGGAAAATAATTTAATTTAAAATTAAATTATTTTCCGTCGGAAAATAATTTAAAAATATGAGTTAATTTAAAAATCTTATTTTTAAAACCATTTCTATAAAAATCTTATTTTAAAACCATTTCTATAAATATGAGTTAATTTGAATTTTTTTAAAAAAATCTTATTTTAAAACCATTTCTATAAATATGAGTTAATTTAAAAATTCAAATTATTTTCCGACAGATTTCCGACGGAAAATAATTTAATTTAAAATTAAATAATGGTTCGTATTGGGCTATGGTGGTTTAGTTTATTATCAAACTGACTGCACACCACACACATAATGGTTCTTAAGCCGGTTATATTGGGCTTGGATGGGTTCAATTGGGATTTGATGGGTTATATTGATCTTAAGTCGGTTCAATTGGGCTTAAATCGGGTATGTTGGGCTTAAACCGGTTCAACTGGGCTTAAATCAATTCAGTTGGGTTTTTACTAGGTTATATTGGGCTTAAGTCGGTTCAATTGGGTTTTTACTAGGTTATATTGGGTCTAATTGACCTTAATACATTACACATGCATCTATGCAGTTGATACATGCACACAAGCACGCAATAAGTCACCACTGGTGTTGGGCTTAAACTGATTCAAATGGGCTTAAATCGGTTCTGTTGGGCTTAAACTGATTCAAATGGGCTTAAATCGGTTCAATTGGGTTTTAATAGGTTATATTGGGCCTTAATAAGTCAACAATGCTCGTAATGGGCTTTATTGGGCTTTGATGGTTCTATTGAGCTTAAATCGGTTCAATTGGGTTTTAATAGGTTATATTGGACCTTAATAAGTCAACAATGCTCGTAATGGGCTTTATTGGGCTTTGATGGTTCTATTGGGCTTAAACCGATTCAACTTGTTGATATATGCACACAAGAACGTAAAAAGTCACCACTAGTGTTATTGGGCATTAATAACTCATGAAATGTCATATTAGGCTATAATGGTGGTTAAGTGATTCATATCGGTGTATAATGGTTCTTTGTTGTCTAATTGACCCTAATACACAACACATGCATCTATGCAGCTGATACCTGCACACAAGCACGTAATAAGTCACCACTGGTGTTATTAGGCATTAATAAGTCATAAAATGTCATGTTGGGCTAATGGTGGTTGAGCGGTTCATATCGGGGTATAATAAGTCATTACTTGTGTGTTTGGGCATTAAAAATGGATACAACGATCATAACAGACTTTGATGGGTTCAATTGGGCTTAAATCAGTTTAATTGGGCCTTAACAAGTCAACAATGCTCGTAATGGGCTTTGATGGCCTTTTTTTGACTTTGATTGTTCTATTGGGCTTAAATCAGTTTAATTGGATATATTGGTCTTAATAAGTCACCAACAATCACAATTGGCTTTGATGGGTTCAGTTGGACTTAAACTGGTTCAATTGGGCTTAAATCGGTTGTATTGCTCTTTGATGGGCTATATTGCGTGTGAATCGGTTAATTGAAAAACTAACGATGATAATTCCAAAAGTAGGGTCTCAAAAATATTAGAACACTGTACATTTAAAAAAACATTTATTATTTGAAAAATAATTCGTTTTTTTCAAAAAAAATAATTCGTTTTTTTCAAAAAAAACATTTATTATTTGAAAACCTTTTTAAAAATTTTAAATTGTAAAAAAAAAAAAACAAATTTTAAGAAAAACAAATAGATTTATTATTTGAAAACCTTTGATTTCTTCCCCAAAAAACAAATCTCCCTCCCACGACTCCTTTCTTCCCCAAAAAACAACTCCTTTCTTCCCCCAAAAAACCCTAACACGTCTCCTCTCCCTCCCACGGCGCTCCCTCCCCTCTCCCCTGTCGTCTCCTCCGGCGCTCCCTCCCCTCTCCCCCTCCGACGCTCCCTCCCCTCTCCCCCTCCGGTGCTCTCGGCTCCCTCCCACGTTGCGAACCTCCCACGCGGCTCCCTCCCACGGTGCTCCCTCCCACGGTTAGAAAACAACTAGCTTACTGTTTTTTTTTTCTTTGTTTTTCCATTTACTTCATGATTTGTTTTTTTTTTGTTTTCTATAACTGATTTTTAGTATAAAACTGTTTTTTTTCTTTATTTTTCCATTTTCTTTTGTTTTGGTATTTGGTTGTTGTGATGATTTGAGTTTACATCCCAACAAACTTGCTAGGTGAATCTGTTTGATTATTTATTAGATAGGATTAACTATAGTTTTTATTTTTTTTTCAAGTTTTTGTTGTTCAAAAGTCAACATATTTGTTTTGACATTTTATTTGAAGGGTTTAAGGTTGATTAAGTTTCCATTTAGACTTGCACATATTATAAGAGATCCCAATGTTAAATTTACAAGTATTATGGTTGAATTCTTTCAAAAAAAAAATATTTAAAAGAAATATATTCTTTTGTGATTGAATGCACATGTTGATATTGCATACTCATGTATGTATGACTGACTACCTATTGATTCATCAAAGTCTACATACGTCCAAAACGTGAGGAACTTGTTGGGGGAATATATGCACGACTAGAGGGAGATGGGAATATGGGTCATGGTTCCAAATAACTCGTCATGGCATTCAGACTTGGTTTCACCGTTAACCTCACTTGCACCACTCTATGGTTTTACTTGCATTGTAATGGGTTATGGTGCATTATTTTGTAATGTACGATAAGGTGTTTGCTTTTTTTCTTTAATTTATTTCTTACTTTTTCTTTACCATCAACTTATTTAGATTTCATTTTCTTTTGTTTTGGTATTTGGTAAATCATGAGTACGATACATTATGATTGATTATTTGTAGAATTGTAGTTGGGTTGCCAATTGTTGGGCAAACATTAAGCTTGATTGTATATGTAAATATTAGTTTTATAGCCGTTATGTCGTCGAATTTTTAAAAAACAATTGCTTGTGTTTTCAAGTCATTCAAAATGTGCAAAAGCTCGGACACCATGGTTAAATGATATATGGTAAATCGTAATTTTGTTAAATGATATATGGTAAATCATAAGTACGATACATTATGATTGATTATTTGTAGTTGGGTTGCCAATTGTTGGGCAAAAATAGGTTAATTTAGACTTATTAAGAAAGGGATTCATTAAGCTTGATCGTAATATACATTAGTCTAAAAATAGGTTAAACTTTATTTAAACTCTATAAATGTATTTATGCAAAGACTAATCACACTTTTGTCAATTTGTAGATATGTCAACTAATACCGATAGAGGATGGATGTATAAACGTTTAAATAGGGGTGGTCTATTAAATCCGGTTTTTAATGAGGAAATAGGTAGATTTTTGGATTTTGCGTTTGCAAATGAGGAAGGTGATAAAATAAGATGTCCTTATAAAAAATGCAAGCTTCTCAAATACAAAGGGAGAGAGGAGGTGAATTTAGACTTATTAAGAAAGGGATTCATGCTTTCTTACACTCACTGGTATGCACACGGTGAAATAGCACCCATTCAACAACCGCAACAAACAATAGTGGACGAAGACTATAATGAGTTTGATGGTGTTCAACAAATGGTGATGGATCAAAATGTTCCCGGTACATCCAGTACGTGGGACGAGCAAGATCCAAATCCACATGCACAGAAATTCTATAATATGTTAGAAGCTGCAGACCAACCATTGTGGGAGGGATGTCAGAGATTTTCGAAGTTAGAGGCCGCCGCAAGATTTTTGAATTGGAAGGCAGATTGCAATGTACCAGAGTCGACCTATAATCGTAACATTTCGATGGTTAAAGAAATGCTACCCGACGGTGAACAATTGGTTGGTAGCTTTTACGAGACAAAGAAGATGTTGAAGCAACTTGCTCTTCCGAAAGAAAAGATCCATGCTTGCAAAAACCATTGCATGCTATTCTATAAGGATTTTGCTAATGATAACAGTTGTCGAGTGTGCGGGGAATCTCGTTACAAGACAACTGGCCAGAACAGTAAGGTGCCTAATCTGGTGATGACGTATTGCCGATTGCACCCAGATTACAACGGTTATATATGTCTAAGAAAACAGCAAAGGAGATGACTTGGCACCATGATCATCAAACTCAGTCGGGAAAGATGGTACATCCGAGTGATGGGGAGGCTTGGAAACATTTTGACAGGAAACATCCTGATTTTGCTCAAGAGATCGATAATGTTCGTCTTGGATTATGTACGGATGGCTTCAACCCTAATAACTCGAACTCTAATCCGTATTCACTATGGCCTGTCTTTCTTACAAACTACAATCTACCGCCTTGGATGTGCATGAAAGAGTGCTATGTCCACCTGGCTTTGCTTATTCCTGGAAAGAAGAGTCCCGGACAGAATTTGGACGTATTTCTTCGACCCTTGATCGACGAGTTGAGAACGTTATTCTTCGAGGGTATATATACCTATGATGCTTATCGTAGGACGAATTTCACAATGAGGGCCATACTGTTGTGGACGGTTAGTGACTTTCCTGCATATGCCATGCTTTCTGGTTGGAGCACGCATGGAAAGTTAGCTTGTCCATATTGCATGGGTTATGTATGTGCGTTCCAGCTACGAAGCGGAGGAAAGTCGTGTTGGTTTGACTGTCATCGCAAGTTTCTCCCAATGAGACACACATTTAGGCGGGACAGGATCCGATTTCGTAAGGGACATACCGAAAAAGCCGATCCACCCCCACTGCCAACCGGGGACCAAATATGGAATCAAGTTTGTAGCCTTCCTACGGTTTATGATGGTGTCCCACATGGGTCAAGGCACTATAGAAAGCCTGTGGGTTTTGGGGTAACACACAATTGGGTAAAGCGGAGCATTTTCTGGGAGCTGCCGTATTGGCACACTTTGTTGATACGACACAACCTGTTTGATAATTTGTTTCACACGATAATGGACACACCAAAATCAAAGGACAACATCAAAGCAAGGAAAGACATAGAGGAATACTGCAATCGACCGGAGTTGCATATCAGAGAGGAACGAAATAAATTCTTCAAACCGAAAGCTTCATACACATTGAACAAAGGGCAAGTAAGAATGGTGTGTGATTGGTTGAAGAAATTGAAATTTCCAGATGGCTATGCTTCCAACATAGGGTCATTAGTAAACCTTGCGGATGGTAGTTTCTATGGCTTCAAGAGTCATGACTGTCATGTGTTTATGCAAAGACTGCTCCCTATTTCCATTAAAGGGATGGTACCAACCCAGATCTGGGATGCTATCACTGAGTTGTGCACATTCTTTCGTGCAATATGCTCAAAGGTGTTACACGTTAACGACTTGGAACAATTGCAGACAAGTATAATTGAAACTATCTGTAAGTTGGAAAGAGTTTTTCCACCGGGGTTCTTTGATTCCATGGAACACCTTGTGGTACATCTGGCACGTGAGGCATTAGTCGGGGGTCCGGTTCAATACAGATGGATGTATCTCTACGAGAGACGTCTAGGGTCCTTGAAAAGAACAATCAAAAATAGAGCCAGGGTAGAAGGATCGATTGTGGAGGCATATTTGGTTAATGAACTATCTACCTATTGTGCGTTATATTTTGAACCAACGGTAGAGACACGACTAAACCGCGAGCCTCGGAATTTTGCCCCCGCATGTGAGTCTTCCGACCAACGGTTAAGCGTATTTAAAACCCCGTGTCGTCCATTATATGATAAGGCGGGAAGACATTGTCAACTTGAAGATGGAGATATGCACAAGGCTCACACATACATCTTGCTTAATTGTGAAGAAGTCTCTCCTTTCACATACATGTTCACTGATATGGTTAGACGTAACGAGCCTTATATTGATGAAGCGGGTCTCGATGTACGTAGAAATGAACAACTTGCCGGCTGGTTTGAGAGCTACGTAAGTGTATACATATTACTTGTCATTATATGTTATTCCTTCATTTTTATGTTTTTTTATGATTATTTGTCATGTATAGGTTATGTCTTGTACCGACCCCACTATCGATCGTCTGAAAGTGTTGGCAGCTAGACCCCTCCGTTATGTTTGGAGACACCCGGGTTTTTTTGCAAATGGCTACAAGTTTCACACGCAAACTCACAGTACCGGTCGCACCACACATAACAGTGGAGTATGCGTGAGAGGCTCTTGTTACTCCGAGTATGAGTCTGACTACTATGGATTGTTGGATGAAGTTCTAGAGATAGAGTATCATGGGTTTGGACTCGGTCGTTGTGTTGTTACATTATTCAAATGCACATGGTTTGATACAATTAGTGGCATCCGAGTTGATCCAAAACATAATCTTGTTGACATCAAACACAGATCAAGACTTCGTTCAGACGACCCGTTTATCCTAGCATCACAAGCTGAACAAGTCTATTATGTACCATATCCATCGAAATCATTAAAAGATTGGTGGTCTGTGGTGAAAACAAAGCCAAGAGGGGTCTACGAGTTAGCGGTCGAAGTATCGTCGGATGAAAATGTGGATGATGAACAATTTTTCCAAGAAAATGATAGAATAACATCTAGAGGTAGAAATGAAGATGTGGATGAACCTATATGTCTTGTCACAGAGGAAGAAGAAATGGAAATTGCCAATGATGATCCCGACAACTGGCATGTTGACGAGAGTGGTGACGAAGAAGAAGAGTTTGAAGACTCGGATGGTGACGAGAGTGGTGACGAAGAAGAAGAGTTTGAAGGATCGGATGATTAAATATTAGGTTAATTTTAGTCTTATTAAACTTTGCCTAGATGTTTTAAATCTTTATTTGGCAAACATGTTTAATTGTTTATTTGTTACCCTTATGAATTTGGAGACAAAATGTTGTGTTTTTTATTTTTCTAGGTCTTTTAAATCTAACGTTGTTTTGTATACTTGCATCATTGTTCTATACTTTCTAACATTGTTTTGTAGACTTCCAACCATGGCACGCACATGGCGTTATGGAGGTAGGGGGTAGTTCGAGCAATCGAGGAGAAGACTCTTCTACTCCCGGAGCCTCTAGTACTGCTTCGGCACCTCAAGATTCGACATCTCTACCTTCAACACCCATCGCTGATGAACTCGAGTCGGGAAATGGCCGTGGCATCACCAATCCCCAACAGCCTCCTTTGCAAAGACATCGACTTGGGGTAAACGCCACCGAGTAAGTGTCATATTAATTAATTGTTCAAATTAATTGTTTTAGGGTATTGATACTAACTCAAGTCAATATATGTATATATATAGCTTCGACGATACGCATGCCACTCGCCGTATGAGCGAGATCAATCGATCATTTATTAGGCATCCCTGGTGTTCTTGGTCGGAGATCCCTAAGGTGGTTAGGGCTAAGATGTGGGAGCGATTTCAGGTTTGTAGTATGTATTTAATTTGTAATCGTTTTGAAAATAAATATCAACTAACACTTTATGTACAGGCATATTATTGTTGGGATTCGGCGTTAGATAGCGCTATGTTGCAGATTTGGGAGGCCAAATCAATGAAAAATTACAATGACGGCTTGAATTCTGCAAGGACAAATGCAGGCATAAAGGCCGTCAAAGATAGAAGACCCTATGATCCCAAGAACAGGGACCGAGATATGAATTTATTGAAGGACTTCCCTCCCGTATGGATCGCTAAGGAAATCTGGAGCGAGATGATCGATCGATGGAACACCGAACATTGGAAGAAGGTATCCAAGAAGGCCAGTGATAACAGAATGACAGAGATTGATGGTGAAATTTCCAAACACACCACCGGGTCGATCACGATCTCTACGCATCGTGCTCGTTTGGTAGGTTCTTAGCAACGATTACTTTAGTAGCTTGATTTTTAGTATTTGACAATTAATACATGTTTGTATTTACCTTTGTAGACAAAAGCTAGAAATGGTGTGCCACCGACATGTGGGTTCCTCTTCGATTATACACATAGGAAGAGGTCGAGCACAGAGTCATCTTCTTCGGATGGCGGTTTATCACTAGGGGATTACGTGACTTCAAGGGATAGCCATATTGCGGTAAGTTTATATAATTGTTTACCTTTAATTCCAAATCTTTTTCTAGTAAACGTTGGGATTGTTTAAGTTAAATTGTTATTATATCTATCTATATATATTTGTCTAGTTTTGGTTGCCATTTGTTGGGCAAACATAAAGATTGTTTTACTATAAGTGTTGGTATATATATATCTCCATTTTAGTATGGGTTGCCATTTCTTGGGCAAACGTTAGGATTGTTTAAGTTAAAATGTTAGTGTTATATCTAGTTTGGGTTGCCATTTTTTGGGGCATACATTTTATTGTTTAGCGGCTATATCTGTCTTTGGTTTCATTGTTTGCGGAAATTAATATTGTTTTAGTTTAAATGTTGGTATATATATCTCCATTTTAGTCTGGGTTGCCATTTGTTGGGCAAACGTTAGGATTGTTTTATTTGGAAATGTCTCAATTACAGCCGTTATGCTGTTGAAATTAACTTGTGTCTTAAACCACAGGGTAACTATAATGCCAATCTCACCCAAAAATATGGCGAGGATGCCACTTCCCATCCCATAATAGATGAAGAATTGTGGCAACAGGCGGTCGGGGGAAGCAAGAAAGGCCGAACATACGGCTTTGGGAACACAAGGGATCCGAATTTGGTCTTGACCGGGGTGCCCTCAAGTGGATATTCGAGTAGTGCATCTTCTTCTGATGCTCGGGTGTGTACCTCTTTTTCCTTTGATGTTTATTTACTTCGTATATACTTCTTATTATAAACTCTAATGTGTTTTTTTTTTGTAGATTCAAGCATTAGAGGCCCGACTGCTCGAATCAGAAGAGGCCCGCAACAAACATATGGAGGAGATGCGTCGAAGAGACGAGGTCCGTAGGAAGGAGCATCAGGAAATGATGGAGATGGTGACCAGGTTAACCCAGAGTCAGTTTACTCAATCGCAGTTTCCGCCTCCCCCACCCCCAGAGTCTTGATGGTTGAGTATTATGACCTATTTTGTATTTAAATTAATGTACATGAACTTGCTTTAGTGAACAATTGGGACAATTTGTATTTTTAGCGTCTTTTATAATCGATGACGGCGTTTATTTATTTTAACATTTTATTTACAGCTTTTTTGCATTTACAGGATTTTAAAATTTTAAAATTTTAAAATCGTTTTTTTTTTTAATTTTTTTTAAATATTCAGTTAATTTCCGACGGATTTCCGACGGATTATCCGTTAGTGAAATTAAAGAAATATATTCAAAATTATAATTTTAAAAACGTTTCCGACGGATTTCCGACGGAAATTTCCGACGGATTTCCGGCGGATAATTTAAATAAATATTTTTAATAATAATTTTAAAAAACAATTTTAAAAAAGAAAAACAAATTTCTGACGGATTTCCGGCGGATTTTCTGTCGGAAATTTGTTTTTCTTTTTTAAAAATTTTTCTTTATATTTTTTTAATAAATAAACGGTTAAAAATAAAATAATTAATAAAAATTTTATCCGTCGGAAACTAATTAATCAGATTAAGAGTTTGTTGATTAATCTGACTTTTTTTATAAAAATGGGAAATTAATTTCTGACGGATTTCCGACGGAAAATCCGTTGGAAATGATAAAATCCGTCGGAAATCCGTCGGAAAATCCATTTTCTGGCGGGGCATTTTTTGACAGCGTAATCTGCCAGAAATCCGCCGGTAATTCGATTTTCCGACGGATTTCCGACGGATTTTGCCGTCGGTAATGGTCTTTTTTCTAGTAGTGTTGATAATGTTGCCATTATTAAATTTATAATATGATGATGCTTACAACATTGAAATCTCAATGGGTTTAATTTGTTATAACGTTTTACTATTTTATGATATTTATTAGTATATACAATGTAATGTTTGACATACTAGTAGCACATATATATAGATTTGGATTTAAACATGTTCTTTATCAAAAAACTTTTTGTTTTGAAGTTGCTCTAGCTACATATATGGTTATTAATTAGATGGCTCAAACTAAAAAAAGTGAATGCTTGAAACTTGACAGGCCAAAAATCCATTGAGGAGATGATGCTTTTATATCAACCAAGCAGAAACAAAGCAAGCTTTGTATCAAAAATCTCATCCTGCTAAGGGATGTTAAGGAGTTTGTGCTCCATGTCCATTGGAAGCTAACTCTAAATATTCATTGGATGGTTTCTCATATCAACTTGCTCGTTTTTTCAGGATGTAACAAAAGCTCCTTTTAGGCCTCCTACGACGATAATGCAATGTCTTATTCTAATTGGTATATATATTTTGATGTCTGTGTGTATATTTGTATACCACTTGGGCATGGATAAACAATGAGATGATTATTGATATCAGATGTTATATATTAAATCAAATTAACATACTACATATATATATATATATATATATATATATATATATACAGGCCCGATCCTGACATTTTTTAGGCCCTGGGCGAGACGTAAAAACGGGCTCTCGGATGTGTACGAAATATCTTCAATATATTGTTTTTATTATGAGAAATAGCATAATTCCCTTTTTCCAAGTATTCCTAGAAGTAAAATTAATAAATAATCAATTCTAAAGTAATATTTTCTATCATTTCATTTTTACATAGTATCGCCAATCCATTACACCGTCAAAAACATCCAATATATACCTTTAATATATAATTTGAAATCATTTAGGATCACAATCTTGACCATCCGTAGTAACACTCTATGTAAATCAATATATATTAGTTAAGTTTCCATCTCACCTCGTGTGACGTCTTTCATCACCATTTTAAATTTTTAGCGTTAAAACAAACTTTTTCGGAACCATCATCTTTGAATCAAAACCCATGGTGGTTATAACTTGAGATCTTATTCTTGTTTTTGACATATAAAATAGTACTTAAGATTATGCTCTAAATATTAGGTAATAAGAAGTCAATAATAAATGAAAAACTGAGGGTAGTTTTGAAATTTCAAATATAGATATAAGTTGGACCATTTCATATAGTTGATAAATTTTTTCGAAAGATAGAAGTTTTCTTAGTCAATAACAAGAAAACTACTATATTGTAATAGAAAAATATAATTCATTCAGATGAAATAATCAAAAGAGTCACAAGGAGATAAATGATAGAGAATATCAAGGTTTTCTAGGCAAATAGTTTTAGATTTTGATACTAGATAAACAAACAATTAGTAACATTATAAAACAAACAATCAATTAACTTTTTGCATATTTTCTTCTTCAATTTAATTAGTTAATACATGTATGGACCCTTAATATATTACTAAATTCATTTAAGTCCTATTAGATAATAAAAAAATTGTATCTATTTTATTTGCTAATTTTTTTAATTACTACTATATACTAAAAAAAAATTGGGCCCCTATTATTTTTGGGCCCTGGGCGTACGCCCGGCCCGCCCTCCCCCAGGGACGGCCCTGTATATATATATATATATGCAAGCTTACATTATTATGTCTTTATTGCAGGTCATCAATGTTTATCTTGAGTTGATGAAAGAGAGGGAAAATAGGGAGCCGTAGAAGTTGTTGAAATGTCATTCCTTTAACACATTACAAGAAGGTTGGTTAATTCCAGAACGTTTCTATCTTTTCTTGTTCGTTGATTTGGCCATGTTGGTATTTATAGATAAAAATGTTGTACCATAGATTAGCTAAAATGGGGTCCATCTTGATTAACATTACTTCTTAACTATTATATGGCAATCTCAATTGCAACAGATATTGATTTGACATTTTGTCTCTTGTAAATCAAGTTTGTTGGAATAATTACCAACTCACTTTGTTGGTCACTTGGTAAATTACTGCATATCTTGATTTCGTTTTATAAAGTTATAGATATGAGTTTACAACCCGACTATGATCAATCCGAAACATTTAAGTTTTGTAATTTTGCACGTTTAGTAAATTATAATATTATTTGCTATTTAGGTAAAATTCTAATAAACATGAAAATTCAATATTTAATTTCTTTTAAATGAACACCATGGATTCAGACGGAATCCAATATTTGATTTTAATAAATACTTTTTTAATTAATTTTTAAAATCTGTAGGAAATCCGTCGGAAATTTTAAGAATTTTCCTACACATTTTCGACGGAACCCAATATTTGATTATAATAAATAATTTTTTTGTTAGTTTTAAAAAATCCGTAAGAAATACGTCGGAAATTATTACCAAGACTTTTCCAATAGAAAATGTCGTCCGAAATACTTAAAATTCCGTCTGAAATGGTCGTCGGAAAAGCTTTCCCACCAAATAATTTCCGATGGTCAAGTTCCACGGGAAATCCATCGGATAAAGCCTTTTCCTATAATTATTATGATTCCAGCAAAGTTGACTCCAATATTTGACTGCAATAATAATTTTAAAGTAATATGTTCAATTTTTTATGGTTGCGTAGAACTTGTTAGCTTGTAAAATTTTGTAATACAAATTTCTTATAAGTCCTATAAATTTAAGTCTCGTTAAATACTCTATTAAGACGTCGCAGTAATTATAATTAACAGACCACCTATTTTAAAGTGATAGTTGATAAACATCAACTCATTCATCATCAAGAACTTCATTTGTTTAAAAAGCTCTCCTTTCATATCATGGTTCTATTAAAATCTTGCAGTGCTAAGATACTCCACCAAAAAGCACGGACAAATTAATGAGAAAACAACTCTTCACTAACCAAGATGTGATAACCCTTAAGAACACACCAATTCATCTCTTTATATAATGGGATAAAAGCTACCGTTTCTAACAGTTCAATTCATAATCGATCCACAAAAATAGTTGCGCTCATCCCATCTCTCTAATCTCCTTGTTTTCATCATCATTTATTCATTTTTTACAATGCCACCTTCAGTTATTAAGGTAAATTGCTTCTGGATATATACTTCTATCTGTTTATGCTGCAGCCAGGCAAGAGTGAACATACCAAGAAATGGCTCAGTACCAGCACTCATGGCGTTTGGAGATTCCTTCATGGATTCGGGCAACAATAACGCTCTAATAACCGTGAACAAGGCTAATTTCCCGCCCTACGGAAGGGATTTTATGGGTGGGAAACCAACCGGAAGGTTCAGCAATGGGAAGACAATTCCGGACATGATTGGTAATTAGCTAAAACGAACTAATCCACATCCCCTACTATTGTTAGTAGAACTCATTACTAGCCTCTTTTAACCTTTTAATTGCTAACAAATATTATACGAAAACGTTGGATTTCTATCTACTAAAAACTGCAATTTTTTTATAACAAATTTTAAGCTGAGAGATTAGGAGTGAAGGACTACCTTCCAGCATATTTAGACCCTTCCATACAAGACAACGAACTTCCAACTGGTACAAGTTTTGCTTCTGGTGGCTCTGGGTATGATCCCCTAACATCCAAAATAGCGGTATGCATGCCTATCTTCTTTTGAATTAAACCTCTTGCTTTTCTACCCTTTTCATTAGTAGTCGAACTAATTAATGATCATTTATGTTTGTCTGCCTCCATTGCTGCATATATCTTTTCATTTCTTCTGGGAGTATGACCATTAGAATGTCATACCATTGTCGGATCAATTAGATATGTTCAAAGAATACATTGGGAAGCTCAAAAGGATCGTTGGAGAAGAGGAAGCAAATAATATAATCGAAAAGAGTTTGTATTTGGTATCATGGAGCTCCAATGATTGGGCTATAACTTACGATGCTGTTCCAATTAGAAGACTACATTATGATGTGCCTGCTTATAGTAATCTTTTGGTAAACATGGCTACAAACTTCACTCAGGTAATATTCCGTCTGTGTAAGTTTTTTGCCACAGGATAAAAATTGTATCGTATATTTGTTGTTGATATATATAGCTTACTTATGAATGTTTCCATAAAATTGTTAAAGGAAATATACAAATTGGGAGCAAGAAGGATTGCTTTCTTCGGCACACCCTCTATCGGTTGTTTTCCATTTGCAAGAACTATAGGTGGAGGAATACTTCGAATGTGTGGCGATAAGTTCAATGAAGAAGCAGAATTCTTCAACAGCATGCTAAAAAATCAGATCCAAGTTCTTGGCAACAGTCTATCACTATCCAGAATTACATATATTGATTATTATAAACTTGTGCAACAAATCATCGAGAACCCTCAACAATATGGTACGTAATAGATTCAACATTACAGTTTCAACACCCAAACTCTTAATCGGTAATTAATGATACATCTAAAGGTTATAGGTTTTCAAATCTTGTTGGAAATTCGTGTCATCGATCTTACGGTTAATAGTACAATCGTTTCATTAATTAGTGGAGAACTAGTTTACGTACTTGTTTGGGGACCATAAGGCATAAGCTAGGTTAATTGTTGAGCTTAATGGAAGAGCACCGCTTGGTTAACCACAAACTAGCTTTTTGAAATGTTTTCCGATAATTTTTCAAATATTTCTTTTATGTCATTTTACATTCAACTAGTTTTTACCAGGCTAGTCTTCAGCTAAAAGCAAGATTATAACCAACATTATCAGACGGAAGTAATCGTTTTCTGTCTTTTCTCAGGCTTCGATGTCGTAGACAGAGGCTGTTGTGGAACGGGAGTGGCAGAGGTGGCTATTTTATGTAACAAATTCAGCCCAACGTGCCCCGATGACTCTAAATTCTTATTCTGGGACAGTGGCCACCTTACAGAAAAAGGATATAGCATCGTGGTAGATCATGCTCTTCCAGATCTGGTGTGATCAAGTTTGATCTACAAACTCTAAAATCATGGACTTTATTGTGAGCATTGTGTAATTTGTCCCTGAATTTCATGTCCCCATACAAACCAATCATTACTTTATGGAAAAGAGATTAAAATAAGATTAATTAAATAAATGTACAGTAAATAAAATAATGATATATTTTCCCATTATTTGAAGGACAAAAAGGGTTAATAAAGTTTGGGAACAATTGATTCTTATACATTCGTATTAATGGACCTTATTGTTGCCACGTTTGTGTTAAGCTCAATTAATGTATTATAATTCTCCATCTTTCTTTCTGTTTGCATTTTGATCTTGATTCAAATCACATATGACCAAGGGAATGAGACATCTATTGAACGAAATAGAATTAAAATACCTAAAACCTTGTAATTAAATTCGGGGATACTTCAACCTGAGCTAGAAACTTCGAGATTTAGGGCCAAAACAGCACAATGCCAAAACATGCACGTTGTCGACATGCAGTTATGATGAATGGTTGTGTGTCATGTATGTCAGTTTGGATTAATAGTTGCACTTGTTCGTAGTTGACTTGTGTTTCCATGAGTTTCCCTTTATTTGCATTATTTCATAAACGACTCATTCGTTTGCTTGTGTCATATTTGGAGCTTTGATTTCTCTAGTCACTACAAAAGATCAAGTTTTTAAGACGTAAAAACTTTCAAAATGTTCTAATAAAACTGTTTTATAGGATCAAACAATTGTGTATCATATACAAAAGCGTTGAATAAACTTATTTGACACTTTTGAGCGTTTTAACAAGTTTTTTTGAACATTTTAAAAATAAATTGTCGTATTAATTTTTTTAAACAAATCTTTATATATGACACTTATTTTTATAAGTCACTTTTTCAAATAATGTTATAGAATAAGTACACTATGACGGTTTATTTCGAAAGTGGCGTAAAAACTTGTTAATTAAGACACAAAAAAACGTCATAAACTTATTACAATGTTTTACACTGGACTTAAAATTGTTTGATCTTATAAACCTAAGTTATATTTGGATTCTATATAACCAAAGTTCAAAGATTAAATATCAATACCACATCATTTCTTTTAATTTTTTTAATGATGTAAAATAATGCATTATAAATGGATCATAAACACGCATACGGCCCATTGAGAATGTCAAACGTCGAGAGCTGGCTACCTCTCATTGAGAAGTTTCAAACAAAGCTTTCGAGCTGGAAGGCTATAAGTCTATCTTTTGGTTTGTATCTTTTCTCGTTGTATAAAGCCCCCAAAAAGGTCATCAAAGTCCTCGAAAGTATCCGAGCACGCTTCTTCTGGGGGGGAACGCGGACAAGTCGAAAATCCAGTGGGTGGCTTGGAGCTCTACTATCAACAACAAGAATCACGGCGGGTTGGACATTGGTAGCCTTAGAGCTATTAACTTAGCATTGCTTGGGAAATGGTGGTGGCGTTATCGTACCGATAACGAGGGTGTGTGGAGGGCGGTTATCAACTCCTTATTCGATCATAATGGAGGACTCGTTTTGAGGGGAGAGATGGGTTATCCGGGTAGCTCTTGGGGTATGATTAAGAGGCTCGATAAAGAGGTCTCCGGTTATAATATCTCGTTGCATGAGCTTTTTTCTTTTGATACCAATAATAGGATATGGAGCTGGAAACTTGAGAAAGAAGGGAAGTTCACCGTTTCCTCGCTCAGGAAAGCGATTGATGACTCACTCTTGACCAATCTCGAGCATAGCACAAAATGGATCCGCTTGGTGCCCGGGAAAGTTAACTTATTGCTGTGGAGAGCGAGGCTCAAGAGGCTTCCGACGAAACGAAATCTGATCAGGAGAGGAGTCGATGTTAATTCTGATTTATGTCCCCTGTGTCACTCTGTACCTGCATCCGAAGATCACTTGTTCCTTCAGTGTTCTACCAGCAAGGAAATCAGGGCTACGATCAAGACGTGGTACACTAAGTTCCCTTTCATCTCTGATTCTCTAAATGATTTCTTAGATCCGGGAAGTGTTAACACAGTCAACAATGCTCGGGACCTGACCTTGGAAGTCGTTACCGCTGCGTACTGTTGGTCGATCTGGAATCTTCGTAACTCTCTTACCTTTAGAAACGAAGGTCATCCGATTAGCACTATCGTCTCCGAGGTGCTGTCAAATTCTTTCTTGTAGGTTAAGAATAGATGTAAAAGGGGGGAGACTCTCACTTGGGATAATTGGAGTAGTAATCTTGTTGTCGTGTATTGATTTCCTTCTGTAATCTAGCTCCTTGCTAGTTTTTTGGTGGAATGAATCCTTCCGTTCAAAAAAAAAACACGCATATGGCATGTCACTTCTATTAATTAACTCAGGTACACAAAATTAAATTGATAGAACCTGCAAAAAGCTAGGATATTATTTTGTACCCAATGTTTCTAATTTTTGAGAATGATTAGCAACATGACAGGGATATACACGGAAGGTTTTTAAAGGCATTTCACATCAATTGCTAAAAATATCAATGATTGGTAGTTGCATTTATCTGCTATTTAACTGAAATAATTCATCAATAATTTACAAATCTCAAAGTTCATAATTTATAAAAGTTTTGAAAAGGGTCAGAATAAAAGTAAGCAAAAGAAAAAAAAAACATATATACATGAGGTTCAAAGATAGGAGGAAACAAAATAAGAAAAGAGGAAATTAAGAATAAAGTTAAAGGGGAAAACGAAAAATAAAGAAAGACAACTACCACAAAATTGCCATGTTAGGAAGACCTTTAATTAAGTTCAATGGACCAACAAAAACTTTTAAGATGAAGTTTTACAACCTAACAAGTTCAATTTATTATCAAACAAATAAGTTATAATTATGTTGAAGTTAAGTAATCTAAATAGATTCAAAAAAAAATAAGTGGTCTTGTTAGTATTTTTAATGAACATTTCTTGAAATTTAAAGTTTATTTCTCAAAAAAAGTGTCCAATATGAAGTTTTTAAAACCAGGTTTTCATGTAGAAAGAGATAGCATAATACAACTAATTCTAATAGGTGAATATATTTTCTCTCTGACGATCAAAAGTTTTTCAGTCGATCCAAGTAAAATAGACATCCCAAAATTTGACGTACTTTTGACATTTCTTGTTGTTTTGAAAAACAAATTTTGGCAAAATTTAACAAATTTTTGTTGCGGCAACTTAATTTCAAGAAGTTAATTGAATGTTTTACGGAATTTTCAACAAATGCAGCGGATCTAATAAATTACCTAAATTGATCAACAACTTATCACAAAACAATTTAGGATCATATATGTTGGTCGATAAAAGCGTCCAACAAACATGTAATCATACACAACAACGAGAAAGAAGTAAACAAAGAAAGTAACAATACCATGGAGACTTATGTAATTTCACCATGAGTGTGATAGTGTATTCCATTGGAAGAGAAGGTCAATTGTATTTCACAAATCAATGATGGTTACAAACGTGTGAAAAGCAAAACTAACGAGTCCATATTCAAAAAAATGTGAAATATGTTTTCATTGATTATGTTTATAAATCCGAATTTTTGGTATAAATAATGGGTGAACAACTGAACATGGTACGATAACATGTTTTTTTTTCCATATACCATGTAACAACCAATTATAATTGGTATGTAAAATTTTATACGATGTACTAACCAACTCTATACTTGGTACCAACTAAATTGGTACTAACTTTTTTCTGCTTGATACATGTTGGTACGGTTTTATACTAACATTATAAAAGTTGAAGTACAAATTTATTTATATTAACATATTTACCATCTATACCTCGAAGCACTAAAACCAGTGAGCATTCAAATAACATGTGGATATGTGTTGGACCACATCCTTACGTATACAAACATTCAAATAATATTCGTATAGTACAAGCATTCACTTGTAGTCTAATAGTAGCGACCATTGAGGAGCGATAATGGACCGTGGAGGTGTAACGAGATACTAAGATTGAGAGGCCGGTTAGGCGAATGAATTCAGTGAAATTTTATATATCCATCTATATTATAATTTAGCAAAATTGAAAACAAGATAATTTAAATTTCAAAAATCAAAATATATTGTATTGTTGATTAAATTTTAATTAATAAGTAATTAAAAAAATAAGTCGGTACAGTACGATATTACCGTGGTACCAACCAAGTTTAGATAGTTTACAGTACTATCAAACAATTAGATTGGTAACAATTGGTAAGGTTGGCACGTGAATTTGTTGGTTTGTAGTGGAAAAAAATTGACACCCCTAGTATAAATAGGTGTATGTAAGAAGAATGTTTTTTTTGAAAGAAGGGGGAAAGCTAACGGTTATCGGCTGGACCGTTCACCGAAGAGGTCCACTCAATGATATTAGAAACGTCACAAGGACAATAATCATTATTACAATGCACCATAAATGGCGGAACAAAATGAAAGAAAACAGGACAAGATAAGGAATGAGAGTGACGAGCCAATAAGTGGGCCACCTCGTTAGTTTGTCTCCCAATGACGGTGATCTTGAAGTTGTCGTTAATCTGGAGAAGGGATTGAATTTTGTCGATGATATCACCAAGCTCCGATAAGTTCCTCGCCGACTCTTGAATTGCATCGTCAACAAGGGTTGCGTCAATTTCGAAATCCATGTTAGCAACAAAAAAAGGTGAGTGATCGGAGGGGCTCCTCGAGCCACTTGACAACCATGAATACGGCCCCTCTTTCTTCATGATTTAAGAAGATCGTGAGGCCTTCCATACTGAGGATGAAGAGGTACGGAGAGAGCGGGTCACCTTGACGTAGTCCCTGGTGAGGAATTATCGGGCCGATGAGATCATTATTTACCCGAATAAAATATTTGACAGACTCAACATTGATCATGATCATATTGACCCATTTGGCCGAAAAGCCGAAAGCCTCAAGAATGCGGTGCAAGTAAATCCAGTTCAGCCTATCATAGGCTTTGTTGATGTCAATTTTTAAGGCCGCTTCACCGTTCTTTCTCCGTGTGTTTCGTTGCATGGAGTGGAGCATTTCAAAGGCGATGATGACGTTGTCTGTGATAAGTCTGTCCTTCAGGAAAGCCGTTTGATTTTCAGAAACCAAAGAGGGGAGAATCGGTTTAATCCGATTGGACAACACCTTAGTGATAATCTTGAGGACGACATTGCAAAGGGAAATGGGCCGGTAATGCTTGATGTTTGAGGGGGACTCACATTTCAGAATGAGCGTTATGATGGTGTCGTTTACACCATTAGGAAAGGCCCCATTTACTAGCCACTTTGTGCCCGCAGTAAAAATCTCATCACCCACGTACGACCAAAAATTTTGGAAAAAACGGGGATTGAAACCATCAGGTCCCGATGACTATCTGGGTGACTTTGGAAGAGAGCTTCATGAAATTCATCCTTCGTGAAAGGAAAGTCGAGCCTAGCAGTGTCGTTCTCTGTTAGGCATCTCGTAACCATCTTGGTGATTTCTTCAGGATTACCCGAGCTAGCAGAAAAGTGGTTGTTAAAATAATGGGTCACAAGGTTCTGTAATCCCTGAACATCATCAACCCAACGACCGGTGTCATCTTTGAGTTTCATGATTCGGTTTGCTTTGCGTCTTCCATTTGCATGGGCGTGGAAGAACTTAGTGTTTCGATCGCCCTCGTTGAGCCAGAAAACTTTGGCTCTCTGTCTCCAGTGTTCCTCTTCTTTAATGAGCGTCAATCGCTTTATCTCTTCATCATAAATCTCATGAGCGGAAGGGTTTGTGGTGGCCCGAAGTCTCTCGAGTTGAGCATAAGCTTCTTTTACCTCTCTTTTAAAAGAAGCATTTAGATTTCGTCCCCAGTTTTCAAATCTCTTCGCAAGATCTGATAATTTAGAAGGCAACTCTTTACCTCCCAGATTGAACCAGCAGCCTAAAAAACCTGTAGGAAAGAGGGCTACTGCAACCATTTGTTTTCAAAACGAAAACAATAGTTGTTAGTAGGAATATGTCGAACCTGGGTGTGTAAAACGATCGGGGAATGGTCGGAAATAGGACTGATCAAGTTATCCACCCAATGGTTCGAAAAAAGGTTCGTCGAGTTTCGGTTGCTAACCGCACGATCGAGGCGCTCCATGACTTCATTAGTTTTTCCATTATGTCTACACCAAGTGAACGGAAACCCATGCATAGGGATATTCGAGAGACCACAATTGATGAGGGAATCACGAAACCCCTGTATACACCATTCCGGATGTTCGTTAGAGCCTCTTTTTTCACACTTCGAGAGAAGATCGTTAAAATCCCCAATAACCACCCATGGGAGGTTTGATTGGCTTGCGAACGTCCGAAGACGATTCCAAGAGTCTCTTCTTCGGCTCCTTTCGGGAAATCCGTAGAAGCCGGTAATTCACCATATCCCATGGGTATCATCAGAAATTTCCAAATCAATATAATTTTGCGAGAACGACAAAAGAGAACATTTAGTTTTTTCATTCCATAACGCACAGAGACCACCACTTCGGCCATTACAACTTACAGTAAAACAAGAGTCATAACCCAAACGATTCTTAAGACTATCAATTTTGGATTGCGACACAAGAGTTTCAAAGAGAAAGATTACATTTGGCCGAGAAGCTCGAACGAGCTCCTTGAGGACTGGAACCGCACGAGGGTTGCCAAGACCTCGGCAGTTCCAAGATAAGATACTCATTTTTCTAGGCAGGCCGTAAGACGGGTCCCGCCTCTGGTAAGGATGATACTATAGTTTCCTTCGTCGAAGTTCCCAAAACGTCAAGCTTGTCAAAACATTGTTCCGTTTCCACACGATCTTCCACCTTGTGCTTTTTACCCATAGACTTGCGACCCTTGTCTTTTATAGATATTCTCTTCTGAGAATACGTCTCAGCATTATCGTTTGAATCTTGTGACAGGTTGCGAGCCAAGATCAGGTGAGGCGTCCCACTTCGATGCATGGGATTTTTGGAATCAGGTGTTGCATGGGGGGATTTAAAACTGGATTTGCATGGGTTATGGTTGAGGGGTACGGTTGGTAGTGGGTTGATGGGTCCCTAATTTTTAGACCACTAATAATAGGAGAGAAAATGGTTTCATGCATGGTATTAGAAGCATTTGGATTTGCATGGGGGAGGTTTGAGTGAACGTGAATAGGAGAAAGAGATATTTCATGCACATGAGGTGGGTTTTTGGGAGATGGCCGTTGGGAAAAGAGAGGGTCCTCACTATTTTGGTTGCTAGTGTTTGGAGAGAGAGAAAGGTTTGTGGTTTGACTTTTGTGAGTTGAGGTGTTGTAACACCCTCAATTCTGAAAATAGTAATTAATTTAAAAAAATTTAAATACATCGATAATTGCTTCATCTACTATCACAATTTAAGATTTAACCTCGATACACACGTATCATTCTATACATACAATCTATAATAAGGACGAGTGTTACTAAAACCCAAAAATAGTTACTATCTCCAAGCGGCGATAGACTTCACCAACTACTTACTCTTGTGTAAAGCTAAGGCTCAACTCTTCATAGAGCTGCTAGAATCCAAACCCCCAACTGGAACCTGATGCACATGCCGACAAATAAAAAGGTTAGACTTAATGCCTAATGAGCTCAAGAGTTTTAACACGAATGAATATAACTTTAAAGAAAGGAATTCTGTTCAAATCTAGATCTTCGAAATGGTTTACTTTATAAATGGAAACGACTCGTTTTACCCATAATATGCATCTTTAAAGACAACGCTTCAAAACAAACATTCTTTATAAAATGATGCAACCCATAACTCACCCAAAACGAGATTATAATTCGACACCCAATTTGTAAAAACGTGAATGACACTTCATACCCTAAAACACCCAAAACTCGGGCGGGGCATAATACTCGACCCTTAAATAACGGAAAACAATTTATATAGATACGATACGTCATCGAAAGCATGGAACTGGAACTTAATACTCACGCGACCATAAAATGGAATGAAATCCAAACATTTAAGTAAGGACAATTAAATATCCCAAAATACTACGGGCCGACAACGGGGGATACCCGCATCCGTTGAGAGTGGAGGAACACAAAAGTATGCCACTCATACAACGTTAATCGTATGACACTTCACGACACGCAAGCCCAAGTGTCTCTACGACTCCCTTCAAGCTACACCAAAAGAGACAACTGACCTTAGCGAATATTATCAAGAATACCACCAAAGGCTCGGCACAAGGGGGATACAACCATGGCATTACCCCAACATGGCGGAGGCCCCCAAACGCCCATCATGAACTACCCATCGTCACAATAGCACAACCGGACTCAGCCCTCCTAGTGTACACTTGAAAGGAAAAAGTCATAAAACATGAGTCCCGGAGTCCAACCCCGTACCACCCACTTGCCATCAAATAAGACTGACTTACGTGCCTATGAATCCAATGCAACACAGTCTAATATTACATGACAACCCACGAATGACCAACGCACTCGAGCATGTAATTATCATAAATATGCAATAAAATGCATTAGTATGTAAATCATAGATTGGACTCTACATCGAGCCATTAAAACCGGACAAATGTCCTCAAGACTCTTTTAAGTCAACATCGAGCTAAAATGCTCAAAATCCATTTGACCAATAAACAATGGACCCCCAAATAATGAAGTGCCTTTAAACGACGTTTATGCATACACATAACCCGAAGATGTGATTAACCCAAAACTCGTCACGTATTGGAACCAAGGATTTTCCCAAATGGTTTTTGAACTCAAATACATCAAAATGCCGAACATCATAAATTAGACTTCATTTGTGCAAAAATCACCGAAGATGCATAAATCATAAAATGGACTTTATTTGTACAAGATCACCAAGAATACATAAGTCATGCTATTTACTTGTTGAAATATTTAAAACCTGTATATGAGCGTTTCATGAGATTAATACAACCTAAGTTTACCAAATATAAAAACTTATTAAAATACTCACACTTTAACAATTACCAAGTAAAATATATTTTTACTTCAAAATACACAAAACTTATCAGAAGTTAACAATTTCATGTAAAACACGAAACACTTTAAAATAAACGTTTTGGCATGTACACCATTTTCACAAATCAACTTGAACTCACCTTGCTAGATTTAGGCTAATTCTAGATTTTACCCACTTTGAGCTTTCTTGTAGAAACTTAGATCCTCAAGCCAAAACCTCCAAAAACCTAGATCTATAAATTTCAACCATAAATAAACATATCCAACCATATAGAAACATTCCTCAAACATTTTACATCAAACCTCAACTTATACCCAAAACCCTAATTTTGACCTAACTCCTCCAAAATCTTCCAAACCGAAAATGGAGAAACATAATACTTAGGAAATCATCAATGGAGCATTTATCTTATATTATGGTTTAGAAATGGAAGAGATACACTTACCACTCAGGTTTTGGTGAAAACCTAGAAAACTCTACCATGGAGCTTGAGGTTGAAGATGACAATGGGGAACACTTTGCCAAAGCTCCCAATCTACCACTTGATGAAGAAACACTTTAAGAACTCAAGAAATTAACCCAAAATGAGTTAGGGTTTGAGGAGAATGAAGAAGAGACGGGTTGGGAGGGAGTGGTGAAGTTTTGGAAAAGAGAAATGAGAATTTAGGCTGAAATCCCACATTTAACAGCCATATGCACCCTTTGTGCGACATTGCCCTGGGCAATGTCGCTGGTATGTACCAGCTCACGGTACATCCCATGCGACTGTGACAGTGCGACTGTGACTCGTCATAGTCGTCGGGCATTGTCGTGGGACCTTTCCGGAGCCCCGAAACTCGACTTTTTCACTGCCAAGACTCCCGATACTCCAAGGGACTTTAAACAATACATTTCCCAACAAAACCCCACTGTTTACAAGTCGCAGAAATGTCCGGGTGACATTTACTTATCGAAAATTACGGGTGTTACAATCCTCCCAACCTTAAAAGAGATTTCGTCCTCAAAATCTAGATTCCCATGAACGATGCCCTCAAACGGTTACCTCTACTCCACATGCTAGAACCACCACCATATACTTATGCTGATACTCTCGACAGCCGTCCCCTTGGGCACAATACACTTATGTCCGAGTGAACATTTAACTCATTAAAGTAGTCTTTTCCTAGAAGACTACGGTTGTCTCCCAACCTTGGGTGACACTTGCTACCTCAAGGGCTGCTTGTAACCCCGATTTCACACCAGCCAACACACTTTAGCTGAACATGCTTCTGAATCCAAACCAAGGTTCGACATCGACTTCCAAAGAATTCCCAAAATTCTTAAGAAACCGTCCTTGATATTGGCAACTCCGTCCAATTCGAGGCATACCAATACGCTCTCTAGGTAGCTGGTTAATGCAGATCCGATAATCACTCAACTCCGATCTACTCCCAACCTCAAAGCATTCCATTAAAAGATATTTACCATAACAGGAAGGCTTATACTCATCGATACTTATTTACCCACATTCCACCCTCCTTTAAATTCCACCACCGCGAGGTTAACTTTTCTCATGACCTACCCGGGATACTTCCAAACATTCCGGGATTCATTAACTTCAAGAAACGATTCGACGCCTAATACCCAAAATGGTGACATCAAAACATGGATATCCCGCTCAAAACTTCATTCCAGAAGTATTGTCGCACTAAGGTTGACACTTAACAGAGGACTATTATTCACAAATCTTACATCCCTAACAGTCGGACTACAAAATTTCTTGATCACGAAAGCCATTAAGACGGTACACCATCAACATATGTCACGAAGTCTGATTGACAAGCAACCCATTAGTTCGAACCCAACCAAGGCGTAGATAAACATACAAGACCTCATCTCGCAGGTTTACCGAAGCATGGAGATCATCTCTTAATTAACTGGGGAACAAAATCTAATACCTCCACTATTCAAGCATGACCCGATTCAGAAACTGAAACTCAAATTCAAGATTGACCACAAGTCGGATCATCCGACGCTTCAAATCCCAAGGACTCCTTAGTTCCTTAATTACAACTCTTTTCACGACAGGGTTTAAATCTATAGGCCTAATGAGTTCAAGGTTTTTCAACTAGTATGACAATTTGAAATTCGTACAATTTTCAAATACATAAATCTTATAGCAATTAATCGTGCGGTAAAAATCCACTACCGTTCACTCGATAGGTTTGAAAATTGATCACTGATGCTACACATATGAAACCATTCCCAAAATTCGTTTGATCGGTACTTACGTAAATAAAACGGTAACAAAAGATGTGTAGTAAAATTTACACTATGAACATGAAAATAAATTCCTATACCACAACACGTGTACTAACTGTTTGTACAACCCCAAAAGAGAACTTCACAATTTTAACTTTAAAATTCTTCCTCTTTAACCGCAAGACGTCGTGGCAGAAGATTTTCAACAAGCCTCTTATGCATCAGTTTATTCCCCAAAACTTTGTAGAACGATGGGAACGCAAATAAATTTTCAAATCGAGTTTAAAGCCTTGATTCGCACCGATAAAACACATTTGACCAAGATAGTAACTACAACGACATGCAAACCGAAAATTCATTTCATGCGTTGCGGAAAATTTATAACAGCGAGGTCAACAACCGAAGCACGCTTAGATTAAAAGTTTAATACGAGACAACATAAATCGTTCACATATTTACTCACGTGAGTGAAAATCAAATTCAACCCAAAAGTATGCACATATACTCGTGTAAAACTCAAGATGCAATCATGCGATATTAAGATTTTCAAGGTGCCTCGTACGGTTGCAAAAATATAGGTGCAAAACTCGCATGAGACAAAACTTCTTTTTATTACGCGAAAAGTATTAAACAAAACTCGTAAATTTACGCACACAATAATGCAAGTCTACACGTCCCAAAATTTCTTTTTATTACGCGACTCAAACTGTCATAAAATAAAACGCCATAAACCCAACAAAACTTTCAGAAACTCATTGACGGTAAATCAAGCGGTGTCAAAATTTCTATTTCTCAACATGAAAAGCGTAAAATGACAATAAGTCTAAAAATGTCAAAACTCTAAAACCAACACGTAAGATAAAGTGACCCTTTTCAACAAAACTCCCATGAGATACGACACCCCAAAAACTCATAAATTTATACACAATAAAATTAAAACCCATGCATCTCAAGGTACACTCACGCGCTCAAAACGTCGCAAAACAATATTCCATAAAATTCGACACGACTCGTACATACTAAAATTCCCAAGAAAGTTCCGACTCAAAAACATGGGAACAAGTCTTCCTATAAACCTTAGCATACGTGGAGGAGATCCAATGTCAAGGTTAAAAATTCTACAGTTACTTGCCCAATACCACATATGGAATTAAAACACGGATCTTAAGATATCCAAAAATAGCGTTAAACACAGAACAGGGACGGAGATATTTTTTCATATAAATTGCAATCACATGTAACAAAACAATTTCATGCATGCTTGAGCTCACAGTTTAAAATCTGATGAGTGCTAAATGTTTTACACAGACTTCATAGTATAACACACTTTATGCTTCGAAAACATGAGAAACAATTGATGCAAACTTATTTTAGAAATAAATTTCGTGCATGTATTTGGTCGGCATTTAACCTCGCGAAGTCACGCTCCTCAATTTCCTACTATTGTCATCCGGATGCTCAACATCTTAAAACAATACTCGAATATTTCATCGGTTCACCTTATAATTTCTCCTCGAATAACGTCCATTCCATGAGTCTAAGGTTCTGCTCTAACCAATAACTCTGACTCAAGACGATCAACGTAATGCACTCATCGTGCTTAACAATCACTCCAAAGTGACATTGCTATAAACATCAATCCTTCCTTAGATAACTCGCGTAGAAACTTTCTCACTACCCCAACGGTCATCACACCAAGGTAGTTCAGGTATACACATGTTGCATGTTGGTTCACCATAACACTAGCCAGGTGCCATTATGAACGTACTGTACATGATCATTCTTGCGACCCTCGATAAGTTTTCCGTTTCTAGCGACTCAATTAACCCCAAAATATTTTATCTTAAGGCACCTAATGTGCAACTTCACGTACAATTATTTATAAGAGTACTAGTTTGAGTCTAGGCATCCAAAATCAATACCTAATTCTCTCAAACTTAAGCTCTGATACCAACTTGTAACACCCTCAAATCTGAAAATAACAACTAATTTAAAATTTTCTAAATACATCGATAATTGCTTCATCTACGATCACAATTTAAGATTTAACCTCGATACACACGTATCATTCTATACATACAATCTATAATAAGGACAAGTGTTACTAAAACCCAAAAATAGTTACTATCTCCAAGTCGCGACAGACTTCACCAACTACTTACTCTTGTGTAAAGCTAAAGCTCAACTCTTCATAGAGCTGCTAGAATCCAAACCCCCAACTGGAACCTGATGCATATGCCGACAAATAAAAAGGTTAGGCTTAACGCCTAATGAGCTCAAGAGTTTTAACATGAATGAATATAACTTTAAAGAAAGGAATTCAGTTCAAATCTAGATCTTCAAAATGGTTTACTTTAGAAATGAAAACGACTCGTTTTCCCCATAATATGCAGCTTTAAAGACAACGCTTCAAAACAAACATTCTTTATAAAATGATGCAACCCATAACTCACCCAAAACGAGATTATAATTCGACACCCAATTTGTAAAAACGTGAATGACACTTCATACCCCAAAACACCCGAAACACGGGCGGGGCATAATACTTGACCCTTAAATAACGGAAAACAATTCATATATATATGATACGTCATCGAAAGCATGAAACTGGAACTTAATACTCATGCGACCATAGAATGGAATGAAATCCAAACATTTAAGTAAGGCCAATTAAATATCCCAAAATACTACAGGCCGATAGCGGGGGATACCCGCATCCGTTGAGAGTGGAGGAATACAAAAATATGCCACTCATACAACGTTAATCGTATGACACTTCACGACACGCAAGCCCAAGTGTCCCTACGACTCCCTTCAAGCTACACCAAAAGAGACAGCTGACCTTAGCGAATATTATCAATAATACCACCAAAGGCTCGACACAAGGGGGATACAACCATGGCATTGCCCCCAACATGGCGGAGGCCCCAAACGCCCATCATGAACTACCCATCGTCACAGTAGCACAACCGGACTCAGCCCTCCTAGTGTACATTTGAAAGGACAAGGTCATAAAACATGAGTACCAGAGTCCAACCCCGTACCACCCACTTGACCATCAAATAAGACTGACTTACGTGCCTATGAATCCAATGCAACACAGTCTAACATTACATGACAACCCATGAATGACCAACGCACTCGAGCATGTAATTATCATAAATATGCAATAAAATGCATTAGTATGTAAATCATAGATTGGACTCTACATCGAACCATTAAAACTGGACAAATGTCCTCAAGACTCATTTAAGTCAATGCCGAGCTAAAATGCTCAAAATCCATTTGACCAATAAACAATGGACCCCAAATAATGAAGTGCCTTTAAATGACGTTTATGCATACACATAACCCAAAGATGTGATTAACCCAAAACTCATCACGTATTGGAACCAAGGATTTTCCCAAATGGTTTATGAACTCAAATACATCAAAATGCCAAACATCATAAATTAGACTTCATTTGTACAAAAATCACCAAAGATGCATAAATCATAAAATGGACTTTATTTGTACAAGATCACCAAGAATACATATGTCATGTTATTTACTTGTTGAAATTTTGAAAACCTGAATATGAGTGTTTCATGTGATTAATACAACCTAAGTTTACCAAATATAAAAACTTATTAAAATACTCACACTTTAACAATTACCAAGTAAAATAAATATATTTTTACTTCAAAATACACAAAACTTATCAGCAGTTAACAATTTCATGTAAAACACGAAACACTTTAAAATAAACGTTTTGGCATGTACGCCGTTTTCACAAATCAACTTGAACTTACCTTGCTAAATTTTGGCTAAATCTAGATTTTACCCACTTTGAGCTTTCTTGAAGAAACTTGGATCCTCAAGCCAAAACCTCCAAAAACCTAGATCCATAAATTTCAACCATAAATAAACATATCCAACCATATAGAAACATTCCCCAAACATTTTATATCAAACCTCAACTTATACCCAAAACCCTAATTTTGACTTAACCCTTCCAAAATCTTCCAAACCGAAAATGGAGAAACATAATACTTAGGAAATCATCAATGGAGCATTTATATCTTATATTAGGGTTTAGAAATACACTTACCATTTAGGTTTTGGTGAAAACCTATAAAACTCTACCATGGAGCTTGAGGTTGAAGATGACAATGGGGAACACTTTGCCAAAGCTCCCAATCTACCACTTGATGAAGGAACACTTTTAGAACTTAAGAAATTAACCCAAAATAAGTTAGGGTTTGAGGAGAATGAAGAAGAGACGGTTTGGGAGATATTGGAGAAGTTTTGGAAAAGAGAAATGAGAATTAATGCAGAAATCCCGCATTTAACAGCCATCTGCGCCCTTTGTGCGACATTGACCATGCGACATTGCCTAGGGCAATGTCGCTAGTCATAGTCGCTGGTATGTACTAGCTCACGGTACATCCCATGCGGCTGGGACAGTACGACTGTGACTCGTCATAGTCGTCGGGCATTGTCGTGGAACCTTTCCGGAGCCCCGAAACCTGACTTTTTCACTACCAAGACTCCCGATACTCCAAGGGAATTTATACAATACATTTCCCAACAAAACTCCACTGTTTACAAGTCGTAGAAATGTTCAGGTGACATCTACTTACCAAAAATTACAGGTGTTACAGGTGTTACAGGTGTAAGGATATTCAGGAAGCAAAGGATTTTTGTTTGCTTTTAACTTTTGTCCTTGAGTCCCATCAAAGTTGTCTTTAGTATCTTTTGGGGGTGAGTTTTCTCTTATGGGGGGGGGGGGGGGACATCTAAATAAGTAGGAGTACTAACAACTCCTTTTGTTTGAAAATTTTCTATTTCCAACGGTTCCATTCTATCCTTTTTAGATGAAGACTTTTCCTTTGCATTGCTATGGGCATGATTGCTATTGTTGGAAGGGGTGTGTTGTCCAAGGTAAAAGGTAATTTTGTTTTTACCTTGACCTTGCGTGGAGATGGGAAGTTTCATCTTGTCGGTTTTTTCCGGCAATCGAAAATGGTTATCCGAGTTTTCTCCGCTAGCGGTGATCACCTGAGACTCTTGATTGCATTGTTTTTGTTCGTTGTCCTTCATGTCATCGACTTTCCATTCTTCCTTCCCTAAAATCGGTGTAAAACACGTACCAACGTAATCTGAATGGAGCCATGGGCCGTACAGTTGAGTGAGTTTTCCTTCTGGGTCTCGTATAACCACAAGTTTGCTATTGCAGTCTTATTTATCATGACCCCATACCCCACATTTATAGCAAATGATAGGAAGACGGTCAAACTTGAATTGGATCCAATGTTTACGTCCCTAAAGTGGCACAAAGAGTCCCACAAATGGGCGTTTACTCACTGGAAGGTCACGGGTTCGGGTGCTAGCCTTCATCATGTCGAGGTTTGTACCCTTCCATCGAAACTCGGCTCTTGGGTCTACCATATGAATCCAGTTGGAGAGGTTATTTTCAGTAAAAAGCTTGAGGGGGGAGGTTGCTTATGGTAAGATGGAGTGGGACTGTGTCAAGCCTAGCATCCTTCCATTCTCAGGATATCGGCCACGGAGTTCCAATGAGTAAACCCCCGGAAAAGCACCATGGCATTCTTTGAAGTACCCATTCTTGGTCCAGCGAAGAAGAGAAAGAAAAGCCGAAAAAAGTGTTGGTTGGGTCATTACCTAGAAAACGAACTTGCCATGGGTTTCTGAACTTCCACATGCGATTGAAGATCGTTTTAAGGAAGGAGAGATTGCGTATCTTTCGGGAGAAAATGCTAGTTACCATAGAAGTATGTAGTGAATCCATCGAGGTTAAGAACCTCCACATCTTGAATCGAGAAGTCGTCAATCACCTCTACAACCTCATCGGTCGTCTTGTCCTTCGAGACCTGCAGTTTTGTAGTGAGAGATGCCAGAGCTTCGATGGTATCATTTGGGGTAGCCAAGGAGAAAAACGCAGGAGATGGAGGAGGGGTGCCGGTGAGAGGGTTGGTTGAGAGCTCGCCAGAGCTAAAATGGAGAGTCACTCCTATAGATGAAAACCAAAAACCACAGAGGGTTCTCAATTTACTTCACTTATTTTATAAAACCGTAAGAAGAATGTTTTAAGTATCTAATATTTAGCATACAATTTAACAATAACTTTAAAATATAATTAATTCAAAAAATGGCATGAAGTTGGTAAATAAATCAAAATCACCTGCATGATAAAATAAGTATAAGTTTACTCCTTAACAATACAAATGTTCCACAACTACAAAGAGCATGTATATGGTCAAACTTTTTTTTATATATATAGATAAAGTAAATTTTAGAGTAAGCTACAAATTTAGTTCATGTAGTTTGTCAGTTATAACACTTTCGTCCATACAATTTAAAAAATACAGGATGCCGCTCATGGTTTGCAAAAACGCCGGATTTGATCCCTCTTCTAGCGGTCGTTATAAAGATCCGTTAGATGAGGGGTATTTTAGTCGTTTCTTCATTCTAGTTTCACTTTTTATTATAAATTAATTTTTTTTACATTACAAACCAGATTTATTACCACACAAAAGGTGCTAGCGAGAGGCTAGAAATTACCAAAACAAAGAAGAAGAGTCCACAGGACTGTTAACCCAAGAATCCCAGCAAAGAGCCCTCCCAAACTTTGATCTATGCTTGATCCAACTGTAACACCCTCAAATTTGAAAAAAACGACTAATTAAAAACTTTCAAAAACACCTTAAAGGATAATAAAATCTCCTACTAATAGTCCATAATTGAAATACAATTCTTGGTTGAACCATCAACAAGAAATTAAAGTCTTACATAAAGACTAACTAAAGTCGGGTGTTACTATAACCCAACAACAGTCGCTATCTCCAATATAAGTGCGGAAGACTTCATCAAGATAAACATTTCTGGAGCACACAACTAGCACTCTTCTCTTCACAGTGTCACTAGAACTATTCCCAACCGGAACCTGTTGCACATGCCGACAAATAAAAAGGTTAGGCTAACGCCTAATGAGTTCAAGAGTTTTATATCATGATTATAAAGGAAAACGTAAATTTGAAGTATTGTAACTTATAATCATGATCCTTTACAATGATTTACTTTAAAATAAGAGAACAACTCATTTACTAAAAATATGCATTTTATAGATGGACGTCTCAACGCCAAAACATTCTTTCATGAAATAATGCAATCCAACACTTACTCAAACGTGAATAATGGTAATGCTCAAATAATGACATTTGAATAAACTCTATAAAAACAAACGACCAAAATATGAGTAAACTCAAGTCTCCAAGATTATAGCATAAGGGAGATAACTCAAACTCAAAGCGTCACTGAAAACGAGGATAAAACCAAATACCTCAAAACAACACATGCATCTCGGTGACGGGGGAATCCTGAATTCCAAGGCTAGTGGCGGAACACAAAAGTAGGCCACCTTCCAAGTTACTAAGCTCAACATACTAGGACCCATGGCCACGAGCACGCCGACTCGTACTAAGATGTGAGGGAGTGCCCCCAGGGATCCTAATCATGCTCATTCGCTAGGATTACATTTACGGCCCATGGCTAGTAACCGGTCCCACATAACCGTACCAAGTTTCCCTCGAGGACCCAATATCTCAACTAGCTACAAATGGGAAGTGATTGTCCCATAAAAACAGTCTCAGAAATTAACTCGCGGATGCAGGTCCTATTATTGGACTCCAAGAGCCCTCACCGACAAGTCCTCAAAATCCCAAGAATAATTCTGACACCAACATATAAATAATAGCCCATTTTCTTTTTAAATAACTAACACCGACTCATATGTCTATGGATTCACTGCATTACAGTCTAAATAGTACATGACTCAAATTGAACGCACTCAAAACATGTAAATCTCAAATGATGCGCATTAACCGCCATCATACTTGGTATTTCACAACGGGCTATTAAACCGGACAAATGTCCTCAAGACTCATTTATTTTCAAATATGCATTTCCATGTTTTAACTGATGATAAGCATGGAAATCATAAAATGAGACTATATACATTTTTTCAAGTACCTCACGTAAATGTGCAAGTAATACTTCATAAAACATTCCATTTCATGAATGATGCATAAAACCCGATAACCATTCAAAAGTGTATTTCCTTGACCAAAGATCTATTTATGCAATGAAACATCAAAAACACATTCATTTGTGACACCTTTATCAAAATGCCCAAAAATCCCAAATGTGGGTTTTTTACAAAGTTTATAAAGTTAAATACTTCAAATAATCAAAGATTACCAACTAACCCAATATTTGATAATTTCATGTAAAACACATAAACACTTTTAAATGGACATTTTGGCATGTACAACGTTTTCACGAATCAACTTGATCTCACCTTGCTAGATTTAGGCTAAATCTAGATTTTACCCCCAAAACTTGAATCACCATTGATGAAGGCTTGAACCACCAAGAAACCTCCCTATATGTAACACCCCGACTTTCTAAAGGTATCACTTCAAGTAAATACAGAAACCGATATATCAAGGAAAAATAAGATATTTTATTTTGGACTTGAATCCTAGATTTTATAGTATAGATGGATGAAGGATTCAATTACGAGTCCAACGGTTCTTTCCGGAGCGAAAACGGAGCTATAACGAAGAAGTTATGGCCAAAACAGTGAACGAGAAGAAAACCGGGGGAAACAGTGCATTTCGCGAGTTAGTCGCGACTTACACCCGCGGCATAAGTCGCGAAACCCCCTGGTCGATCTTAAAACCCGATTTTCAACCCCAAACTTCATTTCTTCATATCTTTTGATCTAGAGCTCCGATTTGGGTGATTCAAGTTGCTATGGTTTCGTTTTTGAGAGCTTTTCAAGGATATGGCAAGAGATTGAAAGTCTAATGAAGTATACTAGAGTATTTTGTGGTGGTAAGATTCTCATCCCTCCCTATTCATCTTCTTCCCCAAGTTTTTCTAGGGTTTCATCCACCCTTTGTTCTCCCTTTCATAGATTGAAGGTTTGTAACCATTTTGGTGAACTAGAAGTGTTTTGGTTGGTGGGTTCAAGCTTGGATTAAGGTAATCTTCTATTCTCTTCGGTTATGGAAGTTAGGGTTTCGGTATTAGTTGAGGTATTCTTGTATATGGTTTGGGAAACGATTATTTGTGGTTGTTTATGTATATATATGGTGGAACCTTGTGGATCTAGGTTTTGGAAGATTTCGGCTTGAGGTTTCAAATGGCCGTCAAAAGAGCTCGTTGGGTGAAATCTAGATTTAGCCTAAATTTAGCAAGGTGAGTTCAAATTGATTTGTGAAAACGGTGTACATGCCAAAATGGTTATTTTAAAGTGTTTTACATGAAATGGTTAACTGCTGATAAGTTTGGAGTATTTTGAAGTAAACATGTATTTTACTTGGTATTTGTCAAAGTGTGAGTATTTTAATGAGTTTTCATATTGGGTAAACTTGGTTTATTTTAGTTTCATAAAATGCTCATATTTGGGATTTGGACATCTTGATAAGTAATATCATGGTTTATGCATTTTTGGGATTTTGTACAAGTAGAGTCCATGTCATGACTTATACATATTAGTGATTTTGGTACAAATGAAGTCTATTTCATGATTATATGCATCTTGGTGTATTTGCATTCATAAACCCTTTGGAAAACCTTTGGTCCATTATGTGTTGAGTTTTGGGTTAATCTCATCTTTGGGATATGTGTTTTCATAAACGTTGTTTAAGGACATTTCATTATTCGGGGGACCGATAATTATTGGTCACATGGATTTTGAGCATTGTCGCTCGGTGTTGGCTTAAAAGTGTCTTGAGGACACTTGTCCGGTTTTATATGGCTCAATGTAGAGTCCGATTATGACGTACGTACTAATGCGCGGTGTTGCGTATTGAGTTTGGTTACGGGCTCGAGTGCTTTGGTCATTCGTGTGTAGTCCGGTAATGTTAGACAGTGTGTAATGGATCCATAGGCACGTGCGTCAGTCCGTTTTGGATGGTCAATTGGGTATTGCGGGGTTGAACTTCGGTACCCATGTTTTATGACCGGAAACTTTACAAGTGATCGCTAGGAGGGTTGAGTCTGTAGTGCTATCGGGGAGTGAGCACTAGGACCTCCGCCGCTTGAAGTAATGCCTGGGAGGTAGTCTTTAAGTGTGTCGGGCCTTTGGGATGGAGTTCTTCGGAATGATCCATCAAGGTCAACTGACTTGGGGTGACACTTGGTAAAGGAGTCGTAGGGACACTTGGGCTGCGATGTCGTGAGGTGTCATGCGATTAACGTTGTTGAGTGGCATACTTTTGTGTTCCTCCGCTCTCAACGGATACGGGTATCCCCCGTTGTCGGCCCGCTGTATTTTGGATATTTAATTGTCCATGCTTTAATATTTGTATTTCATCCCATTTTATGGTCGTGTGAATATTAAGTTTCAGTTCCATGTTTTAATGGCGTATCATATTTATATGGATTGTTTCCGTTATTTAAGGGTCGAGTATTATGTCCCACCCGGGTTTGGGTGTTTGGGGGATAAGAAGTATTATTTACATTTTAGCACATTTGAGTATCGAACAATGACCCCGTTTTGGGTGAGTTACGGGTTGCATCGTTTTACAAGAAATGCATGTGTGGGAGCATTGTCTTTAAAAGTGTATTTTATGGGAAAATGTGTCGTTTCCATTCTGAAGCATAATGTTTCGAAGGATCTTGCTTTAAAACTGATTTCCTGTCTTTTAAAGATATATTCATTCATGTTAAAACTCTTGAGCTCACTAGGCGTTAAGCCTAACCTTTTTATTTGTCGGCATGTGCATCAGGTTCCAGTTGGGGGTTCGGTTCTAGCAAGTTCTATGAGGATTGAGCCTTAGCTTTATACAAGAGTAAGTAGCTGGTGAAGTCTTCCGCATATTAGAGATAGTGATTGTTATTGGGTTTAGTAACACCCGTTCTTTTCATGGAATGTATGTTTAGGATGAATGTGAGCTTTGGGGTTAATTCTCAATTTATGTTTGTAGTTTGAAGTATTTATTGATGTATTTAGAAATTTTTTAATAAGTTGCTATCTTCAGATTTGAGGGTGTTACAAGTTGGTATCAGAGCTTAAGTTTGAGAGAATTAGGTATCGATTTTTGGATGCCTAGACTCAAACTAGAGTTCTTATAAGTGTTTGAAAGTGAAGTTGCATATTAGGTTCCTTAAGATAAGATATTTTGAGGATTGATCGATTCGCTAGAAACGGAAAACTTGTCGAGGGTCGCAAGGATGATCGTGTACGGTACATTCATAATGGCACCTGGACAGTGTCATGGTGAAGCTACATGCTACATGTGTATACTTGAACTACCTTGGTAGGATTACCGTTGGGATAGTGAGAAAGTTTCTAAGCGAGTAAGCTAAGGGATGATTGATGTTTATAACAATATCAATTTGGGGTGATAGTAAGTGCGGTGAACGCATTAAGTTGATCGCCTTAAGTCAGATTTATTGGTTGGAGTAGAACCTTGAGCTTATGGAATTGACGTCATATGAGGAGAGATTGTAAGGTGAACCGATGAAATATCCGAGTGTTGCTTTGAGAGGTGGAGTATCCGGATGACAATGGTAGAAAATTGAGATTGTTGTCCTAAGATGCTTGATACACTCGGATGACAATAGTATGTCGGGTTTTTTTTTTTGGAGTGTATATGATGCCAAGTGCCGATCAGATTCTTGCACTAAATTTATTTCCGAAATAAATTTGCATAGATTGTTTCTTATGTTCGTAAAACAAAAAGTGGTTTATATTATAAAGTTTTGGTAGAGCATTTAACATGCATCAGATTTTAAACTGTGAGCTTAAGCATTCATGAAAATGTTTTGTGCACATAATTGCAAATTGTTATCAAAAATCTCTTTATTCACGTCTCATGTTTAACGCTATTTGCGGATAATGTAAAATCCATATTTTAATGTCATTTGAGTTTTGGGCAAGTAGCCATGAGATTTTAACCTAGGCATTGGATCTCCTCCACATATGTCAATGGTTTTAAAGGAAAAGTTATTCCCACGCGTTGAGTCGGAATTTCTTGAGAATTTTAGTTTGTGTGAGTTTTGTTGAAATTTCATGGAGTATTGTTTTATACGATGTCTTTCCATGCGTGAGTTTTAATTTTGCTTCTTTTAAGCTTACGAGTTAGTTGGCGTCGTGTCCCATGTGAATTTTGTTAAAGGTGTCATTTTATCTTTCATTGCATTAAAAGAGGAAACTCTTGAAGACTTAGTGTTTTAACCATATTGTCGTCTTACATTCTTGTTGAGAAATGAAAATTTGTCACTGCATGATTTTAGCATTATTGAGTTTTGCAAAAATTCAATTGGGTTTAGGGTGTCTCGTCTTACGTCACATTGTGTTGCGTAAAATAATTTTGACAACATGTGCATATGCATCATTGTGTGCGTTAATTTACGAGTTGTGTTCAATACTTTGTTTCATGCGAGTCTTGCATCGACACTTTTGCAACCGTAAGAGGCACCTTGAAAAATCGAAATGTCGCATGATTGCATCTTGAGTTTCACACGAGTATATGTGCATACTTTTGGGTTGAATCATACTTTCACTCGCGTGAGTAAATATACGAAATATTTACATTGTCTTAAATTAAATTTTAATCTAAGCGTGCTTCGCTTGTTGACCTTGCTGTTATAAATTTTCCGCAATACATGTAATGAATTTTCGACTTGCATATCGTTGTAGTTACCATCTTGGTCAAATGTGTCTTATCGAGGAGGCTTAAAGTTTTAAACTCGATTTGAGAATTATTTGCATTCTTATCATTCCATCGAACTTTGGGGAATAAACTGTTGCATATGGAGTGGTTAATAATTTTATGTCACAACGACTTTTGGGTTGGGAAGTCAGAACTTTAAAATTAATTTGTGAATGTCTCTTTCGGGAATTGTACAAACTTTTATTACACATGTTATAGTGCGGAAATTTATCTTTTATATGCATAGTATAAATTGATGCATTACTAGGACCATGGTAGTCCGTTTGAAAATTTTGTTGCGCATCTCTTGTTACCGTTTTTATTAACGTAAGTATTGAACAAACGAGTTTTTGGAAATGGTTTAATATGCGCTGTGTGGTTAATCATTTTTGAAACCAATCGCATGGACGGTAGTATATTTTGTCGCACGTTTAATCGTTAGGAAGCCTTTGTATTCGAAAGTTTTATAAACTCAAATTGGCATACTAGTTGAAAAACCTTGAACTCATTAGGCCTATAGATTTTAACTCTGACGTAAGAGCAGTTGTAATTAGGGACTAAGGGAGTCCTTGGAATTGGCGGCGTCGGATGTTCCGACTTGCGGTCAGTCGTGAAAGTTTGAGTTTCAGTTTTGAATCTGTGCGCATTGGTTTTATGGAAGTAGTAGATTTAAGTCTTCTCCGCAAGTTAAGGGGTGATTTTATACTTCGGTAATCATGCGGAATAAGGTCTTATGTGACTATCTGTGCTTCTTTTGGGATTCGTTGTGATGGATTGCTAGTCGGTGTCACATCATGGGTTGTATTGTCGGCATACCGTCTTGGTGGGTTCCGCGATTAAAAGGAAATTTTGGTGATCTGTTTGTTAGAAATGCGCGATTTGGAATTTTAGCATTTTGTTAGGTGTCAGCCTTAGTGCGACGATTCGTCTGGAATGAAATCGTGGGCGGGATGCCCACATTTTCGAGGTCACCGTTTAGTCTTAGGTGTCGACTTGTTTTCTTGAAGTCAATGGATCTTGGAATGTTTGGAAACATTCCGGTTGGATTATGGGAAATAATGACCTTTCGGTGATGGAAATTGAAAGAAGGTTAAGTGTTGATGTTTAAGTACCAATGGGTATAAGCATCCCCGTGGTGATAAAGATTTTGTTAAAGGAATGTTGTGTGGTTGGGGTTGGAACGGAGTTGAGTGATAGCCGAATTTGGGTTAACCAGTTACCTAAAGAACACATTGGTGCGCCTTGGAAGGACATCTTCTTCAATATTAGGAGTGGATCTGTAGGAATCTGAGGATTCATGGGATTTGGGATAATCGACTATCTGTAGAGCGTAATGGTATGTTTCTGGTGGAGACACAATGCTTAGGTCTATAGAAGTGTGGGAGCACTTGCAGACATTGTGTCCGGGTCAGCTTTGAGGAACGGATGTAAAGGTTGCGATGGTTCAGACCAAACTAGTCGTTAGGAAATTTCGTCAAAGGACAATAACTCTTTAGTGCTGGTTATTTTGGAGACATTTGGTGGGAATGTCGAGGTGGACTTTAAGTACAAATGAATTTTGAGGAGACTTTGATGCGTCGTAATCAGAAGTATCTAAGGGAATAGTTCGAATTGGGGTATTCTTGATGGAAATGACTAGATAAGGTCGTAAGTTGCTTTCGGTGTATTATGAAAAATCTAAGGTTGGGAGGCAACCGAGAGTGAACGATTTAGAAAATGATTAATCAAGGACTCAACTTTCATCCTGGCGTCGGTGAAATATTTTGAATGTTGAGATTTAGTTTGTAACGGCACGTTATGAGAAACTCAGTGAAAACCTCAACCGGAATGTAATCGGGTATGTATATGAGGTGAAGTTTTATGAAGGCATCCCTTTGGGATAGGGAATCAATCGATCTTTCAAATGTGAATGTTGGGTGTTTGGTGATTCCAGATTTCGAGGACGAAATCTCTTTTAAGGTTGGGAGGATTGTAACACCCCGACTTTCTAAAGGTATCACTTCAAGTAAATACAGAAACCGATATATCAAGGAAAAATAAGATATTTTATTTTGGACTTGAATCCTAGATTTTATAGTATAGATGGATGAAGGATTCAATTACGAGTCCAACGGTTCTTTCCGGAGCGAAAACGGAGCTATAACGAAGAAGTTATGGCCAAAACAGTGAACGAGAAGAAAACCGGGGGAAACAGTGCATTTCGCGAGTTAGTCGCGACTTACACCCGCGGCATAAGTCGCGAAACCCCCTGGTCGATCTTAAAACCCGATTTTCAACCCCAAACTTCATTTCTTCATATCTTTTGATCCAGAGCTCCGATTTGGGTGATTCAAGTTGCTATGGTTTCGTTTTTAGAGCTTTTCAAGGATATGGCAAGAGATTGGAAGTCTATTGAAGTATACTAGAGTATTTTGTGGTGGTAAGATTCTCATCCCTCCCTATTCATCTTCTTCCCCAAATTTTTCTAGGGTTTCATCCACCCTTTGTTCTCCCTTTCATAGATTGAAGGTTTGTAACCATTTTGGTGAACTAGAAGTGTTTTGGTTGGTGGGTTCAAGCTTGGATTAAGGTAATCTTCTATTCTCTTCGGTTATGGAAGTTAGGGTTTCGGTATTAGTTGAGGTATTCTTGTATATGGTTTGGGAAACGATTATTTGTGGTTGTTTATGTATATATATGGTGGAACCTTGTGGATCTAGGTTTTGGAAGATTTCGGCTTGAGGTTTCAAATGGCCGTCAAAAGAGCTCGTTGGGTGAAATCTAGATTTAGCCTAAATTTAGCAAGGTGAGTTCAAGTTGATTTGTGAAAACGGTGTACATGCCAAAATGGTTATTTTAAAGTGTTTTACATGAAATGGTTAACTGCTGATAAGTTTGGAGTATTTTGAAGTAAACATGTATTTTACTTGGTATTTGTCAAAGTGTGAGTATTTTAATGAGTTTTCATATTGGGTAAACTTGGTTTATTTTAGTTTCATAAAATGCTCATATTTGGGATTTGGACATCTTGATAAGTAATATCATGGTTTATGCATTTTTGGGATTTTGTACAAGTAGAGTCCATTTCATGACTTATACATATTGGTGATTTTGGTACAAATGAAGTCTATTTCATGATTATATGCATCTTGGTGTATTTGCATTCATAAACCCTTTGGAAAACCTTTGGTCCATTATGTGTTGAGTTTTGGGTTAATCTCATCTTTGGGATATGTGTTTTCATAAACGTTGTTTAAGGACATTTCATTATTCGGGGGACCGATAATTATTGGTCACATGGATTTTGAGCATTGTCGCTCGGTGTTGGCTTAAAAGTGTCTTGAGGACACTTGTCCGGTTTTATATGGCTCAATGTAGAGTCCGATTATGACGTACGTACTAATGCGCGGTGTTGCGTATTGAGTTTGGTTACGGGCTCGTGTGCTTTGGTCATTCAGTTCCATGTTTTAATGGCGTATCATATTTATATGGATTGTTTCCGTTATTTAAGGGTCGAGTATTATGTCCCACCCGGGTTTGGGTGTTTTGGGGATAAGAAGTATTATTTACATTTTAGCACATTTGAGTATCGAACTATGACCCCGTTTTGGGTGAGTTACGGGTTGCATCGTTTTACAAGAAATGCATGTGTGGGAGCATTGTCTTTAAAAGTGTATTTTATGGGAAAATGTGTCGTTTCCATTCTGAAGCATAATGTTTCGAAGGATCTTGCTTTAAAACTGATTTCCTGTCTTTTAAAGATATATTCATTCATGTTAAAACTCTTGAGCTCACTAGGCGTTAAGCCTAACCTTTTTATTTGTCGGCATGTGCATCAGGTTCCAGTTGGGGGTTCGGTTCTAGCAAGTGCTATGAGGATTGAGCCTTAGCTTTATACAAGAGTAAGTAGCTGGTGAAGTCTTCCGCATATTGGAGATAGTGATTGTTATTGGGTTTAGTAACACCCGTTCTTTTCATGGAATGTATGTTTAGGATGAATGTGAGCTTTGGGGTTAATTCTCAATTTATGTTTGTAGTTTGAAGTATTTATTGATGTATTTAGAAAATTTTTAATAAGTTGCTATCTTCAGATTTGAGGGTGTTACACTATATCTTAGATACAACACATCTACAAGATCACCTTCACCACACAAGTCATCTAAATCAAACCCAAGATGAAGGATGAAAGGAAAAAGGGTGAAACCATCAAACCCTAGCTTAACATTGAGAGAGATAAGGAACTTACCACCACAAAATACCATTGGATCTTCCAATAGACTCCAAATATCTTGCTATATCCTTGAAGATCTCTAAAAAACGAAACCATGGCAACTTGAATCACCAAAATCGGAGTTGTGATGCAAAAGTTATGAAGAAATGAAGTTCTAGGGTTGAAAATCGGGTTTTATGCTCGACCAGGGGATTTCGCGACTTACCATGCGACCATAAGTCGCGGCATATGTCGCCCGCTTCCTCTAAGTCGCGGCATAATTCCTAAGTTGCGGCATAAGTCGTGAGATGCACTGTTCGCCCCGTTTTCTTCTCGTTCACTGTTTTGGCCATAACTTCTTTGTTGTAGCTCCGATTTTGCTCCGGAAAGAACCTGTTAGGACACAGTCTCGTTGGATTCAAGATCATACAAAACGAAGATCGCAATCTGAAGTAAAAGCTGAAAGTCACTCTCAACCAAAGTCTAAGGGTCAATTTGTATTAATTGTCAAAGTTGTTTTAATATCTAGATATTATTAATTTAGATATTATGTTTTTATTAGTTTATTATTAGTTTGGATAATATCTTTTTATAGATATTATCTCTCTCTCTCTCTCCTTAAACAATCAGATCACAATCACACAAACAACACACATACTGATAAGGTGAAAACAGAGAGAAAACAAACAGAGAGAACTCAAAGAACTCAACCGTGTAATCCGCGTTTATATATCGAAACAGGTTAGTTTATCATCTATTGTTTGTTGTTTTTGATTATCTGGTAACGATCACGGACTCACAATTGGTATCAAAGTTGATCCAGATCAAAATCAAAATTTTCAACTCTCTGTGTTCTTCATTTTTTGAAGAACACTGATCAAACGTCAAAATCTTGATTTTTCGGTTGTTTTTGAAATCAAAAGGTTGTGTATTGTTGTTGTTGGTAAGGAGAACATATTGTCAAAATTTGGTGTGGTAAATCGATCTCTAGCTTGGTTAATTTTAGAGTTACAGGTTGATTTAATCGGAGAAGACGACGTATCGGTCTTAAGCGTACCGGTCGAACCTTAGTTTTTACATTCTATCGGTCTTAAGCATTCGACCGGACTCTTGCAAATACCGGTCGAAGATCATTTTTTATCGGTCGAATCTCACAAACTTTTGGTATCGGTCAAACACTCTCCGGTCAAATCCCACTTTGTACCGGTCGAATATTTTTTTTATCCGGTCGAGTATTTTTTTTTTCCGGTCAAAGTAAACCTCAATTCCGGTCGAACCCCACTTTTCCACTACATTTCCCCGGTCAAAGTAAAACTCACTTCTCCGGTCGAATCACTCACAAACCTTTCCGGTCAAACTCCTATCTCTATCGGTCAAAGGAAATTAACTCATCCAGTCGAATCACACAAAACCAAACTCCGGTCAAACCACAATTTTTCCCGGTCGAAGACATCACAATCCCGGTCTTCCACTCAAAACAACTATCGGTCAAACCCATTTTGATTATCCAGTCGAATTGTTTGTTTCCCGGTCAAAGACCTTCACAAATTCCGGTCAAACCCACTTTCACCTACATTAAACTTTCGGTTCACTCAAATCCTTAAGAATTAATTCGGTCCACTCACACCCTCACGTGACCACTCTCACACTCCACTCCACGTGACCACCTCTATCATACACTTTTTCACACTCATACACTTACTCCACTCACACCCTCACGGTCCAATCAAGTTTGTTGTTGAGTTTGTTGTTTAATTTGCTCCATAGAATTATTCCGGTCGAATCCAAATCACCACCTTTCGATCGATAGTTACACTTACCCGGTCAAAGTCCCAAATTCAATATCGGTCGAACTCTCCAACTTAGTACCGGTCGAATTTCATTAAATATCGATCGAGATAAACTTTGTACCGGTCAAGCATAAATCCAATCCTTTTACCGGTCAATCAGTTTTATCGGTTGAAAATCTTAACGGTTCTTTACATCTTACCGGTCGAACCTCACTTTGCGCAATCAACCTCTCGCGCAAACCTTCTCAAAACGCAAAGTTTTTCCAGACTTTGAACTTTATTCAAAATGACATCCAGAGAAGCCCTCGCAATCGGAACTAACACCAAGCCACCAGTTCTCTTCAAAGGAGAATACGAGCAGTGGAAGGATCGGTTTCTGAACTTCATCGAAAGACATGATTTGGGTGTATTCATCAGAAAATCTCTGCAGCAAGGAATTATGATAGTTCCAAGAAGAATGTTTACTCTTGTAAAGAAGAATGGCGAGAGAGAAGAAAAAGAGCTCCCATTAAATCTTAATGAATACACAAATGAGCAAAGAAAAAGATATGAAGCTGACAGTTTGGCCAAAACGTTTATTCTGCAAGGAATAACAGAGGAGATTTCAAACGAGATCTTCTTTACACTAGAACGTGAAGAGGCTACAGGAAAGCTGTTATGGGAACATATTTCGAAGATCATGATAGAATCATATATGTCATCAAGAGTTAAGGTATTGGAAGCTGAGAACTCCGAATTAAAAGGAAAGATTTCTGATCTTGAAGCTCAAAAACAGAAGTTAGATCTTGTTGAGAGCAACGAGAAGCAGTCTAAAGATTTGGAGACTGCAAATGCTGAGCTTGAAAAGAAACTATCAGAGTTTAAAAAGGAGATTGCAGATCTTTCCAAGAAGAGTATTGAAGAGAAGAAGATACTCGAGCTTAAATGTTTAATGCTTTCACAAAAAGTTGAAGACTTTGAGAAAGTAATAATATTGGAAAGAGATCAGTTTGCCAAGGAGAGGAAGGCAAATGATCAGAAGGGTGCTAAGAAGGGATTCGAAGAAGAAAGGAGCATCCTTCAAGCTGCAATTAGGAAGCTTAATGCAAAGCTATCTGAATTATCTAAGCTTGCTCAGAAAGAGAAGAAGAAGAGGTCCGAGCTTGAGACGAAGATTGACCTTCTTGTCAAAGAACGAAACAACTATTCTTCAAAGGTTAAAGAGCTTGAAAAGGTTATTTCAACGGTGGTGGTGACTGAGCGCAAGACTCCAGAGTCAATTGTCCACTCACCTAGAGATGCTTCTGCTGATTCAGAATGTTCATTCAAGTCAGCTGCAAGCTCATATCAAAAACCTATTTCTTCAAAGAGGTCAGTGAAATCTTTTAATTATATTCGGAGTACTAATCTTTTATATGACAGAAATATAGATAGTTCAGGTACACATCAAAGAAGAAGGTGCTACCAAGAAGAAGAACTGGTCTGGAACAGGAAACCAGTTAGAGAAGAGCTGAAATGTAAAAGCTCATGTGTACATACGCCTAATGCCAAGAAGAACAATGCGCATAAAGGTAAACCTGATTTCGTCTACACGAGAGATCAATTAATCAGGTTATCAGGTAAGACATTCTATTGTTCTTATTATCGTACACATGATCTTGTTCTCAGAACCAACGATCATTACTGGTATGGTTCTTATTGCATAACCCCCATACGAACTGCAACTAACACTCATGGACCCAAATACCAGTGGGTACCAAAGAATACTAAACCTATGTTGCAGGCACCTATTGTCAAGGGGGAGTAGGAGATCAGAGGCTTTTGAACACAACAGTTCAAAACCCGGACTTAAAGAGAACAATGGCTTCTAAGTAAATCAGCTTAGAACCCGCACTTCAAAGATCAAAAGACCTTACTCCGTGCTGAAAAAGAGATTGTACTCCGATACTCGAATGAGGAAATCAACCATCAAGGGGGAGTACATAAATATTTGTCTGAAATTTTATGCATATCTTTTACAACTGATAATGTACTAATGCATAATTTCAGGGGGAGTATAAAAAGGTGATGACTTCTGATTATTTCTGATCAGAACTCGTACTTTAACAGTTTTACTGCTTTTTGTTTTTTCAATTTAAGTGAATAAATTTTACTTTGACTTAAGACTTTTGCAGAAGTTTGAGAGAAGCTTAAAAGATCATATCTTTATGACTTAAAGCTTAGCTTCATGAGATGGAAGATCGTACGTAAAGGTATAATTCTATATCTTCATCTCATATATGGTTGAAAGAAGGACAACTTTCAATCATAGAAAACATTGTTTTTAATGTTCAAACCACTTCCCGATTCTTCAACCAGATTTTATAATTCGGAAGTGTGATTTTCAATGTTTTCTTTTTCAATTGAGCTTTAACTGTTAAGTTAAACCATTTTGAGCATTATATGCTTCATAGGAAAACAAGGAATCATTGTTCTAGGAATTAACACAACTTCTCTGGAATCACCTTAACCAGTGATTTCTACCCAAGAAGTTAATCCTTAGAGATTGAGTGTGCAAAGCGAAAAGAAATGAGTGTGATTAGAGAAAGCAAAACGCTTAAAAGAAAGAGCGTGTGAGAACAGAGTTAAAAAGAATATCACAACTCTACACCAACTTTTTCTGAGCCGGGTAGCCACATTTCTAGTGTTTCACAAATCTTTAGTGATCATTATTGAAACAGGAAACTAGCCCATGCCAACTCTTGATCAAACCTCACCAACTACTCATTTTCTTCTTAACAAGAAAGTGTTTCACATTTTCAAAGGGGAAGCAACACATTTGCTATCTGATTTTCATTTGGAAAATCTGGATATTGAAAAGAAGGAAGTCTGCCCCACCTTCGCACTTCACTCATGCACATTGAGTCTGTGTTTAACTTACTGTTGTCTCAGTGGTTTACACAATTTCGAGCCAAATAAGCAATCATCCGTGCTTAATTCTTTCAAACACAAGCACGAACACACAAGGAATTAGTTTCTTTGTCATAACGTTTATAGAAATTACCTTTGTGGTGTTTCGATGATTAAATGGAAGACATGGGGGAGTCAACATCAAACAGCTCCTTTTCAATGTGTATTCGTTACACACAATGACTTAGTGTTACTGACAGACACGTTAACTGATTCATTAGTTGATTCAGGTATTACACGACTATTTTGTCTGGATTTGAAAAGATCTGCATGAATATTTTTTGAATTGACGGATCAGAGGCTCCTGACGAAAGACATTTCTTGATATATGTTTTGATGAAGTTGTTGTACTTTTCATCAAAAAGGGGGAGAAGAGCCTACCAAGAAATGTGAAAGATCAAAGGTTTAGAGAACTCTTCCAACTATTCTGAAGATAGAGAAGAGAAGAGCTAATCAAGAAAAGATTCTTCAAAGTGTTCTAAAGACATACTGATCTGAGGGAAATTTTCTTTGAAGATACTTTGCTAAAAGCATTCGAAGCTAAACCTGGAGATTATTACAGTTGAACAGAGAAAGAGATTGCATCTTCTGAGCTGAAAGAGAAGATCAGATTGCTAAATCATTTTAGTAAAGATCTTGATCCAAAGGGGGAGATTGTTAAGACACAGTCTCGTTGGATTCAAGATCATACAAAACGAAGATCGCAATCTGAAGTAAAAGCTGAAAGTCACTCTCAACCAAAGTCTAAGGGTCAATTTGTATTAATTGTCAAAGTTGTTTTAATATCTAGATATTATTAATTTAGATATTATGTTTTTATTAGTTTATTATTAGTTTGGATAATATCTTTTTATAGATATTATCTCTCTCTCTCTCTCTCCTTAAACAATCAGATCACAATCACACAAACAACACACATACTGATAAGGTGAAAATAGAGAGAAAAACAAACAGAGAGAACTCAAAGAACTCAACCGTGTAATCCGCATTTATATATCGAAACAGGTTGGTTTATCATCTATTGTTTGTTGTTTTGATTATCTGGTAACGATCACGGACTCACAGAACCGTTGGACTCGTAATCGAATCCTTCATCCATAAAGAATATAAAATCTAGGATTTAAGTCCAAAATCATATATCTTATTTTTCCCTTAAAATACCGATTCTGTATTAACTTGAAATGATACTTTTTCGAAATCGGGGTGTTACACCAACTAAACGCGAAAAACTGCACCAGGTTAACCTTCTCTGCCCCTTTCAACACCTTGCTGTTAAAAATTAACCAATTTCGATTCTTCCATATAACCTAAAAAAAAGCAATAATCACTACCTCCGGATCAAATTTTTTTGGAGCCCGAAGGAATTCGCCGCGTCAACCCTAACAGTGTCTACACAAGCAGGGAACATGTCCCACCAAATATGTAAACTCGCAGCCACCTCCCGAGCAAAAGAGCATTCGACAAAAATGTATTGAGTAGATTCCTCTTTAGAATTACACATCGCACACAGCCTAGAGGCAACTCCGATCCCTCTTTTGACCAGATTATCACGTGTACGAAGTCTATCCATCCAGGCTCTCCAATAGAGATTGTTGGCCTTGCCTGGCACCCAGCGATTCCAAATATATATACACACACACACACATAAATGGAACATCGATTGTTGTTGTCGGTTTTGGTCCAGTGCCCTCCTCTTCTCCGCCACCCCAGAAGACTGGAATTCACCATTTCCGATGTACCCTCGGTCACCACCCCCACCACCTCCCAATTACCAGTGCCCCTCCCTCCATTTTCCTCTCACCATTGAAGATCCACGAAGTGATGAAACCACATCCCATATCTTCTTCTTCATCATGCAATATCCACATAACTAGTGCCCTCGATCTCTTTCTCTCAAACTTGACAAGTCCACTGACCTATCTTTGTTTCTTTCTGTTAAACCAGGTTTTGTATTTCGATTTTTAGGGTTTTTGATTTAGTTTTTTTATATGGTGCTGCGTTATCTTAGAAAGTTCTATCAAGATAAATTCCATTCTCATATCATCAATCAAGAAACGCCAAGAAGAACACCTTCAAGGTAAATTACATATGTACAAACACTCATGTCTCTCTCTTTCTCATATATTACCTTCAAGGTAAATTACATATATATTTCTTTTTTATCAATATCTTCCCTACTCAACCTGCATGAATTTTTTTTGACTTCATTAGCCACCCTTACACCTTCAAGAAATTCAAGGTCTTTTTTTTTTAAAACCGGGTTCTTTCATATTCACATTTCCAAGATCAAATTAATCTTTAATTGTTTCCCAAGTTGGAATGTTCATTGATTTCCATGGGTGTAATGAATTTTTCTTTCTTTTTGCTATTTGTGAGGGTTGTTTGTTACAGGGTTTTGGTTCTTGGATCGCAATTTGGTTTTGATTGTTGGTTATGCATTTAATTAGTAGTTCTTGTACATATGGTAATGCAAACATAGTTTTGAATTTCGTTTTTTTAACAACAACCAACTAATTCATTAAAGCTAGCAAGCCACTAGCAAAACAGCAAACACCCTTACAAGGTTCTAAAACAGTCACTAGGATAACATTTCCACACATTCGAATTTTTTTCACCCCCTTACACGTAGACAAAACCAAACATAACGATTTTTCCACAATAAGATCTAGATCAGAGAGGGGGGCTGTCAAACACACACCTATTTCTAAAGCACCACAAGGTATAATAGCTAATGAAGAACACAACTTCCATCGCTTTCCTCACCACACTATTGTTGAACGCAACTTTGATGTTATTAGTCATCGACTCCATCGACCTATTTTCGGGAACGGTAAACGACCACCATCTCTCTATAAAACTCCAAACCTCCGAAGAAATAGAGCACTCAAACAAAGATGTTTCGTGGTCCATGTGGTTTGCTCAAATTTTGGATTTCGACCCTAAAACAAACTAGCTAATTGATGGTACCTAACTTTTCAATTTTATAACACACATGATCCCTAGACTTAACACCATCAACTAGCAACTAGTGTTATACTCGTCCGTTGGTCGGGTATACAACATGACTTTAAATTAGATATTTAGTTATTTGATTGGTCACTATTTTCATCATTGTCGAGTGATGTTTTTCAATCGAGCAAGAAGCTTAGTGAAACTATAACTAGCTTTCCCGTGCCTTTGACTCTCGGTTAGACACCCTTCGGCTTGAAGGGTCCTTTCGTGTCTTTCATAATAGAAATCCAAGTTTTTAGTCTTCTATGTTTCTTGTATTGATCGGTCTCTGTAGGATGAAGGAAGGAACAAACCCTTGCAAGATCCTAAGTGATTGTACCCTCTCAACCTGAGAATAAAGAGTCTCCCAACGTAACCTTCGCGTGCCTTTCACCTAGATGTTAAATGAAGAGTGTTAGGGGCTGTTTACTTGCCTCTTATCTCCTCTTACCGAATAAGAGGTGCTTACCAAAGTAAAAAGTGAGATGTTTACCAAAATTAAAACTAATTCTGATTGCTGACCGCTAATCTACAGAGATGACAATGAAGCTTACTACAGTCATCGACTCATCTTCCTCATTTACCCCTCCTTTCGTCATTTTCTTCACCAACAACAGCATATCCACCTTTTTCTTTATTTGCCAAGAATCATTAGTGGATCCCTGCAATCTCAACACAAAAACTGAGTTGGGTTTTTCCAGCAGCCATGAACAAATCAGGGAGAGGGATATTTCTTTACCTGAGCTTTTCTTTTGCCTCCTAAATCCAAAGGGTTTACACTTTACAGCATACCCTCCTTTGAGAACTGTGCAATAATTAAATATAATATTTAACCATTTTGAAAAATCATACAACATAATATATATATATATATATATATATATATATATATTATTCAAAATTTTCAAATCAGATGAAAGGGTTTACGTTAACATAAAAAATTAGTTGGAAACCATGCGATCAAACTTACAACAATATTTAATATAACAATATTAAAATTACATAAATATAAAATAGCATAATTGTCAATTCACAATAATTTCTGTAAAAAAACATTTGCAAACAATAATTTTCAATTCACAATATTACAGACAAATGGGTATAATTGTCATTTTAACTTGGTCAGCACTTGATACAAAATATTAAGTAAACAATAAATTTTAGTCAACACTTACTCGAGTCAGACCTCTTACCTCGAACAGACCTCTTATTCTAGTCAGCATTTATCCAATAAATTTGGTAAACAATCCCTTAGTAGAAAGATGTCAATTTTGAAAGTGGTATTGTACAATTCTCATGAAGATCATTCGAATTTGTAACTCAAAAATCTATGCATAAAGGTGAATTAATATCATCAGATTCATTTGGTGAGAAACGGAGATAGCATTCATGTAACGTACATAATCACCATTAGTCATATGTTTAACAGTGAGGAACCTCTGCATGAAACATGAAATGCACCAACAGAACTTACCAGGGTATAATGAAGTGCGGGTGGTCGTTGAAGCCTAAATATTAGAATGATTAAAAAATGAAAAAAAAACAGCAACAACTCCTCTGTACAATAGAGCAACATTTGATCCAACCAATAAAAGTAAATCAGATTGGCAGAAATCCTTAGCAAAATGAGACCAATATCTAAACCAATAGATGAAAGTTAAACACGGAGAGTCTTATCCCGTAAGTGCTTACCGGGTAATGATTGCATACGATATCATGTCGATGAACCTAAATCTTACCCAATAAAGTAAATTTTAATTTTTCACAACTTCCTCCAGACAACTTTTACATCCTCTCCCTAGTGCAAAGTGTTTATATACATACCAAAAGTTTCTCCGGATTCATAAAAAAGCATATTACATGCCTTATTTCTCAACTTATGAACTTCCAAAACATGAAATTGTTTTCCTAGCTTATCAACTTCCAAAACATGAAACTATTTGAGTTTATGGTTGCTTATTTCTTTTCCATTTTCAATTGGTATGCTTTATTTCTTCTCCACCCATAGAAGATTTGAAAAAAGAAATATGATTGAATTCCTTTCATAACATGAACATAACCATGGTTTCGGGTATTCATTGGTATTTACTCTGTGAACATAGATAGAATTTGTTTTTACCTGGAAACTAAAAAATCAAAATCAATAGAAAAATGAAATAGAAAACCGATAGAAAACAAATGATACAAATCGATAGAAATAACAAACAAATCTAAACCGATTCCAAAAACTGGGGGGGGGGGTTACCCTTTTCTGTGGGACGATTAGTATGAGACGGTAATCTTCGACCATCTTCTTCCACTTCGATTTTCTTCGATTGGTGAACATAGATAAGATTTGTTTCTACTCGACAACTAAAAAATCAAAATCGACAGTAAAATAAAATAGAAATCCGACAAAAAGCAACAAATCGATAGAAATAACAAAAAAATCTAAACCGATTCCAAAAATAGGGGGTTACCTTTTTCCGTGGGACGATTAGTATGAGACTGTAAAGCTCTTGCCATCTTTTTCGACTTTGATTTTTTTTCGATTGGTGAACATAGATAGAGCTTTTTTCTACCCGACAACTAAAAAATTAAAATTCGATAGAAAATGAAATAGAAAACCTACATAAAGCAAACGATACAAATCAATAGAAATAACAAAACAAATGTAAACCTATTCCAAAAATTGGGGGTTAATTTTTTTTGTGGGACGATCAGTATTTGACGGTAAGGCTCTGCCATCTTCTTCAACTTCTATTTTCTTTGATTGGTGAGCATAGATAGAATTCATTTCTATCCGACAACTAAAAATCAAAATTGATAGAAATGAAAAAGAAAACAGATAAAAGCAAACGATACAAATTGACAAAAATAACAAACAAATATAAACCGATTCCAAAAATTACAGCAGAATCCAGTAAGACCTCCAATGGCATGATCACTTGCCTGAGATATGTTTCATCTCTGTAATTATCATACACCCATTGTAGTTATCATGTTATCTTTCTCCTCCATTATCCCAGACCTAACCCTCCTCAATTACTGCATGTGACCACCAACGCCCAAAATTAACCCTAAATGGACACACAGAGTTAGCGGTGTTGCAAGAAAAAATTGGGGGTTACCTTTTTCTGTGGCACGATTAGTATGAGACAGTAAAGTTTTTGCCCCTCTACTTCGACTTCGATTTTCTTCATTTAAGCCCTAAACCATATATCCATGAAGTTTCAGGTATTACAAGAAAAAATCCAGGGTTTGTGAGCATAAATCAAATTTAGTAACGGGAGAGAGAGAACTCAACCTGATTGTGGTAAATGGCGAGTAAGCAGAAATAAATTTGGGAGAAGGAATAGTCTTTTTGCCAGAGTGCAGTCTTGAACCCTCTTCACCTTCGTCCTTGCAGGACCCGAGTGTTCTGCTCTTGGATGAAGAGAAATATTAGGTTCATCCATGGGAACAGCAGCGCTAGTAGAACACAGAAACTATAGAATAAACACCCTAACTCTAAAATTAATTTCTAGAAAGTATTTTTGACTTTGTAATTTAGAAAAGTAGAAGAGACATAAATATTAGCTTCTTGAACATGTACATAAAGTAATACCAGTGGTTTGAAGCCTCCCCATCACTCCCCAATCGCCGCCGGAGTTTCTCTGACTCCGTCACCCTTCTCGCCGTCGGTCTATCTTCTCCACACTTCTTTTCCGTCCCCTCATCCTTTCCACGGTGGAAAGCATACGTTATCACCTCTGACAACGCCTTGTCATCATCCCTAGGCCTCAATCTCTCCACCAAATAGCGAGTAGGTGAAGGATGAGACTGTGAGCGAGTGCGTGCTGCTCTACCGGAGTGAGTAGATGGTGATCTAGATGAGCGGAGGACAGAGGAGAGTAACCCCCATGAAGCAATGGCAGAGGAAGGCGGAGAGAGAGCGCTAGGGTTTTATCTTTTCACCACTTGGATTCTTTGCATATAAATGGGTATAACGGGAGAGAGATTGAATTGAGGAAATGGGGACGTGGGTTTAGTGAGAGGGAGAGAAATTAAGGGGGAAGTGGGGAGAAGATTATGGGTTGTAGGGGAGATGATTAAGGGATGTGGGGGGAGATGATTAACCGTAAAATAACATAAAATGAATTTGAACGGTCTAGATTAAAAGTTGGATGATTTTAAATGGTCCAGATTAACTCAAAAACGGTTAGACTTGCTTCCAACCATATATATATATATAATTATGAAGAAATAATTAGTCCTTACATAAACTATTGGGACCAAACTGTAATTCTATCTAAATTTATAGCGTTTTACTAATTCATGACTATTTTTTGAAAATAGTTAAAAGTGTTTTATATAAATTAAATTTCTTAAAACTACATGTTTTTAACAAAAATCTTTATATTTATTCTAGAAACTATTAAATTGACAAAATAATTTTTACTTTACAAAATTTGTGTTTTACGTCTTTTTAATTAAACTATTTTGTTTAAAAAAAATCCTCTTACCAATCACAAATCAAATTTCTTAAATCAAAGTGCATGCCAAATAAAAATCTTTCTATATTTTTTTGGGAAAATATCTTAATATCTATTTAAAAACTATTAAATTAACAAAATGACTTTTGCATTAGAAAATACCAAGTTGGGAAAGATTAAAAAAATCAAGAGAAATTCACGTATTTTTTCGATTGGGGATTGAAATATACAATAAAAAATATTAGAAATCGATTACAGTTAACGTGGATTATTTATATATACTCAAACTACAAATATTAAAATTAAAAAATATAAACTATAAATTAAAATTAAAAAAACAACGTTACAAAATCCTACAAAAATCATGATTAATTATATAAACAATTGTAAAGAAATTAACTCTCGTTGTCCAAAAATATAAAAAGTTGCAATATATTAACTTTGAAAATACCCTATGAGCACTTCCACCTTTATGATATTGATATATCGCAACTTTTTATATTTTGACCAAACAAAAGTTTTCTTTATAATTATATACTTATATAAACCGTACTTTATTTTTAATATTATTATTGAATATTTTAATGTCCAACTAAAAAAATATATGTGAATTTCTCTTGATTTCTTTTATTTTTCTAAACTTAGGATTTTAATGTAAAAGTCATTTTATTAATTTAATATTTTTGAAATAAATATAAAATATTTTTATTTGAAATTTACTTTAATTTATGAAAATTTGATTTGTGATTGGTGCCTTGGTGGTATAAAGTATTTTTTTAACAGAAATATTCAAAGTTTTTAAATTTGAGATTTTTTAACACAAAAATTTATTATTTCAATTTAATAGTTTTAAAATAAATATCAAGATTTTTATATATTTAATATATAGTTTAATTAAAAAAATTATTTGTAATGTATTATATAAAATTGTTTTAATAATTGTTTCTACAAGAATACGTGAATAAGTTTTTAATAAGAGAAAAGTTCATAAAACCCAACAAATTATTCAATTTTGAATGATTAAGTTTCTGAACTAATTTTTTGAATGAAAAAATCATTAAACTTTCTCATTTGAATGATTAAATCCCTAAACTATTTTTTGAATGAAAAAACCATTAAGTTTTCTTATTTTGAATAAAAAACCATTAAATTTTTCCATTTTAAATGATTAAGTCCCTGAACATTTTTTTCCAATAAATTAGATCATCGAACTTGTAAAAATTGGTTACTTACATCATTTTAACCCAAGAAACTAACCACAAGGGTCGTTGCGTACTTGTTAAAGCCCTGGGGGATATGGTGGAATATCCCACCTGCCTAGGGTTCGAATTCAGACGTACACAACAATTGTGGTCACTGAGGTTTAATCAGTGTTGATGTCTTAATTTGCCAAAAGATTAGTCTAGACGTAGCCTAAAACACCCTTCCCAAAAAAAACACCCTACCTATAACCGGTTATCTTCTGATTCTTCCCCTTTTGATAGATAAAAAATATATCAAAAAGAGGGAGATCGATGGCAGAGCAACAGCGTGTTAGGCGATATAGAGAACGGACAACGTTTGGGCAACCGTGAGTGGCGAGGCGGAGCGATACAATTGTTTGTGAGGGGGTTTTAATGGCGTAGAGTTTGAGAACGGTAACACTGATTTAAATTTATTTTTACTCTAAAACCATCATAGTCAATTTTAGGTACCTTTAAAAAAATGTAACTAATTTTTAGAATTTCGATTGTTTACTTATTAAAAAAAATGTTTATGGACTTAATCATTTAAAATTAGAAAGTTTAATTGTTTTTCATTTAAAAAAATAGTTGAGGGACTTAATCAATCAAAACGAGAAGGTTTAATTGGTTTTCCATTAAAAAAAAATAGTTCAGAGACTTATCAAGCTAGCTTTTTTTTCTGGTACATGTTTGGATGACCATAAGGTAGCTTATTGAAAAGCTACTCATAGTAGCGTTTTGAAAAGCTAGTTTATCAGTTACCAGCTAACTTATAAGCTAGTTTGCCAAACAATGTCTTAATCATTTAAAATGTAATAGTTTGTTGGGTTTTTTTTATCTTTTCCCTTTTAATAATTTAAGAAAGTTAATGGTTTTACTAATTGTTTTACAGAGAATTACAATTTTGGTCCCTGTAGTTTATGTAAATATTAATTAGTTTTTCATAATAGTTGCTAACTGACGGTGTTAAGTTTAGGGACCTTTAATTTAATGTTATGAAATTTAAAAATTAGGGACCATCAGTGTAGATATTTGTTTTTGGTATCAAATCCAAAATTTGAGAAAACCATAGTGACCACCAATGTAATTCACTCGGGGTGCTCACGTGTTGGGTTGATCGGGTTGAAGGTATTTCAACAACTCAACCCAATGTTGGCGGTTTAAGAATTTTCAAATCAAGTCAACCCAAAAAAAAGTGCAAACCAATCCGTTCGGGTTGGTCGGTTTGGTAGGGTTGTATTTAAACAAAGTAAAAACAATATTGAAAACATAAAAATAAGAAAAAATTTCTTTGAAATATGATCCATCATTCAAATAAATATACTGAGTTCATCAAATATTTAGGTATTACATATAACATTCCAATAATGTTCTCTTATGAGTTCCATTGTTCGTTATTGCCGAGTTGTTTTTGGTAACTTATACATATTAAAGGGAAAAATAAATAATTTTAAAAAAGTCGGTAAAACGTTTATCGGGTTGGTCGGGTTACTTTGAGCCTAACTCGATATCAACCCAATAGATTCGAGTTGTCATAATTTTGTATCGATTATATGTCGGGTTACTTCGGGTTGACTTTTTTTCGGGTTGGTCGGGTTGGGTCAATCGGGTTGGTTGGGTTGGTCGATTTTTTGAGCGCCCCTATAATTCACTTTAATTCTAATTTCTAAATAATCATAAATAATTAATATCAATGTATAATGTATAATCTATACTATATTATAAAGATGACATAAAAAACTCTTAAAAACAAGTCTTAAAGCTTAATGTACCGCTATTTAATGTTAATTACTTAAAAAACAGTCATAAAAGCTGTATGTACTACATTTAATGCTATTCATTAATTTTCAATCATTATCTATAACAATTTCAACTCCCCTAAAATAACTCTCAACATATTTTAGATATAAAAAATCTAAAATATAATTAAAAAATCTTACAGAATATTTTATAAACAAAATTATATTATTAAACCAAAATAAATTACATTATATTATTAAGTCTAAATTAAACAAATTTATATAAAAAAATCATTATCACCCTCTCACACTCATCCAAAATCGTAATGTAAATCGATAAAAAACAAAAAATAAAATGAAACATTAAAATCGTGATGCATCTAACTGCATTGCGCGAGTATACTTCTAGTGTATAATAAAGTTTACTAATATTAATTACTATTTACTAATAATTGATATTGGTAATAATTAATGTTTATTAATATCAATTATTACTTAAGATTTATATATATTTAATAATAATAAATAACATCTAATACTAATAAAGAGTTAGAGTAAATTACATTTTTGGTCCTTGTGGTTGCTCTTTAATATCAACTTTAGTCCCTCTTATAAATTAATTACAATTTTGGTCACTGTGGTTGTCATTTTATTTCACTTTTGGTCCATATGACTAACTCAAGTTAAAAAGGTAAGTCCACTTAAGGGTAATTTGGTCATTCTACTCATTTTTTTTGTCTTTTTTCCTTTTTATTTTAATAGATTATATAGTACTATATATCTATTACTACCTTATAATACATATACATCAAAACTCTTAAAAACAACACTTAGAGCATGAGGTACAAGTTTTTTAAGCATAAAATTTGAAAACAATTACAAGTGTTTATGCATAAGGTACAAGTTATTAAAACTTTTTTTTAATCATAACCACTGATACCAAGTTTGGGATGCTGAGAGCTTTCTTTCTCCCCTCTGCAAAGTTTTTTTCTCCTCCACACTTAAATCCAGAAATTGGGTATTTGGGTTCTTAATAATTCAAATTTCAAAGTCAAGATTCATACATCTTTTTCCCTCCTTAAAGTTTTTTTTATCCTCCATCTTCCACAACCCCTCTCCCTCTCTAAACCCACTTCTGTTAGGGCAATTTATATGTTAAATACAAGTTCAGGGTATATTTTGTAATTATTTGAATGTTTAATAGCTTGTTGGGCTTAAAAGCCCATAAGCCCATCTTTGTAAAGCTTGAGTATATAAAGGTTGTTTTAGTTTCATTTGTTGAGTTTAAGTCTCATTCCAGATTACTAGTCAATAGGTTTACTTTCTCTTATCAGAAATCCTTTCTGTAAACCTATAACCCTTTGAGTTCATATTAATCATATGACTAGTAGTTGTGACTTGAATCTTATTCATCTTTGATATTATTTGTTGTGATTGCACTATACTGGGATCTACAATTGGTATCAGATCAAAGAGACTAAAGGTTTGATCCAGAAAAAGTGTTTTTAAGTTAAGAGATTTAAGATGAATTCAAGAGACGCGTTAGCTATTGGTTCGGATCAGAAGCCCCAGGTTCTCTATCGGGGGGAATATCCTCAGTGGCACGATCGCTTCATGAACTTCATTGAAGCGAAATCAAACTATGAAGCAATATACAAGTGTCTGACAGAGGAGCCGCAAGACTGGCCAATGAAGGTCATACCTGGAAACCCAGCCGAAGGTCGACCAGATCGTTCAGTTAGAAAAATTATCGGTGACTTTACAAATCCAGAAAAGGCTATGTATGAGGCTGAAAAGCAAGCAAAGACATATCTTCTACAAAGTCTACCCAATGACATCTATGCTTGCATCGACAGTTATAAGGAGTCTGCGAAGAAAATGTGGGACCAGATTGAGAAAATGATGATGGGGAACCACATCAACAATCAGCTGAAGGTGACAAACTGCATCACCAGATATGATGGCTTCAAAGCAAGAAAAGGCGAGACACTGACAGAAACCTATGAAAGGTTCAACATGCTTCTGAATGATCTCCAGAAGAACAAGATCACGAAGACGAACACCGAGAACAACATCAAGTTTATGAACAACCTCCAGCCTGAATGGAAGCCGTTCGTCTCTCATATTCGTCATACTCAGAGTCTGGAGAAGTTTTATCTACATGAACTTTACGAAATGCTACTTCAGGATGAAGAGGAAGTTATGGAGCTAATGGGGCATCAAAAAGCAGAGGAAAAGCCTGTAGTTGATCCGTTAGCACTCGTATCTGAGAAAAGAGGTAAGTCTGTCAGCCGTTCGTCTGAAAAGAAGCCAGTACAAAGTGATTCTGAACCTGAAGATCCTGACAGTGATTCGGATCCAGAATACACTAAGATGAAAGAAGCTATGGTGTACCTGACTCAAGCTTTCCAGAAGAGGAAGTTCTTTAACAAGTCCTCAAACAAGCAAAGATTCTCTACTCGCCGTGATCATCAAGAGAAGTCTGAAGGGAAAAGACGTGTTGAAGAAGCAAAGAAGTCTGAAAAGAGACAGGAAGAAAAGCCAAAAGAGGAGTCGATCAAATGCTACAACTGTGGTCGGTTGGGTCATTTTGCCAAGGATTGTCGCAAACCTGTTGTGCGCAACTCCGATTATTACAGAGCCAAGCTGCTACTAGCCAAAGAAAAGGAAGTTGGTAAGGCACTCATGGCTGAAGATGACTACTGGCTGCAAGTATCTGATGAAGAAACCGAGGATGCTGAAGCACACTTGTGTTTTATGGGCAAGCATTCATCACCGTCTGACACTGATGATGAAGATCGTAAATCTCCATGTCAGGTATGTGCTCCTTACCAAGAAGCTTTACTTGATCAGATGCAACTCACTATGCATAAACTTGACTCTTATAAGCTTCTCGTAAAAGAAAAAGAACAACTTCTCTCATCTCTAGAAAAACGAGTTTTTGCACAGTCTGAATTCATTGAAAACCAAAGCTTAGACATTTCTAGCAATCTGTGCACAATTTCTATTTTAAAACAAGAGTGTGAGAGTTGTTCAAAAGAATCACAAGAGCTAAAGACCAAAGTAGATGATCTTACCAAAGAGCTACGTATTTCTGAGAACGAGAAAATTGATTTTGTAACTCAAAACGTGGCTTACAAAAATGAAAATAAAAGGTTATCTAATCAGTTAAAGGAGATTGAACAAAAAACTTTAGAAAATTGGTCAATCTAATCACACGCTGAATCTAATTGCACCAAAAGAACCCAAGTATGCAAATTCGGGTATCGGTTACGATAACCCCAATTATCTGAAAAAGGCTTTATCCATTGTTCCTACATTGTATGCCTCCGAGTTCTTTGGAATAGACAAAATCTATCCAGAGTACAAGGTGTTTTGGACCAAACCAATTGAGGATGAGGCCTGGGAAGAGGATAATTTGCGAAGGAAGAAGTCTTCAAAAATGCAATTTCCTTTTGTTTATGATTCTTTAAATGCTACTTACACTGATGACAAACCCTGTTTCCTGTCAAACGATTTTTTTTCAAAGTTATTCTCAAACTGAACTAGATGCTAAAACTGTTAACACTGAGGAGGAACCTCTAGACCATAAGGTTTATGTTCCACCTCTGATTTTAGAAAAGAAAATTGTTCAGTTACAAAAGTCACTTGCTCAGGAGAGGGATAGTTTTCAAAAGGAAAAACAAGAGCTTTTATATCAAATTGAGAGCCTCAATTTCAATAAAGAGAAAACTGTGTCAGTCAAGGAAAAAGAATTCTTTCAGACAGAAATAAAGAAGTTAAATTTACAACTGGCTGCTTTGGCAACATATCGTCTGAAGGAGAAACTTCACAAGGCTGAGCCTCAAGCTAAGCCTACAGGTGAGAAAACTCCTCTGTTTGAAAATTCTTATCCTGCCTCCAACACATCTTCATGTAAAGCATTTTTGGGTGACTTATCACCAATTCTTTCAAACAAAGGAAAAGAGCCTCAAGTTTTCGAAACGGATCAGTGTTCTCATTTTACAAAAGCTTCCGCTTATGATCCGCTTCAATCAATCCCTGTCGATGTCCTGAATTCCTCAAGCGATAATGTCCCTTCTGATGAGGAAATGGAATTCTCTGCATTCTTGAATTCTGAGGTGTGTCTAGATAGTGATTTGAACCAATTTGATTTTGATCCTTTACTTCCAAGTCACGTTGATTTTCTAAATAATTCTTGTGAGCCTCCGGTAAAACTTTATAAGGGTGAATGTTCCACATCTGCCCTACAAAAACCTTCTGTGAACAACTCTTCAAAGTCTAGATCTAAAAAGCGTTCACAGAAGAAGAAAAAGACCGGTCGCTCAAGAAAGCAACAATCTTCAAGTTTCAAATCTTCTGACTATGGGTTTAACGGTATTTCAGATACTTTTGGTTGGCACAAAGAAGTTAAATATGCTTGGGTAGCTAAGAAGTCCAGGGACAGTACGGCGACATCAAAATTAGTTGATCCAGTTTTAAATTCTAGGAAAAACAATAACAATCATGATGTTTTTAATTCTAAACCTTTAGTTGAATGTAATGGAACTTTGCCTTTAAAAGTTTATTCAATTCCGCAATTACTTCAACTGTCTCATGATTGTCTTTGTTGCTCTTATTGTGGATCGAATGAGTTTGTTGATCGTCGTTATGCATCTGATTGGTTTGGCTCATATCATGTTGCTAATTATCATTCTCAGTTTGATGTTCCCAGTAATAGATCAATACCCAAGTCTAAACGGGCATCCAAATCGGGTGTTAAATCTAACCCCAAAGGACCCATTTACGAATGGGTACCTAAAAAGAAATAACTTGTTTTGCAGGACGGTCATGTGTGGTATCTAGATTCAGGCTGCTCCAAGCACATGACCGGAAGAAAGGAGCTACTCACAAACTTCACCGAGAAGTTTTGTGGAAATGTAAGGTTTGGGAACGATCATTATTCTCCCATCAGGGGTTACGGAGATATAGTCAAGGATAATCTCCCGATCAAGAAAGTGTCCTACGTCGAAGGACTTGGTCACAATCTCTCCAGCATCGGTCAATTCTGCGACAAGGATCTAGAGGTCACTTTCAAAGCCAAGCGGTGCAGCGTTCGGACTGAAGACGGAAAAGAAATCCTTGTTGGAACGCGTCGCACCAACCTCTACACGATTGATCTCTCGTCTTTGAAAGCAGATAAGGAAGTTTGTTTAATGTCTAAAGCATCTGCCGAACAAAGCTAGTTATGGCATCGTCGACTTTCGCACCTGAACTTCAAGACTATCAACAAGTTGGTGCTCGGTGGACACGTCAAGGGAATGCCTGATCTTAAGTTCGAAAAAGATCATTTATGTGCTGCCTGCGAAATGGGCAAGATGAAAAAGGCTTCTCACAAGCCTAAAGTCACTCCTAGTACTTCACGGTCCCTTGAACTCATTCACATGGATTTATGTGGACCGATGCGCGTTCAAAGTATCAATCACAAGAAGTATGTCCTGGTGATGGTTGATGACTTTTCTCGCTACACGTGGGTCAGATCCCTCCGTTCAAAGGATGAAACTCCCGATTTGTTCATTTCTCTCCTAAAGAGTATTCAAGTCAGTCTCAACCTATCAGTCCAGACCATAAGGACAGATAACAGCACAGAGTTTAAGAATCAAGTGCTCACCGGTTACTTGACTTCAGTGGGCATAACGCATACCTTCTCAGCTGCTCGTACTCCTCAGCAAAACGGGGTAGTAGAGCGCCGGAACCGAACTCTTGTCGAAGCAGCTCGCACGATGTTATCTCAGTCCAAGCTACCGTTATTTTTATGGGCATAAGCAGTTGCTACCGCTTGCTACAGCTTGCTACACTCAAAACCGCACTATCATCAACAAGCGGTTCAACAAGACACCGTACGAGATCATCAACAAACGCATCCCGAACATCAACTATTTCCATGCATTCGGCTGCACATGCTTCGTACTGAATGACAAGGATGATCTCGGAAAATTCATCCCCAAAGCGGACGAAGGAGTGTTCATCGGATATTCCCAGCAAGCCAAAGCTTACCGTGTCTACAACAAACGGACGAAGACCGTCGTTGAGAGTGTGAACGTAACTTTTGACGAGGACGCTGATATGGCTTCTGAACACCTCAGTTCAGAACCCGCTATAACTGGTGTGTTAGCTTCTGGACAATTACGTTCAGGAGCTACACAATCTCCAGTAGATCCAAATCAAGCGTCTACGTCAAGAGCAAATCTTTCTGATCTGGATTTACTTTTTGAGCACTTCTATGATGATTTATTTAACACTACGCCTGATGCTCTATCTTCTAACAGGAATGAAGCTCAAGTACCGGAAGTGACTCAAGTCACTGGACCATCCGACTCCGGTACTCCTACATCACCTCATGTTTCCCCCGCTACTGTCTGCGTTTCAGCATCATCAAGCTCGAGTGAATCCACTCCGATCGTCCAAGATCCTACTGTTACACCGGAAATAGTAGGACCTCCTGAACCGACACCTGTTGAAGGCACTTCTGAAGTTCCCATTCCGGCAATCCCGGTTCCTGCATTAAATGCATCTCTTGCTGAGTCGTCCTCTGCTGCACTCTCGACTCCAACTAAGGAACTTCCACCTAACAGGCCGTCATCACTCGAAGAAGTTCAGGACTTACCCCCCGGTGGTTATGTGGACCCGATACTTCTCAACAGACATATCAACCTCTTCCACACGCCACCAAGGGGACTCGAGCTCACCCCCTTCATCAGATCATTGGTGATCCCAAGACACCTGTTCAGACTCGATCTACTACTGCGAACGACTGCTTATTTTCTTCGTTACTCAGCCGTATCGAACCTTCCACCGTCTCCGAAGCATTGAATGATCCAGACTGGGTGATCACCATGCAAGAGGAACTCAACCAATTTGAGAGCCTCAAAGTGTGGCGCCTTGTTCCCCGACCAAAGAACAAGACGGTGATTGGGGCGAAATGGATTTTCAAGAACAAGAAGGACGAAAATGGAATAATTGTCCGGAACAAAGCACGTCTAGTGGCTAAAGGATATCGCCAGCAAGAAGCTATATATTACGAGGAGACGTTTGCACCGGTTGCCCGCATTGAAGCAATACGCATGTTCCTCGCCTACGCCGCACACAAGAATTTCATCGTCTTTCAAATGGATGTGAAATCCTCGTTCTTAAACGGCGTTCTCAAGGAGGAAGTATATGTTTCGCAACCCGAAGGCTTTGTGAGCTCATAAAACCCTAATTACGTCTATTTTCTTGACAAGGCCCTATACGGTCTTAAGCAAGCGTCACGAGCCTGGTATGATGCTCTCTCATCCTTCTTAGTTAAATCTGGTTTCTCTAAAGGTAAGATTGACACTACCCTGTTTATTAAAAGAGAAAAGAAAGATATCATTCTTGTACAAATTTATGTTGATGACATAATCTTTGGCTCCACAAACCCCAAGTACTGTCAGAACTTTTCAGCCTTAATGAGTAAACATTTTCAAATGAGCATGATAGGGTAAATGAATTTTTTCCTGGGTCTTCAAGTAAAACAATTAGCAACGGGAATTTTCATTAATCAATCTAAGTACATCTCGGATATTCTTCAGAAATACCAGATGGAAAAATCCTCACCTATGAAAACCCCCATGTCTACAAGCATAAAGCTACACTCCGATCCTGACGGAAAGGATGTGGATGCCACTACTTATAGAGGTATGATAGACTCTCTGATGTACTTGACGGCTAGCCGGCCTGACATTATGTTCTCGACATTTTTATGTGCAAGATTTCAGTCGAAACCTAAAGAGTCTCACTTAGCTGCGGTTAAGCGTATTTTCCGATATTTAAAGGGTACTGCTGATCTTGGTTTGTGGTACCCAAAAGAGACAGGTTTTGAATTGACAGACTACTCGGATGTTGACCATGCTGGAAACATGCTGGACCGGAAAAGCACATCGGGACATGTCCAGTTCTTGGGTGATCGTCTGGTTAGCTGGGCTTCGAAGAAGCAAAACTGCGTGTCCACCTCCACCGCTGAGGCGGAGTATGTCGCAGCCGCTAGTTGCTGCTCGCAAGTCATCTGGATGCATACCCAGCTGAAAGACTACGACTTTAACTACTCTAAGATCCCCATCTACTGTGACTCCAAGAGCGCCATTGCAATATCTAGCAATCCAGTCCAGCACACGAAGACGAAGCACATTGATGTGCGTTATCACTTCATTAAAGACCACATGGAAAGAGGTACTATCAAACTCTACTTTGTTAATACAGAGCATCAGTTAGCAGACATGTTATCCAAAGCCTTGTACGAAAAACGCTTTAATTATCTTGTGTCCAAGCTAGGTATGCTAAATCTGAAAGTTTGATCCGTTCACAGCCCTCAACGAGTTTCATTCAATAACAAATAACTGTGTCTAATGCCCCAGTGACTTGTCTCTGGTTGCTCCAATCTACACTTCTTGGTTATTGCATCTTACTCGTTAAGTTCTGTGTCAATCTAAAACTTTTGTATCAATAAAGTAGATTTCGCGTGTTTCTAGTTTTTCTCGTGTGTTTTTCTTTTCTTCGTGGTGTGTTTCGTATTTATTTTGCAGCTCATTCGGTTGTTCTCTGAAAAAGTAAGTCGTTTGTGGTGGTTTTCGAAGATATTCGTGTGTTAAGGGGGAGCACGATCGTACGATGTTTGGTAAGATTCTCTAGTCCTCCATTCGAGGGGGAGCGGGTAAGTGTTTCCTGCGTTTCGAATTCCTCACGGTAATCGTCGAGGGGGAGCTCAGTCTAGTAAGATATTCCATGTTCGAGGGGGAGCATTTCCTTCATCCTTAAATTTTTTTTTCTTTTCCCTTAGGTTTATTTTTTTAAGATTCTTTTTCATTAATTTTCTTCAAAAAAAATTTAGGATTTTTTTTTTCTTTTCCTCTCTTTTTCGTGCTTTAAAGTTTTTTCTTATTTTTCAAAACAAAAAAATCCAAAAATATATTAGTTTAGAGTTTCAGTTTTTTTTATTTGTTCTTCTATAAAAATAAAATAACAAAAATATTTTTTTTAAGTTTTACCTTAGTTTCGTTTTTTTTTTCATTTCCCGGCCCATATTGTCGCAGGCCCAACCTCGGCCCGGCCCAACTCCGACCCCGGACCGACCCACTCACCGACCCGGGTGTTTAAAACCCCGGGCGACTCATCTCTTTCCCTCATTCTATCTCTCTTTCTCTAATCCCTATCTCTCTCTCGCCTTCGATCGATACCTCAATCACCGGCACTCATCTCTCTCTCGCTCGAATCGATTCCGGTATGCTCCCAATCCCCTCTCTTTCTCGTTTTAGTCTACTTCGTCTTCCGGTCGAGGGTTTACGCCCACCGAACTCGCCACTGTCAACCCTTTCGACTTCGGTCGATTGGGGTCTGTCATCAATCGACTCCGGTCGATTGTATTCTGGTCAAATATCTACCGGTCGAACGGTCGTTTTCGGTCGATTAGGTTAAATACCGGTCAAATATCACTACCGGTCGAATACCAGTACCGATCGAATACCATTACCGGTCGATGATTTCTTCCGTTCGAATACCAGTACCGATCGAATACTTTTACCGGTCGAAGACCATACCGGTCTTTTCTTCATCCCGGTCCTTTTGATGTTCTTAATTGCATAATATGTATTGGTGTTTTGCTATCTGTGCTTAATTGCTATATCTCAAAGATGTGAGATTGTGAGGTGCAACTATGCGTTGTTTACTTTTTCTCTTTGGTGGTGCGTGAATTGGTAACGGACCCTACTTCACGAATCAGGGTTTGTTTTTCCAATATCTTGGAGTTAGTATAGGTTGTGGTTTAAACCATGGCCATGTAACTCCAACGACATTTTTTTTTCAATATAACTGAGCGCTAACCGATTTATTCTTAACAGGTAACATGGCGCAAAACCCACCTCCAGCGATTGACCCAATCGCCGATGCCGAACTGATTCCCGAGGATCAGTTCATTCAGCTCACACCCAACAACTACCATCTCGATGTAACTCAACCTACTATCCAATATCATATTAGGTCATCATCGAGATCCTTCGTGGGCATCCTATATCCTATGCTCTCACGGAGACAACGGAAGTACCTCTACTATACTTGCAACAGTTCTGGCACTCTCTACATGTCTTGGAGGCCGACGGTGGATTTCAACTAGAAGGTCGGATTGATCACACGCTCGTTCTCCTAACTGGTGATCTCTTCCGACAATTTATTCATCTGCCAACCACTGGTTCAGTTCAGGGGCGAAATAGCTTCGGCCCGCTTGTATCGGACGCCACTCTATGCGCTGACATCTTGTCCCTAGGATACGGCGCAGATCTACGGCTTCCATCTGGGTTCAACCGCAAGTACCTCTCCACCATCTGGTACACCATGTTTACATACCTCAATCGGTGTCTTTCGGCTATAACGAGAGGCATCGATCAGACGAGTACCCCCATCCTCCGCCTATTCCACTCTGTGGCCATTCATCGCCACGCAGACTTGGCCGATTTCTTCTGGTTCGAGCTCGTTCAGAATGTACGAGCCAACGCTACAAAGAGACAAAACTTCATACCGTTTATGAGGTTCCTCCAACTGATCATCCGAAGTTACATGAATCTGTATCCCGAGATACCTCGCCGTTCAATGCACCCAACTTGTCCGCATCACCCGACTCGCAAGATACCAGCTCGTACTGATCCAGATGGTTTCGGCGCCCGACTAATCCCCATCAGGTTGCTGGCCTATGCTCGTCCTACGACACTGAGTGTTATAGCGTATAGGCATACACACAATCTTCCCGCTCTTATGGTCCGACCAGAACCGGCAGGACCTGCCCATGGATCAAGACCTGAGAGACGTGAGGGTCCGCATCCCCGTACGAGAGGCAGTAGCGTCCGGATAGCTGGGGCTTCCGGACAGGATGTGACGAGAGAAATCATTGTGAGGGGAACTGGAGAGGGCAGTGTCGTTGGATCGAGACAAGCCAATACTTCACGAAGATCATCTACTCCGCCACGGACGGCCTCTCCGATTGTAGAAGAGGACACAACTACTGAATCCGCCAACGTTCAGCCCTCTTCTGCCACTGCATCTGAAGAGGAAACAGCTACTGAAACCGCAACCGACTCTGCGGACGAAACAGGTACATCCGACACTCAGTCGGAAGCTGCAACCGGGTCTACGGACGAAACAGGTACATCCGGCACTCAGTTTGAAGCTGCCACCGAGCCTGAGGAGTCAGCAGATCGATCCGGCAGTCAGTCGGAAACCGCCACCAACGTATCGAAATCAAATGAAGAGTCTTCTGACTCTGATGGTGACGATAATCAGCCCTCGCCTGTAGACACAAGGAGAGCGGAGGGAGTATTAGTTGAAAATATAGAGGTGAGTAGAGAGAAGGAAAGGAGGAGCAAGATTCATCATGACCGCACACGAGTGACGGGGCAACCATCAACGGTTGTACCCCCTAGCCACATCTAGCCAGGTAGCCACATCTACTATCCAGTCTCATGTGTTGAGACAGGATATTGAAGAAGCCACCGTGGACCTAGCGGCGCAACTGCACACCCCACCCAGCCACTCCGCCATCTCTCAACAGATGGTGGTTTCAAGTTCATACGGGGATATAGCACATAAGCTACCAGTCTCTCACTTGGAGAGTTCTGGTATTGAAACAAGAGAACAGCAGCTCCCGTTCTCGACTTCTTTCGGTGCACAGTGTCTATAGCCCTTTGATGTAATATCTCCCATTCCTAGGACACAAATGCCATTTTCGGCTACTGTCGGTCGCCTTAGTGGCCCGGCCGGAACACCTATAGTAAATCCGCCTTCGGTTGGTTTACGAGGATTGGGTGGAAGTCCTACCACAGCTATCATCACACCAATTGTGAACGTAGGCGGCTCGACTTCTACAGTCGTAGCTACAAGTGGAAGTCTAAGTGACCCAGGAGTTACCCAAACTGAGTTTGTCTCAAGGGAATATATGGACGGCGCCCTAAAGGTTGTCCAAACCATGATGAGGGAGGAGGTAGATTCACTTAAGCGTATGATCAAAGGCAAAGGTCCAGCAACTGAGCCTGAACCACTACCTCCTACACCACCACCCTCCATTCCTGCTACTGATATGTCAATTGAGGACCTGAAATCCATACTCCTTGCCAAGCTTCTTGCCCAATCTCAAACAGAACCCTCCCGGGATGCCGATCTTCTATCGCTTTTACGTATCCAAGCATCCACCCCTACACCACCACCCCCCAACTCATTATATCTCCCGAATCCTTCCAGCTGCAACAAGCCATGCTTCTGTCTTTGCAGCAAACCGTAGCTGTATTGATTGAATGCCTATCAGCCGTGGAGGACACCTGCCGAAGCCAGGCAGACAGGCTCAAGCGCCGGCATGATGATCAGGATGATCCTGATCACCATGAGGGGGAGAAGCGCCAACGCCTAACAGAGTCGGAGACACAGTATGTGGAAACAACTCAAGTGGGAACAGAACAGGGTTCGGGTTATGGTACTCAACCAGAAGAGCAGGGACAGGCACGGGAACAGTGTATAGATTTGGTGTTGTATGATATTCCAAGGGTTGAAAAGCCTGAGGAATTTGATGAAGGTTCTCCGATAGTTCCTGAAGATTGGGCGTTAATTCTTGATCCTTATGAAGTTACTGACCCGACAGAAGAATGTGCCAACACTGAAAGAGCGCTGGTAGTCATGCAAGCCGAAATAGATGAGATTCTTCATCCGGATTATCAGCCAGACGATCAGACTTCTGTTGCGGTTCCACTTTTGACTTATTCTGTTGATAACCCTGATCTTCCTGATACATATATTCCCGTCAAATCTCCTCCTGCTTCACCAGTTAGGGAAACAGAAAGTATTCCACCAGTTCGTCCATCCAAGTGGGAAAGAGTCAGAATAAAAGTGCCATTTCTGGAAGAAAGCCAAAAGAAGATTATTGCCCACTGGATTCGTTCATATGATGAAGTTGGCTTCATGGTCTACAGTCTGTGAAAAACAAGGAAAAGCAGCGTGAGCTTGTATTCGTGTATAAGAAGTTTCAAGGCAAGCACTCCAAGACAAAGCTCAGGATTACATCAGTTGACCGTATTCAATCTGTTATCCCAGATTAATCTAGTTGGTAAACAATTATCACAGAACACAATAAGATCAAGAGATATAAAGATTAATAATAACGTATCAATCCCTTGAATAAACAATGAAACCTTGTGTGTTCTTGATACCCTTGAATACAGAGAATACGTACGGCTACTATTTAGAAAATTATCAGAGTTAACCTAAAAACTAATTAAACACAACTTTAAATACCTAGGCTAAAAGGCCTAATGGGCTTATGGGCTTGAGGCCCAATAGCTTAATAACTATTGACTTATTACATAATAAACCCTCTAATTAATTTTAGCACAATTGCAGTTTAAACCCTTAACTTTAACTTTAATCTTGAATACAATTTATTTGATCCAACAATCTCCCCCTTTGGATTCAAGATTAAAAAATTTTGCAATTGTCTTCGGGTCTTCACTTGTCTTCTCTTTTCTTCAGATATGTCGTTGATCGCTTCAAAACTTGATATCTTTAAATAATCTTCAAATCTTCAAAACTTTGAAAAAGTTCGGCAGTCTTCAGATTATATTCTCCTTCTTTAGTCTTCAGATTATATTCTCCTTCTTTGATAATTCTCCCTTTTTGTATCTTCTCCCCCTTTTTGATGAGTGGTGAGAATCATCATCATCAAAACTTTGCAAAACAATCTCCCCCTTTTCAAGACAATCTCCCCCATTGTGTTTGATCACGTAAGCACAATCTTCATCATGTAACGAGCCCTGTATGGAAATAAGAGCAGTCTTCCTAGATGGAAAGAGTGATTATTTCAATCTTTTCAGATAAAAATAGTCAATTGTAACCGTTTAAATCTTTGCAAATTCAAACAGCTTAAGAGTTGTAACCCTGAATCAACAAATGACTCAGTTAAAATGTCTGTCAATGACACAAAGTCACTGAGTAACACAAAGTTACTATATAAGGAGCTGGTTTGATGTAGACTCCCCAGGTCTTCCATTCAATCATCGAATAACACATGGTTATCTATGAACGTTCTGACAGAAAACAAATTTCTGTGTGCTAGTGCATGTGTATGAAAGAATTTAAGCATAGATTATTGCCTTTTAATATAAGCTCAAAATATGTACACTTGTTGAGACAACAACAAATTATACAAAGACTCAATGTGCATGAGAAAGGGTTCGAAGGTGGGGCAACTTTCCTTCTTTTTCAATATTAGTATCTTCCAAATGAAGAACCAATAGCATATATGTTGCTTCCCCAGAAAATGTGAAACATTCTCTTTTTGAGAAAAGAATGAGTAGCTGGTGGGGTTGTATGCAAGAGATGGCATGGGCTAGTTGCCTATTTCAATGATCTAATCAGATTATGTGGCTGCCCGGCTCAGAAAGAATTTGGTGCAGAGTTTAATATTCTTTTACTCTGATCTCTCACCCTCTTTCTTTTAATGCTCACTTCTAACCAATCTCTCTTTTCCATTTTACCTCTTCACACACCATCACTCAATTCTTTTTACCCCGCTCCCCTCAATCACTCAGGGTATACTTCCTGGGTAGGAAACACTGGTTATCGTGAATCCATGGAAGTTCTGTTAAGTACTCACACTGAATCCCATGTATTTTCCTAAAAGAACATGTGCGGTTCAACAAGCTTTTGTATATTTAAGCACAAATACCACTTGTTACATGAAGAATATAATATTCGGAGATGTCAAAACATAAGATGTTTGACGATGCAATTCTCCCCCTCAAACTAAAAGAGTTTGACAATTAAGCTCATATCATTTTATCATGAAGAATAAGATTTTGGAGAATCAAAAACGAATGTTGTTTATATGAACAATATATAAACATATTTTCAATGAAAGCACATGAAATGACGTTTGATTCAATCAACAGTGAATACAAATAACGTGAGTATTACCATAGAAAGATTTAACTTTTGATACATGGTAATAACAAAGTCAAATAGAATGTTCTGAACCGTTATGTGTATGAATACTTGACAAAGTATATTGATAAGATAAAACGCAAGTATTTATCTTTAAGAACACACGGTCAGATAAGCATTTAAGTATCCAAAAATCTGTTAAAATCACAGATATTCTCCCCCTTAACTGAAAGTTTTTATTTTATTTTTAACATTAAGAAAAAAAACAGAAAAATAAGGCACTGAAGTGTGGGTTCTAATCCGATATGATTAGAAGCCATACTCCGTTCAGGTACGGGTTCTAAGTTGATTTACTTAGAAGCCTTCTTTTTGACGATGAAGTCCGGGTTTTGAACTGTTTTGTTCAAAAGCCATATTTTTGACAATGAAGTCCGGGTTTTGAACTGTGTTGTTCAAAATCCATTGTTCTTTCTCCCCCTTAAACCTTGGGTGCCTGCAACACATATTTAGCTTTTGGTACCCACTGGTATTTGGGTCCTAATGGGTTAGTTGTAGTTCTAGTGGGAGATATGAAATAAGAACCATACCAGTTATTCACATAATCTTTTCTTACAAAATCATTTGAGCCACAGTAGGAACAACTGATTTTCTTTTGTGCTAACCTGATCAGTTGATTGATAGAGTAAACCAGATCAGGTTTGCCAAAAGTTTTACCTTTTGTAGCATAGTTCCATTTAGCATTTGATGTATGCACAAATGATTTTTCTTTCTTCTTTTCCTCAGATGATCCTTTAACTCTCCAGATCCAGTTTCCTCTTTCTTTCTCATCATCCCTTCTCCAGAAGCTTTTCTTTTGAGACTTAGTCTTCTTGAAGTTACCTGAACCATCAACATTTTTGTCATAGAAAAAGTTAGAAGGACGAATCTGATCAGTAGATTTAGAAGTAAGACAGTCATCTAAATCATAGAAAGGATTATAGAAAACATTTGAAAAATGGGAACTTGAAGCTGTTTTTAATGAACTATCTGAATCAGCTAGATCATCTCTTGGTGATTGAGCTATTGATTCTGGCGTCTTGTGCTCAGTCAGCTTCACCTTGAATACGATCTCTTCAAGTTCTTTTATCTTTTAAGACAAACTGTTTCTTTCCTTTTCAATCAGATCAAACTTCTTATGCAACTCAGATTTTGCATTCTTCTCCTTCATGATGTTTGTTGACAATTCAGATAGCTTTCTTGTCAGTTTGGCTATCTCGGTCTCAAATATCTTCTTTTCTTCAGAAAAGTATGTATTTGTATCCTTAAGCTCAGCTTTCTTCTTCTCATTCTCAGCCTTTTCTCTCTCTAGAATGATAATCTTCTCAAAGTCTGAAACTTGTTGAGAAAGTTTAACACATCTAAGCTCTAAAGATTTCTTTTCTTCGAAGGCTTTTCTAGAGAAGTCAGAGAATTTCTTAGCAAATTCTTTTCTTTCTTTCTCAATCTTCAACATTTCATTTTGAGCTATAGTATTGTCTCTGTCTTGGGTTGCCTTTTCTTTCAGCTTTTCAATCTCAACCTCAAGACTGAGAACTTTATCTTTAAACTTATCTCTGTCCGCACAGAGTTGAGAATTTATTTGTCTTAGTCCTGTACTAGTATCTCTTGCAACACTTGTACTTCTTCTAAGATCCTCAAGTTCTCTTTGCATTGCATCCTTTTTAGACCATGTAGAGCTTGATTCAGATTTTTTCAACTTTGCTTGAAGATCGAAGATCTCTTTTTCTTTAGACTCAATTATTCCTGCAAAGTCAATTAAAGAATCAGAATCTTTTGAATTTTCTTTTAAAGCATTGATCTGAATAAAAAGAGATGAGTTCTGAATCTGTAAAGCCTTGTTCTCAGCTTTGAGCATTTTGTCCTCTTTGTCATACTCATCAATCATGCGAGATGATGTTGATAACCGTCCAGCAAGTTGTTTAGCTTTTGCTTTTACTTCAGAATATGTCATCTTTTCAAAATCAAGGCTGTAACCTTCAGACATCATTAGTTGATTCGACATCCTGGCTCTTTGGTTAGTAATCAAACTTTTCTATATCTAGACAACCAACTAGATGAGATCGTTAGAATCAAGAGTAAAACTTTTGTCCCCCCTTCGCAGACTTAGGCTTTTAGAGGTCCTATTACAGTTTGCAAAAAATCGACCGGGGATATGCTTCGACCGGTATTGAGTCGACCGGAGACTTGTAAAGACCGGTAGAGAGTTCGACCGGGAACTTGTAAAGACCGATAGAGAGTTCGACCGGGGAAGTGCAAAGACCGGTAAGATGTAAGACCGAAACTAAGCTTGACCGGTAAAATTGATTCGACCGGTAACTTGTTCGACCGGAAGTATGCTTAGACCGATAGAGGTCTTTGACCGGTAAGGGTCTTCGATCGGGACTTCCTTAGACCGGGCTGAGCTGAGAGTGTACCGGTCGAATACTAAGGACCGATAAATGGTATTCGACCGGAAGAGTAAGGACCGGTATGGTGCTAAGGACCGATGTAGTGTTCGACCGGTAAGATGATTAGACCGATAAACTGTTATGACCGAAACAAAATTAGACCGATAGAATCTTCGACCTATATGGTGTTCGACCGGTATGTTCTTAACCAGCCCAGAAGTCGATGTTCAACCTAGAAAATCAACCCAGAAACATGCAAAAACACAGAAATTGAATGCAAAAATTATATCTTTGTGCTTAGATATATATATCAAACACAGATCAAGCAAAAACAAAGATCAATTTCAACTTTCATGCATCAATTTTAAAGAACACAGTGAACGATAGTTCTTGAAGAAGTCGAACCCAGAAAAATCAAAAATTCACAAAATCAATCACTTGATGCTTTATAATGCAATTAATCAATCAGATAGTGTTCAATAACGCAAAACACACCTAATCAGATCAATCTTAAACATAGATTCATGAAATCAGATGAACAAAAAAAAATCGATGAACAGTAAATCGCATGAATAGTAATCGATGAATAGTAGCTTCGATGAATAGTAACTTCGAAAAAAAAATTGATTCTTTTTGGCTCTGATACCACTTGTTATCCCAGATTAATCTAGTTAGTAAACAATTATCACAGAACACAATAAGATCAAGAGATATAAAGATTAATAATAACGTACCAATCCCTTGAATAAACAATGAAATCTTGTGTGTTCTTGATACCCTTGAATACAGAGAATACGTACGGCTACTATTTAGAAAATTATCAGAGTTAACCTAAAAACTAATTAAACACAACTTTAAATACCTAGGATAAAAGGCCTAATGGGCTTATGGGCTTGAGGCCCAATAGCTTAATAACTATTGACTTATTACATAATAAACCCTCTAATTAATTTTAGCACAATTGCAATTTAAACCCTTAACTTTAACTTTAATCTTGAATACAATTTATTTGATCCAACACAATCTGCCTTTTTCATGAAAATAAAGTATTCAGACTTCATGGTAACGAGAGAAGATGGTCAGAAGTATTGTTTTTCTGAAGCTGACTTTCCGTGTCTTGAACCACAAGATCTGCTGTTCATTCTTCGAGACTTAAAGACCAGAACCATCAGACCCGGGGAAGTCATTGATGCACTCGAGACCGTAAAGAGATATATGAAGTGTACGATGAAACTTGCCTCGGTGGAAGACTTTCAGATTGGATTAGAAAGCGACCAACCAAAGATTAATCTACTGAAGCCTGATATGAAGATTCCGTCTGATGCCCAGAGTGTACCTTCATTTACTGTGATAAAGATTCCAGAATTCGGCATGACCTACTTGAACAACAAAGGTATTATGCGGTTCATTCGTTTTAGTCAGATTGCCAGATTCTGCGACGGTACATTGATGTTGCTGAAAGACAAGTTGAAGCGTGCACTTGATCAAGATGAAAAAGGGGTTCAACCTTTGGATCCTAAATACAAGCCACTTGTTCTTGAAGCACTGGGGTTATTGAAGAGAGACTGGAATACAGAACACTGATACGATATTTCGAGATCAACTTTGGTTTTCGGAAGATATATGTTCCAAACTGGCGCGATTTTCAACTTCTATTTAAAGGGGGAGATTGTTAGGGCAATTTATATGTTAAATAGAAGTTCAGGGTATATTTTGTAATTATTTGAAAGTTTAATAGCTTGTTGGGCCTAAAAGCCCATAAGCCCATCTTTGTAAAGCCAGAGTATATAAAGGCTGTTTTAGTTTCATTTGTTGAGTTTAAGTCTCATTCCAGATTACTAATCAATAGGTTTACTTTATCTGATCAGAAATCCTTTCTGTAAACCTGTAACCCTTTGAGTTCATATTAATCATATGACTAGTAGTTGTGACTTAAATCTTATTCATCTTTGATATTATTTGTTGTGATTGCACTGTACTGGGATCTACAACTTCCCCCCTTTTTCTCTCTCTAAACCTATTTTCTCTCTATAAAAAACACAACACATCACCAACCCCTTTTTCTGATTGATTTCTTTCAAATTCAAGTTTGATGAATCACCAAGAGCATCGTCCTCCATCAAAGAATCAACTTCCGGAGGTACATTGGTTTTTACTTTTTTAGCTTTTATATTCATCCACCACCCCATAAATCATCGATTTTTTCATCAAATCGCAACCAAAACTTGTTATCTGCAACTAACTGTAGCATTATCATCGACACCTACGGAGGAATATCATCGAGATGCAGTTCTCATCGGTAGGAAGATTATCATCGACACCTACGGAGGTGGCTTCTTCCTCTAATGATTTGTTGAAGGTATGATAATAATTAGAGTAAGTATCTAACTTTGTGACGGCGGCGAGAAAGCAGAGAAAGATGACGGCGGTTATGATGGTGGGCGGAGGTGTTACTCCCATCTCATGCAGTGATTGAAGCCGGCGGTGGTGGTCGCAGTGGAGGTGGGTGCGAGTTTTGAGAGATAGAGAAAGAGTTAAAAAAGGTTTGAGATCTTGAATTGTTTTAGAGGGGGAATGAGGGTGAGGGAGGTGGTGGTGGTTGCTCAGAAACTGCCATGGCCAACTGTGGCATTGGGGTTTGATTTATTATTAGTATTATAGATGTCTTAGTTTGGACGATCAAGAAGGTACTTTTATTTTAATAGTAAAAACTTGTGTTCATATGCCCTTTTGTGAGAAACAGGCTTAATCTTGGTAATCTTTATAAAAATATGCTTTAGAGTTGGCATTTTTTTTCTCATCATTATGGGTTTTGATTTAAACCCATTCCCTGAATCTTCAACTTCTGGACATTTTGGTGCTTCTCATTCTCTTGGTTTTGGTTCTTCTTCTTCTTTTGATATAAACATGTTATATTTAATATATTTTTTGATAAATCTTCAAATTAATATTTTTAATCAATTTGCAATAATAGGTATTTTAAGTTTAATTGTTTACTTATTATTTTGTTATTTTAAAATAACATTTTACATATTTGATCAATATGCGCCAAATATTTAAAAAACAACATGTTTACTAAAAATAAATAAATTGGTATATTTCTTTTTACAAACAACAAGTTAAAGGTATAAAATTAATAAACATATCTATGGGTTAATTTTATTAAAAATTTTATGGTTTGACCAAATACTTTTTGCCTGCTCTAAGTGCACTCCCACTCGCTCATTAGTAATTTTGTTTCTTACTATTTTTGTTATACATAAATGATTTAAGATTAAGCCATCATTTTATTCAATATTTTATTAACAAATTAATAGCTATATTTTATTTTGAAATTTTATCATACAACATCATCTTATTAGTAAAAAAATTGATTAAAAAAATCTAATTCAAATGTCGTTGTTCCTTTCATATTATTAATTTTATATTTTAATTTATTATTCATAAAATAAAATATATCAATTTACTTATTTTTACTAAACATGTCAATTTTTAAATGGTTGACACATATTGGTCATATATTTAAAAAGTTTTTTTAAAAATAAAAATAATAATAACTAAACTTATTAATTAAAATTAAAATACCAACTATTACAAATTGATTACAAATATTAACTTGAAAAGGCCGGTGGAGTTCCAAGTGGGGGATCGTGTAATGTTAAAAGTGTCTCCTTGGAAAGGCTTGATCCGGTTTGGGAAGCGTGGGAAGCTAAGTCCTCGTTTCCTTGGACCGTTTACTATTCTCGAGCGCATCGGACTCCAAGCTTACAAGTTGGACTTACTGCCGGAGATGGACGGGATTCACCCCACTTTCCACGTGTGCTATCTACGGAAATGCTTAGCGGAAGAAGAAAGCGTTATTCCTTTTCCGAAATTCGAGTGGATGATAATCGTTGTATCGAAGAGCCCGAGGCTATTTTGGAAAGGACAATCAAGAAGCTCCGACATAAAGAGGTAGTGATGGTAAAAGTGCAGTGGAAGCACCACCGTGGCGCCAACGTGATGTGGGAAGCCGAGGAGGATATGAAGCGGAGATATCCTCATCTGTTCGTGTAGTTGAGATTTCGAGGACAGAATCATTTCTAAGAAGAGGAGGATTGTAACACCTTGAATTTCAAATCTTATGAATAACCCCTCGTATATCTCTATTTTCTATTATTGGGGATTAAGGTTCTTTGAGAGAAATCGAGGAAGTAGAAGAAAGGAAGAAAAAAGGGGGCATGTTTTCTGGTCTGTAGTTGGCACATGCCGTGCCACTTCCTTCACAAAAATGGCACGGGTCGTGCTGGGCCACAGAAGAGTTGGCACGGGTCGTGCCACTTCCTTCACAAATTTAGCACGGGTCGTGCTTGTCGTCAGAAGCAACAACACGGGTTAAAATGAGATTTTCCCCAAATTTCATTATTTCTCATTTCTATCTTCCAAGCCTTTTCTCTCCAAACCCTCCCTCTTCATTTACTCCACTTAGGGTTTGGTCCAACCACCATTCCTTCCATTGATTTCTAGAGTTAAGAGCATCATCTAAGTTGTCGATTTGGAAGATTCATCTTCATCTTCATCTTCTCCAAGGGTCAAAAACTTAGGGTTTTGGGTTTTCTTCAAAACCCACTTGGTGAGTTCATACACTTTTTATAAAACCTTATACATGACAAATGTAGATTTTGAATACCTAAATACCTCCTCTTTCATATATTTGATTGTGGAAATTGTGTTAAATCTAACTTTTGGAGATATTAGGGTTTATGGTGATTTTTGGGAAATGGATATTTATGAACTTCAATAATGTTCTTTTAGCTTACTTATACTTGGGACATACATTTAGAAGAATGGTATTTACTATGTAAGATTTATGGATTTGGGAATATTGAACTTGTGGTTAACTGCTGATAAGTTTGCATATTAGCTTACATCATATTTTGGGATTTGAGAAATATAAAAGGGGTCATTTACATTTTGACTAGTGATCTTTTGGTAAACAATAGGACATGGTTTTGGTGGAAATCACCCTTCATGTCATTTATGCATAATATCCATTGTTGGGAATATTCGTTGGGCCTTATGAGCATTATTTGGCTTAATTGTTGCATTTGGGAGTCATGACCCCGTAATTTGTTATATTGTTATTCCGGCGTTGGGACGACTAGTTTCCCACATCGAGGCACGTTTAGGCATCGGATTGGAAGTGTAGGTCCTACGTGCTCAAATATTACGATATTGGATGAGGATCTCGACGTAAGGGCCCTTCGGGGTTGAACTTGAGTTTCTTCCGTGGGTGTAAGTTTAAAGTCACTGAGTCTGACATCCCTTGCGTGTACTCTATTTGTGTATTGGCTTTACTGACTCGTCAAATGGCTTACTTTTGTGTTCCGTCATTTGTGTTAGTAAGCGGGTCTCCCCCGTTAACCCAAGAGGTACTTGCTATATTTCAAGAACATTATTATTATTACTATTATTATTGTTGTCACAAATGAAACTCTTTTACTCACTTTTAAGTTCGATTATTTAACTGCAAATGTTTGATCTCACTAGGCTTTAGCCTAACACTTTTTTCTTAAAATGACATGTATAACAGGTCAGGTTTCCGGTGGGATTCGTCGGGACTGAGTGGATGGCCTTGTGGTAAAGAGCGGTCTTTTTGGGAGATGTATAGACCAGTATTTTGGATAGCGGACACACTTTTGGAAGAATAGCAACACCCGATACTAATCTTTCTTATTTAAGTTAGATTATTATGTTGTTAGTGTATTCTTCATTTGATCAATTGTAAAGGTCATAACTTGTTTCCCCGTTCTATCGGGACGATACTTTGGGATTGTTTTTAACAGGTTGATATACCCATGTTTACCAATTTATAACCGTCATATTGCAAAATTTTCGAAATTTTATTTCTCTAAAATTTAGGGTGTTACAAAAAGAGCCTAAAGTTTATTAGGTGTCGTTCGGTTCATTCTCTGTTAAGACCTGAATGAATATAACTGTCTGTAGTGATAAAGTTGTCTATATGTTATCAGATAAGTTGTTGTTCGGTTGTTGTGCTGAATAAACTGTCTGAATGTCAGAAATGACTATTTTACCCCCAATCTTTATTTTTGTCTGAATAAAACAACTGTTTGACAAAAATGTTGAATAAATGACTTATCTATACTATATTATAAAGCACGGATAAAAAACTCTTAAATACAAATTATTAGGCACAAGGTACCATCATTTTATGCAAGATTTTAAAAATCTCTTAATTTATAAGTATCAAAACACAATATACATATTACTACTGGAGGCTTCTAACACCCACCAATTTGGTATGTGCAGACCTTCCTTTTATGCAGACCTTTTCATGTATCACTATTAATTAATATATTATATTATTATATATTTGTTTTAATTATATTATTAAATATGTAATTGGTTATTTTTGTAGATGTCATTAAAATTTATAAGATAATCATTGAATTCTAAAAAAATACTTAATTTTTTTATATAAAAACATTATATTATTAAGTCTAAATTAAACAAATTTATAAAAAAAACATTTTCATTTTCTCAAAATCATTCAAAATCGTACTGTAAATCGACAAAAAAATAAAATGAAACATTAAAATCGTGATGTATCTCGCTGCATTGCGTGAGTACGCTTCTAGTAATTATAAAAGAAAAATCAATTTAAACATTTATTAAAACATTTGTTTTAAAAAACCATTTTACCCCAGTCTTTTATGCAGAGGAACCCTTTTCAAACCTGGATTTTCTGTTCAAAACCCAGTCTTTAACTTCTACTTTGATGATTCAGTTGAAGAAGATGATTATGATCATGTGTTCTTGAATTCATGCATGATTTACAAATTTCAAGTAAATTAGTAGTAGAACTGTAGAAGCAAAGGTGAGAGCTTTTCTGTTTCCAAGATTTGGCTTTGGTCAAAGAAAGATCAACATAAATTTCAAGATTCTTTTGGTATCCATATGATGAATTCATCTGTGAATGTAAGCTTACCATCAAGAAATTCAAATATTGGCAAGTAATTCCCACTACTTAAATTATCTGTACATGATCATGTAGAAGGAGTTGTACACTTCTTTGAATTTGAATATTTTTGGGCTAGGTAACCATTTAATTGTTGATGATATCTTCAAAGCTCTCTCTTTTTTACCTTTTCCTTTGTGATTTTTTTTAGTTGGAAAGTGCAGATTTCTGTGAATTAATTTGTGTGCGTCAAGCTAAATGAATTAGTAATCGAACGTTGTTTTTATCTGAACAGCACCAGTAGCTGATGTTGTTGTTCTTCAAGTTTTGAGAGCACTATGATGGAGAAAGGAGAAAGGTCGGTTGATTTTATAAAAAAGATGTAGGGTTTCTTTTAATTAAAGTGAGTTGTTGGGGAGTAGGGGGGTGTTTTGGGAAGGGTAGATAGGGAAAATACAAAACATTAAATGGCTGAATAGCAAGGAATTAATTTTTGTAGTTGACCACTTCAACCATCGGCTGATCGAATAAGCCCATACCGAACACTTAGATATGGCTGACCGAATAAGCCATATCCCTTATTCAGCCCATTAAGCTGCTACCGAACAGGGCATTAGTGTATTATGTGACAACTTTTCTGTTTCTACATTCATGAATAAAAAATTGGGTCAAATCATCTTACTTAACATCATTCCTAGGTTGCTTCTCGTTTCGTCGATCAACTTGATAAAGATAATGCAATAGTGATGTACCTCAGCTTCATCGAGTCCTTTCATATGTACAGCTACGTGTCCCTTGCTTCTTAATTTCTTCTTGGGCAATACTAATGGCACCCCTATAATGTCAAAATCAAATCAGTTTGAGGCATTGAAAATTGAAAAAGTTAGTCTGGATATTGACGTGTTTGAGGAGGAAGTCAAAGGTAAGGATGCACTTAGCAAATTGATAGGGGTGCCATTAACCTCCCCCTTTCTTCTTGCATCTTATCTTCTCATAACCATATGTGAGAGATAAGATTATAGATATTGACTTTTTAGACTTTAGGTCATTATTCATACTTCAATTTTTTATATGCATTTAAAATTCGTACAACTTAATATTCACATATGAATACTAAGATATCTCTCTTTTACAATTGTATTTAACGTTAGTGTGTGAATACAACCTCAATAATTCAATATTTATACACATATATTTTTTTTTGTTATGTTACTTGTTATTCGCTTCTAACTATTTACATTTTTTAATATAACACTATTTTAAACTTTCAAGACTTAAAAAAATGGAGACATGTGTTTTAGTTTTATTAAATTGATTACAGAGAAAGGTTCAAATTTGCCAAATTTGTTGGGATTTGCTAATTAGTTTGTCCTACATAGAACAAAGGAGGAAAACCAAGCTACCTTATAGTAGGATTCCCCTACCTATTATCAAAATGGGCTACCCAACCAAGTGGGTTAGCACATATTAAATGTCAAGATGGGCCTTGAAGCCGCGTCATTGGTCGCCCAAGTCACTTTACGCGGGTTACCTCGCTTAGAGGTACATATAAATACCTCTTCTCTCTCTCGTTTTTTGGAATATATAACTCTACGAAAATCTGGGTAAATATTAATTGAAAACATTCATCTTGGAAGCATTGTTCGATTCGACAGGTTCGAGTTTTGCAACTTGAACGGATTGTTGAATCCTCTAGTCAGACGTCCAATTCTCACGGTATGAGAGACGAATTTCTGTCTAAGGACGCTGCAAAACGCAGGCCTCAATCCAAATACGTTCATCAAGTTTTCGTTGCAATAATCGAGTTAGTGACTCAATTCTTGTTCTTGTTCTAATTTTGTACATATATATATATACATATATATACACACAATTTATACATACATATATATATATATATATATATATATTTTGTATATTTTTCTGCAAATTTGGTATCGATTCTTTGATAATTGTGTTGTTGGTAATACGGATTTTTGTGATCCTAACTCTAAGGTCTAACAAAATTATCCTCCTAACTTATTTACCCCTTGCAAAATGTCATGTACCGTTATTCCAAAGAAAAATCATCATAGTATATTCATAATATTTTCTGTTCGATTGTAATGCAATTCTTTGTCGATAGGATATAGATTTCTGTTTTAATTTTGCACAACGATATGTTAAAAATATAAATCATATTTTTAATCTTTCAAAGAACCTTAAAAAGTGTATTCAACCCACCATCTACTCCTTTTTCTGTAATTGGTATTGGTATTCGATCTAATTATTTATTATATATAATTAAATCACTCCCGAACTAAGTCTTTAATTAAATTGATCTAAGGTTTTAGATTAATTATTGTTCTTATGTTCTCAACCTTTTTACATTTCAGTTTTGAATATTCTCCCATATATACTACCTTATGAAACATCAAGGAAAAATATAAAAATTCTAAAATTTTCAATGGTACAACATTTATAAAGCTTTTGGGTACAATTAATGCATTAATAGTTATGGTTTGATGAGAACTTTTGGTTAAAAGCATGTAGAGTACAAACATATAATTGATCTTCGTCTTTAAGGTTACTAAAAAGAAATTACATAGTACAAATTAATTTCCAGGCTTTTAATTTGTCCTATATAGAAGTGCAATTTCTCTGGTTGAACATAAAAACATTAACACCTATTAACTAGATAACCGGCCAAAAGTACAAGTAATCAATGTCGAACGTGGAGGAAACAAGTCCACAATTCATATCTTTATAATGAAGACACTGTTGCCATTTCTGGTGCGTAACAAATATTTCTCTTCAAAGCTCATTTTTATTACTATACAGAGAAAGAATTTCCTCCATTTATTCGATGCATCTTTCGGTTGTTAAGGCCATTCTCTTTTGTCTATATGCTTCTCTATATTTATGCAGCAGCAAAGAAACAATAAATTTGTCAAGAAATGTCTCTGTGTCAGCACTCATAGCATTTGGAGACTCCTTCGTTGATCAAGGGAATAATAACTATATCAAGACAGTGGCCAAGGGTAATTTTCCTCCTTACGGAAAGGATTTTGAGGGCGGAAAAGCAACCGGAAGATTCTCAAATGGAAAAACAATAGCTGATATTTTAGGTGCAACTTTTTTTCTTTGCTCACTTATTAAACAATATCCTTGTCGACCCTAATGTTCAAGTGGTCCAAACTAATCCCCTCTTTCACGTTTACTTTCATGTGCACCACACAAACTTCCAGTGTGTCTACCTCACAAAGAACCAAGTATTTATGAAGAAGATCTAAACAAAAACAAATTGCTGAACTTTTACATCATTTCGACTGACAAATTGCAATTATTTTTTGGCATCAAATTCTAAGCCGAGGCACTAGGAGTGAAGGAGTATCTTCCTGCATATCTAGACCCTTCCCTTCAAGCTAAAGATCTTCTATCAGGTGTAAGTTTTGCTTCGGGTGGCACTGGGTATGATCCTTTAACACCTACAATATCGGTATGTGTTCATATCCTGCTTTTGGATGGACTCTTTCGAATAAAATTTGCTTTTCTCGAAATCCCATGTGTGTCCTTCGTGTCCACCAATCAAAATAAGACAAATCACTAGAAAATAGAAATAATATAAAAATGAACTAAATAAATGTATTTGATTGGTCGGATCGTATACCGGATTTTGAGATGTTTATTCAACTCTTCCCTTCCTACCCTTTTCATTATTAGACGAAATGACTGCTATGTGTGTGCCAGTGCATGCATTTATTTTCCTTGTTTCTTTCTTTTGTGGGTGTGTTAGTCTGCTATACCACTATCAGATCAGTTGGACAACTTCAAACAATACATTGGGGAACTCAAGAGGAACATTGGGGAAGAAGCAGCCCAGAATATAATCAACAACAGTGTAGTTTTGGTGGTAGCAAGCACTAACGATCTGCTTATTACCCTTCCCATCAAAAGATTAGAATATCATGTCCCTACTTATGTTAACATGCTGGTAAAATTATCCTTGGATTTTGTACAGGTATTGAATCTCTCTTGGTTTTCTATGATCAGTAGTTGTACCATAATTGCACATTCAGACTTTGCTTTGCTGGATAGAAAATAAAAACTAGCAAGTGATTGCTGCAAATAAAGATTTCAGAAAACATGTACATGCTTTGATGAAAAGACAAAAACACGTTAAGAAGAGTCATCTTGAATTAATGAGATCCCTTACAAATGTTCTAAATTCGTTGAAGGAAATATACGAACTCGGAGCAAGAAAGATAGCAGTAGTTAGTGCACCCCCTGTTGGCTGTTTTCCAGCTGTAAGAACGATAGCTGGAGGTCTAGATAGAAAATGCAATGACGAGGAAAATGAGGCAGCACAATCGTACAACAGCATGCTAAAACAACAGCTCCAACTTCTTGCAAGCAGTCTTCCTCAGTCCAGGGTGGCCTTTGTAGATTTCTACAATCCTCTGATAAGCATTATTGAAAACCCTAGCCGATACGGTATTCACTAGATTCAATTTATACTTCTTTTATATATGCTTCTGTTGTTTATAGTTTTGAAGCTCCACCAAAATCCCATCATCTTTGTATTCAGTAGTCATTTTCTCTCTCAATGGTCATAGTCTGATAGTCGTACCCTTCTTTTAGAATGGGGAGTGTAACCAACAAAAAGCCAAGTCTAAATCCCCCTTCAAACTCGATACATCAGCGTTCAAACAGTGGATATGGTTTATATATAAGGAGTTTTCGTTTATGTTTGTATTCAGTGAAACTTCTCATTTATATATGTTCTGCAAGGCCTACATTTTGCACATTCACATTTCAAAATAAGCTTTTCATTTCTCTTTTTTCTTGTTTTCCCTAGGCTTGGAAGTTACAGATAGAGGCTGTTGTGGAACCGGAAAGATCGAGGTAGTTTTTCTATGTAACAAACTCAGTTCAACGTGCTATGACGACTCTAAATACTTGTTCTGGGATAGTATCCACCTATCAGAGGAAGGAAGTGAAATCTTTATAAATCTTATTCTACAAGATTTGGTGAATAGTTTGTTTTACTGTTCTACGATAACTACATGAGATAAATTGTTATTGTGGAGATATAGAATGAATGGGCCTTATTTTATGAATAAAAGAAGATGATTCCATTTACTTTGGAATCCAATTAGTGTAACCTTAATTAAGCTTTGTTGGTCATATTGACTTGTAAATCCCCATGTTTCTTTATGTTTGCATCCGGATCTTTCTTTCATATGCTCGTTTACTCATTGAAATCTAGTTACTACTCTAAAGATTTCTAGAAACGTAAACAAACAACCTTGTCGAGCAACACTAGCTAAGTCCAAACAAAAGAGAGAATTTGAGAGTTAACAAGGTTTTTCATAGATCATTGGAAGAGTAGAAAATGAGCTCGAAAGAAACTCACAATTATGCATCGGAAACGGAAAAACAATCTCTTACCCAACTTCTCCCGCGGCGTGGGTCACGTGCCGGGTCGGATGCGTGTCCTAACGGTTTCCGAATGAATTGCATTTATTTGTTTATTTGGTTATTTATCTAGTGTTACTTTTATTTATCTAATTAAGTTTTATTATAGTTGGTTTAGGATCAGGTTTAGTTTGAATTTATGTTTCATAATCATCTCTTAGTTAGCTTAGACAACAAATTATAGGATTAATTGTTTTCTTTAATATTCAAGTTTTATCAATTAATAAAAGTTTATCTTTGAGAGTTTTCTCTTGAGTTTTGAGTTTTACGTTTCATAATTCTCATTTTTATTAAAGGAATTAGACGTTTGTCGATCTTTTCGCACACGTACGCTGCATCAGTTGGTATCAGAGCAGCAGGATTCGCCTGTCTTTTCACTAACAACGGTAGATCGGCAGCCGACTACCAAAGCGGACTTAACATAGATGAAGAACCTGTTAGGATTCCGCACAATGGCAACCGTAACCTGGTTAATCTTTCAAGTTCCGAATCTGAAGAGGATGAAGAAGAAGAACCAAACAGTAATGACTACAATTACCAGATGAAAGCGGACATCCAATTTTTCTATGGAACCATGGGAAGAATTGTTAGATTTGCAAATCGAAGTCGATCGATTCTTTAACGTTACGGAGTTCCCAAAGATAAACAGATAAAGTTGGTTGCTTTACGTCTAAAGAGCGTCGACTCCATTTGGTGGGATAAATTGATCATACAAAGACAACGACAACGTAAAGGACCAGATCCATCTTTGGACGAGAATGAAGCAATTTATGATGGAATGATTTTTACCGGAAGATTACGAACGGATCCATAACAAATTCTATCCCGAACACGACAACCGTTGGAGAAGGGATAGGCCCGAGGAAGCGGTCAAGGTTTTGTGCGACAACAACTACGACCACTGGAGCTAGCCTTGGCCCAGGGGATTCCTGGGCACATCCTCACCTTTTTAGAAAAATTGTTATGAGTATCTAAAGGCATTCTTGTGTTAGCTTTCTACCAAGGACTAATGTCTTCATTTGATTGGTTGGTAACAATTAGCCATGCACTGAGCATATTAATTTCTTTGTCTATATGTGAGATAAATACTTATATTACTCATCGATTTTTACAAATAAATTATTCATCCTTTTAATGATTTTGGGCATTATGTGTTAGTCTTTGTGAGATAATGAATTAAGTTATTCATCTTTCTAATGGTTTTTTTTGTAATAAAAAACCTCTATGTTTCTTTTTGTGAGATGAATATTATGTATTATGTATATATTTTTAGTATGCATATGTAATATATATATATATATATATATATATACAGAGAGAGAGAGAGAGAGAGAGAGGGAGAGAGAGGAGGGATCATGAGAGAAGAGGAGCAAAATAAGAAAATAAAGGGAGTAATCTCAACCACACATCTTCGGTTACGGTGGACGCGATCACGGAGGATTGACGCAATTCATGGGAGGGTTGAGATTATTAAAGAGGGGGGACCGGTCAAAGCCGTCATTATTGACCGGATGAGTGACTGAGATTCATCCTCGCATTCTCTTAAATAGTTATTATTCTCGTTTGATCCTTTCTCTTTCTCTCTCTCTCTCTCTATATATATATATAGGGGAGTGATCAAATACAAACCACATTCATTTGTAGAAACCATGTAAACTTTAATCAGCCAATGAAATAATTTCTTTTGTTTTCTTTTTTTAATTGAAAAGGGCAATAAGATGATTATGATATATATTATTTCATTACTTAAGGTAATTTTTAATTAGATTGTAAATTTGGTAGGATATCGTGTGGAACAGTTTGTTAGAAAGAGATAAGTCTTTTTTTTAGGAAGAGTTTTTAATTTTTTTTTTTGATAATTATTGAATTTATATTTTCAGTAATATCAATATTATTATTTTCAATTGGGGGTTAGTTTCATTCATTTTAAATCCAAACATAGATGAATTGGTTTCATCAGAGCCAATGTAATTAATCAGAGCACTGTGTTTCATCAAGCTAAATGTGTTTCATTAATTAGAACAATTGTGTTTCATTATACAACTGTGTTTCATTATACAATTATGTTTCAATAGACAACCGTGTTTCATTATACAATTGTGTTTTATTATACAATTATGTTTCATTAAACGATCATGTTTCATCAAAATAATGTGTTCAATTACAAGAATGAGTTTCATCATCGTTATATCCCTTAGTTTCATTCCAGCACTGTGTTCATCAAAAAGTTAAGAAAATAATAACAATGAATTCAAATTACCAAAAATATAATAATATTTCACCAATGCAAAGTTCATACTACCTTGTTTTTACTAATATCCCGTTAATAAAATTCCAAAAGTACCTTGTTCATACTACCTTGTTTTCACCAATGCAAAGTTCATAGTATCTTGTTTCAAATTACCAAAAATACAATTCAAATTACCAAAAATAATCGGGATTTCATTTGATTTCCTTATTTGTAATTTGATTCCAAAATACTAATATGCCCTTCCCTACCTTTTTTCTAATTTTTAAAATAAATACTAATATTCCAAAACACTCGGTTTTAGTTGCTCTTTCGTTTGGTGTCGTTTTATGTGGTCCAAAGTTCGTCGTACATTCCTAAGTATAGGCGGAAAGTTGTTGATACAACGGGTCTTGACGTCGGGGTTACGGATTCCAAAGTCGAGTATGCTAGTTGAAAATAAATCGATATACTTTATGTCATATGAAGAGTTTTATCTAGTAATAAAAAGTTAGGCAAAAGAAACGAAGAAACTCGAATAGAAAACGAGTCATTTTTTGGTGAAACCCGTATGGAATCTCGATTGGGATGAAGGGGCTATTGTGCAAAACCCAACGACGGAATATGGACGACGGGAAGTCGGGTACGGGTTGTCACAATGTTTGTGTTGAGTCCAAGTTTTATCTTATCTTAATTCAAAAAAAAGTTGGTCATGCATAGTTTTATATATTTATTTTGGTTCCTGGAGGTGTGCTGCATTCGACGAGAAGAAGATGGAGATGAATCTCCATAGCTCTCATGCATATTATATATATATATATATATATATATATATATATATATATATATATATATATATATAATATTAAGTTATATACAAAGATAATTATTTAACTTTTAAAAGTGTTATTAGTTAAGTATTTGGAGATTTATTTTAATTAAGTTAGAAGTGGTCGTGAATAGGATAAATGTTCATCGAACATTTTATTATATATGTAAGTATTGTTAATGTATATGTGTAGAGGGCCCAGGCCCATGTCAGTATAAGGCCTAGGCCCATATAGTTTCTGTATAAATTCCTTGTATCTTATAGTCTAGGTTAACAACCTCATTACTTACTTTTCCTATTGTACGTTTATTCTCTGATTCAATATATCGAAGTCTCAAACCTTCAGCATATTCATCGTCTCCTTCAATCATATTCATTTTCTAACTAGTATATGTATATAAATAAATAGCAATTGGACGAGAAGGGGGGATGTCGATAAGATTAAATGGTTAAACCCGATTAGAGTTGGATAGATTTCAAGAACTTTTTTTTAGTTCAACGATTAAATAAAATAGATAATCGCTACGTGGATACTTAGTAAAATATTGTGACTTGTGTAGGACTGGGAGTGACCAAGTGACTTATAAGTCTACGCTAATCCAGGTAAGTTTCATGTTATTTGAAATGAGATACATACAATAGTACGATGTTCAACATTTTCGTATGATTAGTATGTTTGATGTGATTTTGAAGCATATTATGATGTGCTCATAATTGTTTAATAATTATGTTTATTTTTTTTACATGAAAGAGCATGTTATGTGGTTATAGCTTTCAAAGCATGCTAAATGTTTTCAGGTTAGTATTGCTATACACATATTTAATCGGGCACGTGTGTGTGGTCAAAGAAGGTACAAGTACCATAAGGGTGCCTCTGTACACGGACCGTCCAGATAGAAGGTACAAGTATTACCGCGAGGGTGCCTCTATACACGGTTCATCCAGAAGAGCTTACTATAACCGGTACATACTGCAGTCACTGTACTTAGTTGAGCCAGAGAAGATAGTTGACCCACACATTGCGCCAATTCAATTGAGACCTCATATGCGTCAGTGTGCATACGTGCAAGATGTTCAAAGATTTCATGCATAAAATTTCAGTGTTTTTTTTCCAGTGTAGATTAATATTACATGTTTTGAAGTAACATTCACGCATATATTGTTTAGTTTGAAAACCATGAGCTTACTTAGCAATAGCTAATATAGTATGTATCTCAGGGTCTGAGAAAGAAGGCACTAGTAAGGGCAAAGGACTTGCATAATTCTTTCATCTGAAGTTATCCGGTTACGATATGAGTTATCTAGTTCTTGATATTCTTATGTATTAGACTTAGTATCTGATGTTGCAGACTATTTAAGTATTTCAGTTTGTTTAGTTTTGCTAAAGTGTTTAAGTCTTCCGCTATGAATGATTCTCTGATATTTATGTATTAAGTTCTTATTTCCTGATGATTTAGCTTTAGTCACAACCAAGGAATTTGGTGTGTGACAACTTGGTATCAGAGCAGTGGTTTAAGAGAATTTGGTTATGATTTAGCCTAAGCTCAAACCATAAGATCAAGGTATTAGACCCTGTTAGAATGTTTCAATAAGGTTGGAGTAGAAAGTGACAGTGGAGAATGAATATTTGAAGATAAAATGATTGGTGATAAACGAAGACCTTCATTAGGTGTAAAATGAATGGCTTGGGAGTCGTTAGACTTGTGACTGGTCATAGGAATTGATTCCAAATTGTTCTACTTTTAGTAAGGGAGTGGATAATAGTGTTAATATGATCATTTTGATTGATGTCAACTATGCATATCAGTTTGCTCAACATATTTCAGATGTACGAGATACATGTCCAGTTGCTAGTTTGTATTTTCACTATATATCCTTCCCTATTATTAGATATTGTTATCAATTATTGATATGACAGTGTGCACAAGTCAAATATGTTGATATGTCATTATATGTAACACTAGAACTGCTAGCTAAATTTTATGTTCCAACGCTAGTATGTTACTGTTTCAGTAATCAAGGATGTCTCAAAGAGATGGTAGGACTGCATCTAATAGTGAGGAGAATGTGAATGTGCCTATTCAGCCAGCTATATCAGCTAGTAGAGGCAAAGGTAGGGGTTGAGGCAGAGGCCGAGGAAGGGGAAGAAGTGAGGGAGCAGTTCCCTCAGTTCGGGCCAACTCAGCAACTGGCAGAGGTCGTGGCCGGGGTCGAGGTGAGGGACAGGGGTATGAGCCAATCACCCATAATGAGTTAGCAGATGAAGTGACTAAGGCACTGCAAAACACCCTACCAGCAATTTTAGCAAGTCTAGAAGAAATGAAGAAAAAGAAGGAGGACGAAGATAGATTTAGTGATAAGTCTGATGAAACCCATGGTAATCACAAAAGTAGAGACGAGAACCATGCTAGTGGTTCAGGTAAGAGGGGGTGTAGCTATAAGACCTTCTCCAGCACTTATCCTGAGAAGTTTAATGGTGGCAGAGGTCCTTTAGCCCTTATGGATAGGTTCAACAAAATAGAGAGTTGTTTTGAGACGTGTGAGTTTGCACCAGATCATAAGGTATTGAGACGTGTGAGTGCGCACCAGAGCAGAAGGTACGTTAACCTTCACTTTTGCCGCTCTACATTGGTGGAACACTGAGAAAACAGTTAGAGGTATCGCTGAGACGACATCTATGTCTAGGGATAGTTTAAAGGAACTAATGACAGAGAAGTATTGCTCAAGTACCGATGTGGTTAGACTGGAAACATAATTTTTGAACTTAGTGCAGGGATTGGATACGGAGCAAGAGTATACCGATAAATTCACAGAGAAAGCAAGGTTTACGGCACATTAGATTGCGACAGAGTAGAGGAAAGTTCATCGTTTTGTTGAAAGACTCAGAGTGGATATCATAAGGTATGTTGAGGTGACGACACCTAAGACATTCCTTCAGGTCGTTGAAGTAGCCAAGATAGCAGAGAAGAGCAATGACAAACCAACCGAGGTCAGAAGGGATGGTAAGAGAAAGTGGGAAGGTAATAGCAAAGGGTCCAAGTCTGCGAAGTTTGGATCAGGTTTGAAACCTAAAGTGGGCGAGTTGAACTACTCGTTGTCAGTAAGTGCAACATACGTCATTATGGATAATGTAAGATAGGTAGCACAGGATGCTACAAGTGCGGAAAACGAGGGCATAATCAGAGAGAGTCCCAGAAGGTAACAAGTGTTATGAGTGTGGAATGCTAGGACATATCAGGCCGAACTGTCCTAAGATACAAAAAGATACAACTGGAAGTCTAAGGCTAATGGGAGGTGCAAGCAAAAGTGGAAACGAGAAGAAAGAAATCCCGAAATCTAAGGGCATGGCTTATGCAATGACAGCCGATGAGGCTAAGGAGACCCCTGACATGGTATCAGGTACGTTCCTTGTCAATAATTGTTATGCCTTAGTTTTGTTTGATTCAGGTGCGAATAAAATTTTGTTTCCACTAGTTTCCTCCACTACTTTAATAGAAAGACTAAGCAATTAGAAAAGAGCTTTGTAATTGAGACAACGGATGGAAGTCAGATAGAGATCAATGAGGTTATCGAGGACTGCATGATCAGTATAGTTGGTAAGTAATTGTCTATTAAGTTGATGCCTATGCATTTAGGTGGGTTTGATATAGTTTTGGGAATGGACTGGTTGTCCGAGAATGATGCGCAGATAGTGTGCAATATAAAGATGATTAAGGTTCAAACTCTAAGTGGAGAGATTGTGTTTATTCATGGAGATAGAAAGAAAGACGAGATAGGAATTAGCTCAATGCTTAAGGCAACAAAATGCATAAAGAAGGGTTGTGTTGCTTATTTAGCCTATGCTTCAGAGGCTAAACGAGAACTCGAGTTACATAATGTTTTTGTAGTAAAATATTATCCAGAGGTATTCCCAGAGGATTTTCTAGGGATACCACCTGATCGTCAAGTAGAGTTCAAGATAGACTTGGTTCCAGGAGCTGCACCGATTGCTAAGACGCCTTATCGTCTGGCTCCAACAGAAATGCAAGAGTTGATGAAACAATTATAACAGTTACTGGAGAAGGGTTTTATACGCCCGAGCTCTCCGCCTTGGGGAGCACCAATACTTTTTGTGAAGAAGAAGGACGAGACAATGTGAATGTGCATTGATTATCGTGAGTTTAACAACGTTACGATAAAGAATAAGTACCCATTGCCTAGGATTGATGACTTATTCGATCAACTTTAGGGATCGAATTATTTCTCGAAGATCGATTTGAGATCCGTGTATCATCAATTGAAAGTGTTAGAAGCCGATGTACCAAAGACAACATTTAGAATGAGGTATGGTCACTACGAGTTTTTGGTAATGCCATTTGAACTTACCAATGCACCAGCAGTTTTTATGGATTTGATGAATAGAGTGTGTAGACCATATTTGTATAAGTTTGTGATCGTCTTCATAGACGATATTCTCATCTATTCAAAAAGTAGAGAGGAGCATGAAGGACATTTGAGAGCAGTTTTAGAGTTGTTGACAAAAGAGAAACTATATGCTAAGTTTTCGAAGTGTGAGTTCTGGATTCGAGAAGTACAATTTCTGGGTCATGTAGTGAATGCAGATGGCATTAAGGTAGATCCGGCTAAGGTAAGAGCGGTAATGGAATGGGATCCTCCGAGGACTGCATCAGAAGTTCGTAGTTTTCTTGGTTTGGCTGGCTATTATAAATGTTTTATTCAAGACTTTTCAAATATATCTACCCCTTTAATTGTGCTTATGGAAAAGGCTAGTAAGTTTGAGTGGGTCAAAAGAAAGATGAAGCATTCCAAACACTTAAGAGAAGATTAAGTGGCGTAACGATATTATCATTACCGGAGGGAACAGAAGACCTTGTGGTGTACAGTGATGCCTCGAAGCAAGGTTTGGGATGTGTCCTTATGCAACGTGGTAAGGTGACAACATATGCATCACGTCAATTGAAGGAACACGAGAAAAGAAACCCTACACATGATATGGAATTGGCAGCTGTAGTGTTCGTATTGAAGATACGGCGACACTACCTATATGGCACTAAATGTATGTTATTCACGGATCATAAGAGTCTAAAGTACTTGTTTGATCAGAAAGACTTAAATATGCGACAACGAATATGGATGGAGTTGTTAAAGGATTACAATTGTGAGATACACTACCATTCGGGTAAGGCAAACGTGGTAGCTGATGCTTTGAGTAGGAAAGAAAGAGTGGAACCGATTAGGGTTTGTACCATGAGATTGGAAGTCAAGGTTGACTTGGTTGATCGGGTAAAAGAAGCACAAAAGAAAGCATTACTTGAAGAAAACGTCAAGGGTGATAGAATGACTGGTCAGGTCGGGTTGTTAGCAAGTGGTCCCGACGAAATCTTATGATTTGGAGATAGAGTGTGGATTCCTAAATTGGGTGATCTTAGATATATTGTCTTGGATGAAACGCATAATCCAAGTATATTATGCACCCAGGTAGTGATAAGATGTATATAAGCTTGAGAGAAAGCTATTGGTAGCCAGGAATGAAAAGATCAATGGTACAATATGTTGAGAAATGTTTAACATGCCTGCAAGTGAAAACTGAGCACCAGAATCCAACAGGTAGTCTTCAACAGATCGAGATCCCGATATGGAAGTGGGATAATGTCATTATGGATTTTGTGACTAAGTTGCCTAAAACCTTGAAGGGTCATGATTCCATATGGGTAACAGTTGACCGCTTGACGAAATCGGCCCATTTCTTACCAATCAAAGAGATGTATCCGTTAGAAAAGCTAGCTCAGTTGTATGTTGTCAGGATCTGATTCTTAACAGGAATAATGAAACTCAGAAACAATATTAAAGAAGTTGCGGAAAAACACTTTAATATTCAAATATCAATGTAACAGTAAAATAGAAATCACAACTTGTAAACTTTATTGAATGATTAAAGTTACAAGTTTTCACACAAAACCTCAATCTTGATGAACAGGCTCACCAAGACGAATTCTACTTCTCTAGAACTAGGGTTGTAAACCTTGAGGTTAATTCTCTCTAAAAACTTAGAATTACTTAATTCAGAATGTACTATATAATCAATAACATCTAGACTATATTTACAAAGTAGATTACAAGATGATTATCAAAATAAACTTGATCTTCAATATCAATCCCATAATTATCTTCAGCTTGTCTTTATCTCCAAGGCATCTTTATCTTTAAAAGCAGCACTAATAATCTTCAGAAGTATTAACCATCTTCAGCAACATTAATCTTCAGCAGTACTAACTCTCCAAGCAGTACTAACTATTCAAGTAGCAGCACTAACTCTTTAAGCAGTATTAATTCTAATAGCAGTAGTAATCTTGATAGCCTGGCAGTAGTAATCACTTATACCAATCTTCAGTTCCCAACAATCTCCCCCTAACTTGACTTTTAGAGAAAAGAAGTCAAGTTCTTCAGATATGGTCTTCACGATGCTTTCAACACTTCAGCTCAGTTGCCCAAATTTGGATCCAGTCCCAGACTTTGATTGATTATCATGCTAACCACAATCTTTGCCATTTCTGAGCCTTGAGGAAAGATTAATTTGGCTTTCAACATCCCATGAAGCTTAGCTAGGCTGTGATCATATATCGTATCCACCAGATAATATTCATGAAAGCTTTTATCTATGGTCAAGATATACACCCCACACCTTTCTATTAGCATCCAGTTGTCCACAGATTTGAATACATCTTTGATGACATGCTTGACAAGATCTGGACTGAACATCATGCATAAATACTCCATTGCTAGTTTCTTGATGTTCATCCCTGGAGTCTTCAGCACATCCCCATACAGATTCATTCCCACTTTAAACAATTCTTCCAAGTCTGACCTGGAACAACATCTGACTATCTTCCCCCAAGTAAAGTAGACTTCAAAGTGATCACCCATTCTTTTGATTCTGAAATATTCTTTGCCTTGATCTTCAAGAATATCCCAGTGGATGATTTTAGGGGCTTGGACTGAAATGGGATCTGCCTTCACTGGCTCACTATCTGTTACAGTCATGTAGAGTTCAAAATGCACATTAGACTGACTTGATTGTTGTGCACTTTGACTTGCAACAGATGGTTCTGCCACTTTTTCTGCTTCTTCAACCCTTGGCTTTTTGGACTGTTTCTTGGAAACTAGAGTTTTCACTCTCTTTGCAGATTTGACTTCCACAGCAACAGGTTCTTCCTTCTTTTCTTCAGCCTTTTCTTTTGAAGGAGTGGTTTTCTCACTCTCAGGGAAGGGTTGTTGGATATTGAGATCATGCCTCTCTTTCATCCTCCTTTCAGCTTCTTCCCTTTGAGTGGAATCCCCTTGAAGCTTTGCCATCTCCCTTGAATACAACTCCTCTATCCTACCATAGGCCATGTTAGTAAACATTCCTTCAGGAACTCCAAGAGATCCTTTCAAGAAGTTTATCATCTTCCTCCTTTCTTGATTGGCCAGGAAGGTCTTTGAGGGTTGTCTTTGTCTTTGCTTTAAGGCTAGCCTTTGCCTTGAAGCCTTCTTTGTAATTATCTTTGCAGCAGCTGCATCCTTCAAATTCTTTTGATATTCTTCATCGAGCTTTTTGGCCATATCCAGTGCAAGCTCTCTGTCTTTGGCAGATTGTATTTCTTCTTCTTTTGCCAACTCTGCTTGAAGCTGTTTGGCCACTTCTTCATCTAACTCTATCTGATTCTTTTTCTTTAAAGGTTGCTCAGATTCAACCATCTTCTCCTTTCCCTTCTTCTTTGCATCCTCCATACTAACCTCTTTTTTTTCTTTTCTGAACCTCCTTCTTTGATTATTACTCCCTTAGCCTTTTGAGTGGCTTTGGGAGTATCATTCTTTGCTTTGATCAAGGTTTCTGCAATTTCTATCTCTTTAACAGATAGCCCTGTTACTGTTGCTTGTGCCTTTTCTGCTGCTAGTTTAACTGTTTCTGCTGCTTTTGAACTTTCTGCTTCTGTACTTTCTTTTTCTGTATTCAGCTCCCCCTCAAACTGAGTTTCCATGCCAATGGGACTGTGTTTCTCCCCTTCATATTTATTCTCCCCCTTGTTGAAAGCATCTTCCCTTTTCTTCAAAACAAATTGCTTTCTTTTCTTTTTTTGCACCAACTTCATCACCAGTTTCTTCAGTTTGGTAATCTGCACTTGTTGAGGCAGAATTACCAATTTCATCTCCTCTATATCTGAGCCTTGCTTGATGACATCCAGATTTATGTTTCCCATAGTTTCCATCAATTCATTGTAGTTATATTTGTCCTCACCTCCTTTGGGTGTGTTTACCACCCTTAAAGGATCCTTGGATCTTTTAGTAGTAGAGGTCTTCTGCCTAGGAGAAGCACCCTCCACCCCCTTGGTTTCTTGGCACCTGGGACCTTTGGATGATTGCTCACCCAAAGTTGCCATGGGGAAGGTCTTACTGATGTTACCACTGGCCTCCTCTGTGCTAGCAGGAGTAGTGGCAGCCTTCTCACCCACATGCTCATGCATCTCCTTAGTGAGCACCTCCTTGGGGTTGGGAGACACCCCAGTGGTTTCCCTATGGATATTCTCTAATGGAGAATGCTCCATTAGAGGGCTTTGAGGTTCTGGGTTTGTAGGAGGTACAATAAGGGAAGGAGCCTTGTGTACCTCTCTCTTAGCATAAGTTTTGGATATAACTGGGGTTGGCTTAAGAACAAGGGACTGAGGGAGTGATATAGTGGTTGAAGGTTGGATTTGGCTATCAGAGGGATGGTCTAGTGACGGCCTTGACCCTTATGCCATACCTTATTGGTTGTGGGACACCACCATCATTGTAGAGAACAATGGGGTGTCAACTCCTTCCGAGTCCTTGGCAGATCTTTTCATATTTGAAAATACCTTGCCCTTAGGGATTTTAGGTACATATACCTCATTAAACTGAGGTATATCCGTCAATTCAGAGGTGATAACTGCCTGGACAAATCTTGGATACATATAGAAACTCTTTTTATTACCCAAGTTTGACACGAAGTCATTGAAAATCATTTGTGAGAAATTATACTTTCTGGCAGTAGACAAGCAGACCAAAGCAAAAGCAATGGTACTACTGAACTGACTCCATCCAGTAGTTTTTCTAGAAATACAATGCATAAGAGTATGAACAAAGAAACGCCATTGGGAAGAAAAGTTAGCTTTGTAAAATTTGAAAACACCCAGTTGGCCTTCATACCCCATTCTTGTGAGATTGGAAAACAAATCCTCATTAGAGATAGAGGTAATACCCAAGGCATCGTCTAGTCATAGACAGGTGCGAATGACCTCTTCAGAGACTGTCAAGGGTTTGTCACACACCCTTGTCTTGATACACTGCACACCGTTTTCAGTAACAACGGTGGCATTGGCCCAAAATTGCTTCTGGTGTTCGATGTAAATTGGTGGTGACACTGTAAGAGCATGAGCAATATGACTAGATTTGAGAAAATCAACTATTTGATAGAATCCAGCAGCCTGCTTAGGCTTTTGAAGCATTGCGATCTCATTGTGATCATCAATAAACGCCATGGACGCCATCGAGCTTGAGGATTCTTGACTGAAACACACTGGTTGCTTGAGAGAAAAGAGTTAGATAGAAGACAAACAGTATTCAAAGAGTCATTGTGAGCTTTTTGGCGGGCAAAGAGGGTATTTATAGAATTCGGGAAAGAAGCAGTATTAACTCTATTTTCAGTTAAAGCAGTACTAACCCACTGGCAGTATTAACTGAGAGCAGTATTAACTGAGAGCAGTATTAACTTTGCACTGGCAGCATTAAAACTGCACTGGCAGTAGTAACTTCCTGAGAAAGATGATTAGTAGCACCAAAACAAATAAACAAATAGCAATTATACAAACACTTTTTAAACATGAGCTCATTCAGAGTTGATCATGCCCACACTTGTGACCAAGAAAGTGAATTTACGCACATCAAAAGCTTTAGTGAATAGATCAGCAAACTGGTTATCAGTATGAACTTTAGCAACTTGAATAAGCTTCTTTTCATTGCAGTCTCTAATAAAGTGATACCTGATTTCAATGTGCTTTGTTTTGGAGTGCTTGACTGGAATGTTAACAATGCTAATAGCACTGCTATTGTCAATGAAGATTGGAGTGTGAAGAAAGGTTACCCCATAGTCCAGCATTTGATTCTGAATCCATAGAACCTGAGAGCAGCAACTTGCAGCAGCAATGTACTCAGCTTCTATTGTGGATAAGGACACTGTGGTTTGCTTCTTACACTGCCTAGATACTAGTCTTGCACCCAAAAGCTGACATCCTCCTGAAGTAGACTTTCTATCCATATTAGCACCACTCAAGTCACTGTCTGAATATGCAATCAAGTCAAAAGTAGATTCATAAGGATACCAAAGACCTAATCTAGGTTACCCTCTTAAGTATCTGAAAATCCTCTTAACTGCTTGAAGATGTGACTGCTTTGGCTTGACTTAGAATCTGGCACACACACACACTGGAAACATGATATCTGGTCTTGAGGCTGTGAGATACATGAAAGATCCAATCATTGATCTATAAAGATGGACATCAACATCCTCCCCCTCGAGATCAGCAGTGATCTGTTTGTGTGTTTCCATTGGTGTGCTTGCTGACTTTAAGTCTGATAAACCATACTTATCCAGGATGTCTTTCACATACTTTGATTGACTTATGAAAATCCCATCTTTCTGCTGTTTCACTTGAAGCCCAAGGAAGAAAGTGAGTTCACCCATTGAACTCATTTTGAATCTCTTGTGCATCAACTCTTCAAAGTCTCTACATATCTGATTTTTTGTGGATCCAAATATGATGTCATCCACATAGATCTGAACAAGTAGGGTGTCCTTCTTACTTCTTTTAATGAAAAGAGTCTTGTCAATGATTCCCCTTTCAAACCCATTTTCCAAGAGATAGGTAGACAGAGTATCATACCATGCTCTTGGGGCTTGATGTAAACCATAAAGTGCTTTCTTAAGTTTGTATACTCTGTCAGGATATGATGGATTCTCAAATCCAGGGGGCTGACAGACATATACTTCTTCATCAATTGTTCCATATAGAAAGACACTCTTCACATCCATCTGATATACCTTGAACTTCATATATGATGCATAGGCTAGAAACAGCCTAATTGCCTCTACCCGTGCAACTGGAGCAAAAACTTCCTCATAGTCTATGTCTTCTTCCTGAGTGTACCCTTGTGCCACTAGCCTTGCTTTGTTCCTGATTACTATTCCTCTCTCATCCTTTTTATTTCTGAAAATCCACTTGGTGCCAATTGCTCTATGACCTTTTGGAAGGTCCACCAAGTCCCAAACATCTTGCAATTTAAACTGTAGCAACTCTTCTTGCATGACTTCTATCCAACTTGAATCTTTCATTGCATCATAAGCCTTCTTAGGCTCAATCTGAGATAGAAAGCAGGAGAGTACTTTATGTTGCTGATCCTTCAAATCTTGAAGTCTGCTTTGATTCCTAGTCATCATAGGAGAAGTGATGTCTCCTATTACCAGCTCAGGAGAATGATTCTTATGAGTTCTTGTCTGATGACTAGGTTCTTCATTAATTCCCTCATCTAAATTGGAGTCATTTAAGCCATCTGAGGGGATCTCATCAGCTACTTCTGGCTCTTCATGCTCTGGATTCTCCTCATCTCTTCTTTCTTCTTCACTCTGAATTGGTTCAGTAACAATCTCCTTTTCACAGATTTCAACAGGGTCCATTGTAGGTATGGGAAAGATCACAGACTGAGGAATAATATCTTGTATTTGTTCATCCCCTGATCCTCTACTTCCTGATCCTGTATGATCATCACTACTGAAACCCAAAGAGTTAGTTAGTGAATCAATGTCAAATAACCACTGAGGACCTGAACCAATAGGATTTGGTGAGTTCTCATTGCATTTGACATAGTCACTTTCCTCAATTATTCTAGAAGAAGAATTAAACACTCTGTAGGCCTTACTCTGAGATGAGTAACCAACAAGAAAACCATCATCTGCTTTGCTATCAAACTTTCCTAAGTGAGTTTTGGTATTGAGAATGGTACAAGGACACCCAAAAGGTTTGAAAAAACCAATAAATGGTTTTATTTTATTTAAAAGCTCATATGGTGTTTTGTTTTTAGGCTTGACTACTAGAACTCTGTTTTGGACATAGCAAGCAGTATTAACTGCTTCAGCCCAGAAAGTAATTGGAAGTTTTGAATCAGCTAACAGAGATCTAGCAGCCTCAATCAGTGTCCTATTCCTTCTCTCAGCAACACCATTTTGTTGTGGAGTCCTAGGAGCACTATATTGTCTCTCAATTCCTTTTCCTCACAAAAGGTGTTTAGGTCAAGATTTTTAAATTCAGTACCATTATCTGACCTAATGACTTTTACCTTTCATTTGTTTGGTTTTCAATTCTTAGAATAAAGGATTTGATTAGTCCACTTGTCTCATCCTTAATACTTAGAAAATACACCCAAGTAAATCTAGAGTAATCATCAACAATAACTAAGCAGTATGATTTCTTACCTATACTCATGACATTTGTAGGACCAAACAGATCCATAAGCAACAACTTAAGAGAAGAAGAAATTGTGTTCAACTCTTTGGACTTATGAGAAGTTTTGTGTTGTTTGCCTTTGAGACAAGCAACACAATGATCATCACATGAAAAGACTTTTGAAGGCAGACCTCTTACAAAGTTGTTTTTAACAAGTTTATTCATTGTTTTAAAGTTCATGTGACACATCCTTCTGTGCCAAAGTGATGATTCATCCAAATAGGCTTTTGAAACAAGTCAGTTTAGGGATGAATCATTTGAAACATTTTCCATATCCGAACAATAGACATTATCCTTTCTAGGAGTTCTTAGTAGTATCATCTTTTCATCAACTACCTTGAATCCAGGAGCAAGGATAATGCATTCTGAGTCAGTGAATAATATACAATGCTTTTTGTCACAAACCTATGATACACTTAACAGGTTGTACCTTAACTGCTCAACATAGTAAACATCTTCAAAGGTCATCTTACCTTTTGTTACAACACCCTTACCACTAATCTTACCTCCATCTGGAGTATTACCAAAGGCAACATGTCCTCCATCAATTTTCTTGAAATTCTTGAGGCAAGCCATGTTCCCTGTCATGTGCCTAGAGCAACCACTATCAACATGCCAGATGCTCTTTTCCTTGAGCTACTGGTTGCCCTGCACATAAGATAAATCAATTAGTATTGACTGGGAACCCAAGCCAAAGTGGTCTTGGGCCTCCCTTTCTCATCAAAGTACTTGCACTCCTTTTTGATGAGATTTTTAAAATTAGAATACTCTTTACTAGAGTATTTTGTCAAGATGATTGGTCTAGAAGCACAAATACTAGAAGTAGTACTAATTTTAGAAGTACTAACAGAGTCAGCAGCACTAACAGGTTTAGCAGTACTAACCTTGTTAGAAGCACTAACAGAGTTAGCAGTATTAACATATGAAGAAGTACTAACAATGTTAGTTTTAGAAGTACTAATACTCTCAGCAACACTAACATTGATAGCAGCAGTATTGCTTCTAGCAGCACTATCTTTATCAGCAACACTATTTGTGGTAGCAGTACTAACAGTTTTAGTGCTTTTGGGAACCCACATCTTGACACTCTCTTTTACAGTCTTTTTCTTCATGTGGGTTTTGGATTTAACAGGTTTCTTAGCCACATGGTTCCTTTCATCCTTCCTATAACCAAAGGGTTTTTGCACAGATCTTTGGAAATTTATCCTTTGGTTAATAGGATTAAAATAACAGTGCTTGGCAAGATGGTTCATTTTGCCACAAATGAAACAAGGTTTTGGTCTGATGATTCTACTCAGATCAACTCCTTGTTTCTGAGCCCACTGATTATTCCAATTTCTTTGATTTCCCCTCCTTTTATCATGTTTTAGGGCTCAAATTTATTACCTGCACACTGTTTGCAAGGAACAGGATTCACAACTGTAGTCTGCTTGTAATGGACCTTTTTAGACTTTCCCTCAGTCTTCTCTACACCATCAGATTTGACCAAATCCCTTCCACCACCCTCATTGGTAAGAATGTTATTTTCTAAGGGAATCTCACAACTCACAGTATTATCCTTACTCTTACCAGCTTCTTTCTCAGTCTTGTCCTCAACAACTACTTCATCTAAAGGATCTATCTTAGTGGCTCCCTCATGCAATTCCTTCCTATCCTTGGTCTCTAGCAAGTCTGATTTAGGAGGGATGTAGTTGTTGTTGTATGGTGGTGGTGTGGTATTATACCCAATTCCTGGTTTAAGCTTATCATGGATTTGGACCTTTAGAATTGTATCCATGGCTTTAGAAGCATATGAAAACTTTTCCACATCTAGCTTAACCTTGGCTAGCTCTCCTCTCAACTTTTCATTCTCCTCTCTAGACTTTATCAGTTGGATTTCTAGCTCATTTTTCTCCCACTTCCAGTAATTTGTATCATATGTGTGTTGAAGTTCATTGGCTTGGAACCCTTTAATTTGTTCCTCAAACCTCTCAACAATTTTCACATATTCTTTTCTATCCTTTTCTAGCCTCTTAAGGTCATCACTCATACTCTGGTTGTGATCCCTGTACCTTTTAACAGTGTCTATGCAAGTTTGAGAACAGAGATTAGAAAGTGCCTCAGTTGGGAGATCTGATACCTCTGCCATGAGAGCTTGATTTTGAATGGCCTCTTCTGCTTGATCACTCTATTCAAACCCCATTCCATGTTGAGAAACAATAGCTTGAGCAGAGTTTATGTTCTGGTTGAAGCTTCCAGTCTGAGCTTGTTGGTGGTTGTTGTGAGACACTCCACTTATGCATTCCCTGTCAAAGTGTCCCTTCATATGACACTTGTAGCACTCCACCTTTGACTTATCAAAGCCTGCTCCATCATCTCTTCTTTGGGAGAAGTTGTTCCTCCCTGTCCTCTTGATGAACTTCTTCACCTCATAAAAAACATGGCCATCTGCCATTTAATATCCATCTCTTCAAGATCATCAGGATGAAGTTGTTCCAAGTCATCATTGCTTAAAGAAGAGTTACCATGGCTGGAAAGAAAGGCTTCAAAAACAGATTCATTGCCTTTTTCTTGATTTACTCCACTGGCAGCATTAACTGATTCAGGGTTAGCAGTAGAATCAGTTGATGCTGATAGAAGTGCAGCATTATGAACATATCCAGTAGGCTTCTTCTTTGCTTCCACTTCAGATTCAAACACTCTCAGATCATTGTACATATCATCCAGTTCCTTTTCTTCCAACATGTCATTCTGTCTGAATGAGACAGTGTACATGGTCCATTCATCTCCAAGAGATCTGAGGAACTTTCGGTTGACATCATCTTGTTCCATCTTAACTCCAACAGTAGCCAACTCACCAATTAACTTATTGAATCTATCAAACGTTTGAGTCATAGACTCATTCTTTGAAGATGTAAAATTCTCATATTGCTGCTTGAGAATATCCCTTTGATTCCTCTTAGTGCTCTTGGTGCCAGCAAATCTCTTCTCTAAAGCATTCCATAGAATCTGAGCATCAGTGCAGTGATGAAACTGATGTTGATACTCATTAGGGATGGCCAAAAGCAGGGTGCTTAAGGCTTTCATCTCCAATTGTCTCACTTTCTTCTCAGCATCAGTTTTTGGAGGTGGTCTTCTTCCATCTTGTCCAATTTTACCTTCAGCAGAGGGACCATTCTCAACAATGTCCCACATAGAAAAGTCTGTAAGGAGGATGTACTGCTTGATCCTAATTTTCCACATGTCAAACTCATTAGGTTTGAGCATGGGAACCTTTGAAACAAGAGTACTGTTTGATTAAAATGTGTTGTCCATGATGAATGAAGGTTTCTGAGAATACTAAGCTCTGATACCACTTGTCAGGATCTAATTCTTAACAAGAATAATAAAACTCAGAAACAATATTAAATAAAGTTGCGGAAAAACACTTTAATATTCAAATATCAATGTAACAGTAAAATAGAAATCACAACTTGTAAACTTTATTGAATGATTAAAGTTACAAGCTTTCACACAAAACCTCAATCTTGATGAACAGGCTCACCAAGACGAATTCTACTTCTCTAGAACTAGGGTTGTAAACCTTGTGGTTAATTCTCTCTAAAAACTTAGAATTACTCAATTCAGAATGTACTATATAATCTATAACATCTAGACTATATTTACAAAGTAGATTACAAGATAATTATCAAAATAAACTTGATCTTCAATATCAATCCCATAATTATCTTCAGCTTGTCTTTATCTCCAAGGCATCTTTATCTTTAAAAGCAACACTAATAATCTTCAGAAGTATTAACCATCTTCAGCAGCATTAATCTTCAGCAGTACTAACTACTAGCATTACTAACTCTCCAAGCAGTACTAACTATTCAAGTAGCAGCACTAAATCTTTAAGCGGTATTAATTCTACTAGCAGTAGTAATCTTGATAGCCTGGCAGTAGTAATCACTTAGACAAATCTTCAGTTCCCAACATATGTGAATGAAATAGTGGTGATACATGAGGTACCTTTGTCGATTATATCAGATAGAGATACTACTTCCAGGTTTTGGATTAGCTTTCAGCGAGAGATGGGTACCAGATTAAATCTAAGCAAAGAATATTATCCATAAACAGATGGTCAAAGTGAAAGAACAATTCAGACGTTAGAAGATATGCTCAGGTCATGTGTGCTAGAGTTTGGCGGTAATTGGGATAGTCATTTGCCATTGATTGAGTTCCCTTACAACAATAGTTATCACTCGAGCATTCAAACAACACCTTTTGAAGGATTGTATGGTAGGAAATGTCGAACCCCGACATGTTGGATTGATATTGGCGAGAAACAGTTAGCAAAACCTGAGATTGTTCAGCAAACGGCTGATAAGGTTATTAAGATTAGGGATAGACTAAAAGTAGCTCGAGATAGATAAAGGAGTTATGCAGACAGAAGAAAACGACCATTGGGGTTTTAGGTTGGTCATAAAGTAATGCAAAAGATATTTCCATGGAAGGGGATTGTTAGATTTGGTAGAAGGGGGAAGCTAAGTCCAAGATTTATTGGATCGTTCCGAATTATAGCCAGAGTCGGTCAAGTAGCCTACCGGTTAGAGTTGCCAAGGAAGTTACAAGGAATTCATGACACATTCCACATGTCAAATTTGAGAAATTGTCTAGCAGACGAGTCAACAATAGTAGAGCTAGAAGATGTAACCATTGATAATCGGTTGAGTTACATTGAAGAGCCAGTACGGATATTAGACAAAAAGATGAAGAAATTGAGAATTAAAAGTGTATCTCTTGTGCTAGTTCAGTGGAAGTTCCATAAGGGTTCTGAGATGACTTGGGAACCTAAAGCAAAAATGAAAAAGAAGTATCCTCAATTGTTTTAGCCGATAGGAATTTCGAGGACGAAATTCTTATAAGAGGGGGAGAGTTGTAACACTAAAAAAAATGAAAATAAATAAGGAATAAGGGAGAGGGGAGAAAATAATTCAAATGAAAGTGTGGGGTTAATAATGAAAGGAGGAGAAAAGAATAAGGGTGAGAAGTGCAAATCTCAGGGACCTGTTTTGACAAGTCCCCAAAGTTTTGAAATTTGCATCGTGGGTGGTTTGTTTTACACATTTTTAGCGGCTACGGTTTTGGAGATTTCGCGTGGCCTTATTTAAGCAACGTTTGAACAATAGGAAAATGTCATTTGGTTCATTTTCATATCCCGAACGAGACCTCTTTGATTTTATGCAAAACGATCGAGATTTTGAGAGAAAACAGTGGAGGTTGCGGTTAGCATCCTTTCGAGATTCAAGCAACGATTCAAGGTAAACTCTTAACCAAAGCCAATGACATACATATGCTTAAACTCGGTTTTAGTTGCTCTTTCGTTTGGTGTCGTTTTATGAGGTCCAAAGTTCGTCGTACTTTCCTAAGTATAGGCGGAAAGTTGTTGATACAACGGGTCTTGACGTCGGGGTTACGGATTCCAATGTCTAGTATGTTAGTTGAAAATAAATTGATATACTTTATGTCATATGAATAGTTTATCTAGTAATAAAAAGTGTAACACCCCTAAAATTGGAAAATAGCTGACAAAATAAAATTTCCAAAACTCTCTTAATTACGTAACTTGAAATAACAAATATATAACGTTTACAAGGAAGTAAGACTACAACAAGTATTAGAGTTCTAACAGAACTATCTAATCTCACAAATAGGGACGAAGTCAGTCGGGTGTTGCTAAAACCACCAAATTTGCTATCTTCCCAAAAACCGGATGTCGTCTCTAGAGCCATCCTACCGGAACCTCTACCAAGCTCCACTCGACACTCATGTCCACCTAAAAACCTAATATACATGTCGAAAAGAAAAAGTCTTAGGCTTAACGCCTAGTGAATTAAAGCAGTTTTATCACATAAATCATAAATCGTTTAAAAAGAATACTTTATTCTAAAAACGTCCATCCCTAAAATATTAGTTATAAAAAGGCTTTGATCATAAACCATAATATTTGCAATACCGAACGTTCCCTTTAAAATAATATTCACTACTGATTTTCCCCAAAACGCACCCACAAGGAATTTTGTCAAAATACTATTCATTATAAATAAAATGGTACGTTTTAGCACCGAAGGTACGGGTAAGGGAATACCCAAGATAATACCTTCTGGTGACGGAGGAGGCCCGGTTCCATCGAATGTGGCGAGACACAAAATTAAGCCACTTATCAACGTTCACGAGATTTACTACGTTCATGGATCGCCGTATATGGCTACATTGAGCAACCACCGCAAGATACCCAAATGACTCTAGTCCACTCAACCTCTAGATGAGTGTCACCACAAAAGTCACAAATCCCCGTATCAGGCTCACCATGGGCACTACCACAAGACTTAGCTCCGTATATGGCTCTCCAAAAGCACCACCGCAAGCTCATATAAAACATGACTCGGGGACCACTCACTAGACTCAAATATGGACAACAAGACTCCATGATGAACAAATGACTTTTATGCCTATGGATCCATTGCATTACAGTCTAAACATTACATGATTCCAAATGAGTGAACTAATGTATTTAACATGTAATAACCAACGCTTGTACAACGGTTACCTTTCCATAAAGTGCTCCATTGAGCCATTTAAACCGGACATCGTCCCAAACTCCTTAGAGTATCAACCAAGTCTTAAGGAACATTATAAAACATTTGGAAGTTAGATAAAGCCCACATTTCCATATACACCGTTAAATATCTTTTCCAAAAACGGACAATTTCTTCAATTATAAACAGCCAAAGGCCTAATCCGTAAAGTTCACATCTTTCCCCAAATATATATATATATATATATATATATATATATATATATATATATATATATATATATTTAAGTGTTAGCGCATAAATATATTGGATACAAGATCAAGATTACTGAAGGTCAAAGTTGGGAAAGTCAAAGCTCATAAAAAGTCAAAGTCTATTTTGTAATAAGTCAAACTTAGTTGTATTTTGTATTTTGTATTTTCCTTGTATTAAGTATTAGTATAAATAGTTTTCTTCTTTGTAATCTATACATACGAAATAGAGAGAACATAATTGTAAATCTTTCAGTTGTATTCTAGAGAGAGAAAGCTTGAGAGAGAGAGAGAGTTCCTTAGAAAGAGATTTTGTAATCTTGGATTTCAAAGTAATCAAACAGGTAATTGATTGTAAATCTTGTTGTGTTTGATTAATCTTGTTAAGAAACTAGAATTAGGGAATAATAATTGGTATCAGAGCAAATCCAAATCGAGAAAAATCAAGAAATGCGTATGTTCGTACTGTTCATCGAAGTCCAGATTGATTTTTCAGTTTTAGTGAGTTTTTGGAGTTGTAATTGATTAGGTTATGGAAGGAATGTGAAATCGATCGAGTCTGTATAGGTGTTATCAAGAATTTCACTGTAATTCATTCAAATTTTCGAATTTTGTGGTTTGTGGTATACACGAGTTCTTGACACTGTTCTTGATTAAATTTTGTAATTTTTGTGTATTTGATCGAAAATTAGTGATAGTATTGTGTTCGAGTTGTATAGAAGATCAAATTGTCGAAATTTCAGGTTAGAATTCTAGACAGAAATGAGTTTTTAGTGAATCCGAACGTTTATCGAGATGTGCGGGTTGTTCATCGAGATGTGCGCGTGATTCATCGAATTGTGCGGGTCTATCATCAAGAAGTGTACAAGTTATTCAGAATAATACGGGTCATTCAAAGTCAGAAGAATCGAATTGTGCGAGTGTAAAGTCGTTTGAGAATTGAGAAGCTAAGTTGTGCGGGTCTAATGACAAACGCATAGTAGAAGACAATCGTGCTATGCGGGTGTAACTTGACACGCATAATAGAATACAAAAGTGTGTTGTGCGGGTGTAACTAGACATGCATAGTGAAATTTGCGGGTGCACCTTGAAACGCAAAGTTTGAAATGCGTTTGCTTCTCGACACGCATAGTTTGATATTCGGGTGACACTTGACAATCACATTGTGAAATGCGTTTACTTTGTGACACGCACAGAAGAGGTGTGCGTTTGTATTTGAGAGACGCATAGTTGACAAAGTAGAAGGATAAGCAAAGTGTGCGTTTTCTACCCGACACGCATATTGGAGGAATACGGTTCAAGTGTGACACACATATCGTGATGTTCGGTTCAAGTGTGACACGCATATCATGATGTTCGGTTCAAGTGTGACACGCATAGTTGAGGAATGCGTTTACTGAGAGACATGCATAGCAGAAAAGACTTAGATTAATTTTTTTTTTGAATTTCAATTTTTTTTTATATTTTGTGTTTCTTGATTGTTCCATTTGGACTAACGATCAGTTCTAGTTTCTTATTGATATTTTTTTCAAACAGGTTAAACAAGATGACTTCTAAAGATGCTCTTTCAATCGGAGCCGATGTTAAGCCTCCAGTTTTATTCAAAGGCGAGTATGAACAATGGAAGGACAGATTCTTGGATTTCATAGACAGGCATTCAAATAGAGAGAATATTCTTTTATCTATCACCGAAGGTCCAATGGTTCCAATAACAGTTCAAGTACCTGATGTTGACTCCTCTGATAGTGAAGATGGAACTGAGGAAAGAGAGCAAAAGATGAAAACAGTGACAGTGGATATTTCTCAATATTCTGAAGATCAGAAAAGCCGATACAAAGCATATAAACAAGCGAGATCATTACTTCTTCAAAGCATTCCAAACGAGATCTACATCAAGATTGATAGCTATAAAGCCAATGCTAAGAAGATGTGGGATCAGTTGCAAAAGATGATGATGGGATCAAAGGTCGGAAATCAGATGAAAGTGGCAAAACTGCATCAATAGTTATGAGGAATTCAAAGCTAAGGAGAATGAGAGTCTGGAAGATACCTATGAGAGGTTTGTATTGCTTCTGAATGAGCTGACAAAGAACAAAGTCAAAAAGAAGTAGTTGGAAAACAATGTCAAATTTCTGAGTATCCTACGTCCGAAATGGAAAAAGCATACAAGAAGGATGAAGCAGATGAAAGATTTGAATGAAATACCACTACATGAGGTATTTGAGACCTTGAGGCAGAATGAGGAAGAGGCTGAAGAGAAAAGAGCTGAGAAGAAGAAGGCAGAAAAAGATCTTGATCCGATTGCTTTAGTAGCTGGAGAAAAGAAGAAAGAAAAGAAAGAGAAGAAAAAGAAAATAGTTATTACCAGTTCAGAGTCTGATTCTGTTTCAGATAGTGATGATGGAGAGAATTTGAAACAAGCCATGCTATTGCTGACCCGTGCGTTTCAAAAGAAGTTTTATAAGAAGCCGGGATCTAATTCTCAACGATATTCTTCTTCGAGTTCAAAGAACCACGAGCATCGACAGAAAGTGGAAGGAAAGAGGTATGAAGAGGATAGATATGTGGAGAAGAAACCGGATGAGAAGAAGAAGTTTCTGAATGATTATACTGCTGTTGAAAAGCCAGCAACTGAATCAATCAAGTGCTACAATTGCGGCAAAATGGGTCATTTTACGAAAGATTGTCGAAAGCCGAAAGTTCGCAACTCTTAATACTATCAGAACAAATTGCTTTTGGCAAGACAGCAAGAAGCGGGTGTTGCTCTAATGGCTGAAGATGAGTTTTGGCTTGATTACTCAGATGGAGAAGAGGATGACAAGAAAGAAGAAACAGCTCATATCTGTCTCATGGGCAAAGAAGTAAAGGATGACGAGTCAGATGATGAGGCAGTTGATGAGGTATTAAATTTATCTGAAAAAAAATTTATTACCAAAATGGAAACCATGATGGTTGAGCTTCAAAATTTACAAGATAATATGAAAAAGGAAAAAGAAAGAGTTGCTAAAAAGAACAAAACGATCTTTGAACTTAATACGTCTGTTATTTCAAACAAAGATCTGATTGATTCTTTACGCAAATCTGATTTTGATTCTAAATCTAAATTAGATGATTTTGAAAAGAGGATTTCTGAGTTTGAAGGTAAAGTGTCTAAATATGAGTTTGAGAAAAATGAATCTGCACTAACTGTTTATAAACTGCAGGTTGAAAACAAGAATTTGCATGAGAAGGTAAATGGTCTGGAAGCAAAATTGTATGCGAGAGGTCAAACAGATCAAACCATTTTTCTAAATGCACCTAATGAAGAAGCTGATGTTAAAGAGAAATGGGGACTTGGTTTTGAAAACCCCCATTATCTTAAGAAAGCCATCAGAAAACAGCCAACACTTTATAACTATGATTTTTTCTTGCTTGTGCTGGTAAACATAGGGGTGTACAGAAAATCGTCAACCCGCGAAACCCGACCAACCCAACCCGCTCCCAACCCAATTAAACCCAACCCGCGAAACCGCCAAACCGTCAAAACCCAAACCGCTAATTAGAAGGGTTGAAATTGGGTTAGAAAAACTCAACCCAACCCAAACCGCCAACCCGCTGCTAATTTTTTTTATAAAATTATATATATATATATATATATATATATATATATGAATATATATATATATATTCATATATATATATACACATATATATAAATAAAAAATATTTACAGCCATGTTAAATTTAGTCTAATACTCATTTATCTAATTCCTATCTCCTAAGCCCATATTAATAACTCAATCTGTGAATTTTTAACATTATGTCCCTGTTTTCAAAAATTCGTATAAAATCAACCGTAAGTCCAAATATTCTCAAATTTGGCAGTTATAAAGATCTTCCTGTCCTTTTCAACTTTGTAGTTTGCACCGAGACCTGAATCTAAGTCAAAGTTGCTCAAAAACACAGTTTAAGCTGCTGGTCTGCAACTATTCAACCATTTTTACAATTCTGTGAATTTTTAACTTTCTGTCCCTGTTTTCAAAATTTCGTATAAAATCAACCGTAAGTCCAAATAAGCTCAAATTTTGCAGTTAGAAATATCTTCCTGTCCTTTACAACTTTGTAGTTTGCACCGAGACCTGAATCTAAGTCGAAGTTGCTCAAAAACACAGTTTTTAGCTGCTGGTCTGCAACTACCGTTTGATAAGTATATTTTTTTTTTCATTCTTTGTAGATGGTTTGATTTTCATTTTAGAGTATACTGTTTGAATGTTTGAATCTAAATATATGCTTAATCAATATTTATAGGAGTAATGGAAAATACTCCTAAATCTCCAAAAATCGAAGACATTGATGAACAAAATACGTCTAAAAAAAGGGGTGGTAGAACTTCAAACGTTTGGGGTCGGAGAGGTCTAAGTCGGTCGTAGTTGATTGAGGATATTTGATTGCTATCATCTAGACTTTTGAAGTTTAACTTTAAGACTTGTGGATTTTAATATATATTTGGATGATTGTAATAACTAGTAACTTTGTTGAGAATACTTTTAGTAGTATTTATCGTATTCCATTGTATAATTTTATTTAGACTACGAAACCGCCCAACCCGCCCAACCCGCCATAACCCGTAAGGGTTGGGTTGGGTTGGGTTATACTTTTGAATGGGTTGGGTTGGGTTGAGATTTTTCAAACCGCCATAATTGGGTTGGGTTGTAAAAATGTCCCAAACCGCCCAACCCAACCCGCGTACACCCCTAGGTAAACATACTCATTTAAAACCCAAATTTGTTACCAAATTGCCAGAAGAAGTTGAGGACCAAGAAACTGAAAATAGAAAGAATAAAAAGAAAATGCAACTACCGTTTAACTATGAAAAGTTAAATGATAGTTATCTTTCCAAAACACCAAAAGTTATTTCAACTGACTATTTTGTTAGTTATTCCGCTTCTGAGATGAAGGCAAAACCTGCGATTGCAAAGGTTTATGTTCCTACATCTATTCTTGAAAGCAAAATAGTCGAGCTTGAAAATGTTTTATCTGATGAAAAACTTTTGGCTGATATTCAACAAAATGTATTTTCTACAGTTATAAAGAACACTGTTTTTAAAACTAAATCTACAGTTTCTAAGGCATCTCAATCTTCATCTGATAATTCTGATGACTTATTTGAGTCTGCAAATGATTTTCTAAATTTTGATGATGGGTGCATGGAAGAATTTGATTTGTTTGATGTCAATTCTACACTTCCTGATCATTCTACTTGTTTTAAAAATGACAAACTGTTACCAAGTGGTGTAAATACTGTTGAATCATCAACTAAGGTCGGTGAATCAGTTTCTGTAATTGCTGATTACTATGCTAATGGTAAGAAACATAAGAAACAGCGATTACAGAAACAGAAATACACTGGTACACGAAAGTATACTCAGTCTCGGAAATCTGCTTTTCCTAATCATTCTATATCTTATGTTTCAGATTTAAGGAAGAAAAAGTTGAAAGCTCAATCTGAATGGAGACCAAAACGGAAGGAGGATGAGATAGTCGAATCAGTTTCTGATAATACTTGTATTAGATCAGTGAGTAGTCATACTAATGTGATTGATCAAATTGCTTCTAATAATCAAAACCTTGTAACTTCTTACAAGAGATATTCAATAAAGCAATTGATTCAATTGTCTCCTATTACTACTACATCTTATTCTTATCAGAGAAATGATTTTGCTTATTCTCATAATTCTTCTGATTGGTATGGATCTTATCATGTTAATTCTTCGAGATCAAATGTTTTTCAAAGTTTTAAAAAGAACAGATGATCCATTTTCAAGTGGATACCAAAATCTCGTGCTAAAATGTTAGGACCTGTTTTTAAATGGGTACCTAAATCTATTATCTCCTGATTTCTCTTGCAGACCCGGCATATGTGGTACTTGGATAGTGGATGTTCCAAGCATATGACTAGGTAAAAAGCTTTATTGTCTAACTATACAGAGAAATTCACTGGCAATGTCAGATTTGGGAACGATCAGCTTTCACCTATTTTAGGATATGGTGACATTATTCAAGACAATATAACGATCAGTAAAGTGAGCTATGTCGAAGGCTTGGGGCACAACTTATTCAGCATAGGTCAATTCTGCGATAAAGAGTTAGAGGTCAACTTCAAGTCAAAGAGTTGCTCAGTTCGCACTGAAGATGGAACATAACTCTTATCTGGAAATCGAAAGACAAACCTCTACACCATCAATTTGTCCAAAGTTCAGATTGACAATCAAGTATGCTTATTGTCAAAAGCCTCAACGCAACAAAGTTGGCTCTGGCACAGACGTTTATCTCACTTGAACTTTCGTTATATCAACAAGCTGGTTCATGGGAAATTGGTCAAAGGACTTCCTGAGCTGAAATATGAACGAGAACACTTATGCGTAGCATGTGAAAAGGGTAAGATGAAGAGAGCCGCTCACAAACCGAACCCTGAACCAAGCACTAGTTCTCCGTTAGAACTGTTACATATAGATTTGTGTGGTCCAATGAGAACTCAGAGTTTGGGAGGAAAGAAATATATGCTGGTTATTATGGATGATTATTCAAGATACACGTGGGTCAAATTTCTTCGTTCAAAAGATGAGACACCGGAAGTTCTCATTACTTTCTTAAAGACGACCCAGGTGAAAATGCAGCGATCAGTAAAGTTTCTTCGTACTGACAATGGCACAGAATTCAAGAACAAGATTGTTGATGAATATCTCAAATCAGTTGGGATTTCACATCAGTATTCTGCTGCTAGAACGCCTGAACAAAATGGAGTAGTCGAAAGGCGAAATCGAACGCTAGTCGAGGCCGCTCGGACTATGCTTAGCCAATTGGACTTACCTCTATTCTTGTGGGCAGAAGCTGTGTCGACTGCATGCCATACACAAAATCGATCCATGATACACCGCCGATTTCAGAATACTCCGTATGAGCTAATCAACAACAGAACACCTACTATCAAATACTTTCATATATTTGGGTTTACATGTTTTGTGCTTAATGACAGAGAGAGTCTGAATAAATTCAGTGCTAAAGCGGACGAAGGTATCTTTATCGGTTATTCTTCAACATCTGATGCATATCGTGTTTATCTAAAGAAGTCAAAGACAGTTATCGAGAGCGTCAATGTCAAATTTGATGAAGAGATGGCTTCTGATCATATCAGTTCAGAACCTGTTATCACAGGAGTATTAGCTTCTGGACAGATCAGTCCAGAACCTACATCTACAGCGACTAGTCTGAAGATACAAGTTGTCGTCATCCAGTCACTTCAGAAGTTATTACTGAACAAGCATCCCCAGTTCAGACAGAAACTCATATTCCTATTGTTACTCCTACAGTTGAAGATACACAAGTTAATGTTGAGTTAGAAGTAACTGTTTCAGTTGGGTGTACTACTTTGTCTACTCAACAGCCTGAATCTGCTGTTCCCACTGATACTTCTGCACATGAAATTTCAACTGACAACCCCCCTCCTGTAATTCAAACTGAAGTTTTTGAAAGTGGCTTTCAAGATGATGATCATATTCATAATTCATCTACTCCACTCCCTCATGAGCATCGCTGGACCAAAGACCATCCATTACATCAAGTAATTGGAGATCTTGACAAGTCTGTTCAAACAAGGTCAGCGACTATTAATCAGTGTATGCATGACTCATTCCTCAGCAAGATTGAGCCAACACGAGTATCTGAGGCTCTTGCTGATTCGGACTGGGTATCTGCAATGCAAGAAGAGATCAATCAGTTTGAGGCCCTAAAGGTTTGGAGGTTAGTTCCTAAGCCTGAAGGTAAAACCGTGATCGGCACTAAATGGGTATTCAAGAATAAAAAGGATGAAGATGGTGTTGTAATAAGAAACAAAGCTAGACTTGTTGCCAAAGGTTACCGGCAAGAGGAAGGCATTGATTACGATGAGACGTATGCTCCGGTAGCGCGTATAGAGGCAATCAGAATGTTTCTAGCCTACGTCGCTCATAAGAATTTCACAGTCTATCAGATGGATGTGAAAACAGCCTTTCTGAATGGCATTCTTAAAGAGGAAGTGTACGTGTCTCAACCTGAAGGGTTCGTCAATTCAGATAAGCCAGATCATGTTTATATCTTGGTCAAAGCCCTTTATGGATTAAAACAAGCCCCTCGAGCATGGTATGACGTCTTATCCAAATTCTTGGTCAAGTCTGGTTTCTCCAAAGGTAAGATTGATACCACTTTATTCATAAAGAAAGAAAAAGTTGATATTATTCTTATTCAAATATATGTTGATGGTATAATATTTGGTTCTACTAATCTAAAATATTGTAAAAACTTTTCTAACCTCATGGTGTCACGTTTTCAAATGAGTATGATGGGAGAGATGAATTTCTTTCTCGGATTACAAGTAAAACAGTTTTCTTCGGGGATTTTCATAAATCAATCTAAGTACATTTTGGATATTCTTCGGAAGTACAAAATGGAAAATTGTAAACCAATTGGAACCCCGATGGCACCAGGTACTAAGATTAACACTGATCCTTCGGGTAAAAGTGTTGATGTTAGGACTTATAGAGGTATGATAGGTTCATTAATGTATCTTACTTCGAGTAGCCAGATATTATGTTTTCAACATGTTTATGTTCTAGATATCAAGATGCTCCCAAAGAATCCCATTTGGCTGCTGTCAAACGGATTTTTAGATATCTGAAGGGGACTGCAGACCTTGGTTTGTGGTATCCTAAGGATACTGGGTTTCAACTGAGTGCATATTCAGATGCAGATCATGCAGGTTGCATGTTGGATAGAAAGAGTACTTCAGGTCACATTCAATTTCTTGGAGACAAGCTCGTTAGCTGGGCATCAAAGAAACAATTATGCGTTTCCACATCGATTGCTGAAGCAGAGTATGTAGCTGCTGCCAGTTGCTGCTCTCAAGTCCTGTGGATGCGAACACAGCTACGAGACTATGGATTCAAATTTGATAAAATTCCAATATATTGTGACTCGAAGAGTGCAATTGCCATATCTGCTAATCCTGTCCAGCATACGAAAACCAAACACATTGATGTAAGGTATCATTTTATAAAAGATAATGTAGAAAAAGGAACAATTGAACTTTATTTTGTAAAAACAGATTATCAACTTGCAGATTTATTTACCAAACCCTTAGATGAAAAGAGATTTAATTTTCTTGTCTCTAAGCTTGGTATGTTAAATCTTAAGACATAATCGGTTGTTACCTAATAAAGTTATGTATTGTTATTTTTCATCATTTTCTTTATTTTTTATGTCTGAAGGATATCTGCACTTTAATTGTTTGCTCATGATCTCAGGGGAGTTAGAGAAGATTTTAGATGATATACATTAATTTGAGGGGGAGCAAAATTAATTTCTGCATTATACTTAACTGACAAAATTTTTGTGATGCATGATTTTAGGGGGAGTATATAATATCAAAAGGAGTAAGACTATGATTTCTGATTACTTCAAATCAGAACTCATACTTTAATCGTTTTACTGCTTTATGTCGTTTACATTTGAATAAATTTTGTGAATAAAGTTGTTTTGACTAGACTTTGAGACTTATGCAGGATGAGAGAGGATCACACGATCATATCATATTTTACTTCAGCTGACTTAATGAGTATTAAAATTGACCGAAAAGGTAAATTTCTTATCTTAATCTCAAATGTATCTGAAAGAAGGACAACTTTCAGATATAAAAAACATGTTCTTAAATGTTCAAACCACTTCCCGATTCTTTAAAAGATTTCACGAATTGGAAGTGTGATTTTAAATGTTTTTCATTTTATTTTTGTGCTTAATCGATAACCAAACCGTGTGTATCTAAAGATAAATACTTGCGTATTGTCTTTTCTATATACTTTCAAGTATTCACACACACTGGTTTGACTTTGTTCAACATGTTCTTACCATGTCTCTAAATTGAAACAATTTTTCTTCGATGGTAAGACACTCCGCTTGTATTCAAAGAATTTTGAGCGATATTTCATTTCGAAGTATTTCATTTCAAGAATGTCTATATTTTGTTTCGTATAGACAAATATCAATTATTCTTGACCATAAGCTTTAATTGCTATATCATTCATTTCTGATCATTTTCATACAATGACAGATTTTTTAAACAAGTCTTTTGCATTCATTTTCATTCATTCAATATACTTGTTTGAAAATACTTCAATGTTTAAAAATGCTCAAATTTTCATGATTATATCATCTGAGCATCCATTTATCTGACATTTGTATATAAGCTTTAACTGTTATAGTTAAACCATTTGAGCAACACATGTTTTATAGGAACTATGGGTTCTTTGTGCTAGGACTTAATTGAAACTTCTATGGATTCACGTTAACCAGTGTTTCCTACCCAAGAAGTTAATCCTTTGGTGATTGAGTGTGAGGAGTCTAAAAGAAATGAGTGTGGGATGTGTGATGAGGTAAAATGGAAAAGAGAGTTTGGTTAGTAGTGAGCTTAATGATTAAAAAGAAAGAGGGTGTGAGATAAGAGTAAAAGAATGTCAAACTCTGCACCAAATACTTTCTGAGTCGGGAAGCCACATTACTAGCGTTTCACAACTCTTTGGTGAATGTTATTGAAACAGGCAAATAGCCCATGCCAACTCTTGCTTCATACCCCACCAACCACTCATTTTCTTCTTAAAAAGGAAATGTTTCATAATTTTCTGGGGACGCAGCATATAATCTATCTGGTTTTCATTTGAAAAATCTGGATATTGAAAAAAGAAGGAAGTCTGCCCCACCTTCGCACTTCAATCATGCACTTAGAGTCTGTGTTTATCTACTGTTGTCTCAGTAGTTTACACTATGTTGAGCCTTATAAAAGCAATCATCGTGCTTAATTTTTTTTTTACACATGCACGAGGACACAAAAAATTCGTTTCTTTGTCATAACATTCATAGAAATTGCCTTTGTGGTATTTCGATGATTGGATGGAAGCCCTAGGGGAGTGAACATCAAAAAACTCCTTTATATTGTGTATTCGTTACACACAGTTACTTTGTGTTACTGACAGACATTTTAACTGATTCATCTGTTGATTCAGGAGTTACCTATTCTTATTTTGTCTGGATTTGCAAAGATCTAGATGAATACTTGGTTATGGATCACCGAATCAGAGGCTCAGTACGACAAATCAGAATGGTTAAAGACATTTCTTGGACAAAAAGTTTTGATGATATAGATGCTCAAATCATCAAAAAAGGGGTAGATGATATGAAGAAATGTTAATGTTTTGAAGTTTGGAAGAGATGATATCAAGAAGTGGTAAAGTTTTGTGAAGTTGATTTTCTGAAATGTTCAAGTCAGAAAGTTCAAAGGGAAGATTTGAAGACAATAAAAGAATTTCTGAAGTTTTGAGGAAATTTTCTTTGAAGATTATTTGTTAAAGCAAGGTGAGCTGAATCTGAAGATAATTTCTTTCCAAAGTCTGAAAGTATTCTGTGAAAGATTTGGGGAGATTATTCATCGTTGAAGATATTTTTGGAAAGAAGACAGTCAAAAGAAAAGGGGAGATTGTTCTGACAGAGATTAAAGTGAAGACTGAATTGTTAAATCTTTCAACAGTGATCTTGAATCCAAAGGGGGAGATTGTTAGCGCATAAATATGTTGGATACAAGATCAAGATTACTGAAGGTCAAAGTTGGGAAAGTCAAAGCTGAAGAAAGTCAAATCTCATAAAAAGTCAAAGTCTATTTTGTAATAAGTCAAACTTAGTTGTATTTTGTATTTTCCTTGTATTAAGTATTAGTATAAATAGTTTTCTTCTTTGTAATCTGTACTTACGAAATAGAGAGAACAGAATTGTAAATCTTTCAGTTGTATTCTAGAGAGAAAAAGCTTGAGAGAGAGAGTTCGTTAGAGAGAGATTTTGTAATCTTGGATTTCAAAGTAATCAAACAGGTAATTGATTGTAAATCTTGTTGTGTGTGATTAATCTTGTTAAGAAACTAGAATTAGGGAATAATAATAAGGTCATAGGATGACCGTTCCCAATAATTAACACTTTTAACATCAAATCGGTTTAAAATCCCGATGTTCAAAACTCGTAGTTGGGCAAAACCCCAAAAATGACTCTAACCAAAATACTTGTCCATAAACCTTTGACTCCTAAATATTTCCATTCAAACCTATTTGTAACCCAATTTACACCCATTAGATAACCAATGAAATGAGTACTCAATCCTTCAAATCCAATAAAATGTTTACTAGTGAACCACCATTCTTTTTGTTGACCAAAATGTCCCACAACACGTTATAAATCATTCATAATCTACAGATCCCAGATACAGTGCAATCAACAGTAATAATAATCAATCAACAATAAGAATCAATCACAACTGCTAGTCATATGATTAGATTTAACAGTAAAAGGTTTAGGATTCCAGAGAGAATTTCTGATCAACTAGAGTAAACCTTAATGACTATTCTTATCTCCCCTCCTTCTCTAAACTCACCTAAACAACCATTAAATACTAGGGATAAAACCCTAAGGGCCCAAGGCCCATTACAACCAAACTTAAGCCCAATAGCAATAAAAGGCTTTTACAACGCATATAAATAAAACAATTAAGCTCTATAAATGCGTTATACAACTTTCCACGCACTAGGACTTTCAGTCCTAACAATCTCCCCCTAAAGTTGAATAAGGATTTAATCATTTTAAAATCTTCAGGCCTTGATCTTCTTTCCCTCTTGAATCTTTGAAGAACTTTGGTGTTGTATGTCTTCATGTCTTTCCAAACACCCCATTGAATAAAGCTCTTGGTCTTCATAGTTTCAACTTTGTAACCAGATTCAATGTACAATAGCCTCGACTGAACGCACTATTAAGCAACTTTCAACTGTAGAAACTCAACACATCGGATCAACACACAAGAAAGATAATGTGTGAGTTACGTGACATTCAACGGTGCATCTTCAGATTAAAACAAAGAATCTGCCTCTGAACCGTGAGTTAAATATGCTTTCAAGTTCATAACTTGTTTCAATCAGCTCATAAGAGGAATCAACTTGTAGCAAACACCATATGATACGGGATAGAAGAAATGCAATCTTGAAATCCAATGGCGAAGAAATTATGTTACTCCCCCTCAGATTTTGCTAACTCTCCCTCAACATGATATTCTGTGTCTTTGAGTTGTATGTCGTTCTCCCCCTCATGATGATTAGGAGAATCATGAGCATGATGTCACTTCAAAGACTAACCGGATGAGTAGCAAAAGGTCAGATAAAGCGATTCAGTCAGTAACCAAGGGTAACAGCTAACACAGGAACACAATAGTAACTGTTATCACAACAATTAAAATTAATTTTGTGACCTATTTTCAGAGTTGACAATGGGGTATCTTTGATAGGACTTCCAGTTATCACCGAAGTAAAAAAAATTACTTCTCAAACTGTTCTGGCAATATCACAAAGATATGCAAGGGGAATCACACAGATTCATGCGTGAGTGAAAGAAGTATACTCATATCGAATAGGCTCAAGGATTGATTCAACCTGGGACGCAGGTTAGAAATCAATAGACACAGTGAGATGAATATGAAGTTCGTAGACAAGAGTTGATGTCTTTCTTTTTCAATATCTAAGACCTCCGAGTGAGGAATAGATAAATTATGTGTTAAATCTCCGTGCATATATGAAACAAGTATCTTTTTAGAAATACTTGAGTGGCTAGGTGGGGTGACACGAGTTATCGACACTGGGTCCATGTCTGTTTCAATATTCATCTCCAAAGAACGAGAATGAATAGATTATGTGGTAACCCGGATAACTGACTCGGTTTGGTTAGGACCAATAATTCTTTAAGTTCTGTCACAACCTCACCATATTCTTTTCGCTCCAAAATCATCTATCAATCTAGACCCCTCACTGATATCTATGAATGGGATGTGTTTCTTGGGTAGGTCCTTCCGGTTCTGGATTGAAGTAAAATTGAAGTAAAATTTCTGATTTGAGATAATCAGAAGTCAAAAGCATTTAAGAACGAGTCCTGAACTAAAGTGTTCAGAAGTCGAAATGAAAAATAAACAACATGGTACTCCCCCTCAAAAGATGGCCTAACCCTTGATTGTAGTCATGTGATGTGAATATAATCTGAATTAAATCACACATGACATTCCTTCAAAACAGATTAGGAAGATTTTGGTTTTGGTATCAATGCTGTGATGGATTCTTGATGGTTAGTTGCCTTAGCTTTTAAGCTATTAAACTGAGGATTGGGGATGCTATAAGTACCATACCAATTATTAACATACCTTGAATCCACAAAGTCACTATTTCCACAGTAAGTGCAACAGATCTTTGCTCGATTTAGACTGATCAACTTTCCTGTAGAATAAACATAAGTAGGTGAATCAGTCTTGGAAGTAGATGAGTTTATATTAACTACAGGAGAATCATGAGACTTGTTTCCATCTTTACTTTTCTGCAAAAATGATTATCTGAATAATCATTAAGCTCGCAATCAGAAGAACTAGAGTAGTAAGTATATCTTTTGTTAGAGGTGTCAGTCTTTCTTTGTTTTTGTGAACGTCTTTTAGATTTTTGCTTTGAAGATTTGTTCACAGAAACCTTTTGAGAGGCAGATGTTGAACATTCTTCTTTATAAAATTTGACCGGTGGCTCACCAGTTGAATCCAAAAAGTCAACATGACTTGGAAGTTTTGGATCGAAATCAAACTGGTCTAACTTACTGTCTGAACATACCTCTGAATTCAAGAACATTGAGAATTCCTTTTCCTCATCATATGTGACATTATCACTTGTGGGAGTCAGGAAACTGGATGGATTTGTGCTTTTCAAAGGATCATTTGCGAAATCATTTTGAAAATTAGAACAACGATCCTTTTTGAAACACTCCAACTGAGGCTCTTTTCCTTTATCAGAACATTTTGGTGAAGAATCACCCAGAAATGCTTTACAGAAAGAGGTATCTAAGGGTGGAGAAGAATATTCTGACAGACTAATTTTCTCTCCTTGGAGTAAGTCAAGCTTAACTTGAAGCTCAGCTTTGTGAAGTTGTTCTTTCAGCAGATCTGCTGCCAAGGCAGAAAGTTGAGAAGTGAGCTTGTTTACCTCTGTCAGAAAGTATTCTTTCTTGTTCAAATGACTCTTCTATCTGAACAATTTTCTTTTCTAAAATCATAGGTGGAACATATATTTTGAGGTCCATCGATTCCTCCTCAATAGGTTTTGAATCAAGTTCAGCCTGAGAATAACTTTGAAAATAGTCATTTGACAGAAAAATGGGTTTATCAGTGTCATATGACGCATTTAATGAGTTACACAAAAGGAAGTTGCATCGTGATAGTATTTTTTTCTTCTCAAAGTTTCCAGTTCCGGATCCTCATTATCAAGTGACTTGGTCCATCTGATTTTGTACTCTGGATAAGTTTTATCCAATCCCAAAAATTCGAAAGCATATAAAGTGGGTACTTTGAACAAGGCTCTTTTCAAATAATGAGGATTGTCATATCCGATTCCCCATTCAGGATTAGAGTCCTTGAACTCTTTGGGTGTGTTCATATGGACCGTTTGATTAGTTTGACCATGTTTGTAAAACTTAATATCGAGATTCTTTAATTTGTCAGTCAACTTTTTGTTTTCATTTTTGAAAAAGATGCTTTTATTAACAATCTCAGTCCTCTTATTTTCTGACATACGAAGCTTGTCAGTCAGTTCATCTACTGTCGTCTTTAACCCTTGGACTCTTTTGAAAAGATCTCACGTTGTTCCTTCAGACTTGAAATTTCGCACAACTGTTCAACATTTTCTACAAGTAGATCCTCAAGCTTCTTGCGCTGAGTTTTATCCATAGCTTCTAAACGAGAAACTTTCTCTTTTAGCTCAGAATAAGTTGGATGAGACATTGTTACCTTTTTGGATCAAAAATATTGTCTCTTTGCTCTGCTACCAATTGTAGATCCCAGATACAGTGCAATCAACAGTAATAATAATCAATCAACAATAAGAATCAATCACAACTGCTAGTCATATGATTAGATTTAACAGTAAAAGGTTTAGGTTTACAGAGAGAATTTCTGATCAGCTAGAGTAAACCTTAATGACTATTCTTATCTCTCCTCCTCTCTAAACTCACCTAAACAACCATTAAATACTAGGGATAAAACCTTAAGGGCCTAAGGCCCATTACAACTAAACTTAAGCCCAATAACAATAAAAGGCTTTTACAACGCATATAAATAAAACAATTAAGCTCTATAAATGTGTTATACAACTTTCCACGCACTAGGACTTTCAGTCCTAACATAATCATTTAATAACTCAATATGCTAAAAATACCCAAAATCATCAAACTCATGAAATATGAAGTGAACACATACTTGTATGTTTAAAACCCAAAACATTTATATTTTGACATATATATAGTTTTGTAAAGCGGCTAGAACTCACCTCACTAGATTTAGACTAAATCTAGGTTTTACCAACACAACTTGAGCTCCTTAAAGGAAGGCTTGAAACCTTATAGATCCTTAGCTCCAAACTCGCAACCAATATCCTTAGACACAAATTCTTACATAGTTACATCAAGTCCCGACAAAATGAGAGAGGAAAGGAAATATCAAAACCCTAGATTTTCGGTGAAGGATGGAAGGGATTACCTTAGTCACAATACTTGAACCCACAAGCTTAAGTTCTTGGTGATCCACAATTGATCTCAACAAACCCTATGTTGACAAAGAATGAGGAGAGGAATTTATGGAGTGAAAATCGCTTAAGAGGCTCTCCAAATCGGATCTGAAATGAGTTGGGGAAGAAAATGAGATTAATTAGGTGAAAAAGTGGATTTTATACTGACAGGACCCCGTGAGCAACAATGCCCGACGACAGTGCCAAGGGAATTGTTGCGGGTCATAGTCGCGAGCTTCACCCTCCGTTCAGTACCATTTCAACGATAGTGACACGCGATTGTGCCACTGGCACTATCACGGTCACTGTCGCTCGACACGTATCGCGACCCCTATACCCTCGGCGATTGTGACCAGTGGCTATGACATTTGTCATAGTCGGGTGGCACTCTCGCGCCAAGCACGACCCGCCCCGTTTTCCTTCGATTCAACACATACTAGACCAAGCTTAAGGGGCTCAGATCAATTAGGAGTTCTAGATTGAGATTTGGGCTCGAGATACAAGAGATTACGAAGGTGAGGCATGACACGCCGGTAAACCTTACTCGAATTTTTCGGGTGTTACAATCCTCCCCACCTTCAAAATGATTTCGTCCTCGAAATCTTGACCCGGAATCCCCAAAACTCCATGGGGCATGGGGCATTACTAACGAATCCAAATTTACCAAAAATGCGCCACACCCATAATTTGGCTCCTTAGCCGAAAAACATTTCTCTCGTTCTTACTTGCAATCCTTACCAACAAGCAAGCATTGGTCAAGGGGTACCACACCATTTTTACTTCGTAACGCATCCTCACACACACATAGCAGGGGAGAAGTGGTTCCACCACCTTATTGGGCAATAACAATTCTTCCCAAAGTCTTTCACCCGAAAGACTTGGGCGAATTACCTAATCTCCAAACCTTCAACTATTCCTTGTTCCACGAGGTTTTGTGAAGAGTAGCCGACCTGCCGATCCCCACATGTTTGAAAGATGCACCATCGATTCACGCCTCCTGGTAGATTCCCTTAGAACCCCCAATTAAGAACTCGGTTTAAGAACAATCCTACGGATGTCCCTTGCCACAAGACTCTCTAACGAGGACCCAAACTTAGGGATACCTCTCACAACTCTAAGATAATTCCTAACACCACCACTGATCTCAACTTAACTCTCGCCCAAACAAGCTGCAAGGAAAACCTAGCACACTAACAAAAGACAACATCACTATCAAATAAAGGCAAGATCCTAAACATGAGTCATCAACAAGATCACTATGGTTCCCATCCTTTCTTAGAGTTAACAATCCTCCAAAATTTACACAATCCTTACGGTATCTACAACTTAGTTCTATACCTTGTCTAGAAAGTCCCACTAGGCTCCTAATTGGCTGCATTCCAACCTATTTACTTGGTCATACCCGACCGAGTATCGACACCACTTTAGGGTTGATTCAAACCTATCATAATAGAGGGTGTCTTACCTTACAATACGCCAAAATCTTAAGTCTAGGATTTGGTTGGGTCTGCAATTCCGCGATAGCCTCGAGTCGACCAACTCATGGATTCATTATCTTTTAAAAGTCTCGCTCAGCGGGGTCTTCCAAAACGTTGTGCAGATCTTCCTTGCACTCTATGACCAACTACCATCTATCGCTTACCTTATTAACTCCTACAGACAACATCCCAAATTCTTAGTGGTCACTCGTTAACGACTCATCCTACGGTTACGGGTGGAAACATTCTCTTGACCTTTCTAAGCAAACCGACACTCGAATCGTCTCAAGAAACCTCCTCTAACACCGATACTATAAAACTCCGACTACAAAAATCTTCAATTTACAATTCTTATGTTGGTTCTCAAACTAAACAACCAAATCAATCAGTCACCAACCCCGGAGCTTATCACTTAAAACTCCTACTCTCTCCCTATTATCAATTCAAGCCTCGACCACATGACTTAACACCCAAAGCCCCCCCCTTACCGGCCCTCTAAGGCTCCTAGAAACGCTAATAACATCGATATCTAGCATCAGGTACCAGAAGTGGCACAACCTACCCATCGAACGAGATAGCGGCAAACCATTCTAACAAAGACTTGAACACGACAACCTAACTATATTATGGAACGAAACAAATGGGAAACGCACCTGTCGTCACCGACATGCCATTCCAGCCTGGGTACATTGTGTCCGTTTCCCGATCCTTCACTGATCCCTGCACGAGGGTAGTCCTTCTTGACATGGTCCGACTCTTTACACACAAAACAGATAGTGCCATTGATGGAACAATCTCGGTGGAAGTAGCCTAACATGCCACACTTTAGACACGTCAAAGGGTTGAGGTTGCACTTCCTCGCATCCTTGGCTCGACACTCATGACACCACTTCGACTTCTAGCGATTGCTAATTCTCTTCTCTTCTTCATAATTCTGGTATTCATGGGGTGGACTCCACCGGTCCTCCCGTTTCCTCTTTTCTGAAAACTCTGCCTCTTCTTCTTCACCCCGGGAATGAACGTCTTCCATAAATTGCGATTCTTCTATCGCTTCTCGAAGAGTGGAAGTCTTGGAACATCGGAACATCACCTTCATACCAGCTGGTAATCCTTTTAGATAGGCCTTAACCCTATCCTTCTTGCTTGGAACGACATGCCTCACCAAATCCAATTTCTCCATGAAGAAGTTGGAGTACTATCTCACAGTCATGTCACCTTTCTTGAGGGCTCGGAATTCCTCCTCTATTCGGTCGATCGCTCTTTCGTTATAGTATTCATCCAACACCTTCCTTTTGAAAGCATCCCATGATAGTTATGAGGTGATAGAGGGTCCATGGGTGGACTTGGTAACATTCCACCAAGTAAGAGTTCGAACCCTCACCAAATGGGAAGTGAATTTCACTTTATGTCCTTCCTCACACTCGTTAGTGTCAAACGCTTGTTCCATTTCTTGGATCCAATTCATGCACACTACCGGGTCGTCCGCTCTAGAACTCTGGAAGCTTGTTGCACAGGAAATCCTTGTACGCGCAGGTCCTTCTATCACTTCCCATAATGGCAGCAACGATATCCTCCCCCAGGATTACATTTATGGTGTCGCTCGGACCTCTCCCATCATGGTTGAAGACTACTTCCTGCCTCCGGTCGTTGGCATTTCTGTCCTCCAACAATTTCATTAACCTTTCTTCATGACGTTCCATTGCCGAATTCATCAGTTGGACCACGCTAGTCAACAATCCGGAATGAGGGTCTACCCCTTGAACATTTGGATCCATGAGATTCAAGATCACTCTTTGTGTGTGATCTGCCCATCATTAGATGATGGCGGTGTGCTCCTCTCTGCGCATCTGCCATGCTTATCTACCACACACGAGACCTAAGGTTAAGAGTTATAAAGACACAAGAATTGACACAGAGACATACTACCACACACATCAAGTATCGCAATAATGGTAGACTCAAGCACACTCACGTAAAAATACATTCATAATAGCAGTAGCTAAGTGAAATGATGAACATAATATACAAAAGATTCCTCGTCCCCATAGTAACGACTCTCAACTAGTGCACTTTTATCGACCACTACGACCCATTCTCAACTAAGAGTTCTACTCAACACGAACCAATCATACTTAAAGTCTCAGCTTAAGTCTAGGCATCTAAAACTCATACATAGTTCACTTAAACTAGAGTTCTGATACCACCTTGTAACACCCCTAAAATTGGAAAATAGCAAACAAAATAAAATTTCCAAAACTCCCTTAAATACATAACTTGAAATAACAAATATCTCACGTTTACAAGGAAGTGACACTACAACAAGTATCAGAGTACTAACGAAACTATCTTATCCCACAAATAGGGACGAAGTCAGTCGGGTGTTACTAAAACCACCAAATCTGCTATCTTCCCAAAAATCGGATGTCGTCCTTAGAGCCATCCTACCGGAACCTCTACCATCTCCACTCGCCACTCAGATCCACCTAAAACCTGATATACATGTCGAAAAGAAAAAGTGTTAGGCTTAAAGCCTAGTGAGTTAAAGCAGTTTTATCATATAAATCATAAAACTTTTAAAAAGAATACTTTATTCTAAAAACGTCCATCCTTGAAATATTGGTTATAAAAAGGCTTTGATCATAAACCATAATATTTGCAATACTGAACGTTCCCTTTCAAATAATATTCACTACTGATTTTCCCCAAAACGCACTCACAAGGTATTTTGTCAAAATACTATTCATTATAAATAAAATGGTACGTTTTAGCACCGAAGGTACGAGTAAGGGAATACCCAAGATAATACCTTCTGGTGATGGGGGAGACTCGGTTCCATCGAATGTGGTGGAACATAAAGTTAAGCCATATCAACGTTCACGAGATTTACTACGTTCATGGATCCCCGTATACGGATTCATTAAGCAACCACCACAAGATACCCAAATGACCCTAGTCCAATAGATCTCTAGATGAGTGTCACAACAAAAGTCATAAGTCCCCGTATCCGGCTCACCATGGGCACCACCGCAAGACTTAGCTCTGTATACGACTCTCCAAAAGCACCACCACAAGCTCATATAAAACATGACTCGGGGACCACTCACTAGACTCAAACATGGACAACAAGACTTGATGACGAACAAACGACTCTTATGCCTATGGATCCATTGCATTACAGTCTAAACATTACATGATTCCAAATGAGTGAACTAATGCATTTAACATGTAATAACCAACGCTTGTACAACAGTTACCTTTCCATAAAGTGCTCCATTGAGCCATTTAAACCGGACATCGTCCCAAACTCCTTAGAGTATCAACCAAGTCTTAAAGAACATTATAAAACATTTGTATGTTAGATAAAGCCCACATTGCCATATTCACTGTTAAATATCTTTTCCAATAACGGACAATTTCTTCAATTATAAACGGCTAAAGGCCTAATCCGTAAAGTTCACATCTTTCCCCAAAAATATATATATATAAGGTCATAGGATGACCGTTCCCAATAATTCACACTTTTAACATCAAATCGGTTTAAAGTCCCAATATTCAAAACTCGTAGTTGGGCAAAACCCCAAAAACGACTCTAACCAAAATACTTGTCCATAAACCTTTGACTCTTAAATCTTTCCATTCAAGCCTATTTGTGACCCAATTTACACCCATTAAATAACCAATGAAATGAGTACTCAATCCTTCAAATCCAATAAAAGGTTTACTAGTGAACCACCATTCTTTTTGTTGACCAAAATGTCCCACAACACGTTATAAATCTTTCATAATCATTTAATAACTCAATATGCTCAAAATACCCAAAATCATCAAACTCGTGAAATATGAAGTGAACACATACTTGTATGTCTACAATCCAAAACATTTATATTTTGACATGTATATAGTTTTGTAAAGGAACTAGAACTCACCTCACTAGATTTAGACTAAATCTAGGTTTTACCAACACAACTTGAGCTCCTTAAAAGAAGGCTTGAAACCTTCTAGATCCTTAGCTCCAAACTCTCAACCAAGATCCTTAGACACAAATGCTTACATAGTTACTTTAAGTCCCAACAAAATTAGAGAGGAAAAGAAATATCAAAACCCTAGATTTTAGGTGAAGGATGGAAGGGATTACCTTAGTCACAACACTTGAACCCACAAGCTTAAGTTCTTGGTGATCCACAATTGATCTCAACAAACCCTATGTTGACAAAGAATGAGGAGAGGAATTTATGGAGTGAAAATCTCCTAAGAGGCTCTCCAAATCGGATCTAAAACGAGTTGGGGAAGAAAATGAGATTAATTGGGTGAAAAAGTGGATTTTATACAGACAGGACCCCGTGGGCGATAGTGCCAAGGGCATTATCGCAGGTCATAGTCGCGAGCTCCACCCTCCGTTCAGTACAATTTCAGCGATAGTGACACGCTATTGTGCCACTGGCACTATCGCGGTCACAGTCGCTCGACACGTACCGTGGCCCCTAAACCCTCAGCGATTGTGACCAACGGTTATGACATTTGTCATAGCCGTGTGGTACTCTCGCGCCAAGCACGACCCACCCCGTTTTCCTTCGATTCGACACATACGAGACTAAGCTTAAGGGGCTACGATCAATTAGGAGTTCTAGACTGAGATTTGGGCTCAAGATTCAAGAGATTACGAAGGTGAGGCATGACATGCCGGTAAACCTTACTCGAATTTTTCGGGTGTTACAAAAAGCGAGTCATTTTTTGGTCAAACCCGTATGGAATCTCGATTGGGATGAATGGGCTATTGTGCAAATTGGTTTTTGAACCCAACGACGGAATATGGACGACGGGAAGTCGGGTACGGGTTGTCACAATGTTTGTGTTGAGTCCAAGTTTTATCTTACATTAATTCAAAGAAAAGTTGGTCATGCATAGTTTTATATATTTATTTTGGTTCCTAGAGGTGTGATGCGTTCGACGAGAAGAAGATGGAGATGAATCTCCATAGCTCTCATGCATATTATATATATATATAATATAATATAATATAAAGTTATATACAAAGATAGTTATTTAACTTTTAAAAGTGTTATTAGTTAAGTATTTGGAGATTTATTTTAATTAAGTTAGAAGTGGTCGTGAATAGGATAAATGTTCATCGAACATTTTATTATATATGTAAGTATATGTATATAAATAAATAGCAATTGGACGAGAAGAGGGGATGTCGATAAGATTAAATGGTTAAAGATTAACCCAATTAGAGATGGATAGAATTTTAAGAACTTTTTTTTAGTTCAATGATTAGATAAAATATATAATCGCTACGTGGATACTTAGTAAAATATTGTGACTTGTGTAGGACTGGGAGCGACCAAGTGACTTATAAGTCTACGCTAATCCAGGTAAGTTTCATGTGATTTGAAATGAGATACATACAATAGTACGATGTTCAGTATTTTCGTATGATCAGTATGTTTGATGTGATTTTGAAGCATATTATGATGCACTCATAATTATTTAGTAATTATGTTTATTTTTTTTATATGAAAGAGCATGTTATGTGGTTATAGCTTTCAAAGCATGTTAAATGTTTTCAGGTTAGTATTGCTATACGCATATTTAATGGGGCACGTGTATGTGGTCAAAGAAGGTACAAGTACCGCAAGGGTGCCTCTGTACACGGTTCGTCCAGATAGAAGGTACAAGTACCGCGAGGGTGCCTCTATACACGTTTATCCATAAGAGCTTACTATAACCGGTACATACTGCGGTCACTGTACTTGGTTGAGTCAAAGAAGATAGTTGACTCACACATTGCGCCAGTTCAATTGAGACCTCATATGCGTCAGTGTGCATACGTGCAAGATGTTCAAAGATTTCATGCATAAAATTTCAGTGGTTTTTTTTCCAGTGTAGATTAATATTACATGTTTTGAAGTAACATTCATGCATATATTGTTTAGTTTGAAAATCATGAGTTTACTTAGCAATAGCTAATATTGTATGTATCTTAGGGTCTAAGAAAGCATGCACCAGTAAGGGCAAAGGACTTGCATAATTCCTTCATCTGAAGTTATCCGGTTACGATATGAGTTATCTAGTTCTTGATATTCTTATGTGTTAGACTTAGTATCCGATGTTGCAGACTATTTAAGTATTTCAATTTGTTTAGTTTTGCTAATGTGTTTAAGTCTTCCGTTGCGAATGATTGTATGATATTTATGTATTCAGTTCTTATTTCCTGATGATTTAGCTTTAGTCACAACCAAGGAATTTGGGGTGTGACATATATATATACATATATTTATATGTTTACGTTTATCCAAAATTATAATTCACTTACATTCATCTATTTATGTATTTAGGAGATCAATTTATTGAAGTTAACAATGAGTTGCTTATTTTGGTCCAATAATTTCTCAATTTGAGCAACTCTTTTTCAAATTTTGATAAGAGCAAAGCACACTTACACACACATAAGAATATCTCATCAATCTATAAGAACTATTTTAAAAATAGATTTAATGGGGTTCCAAATATCCTCTCTTTATATATTGAGATCTTCAACATATAGAGACTCACATACTCTAAAACCGATTGGTGATATTGAGCATAAAAAGTTGAAACAAGAGGACCCCTATTCGAAAATCCTGGTTCCGCCCCTGACTACGACCGTGTTATGCATTCAGTTTCTTCCCTAGTCAAACAACCACCCATTCTAGAAAAGCCACCTGAAAAAGATGAAGTCTTGCCGAACAAGGCTGAAGATAAAGTCGTTCCCTTCGAAACAAAAACACAATACGAGAACCGTATCGATCCTGAAGAATCAGCAACACATTTCGGATTAGCAGTCAAAGAAACAAAAGACGAGTTAATTGAGGGCATTCCCAAGCCAACGAGACATTTGTTGCGAGAAGTCAAGAAGATTAATCCCGAATATTTTGTTTCCGTTATTCCAACACCCAAAGTTCCGGATCAAACCGAAACAATTTCTGATAAAGTTCCTTTAGTCTTTTACCCTTTCGAGTTTGATTAGAATATCACTTGTGTGGAGGCAACCGCAACGACACCCTTTTAGATTTGAAGATTGGTCATCTTTTTCGTATTTTGAAAGTTGGGAAGCCAATTGTTTTGAAGAGGAGAATGTTCTCCGAGTCGGGTGAAGATGTGTTTCAAGTGAACTCGAGGTCGAGTTCTTTTCAAGTGAGGGTGATGGATTGCAATTCTTTTCCTGATAGCGGGTCACATGTATAGGACCAACTAGAGAAAATTCTAGAGTTAACAAGCTTTTTCATAGATCATTGGAAGAGTAGAAAACAAGCTTGAAAGAAACTCGCAATTATGAATCGGAAACGGAAAACCAGTATCTTACCCGACTTCTCCCGCGGTGTGGGTCACGTGTCGGGTCGCAGGCGTGTCCTAACGATTCCGAACGAATTGAATTTATTTATTTATTTGGTTATTTTGTTTCTTAACTAGTTTAGGATAATTATCTAGTGTTAGTTATTATTTATCATCTTTATAATTAGATTAGGATTATTATTAGTTTACTTTTATTTATCTAATTAAGTTTTATAGTTGGTTTAGGATCAGGTTTAGTTTGAATTTAAGTTTCATAATAATCTCTTAGTTAGCTTAGACTATAAATAGGATTGATTGTTTTATTTAATATTCAAGTTTTATCAATTATTAAAAGTTTATCTTTTGAGAGTTTTCTCTTGAGTTTTGAGTTTTGAGTTTTAGGTTTCGTATTTCTCGTTTATCAAAAGATTTAGATGCTTGTCGATTCTTCCGCACATCTACGCCTTTGGGCAAAAAGTTGATTACCGAAATCACAACTGGCCCCACACGGAAATTGCCTCCAAGCTGCGGAAGACTTCACCAACTACCTACACTTGCACAAATCTAAGGCTCAACTCTTCATAGCTGCTACAACCAAACCCAACTAGAACCTGATGCACATGCCGACAAATAAAAGGTTAGGCTTAACGCCTAGTGATTTCAAGAGTTTTCAACATATACAAATGAATCGTTTAAAGAAAGAAGAATGCCATTAGAATCATAATCTTTCAAAATGATATGTTCCGCTCATGAAAACGACTCGTTTACCAATAAATATGCATTTTAAACGATAGAGACACCGAGTTAATCATTTAACCAAACCAAACTGTTTTACAGACTAAGATCCCAATATAAAACGTTCTTTCGTAAACTTAGATTTAACCCAGAACTTGCTCAAAATGAGAATAAAGAGAGAACTCCCAATTTTATAAAATATGGGTAAAATGTTATACCTCGGAATACCCAACACGGGTGGAACATGATACACAACTCATAAACCATAGATGAAAATCTATATAAATAAATATTGCCGTGAACACGAACATTAGACCCAAACTCACACGACCGTAAAATGGACGAAAACAAATACCGAAATATGGAAATGATGCATTTCATTCAAACCTTAATATACGTGGGAAAGACCCAAAATTAAGGCCATCATTTATCATCGACCGCACAAACCAAGGTTGGTAAAAATATGACAATAACTTTTAAAAAATACCACGGATCTATGACGGAGAGACCTGTATACACTGAGAATAGAGGAACATGCAAGTAGGTCGCCCATACAACTTCCTCTCATTCCATCTAAACGTTTCCATCTTAGGTGGCGAGAACACGTGAATGGGGCTACCCGTGATGTTATTGGATTTCACCACATATCCCGATCCTTGTTCCCATGCCATGTCAGATATCACAATCCTCGGACCGTTTGTTGCCTCTTGCCATACTCCGTCAAGTTCCACCCCAAGGTCTTACGGACATGGATGCCTATCCAATCTAGACGAGTTTCAACTCAGCGGCTCGAGCCACCTATTGCCTACTCGCTAGCAAACCCAAACGGTCACTATATGTAACCCAAAACCTCAGGCCTTACAAAACAGACAGACTTACGTGCCTATGGATCCATTACAACACTGTCTAACATTACATGACTCCAATTGAAAGACCAATGCTCCCAAAACATGTAACTCCCAATGACATGAAATAATCGTCATCATACTCCAAAATTTCCACAACTGTTTTTAAACCGGACAAATGTCCTCAAGACTCCATTTAGACAAAACCGAGCCAACGACCCAACAGTTTACGTAAATACCCAAATGAAAACCGATATAAATATTGAAACACGTTGGACCAACTATTATGCAAACACGACCAAAAGTATAATTAACTAAAATCTCATCGTTGGTTGAGACAAACCATTTTCCAAATGAACTCATATCCTTATTTTTCAAAATGCCTCATAACACAATAATATGCATTTTCTGAAAAGGTTTATAAGATCAAATACACAAAATGACACTTACGTCAATTGAACTCCAATTATATATGTAAAATCATCAAAGAAACATTTCAACATGATTTATTTACCCCATTACCCAAAGATCCCAAAATGGGTGTCTCAATATGTTCATAAAACTAAATATTTCAAAATAACCAAAATTTATCAGCAGTTAACAATTTAATGTAAAACACAAACACTTTAAAATAAACATTTTTGGCATGTACACCGTTTTCACAAATCAACTTGAACTCACCTTGCTAGATTTAGGCTAAATCTAGATTTTACCACACTTTGAGCTTTCTTGGAGAAACTTGAATCCACGAGTACGATTCTTCCAAAACCTAAATCCATACATTTCCAACAACAAATAATCATATTCAACCCTTAGAATTGATCCCCAAGTATTTATATGAACATTTCATCTTATACCCAAAAACCCTAATTTTCCATACTTGAAGAAGAAGAAGATTACCTCAACTAATAGCTTGAATCCACCAACCAAAACACTTATAGGTCACCCAAACGAACCATAAGCTTCCAATCTTCAAATGATGAAAAGGGTTTGGTGACAACCCTAGATAAATGGTGAGGATGAAGAAGAAGATGAGGATTCCAAGCTTTCTTATCAAACCTTTAACTTAGTGATGAGGGTTCTCCATAAACTTCAAGGATTGGGGTTTCCAATGGTTGAAAACCCTAAATAGCCCAAAGAATTCGTCTTGGGAGAGAAAGAAGAAGAGAGGGTGATGAATAAGTGAAATGGGGTGAAAAAATCAGGTTTTTAAACAGCATGGGGGTCGTCCGCAACCTTGCCACGCGACCTTGCCCCATGGCACAATCGCTGGCAAGGTCGCCAGGATTATACCGCGGGTGGTCCCGTGGCCGTGACCTTGCCACGCGAGAGTGCCCTGTAACACAATCGCGGGCAATATCGCCGAGGACCTGCCGATGCCCGAAAATATCTGTTTTTCAACCGAAACTCTCTCCTTGCTTCGATGATCCAAAGTAGGTTATTTCCTTTCCAAGGTCTATGCTCGCAAACCATAAGATGGGCTCGGAGTGGCTTTCACTCGTTGGAAATTTAAGGGTGTTACATGGCTATCACACAATGCAATAGAACTTGTTGTCAACAACTTGTGAACTGTATCCATGATGAGAGAACAAGAAAACTAGAACTCTTCGTAACAAAACAAGACAATCCCAGACTCATAGGCACAAAATTAAAGGAAATTAAAATGCAAAGGTGATAGAAAATGGAACTTGACCTACTCGGGGCGAGTAGGAGGGGGTACCGGTGTCTTCCAAAGCAACCGCATCAGGAATGCGGCCAACTGCCCCATAATCTCTGGGTGTTCCTTCATAAAAAAATGCTCGCAATGAATCATCTCTAGAAATTTCATACTCCCCCCCATGTCACAAGTTTATCGTACATCTCGTCGGCTTTCTCATCTTTTCTAATCAACATGTCCAATTTCTGCTCCGTCCCATGAGCTTGGGCCGAAATCTGTTTTGAGATTAGTGTATGATGGTTTTTCAACGTCGTCTTAAATTCCCCACGCACGGACTTTAAACTTGTTTCCCAAGAAACAAAGTAGCCCGGATCCCTTTTTAATTGCAAACGGGTGTTATTTTTAAAAAATCTATCCACATCCCGTTTTTCCATAATCAATTTTTCGTTTGAAATTCGATCCGTGGTTAATTTGGCAACACCCGCATTTGTCATTAACGAATGAATGATCGTGGGAAAAATAAGTCTTGCATTGGATCGCTCCACCCCTTTTCTAATAATCGAAGAAATAAGACGACCGACATCGATTTTTAATCCCACCAAAATGCAATATATCAATAGTACACGATCCATGCAAAGAGTGGAGTCATGTGTCGAAGGGTGTAAACTGTGGCGTATAAATTAAAACCAAGCGTTCGCCATAGGTTTTAAACATTGTGTTTTAAGAACACGTGATCATCCTTTGAAAAACCATTCATACCCCTCGTGTGTGACGGTGTTAAGGACTGTTTCCAACTCTTCACTCGCACTCTCGGATAATCTGTGAAATTCTGAGTGCGTAGGTGGTTCGAGGCCCAAAAATTTGTTGATTTTATTGGCTTTAAAACACACTGGGGTACCTCGAACATTGACAGTTAAACCCTTAGTTACGGATAACTCGGTAAAAAATTTTGTCACCCAATCGATATTATATTGATCCGGTGGACTGCAAAATAAATCCCATCCTAATGCATGCAAGGCTACATGCAGATGTGGGTGTGCTCGTAGGGTTTCCATTGGAAAACCACGTGGTGATTGACAGATTTTTCTCCTAAACAATGGATATTTACGTGTGGCTTTGTCACAACTAAAATATGCAAGAGTTGAGAATGAGAATACTGATTCGTTACTCATTTTGGCTTTTCCTTTACGGTCGGATTGGCGATTTCTTTCGTTTGAACCTACGTCATCAATGATGTTATCATCACCGCCTTTTCCCAAAATGACCGAAAGCTTGCATTTCTTTTGTGGCGGTACCCCTCGAGATGCAACTGTTTCGTATTTACTTGGCGTTTGTATTTTTGGTAGTCGCGATTGGTTAGAGGATGAATTAGTTAGGTTTAGGGATAATTTGAGTGTAGGTGGTGGGTGGAAAGGTGTGGGTTGAGGTACGTTTTGATCGTACGATGGTGACGGGGTGATTGTGGTGAGTGGTCTCGGTGTTGAAACATTGCCGAACGAAGGATGTTGGGGTTCGACTATCGATGGTGGGTGAGCTATTGGATTCCCTGACTTGTCTAGAACACAGATAGATGGGGTGAAAGGTTTGTGTAGCGGTTGTGGTGATACCATTGATGGAGGTCGAAAAAATGGGGGAATGCGCTGTGTTTGTTGGTGGCATGGTGGAGGTGGGTTTTGATTAGGGTAAAGGTGACGATGGAATCTCGGTGGTGGTGAGGGGTGGTGTTGTATAGATGAAAAGGAAGAAGAACCCTCATATCTTTTTAGGAAGTCGTAAGTGACATTGTCTGTATGGTTCAGACCACCGCTGATTTAGTTAATATTTCTTTGTTTTCCCTATTGGACAATTCGGCCAAACCATTTGTTTGCGGGTGGTAAGCAGTTTCCACCCTATGTTGAATGTTGTATTTCTCCAGTACTTCCGCTAACACATTGTTTATGAAGTGAGTGCCTTCATCACTAATCAAGGCACGAGGTGTGCCAAATCTAGTGAATACATGTTTTTGTAAGAATTTGACAACTGTCTTAGCATCATTGGAGTGCAAGCCATAGCTTCCACCCATTTGGACACATAGTCTACAGCAACTAGGATATAGGCACAGTTATTGGAGAGTGGAAATGGTCCCATGAAGTCAATGCCCCAAACGTCAAATAATTCCACTTCTAAAATTCCATTTAAAGGCATTTCATTCCTCTGAGATATATTTCCACTCCCCAACTGTCTTAGTATCACTGTTTAAAGTGGACCAGTGTAACCCTGATTGCAGATCTTTTGCTGCAGTCCTATCTCCTCCAAAGTGTCCATCACAAGGTCCTGTATGACAATGATATAAGACAGATGCAACTTCTTCATTTGGAATGCACATTCTTATCACCTGATCTGCACAGATTTTAAAAAGATAAGAATCATCCCATAGAAACTTTTTGGAATAAAAAATGAGTTTCTTTCTTTGATGTTTGTTGAATTCCTTAGGAATAATTTCACAGGATAAATAATTCACAATATCTGCAAACCAAGGTGTTGCTGCTTGTTGTATAGCCAGGATCCTCTCATCTGGGAAAACCACACAGATGTCACCACTGTGTGTTTTCTCAACCTGTTTTTCCAGTCTTGACAAGTGGTTAGCCACTTGATTATTTATACCCTTCCTGTCAATAATTTCCAAATCAAATTCTTGTAATAACAAGACCTACCTGATTAGCCTAGGTTTTGCATCCTTTTTAGAAATGAGATACTTTATGGCAACATGATCAGTGTGAACAATTACTTTAGCACCCATCAAGTATGATCTGAATTTTTCAAAGGCTAACACTATAGCTAATAATTCTTTTTCAGTGGTAGTTTAATTGATTTGAGCTTCATTGAGGGTTTTACTCGCATAGTAAATAGAATGAAAATTTTTATTTTTCTTCTGTTCTAGAACTGCTCCTACTGCCCAATCACTTGGACCAATCAGGTGTCACTATTTCAAAAGGTAAGGACCAATCAGGTGTCACTATTACAAGTGCAGTGACCAATGCATCTTTTAAAATTTTAAAAGCCTTTTTACAATCCTCACCAAAATTAAAAGCATTGTCATGTTGTAATAGTGAACACAGAGGTTTGGATATTTTAGAAAAATCTTTTATAAAGCTCAAATAAAAACCTGCATGTCCAAGAAAACTTCTGATTCCTTTTACAGTGGTTGGTTCAAGTAATTTTGCATTACCTCCAACTTTGCTTTATCAACCTCAATACCTCTATTGGAAATGAGATGCCCTAACACAATGCCCTCTTTAAGGGGCATTACAAAGTCCAAAAGGCATTCTTCTAAATGCAAAGGTCCCATAAGGACAAGTAAAAGTTGTTTTCTCCTGATCTTCCGGTGCAATGGCAATTTGATTATACCCAGAGTAACCATCCAAGAAACAATAAAACTCTTTCCCTGCTAGTCTGTCTAACATATGGTCAATGAAGGGTAATGGAAAATGGTCTTTTTGGGTAGCTTGGTTAAGCTTCTGGTAGTCCATGCATATTCTCCACCTTGACACTATCCTAGTAGGTATAAGTTCATTTCTCTCATTAGTTACCACAGTAACTCCACCCTTCTTCGGTATACATTGCACTGGGCTGATACACGTACTACTGGCAATAGGATAGATTATGCCAGCATCAAGCCATTTCAGAATTTCCTTTTTTACCACCTCTTTCATCATTGGATTGAGTCTTCTTTTAGGCTCAACTGAGATGAAGTCTTGGTTTTCCAAAATGATTTTATGTTGACAAATGGTGAGCAATGGTCCATCCTATGGCTTTGGTGTGTAGTTTTAACATGCAAATCAACTTTTCTTCTTGATCATATTCTAAGGATGATGAAATGATGAATGGCAACTTCCCTGGATCTCCTAAAATGACATATTTCAAATGTGAGGGAAGTTGTTTCAATTCTAAGTCTGGAGCACATTCTATGGAAGGAACAAGTGTTTTCCTATCCTCACTATGTAAAATTTCAACAGCAGAGGTAACTTGTGTGTCTTCTAATTCCCCACACTCTGTTGTATCTTCTTCACTATTAGACTCCTCTATTCCTAAGATCTCCCCAAAACTTTGGTCTTGACACCAAGATTCAATCAAACCTAAGGTAGAACATTCCTCCCTCTCTTCAGGGAATTTAAGGGAATCCAAAATATTGAAAGTCACTTGTTGGTCTTGAACTATCATGGTAAGTTCACCCTTTTGGACATCTAATAGAGTTCTGTCTGTTGCTAAAAATGGTCTTCCTAAGATAATGGGGATGTCTTTGTCTGCCTCAAAATCTAAGATGATAAAGTCTGCTGGAAAATGAATTTATCAACTTGGACTAGGACATCCTCAATCTTACCCTTAGGACAAGATATGAACTTATCTGCTAACAATAGAGAAATGGTGGTAGGTCTAGCCTCACCTATGCCTAAAGTGTTGAAAACAGGTAAAGGCATAAGATTTATGCTAGCTCCTAAGTCACATAGAGCTTTTCTTACTTCTTTTCCTCCTATGGAACATGGGATTGTGAAAGTCCCTGGATCTTTTAGTTTCGGAGGTATTTTGCTAGACAACATAGCACTACACTCTTCAGTCAGAGCTACAGTCTCATACTCATTCAACTTTTTCTTTTTGCTTAAAATATCTTTGAAAAGTTTTGCATAATTTGCCATGTGCTCAATGGCTTCCACCAAAGGTATGTTGATATGAAACTGTTTAAAAACATCTAAAAACTTTTTGAATTGCAGTTCATCTCTTTGATTCCTTAATCTCTGGGGATAAGGAATATAGAGAGGAACATGAGTAGGAGTGTGCTAGAGTTGTCGGAGAGATTTTATCTACCTTAATGTTATCAGGATCTTTGGGACTGTCACCAACTTGTGACACATCCACAACATTATGTTCATTTATCTTTTGATCTTTCTTTGGTTCCTTTGAAAATAATGTTGGGAGGTCTATCCTCTTTGGAATGGATTCGGTATCAATAGGCCCGATGGTGTTTTCGGTCCCAATGCTCACACTAGATTGAGCAGAATTTGAAACTGTATTTTTCCTTTCAGGTTCTGTTTTGTTTGTCTTTTTTAAATCTTTTTGAAATATTTCTGGCAAATCCTGTTCACTTCTCAAAGTTATAGCCTTGACATGCTCTTTTCCAGTCCTCTGAGGTATCTCTGTATCACTAGGGAGGGAACCTGAAGGACGTTTTCTTAATTCTAAAGCCATTTGACCCATTTGGGTTTCCAGATTTGTAATCGATGCTTGTGTTTGGGTCATGAACCCTTTCATCATTGCTTCCAAAGAAGTGTATGAGTCGGCATGTTGGTTTGACTTTTGTTGAAAACCAGGTTGATGATTTTGAAAATTTGCATGTTGATTATTTTGAGGCCTGTGATGAAAGTTTGTTTGTCCTTGCAACTTTGGTGGTGGTGGATTTTGAGCAGGACTGTGCCAAGAGAAATTCGTATGGTTTCTCCACTTAGGATTGTAAGTTTGAGAAAAAGGTCCACATTTGTTATTACTGCTGACATAATTAACTCTCTCAGGATTTCCAGGACAATGTTCAAAATTATGGCCTTCTCCACAGTAAGTACATTGTATAGATTGCATAGTAGGGGTACAGTAGGGGTAGGTGCTACAACATTAACTTGCACAACATTAAGATTTTTAATTAAAGATGCCATGTCGGTCAGCTGTGAAGATAATAGTGCATAAGCATCTGTGTCTTGTACCCCTGCTACTTTTCTAGGTAATGCACGTGGATCGGCCCATTAACCATTGTTGTTTGAAATTCTTTCAAGGATTTCATATCCTTCATTATAGGTACAAGCTGTGAAAGCTCCATGTGCAGTTGCATCTAACATCTGTTTAGCAGTAGTATTTAAACCACTTTAAACGTCTCTAGCTGTATGCAGTACAGAATGCCATGATGAGGGCATTTTCTCAATAGTTCCTTGTGCCTATCCCATGCATCAGGGACTGCTTCATCGTCCATTTGTCTAAAAGTGCATATTTCATTTCTGGACTTAGCATTCCTCGTGGGTGGAAAATATGTTTTAAAAACTTTCTGCCATTTGGGTCCATGTTATTATAGAATCTGGTTTCAACGAGTTGTATCAAGACCGTGCTCTATCTCTTAGAGAGTATGGAAAAAGTTTTAATTTTAGAGCATCGTCTTGTACACCAGAAAGTTTAAAAGAATCTGTAATTTCCATGAAAGACCGGTGGTGAGAATGAGGATCTTCAGCTGGCAAACCAGCGTACTGGCCGTTAGTTTGCAACATCTGAAACATTATCGGCTTTAGTTCAAAATGGTGGGTTTGCAAAGTTGGTTTAAGAATTCCTGAATGTAACTGGTTAAAACAGGAACAGCGTAAGACATAATGTCACCATCTTTGGAATTTTTCAACCGAAAAATGTTTTGTTCCTCATCGTCAACATTTATTATTGGCGGTTCATTTCGGTTTTCTCGATCATTTAAATTTTCGCGATCATTTAACTCTTCGCGATCATTTACTCGATTATTTCTATTCCCATTTAGATCTACCTCGGAACCTTCTTCCTCATCTGTCATATGTTCACGTTCAGACATTTCAGTTGAATTCAAAGCTAAATTAGCTTTTTGGATTCTTATTCGTTGTCTAAATGTTCGTTCAATATCGGGATCAAATTGGAAAAATTCACCGTGTAGCAATCTTGGCATGCAATATATTTCTTTTATTTATTTTTTAATAATAATATTTATTTTTTCAAATAGATGGTAGAAAAACTGCTTTTAAAAACGTTACTTAAAAAAAAAACTTCTAGCGTGCTTCCCCAGCAGCGGCGCCAAACACTTGTTGCGGCTTTTCGTGTTTACACCTTTTTAAAATGAAAATAAGTGAATCTTAATGCAAGTATACATCTCAATCTACTACCATTTTTAACAAGTAATAATGGTACAAAGTACCGAATATCGATCCCACAGGGAAGCGTGGAAAAGTTTCTCTTGAAAGTCGGGTCTGTAAAAACGAGTCTCAGATGGCGAATTCGAAAACAATATTTTGATTGGGGGTTTTGAGTAACATTACTGAGAATTTTAATTTCAAAAAGAAGCGCAGGGTATAAAGATCCATTAGGTCGAGTTTAATAATTAAATAAAAGATGATCGAGATTGCATTCCATTGTTATCTCAGAGTCGATATTTTATGTAACTTAAAGAAGTCGTCATACAACGAACCAGTTGTCAGTTGATCAGTTGTATTTTGACATAAAATATATAACTCTGATTTAAATAACTTTGGACAATCATGCGATGCGATACACCTTTTATTCTCTTATCTGTCTCGGTCCCAACTTTACTTTATACCCCGAACTGAGACGGTTAGCCCATCATCATTTTAAATTCTAATTTTAAAGATTGTAAAAACAATTAAAGAAAATGAGAAACACGTCAACTTTTCACTATTACTTTTGAAATAAATCTTTAACGAGCTACGCACGTAACTAAAACCTTTAGTTGAACGAGAAAAGTTAAATTACTTGAAACTGATTACGAGATTAAACTACAACACTATAGTTATAAGAATTTAATATAGTTAACTAAACGACGTTAAAATAATATTAGAATTATAAAACCGCGATTTACCAACTAATTTACCACTAGTTAAGGAAAGTATTGTTTTAAATGTGCCTTTTAATCTTTAAGTTACTTTGAGAGTCCTTGGCAATTGTCAACACAACTAATGTAATATGCGGGATGGTTTTTAAACTTTTGGAAACACGGAACAATTTTAATACTACAACAAATCGTGAACCAAACGAGGTTTGAGAATCCGAAATGATTAGTCGGATTTCCGGTTTGTAATAGAACTAAAATTGTGGTGAAAACCAAATAAAAACCGTGAGTAGTTCGGTTCAAGCAAGATGAGTAGAAATAACGAGAATGTAACAGTAAAAAAAACGATCACACAACTACTTTAACACAACAAGATGATAATATATTAATATGATCCAAAAGTGGGAGTTTGATTTATGAGCCTTGGCTTAGCAACAATTAAAACCCCACGGCTCACCTTCAAACTACCTACACAATTTTTAGCTAAAAAATACTAGAAAGAGGATTTGTATGCTATCTACTAGTGACTAGCTAAATGGGAAGAAGTTGATATCTTCTTCTCATCCCAAACACTTCAATTTATAGGAGAATTTCAACCTTCGGCCCAAGATTACAAAAATGGGGCCAAAGGGAAATGGAGGTAATTAGCCCACAAGTACTAGTCTAGTTCATGACATTTTTTCGGCCCATATGGAGAATAATCCAAGTCAAAGATCCAGCCCATATTCAGCCCAAAAATGCAATCCACGCCGTATCCAACACCGAGCCCGACTCAAAAATAGAAGTCCATGTTTCCTTTCCACATCTTGAGTGAGTTTGGACTTCTTACGACCTTATTCCGAACCTAAAACATATTATTATAAAGGGGTGAGATTTTTGTTGCATTTTTCTCATAAAATGATGTATTAGACCGAAAATGATAAATATAAAGTTATATGATAAAACTGCGAAAATAAACTAAAAAGACGCAATGGAGAAAAGAAAAATAGCTCAAAATTGTCAAAAAGAGGACTAAAAATAGGGTAAATGAATTTACCCTATCAAATGCGCATAAACTGAACCACCTTCAAGCAAACTATTATTATACAATTTAAGCTTCATATGGAGTTTATTAGGTAAGAGTCTTTGTCATAGGCAATTTATCAAGCTTACATCATATTTTATTAGTTGTTTCCTCTTCCGCAACATCATGTAGGATATCATTACAATCTAATCAAGGATGAGGATCTTGACTCTTTCAATTATTCTTCCTCTTCCGTCCAAGTACTTGGGGATAAACGTCCGGCCCAACACATTTATGCAAATTTTGTTGGACATAAACATCTTCATCATTATCTTCCATAACAGATATCGGTATTTTGATCAAACAAAGGAAAATCAAATTTCATTGTTGACATAACCAAAAACCATAGCAAATATATAATCCCACAATCAAAACCAATCAAAATCTCATTACCCAATTCTGGAGCTTTGATACCAATTATCGTAAAACTAACAAGACCCAAATAGCAATAAGCTCAATGGTTGGTTCAAGTTAATCCACTAATAACCCAAGAATCAATGATCACTAAAGTTTTATATCGAGATTCTAAGCTGAAATACAAATGATAATGCAAGACAATCAATCACCAATCTAATGCAAACAATAAATTGATCCAAATATGAAATCAAAAGCAATAAGGTAAGAAGAGAGACACCAGATTTTCACGTGGAAACTTAATAAGGAAAAGCCACAGGCGGAGAACTCTAAGAACTGATCCACTATCACTTTGTTGAGGATTACATAAGTTATGACACTAAAATCAAGGAAGAATACAAGTTATGGAGTTCTTAAGCATTTGTGAGAGAAAATAAAAAATAGGGTAAGGAGTGAGCAACAAGAAAACCTAGCTAACATCCACATTTATATCTAGGTAGGGCCATCAACGTGACCTAGGTCGTAACCCTATTCGTTCGTGCTCCATAGATCCAAACAACTTTAAAGTTGCAGCCAACTCTCACACAACTAGCAACATCGAGGCAGAGACATGGTTAATGACACATGTGACCTAAGTCGCATATCAGGTCGCATGTCCCAATCCAATGACTTACATGATGTCACATATGACCAAGGTCACAGATTCAGTGATTCGGTCATGTGTCGCTGGTTTGAAGGCACCACAACTCAAAGTATTTGGTTACACAAGGAAGAGACCCTAAACCCTAAACCCTAAAGAAAGATGCACGTGATGTCACATACGACCAAGGTCGCGGTTTCAGTGATTCGATCATGTGTAGCTGGTTTAAAGGCACCATAACTCAAAGTATTTGCTTACACAAGGAAGAGAAATATGCATCAAAGGGACTCATGATTTGGGTCAATGTATGTTTGCTCCTACGTTGTTCAATGATTTCCTTCAACAAATTTTTTTGCATGACCTTACATTTTTATTGGAACGTAATGTCCTTAAGTGACCTTAGTGTTCTCTTTGTTTCTTTGTTTTACAAAAATAACTTTATTCAATCTACCACCGGATAGATATGGTGAATTTTGGGTTTTTAGTTGACACATCTTTTGGATGATTTGAAGCAGACATAAGTAGTTTATCGTATTGTTTCATCAAAAAGAAAAAAAAACCTAGTTAAAAGAGGCTAACCGAAAGCATGAGCCTAAAAAAATATAAAAGGAAAAAGTTGTTGCGCCTTATAAGTGCATTTCAAGCAGGTAACTTTGTGTTGTTTAGTTGCCTCTTTGTGCATTTTAATTGGTTTGTAGCTTAGCCCTTTTCATGCATTTTATTAGTCTTTTTCGTTTATTATCTAATCACAGTTGGAATGGTGTTTTGGAATAGTATATATGCTTTTAGTAGTGCAGTTGATATGTTGATTGGATCGAAGAAAGAAGTGAGAAAGAAAAGATTTGTGCCCAAGATGAAGAATTGAAGAAATTTTTGAAGAAATAAATATTTTAGTTTCAGCCATTATAAGGATCACAAAGAAAACCCCCTAAACTTTAAAACATACTATGTTCATCTTCAGGGGCGTGTAGCTCATCTTTCACGCCCGTGAACAAAACTAATAAATTTATTTTGGCATTCACGATTGTGAAAGGTTTCTTCATACCCCGTGAAAAGGCGTCTAACAACCATTTTTTAGGCTTTCTACCATACTATTTATATGCTTTTAGGTTTTTTTAATAGGGAGCCATCATTAGTTAGATACACTCCCTCAAACACTCTCGAGCTTTAGTTTTTGCATATGTGAATTGATTTTGGGGAGGAAGAACTCTTGTGCTTCAAGCTTATGCAGATTGATCTTGATGTAAAATCGGTTTTCGTTTGATTATGAGTATCTTCTTCAATTCCCTAATCTTTTAATGTATTCGATCATTTATTGTTTTTATATTGATCTTGCTATTTGTTGGGTTGTTCTTGACTTTTTTCTCTTTAATCTTTCAAAATCTAGTTTATTTACATTGGATATATAGATTTTTGTAGTTCTTTCTAGCTAAGTTCTTTGTTCTTAAATTTTTGCATCATTTGATTTCATTCCTAGCACTTTCTTAATTTTCAGCACTTGTTTCATTATTTCTGCATTCATTTACATTTATGCGCTTTACCTTTTCCAACATCTAATATTTCTATATTTCTCTTTTTTTTTTCATTTTATGCACTTAGTTAAATTTCCTATGATATATTGTTTTCCCATAGCTTCTTTCATGCTTTATATATGCTTCTTCAGATTAATATTTAATGTAGTATTTTAGTTGATATTGATTTTACCTGAATTCATTGGTTAGTTTAATTAGTTTTAAATAATAAATTTTGTTTGTTTATAATTTAGTAATCGTTTGATTGGGTAATCATTGTTTGAATATAAGTTTGGTATTCCAATTGTCTTTTTATAACAAACTTTGAGTTTGATTTATTGAATCTTACCTAACAACAGTTAATATATATATATATATATATGCTTAATTGCTTTTTAGAAAAAAATTGGTTAACTTGGTAAGCTTTGATACAAATGACAACTTGATCCTAATTTGAGACTAAATTGATGAATCAATATGGTCTTATCATGAAAATAGTTAGGGACATAGATTGGTGAATTTTTTTGTTTTAATCATAATGTTTCTTTACAACATACGCATAGATTGGGTTTCCACCTCTTTAGAGGGTTAAAGTAATTTTGTATAATATTTTGTATAATAAACCTTCACCATTATGAAAAATCCAAAGTTGGTAGTCGTGCCCTTTAGAGCATCCACATCCATCTTGCTATAGAGACCTTGCAAGATGACATGGTTTGCCATGTGGATAGAAAGGTTTTAAAAGATACTCTTATGTGGCGTTTGGTTCGCAGAATATTTTTTTGATGAAATGGAATATGTCAAAGGAATTTGACTTTGAATGAATTTGAATGAAATGTTGTCAGGTTTGACCACCTGTTTGGTTGACAGAATTGGAATGAAATCTGTTAAAGGAATTGAAATCTGCCTGTTTGGTTCACAGATTGTAGCTTTGGAATTGGAATGAAATGTTGATAAATGACCAAAATACCCTTTTTGATAATTTTAATTTTTATAAACAAAACATGCTTTAATACAATATCCATTAAAAATACTTTATTTGTTATGGTGGTTCAGATTGGTGGTGGTCAATGGTGGTTTAGAACAGTGGTTCAGATCGGTGGTGGTTTAGATCGACGGTGGTTGGCAGTGGTTCAGATCAGCGGTAGGCAATGGTTCAGATTGGGGGTGGTCGGTGATGGTTCAGAACAACGGTGATCGGCGGTGGTTCAGAATGGCGGTGGTCGGCTGTGGTTCACGTAAGCGGTGTCGACGGTGGTTCAGAATGACGATGGTCGGTAGTAGTTCAAATCGGCGGTGATCGGTGGTCGACGGTGGTTCAGATTTGCAATGGTTCAAAGTGACGGTGGTCGGTGATCGACAGTTGTTGGTGGTCGGCGGTGGTTCAGAACAGCGGTGGTCGGTGGTGGTTCAAATCGGCGATGATCGACGGTGGTTCAGATCGGCAGTGATCGGTGTTCGGCAGTGGTTCAGAACGGCGGTGGTTGATGGTCGACGATTGTCGGTGGTTCAGAACAACGGTGGTCAGTGGTGGTTCAGAATGGCGGTGGTTGATGATCGGCGGTGGTCGGTGATGGTCGATGATGGTCGGCGATGGTTCAAATCGGCAGTGGTCGGCGGTAGTCAGTTGTGGTCATCGGTGGTCAACAGTGGTTCAGAACGACGTTTTTCGGTGGTCGACGGTGGTTCAGATCGGCGGTGGTCGGTGGTCGACGATGGTTTAGAACGTCGGTGGTCGACGGTGGTTCAAATCGACGGTGGTTCTGATCGGAAGTGGTCGGTGGTGGTCGTGGTGATAAGGTTATATTGGATTGAGGGCATATGTGGTATAATGAAAAATAAGAATTCTATTCCATCAAAATACCTTGTACTTGCTAAGGAATGTTAAATTCCTCATTTGTGAAATTTGATGGAATTTAGAGATTCCTTCCATGAAAAAGAATTAACGAAACAAAAGAATGGAATTTGGTCAATGAAATTCAACATTCCAATTCCATCAGATTTCTTCAGAATCTGCGAACCAAACGTCACCTTACACTTGCTAAATTAGCAAGGTCTTGCAAGATGCGGGACCCACTAAATTTAATAAATTAATACTATTATTTTTATAATATTGGTTTATTATATATTTTTGTTTCATTAGTTTATTACATTATATTATAATATTGGTAGTGGGACCACTTTAGAAAGGAGTTTGGTCTTGCATTGACGTAGGAAATGTTATTGTAAAACTGATATGACACTTTAGAAAGGACTTTGGTCTTGCACTGATGTGGATGGTCTTAGTATGCAGTTTGTCTCCTTTTGTCCGATTTTAGTTGTTTTATGTTTTTTGTTGTTGCTGTTTTATTTGTTTATTTATTATCGTCTAATTAGTATATAAGTCAAATCATCAATTGATTTTCATAGCTAGTCATAGTCTAGAATGAGTCATGTTTAATCCAACGTCTCCCTGTGATCGACCAATATCCTACATTTCCTTTACACTTGACGTTATAAATTTTAAAACTCACATCAACGCTTAAGCCAAAGAACCCTCTTCTATTGCACGTATGTAGGATGAATCTTGGATGACTGGAATTTTGGGATAATAAAAACGAATAATTGATATTGTTTACCAACATTCCATTTGAAACTTTGATATATAAGAGCTCAATAGGGGTTTATTGCATTGGACTCGCTTTGATGCATGTCTACTAAACGTATTTAATGATGTACACATGAGTATACGCTTTGATGTGCTTAAATTTAACGTCTTTAAAATCTTCATTTTGTCAAAGATTTGATCTGATTACAACTAATACAATTTATGGCAAGTAAGAAAGATTGTTGGTACACTATTAGCATGCAAAGTAATCGTTATTACTTGATATGATGTGTAATAGCATTTTCATTTTACATTTCCCCCACGCATCTCTAATTATTGTGTTTGATTTTAGATTGTTACATATCAAAATTTAGATAACTTACTTTCGTATAGACCGCAAAGGGAGCTTGATTAAGTAATGACTTTCCATTCGGGTTTCTTTTCTCTAAAGTGATTCCATATATGAAGTTATTTCATTTATTTAATTGTTGTAATCTTTATAATATTAGGTGGGTAAGTCTTTATTTAGAAAAACAAAGGATGGGAGAATTTGTTTAGTGGAGGTATTTCAAAAGTAAATAATTTCATGGTTTGGGATTTGAAAAAACCCCTTTATATTGAAAAAATACCACTTGGTTGTCAATTTTAATGAACAATACATTTTTGATTAATTTTTGTTTTGTTTTATTTTATATTATATTGATTATTTTGTGTCCCACTGCTAAAAAATTTATGGATCTATCTCTTATTCATTTCACTTAAATATGCAAGCAAGTATATTTACATGTGAACGACAATTAATATTTTTTTAAAAAATAATATATATATATATATATATATATATATATAATTCCTTATGTTTATATCATTCTTACACGCATGCGTATGTGAACTTTTTGAAATTTTCTTTCGTTTTAAAATAAGTTTCCAGAAATAGAAATTTTCTAAACCATAAACTTTTAAATAGACATTTCTTAAACTATAAAATTAAATGTCTTTTAGAAATATGATCTTCAAAATAGGAAACAAACTATGATATGTTAATTTGCATGTTTTATATCCGGTAAAGAAGTGCAAATCTCTCTTGTTGAACACAAAGATTTTAGCAACTAGATAACGGGCAAAAAGAACATGTACTCCCTCCGTCCCAAATTAAGTGTCCACATTACTATTTTAGTTTGTCCCAAAATAAATGTCTAATTTCAAAAGTAAATTTCCAATTTCCCATTTTACACTTGATTATAAGGTGGAGAAAGTTTATCTATTTTCAAGGGTAAAAGTGTTTTTTGGTTATTTAAAAAGTGTAATAATTGCACATTCCTAAGATTGTGTGTTATTTTCATTGTGGACATTTATTTTGGGACGGAGGGAGTACCAAACGTAAAAATTGGTATTGGCAAATTATATACCTCATCAAACGTGGAAGAAACAAGTCCACAATTCATCTATATATAACGGAGTCATTGTTGCGATTGCTAGTGCATAACAAATATTTCTATTTAAAATCTTATTTTTATTGTTATACAAGGGAATAATTTACTCCATTTATTGTCCATGCTTCGTTCAGTTGTTAAGGCCATTCTTTTTTGTCTACTTTCTAGTGTATATTTATGCAGCAGGGTGGAAACAATAGATCTGTCAAAAAATGTCCCTGTGTCGGCGGTCTTAGCATTCGGAGGCTCCTCCGTTGATCAAGGGAATAATAACTATATCGAGACTTTGGTCAAGGCTAATTTCCCTCCTTATGGAAAGGATTTTCAGGGAGGAAGACCAACCGGAAGATTCTCCAATGGAAGAACAATAGCTGACATTTTGGGTACAATTCCTCTTTCACGTTTACTCCGCAAACATTCCCATTCAGGTTCACCACACACACTTCCGGTGTGTCTAATTCACCAAGAACCAAGTATGAAGAAAATCAAAATAAAAACAAATTGCTAAATTTCTAACCATTGTTTCCCAAAAATCTTCAAAATAATTAAAATGGCATATCGTAGCACATGCATATCGTAGTTTCTAATCATTTCGACTGATTTAAACTGCAATTGTTGGATGTGAAATTTTATCAAGCCGAGGCACTAGTAGTGAAGGAGTATCTTCCAGCATATCTAGACCCGTTCCTACAAGATGAAGATCTTCTATCAGGTGTAAGTTTTGCTTCTGGTGGCAGTGGGTTTGATAATTTAACGGCCAGAATAACGGTATGTAAGCATATCCTGCTTTTAGTATAACTCTTTCCTTTCTACCCTTTCCATTACTAGACGAAACGATTTACCTGTGCGTCAAATTATTTTGCTGAATTTGGTTTTTTTTGGGTGTACAACCATAAGTCTGCTATACCACTATCAGCCCAATTGGAGAACTTTAAACAATACATTTGGGAGCTCAAGAGAAATATTGGGGAAGAAGGTGCCCAGAAACTAATCACCAACAGTGTATTTTTGGTAGTAGCAAGCACGAATGATCTGCTTATTTCCCTTCCCATCAGAAGAATACTACATGGTGTCCCTGCTTATGTTAACCTGCTGGTAAAATTAGCCTTAGATTTTGTACAGGTATTGATTTTCTCTTAGTTTCCTGTGATCAATAATTGTATCATATATATTTTTTCACATTCAAACTTTGCGTTACAAGATAGAAAATAAAGACTAGCAGATGATTTTTGCAAATAAAGATTTCAAAAAACATGTACATGTATGCTTCAAAGAAAAGACAAAACCGTACACATTTGATTTCATGCAAACATAAACTGCATAGAGCCAGATCATTACTTACAGATATGTTCTTAAAATTCGTTGAAGGAAATATACGAACTGGGAGCAAGAAAGATAGCGTTCTTTAGTGCACCCCCGATTGGCTGTTTTCCCTCTGTAAGAACGATAGCTGGAGGTGTACTTAGAAGTTGCAAATACGAGGAAAATGAGGCAGCACAGTTGTTCAACAGCATGCTAAAACTACAGCTCCAAGTTCTTTCAAGCAGTCTTCCTCATTCCAGGGTGGCCTTTGTAGATTTCTACAATCCTCTGATAAGCATCATTGAAAACCCTAACCAATACGGTATTCACTAGATTCATTAATATATACTTGGGTAAACTACAAATTTGGTTCTTGTGATTTGTTGGTTATAACACTTTTCATCCTTGCAATTTCAAGACTATAAGATGGTCATTGTGGTTTGCAAAAGCGTTCTGATTTGATCTCTCGCACTAATGACAGTTAAGACTTTACTGTCATTTTTCTATAAAAAAATAAAACCTTTTTTGCAGTAAAAAGGTAATAAAACCTAATTATTATATATATATATATATATATTACGTTTAATTATATTAATTATATATATATTCACAAATCGAAAGTCCTCCCAAACACGGCCCTTTCTGTTTAGAATCTGCACAGGTTTAGATCTTCCCAAGATCATGCAATCTGGCCATCCCATAGATCATCATGCATTCAACATCATTCATAGAATAAGGATAGAAAAAAGAACAAGAAACGTGGGTTGAACCCTTTAATAATCTGGAAATATATTTAGAATTCCACACACTTGAAACTATACAAATCGATACATATTTATAGACACCGAAAGGGTGCCTTCGAACCATCACAATGGTTCTCGGTAATGGACAATCTAACCCCTTCACAAATAACTACCTATAACTACCATAATTACCATAACTACCATAACTACCATATATATACTATAATAATTAAACCTATGTTTTGACATTTACATTATTTCTAACATTCCCCCCTAAATGTCAAAACATCTTTTGATCTTGATTTCCTTTCGAGTAAAAAACCTTCAATCTCCGGATCTTCTTCTTCCGTTCCCTCACCTTCATAATCCTTGCTTTCAACTGGTTGACTTGCTATCTTGGTGACGTTCCGGTCTTCCTGACCATTCCCTCCGGTGCATCTACCGTTTGAGGTACCTACGCCATCTTCCGCTTTGCAACCTTTTGTAACTTGAGTCTTGACGGTCACACTTCCGTACTTCCGACTCTCAATGCTCGTGTACCTTCCGTACCACATAATATTCCAAATACCCAAAGCTTTGTGCGTTTTCATCCCAAAGCTTCTCCATTGTGATGATTTCATGTCCATCATCTTGGTTTCAATTTTCGCCTTATTAAAAAACTTCTTCTTGTGCGAAAAAAAAACTCTTTCTTTCTTGCTTGCAGGACGAATCAAACCAACTGCCTCTAATAGTCCCCTGGTTCTTTTTTCACCGAACAAAACTACTGTCTTCTCCTGTTTTGCGGGGCAAATCAAACCAACTGCCTCGTTCTTTTTTCACCGGACAAAACTACTGTCTTCTCCTGTTTTGCGGGGCAAATCAAACCAACTGCCTCTAACAGTCCCCCTCCCCCTGGTTCTTTTTTCACCGGACAAAACTACTATCTTCCCCTTCGATTCCAATCGAACCCCTTTCTGTGGTGATCTTTTGAATCTCTGGCGCCGATTTTGGTGGGTTTCTCGGTTTCTTGATGAATGGTAGTTGTTGAGAACCTTGGTTGATAAACCAAACGCTCTGATACCAATTGTTTAGAAACTGCACAGGTTTAGATCTTCCCAAGATCATGCAATCTGGCCATCCCATAGATCATCATGCATTCAACATCATTCATAGAATAAGGATAGAAGAAAGAACAAGAAACGTGGGTTGAACCCTTTAATAATCTGGAAATATATTTAGAATTCCACACACTTGAAACTATACAAATTGATACATATTTATAGACACTGAAAGGGTGCCTTCGAACCATCACAATGGTTCGGTAATGGACAATCACACCCCTTCACAAATAACTACCTATAACTACCATAACTACCATATATATATACTATAATAATTAAACCTATGTTTTGACATTTACATTATTTCTAACACTTTCGTGGCGAACCCCACTCCTAGTCACCATCTCCGGCTCCCTCACCACTCCTAGTCATCATCTGTTTCGACACCACCAAATCATCGTCAGGGATTTTTGATTCCACTACATCACCCATCAAGGGGCTTCATGGATTTCAACGGAACTCACCGTATAGGAGACTATCATACTAAGCCATTTGTGGGAGAAGGGAGGGGGCGGGGGAGTTACAAAGGGTTTCATCAATTAAGGTTTTATTTTGATTGGTTCTGATTCGATTTCATGGCTTAAGATTATATTAGGGGTTTGATTTTGATTTTTAGGTTTGGTTTGTATTTATATTTGAAGTTTGGATTTGGGATTTGGTGTTTGAATTCAAGTTTTGGTGTTATGGATTGGGATTTGAGTTTCATTTTGATATTTGGATGTGGCCGAGAAGCTGGTCGGAGGAGGGCCATCAGCAGAAAACCAAGTCTAAATCCCCCTTCAAACTTCATACATATCAGCTGTTCAAACAGTGGATATATAGCATTATTTATGTCTTACATATAAGGAGTTTTGATTTATGTTCTCATGCAAACCTCAATGGAACTTTTCATCAATATATTCTGCATTTTTTGGCCTACATTTTGCAATTCACATTTCAATAAGATTTTAATTTCTTCTCTTCTTTACGCGTTTTCCCTAGGCTTGGAAATTATAGATAGAGGCTGTTGTGGAACCGGAATGATAGAGGTGGGTTTTTTATGTAACAAACTCAGATCAACGTGCTACGACGACTCTAGATACTTGTTCTGGGATAGTATCCACCTATCGGAGGAAGGAAGTGAAATCTTTATAAATCTTATTCTACCAGATTTGATGAATAGTTTGTTGTACTATAATTAAGTGAAATTTCACTGATGAGATGAATTGTTAGTGTCAAGATATATAATGCATCGACCTTGTTTTATGAATAAAGGAAGGTGATTTCATTACTTTCGAATCCAATATATAATGTAACCTTATAAATTAAGCTTTGTTGGTCAGCCAATGTTTTACAAATCCCCGTGTTTCTTTATGTTTGCTTTTGGATCTTGTTTCGTGTCCTCTTTCTACTCATTGAAATCAAGTTACTACTTCATAGATTTCTAGGTGTTTGCATTTTCCAACGATTCCTTGATATTTTGTTGTGATTACCGTTAGCACCTAGCTACGCATTTCCAAAAATTACGTCATAATTTGTCACAAAATATTGTAGCTACCTCAAACTACAAAACAAATGGGTATCTTAGACAGAAATTTCCTTCGAAAATATTGGTTTTTGACGGATTTTCAACCACTTTTGTCAACGATGAAAATATGGTCGGAAAACAAATTAAACTTTTCGACACATTTTTTATGGAAATTTCGACGGATAATTTCCGAAATTTCCGTCGAAAAACCAGAAAACCTTCTAGGGATTTTGAGGTGTACGTGGGTTGGGCTGGACGGTTTGAACTATTTAAACAACTCAACTACATTTCGGCAGTTTGAAAAAATTTTCAACCCAACCCAACCCTTGCGGCTTAGGTGCGGGTTGGGTTGGGTTGGGTTGGCGGGTTGTCATCATTTTTTTTAAATAAGTAAGTATATTTGATTTTTTGCGACTTAGAAGTACTGGCATCACTCAATTTAATCTTATATATACATATAAGGGTCAGATTCAAGAGAAAATCTCAAAAAAAAAAAAAAAAACTGAGGAACAGGTTGGTAGCCCTTCATCTCGACGGTATGTACTTGTGCGTACAAGTAATTTGTAACATGCACAAGTGCATAATACACACGTTCATAAAAACCAAAAAACAACTTATTTTACTTGTATGCACAATTGCATACTCTCCAGATCAAAGGGCTGTGTTCCTCAGTTTTTCATTTTTCTGAGGTTTTCCCTTGAACCTCTCTTTATTAACAAATTGTTAATATTGAATTATTGATACACAATTACATATAACAAACAAATAAATTATGTTTGCAAAAGTTGAAAATATGTTTACACTCCAACACTCATTTTTAATTACTCCATTCACCCAACTAAAAGATATATATGTACATATTTATAGCGCCGGTCCTGGGGTTTTCTAATGCCCTGTGCGGAGAGGCTAAAAAAGTGCCCCTACTTCGATTTTTTGGCAAACTCAACATACTATATTTTTAAGGGGTTTGGAACCTGGTTAAGCCAATCAGCTCACTCTCATGTTGATTTTTATTAAATATAATAAAATAATACAACTAAAGAAGGATATAAACCGAATCCTAACTAACATAACATAAACTTACATTACGTAAAAGATGTATTTGTGCATTTCTTGAAACAAAAATAACAAATATATTTATCATATTAATTTGTGTTCACTTTAATATGTGGAAATTAGAAAGAAGATAAAATAAATAAAGTTAGTTTTAAATAAAATAATAAAGTTTAATAAAAGGTAATGCCACACGAATTAAAAATAATTATCATCAAGTACCGGTACAAAGCAAAGAAATCTCAATCTATGAACAAAAAGTCGAAAAAAACGACATGTTAGCATGCATAGTTGCAACATCAATGCAATTGCAAATTAAAAAACAACAAAAATCAAACTATGGCTAACATTTACAATATGAACAATAGTAATTTTGTTTAAGTGTGTGAACAACAAAGCAATTTCATTATTTGAATTTATGAACATAATAGTTTCATGCCTATCAATTACAAATGAACATTAAACATTAACAAGAATGATGATTTCTTAAATGTATCAAATTTGAAGCTCTCACAAGTATTTTTGGAGAAAAGATATAATTGTTTTTTACAAATATCATTTTTAATACAAAGAGAAAAATGTTTCTTATAATAAGATGAGTGTTTTTCTTACAAATATCATTTTAAATATAAAGAGAAAATTGTTTCTTAGAATAAGATGAGTGCTTTTTTACAAATATCATTTTTGATATTAAGAGAAAAGTGTTTCTTAGAATACGATGACCTATAAACATATTTGGGAGAATAAACATAGATAAAGAAAAGTGAAGGGTAACGTGGAGCATGAGGAAACGCTTTTTTGATCTTAGAATTCTTACTTCATCACCATTATTGTGGGATGTAAATGGAACGTCTTTCAAGCCTTACAAATTGGAACAATCAAACTCAAATAGATGAAGAACAAAAGAAATCGGCTTAGTTGTTTGAACGTTCACGATGTTGTTCTCCATTCATTCTAATTAATGGACCAAATACCGATTAATTAGGTGCTTAGTTGATTACCTTGGCAGCTTGGGCATGAGCCAATTGTTTATAGTATGCTATTAAACTCATAGCTAATAACATATCAAAACTTGAAGCCCCTTGGGCTTATGATGCCTTGTGCCACCGCACGGTTCTGACACATTTGTATGCATAATTTAATCCAAATCTTTTGCTGCTATTAAATTTATGACATATACAGTACAACAAAATTAGCATTATAGGACGTCAAAAATGTCTAAGCCTTCTACTAGATGAGACTGAAATTACATGACCAAACAATAAAACATCTTATGTAAAGGTTTTGTACTAACCTTATAAAAAAATGTCGTATTGGCTATTTTATAGGACATTATTTGGAAGAGTCTTAAAAAAAATGTCTTGTAAAAAGATATGTTCATAGGACATTTATCAACAGTGACCTAAAAACTGTTAATACGACGTTTAATTTGTATTAAAAGTGTCCTAAAAAATTTGTTAAATCACCCAAACCGTCCTATAAACTTATTACAATACCTTAGATAAAACATTTTATTGTTTAGTGCTATAAACTTATGTCCAATAAAACCGTTTAATGGGTCACCTAGAAAATTGTTGGTGTCCTATAAATCCAATTTTGTTGTAGTGATAGCAATGCATGTAAAGGAGAAAAATATGCTCCAAAAATGACAAAAAATGAGAATGACTAAGACTATGTAAATATAAATAAGATTTTATGTTATATGTAAATATAAATAAAATTTTATCAAAATTATATATTATTGGCGGGTTGGATTGTGTTGAGTTAGGCCTAAACCAATTTCAACTCTAATACTTGGCGGGTTAGTGGTTGGTTGGTTAGTGGTTTAACCAGGTTGGGTTTAACCAGGTTGGGTTTAACCAGGTTGCATCGTGTTTTTTAGCAGGTTGGGTTTAACCGGAAGTGCTCAAATTGGAGGTTTTTTATATAAACCTAGGATTTTCGACTAAACTTGGTCAAACGTAGTTGACCATCGTGTTTTTTCATGCTGAATTTGAGCACTTCCGGTGTGTCTAAAACTCACCCAAGGACCAAGTATGAAGAAGATCAAAATAAAAAGAAATTGTTGAACTTATAGGCATTACTTGCCAAAATCTTCAAATTAAAAAAAAAAACATTACAACACTTAAAGAATTTAGAGGATCGGACAAAACTGCAACTGTCTGATGTCAAATTCTAAGCCTGAGGCATTAGGACTGAAGGAGTATATTCCATCATTTCTAGACCCTTCTTTACAAGCCAGAGATCTTCTATCAGGTGTTAGTTTTGCTTCTGGTGGCACTAGTCTTGATCCATTAACACCCAAAATATTGGGATGTGTCAGTATCCTGCTTTTAGTTCAACTCTTTCCTTCCTCCCATTTTCATTATTAGATGAAATGGCTGTTATGTGTACGTGAGTGTGCATTTATATTTTGCTTATTTATTTCATATTTTTGGGTTACAACAACGATTAGTATGTTATACCATTATCAGTGCAATTGCCAATTGGACAACTTCAAACAATACATTTGGGAGCTCAAGAGAAACATTGGAGAAGAAGCTGCACAGAATTTAATCACCAACAGTGTGTTTTTGGTAGTAGCAAGCACCAACGATTTGGTTATAAACTACTTTGCAGCTCTCGCCAGAAGACTACAATATGATGTCCCTGCTTATGACAAAGTTGGTAAAATTAGCCTTGAACCTTGTACAGGTATTGATTCGATCTCTCTTACTTTTCTATGACCAGTAATTGTATCATGTTTACACATTCAGACTAGATTTGCTTAGCAATATATATAAAAGAAAATCTTGCAGGTGACATGTTGCAAATGAAGATTTCAAGAAACATTTACATGATCCAATGAATATAAATAAGTTGTTTGAGAAAAGACACAAAAAAAAATGGTTTTATACAAACATAAACTGCAAAGACTCAACTTGAATGAGATTACTTACAGATGTTCCTTAAAATTTGTTGAAGGAAATATATACAAACCGGAAGCAAGAAAGATCGTCGTCTTTAATTAGCGCATGCAAAGTCACCTGTTTTCCTGCAGTCAGAAGTGTCAGATATTGATTCTAAACTTATCACGTGAAAAAGGAGTGGCATTTGACCTGGTGTGGTGCAGAATTTTTAGGGATTTGAAGAATTTTTCTAGTTGAATAAAACGGCAGCTTGTTGCCCTGTTTTTTAGCTTTGTTTGTTATGTTTCTTTGCTATAAATAGGTTCATCTTTTATGTAGTTGTTATCAATGCAGATCAATAAACACTTTGAGTTCAATTTGATTATTTATTTCCAACATTGTGGTATCAGAGCACAAGCTCTTTCAGAGTGTAAACACGAGAGTGAGTGAAATCTGCAAATGGCAAATGCAATGGGCTCCGCACAGCCGTTGATTCCGTTGTTCAAAGGTGAAGGCTATCAGTATTAGAGCATTAGAATGAAGACTCTACTGAAATCACAAGACCTATGGGAGCTTGTCGAGCAAGGCTACCCAACTGAAGATGAAGACGCAAAATTACGGGAAAATAAGAAGAAGGATGCCAAGGCGTTGGCAATCATTCAGCAGGCTGTACATGAGAGTATGTTTGCAAGGATTGTAGCAGCAAATACCGCAAAGGAAGCATGGTCGGTACTTTGGGAGGAATTCCATGGTGACTCCAAAGTAGCCGTAATCAGACTTCAATCCTTGAGGCGAGAATTTGAAAACTTGGTGATGAAGGAGGATGAGGCCATTGCTGATTTTCTTTCCCGATGTATGAATATAGTAAGTTAGATGAGGTCGTATGGTGAAGAAATAAGTGATCGAAATATAGTTGAAAAGGTGTTGAGGAGTTTACCGCATAAATTTGATCATGTGGTTGCCTCTATTAAGGAATCAAAGGATTTGGCGCAATTGTCGTTTAATCAGCTGATGGGATCACTACAATCCCATGAGGCCAGAATTAAATGATCGATAGAGAAGGTCGAAGAAAAAGCTTTCCAGGTTCATAATTCTTCACTGCGTGAACGTGGAGGATTTAGAGGCAGGTCTTGTGGAAGAGGTTTCAGTAGAGGACGTGGAAGAAGTAATGTTCAATGCAATCATGGTAGACGTTTTGGTCACATGAAGAACGAGTGTTGGTTCAAAGATCAACAAGTCAACTACGTTGCTGAAGAAGACGAAGTTGAAACAGAAGAAGACGATAAGCTGTTTGCAGTATGTGCTGGAGAAAATCAATGTGATGTGTGGTTTGTTGATAGTGGTTGCTCAAACCATATGACGGGGAGGAAAGCCATTTTCTCGGAGCTCGATATGAAACACATAAAATGACGGTTCAACATGGAAACGGCAAGGAGCTACAAGTAGAAGGGAAAGGGACCGTGAAGATTGAAGTTGCAAATGGAAAGGTAAAGTTCTTGCAAAATGTTTAATATGTTCCTGCTTTGGGATATAGTTTGCTAAGTGTGGGTCAAATGTTAGTAGTCGACTATTCTGTTTTCTTTGAGAATGAAACTTGTGTTATCAGCAAAGCTCAACAAACATTAATCACCATCAAGATGACACAAAACAGGATGTTTCCGTTAGACATCTCAAAGTTGGGAAGTTTTGTGTTTGTTGCAAAAGGTGAAGATTTATCGAAGTTATGGCACCTACGATACGGACATCTAAATCAGCCGAGTTTTAAGCTCCTCGGTGACAAAGAGATGGTGTGTGGGCTTCCAGAAATCAAACAAATAGATTTGTGTGAGGGCTGCATCTACGGAAAACAACATAGGAAACCTTTTCCTATAAATAGTGCTTGGAGAGCATCACATTCATTGGAACTAATTCATGCAGATGTTTGTGGTCCAATGCAAACAATGTCTCTTGGGGGAAGTAGATATTTCCTGTTATTCACAGATGATTATACCCGTATGAGCTGGGTATATTTTCTGGAAAACAAAGGAGAAGCATTTGCTCAATTTAAGTTGTTCAAGGCTAAAGTCGAAAAAACAAAGTGGTCTTAGCATTAAGGTGCTGAGGACAGACAACGGAGGAGAATTTCTATCCACGGAATTCAATCTCTTTTGTGAAGAAAACGGAGTACAAAGGGAACTAACCACACCCTATAAACCGGAGCAAAAAGGAGTAGCTGAACGGAAGAATAGAACCGTTGTGGAGATGGCTCGGAGTCAGCTGAAGGAGAAAGAACTATCAAATTAGTTCTGGGCAGAGGCAGTAGCAACTTCAGTATACCTTTTGAACCTTTCTCCGACCAAAGCAGTGTTGGATCGCACTCCACTCGAGGCCTGGAGTGGAATCAAACCATCGACAACGGCATATCGCTTGTACAACCCATAAAATGAGCAGATTCTCATAAGGAGAGATGTAGTGTTCGATGAAAACGAGAAATGGAATTGGCATACAAAGGAGGTAATGGAGCATGGTGGTGAAATACCCATACATGTTACTCCAGAAGAAGATCCAATGGATCTACAAAATGAGCCATCTACTATCTCAACTCCAAGTTCCTCATCCACACAACCATCCACCCCAAAGACGCCCCAAGGTTCCAGCTCTGAGGAGTCCCTAGGTTCGAGCTCGGGAGGTGAATCTTCAGATAGTACTCCTTCGAGGAAATTCACGACGTTAGCTGATATATATGCATCATGTCAGTTTGCACTTGTTGCAGTTGATCCCACAAGTTATACAGATGCAGCAAGTAAAGAAGTATGGCAGAAAGTTATGGAAGAAGAGTTGGCTTCAATAAACAAGAATGGAACATGGCAATTAGAAGACTTACCACACGGTAAGAAAGCATTGGGTTTAAAGTGGGTGCTTAAGACAAAATATGGTGCAGATGGTGAAGTACATAAGTACAAAGCCAGACTTGTGGTCAAGGGATACACACAACAACATGGTGTGGATTTCGAGGAGACTTTTGCACCGGTCGCAAGATTTGAAACGGTGAGGATGGTTCTTGCTTTAGCTGCTCAACAACGGTGGACAGTGTATCAATTCGATGTAAAATCGGCTTTCCTCAATGGTGATTTATTGGAGGAAGTATACGTTGATCAGTCGGAAGGCTTCATTGTCGAAGGAAAGGAAAGAAAAGTTTACAAATTGCGTAAGGCTCTCTATGGACTGAAACAGGAACCACGAGTGTGGTATAGCAACCTTGATGATCATTTCAAGAGGACGAGGCTCAACAGAAGTGAAAATGAACCTACTCTTTACATAAAGAAGGCAGGTATGCATGATCTTCTCATTGCTTGTGTGTATGTTGATGATATAATTTACACCAGTTCTTCTAGTTTGATGATTGATGAGTTCAAGGCTCAAATGATGGGAGAATTTGAGATGAGTGACATGGGATTATTGCACTATTTTCTTGGATTAGAAGTGCAACAAGCAGAAGATGGAATCTTTCTTAGTCAAACGAAGTACGCAAAGGAGTTGCTCAACAGAATGGGAATGATGAATTGTACTCCTGGCGCAACACCAATGAATGTTAACGAAAAGTTCATTTTGGAAGATGGCGAAGAAAGGGCCGAGTCTACAAGATTTAGAATCCTGGTTGGAGGTTTGATTTATTTAACTCATACAAGGCCTGGCATTGCTTTCGCAGTTGGGGTTGTTTCCAGATTTATGCACCAGCCGTCGAAAATACATTTCGGTGCAGCAAAAAGAATCTTAAGGTATGTAGCTGGTACAGTCAATTTTGTATACGCAAGCAGCAAGTGTCAAGCTGGTTGGGTTCTCGGATAGCGATTGGGCTGGTTGTGCTGATGATTGAAGGAACATTTCAGCAAGTGTGTTTATGTTCGGTACGACAGCAGTAACTTGGAGTTCCAAGAAGCAAAACAAAACAACACTATCAAGCACAGAAGCTGAGTATGTGGCGGTAGCTTCTGCATCGTGTCAAGGACTTTGGATGAGAAGGACCTTACAAGAACTACAACAAGAGCAACTAGAAGCTACTGATATTTGTTGTGACAACAAATCAGCAATTTTTATGACAAAAAACCCAGCCTTTCATAGTCGAACAAAGCATATTGATACTTGTTTTCATTTTATTCGTGCACTAATATCGGAAGGGAAGATTTGTGTTAAACATTGCTGCACTCATGAACAACTTGCTGACATTCTTACGAAGGCACTGCCAATTGCAAAATTCATCAATTTCTGAGAGATGCTTGGAGTGTGCAAGTTTGAATCAAGGGGGAGTGTCAGATATTGATTCTAAACTTATCACGTGAAAAAGGAGTGGCATTTGACCTGGTGTGGTGCAGAATTTTTAGGGATTTGAAGACTTTTTCTAGTTGAATAAAAGGGCAGCTTGTTGCCCTGTTTTTTAGCTTTGTTTGTTATGTTTCTTTGCTATAAATAGGTTCATCTTTTATGTAGTTGTTATCAACGCAGATCAATAAACACTTTAAGTTCAATTTGATTCTTTATTTCCAACAAGAAGGTGCAAAGATAAGGAAAACAAGCCAGCACAATTGTTCAACAGTATGCTAGAAAAACAACTTGCAAGCAGTCTTCCTCAGTCCAGGGTTGGCTTTGTAGTCTGTAGATATCTACAATCCTCTGATAAGCATCGTTCAAAACCCTAACCAATACGGTATTCACTATATTCAATATATATATTTTTTAACAAAAGTTTGTAAATATTATCTTAGTGTTCAGTTTGTCATTTTATCTCTCAATTGTTGGTCATACCTTTGTTTTATATATGGAATGGGAAGTATTACTAACAAAACCAACTCTAAATCCCCCTTCACACTTGCATCTGTTGTTCAAACAGTGGTTAGCATTAGTTATGTTTTACAAAGAGTTTATAACAACCTCTTTAACCACATCCGTTGGATCATCTCAATCAACAGGGTGGATATATGAGTTCTTCCTTTTTTTTCAAAGTTATCTCTTGATCTTTTCCATATATATATATATATATATATATATATATATATATATAGAGAGAGAGAGAGAGAGAGAGAGTCACGTTCATACGAGACCAGTAAGTAAATAAGAGAATAAGAAAACGGCTAAATCACATATGATTTTACACTGAAATTACGTGTAAAATCACATATGATTCACACGATTTTGGCCACGACCTAATCAAAGCCGAGGGCCACGTCTCCCACTCACCTTTGTGTTGGTCGTTCGTGTAAAATCACATATAATTTTGTACGTGAATTGACCGTTTCGTGTTCTTTTATTTAGTTAATTGTCTCCTTTGAACCTCCCCCCCCCCCCCCCCCCTCTCTCTCTCTCTCTCTCTATATATATATATATTGAACAACGAAATTTTATAAAGAAGAAAACTAATGAAATGTTAATGTGGGGATAATATAAGGAAGGCAATTTCATTTACTTTGGAACTTACCGGATAAACTCAATCTCATTCAAGTCAAGAGAACCCAAAGGCCCAAGGCCCATCTTTGACTTTTAATATGTGTAAGCCATCTAGTTAAGGTTAGCCCATTTTGATAAAAGATAGGAGATTCCTAATATAAGCAAACACATTTTTTCTCATTTGGTCTATGTGGGACAAGCAAATCCCAACACTTTGTTCAGCCACCTTTATATTTCACGTACTCCAGGAGGAAGAAGAATTGAGAAAATTATGGCCTTTGTACTTGGCAGGTTAGTTAGAGTTCGTTACATGGAGGTGATTGAGTATTGAGTAACTATAAATAGATAGTGCGAGCAGGGGAGAAGATTATCGACAATTCTTGATGCAGCGTATAAACTTCAAAACTAAGATTGATCTTTGATGTGTTTTAAATTTATAACCGCAGGAGTAGAAGATTGTGTAGCATACAGGTCAATGACACGGAGACGATTGACTAAACACATATTTGGTCCAAACTATGACTTGACTAGGGGAATTATTAATCAATTAATCAATAATTATTTTAAAATTGACTAAAATAATAACGAGACATAGAAACGAAAGATAACGAATATCAGGTAACATCAGTTTTGGACTTCAGATTATGGTAAGTATTTGTTATGTAAAATACTTAACCCTTTATCGAGGTGGAAAAACCTTTCTAAAACAAACTCACACTCACTTTCATAGAATACAAATATTGGAAGAGAAGAATTTTGATAAAATTAATTTTTTTTTCCAACCTATGTCCCTAACTATTTTGATATTAGGACTGTAGTTATCAACCAATTCAGTTTAAATAAAGAATCAAACTTTCATTCATATTCCCAACTAAAAAAATTAACCAAACACTAGATTAAATCCAATTAACCACAAAACAATTTTCGTTTTATTGAAATCAATCGATTAAAATCCACTTTTGTTATAAAATCAATTTATTAATCCCAATACTTTATAACCCAATCAAACGAAAGATAGACTATGAGAGAAAATATAGATTTAATGAAAACAATAAAATTAATTTAAAAATATGTAAAGATCCATCAAAAGATTTTATTTTAAAAAATTAAAAATCTTAATCAAAATTAAATTACTCCCGGATTTTTATTTATTAAAATCGATCCTAATTTTAAGAACTTTTAAAAGAATTAAAAGTATTAATTAAATTACTGCTAGATTTTTATTAATTAAATAGTTTACTAAAATTCGTCAGAACTTTTATTGATTTTAAAAAATTATTTACCCATGAATCACCGACAAGTTATCGCCGAAAGTCAACGAACCCGGAGAAAGTCAATTTTTTTCCAATTCATCAGTAATCTGTCTGTGATTTTCTAAAGAAAACCCTATTGCTGAAATCCGTCATTTAAAACTTGTTTTGTACCTAGTATTGCACTTTTGTGAGAACTATGAGAATCCATGCACAACTGTTGATCTTTTGTGATACAGTGATGATGACCATGTATTTTGTGAAGGAGGAATATTTTGGTATTTGGAATTTCCATTTGCACCTTAGTCTATATTAAAGTTAAAAAGTCAATGTTAACATGATGTCTATTGGTTTAAAAACAACTCATCAATGTAATTTCCAAGAACACTTGATTCCAATTTTATATTTTTTTAGTTAATTATTTTTTTTCTTTTTCTTTTTCTATTTTTCTTTTCTTTAGTTAATATTTTTTTTTCTTTTTTTTTACTACTTTTTAGGTTTTCTAAATCTCTCTATTTTCCAAATATACCAATTTTCTCTTTTTTTAACCACTTTTTATAATTTTTAAATCTTTTTATCAAACCAATACTGTTTTTAAATCTATTTCCCAAATATACCAATTATCCCCTTTTGACCACTTTTTATACTTTTTAAATCTTTTTATCAAACCAATATTGTTTTTAATCATCAAAACCAATATTGTTTTTAATTATAAAACCAATTTAATGTATATTATATATCATACAAAAAAAAAGTAAACAGACTATCAAAAATACACACTGTCATCCCTCCGGTCACCGTCGCACCTCAAACCACCATCATCCCTCTGAAACACACAAAAGGTAATTTTTTCAATCTTGTTATTAATTTAAATATTTTATTTTATTTTTTCATAAATCTTTTTCTTAGCCCACGTTGGTCCCTCCCACTAACACCGTTAGATGAGGCTCCTTTAGGTCCATCACATTAACAGTCTTTAAAACTTTAAAACTTCATCACACTCCAATTTTTTCGGATTGCGATGAACAAAAACAAACCCATAAAGCATATCCCAAATAAAAAAAATACAAAGATTCAAATATAGAAAAATAATTAAAGAACAAAATCAGCACAAACCCACTTTTTAAGAACAAAATAACAACACAAACCTATTTTTCAATAATAAAATTAACAACACAAACCATTTTCTTAATTACAAAATCGAAAAAAAATCCCCTTTTCTAACAACAGAATTAATAACAACAAAACCTGTTTTTGAAAACATTTTTGTAGATCTGGATATTATATCACTAGTTTTCATTGAACCAAATGAAAAAAACATAGATAAATAAATAATACAAACCCAAAAATCGCAGAGAAGAAGATGGAGCAAATGTAGAACCTCATGTTTTCGTCGATTTCAAATGTTTCCTTCGATTTCAAATGAGAACGAGAGAGAAAGATGTAAGGGGTGATGGGAATTGTGATTTCCGATCAATAGTTGTTTGTCTCGGGTATGGTGAATACCAATGGCCCTATGTTCGTCATGAATTATTAGACGAGTTAATGAGTTCATATGCGACATACTCTAGAGTTTTCTATGGAATCGATTAAATACTTACTTCGTTGTCTTTTTGGGAATCGCCAGCACCAGAGCAACACTGGATGACTATGTCTGAGACAGATATATTGATAACCAACAGGTTTGGTGTGATCCTTCACCTTTTAACCAATGGAGGCTCTATGACTTGTTTCACACGTAAACAACAATCATTATGTGATGGTCCAGTTAGAAGGAGAGTACCTAATGTCTCCCATTTCAGCATTATGGACCCGCAACAAAACTCCGTCAGCAGCTGAATGACAAACCATATATATGTCACGTCTAGAATTCTATAAGAAACTCGAACCAACTCAAAAAAAACTTTTGTAAATATAGTGGATTAGTTGTTAAAAATTAATTTTTATATTTACTAATCATGTTATGTTTTGGAACAAGATTTTATTATGAAACTAGATTTATTATGTTAAATATTTTTTATTTTCATTCATAGTTATTCTTTTTATATTTTTTGTTTCTTTGTATTAAAATTTAAGATTAAATTAATATGTTTTTCTAAAAGAAAAATACATATACAAAGAATTAAAAAGAATTACAAAAATTCATTATTTGTTTTAATATCTATACTACCTTATAATGCATATACACTAAAACTCTTAAAAACAAGTAACAAAGCAAATTGTACAACCATTTTATGCTTGAAATTCAAAAAACTATGAATTTACAATATGTTATGCATGAAGTACAAGTCATGAATGCATTATTCTTATAGTGGTAGCTTTGTATCCCCAATGTTATATTTCAGGTTTGTCTTTACACCATTTCCATGTTTCCTTTTTTATTGAATTTTGACTTCACCATACCGTACAACAAGTTACTTTTGAATTCTCTAGAGGTCTGATAAGTAATTTTGAATTCTTCTACATTTCAAATGTAAACCCTCAAAATTCGTATTTGATTGTTCCTATTGTTTTCTAGCTTTCTCCATCGCCTGCTTTGAATATGCATCTCATGAATTTTGTTGGTTTTCTGTTCTTCTGTTTTAGGGTTTTATCTCCTTTAGATGGGTTTTTAGTTTAGTTTTTTTTTTTTTTAATTTAACTTGTTTACCAGATTTCCTTTTGTACATTGATACTGATTTATTTTCTTTCTTCATACTTGTGTAATAGTTTTAGTTGGAAGCTTGATTCATGTGTTGGATGGATACCAGAGACTTATTGGAAACATGAGGTAAGTTTACACCCTCTCTCTATACCGTTTCGTCCTTTGTTTTTCCTTGAAAGATCTGCTAATGGTTTCTCACATTAGTTTCGATATGGGGGTTTTCTCCGCTAAAAAGATGTCAGGCAACTGTATGCATTTACTTATCTTTTCTTTTTTGAAGGTTCGGTATAGCTATATATATTTGTGGTCTGGGCTATAAAAAATGAATCTTTAAATGATTTTAGATGCAGGATTGCGATGTTTCACTTATGGTGTTCTTGATTTTGCAAGTAAGGGCTTTAGTTTTTCATTTGGTTTGAGTTGTAAGTCATCCATAATCCATTCAAGTCCTTTTTGCAAATAAAGTTGTAAATTTTCATTTGTTTTGAACAACTAGCTCCACAATAGTGCATTCAACCGTTCAAACAAAGGGTTGACAATTCTAGCATAATCTCATGCCTGATATCGTCATTTTAAGAGGTAAACACCAAGCATGGCATGTCCACGGGAGAGGATGGTGCTGCTCGGAGTTGTGAGTGGTTGCAGTTAGAGAGTGTAGACGACGAGCTACCGAGGATCGATGTTGCACACTGAGCTTGATCGCGGCTTGAAGATTTTGACAATCGCAACAGTAGCAGGTAATCGACTTTTGGTTGAGTTAGTTGTTTGACAGGAGCGACTTCATCACCTGATTGTGAGATGCTCGCGATCGGAACTCGGTAGCAGCAACAGGCTTAAGAATCTGGCCTTTTCGAGGCTCGACAGTAGCAACAGTAGTAACAGATGACGTGGCGATGGTCTGTTTCAAGTAGCCGTAGTACCTGAGTGACATAACTCGGTTCGATGGTTGTTCGCGTACGGTGCTTCTGCTCTGCAGTTATTGTGTCATATCTTCGGGCTCGTGGGGCGGCAAGAGGGTTGGCGTCTCGGAGCTTGTTCGAGTATGGTGGATTGGTGGTAGCTGTTGTGGGTGTCAGATTGGGCTAGTGGTTAAATTTGTAATCAAATTTATACCAAGTTAGAAAAACTAGCTAATCCTTGAAAGTTAAAAGGTGGAGATGCTTCATGATTGTTTTGGATTCCCATGAAATTAGGGGTTGTTATTTTGTTGCAGTTGCAATTTAATAGCATCTCCAACAGTTATGCTATAATTTTTCTAAAATAAAGTAGAAAAACTTAAAATCTCTAAAAAAAATTACGTCCAACTCCAACAACTACTCTATTTTAGCAATTATATTTTAGCAATTCTATCATAAATTATATTAATAAAATATTATTCTCTCTCCTAAACACACAACTTCAATGTTTCTTATTGGTGGAAAAGAATTTCTCTCTTAAATATGGAGTTTTAGAGATTTCTCCAAATTTGGAGATTTTTACCTTCTCTCTCTTCTTTTCTCTATTTTAGGCTTTTAGCATACGATATAGCATAGCTGTTGGAGCCAAAAAGTTGCTAAAATCTCATTTTTTTTTCTATTTTAGCATAGCTGTTGGAGATACTCTAACAAGGGTGGTGGCTTGGTGCTCAACTATTCTAATCTCGAGATAATAAGAGGTTGTTTGTTTTTTTAAAAAAACCTCTTAATAGATCTTAAGTCTGAATCGTTCAGACTTTTTTACACATCACCTCTTATTAATCATAACTAAAATAAGACTTCAGACTTTAGACCTTTTAAAAAACAAACGGCACCTAAAGTCTTCTGATTTGGTTTAACAAGGTTGTTGCTCAACTTCTACAGAATGATAATTGCATGTTGAAGTTGGCTTAATAATCTAACCTCGAATGAAATGGACAATTTCTTGAATTTTTTGAATGTTTGTATATTTAACTTATTGCTATTTGATTTTTACATCGAAAAGAAACTGATTGCCATCTATGTGTTAGTATCCTGTTCTTTGTTGTTGAAGAGTTGTTTTAGATGTTAGTGCCAGCGTGTTTGTTATTTACATAAGCAAAGATAGAAGCCATCTGATTGGATTTGGCTTAAAAGTGGGGACAACTTCTTTTGATGCTTGCTGGTTTCTATCACTGATCTCAACCAATTGCTTCACTAATGGTGTAGAGATGAAGCCTAAGGGGCCGTTTACCCAAACGCTTACCCGGTAAGCGCTTACCGATGAGAATCTACACTATTATTTAACTTATCGGGTAAAATTCTAATCAATCGGAACAACATAATGTGCAATAGTTAATCCGGTAAGTGTTAACCGGGTAAGAGTCGTCACCCTCACTTACCCGGTAAGACTCTCGGTCTCTGTCATGGCTCTTATCGGGTAAGATTCTATGTCCTTGCCATGTACATCAGGTAAGGTAATTGACCCGGTAAGCACTTACCGGGTAAGCGTTTGGTAAACGGCCCCTAAGACTGGGTTTATTGGAATCAGTAGTAGTAGTGGGTTTATTTGAAGCTACAATTTAATTTTCTATTAGTTTGTAGGGCTTCATCCTAAAGGCATTTTATTTCAACTTGGTGCCAACGGTGTGTTAATATCTACTCGAACCGGAGATCATAAGGTGAATGGGTTGGACACCATTGGTATTTTTGTATGTTTATTATTAAATGCAACTTCATGTTCGTCAGATTGCTTTTGTTCATAGATATATGGTGATAAGGCATGTTAACAGGCATATCGTTAGAAGAAAAAAAAAGTTAAGTGGTAATAATTATATACTAATGTTTATGTATTTGTAGTTTTCTTTTGATTTAATAAAATTTTGTCTATTTTCTCTCTCTATATATATAGGGATGTTCATTTTGATGTTATGGCTTTATAATGATTTCATTTTTTCACGTATAGCTTTGTTGTGAATATTTAAAATATAAAGGATATATATAACAATGCAATAGAAAAGTTTGTGCTCACGCCGATTAGTGCATGTTTCAAAGGTACATGTTATAACCACTTTGGTACAATTTTTTAAAGTTTCACGTTTGAAGATAGATTAACCGATACATATTTAGTCCTAATAATGCTCAATAAACATAAATTTACTCCATAAACAACTTCTTTTAACGAAGAATTACATTAATTTTTCATTTTCTATTTTTGAGTAAAAGGTTGATTATCGGCATCCCCATATGAAATCCATCCCTAGGAACCACATGTAAGGAGACATTTTAGAACTGACTTAACGACCGAGGCTGGCGGAAGGATTCAAGCTGTCTCCCGCATAATTTGAACTTGAACCTATTGTGTATGTGAAGAAAGTTTCTCAACCGCCCTTTGCCAACTGAACTATATGCACGAGGCTTTTCATTTTTCATTTACCTTGCTCACCCTTGTTCACAATAACTGTAACAAAGATTCACAATTTTTATTTTGTACCCATTTTGAGTTGTAACGTGCTGATCTTGTGACATTTGATAACGTCCATGTCAACTTTTCGGTCAACATATTTTTTATTAGTGACATGCTGATCTATTGTTATACGGAGTATTTTTTTTTTCCAGTCAATATAAGATGAAAACTTCACCTCTATGTCATCAAATATAATTTGAAGCAATCAAAATGAATACATTATAAAAGTTTTAAATGTTTTATCCTTTAAAAATCTTATGATCATAAAATATGTATCAATCATTATCTATCACATGTTAAACATTTATGGTTAACATTTCATGAATTGCCAATACACTTGGGTTTTCTTCCGAATGACCAATAATGTCATTATATTAACAGACTGCATCAAGTGTCCTATTCCTATCCAGCTATCCCTTTTGTGGTATGTTAAATGTTATACATGGCATATTTACTATATATTTAATATCGATTGTTAAAAAGGACGTGTGTAATGAAACGAGTAAATGCTTTTTAATATCATTTAATTTTTAAAAGCAAAAATCAATTATTTTATGACAATTTTAGTACTTCAACTATCAATCGTCAAACAAAATATTACTAATTAACTCTTGCTAAACTCATGTGATAAATAAATATTTACATTTTCAATTAATCTTGAAAAATTGTTCCATGTCCATGAGAAGGTGCATGTGGATCTAATTAACTTAAGATTATTTCTAAAAATTATACCCTTTATGGACGTATGTATATATAATAGGAAGTTGCTAGATATGAACATCTCTTACATTGATGGAAAATGAAATTTTATAAGCATATAATTAAACTCATTTAAGCGTTACAACCCGTCCAACATACGTAGACTTATGAATTACTTATAAATCTCAATTTTGTGGGTTACCAATAAGGCATTATTTGACAAAAAATAAGATAGCTTATAAATTAGTTTATTTCTTATGTACATGTATGAATGGACATAAGCTAGCTTATTGACAAGTTACTTGGAATAGCTTATTAGAAGTTGTTTGTCACTTTTTCCAATTATAACTCTCAATAATATTAATTTATTATTTATTACTAATAATTATTAATAAATATTGATAAAAATAAATTATTACTAATGTTAATTAATAGTAATTAATATTATCTAAAATTATTAATTAATTTTAATTATACATTGATATTAATTATTAGAATTATTGTTAATCATATCAATTATTTTTTAATTATTATTCAATATATTTTAATTATCAAAAACTAAAGATATACAATTATAAATATGTGTATATAAGTTACATAAAAATTAAAATTATATTTATTATGTTTTATAAATAATAAAACTATGTTAATTGATTTTAATAAAATATTTAATTTAGTCATTGTCAAACATAACCTAACTCTATTCATTGTTATTGTTGTTGATTTTATTGTTTGTTGATTTTTGTACTCCCAAATATAATTTCAAACTTCGTTGCTTTTATTGTTTGTTGACTTTTGTAATCCCAAAGGTCATTTCAAGCTTAAGGTAGACATTAGATTATTTATTAAGTGATTTTTGAGAGGTTTTTTAATGTTTTAAATTTGACTTATTTTTATACATTTTTATAGGTTTTTTAAAAACACAAATTTTATACTGTATTTAACCCTTTTAATTTTTGTTGTACATATTTTCACATAGTTTTTTTAAATTTTTTGATAGTCTAATTTTTATTTTTTTTATTATACATACTTTTAAATAGCTTTTTTTTTTAATTTTAAGTGTAAAACAAATACATAATTAAATTAGGGGGTGTTTACTTGTGGCTTAATGAGCTTAATGGGGGTGAGTGGCTTATTCGCACAGACAACTGGAGTGTTTACTTGGGGCTTAATGGCTTATTCGCACAGATAAAAACGACTTATTTGCTCAGTAGAAAAATAGGGGGTTGTTTACCAAATTTTCCATTAAGTCCTGTATGGATAAATGTGTCTGTCTGGATAAATTTGTCTGTCTGGATAAATTAATGTTGTTGTTTACTTTTTTATCTGAATTAACGGTCTGAATAACATAAATGACCATTTTACCCTTGAATCCCATCTCACCGCTTTATTCCATACCTAAACTAAATACATGATAACATTCGATAAAAATTGGTAATCAACAAAACAAAAGATTGAATCGTAGACAATGGAAACATATATGAAATTAAACAAAGAATAAGCAAAGAACAAATATATAAATTAAAGAATCAACACATGGAGTCCTTTAAGCAGTGAAAAACATTCTATAATAAAGAAATAAATCAAAGAATCAACATATGGATTCTTTTAAACAGTGAAATAGGGAAGAAATCAAAACAAAAGAAATCATGAAGAAATCAAACAACAAAAACTACAGAAATCGTAAAAACTGCAGAAGAAATCGGGAAGAAATCAAAACAGAAGAAATCATGAAGAAATCAAAAAACAAAAACTGCAGAAATCGTAAACGAAGAACATTTGAAAACCTAATGTGCAGCAGAAATCGACAAAAATGTGCAGATATCGTAAACAAACAACAAACAGCAGAAATCGACAAAAAATGTGCAGAAATCGTGATTTGGAGCAGAAGATGAAGACGATGGGCACCGAAGGAGATGAAGAATATCGGCGCCGGAGAATAGAGCACGCCGGAGAAGATGAAGACGATCGGTACCGGAGAATAGAGTGCGCCGGAGAAGATGAAGATGATGCGCCGACGATGAGAGTGAAATAGATGTGGGTATTGGACTAGGTTCGATGGTTGTTGCAGCTTCGATGGAAAGTGAAAGTGGAGGCGATGGAAGAGTGGTCGCCGGCGATGGAAAGTTGCTGCAGGTCGATTGGATGGAGGCGTGAAAGGGGAGGGTGAAAGGATTAGGTTAGGGAGAGAGGGAGAGAGGTAGAGAGCATGAAATTTTTTGTTTTTGTTTTTTTTGTGAGGGGTAAAAATGTCATGTTTTAGGCTTAATGGGGACAACTACCATTTTCACTACTGAGCGATTAAGCCAAATTTGGCTGTGCGATTAAGCCATTAAGCCCCAAGTAAACACTCCATTTGTCTGTGCGAATAAGCTACTCGCCCCATTAAGCCCATTAAGCCCCAAGTAAACACCCCTAGGTGTTGTCCCTATTAAGCCACAATTTTGACATTTCTACCATTTAACCAAAAAATAAATGTATCAGACATAGGTAACCCTAATGGCTTCCCTCCCACCATACACCGCCTCCATCATCCACGTCGGCTGCTCCTTACCTGAGCTTCTCCTTCAAACCACGACGATGCTCATCACCTTCTCCTCTCCGGCGACCCCTGCAACTCCAACGACCGGCTGCTCCTCACCTGCGTTTCTCCTTCAAACCATGATGTTGCTCATCACCTTCTCCTCTCCGGCGACCGACTGCTCCTCAACTGCGATTCTCCTTCAAACCATCCACTGGAAACAAAGCTTAATAGTCTGAATGACAAGAGGAAAAAGTGGTATCCGCACATCATTCAAACGGAAGAAAATGGTTAAAATTCTTCCTCCTGCAAATTTCCCAAACAAGGCAAACCAGCACCAACAACAACCACCGTAACCGCCATTTCTAGGGTTTACTCTATGAATTCACCGGAATATACGCATTTCACGGTGCTAATCCATCGGAAAAATCTGACGCATCGACATGAACAACAGGTTGGCCGCTACTTTTACGTTATCTATTGAGATTGACAAACTGCATAAGTTATATGAGATTGTTTGTTAATCGTTCTACCAGCAACTGATAGAAAATGATTAGCCATTGTATTTGTGTTTCATTTGTTGTCATTCAGATTATTAAGCTCTGTTTCCAGTGAATTTATTTGTTTGTTGATACTCATTTTATGTATTTATGTTTTGATTTTTGGATGATATCAACAATTTATGATTCTATGTTTCAATGTTCGAATAATGTTTTTGTTTTAGAAATATCATTTGGCTTAAAAATATATATATAAATGGTTTATCAAACAGTGCATAATTCATACTGAAGGGTAAATCGGTCATTTTTATCATTCAGATCGTTGATTCAGATAAAAAAAGTAAACAATAAACACTAATTTATCTATACAGACAAATTTATTCAGACAGACACATTTATCCATACAGGACTTAATAGAAAATTTAGTAAACAACCCCTTAGTAATATTTTCTCAATATAAATAAATATGTATTTGTGTAAACTTTAATATATTTATCCTTATAAATAAAAATAAAAATGATAAATTAAAATGGTGGTACCCCTGAAAAGTTTGAAAAAGTTATGAAAACACTTATGTGAGTTTTTCACATAGTAGAGGTATGTAGATGTTTTCAAGTTGTTAAGGTGACGATAATGTGTAATGAAAAATTTGTAAAAAACATTAATAAAAAACCTCAACACTGTGGATGCTCTTACATAAAAAAAAAAATAACATCTATTACTTAGTTCAATATTGATTGAAATTTTATCTTTTGATTATAGGAACCATCTTCTATCATGTTTTTAACTATTTGACATTAAAATAAAACTAACATTTAACTTCTAACGTAATAAAAATTCGTGAAATACCTAGAATTTTCATTTTTTGAAAAGTTTATATTACATACTTTACTAAGATACATTTCATATATCAAGATTCATATTTGTTTATTAAATATGTTAATGCCGAGGAATTCAGGGGCGGAGCCAGGATTTAGTTTGAGGTGGAGCACCAATACGGTATATATGATGAATCCTGGTTATTTCTTTTTTGTGAATACTTATCCATGAATGTATTTAACGACATTGTTTTAAATAATGAAACCAAAAATCAACATTGTTTTAAATTATAAAACCAAAATCAAACACTTGCTACTCTAGTTTAAAGTTCAATTCAAGAAGCAAAAGAATAATACATAATATATCTAGTCTAGTTCAAAAGGTAAATAAGTTTAATTTATTGTGAATAAAATCGGCGGATCAAAGACTCGCCTTTGTTTTGTCATTTTTGTATAAATTGCACCAAATTGTAAGTTGATTGATTTATTTAGCACATTTTACAAATTAGATAAACTTCGTTTTATACAACCTTTTCAAATAATTATAACATTTATTGTAAAAAAATTAAAATGAAAATTTTCATAAGTCTACCACTAAAATCAACTAGAAAATAAATAAAAATAAAAATAAACACCCAACAAAGTGACAAACCTATTTACCCCACTTATGGAATCCCTAAAATCATGAAGAAAGTGGAGAAAAGTTGTATCATAAAATAAATATATTTGAAAAGTTTAAAGATGTTAGGGGGAGCAAATGCTCCCTCTAGTTACCATGTAGCTCGGCCTTGTCGAGGATGGTAATTATATTAAAATAAAATAAAACAACACATTTGACAACAAAAAAATAATTATTAAAAAATAGATGAGATAAAGAAAAGGGAAATTGGCCGAAATGGACCAATTACCGAATGGGATTGGGCTCCTAGCACCTCCTCTCCGGGCTTTGCAGAAATGTCATTACGCACCAGGAGCCCTTGGACGCACAAGGCGCCCTAGGGCGCACGGTGCGCCTACGCATTGTGCGTCCGCGCACCGTGCGCCCTAGGGCGCCTTGTGCGTCCAAGGGCACGTGTCAAGCTATAAGAAACCCTAATTAGGGTTTCTTATTAGATTTTTGTTGGTTTGCTAGTTTTTCACGTTTTTAAGCTGCTTTTTCAAGTTGATGTGTACTGTATTTTTCAAAAAGTTGTGATATCAAATCAACTTTAACAGATGAATTATTTCCCTACGGTGGTTCAAATTTGATTCCTTAAATTATTGTTATAAGAACAGCAACCAATGAAGTTGTAAATCACAATTTTCATCCACAATCGATTTGTTTGTGTATCTTCCTTTTCTGTGTGTATTTTTTAAAACTATGAGTTCCGGAGAGGATAAAGTGAAGTTACATCTCCTAGCCAGTGGTTCATGGCAACAGAATTATAACGGGTGGGAGTATGTTACCGATCAACCAATAACCCGCGTGAAGGTGGCATCGAACATTACGCGTCCGAGGTTGGTTAGTTGTATTCAAAGAAAATTTCTTATCGATCCTGCTCTTGGTAGGATCAGAATATCGTATAAGTATGATGGTAACTTTTATGAGTTATGCAACTCTGACAATGTTTTGTCTTTTATTCAACAATTTGACGGTGAAAATAATCCGCCAACACTCTGTGTGATTGTCGATTCATCGATGTCCGGTGGAAGCGATCTCGGTGGTACTTCGAACACCGGAGGCGGTGTGGATGAATCTGATGATACCCCAGATGTTGTTCCTGAAACACAACAAGAAGAAGGAGTAGAAGAAGAACAGGAAGAAGAAGATGACGACGACGAAGTTTATAGACATGATGAGGAGTCTCATGTTTTCCACTTGGGTTTATCTGATGTTGATACTGATGGAGACGACGACGAACCAGAAAGTAGTCCGATTAAATCATACGGTGGGATAAATGATTTCTTTGGTATGCCCCCTCCACTTCCATCAGCGGCCCCAGTCATCACACCCAACCTACCCCACGTTATAATCGCAGTGGAAGAGTAAGATTGGGTCAAATAATCCCTGTGAAAGACGATCTTACACTCGCTCTCGGTTTGAAGTTTCTTGAAGAGGGTTTTGAGTTTGGAGTTCACCGTTCAAATAAAACCAGATACGATGCCAGATGTAGGCAAGCCGGATGTTCTTGGCGTATCTATGCTACCATTGTCGAAAATACCAATATGTTTTAAGTTCGTATATTGGATGACGTACACACTTGCTCGAGGACGCAGCTGCATCCCAACCACCATCAAGCAAACAGTAGATTCTTGGGTAATTTTATTTACCCTAAAGTGAAGGATACCAGCAGGACATACCGTGGATCCGACATTGTCAACGACGTAAGATCGGATTTGAAAATAGATATTTCTTACTGGCAAGCCTGGCGCGCAAAAGCTTATGCACTGACGATGGTGCGTGGTACCCCTGAAGAATCGTTTACCCGACTCCCCTGCTTTCTTTATAATCTGGAGCTCCGGAATCCTGGTACCGTTACCTCAATAAGGACAGATGCTCGAGGACGTTTTGAGATGTGTTTTGCTGCCCTCGGTTGCGCGGTACGTTGTTATTTTAGTAACTTTCGCATCACTGATATATTTAATAATGTTATAATATGAAAATGCCTTAAATATCTAGATTCGATCGTTTACCACACACTTGCGTCCGGTCATTATCATCGATGCGGCTCATTTGAAGGGTACTTACTTGGGCACAATGTTCTTAGCCGTTGCTATGGACGCAAATAACCAGATTGTGCCCATCGCTTTCGGAGTTGGTAGGTCTGAGAGTGGAGATGTGTGGACTTGGTTCTTAACCATGCTGAAGCGTTGTATCGGGGAACCCCAGGGGTTGGTTTTTGTATCCGACAGGGCTGCTTCAATTCACCAAGCAATTAATACAGTGTACCCGGGCGCCCATCATGCACTTTGTTGTCGCCATCTAATGATGAACGTAAAAACCAGGGACAACAGGGTCAGATACAGGAAGGAGTTATTTTGGAGGACGTGTAAAGCATATACGGTGGAGGAGTTTGAACTGAATATGACGGGTCTACGAGCTGCTTTACCTCTTGGAGCTCCGCTTATGGACCAGGTTGGACCGGAGAAATGGTCAAGGGCCCATTTCCCAGGAATGCGTTACAACATAATGACATCGAACAGTGCCGAGTCGGTGAATGCATTGTCTCGTTTTGCACGGAGCCTGCCTATTGTGGCTCTTATGGATTATTTCCGATGTTTTCAGCAAGAATGGTATTCGATCCGTCGGAGAAATGGAGGTTATCATCCTTGGATTTTTGACTGTTTGAATTTTATGTTTTCATTTTTGCAATACTAACGTAACAATTTTGTGTTATCGTAGAGGAAATGGTGAATCGTCTCACGACTTGGGCGGAGGCCAAAATAGAGAAGAGAATTCACAAGTCCGCAATGTGGACTGTACATGAGATTGGCCGAGGTTACTGGGAAGTCCGCGATGGGGGTAGGGACGCAGAAGTTGACTTCAATAATCGTCTTTGCTCGTGCAGGAAATGGCAGCTCTCAGGAATACCATGCGGCCATGCCATCGCCGTCGCAAGAAATCAACGGTGTACAGATGTCTCCTATCTGGCGACTGGTTACTACGCGTCGGATAATTTTCGACAAACTTACGCAGAGCTCATACATCCAATCGGTCCGGGAGAAGGATGGGTTATTCCAGACCACCCGCTTATGACCGTTAGACCACCGGTCGTAATAAGACGGGCTGGTCGACCGAGTAACCATGACCGTATCCCATCTCAGGGTGAGGATCCCATCCCGAGAAGATGTTCTCGGTGTGGACAACCAGGACACACTCGAGCAAACTGTCCATCTCCTGCACCGGTAAATGTGAGCCGTCAAAGGGCATCCGGTAGTCGACAAACTCAAAGGGCATCTGGTAGTCGACAAACTCAAAGGGCATCCGGTAGTCGACAAACTCGACCAGTATCAACTGAAGAGAATTATGAAAGTTTTAGACATAGTACTTTTGATTTAAACGTTGATCTAAACGAGTAAACCATGTATGTAATAAACTTTTTATAAATATTATTACTGTTCTCTAAGGTTGAAGTTATTTACCTTGTGTTATTTACTAAACTAAAGTAAACGTTAAAGCATTAAACCAATATTTTATTCAAACCAAATAAAACACATGAAGTGCATCTAGCTTTGAGAAACCTACTACGGGTAGATGTCCCGGATGCTCCTAATCCAGCCAGCCTTTGCCTTCATCTGGTTCTCCATGCCGGTGTAGTTTTCTTTGATGTCTACCAGTTCATCTTCTAACTTTCTAATCTCCTTCTGCTTCTCCCTAACATCGCGTTTCATCATCGCTAGGAACTCCTTCTGCTCCGCAATAATTGCCTCTTTCTCCTTCTGAAGTTCCATGTTTTGTAGCCACGTCCTGTCTAGACTTCGTATATCCGCATTTGCCTCACCACATGACCTTTTCAACCTGTCAGGCAGTACCTGAGACATTGGTATACCAGGCCCATGGTTAGATTGATACGTAGGAGGGGATTTTCCCCCATGAGCATGTAGTATTCCTCCCGTGCAATGTTAAACTGCTCCCACTCTTGAGGCGTGATCGGTGCATCGTAATCACTTATACCAAATTGCGCCCACTCCTCTGGTGTCTCTGGTGCATTCCAGTCAATCCTTGAAGCTCCATCATTTAATTGTTCGATGTCGACGGAGCGTGAAGTGCCAGCCCCATTCGCTGACCTTTTGCCCCTACCGCGTGAACCTCCAGCCATTACGTTGTGAAAATGTAGATATAGGATCTAAATGGTGTGAAAAGCAGAAAGGATAGATAGCAAGTTGTGAATTACTACTTCACCATATAATCTATTTATATTCGATGAGAAGATAGGGTAAGGGCGCAAAATGCGTAAGAGCGCAAAATGCGTATGGGCGCATTGTGCGCACCATTACTCCTCTGCAAAGCAAAATGCGTATGGGCGCCTGCCAGGATTCCCCTGCAAAGCCTGCCAGGATTCCCCTGCACAGCCTAAAACCATTATTCTGCAAGATTCCCCACCACGTGGGTTAGTGCGCACCTTGCGCCCGTACGCAAATTGGCTATAAATACTTGGGTTATACCAAGGTTATAGTTCACACCATACATACACCACTAATAGCATAATAGTCTCCTCTTTGACCAAACACATGGCTGGAAATGCATCATCCTCAAACCCACCTTCTTCACAAATAATGCCCTCCAGACTAAAAAAGGCGATAGAGAAAAGTGAAGCGGAGATCGAACAACTAACCGAAGAGTGGAAGGAAATGATGGCCAAGAAGGATGGCCACTTGAGAAGGATCGACGCGGACAAGGAGGAGATAAGAAGGTTGAAGAGAGAGATAAAAGAGAAAGAAGACCGTATTTCCCACGACAACGTTCAAGTAAACAAGATTATGCAAGATTTTTCAGTACTGCAAGCGCAGGTTACCCATAAACAAAATTGGATTGATCAATGTAAAGCACTTTATCCTTAGATGGGGATCTCAGAAAACCAAAGCGTCGTGTAGCCGTACTTTGACATTTAAATGACCATGTTTAGTTCATATGCACTGTATTCGTTCAATGTCATTAAATACGTGCATTTTAATGAAATGATGTTTTAATTAAACTAAACGACTGAATTTTTAATAAAAAAATTGTATACATGAAGCTAAATTTTACATTAAACTTTAAACAATTGTATATATGAAGCTAAATATACAAGCTACTAAAAGGAATCACGGATGTCGATCGGTCTGTATCATGGACCAAAAGACATCCGCCATCCGAACCCTCCAGGCTAGCGCTCGTCTCGACTCATCCTCCATTGGCGTTGGGACCTCGTTGGTCGCCAAATTTGTCAGGAACATACACGCCAAAGGACCACAATCGCCCAATGAACCCTGCTGCTGCGGTACATTATCTGCGTACACCCAAGTGAACTCGTGGCTGTGCTCTGCAAGTGATGTGCATCCAGCTAGGGTAAAAAATTCATGTAGACGGTCGCGGAACGTGTCCGTTATTTTTCCAAGGCTCTCCGCATTTTTACCGCACCTGAAGCTATCATATATGGTCATCTGCATGAGCTCTAGGTTGAAGTCGCCAACCACCCAATGCTTCAGTTCGATGCAAATCGGAATGAACACCTGATATATTTGTTCAAAAACAAACCAACAGTAAATAACATTAAACTATACAGAGCTAGAAATAACAAGTATACTTAAAGTGAAATTCATACATGTTGAACAGACCACCATGGTACACCGTTCGGCTCCTTCTCCATGTCGCAGACGGAACTCGCACCACCACCAACGACCATGAACTGCATGAACTCGGACAACATCACCGTCCACCCTGCAAGCCGAGTAATAACCCCCACCAGTTCCTACCCACAGGATGGGTGGGTATGCACCTAAGATAATACTCCCGCAATTCATTCTTATGCCACATTGCGGAAATAGCGGATGTAGTGTAAGAGGTCGTAACAGAACTGGTGGCAGCGGCAGCGGCAGCACGACCAACAGGGTTCTTCGATACGCGGCGCTGCTGAGGTGGGTCTGTAGTAGGAGGCAAAGGGGTGTAAGGAGGGAGCAATTGTTTCCCAAGAGTTTTCTCCCGCCTCGGCCTTTGGGTAACATCCGTCGGCGGTACAACCTGAGGCCGGACGTACGTCGAGGTCGATATGCCGACGGCTGTACCTGCCTGTGGCGTATCCTGGAACAACGCCCCAACAAGCCCCGAAAATCCCTGTTCGCCGGTAGTCGGTCCAGGCCCATGGAGCAACGACCCGAATGTGCCCTGCAAAATAAATTGGGTCCTCACAAGTTTGTTCTAACAAATAAATATCAAATGTAACAAACGAATCTCCAAACTTACAGCCTGCGAATACTGGCCCTGGGAAAAAAACGGCGATCCGCCAGTGGTCCGAATAGGTGTAACGTACGACGAAGGTCCGAATAGGTCATCAACGAAGGATGCTGAACTCTGCACATTATCCGTATATTGGGACGGGCCTCCGAAGATCGAAGATCCGAACCCGTGCTGCGGGTCGGCGGGCTGGGAGGGTTGTCCACCCTGTTACTGGGCTGGAATCTGTCATCAAGCATAATAAACCACATAAAGTTCCAAAAGATAACAATTAAAACCATGTCGAATAAATTAAGTAAAACACTTACCTGCATAGACCTAAACTGACCAGAAAGCCTCTCCACCTCAACAAGGCGTCTCTCAAGAGCTTCACGCTCTGCGCGCTCAGATTGCAGTTTCTCCGCAAGGAGTCTCTCAATAGCTTGATGCTCTGCGCGCTCAGCTTCCCATTTCTCGGCAAGGCGTCTCTCAAGATCTTCGTGCTCTGTGCGATGAGACGTCCGATAGTCAAAGAAATCATCCTTCAACCTCGTAAACTCAGACCACCGGTCAGCATAGGGGTCAACATGCGGACTATGTTGATAGTGGCCTGCTGGACTATAATCATGGTGGAAGGATGGACTATGCCCAGTATGAAGGGGTGGCTCCTGGTAAGAGGTGGCCTCATCTGCCCGGCTTACGCCTGTATGGGACGGGTGGCCCATGTCATGATCAGGGTAGTCGTCTCCCTCAGACTCGGAACCTACGTCTATACAAACAATTAACAACATTATTATAAATATAAAATAATCTAGAACGACTTCCCTTTATAAAAAAATTACAAAATATCGGATAACTTAGAATGACTTCTCACCATCGTCAACAGCCTGAGTAACTCTCGACCTCTTCGACGGTCGACGCCCCGCCGTACTACGAAACCAGCGATGGATCTGGATAAACCATTCCTGGCTCGCCTCCCACGGCGTAGGAACCATCCTCTCACGTGGGGCCCGCTCGGGCTAATATTTTGTAAAATAATCATGTTAGAAATCCACACGAGGGCCTCATCTAATACAATTTTTATTCCCTGTAGTCAATGTAACTTACCGTCGATACATCCAGGAGGGCATAGGCATTCTGGGTAACAATACCGATCGCAGACCTATCCCAACGAACCGCACGTGGCTGCCTGGTGGTCATTATGTAATATATGCTGGCCATGGGGAAGGTCTCACAGATCCATATCTGTAAATTAGAATACCAACATAGTAGTAAAGATTTTGTAGAAATAGGGAATCCATGTAGATTGTAAAAGTATTAATTTGATATAAACTTACTAACCTTGAATGCAAATAAAAACCCAGTTAACGACATCCTATATCCCTTCTCCGGTCGTCTCTTGATCGCTGCATTCATCTGCTTGTAGGTCGTTTCCCAGATATAGGATCCCTAGGGAAACTCATTAAAGGCGCCCAAATCATCAATGGCGCGAAGCAGATAATCGTGAAGACGATGGGATAACTGACGACCGAGAAAGAACAGCTCAACCATCATCATGAGACAAATACGGACGGCATAATCGTCATCGATATGCGCCCGCACCTCGTCATCAGTGCCGATAAGATTGAATAAATCCTGGATGTGTCGCACAGTTAGCGTGCCTTGTGGGAACACCCGTCTAACAAAACCAGTAGACTTATTCTTACGCATCTTCGGGTCTGCTCCGAAACGAAGTGCTGTGATGAGACAGAACTCCTCACGGCCGAACCGAAGAACGTGGCCACCAACATCGAAAAACATCTCATCATCCCGGGCATTGGCCGGGAATACCTGGGTCTGCAAAAATGTATGCACCAATATAGGGTCGGCAGATGTATCGGTCAACTGCAACCAATGACCGAAACACGTCTGCCTGAATAGTTCTAATCTTGTTTAGTTCAATCTCTGGCGAATCAGGTCGACCATCGTGATCTTACTCTTCAGGTTCAACTTTGCAGAGTAGAACTGTCTTGCCTGCATAGTAATGATATAATACTAAGGTTAAGGGACCAAAAGCGTAAATTTCTAAAGTTCAGGGACCAAATGCGTCAATTTCTAAAGTTAAAGGCCAAAAAGCGTCAATTTCTAAAGTTAAGGGACCAAAAGTGTCAATTTCTAAAGCTAAGGGACCAAAAGTGTCAACTTCTAAGGCTAAGAGACCAAAAGTGCCAACTTCTAAATTCAGGGACCAAAAGTGTCAATTTCTAAATTCAGGGACCAAAAGTGTCAATTTCTAAGTTCAGGGACTAAATGCGTCAATTTCTAAAGTTAAAGGCCAAAAAGCGTCAATTTCTAAAGTTAAGGGACCAAAAGTGTCGACTTCTAAGGTTAAGGGACCAAAAGTGTCAATTTCTAAATTCAGGGACCAAAAGTGTCAATTTCTAAAGTTAAGGGACCAAATGCGTCAATTTCTAAATTAAGGGACCTACAGTGTCAGTTTCTAAAGTTAAGGGACCTAAATCTACATATTTTTGTAAATCGTGTTTTTAGGATTTTTTTTTTATATAAAATGTCTTATTAACTATTTTATATAACGTTATAGAAAAAAAAGTTTTATTAATATGAATGTCTTTTAAAAAGATGGGTTTATAGTACATTTTATTTATAAAATTATTAAATACTTGTTACAAATATAAAAGTACAAGTGTCTAATAAATTTATTACAACACTAATCATCTCTCCAATATACAACAAATTATCAACAAAAAATATACAACAAACACTTATCATTTCTCCAATATACAACAAACACTTATCAACAAATATTATACAACAAACATTTATCATCTCTCCAATATACAATAAATTATCAACAAAAAATATACAACAAACACTTATCATCTCTCCAATATACAACAAACACTTATCAACAAATATTATACAACAAACATTTATCATCTCTCCAATATACAATAAATTATCAACAAAAAATATACAACAAACACTTATCATCTCTCCAATATACAACAAACACTTATCAACAAAAAATATACAACAAACACTTATCATCTCTCCAATATACAACAAACACTTATCAACAAATATTATACAACAAACACTTATCATCTAACCAATATACAACAAACACGTATCAACAAAAAATATACAACAAAAAAAAAACAAAAAACCGATTCATAAATAGTATAAGAGTTAGAGGAGAAGTCGTACCTCAGCCATTTGTGGTCGCAATCGATTAAACAAAGGAGAAATGGTGGTGGTGGGGCTGGAAAACGACACCTGCAGAAATGGTGGTTTGTTCTTCAATTATTTTATGGTGGTGGGGATGATAAGTGTCGGCTGCAGTTTTATAAATAAAAGAGCCCTTGGACGCACAAGGCGCCCTAGGGCGCACGGTGCGCGGACGCACAATGCGTAGGCGCACCGTGCGCCCTAGGGCGCCTTGTGCGTCCAAGGGCTCCTGGTGCGTCAAGTTGGACATTTCTGCAAAGCCCGGAGAGGAGGTGCTAGGAGCCCAATCCCATTCGGTAATTGGTCCATTTCGGCCAATTTCCCTAAAGAAAATGCAATCTATCAATAAATAAAAATAAGATTAAGAACACTACAATAAAATTGGGTATTAGACCATGTGTATTAATAAAGGAGCAATTTTTTTTTAAAGTGTCACATCAGTTTTGCAATAACATCTGCATCCACAGAGTATGACTTTTTCACCAAGGTTTTTCATAGTTTTTTTCTTACACATTATTGTCACCTTAACAACTTAAAAACCTTTATATACCTCCACTATGTGAAAAACCTCACCCAAACTTTTTCATTAATTTTTTAAACTATTCAGGGTCCCACTATTTTAATTTTATATCATTTTTATTCTTATTTATAAAAATAAATACATTAAAATTCATACAAATACATAAAAGTATGTACAATAAAATTAATAAAAATTAGGTTATTAAGAAATATATAAAAATTGTATAAAAAGTATGTAAAATAAAAAATAAAAATTGTTAAACTTAAAAGTATGTATAACCGAAAATAAAAATTGCTTCATTAAGAAATCTGTTAGATTATATAAATATGTCAAATTTGAGATATTATTTTAAAAATATAAAAATATAATTACTTTCATTATGTATTTATTTATATTATTAATTTAATAATTATATTTAAATATGATTACTTTAAATATATTAATAAATAAAACTGATTAAAAACGAAACTTTTATAAATTTTTATAAAGTTAAAACTGATTAAATACGAAAAACCTACAAAAAAACAAGTCGTGCAGTTACGACCTATGACGAAAAACCTCACGAAAAACCTCAAGTGAAAAACCTCTCCACTATGTGAAAAACCTTAAAAGAGGGTTTTTGCTTTTTGAAAAACTTTTAAAAAACCTCCCAAAAACTTCTTAATAACCACACCGTGGATGCTCTTAGATCAATAAAAGTTCAAACTTCTTTCAAAAGTGGTTTTCACTATTACATCAACAATTATTTTATAATATATATTTACATATTTTAATAATTTATAATATCATAAACAAAATACTAAATAAGATTTGTTTATAATATAAATAATTGATTAATTATAATATAAATAGGGTGTTGATAAGCCTACCCTCTATTAATGCATACCCCCTCCTACGCAGCTCTATCACTCTCACACATTTGATTTTATAAGATTTTAATAAAATAGTAACATTTTATACCCTTATCATTATTTAGTTAGTTTACTTTAATTTTCTAATTTTCATTTTACACCATCGTCATATTAACACATATAATCGTATAATAACTAAAATACGTTTAAAAAAATACTTTTAATTTTAATAAGTTACACCATTATAATCGTCTCTTCGATACCTTCGAAATTAGCCAAATATTGAATATTTTTTAATTTAAATATTTTATTATATATTAAAATATGTCAAAAAATTACGTTTTAACATATCACATTAACATACATAATTACGTTGTATTTTAACGTAATTATGTATAATGCGTCAGATGTTTAGAGAAAATTTCAATAAACAATCAGTTCATGGCTGTAAAAGCTTGTTAAAAAAAATTAAAGGATATAATAATGCCGGAAAAAACGATTTTTCATGAACCCTCGGCTCATAGAACCACTCGTGGACGTCCTTCTCTAAAGAATCAAGCTCCAAAGAAAAATATTACTGACGACCCTCGTAGACGCAGTTGTTCTAACGCGCCAACATTTATCAACTCCGAAAATTTTGGTCATCAAAAATCAGCGAGGCATATAGCTCCTACTTGGGCGATGGAAATTGTGGATTTCGAGCCATATCTACTGGTTTCGGTGGTCATGAAGATGCATGGGATACTATCCGCACAGAGTTAATGGGTGAACTAACTGGGTATTTTGATTATTACTCTGATGTGATTGGCGACCGGTGCCAAAGAATTTACGAAGCGTTGGATTTTTTTCCAGAAGGGCGTCTTTGCACCACCTAGGCATTGGATCGCTATGCCTGAAATGAGAATTCTAACTGTTTCAAGGTTCAATGTCATACTACATGTTCTCAGTATGGAAGGCAGTGCAACATACTTACCATTCAGGACACAACCGCCGTCATCATCCCAAGACGAGTCAATTGCAATAGTGCATGTTAATGGTAATCATTACATAAAGGTGATATCTTTATGTTAAAAAATACGCAATACCTTGGTTTTCAAAAAAAATATCGATAAACCAAGATACAATATATAACATATAATAAAATAATTAAATTAAAAAATATTCAATATTGGGCTCATTTCGAAGGTATCGAAGAAACGATTATAATGGTGTAACTTGTTAAAATTAAAAGTATTTTTTTAAACGTATTTTAGTTAATATACGATTATATGTGTTAATATGATGATGGTGTAAAATGAAAATTAGAAAAGTAAAAAATGTATAAAATAAATTAACTAAATAGTTATAAATTAGAGCATCCACAATGTACGAGCTTTTCATCGAGCTTTTTCATAACTTTTTTCTTACACATTATTGTCACATCAACAACTTAAAAACCTTTATATACCTCCACTATGTGAAAAACCTCACCCAAACTTTTTCATTACTTTTTTAAACTATTCAGGGTCCGACTCTTTTAACTTTATATCATTTTTATTCTTATTTATAAAAATAAATATATTAAATTTCATACAAATAAATAAAAATCAGGTTATTAAGAAATATATAAAAGTTGTATAAAAAGTTTGTAAAATAAAAATTAAAAAATGTTAAATTTAAAAGTATGTATAACCGAAAATAAAAAGTGGTTATTAATAAATCTGTTAAAACTGTATAAATATGTCAAATTTGAGATATTATTTTAAAAATATAAAATATAATTACTTTCATTATGTATTTATTTATATTATTTATTTAATAATTATATTTAAATAGGATTACTTTAAATATAATAATAAATAAAACTGGTAAATAAATAAAACTGATTAAATACGAAACTTTTATAAAATTCTATAAAGTTAAAACTGATTAAATACGAAAAAGCCATGAAAAAGCAGGTCGTGCAGTTACGAGCTATGACGAAAAACCTCACGAAAAACCTCACCCAAAAAAGCTTTCCACTATGTGAAAAACCTCAAAAGGGGGTTTTTGTTTTTTGAAAAAGCTTTGAAAAAGCTATGAAAAAGCACATTGTGGATGCTCTTATAAAATCAAATGTGTGAGAGTGATAGAGATCGTACGAGGAGGTATGCCATCAATAGGGGGTAGTTATGTATTTACATCATTCTAATATTTTCAGAGGCCATGCTACATGTGCACCAAGATTATATATTGACTGCACATGTTTTTTTTAAATGATAGTATAAAAATTCATACTATATTATATTAAAAGTCATACATATTCCAACAACAAACTGTTTTAAAATAACAATGTAACATATGAAATTGACTTAAATAGAATTCTTCTACCATCAAGAGATAACTATTGAGTCGTTGTTTGAAGAACGAACAAGAAAGACTTACCTAAGACCTTTGGATCATGACGGTTTTGGATGTTCATTGACCAATTGAGTCATGATATTCACATTTTGGCAACACGGAAAATTTTGCCAATTAGTAAGTTGGCAAACCTATATTTCTTATGAAGTAGTGTTCTGGAGGCACAAAGTTCCTTGTCTATCAATTCAATCATGTTAGTCTATATTATGAACTTCAAGCTTTTGGGTAAGGTTAAGTTGACAAAAGAGTTATGCTGACAAGGATAGAAAGATAAATGTGGTTTTAAAAACTTAATTTTTGATTCCTGGAGCAGTTGAGAATGGGTTATATTACAAGCCTAGAAGTTGCAATCCTTATTTTGCTAAGTGTTAGATTTCGAGGATGAAATCTCTTAAAAGGTTGGGAGGAATGCAATACACGTATTAGTGTAAGAATCTTTTATGGGTGTAATGTGTTTTCTTATGAGTTAATGGATGTTTACAATGTTTAGATGCATTGTAAACAACCGCGTATAAAAGTGACCATTTCGTACGCGGTTTTTAATAAACAACCGCGTATAAAAGGTAACATTTGTACGCGGTTTTATCGATGCAACCGTTTGTAATTGTCGAGTACCCTTTCTACACGGTCTTTAATTTAGAACCGTGTATAAAACCATATTTTTAGCAACGGTTCGAGTTGAACCGTGTAAAAAGGTTCCAGATTCGTCATTTATACGCGGGTTTTGTAAAACAACAAAAACCGTGTATAGTTAGACACGTACAAAAGTCATATTTGTAGTAGTGTGTGTATTGCAATTTTCCACTTTCTATGGTATGAAGTACTATGGACTATGAACTATGAATTTCCGTATTAAATGCAAGATGGGACTATAAACTTTGTATTGATACTTTATAAAAATCATATTTAGGCACTAACCGCATAAACCACACCAAACCGGATTTTGCGGTGCGCTATTTTACGATTTGAGGCATCCACAGTTTGGTTTGTGGTTGAAAAAAAATGCTTAATCCGCATGTGCAATTGTTGTGCAGTTTTGACTCTAAACCGCACCATCACTACAAAACAGAGGCTTATCACCGACGGATGAATCCGTCGGTGATCCGTCGGTAAAATGGAAATCCGTCGGTACATAGTCGTCGATAAAGAGGTGGTCGACGTTCAAATTACCGACAGATCACCGACGGATATTACCGACGGATCACCGACGGTTATGTTTTCCGACGGATCTCCGACGGTTACCGACGGCGAGGTTATTTCCGACGGATCACCGACGGTCTTCCTTTAGCGACGGATTATTTCCGACGGATTCTTTCCGACGAATTTAGCGACGGATTTCCGACGGATATTTATTAAATAAAAATTAAATTAAAAATATTTTCCGATGGATTACCGACGAATTATCCGTCGGTAATTTATTTATTTTTTTAAAAATAATTAAAAATTAAAATTTTCCAGTTTTTTATCCCATACAAAACCTGCCAATTTTTAAAAATTACTAATTCTTAAAGTGTACAAAATATCTATAAATACATAAACATAATCCTATGGAGGGGGAAAGGGGTGTTGACTGTTAAACTTGATCATGAATGCGTCAAACTGAGCCATTCGTTCCCGCATCTGTCTCTTCTCTACTTTATCTCTATCCATTCGCTCCTGAATCCCGGTCCTCTCTGCTTCTTCTCTCTGTAGTCGCTCCTGCAACTGGATCCTCTCTGCTTCTTCTCTCTGTAGTCGCTCTTGCAACTGGATCCTCTATGTTTCCTCTCTCTCTAACCTCTGCCTCAGCTCCTCCAACTGAAATTCAACATTTGACAAACATATATAGAACAATGTCAGACAACATTTAACAAACATATGATTAACAATGTTAAACAGCATTTGACAAGCATACCTCCTCATCGCGACGGCCGCGCGTGCTCCCGCTGGAACTAGCACCTGAATCACCGGTCATAGCATAATAGGGATCCTGACTGGTCCCCCATCCAAAAAGACGACCCTTACGCCGTCCTCCGACACTACGCTCCCACAACTCGGCGTCATTGGGAGATACAGTGCCGGGAGGTAAGTCCGGGTACTCCTCCTCCCTATTCCAATGGTAGGCATCCTACAGTTTACCAAATTAGACATTGTCAAGTCAACTAACCTATAGAAAATTCAGCAGCATTTCAACTATGATTTGAACATATATCCATGACCTGCTTTTATCAAGACAATCCTATCGTCTGCCCAACAATTGGCAGCCCAAACTAAGTTTGCTATAATTTCTATCTATCTTATAAAACAAACAAATATCTAGTCATGCATAATTGAACTTACCATCATATGAGCCACCTTTGGATAAACGTAGATCGGAGGATCCGTGCTCGGACCAGTCGCACCCGGAACAAGCTTCCTGTTGGTGCAGTGTGTAGCCTCCCAAACCTCGTCGCTGGTAGGCTCACGGCTCCATGCATCTCTCTACAATACACAACTTAAATTGTTAGTAGGTAATAAAATCATGTATATAGTACATATATTCATCAATTATATACATTTAGTCTAGTGTATGATAAATTACCAAGCGGTCCCGATGCATAGGGATACTAATAGATCCAGTACAGTGTCTGGATGTCATCCCCTCATACTCGGTGGCCCGATTGGCTGTATTGGCCGAAACTACACGCCGGAACGCGTCGGTGTTCCATACCTGTTAAAAATAAGACATAAATCAATATAAATCCTAGTACAACCAGATACAAGTATTCAAAACAAAACAAACCTGCTCAATCATCTGGACCAAAAACTCACTCCGGATCCACTCTGGAGGGTGTGGCGCAAGAATCCTGTAGTCTTGTCCGTCGAACTGGACACCATCAATGGCTAAAGAACTTTCCTCGGCGAAGACATGTGCATCTCTCATCATGTCGGAGTACCTATTATGTAGGTGACGCCGATATGCAGCTAATACATCGGCGTCCATCTCAGGAGGCCAACTATAATACAACTGCAAACACATTGTTTGGATTAAGTAAACATAAATCCACTTAATAAGTTAAATAGAGTAAAATACCTACCCGAAATCGATCCAGCAACCGTGGATAGTGCTCATTAGGGACATCCTTAAAATGAGCCCAAGGACCATCAAACATGGACTTAAAGACGGCAATGGCCCTCCGGACTGCCGACTTGTCCTTAAACTTTCACAATTGTAAAATATACAACATAAATAACATTAGGATCGGTTTATTATGTACTAGAATAAATAATAGATCACATCTACTTACCCGCCCGCATCAGACAACAAAAGTGGCGGTCGCTGACTAGGCTGGGGCGTCTGTGATGCCACATTCGGGCCTCTAACCCTCGAGCCCGCTGCTCTGTCATCAGACTGGATCTGATCTAGGCCGTCGTCGGTGAACTCATCGGCCTGGGGGTCACCACACCCAGCGGAGCTGCTACTGCCCCTACCCCTACCACTCCTACTACCCCTACTACCCCTAAAAGGGTGTCCAGACATCTAAAAATAGAGAATGGTTAACACAAAATGATATAAGTGTACATAAATCATAAGACCCAAAAATAGAGAATGTTTAACACGAAAATAGAGAATGTTTAACACGAAAATGTCTACATATGAAAAACACACTAGTTATCAGACGAGTGATCAGATAACATAAGTTCGTCTTCGTTATCTTCATAATCATCCATATCTTCAAATTCTTCTTCCTCGTCGCTAGCTTCATGATCTGATGCATCTTCCTCGCTAGCTTCGTCATTTGTGGCGACTAAGTTGAGCTCCCCAGTGACAAGAGGGACGGGATCGAGGTCCTCATTTACCCAGTTGCTTGTATGATGAGTTACCCGTTCGTTGGTTTGAAAGAACGGTTCTCCATCCACGTTATCATCATCCAACACATCGATAGCCCTTTCTGCAACTTCATATATTCCACGGGCTTTGGTCTTCACAACTGCCCACCAGTCCTTTAAATCCTTACTTCCTGAAGGATAGGGTGTGTAATACACTTGTTCCGCTTGTGATGCTAGGACGTAATAGTCCTCACCTCTGAGTCTAGACTTGTATATGATATCAACCAACCCATGTTTAGGGTCGACTCTAACTCCATCTGGACTATCAAACCATGTACACTTGAACAAAACTACAGCACAATAGCCCACACCGTAGTACTCCACTTCTAACACGTCGTCCAACAATCCGTAATAGTCAAACTCGGAGTCGTCATAACAAGATCCTCTCACACATACGCCACTATTATGTGTGACACGCCCAGCAGCATGTGTTACTGTTGGTCCCGGAGGTGCTTAACAAGTTTGTAGAAAGGGGGGGGGGTTGAATACAAACACAGAAATTAAAGTTTAATAAATTGTTTATTGATAAATCAAAATACAATTTACAAGTTTGTTGCGGAATAAGATTAAGACAGACTCAATCTAAACAAACTTAAGAAACACAAAGATAATTGCACAAGAAATTCAGAGAATGGGGAATTTAAGAAATAGAAAACAATGGTTTCTATATAGAGTTCAAGGATTGAGCACACCTTCAGATGAAGGGGTGAACTTCCTATTTATACCCCATGCATTAAATGCATGGCAGGACACTTTACACGTGGCGTTCACATATTGGCTTTGGGAGTCTGAATTTTGGGAGACATGCTTTCGGTCGGGTCATGAACAGTGTAGTTGACAGAGTTGTTGTACGTATGGTTGCAGAGACTTGTCCGTTCTGACACATCGTACAGGTTGTGCAAGGATAGACAAAAGGAAACTTGAGGCATAAGCTTTGTGATCGATTGATCGCTGAGTATCTCTTCTTGCAGAGATAAAGAGGTTCAGCTATCGCTGAAGCTTTTCCTCATGTTCCTTCGCGTATTTGTAGAGTTGTCTTTGCTTCACTGATATCCGCATCAGGTCACTAGAAGAATTCTCTTTGTTCAGCAGCTTCGTCTTCGATTCAGCTATGAACATATGTTGACGCGAGACTTGTCTTCAGGGATTACGTTGGCTGTTTACTTCAGAAACTATCAGTGATAACTGAACAGACTCAGTCTAATCACTGATAGTGAAACACTAATACATAGAAATGTTTATAAGAAAGACTATCAGCGATAACTGAACAGACTCAGTCTGATCGCTGATGGTGAAACACTAATACATATTAAAACGTAATTTTCACTAAGTATAGAAGAGGGTCTTTATCAAATCACTGAGAGAGTTTGGATCAACAGTTACCGTATGAAACTTGTAACCGTTGACAAAATATCCCTTATGCGACCAAGCATATCGGCCTGGTCCACGTGCTAGGGATTTCAAATGGTCGGAGAAATAGCCTGATCCGAGCATGACCTATAAAACCGCAAATAAGAAATAAATTACATATGTGTAACATTACATACGTAAATTTCATATGTTTGTACTCACGTGTTGTTCGAACCAAGTAGAAAACCTTTCATCCCGAGCTTTATCTCGTGCAACTGCATCAAGATGAGGTTCTCTTTGTCGTATCCACTCATCGAAGGTCCATTGAAAAGGTCGAACTTCTTCACAATTCAACAACACATATGTGTGGATCTTGTGAATTTCGGCTTGAGTCAAGATGGTCTTTCCCCCCCCCCCCCCCTTCTCGAATAATCTACGAGATGGAACCTTGAATATGCTCAAGCGATCGTCTATTCCTGAAGAACTAGGAATATCTGGGGCAAAGTTTCTTGACTCGCGATTATGTCGAGTTTCTATCTGTGGATCAAAATACAGGGAGCAATAGGTGGAGAGTTCATTTACTAGATATGCCTCAACGATAGACCCCTCCACCCTTGCTTTGTTTCTAACAGTCCTCTTCAACGACCCAAGTTTCCTAAACAACGATTGAAATACGTGTTAGAAAATAAATGGGTAAGTATTTGAATGAAAAGTATTTGAATGGCAAAGTTCATTTACCTCTCATAGAGATACATCGACCTATATTGGACCGGCCCACCATTTATGGCTTCTCGTGTCAAATGTATCACTAAATGTTCCATAGAATCAAAGAATCCGGGCGGGAAGACTTTTTTCAACTTACAAATTGTTTGAACGATACTTGTTTGCAATGGAATCAAGTCTTCTAAGTGTAACACCCTTGAGCAGATTACACGAAAGAATGTGCATAACTCCGTTATCGCATCCCATATGGGAGTCGGTATCATCCCTCGTAACGCAATAGGAAGCAATTGTTGCATAAACACATGACAATCATGATTCTTGAAGCTATAAAAGCTGTAATCTGCCATGTTTACACAACCCCCAATATTCGAAGCATACCCGTCCAGAAACTTCAGTCTCTTCAACCATTCACATACTTGTTTTACTTGTTGTTTTGTCAAAGTGTACGACGACTTCGGCTTTACTACTTTATTGCCTGATGTGGCAATGTGCAACTGCGGTCGGTTGCAATACATCTCTACATCCCTCCTTGCTTTTATATTGTCTTTCGTCTTTGATGTGTGCATGACAGTGTTAAAGAGATTCTCAAAGACGTTATTCTCAATGTGCATGACATCCAGGTTGTGTCGGATTAACAACGTCTTCTAATATGGCAGCTCCCAAAAGATGCTTCTCTTCACCCAATTATGAGTGATTCCGAAACCGGTAATTTTTCTATTGGTCCGTCGAAACGGGGAGCCATCGTAAACAGTTGGAAGATGACGGATCTGTTCCCATATTTCTTCGCCGGTTAACTCGGGTGGTGGACCGGCTAACATCCTAGATCCATTCAGAAACCCTGTTCGATCACGTCGGAAGGGGTGTGCACTAGGTAACCATCTCCGATGACAGTCAAACCAACAAGATTTACCTCCATTTCTTAACTGAAACGAATCGACTGTACCCATGCAGTACGGGCAGGCTAGCTTGCTGTGCGTGCTCCAACCCGTACTATACATGTACATGATACATACATACTATACATGGTGTACATATACATTAATTCATGATCACATACGTAAATGTGTATATACATACATGAACACATATGTACATGTACATACATACATATATACATACATACATACACACATACATGATCAAATAAAAAATAAATATTTATTAAATTATTAAATTTACCGACGAATTACCGACGGACGTCAGAAAAAAATAAATATTTATTAAATTATTAAATTTAACGACGGATTTAAAAAAAAAATTAATTAATATTCGTCGGTAATCCGTCGGTAAATTTAATAATTTACCGACGGATTACCGACGGATAGTGTGTCCGTCGCAAAGTTTACATTTCCGTCGGTAATTACCGACGGTTATTATCCGTCGGTAATCTTGGTCGGTAATAAGCAATAATCTTGTAGTGCATCTTAAACATCCCTACTATTATTAGCGTACCAAAATCACGATCATATTGTTTCAGTCATTGTCAAGAGCTTGACACCCTACTCGCTCCTAAAAGAGTTGAAGAAAAAAAATGATCTCCTCCGCATCTCAATAACTTATTTATTTAAATTATTATTTTTATTCCTTAATCTTTACCCACCCACTTCCTGTGTCTAAATCTTTAGGCTTAAACTGAAATGAGGTTGATGATGATGGCACTGGTTTTGAGTTTTATAAAAAAAAAAAAAAAGCATAATATCTTTGATGTATGAATATAATTGTCATGAGATATATATCATTACAGATGAATAGATGAAACTTGTGGTGTTTTTTTTAAAGTTGGTTCTCAAATATAGAAAATTTTCAAAATGTAAATCCTTATATATGGACCTCCTTACACTACATAATTAAGTATGTCTTTTAGATATATATTCAATATTTCAATATAAGAACCAAATTAATATATCTTTCATATCCAGTAAAGAAGTGCAAATCTCTCTTGTTGAAAATAAAGATATTAGCAAGTACATAACCGGCCAAAAGTAAGACTAAGAAGCGTGAAAATTGCAATTGGCAAATTATATGTTTCACTGAACGTGGAAGAAACAAGTACACAATTCGTCTCTATATAAAGGAGTCATTGTTGCCATTTCTACTGCATAACAAATATTTCAATATAATTTGCTCCATTTATTCTCCATGATTCATTCAGTTGTTAAGGCCATTCTTTTTTGTCTATTTTCGGGTGTATATTTATGCAGCAGGGCGGAAACAATACCTCTGTCAAAAAATGTCTCTGTGTCAGCGGTCTTAGCATTCGGAGACTCCTTCGTTGATCAAGGGAATAATAACTATATCAAGACTGTGGGCAAGGCTAATTTCCTTCCTTACGGAAAGGATTTTGAGGGCGGAAAGCCAACCTGAAGATTCTCCAATGGGAGAACAATAGCTGATATTTTCAGTAAGATTTTTTTCTCTCTCAAATGGTCCATACAAATTAATCCCTCTTTCCCTTTCTCGGCAAACTGAGACAAACTTCCAATCTGTGTGACGGTCATCAAGACCCCCAGAAATTTTTTCATACGGTGGCACCATATGATATAGACAAAAAGTAATTACAAAAAACACGGTTTTTATCGACGTGTCTTCATCTTTTTCCGAAATTCAATATTGTCTCATCTGTTTTTAGCATAATTCCACCATTTCGAGTGATTTTTAAAGTTTTTTTTTGTTTGATTTCGAGATATTTTTAAGTTTTTTTTTATTGATTTCAAGGGATTTTTTTTGGTTTTTTTGGTTGATTTCAAGAGTTTTCTTCGGTTTTTGGGTTGATTTCAAGATTTTTTTAATTTTGGTTTTTGGTTGATGACGAGATACGGTTGCACCTTTCTTGAAGTTTCTAAAATAATACGGTAGCACCTTCCAGAACGATACAGTTACAACCTTCACGAACCTAAATTTTTTTACTATTCGTCGAAGAAATAATATGGTGGCATGTGCCACCGTAACCACCAATATAGGTTCGTCCATGTGTGACTCACCAAGAACCAAGTATGAAGAAAATCAAAATAAAAACAAATTGCTGAATTTCTAAACATTATTTGAAAAAAAAAGAACTTCAAAAGAAAAGCCAAACACTACAAGACGTAAAGGATTTAGAGGATCTGATTACTGTAGCATATGCACATCTTAATTTCTAATCATTTCGATTGATAAAACTATAATTGTTTGATACGAAATTTTAAGCCGAGGCATTAGGAGTGAAGGAGTATCTTCCAGCATATCTAGACCCTTCCCTACAAGAAGAAGATCTTCTTTCAGGTGTAAGTTTTGCTTCGGGTGGCAGTGGGTATGATAATTTAACAGTCGCAATATCGGTATGTATGCATATCCTGCTTTTTGTGGAATTCTTTCCTTCATACCCTCTTCATTAATAGAGGAAAGGATATATGTGTTCATGCAATTATTTTGCTTAACTTGCTTCTTTTTTTGGCGTACAACGATTAGCAAGCTATACCACTATCAGATCAATTGGACAACTTCAAACAATACGTTGGGGAGCTCAAGAAGAATATTGGGGAAGAAAGTGCCCAGCAATTAATCACCAACAGTGTTTTTTTGGTAGTAGTAAGCACCAACGATCTGATTATTTCCCTTCCCATCAGAAGACTCTTAGACAATGACATCCCTGCTTACATTAACCAGCTGGTAAAATCAGCCTTGGATTTTGTACAGGTATTGATTTTTTCTTAATTCTGTGATCAGTAATTGTTTCATATTTACACATTCAAACTTTGCGTTGCAAGATAGAAAATAAAGACTAGCAGGTGATTGCTGTAAACAGGGACGTTGTTTAGCATGTTAAATATGTGATTTTGACGAGGCCCAATTTTACGTTGTTTAGTGTCTTTAATCAATGAATGTAAAACTACAGTCCACCTTAATTCTCACTAATTTTTATCAGAAAACAAAAATAATATGCCATATCATCGCTTTGGTAATTTGTATATATGTATATTTGTTATCTCAAGTTGCATTGTAATTGAAAATTTTAGGTGTAACAGGGCCTCCAAAAAATTTTGGAACGTTCCTGGCTGTAAATAAAGATTTCAAAAAAACATGTACAAGCTTCAATGAAAAGACAAGAACGTACACATTTGATTTTATGCAAACATAAACTGTATAGGGTTCATCTTGAACGAGATTATCACTTACAGACGCTCTTAAAATTCGTTGAAGGAAATATACGAACTTGGAGCAAGAAAGATAGCTTTCTTTAGTGCACCCCCGGTTGGCTGTTTTCCTGCTGTCAGAACTATAGCTGGAGGTTTAGATAGAAGCTGCAAAGACGAGGAAAATGAGGCAGCACAATCGTACAACAGCATGCTAAAACAACAGCTCGAAGTTCTTGCAAGCAGTCTTCCTCAGTCCAGGGTGGCCTTTGTAGATTTCTACAATCCTCTGATAAGCATCATTGAAAACCCTAACCAATACGGTATTGACTTGATTCAATATATGCATTTTATGAACCAAATGTGTAAATATTAATGATGCTTCTAAGTTTATAGTTTTGAAGTTCCCTTAAAATCCTATCATCTTTGTGTTGATAAATCGTCATTTTATCTCTCAAAAGTCACAGTCATACCATGGTTATGTTTTCCTTTCTGCAATAAAACTTTTCATCTATATATTCTGCAATTTCTGTCCCACATTTTCCACATTCACATTTAATAAGGTTTTCCTTTCTCTTCTTTGTTTTCCATAGGATTGGAAGTTACAGATAAAGGCTGTTGTGGAACTGGAAACATAGAGGTGGTTTTCTTATGTAACAAATTCAGCCCAACGTGCAACGACGACTCTAAATACTTGTTCTGGGATAGTATCCACCTATCAGAGGAAGGAAGTGAAATCTTCTTAAATCTTGTTCTACCAAATTTGATTAATAGTTTGTTCTACGATAATCCAGTGAAAGTTAACTGATGGGACGAATTGTTGGTGTGGAGATATATAATGCATCGACCTTGTTTTATGAATAAAGGAAGGCGATTCCATTTAGTTTGGAATCCAATTAATGTAACCCCAAATAAGCTTTATTGGTCAGACAATGTATTTTAATTAAATTTCCATGTTTCTTTATGTCGTCGGACCGTCCGTAAATAATTCTTTTGAAAGGCAGTGATATATGTATCTATATCTATATCTATACTACCTTAATATGCATTTACACCAAATGTCTTAAATACAATTTTTAAAGCATGGTGTACTCCTCTTTAAAGCATAAAACTTGAAAAACTCTTAATTACTATATTTAATGCATAATTTACAACTCATTGATGCAACGATTTTCAAACAAGACCCATACCTAAAGTACAAGCTCAGCCGCCCATGCTTTCCTCTTATTTACACGTCTCAGCCATGCTTTCTTCCTGAAATGGAGAACCTTCTACCTACTACTTGCTAGCTAAGAGGTAAACCCAGTCCTTCATCTTTTCTTCACAACGTTTGCATATAAATAGGATTATTCTATCATTTATCCACAACATTGGAATCAAAATCCCCCCTCCTTCAACTTTTCATCTATCCAATTTTAGTCTCTCCTCTTAAAATAAAACCTAAACATTTGGATTATACCCAATTTCTCCAATCATTCTCTCAATCTTTTCCTGATTTCGATAGGTAAACCCTTCATTTTGAATTTCTTTTTCTTTGCGTTCTTATTTAGGTTTAACCGAAGCAGTTACTTCAAGGTGATTGATCTTTTGGTTTTCATGAAATCTACAGAAATTACCAACCCAGTAAAAGGGTCTCAGTTCAAGATTAAGGAGTTTAAAGCTTCAAGTCCCAAGAGAATCAACGGGTGGTCATTTAGGAGAAGAAGCGATTTAAGAACGTGTATGCCTAACACAAAAATGCTTGAAAATCTATCATATGTTCACATATGTAAAAATCAAAGCTATCAAATGAGCCTGTTTTGTATTAGGAAAATTTGGTCAAGATGCACTTACTGACTCTACTTGGAAGGTTTTCTCTTTGTCAAGTTGGCTTCATGAGGTTGGGTCTGCACATACCTACCTACTTAATTAATGGAAGGTAAATATGGTTCAGGAATCATTTGTTTGAATCTTCATTTTGTTGATTCTTTTCAATATACCATACTGGATATAATACACACACACACACACACACACACACATATATATATATATATATATTATATTATAAAGATGACATAAAAAACTCTTAATTACAACTCACTAAGCTTTATGTACTATCATTTAAAGCTATCTACTTAAAATCTCTTAAAAATAACTACTAAAGCCTAATGTACTACCTGTAAAACTTTTAACCCTAATTAATATATTTCATTCTTATCCCCCAATAATCTTATCTCTAATCCCCAAATCCTAAAATTATGAAATTTGAATTCTGATAAACATAATCAAAACAGGATAAACATCTCAATTTAAATATAAAATTTTTAAAATATATAAGATAATTAATGAATTTTAACAAACTACTTAATTTTTTTTATATAAAAAATATTATATTGTTAAGCCTAAATTAAACAAATTTATATATAAAAAAACCATTATCATTCAATAAAAACCATCTAAAATCGTACTGTAAATCAATAAAAAACAAAAAATGAAAATAAACATTAAAATCGTGATGTATCTCGCTGTATTGCGCGAGTACGCTTCTAGTATATATATAGGATCATTCTTATTTCAAGCTATGATACTTAAATCAAGCAAATTATTTATCCACGTATTGAAATACTAATGTTCAATATAATTTTACCGTGTAATATTTTAGTCAAAAAAATGCTTAATGGGATTAAAATTTCATTTCATTTAAAGAGAGTTATGTGGATGCACAACTCAATTGCAGGTATACCATGAAAGAAAGTTGGCTAAAGAACCATGAAAATGGGTAGTCAAAGTTAGCCAAGTGTTTTCCCAGTTCATGGACTTGTTGGTTTTGTGGCTATGAAAACTTGAACTTGTTATTGAATTCGATCACCAATTTCAATTTGGATAGCTTTCCACAATCTTGTTATTGTCAGCCGTGATATCAAACAATGCACTTTAGTAGGATTTGAATGTATTTCAAATTGATAATGGTATATTTTGGTTAAAATGAGTTGCTATTTTATAATTTAGATGTTAATTTTATAACAATGATGATGAATAAACAAATGAAATTGTATTTATGCATATAAATTCAATATTATGACATTATGAATGGTAAAATAGACAATTCAGACATTTCTTAGTTTACAAAAACAAACAGTGTTAATAATTATGCTTTCAGACTTCAACACATCTCTTATTAATCAAAAGTGAAATCATGCTTCAACATCTCTTAAAAAACAAACACCATAGTTTTTTTTAGAGTGAAATATGGTGTTGAAATGATTGAAATATGAAAATAATGATTTTTTGGATAATTATTAACTTAAGAACTGTTTACCGGGTAAGTCCACAACGTTGTAACATGTCTTGAATCATTTCTTTATTTTATTGGGTTGGACTTGGGGAAAGCATGTGTTCTATTGAAGTTTGCATGCTTTTGACCTGTCAAATATCTTATTTATGCTTAGGGTTGTTTACCAAAAGCTTTCCTAATAAGTGCTTAGCAGGTGTCATTTACCTTTCAGATAAGCATGGCAAGGACTTAGAACTTTACCCGATAAGGCGATAAGTATGTCACTGTTTATGTAAAAAATAGTGTTAGATACTTAGGTTTTTCTTTTTAATGAAGAATAGTTGCATAAGTTTTCCATTTTGGGTCTACGATATAATTCTGCATCCTGTCCCATCAAATAGGCATACAATCTTATGTTGTATTTGAAGGCTGATGTTATGAGCTTAAAGCTTTGGATGCTGAGTTCAGCCACACAGAATTATCAAATGCTGAAAAGAATCTCGTAAGCTTTTGAGATGCACTTGAAGTTGAAGTAAGCCAGTAGTGTTCAAGCTCATTCTTCTATTTCAGTGAGAAGGGGCATGAGATCGGGATCCAGTTTTTGGATGATCAACCATAGGATTGGGCTAAATAGAAGAGCTTGTGTGAAAACTAGAGTTTTGTTTGATGTTCATTGCTTCATCTATCATGTGCAACTTGTAGTCGTGTGGTTTCGGTAAAGATGTTTGAATGCTCACTTCATTTTTGTGTTGGTTCACTACGAGGTTGTTGGTTCAAAATTTTTATTTCCAGTTTAGAAATATAGTTTTAAAAACCAACGGATCACCGACGACATTATCAGGGACGGATTACCGACAACCCTCATTATCTTTAGTGATGGATTTATGTTGCTAATTTGTCGCAAAGTTTATTCCTTTTAAAATAATTAGTTTTTATTCATTTTCCTGTACATTGTATCATATATATATATATATATATATATATATATATATAATGCATATTAAACAAAAAATCAAATCAATTTTCCAAAATTTTATTCTATCGAAAGGTATTATACCACTACTATAAAACTCATACAATTTTAAGTGTGTTTTAATAATTTTGTCAAACATATAAAATACAGATTCCTTCTTGTTGTTTATTAATTCATCCAAATTCGTACTAATGCAGCTGCAGAAGGTTGCAAAGATTTTAGATTCTGGTGTTATGAGGGCGATAAGGTTTCTCATTTTTTTTTATAAGGTTTCTGTGTTGCTCGACTTCTCCTGCTCTTTCACATGGTAAGAATACTTTTTGTTATCAAAGGGCTCTATTTTGATTTTTTTTGTTGGTGTCACTTTTTTGTCATCGCATCTAGATTCTGCAATGAGGATATATTGCCCTCTGTATGGGAATCTAGAAAATGAACAAATATAAGAAGTGAACAAGTCTCAAACTGATTGAATAACAAAGTGGACCTAACTCATAATTAATTATATGCAGGTATTTGGCCTAAGGTCATTGCAATAATAAACCTAACATATATGTCTCCCTTAGATAGGTAAGTCACTTTAATCCAGAGTTTGAACACATAGTACACTTTCAGACAAATCCATTTGAACAATAAACTAAATACAAGTTAAAACATATATAGAGAGTGGTTCAGATAGAACTAAACATTTATAATACTGATAGACAAGCAGTACTCGAAGATCCTATGATTTCTAATTATAAAAGTACACGAATTAGAACAAAAGGAAGCAATGAAATTAACATCAAATTCTTGTTGTGAGCAAATCAAATAATCTGGGAATAGTGAGTTATCAACTTCTTGATATCATGAGTTTCTGTCTTTTTCTCCTTCTTAAAAGCCAATACAGATGTTATTATCTAAATGATAGTTGTAAGATTGGTCTCTTAAGGTTCCAGTCCTTTTAGAATCACCTTATTTGGAGCATCCATCGATTTTATATCATTTTTACAGTGTGTTGATCCCGAGTATACTGTGACTAGTCTAAAAAACTCAATGTTTCGAGCCCCTTAGAATCACAATTTGATCCTGGTGTGCTACAAATTGTAGTAGACACTCTAACCTTTCCATCGACCTATCTTACACCACATTTGGATCAACTATCATTTCCTTTCCCTACAAAATCACCAACAAAGGTAAGCATAGAAGACAATTTGACATAGATGACGTGTTCAATTACTACAAAACCAAACATCACAAGGGGACACATTCACTATTTCAGCAACCGTGTTGTTCAATAACACAATCCTAGGCATGTTATGTATTGTATTTAGAAAGTTTTGTAAAGTCATCCATATTGTAATAGGCCTTGTCATCAACATATGGGTTGGGCTAAAATGTGTAACATAGGTGATTGGGGTATAAATAGGAAAGTGTTTGTAGTTTGTTTGTAAGCTTTCATTTCGAGATGTAGACATTTAATGTTCTAAGTATTTCTAGAGAGAGACTATTTCTCACTCTAGGTTGTGAATAAACAACATTTCCTATACCCAATCTATCTCTTGTTATCATCTTTATGCATTGATTAATTGTGAATTCATGACCTAACATGTGGTTTCAGAGCCAAATTAGTTAATTTATCATTGAAATCGATCTAATTCGCAATTTTTCAATGGAACAGTGAACTTGGTCGCATGAACATTATCTGTGGATTTCAAATTCCTCAATTTGGTGCTTAATTGGATGAAATTTGATGCTAGATTGATTATATGCTTAGAGTCGAATCAGTTGTAATCAATTACATTGTGTGATTTCAATCAACTTAGAAGAATTGGTCGATTTTGAATTTTTTTTGTTCGAAATGTATTCTTACTGTGTTGTGATCAAATTATGTTATTGAGATGGTTTTAGACAAGATCATCAACTACAAAGTTGTTCAGAAGTGATTTTCGAACATGCTCACAAAGTTTCATCTCAAAATTCGATGAAATGTGAAAGATTTGATGATTTTCAGCTTCCAGACTCGACTTCTCACAAGATCTCAAGAACACACAAGATTCATACGAAGAACGCACAGAGTACTATTTGAGCGAAGTGAGAACGCGCAAAGCCAGGTCTGCGAGTTCTTGGATGCTACTTTGTTTGTTCTGCGAGTTCTTGTTCTGCGCCAAGTGATTTTTGCGCAAAGTAAAAGTTGGAAAAATTTTCTAAGTATAGAACTCGCAGAGTGTTTGCGCCAAGTAATTCTACAGAACGTGCAAGCCTCTTTCTACGCGAACCAAGAACGCGCGAGCCTATTTCTGTGCGAATCTAGAATGCACATACCTCTATTTGCGCGAAGTGGTCTTTGTTCTGCGTGAAGTGACTTTCTTTGTTCTACGACTTCTTGGTTTTTGCGACAAGTTACTGTTTACACCCATTTTGCTACAAGTTTGCCCTGTTCCAGAGATTTTCCGCGTAATGCATATGTGACATCACTCCTATCCTTAGTTGGTCACATATTTCTAGCAAGTGATCAGATTTTCATAGAGCTCATGCCAGTCAAGATTTTTAGATGTCGGATGTTTGAATTTGGTCTCTGATTGGATTGGATTAGCAACTTGAGTATCTGCAATCATCATTCTGAAGTTTTCTTGACGATGCTAGACCTTTGAGTGCTCTTTGTGAACTCAAGATCTTAAGATTCTAGAGAGAGAAAGCTAGAGAGAGAGAGTTAATCTTGAAAGCTCTTTTCATATATCTCACATATTTGATTTACAATTAAGTTCTTACCTAAAGATTACAAAGCAAACTCTATTTATACCTAAAGCTTAAACTAAAACTTAACTACTAAGGAAACAAAACTAGCTTTGACTTTTACAAGACTTTGACATTGTTGACTTTCAACTTTGACTTCCTAATTAAATCTTGGATACAATATTTGGACTTAACAATCTCCCCCTTTGTATTCAAGATTTAATAAAAATTTGATGCAGATCTTCAACTCTTGATTCTTCATCTTTTGTCTCTTGAAGCTTTCAAAAACTTTGCTCTTTTGCAGCTTTTGAAGAATCTTGGAAAGTCTTTTTAAACTTTGAAGCTTTGGAAAGTCAACATGTCTTGAACAAAACATTGAAAACTTAAAACATCTTTGAAACATGAATCTTCATTTCTGAAAAATCTTTCGTCTTCAAACAAAATTGTATCTTCATCACTTTGATCACTGAATCGACTTCGGAAGAAACATTGAACATTCTTTATCAGACTTGAACTTTGAAAACAACAGCGGAAGCAAATTGAAATTCTGACATGAACTTTGAACTTGAACTCTTGAAATTGATCTTTGAATAATTCTCCCCCTTTTTGATGATGTGAGCATCAATATCATCAAAATTACATCAATTTCGGCATAAACTTTGATTTCCCCCTTTGTGATCAACAAACAATCTCCCCTTTGATAATTGTCGTACTTTGATCTGAAATTTGTCGTACTTTGATAATTGCCGAATCATGAACAATATATATATCCGAATCTTTTCAAATTCAGACATAATGAGCGTGTAACCCTGATTCAACAAATGAAACAGTTAGGAATGTCTGTCAGTAACACGGAGTCACTGTGTACAACGAATGTACAATATAAGGAGTTGGTTTGATGTTGACTCCCCAGGACTTCCATTCAATCATCGAAAAACACAAGGTTTATCTATGAATGTTCTGACAGAAAAACAGATTTTCTGTGTGCTCATGCTTGTGTATGAAAGAATTTAGCACAATGATTGTGTTTCATAAAGGCTCAAAGTATGTAAATCACTGAGACAACAATGATTGTACATGGACTCAATGTGCATGAGAAAGGGTCGAAGGTGGGGCAACTTTCCTTCTTTTTCAATATCAGTATCTTCCAAGAGAAGATCCGATAGATTATGTGCTGCTTCCCCAAAAAAATGTGAAACATTCTCTTTTTAAGAAAAGAATGAGTAGCTGGTGGGGTTATATACAAGATATGGCATGGGCTATTTGCCTATTTCAATGATGATCACCAAAGAAATGTGAACCAATCAGTAATGTGGCTGCCCGGCTCAGAAAGATGTTTGGTGCAGAGTTCTGATATTCTTTTAACTCTGTTCTCACACCCTCTTTCTTTTAAACATATAAGCTCACATCTAACCAATCTCTCATTTCATTTTACCTCTGCTCATTCCCACACTCAATTCTTTTAGACCCCTCTCCCCTCAATCACTCAAAGGATTTCTTCCGGGGTAGGAAACACTGGTTATCATGAATCCATGGAAGATCTATTAAGCACTCACACTGAATCCCATGTTCCTAAAAGTACATGCTGGTCAATGATTTTCTTGACATGTAAAGCACAAGAAATTATATGTCAGAGTATGTATGCTCATTGAAAAATATGAATGAAATTTGAGCATTTGTTCTTTGAAGATTTTCTCAAAACAAGGATATTGAATGAATGAATATGAAGTCAAGAGAATTGTTTTGAGAATCTGACAATGAATCAATCAGATCAAATCAAATGGTTAGGGTATCAAAGAATTGGATATTTTGTTTATATGAACAAATATAAACAATTTATCAATGAAATCACAAATATGAAAAAGATGTATGATGCTCATCAACTTTGAATTTCAAACGGGGGTATTACCATCGAAAAATTGTTTGAATTTGAGACATGGTAATAACAATTTCAAATAAAATATTGAACCGGTGTGTGTGAATACTTGACAGTATATGGACAAGATAATACACAAGTATTGATCTTTGGAAACACACAGTCAGTTAAACAATAAAGCGCAAAAATTGAAAAACATTTAAAAATCACACTTCTAAACTCATGAAATCGATTGAGAATAAGAAGTGGTTTGAACATTTCAGAAATTGTTTTTCATGTTTGAAAGTTGTCCTTCTTTCAAACAATCATAGATCTCGGATCAGAAGATTTTTACCTTTTGGGCTCCCCCTCAAATCATGATATAAAGATTTGATCTTTTGAGCTCCCCCTGGATATTAGCACAATATCCTTCTTTGATCGTTGAAAAAAAACGGGTCCTGATCTGTCATGTGATCAGAAGCCACTTTATTCATAGTATTTATTTAAAAAATAAAAGACAGAAAGCAGTAAAACGATTATAAAATGAGTTCTGATCTGAAGTAATCAGAAGTCATCACCTTTACTCCCCCTTAAATTAAGCATCTGAAATATGTCAATTAAAACAGGATAGAGATCAAACACTCCCTTTAGAATTGTTAGACCATCAATATCAGAAAAATTTAGCAAAGAAAAAGTTTAGGATAGAGATCAGATCAATTCACTCGGGACGGAGACCATCAATATCCATCGGATGCAAGCATACAGGAGTAAGGTCTTTTTGATCGTTGAGGTACGGGTCCTAAGCTGTTGTGCTTAGAAGCCATAGTCTTTCAGCATTGAAATGTGGGTCTTGAACTGTAGTATTCAAGAGCCATTGTCTTTCTTACTCCCCTTTGGATTGAGGTGCCTGCAACACAGATTCAGGTTTCGGTTTTGGTACCCACTGGTATTTGAGTCCAGAAATGTTAGTTGCAGTGCGTGTGGGGGACACAGAGTAAGAACCATACCAGAAATGGTCATTTGTTTTATGAAAATGATCATGTGTACAACAAATAGAACAATAATATTTCTTACCATTGGGTGTTTTGTTCTTCTTTGCTTTGTGTACATGTACACATGAATTCTTCTCTTTCAGCTCATCAATCTTGTCATCTTTGACTGATTTCTTCATCCAGACCAGTTTCTCGTTCTTGAAAGTTTTTCTCCTTGGATAATAATTTGAACCATCTAAATATTCATCAAAGAACAGATTAGTGCGACGAATCTGATTGAATGAATTGATTGACCTTTTTGAAGAGACATATTTATGATTTGAACTTGAAACAGATTTTTCAAGCTCTTTGATCTTTGATGCAAAGATGTCTCTTTCTTTCTCAAGCTGATCAATCTTTGTCTTGAATTCAGACTTCGTCTTTTGCTCTTTCAGCCCTGTAGCAGACAGTTCAGATAATTTTGAAGTCAGTTTCTTAATTTCGTTCTCAAAGTTCTTCTTCAAACTCTTTTTCTGAATCTGTTCTCTGGCCAGATAATTCTTTAAAAAATCCTACATTCTTTTGTTCTATGGCCTTTTTCTCTTTTTCAAACTTCTCTCTTTCTAAAATCATTACTTTCTCAAAATCAGAGATTTGTTGAGAAAGTTTTATGCATTTAAGCTCAAACGACTTCTTCTCTTCATAGCATTTCTTGGAAAAATCTGAGAACTTTTTGGAAAATATTTTCTTTTCACTTTCAAACTCAGCTTTGTTTGCAACAAGCTGTTTTTCCAAATCAGATAAATTCCTTTTAAGCTCAAAGTTCTCAGATTCCAATTTCTTAACTTTCTGCTTATTGCTCTCAACAGAGACTGTCTGCTGAATTATAGTTTTCTTAACCACTGAGCCAAGCATGATTTTCTCCAAATGAGTCCACATGAGCATTAGATTGTTCTTGTAACAATCTACACGATTGTATATGTGATTTGGCAATGCAAGAATGAGATTAGACTTAGCAATTCTTTCTCCGTTGTATTTTAAAGATTCTTCTTCATTGTACTGATCAACTGGCTTTAGTATTGTGGATTGTTCAGTATTAGCAATGGCTGGAATGATCTTGACAGGTCTCTCAAAAGGAGGATTGGTTAAAGCTCGAACCATGTAATCCCCATTTTGTTTTCTCTCAAGAAAATTAATAAATCGATCTCTCCATTGAGAATACTCATTCTCATTGATAAGCACAGGGAGACATGTATCTGTCCCGAGAGACATCATCAACTCATTCTTATAAACTTGTGATTGAAGAGACATGCTAAAAAGAAGCAAAATGCTTTTCGGCTGAAGAAAATAAGGACCGAAACCACCTTTTTCGGTTGATGAAGAAATCAAATTGAAATCTTAAAAAAATATTTCGTGAAATTTGAAATTTGAATAATACTTGATATTTCGCAGTGAAGAAAAAAATATTTCCAAAGGACCGAAACCACCTTTTTTTTTTTTTTTATAGAAAAAGAGGTTTGCGTGAGTTGCCTGGAACGCAAAGCTATAAAGGACCGAAAACCACCTTTTTCGGTTATATAGGAGACCGAAAACCTAGCTTCTCGGTTATTGAAGAAACCGAATACCAAACCTTTCGGTTATAGAGGGGACCGAAAACCTAGCTTCTCGGTTGAAGAAGAAACCGAAAACTAAGTGTGATTCTGATACCTTAGCCGAAAACCCTTAGCCAAAAAGAACAAAATCCAGATGAATAAACCGAAAAACTTGAAGAATGAACCGAAAACTCTTATGAATGAACCGAAAAATCGATTATGTCCAGTTTACGAACGAAGAAAATCACCAAAGTCCAAAATTTCTCAAAACACTCTCACGGAATTCACTTAGAAACAGGTTCAAAAACCAAAACTAATCCAAATATAGATCAAACACCAAAAATCAACAAGAATTCGCGAAGAACAGAAAAACTCGAGAACTTTTCTGGAATATTCAAAATGACAAATTCGATAACAGAATGATCAAATCTTTGCACGAATCAAGAACAAAACATGTTCTACACTGAATTCCGAAGTAATTGAATCCAAATTCACTGAAAATCGTTCAGAAAATCAACATAGATCTAGAAAAAAAATTCAGAAAACTATTTTCTTGAAAAAAATTCTGACGAATTAGAAAATCAATTGAACTGATTAACACGAACTCTACTCTCAAATCTCTCAAAATCTGACCTGCTCTGATACCAATTGTGAACTCAAGATCTTAAGATTCTAGAGAGAGAAAGCTAGAGAGAGAGAGAGTTAATCTTGAAAGCTCTTTTCATATATCTCACATATCTGATTTACAATTAAGTTCTTACCTAAAGATTACAAAGCAAACTCTATTTATACCTAAAGCTTAAACTAAAACTTAACTACGAAGGAAACAAAACTAGCTTTGACTTTTACAAGACTTTGACATTGTTGACTTTCAACTTTGACTTCCTAATTAAATCTTGGATACAATATTTGGACTTAACACTCTTAATCATTCTTCTTACTTGATCAATCAGAATTGTGAGTGCTTGCAATCATTGTTCTTGTGCTTTGGTTGTGATCTAGAATCTTGAGTGCTTATAATCATCCAGCTGATTCGTGAAGAAAGGAGGTCTGAGTTTATTCATTCGGTGTTCTGGAAAGCAGTTAGAAAATGAGCATTCTTCATCAGTTGTTGAACAGATATAAGATAAATCTTCTACCCTGCCTAGTAGTGTTTGCTACAAGTTGCATCCTTCTACAAGCTTATCAGATTAAGTTCTTAAGCTGAGTTCCTATTCAACTCGCGGTCAAAGACAGATTTGATGTTATAAACTGAATATGCACTTTGGTTGTCATGTAAAAATTCACACATTTCTTTCTTGTGGGCATAACGAATGTGTTGAATTTTCTAGAGATAGAAGTTGTCTTTTGTGCACTCAGTCGAGTTATTGTCTACATCAAATCTGGTGTTAAAGTTGAAACTTCAAAGGATAAGAGATACTTTCAAAGGGAGAGCCGGAGCTGTTTTGAAGTTTAAGCAACACTAAAGTTTTTCAAAGAAATCAAGGGGGAGAAGAGCTGAAGCTGTTAAGGGATGATTCCTTTACAAAACTTTAGGGGGAGAATGTTAGTGTATTGTATGTAGAAAGTTTTGTAAAGTATCCATATTGTAATAGGCCTTGTCATTAGCATATGGGTTGGGCTAAAATGTGTAACAAAGGTGATTGGGGTATAAATAGGAAAGTGTTTGTAGTTTGTTTGTAAGCTTTCATTTCGAGATGTAGACATTTGATGTTCTAAGTGTTTCTAGAGAGAGAAACTCTTTCTCTCTCTAGGTTTTGAATAAACAACATTTCTTATACCCAATCTATCTCTTGAAATCATCTTTATGCATTTATTAATTGTGAATTCATGACGTAACAAGGAAGCAACATACGAAACATAAAATAAACCCCAAATACATTACAACCAAAATTGAAGTTGCTCGAATACAATAATGGAACCATATATAACATCCATAAAATTAATCAATGGTACTGCTAGTGGCTTTCTTAATTTACATGAATCACCATTTATGTTTAATTCGTATATAGAAACCAAGATGTAGAAAATCACCTGAATAAGACCATAGTCTTCATCTTGTACTTGGTCTATGACCCATAGAAAGCTAGCATATGCTGAAAAAATATTACTATAAACAAAATACTTGAGACAACATCATGCATTTTCAATCAAGCTCTTCAATGGATATATGTATATAGGCATAAAGATGACAGAGATGAATAACAAAGTTGGACCTCAAAAGTCCAGTGCATACGAGTCTCCCCAGGAGTAGCATCTGTTAAGTGCATTTTATGCACCTAACTTTGTATATATTAGTTGCATTTTCTTTATATTTTAGTGTTTAGTTTAGCTTTTTCATGCATTGTTTTTCATCTCTCTTATTTTCTTTAATCACTGTTGGAAATTCTTTTGGGGATAGTTTTTATGCTTTTGGTATATGTTTTGTGCAGATTGTGAGTTGTAAAGGCGAGATGGGTGAAGGTGTGCTCAAGGTGAAGAGAGAAGAGGATATCCAAGTGTACGTAGGAGATGAAACCAAGAACAAAGAAAAGAAGAAGATGATCAAGAGCAAAGAGGAGAAGTCGTCGAAAGAGATAAAGTCGGAAGGGAATAGTTATTCTCCATGCTTCGCGGGTGCGAAGAAATATATTTGATTCAAGATTAAAAGTTTATGCCATAGTTTCGCGGGCGCGAAGATTTTTTCATGGTCGCGAACCACTGCTCCTGAAACACCCTTAATTTTCTGTTGCACCTTCACGCGCGTGAAGATTTCTTCACGGTCGTGAAAGTTGATTGGACTTGTTTATCTTGGGCTTTTTAGCACTCCCTATTTAAACCCCCTTTTAGGTTTGTTTTACCCTAGCCGTTTTTTTCATAAAGTAGTCGACATTTGGTTTTTTCTTGGGAGGTTCTTCGTCGATTTCTCAAGACTTGGGGAAGAAGATTGCACTACAAGCTTAGGCCATTGGAACGCGATTCACCATCGGTTTTTCATACAATCACTAGTATCTTCTTCCCTGTTCTCTTTCATATACTTAGTTTAATTCTTTCTTTTGTTTGAATATTGCTATCTAATTAATCGTTCTTGAAATTTCTTCGTCAATCCTTCTTTACTCTTGTTTATTTGCATCAAGTTTTAGTTTTTCTACATCTCCCTTATGTTTATTGCTTCATCTTTTACGTTTATACATCTCTGTGTCTTGCTCTCTATCCTAACTTACTGCATTTTTATAATTTTCTGCACTCATTAGGTTAGATTAAATCAATTTTCTCCAATTGTTTTTATTTTCTGCACTTGTTTAATTTTCTTGCACATGTTTGCTTAAGTGGTTTATTGTTCATTATTAGTTTTCGTTTATGTTAATTTTTAATAGATTGCTTCTTATGTAGTTATTACGTTAGTCTAGGTTTCTTTTGTCTTCATTTTTTTAGAGTTTAAATAAATAACTTGTTGCTTGGTCTCGAGTCGGTTTTCGTTTCATTGGGTAATCGTCGCATAGGATCGAGGTCTTGGTATTGATCAATTGTTTGTAAAATGGATGTTGAGTTTTAATCCATTTCGATCTTAACGAAAGTTGAAATTTATTTAATTCGCTTTTAATAAAACATCTGGTTAATTCGAGTAGTTTTTGATGAAACGAAATGTAACATCCCGATTTTCGAAAAGTATCATTTCAAGTTAATACAGAAACCGTTATATTAGGGGAAAATAAGATAAAGGATTTTGGACTTGAATCCTAGATTTTATAGTCTTGGTAGATGAAGGATTCAATTACGAGTCTAACGGTTCTTTCCGAAGCTAAATCGGAGCTAAAACGAAGGAGCTAAATTCAAGTCTCTTCAAGGGATCTCTACATGGATAAAACCTAGATTTAGCCTAAATCTAGCAAGGTGGGTTCAAGTTGATTTGTGAAAACGTTGTACATGCCAAAATGTCTATTTTAAAGCATTTATGTGGTTTACATGAAATTATCAACTATCGGATTTTGGTAACTTTTGATTATTGAAATGTTTAGCTTATTAAACTTGTAAATCACCCATATTTGGGGTTTTTGGGCATTTCGATAAATGTGTCATAAATGAATGGGTTTTTGATGATTTATTGCATAAATGGGTCTTTGGTCGAAAATACACTTTTAAGTGTGTCGTATTTATGCATCATTCATGAAAGGGGATGTTTTATAAAGTACTACTTGCACATTTATGTGAGGTACACGAAAGAATGTATATAGTCTCATTTTATGATTTTCATTCTTATCAGCAGTTAAACTTGGAAATGCATATTTTGAAAATAAAATGAGTTGGAGGACGTTTGTCCGGTTTAATAACCCGTTGTGGAGTTTTGAGTATGATGGCGGTTAATACGCATCATTTGAGATTTACATGTTTTGAGTGCATTGGTCATTCAATAGGAGTCATGTACTGTTTTAGACTGTAATGCAGTGGATCCATAGGCATATGAGTCGGTCGTTATTATTTAAAAAGAAAATGGGCTATTATTTATATGTTGGTGTCAGAATTAGTCTTGGGATTTTGAGGACTTGTCGGCGAGGGCTCTTGGAGTCCAATAACCGGACCTGCATCCACGAGTTAGTTTCTGAGCCCGTTTTTATGGGATAGTCACTTCCCATTTGTAGCTAGTTGAGACATTGTGTTACACCCCTAAGACACACTTTAGTTTAGATATATCTCAATCTCTCTAACAACGATCAGAACACAATTCACACACACAAACACACACTTGAAGGTGTAATAGAGAAAAAACAGAGAACACACATTCTAAGCTTGAATCTGATCAACCTTGTAACCATTTCTTATAATCAATACATGTTGGTAATTGTTATTGTGTCGTTTCTAAAACTTGATATTAGTATTGTTGGACCGACACTTATCGACTCCGACCTTTCCTGATCCTGAGATACACGCTAAATTTAGCTTTACGCTAAGTGAGTTCATGGTTTTCGCATCGTCATCCATCAATCATGAAAATAATTCAGATACAAATAGTCATATCATAATTTACTCACAACGTATCATTCATTTTAAAACATATCTTGCAGTTATAAGAAAAATGCAGCGTGCCATCACTTTATATATTTACGTCCATTGGCATGGTGGGGCTCTGTCATCCCGTCCATCTATAGTCAAGCTCAGAGGTGCTCTCAACCATATGTCTTGACTACCGTCCCATAGTGCAGTCCATAGGTGCCCCTTCCGACACATGTACTGACTATATTCGTCATTTGCGGTTTCCCGCCGTCCAATACCGGCGTCCCGGTAATGAGCCCCACACTTATAACCCCATCACATCAGTTCAATTTAATCAATCACAACATACATCGTACGTAGCATGCATTTCGTCCAATATTTAGAATAATGGCATACCCAGATAACATCACCATACATGCACTTGTGCATATAAATACATATAAATAAACTTTGTATGCATATCGGTCACAACAAAATGTAACACATTCATGTGATCGTCATTCCATGCGTCATCCAAAAACTAGCATGCTTTTCATATTTAAAAGATTATAGCATGCTCAACAAAAATCATCATCAATATAAAAAGAACATACTTTTGTACATGCGTGTATCCCAGTTAAAAGTCACATTAAACTCACCTCGATTTGTGTCAATATACTCGCTACTTGGTAGCTCCCAATCCTACACGGAATCACAATGTTTTCTCTGATTATACACTTTCCGTAAACAATCGTTCAATTGTCAAACTTATAACGTCTTCCTAAAACTCGACACATTATTATTATTAAATCGACAAACAAGACATCCCCATCTTTCATCCCCTATCTCGTCACATATAAACCCACTTAGTATATACGGTACACACACATATAGCCTTACGGTGCTAAACCTATTTGGATTTTTAACACAACGGCACCATCCCACTCCTACATGTATGCAAATTTATTATAATAATTCAATTACCATGTGCCTCCTTTGGCCAAGAACCCAGTATAGGATGGTTATTTTATTTTTAAAAGCAAAGTACCCACACATACTTATATATATATATATATATATATATGTGTGTGTGTGTGTGTGTGTGTGTGTGTGTAGTCCATCAAACCCCCTTTTCTTTATGACGGTCCAGTAGCTCATTAGAGATGGGTCCACATCATCCATGGCAATTGCTATTTACATGAATACACTTATTTATATTACTAAAATAAACCACTTAGTTCAAATGTTTATCACAACCACTAGATTAAATCAATGGCTAGGTTTCTCTGTCATACCTATATATACACATATATGTATATATTTACACTCATATAAAGTACACGAAATATATAACATATGTAGGCATAGCACTCCACCCATCACCTACATTTAGAGAGACTATTACACAAAGGACAACTAATTATGTCCTCTTTATATATATATATATATATATATATATATATATATATGTATATATATATATAAATAATATCATCTCGACATCAAACATGCCAGTGGGTTTTCAATCCATTCATCATTATTTTAATCTCCTCAACTACATACACTTTATTTAACCACAGAATAATAATTCTTATTTAATCCACATAAACAATACTTCCATTTGACTGTGTTGTGTGTTTTTTTTTTTTTTTTTTTTTGAACTTAAGCAGTCACTTATCCTCCCCAAGGTCATAGAACTTTGCGTAGGTTTCGACCCAAACCCAATTGCATAATTTTAGTACTTCTTGCACAAAGTAGCCATTTCTTACTTTAATTCATAACGTAAAAACCTCTACCCACACTTTGCAACAAGTAATCAAATACTAAATCAGATAATGTGTGAGTTTCTAACATTGATTTGCAGATCTTGTCTTCAATATGGCAGCCCAAACCTTGCTCTATTCTCTAAGAAATTCTCCAGCCTCTCTCTCTCTCTCTCTCTCTCTCTCTCTCCTTGTCTCACTCCTTCGATGTGGTTTTTGTCTCTCCCAATTTGAGCGTAAATGGGGTCTTAACCCCTCCATCCGCTGATTACTGGATTTCAACCGTTCCCCCCTTCAAAATCGTAGCCCTACTCTCCCACGTTCTAACTTGAACGAGAGGGTTAAATTCAACTTGTTATATCCCCAACCCTCAACTATTAGGATGCAAAATCTCCTCATAGTTTAGAGTTTTTACAAGAATAGTCCGCCTCCTTAGTTATAACCAATTATTTATTTATTTAGGCTGAAACTTTTGGGTGTTACAATTCTCCCCCTCTTATAAGAATTCCGTCCTCAAAATTCACATTGAACGAAATAGGTGTGGATACTTCAATCTCATTTCATTCTCGGGTTCCCACGTCATCTCTGAACCTTTATGGAATTTCCACCTAACCAGTACTAAAGGAATGCTTTTATTCCTTAGCCTTTTTATTTTTCGATCCAAAACTTGTACAGGTTCTTCTATGTAACTCAATTTATCGTTTATTTGCACATCGTTCAATGCCACTATGGTCGTCTCATCGGCCAAACATTGTCTCAAATTCGATACATGAAATGTATTGTGGATTCTTTTTAACTCCTCCGGTAACTTGAGTCGGTATGCCACTTCACCAACTCTGGCTACAATTTCAAACGGTCCAACATATCTTGGACTTAACTTTCCCCACTTACCAAATCTTACTATCCCCTTCCATGGCGATATCTTTAACATCACTTTATCCCCGATTTGAAACTCTAAAGGTCGTCTTGTCTTGTCTGCATAACTCTTTTGTCTGTCTTGGGCGGCCTTTAGCCTATCTCTTATTTGGACCACCTTGTCGGTCGTCTGCTGAATGATTTTTGGCCCCGCCAGTTGCCTTTCCCCAATGCCAGTCCAACATATAGGTGTTCTACATCTCCGTCCATATAACACTTCAAAAAGGCGCTGCTTGGATGCTAGTGTGATAACTATTATTGTAGGCGAATTCTACCAACGGTAGGTGGCTGTCCCAATTGCCTCCAAAATCTATCACACATGCCCGTAACATGTCTTCTAGTGTTTGAATCATTCGTTCACTCTGCCAATCTGTCTGTGGGTGATAAGTTGTGCTCATATTCAATCTCGTACCCATCTCTTTCTGAAAGGTCGTCCAAAATCTTGACGTGAACCTCATATCTCTATCAGATATAATGGATAATGACACACCGTGCCTTGTCATAATCTCATTGACGTATAACTAGGCTAACTTTTCTAACGAATATGATTCTTTGATCGGCAAAAAGTTCGCAGACTTTGACAAACGGTCCATGATTACCCATATCACGTCGTGACCTCTCAACGTTCTTGGAAGCTTGGTGACAAAATCCATGGTAACCCGATCCCACTTCCAAACGGGAATTTCTATCTGTTGCAAGCTACCAGAAGGTTTTTGGTGTTTCGTTTTTACGTGTAAACACGTCAAACACTTCTCTACATATTCGGCCACAGACTTCTTCATTCCTGGCCACCAATAGCTTTCCTTAATGCTTTTGTACATCTTATCACTTCTGGGGTGCATCGTATACTTAGACTTGTGTGCCTCGCCAAGCACCGTTTCCCTCAAATCTCCTAACTTTGGGATCCAAATCCTGTCCTTAAATCTCCTAATTCCATCTTTCCCAATCTCGAGTAGTTTAACTTGCCCGACCATTCTTTCACCTTTGACATTCTCATCTAGAAGAGCCTTTTGTTGCCATTCTCGAATTTGATCAACTAGATCTACTTTCACGTCTATCCTCATAGCACGTACTCTCAATGGTTCAACTCTCTCTTTCCTGCTTAAAGCATCAGCGACCATGTTTGCCTTACCGGGGTGGTAATGGAACTCGCAATCGTAGTCCTTTAACAATTCCATCCATCTTCGTTGTCTCATGTTCAATTCCTTCTGGTCAAATAGGTATTTTAAGCTCTTGTGATCTATAAAGATCATACATTTCGTCCCATATAGGTAGTGTCGCCATATCTTTAATGCGAACACCACGGCTGCCAGTTCCATGTCATGCGTTGGGTACCTCTTCTCGTGTTCCTTCAACTGTCGAGATGCATAGGCTATCACCTTTCCTCGCTGCATCAAGACACATCCCAACCCTTGCTTTGAGGCATCACTATACACGACAAAATCTTCCATCCCATCTGGTAGTGACAACACTGGTGCACTACTCAATCTTTCTTTCAATTCTTGAAATGTTTCATCCTGCTTATGGCTCCATTCAAACTTTGTAGCTTTCTTCGTCAACATTGTTAACTGGGTAGCTAACTTTGAGAAGTCTTGAATGAACCTTCTATAGTATCCAGTCAATCCTTAAAATCTTCGAATCTCCGACGCCGACCTTAGAGGTTCCCATTCCATCACCGCTTGGATCTTTGCTGGATCTACTTTTATACCGTTGGCATTCACAACATGGCCTAAGAATTGTACTTCTCTAATCCAGAAATCACACTTTGAAAATTTAGCGTACAATTTTTCCCTCTTTAGCAACTCTAAGATCGTTCTTAGATGTCCTTCATGTTCCGTTCGACTTTTCGAATAAATAAGGATGTCGTCTATGAATACGATCACAAACTTATCCAAGTACGGTCTGCACACTCGATTCATCAAGTCCATGAATGTTGCGGGTGCATTGGTCAAACCAAAAGGCATGACCAGAAATTCATAGTGACCGTACCGTGTTCTAAAGGCAGTCTTTGGAATATCTGCTTCTGACACCCTTAACTGATAGTAACACGACCTTAGATCAATTTTGGAGAAATAACTTGCCCCCTGAAGTTGATCGAATAGATCGTCGATCCTTGGTAGTGGGTACTTATTCTTTATCGTGACTTTGTTCAACTCACGATAGTCGATGCACGTTCACATCGTACCATCCTTCTTCTTAACGAACAGGATCGGAGCTCCCCAAGGTGAAGAGGTTGGTCTAATGAATCCCTTTTCCATCAGTTCTTGTAGTTGTTTCATCAGCTCTTGCATCTCGGTGGGTGCTAGCCGATATGGTGTCTTGGCAATCGGCGTTGGCCCTGGCACCAAGTCGATCTTGAACTCAACTTGCCTTTCTGGTGGAATTCCAGACAAATCTTCCGGAAACACTTCTGGATACTCCCTCACAATAGGAACATCCTCAAACTTCCGTTCCTGAGTCATGTCGATTGCATAAGCCAAATAGGCATCACATCCTTTCCTCATACACTTACTAGCCTTAATCATTGAGATAATTCCTATCTCACCTTTCTTTTCTTCGCCGTAAACATGCAACATGTTTCCATTCGGAGTCGGCATCTTAATCAATTTCTTATTACAAATAATTTGGGCCTCATGGTTAGACAACCAATCCATGCCCAGAACTACATCAAACCCACCTAGGTTCATAGGCATTAACTTAACCAGAAACTCGTTACCGTAAAAAACGATCGTGCAATCCTCAACAATCTCATTTATTTTTATCCGACCCCCATCAGCAGTTTCTACAACATAGCTTTTATCTAAACTTTTGGCATCTCTATTAAAATAAGGAAGAAAAGTAGTGGAAACGAAACTTCTAGTAGCACCAGAATCAAACAGAACATGAGCGTAATTGTCATTGACAAGAAACATACCTGATACGACGTCAGGTGTTTCCTTAGCCTCATCGAGTGTCATAGTGTATGCTCGTCCCTTGGCTCGCGGTATCTCCTTCTTCTCGTTACCACTTTTACTTGAACTTCCCCCGACTGACTTTAAACTTCCTACTGGACCCTTCTGAAGCTTCGGACAGTTAACTCGAATATGCCCTGATGCTCCACATTCATAACATGCTCGCTGATTTGGGAATTCACATTGTGTATGCCCTGGTTTCCCACATTTGTAGCAACTGGTGGTACCCACTCGACACTCTCCCAAATGTCATTTGTTGCACTTGTTGCATGGGGGACTCCTTATCTCACTCCCCTTAGATCAGAGTCCCGATCCCAGCTTGCTAACCTTCGTTCCTTTACTCGATCCTTCCCACTTGCGTTTCATGTCTTTCTTTGCCTCAGTTGGGGCATCACTACTCTTCTCAGATATTTTTTCCGTCTCCACCGCTTGAAGAAATGTCTTCGGGTGCGTTACTTCCACATAACGTTTGATATCCTTCCGAAGACTCTGAACGAAGCGATCTACTTTTCGTTGCTCGGTTGAAACTTGATGGATAGCGAACCTCGATTTCTCTGTGAACTTATTGGTGTATTCCTGCACCGAATCTGGACCCTGTTCCAACTGTAGGAACTCCGTCTCTAACTTCATCACGTCAATCCTCGAACAATACTTTTCGGTCATTAATTCCTTCTAACTTTCCCAAGTCATCGAGGTTGCCTCCGGAATTCCTCTAACGGCTTGTTCCGAGCTCCACCAGTGTAAGGCGGCAGTCTTAAAGGTGGTAACAGCAAAACGCACCTTCTGTTCAGGTGAACATTGGCATGTCTCGAAACAGTTTTCCATCTTATTGAACCAATCCATCAAGTCAAGTGGACCCTCCTTACCAGTAAACTCTTGTGGGCGTGTGCTCGAGAATGTTTTATAACTACATCCTCTCTTCCCATAATTGTCAACCTTGTCCTTTACTATATCACTTTGTTTGTTTTGGGTCTCATCTGAACCTTCCTTACTCTTATCATCATTTTCTCCCTTACGTCTCATCTCGTCCATATTTACCATTAGTGTTGGCAAGGCAATTTGCAGAGCCTGGGCAATTTCGTTTGCTAGGTCAGCACGGGTAACGGGTTCATCATCCCGCCTCTCACCCCGTCCTCGACCTCTTCCACGTCCACGTCCACGACCAGATGTCGAGCTCGCTTGCATTGAGAGGGTCGCACCCTCACTTCCACCCCGGCCTCTGCCTCCCCTACCTCTGCCCCTCCCTCGTCCTACGCGCACACTCAGTTCGGGCTCATTCACACCCACATTAGCATTCATGTTTCCTTTACTGACCGATGTTGTCCTTCCCGATCGTCTGGACATCTTGAGTTACTGAAAAAAATAACATACATTTTATTTCATAACCACTCCAATCTCATGGTTCTAAATAACATTATAACACAAAATCGTATGCTCAAAACAACATTTCCATTACACCTAACTCATAAAGTTTGTACATTGAACACGAATAATAAGAAAATACATCCAAGAAACCAAACGTTTAACATTAATGATCAAACACCTAAACTAGAAACTAACATCTCCTACTGAAATTGTAAAGACAGAAAATCCATAGACACTATCTTATATAATCCATCATTATCCGTCATGCCCGTCATCCTCATCATCATCATCCTCATCGTGCTATTGCCCATGGAATGTCGGCTCCTCAACTCGGTAGTATCGCATGTTGAGCCATTGCTCGTAAGGCTGAACTGGGTTGTACAAGTATGGAAACTCCGCATGGGGTCCCTGTTGGAACCATTCAATCCATTGACTGGCAAATATTGTCGTCATTGAGTATGCATCATGTACGACCTCTCTAAGGTACCGAAACCAATCAACAATCCTGGTCAACATCGACCTTGCCGCTATGTGTGCCTCTCTCCTAGCGATCCGGTAAGCCATAACAACCATAAAGTTGCGAAACTGCAGCTCTTCTATGTAATCATTATAATGTTGGATCACATTTACTGGAACCAAAATCCTCCTTGCCGCATGCTCGATTGGTTGGTCTACAGCCTCATACTCGATACCGGCCTCTATCTGCCTCTCTAACGTCTGTCCCTCCGAGCTATCCGCCGAGTGAGTCATGCCTACCATTTTCCTACAAAAGAAAGTAAATTGAGTCACTAACTTGATTAAGACTTAATATGATCACTATCAGAGTCATCAAACTCAAGTCATAAGGTTTAAGCTTAGGCTAGATCATAACCTATTTCTCTTAAACCTAGGCTCTGATACCAACTTGTTACACCCCTAAAACCAACCGGGTCGTAACGAAACGTCAATACTTAAAACATACGTCTTCTAAAATAAGTTGCAGCGGAATATTAAACATTACATCAGATAGTCTTTTAAGAAACATACGAAATACTAATCAATAACTTAAGAACATAAACTTAAAACCAAATTCAAGCAGTCTGCTACATAACTAGCCTCATGCCAGACCTTTGCCCTTATTGTTAAGACACAGTCTCATTGGATTCAAGATCATCCAATCTGAAGATCGCAATCTGAAGCTAAAGCCGAAACGTCGACTCTCGATATTAAAGTCTATGTCGTTTGTAATAAATGTCAATGTAATTGTTTGTTTATTATATTAGTTAACTTAGTTTAAATATCTATTTCTAATAGATATTAGATCTAATAACTTAGTTAGTTATTATTAGTTTCTAGTTTAGTTTAGTTTAAAAATAATATCTAGATATTAGATATTATTTAGTGATAATAGTTTTATAAAACAACTTGTTGTTGCAAGTTGTAGGAAGTTATCTCTCAATCTCTCTAACAACGATCAGAACACAATTCACATACACAAACACACACTTGAAGGTGTAATAGAGAGAAAACAGAGAACACACATTCTAAGCTTGAATCTGATCAACCATGTAACCATTTCTTATAATCAATACAGGTTGGTAATCGTTATTGTGTCGTTTCTAAAACTTGATATTAGTATTGTTGGACCGACAATTGGTATCAGAGCCTGATTAAGATCAAATCAAGTTTTTCTGAAAAACGACTCTGTGTTCTATTTGAAAAAGTGATTTTGAGTGTTTAGGTGTTATAGGTGTTAAAATCGATCAGGTTGTGATCGATTAGCATGCTAGATAGATTTGTTGTTGTTTGATTTCACTTTAAATCAATTATCGAGTTCCATTTTGTGATTTTAGTGAAGAAACAGTCGAAAGCTTTCAGTCACTGTGCCATCGATTTGATTTTTAAAAAGTGATTTTTATTGCGATCGAGTGGTCATAATTTGTTCTAGAAGTGTTTCTAGACATAAGGGTAGTGTTTGGTATTGCTAATCGTTACAGGAACATATTTTAGACGATTTTTAGAAGTACAGGACGAATAAAGCACAAAGCAGAGGACGAACACACGCAAAGTTCAAACTTTGCGCGTCCAACATCAACCGCAAACCTCAACTTTGCGCTCCTCAAGAGAAACGCAAAGCTCACTTTGCGCCTCTCAAGCCAAACGCAAAGTCCACATCTCGGTTTCAAAAGCATAAGCAAACCTCAGAAACGCAACAAGTCAGAAACGCAAACCTCAGAATCGCAAACCTCAGAAACGCAAACCTCAAGCCATCGTATTCATCTCTTCAAAAAGATCAAGTCAACTTTGCGCTTCCAACTAGAAACGCAAACCTCAACTTTGCGCTTCCAACTAGAAACACAAACCTCAACTTTGCGCTTCCAACGTAAATCGCAAACTTTACTTTGCGCTTCCAACTAGACCCGCAAACCTCAACTTTGCGCATCCCGTTTGAAACGCAAACCTCCATTTACGCACCTCATTTGAAACGTAAACCTTCTCAAACTCAAAGCTTCAATTCCATACTTAGAATTTTCTTCGAAATGACATCCAGAGAAGCTCTTGCAATAGGAACTGACACCAAGCCACCAGTTCTCTTTAAAGAAGAATACGAACAATGGAAGGATAGGTTCCTAAACTTCATTGAAAGACAGGATTTGGGTGATTTCATCAAACAATCCTTAGAAGAAGGCCTTATGGAAACAAAATATAGGGAACCTGCAGAAGGTACTGAAGAAGAAAGACATGCACTTACTTATGAGGAACTAACAGGTGATAATAAGTTAAGAGCAAAAGCAGACAGATTAGCCAAGTCATACATTCTACAAGGGATTCCGAACGAAATCTACGTAAAGATTGACAGCTATAAGGCCTCCGGAAAACAAATGTGGGATCAACTAGAGAAGATGATGCTGGGTTCAAAGATTGGGAACCAGCTTAAAATCTCTAACTGCTTGCACAGTTTTGAAGAATTTAAAGGCAGAACAGGAGAGACTCTAGAAGGAACATATGATAGATTCGTGACCTTGCTAAACGAACTGAGCAAGAACAAGGTCAACAAATCTCAAATCGAGCTGAATATCAAGTTCCTAAGTATTCTACAACCAGAATGGAAAAGTTTTGACAGGCAGATGAGGCAGATAAAGGATCTGAATGAGATTCCACTTCATGAGGTGTATGAAACCCTCTGACAAAATGAAGAAGAGGTGGATGAAATTCTAGCAGAAAAGAGAAAAGGAAAGACAGTTGAAGACACAGTTGCTCTTGTTGTCAAGAAGAAGAACAAGAAGATTGTATATGAATCAGAAGAAGCTGAAGTTGATGCCATCTCTGACTCAGATGAAAATGAACAACTGAAACAAGCTTTGCTAATGCTGACGAATGCTTTTCAGAAAAAGTTCTACAGAAAGCCAACTTCAAATAGTCAGAGGTACTCTTCTAGACCCAACAACTACGCTCATAAGGAAAGGGTTGAAGGTAGTAGCTATGAAGTGAAGAAGTTTGACGGAAAGAAATTAGAGGAGAAGAAATCAGAAGAGAGAAGGTACCCGTCTGAAGGGAAAAAGATTGAGGAGAAGAAACCGGAAGAAAGAAAGTACAAGGATGAAGGATCAAGTCAGTCAGGACCACCTACGTGCTACAACTGTGGCAAAATAGGTCATTTTGCCAAGGATTGCCGAAGATCAAAAGTCAGAAACTCCGATTACTACAAGAACAAAATGCTTCTTGCAAAGCAACAGGAGACTGGCAAAGCACTGATGGCTGAAGATGAATAATGGCTCGATCACTCAGATGAGGAAGAAGAGGATGAAGAAAAGGATGAAGCCGTTAATATGTGCTTGATGGGCAAAATGGAATCAGATGCTGAAGCTAATCCAGATAATGAAGAAGAGGAGGTATGTGATTTATCGTACTCAGATTTCATGAATAAAATGCATGCCATGAGTTTAAAACAAGAAGAATTAGAATCTAATCTTAAGCAAGAAAATGGTGTTATAATTAACAAAAACCAATTGATACAGAAACTTAGCAATGAACTTGCTGAGAAGAAAGTATTAGTTGAGGTTTTACATACAAACGTTGACACCAACGCGAAAGAACAAACAATAATTCTTAAAGAGAATTCTGAACTCAAGTCTAAACTGACAAAAAGTGAGATTGATTTGAATAAGCTTACTAAAATGCATTCTTCATGTACTAAAGAAAACAAATCTTTAATTGCAAAACTAGATGCTTTGGAAAAGAAGATATACTCATTAGGTCAAAGTGAGCAAACCATTCATCTTAACAAACCGAAAAAGAATAAAGAACATTGGGGAATCGGTTATGTCAAACCTCATTGTCTTAAAAAGGGTATAAGAGAAGTGCCTACACTTTATGATTATACCTCTATGCTAGTTTCACACAGAATCGATAAACTTAAAGTTTTTAATACTAAACTATCAAAGGAGGATGAAGCCAATGAAATTGAAAAACGGAAGAAGTCATCTAAAGTTCACCTTCCATTTTATTATGCGAAGTTGAATAATAGTTATGACTATCCAAATAATGAAAAGAAATCTCTTTCAACTGACTACTTTCAAAGTTATTCTGTAAAAGAATGCAAAATTTCTGAACTCGAGAATTCTTTATCAGACGAAAGACTCTTAATTGAGATTCAACAAAAAGTTTTTTCAACCGTTCTGAAAAATGTTATTTTTACAAAGGCTTCTACTTCTGATGACATGTTTGGTTCATCAAACGAAGGGTTTAATTTTCTTAACTCCGACGGTGGTTCAGATGAATGTTTTGAACAATTTGATTTTAATGCGAAACTTCCTAACCATTCATCTTTTATTAAGAAATCTTTGGGAAAAACCAGTATGCCTGTGAACAGTGCAAAATCAACAAAGGTTGATAAGTCAGTCTCTGTGAAAGCTAAAAAATGCTAAAGGTAAGAATATATCTCAACATTCACAGAAACCGAACACTAATGGTAATCCGAAGAAGAAGCATTCATTTGTTGCTCAGAAGTCTAACTCACCAGTTTTACATGTTACAGATCTAAGCAAGCAAAGGCCAGAAGTAAATTCTCAATGGCAACCCAAACGGAAGCTTGACAAGACCGTTTTATCGTTTAGTAGTGTTAATTGTAATAAGACTTTGCTTAGTAAAGATGTCCTAATTGCTGATATTGCTCTTTTGAACTCAAAACTTGCTGTTTCTCGTAAACAATATACAATGAAGCAATTATTTCAGTTATCTTTATCTGCTGGAAAGTCTTCCTTTTATGATAAACATGTTTCTATCTCTTGTCAAGATTCTGAAGATTGGTTTGGCAATTACCATGTGCATTCATCTCATACTAATTCTTCAAGTGCATTTCAAAAGAAAAGAGGACCCAGTTTGAAATGGGTACCAAAATCTTGTGCTAACACAGCAGGACCCAAATTCCAGTGGGTACCTAAGGCTAAATCTGTGTTGCAGGCACACAAAGCTTAAAGAGAACGCGAGTTCTAATTATGTACAGATCAGGACTCGTTCTTCAATGTCAAAATAGGTTTTTGGATAATACAGTTCAAAACCCGAACATCAAAGTCAAAATAGGCTTTTGAACAAATCAGTTCAAGACCCGCACTTCGATAATCAAAGAGAATATTCCAATGTTGTCATATACAAATCTAAATTTGTTATTTCTCTTATGCAGACTAGTCATACATGGTTCTTAGACAACGGATGTTCCAAGCACATGACAGGGCAAAAAGAGATACTGTCCAATTTTAAAGACAAATATTGCGGAACAGTCAGATTTGGAAACGACCAGTTATCTCCAATCATGGGATACGGTGATGTACAACATGACAATGTAACGATCAAGAAGGTGAGCTATGTAGAAGGCTTACGACACATCTTGTTCAGTATAGGCCAGTTCTGTGACAAAGACTTGGAGGTCAACTTCAAAGCCAAGAGATGTTCCGTTCGCACTGAAGAAGGCAAAGAACTCTTGGTCGGTACACGAGAATCAGACCTCTACACAATCAATTTATCAGATGTCCAAACTGACAAGTAGGTGTGTCTACTGACGAAAGCCTCGATGCAACAAAGTTGGTTATGGCATCGAAAGCTCTCTCACCTCAACTTTAGGTACATAAACAATATGGTCAGTGGAAAGCTCGTCAAAGGACTTCCAGAGCTCAAATACGAAAGAGAACATCTTTGTGCAGCTTGTGAAAAGGGAAAGATGAAGAGGGCACCTCATAAACCAAAGCCTGAACCAAGTACAAGCGCTCCGTTAGAGTTATTGCATATGGACTTATGCGGTCCGATGCGAACTCAAAGTCTAGGCGGAAAGAAGTACATACTCGTGATCGTGGACGATTACTCGCGATACACATGGGTCAAGTTTCTACGTTCAAAGGATGAGACACCTGATATTCTCATCACATTCCTAAAGACGACCTAGGAGAATCTGCAGAAACCGGTCAAGTTTCTAAGAATAGACAACGGCACAGAGTTCAAGAACCAAAAGGTTGAAGAATATCTTGAATCTGTCGGGATTTCACATCAATACTTTGCTGCTCGTACGCCTCAACAAAATGGAGTGGTTGAAAGAAGAAATCGAACGCTAGTCAAGGCTGCTCGTACTATGCTAAGTCAATCATACTTACCTCTATTTTTGTGGGCAGAAGCTGTTTCGACCACGTGCTACACACAAAATCGCTCCATGGTACATCGAAGATTCAAGAAGACTCCTTATGCGTTAATCAACAACCGGACACCGACAATCAAATACTTCCATATATTTGGGTGTAAGTGTTTCGTTCTAAACGATAGGGAGAGTCTAAATAAGTTCAGTGCTAAGGCGGACGAAGGAATCTTCATTGGTTATTCCTCTACATCAACTGCATTCCGTGTTTATCTAAAGAAGTCAAAGACGGTGATTGAAAGCATCAACGTCACCTTTGATGAAGAAATGGCTTCCGAACAACAACGTTCAGAACCCGTTATAACCGGAGTAGTAGCTTCTGGGAAACTCAGTCCAGAACCTGCGTCTCAACAGAATAAATCAGATGAAGCATCAACGTCAACTAATAATTTATCTGATTTAGACTTATTATTTGAATTGTTTTATGATGAATTTCTTGGATCTAATGTAAAGAAATCTGTTGTGGTTGACAAGATGGAAGACTTAACGACTACTCATCCAACCAGTTCAGATGTTCCTATTGAATCAAACACCCCGATTCAACAAGAGATTACAATTCAAATGCCGACTCCAACAGTTGAAGAAGTGTCAAATGATAAAGAAACAGAACTAGCTGAAACAGTAGGAGATTCTGTACAGATCAATCTACAGCCAGATCAAACTGTACCTGCTGAGCCTTCTGAACCTACCACTTCAACTGCAATCATCAATCCTCCTGAACAAACTGAAGAAGGTACAAGTTGATTCATAGATAATACAATTGACATACATTCATATAATCCACTGCCTCATGAACATAAATGGACCAAAGATCACCCGATAAGCCAGATAATTGGCGATCCATCAAAACCAGTGCAAACTAGGACAGCATCAATGAACATGTGCATGCATGACTCCTTTCTGAGCAAGTTCGAGCCAACACGCGTATCAGAAGCACTTGCTGATCCAGAATGGGTGATCTCAATGCAAGAAGAGCTGAATCAGTTCGATCCACTTCAAGTCTGGAGACTCGTACCAAAGCCTCAAGGTAAAGCAATTATAGGTACGAAATGGGTTTTCAAGATAAAGAAAGACGAAGATGGTACCGTTATCCGAAACAAGGCAAGACTAGTAGCCAAAGGATACAGACAAGAGGAAGGAATTGACTATGACGAAACATATGCTCCTGTGGCGCGATTAGAGGCAATCAGAATGTTTCTAGCCTACGCAGCCCACAAGAACTTCACGGTCTTTCAAATGGACGTGAAGACAGCATTCCTGAATGGAATTCTGAAGGAGGAAGTCTACGTATCTCAGCCAGAAGGTTTTGTCGATCAAGAGAAGCCGAATCACGTTTACATTCTCGACAAAGCACTCTACGGTCTGAAACAAGCACCTCGAGCCTGGTATGATGTCCTTTCCACTTTTCTAGTCAGGTCTGGGTTTTCAAAAGGAACGGTGGATACCACTTTGTTTATCAAAAAGGAAAAAGGCTATATCATTTTAATTCAAATTTATGTAGATGATATTATCTTTGGTTCTACAAATACTAAGTACTGTAAGAATTTCACAAACCTTATGGTATCTAGATTTCAGATGAATTTGATGGGAGAGATGAATTTCTTTCTCGATTTACATGTAAAACAATTTTAATCGGGTATTTTTATCAATCAAGCAAAATACATTAGGGATATTCTTCGGAAGTTCCAAATGGAAAATTCAAAACCGATTGGTACCCCAATGGCACCAGGTACTAAGATTGGCACCGATCCTTCGGGAAAGGTTGTTGATGTTAGGACTTATCGAGGGATGATAGGTTCTTTAATGTATCTTACTTCTAGTAGGCCAGATATAATGTTTTCAACATGCTTATGTGCAAGATATCAGGCCAATCCTAAAGAAATCCATTTGTCTGTTGTGAAGCTCATATTTAGGTATCTAAAGGGCACTGCAGATCTTGGTCTGTGGTATCCTAAAGATACTAGTTTTGAACTAACAGCCTACATAGATGCAGATCATGCAGGTTGTATGTTAGACAGGAAGAGCACGTTAGGACATGTACAGTTCCTCGGTGACAAACTGGTAAGTTGGGCATCGAAGAAGCAACTTTGTGTTTCAACCTCCACGGCCAAAGCAGAATATGTAGCTGCTGCTAGATGCTGTTCTCAGGTCTTATGGATGAGAACTCAATTGCGCGACTACGGTTTCCACTTCAACAAAATCCCGATATACTGTGACTCCAAGAGCACCATCGCCATATCAGCGAATCATGTTCAACACACCAAGACAAAGCACATAGACGTCAGGTATCATTTTATTAAAGATCATGTTGAAAAAGGAACAATTGAACTTTTCTTTGTAAAAACTGATTATCAACTTGCCTATTTGTTCACCAAACCCTTAGACGAAAAGAGGATTAACTTTCTTGTATCTAAGCTTGGTATGCTAAATCTTAAAGTCTAAATCAGTAGTTACCTATAAAAGTTTTCTAAATTCTTAACTCTGATTGATATCTGCATTTCTATCTAATGTTCATGATCCAAGGGGGAGAAAGAGAAGAAATTGACATCTGGTCAATATTACTTCGAGGGGGAGATCATAAAATTTGTGCATGTACCTTTTAATGTCAGATTTTTTTTAATGCAAGATTTTAGGGGGAGCTCTTCAAGTCAAAAAGGGAGTACGGATATGATTTATGATTATTTCTGATTAGAACTCGTACTTTAAAAAGTTTTACTTCTTTTTGTCTTTTCATTTTAAGTGAATAATTTTTACTTTGACTTGACATAAGACTTTTGCAGAATTTTTGAGAAAAGCTTACAAGTTCATATGTTTATGACTTAAAGCTTAGCTTCATGAGATGGAAGATCATACGTACAGGTATACTTCTATATCTTCATCTCATATATGATTGAAAGAAGGACAACTTTCAATCATAGAAAACATCGTTCTAAAACGTTCAAATCACTTCCTGATTCTTCAACCAGATTTTATAATTCGGAAGTGTGATTTTCAATGTTTTCTTATTCAATTAAGCTTTAACTGTTAAGTTAAACCATTTTGAGCATTATATGCTTCATAGGAAAACATGGGATCAGTGTGCTAGGAATTAACACAACTTCTATGGAATCACCTTAACCAGTGATTTCTACCCATGAAGTTAATCCTTAGTGATTGAGTGTGCAAAACGAAAAGAAATGAGTGTGATTAGAGAAAGCAAAATGTTTAAAAGAAAGAGCGTGTGAGAACAGAGTTAAAAGAATATCACAACTCTACACCAACTTTTTCTGAGCCGGGTAGCCACAATTCTAGTGATTCACAATTCTTTGGTGATCATTATTGAAACAGGCAACTAACCCATGTCAACTCTTGATCAAACCTCACCATCTACTCATTTTCTTCTCAACAAGAAAGTGTTTCACATTTTCAAAGGGGATGCAACACATTTGCTATCTGATTTTCATTTGGAAAATCTGGATATTGAAAAGAAGGAAGTCTGCCCCACCTTCGCACTTCACTCATGCACATTGAGTCTGTGTTTAACTTACTGTTGTCTCAGTGGTTTACACAATTTTGAGCCAAATAAGCAATCATCAAGTGCTTAATTCTTTCTATCACAAGCACGAACACACAAGGAATTAGTTTCTTTGTCATAACGTTTATAGAAATTACCTTTGTGGTGTTTCGATGATTAAATGGAAGCCCTGGGGGAGTCAACATCAAACAACTCCTTTCCATTGTGTATCCGTTACACACAGTGACTTAGTGTTACTGACAGACATGTTAACTTATTCATTAGTTGATTCAGGTGTTACACGACTATTTTGTCTGGATTTGAAAAGATCTGGATAAATATCTTTTGAATTGACGAATCAGGGGCTCTAACCGAAAGACAGACATTTCTTACAATAAGTTTTGATGAAGTCGTTGCACTTAACATCAAAAAGGGGGAGAATGACTACACAAGAATTGGCAAAGATCACATGTTTCAAGAATCACGTCCACTCTTCAAAGGGGGAGATTGTTAGATTGAAGACATGTTGATTTCAGAAGCTAGAGAAAGAGATTGCATCTTCCGCGCTGTAAGAGAAGACTGAATTGCTAAAATCATTTTCATAATGATCTTGATCCAAAGGGGGAGATTGTTAAGACACAGTCTCATTGGATTCAAGATCATCTAATCTGAAGATCGCAATCTGAAGCTAAAGCCGAAACGTCGACTCTCGATATTAAAGTCTATGTCGTTTGTAATAAATGTCAATGTAATTGTTTGTTTATTATATTAGTTAACTTAGTTTAAATATCTATTTCTAATAGATATTAGATCTAATAACTTAGTTAGTTATTATTAGTTTCTAGTTTAGTTTAGTTTAGAAATAATATCTAGATATTAGATATTATTTAGTGATAATAGTTTTATAATGCAACTTGTTGTTGCAAGTTGTAGGAAGTGTGTAAGACACACTTTAGTTTAGATATATCTCAATCTCTCTAACAACGATCAGAACACAATTCACACACACAAACACACACTTGAAGGTGTAATAGAGAAAAAACAGAGAACACACATTCTAAGCTTGAATCTGATCAACCTTGTAACCATTTCTTATAATCAATACATGTTGGTAATCGTTATTGTGTCGTTTCTAAAACTTGATATTAGTATTGTTGGACCGACACTTATCGACTCCGACCTTTCCTGATCCTGAGATACACGCTAAAGTTAGCTTTACGCTAAGTGAGTTCATGGTTTTCAAATCGTCATCCATCAATCATGAAAATAATTCAGATACAAATAGTCATACCATAATTTACTCACAACGTATCATGCATTTTAAAACATATCTTGCAGTTATAAGAAAAATGCAGCGTGTCATCACTTTATATATTTACGTCCATTGGCATGGTGGGGCTCCGTCATCCCGTCCATCTATAGTCAAGCTCAGAGGTGCTCTCAAGCATATGTCTTGACTACCGTCCCATAGTGCAGTCCATAGGTGCCCCTTCCGACACATGTACTGACTATATTCGTCATTTGCGGTTTCCCGCCGTCCAATACCGGCGTCCCGGTAATGAGCCCCACACTTATAGCCACATCACATCAGTTCAATTTAATCAATCACAACATACATCGTACGTAGCATGCATTTCGTCCAATATTTAGAATAATGGCATACCCAGATAACATCACCATACATGCACTTGTGCATATAAATACATATAAATAAACTTTGTATGCATATCGGTCACAACAAAATGTAACACATTCATGTGATCGTCATTCCATGCGTCATCCAAAAACTAGCATGCTTTTCATATTTAAAAGATTATAGCATGCTCAACAAAAATCATCATCAATATAAAAAGAACATACTTTTGTACATGCGTGTATCCCAGTTAAAAGTCACATGAAACTCACCTCGATTTGTGTTTCAATATACTCGCTACTTGGTAGCTCCCAATCCTTCACAGAATCACAACGTTTTCTCTGATTATACACTTTCCGTAAACAATCGTTCAATTATCAAACTTATAACGTCTTCCTAAAACTCGACACATTATTATTATTAAATGGACAAACAAGACATCCCCATCTTTCATCCCCTATCTCGTCACATATAAACCCACTTAGTATATAGTGTACACACACATATAGCCTTACGGTGCTAAACCTATTTGGATTTTTAACACAACGGCACCATCCCACTCCTACATGTATGCAAATTTATTATAATAATTCAATTACCATGTGCCTCCTTTGGCCAAGAACCCAGTATAGGATGGTTATTTTATTTTCCAAAGCAAAGTACCCACACATACTTTTATATATATATATATATGTGTGTGTGTGTGTGTGTGTGTGTGTGTGTGTGTAGTCCATCAAACCCCCTTTTCTTTATGACCGTCCAGTAGCTCATTAGAGTTGGGTCCACATCATCCATGGCAATTGCTATTTACATGAATACACTTATTTATATTACTAAAATAAACCATTTAGTTCAAATGTTTATCACAACCACTAGATTAAATCCATGGCTAGCTTTCTCTGTCATACCTATATATACACATATATGTATATATTTACACTCATATAAAGTACACCAAATATATAACATATGTAGGCATACCACTGGACCCATCACCTACATTTAGAGAGACTATTACACAAAGGACAACTAATTATGTCCTCTTTATATATATATATATATATATATATATATATATATATATATATATATATATAATATCATCTAGACATCAAACATGCCAGTGGGTTTTCAATCCATTCATCATTATTTTAATCTCCTCAACTACATACACTTTATTTAACCACAGAACAATAATTCTTATTTAATCCACATAAACAATACTTCCATTTGACTGTGTTGTGTGTTTTTATCTTTCTTTTTTTCTTTTTTTTTAAACTCAAGCAGTCACTTATCCTCCCCAAGGTCATAAAACTCTGCGTAGGTTTCGACCCAAACCCAATTGCATAATTTCAGTACTTCTTGCACAAAGTAGCCATTTCTTACTTTAATTCATAACGTAAAAACCTCTACCCACACTTTGCAACAAGTAATCAAATACTATATCAGATAATGCGTGAGTTTCTAACCTTGATTTGCAGATCTCGTCTTCAATATGGCAGCCCAAACCTTGCTCTATTCTCTAAGAAATTCTCCAGCCTCTCTCTCTCTCTCTCTCTCCTTGTCTCACTCCTTCGATGTGGTTTTTGTCTCTCCCAATTTGAGCGTAAATGGGGTCTTAACCCCTCCATCCGCTGATTACTGGATTTCAACCGTTCCCCCCCTTAAAAATCGTAGCCCTACTCTCCCACGTTCTAACTTGAACGAGAGGGTTAAATTCTACTTGCTATATCCCCAACCCTCAACAATTAGGATGCAAAATCTCCTCATAGTTTAGAGTTTTTACAAGAATAGTCCGCCTCCTTAGTTATAACCAATTATTTATTTATTTAGGTTGAAACTTTTGGGTGTTACACATTGGGTCCTCGGAGGCCACTTGGTACGATTATGTGGGACCAGTTACTAGCCATGGGCCGTAAATGTAATCCTAGTGAATGAGCATGACTAGGTAATCCTCGGGTGCCCCCCCCATCTTAGTACGAGTCGGCGAGCTCGTGGCCATGGGTTCCTAGTATGGTGAGCTCAGTAACTTGGAATGTGACCTACTTTTGTGTTCCGCCACTAGCATTGGAATTCGGGATTCCCCCGTCATCGAGAGGTGGTGTTTTGAGGTATTTAGTTTTATCCTTGTTTTCAGTGACACTTTGAGTTTGTGTTATCTCCCTTATACTATAATTTTGGAGACTTGAGTTTACTCTTATTTCGGTCGTTTGATTTATAAAGTTTTATTCAAATTTCAACGTTTGAGCATTTACCATTATCCACGTCTTGAGTAAGTGTTGGGTTGCACTAATTCACAAAAGAATGTTTTGGCATTGAGGCGTCCATCTACAAAATGCATATTGTTGGTAATTGAGTCGTTCTCTTATTTTAAAGTAATTCATTTTAAAGGATCATGATTATAAGTTACAATATTTCCATTTTACGATTTCCTTTTTGATCATGATATAAAACTCTTGAACTCACTAGGCGTTAGCCTAACCTTTTTATTTGTCGATATATGCATCAGGTTCCATTTCGGGATTAGTTCTACCGTCTCTGTGGGAAATGAGTGCTAGTCGTGCGCTCGAAGAGGTGTTTAGCTTGATGAAGTATTCTGCACTTAAATTGGAGATAACGATTGTTATTGGGATATAGTAACACTCGACTTTAGTTAGTCTTTATGTAAGACTTTATTCATTGTTGATGGTTCAACCTAGTTCTGTATTTCAATTATGGACTAGTAGTGAGAGATTTTATTATTCTTTAAGGTATTATTGAAAGTTTTTAATTAGTTGCTATGTCCAAATTTGAGGGTGTTACACGAAAGTTTGGTCTTTACTTGGCTCAAATTGATCAATGACAATGGTCCTAACATGTAGATAGTTAGGGACGTTGATTGGGAAATACATTCATTTTAAATTTCAATGTTTCTTCCTAATGTGTACATAATGCGAAAGTAAGTATGTATTTTGGCTAGAAAAGCTTTACCACCTCGAGAGAGGGTTGAAGTATTTTTGAAAATTGAATTCTCATCATTACCAAAGTCCGAGGTTGACACTACCCGGTGTTCGTTTAATTGTAATCGTCTTTTATTTTGCTTAGTTCGCTTCTATTTGCTCCTTATTCTCTCTCCTTCCGTTAATCTCGTTTAATTTTATTTCTATTTTGTTAAATAATCAATCAAATTATCTAATTCACATAGCTAGACATGATTATTAAGTGGTTAGTGTTTAGACTATCACCTCCCTGTGATCGACCCGTATGCTACATAACTCGTACGCTTGTGGTATAAATTTAAAACACATCGGCATCAAAGTAACTTAAACAAACTTTTGAGTAGCTTCAAAGTAACTTAAACAAAATGATTTTTCACATGCAAAAACTGACACAGTTTCTCATTATTATCAGTTTAGAGCCCATCTTAGACTTGTAAGAGTCAAAAGACTTGCATTTTAACATCAAATATGTATAAGATTAACCAACAAATAAAGCAAAATTTGTCAATATGTATTCAAACCAAGAAACAAACAAAATTGAGATTTATAACTAATCTAATCTATAACACAATGCTTAACAGACTAGTTGCAACTAATTGCAATTTGGCCTATAGCCATTGCAGATCACCAATCTAATCTAAAATCATTTACCATCCATATAAGGTCTATGTTATGAGCTAATTGTTGTATTTAAGATTTAAGGGCGTTATTGTAATAGTTTGTAATATGCCTTGAGATGTCAGTTTGTGACATTCATAATAATATGACATATGGATTTTTCACGCTTGATCTTGATCTCATGATTTAGAACTAAAATCTGGAATAACGGTCTAACAAAAACCTTGTTCATTTAAGAAGAAATAGCAAATATGCACCCTAAACGTTGAAGACCAAAACAATAGGTCGTAATCTCGATTTTGGATACACACCACATGCATATTACATGTTTTTATACATGCGGTGTGGATTAGGCTCAGTAAAGCCACTAAGACCCATTATAGCCTATTAAGAACTATTAAAGCTTATTAAGAACCAGTATAGCCCAACAAGACCTTTTATGACTTATTAAGGCCCAATAACACCAATTGTGACTTATCACGTATTTGTATGCATATATGTACTATTTATATGCATGTCGTGTATATTGAGCTCAATAAGACCACTAACACCATTATAGCCTATTAGGAACCACTAAAGCTTATTAAGAACCATTATAGCCCAACAAGAACTTTTATGACTAATAAGACCAAGAGCCATTATTAGGTGTTTGTATGCATGTGGTGTGTATTGGGCTCGATAAAACAACTAAGACCCACTAAATCAAACTAAGACCTACTAAGATCTTTTAAAACCCAATTTGACCCTTTATGACTTATTAAAGCCCAATATTTCCAATGGTGACTTGTTACATGTTTGTATGCATGTGGTGTACTACTAAATGCATGTGGTATGTATTGAGTTCGATAAGACAACAAAGACTCGCTACCACTAAACCAAAATAAACACAATAAAGTCCAATAAGACATTTTATTAGTTATTATTAAAGCCCAATAAGAACAATAAAGGCCATACGTATATGCATATATACGGATATGTATGCTTGGTATACATGTGTGGTATATATAATATATTACGTATATATAGATACGGAATATGACAAATCCGATTTTGTACATATTAACAATAAGTATTTAACGGATAGAAAATGCAAAAAAAAAAAAAAACAACCCAAAAATGCAATTTTTATGGAAAATCCGTTGCAAAACTGCCATAAAAACAAAATTTTTAAAAAAAACAATTCTTAAATATTCTCGACGGATTTCCGACGGAACACCCTATCCATCGGAAATATTTAAAAGTTGTTTTTTTATTTTAATTAATTAATTAAAATCCTCCACAAACCCATAGGAGATATTAATTAAATACGTTAATTACTTTTAAAAAACATTAGACGTGTATGTTGTGGCAGATTTGTGGCGAATTTATTAAATTTTAAAAATCCGCCACAAATTTTTCCCGAAATAAATTTGTTTTTTTTTATAAAATAAGTGGCGGATTTGTGAAGAAAGTCAACTGAACTTTGACTTTTTTGAAATTTTTTATATCCGCAAGAATCTGTCGACAATGTCCGTCGATAAAAGCCTGGATTTTAGTAGTGATATATATAATAAGAAATATAAATAAACATAACAATATATGTTAATATAAAAAAGAAAAATATTCATTTAGTAATATTTTTTATTTATAAGCATTGTTATTTTACTAAGAAAATGAAAAAAATTAAATAGACTTATTTAATTTTTTTTGATTTATAAGCATTATTACCTTATTAATTAAATAAAAATAAAAATTGTAACCTGATAATTTTAATTAAAAATGTTAGATTAATTTAATAAAAGTTTTGATTTATAAACATTGTTATCTTACTAAAGAATATTTATTAAATAAAAAATTAACAAACTAATTTAATAAAAATATTGATTTATAAGCATTGTTATAACTTATTATTAAAGTAGTTAAATAAAAAATAAATAGACTTATATAATAATAATGTTGATTTATATCTTACTAAAAAATTAATTAAATATAAAATAAATAGATTCATTTAATAAAAGTATTTATAATCATTGTCAACTTACTAAAAAAAATAATTAATTAATTAAATAGACTAATTTAAAGAACTAGTTAAATGAAAAAATAAATAGACTCTTTTAAGTAGGGTGCTCACGGGTTGGGTTGATCGGGTTGGAGGCTTTTCGACTAATCAACCCAATATAGGCGGTTTGAAAATTTTACAACCCAACCCAACTCGATCAAAAGTACAACCCAACCCAACCCAAACCGTTCGGGTTGATCGGGTTGGTCGGGTTGATCGGGTTGTGTTTAAACAAGCTGAAATCAAATTTAGAAATATAAACACAAAGGAAACATTTCTTTGAAATACAATCGAATGAACGATAATTCATGAGAGTATGTAAGTTCATCAAAAATATTACGATATTACATATAAAAATGTCTAAACCAAATGAAAACATGTCAATCAACAACAATCGTTTTAGACATTTCCAACCCCGATACTTTCGTTTTCTTTGCCTTGAGGTTGGTCGTGTCATCATCAACCATTTGGTACAACTTATCCATACTTCTTAAATCTTAAATATATCACATTCAGTTAATTTTTTAGTTTGCACACATATATATATATGTGTGTGTGTGTGTGTGTGTGTGTGTGTATGTATGTGTGTTTACATTTATTAAAGATATATACAAAGGAGTTATATAGAGATGAATAATAGATTGAAAATATATGTAAATGAAGAGAGTACGCAATAGTGTAATTGTCTAATTTACATATTAATTGAGACTTAATAATCATATTAAATTCACAAAATAAAAGGATCGGGTTCATCGGGTTGGGTTGGGTTCAAATAAAAGTAACCCGATATCAACCCAATACATACGGTTTGAAGATTTTACAACTCGATTAGACATCAAGTTGCTTCGGTTTAAGTTATTTCGCGTTGGGTTGGGTTGGGTTGATCGGGTTGGTCAGGTTTTTGAGCACCCCTACTTTTAAGGCTTTGATTTGCATTGATTTTTTATCACAAAGCTTTTTGAATGATCATAAATTTGATTTACAAACCAAAAAATCCGTGCTCCAGTGATTATGTGGTTTTGGTTTGAAGTTGATAGTGTTGTGTTACACCAAATTTTCACTAGGTCGTAACGACAAGTCACATCTTAAAACATATAAACTATCCATCACATTGCAACGGAAAACTTTTAATATCGCAAACATCAAACCATCTTAGTCATTATACGCACATTCATACAAATCCAACTTAGCGATATACAATATTGAATAACTTAAATAACTAGGACAAGTGAACTAATCATACGTTATCGAATCATACCTTTGCTCTTACAACTGTCGCTCTTGCCACATCCTGAGATACATACTAACGTTAGCTTTACGCTAAGTGAGTTCATGGTTTCGTCATTTCATTCGTACATCATCACGACAATATAAATTGGACACAAATCGTTTATCCCATAAAACATTCATAAGACGACATGCTTATCAAAATATGTTATGCATATATCTTACATGCAACTTGTCATCACATTAGAGATCTCATCCGTCCACATGGCATGGTGGGACTCCGTTATTCCGCCCATCTCTAGCCAAGCTCAGAGGTTCCCTCAAGCACATGTCTTGGCTACTGTCCCATAGTGCAGTCCCAGAGGTACCCCTTCCGACACATGTACTGACTATCATCATCATCTGCGGTTTTCCGCCGTCCAATACGAGGGTCCTGGTAATGAGCCCCACACTTTTGGCCACGCCACATCATTTTGATTTAATCTTTCAAACAATTATTATATGTAGCATGTGATTCATCAAATATTTAAAATAGTGGCATACTCAAAACCTTTCACATCGTTGAACATCCAACATCGTAAAACATGAATATATATATATATATATATATATATATATATGTGTGTGTGTGTGTGTGTGTATGTGTCATGCACATCATTCGTAATAAAATGTAGCATGTTCATGAACTCATTGTTCACACATCATCCAACACACTAGCATCATTGCATATTTGACTAAAATATCGCATGATCGAAAATCATCATAATCATATAACAAACATACTTACATACTTATGTGTATCCCATTTAAAAGTCACATGAAACTCACATGAATTTGCGTAAACTTATACCTCATGTGCTTGCTTCCAATCTTACACAAGTCACAATTTCTCTCTAAGTATTCTCTTCTTTAAAAATACTTGCAACGAGCTTTCAAATAATATTACGTAACTTATTTATTATGAATTTTCGATTGATTTGAGGTTTCCGACATTTAACCTTTCATTGACCCATTTTACGATAATTGTAGGAATATATATATATATATATGGAATATATATATAGAGAGAGAGAGGAAAGATCATGCGAGAAAACGAGAAGTGTGATATCATATATGATTACACGGCTTGTAAGTGTGTTTAATCATATATAATTAAACGTCTATATATTACCAATATAACATGTGTTTAATCATATAAGATTAAACTTGTGTATCACATATGAATAAATACTTCTAACATTCTCGCAAAATGTTTAGTTTCTCGTTTGAACCTGCCTATATATATACATAGGTGCGTATGAACACTCATGCATTTAACACAAAATGACCTAGAAAGGCCACTGGACTGATGCATCATCCACACACAATCAGAGGCCATGCACGTGTCCTCTTTCGGTTTCCTTTCCAAATGAATGAAAGTAGTGAAAAAATGTACAGTCGTCGTCATTGCCATCCATCCCTTTAATAAAGTCTAACCGTTGCCGCCCTCTGCCCTCAACCCACACCCCATTTCAACCCACGTTCAAATTCAAAGTGGTACCCTCAAATTCCCAATTAGGCCCTTATACTTTTGCATTTCCTATTGAAACCATTAAACCCAAGGTTTCGTATTTAACATATTAGGCCCTTGAATTTTTCTTATTAATATAATGAATTCACGAAAATTTTGGGTGTTACATGTTGTTCCATCTATGAACTTTGACTGTTCCAACATTTTTTAACGAAGTTCATATGTGAAACTAGAAAGTGGCCCGTGAAACAATTATATTTTTGTTTAAAATTCATAGTTTTGTTCCATCTGTAAATTTTGGTTGTTACAAACTGTTTACCAAAGTTGAAACCAAAAGCTAACAATATTAGTTGATGCTTTATATGTGAATTTTAGTATTGTTTCATATATGAAACACAATAAGAAACCACAAAGTGACAATATTCGGACATGATTTATATATATGAAATTTTAGTAAATGTCTCACATGTGAAACACAGTAAAAACCAAAAAGTGACAATATTTGGGAATGTTTCTTATGTGAATTTTGAGTTTTATTTGTATAATAAACCGCCAATAAAGGTAATAATAATAATAATAATAATAATAATAATAATAATAATAATAATAATAAATCCATTAAATTAGGAAGCATGTCAATAATAATCCAAAGCCAAGTCAATTTCAGGCCGTCAAATCCTCATTTTAAAATGTCAACTAAATGAGATAATTAAGTAATAAAATATCAATATGTGAAAATAACGAAAATACCTTGGTTAATGTGGTTTGCAAAAGAAATAGACTTCATATATATGATAAGTTGTTTAGTTATACTAGGCATATACCCGCGCGATGCAGCGAAATGTAAGTAAAGAACGAACAATTAATGTTACTTCCTTATAGACATGTCATTAACAATCAACCATGACCTAAGAATCACAACTTATGAAACCATAAACCCATAAAGATATTCAATAATTAGTTTATATTACAATTATTGACGAAAAAAATTATAATGATATAATTTATAATAAGAATGAAAGGTATTTTACGATTATGTATTTTTAATGTGCTAATGATGAAAAAAATAAAACGTATGGATAGAAAACAAACTAATTCGCAGATATTCATTATATTTAATAGTACTGTTAAATTAAAAAATATTCAATATTGAGTTCGTTTTGAAGGTATTGACGAGACGATTATAATGGTATAATTTGTAAAAAAACGTATTTTTTCATTGCATTTTTGTTCATATACGATTATTTGTGTTAATATAATAATGATGTAAAATGAAAAAACAAGGGATATAAAGTAAATTAAATAATTAAGTGTAAGTGTGGTAAATATAACATTATAAGGGTGGCAAATGTTATTGTACAATAATCGTTTTAGAATTTTTATATAGTAGTATAGATAAAGTTCATCACACAGCTCTCACTCGTAAGCCTTTCCCTAGCAAATAGAACCAATGGCATCATACCCATGAACCCACCAAACCCCTAAACCCCATGAGTTTAGATATGAAAAAACCACGGGTTTAGCTCAAGATTGTTCCAATGACGGCGACCTTTCCAGCTTAGGGCATTGGGCCCTCTGACCTAACTTTTTCTTACATAAAATTTTATGGGTTGCAGATATCATACTCTCATGTATCTTATATCTTCCAAATATATAGAAAATTAAAATTAGTGTTGGGTGTTGATAATTGATAGTTTTATAAATGGAATAACTAATAGCAATACATCATTGAACCTGAGAAGCTAACTTAGCCAACTTAACAATTACCAATATAACAACTCAAGGACTTTGAGGCAAAGATATGACATGTCCTTCAAGATCATCTTGCCTAATACTACCACTGGTAAAAGATAAGTGAAAGTTTTCCAGAGCCACTCTGATCAGCTATGATGCAACTCTGCCCTCTAATAAAATGACATAGCATGCATTCATTTGTTATATTCAATTCAATTCAAAGTTGTTTGCCATAACTTAGCCACCAATGGGAGTAAGACGAGATATAATGTCATACTCACAACAAACATCCTAGAACATTGAATTTAAGGGCCTAATTTTGAGGAACAAGCACCCCTAAACAAGATGTTGAAACAAGAAAAAGAGAAAATTACATAAGTCGTAGCATGAGTTAGGTTCAAACTGCAGTTCTAGACCTCCAACATTAGAAACTACCCTCATCTTTCCTTGATTTTAAAGAAGAATATGCCCTTTGAGGATTCTTAACGATTTACAACATCGATTTCAAGGGAAATCATATGAGCAACAATACTAAAACATACATAACGAATATGAACTGTGAATTTTACAAAATTTACCTCTTGTTAGAGTTGAGAGAACATACTAACTTGATCTCCAGTAGGGTTTAACTTGGTCTGAAAGAAACTATAATCAACTTCCGTTATCTTCAACTACTATAAAACATTCAAGTATTATAAAAATACTTGAATGGTTTCTATATGTGCTTGCTTCTCCAATAGTAAAATCTGAAGTTACCTGCCAAAAGGTGCGTTTTCTATGTTGTGGATCGATCACTCTCGAAAAAATAATTGGTTGTGGGTTCACAATTTACCTTCCACATTTTCATGCAAAATGGATGAAGTGCAAACACAAAGATCTTCTAAATCAAGTTGTTGGTCCCAAGTAAGCAGAACAAGTATTGTAGAAGGGGGGGGGGGGGGGAGGTTGAATACAATACACAAAGTTTTACTTAATTTTTAATTCTTTATTGATATAAATATCAAGAATTACACATAGAAAACTTTTAAGATTGTTGCGGAAAAGAACAGCTAAACTATTCTAACAATCTTTCACTTAAAAACTAGAAAACTAAACACAACTTGAAAATACAAATATCAAAGTTATGAAGTTCTTGAGAGAGAGAGAGAGAGAGGTTGCCAACTTTTCTTGAGCACTAAGTTCTCTTCAAAAAAAGGTTGGCTTGGAAGGAGACGTTCTTCACCCTTAAATACCATCGTGTGCAATAATGCAAAGGACACTTGTCATCTTGGTATTGGATACCAAATATCTTCTTGCAAAAGCAATAAGATCTTGATGTGACTTATCATAAAGCAAAGTAGACTTTTGTACCTTGATAAGACAACACCTCAATAAAGTATATTAGGTACATGTCCTTTTTCTGATCTTTTGGAGAAAGTCTCCATCATTTCAGAACTTGTGAGAATATCTTCTAAGAGAAGGAAACTTCCATTTCCATTGTCAGAAGAACATTGGGAATGATGAAGTATGTCAAATCGAGAGGATTTGACATAAAGGGTGTTGCCGACACAAAGAGGATCGACAAGAAAGAGATTTGCCGAAAGGTGGCAAGGGGTATGCCGAACATGTGAAGGTTCGGCAGAAGAGAGTTATGTCGAACATGAGAGGATTCGGCACAGGGGTAAGCTGCCGAAGAGGGTTCGACTGATAAGACTTAGTTCCTTGAAGTTCACCTCAATCCACAAAGTAGACTTCTTTCATGTTGATTTCGGTGTAGGTCTTCGACTCACAGATCTTTTCATGCGTAACTAAGCTATTACAAAGAATCATACTAATTCTAAGATGTACACTCATTTACAGAAGAGTAAACACAAACTAAAGGAGATGTCATCTTCAAATCTTAGATGACCCAACAATCTCCCCTATTTGATAATGACATCTCATACTTAGAAATAAAGAGATAAAAAATGAATAATGCATTTTGACCCTTATTCATACTCTTTTGGGTTCTTTTTCACATAGACCATTCTTTTTGTATCTTTTTTTTTTAAAGTATAAAAGACATTTACAAAAGAATAAAAGAATGAATATAGCTATACAAACGAATAAATAAATACAAAGAATAAAGAAAGAGAAGAAAAAATATATACATATATTCAAAAGACAATATCGGGAATTGTTTGAACTTGAGTGGGTGGTAGTTCCCCTTAATTCATACTCCCCCTCAATTAATCTATGGTGGCTTCGATCACACAGTCCATCGAAAATAAAGTTTCAACAGAGTTTAAGCTTGAGTGGTCAGTTGCTCCCCCTCAACTCATACTCCCCCTCAACTAATTCTCGGTGTAAGAATTAAGAAGTCAGAAAGTTTTCAGGATCCTCCAAACCTTCTCTTGGAAAGGCAGGTTCATCCTTGTATCGTGCAGAAACATCGGGACTGAAATCTTGGGTGATAGGTTGTGAGGTGGAGAAGAGGCACCTTGGATTGGGGAGGAGTCCAAGTCATCCTTATCAACCAAAGAAAAGGTTGATGAGGGAATAATAGGGGTCCCCGATTTTACAATTGTATCCTTTTCTGAGGATACAAAGGAGATGGATTTGGGTTTAGCAGAGTCCCCGGGCCAAGATGGAAAAATTTCAACACCTGCCGATTTTGAAGAACCGATGGATGGAGTAAGTGGCTTGGCCCTTAAAACCTTCCTCAGCCTCTTGAGAGGAGAGGGAGGGGAAGAAAAGTGCCTCCGCTTTTGAGAGAGGTGGGAGACGAGGGCAGCTACCGAAGGCTTTTTCGGTGGCATAGTCTCAGAAGATGTTGCGGAGGTATCGGTGGCTTAAGATTTATTCTTTTTGGCCACCAATTTCACTCAGGTAAGGGAATCAGGGATCACTGAAGTGAGTGATACGGAGAGAGCCATCGATTTGGAGAATGATGGTTCCTCAGTATCTCCTTACTTCAGATTAGGAGAATGAAAGAAATCATACCTGAGGCTGAGAACTCGATTGGTGGAGAGAGAATCATTGTTCAAAGTGGTCTTCATGACTTTCTAAATGTTGGTAGGATAGTCATCACCAAATCAATTAGTGACCCAATAATTTATCTCCCCCTATTTGATGATGACACCAACACTTAGAAAAAAATAGTACTGACACTTAGAAAAAAAATAGTACTGACACTCAGAAAAGGGAGAAGAACTAGAACTCATAAATTCAGTGGCCCCCTTTTTTTTAAGGGCTCTTTTCCTTTTCTTTTTTTTTTGTAAGGCAAAGAAAAATGAGAATAAAGACTCATAGAACAAAAATAAAATTGGGAAGAAAAAAAAAGGAATAAAGAATTGGGAAGAAATGGAATAAACTTTGGATAGACATTTTGGATAGAAATTTGGGTGAAATGTTGGGGATTTATAGTGGGAGGGATAAGGGAATTTGAAAAGGTAGGAGTGAGGGGCGCTGAAGTTATTCGGGTAGTGGGAAATAATGGGGGAAATGATATTAAGGATATAAGAGGTGACTAACGGAGTATGTGAGAAAGGGTTCGGCTAGTGTCTTAGCATAGTGAAATGAGGGATAGGTTAGTGGGCTTGAAATGACAACTAATAGTCACACATTATCACATAGTTCCAAAATTTTCAAATAAATGAAACACATAAGATTGAAGAAAAAAGAAGTCATCATAAATTCGGGGAGAATCAATGAGAGAATTTTTGGAAAGAAAATTTTGGGAAGAAATTTCCGGTAGAAAGGAATTTCGGCTAAAGAGAAATTTCGAAAATTTCGGCAAAGAAAATTTCGAAGAGGAATTTTCGGTAAGGAAGTTCGGGAGAAACTTCGGTAAGAGATTTTGGTATGAAATTTAGGAGATAAATTTCGGTACGCAATTTCGGGAAAAATTGCGGGGAAAAAGAAGTGGAGAAAAATAGGGAAAAAAATGAAGATAAAACAATTGCCATCGGCTTGTTAAAAAAAACAATTGGATTTTTTTTTTAAACCAACCTACCGAAAATAAATTATTCTGCAGGTATAATCCAAATAGATTGATTTTTATTTATTGATTTGTTTTTTTTTTTTACAAATCGGCAGCTTTGGTTTTTTATAAATTTTTTTTAAGAGACTTCAAACCCACTTCGGCATCTTTAAAAAAATTAGGATTTTTTTTTAAAAATCAAAAACCTTCGGCAACTTTTTTTTTATTTTTAAAAAGTTAAAAAAAATTAAAAAAAAAACCGATTGTGTCAAAGTGGGGAGTCAAAATTTTTTATTTTTTATTTTTTTTTAACAAAACTAATTACCGAATAAGAAAGGAAAAAAAAAAACTTAATAACTTTTTTTTAATTCTCCAAAATTAAGCTACCGACTCCAAAATCATTTTTTTTTTAAGAAAACAAAGTTTTTTTTTTAATTAGATCCATTCGGCAGGTACAAGAAAAATTTGGAAAATATTTTTTTTTAAACAAACTAACCTACCGAATAATAGAAAAGAAAAAGGAAAATAATTTTTTTTTAAATCAAACCTACCGATTGTGAAAAAGAACATTTAAAAAGAAAAAAAAAATTTAAAGCAAAGCCACCGATTGAACAAAAATTAACAATAGTTTTATTATTATTAATTTTTTTTAAAAACCAAACCAAATTTAAATCAGTTAGTGATTTTAATTGTTTTTTTTAACAAAAATTTAACATACCTAAGTATCCAACGAGGAAGTTGAATTGAGCCTCATCCAGTGGTTTTGTGAAGAGGTCTGCAAGTTGAAGATCTGTAGGAATGAAGTGAAGTTCAATATCACATTTAGAGATATGATCCACAAGATCTGAGCACAACAACTTCCAGCTTGCTACATATTCAGCTTCGGCAGTAGAGGTAGATACCAAATTATGTTTCTTGCCGGACCAGCTGACCAAATTTCCACCTAATAATTGACAACTGCCGGTTGTACTTTTCCTGTCTTCTTTAGACCCTGCAAAATCAGAATCTGAATAGCCAATGAGATCAAAACCCGAGTCCTTGGGATACCAAAGACCCAGATTCATAGTACCTTTAGGTACCGAAAAATACGTTTCACAACCACCAAGTGAGATTCATTGGGATTGGCTTGATAACGCGCACACAAACACGTAGCATACATAATATCAGGTCTACTAGCAGTTAGATAAAGAAGAGACCCTATCATCCCTCTATAATTCGTGATATCAACTGACTTGCCAGCTGAATCAGCATGAATCTTAAGAGGAGGTGTCATTGGAGTTTTCATGGGAGAGCAATTTTCAAAATCAAACTTTTTCAAAAGATCACGAATATATTTACTCTGATTTATGAAAATACCTTCAAAAGATTGTTTAATTTGAAGACCAAGAAAGAAGGTAAGCTTACCCATAATACTCATCTCATATTTACTTTTCATGAGAGAGGCAAACTCCTGACAAAGAGCTTCATCAGTGGTACAAAAAATGATATCATCCACATAGATTTGAACAAGAATGATATTACCTCTAGTTTTCTTGAGAAAGAGAGTATTATCAATTTTACCTCTGGTATATCGGTTGGAGAGAAGGAATCCATACAAAGTGTCATACCAAGCACGAGGAGCTTGCTTCAGACCATAGAGAGCCTTGTCAAGTCTGAACACATAGTAAGGATGAGCTGGATCTTCAAAACCAGGCGGTTGTTTCACATAGACTTCTTCAGCAAGTTCTCCATTGAGAAATGCACTCTTAACATCCATTTGAAAGACCCGGAAGTTTTTGTGAGCAGCATGAGCAAGAAAAATTCTTATTGTTTTAAGTCTAGCAACAGGAGCAAAGGTTTCATCATAATCGATACCTTCCTCCTGCCTATATCCTTGAGCAACAAGTCTGGCTTTGTTTCGGATAACAGTGTCGACTTCATCCATCTTATTTTGGAAAACCCACTTAGTACCGATAATGGTCTTACTGAAAGGTCGAGGCACAAGTCTGCAGACTTTGTTTCTTTCAAATTGAGACAACTTTTCTTGCATGGCAGTGACCCAACAAGAATCTGCTAGAGCTTCCTCAATTTTCTTGGGTTCAATAATGGAGAGAAAATTCACATAGAGACAAATATTTCCAATACCTCTTCTCATTTGGACACCTGCTTGTTGATCACCTATAATTTGATTAATTGGATGATCTTTGGTCCATTTGAGAGCTGGGGGAAGAGGTGCAGGAAATGTGTTTGGAGAATATGAAGGAGAAGGATCGGTAGGTATAGGATGATTTTGAGGAAGAGGAGAAGTATGAAAGGTGGGTTCGGTAGGAGCTATGGATTCGGTAGGAGTTGTGGGTTTGGTAGTTGGTAAAGGTTCTGTCGAATCATGATGGAGAGAAGTAGAGGGTACTGAGAATGGGACATATGGAGGTCCTGAAGACAGAAGAATTGGAGAATCTTCTCCAACATACGAAGTGATCCATTCATTAAGCTCAGTATCATCACAAGATAAGGAAGATGTCTTGTGATCATCGAACTTCACATGTATTGATTCATCAATACATTTTCTCCTTAGATTGCATACTCTGTAGGCTTTAGAAGTGAGAGAATAGCCCATAAATATACCTTCATCAGCCTTGGGATCAAATTTCCCAAGATGCTCTCGATCATTCAAGATAAAACACAGACAGCTGAAATAGAAGACTTCATAGGAAGTCTTGTTGTGTCTTTTCACAATGATAGACCGATTTTGAGTGAAACAGGCTGTATTGACAGCCTCAGCCCAAAAATAGGTTGGAAGATTTGATTCACTTAGCATAGATCTTGCAGCTTCACATAGCATACGATTCTTCCTTTCCACAACACCATTTTGTTGTGGAGATCTTACTGCTGCAAAGTTTTGAGAAATACCTTTGTCACATAGAAAGGCATCCAAGGTAGCCTTTCTGAATTCGGTCTCGTTGTCACTTCTGATAGATCTGACTAGTTGGCCGTTTAGAACTTCAGATTTCTTGACAAAGTTGATTATTTCTTCAGGTGTATCACTTTTGTACCTGAGAAACAATACCCAAGTGTAACGTGTGTATTCATCAATAATTACAAGAATGTACCTTTTTTCACCTAGGCTGGGTGTGCTGACAGGCCCACAAAGATCCATATGCAGCATCTGTAGAGGGGTAGAGATAGAAAAACACTGTTTTGATTTGAAAGAAGATTTTGCAGTTTGCCTTTCTCACAAGCAACACATAGCTTTCCTTTTGAGAAAGAGTTTTTCGGCAAGCCGACAACAAGCTCCTTGTTGGAGAGAGCATTCAACGGATGATCTTTTGATTACTTAGTAGCTGGTGGAAGAGGTGGTGGCAACATTTTATGAGGTTGAGAGGAATATGGGAATTGTGGAGGGAGGAGAAGTGATATGATGAGAAAAAGGATCGGCTGGTGTGAATAGGAATGATGGAGGAAGGTTCAAGTTGAGTGAAATGGGGAAGAATATGATAGGAAGAATCTTGATCTTCATAGATGACTATCTGAAGATCAAGGATTGAAGATGAGAAGATAGGTAGGTCACCATTTTGAGGAATGGTATCTGAAGAGAATGGAACAAAAAGATTAGAGTTGGTTGAAGAATTTTGATAACCTTCATCAACACATGATGAAATCCGCCGATTTAACTCATCACCATCACATGAAAGAGAAAATGATTCGTGATCATCAAACTTCACATTAATAGATTCATCAATGCAATATCTCCGAAGATTGTAGACTCGGTAGGACTTTGAAGAGAGAGAGAACATCCCATTAAGATTCCTTCATAAGATTTGTTGATGCTCAAACACCTGCAATCACAGAGAAATCATTTATTTGGTACCCATTTTGAAGTGGGTCCTTTAGGGTTAGAAGAAGAAGAAAAGTTATCAAGATTCTTTCTTTCAATGCGATATTTTGGACAAGAGCTCGTACTTTTTGACAAGAGCAATCTTGTTGCTCTTTTTAACCTCATCTGTTCCCTTATACAAAATGCATAAGGTAGACCACATTTCCTTGGCAGTAGAAAGATTCACCAAGGAGTGATACACCTCATCAGGGAGGGAGAGAGCAATGATGGCTCTGACTCTAGAGTCAAGAGCAAAGAGACGCTTGTCATCATCATTGTATTTTCTGGGATTTTTGAGGATGTACCTCCCAGTAGCAGAAGTTCGTTCTTCATCCGAAGAATTATCAGAATCACCAAAAACAACATCTTTATCTCTTAAGTCAGAACGAGGTTTTTGGGTCTCAAAGCGAGTCCAAACTTTAGGAACAATAGGTCCCTCATGAAGATCAGTCAATGGCTGTCAGCTCCTTCTAGGAAAAGCATCATTCTACTTTTCCAAAAAGAAAAGTTGTTAGCATTAAACCAAGGAGGTTTGACCATAGAGCCATTATCAGTTTGAGAAGAAAAAAGAAGAAGGATCAACTTTTGACGAAGATGCCATCACGGATCTGATTTATCAAGTTAAATCAACCGCTCTGATACCACTTGTTGGTCCCAAGTAAGCAGAACAAGTATTGTAGAAGGGAGGGTTGAATACAATACACAAAATTTTACTTAATTTTTAATTCTTTATTGATATAAATATCAAGAATTACACATAGAAAACTTTTAAGATTGTTGCGGAAAAGAACAGATAAAACTATTCTAACAATCTTTCACTTAGAAACTAGAAAACTAAACACAACTTGAAAATACAAATATCAAAGCTATGAAGTTCTTGAGAGAGAGAGAGAGAGAGAGGTTGCCAACTTTTCTTGAGCACTAAGTTCTCTTCAAAAAAAGGTTGGCTTGGAAAGAGACGTTCTGTTAGATCAAATAATTGTATTCAAGATTAAAGTTAAAGTTCAGGGTTTAAACTGCAATTGTGTCAAAGTTATTTAAAGGGTTTAAGTTGTAATAAGTTAATAGTTTATTAGCTATTGGGCCCAAGCCCATTAGGCCTTAAAAGCCTAAGTATAAATAGTTATTGTTAATTAGATTTTAGGTTAGAACCTTTGATAATTATTACAATCTGCAAATCTATTATTCTCTGTATTCAATGGGTATCAAGAACACTCAAGGGTTTCATTGTTTATTCAAGGGATTGGTATGTTACTCTGATTTATATATCTCTTGATTATTATTGTGTTGCTTGATTACTTGATTGATTATTTACCAACTAGATTAAACTGGGATAACACGTTCTTCACCCTTAAATACCATCATGTGCAATAATGCAAAGGACACTTGTCATCTTGGTATTGGATACCAAATATCTTCTTGCAAAAGCAATAAGATCTTGATGTGACTTATCATAAAGCAAAGTAGACTTTTGTACCTTGATAAGACAACACCTCAATAAAGTATATTAGGTACATGTCCTTTTTCTGATCTTTTGGAGAAAGTCTCCATCATTTCAGAACTTGTGAGAATATCTTCTAAGAGAAGGAAACTTCCATTTCCATTGTCAGAAAGAACATTGGGAATGATGAAGTATGTCAAATCGAGAGGATTTGACATAAAGGGTGTTGCCGACACAAAGAGGATCGACAAGAAAGGGATTTTCCGAAAGGTGGCAAGGGGTATGCCGAACATGTGAAGGTTCAGCAGAAGAGAGTTATACCGAACATGAGAGGATTCGGCACTGGGGTAAGCTGCCGAAGAGGGTTCGACTGATAAGACTTAGTTCCTTGAAGTTCACCTCAATCCGCAAAGTAGACTTCTTTCATGTTGATTTCGGTAGGTCTTCGACTCACAGATCTTTTCATGCGTAACTAAGCTATTACAAAGAACCATACTAATTCTAAGATGTACACTCATTTACAGAAGAGTAAACACAAACTAAAGGAGAGGTCATCTTCAAATCTTAGATGACCCAACACAAGTTCACTTCACCGTGGGACATCTGAATTGCAACTACTTCCCGATGGACAAATTAACACTGATTGATGGATTACTTATTCACCAATAAAGGTGATCACCAATCTGCTCCTTTAAATCTGAAACAAATTAATTGAAATATTGAATATAGTTTTCCAAGGTTCTAACCCCTTTTTTTCCAAAAAACAAACAAATTGAAATAAGATATCTCAATATATCCTAAATGTAGGTGATGGCAAGATAACATGCACATCCAATTTCACAAAAAAAAAAGGATGTAAAAAGTTAGACTACATGAACAAAGTCCTTGATCACGACAAATCACAAATGAAATGCTAATTCCATCTTTTTGGATAATCAAATTTTGATTTTCTCCAATACACTCACAAGCAAAAAAACGGTACCTTGATCTTCTTTATCTCTAGCAGATTCAGGGAAAAGAATAACTGCTTCATCAACACAATTTAAATATATATACTCACAAGGATTTAAACTTCAACGGAGATGAGCAGGTGAAGAAAAAGACACCACTGCAACAGTAAAAAAGCTAACCATTGATCAAAAACAAATGAGAGGTGGGTGAGCATAAACATAATGAAGCTAACTAATTCCCTCTGTCACAATGCTCCATCAATATCCTCGTATAGAATCAAAAGAATGCAACATTGAACTAATAAAGAATACAAAATCATACAATTACAAGGAAGAAACATACGATTAATCCTCGAACGATTAGGCAACTATCAAATTAATGTACTTCAAGAATTATGCTATTTCTTCCACTGAAATCCAGGGAAAAAAACATTGTTCCTAACTTGCATTAACCATAGATTACAAACAACCGAAACATCTTCATAATCAAAAGCAACCCATATATTTATCAACAAAACTCCCTCTATTCCAGGAAAAAAGAGCCACACAGTGATTTCTTATGTAGCTCCAGATGCGATTTTGGCCAAAAAAGAACAAGAAGCACTACAAGTAAAAAAGCAGGTGTTCAATTTGAAGCCAAGTTAATATCAATTCTGCATAGGAATAGTGTTGACTTTGAATCAGAAAGTAAAATGGAACATTTTCTAGAACCGAGTAGGAGTAAAACCAATAAATGACAATCATCAATTATCAAATAGAAATAGAAATGAAGTTTATGCATTACATAGAATTAAACGATTCAATTACCAATCAGAGTGTTAATCTTTATCAAAGGAGAAGGAAGAGGAAGATGAGTAGAAATTGTACTAAAAATCTCACACCGGAGAAACATTAGGTTTCACAATGTCACCATTGTTGTTACTCCATTCGAAGAGGAAGGAGCTTTGCACATAGAATTTGGTAAAAAATTTCGACCAAAAATGAATCAAATCATGAAACTTCAATCGTATTGAAGATCGATTAGTGAACAAAATGGAGAATTATTGGGGAAAAATCGATGAATTTTGTTGGAGAGGAGATATACCTGTGAGAGGAGGGAGTGATTGCAGGAAGGAGAAGAGCGTGGGAGGAGAACGTGGAGCCGGAAGAGATCGCTTTCCAAAAACCGTTTAACTGAATTAGAATTTTAATATAGTAGTTGAGATAATCATTATAAAAAACTTCAAGAATCACAAAAACTTTATATATATGGACATAAATAAGAACACTTTATATATATATATATATATATATAGTGGGACTCTTAACAGTTTCAATGATGTTCAAGTCTAGCAGATGTGGGAGTCTAACAGTTTCGATGTTGGTATTTAGATTCAAAGTTGAAGCGTGCATACCAGCAGAAGCAGAAGATGAAGATGAAGAAGAGAACTGCACATGCCCTTGAACCAATAGGGTTCAAAGCCTTCCCACAGCAAAAATATCGCCAATAGAAGGAAAAATGCACCAAGACCATAGTCGGTTGAAATGTTTGAATCATAGACAAAATAGTTGTAGTCCTGTTCAGGGTCTTGTTGTACTTTAGCCTGTCAATCATAGCACCAAATCAAGTCATGATTTACACCAAACGAAAAGAAGCAATAATTTGCAGATGAAATGCAATACAAAAGCACGAATCAAAGCAGTTGATGCTACTTCAAAAAACCTCAATCGCAATGATATAAGCATCTTTTTTCAGAGGTCATCTTAGCATGGAAAAAGATAGAAAAGCAAACGAAATGCACCAAACCAAGTCATGACTCATGATTTACACCAAACGAAAAGTTGCAGTAATATGCAGCTGAAATGTAAGACAGAAGCACAAATCAAAGCAGTAGATGCTACTTCAAAAGCCTCAATCGCAATAACATAAGCATCTTTCTTTCACAGGTTATCTTAACATGGAAAAAAAATAGAAAACCAAGCAAAATAGGCCACATTATGATGAAAATTGAAAACCAACCATGTGATCTATTGAAACTGATTAGAGCTTTAGACAACATGGTAACAAAATTTGCAAAATCAATCAAAGCAACATTTGGATGCCCAAATCATTCTAAAAATTCAACAACTTGAACTAAAAGCTCTTTCATAGGTCAGTAAAGTCATTCAAGCAGAGTTCCAATCAAGTAAACAAGTAATCAGATCAACATTCAATCTCACCGATTTTTCAATTAGATTAAGCAGAAAGTTCAATATACCAAAAAATTAGGACATATTAACTGATAGAAAGATCAATTGCTCTTGAACTATCCTTCTGTTCAGTAAATTGTAGTACTAAACCGATCGAATAAACAAAATTCATACAAAATGCAACCAAGTGACTGCAAATCGAGAAAGAACTAAGAACATAAGCAAAAATTGCGTTACTCACAGTGTTTCTCCTTTGTTCAGCCGCAACAGCCAAACCGAATGCAATGAGATCAAGAATAGAAACCACAACCATTACCAATTTGGACACCATTACTGAAAACCTCCACTTGAATTCAAATCTAGATCTCAACGTATCTCTTCACCTCCTTTTCAATTCTTATAATAAAATGAATGAATGAATTGATTGTCATTCTAATGAGACCAACAGGAGCACAAGCACCTCGAGGTTCATTCATTTGACCATACTCGATCACTGCAGATGGGAATTGAAGACAGAAGACAAGAGGACTGGTAAATTATACTATACCATTCTCTCATCATCAACATCTGAAATCTGATAAGCAAAGAAATTCTTCAAACCTTCTTGTATCCTCCAATAACCATAATCCTCCTTATTTCTTCATCACTGTTTATCAAACCACCCCCAATGCTTCAAATGAACCGAAACCCAGCAACTAAATTGAAGCCAAATTTCACATTTTTGAAAACTTTTTAATATTCCAAAAGCAATTCGGCCTCTGATCATTGCTAAACACAACTCCAATTTCTCACGATAGGCCATCCAGACTTCACCAAAATCACACCCAGATTTGGAGATAAACACCACCCAGATGGAGAAATAGAAACCTGGGGAGAAACAAAGATATATGTATACAAAGATATAAAGAAATTTTAGAAACCTGCAAAACAGAAATTGGGTAAAGAAGCAAGATAACAGAAATCAGATTAATAGAACAGAAATTAAAGAACAATCGATTAGAGAATGCGTAAGAGAGATCGTTAGTTGCTGCATTTAAGCATTTAAGCAGATGCCTCTGGTTCATGAAGACACGTCCTTTTGGAGGAGAGGGAAAGATTTTAGGGCATTTTAAGGAACGTGGAGCAGAGGTGTAGGCAAAAACCGCTTTTTTCAAAAACTGTTTTCCAAAAACCGCTTTTTCCAAAAACTGTAATAGAACTTTAATATAATAGTATAGATATACATTTGAAAAAATCATAAACTTTAATCATCGTACCTTATCTAGTTATTTTATGGTACGCCTCTTGGGGCAATTATTAAAAGAAAGGGACATCTCTCCAACCAAATCATTAATTATTAATTAGGTCGAAAGATAATAATGTCAATTTTATTGGCAATGGGATGGATTTATGTGGAGCCTCGTTTCTAAATTATAAGTGCCGAAAATAAGTTGTTTAATCACAAAAACGGAAATTTGGCCACAATGAACGAGTAACTTGATGGGATGGGAGATTATGTGTATATTCAAAGCCAGTTCTAGACAGGGTCATGGAGGATGGTATCCACCCTTACCCCACCTCGATATATATACATATACAATACAAAACAGACCAGTTTTTTCGGCGGCAAAATCCATCGGAAAATAACTGGAAATTAAGGTTTTCTGCAAATTTTCGGCGGATTTAGCCGCCGGGGAAAATAAATTCCGCCAAAATTACCGGCGAGTTTGAGTTTTCCAACAGATTTACGGCGGCAAAAATCTGCCGAATTTTTTTTTCAAAAAAATAGAATTTCTTAATTTAACAGTTAACTTGATTATAATTACTTAACTTCAGGCAGATTTTTCCGCCGGAAGATTAAACAAATTTTCAGAATAATATTTTCTAAAAAAAATTAAATAAAATTTTCGGCGGAATATCCGTTGAAATCCGCCAGTTTCCTATTTGGCTGAGTTTCCTAACCAAGTTGCAGCCAAAGTCGTTCGTGTCCATTTTTTTTGCCGTTAATGCAGAATCATATATGATTTCTCGTTCGAACCTTAACATATATATATATATATATACACACACACTTTTTAAGTTTGTTATGAGTTATAATATACGATGGTTGGTTTTGTGTTTTGAATCTTGAGGGTTATTAATCTTATATGTTTTATGTATTAGATTCAAGAATTATAATATTAGTTTTTAAGAGAATGCTTCTTAGTTATTAAAATAAAAAATATATATTTTTGTTTTTTGAAACTAAATCATCATCATCATTTTCATTTACTGAAGATACATCCAACGAGATCCTCTTAATTAGCTGGGGAAGCATCCTTCCCCCTGAACCCACTGCGGATTAAAATGAGATGCATTCCGAGCCCATTTCCTATCCCATTTCCATCCCCAATCACTGACCAGACCAATGACTATAAGGTGATTATTTAAAGTCGTTTTTATATGAGACAACTTCTAATTATTGGGGTTGAATGCTAACAAATCTCATGTACCATGACAATCAAATGCAGAAGAAACTAAGATCAAATAACAATCATAATAAAGTCATCTTACCATCTGCAAACGCTATAACGAAAGATGAAAGCAATAATTAAAAGTATAAATAACAACTCTGAAACTTAAAAACATAATAAAAGTACAATTTTCTTTTTGTGGTTTGATTGCTCAAAGTACAAAAAAGTTGAACTTATACAAATATGCTTTCAAATCTTTTAAAGGATGATCTAATATTATAGAATTATTGATTATTGAATGAATAGAGAAACCATATTATTAAAGTTTGGATGACTATTAATTCGTTGGCAGTATTAGTTTTTTTTTAGAGTAAATTACATTCCTGATATGTGGGTTGGCCATATTTTGGATAAGGTCCCTAATTCGCATTAATTACATTGGCGTCCTATGGTATGAATTATCGCACGCACAGGGTCCCTCCCTCTAACGTTGTCTATGTTGCTGCCGTTATGGTCAATCCATGCCTAAAATGAGAGGGGTAATTTCGTCCATCCACATTTTCCCTCTCATTTAAAACCCCCTTAATCCATTCATTGCATCGTTCCTTCTCTTTCCCTGCTATGATCCCAAGTTCACAACGGTAACATTTTTCTTCTTGCCTTCAAGAACACAAATGAAGAGATGCAGTTATGGATCAGATGCAGTTATGGATCAGATGCAGTAATTCGAACTTCTTGGACCTCATCAAACCCACGAAGATGTTTTTATTGTTGTTCAAGAAAGGTACGCATTTGTCTTCATCTATGTCAAATAGATCTTCGATTTGCCCTAATTGATCTCCCATTTCCATGATAAATAGGCAAGAAACTGTGGTTTCATTGATTTGTTTGACCCAACTTTATGTGATCGGTCATATATGATTATTCCAGGGTTGTTAAAGTCGAAGAACAAGCTTGAAGAACAAAATCGCAAACTGAAGCTATTGTTGTGTCTCACATGGTTGCCAATTGGAATGTTTTTTTTATTTTGGTTAACCTAATAAGTGTTGTAATAGGCAGAACTTCTTGGGTTTATAGTGTTTTTAGGTTTTGAATAGATGTAAGTTATTTTTTGTTGACCTTGTAAGTTTACTCTTGGTTTAATGTAACTTTTGTTTTGAGACATTGAAGCTCTGTTTTGGTTAATGTAAGCTCAGATTGTTGACTATAATCTTATTGTTTTGTTTAATGTAATCTGAGAAGATAAGTTACATTTTGCTGAAATCTTATTGTTTTGTTTACTGTTGTGGATGGATTCAGTTACCATTGTTGCATTTCACAAACAATATTGGAAAGGTAAGTTACAATGGACATAAAGTAACAACCATGTTATGTAGGCACATAAGCTAGTGTTTTGCATTCAACAATTAACACCCAAATAGCGATCACATAAGCTACTGTTTGCATAAACCAACATTTGAAACAACTTATCCAAAAGACACCATCCAAAAAACAACATCCATGATCACTAATATCCAAAAATACTTGAGACAACATCATGCATTTTCAATCAAGCTCTTCAATGGATATATGTATATAGGCATAAAGATGACAGAGATGAATAACAAAAGTTGGACCTCAAAAGTCCAGTGCATACGAGTCTCCCCAGGAGTAGCATCTGTTAAGTGCATTTTATGCACCTAACTTTGTATATATTGATTGCATTTTCTTTATATTTTAGTGTTTAGTTTAGCTTTTTCATGCATTGTTTTTCATTTCTCTCTTATTTTCTTTAATCACTGTTGGAAATTCTTTTGGGGATAGTTTTTATGCTTTTGGTATATGTTTTGTGCAGATTGTGAGTTCTAAAGGCGAGATAGGTGAAGGTGTGCTCAAGGTGAAGAGAGAAGATGTTAGAGCACAGTCTCATTGGATTCAAGATCATCCAATCTGAAGATCGCAATCTGAAGCTAAAGCAGAAAAGTCGTCTCTTAAATATTAGTCTAAAACTCGTCTGTAATAAAATAGTCAAAGTTAGTTTAATTGTATTTTATTGTCATTGTTATTAGTTTATATTAATATCTAAGTATTAGATATTATCTAGTTTATTAGTTTAATTATTATATTAGTTTTAAATATAATATCTAGATATTAGATATCTAGATATTATGTTAGAGTAGTTGAGTTAGTGTGTTAGAGAAGCTAACACATTATCAGATTACAATCTAATACTCACACACCCCTCTCATATCGATCTATCAAGAACACACACACACACACAAAAGGTGTAAAAGAGAGAGAGCTTAAGCAGTGAAGAACTTAACCTTGTAATCATCGTTTGTTATCGAATCAGGTTGGTTTATCATCTATATGTTTGTTGTTTGATTATCTGGTAACGATCACGGACTCACAATTGGTATCAGAGCTTAATCCAGATCTAAATCAAATTTTCAAGTCTCTGTGTTCTTCATTTTTCATAAACACTGTGACATCGATCAAAAACTCCATTTTGTGGTTGTTTTTGAAATCAAAGTGTTGTAACTTGTTCTAGTTGGTTAGTTGATCAAAGTGTCAAAGTTTGGTGCCTTAATTCGACCTCTAGTCTAGTCAATTTGGGAGTTGCAGGATCGATTATCGGAAAAGAAACGTTACCGAGCGAAGTTAAGTATTGGTCGAAGAAAAAGCAAGGAACCGGTCCAAGGCATACTACCGGTCCACACCTCTTTACCGGTCCTCTCATATACCAGACGACTATCATCATCACTACCGGTCAATCAAGTTTTACATTGTACCGGTCGGGTCACTGTACACCTTTTACCCGTCTAGCACCACTCTATACCGGTCAAACAAGTTTGTACCGGTCGAAATTCAATATACCGGTCATGAATAAGTAAAGTACCGGTCCTAACATATTACCGGCCGAGAGAAAAGGAATACCGGTCCAAGGCTTCAATACCGGTCTATCCTCATTGTACCGGTCGAAGAGCAAACTACCGATCACTCTCAAGAATACCGGTCAACCCACTCTCAAACTTATATCGGTCCACTACTCTCTCTTGGAAGCATTATATCGGTCCAACACTTTGAAAATATTACCAGTCGACAAGAATACCTCTAATACCGGTCCATAAACTCTCCGGTCGAACTCTATACCGGTTATACTATCCATACCGGTCCTTAATTGAAAAGCAATATCGGTCGAGAACTTTCATCCGGTCGAACCACCTTCACATTTTCCCCCAGAACCCACTGCGGATTAAATGAGATGGGGCATAATTAACAAGGAACAGGAATGAAGATAGAGGATGCATTCCGAGCCCATTTCCTATCCCTTTTCCATCCCCAATCATTGGTGATTATTTAAAGTCGTTTTTATATGAGACAACTTCTAATTATTGGGGTTGAATGCTAACAAATCTCATGTACCATGACAATCAAATGCAGAAGAAACTAAGATCAAATAACAATCATAATAAAGTCATCTTACCATCTGCAAACGCTAACAAAAGATGAAAGCAATAATTAAAAGTATAAATAACAACTCTGAAACTTAAAAACATAATACAAGTACAATTTTCTTTTTGTGGTTTGATTGCTCAAAGTACAAAAAAGTTGAACTTATATCTACATTGAAGAAGACACATCATAGTTAATTGATGAATTAAATTGTACAACATGACAAGCGATTAAATTTCATTCATACAAATATGCTTTCAAATCTTTTAAAGGATGATCTAATATTATAGAATTATTGATTATTGATTATTGAATGAATAGAGAAACTGTATTATTAAAGTTTGGATGACTATTAATTTGGTGGCAGTATTAGTTTTTTTTAGAGTAAAATACATTTCTGGTCCTGTGGTTTTGGCCATATTTTGAATAAGGTCCCTAATTCGCATTAATTACACTGGGCGTCCTATGGTATGAATTATCGCACGCAGACAACGTTAGAAGGAGGGACCCTCTGCGTGCGATAATTCATACCACACGCCTGGTGTAATTAATGCAAATTAGGGATCTTATCCAAAATATGGCCAAACCACATGACCAGGAATGTAATTTACTCTTTTTTTTATTAAATGGGAGACGAGATGTTGTGTTGATGATTCACAAAAAATCTGAACTGCTAATTTTAAGACAAAATACGATTGTTATTGGTTAGATGGACTTTAATCCACCGGAACAGATGTTACATAACATCATTAGCTTGGATCACGGCGAATTGTTGATCTTTTTCCGACCAATTTTTTTATAACTGATTACATGTATATACACTCATAAATCATGGACAAAGTCGCGTGAATCATATATGATTTTATACGTGAAACATATATGATTTTGTATGTATTCGGTCGTTCTCGTTTTTTCTTAAATAAATATTGTTCTCGTATGAACCCATCTCTATATATGTATACCTCTCTCTCTATATATATACCTCTATATATAGATGAGAGAGGGGGGTTAGGTTCATACGAGAACAATATATATTTAAGAAAACACGAGAACGACCAAATACATACAAAATCATATATGATTCACGCGACTTTGTTCATGATTTATGAGTGTATATACATGTAATCAGTTATAAAAAAAATTAGTCTGAAAAAGGATCAACAAATTAAATGGTCTATACAAATCACCTCCTTCTAGTTTATTGGGGAAACCGTCCATTCACATGCCCCACACAAACTTTAGGTCTTTCATCAGCAAAGGCATTTATTTTGCATTTATCATGTTTGTCTTTTTCAACTCGTTTTTTTATAGTATATAATAATTATATACGGAAAATGCAACAAATAAACTCATACACCTCCTCACCTTTGGTGAGGTTTGAACTTCTGACCTTCTACGAGAGCAAAACCTCAAATACCTACAAGGCAAATCTCTCTCGTTGAACACAAAGATATTAACACCTACAAGGCAACAACTACATAAACGGCCGAAACTACAAGTAATTAATGTGAAAATGGCTACCGGCAAAGCATGAAAGAAACAAGTCCACAATTCATGTCTTTATAATCGAGCCATAGTTCCAATTTCTAGTGCATAACAAATATTCCTATCATAAACTAATCTTTGATTAATCTTGTTCTGATTTTATTACTATACATCACAAGAGTTTTCTCCGTTCATTTTCTCGATGCATCTTTCAGTTGTTAAGGCCATTCTTTTTTCCATATATGCTTCTATTAATTTATGCAACAGCGAAAAAACAACAAATCTGCCAAAAAATGTCTCTGTATCAACGCTCATAGCATTCGGAGACTCCTTCGTTGATCAAGGGAATAATAACTATATCAAGACTTTGCTCAAGGCTGATTTCCCTCCTTACGGAAAAGATTTTAGGGGCGGAAAACCAACCGGAAGATTCTCCAATGGGAAAACAATAGCTGATATTCTGGGTACAATTTTTTGATATATTCAAATGGTCTATACAAATCACCTCTTTCAAGTTTATTGGGAAACCGTCCTTTCACATGCCCAACCCAAACTTTAGGTCTTTCGATCAGCAAAGATAGCATATGCATAGCTGGTTATCTGAAGGCATTTATTTTTGCATTTATCATGTTTGTCTTTGTCAACTAGTTTTTTCACGCTGAATTTGAGCACTTTGGTGTGTCTATCGCACGGCGCACCAAGAACTAAGTATGAAGAAGATCAAATAAACGGAAATCGCTGAACTTACAAGCATTAATTACAACAAAATAAAGAACAAACACTACGAGACATAAAGGATTTGAAGTATCTGAGTCCTATAGGAGATAGCACATGCATATCATAGTTTCTAATCATTTAGACTAATATAATGAAATTATTGTTTGATCTAAGCCGAGGCATTAGGAGTGAAGGAGTATCTTCCAGCATATCTAGACCCTTCCCTACGAGCCAAAGATCTTCTATCAGGTGTAAGTTTTGCTTCAGGTGGCACTGGGTATGATCCATTAACACCCAAAATATCAGTATGTGTACATATCCTGATTGAACTCTTTCCTTCCTACCTTTTTCATTATATGTATGTGAGTGTGCATTTATTTTACTTATTTGTTTTTTATTTTCGGCATACAACGATTAGTCTGTTATACCACTATCGGTGCAATTGGACAACTTCAAACGATATATTAGGGAACTCAAGAGGAACATCGGGGAAGAAGCTGCACAGAATTTAATCACAAAAAGTGTGTTTTTGGTAGTAGGAAGCACCAACGATCTGGTTATAAACTACTTTGCGCTTCCCATCAGAAGACTCCAGTATGATGTCCCTGCTTATGATAACAAGCTGGTAAAATTAGCCTTGAACTTTGTACAGGTATTGATTCTCTCTTACTTTTCTATGATCAATAATTGTATCATATTTACAAGATAGAAAATAAATACTAGTAGGTGACTGCTGCAAATAAAGATTTGAAAGAACATGATGATTGCCTCAACGCAACTCAAGAGGGGAAGAGAGGTTGAAAGCTTGAAACAAAGAAAGGGAAATGATAGTTTAAGATTTACCGTAGGAGATATTTCATTCTTAGTGTCAGGGAATTGACTTCCATCCGATTAAAAGAAAGAAAGACTTTAAGGACATGCATCGATATATATATATATATATGTGTGTGTGTGTGTGTATATATATAGAGAGAGAGAGAGACAGAGGGGTTCATACAAGAATAATATATATTTAAGAAAACACGAGAACGGCGGCCGTGTACTTACAAAATCATATATTGTTCACGCGACTTTGCCGCGACTCAAGTCGCGGACAAACTCGCCCGCGTCCATAAATTTTTGCCGTTAATGCCGAATCATATATGATTTTGCACAAGATCTATTGTTTTCTTAAATAGTCAGTGTTCTCGTTTGAACTTTCATCTATATATATATATAGAGGGAGGTTTAGGGGAGAATCTCAAAAAAATAGAAAACTGATGAACCCTGGTAGTTCTTCATCTGTACAGTATGTACTTATGCATATAAGTAAATTAAGTTGTTTTTTAGTTTTTATGCACAGGTGCATATATGCACGTGTGCATGTTATAAATTAATTGTGCATACCGTCCAGATAAATGACTATAGGGTGTTCCTCCGTTTTCATTTTTTTGAGGTTTTCCCCTAAACCTAACATATTATATATATATATATATATATAGTGGAAGGATATTTTGCAACCCACATCTTAACCGTTGGATTCATGATCGACGGTTATTTTATTTTTCTTTTTCTTTTTTTTAATTAAAAATATTGGACCTCATATCTATTGTAACCGTCGATCATGAATCCGACGGTTAAGATGTGGGTTGCAAGGTTTGCAATAAGGGTTGCAAATTAAACAACCCCTATATATATATATATATATATATATATATATATATAAGTTGTTTGGGAGAAGACGCAAAGACATTAAATTTTATACGAACATAAACTGCAAAGAGTCATCTTGAACGAGATTACTTACAGATTTTTGAAAATTCGTTGTAGGAAATATACAAACTGGGAGCAAGAAAGATAGCTGTCTTTGGCGCACCCCCAATTGGCTGTACTCCCATAGTGAGAACGACAACGGGAGGTGCTTTCAGAAGGTGCCAAGACAAGGAAAATAACGCAGCACAACTGTTCAACAGCATGCTAAAACAACAGCTCCAAGTTCTTGCAAGCAGTCTTCCTCAGTCCAGCCTTGCCTTTGTTGATGTCTACAATCCTCTGATAACCGCCATTGAAAACCCTAACCAATATGGTATTCGTTATATACTTTTTTATGAACAAAAGTTCGTAGATATTAGCTTCTAACTAAATTTATATATAGTTATGAAGTTTCCTCAAAATCCTTTTGTCATTTTATCTCACAAATGGTATAGTAAGTCATGATAATAGATTATAGTCATGCTTACTTATGTTTCGTAACTAGTTTTGGTTTATGCATATCCACTAGTTCAATAAAAATTTCTACATACACAAACACACACACACACACACACACACATATACATATATATATATATATATATATAGAGAGAGAGAGAGAGAGAGAGAGTGTGTGTGTGTGTGTATGAATATCAAATGAAAACCACAAATATGTTACATGCAATCTTGGCTATATTTTGCTCATTCAGATTTCAATTTTCTTTTTCTTTGTTGTTTTCCTTAGGCTTGGAAGTTACAGATAAAGGCTGTTGTGGAACAGGAACAATAGAGGTGAGTGGTTTATGTAACAAACTCAGCCCAACTTGCTACAACGACTCTAAATTCTTGTTCTGGGACAGTATCCACCCATCAGAGGAAGGAAATAAAATCTTGGTAAATCATATTCTACCAGATTTGGTGCATAGTTTGTTCTAAGATAGTCCTGATTTCAGTGATGAGATGAATTGTTAGTATATATGGAGATAATGAACCTTGTTTTATGAATAAAAGCAATTTTGTTTGCTTTACAATCCAGTTATATAACGTAACCTTAACCTTTGTTCGTCAGCCAATGTATTTTAAAGCCCGATGTTACTTTATGTGCATTTGGATCATGTTTTCATATATATGCTCTTTATACTCATTGAAATATAGTTATTACTCCATATATTCCTCTGAATCTAGGATAGTCTTATAATGTTCGTTGCGTATCCAGATGTTTCACAATGAATTGCTCGATTGATTCAAAATTTTGCCCTTTTATAAATTAAATTTACATCATAAGGATGTTTTTGGCTGTGGAATAGATTAATGATGTTATGTAAAATTGATATGACATATAATATTAATTTTGAAATAATTATTGATTGATTTTGCGTTTAGGAATACTTCGAAAAACGATCTTATTTGAATTATTAGTATTTCTTGAATTCAATTTTATTTCTTATGATAAAAAAAATATATCAAAGATTTTTTTTCATAATTATCGAGACCATTTTCTACATCTCGCTCAGGGCCTATAAAATGTCAGGAACGGGCCTGGGCAATAATCAACTCTTTTATGTACTTGGTTTAGAGTGACTTTTGGCTTAAATCTTGGAAAGGATTTTGGATTTTTGCTTCTTAGCGATTGAGGTTAGCAAAGGGATTCAAAGTCGTCTCCTACATGATTCAAGCTTGGATATTGTTAATGTTCTAAGTATTAGAAGTTTTGTAAAGTAATCATGTATTTGTATTTGGGCCTTGTAATTGGGTTTGGGCTTAAATGTATACAAGGGTGATAGGGGTATCAGCTTATCACCGACGGACGGACGAATCCGTCGGTAAAAGAAAAATACGTCGGTGATCCGTCGGTATAAAGGTGGTCGGCGTTTAGATCACCGACGAGTCACCGACGGATATTACCGATGGATCACCGACGGTTTAATTTTCCGACGGATCTCCGACAGTTACCGCCGGCGTGGGTTATTTCCGACGGATTACCGACGGCTATTCACCAACGGATTTAACGAGGGATTTCCGACGAATTTTTATTAAATAAAAATTAAATTAAAAAATATTTTCCGACGGATAATTAAAAATTAAAATTTTCCAGTTTTTATCATGTACAAAACCTACCAATTATCTTCTTCACCATCATCTCCATGGCAACACCCAAAACCAGAAAATGAACTTCAACCATTATCTTCTTCATCGTCATCTCCATGGCAATACTCAAAACCAGAAAATGAACTTCAACCATTATCTTCTTCACCGTCATCTCCATGGCAACACCCAAAACCAGAAAATGAACTTCAACCATTATCTTCTTCACCCGTCATCTCCATGGCAACACCATCATTTTGCTTCTGCAACCCCATCACTAGTGACCGACAGATCTGAGTTCCCTCTTCATCTCTCTCTCGGGAACCCTAGCCCTAGCCCACGGTAGCACCTCCAAACACAGATTAGTTGAGAGATGAAATTATCTTTTGTTTTTCAAGATGAAATAGGACATGAAATAAGATAGAGATTTGTTGGGTATTCTTGTTGTGACGAAGATGAAAATGGAGATGTGATGGAAACAAATATGGAAGATGCTTGGTGTGATGGTGAATCAGGGATGAAGATGTGCATCTATTTTGTCTTGGAGGCGTTGATTTTTTTTTTTTTTTTGACACTAGTAATGAAGGAATTCACCATAATACAATAGAATGGAATAAAAGTTATCATTCCCATTCTACTTTATTTTGATTACCATTACTATTTTCATTCCTTAGAAGGAACCAAACACCCCCTAAGTCTTAAACTGTACAAAATATCTATAAATACAAAAACGTAATCATACGGAAGGGGAAAGGGGTGCTGATTGTTAAACTTCATCATGAACGCGTCAAACTGTGTCATTCGTTCCTGGACTTCGGATTCTTATATTTATGCCACCATTCGTCCCAGGTCAGAGATACGGGTTGAAACTTAAAGCAAGGTCAGCGTGCTTTTAAAGTTAGAATAGAAGGTTGATAGTTTTAGCCCCTGGACTTCGGATTCTTATATTTATGCCACAATTTTATTACTTAATGACCATTTTTCGGTATACCATTTAATGACCACTATTTTTTGCACTAACATTTTCAAATTAGTGACACTATTTTTTGGTCACTAACACTTACAATTTAGTGACCACTATTTGTTGGGTCATCTAAGATTTGAAGATGACATCTCCTTTAGTTTGTGTTTACTCTTCTGTAAATGATTATACATCTTATAATTAGTATGGTTCTTTGTAATAGCTTAGTTACGCATGAAAAGATCGGTGAGTCGAAGACCTACCGAAATCAACATGAAAGAAGTCTACTTTGCGGATTGAGGTGAACTTCAAGGAACTAAGTCTTATCAGCTGAACCCTCTTCGGCAGCTTAACCCTGTGCCGCATCCTCTCATGTTCGGCAGAACTCTCTTGTGCCGAACCTTCACATGTTCGGCATACCCCTTGCCACCTTTCGGCAAATCTCTTTCTTGTCGATCCTCTCTGTGTCGGCAACACCCCTTTATGTCAAAGCCTCTCGATTTGACATACTTCACCATTCCCAATGTTCTTCTGACAATGGGAATGGAAGCTTCCTTCTCTTAGAAGATATTCTCACAAGTTTTGAAATGATGGAGACTTTCTCCAAAAGATCAGAAAAAAGACATGTACCAAATATATTTTATTGAGGTGTTGTCTTATCAAAGTACAAAAGTCTACTTTGCTTTATGATAAGTCACATCAAGATCTTATTGCTTTTGCAAGAAGATATTTGGTATCCAATACCAAGATGACAAGTGTCATTTGCATTTAATGCACATGTTGGTATTTAAAGGTGAAGAACGTTTCCATTCAAGCTAACAATTTTTGAAGAGATTTCTAAGTGCTCAAAAAAAGTTGGCAACCTCTCTTTCTCTCTCTCTCTCTCTCTCTCTCAAGAACTTCATAGCTTTGATATTTGTATTTTCAAGTTGTGTTTAGTTTTCTAGTTTCTAAGTGAAAGATTGTTAGAATAGATTTATCTATTCTTTTCCGCAACAATCTTAAAAGTTTTCTATGTGTAATTCTTGATATTCATTATCAATAAAAGAATTAAAATTAAGTAATTTTGTGTGTATTGTATTCAACCCCCTCTTCTACAATACTTGTTTTGCTTACTTGGGACCAACAAGTGGTATCAGAGCGGTTGATTTAACTTGATAAATCAGATCCGTGATGGCATCTTCGTCAAAAGTTGATCCTTCTTCTTTTTCTTCTCAAACTGATAATGGCTTTATGGTCAAACCTCCTTGGTTTAATGCTAACAACTTTTTTCTTTGGAAAAGTAGAATGATGCTTTTCCTAGAAGGAGCTGACAGTCGTTATCTGACTGTTCTTCGTGAGGGACCTATTGTTCCTAAAGTCTGGGCTCGCTTTGAGACCCAAAAACCTCGTTCTGACTTAAGAGATAAAGATGTTGTTTTTGGTGATTCTGATGATTCTTCGGATGAAGAACGAACTTCTGCTACTGGGAGGTACATCCTCAAAAATCCCAGAAAATACAATGATGATGACAAGTGTCTCTTTGCTCTTGACTCTAGAGTCAGAGCCATCATTGCTCTCTCCCTCCCTGATGAGGTGTATCACTCCTTGGTGAATCTTTCTACTGCCAAGGAAATGTGGTCTACCTTATGCATTTTGTATAAGGGAACATATGAGGTTAAAAAGAGCAAAAAGATTGCTCTTGTCAGAAAGTACGAGCTCTTTTCTCATGAAAAGGGAGAGTATCTTTCTGATAACTACAACCGTTTTAACAACCTTCTTAATGACCTTAAGCTCTTGGGTAGAGTGTATGACAATGAGGAAGTTTTATGCAAGTTTATGGATGGTCTTTCTGACTTTTGGGAAAACATATGTGCCTGCATCAAGACAACCAAGGATCTTGATCATATGTCTCTTACTGTTCTCTATGGATCTCTCCTTAACTATGAACAAACTATGATCCAAAGGAAGATTGTCATAAAAGAGATAAGAAGCTCATCTATGGCTCTTATCAGTGACTCTTTCAAGAAATCTGTGTGTATTCCTAGAATAACCTATCCCTCCGATTCTGACCATAATAGTCAAGAGGAACCTAATGATTCTTCAGAAGCCTATCTTAGTGAGGCTGGTGATGAAGGTGAGGAAACCTCCAGTGACCTTCATTTTTCTTCTAGAAAATCTAAGTTTGGCCGAAAATCTTTTTCTATCTCAAAACTCTCTCCCTCCAATAAAGCAAATGAGAAATGTTATGCTTGTGGCAAGAAAGGCCACTTTGCCTCTGAGTATAGGAGCAATTCTTCAGGAAGATCTAAAACTACCTTTTCCAACCAAAATTCCTCTGAGTTAAGAAGGATGAGACCTGACTTTGCCAACAAGTCTCACTCTCGAAATTTTTCCTCATCTTCTTTCAAAGAGAGTACCGACCGTGCTGAAAATTACAAGGCCAAATAAAAGAGAGAGAAGAAGAAAAATGAAACCGTGCTCAAAAAGGGAAAATGTCAAATGACTAAAACCTATGACTGGGTAGATGAACCAACCTCTGAAAACGAGAAGGACATCTCCAAAATTTGCCTTATGGCAAAAATAAATGATGTGGAAGATCATGAAGGACATGCATCGTCCACCGCTTTAGTCTCTGCTGAGTGCTCCTCTTTTTCCTCTTAGGTACATTCCCTTCATTCTCTTATTGTTTCTGAAAAGATTGAGGCCTTTGACTCTTTAACCATTGACTTCTATAATAAAATTGATGTTAAGAAAAAGGTTTAAAATCTCTCTCCTCTCAACTTCAAATATGTCTTTCTCAACTGAAACATTTTGATAAATCAAAGTTGAACTTGAAGATTTGAAAATCATCAATTTTCTGGTCTTGGATTTGAAAAATGGATTTTGATCCCTCTTTTGTTCTAAGTGTTGTTCAAGCTTCTTCTTCTTTTTCAAAACATATTTCTTTCTATGATTCTACCGATCCTAACTCTAGTGACTTCCATTCTTGGACTCTTCTGATTTCTCCAAAGCTCTAAAAATTTGGTATGTTCTTCAAGGCCAAAAGATTCTACTCCTCATATTAAAAATGAGGAGGATCAATGATCAAATGATCTTGTTTAGCCTATTCATAACCTTTTAAATCTTTGAATCTTGATGAGGCTACCTCTTCTTCTCCTAAACCTTCAAAATTTCCTAAGAAAATTTTCCAACTTGCCTCAAAGAAGTTTTCTATCTTTTGATAAAGGAAAATCAGTAATTACTGACCTACCTTTAAAAAGAAAACTACCTTCTTCTTCCAAAATGAACCTCTTGTTCTTCCTACAAAGTTCATTTCCTGATCTGTGCACTTGAAGAAGTCCAAATCCAAGGTATCTCCAACTTTCCTCTCTCTTCCTCTGAAAAAGGAATCCTTGGACCAAAGCCTCGCCTTTCACCTTCCACCTCTAAATCTTTCAAAGTCAATGTTAAGGTCAAAGACAAAGATCTGGGTCAGAAATAAAAGAAAACTTTTATTTATAAAAAATGCTATAATTATGGTGACACCTTTCATCTAGAAAAGGTTTGTCCAAAATATCGCATTGAAAGAAAGAATCTTGATAACTCTTCTTCTTCTTCTAACCCTAAAGGACCCACTTCAAAATGGGTACCAAAGAATGATTTTTCTGTGATTGCAGGTGTTTGAGCATCAACATATCTTATGAAGGAATCTTAATGGGATGTTCTCTCTCTTCAAAGTCCTACCGAGTCTACAATCTTCGGAGATATTGCATTGATGAATCTATTAATGTGAAGTTTGATGACCACGAATCATTTTCTTTTTCATATGATGGTGATGAGTTAAATCGGCGGATTTCATCATGTGTTATGAAGGTTCTCAAAATTCTTCAACCAACTCTAATCCTTTTGTTCCATTCTCTCCAGACACCTTTCCTCAAAGTGGTGACCTACCTATCTTTTCATCTCCAATCCCTGATCTTCAGATAGTCATCTCTGAAGATCAAGATCCCTCCTCTCCTATTCTTCCTCATTTCACTCAACTTGAACCTTCCTCCATAATTCCAATATTCTTCTCAACCTCATAAAATGTTGCCACTACCTTTTCCACCAGCTACTAAGTGATCAAAAGATCATCCGTTGAATGCTCTCTCCAACAAGAAGCTTGTTGTCGGCTTGCCGAAAAACTCTTTCTCAAAAGAGAAGCTATGTGTTGCTTGTGAGAAAGGCAAACTGCAAAATCTTCTTTCAAGCCAAAACAGTGTTTCTCAATCTCTACTCCTCTCCAGATGCTGCATATGAATCTTTGTGGGCCTGTCAACACACCCAACCTAGGTGGAAAAAGGTACATTCTTGTAATTATTGATGAATACACACGTTACACTTGGGTATTCTTTCTCAGGTACAAAAGTGATACAGCTGAAGAAATCATCAACTTTATCAAGAAATCTGAAGTTCTCAACGGTCAATTAGTCAGATCTATCAGAAGTGACAATGGAACCGAATTCAGAAATGCTACTTTAGATGCCTTTCTTTGTGACAAAGGTATTTCTCAAAACTTTGCAGCAGTAAGATCTCCACAACAAAATGGTGTTGTGGAAAGAAAGAATCATACGCTATGTGAAGCTGCAAGATCCATGCTAAATGAATCAAATCTTCCAACCTATTTTTGGGTTGAAGCTGTCAATACAGCATGTTTCACTCAAAATCGATCTATCATTGTGAAAAGGCACAACAAGACTTCCTATGAAGTCTTCTATGGCCGAAAACCAAACATTGGTTTTCTTCATGTTTTCGGCTGCCTTTGCTTTATCTTGAATGATCGAGAGCAGCTTGGGAAATTTGATCCCAAAGCTGATGAAGGTATATTTGTGGGTTATTCTCTCTCCTCTAAAGCCTACAGAGTATATAATCTAAGAAGAAAATGTATTGATGAGTCAATACATGTGAAGTTTGATGATCACAGGACATCCTCTCTATCTTGTGATGACACTGAACTTCATGAATGGATTATTTCCTGTGTTGGAGAAGAGTCTCCAAATATTCTATCTTCAGGAACTCCATATGTCCCATTTTCAGTACCCTCTACTTCTCTCCATCATGATTCGATAGATCCCTCTCCGGCTACCGAACCCATTGCTTCTATCGAACCCACATCTTCCACCGAACCTACCTTACATACTTCACCCATTCATCACACGCATCCTATACCCACCGATCCTTCACCTTCAAACACATCTGGCGACTTGTGCCTCGACCTTTCGATGGATGTCAAGAGTGCCTTTCTGAATGGGGAGCTAGTTGAAGAAGTCTATGTGAAACAGCCCCCCTGGCTTTGAAGATCTAGTCCATCCTGACTATGTGTACAGTTTAAACAAAGCTCTCTATGGTCTAAAGCAGACTCCTCGTGCCTGGTATGACACTCTGGCTGACTTTCTCCTGAAGAACAAGTATTCAAGAGGTAAAATTGACAACACTCTGTTCATCAAGCAAACCTCGGGTAATCTTATTCTTGTTCAAATTTATGTGGATGATATCATTTTTGGTGCCACCAATGAGTCACTGTGTGATGAGTTTGCCTATCTCATGAAAAGTCAATATGAGAAGAGTATGATGGGGGAGCTCACATTTTTCTTAGGACTTCAAGTTAAACAATCTTCGGAAGGAATTTTTATAAATCAAAGTAAATACATTCGTAACCTTCTGAAAAAGTTCAATTTTGAAAACTCCTCCCTCATGAAAACTCCTATGGCACCACCTTTGAAACTCCATGCTGATCCGGATGGTGTATCTGTGGATATCACCAGCTACCGAGGCATGATCGGCTCCCTTCTCTATCTTACTTCCAGTAGACCAGACATTATGTTTGCTACTTGCCTGTGTGCTCGTTACCAAGCTAATCCGAAAGAATCTCATTTGGCTGCGGTTAAACGCATTTTTCGGTATCTGAAAGGTACCATGAATCTGGGTCCTTGGTATCCCAAAGACTCAGGTTTTGATCTAATGGGGTATTCAGATTATGACTTTGCAGGATCTAAGATCGATAGGAAGAGCACCCCTGGCAGCTGCCAACTCCTTGGCGGCAAGCTTGTCAGCTGGTCCAGCAAGAAGCAGAACTCAGTCTCCACCTCTACTGCTGAGGCTGAGTATGTAGCTGCTGGAAGTTGTTGTGCTCAAATCCTTTGGATGAAGAACAAACTGAGAGATTACAATCAACTGTACTCTCATATCCCGATTCTGTGTGACAACTCAAGTGCGATCGCAATCGCAAACAATCCGGTGTTGCACTCTCGTTCCAAGCACATCGACATCCGGTATCACTTCATTCGGGATCACATCTCCAAAGGTGACGTCTAACTTCACTTCATCCCTACCGACCTCCAACTGGCGAATCTCTTCACCATGCCTCTTGACGAAGCTCGGTTCAAGTTTCTAATTGGGGAACTCGGTACGTTAAAAATCAATATTTAAATATTGTTTCTTATTTAAAAAAAAAAGATTCGGCGGGACCGAACTACTGTTTAAAGCTGCCGAAATTTTAAAAAAAAATTCACTTTTCAAACTCTCTCTCTTCGGCTCCATATCCACCGAAAACTAAATCTCCTACCCTCTCTCATCTTCCCTCCAAATCCTTCCATATTCTTTTCCAATCTTCTATTCTTCTCATTTCCCAATAATTTCCCCAACTATCCCATCACATTCTATATTTTCTTCCATATCCCTACAATCCCCCATTATTTCCCACTACCCGAATGACCTCAACGCCCCTCATTCCTACCTTTTCAAATTCCCTTATCCCTCCCCCTATAAATCCCCAACATTTCACCCCAATTTCTATCCGAAATGTCTACCCAAAGTTTCCTCCATTTCTTCCCAATTCTTTCTTCCTTTTCTTTTTCTTCCCAATTTTTTTTGTTCTCTAAGTCTTTATTCTCGTTTTTCTTTGCCTTGCCACAAAAAAAAGGGCCACTGAATTTATGAGTTCTAGTTCTTCTCCCTTTGCTGAGTGTCAGTACTATTTTTTTCTAAGTGTTCGTACTAATTTTTTTCTAAGTGTTGGTGTCATCATCAAATAGGGGGAGATAAATTATTGGGTCACTAATTGATTTGGTGATGACTATCCTACCAACATTTAGAAAGTCATGAAGACCACTTTGAACAAGGACTCTCTCTCTTCAATCGAGCTCTCAACCCCAGGTATGATTTCTTTCATTCTCCTAATCTGAAGTAAGAAGATATTGAGGAACCATCCTTCTCAGAATCGGTGGCTCTCTCTGTATCACTCACTTCAGTGACCCCTGATTCCCTTACCTGAGTGAAATTGGTGGCCAAAAAGAATAAATCAAAAGCCACTGATACCTCCGCAACCTCTTCTGAGACTATGCCACCGAAAAAGCCTTCGGTAGCTGCCCTCGTCTCCCACCTCTCTCAAAAGCGGAGGCACTTTTCTTCCCCTCCCTCTCCTCTCAAGAGGCTGAGGAAGGTTTCAAGGGCCAAGCCACTTACTCCATCCACCAGTTCTTCAAAATCGGCAGGTGTTGAAATTTTCCCATCTGGGCCCGGGGACTCTGCTAAACCCAAATCCACCTCCTTTGTATCCTCAGAAAAGGATACAATTGTAAAATCGGGGACTCCTATTATTCCCTCATCAACCTTTTCTTTGGTTGATAAGGATGACTTGGACTCCTCCCCAATCCAAGGTGCCTCTTCTCCACCTCACAGCCTATCACCCGGGATTTCAGTCCCGATGTTTCTACACGATCCAAGGATGAACCTGCCTTTTCAGGAGAAGGTTCGGAGGATCCCGAAAACTTTCTGACTTCTTACTTTCTGACACCGTGAATTGGTTGAGGGGGAGTTTGTGTTGAGGGGGAGCAACTTACCACTCATGCTTAAACTCTGTTGAAACCTATTTTACAATGGACCGTGTGATCAAACCCATCAGACATTAGTTGAGGGGGAGTATGAATTGAGGGGGAGCTATCAACTACTCAAGCTCAAACAATCCCGGCTATTGTCTTTTGTATATATGTATATATATATATATATATATATATATATATATATATATATATATATATATATATATATATTGTTTCTCATTCTTTATTCTTTGTATTTATTTATTCGTTTGTATAGCTATACTCATTCTTTTATTATTATGTAAATGTCATTTATACTTAAAATATATATATATATATATATATATATATATATATATATATATATATAAAAAGAATGGTCTATGTGAAAAAGAAACCAAAAGAATATAAACAAGGGTCAAAATGTATTACTCATGTTTTATCTTTTTAAATTCTAAGTATGAGATGTCATCATCAAATAGGGGGAGATTGTTGGGTCATCTAAGATTTGAAGATGACCTCTCCTTTAGTTTGTGTTTACTCTTCTGTAAATTATTATACATCTTATAATTAGTATGGTTCTTTGTAATAGCTTAGTTACGCATGAAAAGATCGGTGAGTCGAAGACCTACCGAAATCAACATGAAAGAAGTCTACTTTGCGGATTGAGGTAAACTTCAAGAAACTAAGTCTTATCAGCTGAACCCTCTTCGGCAGCTTAACCCTGTGCCGAATCCTCTCATGTTCGGCAGAACTCTCTTGTGCCAAACCTTCACATGTTCGGCATACCCCTTGCCACCTTTCGGCAAATCTCTTTCTTGCCGATCCTCTCTGTGTCGGCAACACCCCTTTATGTCAAAGCCTCTCGATTTGACATACTTCACCATTCCCAATGTTCTTCTGACAATGGGAATGGAAGCTTCCTTCTCTTAGAAGATATTCTCACAAGTTTTGAAATGATGGAGACTTTCTCCAAAAGATCAGAAAAAGGACATGTACCAAATATATTTTATTGAGGTGTTGTCTTATCAAAGTACAAAAGTCTACTTTGCTTTATGATAAGTCACATCAAGATCTTATTGATTTTGTAAGAAGATATTTGGTATCCAATACCAATATGACAAGTGTCATTTGCATTTAATGCACATGTTGGTATTTAAAGGTGAAGAACGTCTCCATTCAAGCTAACAATTTTTGAAGAGATTTCTAAGTGCTCAAAAAAAGTTGGCAACCTCTCTTTCTCTCTCTCTCTCTCTCAAGAACTTCATAGCTTTGATATTTGTATTTTCAAGTTGTGTTTAGTTTTCTAGTTTCTAAGTGAAAGATTGTTAGAATAGATTTATCTGTTCTTTTCCGCAACAATCTTAAAAGTTTTCTATGTGTAATTCTTGATATTCATTATCAATAAAAGAATTAAAATTAAGTAATTTTGTGTGTATTGTATTCAACCCCCCCCCTTCTACAATACTTGTTTTGCTTACTTGGGACCAACACTATTTTTTTGTTCACTAACACTTCAACGCTATAATTAATAAATACCATTTAGTGACTACTTTTTGTTGGTCATTAACCCCTTAAATTTGGTGACTACCTTTTTTTTGTCACTAACATGTCCAACTCAATTACAACTAATAAATCATACTTAGTGACCACTATTTTTTGGTCAGTAACACATTCAATTTAGTGACCACCTTTTTTTGTCACTAATCTTTCAAATTTATAATTAATGAATACCTTTTAGTGACTACCTTTTGTTGGTCGCTAAGGGGCCGTTTACCAAACGCTTACCCGGGTAAGCGCTTACCAAATCATATTACCTTATGGATGAAGATGACAATGACCAAGAATCTTACCCGGTAAGAGCGAAGGCAAGGACCAAGAGTCTTACCCTGGTAAGTGATGGCGAAGACTCTTACTACGGTTAGCGCTTACCGGCATACGATACTGTTTTGGTGGACTAAAATCTTACCCGGTAAGTAAGTGATAGTGTTAAAATTTACCGGTAAACGTTTATCGAGAAATTTTTTGCATACGATACTGTTAAGTCCAAATATTGTATCCAAGATTTAATTAGGAAAGTCAAAGTTAGAAGTCAACAATGTCAAAGTCTTGTAATAGTCAAAGCTTGTTTTGTTTCCTTAGTGGTTAAGTTTTAGTTTAAGCTTTAGGTATAAATAGGTTTTGGCTTTGTTAATCTTGTAAGATTTTGTATTGTAAAAACATTCAGTTTGTGAGATATGTGATTGGATTTCATGTCTATACTTTCTCTCTCTAGTTTCTCTCTCTAGAATCTTTAGATCTTGAGTTCACAATTGGTATCAGAGCTGGTTAGATTTTGAGAGATTTGAGAGTAGAGTTCTAATTTCGTGTTATCAGATCATTTGATTTTCTAATTCGTCAGAATTTTTTTTAAGAAAATCGTTTTCTGGACATTTTTCTAGATCTAGATTGTTTTTCTGAACGATTTTCAGTGAATTTGGATTCAATTGCTTCGGAATACAGTTTAGAACAAGTTTTGTTCTTGTTTTGTGCAAAGATTTTATCATTTTGTAATCAAATTTGTCAATTTTGTATATTCTAGAAAAGTTCTCGAGTTTTCTGTTCTTCGCGAATTCTTGCTGAATTTGGCTGTTTGATCTATTTTTGGATTAGTTTTGGATTATGAACCTGTTTCTAAATGAATTCCGCGAGAGTGTTCTGAGGAATTTTGGACTTGTGTGTTTTTCTTAGATCGTAAACTTGGCAGAATCGTTTTTCGGTTCATTCATAAGAGTTTTCGGGTTATTCATCAGGGTTTTCGGTTCATTCTTCAGGATTTTCGGTTCATTCATCTGGATTTTGGGTATTTAGGGAAGTTTTCGATTTGTTCTTTTCGGCTAAGGGTTTTCGATCTTCTCAGTATTTCGCTTAGTCTTTCGGTTTCTTCTTCAACCGAGAAGCTAGGTTTTCGGTTTCCTATATAAACGAAAGGTTTGGTTTTCGGTTTCTTCAACAACCGAAAAAGGTGGTTTTCGGTCCTTATTTTTTGGTCTTCTTTGAAAATATTTTTTTTCTACTCTGCGAAATATCAAGTTTTGTTCAAATTTCAATTTTCACGAAATATTTTTTTTAAAATTTCAATTTGATCTGATTTTTGATTTTCTGGTACATAAGTTTGGAACGATCATTCATTGTAAGCTGATTACTCTTTTATCATGACATATTTTGCAGAACTTGAAGAGAACATTAGAAAGGTGGAATTAGAGAAGATTAATCTGGCTCATGCAGTTGACTTTCATTCTCAGAAGTCAAGAAAATATTTTACTGAAATCATATATTTAAAAGAATAACTCTGTACTTTAAAGGTTATTAATGCAGATCTTCTGAAAAGATCTTCTGGGCATTCTGATAAGAAAATAAAAAGTTTGGAATCTGAGAACACTAAGCTTAAAAAGAATTTATCTGTTTTGGAAAAACAGCTTTCTGATAATAAAGCGGATTTTGATTCTGAAAAGAAAATTTTTTCGAAAAAGTTCTCAGATTTTTCAAAGAAATGTTTTGAAGAGAAGAAGTCGTTGGAGCTTAAAGGCTTAAAACTTTCTCAACAAATCTCCGATTTCGAGAAAGTACTGTTTTTAGAAAGAGAGAAGTTTGAAAAAGAGAAGAAGGCCATAGAACAAAAGAATAGGGTTCTTTAAAGAATTATCCGGCCAGAGAATAGAGTCAGAAAAAGGATTTGAGGAAGAAAGATCCATTTTTGAATCTGAAATCAAGAAGCTAACTTCAAAGTTGTCTGAACTGTCTGCTGCTGCGCTGAATGAACAAAGGATGAAGTCTGAATTCACAACAAAGATTGACCAACTTGTGAAAGAAAGAGACACATTTGCTTCAAAGAGCTTGAAAAGTCTGTTTCAAATTCAAATCAGAAATTCGTCTCTTCACAAAGGTCAGTCAAATCCTTTAATCAGATTCGTCGTACTAACCTTTTCTATGATGAATTTTTAGATGGTTCAGATACTTATCCGAGAACAAGTTTCAAGAAAGAGAAACTGGTGTGGAAAAGGAAACGTTTTGGTGGACTAAAATCTTACCCGCTAAGTAAGTGATAGTGTTAAATTTTATTGGTAAGCGCTTATCCGGGTAAGTGTTTGGTAAACGGCCCCTAACACTTTCATTTAGTTATCACCTTTTTTTTGTCACTAACCCAATACAATCCTATAACTAATGAATCCTACTTAGTGACCACTATTTTTTTGTCACAAACACATTTAATTTAGTGACCACCATTTTTATTCACTAACCCTTCCAACTATATGTATAGTGAAAACCATTTAGTGACTACTTTTTGTTATCATTAACACTTTAAATTTAGTGACCATCTTTTTTTGGTCACTAACCTATCCAACTCAGATATAAACTTTTGATGCGTTCAACCATCAAAATACAAACTTTTATCCTCAACACCTCCAAAGGAAAATAAATAAATAAAAAGGATAAATATGAACACATAAAAAGAAAACACACATTAAAATCGAAGAAAACACACACAATTAATGTGTAAATAACACTCAAAATGAGAGTTATCACTAGTGTATATATAGAGGTGCGTTCAAACGAGAACGTTAACTATCTTGGAAAACATGAAAACAACCATTAATGTATAAAATCATACATGATTCACCTATGAAATCATATATGACGTCTCACGTGACTTTGGCCGCAACAAATTCATCTGCATCCAATTTTTTTGCCGTTAATGTAAAATTGCATGTCATTTTGCACATGATTTGTTTTTCTCATGTTTTTTTAAATAGTTAGCATTTTTGTTTGAACCCATATATACATATATATATATATACTATTTAAAAAAATAAGATAATATATAATTCTAGGTCAATCATTTCACTAAATGATAAATTAAATAAAAAAAATTTAAATCACCGAAAATGACATATGTGTCATTTGATGTATATTTATTATACATGGAAACTCATTTATTTCTATATAAATCATGTAATAAATTTAATTAAGCTATTTATTTATGATTTTTTTATAGTGGTTTAGTTTTTTTTCATTTTAAATATTTATCTTTATTAAATCAATTTATTTAAGAAATTTTATAATTTTCGTCAAAAATCACATGTGATATCCACAATTAATCGACATTTTTTTCATTAAAAAAACGCGCTAATTTTCTTCAATTTATCATATGTGATATTGATCATAGTAGAAAATGAATGGAAGTTATTTACAACAATACAAGTGATATGACCAAAGGGCCTTTGGCCTAGCTGTATCGGAATCTTTAGCCTTCTAGGAGGTCAGGGGTTCAAACCTCACCAAAGATGAGGAGGATGTGAGTTTATTTGGTTCATTTGTCTTATATAAATATTATATACTTAAAAAAACAATACAAGTGATATATGTAAATTATGAATTATGTTTTGAAATACATGTGATCTTATACATTTAAATGTGTTTTGCTATACATTACATATGATTCTGTTTTCATTATTTTTCTTTTTTAATGTTTAATTTGAATTTTTTTTTCAAATTTTAAATCATATATGATTAGGAAAACATTTTGAAAAAAGTTAATTCATTGTGGATCACATGTGATTTTGATGAAAAATTATGAATTGCGTTTTGAAATACATGTGATCTTATACATTTTAAATGTGTTTTGCTAAACATCACATATGATTATTTTTCATTATTTTTTTTCAATGTTTAATTTGAATTATTGTTTTTCAAATTTTAAATCACATATGATTAGGAACACATTTTGAAAAAAAAATTAATTCATTATAAATCACATGTGATTTTGATGAAAATTTTAATTTTTTTTAAATATTACTTTAAATAAAAAATATGAAATCTTTAAATAAAAACTAATATGCTTATTTTAAATGAATAAAATATTAAAAAATTATTAAATAAAATAATATTAAATTCACAAATATGGTAAAAGTAGAATCTTAAATAAATATCTCAAATTTAACTTTTATTTAACTAAATTACTTTTATACCCTTATTTATTTATTTTTAAAATTAATTATATTTAAGGTATTATTTAATGAAATGGTTGACTTAAAATTAATATCTTATTTTTTAAATAGATAGTATTCTCGTATGATTATTCTCCACACACTCTCTCTCTATATATGAAACTATTTAGTTTTATAGACATTTGAAAAAAGGGAAATTGACCCAAATGGACCAATGGAGGGGTTGGATTGGCCTCCTAGCCATATCTCTACCGAATTTATTGAAATGTCCAAAAGGTCTCCATTTGCGCCCAAGGTCTCCATTTGCGCCCCTAGACACGTGTGCATGGAAAACGTGAATAAATAACAAACCAACCAATATACATGGAAAACCCTATTTCGGGCCAATAACAGCTTGACACGTGTCTAGGGACGCAAATGGAGACCAAGGGCGCAAATGGAGCCCTTGGGCGCAAATGGAGACCTTGGGAGCAAATGGAGACCATGTGAGCAAATGGAGACCTTTTGGACATTTCAATAAATTCGGTAGAGATATGGCTAGGAGACCAATCCAACTCTTCCATTGGCCCATTTGGGTCAATTTCCCTTGAAAAAATCATAAACTTTAATCATCACCTTATCTAGTTATTTTATGGTACGGCTGTTGGGGCAATTAATCAAAGAAAGGGACATCTCTCCAACCAAATCATTAATTATTAATTAGGTCGAAAGATAATAATAATGTCAATTCTATTGGCAATGGGATGGATTTATGTGGAGCCTCGTTTCTACATTATAAGCGCCCAAAATAAGTTGTTAAATCACACAAATGGAAATTTGGCAACATGGATGATGCACCCTTCCACCGTTTCAAATAATTTTTAAAGTTTTTTAGTTGATTTCGATAGATAAGTTTTTTTTTCGATTTTGAGAGACTTTTTTTATGATTACGTGAGACTTTTTTTTTGGTTGAATCTGCACCTGACTACATGAAATACGAACGCTTAATCATATATGATTAAACACATCCAGAAGGGATGCAGGTGACCTAATGAACGCGAACAAAGGTCGCGGGGGACGATCGCCCTCTATGTTTCGAAATACACATGTGAAGCGTGTATAGTAAAGGTAATTATATATGATATTGGAACTTCTTACAATATGACCACCGCCTTCTCGATTGAACTTGTCCATATATAAGCACATATATATATAGGAGATTCTGTTAAAACAAGTTCGAACGAACAAAGCTCCTATGTGTGTGTGTCTGTCTGTGTGTGTGTCTGTCTGAGAGAGAGAGAGAGAGAGAGAGAGAGAGAGAGAGAGAGAGAGAGAGAGAGAGAGAGAGAGAGAGAGAGAGGAGACAAATCAAGAGAAAACCATAAAAGCAGAGGCGAAACACAGGCAAGGCTATAGGGGCCAAGGCTCCCGTGCTTTTTCAAATTACAAGTAACAGGTATGTATGCTTCAAGTATTAAAAAAATTGTTTTAGGCCCCCCACTTCCAAGTCCACTCCAAATGATTCAAATAACAATGCGCAATCTAGCCAAAATGCAACGAAAATCGATCGTACGACAAGATAACGTTTATGCAAATGTTGAATCATCATGATATATATACATATGAAAACATTAGATACAGAACTACGAAGATGTAGAAAGGAGACGATGATGACCTTATTATGTGTTGATTGAAGCTTTTTAGGGTTGAAAATGTGCACTCTAACAGTAATGGCGAACGACTACGTACAATGATTCTTTGTATTGAGGAAAACGAGAAAGGATGAAAAAAGCAAAAACAATGCTATTTGCACCAAAAAGTGAAGGTGTTGAATGCATTGTTTTCCGTCACAATTATTTTTAATGAAACATATGTCATTTCACTTGACATATATATATATATATATATATATTATTTTTGTTTATACTAGAAACGTACTCGTGCAATGCAGCGAGATACATCACGATTTTAATGTTTCATTTTATTTTTTTATCGATTTATAGTACGATTTTGGATGGTTTTGAGAAAGTGATAATGTTTTTTTATAAATTTGTTTAATTTAGGCTTAATAATATAATGTTTTTTATATAAAAAAATTAAGTATTTTGTTAGAATTCAATGATTATCTTATATATTTTAATGACATCTAGAAAAAATAATCAAATGACCGGCAGTGGGACGTACTTGCCGCTTAGGTCCACTCCGCCAGTGTGGTTTGAACATGTTGTTTTTACAATTGGGTACGTTAATAGTAGCCATTATGTGAAATTAGATATGGCAGAAGGATACCCGTTTCCGCAAATTGTAGGAGATTTTTTCCATTCCAGTTATCCGTGTGCTGCTGGATGGGTTACTCTGTATTCAGAGTGAATACAGAATTACATGCAGCTTTTACGTGTTAATTGTACTACGAATAATGTTATTTTAGAATAATCGAATGTAATATAGATTATTTTATGTTCTATTTATATGTTAAATTGCAATATTTATGTTTTATTTTTATAATTATATAATTATAAAAAATTAGTAATATTTATATTTATAAATATTTATTTCTTTTTAAATCAAATCAAAAAGTAAAAAAAAACTTTTAAAACTATATAATACAAATAAATAAAATTATATAATAAAAATAAACAAAAGAAAAAAAGAAAAGATAACAAAAAAACAAAAAAAAACACAATCATATATGCAATTATTAAGGTGCAAATAGCAAAAATATTTGTGCAATTAGCCTCCCCAAAAACAATTGCTTTTTGTTTTTGTTTTTTGAGATTTGGTCCCTAAATTAATTGTTTTTTCACTTATTATTCCACTTTTTGGAAATTTTCTTTTGATTTAGGGGCGTTTGGATAAATATTTTTTATCTTTTCACTAATATTTTTGCACAAGCCAAATGAAAACAGTCCTACTATTCTATGTTGTAGAGGTTAAGTTAGGGAACATCTAACTTTTATGTGGTGTTTGTGTTTTAAAAGGTGCTGAAGTCTGAAATTTGAATCAATAAAACTGTTTGTTTTTATAAACTGACAAACGTCTAAATATGTATAATTGTCTAGTATATCCTTAAAAAATTCAACTTAAATATGTCAATTGAAGTGAGTATCGATGATCGAATGACGGGACGAAAAAAAAAGAAACAAAAGAAGGATGCTAACAGATTTGTGAGGTTGTGGAGTTTTAATCATATTTCAAACACCGAAGCGCCGATTTAAGCGATTCAAAATGTTTTGGAAAGTCAACACACAAATCTAAAATACTCATGTTTTGCGTTTTTGCAAATTCGGGGTGTATTTGGGCTAAAACCGATGTTGAAATCAAAAGAATGATGTTGGACGGAAATAAGAGATAATTAAGTGGTCGAGTTATCACTTAATGAGCGATGTTTGACATTTTCATATTTAACGTCTAGTTTTATAGTTTTTTCTACATTAGGACTTTGGTAATGTATTTTTTGTATTTTTGAAATTATATAATATATTTGGTCCGGCCCCAGCAGTTGGAAAGCTTGTGTTCCGCCCCTGTATAAAAGGGTTATCAACCTATGAGAACCAATTTGAAAATCCTTTTTACATGATTGTTTTCATCAAATGTGAGGATTTAAGGTAACGCTTCATATAAATTTGTTTCATAATGTAAAACTTAAATTTTTTTACAAGTATTTTTCATTTCCCTATGTAAACCCAAAAAATATCCACATGTATTTTTTGTCTTCACAATGTGAGCACAAATACATGTCAAACAATATTTTTAATCATAACTCTTAAATCAAAAAAAATCATATAAAATATTTTATATCGATTCTCATAAGTTTATAATTAAATATGTACACATAAACAAAAACGAGTGCCCGTACAACACATAAATATCACAAAGATGCTAACCTTAGCCCAAACCATTTCATTACTAAAAAAAAAAAGCATTTTTATTCAAGGAATTTTTCGCCACTAACACAAAAGTAGATTACCTCACCGGTGGATTTGGGAAAGTTGAATTTTTTTTAACCAAATCTTACTACTACAAATTATGCTTTTATAAACGGTTGTTTTTGGGTTTTATACGCGGTTGTTTATACTTTTATACGCGGATTTAAATAAACAACTGCGTATAAAAGGGTATGACATTTAGACACGGTTATTTGTACTTTTGTACACGGTTTTTAATAAATAACAGCATATAAAAGGTTTAAAATTTTTACGCAGTAATTTGTACTTTTAGACGCGGTTGTTTGTACTTTTATACGCGGTTGTGTAGTAAAAACCGCGTATAAAGGTTACCTTTTATACGCGGTTATTTATTAAAAACCGCGTACAAAAGTGTTATTTTTATACGTGGTTTATTGCTAAAAACCGCGTGTAAATGTAGTTTTTACGCACGGTTTTTTTAGCAATAACCGCGTACAAAAGTGACCCTTTCGTACGCTGTTTTTAATAAATAACCGCGTATAAAAGTAACACTTTTGTACGCGGTTTTATCGATGCAACCGTTTGTAATCGTCGAGTACCCTTTTTATACGGTTTTTAATCTAGAACCGTGTATAAAACCATATTTTTAGCAACGGTTCAAATTGAACCGTGTAAAAAGGTTCCAGATTCATCCTTTATATGCGGTTTTTGTAAAAACAACAAAAACCGTGTATAATTAGGCGCATATAAAAGTCATTTTTGTAGTAGTATCTGTTGATCTCCGTCACAAATCTATCAGTAATCTGCCGCTAATTTAGTTTTATTTATTTTTTTAATCTTTAAATTTACCGATTGATTTTAAATAATTAATTTACTAGTGGATTATCAACCAATTTTAAACAATTAATGCAGGCCACAAGAGAGTGCTTCTCCGTAGAGGAGCATGAGTGATCGTTCTTTTGTGTTCCGATCATGTATAACGATGTTATATGCAGTAACACAATGAGAGGTCATTTAAGGGCCCTAAAACACTGTTTTAATAGGCTTTAAATGGATGCTTCAAGTAAGAAAAACAAGATAGTAAACAACCCGGCATTTCTGACCAAAAAGAAAGAAATGAGAAAAAATGGAATTGAACTTCCACACCGACACCTATTCAAGATATGGATACTAGATTGTCCTGCATATGAGACGGATTGTTCTTCGGATTGTTCTTCTAGCCTACATCGACTCATGTCCTGATCAGTTTCATTCCTTCGTATTTCTATTTTTTGCGGGATACTGCGAGGTGGGTATTTTATTTGGGGCGGATGCCTCCTAAAGAGTAACGAAGGTGTGCCAAGGTAGGTTCAAGCTAAGATTATGCTAATAATTAATTAATTATTTAAAATTGGTTGATAATCCGTCAATCATTAATACAAGTTTAATATAATGATTTAAGCCATTCAGGAAACATACTTTCGTTTATCACTCGACCGAACGAGACACTTAACAACTTTAATTATTAATCAGGAAGAAAAAGTCTATGTAGTTTTTTTAGCCTAGCAAATGGGTAAAACCATCTTCAATATGGTCATTATATTTTACATTAAACATCAAATCCTACACTAAATTACTTCAATGAATACATAAATTTTCACACCAAAATTGGGGTAATAAGTAGTAGCATCACAAATTTAGTGTAACATTATTTATTTACATAAATTTTACAATCACTTTTCACTCTTACTTTTAGGATCTCAAATTTGAGATGTAATAACCGCACTTAAGTGGAATAAGTTGGACTTTGGGGGAGTCTCTGCAAAAGGCCCATAGTAAAGGGGTCTAGAGTGAAAAAGGGGAATAAGAGGGAATTAACCCTAGGACCTAGCATATTTTGTCTCTGGCGGCTGATAACTTTTGGGAAAGGGAGAGAGAGCTTGAGGACGATACGAACGAAGGAGAGCAAAGGGGCAGAGATGTTGTGTTCATCAATCTTCCAAGGTAAGTCCTAACTCTGTTCTCTTTATTGTTAAGTAAGGGTTTAGCATTTTATTTCACAAAACCTTTTAGTTAGGTTTTTAGTCATCGATTGTTCACTGGGTTTTGGTTTTGGAAGTTTGATGTAGAATTATCTATTCGATTAATGGGTGTTATAGTTGAGAGTGAGTTATGCGATCGTAAAGGGGTAATGGGTTGAGTCGTTTATCAATTTCTGGGAGAAATCTGGAATTTGTAGTATCGGTGTATTTAGTCTTCGACGGATTTCGTTCGAAGAAGATGGGTACCGGTTGATACCGGGCCCGAGTACCACCGGGCGACCCGAAGGATTTTGTGTTCTGGTCGACACCGGGGGTTTAGGCCTCGGTCGATACGGGGGGGGGGGGGAGGGGGTTAGGCCCCGGTCGTAAGTCTCACATCCGGGCGACCACCCTTGGCCCCGGTCCCCGGGGTTTTGTTATGTGGGTCGCAACCCATGTTTTGATTCTGGCTTAAACTGTAGCTGGATTTCGAATGTTAGTTGACCGACCAGTTTACATTTCAATGCTAGGACTCAATGTATCTTGTCTTGAGTTGATGTTTTAGTGGGTCGGGTTTCTTATAGAGAATAGTTGACCTTTGGAGTAAGCTCGGTATTATTTACTCTTTTAGCCTAGTCTAGCGGTCTCCACTAGGTTTAACCGTTTGAGATTATGGTGTGTTAAGGTCAGCTCCGTTATAAATTAGAAAGTATCGAGAGTTCACCGACCAATGTCTTTTCTTATAGGTTTCGTTTCGGACCATAAGAGTAGACGCAAAGACTTAAGCAAGGGACATCAGGTGAGTTTTCTGAACTACATGTTTTACTAACGAAAGCTTATTAAAGTTTTATTAGAACTTTGATTTATTACGTTGGCATGATCATGATAAATTTATCTAAGTGTGTTTGTAAATTGTTGATATTTAAATGTATGCATACATTATTTTTGGAAGTTGTGACCTAAGTCGGGGAGTGTGGCCCGCCTGCTCGTACCGGGGAGTGTGGCCCGTTTATGCCATTGGAGGTGTGTTCCAAAATTAAGGCAGTGCGAGTTAGACACACCGTCGTCGACGGTAGTGTGGTCAGTAGTGTGAATTACTTGTGTGATGTTTATAAGTCTGTTTGATTTAAAGTTTGATAATAGTATTGTTGTGAAATCGTTAGAGGGAACTCACTAGACCTTCGGTCTAACCCTCGCTCTTTCAAAAAAAATTTAAACCTTTTCATGCAGGCGTGAATTAGGGAGAGCCGATAAAGGTAAAGAGAAGGTGTAGCGGAAGTGGATAGAAGACCGTCACTTTAGTTTATCTTTCCTTAAATATCTCAATTGTGTAATAGATTGTCGTTGCAAACCTTGAATTAAATTGTAAGCTTGGGGCCGTTTTGGCATGGAATATTATTGCAATTACTATTAATTGGCTTGTCTTGGTTGGAGGTCGAACTCAAGGTTTTGTTACACAAGAAACCTTTGCGGCTGAGATGGGAAAATTACAGGAAACTCTGAATGCTTTGTTGGATCAGCGAACTATTGAAGTATCAGCGAGGAAGGAAAAGAGTGAGGATAGAGTAGTGACCGAGATTCCTGACTCGCCAGTAACTGTGGTGGGAAGCCACTCGCAGTCGACTCCCGTAGTGGTGGCTAAAGCATTAATTGAGAAAGGATGTAGTTTCAAAGAGTTTGCTACCTGCAAACCTCCTACCTACAAAGGAGAATGTGACCTAGTGTTGGCACTGAAATGGATAAAAGGGATGGAACTGGCATTTGATACCAGTAAGTGCTCTGAGGGGGATAAGGTTGTGTATGCGATGTCTATGCTGAAAGACGAAGTTGTAATGTGGTGGGATGTCGAAGCAGGAGGACAGGGTTCGGCGGTGGATAAAGAGATGTCTTGGGATGGGTTTGTGAAAAGATTTAAAGCACAGTTCTGTCCTCTGGCGGCAGTCAAAAAGTTAGAGGAAGAATTTTTGAGTTTGGAACAGAAGGATATGACAGTCCGAGAGTATACGACGAAGTTCATTGAGAAATCACGGTTTGCTGAAGTTTACGTGCCTAATGAGGAAAGGCGAGTGGAGCGTTTCATCTTTGGACTGAGAAGAAATATTAGGGAATTCGTTTCGAACAAAGAACCAGCTACGTTCCAAGCGGCGGTGAACGCAGCCTAGATGAGGGAGAAAAAGAAGAATCGCCAGGCTACCGAGAGAAGTGGGGACAAACAGAAATGGGAGGGAACTATCTGTGACTCTAGGACGTTTAAATCTGCAAAACCCGATCAGCGGGTTATTCCTAAGATTGAGAATAGGTCGTGGAACAAGTGCAACATAATGCATAAAGGGAAGTGTCTGTTGGAACGAGAGGGTTGCTTCAAATGTCGAAAGACTGGACATATGGCTCGGGACTGTCGTGGGCCAAGGTCTTGCTACCAATATGGTTCCCCTGATCATATCAGGACTGATTGCCCACAATTGAAGAAGGGGATGGTCGGAGGATGTGGAGATAAAGGAGGTGAGAAGAAGGTGGAGCCAGCTCGGGCGAGGGCTAGGGCTTGGGCTTTTAATATGACGGCGGAGGAGGCCGTTCGTTTGTGTCTCCGAAATTCGTGCCTAAATAGTATGTGAAGCCCAAGAAGCTTAGACATGGGTTTGAAGTAGAAGTAGCCGATGATAGTCGAGTCTTAGTGGGAGAAGTATATGACAGGTATAGTATAGACATTGACGGTCATTCCTTTCCATTGCGGTTATACCCGATGGGTATGGGAGAATTTAACGTCATAGTGGGAATGGATTGGTTAGCGTCTAACGATGTCAACATTGTCTGTAACAAGAAGATAATTCGTATAGCTTTGCCGGATCAGAAAGAAATTGTAGTGTATAGGGATCGTCGGGATAGGAAGTCATGTTTGATCTCCATGATCAAGGCTAGGTGGTGCTTAGTAAAAGGGTGTGTGGGATTCTTAGCGTATGTAGTAGACGCTAAGAAAGAGAAGAAAGGGCTGGAGTCAGTTCCGGTAGTAAGTGAATACCCGGAGGTGTTTCCGGAAGACTTGACCACCTTGCCTCATTATCGACAAGTGGAGTTCCGAATAGATTTGTTGCCGGGGGCGGCACCAATCGCAAGAGCACCCTATCGTTTGGCGCCGACCGAAATGAAGGAGACAATGACTCAACTACAAGAACTACTCGACAAGTGGTTTATTCGTCCCAACACGTCACCGTGGGGAGCCCCGGTGTTGTTCGTCAAGAAGAAGGGAGGGTCTATGAGAATGTGTATAGATTAACGGGAGCTCAATAAAGTAACGGTCAAGAATAAGTACCCGCTCCCCAGGATTGATGATCTTTTCGATCATCTACAAGGAGTGAGTTACTTCTCGAAGATAGATCTGCGTTCGGGCTACCATCAACTGAAGGTGAGGGAGGAGGATGTATCCAAAACTGCTTTTTGCACAAGATACAGACACTTTGAATTCTTAGTCATGCCTTTTGGTTTGACTAACGCGCCGGCAGCTTTCGTGGACCTAATGAATAAAGTGTGCAGTCCATTTTTGGACAAGTGTGTCATTGTCTTCATCGATGACATACTAATTTATTCACAGTCCATGAGTGATCATGAGGCGCACCTGCGATCTGTGTTGGAGTTGCTCAAGCGGGAGAATTTGTACGCCAAGTTTTCGAAATGTGAGTTTTGGCTAAGAGAAGTACAATTCTTAGGACACGTGGTGTCGGAAGACGAGATCAAGGTGGATCCGGCAAAGATAAAGGCGATCAAAGAGTGGGAAGTGCCGAAATCACCGTCAGAAGTGAGGAGTTTTCTTGGCTTTGCGGGTTACTATCGAAGGTTCATTTAGGATTTCTCGAGGATAGCCACGCCATTAACGGCCCTAACGAGGAAAAACGTCAAGTTTGTATGGAAGGAAGCTCAAGAAGATGCGTTCAGTTAGTTGAAGGAAAGACTGAGAAGTGCACCTATCTTGTTCTTACCCAACGGTTCAGAAGGGTTCGTGATCTATAGAGATGCTTCTAAGTTGGGACTAGGGTGCGTGTTGATGCAATATGGAAAAGTGATCGCTTATGCGTCTTGTCAGTTGAAAGAGCATGGGAAGACTTACTCGACGCATGACCTAGAGTTGGCAGTTGTGGTATTCGCGTTGAAGATTTGGAGGCATTATTTGTACAGAGTTAAGTGTCAAATATATACGGATCATAAGAGACTTCAACACCTATTCAATCAGAAAGAGTTGAATATGAGGCAGCGAAGATGGATGGAATTGCTAAGTGATTATGATTGTGAGATTCTTTACCACCCGGGTAAAGCCAATGTAGTGGCCGACGCTTTGAGTCGGAAAGAGCATAGTGATGTAACTAAGGTAGTGGCATTTCAGGGTTGAGGCAACTTCTAATTTCTTAGGAGAAGTCATGAAGTATCAAGAGGAAGCGGTGTTGGAAGAAAACTTGAAAAGCGAGAGGATCGTCGGAATTGTCGGCTCGTTGATCGCTGACAGTCGTGGAGTGAAATGCTTCAAGAGTAGAGTGTGGATTCCAAAGTTGGGAGACCTTCGAAAGATGGTGTTGGAAGAAGCCCATAAGTCACGATACTCGGTACATCCAGGAACCAATAAGATGTATCGTTATCTGAAGCAAAGTTACTGGTGGCCGGGTATGAAGAAAGATATAGCTTACTTCGTTGAGCGATGTCTAACATGTTTGAAGGTAAAAGCAGAGCATCAAAGACCGTATGGAGAACTGCAATCGTTGGAAATACCGGTGTGGAAGTGGGATGAGATCGCGATGGACTTTGTTACGGGGTTACCGCGATCACCTAAGGGGCACGACGCCATCTGGGTGATAGTGGATCGACCCACGAAATCTGCTCACTTTCTACCGATCAAGGAGACGTACCCATTGGAGAAATTGGCTAGGTTGTACATTGATGAAATTGTATCCAGGCATGGAGTACCGTCAACTATCGTGTCGGATCGGGATGCTCGCTTTACGTCATCATTTTGGAGAAGTCTACAAAGAGAGTTGGGCTCACAACTTAAGTTGAGTACAACATATCACCCGCATACAGATGGACAAAGTGAGAGGACCATCCAAACATTGGAAGACATGCTTCGAGCGTGTGTTATCGATTTCAAGGTATCGTGGGAAACTCGTCTGCCTTTGTTAGAATTTTCTTATAACAATAGTTACCATGCTAGTATTCGAGCAGCTCCGTTCGAAGCTTTGTACGGTCGTAAGTGTACAACACCTTTATGTTCGAATGAAGTAAGTGAAAGACAACTAGCCGGACCGGAAATTGTACAGGTAACGGCCGATAAGGTCAACCATATCCGAGAAAGATTAAAGGTAGCTCGAGATCGTCAGAAGATGTACGCAAATAAGCGAAGGAAACATATAGAGTTTCAAGTAGGGGACAAGGTGATGCTAAAAGTCTCGCCGTGGAAGGGAGTTGTCCGTTTCGGCAAGAAAGGCAAGTTGAGGTCGAGGTTTGTTGGAACGCTTACTATCCTAGAGCGTGTTGGGGAGGTAGCGTATAAACTGGAATTACCCATGGACCTACGAGGGATTCACCCCACTTTTCATGTGTCGAATCTGAAGAAATCTTTAGCAGAAATCGATGTCGTTGTACCATTGGAGGATATCCAAGTAGATTAGAAGATAAGTTATGTTGAGGAACCGGTGGCTATTCTGGACTGAAAAGTGAAGAAAATGAGGAATAAGGAAATTCATCTGGTGAAAGTGCAGTGGAAATTTCAAAAAGGACAGGAAGCGACTTAGGAGTTATAGTCAGCTTTGAGGGCCCAATATCCCAGTTTGTTCAGCGAAGGAATTTCGGGGACGGAATTCTTTTGGGGGGGGGATATTGTAATAACCGCACTTAAGTGGAATAAGTTGGACTTTGGGGGAATCTCTGCAAAAGGCCCATAGTAAAGGGGTCTAGAGTGAAAAAGGGAAATAAGAGGGAATTAACCCTAGGACCTAGCATATTTTGTCTCTAGCGGATGATAACTTTTGGGAAAGGGAGAGAGAGCTCGAGGACGATACGAACGAAGGAGAGCAAAGGGGCAGAGTTGTTGTGTTCATCGATCTTCCAATGTAAGTCCTAACTCTGTTCTCTTTATTGTTAAGTAAGGGTTTAGCATTTTATTTCACAAAACCTTTTAGTTGGATTTTTAGTCATTGATCGTTCACTGGGTTTTGGTTTTGGAAGTTTGATGTAGAATTATCTATTCAATTAATGGGTGTTATAGTTGAGAGTGAGTTCTGCGATCGTAAAGGGGTAATGGGTTGAGTCGTTTATCAATTTCTGGGTGAAATCTGGAATTTGTAGTATCGGTGTATTTAGTCTTCGGTGGATTTCGTTCGAAGAAGATGGGTACCGGTTGATACCGGGCCCGAGTACCACCGGGCGACCCCGGGGATTTTGTGTTCCGGTCGACACGGGGGGTTTAGGCCCGGTCGATACCGGGGGGGTTAGGCCCCGGTCGTAAGTCTCACATCCGGGCGACCACATTTGGCCCCGGTCCCCGGTGTTTTGTTATGTGGGCTGCAGCCCATGTTTTGATTCTGGCTTAAACTGTAGCTGGATTTCGAATGTTAGTTGACCGACCAGTTTACATTTCAATGCTAGGACTCAATGTATCTTGTCTTGAGTTGATGTTTTAGTGGTCCGGGTTTCTTATAGAGAATAGTTAACCTTTGGAGTAAGCTCGGTATTATTTACTCTTTTAGCCTAGTCTAGCGGTCTCCACTAGGTTTAACCGTTTTAGATTATGGTGTGTTAAGGTCAGCTCCGTTATAAATTAGAAAGTATCGAGAGTTCACCGACCAATGTCTTTTCTTATAGGTTTCGTTTCGGACCATAAGAGTAGACGCAAAGACTTAAGCAAGGGACATCAGGTGAGTTTTCTAAACTACATGTTTTACTAACGAAAGCTTATTAAAGTTTTGTGACACCCTAAAAATGGGGCAAATAAATAAATAGGAAAAAAAATAAGGAAAAAAAATAGAATGTGTTTTATTTTATTAGAACAAAATTTGCGAATAAAACGTGAAAGGGGATCAGTTATGGCATATAATGAAAATGAGAAATGAATAAAGGGGTTTATATGTAATTGGGCTAAAAATGAAAAGAAAATGGCATATTGGGGGAGAAACGTGTAAAGTTGGATAATGCATTCAAGTCAGGGGGAGAATGTCATTTTTGAAAGTTAAAGGGTAGTGTCAGATGTCAACAGGTCCAAACCAGAGGGACCTGTTTTGTAAATTCATCATATTTGCAACTTTTCAGACATGAAAACGATGGATGATCTTTGAGGTCTGTTATTGGCTTATTGGGTCAATGAATACGCCAAAGAACTCCAGATTTAAGTAGTCCATATGTCCCCTTTCATTTTTGGTTAAAGAAGCTTCAAGAAAAACGGAGAAACAAGAGAGAAATCGGAGCTCAAAGTCACTGTAGGAAAACTCCGTTTATTGACGATTTGAGGTAAAATACTCGACCAAATCTCGAGTTCTTTATATGAATAGTTTCGTTTTTAAGTCCTTTATCGAACCTTAGTAGCCTTATGTTTCAGATTTGAGTTTAAGATGTCCGATTTTGAGTTTTTCTACAGATTTTCGAGATATATAAAAACCAAAAGTTTAAATGAGTAGATGAGACTCAATACTTGATGGTTTTAGTCGATTCTTGTTTCTATGGTTGAGGAAAATGATTTTCTAGAGTTTTGCAAAAAGAATTGATGAAAACGATTAGAAAACAAGGTCGAACGGTTGTTTCGATTTTCCAGTGAGTTTTTCGTCGAAATAATGGTGTCGGCGACGTCTCTGGTTGTGTTACGTGGGGAGGTGGGTTTAGAGGTTTGATTTTGACAGTTTCAGCCCCTCTACTATTAAGCCAAAACTTTAAAGTTGTAAATCAGTCCTTAAACTTTAGATTGTTATTATGATTTGTCTCAAAATTTGAGTTTTAAAGAAACTACTGATGTTTTGAAATTATCAGCTTTTGAGATTAAGTTGGAAATAATTTGGGTTTAGATATTTTTTTTTGTCTTGAGCTTTTAATTTATTTAAGAAGTCCAACTTATAAAAAAAAAGATATATGTAATTTATTTAATATATTAATTTACATTGTTATTGGATTAATATATTGAACTATTTTACAAATCTACGACTAATTTATTAAATTATTTATTCTTAAATGATTTAATAGTCGTTTAAAGCGTCACTTTGGGTTAGAAAATTTTAGAACGCTTTAAATTGGAGAGATTTAATTTATTCTATAATAAATAATTTAAAATTCACAATTTAGGTGTCGTTTTAGATTTATGAATTACAAGACACTTTAAGTCGGATCGGATGATTCATTTGGTTACGAAAAGGATAAATCGACACTAAGAGTCGTTATCAAACGTAACACTTATAGGATTATTAAATTGTTTTGATGATTTAATAATTGGATTAAAGCGTCGTAATTTAAGTTAAATATTTATTGAGACGTTTTAATTTAGAGAGATGAATTTATAAGATTTTAAAATGATTATTTGACGTTTTGGGACGTCATTGAGCTTTAGACTTGGGGTTTGTCTAAAATTAGTCGAGGTTGACCGCGTTGAATTTTAGCTCGTTTGACCCACAAGTATTTTGACGATGAGATCAAATGGATATACTTTAGTTATTAAGAGACTCGGTTTTGGAGCTTGACTTTAAGTCGAGTTGACCATAGTTGACTTTTGTTGACTTTTGAGAAATTAAGTCATTAATTAGATACGGTGATATGAAATGTGTAGGTCTTCGTGCAAGAGCTATCAATAGTCGATCTACACAGACATGTGAGTCTTCATGAGACTTACACTGGGATGCATACCTATGTACAAATTTATTTTCGAGCATTATATGATTTTGTGGTGGTGAATATTATGCATGATAACGATTTAAATACATGTCATTGATATATGGTTATATGTATGTGGAGCATGCATGCTAATTGTTTTCCGGTTTTTAAAACATATTTAGCATGCTTGGATTTTTCGTTGGTTTATATTGTATAAATGGTGCATGGTTTGGAGTCTGAGATGTCGGTTTGGTTTGTCACACTTAAGGGGAGGCACGACTCCGAAATGGGTTACTGACTCTGTGTGAGCCGTAGACACCAGGGAATGCCTGTGACATGGCAGCACGACCCCGTAATGGGTTATTGGCTATAGGTGAGCCGTACACACCCAGGGAATGCTTGCAACTTATCAGTCCTTACTTGAGGAGACGGTTATGAGGTCTCGTTTCTTTTGGTGTTGCATATTTCAGAAAATGAATATTATTTTATGTGAAGTTTGCATGTTTGATATGTGTGACAAGATGTAATTTCACTCACGCAAACCATGAACTCACTGAGCTTTATAAGCTGACTATAGTATGCATCTCATGGACGAAAGGTTTCAGGTTGGACAAAGGAAAAGAGCACACATAAAGACTTGCGTCATCTCAGTTATGTTCAGACATCTATTACGAATAAATATTGTAACGCAACTCGGTATGGGACGAGTTAGCATATATGTTACATATTTATTGTTAAAGTCTTCCGCTGTAAAAGGTTTAAAGTTTTATTTTTAGCCGAAATTTTGGAGTATTTTAGAGGAATTATTCAGATTACGTAACACTTCTCAATGAGAAAATTATGGGTGTTACAAGTTGGTATCAGAGCAGTAGTTCAAGAGAAATAGGTGATGATCTATAGCCTAAGCTTGAACTGTTAGTTGTAAGACTGATATTTCAACTTTAGGTGCGATCAATATCAGTATCATACATTGACCAATATGAGCATAACACATATTAGACACAACAAAATTCAACATAAGTACAGTATAAAATGTTTGCGACAATGCAATAAATTTAAGAGAAGTTATAATTGACCAAGCTTCGTTCTCTTAGAGTTGATTGGCGTTAAGAATGCGATAATAGCGCTATAGACCCAGTGAGCGTAAGGTGTGGACCATACTTAGAGAAGTTATTATAATCGTAAGGTGTGGACCATACTTAGAGAAGTTATTATAATCGTTATTTGCAGTATGCTCAGTTATTTAAAATATGTATTTAATAATAATAATCTATAATCTGAAAATACAAAGGAAGCGGTGGTGATTCCACCATATGTAATATTAGGGGTAAGGGGGAGTCCAGGACGATGGGAATATTTGCGGGTGAATGTCGATGATCTCTCAGTTCAGCCGATTACACCTCTACAATATTTGAAGTTCAAAGAATCCATCTACTACGATAATGACTGGTACGACTAAATATGCCCATTATTTCTTAAATCAAAAATAAACAAAATAACATTTATTTTTTATGTTTAAAAAGATATATATATATATATATATATATATATATTTATGACGTAAGAATATGTTATTTGTTAGGAAAAGTGTTTGATGATAACTTGATATTCATCTAAAAGTAAATAAAATCTTCATGGTAATTCCATATACATTGTTGGTTATGGCCTAAAGCTTAATTAGCTTAACGAGACCCACAACTTATTCGGTTAGCTATATATGATTGTTTGGTATTGACTTAAGAATATAGAAAATGACTTATTCAATAAGTTTATGGGGGAAACTTTATGAATCCTTCCATTTATGAAAAACCTCTTGCAAACAAAAATCTTCCCAATATATGTAGCCAGATTAATCCACACAAACAACTTTATCCATACAAGACTTAATGAAAAACCAACCAAACCACCCCTAAAGTCTTTTAGCTCTGTTTCAATCAGACAATCCTAGTTCAATATTTTACATCGTTCAAAAGCTCGGTTATAACAGGTTACAAGACTGATTTTGGGCAAAAGCCCGGTTAGGCTTGATGTCGATTGCTAAATGTTCTGGCATTTGGTATGCAGACCGGACTAGACATTGTTACTCCATTCCAATTTTCTATATCTTACTCCCTCCATTACATGTCTTTGTATCTTACACATTGTTTCAAAAAAATAAGGATGGACCTACTTCACAGTTATGCTGTGAGCTTAAGTGTAGGGCCGATAAGGCTGGGATTTAAACCCATCCTAAAACCCTCTCTTCGACAGCAAATTTGGAGACGGGCTTATACCTAAAGTAGTGTTTGGTTGCAGGTCCTGTGAGACAACTTGATCTAGTTCGGAAACCAAGACCCTTCGAATTGGGACTGTGTTGTCCTGTTTTTAGAGCCACAAAACAGCAGCAAAATGGCATTTATTTGAGTGTAGCAGCCAAATAAGCTTTTAACAAACGAAATTTATGCAAAATGGCCTTGGTCCAATCAACTATACCAACATATCTTTGTTAATTAATTTTTGAATCCACACATAGGGAGTTTACTCGGTCATGGTAGACGGTTTACAGCTACCCTTCAAGAAGAATATCTCATACACAAAATACGTTTCATCTTTGTCACATGCAAAGGTTATGACGGTGGAAGATGAGTTAGGAAGATTATCTGGAACAGAAGATGTTTTATGTAGAAGACTATGAGGTAAAGTTGACTGATGTAGGCCACTGAGGTTTTAATCAGGGAGGGTTGATGTCTTACAGTCATAATTTGCCAAGGGATTAGTATAGACATAGCCTAGGACACCCTTCCAAAAAAAAATTGATTGATATAAATCAGGTATTTTTGTCCTTAAATTTTCTTGTCGAAGAAATCATCTCAGATAGGACTTCTTGGAGGCTGCTGATTAGGGTAGTTTATTGCTTGTAGAGGGTAGGGGAGAGGGTGGGCTCTTTTCGGAAACAACCTCTGTCTCTTGAGACAAAGGTAAGGTCTGCATACATCATACTCCTCCCAGACCCTACCTCGTGGTGGGTTATATTGAGTTAGTTTGATTTAATATAGTATGAGCTCGAGCTATGGCCTTTAATCTTGCTCCATATGAATTGCAGTCTCAAGAATTCATTGATGAGACTAGTATTGATGCTCTAGCAGATACAAGTGTGTATCGGTAACATTCATTGGATGTACCCTGGCCAGAGCAATATGCGAGCAACATGTTTTAATATTCTTATCAAACAAACAAAATAACAGTATTTTCTTATCTTTTATTCTTGCTTCCAGAACCTCCATGACTTGGCTTCAAAGAGTAGAGTCTTTCTCGTTCTTCATGGAGCCTCCGAATTGCCTCAAGAACTTGTCCAGGTACTTATCATTATTAGAGTACTCCATCCAATGATTAAATGGTACAACAGTTTTCATTTCCGGATGTACCATAGAAATGAAGTGTTCTAATGTTTTAGCTTATGAGATTTTATTTATTCCCCAACTTGGTATCTTTATCTATTTCCATTTCTTGATTTACCCATTTCAGAGACTGTTCTAATTTACCTGTCTGATCTCTCAAACTATCTCAGTTTTAATCCATTTTCTATACTCTCTGTTTCTCTTAATTTTCTAGAATTCCTCTTAACATTTAATTGATGTTAAGATCCGTAGACTCAACTTATGTGTGTTCAAATACTCTAGTTATCTGGGCATGCAACGACATAAAAGTTTGGTTAGATCACTGTTAAGATTGGTTAACATGTGTAGTATGAGCACCATGCTGTCAGTGGTGGTGTGAAAAGAAGAGAATTTGTTACTTATGCTTTATGTGTATCTCAGTGACCTTTTGCACATATTATTTAAGATTTATTCTCAAAATCCTCACATTATGATCTGGGAACAATATTTGGAATTAATTCAGTTAAAGTGAAATCATCATTCAGACTATAATTGTGATCAACTTATCTTGCCAACAATCATGACCATGCTACGAGTGATTTCATCTTATTGGGCTCTTGATTGTCACGCATGAGTGCACGCTTTCCGGTTATAAGCTCTGCTAGAACCACTCCAAATGCATGTATTTACTATATAAACTTACAACTGTTATGAGTGATTTTATCTTATTGGCTCTTGATTGTCACACATGAGTGCACGCTTTCTAGTTATATGCTCTGCTAGAACCACTCCAAATGCAAAAACATTGCTTTTTGTTGTTACATGAAATTCTTTGACAAACCTGTTGGAAGCAGTGGGGATTGTAGGATGTCAACCGAAATTTTGGAGTTAAACGAGTTTCAGCAAAAACTTATACGAGGGTTATCTGACATGAAGGATTTAGAAACTTATACGAGGGTTATCTTTATTTTCATACCAATCCCCCATCTACAAAGCTCCAGATAAGAGAGAATTTGGAGATAATAACTAAACTTAAAATGTACAATTTGGGAGTACGACTGCATGTCTTTGGAATTATACGTCTTGGTCCAAGTACCATCCCCAATATTGTTAGAATTACCAGCCTATATATATATATAATATATATATATATATATATATTCCATTTCCATATGGACCAAATATGAAACTCAGTTGGCGTGTATTGTAGTAGGGCTGAAGCTGAAATATATATTATCGGACCTAAACAAATAAGAATCAGCTGAAGATCATATTGTGTTCTGGACTAGAGTTTCATGAGATTCTGTAAAAACACTTGTATATTAATATACCTGACAGAAACACAAATTGAAATATACATACACACACACACACACACATATATATATATATATATATATATATGTATATAAGTACTTAAGGCAAGAATCATCAATGAATGTAAATTGTCATCTTGCTGCAAGTTAAACTAGTAACTAAGATGTATCTAGTCTAGGGAATTAAATCAATGATCAGTTTGTTGGTCTCTATAATGGATTAAGGAAAGAAGCGGGGTTGAGCCGGGGAATTGAAAAGTGGGTTGTGTGATATGGGCATAATATATATATATATATATACATGTGTGTGTGTGTGTGTGTGTGTGGATTAAACCTTAAAGATGTAGGTAGATAAATGTATTGGTACATATAAAATAGTCTCTCTGATCTCTGGTCAGCCTCTTTCTTTAGCTGGAGGATAAGAGATATTGGGAGGGACAAGTGCAAGATATGAGGGACCAAATTAATTTTCTGTAGTCCTATTATCCTCTATAGATGAGCAGATCATAATCTATAGGGTGAGGGGACTACCTGTAGAAATATGTGCCTATGGAACTCTCAACCATAGAGGGATAGATATAATATTGATAATGTAGACTAGGAAAACATGGAAATATAGTTCTTACGCCCTAATATAACAGTAATTAATTTGTTCAATTTGTAAAAAAACAATTTGTTATTGGAAATAACATTTGCTGTGTTAGGCTGTTTTCTTTCATCTTGGTGATATATGTTACAATAGGTCCTTATATGGTCTTACTCCAACTTCTTTCACCAAAAGTTTATTATTGTTGTGGGTATCTAGTTTTGTTTTGATATGCAAAATGAATTACTAAGTGAGGAAGCTACTTCTTCTTGTTCACCCGCAGAAATTTGTTTGAAAATGTTGCATCGTATTCCTAGACATATAAAGGGACATGCCGTTTCGACAAAACATATTTTAGCCACAGAAAATCTACGAATGGAGTTGGAGTTGGAGAAGAACAAATCAAAAGCTTAAAAGGAAGAAGTTAAGAGAATTAAAGAAGAAAAAGTGAAGTTTCAAGAGGAGCATAATCAGATGAAGGATAAAATGAACCTCATGATGGTAAAAATATCGAAGTTTTCTCTATTGGGATTTCAAGACTAAAAATTCTATGTTTTATTTTCGTTAGTCATTAAGGCTATGTTTGGCAAAAAAAAAACTAGCTTATCAACTAGTGTACATGTTTGGATGACCATAAGCTAACTTATTGAAACGCTACTCAAAGTAGCGTTTTGAAAAACTAGCTTATCAGCTACAAGCTACCTTATAAGCTAGTTTGTCAAACAAAACCTAAGTGTTTTTAGTGATAAGAAGTTGACATGACAATAACATGTTTTTGTTTGGATCAAGAATTATACGTATTGAAATGGAATCACCCACTTTAGATTTCTATTAATACAAATTGGCAGGGTTTAATTTTATTGTGTAAAAAAATTATAGTAGAAATTAGTGACGGTTTTTTTTCCTCATAACTTCTTAATTAGTGGCCACTTTTTTGTCACTAATGGAAGTTAACGGACGTTAATGGAGCCGTTATCTTGAACAATTAGTGACGACTTTTAGTGATTTAGTGACGATTTTTAGTGACTAAGATAGTCGTCACAAACACAGTGACCACTTTAATTTTGTCACTAATTAGTGACCATTTTCGTTTTTGGTCACTATCGTAAATTAGTGACGGACCTTTAGTGACGAAAAGTGACCACTGGAATTTTGGTCTGACCAATTTCTTTTGGTCACTAATTCGATTTTTTCTTGTAGTACTGTCATACCCCTTTTATTTTGTAAAGTTAGGGTGAAATATTATGAATGGGATACCCAAGTATTTCCCCATACTCAATGGGGATTTCTTCCCCTTGAAGCTACAAGGTAAGCATAAAGTGGGGGTGTGGTTGCATTCCAACCCTGTTAATCAAAAGAAAAAGGGGCGATATGAAGGTGACAATTTAAATTCAATTTTGATTTTGTTGTGGTTGAAAGGTAACAAATATCCTATCTCATAAGAGTCGGATGAGATGCAATATCCTACAACTAAATGCGAAACAAATTAGATCCAAGCAATCATGATATGATGCTACTTCTTATGGCAAACATACAAGAACAAAAGATGATAGCACTAAGGGAAGAATATATAACAACATAGATTTGCATGGTTCCACTATCAGTGTAGATTCATAAGGAGAACACGAAACAAAAAAAGCTATAAACGAGAGAAACATGAAACAAACGAGAAATACAAATACACTGAAAGTGCTCCGTAAATACCACTAATGTATTTTCTTGTAATAAATCAAATAGATACGACCCTCAAGTATCCAATCCCTCAAAAACTTTCCTAGGTCCAAATCTTTGGTTGAAGGTAAGCAGACAACTTCATACGCAATTTGTATACCACTACTAAATAGAAGACTTTTACCAAAGGAAATTCCTGAAAAATCCATCGCTAAACGGGTGATTCGTCACAAAAGTTGGTGGGTAAATTATTGGTGGGAAATCAAATCAATGACATACTACCCGGGGACTGATTTATTTATTTCTTTTAACAACATTGGATTCTACCGAACCATCGTTATTTTGTTGGTGATCAACGAAAATTTCCCTAGATGTACGCATGGTTTTGTGGGTAAAAGTCATTTGTTTTGTAATGGTACGCAACTCAAGATCTTGTCTTGTCCCTAAAGGTTCATGAGCGACTTCAAATGCGACATGGAGTTCACCGAAAGCATGTCCCATGTACAGTCTTCTGAATGCGACCATGTGGTTTGCCAAAACAAGTCACTTGCAGTTGTCCTCGCATCCACGTGACTTCGTAACCAACTTGACACTTACGTGACATAGGTAAAACACTTTTTAAGCTATATACTCTTAATGTGTCATTTAAATGTATGTTTACTAAAATAAAAACGGAAACAAAATATATTTCCCATTTCCATATATGCACTTTTTTGTCTTATAAAAAAGTGCAAACCTCTATCGTTGAACACAAAGACATTAACACCTAAACGGCATGCACCATCTACATTAACGGCCAAAACTACAAGTAATTAATTAATGCGAAAATGGCTACTGGCAAAGCAAGAAAGAGACAAGTCCACAATTCATGTCTTTATAATCGAGCCATAATTCCCATTTCTAGTGCATAACAAATATTTCTATTAAAATATATGTTCTGATTTTTATTACTATATAACACAATAATTTTGTCCATCAATTTTCTCGATGCATCTTTCAGTTGTTATGGCCATTCTTATTTTTATATATGCTTTTATTGATTTATGCAGTAGCGAAAAAACAACAAATCTGCCAAAAAAATGTCTCTGTATCGACACTCATAGCATTCGGAGACTCCTTCGTTGATCAAGGGAATAATAACTATATCAAGACTTTCGGCAAGGCTAATTTCATTCCTTATGGAAAAGATTTTAGGGGTGGAAAACCAACCGGAAGGTTCTCCAATGGGAAAACAGTAGCTGATTTTTTGGGTACAATTTTTCGATACTTTTGACCCAACTATTCAATTCAAATTTAAATGGTTTATACAAACTTTAGGTCTTTCATCAGCAAAGACATTTATTTTGTATTTTTCATGTTTAATTTCCCTTTTTCAACTCGTTTTTTCATGCTGAATTTGAGCACTTTCGTGTGTCTAGCTCACCAAGACCTAAGTAGGAAGAAGATCAAAATAAAAAAATAAATCCGTGAATTAACTTATAAGCATTACATGCCAAAATCATCAAAATAAAGAACAAACACTACAAGACATAAAGGATTTAAAGTATCTGAGTCCTATAGGCCGTGATAGCACATGCATATATATATCGTAGTTTCTAATCATTTAGACTAACATAATGCAATTATGCAATTATTGTTTGATATCAAATTCAAAGCCGAGGCATTAGGAGTGAAGGAGTATCTTCCAGCATATCTAGACCCTTCCCTACAAGCCAAAGATCTTCTTACTTCTATCAGGGGTAAGTTTTGCTTCTGGTGGCACAGGGTATGATCCATTAACACCCAAAATATCGGTATGTGTCCATATCCTGCTTTTCATTAGTAGATGAAAAGATTTCATGTGTATGCGAGTGTGCATTTATTTTACTTATTTGTTTTTTTTATTTTCGGCATACAACGATTAGTCTGTTCTACCACTATCGGTGCAATTGGACAACTTCAAGAAATATATTAGGGAGCTCAAGAGGAACATCGGGGAAGAAGCTGCACAGAATTTAATCACCAAAAGTGTGTTTTTGGTAGTAGGAAGCACCAACGATTATAAGAGCATCTGTAGTGGTTGTCACCACATCGGTCCATTGTTTTAAGATACTATCAAGAGAGTGACGTAGAGTTGTCATGTCAATGGAGCGGTACTCACAGAGGAACCGCTACATAAGCTTAAAAGTGTAGCCCTCACCAATAAAGCTAGTGTAGGCCTCACCAATAAAGCTACTTTAAAAAAAGCCAACATACTTATTTGTTTATCTTATTTAATCAATAATATTTAAACCAAAATATATTTTTTTTTTATATTTTTAATATACAATCTTTAAAAAGAAGTTAATTAAATTAATTAATTTATTTTTTATCAACTTTTAATTATTTTTACTATATAATCAATTTTGGGTTTCTAATTATTATGAATTTCAGTATTGTAAATTTTAATTACGTTTAGTTTTTAATTATTGTTTTTTAAATATAATAAGTAAAAGTTAAGCATTACAATTTTTATTATTATAGTTTTTTATTATATAAACTATGGACCGGTTCATGATTGAAAGTGAAAGGTTTATGAAATATGTAGGAAAGAGAAAACTGATGTGGCAGAGAGAGAAAGCTGATCTGGCAAAATTATGGACTTTTGATAAGGTTCATGATTGTAGATGCTCTAAACTACTTTGTGCTTCCCATCAGAAGACTCCAGTATGATGTCCCTGATAACAAGCAGGTAAAATTAGCCTTGAACTTTGTACAGGTATTGATTCCCTCTTTATAACAACCCAACCAGAATAAACAAACAGATTAATTCTTAATATTAAAATACCAACATTTAATAATAAACCAAGTCATAACGGTCCCAAGCTTACAATGGATAAATCAAGGTTTGCTAAACAACCTATACACAACTGAGATAAAGTTGAATAACTAAATGCCGGTCTTTTATCCGTCCGCTAAACTTTCTCCTTGCCCTCAACAGCCCTGTCTAACTCACGACGGCATGAAAAGATTTTAAATTTTAAAAGAGCGAAGGTTAGACCATAGGTCTAGTGAGATCCCTCTAATTGACAAGCAACAAAATACTTTCCAGAATTAAAACAACAATTGTTAATAGCAGATAAGTAAAACACGCTACAGACCACACGACCGTCAAAGACGATGTGTCTAACTCGCGTTGCCTTAAAGTTGGGACACATCCCCAACGGCATAAACGGGCCACACTCCCCGGCACGAGTAGGCGGGCCACACTCCCCGACTTAGGTCAAAAGCTCCACATAGAATGTATGCATACATTTAACATTTCAACATCATAAAAACGCACTTAAATCATTTCGATATAGACTTGGCATCATAAGTAAATCAACATTTAAAATAATCAAATTTCGCATGCTTTCGTTCATAAAGGATTTAGTTCAGAAAGACTCACCTGGCTTCCTTAGCTTAAAAGAATCCGGCGTAAACTCCTAGGATTCAAACCGAAACCTATAAAGGAAATATTGATTTGTGAACTCTCTCAAATTTCTAATTTATAAAAGAGTTGACCTAGACATCGAACCCCCCCCCCCCCCCCGGCCGACTTAGTCTCTTAATAAATAACCAACAAGTACTAAAAACATGATAATTGAATTAAATTCCTATGGCCCGCCAACAATTCAATAATCCATCATTAAAGCTAGAGTCTTTCATGCCACATGGGCTTGTGCCCACCACTAAAATTAAAAGAATTATTTATTTTAACATGGATTCGGCCCACACCATGAATAGTTGACCGATTCTACTCTTCCTCCTCACGATCGGAGTCCATGACCAGAAAAAAAATACATTACAGGGCGATCGGGGATCATTCCAACTTAATCGATCGGTATGAATTTTCATCGGTCGACCGGTATAAGATTTCAACAATCGACCGGTATTCATGAGTTTCGACCGGGGTCCAAGATGACCGAACTTATCGAACGTAAATCCCAGGACTCCGGTGATTAACACAGCTCTCAAATGGGACTCCAAGAACGACAACCAACAATCCATATTATCACAAATAGATGCAGGGAATCACATTTTATTGAGCAAATCACTAATCCCTATTTATTTCTATACAGGTTTCCAATTATTTCTAGTTCTACATTCATCTCCTGAGTTCTAACTTCAGGACAGACTTAAGAATCAAACCCCCAATAATAGATTTAGAAATAACTGTTGAACTCTTAGAAATGAAGAAGATTAAAGTTAGAAGTTTACCTGGTAAAAATTTGAAGAACACCAACCTTCGTTCTTTTGCTCTCTCTCTCTCTCTCTCTCTCTCTCTCTCTCTCTCTCTCTCGATCGGTTTGTCTTCAAGGTTCTCTCCCTAAGCCAAAACTTATCAGCCGCACAATAACACTGATTTCTTCCCTTCTAGGGTTAAAAGCCCCCTTTTCTCAAATTTTCACTATAGACCCCATCATTTGAGTCTTTCAAATCTTTTACCCCAAACTTCCATTTCTTAAATTTTTAACCGGGTTATTACAATATCCCCCCTCAAAAGAATTCCGTCCCCGGAATTCCTTTATTAAAATAAACTGGGATATTGACTCTTCATAACCGACTCTAACTCCTAAGTCGCTTCTTGCCCTCTGTGGAATTGCCACTGAACCTTTAGCAAGGAAATTTCCTTATTCCTTAACTTTTTCACTTTACGATCCAAAATCGCTACTGGTGCCTCTACAAAGCTTATCCTTTCATCTATTTGGACATCTTCTAACAGTATCACAACGTCACTTTCTGTTAAACACTTTTTCAGGTTGGATACAAGAAAACAGGATGAACTCCTTGCAAATCCGCCGGTAGATCCAACTTATAAGCAAAAACTTTTTCATTATAAGCAAAAACTTATAACCTAAAACAATTCTGAGTCTTAACTTCCATTTCTTTCGGAATCAGGCCATAACTTCCGATGCGAGACTGGTAACTTTACATATGTCACCGCTTAAGACTAATGACTCATTATTCTCAATCCGACCAGTTAAGTACCATTCCATTATCCGACCCATTCTGATCAATACATAGCCTCACGAAACCATCGGATTCATCTCTCGATTACGACAAATTCCTTAACCACTAGAATCTTACCGGAGCCGACACCACAACAGCATGCATCATTGATTACATAACTACTCCACTCACCAACATCTCACAGTCACGAGGTTCTTCATCATGCATCTTGCCTTTGAAAGCAACCCCTCTTAGTATGACTTAAGTCCAACGCAGAAGCACCTTCTTTTTCGATCCACCTTGATCTCAACTCCTCGGCATTAACCCAATCTTACACGCTAACATACCTCGCTCCAACGTTAACACTTCATATTCTCACATATTGATAGAAACTTCCACAATTCCAAAACCCTCATAAACCATCAGTTCCAACTGGCCAAATAATGTGACGCCTACTTCAATTTTCCCATTCCATCCTCAATCACCCGACTAGAATGCAATAAAACCCAACTTCACCCGCTCGATACGGAGTGACCAAATAGTTTAACACGGGACAACAGACTCGCTTGAAATTCCCTTCTTCATACATTGCCAAAACTGACACTATAGTCCTTCGCTCCGAGCACTATATCCCAACACCTCAATCTTCCTCCTTGAGGATTTCAAGCCCACTTCTAACAACCGACTCACTGATTAGTAGTGCGAACTTCTTGGTCAGCTGCACGATTTTGATTAATCCCACTCACACCGCAGCAATGCCCTATTCTCTTACTCATACCCACGCTAGGGATTTATAAACTTGTTAACAGAAGAATCTAAAACATACTTCCACATTTTTGTGCCACCTGCCAAACTTCTTGGATACGCAGTTCGACACTTTCAACAATCATTCTAGGGATATAAGATAATTCCGCCCCAGAACTTGCCAAAACCAGAACACACAGTTCCTCTCTTGATAACCGCCCACCATCATTTGAAAATTATTCTCAACTTAGCAATACCCCAATACTAACCAAGCATTCACACATCCCAACCTCAAACTTACCACTTCCAAATCACTCTCCAACAATCTTTAGATGAGGACGCTCCTCCTATAACAATAACGTCTGCCTTATACATATCCTCAAGGAAGCTCCTTACCCCCTTAATGATTTGCACCCCCAAATATATCATAAAGACATCACTAACCCATTATTGCAACCATCACTTTACTACTTCATCTCGGAACCACTGCAAATCTCTATAACCACTTGTCACACATACCAATACCGTCATTTTCTCACTGGTCGTAGTATTTAAATTTGACTTCAAGGCATCTCATGACCTTGTCTTTCCCGAACTTGAATAAATCGCAAAACTATGATCCTCAACCCCCCAACAAGATATCGCTACTTGTCGGCTCATCTCGACCTGCTAGAATCAAACTCCAGTAGCTTGAAAGATTAAGCATACTACCTCGAAGACTTAAATGCACAAAGCACATTCCCTCCCAGTTGTGCTATACTTGAACTTCGCTCTCACATGACCATCAAAACCTCGTCGGTAAAGAACTGCCTGACCGAACTAAAGATCTTCCGTTTTTGTATGATCAGCACAATGTTATTCAAAATCGCATTAGATACACACCTTTTCTGAATAACTCTTCGCTTCCTCACCAAAACTCCTCAAAACAACTACTTCTTAATTTCTGGCATTCCGCCATTCACCACGAAAGTGGTTTCTAACTTCCACGTCAACAGTCGACGTTGAGATACTTCCACTATGTCTCCAGACAGCAAGGATCCCCAATGAAATTCACCTCTTCCACTGCGACAGTTAACTACTAATAATATCTTTACAACTTCACGTTCCTCTCCCTACCCAACCATTTGCCGACATTCTCATTTCAAGACTCGGAACCAACGGTAAGCCACTATAGTACCATCCTCCTTAATGTCATAGATCAGTGCCTTCATTAATCACATCCTCTACTCACCACCCTCACTTAGAAGGATAACAATATCAAGTACCTTCTACCCTCTGATCGAGCGACACACTTCCACTCTCAAAACTTTCATCATCTTTAGTTGCAACCTTTCCCTACGACCTAGAGAGTTCATAGCCTTCATGCATGACACACCAATAATTACTCTCTTGACACTTTTGAAAATTTAGAATGGACTACATTATGAAACAAACTCAAGTGTACACTACACAACACTGACTAACCGTGCACAACAGTTTCAAGAATCGTTCAACCTCAATTTTACGACAAATTTCTCTTCATCACACCCCAAAATTGGTGTTGGCACAATTGAAAATATTTCCGATAAACTTTACACGTACAATTTATAAAATACTACAAGGTCGCTTACACTGAGCGTGCCAAACGACTCTCATCCTCCTTGATATGACAACACATGCCGGAATCAAACTCACTTATAAAATCATGCGGTCAAATGTTGTTTTGGATTTTTCATAACAAAGTTAACTCATTTTCAAAGAGATATAAAATAATTCTCCCACACCGAAAATTTAAATTTTATCATTCAACACAGTAAACTGATATATTCAATACCAACACACGTTTGCAAGCGTCGATACGTTTTCAAATTAAACACCTCGTAAGACACCCTCACACCAAAAATATCTGATATGAATGATTTGAAAAAGGCTTCATCAAATTTTTTTTTTCGAAACACAATGCATGAGACTCAAAGACACTGAAGGCTATTTACTCTAACAAGGTCAAGTGTTTACATTCACAATAATTTATCCCAAACTCCTTGCTTCCGACCAGTCGGGGTCCCCTCCTGTGCCATATCTTCAACACCATCGTCTTCTAACCACTTTGAAAGCCCAACAACTAGTCACCACCGTGACTATTGGTTCGCAAATCAAGCGTCCCCACTCTGACCCCAACAACTCATCAACAACCGTTCACTTCCATCTGATCCTCACTACCTATTATCAGTCAACACTGAATATCGTCTCTCAACCACCATCAAATTAACTACAGCTTTAGAAACCTCATCTCTATCCTTCGATTCTTGGATTAACATTGTCCTGCTTCTTACTAATCGACATACCATTTTACCAAACCGAAGACTCCCTTGGAGCGAAAAGCTCACATCTTATCCTCATTCTCTTCCTTATGGACTCAGGAGGTCCTTTCTCAACGTAATATCTACATCCCACACAATACTCATTCTAAACGGTATTAATCTTACCACCAAAAACGAACTTCCACCCCATGCTAGACTAACACTATCAATCTATGGATAGAACTCTCTACCCTGAACCACACTCAACAATAGCAATTGAGTATGCCCATGCACCTGTAAATTCACAATGGCATTGGCCAGATGTGATTCTGAATTTACCTTACATAAGAGTACTCACTATTGTTATCACATCTCACGATGGTCAAGGTCTTTCTTAAAGGCTTCCTAAATCTCAGTTGTGTCCATCTACTCCACAGTTTAAGTTTAGGCTCATCCGGTCACCTAAATCCCTTAAATTATGGCTTTGATATCAACTATAACAACCCAACCAGAATAAACAAACAGATTAATTCTTAATATTAAAATACCAACATTTAATAATAAACCAAGCCATAACGGTCCCAAGCTTACAATGGATAAATCAAGGTTTGCTAAACAACCTATACACAACTGAGATAAAGTTGAATAACTAAATGTCGGTCTTCTATCCGCCCGCTAAACTTTCTTCTTGCCCTCAACAGCCCTGTCTAACTCACGACGGCCTGAAAAGATTTTAAATTTTAAAAGAGCGAGTGTTAGACCATAGGTCTATTGAGATCCCTCTAATTGACAAGCAACAAAATACTTTTCCAGAGTTAAAACAACAATTGTTAATAGCAGATAAGTAAAACACGCTACAGACCACACGACCGTCAAAGACGATATGTCTAACTCGCGTTGCCTTAAAGTTGGGACACACCCCCAACGGCATAAACGAGCCACACTCCCCGGCACGAGTAGGGGGACCACACTCCCTGACTTAGGTCAAAAGCTCCACATAGAATGTATGCATACATTTAACATTTCAACATCATAAAAACGCACTTAAATCATTTCGATATAAACTTGGCATCATAAGTAAATCAACATTTAAAATAATCAAATTTCGCATGCTTTCGTTCAAAAAGGATTTAGTTCATAAAAACTCACCTGGCTTCCTTAGCTTAAAAGAATCCGGCGTGAACTCCTAGGATTCAGAACCTATAAAGGAAATATTGATTTGTGAACTCTCTCAATTTTCTAATTTATAAAATAGTTGACCTAGACATCGAACCCCCCCCCCCCCCCGCCGACTTAGTATCTTAATAAATAACCAACAAGTACTAAAAACATGATAATTGAATTAAATTCCTATGGCCCGCCAACAATTTAATAATCCATCATTAAAGCAAGAGTCTTTCATGCCACATGGGCTTGGGCCCACCACTAAAATTAAAAGAATTATTTATTTTAACATGGATTCGGCCCACACCATGAATAGTTGACCGATTCTACTCTTCCTCCTCACGACCGGAGTCCATGACCAGAAAAAAAATACATTACTGGGCGACCGGGGATCATTCCAACTTAATCGACAGGTATGAATTTTCATCGGTCGACCGATATAAGATTTCAACAATCGACCGGTATTCATGAGTTTTGACCGGGGTCCAAGACGACCGAACTTATCGAACGTAAATCCCAGGACTCCGGTGATTAACACAGCTCTCAAATGGGACTCCAAGAACAACAACCAACAATCCATATTATCACAAATAGATGTAGGGAATCACATTTTATTGAGCAAATCACTAATCCCTATTTATTTCTATACAGGTTTCCAATTATTTCCAGTTTTACATTCATCTCCTGAGTTCTAACTTCAGGACAGACTTAAGAATCAAACCCCCAATAATAGATTTAGAAATAACTGCTGAACTCTTAGAAATGAAGAAGATTAAAGTTAGAAGTTTACCTGGTAAAAATTTGAAGAACACCAACCTCCGTTCTTTTGCTCGCTCTCTTTCTCTCTCTCTCTCTCTCTCTCGATCGGTTTGTCTTCAAGGTTCTCTCCCTAAGCCAAAACTTATCAGCCGCACAATAACACTGATTTCTTCCCTTCTAGGGTTAAAAGCCCCCTTTTCTCAATTTTTAACTCTAGACCCCATCATTTGAGTCTTTCAAATCTTTTACCCCAAACTTCCATTTCTTAAATTTTTAACCGGGTTATTACACTCTTACTTTTCTATGATCAATAATTGTATCATATTTACAAAATAGAAAATAAATACTAGCAGGTGACTACTGCAAATAAAGATTTGAAAGAACATGTACATGCATCGATGGATATATATATGCATCTCTATAATGTTAGGTTTAAGGGAAAACCTAAAATAAATGGAAAATTGATGAACACCCTCATAGCTTTTTTCATCTGTATGGTATACGGTATGTACTTGTACATATAAGTAAATTATGTTGTTTTTTTGTTTTTATGCACATGTGTATATATGCATTAGTTTTCCAATTTTTTGATGTTTTGTCCTAAACCTAACATTATATATAGGTTGTTTGAAAGAGTCATCTTGAACGAGATTACTTACAGATTTTTGAAAATTCGTTGTAGGAAATATACAAACTGGGAGCAAGAAAGATAGTCGTCTTTGGCGCACCCCCAATTGGCTGTACTCCCATAGTGAGAACGACAGCGGGAGGAGCTTTCAGAAGGTGCCAAGACAAGGAAAATAACGCAGCACAACTGTTCAACAGCATGCTAAAACAACATCTCCAAGTTCTTGCAAGCAGTCTTCCTCAGTCCAGCCTTGCCTTTGTTGATATCTAAAATCCTCTGATAACCGCCATTGAAAACCCTAACCAATACGGTATTCGTTATATACTTTTTTATGAACAAATGTTCGTAGACATTAGCTTATGGTTATAAAGTTTCCTCAAAATCTTTTTATCTTACAATGGTATGGTAAGTCATGATAGTGGAGATTAATAGGCGTGCTTAGTTATTATGTTTTGTAAATAGTTTTTGTTTATGGTTCCATATCCACTAGTTCAATAAAATTTCCCCACACACACACACACATATATATATATATATATATAGAGAGAGAGAGAGAGAGAGAGTGTGTGTGTGTGTGTGCAATCTTGGCTATATATATTTTGCACATTCACATTATAAACTTTTACTTTTTCGTCTTTGTTGTTTTCCCTAGGCTTGGAAGTTATAGATAAAGGTTGTTGTGGAACCGGAACAATAGAGTTGGGCGTTTTATGTAACAAGCTCAGCCCAACGTGCTACGACGACTCTAAATTCTTGTTTTGGGACAGTATCCACCCATCAGAGAAAGGAAATAAGATCTTGGCAAATCATATTCTATCAGATTTGGTGCATAGTTTGTTCTAAGATAATCTCAATTTCACTAATGAGATGAATTATTAGTATGGAGATAATGGACCTTGTTTTATGAATAAAGGCAATTGCGGTTACTTTGCTATCAGTTAACGTAACCTTAAGCTTTGTTGGTCAGCCAATGTATTTTAAATCCCCATGTTACTTTATGTTTGCATTTGGATCTTGGTTTCATATATATATGATCATTGAAATCTAGTTACTACTCCATATATTTCTCTAAATCTAGGATAGTCTTATAATGTTCGTTGAAATCTAGTTACTATATACTCCATATATTTCTCTTTATATATGCTCATTTGAATCTAGTTACTACTCCATATATTCTCTAAATCTAGGATAGTCTCTTATAATGTTTGTTGCATATCTAGACGTTTCACAATGAATTGCTCTATTGATTCAATGTAATGCGTTTAATTTGGTTGGCATACTCTCTATTACTCTCCCAACTAATTGGTATCAGAGCATACTTTGAGTGATCAGTGAGTCGTCCAGAGTAAACACAGGACCGTCCCTGGGGGAGGGCGGGTCGAGCATACGCCCAGGCCCAAACGAAATAGGGGCCCATTTTTTTTAGTATATACTATATATTAGTAGTTAAAAAATTGTAAATAAAAAAGACAAAAAAATTAGTATATAATAGGACCCAAAAAGAATTTAACATTATATTAAGGGCCCAAACATGTATTAATTAATAACATTGGACAAAAAAAATTGTAAAAAGTTATTTAGTATTTCATTTTATAGTATTGCTTATTGTTTCTCTAAGTTTTTTTTATCTAGTACTAATATCTAAAAACTATTTTTGCCTATAAACTTTGATATATACTCCATTACTCATCTTCTATACTCTTTTCATTATTCCATCCACATGAATTTTATTATTGTGTTATATATAGTAGATTTCTTGTTATTACCTATGAAACTCCTACATTTTAAAAACAATTACCAAACTATATGAGACGACCCAATATATCTATATTTAGGATTTCAAAGATACTTCTTTTTCATACATTATTGACTCTTTATTATCTAATATTGGATGCATGAATCTTAAGTATTCTCTTATATTTAAAATAAAAATAAGATTTCAAACTATAATCAACATGGACTTTTGATTCTAAGATTGATGGTTCTTAAAAAGTTTGTTTCATCCCTAAAAGTTTAAAATGATGATTAACATCAAGTAACATGTAGAATATCTACTTATTTATGATGATTTACTTAAACTGTTACTCTAAATTGTCAACATAGTGGCGTCAAATGATTTCAATCTATATATTAAAGGTATATCATAAGATATTTTTTATGATGGAACTGATTGACGATGTTATGTAAAAATGATATGGTAGATAATATTAATTTAGAAATGATTATTGATTGATCTTGCGCTAGGAATACCGGGGAAATCGGTTTTATATGAATTATTAGTATTATTTGAATTCAATGTTATTTTTGATGATATAAACAATATATTGAAAATAATTTCGTAGTTATCGAGGGCCCATTTTTACATCTCGCCCAGGGCCTAAAAAATGTCAGGATCGGGCCTGAGTAAACACATATTGAAAAATAATGGGAAACTACGGAAATGTAATGTAAAACCTACAAATTTATCAGATATATTCTTTATAATTAATTAAATAAGATAATGTTGCAAGGAAGTGGGTGTAAGTTTGTAGTTCTAGCTTATTTTGAAAACTATTCAACTGGGTATTAATCAAAATTTTAATATGAAGCGATGTAAGTATGATATAATGATATTCATTTTGGTCTCGTTGGAAATGAAATGGTGTTTGTTTTAGGATTGATAAAAGAAATTAGTATTTTTAATGCTATGAGATTAAGTAAAAAAAAAGTTGATGGAGAGTGAATAAGGGGGTTGAGGAAGTGAGTATTTAAAGAAAGAAAAGAAGGAAGAAAGAAACAGAAAGGAGGAGAGTTCTCGATGATTGGAAGAAAAAGAAAAGAGGTTTTTTTTTGGATTTTTCAAGTAGCACTGCATGACTTTAATCAAGTAGCCTGATCGACAAGCAAATGTGGTCCGATCAATATTCAATCTGAGCGATGGAGATTGGATTTTGAAGAGTCTAGATATGATTTTCGTACCATTTCCAGTGAGGTTTTCTTTGGGTTTCTGGGTGCGAAAAACATAAAGAAAATCCTTTTTAGGTTATATTTTTTTAGTATTTGGTGTTTGACTTGTTCACATAACTTGTTCATATCATTGAGGAGAACAACATACTCAAAAATCAGAAAATTTGGTTAAGTTTTAAGTGGTTAATTGGAGGTATGTATTTGATTCAAGAAATTTAGTTTTTGAGTTCAAGAATAGAAATTTTGCGCTGTTTTGGTGAATATTTTCAATGAGTAACATATGTTTGAATAGTTTTGAGTACGAAAATTTGTTTTGGTGAATATTTTCTATGAGTAACATATGTTTGAATAGTTTTGAGTATATAAATTTCATTTGAGACCTTAGGGCTCTAATTGTTCAAGTATTCAAGGATGTTGATCCGAATGAGAGTTGCATGTTATTTTGATGAATTTGATACTAGACTCAAATTTATATTAAGAACATTTGCATCAAATGAACATTATGCTTGTCAATCCAAATCCATCTCAAGGCTAGATTATGTTTTGACTTCTTTAAATGTATAGTGTAAGAATCATTATGTGAGATTACAATGGCCTTTGATTCATTTATGTGAGATAGCAGGTAGTTGTCAATTGCCAAATAATAATTGCCTCGTTAGAAGACAAAGGCTCAGAAGTACAATGAATGGATGCTAAAAAACAAAGTAAATGAGACGAAATCAAAAGAATATAAAAATCTAGTAGATAAGTAGACTTGCAAGGGCGTCAGGGATAGCAAGGAATGGATTCAACGACACCATCTTCGTCCTCCCCCCCCCCCCCCTCCTAATTATCTGGCCACACTTTCCCCTTTCCTGATTTTCCACCCAAAAGTATTCTATCATCTTGAATTTATGTCATATACACATATCCATTTGATCCTCGACTTAACGAGGTCTAGAGAACTTCTCCATCATCTTGAACCAACCCAAGGTAAATATTTGTCCCTATGCTTGTTGAGGGCAGAATGGAGGAGAGATGAAGTGGTTTTATGTTGGAGAATCTGGGTTGTGGTTAATAATTCTTGAATAAAAGTTTGGATCGTGAATGAATGATCATTGTCCAGATACTATATTTCGATCAACTATATGCCTTAAGTTATACGAAATTAGTATTGAGATAATCCATATTTTTCATACACGAAATAAGGCACCAATTTCGTATATATTTACACCAGATCACGAATTATGTATTTATAAGAGAAATCTACAGTTACGGGTTAAGCGGTTGTAACCATTAATGGATTAGATCGATGGGTAGTTATAATCGAATCAGAGTTCTGAAACAAGCAGTCTAGAGCTTTGGATATATACGACCAGAGATAGGAGCAGGAGCCACATCTGGACACACACGTAGAAGATCGACCAGTGATGGCACTTAGACCAACCAGAGACGGCAAATACGACGAGAGCTATCTCTCGACCAGAGCATGGACTCATCCGATTTTCATAAGTCTAAAAACACAAGTTGGGAAACACACGCCAAAAGGCTATGCGCCTTGGAACCTGATAGGGGCGCTGCCCCTAGACCTTCCGGGGGGGGCAACCCCTAGACCCCCGCATTATAGCGATCTAAAGTGATAGGGGCAACATTTGTGAGTGTGCACTCCACACCTCCTAACTCACGTATGTTTGCCTCATTACCTCAATCGATCTCAAGTAAATCACAATTACACCAAAATGATTGATGACACTAAAAGCACCAACATTTTGTGTCTATAGTCAACAAATGAGTTTAATTACCAATGAGTTTCACAACCAATCGATCACTTAGGGTACACATCCACTCGTGTGCTAACACACTAAGTAGAGATGGAGAAGCTACTATAGCAAGGTTTACCAACAATGGACCAAGGCATGGAGTCAATTAGATGCAATACTATGATGGGAAGGAAGCAATGGATTTGAAGTGGCCAAGAGGTATTTACTTAGATCCATAAAGTTTTTGATTTAGGTTTTGGGTTTTGAATTTGAACCCTAATAGGGTTGTCGGAGGGGAAGGATGTTGCAGTTTCCCGGATGGGGATGACGGTTATCAGGGAGAGGGAGAGGGAGAGGGAGAGAGAGTTTTTTTCTTTCTTTCTAGATGCTAGTGCATTTGTACACGATACACTAACTTTTCTTAATTAAAAAAAAGACTAATGATCTAAATGTTCCTCAACTAACGACACTCAACTAACGACGTTAAGTTCAGGAACCATTTTAAAACAAAATGCAAATCACAGAAATGTTTTCTAGAGGCGTTGTTTGGCAAACATAACCATGGATTAATGTAGATTTTTTTTCTTCAATTTGTTTTAACAAATCCAAAATTTATAATATATGTATAACAATCAATTTGAAATTATTTTAGTTAACATATTATATTATTTAATTTTTTACTATTTTGTTTGTATTAATTAACATAATATATTATTAGAGATTGTTTTTTAGTTCTATTATGAAATACTAGAAGCGTACTCGCGCAATGCAGCGAGATACATCACGATTTTAATGTTTATTTTATTTTTTGTTTTATTGTCGATTTACAGTACGATTTTGGATTATTTTGAGAAAGTGATAATGTTTTTTTTATAAATTTATTTAATTTAGGCTTAATAATATAATGTTTTCTATATAAAAAAATAAATATTTTGTTAGAATTCAATGATTATCTTATATATTTTAATGACATCTAGAAAAAATAACCAATTACATATTTAATAATATAATTAAAAAAATTATAGTAATATAATATATTAATTAATAGTGATACATGGAAATGTCTGTATAAAAGGAAGACTCTGCACATACCAAATTGACGGGTGTTAGAAGTCTGCAGTAGTAATATGTATATTGTGTTTTGATACTTGTAAATTAAGATATTTTTAAAATTTTGCATAAAATGATGGTACCTTATGCCTAATAATTTGTATTTAAGAGTATTTTATTCGTGTTTTATAATATAGAATAGATATAGATTACTATTGACTAATTTCTTACGATGGCTATTTTGGTCATTTTATATTTTTTTTCTCTAATTTATTAGCTAGTTTTGTTAAACAAAATTTATTAATCAACCAATTTATCAGCTATCAGTTAGCTAGAATTAGAGCATCTCCAACAGCTTTCCCAAATATCTTTAAAATAAAGAACCAAAAATCAAAAGCTATAAGAAAATTACATCGATCTCCAACAGATTCCCCATTTTAGAAAATTTAACATTAATTATAATATTAAAGTATTACATTCATTTATTAAAATATTATTTCTCTCTCTACATATTTATTTTTAAAGTTGCATATTGATCTTACTTGGTAATCATTTTTGGGATAATCTCTTTCTCCATTTTAAAAAAATAGTTTTATGTAGGTTGTTGAAACACAATTTAGACCTAAAATATTTATTTTCTCAAAATTGAAGTTTTCTGTTTTCGTTCTTTGCAATTTTGTTGGTATGAATTTCCAAAATCTGCCGCTTCTCCTCCATATGAAAACTTCCATCGTTAATCCTTTGATTGCAATACACATTCGAAAATATATGATGGAATCGAATTGAATTCTAGACCTTGAGCGTAATCATCATTATAGGGTTTCTTCAAAACCGGAACCTGTAGCTTTGATGGTTTATAAGCTGAAAGTTTTTGCAAGGCTTCACCAATCGCATCATTCACCCTCATCATTTCTCCAATCGCTGCAATTCGGTACTATCATTTGAAGAACAACCCTAATTTTACTTCTATTTTCCTTATAAGTCTTTTATATATGCTTAGGATCAATGAATCTCAAGAGATTCATGTCTCATGTTTTGATATTTTGTGGAAATCTTCACTGCCAATTATCGAATTATGGAACAGCTAGAGAAGTATGATGCATCAGCAGCATGCGTTTGGTTCTATGGAAATATTTTACTCGCTGTTTGGAAAGGGTTTTTGTTAGAATAACTCCGTCCCCAAAAGTGAGACCCTTTTTAGACCAAGAGTAAGGGCTTATTTGTCAACAACTTAATGAACTTAATGGGAGTCAACTGTATATTATTGTTTGGTAGTGGCTTAATGATATAGAAAGGGGCTTATTCAGTAACTTTTAGAGAGAGCTTTTTTTCCAAACAGGTCCCTCCCAATTAAAAAATACGCTTCTTCCATCTATGAAAAAACCGTTCCAAACAAAAACTTCCCAATCTTTACAGACACATTGACAGCTTTATCAATAAAGTACTTGATAGAAAACCAACCAAACAGTCCCTGAATCAGTTATTGATTAATGGAGTGTGAAATTGCGAATAACTAATCAGCATCACCTCCTTCTCTGAAAAGATGCACATTTCTAAATCTGTATTACACAGTGTCATAAAATCTAGGAAGCAGATATGTGCTGGAGCTTTATACTTTTTCAGTAAAGCTCATTGAGCATGCTCCATTCGCTCATTTCCTTGTTACTTCACCTTCACTGAATCCCACAATTGTTTAGATGATGCCTTTCAAGTGATTGTTTTCAGAACATACCTGTCAATGGAGCTGAAAATTTTATTCTTGGCTTTCAAAGATTCTTCCTTTGTACTGCTGCCAATGCACCTTTGTTGGTTCGTTTGTGTATCCTCCTTCAATAACAATCCAAAAGGTCAGGGGTTCAGACCGAGGAGGGTGTGTGAGTTTATTTGTTGCATTTGCCGTATATAAATATTATATACTTCAAAGCAAAAAAGATTCTTCATGAGCAAACTCCTATTATCATAATCCCCATTGAACTTGGGAATTAAGTTGTTTGTCTCAGCCATCATCACACACCACTTACACTCAGAGTGTTTCACTCACCCACAGGCCTCTTCAGAGGCTCTGATAACCAGAGGTTGTTGGGCGGGCACAAAGGTACTAGAAATTCTTTTATTAAACTTTCATTAAACTACTTCAGGCTTTTACAGGCTTTACGAAAAGGAACACAGAAAACTAGAAGTTGGTTAATAACACTACCCTAATGGCTCCTAAGAAATTGGAGTTTATTTGCTTATAAGTTTCAAACACCTAACCATTTTTGAAATTGTCAAACTCAAAAGTAAGTATTAATTTGCAAATGGAGTAGGAATTTTGGTTGTTTTGATACTGTGAGATATGGTCTAAACTTCTATTTTCAAGTTTTGCCAGTTGTACTTATTTCACAAGCAAGTTCTTGTACAATTGATCTAAGGGGTTGTTCGGTAACAGCTTAATGGGCTGTATAACAGATATGGCTTATTCGCTTGCTCAGCCATATCTAGTTGTTCGGTAGGAGCTTATTCGCTCAGCCGATGGCTGAGCGAATCAGCTACAAAAACCAACTCATATAGACTCAGACATTAAATTAGATTACTTTTCCCTCAACTACCCTTTCTCTCCATGGTTCAAGGTGAAGAAGCTTTGCTGCTCTCCATCAATTCACCCCTTAATCCATCAAAGATTTGCTCTTCATCCAAAATCGTCAGCCATAAACACCATCACCAACTTAGAAATCTTAAATTGGATTTGTTGCTCAATCAATATGAAATGGCAGACCTGCTCGAAGAGGACAGAGAGAGTCGAGAATCAAAATATGAAATGGCAGACCTTCATCTTCTTCCCCATCGAGACCTGTGACCACAGTGGTGGTGCAAAAAGAAAAAGGCAGAGAGATTTTCCTTCCTTCTCAACGGAGATCTCTCTCGCTGCTGCATTCCTCAATGGACCAGACTCGAGCCGTTTCACCTGTTTAAATGGTTTCTGCAATGGGGTGAAAAAGACAGAGATAGAGATGAATGGCAAGGAAAAGAAAGATGAAGGAGATGGTTGTGAAGGTGAAGTGTGGCTGCTACCTGCTAGGGTTGGGTAAACCATGGAAGGAAAAAAAAATGAGTTGAATTTCTTTTCTTTTTCAACTCATGTCTTCAATGGGAAAGAAAGTATTAATTATAGGATATATTAATATAAAATTGTTGATTGTTTCATTTATTAATCAAATATTAAAGTTCAGTGAGATTTTTTCAATGTGGTTCAATTACAAGTTTATAATTTGAAGTGAATCTTTTCATCTTTTTTGTTAAATTGTTATTTCAATTAGACAAAACAATGAACTGAAGGGTAAAATAGTCATTTCCAACATTCAGACTGTTTATTCAGCACCATAACCGAACAACAACTTATCTGTTAACACCCAGACAACTATATCCATACAGATAGCTATATCCATACAGGTCTTAACAAAAAACGAACCGAACCGCACCTAAATGCGTTTTCTTTATCCAAGATGTAAGGTATGTATGAATTCGGTAGTAGATAAAGCAACCGTAGGTTGCAAAACGGCCTTCCAACTAAGCGCACACGAGCCAATAGTAAACACATAGCCCGTAAGAGAACGACGTCCATCCAAGTCTTTCCCATAGTCCGAGTCAATGTACCCAACGACACCATCTCTAGATGTTCCATAATGCAAAGAAGTATCTCTAGTACCGGATAGGTATCTAAAGATCCATTGCACCGCCTTCCAATGCTCCTTTCCCGGGTTGGCCATAAAACGACTTACCATGCTTACGGCATAGGCCAAATCGGGGCGTGTACATATCATTGCATACATCAATGATCCCACAGCACTTGAATAAGGAACACGTGACATATACGCCTTCTCGTAACTTGAAACGGGACATGATCTTGAAGATAGCTTGAAGTGCGGAGCTAACGGAGTAGAGACCGCTTTGGCACCAATCATGTTGAATCTCTTCAACACCTTCTCAATGTAGCCTCTTTGACTTAGAATCAAAGTGCCCGCCTTTCGATCTCTAATGATCTCCATTCCGAGAATCTTCCGTGCATGCCCCAAATCCTTCATTTCAAACTCTTCATTCAATTGATCTTTAACAACTTGAATTTCTTCTTTGCTCTTGGCCGCAATAAGCATATCATCGACATACAATAAAAGGTACACAATCGATTGATCTTCACCTCTCCTTATGTAGACGCAACTGTCATACAAACAACGAGAAAAACCATGTGAGATCATAAAAGAATCAAATTTCTTATACCATTGCCTCGGTGATTGCTTTAGGCCATATAGTGACTTCTTCAAGTGGCACACCATGTCTTCCTTTCCAACGGTGACAAACCCTTCGGATTGGTCCATAAAGATGTCTTCTTCCAACTCTCCATGTAAAAACGTTGTTTTGACGTCTAGTTGCTCAAGCTCCAAATCTTCCAAAGCGACAATGCCTAACAAGGCACGAATAGAAGTATGCTTGACAACGGGAGAGAAAACGTCTGTGAAATCTATACCTGGGATTTGACTAAATCCCTTGGCCACAAGTCTTGCCTTGAAACGAGAGTCTTCAACATCCGGTATCCCATCCTTCCTCTTATATACCCATTTACAACGAACGGGTTTCTTTCCAACGGGAAGAGGAACAAGCTCCCAAGTACCATTCTTTTGTAGAGACTCCATCTCGTCATTCATAGCCACAATCCATTTCTCCGAATCCGGAGAAACAATAGCTTCATCATAAGTAGAAGGTTCCTCAACCGAATCGATCTCCGAGGCGACACTAAAAGCATACGCCATAAAATCCGCTTCCGCATACCTTCTAGGAGGTACAATAGCTCTCCGACTTCGGTCTCTAGCAATGCATTCTGGTGGTTCCAATGATGGTGCATTAGATTGGGAATCACCTTCATTATCACCATAAGAAATTGAGATTGACGGTTGATCAGGAACATATGGATGAGATGGAGTAGATGCACCATTGGTGCGAATTGGAATCTCCACCTCCACTCGAGATCGCCTAGTTTGTTTTTCTTTCGAAATACCCTTCTCTTGAGAAATAGGATCGGATGGCTTGTCGAGCATTGATTCTTCATCAAATGTTACATCTCTACTAATCATGGTCTTCCGGGTCTCCGGACACCATAAACGAAAACCTTTGACTCCGGTTTGAAACCAAAGAAACATGCACTTCACGGCACGTGGGTCAAGCTTTCCGTTATCAACTTTGGCATAAGCGGGACAACCAAATATCTTCAATAGAGAATAATCCGCGGGTTTGCCGGACCACACCTCAAAAGGTGTCTTCTTGTCAATGGCAAAAGAGGGAGAGCGATTAATGATGTAGCAAGCATATGAAGCGGCTTCGGCCCAAAAAGTCTTTGTCATTCCGGAATTAGACAACATGCAACGAACCTTCTCCATAATTGTACGATTCATGCGTTCGGCCACACCGTTTTGTTGAGGAGTATGAACCACCGTATGGTGTCTAGTAATGCCATGGGCTCGACAATAGGCATTAAACTCCTCCGAGCAAAACTCCAACCCATTATCGGTACGGAGGTACTTGACTTGCTTGTCGGTTTGCTTTTCAATCATAATTTTCCAATCACGGAAAGAAGCAAACACACCACTCTTATTCTTCAAGAAAAACGCCCAAACTTTGCGCGAGAAATCGTCAATAATAGTCAACATGTACAAAGCACCACCGCGCGATTGTACCTTTGTCGGTCCCCAAAGATCCGAATGCACATAGTCGAGTATACCCTTGGTTGAATGAGTGGCACTTGGAAATGAAACTTTATTTTGCTTCCCGAAAACACAATGTTCACGAAAGGGAAGTTTATCGATACTTTGACCGCATAACAAGTTTCTTTTGCTCAACTCCGCCATACCATTTTCGCTCATATGGCCCAACCTCATGTGCCACAACCTCGACTTGTCGGAAAGGGATGATGATGATGATGATGCTACCTCGAAATAGCCAAGAATGGTAGTGCCCTCCAAAACATAAAGATCGGCATCCTTTCGTTTGCCTCTCATGAACATAAGAGAACCTCTTGTAACTTTGAGAACTCCACCTTCACCGGAAAAACGATAGCCCTTTTGATCAAGAGAGCTAAGAGATATCAAGTTCCTCTTCAAATTAGGAACATGCTTGACATTTCCCAAAGTACGAATGACGCCATCGAACATTTTGATCCGAATGTTGCCCTGTCCCACAACCTTGCATAAGGCTCCATTACCAACTCGAACCTGACCCCGTACAAGGCTCGTATGAGGAGAACCAATCACGGTTAGGGCACATATGATAAGTGCAATCGGAATCAAGAATCCAATCGGATGAAGACATATTGTCCTCATCCAAGATCACCATGAGGTCACCCGCAAGCTCTTCGACCACTTCGGCTTCACCGGAATCATTTGGCTTTCCTTTGACATTAGCTTTGTTCTTGTTTTGAAGCTTGAAACAATCATCGATCACATGACCCTTCTTCTTGCAATAGTTGCAAAACTTGCCTTTATCTTTGGCTTTTAATTTTGACCGGTGACGCGCCGGGCTCTTGAAACTTCTATCAAAAGATCTCCCACGAACACTAAGACCTTCATCCTTAGAATCTCCAACCACAATTATCTCCTTCATCTTTTCCTTGGAACTCAAAGAATTGAGAACATCATCTATTGCAAGAAAATCACGGCTATAGAGAATAGTCTCCCTGAAATTGGCATAAGAGTTAGGCAAAGAGCATAATAAGAACAAGCCCAAATCCTCCTTATCATACTTAACATCCATGTTCTCTAAGTCACAAATAATTTCCTTGAACTTAGAGACATGCTCGGTTACGGAACCGCCTTCATTAAGCTTGCGAGTGAACAAACGTTGCTTCAAGTGCAACTTGTTAGGAAGGCTCTTTGTCAACAATAAGTGCTCCAACTTAGCCCAAAGAGCCGCGGTTGTTTTTTCTTTCAAAACATCTTGCAAAATATCATTTGATAGATGTAAACGAATTTGAGAAGATGCCTTTAAATCTTTCAACTGTTTTTCGGGTAGAGTCCAAGTAGAAGGCATTTGCTCAAAACCATTTAAGGTTTGATGCAAATCCATTTGAATGAGAATATCTTTCATCTTCACTTGCCACAAAGAAAATCTAGTGTTTCTATCTAACAAAGGAATATCATATCTCATAGATGCCATAATCACCACAAATAATGAGAACCCAAACAAAGTCTTCTACACCAAAGATGCTCTAATACCAATTGTTGTAAAACGGAAAGGAGATAATGCTAACTTAATCCCAAATTAGAGAGTTTAACCAAAGTCAAACAAGGAATAAGTTAGTGATCCCAATGAACCTCTAGCTTGAACACTTAAGGGTGTTCTTAGTGTACAAGACAAAATTCTCAAAACATACAAATATGAAGATTCTAAATATGCATCCAACACAAAGTAAAGAGATAGAGATAGAAGACAACACCAAGATTTACGTGGAAACCCAAATCGGGAGAAAACCACGGGTGGAGGAGACCACCGAGAGAAATCCACTAGTGAAAGATGAAGATTACAATGCTTTTGAAATATTAGAATCACAACTATAGTGAGTGTGTGTATTTGGAGATAGAAATGATAAAATGGGATGATTTCTAAACATATTCTCAGTTGGGTTTTTAAGCTTGAAGCTCAACCCATTTTTGGAAAACACTCAAGTGAGATAATTTGAGTGTGATCTTGTATAACCCAATTTTGGGGAAGATTAAAAAATGGAAAAGTTGAGTCTTGCAAGCAACTTGATCAGATTTTGTGGCCCAAGAAAAGAGATTTCAAAGGGGACACAATCCCTTAAAATAGGGAAAAAGAAAATATGATGAAAAAACAACTTTTGAGAAAAGTGAACAGTGCTCGCGCCTGCGAGCAAATAGGGGAGTGGCCGCGAGCAACCCTTCTACCTCCAAAACACATGTTTGGCGCGCCCGCGAGCAAATAAGGGAGTGGCCGCGAGCAGACCAAAAAATTGAGGCACCCTTTAACAAAATATGAATACTTATTTCCTTGCACACATGGCTGCTCTATGACATTGCCATTTACTGTATTACTTCATCTAAATTTCACCCCATTTTCTGTTTGACTTTAGTTATCATTGGTTATGAATGCACTTGATTTACATAAAGATAGCCTTATCTGTTATTAATGTAGTGAAACTCCACTATGAAATCAATATATTTGTAGATGTTGAGTGCTGACACATGACATGGTCTTGAATGTCCATGATGTTGATTCTACGGTGACTAAATTGTGAAAATTCTTACACGAGAATCGTGAACATGGATTAACCGACACAAGGAAATCACATTTATTGTAGGGAAAGCCCTTGTACATTCATCGGTCATTTTGTTATCTACGCTTGCTACATGAAGACTATGACTTCTGCAGAAATGTGTTTTACTAATTGCTCACAACAAATGGACTGCGCACTTTGTACTTACCATTCGACCATGTGATTGACCCAAAACTATCTTCAGGCAAGTTACCATTGGACGTAAAAGTCACTTGGTAAGTTAGTTGTTTGTTGCTTTCTGTGAATTGCAATGTATTTGGTGTAACTTTGACCTCCAACCCAGTTGGTGTTTCCACTGATGCAGTGTAAGTTGTTTCACCACCATCAACATTTGTCACCGTTCTGCTTACTTGCTTGCTCTCTTTCCCAGTAAGTTTGGTAACGGCTATCGACGGGTAGTTCATATTAGACACTGAATCATTGTTCGATTTTTCGGGGCAGGAAAAGTCGGCAGGAACTGTAGACGAGATGAGTTTGATTGTAGTTATGTCATAGCCTACGCCACACAAAAATTGTAGGTAGTGAATCGTTTCAGTCTCGTAAATAAGTCCTGGTTGTAACGGGCTCGATGTTACTTCCCCTGCACCGAAATCATATGGCGTGGCAACTGAGCCAGAATTTGTTGTTATTGGCTTCTTCATATTGCTTGTTTGACTTGCTGTAATTCAAAATTGCAGGATACTATAAGTTAGTGTCTGTTTGTTCGCTGCTTAATGAGCTTAAGAAGATTCACAACTTATTCGGTCAGCTATACAAGACTGTTTGGTAGTGGCTTAATGATATAGAAAGTGGCTTATTCAGTAAGCTATGCAGAAAACCAAGTTTTTCCCAAACCTACCCCTCCCAATATTATAAAAAAAATACGCTCTTTTTATCTATGAAAAAGCCCTCTCAAACAAAAATTTTCCCAATCTCTATAGACAGATTAATCCACCCAGACAACTTTATCCATACAAGACTTGGTGAAAACCAACCAAACAAACAAACAGGTGTAAGTTCGTGTAAAATTTCTAACCTGTTGTCATCATTGCTGATTTGATAGCGGAAGGGCCCCAGTTAGGATTTTGAGCTTTTATCATTGCGGCCAGCCCAGAAACATGTGGGCAGGCCATAGAAGTTCCCGAAATTATATAGAAAAGTGGAGAAGTCTTTCCCCCGAGTGTCACTACCGAGTCATTTTCTGGCCATGAAGCAAGAATGGCCACACCTGGTGCTGCAACATCAGGCTGCAAAGTAATCCCAATCATGAAACTCGTATAATCAAGAAACTCTTATCTAAGGTCATACCCTCAGAAAGTATTAACGTCTCCATGTCTAGCCTCTACATAAAAGTGATATTGTGCATAACATAAAAGTGACCTTGCCTTGATTATTTCTTTTGCAGCAAATGAAGGACCCCTAGCTGAGAAGTAGGGGATTACAGGGGCTGGCTTATATTCCGTCACCGATACTGTTGGTAGAATAGTTGCCATAGGATTCCTTCACATATTCCCTCAAATTGGTTAGCGATAGATTAATAGTTAGCTAATAACAATCAAGATACTTAACTACAAGGGCTATAGCATACTGGTTAAGGCCCTGGGGATGTGGTGGAATATCCCATCTGCCCAAGGTTCTAATCCAGGCGTACACAACAATTGTGGCCACTGAGGTTTAATCAGGGCTGATGTCTTAGGGATTAGTCTAGGCATAATTTGCCAAGGGATTAGTCTAGGCATAGCCTAGGACACCCTTCCAAAAAAAACAATCAAGATACTTGCAATGATTCTGTTTAATCTTCACCTTGTAGTGTTGATATAAGATACAATCTTACTCCCATCATTTAGACTAACCGAAGCCATTGGAAATGATCCGTAAGAGGAAGCCACTGCTCTTGCTTCATCACTAATTAAAACCATCCCAACTGCACCAAGTAGCTTAACAGATGCTAGCTTTTCTTTTGCTGTATATATTCCGTCGTTCTTCTCACAAAGAAGAATGCATCCTTTAACTTTGTTTGCATCTAATGATCGAGGTATGCAATTCCTGAACAACTCCAGCATTGTTAAATTAGCAAAATTGAAAGCATATAAATGTGAGAATACCATTGAATATTTTGTTTTATAATTACCTCGCATCGCTTTCATCATACATGCTACTATTTTTTTTGGCTGAGTTCCCATAAAGCAATGGGTATATCGGAGATCTTTGGATGTTACCGAAGTTTATGCCTCCACCCTTGAATTTGAGATAAACCCATATCGGTGAGTACTTGAAACTAAAAAAATGTTGAATCCGTTTAAAGTTGCTAAGGGGCTGTTTGGCAGTTGCTAAATGGTTTCGTGCAAAATGATTAAGTGGTCAGAATGATTAAGAGACTCTTATGATATAGTACAAAATGAAATATGATTGTTTGGTAATTGTTTAGAATGAAATTAGGACGTTGAATGGTTAAGGGAGGTACAAGATACAAAATCATTAAGAGGGTTTTGGAACCATTAAGAGGCCACTTTTTTTGCCAAACAAGATTCACCTCTTAGTCATTCAGATGTTGCCTCTTAATGAAACTATTAAGAGGTAAACAAACAGCCCCTAAGTGTTGGAGTCACATAAAGATTATTGAATTGATTACCTTTATCACTGTTTTGTCACCCAAGGTGATATCAGCCTGAAAATCCCGGTCTATGGAACTAGCTGCAACCGTTAGGATCCACGGAGCAACATTGACAGCTGTTTCCCTACCAGGGCCATCATTTCCTGCAGAACACACCACCGTGATCCCCTTTTCGACTGCATGAAAGGACCCGATGGCAATAGGATCACTCTGGAAGTTTGGTCCGTACCCAGCTGATGCACCTAGAGATAGCGATAATACATCCACACCGTCTTTTATAGCGTCATCGAATGCTGCCATTATAGCTGATCCAAGGCAGCCTCTAACTCCACATACCTTATACATCGCAATCCTTGCACCAGGAAAACCTCCCTTGGCCGATCCCATGGCAAGGCCGTAATAAGATGCGTTCGATACAGCGTTGCCGGCTGCCGTTGAAGCAACATGAGTCCCGTGGCCGTTCGTGTCCCTTGATGTGTTGAAATCACCTCCGCCTTTGTAATACCTTGCTCCAATTATTTTCCTGATAGCATTCATAATTAAGATATCATTATTAAGATGCAAAAGAAAACAACCGCTCTTTTTTGTGGGATATATTGGGTTCATCTGGCTTGGTTTTGTTTGGTTAATGTTAAGATAGAAACTGACGCGGTTTTCTTTGAATCAGCATTCATCGATGGAGAAGGCGGTGATATCGGGCATGGGAAGATGCAAGAATATGAAGGTTGTTCGTAGGTACCTATTACAGTTTTCGGTTGTGAAATCATCACTTTCCATACAAGTTCCTTTCCATTTTGATGGAATAGGACCAAAACCATCATCATTGAAACTCTTGGACTCTGGCCAGATACCTGTGTTACAATGTTCACACACAAATTAATAAATGTAAAAAAAAATTCAAACTAATCTTGGTTCTTTTCTACCTTTTTGGGTAGAGGACATTCCCCCCCCCCCCCCCCCCACCCAACAACAACAACAAAAAATAGTTTTTTTTTTTTTTTTTGGGGGGGGGGGTGTCCTAGGCATATCCCTTGGCAAATTATGACTCTAAGGCATCAGCCTTTATTAAACCTCAGTGGCCACAATTGTTGTGTATGTCTGGATTCGAACTCTGGGCAGATGGGATATTCCAGCACATCCCCAAAGCCTTAACCAGTAAAGCCACAACCCTTGTCGTTAAAAAAAATGAAAAAAAAAAAGAAAAACTAGTTTTGAGTGAGATAAATAAAAAAAGAAAAACTAGTTTCGAGTGAGATAAATTGGGTTCATCTGGGATGGTTTGGTTATTTCAGAATGACAACTTCGTAAGCTAATTTTCGACAACTACCTGTGTCCAAAACGCCTATGATGATATCTGAAGGTGCACTTGAAACTGAAGTCTTGTATGTAGAGCTCGACCTGAAGTCGATTTCCACTCCAGTTTGGTATTTCAGGAAATCCCATGAACGAGTTGTGTGAAGCTTGAAGATTGGATCCGGAAAGACCGACACAACCCCTGGTTTTCGTGCAATATCTTGTGCCTCGGTCTTCGTTAAACGAGCAGCGAATCCCAAGAAGCCGTTTCGGTAGTTATGCACCACTGCATTCCTTTTCCTAGCTCAAGTTAGGTATGTTTCATTACTTCCATATGATTCAGTTACTAGAGAAGCCAAAAAGAAATATATATTTTAAATGTTCAACATTTTATATGGTATAAGAAGACTGTTAGTTAATAAAGATGGGCCCACAAACTAAAAAACAAGTATTGGATTAAAACGTATTTACGTGCGTGTGCACTCACTGTCTTAGAGCATCACCAACAGAATCTCCAAAACGGAGAAAATTGAGATTTTTGAGTTTTTCTTCCCTTTTCTTGCTCCAACAGAATCTCCAAAACATTCTCCAATTAAGAGGATAGGGAAGAAAAATTCCGAATATGGATAAAATCTCCAAATATTTAACTGATACTCCCTCCGTCCCAATTTAAATGACACATAGTTTTAGAAATATGTAATTATTACACTTTTTAATTAACCAAAAGACAATTTTACCCTTAGATTGAGAAATTTTCTTCATCATCTTATAATTAAGGGTCGAATGGGAAAGTAAATGTTTACTTTTGAAAGTGAACACTTATTTTGGGGGACAAACTAAAATAGAATGTGAATACTTATTTTGGGACTGAGGGAGTATAAGGCGGCGTTTGTTTTTTAAGAGGTCTGAAGTCTTTTCACTTCTGATTAATAAGAGGTGGTGCTGAAGTCTGAAATCTGAATCAATAATACTGTTTGTTTTTGTAACGTCTAAAGGCGTCTTGAGAGAAAGGAGAGCATATGAAATGAGGGGGCGATAAAGAGTTTTTAAGAAGTTAGGTCACCACTTCTTATTTCATACGTATTTAAGAGTTCAGAGGTTTTGAAAACTAAAAAAACAGTCTAAATGTAAGGTCTCAACGATTCAGACTTGAAGACTTTAAGAGGTATTTTTTTAAAACAAACAACCCTAAGTCATGCCGAAATCTCCAAATATAGTAACGGTTAAGAGTTAAATGTAAAAAAGTTTTAAAAAATTAACTTTTACTTCCCTATTTAAAGAAAATCATAAAGAAACTGTTGGAGATACTCTTACCTTCTTACCAAGGAACTAAGAAGTAGGTTATGGTTGTTCTTTGAAGTAGTAGCACCACCCATATACACAATATAAACACCATTACTATCTGCTTCAACTGCCTTACTTTCCCATAACAAAGATACTAAAAGGATCAAGCTACAAACTACATAAAGACCTTTCATGTTTTTGCCTTAGAGTTATGTTTCCCTTCTTCAATGCCACACACACATACATGTATATATAGATACAGAATCACATGTGCATGTAGAGAGAGAAGGTAATGATGAGAGAGAAACAGAAGCACTAAGATTATAGAGAATTTGAAGTGGGTATATGATCATAGGTAAGATTGTAAAGATTGTTTTTGGTGGGTACATGCGCATGCGCATTGCTTAATGAGGTTACCATCCCCATTGGGATGGTATATTGCTTTAAATCAAATTTTCAGAGAACCACTATATGCACCATCAATTATATTCTATTTTGCTTTCTTGAATAAAGAGAATGTGTCTTTGACCTTATTGGTGTTCATTAAGCCCTGTATGGGTTAAGTTGTCTCTCCGGATAAATATGTTTGTTTGAAGGACGGGAGACCAATGGGTTTGAAAGAGGCAAAGAGAGACGGTTCGATACTTTCTGCGCATTTCTGGTATTAATTTGTTTGGGGTGGCTTAACGGAGACAAGTGAGGGGTTCTGGCTTATTCCATATAGTCATTTTAGCTTAATGGCTTAGCGATTAAGTCATAAAAAAACACTCATGTATATCTGAGCGAATAAGCCGTCTAGACCATTAAGTTCATTAAGTTATGTCAGAATCAGGTCAAATCATGCATTAGAATGTAAAAAGTAATTAGGTGTGATGTTGATGTATGTGAGGACGAAATTAGTAGGTAAAAGTGCATTTAGCAATAATAATGGTGCATTTAGCCTACCCTGAAAATAATTAGATAGAGAAATAGGCAAAAGTGTTGTCATAAGAAAACTGGGTTTTTTAAGTGGATTATGATTCTTGAATTATCTGTCTTTCATTTTAGTGGATTATCATTATGATTATTGTTGTTGCAATAATTGCTTTTAAAATGCACATCCAACATCTTAGCTAAGAGGCTATTCAGTAAATGCTTAATGGGTTGATCATTTGGTAAGTCATACAAGGTGGTTCGGTTGTGGCTTAATGGCTCGGACGATGGCTTATTTACTCGGTTGAAGGGTGTTGTATCCATTATGGGTGGCTTGTTCTATTGTTTGTTTGTTTTTGAGATTCATGTATGTTGTTTAATGATTTGGATTTTGGATTATTTGGATGTTGGATGGTTCAATTGATAGTATGTTGTTGAGGAACATATTGGGTTGTAACAATTGTATATTATTGAGAAAAATAGTCATTTATGTCATTTCAGAACATACATTTATCATAAAAATGTGCATCTATTTTGCCTAATTCATACAGATAAATAAATATATGTATACACCTTAATCCATAGGACGTGTCTTTTTTGTTCGTTTATTATTGTCATACCAAGAAAATAATCTGAATGAGTAAAGATAATACGTAACTTATTTTTTGTCCGATAAAAAGAAATTTTGGTGAATATGGTGGTTAGTATGATTGTTATAGATTTGTTGGTCATTTTTCGAAGGGGGTGTGTTTTGTATTTGAGTATGAGAGCGTACTGGTTCAAAATCTGCTTTATTTGGGTATGAAATGAAATAAAGATGTGGTTTGGTGGTTAGCTGAACTGGATGATTTTAAGATATATTGTAAAATGAAGGATTTGTAACGATTAGTTTATATGGAGGCAACGGTACACTTCTATAAACGTTAAAGGTTAGGCGAAAGACGTGTGACGGTAATTTGTAACGATCATTTTGTTTTCTTCACGTTAGGAAAAGACATTATAAGCAAGCAATGTCGGTTATTCTCTTCTGAGGATGTGACACATATAACAATATAAAGAAAATGAATACAGTACGGAGAAAAAAGAGTTTTATCGCTTTCAACTGCTTAAATAATCACTGTAGTCAAGGTATTTCTGTTTTTTAATCATTGTACTTTGTGCATATATGATTGTAACTTTCATAATTAGATGTTTGTTGTTACTCATGTTTTTTAAAACATTGGTACACTTCCATGTCTAGCTTTTTACTTTCTTAAAGGGTCATGGGGCATCATAATTTAAAGCTATCAAGTCTTTGGAGCCTTAAAAAGTAATTCTATTAAGGGGCATAATGTATTGAAATATAACAAATTTTGTTTTTATTTTTATTATGTATGATAGTGAATCAAAATTGTTGATTAATGTTACAAACTTTTTAAAATTTATATTGTGGGATAATCATGTTTTAAAGTTCGTTACATTAATTGATGAGGGGTTGGTTCAAATAAGAATGTTAAATATCGTGAGAATGTAAGAAGAGAAGGTTTATATGTTTATCACTGAAAAAAAAATCCGAAAAAATAATATTTATATATATATATATATATATATATATATGTGTGTGTGTGTGTGTGTGTGTGTGTGTGTGAGAGAGAGAGAGAGAGAGAGAGAACTGACATTACAAATTATTCATATGATTCATAATTCCATTTTCAAATGGAAATTTTCAGTGACTCACATATAAACATTTCATTCTTACCTTCCTCATAATATTTAGCCTTTTTATTTAAACCTCTCACTAACTGATGATTTTGTAAGTGCTTTATGAATTCTAGCATGTTTGTTATTAATTAATTATTTTATCAATCGTTACACGTAAGAGAAACAAGAGCAAAATTTGTTACATTTTGATATTTTTTTTTCTAATTATTAAACATGTTATTAGATAATATTATTTTTTACATTTTTTATGGATTTTATTTTTTTAAATATTTTTTTGTCAAACATTCAAATCTTTTAAAAAAATTAGAAGAATATAAAATTACTTTTTTCTATTAATTAAATGTTGTTCAAGATGTTAAAGAAAGTGTATATATGTTCGGGTTTTTGTTGAAACACTTTATAAAATAAAATAAGAACTTATAGAAGGTTTTGCTATTAAATAATCAGAATCATATAATTAATTATGATAAAATATGTTTTTGAAGATACATTTTAATATCTTTGCTACTTGAAGTTGTCATAATCATCATCGAATGGGGTTGATGTTTGTTAAATCATAATTATTTAACAAAATAATAGATGTGTAAATAATCTTATTGTACCCTTTTAATGATTATTAAATTTAATATCAAACTAATTATTGTGTTTTTAAATAATTAAATAATCATAAAAATAAAAAATTGTTGGGTTAACAATAATTTTTTTTTTTTGTAATTTATCTAATCACTCCCATATAATTTGTAGAGTGAATTACATAAATGGTCCTTCGTGAATGTCTGGATATCACTAATCGTCCCTCCAGTTCTGAAAGTACATTGGTGGTCCCTAAAAGTGAGTTTTGGAGCCCAAATTCGTCCCTGACGCTAACGCCGTTAAGGCATGCTCCGTTAACCCCATCACGTGCCCCTCATGTGAGGGGCATTTTAGTCTTTTTTTTAGTCATCTTCTTCATTCTAACAACATTGATGACCAACAACAAAGAAATTCAAGAACAATGAAATTCAAGAAACATTGGAAACATTTCTAATGAACCAACCAATACTGATTTCTCAAACCCATAAATGAAAAAAATAAGAACAATGAAATTCAAGAAATATTGGGAACATTTCTGATGACCCAATACTGATTTCTCAAACCCATAAATGAAAAAAATAAGAACAATGAAATTCAAGAAATATTGGGAACATTTCTGATGACCCAATACTGATTTCTCAAACCCATAAATGAAAAAAATCAAGAATAATGAAATTCAAGAACAACAAAACCCTAATAGTTATGAAATCAAGAACAGTGAAATTAACAATCAAATCCAGAAATGAAAAGCATCAGATTCATATACAAGAAACAACCCAAATACAAATACAGATCCAATCTCTAAAATTACAAACAAAAATCGAAAGCCAAAACCAATTTAATCTAGATCTCTCGATCGAAGCCCTAAACAAACGTTAATCACTAAACAAAAAATTGAAACCCTAACCAAATCTAACCGGAATATGTGGATTGAAACCCTTGCAGACGAAGGGACTGGTTTTCAACTTCAGTTCCACACTTGCAGACGAAGGGTCTGGTGCAATCGTTCGTTCGTCACTCTGAGAGGGGTTGCTCGTCACTCGTCAGTTGTTCACCGTCGAGTTCGAAACCAAAACCGTAAAAAACCCCGGTTTTGATGAGCAAAATAACAAGGAGAATAACTGGTTTTGATGAGCAAAACACATAAAACAAAAAAGAATAGAAGGAGAAGAAAGATTTGAGGGAGGAAGAAAGAAAGATTTGATGGAGGCGGCGACTTTGATGAGGAAAACCAATTTTGATGGTTTCATTTCCCTAATAATCTAATACTCATGTTTTGTTTTAATTAAAATAAAATAAAAGAAATAAAAATATTAATTTAATAATATATTTTAAATAAAACAAAAAAGGGTAAAAAAACTAAAATGCCCCTCACGTGAGGGGCACGTGATGGGGTTAACGGAGCATGCCTTAACGACGTTAGCGTCAGGGGCGAATTTGGGCTCCAAAACTCGTTTTTAGGGACCACCAATGTACTTTCAGAATTGGATGGACGATTAGTGAAATCCAGACATTCACGAGGGACCATTTATGTAATTCACTCTAATTTGTATGAACAAAGTTTTTGTATCATAGTATTTTATGCTAGTAAGTTAGAAATAAAGTGTTTAATAAGCTTTTGTTTTTAATAAATTACAGATTTCGTCCTTATGGTTATATAGGAATTAAGGGTTGGGTCCCCGGAATAAAATAATTACATCTATAGTTATTGTGATTTCATTTTTATTACGATTTAGGTCTACTGCCATAACTCTACTAACGATTACTCCAGTAGATCAAGGAAATTTTTGTCTTTTTATATTTTTATTTCATTTATATTTATAAGATAATAAATTTATATAGTTTATATTAAATAATGTATTGTTTATATTACAAACACACACAAAGATACTTACACAGAGAAAATTCTTGTCAGGCCCCTCTGTCTCAATCCCTAACCCCTCACTGTCATTCATCTCCCATGTTCTGGCACCCTTTCCATTCACCAGTCTGTCATAGCTTTATATTAATTAATTAAGAGAAAAAATCAAGTCAATTATGATGAAAAAGATGAAGTGATGGTACCGTATTACCAAGAAGAAAATGTTTAAGATGGTGTATGCGTAATACAAGCATATTATAAATACTAACATTTACCAGTAATGTTCATGAACAGTGCTCATGAACAGTAACTTACAGATTTGGTCCTTGAGGTTTTTAGTAAATTACAGATTTGGTCCTTGAGGTTTTTAGTAAATTACAGATTTGGTCCTTGAGGTTTTATCTCCCTGTTAGATTTAGTCCTATGTTTGTAGAGTTACAGATTTGGTCCCTATAGTTTTATTTTCCTCTTGGATTTAGTCCCCATAATTTGTTGATTCCAAAATAGACTTTCGATTTTGCATTTGCGTAACGTTTTGGTCCTCGAAACTAAAAGTTGTTAGCTCATGACCGTTAAGTAAATGACATTTCGATCATTTATAACTTTTTCATTTTCTAATTTAAATAAATAAAAGTTATATTATAAAAATTATTTTTATTATATAAGCATAAAATAAAGATCCATTAACATGCATCGCATCTCAATGACTGTGTCTTCTCCAACCCAAAACCTTCCGCCTTCCCCATCAATCCAAGCACATAGTCGTAGGTGATTCACGCACCAATTTTTTATTTATTAATAAAGTAATTTATCATAATTTATTTTATGTTTAATAATGATGTAAAATTTGTTTAATTCATTTTTTTATTATAATTTAATTTAGGTTTAATAACAATGTAATTTTTTTTAGGTTTAATGATGTAATGTACCATTTGCCAATTTATTTTTGCTTCCTATCATACACACACATCATCCTCATAGAACATTTTGTAAATTATAGTCATGCTGCTAACAGACACAAAATGTTTTGTTCTCATAATTGGTCATGCTCAAATTTATGGTCTTAATATTTCTTTCCATCCGCAGCAACGCACGGACATTAATCCCACCTCGTTTTAATTAATTAAAAGTAAAAAATATTTAAAAAACAAGATTTTTTATTTTCTTAAAAGAAAAAAATGAAAATGACTAAAAAGGCTAAATATCTCGGATTTAACATAGATTTTTTAATATATATATATATGATATAAACAATATAATTTTATTATTTTTAAAATAGAATTGAAATAAAAATATAAAAAGATAAAAAAGAAATCTTGATTTATCAAAGTAACCGTAGTAGAGTTATGGTAATTAGCAAGGGACCCAATCCGTAATTAAAGTGAAACCACATAAATTGTAGATGTAATTACTTCTTTTAGGGGATCAAATCCATAATTCCTATATAACCATATGGACAAAATCTGTAGTTTACTTTTTTTTTGTATTTTTAATAAAACATAATTTAGATTTGTTAAGTAGTAGTTAAATGAAATTTTTATTAATATTTTTACTGTTTACAAAATTGGCTACAATACATTTAGCATTTTTTAGAGTCGGTAAATATAATTTTTATTTTTATTTTATTTTTGGATAATATATTAATATGTAAATTGATCAAATTTTACAGAAAGTTTCAAATAAGAGACAGAACAATAAAAATGTCAAAGTTAGAAGACCATCAATAGTCCTAGCTTATATTTGTCGTGGTCAAAACATGAATATGTAAACTTTAGTGGTCAAAAGTTAAAAAAAACACATTCAAAAAAAACTTAGGGAAGGAAAGGTGGGCGATGGACGGGTCATCATCGTCGGCAGGCTCAAGCTAAGATTCTGCTCGTGAGCGTAATGGTAGAAGGGGGATGGATAAAGGCAGTCGTGGCAACAACAAGAGGTCATCGGTGATAGGTGTTGTCGGCGAGGATAGAGCGTTTGGTGGTTGAATGATACAAGAATTTGAAACATTGTTTCTTATTATAATTCATAATTAAATTTTAATTGAAGTTTGTATTTTACAAAAGTATCATGAACTTTTTAATATTTTTCATTTAAAATTGGATTGAAGACTATAAGGGTCATTTACCCTAGATTTAGTATAAATTATATGAATTCAAAGTTGCGTACTTCTTTATTGTTTTTATAATTTGATGGTCTGTTAAAATGTTTTAACTTAGTACTCTAATTATATGGAGTAAACAACAATTTTGGCTCTTCTGCTTAGTTGATTGTAATGATTTTTTTTCTTACAGTTTCGAAACTACAGTTTGGTCATCATGGATTGTAAAAATGCTCGAATTTAGTCCCTTCTTATAATACCGTTAAATAAGGGGCATGTTGGGTCATCTGACGATTTGAAGATGACCTCCCTATCTTCCATTTTGTATCATTCTACTTCGAATATTTTAAGGTTCTTAGTTGCAGCTTGGTTTCAATATAAATGATCGGTAAAGTCGAAGATCAACCGAAAAAGAAAAAGAAGAAGTATATCTCTCAAAGCGGATTAGAGATGGACTTCTCAGTCTAAAGCCAAGCATGCCTATGTGATCAACACCATCGACCAGGATGGTGATGATCTCACATCTTTAGGAGCCCGAAGATTTCTCACATCTTCAGGAGCCCGAAGATTTCTCACCTGTGCCGACTTGTCTCTCTATTCACCAAACTTGTCTTTGATAAGTTTTGGTGTGAAAATATCATCGGCACAAACACATTGTACTTTCCTGAGAAAGTATATTTGTGATATCTTGCATTGACGTGGACCTCATCTGAAGATCAGAAAAAGTAAGATTTGTCTCCTACACTCTTTTAAGGAAATGTCTACATCATCCTCTGCAGGTCAACACTTCAAGACAAAACACCTCAAGACAAAAGATACATCCTATACCATGCTGAAGACATGTGCCAATCCCTTGCTCAACAGGTGTCCCATGCATTTAATGCATGAGGCACTATAAATATGGAGGATGGTTTAACATGCAAAATAACCAGTTCTACAATCTTCAAGTTCTCTAAGTGCCTGTTAACTTTCTCTCTACAGAGTTCATTGTTTTCTAAGTGTTTTTCAATGTTCTTCATTCTCTTTGTGTAAGATTGTTTGAACAGATTCATCTGTCCTCTTCCGCAACAATCAAAAGTTTTCTATGTGTAATTCTTGATTTCAAATCAATAAGAATTAAATTAAGTGAAAAATTGTACGTATTGTATTCACCCTCCCCCCTTCTACAATACTTATCTTATTTATTTACTGCTATTTAGGACCAACAGGACATTTTAGTCTTTTTTCACATTTATCTCATTTTTATTTAATAAATAAATATGTAAACTATGGAGATAAAAAAAATGTACCTTACTCTAATATATATATATACACACAAACAAACACAACGTAGACAGTCATTCAACAAACTGAGTCGACCTCTCTCCAACTACCCAACCTTCCCCCCAAACCTTCAAAGAAATAATCATGATAAAAAAAACCTCTCGTAATCCACTTTCCCTCTGCTAGATCCACCATCTACCTTCTCAGCACCACCACCATCCACCAAAAACAGAACCACCACCCACCACTGTCAAAATCAAAATTCTAAATCAGGGGAAAGATCGAGAGGAGGGGGGGAGGATAAAATTGTAAATTTCGTAAAGGAAGTCGAGGATTTTGTTACAGACTAGGCAGAAGTAATTATTTGTTGGTATAAGTTTCGATCAATTTAGTTGGTTTGTTATAGCATCTTTAGCCGTTTGTCTATAATTTCTTAAAATAATAAAGAAATAAATGTCAGAATCTTCAATAAAAATCGACTATATCAGTTTCTTAATTTTGAATATTACAGCATAAATCATATTATTAAATTATTCGATACATTTAATACATTTAGGCATTGTTTGGCAAAAAAAAATGCTAGCTTATTTTTTTTGGTACATGTTTGGATAGCTTATTGAAAAGTTACTCATAAGCTAGCTTATTAGCTACCAGTTAGCTTATAAGGTAGTTTGCCAAACATATATAATAGCGTTTTAAAAAGTTAGCTTATCAACTAGTTTGCCAAAAAAATTGGCATTGAATTTGTTTTCTAAACTGATTTTTAATAATCCATAATAAATGGATTTCATCACAAAGATAACTTCATAACAACTTGATTATAAGGTTTTATCATATACGATAATTTGTTCAATAATCGTATTATCATATGTGATAATTGTAGATATTTTTGTTAATCATATGTGATTGTGTAAATTTACATTTATAGATCTTTTTGTGATGCAAATTCAATCATATGTGATAATACATCACTTATATTCAGACACATATTAGCGTTTTAAAAAGCTAACTTATCAGCTACCAGCTAGCTTATCAGTTAGTTTGTCAAACATAGCTTTAATATTCACTAAACTTTCAAAAACACTTTATGTGAAATGCTAATTTTCACCTAATATTCAAACAAAACATTTATATAAAATGGTAATTTTCAACAAACATATTGAATGATAACTTTCAACGGTAATAAGTAAACGGTGAAATATTGAAATCGATCAATACAAGTCTGAGAACGTATAATTTTTGTTAAGAAAAGTTTAAAATAGTAATTCATTTTCTCTCTCCTCCAGATATAAATAATTTCTTTTTTTTCCTCATATTTTCTTCATTTTCAAAAAATGTTTTAAAGAATCTATTTGATTAAAACATAATATCCAAAAAATTCCATATCTCTATTTTTATTTTTATTTTTATTTTTTGATTTTTGAGATCTTATTGAAAATGCCCTTATATTATATTATTTTATTAAGGGATGATATTATGCCACAAACTTTTTGAAAAACGTCAAAAGGGCACTCAAGTTTCAAATCTTTACCGATTACACCAAAATGACTAAAATACGTTTGATTGTAAAGTGTTAGGTTGTCGAACACTAAAAAAATCAAATTTGATAGTTAAAGCATGATAAAACTTCGAGTTTTGTAGGGCCATGAACATAACAGCCATCAATGGTAAGATTTTGAACGGATTAGTACAAGATTTTGAATGGATTGGTAAAAATAACTTAGTTACTTCAAAATATAATATCCCTTTTATTAATATAACTTGTTTTCTCTACAATTATTATATTTATATCAACGTTCTTTAATTCAACTTGTATCTATCGTATTATTCGAATCAAATGATTTCGGATTTGAAACCTATCAATCACAAACACGTGTTATTTTATATACTTGTTTTATCATCAGAAAACGCGTTTCGGCTTCAACCCGAAGTGGATTACTCTATTTGATATTTTGAAATAAGAAAATAATTATTGTTTGAAATACTTACGAGACGTGATGATGGATCATGTGAGAAACTGAGTTAACATGAGAAGCATGAGAAGTGGATCTGAATCCTTAATCACTTTTAATCTCAAACCCATCCATGAATAACACTTGATACAGAGATTGATCCGGTGCATCTCCAAGCATCTCATCCTAATGTGCATCCAAGGGTGAATATCCTTTATTACCCTTCTTACCATAATTTTCATTCTCACCAGAACCCAACCCTAGGAGACGTTTGCTGTAAATGGTACTTGGATTTCGTGAAGGGAACTGGAATTGGAAGAATTCAGAATCTTTGGTATATTTGGTTTATATGACTTGAAATGAATTTAAATCTATTCTTTATAGATAATTTATAAAAACAAATTATAAATAATTATGAAAATAATTAAATTACCTTTTATTTTTTGATTATTACAAAACCAATGTTTTTAACATAATTTAAAACCTTATTACAAAGTTTATGGGCTTTCATTGAAATCCCGGGATTTCAACTTTAGACTTTCTTTGAATCCGAACGCCAAAATCCTACCAAATCCTGTAAACCAAACAAGCCTTCAGGACTTCTATAATTATAAAACATGAACATTTATAACCATTATTATGCTTTCAAACCAAACATTCATGTTTAAATACAATAATGGTTTTCATACAAAAATATAAAAGATGATAAGTTACAAAATTATGGTTTTTGACACAAACCCACTAGAAAAAGGGTGATACATGAGTGATAGACCCAACCAAACTAATAGATGGGAAAAAGTGGTGGCCATTTTATTAAAGATATGAAGTGGGTTAAGATAACTTGGTGAAAATATAATAAGTGAGATCTGTATAGGTGTTCCACTTTGGGCACAACAACAATTTGTGCTTTGCTTTTTCAAATCATTACATCTTATCTTTCTAAGAATTTGTCTGATCGAATCAAACAAACCCAGTATATTTCAAGTGAAGATAAAATCTTAGAAGCAGAAAGTGCGCAAACCTTACCCAAGATGCACCATTCAATAGTCGACGTTATTTTTTTGTGATTAATTTTAAGACCTATAAAAAGGGTTGGGTCGGGTTGGGGGTAGGCGTTAATATTTGACTTGTAAATATTGTTAAATACTTGTTCGTCGCTAAATTTCTGATCAAACACTAATGAACTTTGTTTTTCAGCATAAATGCTTCCTGAAACTTAAAGGTATGCTATTTCCGAACATCCTATGTGACTTTGGGTTGGTGTCCTTTGTTTGTGAATCGTGACTCGGTGTTCGAATAATACTTCCCAGATTCAACAACTGCAATGCCATAAATGGTGTCGACTATTTACCCAACTAATGGACATTGATACAATCGCACCTGAAACCTAATACAGTCTCTTAATAACCAAACAGAATCGGTAAATCCCACTCAAAAATAGGGTCAGGGATAGGATGTATGCAACATTGTCTATACGCCAAGGGGTAGAGAAGTTGTTTCCACAAAAACCAAACGAAATGAAACAGGCCTGGTAAATCCCACGCAGAGATACGATCAAGGGGTAGGATGTACAGGGGTAGAGAGGTAGGTTGTTTCCATGATTCGCTACAGTCTTAGGTCCTGACCATTTTTCCCTCTTAAACCACTACTGATCTGGGCTTTGATCTACCGCGCTTAATCTAACCCCCTCGGTTTTGCAAAGGATAGGCGAAAATCTTTGTATTTAGCAAAGAAGTTTATGCGACTCAAACCTATAGCTTCACTAATTTTAACAAAAATGCTAAGCAGTTAACACGGTCTATTGCGGAAATTGCGGTCAGGACCTAGAATTGCGATTGCGGTTATTGCGGTGAAATAGCGGTAAAAAAAATAGGTTCATAAATTAATAGGAATATATATATATATATAACTTAATAATTAATATATTGTATTCCTAACACATATCAAGTCAAATAATTCATTAATTAAACTAAACTAACATTAACATAACATATTAACATAATCAAACCATTCAATTCATAGCATAAAAATATGCAATCATGTTTTACGGTTCAGTAGCTAAAGCAAAACAGTAATAGATTGGTTGCAATAGTTAACCTGGACTGCAATCGAGTGGACTAGGAGCCGATTAGGAGATGTTTGGAATCGAGAGTAGGAGAAGTCTTGAAGGGAATCGATCAATCGAGTGGAGTAGGAGCCGATTAGGAGATGTTTGGAGTCGATTAGGAGAAATCTTGAAGAGTTGAAGGGAATCGAGTTCGAGTCATCGACTATCGAGTAGAAGTGTCGATCGAGTGGAAGTGGACTGATGAAATCGAGGAACTGATGAAAGTCGACTGCTGTAAATCGTGCGACTCATATCAAGTCGACTGCTGGAAATCGAGGAACTGATGAAAGTCGACTGCGACCAAAAGTGGACTGAACTGATGAAAAAAAAGGATTAAGGGTTTGGTTTGAAGATGAAATCGTGCGACCAAAGTGGACCGATGAAAAAGGGGTAGTCAAATGTCCAAACCCACAAATAAAAAAGCCCAAACACATATCCAGGGTAAATTGCGGTATTTCGGACCGAAATTTTTTCGGTGAAATTTCGCCGCAATTTTCGGTACCGCAATAATCCACCGCTATTTTGTACCGCAACTTTCCTACGAACCGAAAACCAAAATTTCACCGAAATTTCGGCGCAATTAACTGCTTAGCAAAAATGAAACACCCACGGTATAAAAATCAAATCAAACAATCCCAATAAATCCCACAAAGTGGTAGTGGGTAGAATAGAATGTATGCAGACCTTTCCTCTACCACGGGGGTAGAGAGATTGTTTCTTTGAAAACTCCCAGCTTATGGCAAGCAAAAAATTAAAGAACACATGAGAGCAAACTAAAGTTGAGAATGTGTGCAAACAAGCCATGGGTGCAGTAATAATAACATAAAATGTATCAAGGACAGTAACTGAGGAAAATAAATTAAAACAAGAAGAAAGCAGTATTGACAACTGCTTTTGTAGAAGGAAAAAAAAAAGGCTAAAGGGTCATTTACCAAATGCTAAAACTACCAAGAATCTTACCTGGTAAGAACCATAACAAGGACATAGAGTCTTACCCGGTAAGTGAGGGAAATGACTATTATCCGGTAAGCGCTTACTGAGTTTAAGACGCTTGCCAACAATCAATTTTGATGGCAGAGAATGTCCTTGCCGGTAAGCGCTTACCCGGTAAGAGTTTCGTAAATGGCCCATAAGAATCACCACCCTCACTTACCAGACGGGTAAGATTGTCGGCCATCAAAATGGCATAGTAAGATCGTTGGTAGGCATCTCTTACCCGGTAAGCGCCAACCGGGTGAGCGTCACCACCCACACTACCGGGTAAGATTCATGGTCCTTGCCATGCTCACCCGTTAAAATAAGTGACCCAGTTAGCGTTTGGTAAACGACCGGTGCATACTAAAAGGAAACACAAAGTGCAGTAATGACGACTACTGGTGCAAGACGAAAAGCTAAGACTGGTGTTAAGTAATAGGTCACATAACTAGACATGAAAAGCACCCAGAATATGGTAACAGTAATTTGCAAGAAAAATCCTATATCTTCCTTTCTGGTTCTTTCTCCTCCATCAATCAAAACATTAAAACTAAGGTTTTGTTCCATAAAACAACATACTTATTGTTCATCTACCCACCTGCAATTCTTGGAACAACCCCCCCTCCCCCAAAATAGAACAAGCAGGTTTCAAATTCGAATTTAAACACCCAGAAAAGAAGATTAAAAAAGAGACTGTGAGAGTAATCCAAACCTATGATTTCTTAGCGGCGGCATCCTCTTCGTTCATCTTCTTCTCCCACTTCTTCTTTCTGTAATCTGCCAACATCTGAGGCATTTTCTTCATCAACTCAGCTGTGTTTGCTCGTTTCTCTGCCGCTATCCTGTCACACTTGTGTCCTTTTCTCTTTGTCCTCATCTCTTTCCTTTCTGGATCGTAGGGCCAGTCTTCTCCAGCTAGCAGAACTTCTTTACGAAGGTGGGCCCTACGTCGAGCACTGATCCCTAGAGGCTTCCATGCCCCCAGATGCCAATAGCCCCAAACACCCTTCGAGAGCTCGTCTTTGTATTTTATCAACCTATCTCGCCAAGGATACTGGTATTCACCAACAGCTTTTGCAACTGATTTGATCGAGTTTCCAGCCATTTTGCTATATAAGATTCTAAATTGAGAACGTATTTGGTCAGTTCATCAGGAATAAAAATGAGAAATTGAACATGATTATATTGAAGTTGAAGAAAATTATGGATAATACTGTATTGATACAAATTATTTTTAGCTCACACATTTGCACAAGTTGGGTCTTCTAGAATAGCCACTCAGGGGTAGAAAGAAGTCAGGTTTGTGTACATCTCACCCCTCCCAGACCCTGCTCTGCTTTCGAGCGGGATATATTGGGTTTGTTTTGTTTGCTTTACTATATTGATACAATAAAGTTTGATATGATTAAATCTCCACAACTCCTAACACATATATTTCAGGATTTGTTTACATAATTTGGTGATGTAAGGTGAAATAAACATCTAATATAGATGCTTTTCTCTCTTATTGTACTCGAAAATCATGGATTCAGATCATAACGCAAAAAAAAAAAGGAATGAAAAGGTTGCCTACAAAGATTTCCATCGACAACCCTCACAAACCCAAAGAACCTTTGTTGACTGGGCCTATAAAACCTAACCAAACAAAGCATGTATGTCCCACACAGAGGTAGGGTTTGGGGAAGGTCGGTCAAGGAATATAAAACCAAGCCAAACGAACCCAGTATATACCACCATGGCACCATGAGATCGTCTTGATTAATGCAGAAAAAAAGAAAACAAACATGCCTAGAAAGATAAACCATCCCGAAATACATGAAAAGCAAATACACGCCAAGAAACTTCCAATCTTAGGTGTGCATAGGGAGCCTTCCGGACCATCCTGATCTATCCTCGAACTCGAAACTCAATAAACCAATGTCATACCTGATGTTAAAGTTAGAATATCCTGACCCGATAGAAACAAGCAAGAAATCACAGACTTCCCAAATTCATCTTGTTGATTCCAACCAAGTGCGAAATTGATTCTCTCAATTTGAAACCAGTAAACCCAAATTACAAGGGAAGTCCTAACTTTAGTGCATACACAAATCCCAAAATGGAAGAAACTCCTAGTTGAATAAATAGTATATATAATCTAAACAAAAAATCTAAGTTATAAACCCAGATTAGTTATTTTAGTAAGTAATTGCAAGTGTAAATGGCTGTGCAAGTATGTGACGTGGTTTGTATGTATAAGAGAGTACCAGGGTGTGCTAGCTCGAGATGATAAAAGACAGATGCATAAGAAAAGCATAGGAATGTTTCGGCACCATCAAGGAGCCACTTAAGCATTCGACAAGTGAAAAACTGATTCCATGACAGATGCCAAAAAGATGTGGCAAACTGCTATCATCAACCGTGATGCTCATGCTAAAAAGCACATTTAAAATCAAATCCATTCATGTCTTACTAAGGGGTTGTTCGGTTGTGGCTTAATGGGATGTATAGCCCATATAGCTTATTCGCTCAGCCATAATTGGTTGTTCGGTTATGGCTTAATCTGGAAATTAGTGGCTTATTCGCTCAGCCCACAAAATAGAGTCATATAGACTCAGCCCAGTCTTTTCCCTTACTACCCTTGTAGAAAAACACGCTTCCTTCTTCCCAAAATTCATTCTTCCAGCATCTTCTCCATAGATGTGCTCTTTCTCATCTGTGGAGACATCATCGTCCTCATCCCTCGATTTCTTGTTTTCCATCTCCATCATCGGCAATGGAGGTTCAAGTTCCTCCTCCATAGATCTGTTATCTGTGCACAACTCCAGCCGACCAGCCTTCTTCTTCCTGTCGATGTCGACCAGCCTCCATCTCATAACCCTCTTCAAACCTGAAATCGATATGCTTCTTTCACTCTCTCTCTCTGGAATTAGGTTCGATCTACCGAATAAGCACCACAATGAAGCTGGGTCACATTTTTTGCTAGGTTTTTTCTTCCGAATAAGCTCAATCTTCACGTTTTTTACTCAATTGATCCCTGAAACACTCTCTCATATCGATCCTCTTCATCTCTAAAATCGATTTGCTCATTCTCTGTTATCGATCTGCTCCTCTGTGATCGATCGGTTTTACATGTTTTTTTTTGTTGGAGTTCCCCTTTGGTGGTAATTTCATTCAAAGAACAAGATGACTCATTCTCTGTTATCGATCTGGTTTTTTTTGTTGGAGTTCCCCTTTTGTTGGGGTTTTTTTTGCCTTAGGTTATTGGATTGTTTACAAAAGACATGTTAAACTATTGTTTACAAAAGACATGATTTTTGGTCTAATTTGTATTCGAATTCAAGTTTTGGATTGTCAATTACTTATCTTGGTCAATATTGTTGGAAAGATTAACGTAGTATACCCAAAGAATGGAGAATATATGATAAATGGAAAGTGCTAAATTACAGACTGTACAGACTGTATGGTTTTGGTGTAACCATACACATACCTTTGACTTGGAGAAAAATATGCAGAAGAGTGGGAACAAAATTCTTCAATTGAGATGGATAAAACTAAATCAAATCTAGGGCAAATTTAATCAAGTTGTTTTTATTTAGAAAACGTTTAAATTGATTTTTTTTATAATTATAAGTCATTTATTCAATATTTTTATCAAACAGCTGTTTTATTCAGACAAAAATAAAGATTGAGGGTAAAATGGTCATTTTTGACATTCAAACTGTTTATTCAGCATAATAACCGAACAACTTATATGTTAACATACAGGCAACTATATTCATACAGACAGTTATATCCATTCAGGTCTTAACAGAAAATGAACCGAACAACACCTAATTCTTCACCACTATCATGATTCATGCTCCCTCATATTTGTTTTTGTTCCTTGCATATTTTCCAATTTTTCCACCCAAATAGAACTGGTTCTGTTCTCTATCCAAATCCTTGGTTTCAACAATGTAATTGAGACAAGTATAATCATGTTTGTTCCATTAATTTGTTATTCTTGTTTTGTTTAACTTTGTGATATTTGTCTTGTTTAATTTCATCCTCATTGAAATTCAGATGATAATGCTCAATATGTTTTGATAGAAGCAATTGATAATAATGGGATATCACATACAAGATAATAGAGAAGTTGAAACCACCAAATTTTTCTGATGGTTTTTGTGGGAATTCAATTATTTGAAGAACCTTATATAACCTAAAGAATGTATATGATTTATGTACTCAATATGTCCTTTTTAAAGGTTTTGGTGTTCGTAAACATTGTGTTAATTATACAGCCACAAATACAAGTTATGAGAGTTAAATTGTTTGGAAACAAAACAAGGTCTCAAAAATATGAAAGACAGAAGACACTCACAAGGTGATGTTAAAATATGGTTATCCTACCCATACAGGCTTCAAGCATGATGAACGTGACGTTGTCCAAGCAAAAAAAGGGTATACGCCACCCTCTAGAGCACCTCGAACCGGTACCACGGTCATCATGGGTAATCGCACATGCATTTAGTTGGCAGAGTGGCAATGCCCGGTCCCAACTCAGGACCTCACACATATAGATTACACGGTTACACCCACACCTCTACCGCTAGGACAGATCAGCGGTGATGAACATTGTCTAAGCAAGGATAATGGGTGTTGGACAAATATAATTATTCAATTGATCTTCCATCACATGTAGCTTGCACAGCCTTGCCTTATCATCTACTGTTGTTTATGCACGTATGACCTGTCTAATGTACACTAGTCCTGGATTTTCTTCCTGTATTAGTAGTTTTCACTATTGCACTTTGTGTTTCCTTGATTGTTTTAATATGCTCTCCCCAGCCCTGTCTTGCTTTGTTTGCTTAAATGTACTCGTTGCTAGATTGTATAGCTTGCTCTCTTGCGTCTATTTTGTTCCACAAGCCGTGGGGTCTACCGTCTACATACATCCACCCCCCTGGCGTGCACGGGGATCCTACGTGGCATTTACTGATTTGGTTTGGTCTATCTCATCACACATACTCGCTAAACTCTCATAACAACTTCATCATTCATAACAGAGCGAAGGTATGTTTGTTAGTAGCTTAATGAGCTTAATAGGACTCACAACTTATTTGGTCAGTTATACATGACTATTTGATAATGGCTTGATGATATAGAAAATGGCTTATTCAGTAAGCTTCTAGGGGAGAGGTTTATGTAGAAAGCCAAGTTTTTTTCCAAACCTGCGCCTCCCGATCAAAAAACACGTTCCTTCCATCTAAGAAAAAACTCCCAAACAAAAACATTCTCAATCTATATAGACATATTAATCCATACAGACAACTTTATCCATACAAGACTTAATGAAAAACAAACCAAACAGCCCCCGAAGATCTTAACAATTTCACTGATGAAATGAAATATGCAACATTACGGAATCGCAAAGAGGCACAACTCGACTATTTAACAATCCTCGAAAGACACTTTGTTCTTACAAAAATTCTCATGCGTAATTATTCTATCTAGTATAATGAACAATAGTCCTAATGCACTTCCAAGTCGATTTGTCAGATTTGCCCATGGTGATATTTGTCGAAATATTTATAACTAATCTCGCTTAAGCTATTTCAAAACCTACTATTTGTTCAGAAGTCATTATTAGCTTTACTTTGCCTCTCAACTCACAGCCATGGACGATGTTTCGAGCTTCTTTTCTTCCAGTTTTTGCTCGATTTTGCATTGAGTTTAAATCTTAATGTTACATTAAGATTTAAGGATACCCAACATCATATAGCAACTACTGGGTGCCAAATCAAGTCTAATACAGCCTAGATCCACCACTGAGAACACCTAAAATTTCCAGGACTAAAAGTTGAAATGCACATTGTTTTGGTTTAATTTGTTTTGGTAAGTTTCAATTTCCAACATCATAACCCAACCCTAAGTCCCAACCTTCTACAAACGATTTAATTTAACTAAATTTAAACATATAAGAGTTTGAGATGGCAGACACCATTCATGAACTTGAAGCTTTGATTTCAACTACTCCAATTGATATTTGTTTCAAGTACATCTATAATCGACATATATTGCATTTGCGGCTTATAGTAGCTTAACCACACTGTAACAGTAGGCTTCTACCCACTGTCAACGCACCCGAGATCGAGATGAGTCGTTTGGCCATGGTTGTACCCAATATGACCCAACAAATAGACTTGTACAACACCTCTAAGCATCAACAACAATTATTGGAGGTTTAAACGTAAAGATTTACCTGAATTAGTCACTCAAATATCTAAGATCTCAAACTCCTGCTTTGCTCCTGTTTCCAATGTAGTTTTTGTGGGTTTTAGGGAGGATTTTGCAATGCAATGTTCCTGGTGTGACCAAATAGGGACGGCGATATTGAAGAAATGGGGGTTTCACATTCCCCGAGTTGTTGCAGACATGGATTGAAACAATGGCAGAAAATGGAAACAGAAATCGATTGAAACAATGGCAGAAATCAATCGAGAGGAATCGATTAGGAGAAACTTACCTGAGGAGTCGATTGAGAAGATATTACCAACAGCAATCGATTTCAGACCTGAAATTGAAAAAATCGTAGCATCAGAAATCCCTGAGAAGAAATCGATCGAGAGAAATCGAGTAAACAGAGGTCGATTAGAGGAATCGGTTGTCTAAACATTACCTTTTTCGAGCAGATGAGAGATGGAGATGAGCAACAGGAAGGCGTATATGTTTTACTCCTGAATTAGGTTTTCTAATTTCTAGGGGTATATTGGTAAAATGCTATCTTGTTCTATCTAGTTTTAGGAGATTGAGAGAGAACAACTGTGTTTCATTGTCCAGGTTATCTATGCATTAGTTTGGGCATTATCCAAATTAGGGACGTAAATGAGACGGGACAACTTGAGATCGATTCGGTCAAAAATCGGTTAACACTCGACTCAATATATTAACGTGTCGAGTCGAGCGACCTGATACTCGAATCGATAAGCTCGTGAGATACTTGATAAGCTAAATAATAATAATTAGTAATATTATTTTAATTTAATTGATAATAATAATAGCATTAATAATAATAATAAGTAACTCAAGTTTTTTGGGAAATAAAATGGAAAATGATGGTGTAAAAGACATGGGTGAACTCTTGAGGGTGTGTTTAATTCATCCCACATTTGTGGGATATATATAGGGCAAGGTTCAGGGAAAAACCTCAAAAAAATGGAAAACTGAAGAACACCCTAGTAGCCCTTTATCCGGACGGTATGCACTTGTGCATACAAATAATTTGTGACATGCACACGTGCATATGCACTTGTGCATAAAAACCAAAAAAACAACATAATTTATCTGTATGCACAAGTGCATACCGTCCAGATTAAAGGCTACCAGAGTGTTTTTCAGTTTTTCCGTTTTTTTGAGGTTTTCTCTTGAACCTCTGTCTATAACCCAAATGCTTTAAACTCCTATATATAGACTTTTCCCCTCCCTTGTTTTTTACATTATTTGTCTTTGCTAAATGGTTTGAGCTTATGGGTTTGTGCATATGATTGTTTTAATAGGAATACCCCATGAAAACAAGTTCATCTTGAGTTCTTTTATACATTAAACGAGTTCGAGCTTGATTCGAGTTCGAGTTTAAAATTGGTTATCGAGTTCGAGTCGAATTTGTATTTTCACTACTTGGAGTTTTTGAGTCGAGTTCGAACTTGGTAATAGGGTTTCAAGTTCGAGTCAAGTATAATGATACTTGAGCTCGACTTGCATCATTTACACTTCTAATCTAAATGTTATTTGTTGGTTTTATGATTGTGAACTTTTTTGCAGTTCTCTATTTTTATTTTATTTTGGTCATGATTATGAGTTTTTTGTAAAGCTTTTGCAGTGGTGATGTTGGGTTATGTCATTGTCATGTTTTGTTTAAATTTGTGTTATTATCATGTTTATCAAACATAAGTTAGCTTATTCATTAAGGATGTGTTTGGTACGCAGACAGGAGATGACAGGTGTCCCGCGTTTGGTATGACAGGACAGAACAGGACATGATTGGTTAAAATGACCAATTTACTCCTGATATCAAATAACCATGACTCCATAGATGTCAAATAACCATGTATAAGATTGACATCAAAATCAAAATCAAACAAAAAATGGTTATTGTGAATAACCATTTATCATTCCACAACACAAAATGGAACGAACAACAACAAAAAGAAAGAAAATCGAAGACATACAGCAACAAATAGAAGAAATACAGGAGCAAATCGAAAAAATAACATCAAATTGATGAAATACAACAGCAAATCGATGAAATACAACAACAAATAGAATAAATACAGCAACAAATCGAAGAAATAGCATCAAAAATTGATTTTCGAACATGAGAAGAAATTGATTTTCGAACCTGTTGATTGAACCTGAGAAAACGATTTTCGAACCTGTTCCAACAGAAAGTTGATGTTCGAACCTGAGAAAACGAAAGTAAACCATGAGAAGAAGAGAGATTGAGCCTTTAATCGAACAAAGAAAAGTTGAAAGATGAGCCTTCAATCGATCGAGAAAGATGAGCCTTTAATCGATCTGAGGTTTTGATCGATCTGAGGAGATGAAAAGTTGATTTCGAACATGAGGTTTTGATCGAACAGAGAGATGAGCCTTCAAGATGATTTCACGATGGAGTCGCCAAGATGATTTCAATCGATCGAACTGAGTTTTTGATCGAACAAGATGATTTCAATCGATCGAGAAAGATGAAAGATGGAGCCGCCAAGATGATTTCACGATGGATCGTATAGTAGGTTTTAATTTTCAGGGGTAAATGGGTAAAAAATGACCTTATTCCATCTAGTTCCAGGGGGTTGAGGGTGAACTCACATGTCCCACTCTTGTTCTAGTGTGTTCCAGCGTGTTCCACATTAGGACATGTCGTACGTGGGACAAGTCTATCCTGTTCCACCTTGTTCAGTGTATCAAACACACCCTAAGGGGTTGTTTGTTTTTGTAAAGATACATTTTAATGGCTCTTAAGTCTAAATTGTTCAGACCTTTTGACATTCAAATTGTTTCTTTCCGGTTTTTAGAACCTCTTAACTCTTAAATACAACTGAAATAAGAAGTGGTGACCTAACTTCTTATCGCCGCCTCATTTCATATGCCCTCATTTCTCCCAAGACGCCTCCAAACGATATAAAAACAAACAGCCTTATTGATTCAAATTTCAGACTTCAGCACCACCTCTTATTAATTAATCATATGTGAAATAAGATTCCATATTTCATACCTCTTAAAAAACAAGGGAATTTAATTAAAATACTCTTTTTTGAAAAATCAGTGCCCAATATGCCCCAAATCTTGTCATTTTTTGTCAAAATACCCCATATGTCCGCGTTTTGGCCGCGTTTTTTCAAAAAACGCGGGGGTGACACTGTTTGGGTTCGCGTTTTGGTCTAAACGCGGGTATGGTCCGCGTTTTGTTGAATTCACCGCAGACATGTGCAATTCAATTCATTGAATTGTAATTTTTATTATATATTTACAGTTTATACCCTTATAATTATTTAGTTAGTTTACTTTATACCTTTTACTTTTCTATTATTCATTTTATATTTTTATCATATTAACACATATAATTGTATATCAACTAAAATACGTTTAAAAATATGTTTTAATTTTAACAAGTTATACCATTATAATCGTCTCTTCGATACCTTCGATAAGCCCAATATTGAATATTTTTTATTTAATTATTTAATTATATATCATATATATTAAAATTTTATACACCTATAATTATTTAGTTAGTTTACTTTATACTTTTTACTTTTCTATTTTTTATTTTACACTTTCATCATATTAACACATATAATTGTATATTAACTAAAATACGTTAAATAATTTTATGATATATAAAAATGTATTTTTAATATATATGATATAATAAAATAATTAAATCAAAAAATATTCAATATTTGGCTCATTTCGAAGGTATCGAAGAGACGATTATAATGGTATAACTTGTTAAAATTAAAACGTATTTTTTTAATGTATTTTAGTTAATATACGATTATGTGTGTTAATATGATAAAAGTATAAAATAAATAATAGAAAAGTAAAAAGATATAAAGTAAACTAACTAAATAATAATAGGGATATAAACTGTAAATATATAATAAAAATTACAATTCAACAAATTACATGTCCGCCCGTGAATTCAACAAAACGCGGACCATACCCGTGTTTAGACCAAAACGCGGACCCACACCCCGTGTTTTTTGAAAAAAACGGGGCCAAAACGCGAACATATGGGGTATTTTGGCAAAAATGACAAGATTTGGGGCATATTGGGCATTGATTTTTCAAAAATAGGTAATTTTAATTAAATTCCCACAAAACAAACGCCACCTATGATTATTATAAGAGTAAACTCTAATTTTGGTCCCTGAGGTTTACTAAATTCTTTGAAAGTGGGACCTGAACTTTACTAAGTCTAAAAATCGTCCTTGTGGTTTTCATTTTACTTTGAAAGTGGTCCTTGACCACTAACTCCGTTAAATTTATCAGTTAGAGAGAGGGGCAATTTTGTCCATTTATGTTTCATTTATTTTTTTAACCTAAACCATTAATCAAAAACCATTTAAGCGATCCATAATCACCTCTCGATCGACCAAGAAGGCAGGACCTGTTCAAGCATCGATCAAAAGCCCTAATTGAAGAACTCGTCGATCAAAACCCCTGATTGAAGAACTCGTCGATCAAAGCCCTGATTGTAGAACGACACCCTGTTCAAGAACTCGTCGACACCCTTGATTGCAGAACGACACCCTGTTGAAGAAATTGGGATCCTCTCTAATCGTTTAGAAAATCCATCAATCACTGGACCATCGATTCAAAACGACACCCTGTTGAAGAACTCGTCGATCAAAACCTTGATTGCAGAATCGATTGGAAGTCGCAGAATAGATTGGAAGTCAGACGATCAATTTGAAGTCGCATAATCGATTGGATGGGTTTAGTTTACGATTTTTTATGCTAATCGACGAAATTGGTAATCCATTGAGAAGTCCTCCAATGTTTTTTTTAGATTGGATGGATCTTTGTTGCAGGGGGATGAAGATGATGAAGATTGGTAATCGATTGGATGGATCTTTTCTTCTCCATGGTTTTAATTTTTAAAGCATCTAGGGTAGTTTTTTAGTTCTTGTTCTCCATGTAATTTGATTAGTTTCTTCTCAATATAATTTTTTCAGCCATTGATTCAGTTGGCACATCAAATGAATTAGTATATTACTATTGATTAAGTTTGGTTTGTGATTGGATTACTTTGGATAGTGAATTATAGCAGTAGTGTTTGGCTCTCAATTTTCTTGATCTGCTGTCTAATGGTTTATGGAATCAACTGTTGGCTACTTTTTTTTTTGGAATTACAGCAGCAGTGTTTGGAGTCTGCTTTGTTCTGTTTTTGTAATCTGTGTGCACAAGTCAGGTTACAACAGTCTGTAATGGTTTTGAATTGATGGTCCAGTGATTTTGTAATTGTTCTGTATGTGTGCATTTTGTAATCTGTAATCGCTTTTTGCTTCTGGTTTTTGCAGTGGTCTTTGGCCAAATTACCAATTGGGTCGCTACTGTTGACAATGGTGCATAGATGCAACATGATATAAGTTGTGCAATTAATTGTGGTGATTTTGATAACTGCCATTATCCAGGATATGCTTTAAACTCTAGTATCACTTATCTAGCAACTAAAAATGATTACTTTGATCCACTAAATCCACAAAATCCATTGAGCTCACGTTGTACTTGATTAAATCTATAAACCTATTTAGATTGGAAGCAATACGCCTAAATGGAGTCCAATGGAATCTGATCCAAGAAACTAAACCAAATCAAGAGTAACTTCATTATTTCCACATTGACATCTAATAAACTCAAATACTTAAAAAAGTCACAATTATAATAAGGTTGAAAGTGGAGCACTATAAAATCATCATTTGAGTTTGTTAAGTGAATAATTTTCATGCCTAGAAATGCCAACTAATCAAAGATCATTCAGAACTAACTTTACAGGTTGTAATGACATGAGCTTGCACACGAGGCAAATGTGGATATTGGGATACAATGCAAAAGTGCAGTAATTTTACAGTAACCCACGATGTTAAAATTATGCATAAAGGTTTCTAGTTATGAACAATACTTTAAAAACTGAAAAATCCTTCATGTGTCATTGCTCGCAAGTTATTTAGATAGTCACAGGATGTGTTCTTCTTGATTGATTAATAATTTTAGATGAGGCCCTTGACATTATCATACTAAAGTTCCAGGTGGAAGGAGTTTAAAATATTTTGTTCCCTGTTTAGACAATCTGACACACATAAAAGGAGCTAATTCCTATGCTTGCTAACCTGTACTCCATCCCAAAACGAGAGTTCGCCTATGACTTTTGTTATTCAAATGACTACATATTCAACTTTAAATCGATGTAGGAAACTCTATAGTTACAACTAACAACAAAGCATAGAATAAATATTATAAACAAAATATGATAGAATTATGTGGCTTCAGCAGTTCAGTTTCACTGCACTGAATAAATGTCATTGTTATCAATCTTGTAGTCATTGTTATCATAGAAGCCAAAACACAGTTCAGTTTTTTTTTTCTTTTTTTGAAAAGCATATATATTGAAACCAAAACCAAGAGGAATAGTAGGAATGTTTGCAAGAGGCAAACCACCCCATTGCCAAACACAGAAACCTCTCACAGTTCAACCACATCAAAAACCAAACAAAACAGGAACTATATTAGACCCAAAAACCAAACAAACTGCAGCAAAAAACAGTCCACACGCCTCACCGAGATCGATCTGAACCACCTCTAATTCTGCTCCGAACTAGCCAACGATCAAATATTGAATTCTAACTCGAAGACAGGGCCTAATAATGTCCCTTAGCAAGACGCCGACGACCAACCGCGCTACCAACAGCAACCCCAAATCCGCATTAACAAACACAGTTCAAAATTTGTTAGGTATAAATAGGTAAGTACACATCAAGCATGTGAAAGTTTGGTGTTCGGGAATGTGGCCATCTAATTTGGGGATCATGAATTAGAAATGAAGCTGAACTTCGCTCAAACTTCGGTTACAAGCCATCTAATGGGAATAAATAATATCCTATTAACATTAACCAAAAATCCAAATAAAAAATAACCAAAAGTAACATGTTCCTATTAACCAAAAATCTCAAAAAAAAAAAAAAAAAAAAAAAAAAAACCACATTTCCACAACTTGAATTATGACTTGTCCTTTGAAGGTCCTCCTTGTCCTTTGCAAGTCCTTGAATTATGCCCTGGATTCTTGCACTTATCACATGTAACAGTGTTCCCACCCCTAGGAAATTTACCGGTTTTCCCACTTCTTTGACTTGACTCCTCACCTGTCTTCTTTCTCTTTTTCTTTGGCCTGCCAATCTGTTTGTGATGCTTTGGTGGAACCAAAGTTGTTGGGCAACCAGATGAATGCCAAAACATGCTTCCATTAACAGGCTCTATTTTGAAGTTGTACATCTCCTTCCATGTGCTAAGCCAATATACGGGATCCACCCATTCTTCAGGTAACTCAACAGATGCTCCATTCAAGGTCATGTTCCAGTTAGTTGCCACAACATGTTTGCAAGGAATTCCCGTTAACTCCCACCTTCTACAAGAACACGTTCTTTGTCTGACATCAACTATACACTGATCATTCCAAGGCCCAGATACCTCATACCTTTCTCCCCCATTCCAAACCACATGGTATTTTGATGCTTCTTTCTTGACTGTGTCCATCATCTTTGTAGCTGTAGGGGTCAATGGTCCATTGCAGGTATCTATTACTTTCAGGACATTCACAATCCTTTTCATAAGGTATACTCTAATGTACTCCAAGCAAGAATATATTGGTTTATCCCTCGCATCAACAATTTGCCTATTGAATACCTCACACATGTTATTTAGAAGCACATCAGAGTGACATCTACCTGTTATTTAGAAGCACATCAGTTGTGATATGTAAGCAATAGAACACATTATTAATAAGAAGCATAACATATTTTATACCTGTGAAGTGGGATCTGGTCCAATGTTGGGGGGGGGGGGGAATCTTGTTCAACCATTCATAGCAGGCTACATTGAATTTTTTTAAGTCCCCCATTGCCTTTTGAAATTGAGGGACAGTGGTAGATGTTGCACACTGCCATAAATGGTCTTTGTATGCTTTCCCTTTCCATTGCAGTTTCATATTCTCATGGATATGTCTTAGACAATATCTATGTTCAGCTGAAGGAAACAACTTTGAAATGGCTGGAATAATACCCTGTATACAAAAAAAAATGGAATTTGTTTAAAAAAAATTAAAGACAAAAATAAAATAAAGTAAAAAAGATACCTTTTGTCTGTCACTTATGAAAGTAAAATTGGAATTTGCTTGAAGTTCAAGATCATCTCCAAGGCATTGCAAAAACCACATCCAAGAAGCTGTTGATTCAGCCTCTACTATCCCATATGCAACTGGATATGTGCCATGATTTGCGTCAATACCTACAGCTGTCAACACTTGTCCTGGAAAAGGACCCTTCATAAATGTCCCATCTAGACCCAACAATTCCCTTTTACCAGCCCTAAACCCCTTTTTCAAAGCACCCAAACAAATGTAAACCCTTTTGAACTTTCTGGTACTGTTTTCGAAGTTTGGATCTGCTTCAACATCCAATTTAACAGTGGTATCCGGGTTGCATCTTTGAACCTCACATAGATAATCCCTAAGTTGATGGTATTGTGTTTCATAATCTCCCCAAATCTTCTTGTTGGCCATAACTTTTGCCCTCAATGTTTTACCAGGTGACACAAGGATCTCAAACTTCTGTGACAAATGGGATTGAAGAGCCTTCAATGGCATATTTGGATCTGCCTTAACCTGTTCTGTAATATGTTTCGACAGTAAAGTTGCAGTAGCAACACCAACTTCCCTAGTTTGGAGACACTTGTGAGTGTCTAAATAGGTTTTAACCTTCCAAGTTTCTTCCTCGTTTGTTGTTGAGATGTATAAAACCCATGGACAAGTGGCCCACTTGACCTTACCCATTTAGCCTTTCTTCCTTTGCCTAGGCTACTTGGCTCATGAGGCCCACTTGGTTCACTTAACTTAGGCAAAGTACCTCTACAAACGGCCCTAATTCTTTGCTTATCATTTTTCACAATAACTATATCTCTTCTAGACTCAAGTGCATGTTGCTTGATTAGATTTTTGATTGTTTCTTTGCTACCAAACGTTTGGCCTAAATAAAACTGAATATGTACATGACTCGCTTTATCATATACGCTCTCTTTGTAAGAACCAACCACATCATTGTCTTCTCCGCTTGAAAAATGGTCAATATCAAAAGGATCTACATCACCATCCACATTATGACTGCTAGTTGCTTCTTCATGCATCCCCGTCCACCCTACATTGTTATCAATATAATCCTCAGTATCATCATCATTATCATTTACTCCCTTACCCTTGTCTACTTCTGGTAAAAAAGTTTCTAACCCATCAAAAGGATCAAAACTATCAACATCATTACTTCCCTCAACTTTTGCATCAACCCATTCAAGAAGCAAATTTTTATTGGGATTTGGAGATGCCAAGTTTGTTTTACCATGCTCTATGAATACATCTATCAGTTTGATCTTAGGGGCATATTTTAAAAGGTTTAAAATGTCTTGATCACTCCTTAAAGCTTGCAAACCAAAATCCAATTCACTATTAGGAATCAAGAAATGGTAATCCATTCGTTCTTTCTCATCGTACCCCAATTCTTTCATCATAGCATCGAAGTCATGAACAGATAGTTCATCTGTGTTAACCAAATCAATAAAATCATGCTTACCATTCATGTATCTTCTTTCCGGAGAGGCCGTAAAAACACCTCCATGGTTGATTCTAATTGTTATCAATGTGGGATAAACTTCTGTGAACAAAATAAAAGAAAAAATTCTATCAAACGTATTCATATAATTTGATCAAACTTACTGATAAGAAGAAACATACCATAGACTTCACTTGGATTCCACTCCTCTGTTCTAATCATCCATGATGAGTTTGACATTCCTTTATGCTAATCACCAACTGATTTTCGTTTTCTAATGGAATAAGAGAAGGAATCGATGGATTTTTGAATATATTAGAGAGGGTTTTGATCAACCAGGGCTTTTGATCGATGCTTGAACAGGTCTGCCTTCTTGGTCGATCGAGGGGTGATTATGATCGCTTAAATGGTTTTTGATTAATGGTTTAGGTTAAAAAAATAAATGAAACATAAATGGACAAAATTGCCCCTCTCTCTAACTGATAAATTTAACGGAGTTAGTGGTCAAGGACCATTTTCAAAGTAAAATGAAAACCACAAGAACGATTTTTAGACTTAGTAAAGTTCAGGTCCCACTTTCAAAGAATTTAGTAAACCTCAGGGACCAAAATTAGAGTTTACTCTTATTATAAAGTCTTGTTTGAATGGCTAAAAGTATCATTTTAATAAGTTCTATGAGTCCTTTGTCACTTTTTTTCAATTATATACCTGAGTAGTATTAATTGTTATTTATTATTATTGTTATTAAATATTGATTACAAATTATTAATTATTAATCAATAATTTAATCTCAACTTATTCATCATTTAATATAGTTATTAATTATTTAAAATTAACTATTTTATTAATTATTTTTATATTATTATTGTTACTTTTAACATCAATATATCTAGTCATTAAAAAATAAATATAAAATGTTTAAAAATGTTTTTTGTAAATTACAGTTGGGAATTTAATTAAAATACCCTAACATGAAAAATCAGTGCCCAATATGCCTAAATCTTGTCATTTTTGTCAAAATACCCCATATGTCCGCGTTTTTTGCCGCGTTTTTTTAAAAAAACGCGGACTTGCACTATTTGGGTCCGCGTGTTGGTAGAAACGCAGATATGGTCCGCGTGTTGGTAGAAACGCGGATATGGTCCGCGTTTGGTGCTAAAATGAAAAGTTGGGGGCTAAAACGCGGACTTGGGGGATATACGCGGGTATGGTCCGCGTTTGTTAATTTAATTGTTATATTTAATATATATTTACATTTTATACTCCTATAATTATTTAGTTAGTTTACTTTATAACTTTTACTTTTTTATTTTTCATTCTTCATTTTCATCATATTAACACATAAAATCGTATATTAACTAAAATACATTAAAAAAATATGTTTTATTTTTAACAAGTTACACCATTATAATCGTCTCTTTGAAACCTTCGAAATGAGTCTAATATTGAATATTTTTGGATTTAATTATTTAATTATATATCATATGTACTACATAAAACGTATGAAACATATGCATATGTTATTTTTCTTTTTACCATAAAACATAAAACGTATTATATATCATATATACTACATATTTTTGGACAAATTATTCATAATTTATGTTATTCTTCTTTTTACCATTTTACTAATAACAATATTTTTAGTCCAATGGTAGAATATTGTTATTTTTACTAAAATATCGTTATTAGTAAAATGGTAGAATATCGTTATTTTTACTAAAACATCGTTATTTTTAGTCCAATGGTAGAATATCATTATTTTTACTAAAATGGTAGAATAGCGATATTTTTAGTAGAATAACGATATTTTTAGTCCAATGGCAAAATATCGTTATTTTTTACTAAAATATCGTTATTAGTAAATTGGTAGAAAGAAGAATAACATAAATTATTAATTATTTGTCCAAAAATATATAGTATATATGATATATAATACGTTTTATGTTTTATGGTAAAAAGAAAAATAACATATGTATATGTTTTATGTTTTATGGTAAAAAGAAAAATTACCATTTGGTTTGTATTAATTAACGTGTTATTTATTACTGATTACAAAATGTTACAATTAACTAATTTTTTAACATTTCTTTTTTGGTCATTTCACATTTTTAACCATTTTATCAACTACTTTTTAACAAATGTAATTAGTTTATCGGTCAGCTTATCAGCTAGTTTGACAAACATAGCGTAAAAAACATGTCTTTAATTGACAAGCATTAACTGGTTGGACTACAAAGACCTCAATTCTAATGCAAATAATTGAAATGAGATTCGTCAATAAAGTAGTGTCTTCTTACATCATTAAATCTGAAGTTGGAAAATTTGCACCATCACAGAGGTCAAGTCCCCACTCTCCAATTTCAAGACTTGGAGTCAACTGATTGAGGAGGAAACTTGGACCACAAACTCATATTCGTTGAGTGTATATGCGGTATATGGAGTCAATGATCTAGTAATTGCACGTATAATTAAAAATAACATCTATTTTTATTGGTTTTTTGAAATTCAAATCAATCTTTGTTATTAATCAAAAGTTATTCAAAAGCAAAGAAGCTTTCAATATATCTCGCTTCTACAGTTCTATTTTCCATAGAATTGCCCATAAAAAACTACTTTACTACTTCACATACATAAAATAATTTGAAGTATTGGGGTAATAACTTATCTATTTTGAATTAATGATCTAGTCGTCAACAGATAATTTTACTTGAAATGTCTACACAAATAGCCAACAACAAGTATCCTCGATACCCTATATCCAAATTCCAATTCAAAGACTAAAAATAACCACATTTCGCTCGTATCATCCAAATTCCAATTCTAGATATTAGAGAAACCAAAAATTTCCAACACGCATACAAGTATTATCCTAGACGAACATAAAGACTTGAATCCCACCAAGTACTTCATTTCAAGAAGCTTCATTGACGGCGTTGCATTTAATGTTCACGACATTAACTTTTGGTTTCCAAAATTTTGCGCAAGAAAAGGAAATCCGACGAATTGAAAGGCCTACCCATCATATTCAAGACTTCTGACAACCTCTATTATTTTCTTAGAAACTACAACTACATGTAGCCTTTTAGAATCATAACATTGATTGACGAGTCAATTAAATATTTGTATATCTTTTAAGCTTGTAAAATATTCTTAAAAAATGATAAAATTTATTGATGATGGTTACATGCTTCGAACTATTTAGGCATCTAAACCAAAAGTTTTTAATTTAGATTTTTTATTTAGAAATTCTGATTTAGGGTTCGATTTAGGTTTTTAATTCAAGAGTCGTAATATAGGTATTAATTTTGGGTTTGATTTTGGTTTTTTTCATGGAATTGATTTTAAGGTTTGTTCTTGATGGGAAAGACGAAAGTTCAAAATTAAAAGAAAATTTGTTAAATAATGAAAAGAACATGGCAATTTTAGTTGTATGTCATCAATTTTTTTTTAAATTTTAAATATGACATGGAAATCTAATTTGCATTTATTGGGCCATGTCATGATTATAGGAATCAACTTGTTTCATTTTAATACAGTTTTCTAGTGAAGAATTTACATCTTAAGATCTATCATATTTTTAAAAAGTGGGAAATTAGAAGAAAAGAAATGAAAATTGAGGAAAATTGAGGAAATAAAATACCATTCAATTGACAAAAAATTACATTTTTTTTTTTTGTAAAGGGTGTCCTGGGCGTATGACCCAGACTAATCCCTTGGCAAAGCAACCGACTGTGAAAGCATGCAGCCCTGAGATTAAACCCAGTAGCCACAGGATGCGTACGCCTGGGGTGGATGGGATATCCCACCACATCCCCCACAGACCTTAACCAGTACGCCACAAGCCTTGTGGTTCAAAAAAAAAAATTACATGTTAGGAAAAATTCTAATAAATATTAAAAACTACATGACACACAAACCTTGTTGCTTATTTATAGCAATGAACAACTTGACATTTACAGTTACAATTAAATTCGTGTGTTATTTATTAGTGATTATTAAATGTTAAAATTTACTAACTTTTAAAGTCATTTTTGGTCATTTCACATTTTTCAATTATCATATCAGCTAGTTTTTGTCAAACTTAATTATTTAATCAACTAGTTTGCAATACATAGTCTAAGAGACATGTCTTTAATCGACAAGCATTAACCATTTGGACTGCAAAGACCTCAATTTTAATATAAATAATTGGAACGCGTTTTGGCAATAAAGTTTTGTCTTTCTTACATCAATAATTCTCAAGTTTGGAAATTTTGCACCAAAGAAAATTAAAGCCAAGTCCCCACCCAAGACTTGGAGTCAAGTTTTTCATTGGAAATGAAATTTGGAGTCAAAACTCGATTATTCTGCACATATAATTAAAAATATATAATCTTGCTAGCCTTTTCAAATTAGTCCTTATTATTAATCAAAACTCATTCCAAAAGCAAACAAGCTTTCAAACAACTATTTTACATACACAAAATAGATTGAATTATAAGGGTAATAACTTTTCTACTTTGAATTTTTTTTTGAACGGCAGAGAATATAATAAAACTAACAAACAGCTAGAAACGTAACATTACAAGATAGAGATAGCAAGTAGGGGGTTTTGTAACCAACCCACCCAATTAATCTTAGAATTTCTACTCCTATATGTAACCCAGAAGAACGACTGAGTGACAATGCTATCCCACAGCGTCAATTTCTTAGGCTTAGGCAACCTAAACAAAATCCCATTCCGAAACGACCAGATAGCCCATAAAGCCGTTAGAACAACCGCCTCAAAATTAGCCAACTTCGTTTTCTTTCAACCGCAAGGAAGATAACCAACCCGTCCACTCCGAATTGGACCTAAACTCTGGGATATCCAATCTCCACCAACGGCCTATTTGCTTCCAAATGTCCCTTGCCAATTGACAAGAGAAAAACAAATGACCCACTGACTCAATCTCCAGATCGCAGACCGGACATAGAAGAGAATGCACATCAATTCCTTTTTTTTCAAGATTTTCACGAGTCGGGATTTTGTTCATACCCAACCTCCAAGCGAAAACGTTAACTTTGTTAGGAACAAACCGATTCCATTTAGTCGGGGAAGGTTCCACCACCAAAATTTTAGAGTCAATGTAATTACGAGCAGAAGCCACCGAAAACTGTCCCGAACCATCCTTTGACCAAAACCATCTATCTTTTTGGTCAGAGAAGCTGACCGTAGCTAGCATCTCGAGCAGAGACGCCATCTGTGCATCCTCCACACCCCCTCTCGGCTGTCTACGCAAAATTGTGCCCCAATCCCCCATAGTTAGCCGATCATGCACCAAAGCCGATTTGTCACGATCAAGCGCATACACCCTCGGAAATTGCACTTTAAGAGGAGAATCTCCCAACCAAATATCATCCCAAAAAAGAGTAGAATTCCCATCACCTACTTTTTTCTTACAACAAGAAAGTAGGTGAATACCTTTGTTTTCCAATTGTTGAATCGCCTTCAGAATGCAAATCCAAGGAGAGTTGGACAAATTATTAGGTACGCGCGATCCAATGAGACCACTAGTACCATAGATCGTTTTGACCACTTTTACCCAAAGAGCATCTTTATCCTCCCAAAACCTCCATATCCATTTGAAAAGGAGAGCTCTATTGAAAGCGAACAAACTTCCAATACCAAGCCCCCCATCTTTTTTACTAGCCAAACACTTTTTCCATTTCACCCAACACATTTTCTTTTCATCAATTTGTGCTCCAACAAAGAAACCATTTCGTAAGGATTCCAAAACCTTTTCAACCGAATTTGGAAGCTTAAAAATGGACAAGTAATAAGTAGGAAGACTACCCAAAACTGCTTTAAGGAGCGTGACTCTCCCCCTACCGACAGAGTTCTAACTTTCCAATTAGAAAGTTTAGAAATAAACTTGTCAACCACCCTTTTCCAGCCTTCACTTTTTGCCATACTACACCCAACAGATAAACCTAGGTAATTGAACGGCATACTAGACACACCGCATCTCACCACTCTAGCCATATTCTCGAGCTCCACATTATCAACCCCAACTCCAAACAATTTACTCTTTTGAATATTTATATTAAGCCCGAAAATCAGAAAGAAACATCGTAGAATACACACTAAATTTCTAGCATTGGGTTGAGACCATTCACCTATAAAAATTGCATCGTCTGCATAGAAAAGATGCGATAAAGATAAATTACCTTTGCCAATTGTTACCCCATTAAAAAGATGCTTCTCTTCCGCTTCTCGAATAACCGCGTGTAAACCTTCCATAGCCAAAATAAATAAGAATGGCGAAAGAGGATCTCCCTGACGAAGCCCACGAAAAATCTCAAATTCCTTTGAATTAATGATCTAGTCGTCAACAGATAAGTTTACTTGAAAAATATATACACAAATAGCCAACAACAATTATACTCGATACCCTATATACAAATTCCAATTCAAAGTCTTAGAACAACCACATATCGCTCGTACAATCCAAATTCCAGTTGTAACACCCCGATTTTCGAAAGGTATCAATTCAAGTTAATACCGAAACCGTTATAATAAGGAAAAATAAGATGTTTGATTTTGGACTTGAATCCTAGATTTTATAGTCTTGTTGGATAAAGGATTCAATTACGAGTTCAACGGTTCTTTCCGGAGCAAAAACAGAGCTATAACGAAGAAATTATGACCAAAACGGTTTTCGGGTAAATTATGGGCCGGCTGGAGGGGGCGCACGGGCCGTGCGCGGGCCCTTCACAAAAAGATTTATGGTATTTCGGTTAAAACTTTTGCCCAGAACATATTTCAGTTATTGATTTTACTGATAATAGTTTTCCGCAATGCATGAAATGAATTTTCGGTTTGCATGTCGTTGTAAATACAATTTTGGGTAAGTACGTGTTATAGGTGCGACCCATATTTGAAATGTGAATAATATATATATATATATATATATATATATATATATATATATATATATATATATATATATATATATATATATATATATAGACGGAGGTTCAAGGGAAAACCTTAAAAAAATGGAAAACTGAGAAACACCCTGGTAGCCCTTGATTTTGGACGGTATGCACTTGTGCATACAAGTAAACTAAGCTATTTTTTGGTTTTTATACACATGTGCATTATGCACTTGTGCATATGCACGTGTGCATGTTACAAATTACTTGTATGCACAAATGCATACCGTCCAGATGAAGGACTGTCAAAGTGTTCCTTAGTTTTTCGTTTTTTTGAGGTTTTCTCCTGAACCTGACCCTATATATATATATATATATATATATATATATATATATATATATATATATATTTGTTTGTTCACGTTCCTATTGTGTTGCTACATTTGGGAAATGATTTGACGTATATAGGTCTTGTTGGAAATTTTATCTTCCGACATTTTTTGTTAAAGTAAAAGATTTTAAAGTTGAATTTGTGAAATCCTCTTTTGGGAGTTGTACAAACTTTTATTGCACATGTTATGGGACGGAAAGTTATTTTCATACGCATAGCATAAATTGATGCATACTAAGACCCTGGTAGTCCGTTTGAAAATTTTGTTACGCATCGTTCGTTATCGTTTTATTAGCGTAAGTACTAATCAAATGAGTCTTGAAAATGGTTTTATATGTGTGGCATTGGTGATCAAATTTTGAAACCTATCGAATGCACGATAGTGTATTTTCACACACGTTTAATTGTTATAAAGCTTATGTACTTGAGAGTTTTATAAATTTCAAATTGGCATAATAGTGTGAAAAACCTTGAACTCATTGGGCTATAGGTGTAAGCCCCCTCGTGTCAGAAGTCGATATTAAGGATTAAGAGAGTCCTCGGAGTTTGAGGCGTTAGACATGCGCTTTCTCCCAGTTAGTTAAGTAACGATCTTTATGCTTCGTTAATCCTACAGATTAAAATCGTATTCGGTTGTTTACGTATGGTTGATTTTGGAATTGTTGGAATTTGGTACGACAACATGCTATGTGTCGGTGGTGTACTATATTGTTGAGTATTCGTGAATAACGATGATGTTACGGTTGACTGGTAAGGATGTTGGATTTGGGCGACAACTTCCAAGAGTAGGTGTCAACTTTGAATCGACATTGCTAATCGGGAATGAAATATTTGGTAGTATACCCACGTTTGCAGAATGGCCATCTCGAGGTTAGGTGTTGGCGCGTGATTTTGAGGACAATGTCTATTGGTGTGCTTAAGTGTATTTCCGTTAGATCCGGTGTGTCTGCAGGACAAGCGGTAAACTTAAGGAAACTAGATGTTGATATTTAAGAATCAACCTTTGGTATTTTGATAATTGTCAGAACTTTCACTGATTTGGAATTAGATGCTTGAGTGCATGGGGGAGTTGACGGTAAGGTTTATTGGATACATTTGGTGGGAAGCCGAGGAGGACATGAAGCAAAGATACCCTCGCTTGTTTGTGTAATTAAGATTTCGAGGACGAAATCATTTCCAAGTTGGGGAGTATTGTAACACCCCGATTTTCGAAAGGTATCAATTAAAGTTAATACCGAAACCGTTATAATAAGGAAAAATAAGATATTTGATTTTGGACTTGAATCCTAGATTTTATAGTCTTGTTGGATAAATGATTCAATTACGAGTCCAACGGTTCTTTCCGGAGCAAAAACAGAGCTATAACGAAGAAGTTATGACCAAAACGGTTTTCGGGTAAATTATGGGTCGGCTGGAGGGGGCGCACGGGCCATGCGCGGGCCCTTCACAAAAACGCACGGGCCGTGCGCATCAGACCGAGACTCGGGTTATAAACTTGATTCAACCGCATTTCTCACCCAAAACTTCATTTCTTCATAACTTCTTCATCACAACTCCGATTTGGGTGATTCAAGTTGCTATGGTTTCATTTTTGAGAGCTTTTCAAGGATATGGAAAGATATTGGAAGTCTATTGAAGTATACTAGAGTATTTTGTGGTGGTAAGCTTCTCATCTCTCCCTATTCACCTTCTTCCCCAAAGTTTTCTAGGGTTTCATCCACCATTTGTTCTCCATTTCATAGATTGAAAGTTTGTGATCATTTTGGTGAACTAGAGGTGTTTTGATTGGAGGATTCAAGTTTGGGTTAAGGTAATCTTCTATTCCCTTCATTTATGGAAGTTAAGGTTTCAGTATCAGTTGAGGTATTCATGTATAAGGTTGGGAAACGATTCCTTGTGGTTGATTATGATTATTTATGGTGAAATATGTATATTTATGGTTGGAACCTTGTGGATCTAGGTTTTGGAAGATTTGGTTTGAAGAATCAAGTTCTTCAAGGAAAACTCTAAGTGGGTAAAATCTAGATTTAGTCTAAATCTAGCAAGGTGAGTTCCTACTATCATTTTCTAAACTTTATATACATCAAAATATATATTTTGAACTCCTAATACATCTCCTTGGTTTTGGATCTACGAAAATTGCATTTTGATCTAACTTGAGTTTTGGGAGATTTTAGGGTTCTTGCTACATCTTGTGAAATGGAAGGATTTCCTTTGTTATTAAACAAAATGAAGTATTCCTTGTACCTATTTGGTGAATTACTTGGAAGAATGTTTAAATCTCATTTTAATGGTTTTCATTCTTATCAGTAGTTAAACTTGAAAATGCATTTTGGTTATAAAATGTTATTGGAACCATATGATTATCTATGGTTAGTCACAAACGTAAATGTGACAAGTCTTGACTATTACTAGTGGATCCCTAGGTTTTGAGTCGATTGTTATTATTTGAATATTACCAAGTAAAGAGCTACATGTGCTTTAAATTGTAAGGCTCGGGCCGTTAACGAATTACAGAACTACATGTGCATTAAATTGTGAGGTTCTAGTCGTTAGTAAATATAGAACTACATGTGCATTAAATTGTGAGGTTCTGGCCATTTACAATTATAGAACTACATGTGCATTAAATTGTGAGGTTCTATAAGGTAATCAAACGAAGAACTACATGTGCATTAAATTGTGAGGTTCTGGAAAGAAGGTTTATGACCTTATTTTAATAGATTTTATTCTTATCAACAGTTAACTTGGAAATGCTTATTTGAAAGGTTTCCGTTTGGATGCAAATGTTTATATCTCTTGAAATTTATAAACTGTATGTTCTCACTAGTCTTTAAGCCTAACACTTTTTCGAAAATGATGTGTATAACACGTTCCCTTAGCGGCGGGTCGTCAAGGGGTTGAGTGAGGAGTTTGGTCTTCTCGAGGAGTATTCTGAATGATAGTTATTTTGAGAGATTTGATGTTTAAACCAAATTATTCATTTGGCATTGAGTTGACAACCTATGTAAGCTAGATAGATTTGGTTTGGCTTGGCTTGGTTTGGTTGTTGTCATTTTCCGCACTTATTGGCAGGTTTTGTGAATGTTCACGCCTTGTCCATTATTTGGGAGGTTTGTCCTATTTTAGCAATTGTTTTTAATAGTTTTTTATACGTGATTTATAATATAGTATAGAAGTTTAATAATAATGTAATTTATTTTAGATTTAATAATATAATGTTTTTTTAAAATAATTAAATATTCTGTTAGATTTTCTTAAATATATTTTAAAGTTTTTATATTTAAAATTTGATTTTTATCCTTTATTTAATTATGCAGCGGAATGATTTTAGGGATTAAAATGGGGAGTGATTAATTTTAGGTGAGTTAAAGTAGTTAGAGATAACGATTGAAAGTTAATAAATATCATTAAATGTAGTATACAAAGTTTTAATTCTTGTTTTTAAGATATTTTAAGTAATTAGCATTAAATAACAGTACATTGTGCTTTAGAAATTGTTTTTAAGAATTTTTTATCCGTGCTTTATAATATAGTATATATATATAAAATAAATCCAATTGAAATCTTATTTATTAACATATTATATTATGCAGTTTTTTTTTACCATTTGGTTTGTAATAATTCACATGTTATTTATTAGTGATTATGAAATGTAAAAAATGACTAACTTTTTAACGTCATTTTTGGTCATTTCACAATTTTCAATTATTTTATCAGCTAGTTTTTGACAAATCAGCAAATGTAATTATTTAATCAACTAGTTTGCAAAACATAGTCTAAGAGACATGTCTTTAATTGACAAGCCGTTGAACCGCAAAGACTAATCAATAAAGTTGAGTCTTCCTATATTAATAATTCTCTAAGTTGGAAAATTAAAGCCAAGTCCCCACCCAAGACTTGGAGTCAAGTTTTTCATTCGAAAGGAAATTTGGAGTCAAGACTCGATTATTCTGCACATATAATTAAAAATCTATCTATCATCGTGCTAGCTGCTTTTTGAAATTTCAAATTAGTCCTTGTTATTAATAATCAAAAGTCATTCTAAAAGCAAACAAGCTTTTAAGACATTCAACTTCTACATGCTCTATTTTCATAAAATTTCCCTCAAATAACTACTTCACACAAGCAAAATAGATTGAAGTATAAGGGTAATAACTTTGAATTAATGATCTAGTCGTCAACAAATAAGTTTACTTGAAAAATCTATACAAATAGCCAACAACAACTATACTCGATACCCTATATACAAATTCCAGTTCAAAGACTTAAAACAACCACATATCCGGGGGCGGATTCACTTCATAACTAGTGGGGGGATGGGCCCCATTAGAAAATGAAAAAAACAAATTTTTTTAGGTGAAAACCAATTTTTTTCAACTTTCTACCATTAGTCCCCCAGTGATTTCTCGTCTGGACCCCATCAACCAAAAAATGTACCTCGAAAACAAGTAAAAAGCTCTTAAAATCAACCAAAAAACTGAAAAAGTCACTCGAAATCGACAAAAAATATGCAAATACTTTAAAATCAACCAAAAAAAACTTCAAAAATCTTTCGAAATGGTGAAATTGGGCTAAAAACATATCGGACGACTTTGCGGGTCTGTAAATAATTTTAAAGGTGCCCCCACTAGAAAAAAATCCTAGATCCGTCACTGCACATATCACAATGGTATTACCCAAATTCCAATTCAAAGACTTAGAACAACCACATATCGATCGTTATCCGAATTCCAATTCAATATGTTAAAAAAACCAAAATTTTCCAACTCGCATACAAGTATTATCCTACACAAACATAAAGACTTGAATCCCAACCAAGTACTTTATTTCAAGAAGCTTCATCGATGGTGGTGGTGCTTTTGATTTTCACTGCATTAATTTGTGGTTTGCAAAATTTTTCGCAAGAAAATGAAACCCGACAAATTGAAGCCTCCAAAATGATACTTTTGGAAAATTGGTTTTTCAAAATTGGAATCAACCAAAACTAGGTTCCATTTTAATGCAATTTTCCAAGTGAAAAATTGACATCTTAAATAAGATCTATCATATCTTTAAAAAGTTGGAAATTAGAAGAAAAGAAATGAAAAAAATTGGAATTGTATCTTAACGTTTTGTTGAAAATTGAGGAAATAAAACACAATTCAATTGACAAAAAATTACATGTTGGAAAAAGATCTAATAGATATTAAAAAAGACATGGTACACAAACCTTGTATGCTTATTTATAGCAATCAACAACTTGACACCTACAATTACAATTAAAGAAAATGAATTATTCAAAGACATGTTTTCTCTTTTTCTCTATCTTCATTTGCTCTCCTCATTCCTCCTCATATTCTTCCAATTACACACGTACGAGATGCTCTCTTATCCAAACCCATGCTTTGCTTCTCTTCAAACAAAATCTTCTCTCCTATAATCACTCGAATGTTGAATATGGTTCTTATTCCCCTTGTCATGATTGGCTTGGTTCCAAATATCATCCAATTATGATGAACTGGAACACGAGTACTGATTGTTGCAATTGGGATGGTGTAGCTTGTAACCATTTCACCGGTGATGTAGTTGCTCTCGACCTTAGTTGCGGCATGCTACGAGGTACCATCCACCCTAACTCCACCCTCTTCAACCTTCCTCACCTCCAAACACTCAACCTTGCTTTCAATGATCTTACGGATTCCCAACTTCCACGTGAGATTGGAAGACTTTCTAATAGTCTCACACATCTCAACATCTCTGAGTGTGGGTTTATAGGACAAGTTCCTACAGATATCACAATTCTTCGTAAATTGGTGTCTCTTGATCTCTCCCGGAATGATTTGAAGCTTGAACCTCATGTCTTCTACAATCTCCTCCATAATTCTACTAGTTTAGAAGAGCTTTTGCTCAACCGCGTTAATATCTCGTCAATTTTACCACCCACTTATCTTATTATCTCTTCTTCTATGAAATCACTTCATCTTCGTAGCACGGGTTTGCTAGGGAAATTACCCGATAACATCTTCAATCTTCCGTATTTGGAAGAACTTGACTTGGGGAATAACTATAACCTCAACGGGCGATTTCCCAAAGTTTACACAAACACTAGCATCCCTCTCAAGTTGTTAGATCTCTCATACACCTACCTATCCGGAGAAATACCTGACTCCATTGGCCATCTCGAGTCTTTGAATTACTTAATTCTCTCAAACACCAACTTATCAGAAGAAATACCCGACTCCATCAGCCATCTCGAGTCTTTGATTGTCTTGGATCTCTCAAACACCAGCTTATCAGGAGAAATACCTGTCTCCATCTCCATCGGTCATCTCGAGTCTTTGATTCGCTTGGATCTCTCAAACACCAACTTATCAGGAGAAATACCCGACTCCATCGGCCATCTTAAGGCTTTGAATTACTTACTTCTCTCAAACACCAACTTATCAGGAGAAATACCCGACTCCATCGGCCATCTCAAGTCTTTGATTCGCTTGGATCTCTCAAACACCAACTTATCAGGAGAAATACTCGTCTCTATCGGCCATCTCAAGTCTTTGAATTACTTAATTCTCTCAAACACCAACTTATCAGGAGAAATACCCGACTCCATCGGCCATCTCGAGTCTTTGATTCGCTTGGATCTCTCAAACACCAACTTATCAAGAGAAATACCCGACTCCATCGGCCATCTTATGGCTTTGAATTACTTACTTCTCTCAAACACCAACTTATCAGGAGAAATACCCGACTCCATCGGCCATCTCGAGTCTTTGTTTCTCTTGGATCTCTCAAACACCAATTTATCAGGAGAAATACCCGACTCCATCGGCGATCTCGAGTCTTTGATTCACTTGGAACTCTCAAACACCAAATTATCAGGAGAAATACCTGACTCCATCGGCCATCTCAAGTCTTTGAATTACTTAATTCTCTCATACACCAACTTATCAGGAGAAATACCCGACTCCATCGGCCATCTCGAGTCTTTGGGTTACTTGGATCTCTCAGATACCAACTTATCAGGAGAAATACCTGACTCCCTCTGCCATCTCAAGTATTTGCGTTACTTGGATCTGCATTCCAACCTGATTAACGGGTCATTCCCTCCATCAATTTGCAACATGAGTTCTCTGTTGTATTTGGATATGTCCAATAATAGATTTGGTGGAGTGATTCCACAATGCTTGGGTAATATCAACTCCTCTCTCATGATGGTAGACCTCGGAAACAATAATCTTCATGGCAGCATTCCAAATGCATGGGATGATTGTGGATATTTACAAGGACTTATTTTGAATGGAAATCATTTAGAAGGAGAGGTGCCGAGTGGGTTGTCTAATTGTAGATCCTTGAGAGTGCTTGATTTGGGAAACAACCACTTAAATGGTACATTCCCCCACTGGTCAGCTAATCTTCAATATCTTCAGGTTCTTGATCTCAAATCAAACAAGTTGCATGGTCCTATAGAAACCTCTTCAATCATTGATCACCCATTTTCTAGTCTCAAAGTGCTTGATTTATCTCAAAACAAGTTTGTAGGTTGTCTCCCTGGAAAATATTTTCAGAATTTTGATGCGAAGAAGAACGGGGTAATTAATAAGGGCGCAAAACCGGAATATTTGAGAATTGGCGAGAAGTTCTACTCTATCACCATTGCGGTGAAAGGTTCGATACTCCCATTTCCACAAATTTCGGTTGACTACACAATTGTAGATCTATCCGGTAACATATTTGAAGGAGAGATTCCAAGCGTTATCGGTAGTCTTAACTCTTTGATAGTGCTCAACTTATCCCACAACAACCTTAATGGTCGAATCCCAAATGCTCTAGGAAATCTCCAGGAGATCGAGTCGTTAGACCTATCATGTAACCAGCTAAAAGGAGAGATCCCTCAAAGTCTTGCTGTTATCACGAATCTTGAAGTCTTAAACCTCTCGCAAAACCAACTTGTGGGTCGCATTCCTGACGGAACACAGTTCAGGACATTTGAAGCAGCCTCATTCGAAGGGAATCCGGGACTATGTGGACTTCCGCTTCCCAAGCATTGTGAACATCCGAGTGCCTCACAACCTGAAGTTGATGGAGACGAGGAGAGTGGATTTACATGGAAAGTGGTGATGTTGGGATATGGATGTGGAACCTTACTTGGATTGGTGATGGGATATATTATGTTGTCAACGGGAAGACCAAAGTGGTTCAATGCAATTTCTGATGACATAGAGCATATGATCCAGAAGAGGCGAAAGAAGAGAAGATATGTTTATATCGGAAAATGAGATCAATTCGTTAATTAGTGGTGCGTTTTTTTTTGCATTAATTTTTTATTTCATCAAATTGTACAAACACCTTATTATCCTTGTTGTTTTGTTTGAAATTCTGTGATGCAGGTAGAGATGAAGTTTGGGATGTTTTGAATTATGCACTTGCAAATCATGATTTGAAATATGATGGAGCCATGGTCTTACAGTTGTGTGCTATTTCCTTTGTTGCTTTATGCATCTTCAACTTTTTTCCACTTTTCTCTATAGACTTATTTTGTGTTTTAGTTCTTGATTTAAGTTTTCATTTGGTTTTTTATTTTTGTTGGTGACATTGGATGGTTGCAACAGTCAGATTCCTATATATTTTGGATAACGTAATTTTAAAATCTTCGATTTGGTACTTGAGACGTAACATTTTAAACACTTGGGTACCTGATAAGGGCAAATCATAATAGAGTTTTAGATATCCTAACATCGTCAACAATTATAAACAAAAATGTCCAGATATATCGTTAATGCTTAATCAATGTTAAATTTCATATTTGGGCTACTTTCTTGTCAAATTTAAACATCAATGGTCTATTCCAATATAAATTTTTCAAAGTTGTGTGAAGATATAATCAACTAAAAATATTTAAAGATCTTATTCACTAATTTTGATTCTTGATCTCAAACCTGGTATTCTTTGCAAACTTAAAATTGGCATGGAGCCTATTCCAAATTTACCATCAAAATAATTTATTTAATCTACTTGCTTGTTGTCATCTTAATTCAAACAGCCCATACTCTAAATGGTGACATTGAACCCTTGAATATGTTCCAAGATCCTTAATTAGTGGAAATGATCATTTCAGTGTTTCAAACTTAAACATCGTTATAACTAAAATAGACTCATTACTTGAAAAAAAATCCTAAACAAACACCATTTTTAAAAACGAGTAAATTACGTTTTTCGTCCTTGTGGTTTGTTGAAAATTTCAATTTTTATCCCTGATCTTTATTTATTGCATTGATAGTCATTGTGGTTTAAATCATGTTTCCTATTTCGTCCTTGCCTTAAACGGTCACTAATATCGGTCCATTAAATTAAAGGCAAGTTCTTAATCGTGGTTCATGGAAGTGTTTGTTTTTCAAGTTGTGATTTCTATGTTTTCATTTAAGGAGGTGGAATCCCATCATCATGAATGAATACTGTAAAGATTGCCAAAATTGAATTGAAGAACCCAAAGGCAAAAATATGAAAGTGTTTACAATTAAATCAGAAAATATGAACCATAGTTGAATATAATGTGGAAATGAATTAATTCTCGTTTGCAGAAACTTTGATTGTCTGCATTTTAAGTTAAGGGTTTTGAAGAGAGAAAGAGAAGATCTGGGTTTTGCATAGGGAAGAAATGGGTTTTGATTTGGGTAATTGGAGAAGATGACCGCATAAGGGGTAGTCGTCGGAGGGGTTTACCAGAGATTGGGGGAAGGAGAATAAAGGGATGTGGTAGTCGGGTTTTTTTTATTAATAACAAGTGTTCGACACCGACGATAATTTTTGTAGAAAATATTGAAGTTAAATGAGCGATTATCACATATAAGAATCGATATTATGTTTGATATGAAGTTGGTTCATCATCCTCAATCGGTTGTTTCTTTATATATATATATATAATTAATAAGTTCTACATCATCTAACTTTGTAATTGGTTCAGAATGATAAAAGAAATGTGTAAAACTAATGATTATAATCATGAGATGTATAATGAGAATTGTTTTGTCATAATTCATAATATATTGATTTATATCCTCTACATATATTCCCATAAACTATTGATTTACCATGCAAATGTGATGTTGTTACTTAGTTTTGCATAATTGCGAGATATATTGATAATGTTTTTACATTTGTTATAATATACTCGTCTGCAACTTTGGCCGAAAACCCTCCTCAACACCCTCTCTTCTCAAACCTATATACTATTGCACGAAGAGTAATTGTAATCGTCAGTACTGTCACCACTTCAACTCTAGGCAAGTCCGATTGAGTTGTTAGTTTTTCTTTTCATCTGTTCGAGTTCTTTTGATCTGCTTGCGATTGTTTCTTCATAGTTTGGTTTCTCTCCAATTTTATTTGAAAAAATAGCTTTTAATCGTTTTATGTAAAATGAAAGGTAAGAAATACATAAGTTAAGATGAAACGTAATTCGTCAGTTGACAACTAATGAAACGCGATATAATACAATTGATGTATTTTAGGTCTTCTATATGTGAATTATTCTAGATAGCTTTCAAGAAATATAAATGATGTTGTGATGGTGAAGTTAAACTTGTGAAAAAATGGTTAGGTGTAATTGTATAATCAGTATTAAGCATTATAGTAAGTATGAGGCATAAGGCATTGAGAAGAAAGAACACACATTTCGGCGATCAGTAGTCATATCCAAGCTAATCAACAATCCATCTCTAAATGTATTTACCAAACTTCTACAACCTACATAATCCTTAGAACCCTAGAAACTCCATTGTTGCGCTGTTTACTACACAATTAAGCATTATCAATAACATTAATTTAATGATTCCAATATGGGATAACCAAAAAACTCAACCACAATTCAATATTTGAGAATACTCAAATCTTATGGTTTCATGTCATATCTTATTCTATCTTTGTTTTTATATAAATATATTGATACACATATCCGTCCATTTTATCGTACTCTAAGATCTCACCTTACACTTAGTTCCTTATATTTATAAATGGTTATAAATGATCAATTTTTCCAACTCCTTTATATATAATGTTTTGTTTTGCAAAATGAGGGTCACGCAAAATAAGACAACCCCATGAGTATGAGTTGACACATAGACATATATCTCATCAACTACTTACATTGCACAAAGTTAAAGCTCAACTCCTCATAGCTGCTAGAACCAAACCCCAACTGGAACCTGATGCACATGCCGACAAATAAAAATGTTAGGCTTAACGCCTAGTGAGCTCAAGAGTTTTCAACATGAATAAGATATCTTTGAAAGAGGTAATGAAATTTAAATAATAAGCTTTCAAGATGGAATGTTTGAACATGGAAACGACTCTTTTTCCAATAATATGCATTTTAGGCAAAAACACACACCAATTTAAACGTTTTTCCAATCCGAACTACTTCAAGGATGAAGATACCAACATACAACGTTCTTTCGTAAATTAAATTAAACCCAAGACTCACTCTAAATGAGAATAGAAATCAAACTCCCAACTGAAGAAAATCGGATAAAACTTCATATTCCAAAACACCCAAAACACGGGTGGAGTGCAATATTCAACCCATAAATCATGGATAAAAATTTCATTTATATAAAACGTCACCGAAAACTAGGATAATAAAACTCAATACCTAAAGTAACACTTTTCAGTGACGGGGGAGACCCGATTCCATAAAATGTGACGGTACACAAAGTAAGCTCATTTTATGTTGTTAAGACTAGTCATATAAACAGAAGTACACGTAAGAGATGTCAGGCTCTGTGGCTTTAAACATACACCCACAGGATTTCAAGTTCAACCACGAACGATCCTTACGTCGAGTGCCTCATCCAATATCGTAATACTTAACACGTAGGACTTATAGCCCAATCTGATGCCTAAACGTGCCTCAATGTGGAAAACTAGCGTTCCATTACTGGACATAAAGATTCCAAGCACAAGGGATGTCAGGCTCTGTGACTTTAAACATACACCCACGGGATTTCAAGTTCAACCGCGAACGGTCCTTACGTTGAGTCCCTCATCCAATATCGCAACCAAGGCTCTAAGGCGAGCTACCAAAACTGGACAATTGTCCTAAAACCCAATCAAAATAAAAATACCAAGCCGCGGGCTTAGCAACCCATTGACTCATTGATAAATGAAATAAAAAATACAATAAAATGCACTTGACCAATGGGTATGCAAACACAACGACTAGATGTGTAATTAACCCAAACATCCTAATTAGTTGAAACAAAGCGTTTTTCCCAATTGACTCATTTCCTTACTTACCAAAATGACTCATAACCCAATGATATGCATTTTCCAACGATTTATGAAATCAGTTGCACCAAAAGGACAATTTCTGAAAATGACATCCAATTAAGCATTTAGTCATCAAAAGAACATATTAACATGGTTTAAGTATCAAAACGTCCAAAATCCCAAAGATGGGTGTTATATAAGTTTGTAAAGTTAAACACTTCCACAATAACCAAGCTTATCGGTAGTTAACAATTTCATATAAGAATGCAAATACTTTAAAGTAAACATTTTGGCATGTACAACGTTTTCATAAAGCAACTTGAACTCAACTTGCTAGATTTAGGCTAAATCTAGGTTTTACCCCCAAAACTTGAACCACCATTGATGAAGGCTTGAAATCTCCCTAGATCTTAGATCTAACTCATCTACAAGGTCACCCTTCACCACACAAGTCAATAAAATCACACCCAAGAGGAAGGATGAAAGGGAAAAGGATGAAATCATCAAACCCTAGCTTAACATTGAGAGAGATGAGGACCTTACCACCACAAAATACTCTTGTATACTCCAATAGACTTCCAATATCTTGCTAAATCCTTGTAAATCTCTCAAAAACGAAACCATGGCAACTTGAATCACCCAAATCGGAGTTGTGGAACAAACGTTATGAAGAAATGAAGATTTAGGGCTGAAAATCGGGTTTTATGCTCGACCAGGGGATTTCGCGACTTACCACGCGACCATAAGTCGCCCGCTTCCTCTAAGTAGCGGTATAAGTCGCGATATGCACTGTTCGTCCGGTTTTCTTCTCGTTTACTGTTCTGGCCATAACTTCTTCGTTATAGCTCCGATTTTGCTCCGGAAAGAACCGTTGGACTCGTAATTGAATCATTCATCCAACAAAACTATAAAATCTAGGATTCAAGTCCAAAAATCCTATATCTTATTTTTCCCTTAAAATTACCGATTTCTGTATTAACTTGAAACGATACATTTTCGAAATCGGGGTGTTACAATCCTCCCAACCTTAAAAGAGATTTCGTCCTCGAAATCTGGCACCATCTAAGCACCCAACATCGCTTTTGGCAAGATTGATTTCCTATTGTAACACCCTCAAATTTGGTAAGAGCAACTAATTAAAATTTCAATATTACATCAAGTAAAAAGATAAATCTTCAAAATATAACTTTCTATTCAACCTTAACAAACTTAAACTTCAGTCTTATACAAGGACCGGACAAGGTCGGGTGTTACTTAATCCCCACTATAGGTTGTTCTTCCCGAAACAAGTACGAAAGACTTCACTAGGATAACCACCTCTTGAGCGCATGACTAGCACTCCTCTCTACACAGTGTCACTAGAGTTATTCCCCAACCTGAACCTGTTGCACATGCCGACAAATAAAAAGGTTAGGCTAACGGTTAGTGAGTTCAAGAGTTTTCCACATGAGTAAAGATATCTTTGAAAAGAGGTGATGTAGTTTAAATCATAATCTTTCAAATGATGTACTTTAAATATGAAAACGAATCGTTTTCCAATAACATGCCCTTTGGGCAAAAACACCCATATAAACGTTTTCAAATCCAAACTTCTTCGGGGACAAGATCCCAATATAAAACATTCTTTCGTAATTAATTTCCAACCCAAAACTCACTTAACTGTGAATAGAAATCAAACTCTCCATTTATGAAAATGCGGTTAAAGCTTTATATCCCGAAACACCCAAAACACGGGCGGAGCATAATACTCAACCCATAACTCAATAATAGAATCCACTTATATAAAACGTCACCGAAAACTTGGATAATAAAACTCAATACCCAAAAACAACACCTTTCGGTGTCGGGGGATACCCGAATTCCATCGAATGTGGCGGGCACACAAAGTTAAGCCACTTATCAATGTTCTCGAGCTTCACATAAGACCATGGTTCCCCGTATTCGGCTCCTCTGAGCTACCACCGCAAGACACCACTGATCCTAGTGTCTACTCGACCTCTAATGAGTGTCACAACCAAAGCCACAAGTCCCCATATCCGGCCCATCTGAGCTACCACCACAAGACTTAGCTCCGTATACGGCTCCCAACGAGATACCACCGTAAGCTTACATAAATAAAACATTACTTGGGGACCACTCACTAGAATTCAAACGCGGACACTAAATTCCACGATGAGTAACCAGACTGGATGACAAACGGGCATCGAGTTCAACCACCCACGATATCTACCTCGAGCCCTTAATAAAGGTTACGCGGTCGTCGAGTTCAACCGCCCACGATATATACCTCGAGTCCTCTCGCTAGCCATAACAATATCTAGTCCCAAAACGGGGATAAAGTCCCCACTAAACCAACAGACTGACTCATATGCCTATGGATCCAATGCAATGCAGTCTAAAACGTTACATGACTCAAATGAATGAACTAACGCATTCAAAACATGTAACTCTCAAATAAGATGCAACTAAGTACACCATACGTCCAAGGATCCTTAACGAGCTACCAAAACCGAACAAATGTTCCAAAGACTCATTTGAGTGTAACCAAACCCCAAAGGCATAATGAACGTTTGGCTAAAACACGAGAGCCAATGTGGTTACATAAACCAAAAATACATCTTTCCCCAAAGCTTTGTTCCTCAAATCGAATTTGGCCTTCGGCCCAAAACCCCAAAAGGATTATCATTTTCTAAAGTGTTCCCAAAGTCGGGAATGACCCAAAACCAAAGGACTCACACCTTTGTACTTTTCAAAATATCTCATTTCATGAAAGATGCATAAAAACCCGACAAACACTTAAAAATACCTTTTTGATCAAATATCTATTTATGCAATAAATCATCAAAACTCATCCATTTATGACACATTTATCAAAATGCCCAAAATTCCAAATGTGGTGTTTCACAAGGTTTAATAAGCCAAATACTTCAAATAACCAAAAGTTACCAATAACTCAACATTTGATAATTTCATGTAAAACACATAAATGCTTTAAAATAAACCTTTTGGCATGTACAACGTTTTCACAAATCAACTTGAACGCACATTGCTAGGTTAAGTTAAAACTAGGTTTCAATCCCCAACCATTGGCCTCCAAAGCATAGATCTCACCCAAATCATTCCGAAGACATCCATTCCAACTCTTCAACTCAAGCTTCCAAAACCTAGATCCACACATTTCCGACCATAAATAAATCATATTCAACCCTTAAAATTGTTCCCCAAGTATTTACATGAACTTTTCATCTTATACCAAAAACCCTAATTTTCCATACTTGAAGGAGAAGAAGATTACCTCAACTAGTAGCTTGAATCACCAACCAAAATACTTGTAGATATCCAAGACGAACCATAAGCTCCCAATCTTCAAACGGTGAAAAGGGTTAGATGAAACCCCCAAGAACTTGGTGAAGAAGATGAAGGTGGTTCATGATCTCAACTAGTTAGATGATGAAGAATCATGTGGTTTAAGGAGGAAAAACCCTCAAAATGGGTTAGGGTTCAGTTTTGGGGTTTGGGGTTCGGTTTGGGAGAGAAAAGGGGAAGAGATTTAGGGTTTGGGGTTAAGAAATGAGGTCTGATGGCTGAACATCGAGTTTTTATCTCGACCAGTGGATTTCGCGGGTTATGCCGCGACCTTAAGTCGCGACATAAGTCGCCCGTGTCCTCTCAAGTCGCAAGGTTGGCTCTAAGTCGCAGCACAAGTCGCGTAATGCACTGTTTGTCCGGTTTTCTTCTCATTAACTGTTTTGGCCGTAACTTCTTCGTTAAAGCTCTGATTTTGCTCCGGAAAGAACCGTTGGACTCGTAATTGAATCCTTCATCCATCAAGACTATAAAATCTAGGATTCAAGTCCAAAATCAAATATCTTATTTTTTTCCCTTAATATATCGGTTTCTGCAATAACTCGAAATGATACCCTTCGAAAATCGGGGTGTTACAGCTATCAAAAGGGATGTCTTCACGAAACCTTACCTCATATACAAACCTGATTACATCCCGGTTGAGGTTGTTACTGTACTTCTTGTAACGAGTCATCACAACTCAATCTCAAGGTTGAACATATCTCACCGATGACGGGATGAACATCGAGTCCTTGCGTAATCATTTTCTTAACCATTAAATCTCGGTTGCCTCCCAACCTTATGTTGCTTATATTACCTAAAGAGTAACTTACGACCTTATTCAGTCATTTCCACCAAGATTACCCAAAAGCAAACTTTCCCTTAGATACCTCTAATTACGACGCATCAAGGTCTCCTCAATAACCATTACCACCAAAGAGCTATCGTCCTTCGACGAAATTTCCTAACAAGAAGTTTGGGATGATCCAACACAACATTAGATCCGTTTTTCAAGTTGACACCGACACGATGACCTACAAGGGCCCCCAAACTTCCATAGACCCAAGCATTGGCCCGGTGTTTCCTCTAGAAACATACCATTACGATCTACAAATAGTTTATTATCCAAAACCCCATGGTTACACGACTCCCATACTGCTTTCAATCATTGGTCGACGAATCAACGAAAGTCTTGACGATTACCGAAACACCCATGATTGATTATTAATTATCAAAATCTAATCCTTCAAGGCTACCACCTGACCTGCAGACACACCAGGTCCAACGGAAGTGCACTGAAACACACCAACAGTCCTTAAAACCGAATGTCGACACCTAACCTCAGAATGGCCATTCTGTAAACGTGGTTACTACCAAATATTTCCTTCCATATTTTACACTGATGATTCAAAGTTGACACCTATCATGGTACCAAATTCCGACACACAAAACACCATAATTTTCCTTATTCCTGAAGGCTCGCCCAGATGGTACACATCCGACCCATCGACTCATATCCTACCGAAGTCAAGCAACCACCCAATGATTTATCCCGCAGGTTTACCAAAATAGAAAGATCACCACTTAAATATCTAGGAGAATACACAATTCTACTACTTCAATCATTCGAGCTTGTACTTATTCATAAACTGAAATCCAAAATTCGAAACTGACCATGGATCAGTAAATCCGACGCCTCATTTTCCAAGGACTCCTTAGTTCCTTAATCACAACTCCCTTCACAACTGGGGTTTAAATCTATAGGTCTAATGAGTTGTTGGTTTTCAATTAATATGCCAATTTAAACTTTTATAAAACTTTCCAATTTATAAGCTTTATAACAATTAATCGTGCGGTAAAATCCACTACCGATCACTCGATAGGTTGAAAGTTGATCACCGACGCTACACATATAAAACCATTTCCAAAATCTGTTTGATCAGTATTTACGTTAATAAAATGGTAACAAACAATGTGTAGCGAAATTTACACTATATACATGAAAATAAAATTCCTGCACCACAACACGTGTAATAAATGTTTGTACAACTCCAAAAGAGTACTTCACAATTTTAACTTTTAAAAGTTTTCCCCTTTAACCAGAAATGTTGTAGCATAAAATTTTCAACAAACCCTATCTGCATCAGTTTATTCCCCAAAGCTCGGTAGAACAATGAGAAAGCAAATAAATTTCAAATCAAGTTTAAAACTTTGAACCACATAGATAAAACACATTTGACCAAAATAGTAACTGCAACGACATGAGAGCCGATACATCATTTAAGGACATTGCAGAAAATTTTTAACAGTAAAATCAATATTGAAATAACATAGATCCTTTATATGCTTACTCACACCAATAGTATAATTTAATTCAAATGCAAAAAGCATACAATGATTGCCATTTGTTTAAGGCCCAAAGATAATTCACAAAATAATGAAACTTCCCCAAAACAAAATGTGAGATGACATCTATTAACAAAACTCATCAATTAATGCACACAAAATGCATACGAATACGTTCCCAGAATTTATTTACACGATGCAAAATGTCGTACGATAAGACACTATGAACTCAACTGAATTTTCATAAAACCCATTTAGCGCTAAAATCAAGCGGTATCGAAATTTTCGTTTCCCAACAAATAAGTATAAGACGACGATAAGTCTAAAAATGTCAAAATTCTAAAAATCACAACATAAGATAAAGTGACCATTTACAGCAAAACTTTAATGAGACACGACGCCCAACAAACTCGTAGATTTACACGCACAAAATTAAAACCCATGCATTTCAAAGTACACTCACGCGCCCAAAACGTCGTAAAACAATATTCCATAAAATTCAACCCGACTCGTACAGACTAAAATTCCCGAAAATTTTCGACTCAAAAACATGGGAGCAACTCTTCCTTTAAAACCTTAACATACGTGGAGGTGATCTAATGTCAAGGTTAAAAATTCTACAATTACCTGCCCAATGCCCCATATGGCATTAAAACACGGATCTTATGATATCCCAAAAATAGTGTTAAACACAAAATAGGGATGGAGAGATTTTCAATATAAATTGCAACCACGTGCAGCCAAACAATTTCATGCAAGATTAAGCTCACGGTTCAAAATCAGATGAGTGTTAAATGCTTTACCAAGACTTCGTAACATAACTCACTTTATACTTTGAAAACGTGAGAAACAATTTATGCAAACTTATTTAGAAATAAATTTTGTGCATGAATTTGGTCGGCACCAGCATCTTAGGACTACACTCCTCCATTTTCCCGACACACAATCGCCATCCGGAAGCATCAAACATTTTAAAACAACAATCGCCCTACTTTGGTCAACGTACGATTTCTCCTTGAAATAGAGTCAATTTAATAAGCTTATGGTTCTAATTCACCCAATGACTTCGACCCAAAATGGTCAACTAATTGCATCTGACATGTTTAACCATCACTCCAACATGACAATGCTATAAACATCAACTCTTCTTTAGATCACTTGCTTAGAAACTTTATCACTACCCTAACGGTCATCATACCAAGGTAATTCAAGTATACACATATAGCATGTAGGTTCACCATAACACTGGCCAAGTGTCATTATGAACGTACCGTACGTGATCATCCTTGCGACCCTCAACAAGTTTCCATTTACTCGATCAACCCCAAAATATCTTATCTTAAGGTACCTAATGTGCAACTTCACTTACAATCATCTATAAGAACGCTAGTTTGAGTCTAGGCATCCAAAAAATCAATGCCTAATTCTCTCAAACTTAAACTCTGATACCAACTTGTAACACCCTCAAATCCGGAAATAGCAATAAATTTAAAATTTTCTAAATACACCAATAAAAGGAATCATCTACAACCACAATTTAAGATTTAACCTCAAAACAAACATTCATTCTATACAAAAGTCTATGGTAACAACGGGTGCTACTAAAATCCCATATTAGTCACTATCTCCAAATTGCGGAAAGACTTCACCAACTACTTACATTGCACAAAGCTAAAGCTCAACTCCTCATAGCTGCTAGAACCAAACCCCTACTGGAACCTGATGCACATGCCGAAAAATAAAAATGTTAGGCTTAACGCCTAGTGAGCTCAAGAGTTTTCAACATGAATAAGATATCCTTGAAAGAGATAATGCAGTTTAAATCATAAGCTTTCAAGATGGAATGTTTGAACATGAAAATGACTCTTTTTCCAATAATATGCATTTTAGGCAAAGAAACACCAATTTAAACGTTTTTCCAATTCGAACTACTTCTCGGACGAAGATAGCAACATACAACGTTCTTTCGTAAATTAAATTAAACCCAAGACTCACTCTAAATGAGAATAGAAATCAAACTCCCAACTGAAGAAAAGCGGATAAAACTCCATATCCCAAAACACCCAAAACACGGGTGGAGACGTGGAGTGCAATATTCAACCCATAAATCATGGATAAAAATTTCATTTATATAAAACGTCACCGAAAACTAGGATAATAAAACTCAATACCCAAAGTAACACTTTTCAGTGACGGGGAGACCCGATTCCATAAAATGTGACGGTACACAAAGTAAACCCATTTTATGTTGTTAAGACTAGTCATATAAACAGAAGTACATGCAAGAGATGTCAGGCTCTGTGGCTTTAAACATACACCCACGGGATTTCAAGTTCAATCGCGAACGATCCTTACGTCGAGTCCCTCATCCAATATCGTAATACTTAGCACGTAGGACTTATAGCCTAATCTGATGCCTAAACGTGCCTCAATGTGGAAAACTAGCATTCCATCACTGGACATAAAGATTCCAAGCGCAAGGGATGTCAGGCTCTGTGGCTTTAAACATACACCCATGGGATTTCAAGTTCAACCGCGAACGGTCCTTACGTTGAGTCCCTCATCCAATATCGCAACCAAGGCTCTAAGGCGAGCTACCAAAACTGGACAATTGTCCTAAAACCCAATCAAAATAAAAATACCAAGCCGCAGGCTTAGCAACCCATTGACTCATTGATAAATGAAATAAAAAAATACAATAAAATGCACTCGACCAACGGGTATGCAAACACAACGACTAGAAGTGTAATTTACCCAAACATCCTCATTAGTTGAAACAAAGCGTTTTTCCCAAATGACTCATTTCCTTACTTACCAAAATGACTCATAACCCAATGATATGCATTTTCCAACGATTTATGAAATCAGTTGCAACAAAAGGATAATTTCTGAAAATGACATCTAATTAAGCATTTAGTCATCAAAAGAACATATTAACATGGTTTAAGTATCAAAACGTCCAAAATCCCAAAGATGGGTGTTATATAAGTTTGTAAAGTTAAACACTTCCACAATAACCAAGCTTATCGGTAGTTAACAATTTCATGTAAGAATGCAAATACTTTAAAGTAAACATTTTGGCATGTACAACGTTTTCACAAAGCAACTTGAACTCACCTTGCTAGATTTAGGCTAAATCTAGGTTTTACCCCCAAAACTTGAACCACCATTGATGAAGGCTTGAAATCTCCAAGAAATCTCCCTAGATCTTAGATCTAACACATCTACAAGGTCACCCTTCACCACACAAGTCAACAAAATCACATTCAAGAGGAAGGATGAAAGGGAAAAGGATGAAATCATCAAACCCTAGCTTAACATTGAGATAGATGAGGACCTTACTACCACAAAATACTCTTGTATAATCCAATATACTTCCAATATCTTGCTAAATCCTTGTAGAGCTCTCAAAAACGAAACCATGGCAACTTGAATCACCCAAATCGGAGTTGTGGAGCAAAAGTTATGAAGAAATGAAGATTTAGGGCTAAAAATCGGGTTTTATGCTCGACCAGGGGATTTCGGGACTTACCACGCGACCATAAGTCGCGGCATAAGTCCTAAGTCGCGACATAAGTCTCGATATGCACTGTTCGTCCGATTTTCTTCTCGTTCACTGTTTTGGCCATAACTTCTTCGTTATAGCTCCGATTTTGCTCCAGAAAGAACCGTTGGACTCGTAATTGAATCATTCATCGAACAAGACTATAAAATCTGGGATTCAAGTCCAAAATCCTATATCTTATTTTTTTCTTAAAATTACCGATTTTTGTATTAATTTGAAACGATACCTTTTCGAAATCGGGGTGTTACACAAAATGCCACCTTAAATACCATTGGTTGTTTCATTTACACCCATACACACACACACACACACATATATATATATATATATATAATGAAAATGAAAAGAAAATTTTAACTATTACATGAAATGTTTTATATATTGATTATCTTGATGATAAAAAATATGTCTATTAAGTTTGGTACCTATTATAATTTTCATTACTAAATGAACAAATGATAACCCTCATTCCTGAGTGATTTATTTCTCATTCATATCCACTTTTGTTCATTTCTATCTTCTTTTGGTCTATAATTAAAGCAAGTTATGATAATAGCATCAAAAGTAATTTTTGTGCAGAATTTGGGAAAACTGTCAGGGAGGGCAATGAGTGCCCGCGGTGGACACCCAAAGATCCATGAGTCACATGCTTCATAAAGGGTTCTCTCTCTCTCTCTCTCTCTCTCTCTTCCTATATAAAGAGGCCTTGGGTTCTCCACTTTGAGGGCATCCATCCATCAATCCACCAACAACAATTCCATCATTCACTCCATCACTCTCTCATCTTCCTAAGTTCTTCTCTCCAAAAAGAGAGAACTTAGCTTTGAAGATTAGTTTAGTTCTCGTCTTTAATATCTTGTTCTTTACTTTTATGTATTAAACTTTTTAGTATTTTTATTTATTGCAAGTTAAATGTTAAGTACTTTAATTTCTTGCTCTTTAATTTCGGTACTTTAATTTCTTGCCCTTTAATTTTAGCACTTTAATTTCTTGCTCTTTAAATTCGGTACTTTAATTTCTTGCTCTTTAATTTTAGCATTTTAAATTCCGTAGTTTATTTTCTTACTTTACTCTTACTTTAATTATTCATGCAAGTAGTTAATTTTTATTTTTACTTTATTTTTATGTCTTTCATTATTAGCATGAGCTAAGCACCTCTTGGGTGTGAGTGTGAGCTAACTTGGGACTAGTAGACAACACTTGGGTGTGACCATTATTACTAACTCTTAAGCTTGGTCACTTGAGTCATGACTTAAACTCAATGCAGATAAGCCGATCACTTTGATGTGTTAATATTAAATCTTGACCTCGAGGGGGGCGGATTCGAAATACGGCTTAAGCGATGCGCAAAAATTTGAGAGAGTCTTTGATAACCACGTAGAGATACGGGTTTTGTATGATTTACTAAGGTTCAAACGTGGGAGGAGATTTATATCACAAAGAGATTTGGGTATAAATCTCCGTACCGGTAGAACTTGATTTTTATCAACTTAGTTAAATCGGCAAGATTAAGAGTTGGTAACGATGGGCACTTTTTGAGCATCTTGTAGGACCGGTCTTTAAAAATTCACTTTCGAGAGATCGGGCTTTTTATAGACTATCCGTACTACAAAGTGCCCGACCATTTTGTTACTACGTTTATTTCAAGAAATGCTTACACCCATACCCGACCATTTCGTATTTTTAGAATTAATTCACCAACCAACCAAATATTTTTCCCCAACTCGAAACTTGTGCAAGAAGTTCATGAAAGTCTGTATTTCTCAGTAGTCCGATCCCTGTGGGTACGATACTCGGTACTTGTACCATTTTATTACTTGTAGCGATCCCAGTGTTGACATATATACTTGTGTCAAAGCTGGAAAACTCAGTGTCCACGCTTTGAGTGCACGTTTTTTAGCTACCAATAAAATTATCAAACAAATACACACAAAGTATTTACTGTCCGAAGTACAAATGAAATTAAAATAATATATGATGCAACTAAAACACAAAATGTTGTTCTTCAAGGTTGTTATCAACATATTTAAATATGATCGTTTGGAGTTATATAGCTTTAATGTAAAACAAACTCAAGATCATGATATGTCAAAAGAACAAACAACAATTTATAATTGTACACGACCCTTCGTACACGATTTACAAAATCGTGTTCTAGCAAATGTTGTTATTCAAGATTGCTATCAACATCCTTAAATAGGAGCGTTTAGAGTTATGTAGCTTTAATGTATGATAGTAGTTGGAAGATGAGTGACTTGGAGTTATGTTGATTGAGTTAAGATAGAAGTAGATGAATGATTTGGAATTGAATGCATAAATGTAACTAAAAAAACATAAATCGACAAAAATGATAGTAGTGCATATAGTGAGAATTAAGGAGAAAATATAAAAATAAATTTCTAAACTTTAGGAGAAGTCATGTCAGACAGCCGTAGTTATTCTTTAATATATATATATATATATATATATATTGATATATAAATGAAATTAAAATTATATGTTTGATAAAATAATTATATAATTGTCATAAGCTATTCAATGAATATATATATATATATATATATATATATATATATATTTGTTGGACAAAATATTTTGTCATTGAATAAGAGTATTATTATGTAATATTAAAAATATTAAAGAGAAAATGAAAGATTTGCTCATTTATTAACAATTTTTATGAGAAAAAAGATAGCAATGAATCAAGGCCTCTCAAGAGGCCACATCATCTCTTCATGATTTTCTTTTAACAAAATAAATTATTTTGCACGATGATCAAAATAAATGTTAACAAAAATGTAAAAATTATTTACATTGACTATATATATATAGTGTTGGATATTCTGTGAAGGTAAACCTTCACATGTTTTTCCTATGAAGGTTCGTAGTTTTTTTTAACTTCACAATGTTTTGCTGTGAAATTTCAGTGTTATTTTTTTGTTTCAACGGTCTCACGAAAACATCATGGTCTTGCATTATCCCAAGTTTATATATTTTTGTACATAAGAGGGGTCTTAAAGAGATAACATAGCATATTTTAATACTTGAAATCTCTTATCTTTCTTTCTTTTTTTCTCAAATTTTTGATTTTTTAAAATGTTGAATATGTTATAGACTTCTCTATGTTCATACTTAAATTATATTTTCAGTAAAAGTGAGGGGGGCTTTTTAGTAATTTACATATCTATTTCAATTTATGTTAATTAACCATTTCTAATTATAGAATATGTGCAAGTACATGTACAATACTACTTTAATTTTAAAAAATTGGTTTTGATTCTATTCAATTAATAGAGTTATGAGATATGTTGGATATTTGATAAAATTATTAATAACAAACATATTTTAAATATTTATATATAACATTTATTGACGTCGTTTAAAATAAACTGATACAAAAAAACATAAAAAATAAAAAATAAGTCAAAATCCTCCAACATAGTTGAAAGATATAGAATAAACAAAATTCTAACACCACAATAGCTAAAAAGAAAATTATAAATATATATATTTAGAATAAATATAAACAATAGATAAACAAAATATATCTGTAATTACTTAATAAAACTCTGTTATCAAATATTTATATTATTATTATTATATCTAGTTTAAATAATCTTTATATTTAAAAACCAAATATTATAATCTTTTTTAAAATTCTAATCATCTCATGATTAAATGTAATACAAAAAGTGTTTATATTTACCATAATTGTTATCTTTTTATAAAAAAAAGACATAGAAGTATTTAAAATCTAATTCAAATAAAAATAATATCAAAGGTCCACCTCCTTTTTCGTTTAAGCGTAGAATTATTTTTCCTATATTTTTTCTTTTTCAATAGTAATTCTTTGAATTAAGCACTTTTTTTTTTGCAATCTAGGTCAAAGTTTTGATTGAGGAATGTGCCACTTAAACACGATTAGATAACATTATCAAACACCGTCACTTTCCAGTTTTCTTGTGTAGAGGTGATTCACCAGTTTCATTTTCTAAATTGATAGTCTCCGGTAACATTGTTGACAATGGTATAAATGTCATTATTATAGCAAAGTTTCATGGTTGGGACTCTTAAATTATATGAAGCAAAAAAGTAAATTCATAAATGAAAATTAGTCTAGTTTTAAAAATGATTCAATCATTGAAGGTTAAGAAAAAAAAACTTTGGATAATATTAGTCGATTTACATTCTAATAAAACTTCAATTTCTCAAATGTAACACTAAAAATCTATTAGTATATACATCAAACAATAAGTGAATATAAAAATGTAAATTTACCACCCTTTGCGAGTAACAATGTAATATGTGAATACATTCTAATAGAACTTTAATTTCTCAAATGTAACATTAAAAATCTATTAGTATATGCATCAAACAATAAGTGAATATAAACACGTAGATTTACCACCCTTTGCGAGTAACAATGTAATATGTGAATAAGCAATACACAAATATTCTTTTGGCATCGTGCGTTATGCTCCTGAGAAAAAAAATATAGAAATAAGAATTAAGACAATAATACATCATGAAATTCTAAAATAGACAAAATCAATAATAGATTGAAATTGAAGGAGTAGTTGAATGAAACACTTACATGTACTAGCGTATATGTGTACCATGGTGATGAAGCTTTGATGCTCTTTTGGAAATTTGGCGATCTTAAGAGCTTGTTTCTACTTGTGTCGCTTACTACAAAAAAACACAACAATAAATATCATATGAAATCAACATAATGGCAAAGAACTTGACTATAACAAAAGTCCATAGCTTAGATCGATCTTTTAGTAAAAGAAAATGTGTTAGAAGGAAATAATGGGAGGTAGGTTGTTGTATGACAAATAAGTGAAAAACCCAATAACATATCGAACAAAAAAAAACATAAAAACAAACACAAAATTAAATAAGGGGAAATGGATGATTAATTAAAATAAATGAAGAAAAATGAATGGTTAATAACATAAAAAGGTGAAAATAAAAGATTAATTAACATAAATTGCAATAAAACAAATGATTAATATAAGAAGATGGATGGTTTAGGTATTGAAAGCTAATAAAAGTGGTGCCAAAATTACCAAAGTAGCCTCCTTGCAACATAAAATACATTTTCATAGAGGGGCATTAAGATCTTTAATATATTTAATATTTTAAAAAATATTCAAAACAAACACAAAATTTATATCTAAGAATTCTACTGTATGAGAGTGCCACATCACTACTTCTTAGTTTCCTTTAATATATATACTAGTGTTTGATATCGCGCGTTGCGCGATGATCAAAATAAATGTTAACAAAAATGTAAAAATCATTTTCATTGACGATATATATAGTGTTTGGTACTCTGTGAAGGTAAAACTTCACATGTTTTTCCTATGAAGGTTCGAAGTTTTTTTCTAACTTCTCAATGTTTTGCTATGAAGTTTCAGTGTTATTTTGTGGTTTTAACGGTCTCATGAAAAAATCATGGTCTACCATTATCCCAAGTCTATATAATTTTGTACATAAGAGAGGTCTTGAAGAGATAATGTAGTATATTTTAATACGTATAATCTCTTATCATTTTTCTGAAATTTTTGACTTTTTAAAATGTTGAATATGTTAAAAGACTTCTCTATGTTCATATGTAGCTTAAATTTTCAGTAAAAGTGAGGGACTTTTTAGTAATTTGACATATCTATTTCAATTTATGTTATTAGCCATTTCTAAATACATAATAGGTGCAAGCCCATGTACAATACTTTATTTTAAATAAATATTGGTTTTGAGCCTATTCAATTAATAGAGTTATGAAATATGTTGGATGTGTGATGAAAATTATTAATAACAAATATAGTTTAAATATTTTTATATAACATTTATTGACGTCGTTTAAAATAAATTGATACAAAAAATAACATAAAAATAAAAAATAAGTCAAAATGCTCCAACATAGTGAAAGATTTAGAATAAACAAAACTCTAACACCACAATAACTAAAAATAAAATTATAAATATATAAACTTATAATAAATAAAAACAATAAATAAACAAAATATATCAGTTATTACTTAATAAAACGATGTTATCAAATATTTATGCTATTATTATTATTATTATTATTCAAATATGTAGTTTAAATAACCTTCATATTTAAAAACCAACTATTATAATATTTTTAAAAATTATAAGCGTCTTTAAAAAAAATACAATAATACATGATTAAATGTAATATAAAAAGTGTTTATATTTATCATAAATATTATCTTCTTATATAAAAAAGATATAGAAGTATTTAAAATCTAATTCAAAAAAAAATATCAAGGGTCCAACTCCTTTTTCATTTAGTCGTAGAGTTATTTTCTTCCAATATTTTTTCTTTTTAAATAGTATTTTTTTTATTTTATTTTTTTGCAATCTAGGTCAAAGTTTGGATCGAGGCAAATGTCACTTAACACGATTAAATAGCATTGTCAAACACCTTCAGTTTTTTACTTTTCTTGTGTGGAGGAGATGTACCAGTTTCATTTTCTAAATTGATAATCTTCGATAACATTGTTGACAATGGTATAAATCTCATTAAATTGTAGCAAAGTATCATTGTTGGAACTCTTAAATTGTATGAAGCAAAAAAGTAAATTCGTAAATGAAAATTGGTCTAGTTTTAAATATGATTCAATCATTGAAGGTCAAGAAAATAAACTTTGGATAGTATTAGTAGATTTACATTCACATAAAACTTTAATTTCTCAAATGTAACACTAAAAATCTATTAGTATATACATCAAACAATAAGTGAATATAAAAATATAGATTTGCAACCCGTTTGCGAGAAACAATGTTATATTTGAATAAACAATATACAATTTTAGTATTGCATGTTATGTTCGAAAGAAAAAAATATAGAAATAAGAATAAAGATAATAATACCTCATGAAATTCTAAAATAGACAAAAGTAAGAATAGATTGAAATTGAAGAAGTAGTTGAATGAAAGACTTACATTTAGTAACGTATATGTGTAACATGGTGATGAGACTTTGATGCTCTTTCGGATATTTGACGATCTTTAAAACTTGTTTCTACTTGTGTCACTTACTACAAAAAAAAACACAAAATAAACATCATATGAAATCAACACAATGGCAAACAAAAGTCTACAGGCTAGATCGATCTTTTAGTAAGAGAAAATGTGTTAGAAGGAAATAATGGGAGGTAGGTTGTTGTATGACAAAGAAGTGAAAAAAAAAACATGTGTGTTTAAATAAGAGGAAATGGATGGTTAATTAAAATAAATGTAGGAAAATGAATGGTTAACAACATAAAAAAGTGAAAATAAATTATTAATTAACATAAATTGCAATAAAAATTTGATTAATATAAGAAGATGGATGGTTTGATACTAAAAGCTAATCAAAGTGGTGCCAAAATTACCAAAGTAGCCTCCTTGAAATACAAAATGCATTTTTCATAGAGGGGCATTGAAGTGTTTAATGTATTTAATATATTTAATATTTTAAATATTCAAAAAAACTACATAATTTCTATCTAAGAATCCTAAATGAATGCATATAGGAAGTTGGATAGTTTGAAGGTTAAAGTTAATTAAATAGGAAGTAAAATTACCAAATGATCCTTCTTATAATGAAGTACACAATTTTCATTTAAGGGTAGAAAGGTCTTTAATTTATTTGTATTTAAAAAAAATTCAAAACAATGAGAAAATTCCTTTAGGTGAATACTACTCTAACATTGTGCCACATCATCATTTGTAGGTTTTCCTTTTATATATATATAGATATAGATAGATGTTTTAATGGAAAATGTAAAATGACAAAAGTTACCCCTTGTTCAACAGATTTTTAAAGGGTAATTGGTATCAGGAACGAAAAACGAAAAGAGTTGCAAACCACAGTGACCATGGATGTTAGGGGTGTTCACGGTTCGGTTCGGCTCAGTTAGTAAGAAAAATGTGAACCGAACCGCATGAGTCGGATACCTGGTTACCCGAACCGAACCGAAACGCAGACCGAATTGAACCGAACCGAACCGAAGTTAGTCGGTTACCCGCGGTTCGATTTACGGTTACCCGAATTTAAAAAAAATATTATTTGCAATATAAAAATAATATAAAAATAATATAAAAATAAAAAATTTAAACCAATTACATAACAAATACATATAAATAATTAAAAAAAAAACGAAATAAGTTTTATTATTTAAAAACATCAACTATTTCGTTGATGACAATTTAAAATTTAAATAGTTAATATTAAATAACAATAATAATAATAATAATAGTATTAATTGTACTACATGTATAGGTTCGCGGATCGGTTACCCGCGGATACCTATAATTAAAAACCGAAACCGACCCATGAATACCCAGTTTTTCGGTTTTCGGTTTTTTCGGTTTTTCCGGGTTTCGATTTTTTCGGTTTCGGATCAAACGGTCCGGCTCGGTTTCTCGGTTTTCCGGTTTTTTTGAACACCCCTACAAATAAATGAAGATCAGGGACAAAATAGAATTTTTCACTAAACCATAGGGACTAAAAACTTAATTTACTCTTTAAAAACAGTAATAAGCAAAAAACTGATAAAAGTAAGAGTAAATTATGTTTTTAGTCCCTATGGTTTGTTAAAATTTACGGATTTCATCCCTGTGGTTTTGAAACTTCAGTTTTCATCCATATGGTTTGCAATTCGTTTCAATTTTCATACCTGGGGCTAAAACACTATTTTTAAGTATAAATGACTAAAATAGAAATAAATTGTAAACCATAGGGATGAAAACATCAATAAAAATTAAATTTTACGGAGAAAAAATATAATAAATTATAAACCATAGGGATGAAGAACATAATGTCAAAACCATAAGAACAAAAATAGAAACCTTTAACAAATCACAAGGACTGAAAACATAATTTACTCTAAAAGTAATTAAAGCTAATAAATTTAGGTTATGACACAAAAGTAATATCTAGGAGCAAGAAAAATGGGAAGACATAATAAGAAAAGCAGAGTCATTCAACATTACAGGAGCAATTAATGGAATCGAATTAAATGTAATGGCCTGTTTATCAAACATTTACCTAGGTAAGTGTTTACTGACAAAATTCAACAATGTCACTTACTTAAGGAGTAAGATATTAGTCCACCAAAACGGTATCGCATGCAACAATTTATCCTTTAAGCGCTAACTTTGGTAAGAGTCGTCACCCTTACTTACCGGGTAAGACTTTCCGCTATTACCGGTTAAGATTTTTGGTCCTTGTTATATTTATCCGGTAAGGTAACGTAACTTGGTAAGAGTTTTACCCGGGTAAGTGTACGTTAAACGACCCTTAAGTAACTAAAAACACCAAGTAATCAAAGCATTCATAGTGCCAAGTAATCACAACTATCAGGCGTTGACCCTTTTGGAGAACAGAAAATCGAATTGAAAGATGACATAACAAAAGCAGAATCATTCAGCATTACAGAAGCAATGGAATGGAATTAAATCTAAGTAATTAAAAGTACCAAGGAATTAATTACAACTATTTAGGTGTTGACCCTTTTGGAGAATAGAATGGAATTGAAAGATGAGTTAACAAAAGGTAGAAGCATTAAAAAAGATGGACGTATGTGGGCAGGAGGGAGGGGGTACGAGCCTACCGAGCCCACACTGGCGAAGCAGATTATTCGGGGTCTGAGGTCCGTTGAGGTCGAGGTGGGCCTAGGTTCGGCGATTATATAAATTACAGATTTGGGTTGGGCTTGGGCTGCCCAGGGTTGATGATTTTACATGCCAAAAATTGGCCCGGGTTCGGTTCTAAATCAATCTCGGTCTCAAGTTGTATACAGTGTAATTGTGTAACTGATTCGGTTGATCTCAGTCCTGATCTCAACCAAAATTCTAAAACTGATCGTATGTCTGATAACCGATCACAATCCTTCATAACTGTCCTTCATAACTGGTTCCAAATTTGTATTATATATATAATAAATCCAATTGAAATTTTATTAATTAACATATTATATTATGTAGTTTTCTTTACCATTTGGTTTGTATTAATTCGCGTGTTATTTATTAGTGATTATGAAATGTTAAAATTGACTAACTTTTTAAAGGTATTTTTGGTCATTTCACATTTTTCAATTATCCTATCATCAGCTAGTTTTTTCCAAACATAATTATTTAATCAACTAGTTTGCAAAACATAGTCTAAAAGACATGTCTTTAATCGACAAATATTAACCCGTTGGACTGCAAAACCTCAACAATTCTGATGTAAATAATTGGAACGACTTTCGTCAATAAAGTTGAGTCTTCCTATATTAATAATTCTCTAAGTTGGAAAATTAAAGCCAAGTCCCCACTCAAGACTCAATTATTTTGCACATATATAATTAAAAATCTATCTATCATCTTGCTAGCTTTTTGAAATTTCAAATTAGTCCTTCTAAAAGCAAACAAGTTGTTAATGTACATATGTGTATTAGGCCCAAGCCCATGGGCCCATATAGTCTGTGTATATATTTTTCTCTTGTATCTTCTAGTTTAGGTTAAGCCGCTATTTTACTTTCATCATATTGTACTTTCTCTCAATCAATATATCGAAGTCATCAAGCCTTCAGCATAATCATCGTCTCTTTCAATTATCATCATATTCTAACATGGTATCAGAGCTGTAAGTTTATTCATCAATTTTCACTGTTCATCGATTTCACTATTCATCGATAATGTTCATCGATTTCACTATTCACCGATTTCACTATTCATCGGTATTGTTCATTGATTTCACTATTCATCGGTACTGTTCATCGTAATCGATTTTACCGTGTAAATCATCCGTTTCTCATCGATTTACACTGTTCATCGATTTACTATTCTTTTTAGTCAACAGTTGTCGTTGTCGCCTTCAAACCAAGATTTCGTCGCCGCCTTCAAAGTTTTAGTCGACAGTCGCCATCGCCGAAAACCCTAGCCGCTTACCGGTCGGTCCATATACCGGTCGCATATACCGGTCACATATATCGGTCCATACCGATCGCATCCTACCAGTCGATAACACCATACCGGTCAATACTGGTCGATCACACCCTACCGGTTCATACCGGTCGCACACTACCACCGGTCCATACCGGTCGCTCAACCTACCAGTTCATACCGGTCGATACTACCGGTCGCATCCTACCGGTCGATTCTACCGGTCGCACACCATGGCTGCCAATATCGCTACTGATAGTGTCCTCTACACTTCCCACCCCAAGTCCAAGGGCAAATGGACCAACAACAACCATCCCAAATCTGTGGGAAAGAGAAACACATCTGAGTGTGCTTTTTGCCATTCTACTGCTCATTTTCTTCTTGATTGTCCTATTCGCAAGTGCCGTCGGTGTGGCATCACTCATCCTCGCCATTATGAGTCTGATTGCCCTAAGAACTCAAAGAACACTAGTCCTCAGAACTGGACTCACGCTGTTGCTGGATCTACTGTTACTGATAACACCGCTTCAGGCTCCTCACCTGACCTCATGGAACTGATGCGTCGCAATCAGGAACTCATGGAGCAGATCATGTCTGGTGCTATGGGTATGAATTCTCAACACTCAACTGCATCAGGTAACTCATGGCTTTTTGACTCTGGGTGTTGCAATCATATGACACCCTACACTGATGGTTTTGTTTCTAAGAAACCACCTCAGCATTTTACGTCAGTACGAACTGCTGACAACACTGCCCTACAGGTATCCTTTAGTGGAAATGTCTCCACTCCTCATATTCAATTACCGGGTGTTCTCAATGTTCCGAAACTATCTCTGAGCTTAGTTTCAGTTGCGCAGCTTTTAGAATCTAACCTGATCATTTTATTTCATTCTTCTGGTTGTATTGTACAGGATCCAAAGACCAAGCAGATCCTTGGACTCGGCCGTAAGGTTGGACGGATGTTTGAAGTGGTCTATCTTCGTCTGCCGTTACCATCTTCAAATCTTGTTGCCTCCGTTTCCAGCTCTTCTTCCTTTGAATTATGGCATGCCCGACTAGGTCACTTATCTCTAGCCAGAATAAAATCATTAGCTAATTCAGGGGTGTTAGGAAATTGTGTGTCCATTGACAGTATTTCTTGTTTATCATGCAAACTTGGAAAACATCATGCTTTATCCTTTGAAACAAATGAGTTTAATTCTACTTCTGCTTTTGATCTTATTCATTCTGATGTATGGGGACCAACACCACATCCATCAATGGGGGGTGCTCGATATTTTGTTATTTTTGTTGATGACCATACACGTTTCACATGGATATATCTCATGAAACATCGTTCGGAGCTACCTAAAATTTATATTATGTTTGCTCGGATGATTCACACTCAATTTTCAAAATCTATAAAGATTCTTAAAGCTGATAATGCTATGGAATACAAAGAGTCCTCTCTTCTCTCCTTTCTTCAATCTCAGGGGACTCTCTCTCAGTACTCCTGTCCCGGCACATCTCCTCAAAATGGTCGTGTCGAACGCAAACACCGTCATATACTTGATACAGTTCGCACTCTTCTCATTTCTGCTAAATGTCCAGAACGGTTTTGGGGGGAAGTTGCTTTCACTGCAGTTTATACTATCAATAGTCATCCTACTCCTCTTCTTAAACATAAGTCTCCTTACGAGGCCCTTTATGACATTCTCCCTGCCTATGAACTCCTAAAAGTTTGGGGTAGTGCCTGTTTTGTTCAGTTACAACCCCATGAACATACCAAACTTGAACCTCGCTCCAGACTTTGCTGCTTCCTTGGATATGGTATTGAGCACAAAGGCTATCGCTGCTGGGATCCTATCTCCCAACGTCTTCGTATATCGCGTCATGTTACCTTCTGGGAACATGTTCATTTTTCCTCTATATCCAAGTTTCGTGAGTCTCCCACTTTAACCACTCCGTTCTTCACTGATGCTTCCGTCTCATTGGACTCACTCCAATCTGACATCATATCGCCTCCACCTGTTGTTCCACCGCAGTCTGAATCTGCCTCTCCTTCAGGGTCTCCTGCCCCTACACAGCCTGCCTCTTCTAGTTTTCCTGATCAACATCAATCATCTGCTCCATCCGCACAGCGAACATCTGAGGTGCCTGCTGAGTCTTTGGCTCCTGGAACGTCTCAATCTCAGAATGTTAGACGATCAGATCGGGTAAGACAAGTTCCTTCTCATCTCCGTGATTATCATGTTTATGCTACTCTGCTGTCAAATCATGAACCTACTTCCTACAAGGAAGCCTCCTCTAACCCTGATTGGCAGAAAGCTATGGATGAGGAACTTCAGGCTCTTGACAAAGCTCAGACATAGGAATCTGTCCCTCTTCTTCCGGGTAAGTCACCCATTGGCTCTAAATGGGTGTTTAAAATCAAGACAAAATCCGATGGGTCTATTGATCGGTACAAAGCTCGCCTTGTGGCCAAGGGCTTCAATCAAGAGTATGGTATTGATTATGAGGAGACATTTGCACCTGTTGCTCGAGTCACTTCTGTTCGCAGTCTTCTAGCCATTGCAGCTACCAAACAATGGCCTCTTTTTCAGATGGATGTTAAGAATGCCTTCTTGAATGGTGACTTATCTGAGGAAGTCTACATGACACCTCCTCCGGGCGTTCGACTTCCACAAGGTCATGTATGTCGACTTCGGAAAGCTATTTATGGACTCAAGCAAGCTCCGCGAGCTTGGTTTGAGAAGTTCAGTTCCACCGTCATCTCTCTGGGTTTCGCACCCAGCAACTACGATTCAGGACTATTTACTCGGACCACTGAGGCTGGCACAATCTTACTTCTGTTATATGTGGATGATATGATTATTACTGGAAGTGACTCTACTGGCATAACTCATCTCAAGACATCTCTCAGCTCCTGTTTTGAGATGAAGGATCTTGGTTCTTTACACTATTTTCTTGGTCTTGAGGTGATCTCAGATCCGTCAGGAATTTATCTTTGTCAAGCCAAATACACCTCCGATCTCTTGACAAAAGTTGGGGTTACTGACAACAAAATTGCATCCACTCCTCTTGAGCACAACCTTCATCTGGCTCCGAATGCTGGACCTCCTCTGTGTGATCCTACTTTGTATCGACAGTTAGTGGGGTCACTTGTCTACTTGACAGTGACTCGACCTGACATTTCCTATGTTGTCCATACAGTTAGTCAGTTCATGTCTGCACCCTGTTCAGATCACTATGCTGCTGTCCTTCGCATCCTTCGATATTTAAAGGGGACCATGTTTTACGGTCTTCATTTTTCATCCGCATCCTCATTGACTTTGCGAGGATTTTCTGATGCTGATTGGGACAGTGACATTACGTACCGTCGCTCTACTATTGGCTACTGTTTCTTTCTTGGAGACTCTCTCATCTCTTGGAGGAGCAAGAAACAATCTCTGACAGCTCGATCCAGTACTGAAGCTGAGTATCGAGCACTAGCTGACACGGCTCAAGAACTTGTGTGGTTACGCTGGCTACTCTTTGACATGGGGGCACTTCAACATTCTCCAACCCCTTTGTGGTGCGACAACAATAGTGCTCTTCAGATTGCTCACAATGACGTTTTTCACGAGCGAACGAAGCATATTGAAATTTTCTGTCACTTTGTTCGTCAACACGTGACTCGTCAGACTATTCAGCTTCTTCCTATTTCAACTATTGATCAACCGGCCGACATTTTCACTAAAGCTCATCTACTAGGACGGTTTCGTGATCTAGTTTCCAAACTCCATGTGGCTCATTCTTCTCCCGATTGAGTTTGAGGGGGGATGTTAATGTACATATGTGTATTAGGCCCAAGCCCATGGGCCCATATAGTCTGTGTATATATTTATCTTGTATCTTCTAGTTTAGGTTAAACCGCTATTTTACTTTCATCATATTGTACTTTCTCTCAATCAATATATCGAAGTCATCAAGCCTTCAGCATAATCATCGTCTCTTTCAATTATCATCATATTCTAACACAAGCTTTCAATACATTCACTTCTACATGCTCTATTTTCATAAAATTGCCCACAAACAACTAATTTACATACGCAAAATAGATTGAAGTATAAGGGTAATAATTTTTCTACTTTGAATTAATGATCTAGTCGTCAACAGATAAGTTTACTTGAAAAATCTACGCAAATAGCCGACAACAATTATACTCGATACCCTATATACAAATTCCAATTCAAAGACTTAGAACAACCATATATCAATCGTATTATCAAAATTCCAATTCAAAGACTTAGAACAACCACATGTCAATCGTATTACCCGAATTCCAATTCAAAGACTTAGAAGCTACAATTGCATGCAACCGTTTTAGAATTATAATATTTGATTGATGGCTCAATTAAATATTATTTAAGGTTTGATTTAAGTTTTTGATTTCAATTAATTTGATATAGGTATTAATTTTGGGTTTGATTTAGGATTGATTTTAAGATTTGTTCTTGATAGGGAAGATGAAGTTTCAAAAATTAATTTTTTTTGTTAAATAATGAAAAGGACATTGCAATTTTAGTTGTATGTCATCAATTTTTTTTTTAATTTTAAATATGACGTGGGAATCTAATTGGCATTTAGGTCATGATTAACACGTCATGAGGTGAGAAAACCCTTAAATTTGTAAAAAGTGTGCCTTAAGGCTCTAAAATGATATTTTTGGAAAATTGGTTTTTCAAAATTGGAATCAACCAAAACTTGGTTCCATTTTAATGTAACTAGAAGCGTATTGGTGCAATACAACGAGATAGATCACGATTTTAATGTTTAATTTTATTTTTTGTTTTTTTATTGATTTACGGTATGATTTTGGATGGTTTTGAGAAAGTGATAATGATTTTTTATAAATTTGTTAATTTAGACTTAATAATATAATGTTTTATATATAAAAAAATTAAATATTTTGTTAAAATTCAATGATAATCTTATATATTTTTAATGACATATAAAAAATAACCAATTACATATTTAATAATATAATTAAAACAAATTTATAGTAATATAATATATTAATTAATAGTGATATATGGAAAGTTCTGCATAAAAGGAATGTCCTGCACATACCAAATTAGTGGGTTTAGAAGCCTGCAGTAGTAATATGTTCTTGTGCTTTGAAACTTGTAAATTAAGAGATTTTTAAAATCTCACATAAAATGATGGTAACTTGTGCTTTATGACTTCTTTTTAAGAGTTTTTATGTCTGCTTTATAATATAGTATAGATAGATAGATATCTATATCTATACTATATTATAAAGACGGAATAAAAAACTCTTAATTACTACTTATAAAACAGAAGGTACTACCATTTTATGCATACATTTCAAAAATCTCTTAATTCACAACTTAGTATGCATAAGGTACAAACTCATTTGAAAAAAATTCAAACTTTACTTTTTCACTACCTTCCATATTCAAGTTTTTTCCTTTCCATTTGGGGTTTCTCCAAAAGAAGAAAAGTTATTTAATTGCTCAAATTAACATATTTCTTTAATTTGATAGTACGTGTATTTTCTTCATGTATACAAGTTTTTAAAGCCTTTTGAATTCTATAAAACTAACTAATAATGAACCTATATATACGTTTAGTTACAAAATAATATTATCCAACATTATATTTGTTATTTTTACCTATTCTATATTTCAGTATTTTGAAAAAATATTATAATTCGTTAGATATCGCTGATTAATACATGTTTTTAAAAGTCAAATATACATTTAACGATTACTTTAATATAATTTTTTAATGTTTCATGATTGAAAAAACTCAAGTTATGCTACATAAATTATAAATATATGATTTACTCCATATATTTTTTTTTCTTTTTTTTTCTTTTTTTTCTGATAAGCTATTACATTAATTTTTTATTTCCATTTACATTTGCTCACCCCGATGCATTGCACGGGTACACTGCTAGTTATATTATAAAGATGACATAAAAAACTCTTAATTACAACTCATTAAGCTTTATGTACTATTATTTAAAGCTATCTACTTAAAATCTCTTAAAAATAACTACTAAAGCCTAATGTACTACCTGTAAAGCTTTTAACCCTAATAAATATATTTCATCCTTATCCCCCAAAATCCTTATCTCTAATCCCCAAACCCTAAAATTTTGAAATTTGAATTCTGATAAACATAATCAAACACAGGATAAAAATCTCAATTTAAATATAAAAAATTTAAAATATATAAGATAATTAATAAATTTTAACAAACTATTTAATTTTTTTATATAAAAAATATTATATTGTTAAGCCTAAATTAAGCCAATTTATATATAAAAAACCATTATCACTCAATTAAAAAACAATTAATGAAGCAATATGTACTACTTTTAAATGTTTTCAACCCTAATTAATAAATTTCATTCTTATCCCCCAAAATCCTTATCTCTAATCCCCAAATCCTACAATTATGAAATTTGAATTCTGATAAACATAATCAAAACAGGATAAACATCTCAATTTAAATATAAAAAAATTTAAAATATATAAGATAATTAATGAATTTTAACAAATACTTAATTTTTTTTTATATAAAAAACATTATATTGTTAAGCCTAAATTAAACAAATTTATATATACAAAAATCATTATCACTCAATAAAAATCATTCAAATCGTACTGTAAATCAATAAAAAACAAAAAAATAAAAATAAACATTAAAATCGTGATGTATCTCGCTGCATTGTGCGAGTACGCTTCTAGTAGATAACAATGTAATTAAAACAAATTTATAGTAATATAATATATTAATTAATAGTGATACATTGAAAGTTCTGCATAAAAGAAATGTCCTGCACATACCAAATTGGTGGGTTTAGAAGCCTGCAGTAGTAATATGTATCTTGTGCTTTGAAACTTGTAAATTAAGAGATTTTTAAAATCTTGCATAAAATGATGGTAATTTGTGATTTATGACTTATTTTTAAGAGTTTTTATGTCTGCTTTATAATATAGTATAAATTTTCCATATAATTTTTTTTTATATCTTAAGATCTATCATATTTTTAAAAAGTGGGAAATTAGAAGAAAAGAAATGGAAAAAATTGAAAATGTATCTTAACGTTTTGTTGAAAATTGAGGAAATAAAACACAATTCAATTAACAAAAAGTTACATGTTGGAAAAAGATCTAATAGGTATTAAAAAATAGATATTAAAAGCAGACATGGTACACAAACCTTGTATGCTTATTTATAGCAATCAACAATTTTACACTTACAATTACAATTAAAGAAAATGAATCTTTAAAAGTTGAGTTTTCTCTCCATTTTCCTTTTCTCTTTCTTCATTTGCTCTGCCTATTCCTCCTCATATTCTTCCAAGAACACCACCCGCACAAGATGCTCACTTATACAAACTCATGATTTGCTTCTCTTCAAACAAAATCTTTTCTCCGGCAATTACTCGTATGATGAACAAGATTATCGTGAATCTGATTGTCATGATTGGCTTGGTTCCGAATATCATCCAATTATGATGGATTGGAACACGAGTATTGATTGTTGCAATTAGGATGGTGTAGCTTGTAACCATTTCACTGGTGATGTAGTTGCTCTCGACCTCAGTTGCGGCATGCTACGAGGTACCATCCACCCTAACTCCACCCTCTTCAACCTTCCTCACCTCCAAACACTCAACCTTGCTTTCAATGATCTTACGGATTCCCAACTTCCACGTGAGATTGGAAGGCTTTCTAATAGTCTCACACATCTCAACATCTCTGAGTGTGGGTTTATAGGACAAGTTCCTACAGATATCACAATTCTTCGTAAATTGGTGTCTCTTGATCTCTCCCGGAATGATTTGAAGCTTGAACATCATGTGTTCTACAATCTCCTCCATAATTCTACTAGTTTAGAAGAGCTTTCGCTCAACCGCGTTAATATCTCGTCAATTTTACCACCCACTTATCTTAATATATCTTCTTCTATGAAATCACTTCATCTTCGTAGCACGGGTTTGCTAGGGAAATTACCCGATAACATCTTCAATCTTCCGTATTTGGAAGAACTTGACTTGGGGAATAACTATAACCTCAACGGGCGATTTCCTAAAGTTTACACAAACACTAGCATCCCTCTCAAGTTGTTAGATCTCTCATACACCTACCTATCCGGAGAAATACCCGACTCCATTGGCCATCTCGAGTCTTTGAATTACTTAATTCTCTCAGACACCAACTTATCAGGAGAAATACCCGACTCCATCAGCCATCTCGAGTCTTTGATTGTCTTGGATCTCTCAAACACCAGCTTATCAGGAGAAATACTCGTCTCCATTGGCCATCTCGAGTCTTTGATTCGCTTGGATCTCTCAAACACCAACTTATCAGGAGAAATACCTGTCTCCATCGGCCATCTCAAGTCTTTGATTCGCTTGGATCTCTCAAACACCAACTTATCAGGAGAAATACTCGTCTCTATCGGCCATCTCAAGTCTTTGAATTACTTAATTCTCTCAGACACCAACTTATCAGGAGAAATACCCGACTCCATCGGCCATCTCGAGTCTTTGATTGGCTTGGATCTCTCAAACACCAAATTATCAGGAGAAATACCCGTCTCCATCGGCTATCTCAAGTCTTTGAATTACTTAGTTCTCTCAAACACCAACTTATCAGGAGAAATACCTGTCTCCATCGACCATCTCGAGTCTTTGATTCACTTAATTCTCTCAAACACCAACTTATCAGGAGAAATACCTGTCTCCATCGGCCATCTCGAGTCTTTGATTCACTTAATTCTCTCAAACACCAAATTATCAGGAGAAATACCTGTCTCCATCGGCCATCTCGAGTCTTTGATTGACTTGGATCTCTCATACACCAACTTATTAGGAGAAATACCCGTCTCCATCGGCCATCTCAAGTCTTTGAATTACTTAGTTCTCTCAAACACCAACTTATCAGGAGAAATACCCGTCTCCATCGGCCATCTCGAGTCTTTGATTGGATTGGATCTCTCAAACACCAACTTATCGGGAGAAATACTCGTCTCCATCGGCCATCTCAAGTCTTTGAATTATATAATTCTCTCAAACACCAACTTATCAGGAGAAATACCCGACTCCATCTGCCATCTCGAGTCTTTGATTGCCTTGGTTCTCTCAAACACCAACTTATCAGGAGAAATACCTGTCTCCATCGGCCATCTCAAGTCTTTGAATTACTTAATTCTCTCAAACACCAACTTATCAGGAGAAATACCCGTCTCCATCGGCCATGTCAAGTCCTTGATTCGTTTGGATCTCTCAAACACCAAATTATCAGGAGAAATACCTGTCTCCATCGGCCATCTCGAGTCTTTGATTAACTTGGATCTCTCAAACACCAACTTATCAGGAGAAATACTCGTCTCCATCGGCCATCTCAAGTCTTTGAATCTCTTGGATCTGCATTCCAACCTGATTAGCGGGTCATTCCCTCCATCAATTTGCAACATGAGTTCTCTGTGGTATTTGGATATGTCCAATAATATATTTGGTGGAGTGATTCCACAATGCTTGGGTAATATCAGCTCCCGTCTTAAGATGGTAGACCTCGGAAACAATAGTTTTCAAGGCACCATTCCAAATGTATGGGCTGATTGTGAAAAACTAGAGGGACTTATTCTGAATGGAAACTTATTAGAAGGAGAGGTGCCGAGTGGGTTATCTCAATGTAGATCCTTGAAAGTTCTTGATTTGGGAAACAACCACTTAAATGGTACATTCCCTCACTGGTCAGCTAATCTTCAATATCTTCAGGTTCTTGTTCTCAAATCAAACAATTTTCATGGTCCCATAGAAACCTCTTCAGTCATTAAACGCCCATTTTCTAGTCTCAAAGTGCTTGATTTATCTCAAAACAAGTTTGTAGGCTATCTCCCTGGAAAATATTTTCAGAATTTTGATGCGAAGAAGAAGAACGGGGTAATTAATAAGGGTGCAAAACCGATATATTTGAACATTGGCAAGTTCTACTCTATCACTGTTGCGACAAAAGGTTTAGAACTTTCATTTCCAAAAATTTCGGTTGACTACACAATTGTTGACTACACAATTGTTGATCTATCCAGCAACATATTCGAAGGAGAGATTCCAAGCATTATTGGTAGTCTTAACTCTTTGATAGTGCTCAACTTATCCCACAACAACCTCAATGGTCGAATCCCAAATGATCTAGGAAATCTGCTAGAGATCGAGTCGTTAGACCTATCATGTAACCGGCTAAAAGGAGAGATCCCTCGAAGTCTTGCTGTTATCACGAATCTTGAAGTCTTAAACCTCTCGCAAAACCAACTTGTGGGTCGCATTCCTGACGGAACACAGTTCAGGACATTTGAAGCAGCCTCATTCGAAGGGAATCCGGGACTATGTGGGCTTCCGCTTCCCAAGCGTTGTGAACATCCGAGTGCCTCACAACCTGAAGTTGATGGAGACGAGGAGAGTGGATTTACATGGAAAGTGGTGATGTTGGGATATGGATGTGGAACCTTACTTGGATTGGTGATGGGATATATTATGTTGTCAACGGGAAGACCAAAGTGGTTCAATGCAATTTCTGATGACATAGAGCATATGATCCAGAAGAGGCGAAAGAAGAGAAGATATGTTTATATCGGAAAATGAGATCAATTCGTTAATTAGTGGTGCGTTTTTTTTTGCATTAATTTTTTATTTCATCAAATTGTGCAAAACATCTTATTATCCTTGTTGTTTTGTTTGTAATTTTGTGATGCAGGTAGAGACGAAGTTTGGGATGTTTTAAATTATGCACTTGCAAAGCATGATTTGAAATATGATGGAGCCATGGTCTTACAGTTGTGTGCTATTTCCTTTGTTGCTTTATGCATCTTCAACTTGTCATTCTCTAGATCTTCCACTTTCTTTGTCATTTTGTTATTAAAATACAACTATATTTATTTTTATCTAAAATAGACTCATTACTTCAAGAAATCCTAAAAAAAGAAAAAAAAAACACACACCATTTTGAAAATCAGTAAACTGAAGAAAAATGGCAAGGCTAATAAATTTTGGTTATGACACAAAAGTAAGTAATATCTACTAGCAAGAAAAATGGCAAGATTTAAACAAAAGTAGAATCAGTCAACATTACAGAAGCAATGGAATGGAATTAAATCTAAGGGGTCGTTTACTAAACGCTAACCCGGTAACCACTCTCCAGGTCATTACCTTATCGGATGATAAAGATAGAGAGTCTTACCCGCTCTTACCCGACAAGCGCTTACCAGGTGAATTGTTGCATACAATACCATTTTCATGAACTATAATCTTACCCGGTAAAGTAAGTTAGAGTGTTGAATCCTACTGGTAAGTACTTACTGGGTAAGCATTTGGATAAACGACCCCCGAGTAATTAAAAGTAGCAAGTAATTCCAGCTAGGTTCGGTTACAGATTTGGGCATGTAAAAGTAATTAAAAAAGAATCTCCCATTAGGCCAGATATATCATTAATGCTTAATCAATGTTAAATTCCATTTCTTCTCAAATTTAAACATCAATGGTCTATTCCTTAAGCATCTTAGATAAGGTACGTGTTACGGCTCGATCATATTCTAATTTTGGTGATCTTAATTAATCCAATCCAATGAGCATTAAACAAATCATTTAATTGCTTGGGTTTGGATTGTGGTGTGATTGGTGGGCTCTATTTGACATTAATAATACATATTAAATGTCAAAGATTGGGCCTTGGGTCTCGATGGGGTCGAGATTCATTGACGGTGGAAAGTGTGTGCCGGAATGCGCACGGATTGACACGCGGAAACTTGGAACGACGAATCTTCGAATACTAGTAAGATTTACGTGATTTATGTTGTTTTATGTATTCTACATAAATTTGTAAAAGAATCTTGTTATTATTGTATTTATTTCATAAATATTTATACACCTTTTGGTGTGGGGTTGATCATACCTAACACTTATAGCTTAGGACACCCTTCTCAAAATAATAATAATAATAATAATAAGTTGAAAATTTTACAATTTTTTTTTTTTAAACATAATCAAGGGTTTACCCCTCCCTTCACTGTTGGCCTTATCTATGCGCTAGTTTGAGCATTATCAAAAATGAACTTTCTTACAATTCTCTGATTTTTTTTTATTTTCTTTTTTACAATATAAGGGTTTTTTTTGTAAGGCTTTGGAATGGTGATGTTGGGTTATGTTATGTTTTGTTTATAGGTTATTTAAAGCTAGCAAAGTAAGTCAATTTGTGTTACCGGCTAGCATAACGTCATACTTGATAAACACAAGTTAGTTTATTAATTGAGATTATTACAAAGTTTTGTTTGAATGGCTAAAAATAACGTTTTAATAAACTTCACGAGTTTATTAAAAAAATAATTGAAACGAATTTCATCAATAAAAAAATATCGTCTTACATCAATAGATGTGAAATTGAAAATTTTGCACCATAGAAAAATTAAAGCCAAATTCCCCACCAAGACTTGGAGTCAAGTTCCCACTCTCCAATTCCAAGACTTGGAGTCAAGTCACAAAGTGTTTAATTCAAAAGGAAATTTGGAGCACAAACTTATATTGGTCGAGTGTATATTGGGCATATGGAGTCAATGCTCAAGTAATTGTAAATATAGTTAAAAATAGAGGTGAGCAAAGGCGGGTATCCGCCTAAAATTACTGGAATTGGAATCGCAACCGGAATCGGAACCGCCGGTTCCTGGAATGAAGGAACCGGAACCGACTACACCGGTTCTTTATATTTGGGAACCGGAACCGGCGGTACATGGTACTCACTGTCTAATTTTAATTTTCTTTTTTCATTCATATTAAATATTAATTATATTACAAAGTCCAAACATAAAGAAATAAATACCACAAATATGAAAACTAATAAGATAAAAACTAGAGTAAACTCTAATTTTGGTCCTTGAGGTTTACTGAAATCTTTGAAAATGGGACCTGAACTTTGCTAAGTCTAGAAATTGTCCCTATGGTTTTCATTTTGCTCTGAAAATGGTCCCAGTAGTTTTCATTTTGCTCTGAAAATGGTCCTTGTGGTTTTCATTTTGCTCGAAAAATGGTCCCTACCCACTAACTCCGTTAACTTTCTATGTTAGAGAGAGGGGCATTTTTGTCCATTTATAGACTTAGCAAGTTAACGGGAACTATAAATGTCTCTCACTCTAACAAAGAAAGTTAACGGAGTTGGTGGCTAGGGACCATTTTCAGAGCAAAATGAAAACCACAAGGACGATTTCTAGACTTAGCAAAGTTCAGGTCTCATTTTCAAAGATTTTAGTAAACCTCAGGGACCAAAATTAAAGTTTACTCTAAAAACTAAAAACAAATAAATATTATAAACGTTGCTTACAAAATAAATAAATATTACAAACTGTGTTTCCAAAACACTTCACGTCATTAAAATTAGTTGATGCTAATAAATACTACAAACGATGTTTCAATAAAAGTTAGTTTATTAAATGTTTATAAATAAATCAAATATATTTTATTAAAAAAATAGAGGGTACCCGTCGGTTCCGGTTCTAGGTACCTAGCAGGACCGGGTACCCGGTCCCGACGCGGGTAACGGCTCCAAGAAAATGAGAACCGGAACCGGAACCAATCACATCGGTTCCGGTTCCGGAATCGGCAGTTCCAAAGCGGTTTCGGTTCCAAAGGCGGGTACCCGCTTCCGATGCTCACCCCTAGTTAAAAATAGCTTCTATCATCTCGTTTGTTTTCTGAAATTCAAATCAATCCTTGTTATTAATCAAAAGTCATTCCAAAAACAAACAAGCTTTCAATATATTCGCTTCAACACGCAATGTTTTTCATAAAGTTGCCCACAAAAAACTACTTTAGTTTACAATTCATCAAATAATTTGAAGTATTATTCATGATCTAGCCATCAACAACAGATAAGTTTACTTGAAAAGTCCACAGTACACAAATAGCCAACAACAAATATACTCAATACCTCATATACAAACTCCAATTCAAAGACTTAGAGCCAACGAGGTGATAGCCTAGCGGATGAAGGCCCTGGGTCTAATGCTGAGTAAGCACTAGGTTCAGGGTTCGAATCCTGCAAAGCTCCCTCAATGGCACCCACCCATCCTTTGGTTGGGTCGACCTTAGGTGGTCCGACAAAAGTAATACCTACCAGCAAGAAAAATGGGAAGACATAACAAAAGCGGAGTCATTCAAACATTACAGGAGCAATTAATGGAATCAAATTAAATGTAAGGGCCCGTTTACCAAACACTTATCCTGCTTACCGGCAAAATTCAACACTATAACTTATTTACGGAGTAAGATTTTAGTCCACTAAAACGGTATTGAATGCAACAATTTACCATGTAAAACTTAGGTAAGAGTTGTCTCCCTCACTTACCGGGTAAGACTCTCCGCTATTACCGGGTAAGATTCTTGGTCCTTGACATATTTTTCTGAAATGCATTTGTTAGAAACTGCATTGCTTGCTGCATTTGTTCATTTTCATCCGAGTCAGAGACAACATCAGCTTCAGCTTCTTCTGATTCATACACAATCGTCTTGTTCTTCTTCTTCTTCTTCACAACAAGAGCGACTGTGTCTTCAACTGTCTTTCCTTTTCTCTTTTCTGCTAGAATTTCATCCACCTCATCTTCATTTTGTCGGAGGGTTTCATACACCTCGTGAAGTGGAATTTCATTCAGGTCTTTTATCTGCCTCATCTGCCTGGCAAAACTTTTCCATTCTGGTTGTAGAATACTCAGGAATTTGATATTCAGCTCGATTTGAGATTTGTTGACCTTGTTCTTGATCAATTCGTTTAGCAATGTCACAAACCTATCATATGTTCCTTCTAGAGTTTCTCCAGTTCTGCCTTTGAATTCTTCAAAACTGTGAAGGCAGTTAGAGATTTTCAGTTGGTTCCCAATCTTTGAACCCAACATCATTTTCTCTAATTGATCCCACATTTGTTTGCCTGAGGCTTTGTAGTTGTCAATCTTTACATATATTTCATTGTAATCCCTTGTAGAATGTATGACTTGGCTAACCTGTCACCTTTTGCTCTTAGCTTAGCATCACCTGTTAGATCTGTATAAGATAGTGCAACTCTTGCTTCTTGAGTTCCTGCTGCTGGCTCCCTATAATGTGTTTCCATTAGGCCTTCTTCTAGGGATTGTATAATGAAATTACCCAAATCCTGTCTTTCAATGAAGTTTAGAAACCTATCCTTCCACTATTCGTATTCCCCTCGAAAGAGAACTGGTGGCTTGGTGTCGGTTCCTATTGCGAGAGCTTCTTTGGATGTCATCCTGTTTGATATATAAAAGAAAAACTTGACAGATATGATCGTTAACCCAAATAAAATTTGATCACACAAGAAATTTTGTTCCCCTAGGCAGACTTAGCACGGGGGTCCCTATTAAAGACCCTATTACAGTTTCGAAAAAATCTCAGAGAAAAAAAAATATTCTAAGTCTGGAATAAGGAGAAATGCGGGTCTGAGGTATGCGGGTCTGAGCTTTGAACCGAGAAGTTGAGGAATGCGGGTGCTTTGGGACCCGAGTTGTAAGGAATGCGGGTGCTTGAGGACCCGAGTTTGAGGAATGCGGGTGCTTGAGGAATGCGGGTCTTTTGAGAACCGAGAAGTTAAGCTTTGCGGGTGCTTTGGGACCCGAGTTTTGAGGATTGCGGGTCCTTTGAGAGCCGCAAAGTAAGGAATGCGGGTTATGTTGGAACCGCAAAGTAAGAAATGCGGGTGCTTGAGACACACAAAGTTTAGGTATGCGGGTCACTTGAGACACGCAAAGTAGAGAAATGCGTATGTAGTTGGACCCGCAAAGTTGAGAAATGCGGGTTATTCAACCTCTGGAATGCGGGTGTTCGTCCTGTTCTTCTGAAAATCGTATGAATCTTGTTCCTGAAACGATTTAGCAACACCAAACTCTACCAATATGTCTAGAATTACTTCTAGAACAGAATGTAAGCACTCGATCTTTCTAAAACACTCTTTTTCGAAATAAAATCGATGACACAGTAAGTTTTTGTTCTTCGACTTTCAGACCACTTAATCACCAAATTGGAACTCGATAATAGCTTTAAAGAGAAATTAAATAGCAACAATTCGATCTAGCATGTAGTACGATCACAACCTGATCGATTCTAACACCTAAAACACTCAAAATCACAAAATCAAATTTTGTTCAAGAACACAGAGTCGTTTTTCCCATAAACTTGTTTTTGATCTTAATCAGGCTCTGATACCAATTGTTAGGTCCCAAGGCTTGAGCTTCCCAGGAGGTCACCCATCCTAGGATTGCTCTCGCCCGAGCACGCTTAACTTGTTAGGATCAAGCGCTTACCACTACACCAAAAGCAATTGCTTGTGGTGAAGGCGCAACTTTATTTCCTTAAACCATGGTAGCGCAAAGCCCCGTAACTAAGCGACAGGAGGACATGAGGGGCTGCACCACTTTCGTGGAGCCAGCGGGTCGGGCTGTTAGTCCCGGCCAGTTACGTACTCCCGAGTCGAAGGTGAGGGCGCTGGATGCTTGCGGCATTCCCAGCAAATGTTGGGATTTCTCCTCAACAATCCCCCCCCCCCAAGCATTTGCACACTGGGAGACTCGAACCCGCGACCTCGCTCTGATACCAATTGTCGGTCCAACAATACTTATCAAGTTTATAGAATAACAACACAATAAGATTACCAACCTGTTTGATATATAAAATAACGATTACAGGATTGATCTATGAAGCTTGGATTTGTGTTCTCTATGTTTTCTCTCTTTTACACTTTGATGTGTGTGTGTGATCTATGATCTGATGTGTTAGAGAGATTGAGAGACAACAACTAATCTTACTAGTGTGTTGAACACACTACCTAAACATAATATCTAGATTAATATTTAGATATTATACTAGATAATATTTAACAAACTAGAAAGTTACTTAGAAACAAACTAATTTAACTTTATCTAACTATTACAATTTTATAACTTAGATATTAAATCTAAGTAAACTAAAACAATTACATTAAATTACATTGACATTTATTACAAATAGACATAGACTTTAACATTGAGAGTCGACGTTTCGGCTTTAGCTTCAGATTACGATCTTCAGATTGGATGATCTTGAATCCAATGAGACTGTGGTCTAACAGAGGGAGATGTTCATTTGAGAAATGGTAAATGTATGAGAAATAGAGAAGTAATCTTAGTCATTCATCTGGTCAATATTTGCGGCTTTGACCGCGAAGCACTGGTTAATTTCTTGCAGGGTCTATAGAAGGTAGAGGGGTAGTTCCGTAAAATACGCGGGATGAGTTCATATATGAATCTGTATGATTCACATATGAACTATACGTTCATATATGAATCAGTTAATTAGTTCATATATGAATAACAAAGGTTCATATATGAATAATAACGGTTCATATATGAATCAGTTAATTAGTTCAACTGATTCATATATGAACCTACAGTTAATTAGTTCATATGTGAATCTGTTAATTAGTTCATATATGAATCAGTTAAAAGAGTTCATATGTGAATTACACATGATTCATATATGAACATATAGTTCATATGTGAATTACTAATGTTCATATATGAACACATCCCGTGTATTTTGTAACAATTACGAAAGTATCCTTTTATTTTTGAAATAGCCGCAACTTTTGACCAGTCAAAACCGCAATATTTGACTAGTCAAACTCGATCTTGACAGTATGGATGACTAGGATTACTTCTCTATTTCTCATATATTTACCATTTCTCAAATGAAACTATGACTATATATATATATATATATATATATATATATATATATATATATATATATATATATATATATATATATATATATATACTAGATGAACATAAAAACTTGAATCCCAACCGACCAAGTACTTCATATCAAGAGGCTTCATCGAAGGTGTTCCTTTTAATTTTTACTACATTAATTTGGGGTTCGCACGATTTTGCGCAAGAAAATAAAACCTTGACAACTTTTATTATTTTCTTAGAAGTTACAATTACATGTAAGCATTTTTAGAATTTTAACATTTGATTGATGGCATACTTAAATATTTGTATATCTTTTAAACATGCAAAATAATTTTAAAAAATGATGAAATCTGTTTTAAAAGAATACAGGTGTCGGATTATTTAGTCGTTTAAACCAAAAGTTTTTGATTTACATTTTTCATTTAGAGTTTCAGATTTAACATTTGATTAAAAAGTTTTGATGTAAGCATCAATTTTGGCTTTCATTTATGATTCACTTTAAAAGAAAATTGATAAATAATGAAAAGGACATGCAATTTTAGTTGTATGTCATCAATTTTAAATATGATCATGGGTATTTAATTTGCATTTATTATGTCATGATTATCAAATCCTTAAAAATAAGAAAATTTTGCTTTAATATTCGATAGTTTTGAAAGTTGGTTCTTCAAAATATGAATCAACTAAATTTTGGTTTCATTTTAATACAATTTTCTCGTGAAAAATTACTGCTTAAGATCTATCATATTTTTAAAAAGTGGGAAATTAGAAGAAAAGAAATGAAAAAATTAAGGAAATAAAATACGTACAATTGAATTGACAAAAAATTACACATGGGAAAAAAGTCCAAAAAAATATTAAAAATTACATGATACACAAACCTTGTGTGCTTATTTATAGCAATGAACAACTTGACATTTACAATTACAATCAAAGAAAACGAATCATTCAAAATTGTGTTTTCTCTCCTTTTTCCTTTTCTCTTTCTTCTTCATTTGCTCCTCATATTCTTCCAATAACACCAACCGTACAAGATGCTCTCTTATACAAACTCATCCTTTGCTTCCAGAGGCGGAACACAAATGCAATTTTTTGTGAAATATGGGGGGCTGAAATACAATTTTTTTTTACACTGCAGATATAATACTTGCTTCATGGAATTTTTTAAACCACAGGGCCAGGGCCCCTATAAGCCCTCACATAGTTCCGCCAATTGCTTCTCTTCAAACAAAATCTTCTCTCTTATAATCACTCTTATGACGAAAACCGTGTTTATGATTATGATTGTCACTATTGGCTTGGTTCCAACTATTATACAATTATGATGAATTGGAACACGAGTATTGATTGTTGCAATTGGGATGGTGTAACTTGCAACCATTTCACCGGTTATGTAGTTACTCTCGACCTCAGTTGTGGCATGCTATGAGGTACCATCCACCCTAACTCCACCCTCTTCAACCTTCCTCACCTCCAAACACTCAACCTTTCTTTCCATGATCTTACCAATTCACAACTTCCACGTGAGGTGAGATTGGAAGGCTTTCTAATAGTCTCACACATCTCAACATCTCTGAGTGTGGGTTTATAGGACAAGTTCCTACGGATATCACAATTCTTCGTAAACTGGTGTCTCTTGATCTCTCTTGGAATGATTTGAACCTTGAACCTCATGTTTTCTACAATCTCCTCCATAATTCTACTAGTTTGGAAGAATTTTCGCTCAATAGTGTTAATATCTTGTCAATTTTACCACTCACTTATCTTAATATCTCTTCTTCTATGAAATCACTTCATCTTCGTAGCACGGGATTGCTAGGGAAATTACCCGATATCATCTTCAATCTTCCGTATTTGGAAGAACTTGACTTAGGATTTAACTATAAACTCAGCGGGCGATTTCCCAAAGTTTACACAAATACTAGCATTCCTCTCAAGTGGTTAGAACTCTCGTACACCAACTTATCAGGAGAAATACCTGACTCCATCGGCCATCTCGAGTCTTTGACTTACTTGCATCTCTTCGGAACATGTTTATCAGGAGAAATACCCAACTCAATCGGTTATCTCAAGTCTTTGATTCACTTGGCCCTCTCAAGCACCAACTTATCAGGAGAACTGTCTCAATCGGACATCTCAAGTCTTTGTATTACTTGGATCTCTCAAAAACCAACTTATCAGGAGAAATACCCGACTCAATCGGCCATCTCAAGTATTTGAATTCCTTGATTATCTCAAACACCAACTTATCAGGAGAAATACTCGACTCAATCGGCCATGTCAAGTCTTTAATTGACTTGGATCTCTCAAACACCAACGTATCAGGAGAAATACCCTACTTCATAAGCCATCTCGATTCTTTGTATCTCTTGGATCTCTCAAATACTAACTTATTGGGGGAAATACCCGACTCAATCGGCCATCTCAAGTCTTTATATCACTTGGATCTCTCAAACACCAACATATCGGGATAAATACCCGACTCAATCGGCCATCTCAAGTCTTTGTATCACTTGGATCACTCAAACACCAACTTATCAGGAGAAATACCTTACTCGATCGACCATCTTGAGTCTCTGACTTACTTGGATCTCTAATACACCAACTTATCAGGAGAAATACCCGACTCGATCGGTCATCTCTGTTAGACCACAGTCTCATTGTTCAGCTCAGAAGATGCAATCTCTTTCTCTAGCTCTGAAATCAGTATGTCTTCAATCTAACAAACTCCCCTTTTGAAGAGTGGACGTGATTCTTGAAACATGTGATTTTTGTCATTTCTTCTGTAGTCAATCTCAAGTCTTTGTATATCTTGGATCTACATTCCAACCTGATTCACGGGTCATTCCGTCCATCAATTTGCAACATGAGTTACCTGTGGTATTTGGATATGCCCAATAATAATTTTGGTGGAGTGATTCCTCAATGCTTGGGTAATATCAGGTCCTCTTTAAAGATGGTAAACCTCGGAAACAATAGTTTTCATGGAAACATTCCAAATGCATGGGATGATTGTGGAGGATTAGAGGGACTTATTTTGAATAGAAATGATTTAGAATGAGAGGTGCCAAATAGGTTGTCCAAGTGTAAATCCTTGAAAGTGCTTGATTTGGGAAAGAAACACTTAAATGGTACATTCCCCCACTGGTCAACTAATCTTCAAAATCTTCAGGTTCTTGTTCTCAAATCAAACAAGTTCCATGGTCCCATAGAAACCTCTTCAATCATTGAATACCCATTTTCTAGTCTCCAAGTGCTTGACTTATCTCAAAACAAGTTTGTAGGCCATCTCCCTGAAAAATATTTTCAATATTTTAATACGATGAAGAACGGGGTAATAAATTACGGTGTAGAACCGGAATATTTGAGGATTGGCAAGTTCTACTCTATCACTGTTGCGGCGAAAGGTTCTGAACTTTCATTTTCAAAAATTTCAGTTGACTACACAATTGTTGATCTATCCCGTAACATGTTTGAAGGAGAGATTCCAAGCGTTATTGGTAGTCTTAACTCTTTGATAGTGCTCAACTTATCCCACAACAACCTTAATGGTCGGATCCCAATTGCTCTAGGAAATCTCCTGGAGATCGAGTCGTTAGACCTATCATGTAACCGGCTAAAAGGAGAGATACCTCAAAGTCTTGCTGTTATCACGAATCTTGAAGTCTTTAATCTCTCGCAAAACCAACTTGTGGGTCGCATTCCTGACGGAACACAGTTCAAGACATTTGAAGCAACCTCATTCAAAGGGAATCCGGGACTATGTAGGTTTCCTCTTTCCAAGCGTTGTGAACATCTGAGTGCCTCACAACTTGAAGTCGATGGAGATGAAGAGAGTGGATTTACATGGAAAGTAGTGATGATGGGATATAGATGTGGAACCTTACTTGGATTAGTGATGAGATATATGATGTTGTCTACGGGAAGACCAAAGTGTTTCAATGCAATTTCTGATGACATAGAGCACATGATCCAGAAGAGGAGAAAGAAGAGAATATATGTTTATATCGGAAAATAAGATCAATTCCTTAATTAGTGGTGCTTTTTTTTCATTAATTATTATTTCATCAAATTGTACAAAACACCTTATTATCCTTGTTGTTTTGTTTGAAATTCTATGATGCATGTAAAGATGAAGTTTAGGATGTTTTAAATTATGCAGATTGAAGAGCATGATTTGAAATATGATGGAGCCATGGTCTTAGAGTTGTGCTATTTCCTTTGTTGCTTTATGCATCTTCAACTTTTTTCCACTTTTCTTTCTAGACATATTTTGTGTTTTAATTCTTGATTTAAGTTTTCATTTTGGTTTTTTATTTGTTGGTGACATTAGATGGTAACAACAGTATGATTCCTATATATTTTTTGGATAACGTAATTTTAAAATCTTCGATTTGGTACTTGAGATGTAACATTTTAAACATTTGGGTACCTGGTTCACCTAATAAGGGCAAATCATAATGGAGTTTTATATGTCCTAACATCGTCAACAGTTATAAACAAAAATGGACAGATATATCATTAATGCTTAATCAATGTTAAATTTCATATTTGGGCTTATTTCTTGTCAAATTTAGGTTATGACACAAAAGTAATACCTACCAGCAAGAAAAATGGGAAGACATAACAAAAGCGGAGTCATTCAAACATTACAGGAGCAATTAATGGAATCAAATTAAATGTAAGGGCCCGTTTACCAAACACTTATCCTGCTTACCGGCAAAATTCAACACTATCACTTATTTACGGAGTAAGATTTTAGTCCACTAAAACGGTATTGAATGCAACAATTTACCCTGTAAAACTTAGGTAAGAGTTGTCGCTCTCACTTACCGGGTAAGACTTTCCGCTATTACCGGGTAAGATTCTTGGTCCTTGACATATTCATCCGGTAAGTTAATGTGACTTGGTAAGCGCTTACCCGGGTAAGTGTATGGTAAACAACCTTAAGTAACTAAATAACACCAAGTAATCAAAGCATTAGAAGTGCCAAGTAATCATAACTACTAGGCGTTGACCCTTTTGGAGAAAAGAAAATCTAATTGAAATATGACATAACAAGAGGAGAATTTCAACTATTTATGTTGTAATATAAAATATATTACATATGCCACATAAGATTAAAAGGAAAAAGAAAAGAAAAAAAGGTCAAGACTTAGCCCTTAAGTTTTGGTTACTTAACCTCATCTTCTCATATCCAAGCCTTAGTCACTAAGTTAACTTAGTCCCTACTTCTCCCACTAGTATAAATAGGAGTCATTCTCTTCATTATTCATCATCCCTTTCTTAAGCTTTCTCTAGCTAAACACCAAATACTCTCCCTAGTATATTCTTGAGGTTGAGAGTGTTCTTGATATTCGGTGGTGTTTCGTGAAAGTTTTAATTAGGCGATCGTGGATCTCAAGATCCTTGTACAAGCACTTTGTAATCTTCCTTGGTTGGTAATAATATTATTGCTCTCTATCTTTGGTGGATGTACACTATCACACCGATAGTGGAACCACGTTAAATCACAGTGTTATTTGTTTTGAGCTTGCTATAATTATAGATAATAACGTTTTTGTTACTATCTATACTTTTGTGGGTTTATTATTGTACGTTAGAGAATTATTGTGCAACAACTAGATTATTGTTATCCACATTCGTTGTTGGGTTAATTGTGCACTTGGATTTCTACCCATTTGGGACCTTAGAAATCACTCGCTAGCATTTGCATTTGTGAGGCACAATTTTACCTAACAATTTATGTGAGGACTGTTTAAATTCATCCAACTTTCAATCTGGATCGTTTAAATTAAGAAGTACAAGTTTCTTTTGCATATTGTACATGCTGCTTATATAACGGTTAACCTAAACTTTCTTCCACTTCCCTAAATCATCTCCACTACGTCTCCTCTAAAACATCTCTTCCACTTCCCTTAATCATCTCCCCACTTTCCTCCAAAATCGTACTCTAATTCCAATTTCTTCCAATCTTTGACCTCCATGGAGTAACTCACCACGATTTCGTGATTGAAATTTGAAATTATAAATTTCTCCAGTGTTTCAAGTTCCTCACGCCCTCAGGAATTTCGTTGATTACAAATCCAACAATTCCGTTGCAGATTGATTGATGGATGCGTCTCGCAAAACCTATCAGATGGAACAACAGCCTAACATTCTGCAATATCCTGTGATTCATCTCGATTTCCCAAGGTAACCGAAACTCTTAATCGCTCTATTTTTTTCAATTATCTAGAATTTGTTTGACCATTTTGCTGTTAATTCGAAGTTTAATTCGAGAACATTAGTATATTGTGGTGATTTAGCTCCTTTTTATTTGCTTTTGGTGATTCTCGTCTCATTATGTTGAATCAGGGCTCGAAATCTATGACATTCCAGTGGAGCAGCCATGGATGTATTTTGAGGAGGTATTTTATTTGCTTTTGGTTGATTATCGTCTTATTACGCTAAATTTAGACTCGAAATCGATGAAATTCTAGTGGCACAGCCATGGGCTTATTTTGAAGAGGTATCCATCAAAACTCCGACTTCTAAAATTCTGTTGAATCTGTGTGTATATGAGCAGATGTATGATTGTGTTTCGAACTTCAGTTTCTTTGTTTAAATCTGTGTTTTATTTGCTTTTGGTTGATTTTGCTCTCATCGCCAAAACCATATTCCTCCGGTGATTTTAATCGATCGTCGATTATGTAAGCGGCGGAGAACATTAGTATATTGTGGTGATTGAACTCCTTTTTATTTGCTTTTAGTTTATTCTCGTCTCTTTATGTTGAATCAGGGCTCGAAATCGATGAAATTCTAGTGGAGCACCATGGGTGTATTTTGAGGAGGTATCCATCAAAACCTCGGCTCTAAACCTGTGTTGAATATGTGAGTATTTGAGCAGACGTATGATTGCATTTTGAACTTCAGTTTCTTAGTTTAAATATGTTTTTTATTTGCTTTTGGTTGATTTTGCTCTCATCGTCTTCGCCAAAACCATATTCCTTCGGTGATTTTAATCGATCGTCGATTGTGTAAGTGGCAGAGGACATTAGTATATTGTGGTGATTTAAAACTAAGGTTTTTTTTAAACCTCTTAATGACTCTTAAATCTGAATCGTTCAGACATTTTTACACACCACCTCTTATTAATCATAACTAAAATAAGACTTTAGACCTCTTAAAAAACAAATGACACCTAAGTAAGTTTTGCCCGATATAGATATAGAACAGAAAGACAAAGCAGAAATGCTTAATGGGCACAATGAAGTGGCATGCCTACCCTCCTAAGTAGGGGAAAGATGTGTTGTCCCCATTAAGACACATCTTTAACATTTCTACCCTTTAAAAATAAAGGCATGCCTACCCTCCTACTCAATAATCACGCAATAAAAACCTAGCTGCTCGATTTCACCTTCACTTGTTCGATTTCGATTTCACCTTCATCGCTCGTTCGATTTTACTGCTTTGAGTTCATTGTTGGTTCAATTACAGTATATCAATTCACTGCTGGTTCGATTTCAACCCTAGACAATAATTTTCTTTGGTCTATTTCTCCAAAGGTAATGATTTTACTAATTGTTCGATACTTGTTTCTTCTCTATACTCGATTGTTGTTCCATACTTGTTTCTTCAGTCGATTGTTGTTCCATACTTGTTTCTTAAGTCAATTGTTGTTCCATACTTGTTTTCTTCAGTCGATTGTTGTTCCTTACTTGTTTTTTCAGTCGATTTTTGTTCCATACTTGTTTCTTCTCCATAGTTGCTCGACATTTCTGCAATGTAGATTTTTGTAACCATGATTTCTACAATGTCGATTTCATACTTGCTACTTTTTGTTTGAACTTGACTACATTGTGTTTGAACTTGGAAGTTTAAGTACTTAATGATTTTTTGTTTAATTTTTGGATTATATCAATGGATTTATGAATAAATGGCTTAAAAAATAAACAGCAATTTATAAAATAGCTTAAAATTCATATTCAGGGGTAAATTGGTCATTTTTGTTATTCAGACTGTTAATTCAGATAAAAAAGTAAACAACAACATCAATTTATCTAGACAGACACATTTATCCATACAAGACTTAATGGAAAATTTGGTAAACAGCCCCATTTATCCATACAACATCAAGTGTAACGGCTTTTACCCGGTTAGTGTTTACCGGGTAAATTTTTGCCTACAATACTGTTTTAATGGACTAAAATCTTACCCAATAAGGTAAGTGATGACATTGAATTTTATCGGTAAGTGGTTACCGCGTAAGCGTTTGGGTAAATTCCCCTTAATATTTTTGCTTGGTTCCATTTACATGGTGTTTCCCAATTGAGGGAGTAGTCATTAGGTGGTCTACGAAACTCATATCAAGTATTCATCTGCAGATTCTCTAAAGCTAATTAAGTTGGATTCATTTTTGGGGTTAAATTAACCCATATATAACTTTAAGACTACACATTATCTCAACAAAACTAACATTTTAACATATCTGTACAATTCTCATTTACATTATAAATATGAATAGACACTACATAAAAAGACTATTGATGTGTGACCGTATTTTCCAATTTAGTATTTCCAAATGGACGAGATTAATATTTAACCTTGCGTGGATGTATTTTTAAAGAGCAAAAATCATCTGATCTTTCGATTCCATTGATGCGCTGTTTTTCTCCGCCAGCAGAGCCTTGTGTACTCCTTTTGCCGTTTTTATTCAGATCCAGGTGAGTTACGATCTTGTGAAGATTATGTTTTTATTTTTTATTTTTTTGGTTTTAACTTTTAGTTCAGTGTTGTAGTTTGATTTAAGTCTGCGCTTCGTGGATCTGGTGATTATTTTGTGGAGATAAGTTATACTTGGATATGGTGTTTGATATGTGTATGGTGAATTTTTGTGTAAGCTAGATGCCTACTCGAAATTTACTTATTGTGTGAGTTGATGGCTTCATGGTTAGAAATATGTTTTTTTTTTGCAATATAGTGTTCTACGATTGGAAAATTTGGGTTTGCAGTAGTCAATTTGCTAAACAAACATCTACTAGATGCAAATGAGTACTTTTTAAGACCAAGGACGATTTGAATAATGTTTGGAACTAATAATCAAACTGTTTATATTTGTGGCTTTTGTTGTAAGGTTTAATGTAGCCATTGAATTGTTTTGAGGTTCTAATGATGAATCTTGGAGTGAAAAATTAGTATATGAGACCAAAAAGTAAATTTTCTCTTGAACAAATGGAGTAAATTTGGGTGGAGTTGGAGGCTGTGGATGTATTCCTGGTATGGTTGATGTTGAAATATTGCATATTAGAATTTGAAGGTTAGCTTAGGAGCCGGTAGTTGGCCATTTTAAATCATGTTAGATATAGCTTTACTCTCTAATGGTTGGTGACAAGCTTACTTTATTGCTTCTATATTTCAATGCAACTTCTTCGGTGAATTTGTGGTTTAGAGACGTCCACCAAGTTTTGTGCAAGAATTTGTTATTATGGTAGTGTTACAACAGGAAATGTGTAATAACGACATGTAATTTATAAATTATATATTATATTGACCCAGACGAGTCTAAAAACCGTCAACCACCTCTAAAATTAACCTGGATCGTTTAAATTAATTTGAGATTTAATCTGGACAATTTAAACTAATTATTTTACGGTTATTGGAGACTTCGGCCCACTACTATCTTCTCCTTTTCCTTCTCCCCTGTTACCTCCACATCCCGATTGTGTCTCCTACTTCTCCCGTCTTCCATGATCCCACAATCCTCATGCCCCCGAGTTCTCTCCCATCGTCCAGGTCCTCTCCTCTCCCCAGTCGGTTCATCTTAAGATACGAACCTCACCGGTGCATTCCCGATCTCTGCCCCGCCTCTCTAATTATCCTTCTCAATTGATTCCTTCTTCTCAAAATTAATAACACTACTGCCAAGATGCACGGCTCCTCTAAAGTCACCAATTCATTTTCTCTAGATGACGATTAGGGTTTTGTTCAAAGCTTTAGCATCCTTTCTCGGTTAGTGTTATCGATAATCTCTAGATTATCTTTCCTATCCCGATCTATGTTCAATGCTTTATCGCTCCTTCCCTGTATTGTATTTTGTATCTTCGATTCAAATGGCTTTCCAACAATGCATATTAGGTTTGGGACGACGCGCAAATCAGGGAACAAAATTCAATCATTCATTTTGGCTGCTAACTTGGGCTTTGAATGCCTTAAAAAAATAAGGTTTTGTTACAAGACAGTTCCAAATTAGGGTTCCCTCCATTCCAAAATCAATGTCCACAATGAAAAAAGCAAATAATTTTAAAGTTTTGTAATAATTACAATTCTTAATTAAGTAATAACTAAGAATTTTATCCTTTGTAGTAGAGGGAGTACTGAATTTTTCAACCTCATAATCAACTGTAGGATTGGAAAGTAGGCACTAAGGGGTGGTTTTTTTTTTAAAAAACATCTTAATGGCTCTTAAGTCTGAATCGTTCAGACATTTTTACACACCACCTCTTATTAATCATAACTAAAATAAGACTTCAGACTTTAGACCTCTTAAAAAACAAACGGCACCTAAAAGTGGAGACCTGTTTTAAGATAAGCTAAAATAGAAACGTGGACGCTTATTTTGTGACGTAGAGAGTATTTGGTTTATAATTCAAAGAACGTAATATTGTTTTCACTGTTTCTTTTCTTATGCAAATATACTTGGTAATTGGTCTAGATGTCAAGCTCGACATTTGCTAACCGAGAGAGTGGATTGATGAGGCCAGGGAATGAGGTGGAGGCCAATCCCAGACACAAGACAAAATTGTTCACCATTAGGTGGTGGGTCGTCAAATCCAAGAAAAAGTATGTGAAACACCCAAATAACTGTGTTAGTTAAAGACTGATCACTTAAATAATTGAATCTAGATTACAATCATGTCGTGTACCCGATCAATGAACGGGTATAACACTAGTGGAAAGATGAGTTATCAAAAGGTAGAAGCATTAAAAAAGATGATGGACATATGTGAGCAGGAGAGGGGAGCACGAGCCTACAGTGGCGGAGAAGCTTATTCGGGGTCTGAGGTCTGTTGCGGTCGAGGTGGGCCTAGGTTCGGCGAGTATAGAAATTACAGATTTGGGTTGGGCCTAGGCTGCCAAGGCGTAGGTTTTACATACCAAAAATTGGTCCCGTGTCAGTTCTAAATAAGTCTCGGTCTCAAGTTGTACAGAGTGTAATTGTGTAACCGACTCGGTTGGTCTCAGTCCTGATCCCAACCAAAATTCTAAAACCAATCCTACGTCTGATAACCGATCGCATCGCAGTCCTTCATAACTGGTTCCAAATTTGTATTATATATATATATATATATATGTAATAAATCAAATTGAAATTTTATTAATTAACATACTAGGCATATACCCGCGCGATGCAGCGGAATGTAAGTAAAGAACGAACAATTAATGCTAATTTCTTATAGACATGTCATCAACAATCAACCATGACCTAATAATTACAATTTATGAAACCTTAAACCCATAAAGATATTCAATAATTAGTTTATATTACAATTATTGACGAAACAAATTATAATGATATAATTTACTATAAGAATGAAACGTATTTTACGATTATGTATTTTTAATGTGCTAACGGTGGAAAAAAATCAAACGTATGGATAGAAAACAAATTAATTCGTAGATATTCATGATATTTAATAGTACGATTAAATTAAAAAATATTCAATATTGGGCTCGTTTTGAAGGTATTGACGAGACGATTATAATGGTATAATTTGTAAAAAAAGAAACATATTTTTTCATTGCATTTTTATTCATATACGATTATATGTGTTAACATGATAACGGTGTAAAATGAAAAATGAAAAAAACAAGGATATAGAGTAAATTAAATAAGTAAGTGTAAGGGTGATAAATGTAACATCGTACAAGAAACACTATGTACAAATAACCGTTTTATTATAATATAGTAGATATATACATATATATATATATATATATATATATATATATATATATATATATATATATATGTATATATATATATATATATATATATGTATATAGAGGCAACTTATATTGTAAACCAATGAAAGTGTATAAACTATGAAACCTCATCCTGTCCGTCGATCACTGAAATGGACGCATATGATGAACGCGGTGGCATTTTTGAAATTATTTTGTGAAATAGGGGCACAATCAGAATGAGTGAAATTATGAAAGGGTAAATCGGGGAACTTGCTTGTCGCTCAAATTTGGAAATTACGAACAAAGCGAAATTGCAGGGATCATCCATATTCGTGAAGATCAAGGTCCGAGAAAGAACGGGGAAAATCAAATCAGTTTCTTCAGAATTCAACGATCATCTTACGAAATTAGGAGTATTTTCACCAAAAATAATACGAAATCATTGACGAAAATATGGCTGACCAAAACGCGCCCCAACATCCAAGAAGTTAGGGTTTGAATTTTTTTTAAAAAGTAAATAAATCTATGAAATCATTTAAATGATGAAGAGCTTTATTTTGCAGGACGAAGGAAGAGTGAAAGAAAACAAAGTTTCACATAAATTATACATTTACGTTCGAAATTCTAAACAAATATTTCATATAACATCAATTTCACATAAAATCCAATTAAAACACATAACCATAAAATAGATATTTCATAGTTCACATTCAAAGGGTTTCGTAGGGTTTCATCTACTGCAACTTCTTAACCTACTTTACAATCATACAAAAAACGAATAACAAACTGTTTTCCAATAACTACACTAACCACTTCCATCCTCGATCCCTGTCTTCACAAGACTACATTTCTATGCATGTAAACTTCAACAGATTCTTCGGATAATAAAAAATCATCGAAAAAATCAGCCTCCTCCACTTCGCCTTCCATCGATTCAAATATCAATTTCTTCCATATCGATTGCCTACCTAAGACACAAAAACATTAATGGAAATTACGCTCAGCCTATGAAAATTACCATAACAATAAGAAATAATAAATTATAATATTCATAATAATCGTTTCCTAAAATAACGGAATCATTCAAAAATAAATATAATTACTGAAAATAACTAAATGTAAAATGACCATTCTACCCTTGACGCTAAAAAGAAAAAAAAAAGCATATCAACGGCTATGATGGGTTTAGATAGTTCACAATTTAAAGCTGGTTTACAAAAGAAGATAACATTATGTATGTATGTGTGTGTGTATATATATATATATATAGGTGGTTTCAATTGGAAACCATATTAGATTGGAAACTTTGGAAACCGTCAATTTCATTGGTTAAATTAATGAAATTGGTTCATAAATTTGTTTAAAATGATCAGGTTGTTTCATATAATTCTTTTGTTAGTGAAATTGTTTCATATATTTGTGTTTTTTATGTAGTTTCATCTATTTTTCTCATTCTGAAGAAATTGTATCATGTAGTTTTGCAGTTTGATGAAACTTTTTTATTTTTACATAAAAAACACAAATATATGAAACAATTTTATCAACAAAAGAATTATATGAAACATATAGGGGAGCGATCAAATGGAAACCACTCTAATTTTGAAAACCGTGAATGTAATAACCGGGTTCAAAATTTTTATAATTTTGTGAGTTGGGTGAAAAGTTAATCAAGACCCAAAGTTCAGGGGGGTCAAATGATATTTGGGTTGTATTTAAAGGTTTCAACCCTAAGATATTTTCTCATTTTCATTTCATGGTATTTGTTGAGGACGGCTGAAGGGAGAAAGAGCAAGAGAGAAAGGGGGGGGGGGGGGTTTGATGGATCGATCGTTTTTCTTCAATCAAGGTATGATTCTAGTCTGTTACTCCCTTCTAAGTGTTGTAGTCGATGTATGATCTCGTTGTGGAGTCTTTTAACCGTTTGATTTGGAGTTCTGGGTCGATCGAGTCCTGGGAAATCTCCTCGCGGTTCGGTGAGTTTCGACCGGACCCGGGTGAACCCGAGAGTCGGGGAAGCGCCGGTGACCGGTGTGTCTACCGGTGTGGTTTTTGACCGGTGGGTCTTCGACCGGTGTGGTCTTCGACAGGGGTGGTCTTCGACCGGGGTGGTCTCAACCGGAGTGGTCTAGACCGGAGTGGACCGATGTGTCGTTTTTATATGTTTTAGACACACACACAGAGAGAGAGAGAGTGTGTGTGTGTGTGTGATATCTGCGATTTCGCTTACCGATTTATCGGTGTTGTCGTAGGTAGTGAATCGTTAGAAAGCGGGCTTTTAAGCACGAAGGATCTGAGGTAAGTCTTTCAAACTAAATCTGTTTACGATTCCGAAAGTTATTTGATAAATGTGAGTTTTCTGAACTGCACGCTCTTATTATCAAAAGTTTATGACGGTTTATTGAAAATGTTGATTTAATTATGTTGGCATGTTCATGCTATGTTTATATAAATGCGCTTTATATATTGTTGATAATTAGATGTATGCATACATTTAATTCGGAAGTTGTGACCTAAGTCGGGGAGTGTGGCCCGCCTGATCGTACCGGAGAGTGTGACCCGTTTATGCCATTGGGGTGTGTCCCCAAAACAAGGCAGTGCGAGACAGACACATCGTCTTTGACGGCAGTGTTGGTCAGTAATGTGAGTTACGCACGTGATGCGTAAGATTTGTTTAAATGTTTTAAATGATATTTGAACTATGGCATTAGCGCTTGGAGGGGACTCACTAGACCATCGGTCTAACCCTTGCTCTTTCAAAACTATAACCCTTTTTCAGGCTATCGCAAGGTAGCAGGTACCAGTAAGGGTAAGGAGAATATGTGAGCTATTTCCAGGAGCTAGAAGACTCCTTGTAGTAGTTTTCTTATAGACTCAGTTGTGTAATAGGTTGTATTTGCAAACCTTGTTTTGAATTGTAGGCTTGGGGCCATTTTTGGTTTGGATTATTATATTTTGACGTAATTAAATTTTGGGTTGTTACAGTTGGTATCAGAGCCATAGTTTAAGGGATTTAGGTGACCGGATGGGCCTAAACTTAAACTAGGAAATAGAGGGACACAACTGAGATTTAGGAAGCCTTTAAGGAGTCATTGGTCATCGAGAATCGGGACGACAATAGTGAGGACTCTCATGTAAGGTAAATTCATAATTGCATCTAGCCAATACCATTATGAATCTACAGGTGCATGAGTATACTCGAGTACTATTGTTGGGTTAGTCGATGGGTGTAGTTTTGGGTAGTGAGTTCTATCATTGAAATGATAGCGTTGGTCTGGGGTGCTGTGCGAGCACGTTCATGGTTTTAAGGTTAATACCTTATGAGACGAGTTTTATGTGGGATGTAGATATTTTGTCTTCATGAAGAACTTCTTGGGTCTGAAAAGGGAGGATTGACGATTGGAGGTGAGCTGGTCACTCCAAGGGAATCGTCGGTTTGGTAGTTCGGGCCGTTGGTGGTCGTTTCATGATCCTGGTTTTCCCACTAGGGAAATGCGGAGAATGACAGGAGCCTTAGCCTTTGAGTGTTAGGAATGATTCGGTTTGTGGTGGCATGCACTCCTGTCGGTAACCTGAGATGGGGTAGTCGGCGAGTGGTGTTGTTTGGGATGGAATACGAGGTCGTTAAGGTACGCCTTTTAACAGCGTGTTGTTACATAACGTTGTGGTTTATGGATGAAAGTTATTGACGTCGAGCCGGAGTTTTGAGTTGGTCTGGTAACCAGATTCTATTAAGTAAGTCATGTGCCTTCAACGCGTGAAGTCGGTGGGACACCGAAATAGTTATGATGCGTTGGAAGGAGTAGGTTCCTTTGGGAATCCTTGTTAGTCGAAAACATTGTTGAAGTATCGGTATGTCGACTGTGATGCTGAAGTCAGCGACAAGTTGTTGAAGCCATTCTTAAGGAAACTAGAGGTCGTTCAGGAACGGTGTGTATCTGGAATGGTATAGGACCACCTCGAGGGGACTTTTCAAAAATGGAAGACTGTTAGTTGGTCAGGTAAATTCCTATGAGGTTCTGACGGTTCGTGTGGGAGTAAGGTATAGGGAGCAATCGGGGTGGTTGCACTTCGATCAAGTTAATCCGTGAGATAGTACGCTTAATCTTACCGACTACCTGACTTTGTATATGGCAGATCGCGATAAGCCGATCAGAAGCAAAATCGTGTTGAGTGGTTTAAATGTTCAAGAGTTTGCGGGCGATTCAGATTTGAGCAGGACAAAGTCGTGAAACGACTTTATCTCAAATATTGATGTGACGATCGGCATAATGAGGAGGGTATCTGTTATGTGTACCAAGTGTTGCGGAGATTTTGGTGTTATGGTGATGATGTGGTAGGGAGATGAATGGTTAGATGAGATGGTGTTATTTTTTTATGCCAGAGTGGTCGTTCAAGTCATTATGGTGGTAAGGAGCTTCTTTGAGGTTAAGTTTTAGACTTGTGTTAGTGTTATAGTATGAGCATTGGTGAAAACCCTTGCTCCGAGATTCTCGGTGAGCTTTTCGAAAGTGTCAAGTATGTGGCGGAGATGCATGGATGATTGGTTGGGTTGGTGATTTTGCTAATCTGAAGTTTATGGGTTCGAGTGATAGTTGGCGGCAACTTCATGGAGGAACCTTGGGTTCCTGGGTCGCGGAGAGGTGTTGGACAAGCTCATCTTATTCCAGTGACATATTGATGTGAATGTTGAACGATTTAGTTCATGATGGGTTGTAGGAGACAGGGAAAACCCGTGAGGATGTCGAAGTATTCTTTGAAAGTGAAGGAACCCTACAGATGGCGAAGGAGAGTGAGGAGCGTGAGGTGTCTTCGATCTGTGAGTAATGTTTTGGGAGAGCGTGGTTAAATGTCTCGCGTGTGGATTGTCGGTAACTGTTTGGTGAAGTGTAGTAATGTAATTATGTTTCGACGAGTTGGAATTGTTGACCTGAGAGTAAGAAGTTTGGCAAGTGGCACAGGATTTGGGAGTTTATGTTTCAGAATTTCTGATAGTGAGTTTATAAACCCTAGAGAGGGTGTGAGAAAGGGGGTTAGAATGTATGATATGGTTCGAGAGTGGATAAAGCTAAAACGGGCGGTTGGTCTAAGGATTGGGCTAGCTAGTGAGACTATCACTAGAAGCATGTTCGTATTTTCGAAAAGGAAGGGGAAGAAGCAGTTGGAGGTAGTGCTCGGAGTGAGTCAACTTGGTAATTGTGTAGGAAAGGTTCCAAGTGAACCTGTCTTCCAGTGTTAAGTTGGAGTGATGGTAGGAGCATGGTCACTTTATGTTAGAACGGGTAAAGCTTGGAGTTATTTCTTTTACGACCGGACAATTGTTGGATGCGACGAGAATTGAAGTGGGAGTCAATATGATTCGTCCAGTTGAAAATTAGCGGGCTATGAGGGTAATGTAATGTGGAATTTTCTTTTTATGTGGAAGTGGAGTGATGACCTTTGGGGCAATGTATGTTACTGCGTATGAGTTGAATATCATCGTTGAACGGTGAACAATATGGCTCGGGAAAGAAAGTGCTTTTACGTTCGACGTATGCCGTACCGAGAGAAGTTACTATGCAATGGTTGGTTACCGGATGAAGAAATTCATAATTTTGAGGTTATTATGATAACAAAGGTTGACTATATGCTATGTTGGCGAGTTGAGGGGTTAATGTTCTAGTCAGGAATGCATGTTGACGCAGGAGTTGACCTAGGACTTGGAGCATTTGAGGGAAGTTAAGTCGGGATGGGTGAAAGAACGCGAGTCTTGTGAATATTAAGATTTGAAAGGGCGCAACTTGATGCATAAGTTGTTCCCATAGAATGGAGTGGTACGTTCGAGAGAAAGCTAGTGTTGGTTTACTTTTCGGAGTCCGTTGAAGTTATGGAAGGAGTTAGAGAGGTAGTGTATAACCGTAAGTGTTCGATGGGAATTGGGATAATTCGTGTCATGTTTCTATCCTCTCTTGAGATCACTTGTTGGAGGTGGAGCAGCGATACCTTTGCGAGGTATGCAAGCAAAGAAGAGTTTGTCGTGATCACAAGTTCTGAGGAAGCCTTTGACCGTTAGGTTTTTTAGTTAAGGATTGAAGGATGTCCGTCTTGGGAAAGTGCAGTGGCAATAGCGCAATAACGAGAGTCAACTTGGGAACTGGAGACGAACGTGAGATCTCAGTATCCCCATTTGTTCAAACGATGGAATTCCAGGGACGAAATTCTCTTGAGGGGGGGATATTGTAATAACCGCGTTCAAAATTTTTATAATTTTGTGAGTTGGGTGAAAAGTTAATCAAGACCCAAAGTTCAAGGGGGGTCAAATGAAATTTGGGTTGTATTTAAAGGTTTCAACCCTAAGATATTTTCTCATTTTCATTTCCTGGTATTTATTGTGGACGGCTGAAGGGAGAAAGAACAGGAGAGAAAGAGGGTTTGATGGATCGATCGTTTTTCTTCAATCAATGTATGATTCTAGTCCATTAAGTGTTGTAGTCGATGAATGATCTCGTTGTGGAGTCTTTTAACCGTTTGATTTGGAGTTCTGGGTCGATCGAGTTATGGGAAATCGCCTCGCAGTTCGGTGAGTTTCGTCCGGACCCGGGTGACCCCGGGAGTCGGGGAAGCACCGGTGACTGGTGTGTCGACAATGTGGTGTCGACCGGTGTGGTCTTTGACCGGTGGGTCTTCGACCGGGGTGGTCTTCGATCGGGGTGGTCTCGACCGGAGTGGTCTTGACCGGAGTGGCCCGGTGTGTCGTTTTTATATGTTTTAGACAGAGAGAGAGAGACAGTGTGTGTGTTATCTGCGATTTGGCTTACCGATTTATCGGTGTTGTCGTAGGTAGTGAATCGTTAGAAAGCGGACTTTTAAGCACGAAAGATCTGAGGTGAGTCTTTCAAACTAAATCTGTTTACGATTCCGAAAGTTATTTGATAAATGTGAGTTTTATGAACTGCACGCCCTTATTATCAAAAGTTTATGGCGGTTTATTGAAAATGTTGATTTAATAATGTTGGCATGTTCATGCTATGTTTATATAAACGCGCTTTATATATTGTTGATAATTAGATGAATGCATACATTTAATTCGGAAGTTGTGACCTAAGTCGGGGAGTGTGGCCCGCCTGATCGTACCGGGGAGTGTGGTCCGTTTATGCCATTGGGATGTGTCCCCAAAATAAGGCAGTGCGAGACAGACACACCGTCTTTGACGACAGTGTTGGTCAGTAGTGTGAGTTACACACGTGATGCGTAAAGATTTGTTTAAATGTTTTAAATGATATTTGAACGGTGGCATTAGTGCTTGGAGGGGACTCACTAGACCATCGGTGTAACTCTCGCTCTTTCAAAACTATAACCCTTTTTCAGGTTATCGCAAGGTAGCAGGTACCAGTAAGGGTAAGGAGAAGATGTGAGCTATTTCCAGGAGCTAGAAGACTCCTTGTATTAGTGTCCTTATAAACTCAGTTGTGTAATAGGTTGTATTTGCAAACCTTGTTTTGAATTGTAGGCTTGAGGCCATTTTTGGTTTGGATTATTATATTTTTACGTAATTAAAGTTTGGGTTGTTACAGTGAAAACCTTCGATTTCATTGGTTAAGTTAATGAAATTGTTTCATATAATTCTTTTATTGATGAAATTGTTTCATATATTTGTGTTTTATATGTAAAAATGAAATTGTTTCATGTATTTTCTCATTCTGATGAAATTGTTTCATGCATTTTCTCAATCTGATTAAACTTTTTCATTTTTACATAAAAAATACAAATATATGAAAAATTTGGAAGATTTATGTGCATAAATGCGATCTGTGTGGTCTGCATATGAGAAAAATTTATGTCTATTTATGTGCATATATAAAATAGGCATTTGGAAGATTTTATGTATTTGTGCACATATGAACCCAAAAGCAACTATTTATGTGCATATATGTTAATAGATGTGACTTATGTGCATAAATGCAATATGTGTGGTCTGCATATGAGAAAAGTTTATGTCCATTTATGTGCATATATGAAATAGGCATTTGAAAGATTTTATGAATTTGTACACATATGAACCCAAAAGCAACTAATTATGTGCATATATGAAACATGGTTAAACCTGGTTCAATTTGACTGTCGTTCATGATAAAAGAAAAAAAAACAGAAGACAGAAAACGGTTCCTATATTATAGGAAGAAGACGTTGTGTGAAAATTAAAAAAAAAACAGATATGCAGATTAGGATAAACATTTAAAATAACAAGAATAAAATCCATAAAAATCTTAAATTCCATATTTATCTAAACGTGATAATAGATATAATATAGTATAAGAAAATTTTAAAATTCCAAATTACTAATTTATCCTTACTAAAAAACTGTTATGATTACTAAACCAACAAAATCTTTACAATCCTATTGGTCTAAAATGGTTAACAAAGTTAACACTAAATTATTAGTTAACAAAAGAAGGGGACCATAAATATATATATATATATATATATATATATATATATATATAATGTAATTACCGATAAAGATAGAGAAATAATAGAAATATTAGATCAAATCCCTGATCAAACAATTAAAGAACAAGCTTTAAATAAATTTTTAAACTATAACAAAATAGAACCTTCAACCACTAGAACTAATGAAATATTCAATCTTCAAGATGTCTATGAAAGATTCTCAAAATCTAAAACACCCATTTCTATTCAAGATCTTCAAGAAGAATTAAATATATATATATATATATATATATATATATATATATATATATATATATATATATATATATATATATATATATATATATATAGGGGACGTTTCTTTTGCAAACCAAACAATTTGTACAAACTATGCAAACCACTATATTAGGAAACAATAGATATATTTATGGATAATGATTATGATTCATTAATAATGATTGTGATATATATGGAAAATGTTATGTTTATTTATTATAATCATGATTTTAAATTAGGAAATTTTAAGTTTATTCATTATAATCATGATTATAAATTAGGAAACATAATAAAATCATATATTCATTAGACTTGATGAACGGCTAAGATTGGTTTGCATAGTTTGTACAAATTGCTTGGTTTGCAAAAGAAACACACCATATATATATAGTTATATAGTTATATGCCCGCACAATGCGGTGGGTGTAAAAGTTTATTTTTATCTTCCAAATTTATTTAAAAAGTTAAATAAAGGGCAAAAGGGGCAGTTGAAGATAGACGTAAATTCAAATAATTTCATGCTTATAGTATAATCAAATCAAGGATAACAAATATCACTTCGCTATACGGAATTCGCTAGTTGGTGATTTATGTGAACTATTTCAATAATTTGTTATGTGTGTTACAGTGTAACTTTTTCAAAATAAAATGAATTGATGAAACGTGTTTTTAATATATTTTAGTTAGTTTACATATTTTTAATATGCTAAAGGTGAAAATAAAATAAAGTGTAAGGATATAAAACAATCTTATTTGTAGATATTTATGATATTTAATAGTATGGTTAAATAAAAAAAATATTCAAGATTGGGCTTGTTCGTATACGATTATTTATGTTAACATGAGAAGGGTATAAAATGGAAAATAAGAAAACAAGAGATATAAAATAAATTAAATAACTAATTGTAAGAGTGATAAACGTAACATTTAATTGAATTAGGAAGTGAAACATGAGGGAGAAAATTTTGGCTTTCAAAGGTTTGTAAAAACTGTATTAGAATTTTTATAATATAGGGTAGGGATTATAGTGATGTATTTTATAATAAGAATGAAACGTATTTTTAATACATTTTACGATTATGTATTTTTAATGTGCTAACGGTGAAAAAAAATAAAACGTATGGAATATAAAACAATTTAATTCGTAGATATTCATGATATTTAATAGTACGGTTAAATTAAAAAATATTCAATACTGTGCTCGTTTTGAAGGTATTGACGAAACGATTATAATGGTATAATTTGTAGAAAAAGAAACGTATTTTTTCATTGAATTTTTGTTCATATACGATTATTTGTGTTAATATGATAATGATGTAAAATGAAAAATGAAAAAGTAAGGGATATAAAGTAAATTAAATAAATAATTGTAAGTGCTAAATGTAACATTGTAAGGGTGGTAAATATTATTGTACAAAAGATTGTACAATAACCGTTTTAGAATTTTTATATAGTAGTATTGATAGATTATAGAATGAAATCAGGGCACTTAATGGTTAACGGAGACCCAGGATACAAAATAATTCAGAGGGTTTTGGAACCATTAAGAGGCAGAATTTTTTCTGCCAAACATGATTCACCGATTCAGTGGTTGCCTCTTAATGGAACCATTAAGAGGTAAACAAATACTTTTGAATTCCATTTTTTATCATTTAACAATTTTCATTTATCTTATCAGCTAGTCTTGCCAAACGTAATTATTTAGTCAACTACTTTGCAAAACATAGTCTAAAAGACATGTCTTTAATCGACAAGCATTAACCCGATAAGACCTCAACAATTCTAATGTAAATAATTGGAACGACTTTCGTCAATAAAGTTGAGTCTTCCTACATTAATAATTCTCTAAGTTGGAAAATTAAAGCCAAGTCCCCAATCAAGACTCGATTATTCTGCACATATAATTAAAAATCTATCTATCATCTTGCTAGCTCTTTTAAATTTCAAATTAGTCCTTTTTTTTGAAGAAATTTCAAATTAGTCCTTGTTATTAATAATCAAAAGTCATTCCAAAAGCAAACAAGCTTTTAATACATTCACGTCTACATGCTCTATTACAATTATTTAACTTGTTATTGATTACTGATTACAAAATATTACAATTAATTAATTTTTTTAACATTTTTTTTTGGTCATTTCACATTTTTAACCATTTTATCAACTAATTTTTATCAAATGTAATTAGTTTATCTTATCAGTCAGTTTGGCGAACATAGCCTAAAGAACATGTCTTTAATTGACAAGCATTAACCCATTGGACTACAAAGACCTCAATTCTAATGTAAACAATTGGAACGAATTTCGTCAATAAAGTAGTGTCATCTTATATCAGTAAATCTAAAGCTGGAAAATTACTTGACACTCCAATTTCAAGACTTGGAGTCAAGTGTTCCATATAAAAAGAAATTTGGACTACAAACTCATATTCATTGAGTATATATGGGGCATATGGAGTCAAAGATCAAGTAGTTGTACATATAATTAAAAATAACACCCATTATCTTGTTGGTTTTCTGAAATTCAAATCAATCCTTATTATTAATCAAAAGTTATTACAAAAGCAAACATGCTTTCAATATATTCGCTTCTACACGCTCTATTAACCACAAGGGTTGTGGCGTACTGATTAAGACTCTGGGGGATGTGGTGGAATATCTCATCTGTCCAGGGTTCGAATCCAGACGTACACAACAATTGTGTCCACTGAGGTTTAATTAGGGTTGATGTCTTACAGTCACAAATTGTCAAGGGATTAGTCTAGGCATTGTTTAGGACACCCTTAAAAAAAACTACTTTACTTTACATGCATAAAATAATTTGAAGTATTGGGGTAATAACTTATCTATTTCGAATTAATGATCCGGTCGTCAACAAATAATTTTACTTGAAAGGTCTACACAAAAGTTTATTGTTTAGATTTATTATTTAGGCATCTAAACCAAAAGTTTTTAATTTAGATTTTTGATTTAGAATTTTTTATTTAAGGTTTTTAATTTAAGAGTCGTAATATAGGTATTAATTTTGGGTTTGATTTTGGTTTTTTATGAAATTGATTTTAAGGATTGTTCTTGATGGGAAAGACGAAAGTTCAAAATTAAAAGAAAAATGTTAAATAATGAAAAGAACATGGCAATTTTAGTTGTATGTCATATATTTTTTTAAATTTTAAATATGACATGGAAATCTAATTTGCATTTATTGGGCATGTCATGATTAACAGGTCATCTGGTAAAGAAAACACTTAAATATGTGAAAAGTTTGTCTTAAGGCCTAAAATGATAATTTTGAAAGTTGGTTTCTTTAAATAGCAAGGGATCAACCCAAACTTGGTTCTATTTGAATGCAATTTTCCGGTGAAGAATTTACATCTTAAGATCTATCATATTTTTAAAAACTGGGATATTAGAAGAAAAGAAATGAAAAAATTGAGGAAATAAAATACCATTCAATTGACAAAAAAGTTACATGTTAGGAATAAAAATTCTAATAAATATTAAAAACTACATGATAAACAATCCTTGTTGCTTATTTATAGGAATCGACAACTTAATACTTACAATTACAATTAAAGAAAATGAATCATTCAAAGTTGTGTTTTTTCTCCTTTTTCCTTTTCTCTTCCTTCTTCATTTGCTCCTCATATTCTTCCTCCAATAACACCACCACCACAAGATGCTCTTTTATACAAACTCATACTTTGCTTCTCTTCAAACAAAGTCTTCTCTCTTATAATCACTCTTATGACGAAAACAATGTTTATGATTCCCCTTGTCATGATTGGCTTGGTTCCAAATATCATCCAATTATGATGAACTGGAACACGAGTATTGATTGTTGCAATTGGGATGGTGTAGCTTGCAACCATTTCACTGGTGATGTAGTTGCTCTCGACCTCAGTTGTGGCATGCTACAAGGTACCATCCACCCTAACTCCACCCTCTTCAACCTTCCTCACCTCCAAACACTCAACCTTGCTTTCAATGATCTTACCAATTCCCAACTTCCACGTGAGATTGGAAGGTTTTCTAGTAGTCTCACTTATCTCAACATCTCTATGTGTGGGTTTATAGGCCAAGTTCCTACGGATATCACATTTCTTCGTAAACTGGTGTCTCTTGATCTCTCTTGGAATGATTTGAAGCTCGAACCTCATGTTTTCTACAATCTCTTCCATAATTCTACTAGTTTGGAAGAACTTTCGCTCAATGATGTTAATATCTCGTCAAATTTACCACCCACTTATCTTAATATCTCTTCTTCTATGAAATCACTCGATCTTCGTAGCACTGGTTTATTTGGGAAATTACCCGATAACATCTTCAATCTTCCATATTTGGAAGAACTTGACTTGGGGTATAATTTTTACCTCAACTTACGATTTCCCAAAGTTTACACAAACACTAGCATCCCTCTCAAGTTGTTAGATCTCTCAAACACCAACTTATCAGGAGAAATACCCGACTCCATTGGCCATCTCCAGTCTTTGATTGGCTTGGATCTCTCAAACACCAACTTATCAGGAGAAATACCCGACTCCATCGGCCATCTTAAGGCTTTGAATTACTTACTTCTCTCAAACACCAAATTATCAGGAGAAATACCCGACTCCATCGGCCATCTCAAGTCTTTGAATTACTTAATTCTCTCAAACACCAACTTATCATCAAGAGAAATACTCGACTCCATCGGCCATTTCGAGTCTTTGATTCGCTTGGATCTCTCAAACACCAACTTATCAGGAGAAATACCCGACTCCATCGACCATCTCAAGTCTTTGAATTACTTAATTCTCTCAAACACCAACTTATCAGGAGAAATACTCGACTCCATCAGCCATCTCGAGTCTTTGATTCACTTGGATCTCTCAAACACCAACTTATCAGGAGAAATACCCGACTCTATCGGCCATCTCAAGTCTTTGAATTACATAATTCTCTCAAACACCAAGTGGAGAAATACCCGACTCCATCGGCCATCTCAAGTCTTTGAATAACTTAAGTCTCTCATCCACCAACTTATCAGGAGAAATACCCGACTCCATCGGCCATCTCGAGTCTTTGACTTACTTAGATCTTTCAAACACCAAATTATCAGGAGAAATACCCGACTCAATCGGCCATCTCGAGTCTTTGGGTTACTTGGATCTGCATTCCAACCTGATTAACGGGTCATTACCTCCATCAATTTGCAACATGAGTTCTCTGTGGTATTTGGATATGTCTAATAATAGATTTGGTGGAGTGATTCCACAATGCTTGGGTAATATCAGCTCGTCTCTCATGATGGTAGACCTCGGAAACAATAGTCTTCATGGGAACATTCCAAATGCATGGGATGATTGTGGATATTTAGAAGGACTTATTTTGAATGGAAATTCATTAGAAGGAGAGGTGCCGAGTGGGTTATCTCAATGTAGTTCCTTGAATGTGCTTGATTTGGGAAACAACCACTTAAATGGTACATTCCCTCACTGGTCAGCTAATCTTCAATATCTTCAGGTTCTTGTTCTCAAATCAAACAATTTTCATGGTCCCATAGAAACCTCTTCAGTCATTAAACGCCCATTTTCTAGTCTCAAAGTGCTTGATTTATCTCAAAACAAGTTTGTAGGCTATCTCCCTGGAAAATATTTTCAGAATTTTGATGCGAAGAAGAAGAACGGGGTAATTAATAAGGGTGCAAAACCGGAATATTTGAGCATTGGCGAGAAGGTTTATTCTATCACCATTGCGGTGAAAGGTTTAGAACTCCCATTTCCACAAATTTCGGTTGACTACACAATTGTTGATCTATCCTGCAACATATTTGAAGGAGAGATTCCAAGTGTTATTGGTAGTCTTAACTCTTTGATAGTGCTCAACTTATCCCACAACAACCTCAATGGTCGAATCCCAAATGCTCTAGGAAATCTCCTGGAGATCGAGTCTTTAGACCTATCATGTAACCAACTAAAAGGAGATATCCCTCAAAGTCTTGCCGTTATCACGAATCTTGAAGTCTTAAATCTCTCGCAAAACCATCTCCTGGGCCGCATTCCTGACGGAAGACAGTTCAAGACATTTGAAGCAACCTCATTTGGAGGGAATCCGGGACTCTGTGGGTTTCCGCTTCCCAAGCGTTGTGAACATCTGAGTGCCTCACAACCTGAAGTCGATGGCGACGAGGAGAGTGGATTTACATGGAAAGTGGTGATGTTGGGATATGGATGTGGAACCGTAATTGGATTGGTGATGGGATATATTATGTTGTCAACGGGAAGACCAAAGTGGTTCAATGTAATTGCTGATGAAATAGAGCATATGATCCAGAAGAAGCGAAAGAAGAGAGGATATGTTTACATTGGAAAATAAGATCAATTCCTTAATTAGTGGTGCGTTTTTTTTTTTGCATTAATTTTTTATTTCATCAAATTGTACAAAACACCTTATTATCCTTTGTTGTTTTGTTTGAAATTATGTGATGCAGGTAGAGATGAAGTTTGGGATGTTTTGAATTATGCAGATTGCAGAGCATGATTTGAAACATGATGGAGCCATGGTCTTAGAGATGTGCAACCTTTTTCCTTTGTTGCTTTATGCATCTTCAACCTTTTTTCACTTTTCTTTGTAGACTTATTATGTGTTTTAGTTCTTGATTTGAGCTTTCATTTTGTTTTTGTTGGTGACACTGGATGGTATCATTAATGCTTATAAATCAATGTTAAATTTCATATTTGGGCTACTTTCTTGTCAAATTTAAACATAAATGGTCTCTACCGTCATCATAATATTTTTGTCAAAATATGGCGCCAAGTTGACTAAACCTATTAATCCCAAAAGGTACCTCAACCGACATCGAATCACTCCGCTTAAACCTTCGGAGTTCCACCGCTAAGAGATTCTGATATGCATGTTATTTTTAAGAAAAAGAAAAAAAAAGTGTTAGTCTTGTAACGCGCGCCTAATGAGATCAAACAGTTTATAAATAAGCAATTAACCATTACATTAAAGGTGTATAAGCTTGATTTATACCCCAAGTTCACATATTTCAAATAAGGACCATAATGACCAAAACACCCCTTACGAAGACACGGGAGACCCATTTTTCCATTGGTAGTGGCGGAACATAAAAGTAGACCACAATTCCATGTTGTAAAGTCACACCAAGGATCAACGGCCAATGAGTTCAACAAATCGTGATCCATAGCCCACACCAAGGATCAATGGCCAATGAGTTCAACAAATCGTGATCCATAGCCCGAGGCCCATGATGATCCTTATACTCATTCGCTATAAATTACACCGTATGGTCAATAGCCGGTATCCTGCTCGAAAAGTCCATACTAACGTTATTTGCGTCCTATTTATTTGCATTTGAGTACATGCTTCTTCTCCCCCTTCATTTTATCAATTTGTATTTTAAAGTATCAAATTGTATAAGACATTTAAATAGTTGGTTGTCTAGTTGTTATCATTCAAGCTCAAAAACACTTTTTAAATATTATATTTTGCATCAATTACATTTTATTGGAGTGTGTAGATGAGTTGATCTTTGGTTATTAAATATCACATTATCACTTTCAAAACGTACATCCAAACACCCTAATTTATAAGTAGGTTATGCTCCTCTTCTAGTGTGAGCTCCAAGGTTGGACTTTGTCATGTTCGTTTGTATATACTCATATTTATTTAACGTAAAATAGCGACATGTTTTAAAATTTAGCAAATCACCAATAAAAATATGTAGCCTAAAATGGAAGGAAAAATGTATAATATCAAAATGGACGAGGATTTAATACATTATTATGCATTACGATACGGTTCAAACCATGGTTTTCTAATCAAAACTGTAAATAAAACAACATAATATAGATGACAAAAAAAAAACATAATTGTAATACAAAAAATTCTAAAGAAGCAATTGAATGGAATTAAATCTAATAAGTAATTAAAAGTACCAAGGAATTACAGCTATTTAGGTGTTGACCCTTTTGGAGAATAGAATGGAATTGAAAGATGAGTTAACCAAAGGTAGAAGCATTAAAAAAGAGGACATATATGAGCCCACAGTGGCGGAGCAGCTTATTCGGGGTCTGAGATCCGTTGAGGTCGAGGTGGGCCTAGGTTCGGTGAGTATAGAAATTACAGATTTGGGTTGGGCCTGGGCTGCCCAGGGTCGATGATTTTACATTGCCAAAAATTTGTCCCGAGTCGGTTCTATTTCAATCTCGGTCTCAAGATGGGAGTAAATTGTAACGTTTCATAAAAGATTCTATAAGCCTCTGAGCTACTTAGGATTTTGCAAATTTTATGTTAAATAGTTCCATAAGTTTATATTTGGGGGATTAATTTAAAGTCTTTTACATGATATTTGTGATGATATTTTCAAATCCATAGAAGGGGCATAAAGATGAATGAAGCGGTAGTGAGTAATTGAGTATCGGACACTTAACAAAATGTACTTGAAAAATCTACACAAGCAGCCAACAACCAAGAAAAAAATTAAATGTTTTACATAAAACTTTGATAAATAATAGAACCTTGATAAAAAAAAATAATTAAATATATAATTTAATTGTTATTATTTTAAGAATTCATTAAATAATTATATTATGTAAGGTTGAGTTACTTTGTTTTTATTTATATTATATGTAATGATTATTTAAAATCAAATATTTTCTAAAATTCGTATTTTATTATACAAATACAAACTTTATAATATTGTGTATAAATATATAATCCAATTGAGATTTTATTAATTAACATATCAATTTTCTTTACCATCTAGTTTGTATTAATTAACGTATTACTTATTGGTGATTATGAAATGTTAAAATCGAATATGAAAAGCAAGGTAAAGAACAACCTTTGAAGCCTACGGTCGTGCATAACGCCACAACAAGTCCATTCGAGTTTCTCTTAGAAAATTTGGGTTTAGTGATGGTTGTATCTCTAAACCTACAAATCAGGACAGATTAGAATATTGGTTACTTTATTTTAAAATACAGAGTAAATTAGAAATTTGGTCCATGAAGTTCATACTTTTAATCCAATTTAGTCCAAAATCAAATTAAATACAAAGATAGGACTCTTAGTTTACATTTTTGCACTATTTGAGTGCCTTCTAACAAAGTTAAAAAGATTCTGTTAACACAGTTATGTTTCATGTATGTTCCTAATATCCAAATTATGTTTCATGTTGTTTGATGGTTGAATGTTTAAGAGCTTGTCAGGAGAAATACCCGACTTTATCTGCCATATCGAGTCTTTGATTCACTTGGATCTCTCTAAAACCAACTTATCAGGAGAAATACCCAACTCCATTGTAACACCCTAAAAATAGGGATAACAAAAACTTTCCAAAAAGGAGAAGTGGTATAATAATTGCCATAGCAAGAGCCTCCCAAAAATGGGGAAATATACAAATAACCTGTTTAATCACAATTTGTAATTCAACGAATAAATAAACAACAACCAACTAATCTAATTTCTACATCTAAAAAAGAGATTACAAAAGGGGTGTCGTCTATAGATCCAAGTCATTCCCAAAAGACGTCCAATTGCAATAATCCCCAAGCTCTCACCCAAAGTATCTAAATTGGCCTAGAAGCATCGCCGCTAGCACCTGAGATACACCTCGACACCAAACAAGTGTTAGGCCAGAAAGCCTAGTGAGTTGAATAATAAATAGCATACAAGAGCATTTACAATTCTTATCAGCAGTTAACCATAACTCAACAATGTGGAGTCAACGGGGGATACCCATAGCACCAATCAGTTCCACCCAAGAGACAATGTACCTTGTTGCCAATTAACAAGAGGCAACCCAAAGGCCCGGCACACCCGGAGACTACAACAGAAGAACTTCCCCGACGGCGGAGGTCTAGGCACATACCATCACAGTGGTGCCCAAGACTACATCCTCCTAGTGTTTACTGACTTGGTTCGTCCAATAACAATACATATAGGAGGCCTCAAGGTATATTTCAACCCAACATATTTCGATACCAACCACGGGTACAATATTTCCATCCCAACATGTAAGTCCAACATAAGCCTCTATATAATCCAAATACATCACAAGATATAAGGTCGCCAAAGGGCATTCCAAGGAGGAATCATCATAACCCAAAATATGCATATAGCCAATCATGGTAAGTTACTCATATACTCATAATCATATAAACCCCAAATACTTGGACCATAAATATAACCATATGAGAAATGACAATAATAACAACAAGTAATAAAATGATGTGTATCTAGATTTAACAAAAGAGTTAGTAAACTCACAATCTAGGTTTTTTTTACCAAAACCTAGAAAAGATGAAAACCCTAGATTTGCAAGATGAGACTTGGAGGAGAAGAGGATGAACTTTGAAACCCTAGGAACCTTTTCTTGAGATGATTTAATGCACCCAACAAGATTCAACCACCAAGATGATTTGCAATAAATGAGGGTTAGTGTTTAGGGTGAAAGGGTTGGCTTTGGTTGCTCCAAAATCGCCCAAGAGAAAGAAGGAGAGGTGAGAAATGAGAAAAAAATCGGCTAACGAACTCATTTAACCCTCTGAGCCCGCTCGCGACCTTGCCCGGCGACAGTGACATTGTCACTGTCGCGTGTCACAATCGCGCGAGACTCAATACTTACGGTACACTTTACGCGACAATGCCCGGCGATAGTGACCATGTCACTGTCGCGTGTCACAGTCGCGACCGTCTCGAGACCTACGGTACGTCCCCCGCGACCTTGCCCGGCGACAGTGACAATGTCACTGTCGCGTGGCACTGTCGCACCACACCCAGACCAGCCAGAAAACTCAACCAAATTCGATTACTAGCGCGAGATTCAACCGGTAACATGCATGATCAGTTCTTATAACATTAAGGCATTATAAAAGTGAACATGTGCACATATATGGTTCCATATACTCGAATAACATAATTAACAAATTTAAGGGAACGAAAACTTACCTTTTAATTTTTCGGGTGTTACAATCCTCCCCACCTAATTAGGATTTCGTCCCGAAATCTCATTCTACAACAAACAAGTGAGGATAACGCTTCTTCATGTCATCCTCATATTCCCACGTAACATTAGCACCCCGATGGTGCTTCCATTGCACCTTTACCATCACCACATCTTTGTGCCGCAATTTCTTCACCTTCGACTCCAAAATCGTCTCTGGTTCTTCCACACAACGATTCCCATTATCTACCCGAATCTCTGACAAGGGAATCACGCTCTCTTCCTCTGCTAGACATTTCCGGAGGTAGCACACGTGAAAAGTAGGATGTATTCCATCCATTTCTGGCGGTAAGTCCAACCGGTAGGCTTGAAGTCCGATCCTTTCTAGAATAACGAAGGGTCCAAGGAAACGAGGACTAAGCTTCCCGCGCTTCCCGAAACGGATAATCCCTTTCCATGGCGACACCTTTAGCATGACACGGTCACCCACTTGAAACTCGATCGGTCTCCTCTTTTTGTCCGCATAGCTCTTCTGTCGGTCTTGCGCCGCCTTTAGTCTCTCACGAATTTCCTTTACCTTGTCGGTCGTTTCTTGGACAATTTTCGGCCCGGCAAACTGCTTCTCGCCCGCCTCGAGCCAACAAACTGGAGTTCGGCACTTTCGTCCGTACAATTCCTCGAACGGTGCCATCCCAATGCTAGAATAATAGCTATTATTATACACAAACTCCACCAACGGCAGGTGTGAGTCCCAACTACCACCAAAGTCGATAATACACGACCTTAGCATGTCCTCGAGTGTCTGAATCGTCCTCTCGCTTTGACCGTCCGTTTGAGGATGATACGCCGTGCTCAAATTCAATCTGGTACCCAACTCCTTTTGCAAGCTCGCCCAAAAGTTCGAAGTAAAGCGACTGTCCCGATCTGATACAATGGATTGCGGAACCCCGTGCCTCGACACCACCTCGTCGATATAGAGCTTGGCCAATTTTTCCATTGGCAAAGTCTCCTGCATTGCAAGAAAGTGCGCACTCTTGGTTAGCCGATCAACGACTACCCAAATAGTATCATGGCCTCGCAAGGTCTTTGGTAACTTTGTCACGAAATCCATGGTGATGTTGTCCCATTTCCACTCGGGAATGGACAACGGTTGCAAACTCCCATACAGTCTTTGATGCTCCGCCTTGACTTGAAGACACGTGACACATCTCTCCACATAACTAGCCACATCCAACTTCATCACCGAATAATAAATTTGGTGGAGCGATTCCACAATGCTTGGGTAATATCAGCTCCTCTCTGCAAATGGTAGATCTGGGAAACAATAGTCTTCATGGCACCATTCCAAATGCATGGGATGATTGTGGATATTTAGAAGGACTTATTTTGGATGGAAATCATTTATAAGGAGAGGTGCCGAGTGGGTTATCTAAATGTAGATGCTTGAAAGTGCTTGATTTAGGAAACAACCACTTAAACGGTACATTCCCTCACTGGTCAGCTAAACTTCAACATCTTCAGGTTGTTGTTCTCAAATCAAACAAGTTGCATGGTCCCATAGATAACTCTTCAATCATTCAACACCCATTTTCTAGTCTGAAAGTGCTTGACTTATCTCAAAATAAGTTTGTAGGCCATCTCCCTGTAAAATATTTTCAGAATTTTGATGCGATGAAGAACGGGGTAATTAACAAGGGTGCAAAACCGGAATATTTGAGCATTGGCAAGTTCTACTCTATCACCATTGCGGTGAAAGGTTCAGAACTCCCATTTCCACAAATTTCGGTTGAGTACACAATTGTTGATCTATCCAGCAACATATTTGAAGGAGAGATTCCAAGCGTTATTGGTAGTCTTAACTCTTTGATAGTGCTCAACTTATCCCACAACAACCTCAATGGTCGAATATCCCAAATGCTCTAGGAAATCTCCTGGAGATTGAGTCTTTAGACCTATCATGTAACCAGCTAAAAGGAGAGATCCCTCAAAGTCTTGCCGTTATCACGAATCTTGAAGTCCTAAATCTCTCGCAAAACCATCTCCTGGGCCGCATTCCTGACGGAAGACAGTTCAAGACATTTGAAGCAACCTCATTCGAAGGGAATCCGGGAGTCTGTGGGTTTCCGCTTCCCAAGTGCTGTGAACATCTGAGTGTCTCACAACTTGAAGTCGATGGAGACGAGGAGAGTGTATTTACATGGAAAGTGGTGATGTTGGGATATGGATGTGGAACCTTACTTGGATTGGTGATGGGATATATTATGTTGTCAACGGGAAGACCAAAGTGGTTCAATGCAATTTCTGATGACATAGAGTATATGATCCAGAAGAGGCGAAAGAAGAGAAGATATGTTTATATCGGAAGATGAGATTAATTCCTTAATTAGTGGTGCGTTTTTTGGCATTAATCATTATTTCATCAAATGGTGCAAAACACCTTATTATCCTTGTTGTTTTGTTTGTAAGTTTGTGTTGCAGGTAGAGATGATGTTTGGGATGTTTTGATCTATGCAGTTGCAGAGCAGATTTGAAGTATGATGGTCTTAGAGTTGTGTGCTATTTCCTTTGTTGCTTTATGCATCTTCAACTTGTCATTCTCTAGATCTTCCAGTTTCTTTGTCATTTTGTTATTAAAATACAACTATATTTATTTGCTTCTGCACTAGATGCTTAATTCTTCTCCATTTCAGAAGCAATTAATCCCAAATGGGACCTTGGTGTTTGCAGTCCCATCTTCTAATACAAACAAATTAGAGAAACACATATTTACAATTAAACATCATTTTTATCTAAAATAGACTCATTACTTCAAGAAATCCTAAAACAAGAAAAAAAAACACACCATTTTGAAAATCAGTAAACTGAAGAAAAATGGCAAATGTAATTAAGGCTAATAAATTTTGGTTATGACACAAAAGTAATTAATACCTACTAGCAAGAAAAATGGCAAGATTTAAACAAAAGTAGAATCATTCAACATTACAGAAGCAATGGAATGGAATTAAATCTAAGGGGTCGTTTACTAAACGCTAACCCGGTAATCACTTACCAGCTCTTACCCGGCAAGCGCTTACGAGGTGAATTGTTGCATACAATACCATTTTCATGAACTATAATCTTACCCGGTAAAGTAAGTTGGAGTGTCGAATCCTACCGGTAGGTACTTACTGGGTAAGCATTTGGATAAACGACCCCAAGTAATTAAAAATAGCAAGTAATTCCAGCTAGGTTCGGTTACAGATTTGGGCATGTAAAAGTAATTAAAAAAGAATCTCCCATTGGGCCAGATATATCATTAATGCTTAATCAATGTTAAATTCCATTTCTTCTCAAATTTAAACATCAATGGTCTATTCCTTAAGCATCTTAGATAAGGTACGTGTTACGGCTCGATCATATTCTAATTTTGGTGATCTTTGATGGAGTAGTGAGTAAGACTAACACAAATGTACTTGAAAAGTCTACACAAGCAATCAATAACATTAGATTCATGAAGACGTTTCGACATGGTACTGTCTTTCATTACCATCAAAAATTTAAGTTGGAAAACCACAAGGGGATGTGGTGGAATATCTCATCTTTCCAGGGTTTGAATCTAGGCGTACACAACAATTGTGGCCACTGAGGTTTAATCAGGGAGAGGGCTGATGTCTTACGGTCATTAATTTGCCAAGAGATTAGTCTAGACATAGCATAGGACATTCTTATAAAAAAAAAAATGAAGTTGAAAATTTTACACAATTAGACAAAAAAAAATTAAACATAATCAACTCACCGTTGGCCTTATCTATGCGGTAGTTTTATCAACGTGAAGTTTCTTACAATTCTCTGATTTTTCTTTTTATTTTCTTTTTTGTGATGAATGACGATTATGGGTTCTTTTTGTATGGGTTATGTCATGTTTTGTTTATAGGTTATTTAAAGCTAGCAAAGTAAGTTAATTGTTATTTAATATTATCATTAATAAATATATATATATATATATATATATATATATATACATTGATTATTAATTATTAGTTACTAACTAATATTAATTTTCCATTTATTCATTAATTTAAGTTGTAAAATATTTATTAATATAATTGTTAATTATTTAAAATTAACTATTTTATCATTTATTTTTATATTATTATTGTTACTTTTATTATTATTCAATATATTTAATCGTTAAAGAATAAATATAAAAACTTTTTATAAATGTTTTTGTAAATGACATAAAAGTTTGATAAATAATAAAAGCTTGATAACTTTTTATAAATATATCATTATTTAAAAAAAATATTAATTAATTAAAAAGATGTATGATTAACCAACTTTGTTTTCATTCATATTATCTATACTATATTATAAAGATGGCATAAAAAAACTCTTAATTACAACTCATTAAGCTTTATGTACTATCATTTAAAGCTATCTAATTAAAATCTCTTAAAAATAACTACTAAAGTCTAATGTACTACCTGTAAAGTTTTTAACCCTAATTAATATATTTCATCCTTATCCCCCAAAATCCTTATCTCTAATCCCCAAACCCTAAAATTATGAAATTTGAATTCTGATAAACATAATCAAAACAGGATAAACATAAACATCTCAATTTAAATATAAAAAATTTAAAATATATAAGATAATTAATGAATTTTAACAAACTACTTAATTTTTTTTATATAAAAAACATTATAATGTTAAGCCTAAATTAAACAAATTTATATATAAAAATCATTATCACTCAATAAAAATCATCTAAAATCGTATTGTAAATCAATAAAAAACAAAAAATAAAAATAAACATTAAAATCGTGATGTATTGAGCATTATGTATTATTATTTAATGTTAATCTACTAAAAATCTCTTAAAAAACAATTAATGAAGCAATATGTACTACTTTTAAATGTTTTTAACCCTAATTAATAAATTTCATCCTTATCCCCAAAAATCCTTATCTCTAATCCCCAAATCCTAAAATTATGAAATTTGAATTCTGATAAACATAATCAAAACACGATAAACATCTCAATTTAAATATAAAAAATTTAAAATATATAAGATAACTAATGAATTTTAACAAACTACTTAATTTTTTTTATATAAAAAACATTATATTATTAAGCCTAAACTAAACAAATTTATATAATAAAAAAACCATTATCACTCAATAAAAACCAACCAAAATCGTACTGTAAATCAATAAAAAACAAAAAATAAAAATAAACATTAAAATCGTGATGTATCTCGCTGCATTGCACGAGTACGCTTCTAGTATGTAATCATTATTTGAAATGAATATTTATTGTAAATATTTTCTAAACTTCGTATTTTCTTATACAAATAAAAAATTAGAATATTGTATATATATAAATATATAATAAATCCAATTGAAATTTTATTAGTTAAGAGATTACATTACGCAATTTGCTTTACCATCTGGTTTGTATTAATTAATGTATTATTATTTATTACCAATTACGAAATGTTATAATTGACTAATTTTTTAACATTTCCTTTTTGGCAATTTCACATTTTTCAACTATTTTATCAACTAGTTTTTGCTAAATATAATTAGTTTGTCAGTTAGTTTGCCGAACATAGCTTAAAGAACATGTCTTTAATTGATAAGCATTAACCCATTGGACTACAAAGACCTCAATTCTAATGCAAATAACTGAAATGAATTTCATCAATAACATAGTGTCATCTTACATCAATAGATCTGAAATTAAAAATTTTGCACCAAAGAAAAATTAAACCCAAAGTCTCCCACCCAAGACTTGAAGTCAAGTTCCCACTCTCCAATTCCAAGACTTGGAGTCAAGTCACAAAGTGTTTAATTCAAAAGAAAACTTGGACCACAAACTCATATTCGTTGAGTGTACATGATATAGTTAAAAATCAGTGGCGGATCCAGAAAAAATAATTGATGGGGGCCCGAAAAACAGGCGATGAGGCGAACAACGAGAACAACAACATCGTCGACGCTAGACCAAGGAGTATTTTCTGTTTTCAGGAATTGGAAAGGGGTTAAGGGGTCTTTGATATATTTTGTTGGGGTCCCAGAAGCTATACCAAACTAAAATACAAGTAAAAAAAATTTAGCTGTCACGTGCAGGGCCCCTACCCCTCCTCACTACATCCGCCCCCCGTTAAAAATAGCATCTATCATCTTGTTAATTTTCTGAAATTCAAATCAATCTTTGTTATTAATCAAAAGTCTTTCCAAAAGCAAACAAACTTTCAACATATTTGCTTCTGCATGCTATGTTTTCCATAAAATTGCCCACAAAAAACTACTTTAGTTTACAATACGTCAAATGATTTGAAGTATTAGGGTAATAACTTTTCTACTTTGAATTCATGATCTAGCCGTCAACAACAGATAAGTTTACTTAAATATTTGTATATCTTTTAAACTTGCAAAATAACTTTAAAAAACGATGAAATCTGTTGAAAAAGGTTACATGTTTCAGATTATTTAGTCGTTTAAACCAAAAAATTTTGATTTACATTTTTTATTTAGAGTTTCAGATTTAACATTTGATTTAGGTCTTTGATTCAAGAGTTTTGATATAAGCATCAATTTTGGCTTTCATTTATGATTCACTTTAGGTAAGGTTTGTTCTTGATGGGAAATATGAAGGCTCAAAAATTAAAAGAAAATTGTTAAATAATGGCAATTTTAGTTGTATGTCATCAATTTTAAATATGACATTGGTATCTAATTTGCATTTATAATGTCATGATTAACATGCCATCAGGTTTAAAAATGTGAAAATTTTGCCTTACTATACCAAAATGATACTTTTGAAAGTTGGTTCCCAAAATATGGATCAACTCAAATTTTGTTCCATTTTAATGCAATTTTCTCGTGAAAAATTACAACTTAAGATCTATCATATTTTTAAAAAGTGGAAAATTAGAAGAAAAGAAAGGAAAAAATTAAGAAAAAAAATACAATTCAATTGACAAAAAATTACACGTGGGAAAAAAATCTAAAAAAATATTATAAATTACATGATACACAAACCTTGTGTACTTATTAATAGCAATGAACAACTTGACATTTACAATTACAATTAAAGAAAATGTATCATTCAAAATTGTGTTTTCTCTCCTTTTTCCTTTTCTCTTTCTTCTTCATTTGCTCCTCATATTTTTCCAATAACACCAACCGTACAAGATGCTCTCTTATACAAACTCATGCTTTGCTTCTCTTATACACTCTAACAGGGTCAACTGTTTACATTCACTGTAATTTATCCCAGACTCCTTACTTACGACCCAACCAGTCAGAGTCCTCTACTGTGCCATAACCTCCGACACCATCGTCTTCTAACAACCTTGGAAGTCCAGCAACTAGTCACCACCGTGATTATTGATTCACAAATCAAGCGGTAACTCATTTCCATCTGATCCTTACTACATACTATCAGTCAACACCGATATCGTCTCTCAATCACCCCTTCAATTAACTACAACGTTAGGAGCCTCATTTCTATCCTTCGATTCTTGGATTAACACTCTCCTGCTTCTCACTAATTAACATACCACTCTACCAGACCAAAGACTCCCTTGGAGTAAAAGTCCACCTCCTAACATCATTCTCCTCCTTATGGACTCAAAAGGTCCTTTCTCAACGAAATATCTACATCCCGTACGATAAGCATCCTAAACGGTATAACCTTACTTCCAAAAACGAACTTCCACCACACGCTAGTCTAAAACTATGAATCTATGGATAGAACTCTCTACCCTGAACCACACTCAACAATAGTAATTGAGTATACCCATGCACCTGTAAATTCATAATGACATTGGCCAGATGCGATTCTGAATTTATTTTACATGAGGGTACTCACTATTGTTATCACGCCTCACAATGATCAAGGTCTTTCTTAAAGGCTTCCTATATCTCAGTTGTGTCCATCTACTCCACAGTTTAAGTTTAGGCCCATCCGGTCACCTAAATCCCTTAAACTATGGCTCTGATACCAACTATAACGACCCAACCAGAACAAAAGTCAATAAATAATTCATCATAATATTCTATGCCAAAATGGCCCCAAGTTACAATTTAAATTTAAGGTTTGCTACTGCAACCTATACACAACTGAGAATACACAGACAAGAATCTACAATGAAGGTCCGCTAAACCAGCTCCAGCTCACATCTTCACTTAACACGCAACCGCTCCTTCTACTGTCATACTTTACCTGAAAAGGGTTTTAGATTTGAAAAGAGCGAGGGTTAAACCGAAAGGTCTAGTGAGTCCCCTCTTACAACAATTTTTAACTCATCAAACAAATAGTCAAGGATTTATCATAAAATAAACCATTTCAGCTTCAAGGAAAAACTTTAACTTTCAGCAACTTCTCCGCTCACACTACCGCCACCCTAAGGTGACAGCGTGTCTGTGACTCACACTGCCTTTGTTGAGACACCTCCAACGGCATAAACGGAACACACCCCCCAGTATGAGCACAGGCGGGCCTCACACCCCGACTTTGAGCCTACTCGCTTAGGACCATGTATGCATAACATTTAAATAAAACTCGCATGTAAATACTAAAGCAACATCATTTCAAAGCTTGCATATAATTTTCATGATACTCATGCCACCATATATAAATCAAAGTTTAAAATACAACTTTCACATGCTTTCGTTAGCAGAAAGATTTAGTTCAAAAAACTCACCTGACGTCCTTAGCTTAAATCCGGCGTCTACTCTTAGGATTGAATCGAAACCTATAAAGGAAGAATTACTCGGTGAACTCTCGATACAATCAATTATATCATAAGGTTGACCTCACTCCAAAACTCAACACAATCTATTCTCTAACCGAAATCTAACCCACCATTCCTACCTTAAGAGGAAATACATTTGTCCTTGAAATTAAATAAAACTGGACTGGGCTAAAAATAATAAAGCCTAATAATAATGACCCAAGAAAAGAGTTTGGGCTTCGGCCCACTTGCAAATCTCGGGGACTGGATCAAAGCTGCGACCAGGTCTTCCCCCCTCCCCCCCCCCCCCCCCCCGCGACCGGGGCCTCCTCCTGCGTCGACCGGTGTGAAACCTTTGACTGGGGTCTTACTCCCTGATAACCGATGCCAACAAACCAACAGGTGTCGATCGGTTCCATTCCGAGGACCGGACTATTTTAATGACCGGTGCCCCGTCGACGTACAGAACCCACGAAAACGATAAACAAATACCCCAACATCCAGTTTAAACTCTTAGATCTTGCTACAACTCAATCCATAATCGCTAATTAATCGATAAATTTGATAAACTTAGATCTTTCAAAAAACTCTTAGATCTTGATAACTCTTAGTTTAAACTTGATTTTAAATCCATTAATCACATAAATGTTTCTATAATCAAAATCAGAAACAGGTCTTAATACCATCAATGAACCATTAACTAGAAGAAACTTTAACCGATAAGGCCAAAACTAATCAAAATACCCAACCTCTGCTTCATTACACAACCCCAACTCACAACACTGATGATTAAAAGTATTTAGAAACAAAGGCTTTAGATACAAGATGATTTACCTCAAAGAGAGAACAAATTCAGGCTCGACATTCTTGAAGGATTTTCTTTCCATGACTGTTTCTCCAAAATCGCCCAATAATTCTTCTTCTCAACAACTTCAGCCGCCACCCCTAACACCAATGTCTCTAGGGTTAAAATCCTTATTTTCCCACCTTTCACTGAAGACCCCTCTACTATGGGCTTTCTACTCTTTTACCCAAACTTTCCAAATTCTTAATTTTAACCCGGTTGTTACAAAGTATACAGTATGTTTGATGAACACCTTCATGTAGGGAATGTAGGGTTAGTCGTATATGATGTAATCACGTATGCATATATATATATATATATATATGGGGTGAGTTCAAATGAAAACTCATCTTTCATTGTGTACATGAGGACAAATATTAATCATTGATCAAAACTTAGAAAACTAATCAAAGGTTAATACATAATAAGGTTAATTGATAAGTGATTAAGGACAAAATTGTAATTTTGAATCAACGCCTACCTTCTTTGACTTTTTATTTTTATTTTTAATTAAAAATAATTTACCCCCTTAAACTTTAAAATAATTTATCTTAAAAATTACTAATATTTGAATCAAACAAATTACATCAATAAAACGAGAATTTCGTACTCTTCGATATGACATCCATCTCGATATAGTTTTTTTTTATTTTAACCGTTTTTTACGTGAAATTCTATATACGTGTTATATTCATTATGAATATGCATGCACATCTTCGGGTGTCCACATTCATTCTGAATAACAAAGATGGACGTTCATTCACTATTCATGATGAATAATACCGTATGCAAGATGAATAATACAATATTCAAGATTTTTTCGTTTTAACTGTTTTTTACGTGAAATTCTATATATGTGTTATATTCATTATGAATATGTATGCACGCCCTCGGGTGTCCACATTCAGTATGAATAACAAAGGTGAACGTTCATTCAGTATTCATGATGAATAATACAGTATTCAGGATGAATAATACAATATTCAAGATGAATAATACACGAATCCATGATTCATGTATTATTTATGATGAATCGTGTATTATTCATTCTAAATAGTACATTATTCATCCTGAATGATACATTATTCAAGATGAATAATATATGAATGACCCGTGAAGGTGTAGACACATGGCGCACTCTCTTTTGTTTCCCAATTCACAACCGAAGTTTGGTTTAATTCATGATGAATATGTATGCGCATCCCCGAATGTCCCACATTCAGTATGAATAACAAATGTGAACGTTTATTCATTATTTATGATGAATAATATAGTATTCAGGATGAATTACACAACATTCACGATGAATAATACACGAATTCATGAATCGTGAACTATTCACCCTGAATGTTGTATTATTCATCCTGAATGATACATTATTCATGATGAATAACACATTAATGACCTGTGAAGATGTGGAGACGTGACGCGCTCTCTTTTGTTCCCCGATTCACAACATAATTACTCGATAGGTTCTCGATTCATCTTGATGGGTGTTGGGTTACGGTGCTGAAGAAACGTGATGCCTTACGACGTTGAAGAAAATGTTGAAGAAGGTGATGTCGAGTTACATACTTACGGTGTCGAGACGTTGTACAAACTTGAACGTACCATAATGAATATAACACATATATAACATTTCACGTAAAAACGGTTAAAACGACAAAAAAACTATATCGAGATGAATGTCATATTGAAGAACACGAAATTCTCGTTTTTTTGATGTAATTTGTTTGATTAAAATATTAGTAATTTTTAAGATAATTTATTTTAAACTTTAATTGGGTAAAAAGTTTTTAATTAAAAAAGAAAATAAAAAGTCAAATATGGTAGGCGTGTGTTTAATTTTTTTTTCATTTTTACCCCAAAACATTTTAAAATTAAAAACTCTATTTAATATGAGTTGTTGGATCAAAAGAGATCGAGCGGTTGAGATTTGTCCTCACGTGTACAATAAAAAATGAGTTTTCATTTAAACTTTCCTCATATATATATATATATAGGGGTTGTTTCATTTGCAACCCTTAAAAAAGTTGCAACCCTTGCAACCCACATCATAACCGTCGGATTCATGATCGACGGTTATTTTAAACAGAAAAATAAAAATAAAATAACCGTCGATCATGAATCCGACGGTTAAGATGTGGGTTGCAAATGAAACAACCCATATATATATATATAAGTATTATTCAAAGGGCTATTTAGATTGACAAAAATGCCCCTCACATGGGAGGCATGTGAGAAGTTTAACGGTTTAGAGTTAGATGAGGTTTAGATGGAGGGACCTAATCCAAAACAAAATCAAAACCATAGTGATGTAGCATGTAATTAATTCCTTAGAGGGACCTAATCTAAAATTTCAAATAACCACAGGGACCAAATCCGTGATTTTCTCTTTAATAAACAAAAAGTTTGATTCTGATCTTAAAATGATTATTCTAAAATTTGGCTCTCCAAAATAGAAATAAAGTGAAATTGGTTTTATTTTGACGGGAATTTAATTAAAATACCTTTTTTTGAAAAATCAGTACCTAAAGTGTCCCAAATCTTGTAATTTTTGCCAAAATACCCCATAGTTCCGCGTTTTTGACCGCATTTTTCCAAAAAATGCGGACTGGTATTGTTTGGGTCCGCGTGTGGGTCAAAACGCAGGTTGGGTCCGTGTTTCTACTATTTCACGCCGGGTTGGTGCAATTCAATTAATTGGAATGTAATTTTTATTATATATTTACAGTTTATACCCCTATAATTATTTAGTTAGTTTACTTTATACCTTTTACTTTTCTATTATTCATTTTATACTTTTATCATATTAACACACATAATCGTATATTAACTAAAATACGTTAAAAAAATACGTTTTAATTTTAACAAGTTATACCATTATAATCGTCTCTTCGATACCTTCGAAATGAGCCCAATATTGAATATTTTTTGATTTAATTATTTTATTATATATCATATATATTAAAATTTTATACACCTATAATTATTTAGTTAGTTTACTTTATACTGTATACTTTATACTTTTCTATTTTTTATTTTACACTTTCATCATATTAACACATATAATCGTATATTAACTAAAATACGTTAAGTAATTTTATGATATATAAAAACGTATTTTTAATATATATGTTATAATAAAACATATAACGTATTATATATCATATATACTACATATTTTTGGACAAGTTATTCATAATTTATGTTATTCTTCTTTCTACCATTTTACTAATAACGATATTTTAGTAATAACGTTATCGTAAAAATAATCGTTATTCTACTAAAAATATCGCTATTCTACCATTTTAGTAAAAATAACGATATTATACCATTGGACTAAAAATAACGATATTCTACCATTTTACTAATAACGATATTTTAGTAAAAATAACGATATTCTACCATTGGACTAAAAATATCGTTATTAGTAAAATGGTAAAAAAAATAACATAAATTATGAATAATTTGTCCAAAAATATGTAGTATATATGATATATAATATGTTTTATGTTTTATGGTTAAAAGAAAAATAACATATGCATACGTTTCATACGTTTTATGTAGTACATATGATATATAATTAAATAATTAAATCCAAAAATATTCAATATTAGGCTCATTTCGAAGGTTTCGAAGAGACGATTATAATGGTGTAACTTGTTAAAATTAAAACGTATTATTTTAACGTATTTTAGTTGATATACGATTTTATGTGTTAATATGATGAAAATGAAAAATGAAAAATAGAAAAGTAAAAGGTATAAAGTAAACTAACTAAATAATTATAGGGGTATAAAATGTAAATATATATTAAATATCACAATTCAATTAAGATATGGCCGCGTTTAAATCTCCTATGTCCGCGTTCAACAGTGGAAACGCGGACCCAACCCGCGTTTTGACCCACATGTGGACCCAAACAGTACCAGTCCGCGTTTTTTCAAAAAACGCGGCCAAAAACGCCGACCTAGGGGGTATTTTGGCAAAAATTACAAGATTTGAGGCACTTTGGATACTGATTTTTCAAAAAAGAGTATTTTAATTAAATTATTTTGACACAATTTTCCATATATATATATATATATATATGAAATAAATATTTGAAAATATATTAGTAAACATATTATATTACGTACTTTTCTTTACTATCTACTTTGTATCAATTAACGTATTATTTATTACTGATTATGAAATGTTAGAATTAACTTTTTTTAACATTTCACATTTTCAACTATCTTATCAACTAGTTTTCGACAAACAAAATTAATTTATCAACTACTTTTTGTCAAACATAATTAATTCACCGGCTAGTATCACCTAGTATGTCAAACATAACCTAAATGACAAGTCTTTAATTGACAAGCACTAACCCGTTGGACTACTGCAAAGAACTCAATTCTAATGCAAATAATTGGAATGAATTTCGTTAATAAGTAGTATCTTTATACATCAATCAATCTCTAGTTGGAAAACTTGCACCAAAGAAAATTAAGGCCAAGTCCCCACCCTCCAATTTGCAAGACTTGGAGTCAAGTTTTTCATTCAAAAGGAAATTTGGACCACAAGCTCATAGACGTTGTTGAGTGTATATATATATTGGGCATGAAGTCAAGACTTAAGTATACTGATTTTTGAAATTCAAATCATTTCTTGTTATTAATCAAAAGTCTGTCATTCCAAAAGCATACAATCTTTTAATACGTTTACTTCTACATGCCCTGCTTCATAAAATTGCCAACAAAAAACTACTTTACTTTAAATTGATGATCTAGTCTTGAACTGATAAGTTTAATTACTTGAAAAGTCTACACAACTAACCAATAACAAATTAACAATTATACTCAATACCCTATATCCAAATTCCAATTCAAAGACTTAGAACAACCACATATCACTCAGTATGATCTAAATTCCAATTCAAAGACTTAGAACAGCCACATATCACTCAGTATAATCTAAATTCCAATTCAAAGACTTAGAACAACCACATATCACTCAGTATGATCCAAATTCCAATTCAAAGACTTAGAACAACCTCATATCACTCGTGTGATACAAATTCCAATCCAATATATTATAAAAACCAAAATTTTCCAAAAGCATACAACTATCATCCTAGACCAACATAAAAACTTGAATCCCAACCAAGTACTTCATTTCAAGAAGTTTCATCGATGGTGGTGCTTTTAATTTTCACTGCATTAATTTGTGGTTTGCAAAAAAATTTGCAAGAAAATGAAACCCGGCAAATTGAAAGGTCCACCCATCAAATTCAGGACTTTTGACAACCTCTATTATTTTCTTAGAAGCTACAAGTAACTTACTTGTAGTCTTTTTAGAATTATAATCTCGACTCAGTTAAATAATTGTAAATCTATTAAACTTGTAAAATAAGGATGAACAAACCGTACCGTTTTCCCAAACCAAACCGGTACCATACCGGTACCGTACTGCTACCATATATTCGGTTCCAACTATTATGAAAATTCGGTATTCGGGATTTCGGTATTCGGTACCGGGAATTTCCCGAAAATACCGAAACCGAACTGAGAATTTTAAAGGTTGTCTTTTAAGCTTATTTGGTTATGCAATCTTTTCCTAATATTATAAAGCTTATTTTTTTCTAATCAAATTAAATCATCTCCTAAACAACCCAAAACGGAAAAGGAAAAGAATAAAAGAATATCGAAGATTGTTGAACTTTTGCTTGGTTTTGAACTTTTGATTGTTAAATTCTTGATTATTTGGGATTGATTTTGAAACACATTAGAATCATTATGAATATATTTTGGTTTGCGAATGGTTTTGATATATATTTGACACATTTTTTTAATTTTTGGTTTGCGATTGGTACATACGGTTCAGTATTCGGTACCGGACTTTAGTCCCAGATTTTTTCTGTACCAACCGGTTCGGTACCGATACGGTCCGATCTCATCCCTATTGTAAAATACATTTAGAAAATGATGAAATTTGTTGATGATGGTTATCTGCGTTGGATTATTTAGGCATCTAAACCAAAAGTTTTTTATTTAAATTTTTAACTTATAGTTTCTAATTTAAGGTTTGATTTGGTTTTTGATTCAAAAGTTTTGATATAGATATTAATTTTGGGTTTTGATTTTGATTTTGGATTGATTTTAAGGTTCGTTCTTGAGGGGAAAGATGAAGGTACAAAAATTAAAAGAAAAAAATTGTTATATAACGAGAAGGAAATTGCAACTTTAGTTGTATTTGTATGTCATCAGTCATCACTTTGTTTATTTTAAATAGGACATGAAAATTTAATTTGTATTAAATTAAAACTTTGCTTAAAGCCCAAAATGATACTTTAAAAAGTTTGTTCCATTTTAATGCAATTTTCCTATGTAGAATTCACTTCTTAAGAAATATCACACTTTCAATAATCTTATCGATTCCCAACTTCCTCATGAGATTGGAAGGTTTTCACACATCTCAACTTCTCTAATTGTGATTTTGCTTTTCATTATCAATTTAATCCAATGTTGTGTAATCTACATAGTCGCAAGTATTATGTTCATGAGAATTCCAACTCTCCAACCTTTTTCTCCCATTAAGTCAGATCATATTCAGCTTTTCAGTTTTGCTTTATGCTTTGTGAGTAATTTAGTATTTCTTTTTCAACAACAAACCAAATTTCGATTGTCTAGCTAATATTCAATACAATCATTGTGGTACTTGACACCTTGTTTCTTTGGTTCGATACTCGTACTTCTGTACCATCACTTGATTTTGACACCCTACACTTGTGGTTAGATTAGGGAGCCATATGATAATCTTGAACACAAAAAGAACCTGGTTTTCTTGTTTCCAAATTTCCCCAAAATGAATGAAAAAATGTAAAAGTTGTGTGAAGATACAATAACCAAGTAAAGATCATATTCACTAATTTCTTGGTATTTTTTTTGCAAATTTAAATCCAAATTTTCCACCAAAATAATTTCTATTTCTTTCATGTACTTGTTTGCTGCCAACTAAATCCAAACACCCCACCCCAGACTCTAAATAGTGACATGGAACCATTGAATATGTTCCAAGATCCTTAATTAGTGGAAATGATCATTTCAGTCTTTCAAACATAAACATCATTTTTAACTAAAATAGACTCATTACTTCAATAAATCCTACAAAAAAGAAAAAAAAAACACACCATTTTGAAAAACAGGAAGAAAAATGGCAAAAGTAATTAAGGATAATAAATTTAGGTAGGGGTGTTCGTGATCCGGTTTGGACGGTTTAACCCTTCAGACCATAACCAAACCACCGTAAGTGATGGTTTATTAAATTTTCAAACCGAGCGGTTTGACATCAAGTGCCAAGACTTGTCAAACCGGACCGTAGTTTAGGCGGTTTGGTCCGACTGGTTTAGACGGTTTAGGCCTTTTATGGGCTTTAAAGTTTAAACTTAAAAAAAAACATATCTAATTTTGAATTTTAAAGCTTCATTGGATTGAGTCCATTTGAATTAAACAAAATCCAGAAAAAAGTAAACAAAGTCCACCAAAAAAGTAAACAAAATACTCCAACGAAACACTAAAAGTCAAAATCCACAAAAAAAGTGAACACAGTGAGTCGGCCGATGTTAGTGAATAGTAGTCATTTAAGACTTTCACATTTCAAATGTTAAAAATCAAGATAGATTTTATGTTTGGGATGGATTTAAGATAATATTGGGCCAAACCAAATATATTTAAGATAACATTGGGTTTAATTGATATAAATGCATATATAAAACAATATATATATATATATATATATATGTATTTTGTGGTCGGTTTGGTCCAAACCGCCCCCAAAAATCTCCAGACAACAAACCAAACTGGACCGCCCGGTTTGACGAATTTTCAGACTAGACCGGACTGTCAGACCGCTTAAACCGCCAAAAACAATCCGGTTTGACTTGGTTCGACCGGTTTGAACGGTCCAACAGTTTTTTGAACACCCCTAAATTTAGGTTATGACACAAAAGTAATACTTACTAGTAAGAAAAATGGCAGGATTTAAACTAAAGTAGAATCATTCAACATTACAGTAGCAATCTAATGGAATTAAATCTAAGGGGTCGTTTACTAAACGCAAACCCGGTAAACACTTACCGGGTCATTTACCTTATCGGATGAACATGACAAGGGCAAGAATCATACCCGGTAAGAGCGATGATAAGGATATAGTGTCTTACCCGCTAAACGTGGGAGACGACTTTTACCCGGCAAACGCTTACCAGGTGAATTGTTGCATACAATACCATTTTCATGAACTATAATTTTACCCAGTAAAGTAAGTTAGAGTGTCGAATCCTACCGGTAAGTACTTACTGGTAAGCATTTGGATAAACGGCCCTGAGTAATTAAAAGTAGCAAGTAATTCCAGCAAGGTTCGGTTACAGATTTGGGCATGTAAAAGTAATTAAAAAAGAATCTCCCATTGGGCATGGGTTGCGGCAATGACCACATATGGCCAAATATTGGTCTATGACCAGAGAGAGAGAGAGAGTGAGATGGTCAAAATATTTGTGACCCCGCCCGGACCAGCTTAATACTGAGATCAGGACGCTTATGGATCAACGGTCCTAAACCAGTTATGTCTTTAATGAAAATTCAAAGTGTGGCCCGGCCTGCCCCAGACCATTATGGCACCGGGTTCTAGAAACCGGGCTATGTGGGTTTTCGCTTCCCAAGCACTATGAACATTTATGTGCCCCATAGCTTGAAGTCTATGGAGACGAATGGAAAGTAGTGATGTTGGGATATGGATGTGGAACCTTACTTGGATTGGCGATGGGATATATGATGTTGTCTACGGGAAGACCAAAGTGGTTCAATGCAATTGCTGATGACATTGATTATATGATCCAGAAGAGGTGAAAGAAGAGAAGATATGTTTATATCGGAAAATAAGATCAATTCCTTAATAAATGTTTTTTTTTGCATTAATTTTTTTATTTCATCAAATTGTGCAAAACACCTTATAATCCTTGTTGTTTTGTTTGAAATTTTGTGATGCAGGTAGGAGTGTGCAGAAAGTCAACCGATCCAATTTAAACCGACCGACCATAATCAGATATCCAATTATAATTGGATCGGATATGAATCAAAAATTTCAACATCCAATTTGGATCGGTCGATTCTTGGATGGCAGTCCAGAATCCAATAACACGGAACCGATCCAATCCAATGGTCATCCAGTTATCATCCAATTAATAACTATATATAACTAATTACATCTTACGATATTGTTTTCTAGTTGATATTTATATCTAGTGTTTTTAAGTAAATATATGAATAATCGGTTGAAATGGTAGATTAAGTGGTCGAGAATTGGCTCAAAATATTGGATGAAACCAAGTTGATCCATTGGATAACCAATAATAATATCCAATAGATAGAACTGATCTGATCCAATCATCCATTGGATTTGATTGGATCAGATGTCCCATGTTAATTGGATTAGATCGGATGACAAAATTCAACATGCAATGGATGATTGGATCGGATCAGATCCACCTAAATCCATTAGATTTCAACCGATGAACACCCCTAGATGCTGGTAGAGATGAAGTTTGGGGTGTTTTGAATTATGCACTTGCAGAGCATGATTTGAAATGTTGATGGAGCCAGATTGGTCATCAGGACATGGTCTTAGAGTTGTGTTATTTCCTTTGTTGCTTTTTGCATCTTCAACTTTTTCCACTTTTTTTTGTAGACTTATTTTGTGTTTTAGTTCTTGATTTAAGCTTTCATTTGGTTATTGAATTTTGTGGGTGACATTGAATGGTAGCGACAGTCTGATTCCTATTTTGGATAATCGTACTTTAAAAAATTTCGATTTGGTATTTGGAGATGTAGCATTTTAAACATTTAGGTAACAAGTTTACCTAACAAGGGAAAAGCATAATGGAGTTTTCGATGTCCTAACATCATCAACGGTTATACACAAAAATGCTTGGATATATCATTAATGTTTAATCAATGATTATGGGTTTTTTTGTAAGGCTTTGGAATGGTGATGTTGGGTTATGTCATGTTTTGTTTATAGGTTATTTAAAGCTAGCAAAGTAAGTTAAATATTTGTGTTACTACCTAGCATACTATCATCTATACTATATTATAAAGATGACATAAAAAACTCTTAAAAACAACTGTTAAAGCTTAATGTACCGTTATTTAATGCTAATTACTTAAAACTTAAATAAAGAATGAAAACTAAATCTCTTACTATTTAATCATTATCTCTAACAATTTATTCTTAAAAAATCAAATTTTAAATATAGAATATTAACCAACTGATAAACATAATCAAAACGGGATAAACATCTAATTTAAAATATATAAGATAATCATTTAATTCTAACAAAATACTTATTTTTTTATATATAAAACATTTTAATCATTATCTCTAACAATTTTAACTCTCTAAAATCACTCATCATTTCAACTTCCCAAAAAATCAAATTTTAAATATAGAATTTAACTAACTGATAAACATAATTAAAACGGGATAAATATCTTAATTTAAATATAAATAAATTTAAAATATACAAGATAATCATTTAATTCTATCTATATTTATATCTATACTATATTATAAAGATGACATAAAAAACTTTTTTAAAACTTAAATAAAAAATGAAAACTAAATCTCTTACTATTTAATCATTATCTCTAACAATTTTAACTCCCTAAAATCACTCATCATTTTAACTTCCTAAAAAATCAAAATTTAAATATAGAATATTAACTAACTGATAAACATAATCAAAACGGGATAAACATCTAATTTAAAATATATAAGATAATCATTTAATTCTAACAAAATACTTATTTTTTTATATATAAAACATTATATTATTAAACCTAAATTAAACAAATTTATAAAAAAAACGTTATCACTTTCTCAAAACCATCCAAAGCCGTACTGTAAATCGACAAAAAAACAAAAAATAAAAGAAAACATTAAAATCGTGATGTATCTCGCTGCATTGCGCGAGTACGCTTCTAGTACTTGATAAACACAAGTTAGTTTATTCATTAAGATTATTACAATGTTTTATTTGGATGATCAAAAATAGCGTTTCAATAAACTTCATGAGTCTTTTGCTACTTTTTTTTCCCAATTATACCATGATTAATATTAATTGTTATTTATTATTATGATTAATATATATATATATATATATATATATATTGATTATTAATTATTAATTACTAACTAATATTAATTTTCAATTTATTCATTAATTTAAGTTGTAAAATATTTATTAATATAATTGTTAATTATTTAAAATTAACTATTTTAACATTTATTTTTATATTATTATTGTTACTTTTATTATTATTCAATATATTTAATCGTCAAAGAATAAATATAAAAAACTTTTTATAAATGTTTTTGTAAATTACATAAAAGTTTGATAAATAATAAAAGCTTGATAACTTTTCATAAATATATCATTATTTTAAAAAAAATTAATTAATTAAAAAAATGTATGATTAACCAACTTTGTTTTCATTCAAATTATATATAATTATTATTTGAAATGAATATATATTGTAAATATTTTCTAAACTTCGTATTTTCTTATAGAAATAAAAAATTAGAATATTGTATATATATAAATATATAATAAATCCAATTGAAATTCTAATAGTTAACAAATTATTACGTAATTTGCTTTACGGTTTGGTTTGTATTAACTAATGTATTATTTATTACCAATTACGAAATATGATAATTGACTAATTTTTTAACATTTCCTTTTTGACAAGTTCATATTTTTCAACTATTTTATCAACTAGTTTTTGCTAAATGTAATTAGTTTATCGAACATAGTCTAAAGAACATGTCTTTAATCAGGGCCGGTCCGGAGATTTTGGATGCCCATGGCGGAAAGCCAAAAAAAAGTGCCCCCTATATGCATACACAACAAAATAATCTATTTAAACCTGTAGTCAGTTTCATGTATTGTTATAGTCAGTTTCTAAAATATGGAACTTCAATACAGAGCAGTATTTGTTTTCCTGAAATCTTCATCTTATTTTAGAAGTTTTTAAATCTTTGTGGTGTGAAGAGTTCTCTTTCCTCTTAATCTTAATGGATTCATCTTACTTTAGAGACTAGTATTATCGGTTCTCTATCGTTGTCTAATTAGTATTTTACAATCTCATATTAGCAACTTTATTATCAAACAGCTAAGAAATCCAATACATTGAAGAAAACACTAAATTTCAATATATAGACATGAGTATTTGAAGGAATCAAAGAGATGAAGAAAATAAACACAAACCTAGTTAAAACATTCTTTGAGCATCGATTCTAGTCTCTTTTTAATTATCATTTGAGCAAGAAAGAATCAATGAAAGCAAGATATCTCTACTTCTTTATCATCTAACCAAGAAAGAATCGAAGAATGAAACCTGTAGTCGATTAGGGCAGGACTGGTGGTCGATTTGGGGGCAGAAAGATAGCAAGAGATCAACAAGCCACCACTTAATCTGATTAATCGATTTAAGGAAGAACTCTTGGTCTCTTTTAGGGCAGCAACCACGACTCCAGAAGGCCAGACTTCCGGTGCTCGATTTAGGGCAGCAATCAACTGATCCAGTAGTCGATTAGGGCATCCACCGATGGAGAATTTGAAAGAGATAGTCACAAAACTATAACGAGAGCTGAGAATTGAGATGCGAGAGCGAGAGCGAGAGTCGAAAGATTGTTTGGCTGTAGTGTTCGTCGTGAGTGAATTGCAAGGGGGAGAGTTCTAATCGATGGTTGGTCTGCTGGATTAAGCGGCCTATCTAATTATTCTAATCTTCAACGCTAAAAAAGATATATGGGCCTTTAGAACTGAACATAGTATAGTTACAAGCCTATTATAAATTTGATGCCCTCATGGGCCCTGCTGCCCATGGCCTAAGCCACGGCTGCCATGGGCCAGGGCCGGGCCTGTCTTTAATTGACAAGCATTAACCCATTAGACTACAAAGACCACAATTTTAATGATTGAAACAAATTTCATCAATAAAATAATATCATCTTACATCAATAGATCTGAAATTAAAAATTTTGCACCAAAGAAAAATTAAACCCAAAGTCTCCCACCCAAGACTTAAGTCAAGTTCCCACTCTCCAATTCCAAGACTTGGAGTCAAGTCACAAAGTGTTTAATTCAAAAGAAATTTTGGACCACAAACTCATATTCGTTGAGTATACATGATATAGTTAAAAATCAGTAGCGGATCCAGAAAAAATAATTGATAGGGATCCGAGGAACAGGCGATGAGGCGAACAACGAGAACGACGCTAGACCAATGAGTGTTTTCTGTTTTCAGGAATTGGAAAGGGGTTAAGGGGCCTTTGATATATTTTGTTGGGGTCCCAGAAGCTATACCAAACTAAAATACAAGTAAAAAAAAAATTAGCTGTCACATGCAGGGCTGGTAGGGGTCCTGACATGCAGGGCTGGTAGGGGCCCAGGACCCCTACCCCTCCTTACTGCATCCGCCCCTGTTAAAAATAGCATCTATCATCTTGTTAATTTTCTGAAATTCAAATCAATCTTTGTTATTAATCAAAAGTCTTTCCAAAAGCAAACAAACTTTCAACATATTTGCTTCTACATGCTATGTTTTCCATAAAATTGCCCACAAAAAACTACTTTAGTTTACAATACGTCAAATGATTTGAAGTATTAGGGTAATAACTTTTCTACTTTGAATTCATGATCTAGCCGTCAACAACAGATAAGTTTACTTAAATATTTGTATATCTTTTAAACTTGCAAAATAACTTTAAAAAACGATGAAATCTGTTGAAAAAGGTTACATGTTTCAGATTATTTAGTCGTTTAAACCAAAAAATTTTGATTTACATTTTTTATTTAGAGTTTCAGATTTAACATTTGATTTAGGTCTTTGATTCAAGAGTTTTGATATAAGCATCAATTTTGGCTTTCATTTATGATTCACTTTAAGTAAGGTTTGTTCTTGATGGGAAATATGAAGGCTCAAAAATTAAAAGAAAATTGTTAAATAATGGCAATTTTAGTTGTATGTCATCAATTTTAAATATGACATTGGTATCTAATTTGCATTTATAATGTCATGATTAACATGCCATCAGGTAAAGGAAACCCTTAAAAATGTGAAAATTTTGCCTTACTATACCAAAATGATACTTTTGAAAGTTGGTTCCCAAAATATGGATCAACTCAAATTTTGTTCCATTTTAATTCAATTTTCTCGTGAAAAATTACAACTTAAGATCTATCATATTTTTAAAAAGTGGAAAATTAGAAGAAAAGAAAGGAAAAAATTAAGAAAAAAAAAATACAATTCAATTGAAATAAAATTACACGTGGGAAAAAAATCTAAAAAAATATTATAAATTACATGATACACAAACCTTGTGTACTTATTAATAGCAATGAACAACTTGACATTTACAATTACAATTAAAGAAAATGTATCATTCAAAATTGTGTTTTCTCTCTTTTTTCCTTTTCTCTTTCTTCTTCATTTGCTCCACATATTCTTCCAATAACACCAACCGTACAAGATGCTCTCTTATACAAATTCATGCTTTGCTTCTCTTCAAACAAAGTCTTCTCTCTCATAATCACTCTTATGACGAAAACGGTGTTTATGATTCCGAATGTCACTATTGGCTTGGTTCCGACTATTATCCAATTATGATGAATTGGAACACGAGTATTGATTGTTGCAATTGGGATGGTGTAACTTGCAACCATTTCACTGGTGATGTAGTTGCTCTCGACCTTAGTTGTGGCATGCTACAAGGTACCATCCACCCTAACTCCACCCTCTTCAACCTTCCTCACCTCCAAACACTCAACCTTGCTTTCAATGATCTTACAGATTCCCAACTTCCACGTGAGGTTGGAAAGATTTCTAATAGTCTCACACATCTCAACATCTCTAAGTGTGGGTTTATAGGACAAGTTCCTACGGATATCACAATTCTTCGTAAACTGGTGTCTCTTGATCTCTCTTGGAATGATTTGAATCTTGAACCTCATGTTTTCTACAATCTCCTCCATAATTCTACTAGTTTGGAAGAACTTTCGCTCAATAGTGTTAATATCTCGTCAATTTAACCACCCACTTATCATAATATCTATTATTCTATGAAATTACTTCATCTTCGTAGCACTGGTTTGCTAGGGAAATTACCCGATAACATCTTCAATCTTCCATATTTGGAAGAACTTGACTTGGGGTTTAACTATAACCTCATCGGGCGATTTCCCAAAGTTTACACAAACACTAGCATTCCTCTTAAGTGGTTAGAACTCTCATACACCTACCTATCAGGAGAAATACCCGACTCAATTGGTCATCTCGAGTCTTTGGATTACTTAGGTCTCTCAAACACCAACTTATCAGGAAAAGTACCCGACTCCATCGGCCATCTCAAGTCTTTGAGTTACTTGATTCTCTCTGGAATAGCTTATCAGGAGAAATACCCGTCTCTATCGGCCATCTCGAGTCTTTGATTCGCTTGGATCTCTCAAACACCAACTTATCAGGAGAAATACCCGTCTCCATCGGCCATCTCAAGTCTTTGAATTACTTAATTATCTCAAACACCAACTTATCAGGAGAAATACCCGTCTCCATCGGCCATCTCGAGTCTTTGATTGGCTTGGATCTCTCAAACACCAACTTATCAAGAGAAATACTCGTCTCCATCGGCCATCTCAAGTCTTTGAATTACTTAATTCTCTCAGACACCAACTTATCAGGAGAAATACCCGACTCCATCGGCCATCTCAAGTCTTTGATTGACTTGGATCTCTCAAACACCAACTTATCAGGAGAAATACCCGTCTCCATCGGCCATCTCGAGTCTTTGATTGGCTTGGATATCTCAAACACCAACTTATCAGGAGAAATACTTGACTCAATCGGCCATCTCAAGTCTTTGGGTTACTTGGATCTGCATTCCAACCTGATTAACGGGTCATTACCTCCATCAATTTGCAGCATGAGTTCTCTGTGGTATTTGGATATGTCCAATAATAGATTTGGTGGAGTGATTCCACAATGCTTGGGTAATATCAGCTCCTCTCTCATCATGGTAGACCTCGGAAACAATAGTCTTCATGGGAATATTCCAAATGCATGGGATGATTGTGGATATTTAGAAGGACTTATTTTGAATGGAAATTCATTAGAAGGAGAGGTTCCGAGTTGGTTATCTCAATGTAGTTCCTTGAATGTGCTTGATTTGGGAAACAACCACTTAAATGGTACATTCCCCCACTGGTCAGCTAATCTTCAAAATCTTCAGGTTCTTGTTCTCAAATCAAACAAGTTCCATGGTCCCATAGGAACCTCTTCAACCATTAAACACCCATTTTCTAGTATGAAAGTGCTTGACTTATCTCAAAACAAGTTTGTAGGCCATCTCCCTGGAAATTTTTTTCAAAGTTTTGATGCGATGAAGAACGGGGTAAATAAGGGCGCTAGACCGGAATATTTTAGCATTGGCGAGAAGCTCTACTCTATCACCATTGCGGTGAAAGGTTCAGTACTCCCATTTCCACAAATTTCGGTTGACTACACAATTGTTGATCTATCCGGTAACATATTTGAAGGAGAGATTCTAAGCGTTATCGACAGTCTTAACTCTTTGATTGTGCTCAACTTATCCCACAACAACCTCAATGGTCGAATCCCAAATGCTCTAGGAAATCTCCAGGAGATCGAGTCGTTAGACCTATCATGTAACAAGCTAAAAGGAGAGATCCCTCAAAGTCTTGTTGTTATCACGAATCTTGAAGTCTTAAACCTCTCACAAAACCAACTTGTGGGTCGCATTCCTGACAGAACGCAGTTCAGGACATTTGAAGCAGCCTCATTCGAAGGGAATCCGGGACTATGTGGGCTTCCGCTTCCCAAGCGTTGTGAACATCTGAGTGCTTCACAACCTGAAATCGATGGAGAGGAGGAGAGTGGATTTACATGGAAAGTGGTAATGTTGGGATATGGATGTGGAACCTTACTTGGATTGGTGATGGGATATATTTTGTTGTCAACGGGAAGACCAAAGTGGTTCAATGCAATTTCTAATGACATAGAGCATATGATCCAGAAGAGGCGAAAGAAGAGAAGATATGTTTATATCGGAAAATAAGAACAATTCCTTAATTAGTGGTGCGTTTTTTGCATTAATTTGTTATTTCATCAAATTGTACAAAACACCTTATTATCCTTGTTGTTTTGTTTGAAATTCTGTGATGCAGGTAGAGATGAAGTTTGGGATGTTTTGAATTATGCAGATTGCAGAGCATGATTTGAAATATGATGGGGTCATGGTCTTAGAGTTGTGCTATTTCCTTTGTTGCTTTATGCATCTTCAACCTTTTTCCACTTTTCTTTGTAGATTTATTATGTGTTTTAGTTCTTGATTTGAGGTTTCATTTGTTTTTTTTTATTTTTGTTGGTGACACTGGATGGTAGCAATAGTCTGATTCCTATATATTTTGGATAACGTAATTTTAAAATCTTCGATTTGGTAACATTGTGAACATTTGGGTACCTGGTTCACCTAATAAGGGTAAATCATAATGGAGTTTTAGATGTCCTAACATCGTCAACAGTTTTAAACAAAAATGGATAGATATATCATTGATGCTTAATCAATGTTAAATTTCATATTTAGGCTTATTTCTTGTCAAATTTAGGTTATGACACAAAAGTAATAGCAACCAGCAAGAAAAATGGGAAGACATAACAAAAGCAGAGTCATTCAACATTACAGGACTAATTAATGGAATCGAATTAAATGTGAGTAACTAAAAACACCAAGTAATCAAAGCATTCAAAGTGCCAAGTAATCACAACTATTAGGCGTTGACCCTTTTGGATAACAGAAAATCGAATTGAAAGATGACATAACAAAAGAAGAATCATTCAACATTACAGAAGCAATGGAATGGAATTAAATCTAAGTAATTAAAAGTACCAAGGAATTACAGCTATTTTAGGTGTTGACCCTTTTGGATAATAGAATGGAACTGAAAGGTGAGTTTACAAAAGGTAGAAGCATTAAAAAAAGATGGACATATGTGAGCAGGAGGGAGGAGCATGAGCCCACAACGGCGGAGCAGCACGAGCCCACAACGACATAGCAACTTATTCGGGGTCTGAGATCCGTTGAGGTCGAGAAGGGCCTAGGTTCGACGAGCATAGAATTTACAGATTTAGGTTGGGCCTGGACTACCTAGGGCGATGATCTTACATGCCAAAAATTGGTCCCAGGTCAGTTCTAAATCAGTCTCGGTCTCAAGTTGTATAAAGTGTAATTGTGTAACTGATTCGGTTGGTTTTAGACCTAATCCCAACCAAAATTCTAAAACTGATCCTATGTCTGATAACCGATCACAGTCTTTCATATCCAAATTTGTATTATATATATATATATATATATGTATAATAAATCCAATTTTCAGTTATCTTATCAGTTAGTTTTAATATTTTCTTTTATTTTTTGTTTTTTTGTCGATTTACAGTACGGTTTTGGATGGTTTTAAGAAAGCGATAACATTTTTTTTTATAAATTTGTTTAATTTAGGTTTAATAATATAATGTTTTATATATAAAAAAATAAGTATTTTGTTAGAATTAAATGATTATCTTATATATTTTAAATTAAGATGTTTATCCCGTTTTGATTATGTTTATCAGTTGGTTAATATTCTATATTTAAAATTTGATTTTTTAGGAAGTTGAAATGATGGGTGATTTTAGGGAGTTAAAATTGTTAGAGATAATGATTAAATAGTAGAAGATTTAGTTTTCTTTCTTTATTTAAGTTTTAAAAGAGTTTTTTATGTCATCTTTATAATATAGTATAAATATAAATATAGATAGAATTAAATGATTATCTTGTATATTTTAAATTTCTTTATATTTAAATTAAGATGTTTATCCCGTTTTGATTATGTTTATCAATTAGTTAAATTCTATATTTAAAATTTGGTTTTTAGGAAGTTGAAATGATGAGTGATTTTAGAGAGTTAAAATTGTTAGAGATAATGATTAAAATGTTTTATATATAAAAAATAATATATTTTAAATTCTTTATATTTAAATTAAGATGTTTATCCCGTTTTGATTATGTTTATCAGTTAGTTAATATTCTATATTTAAAATTTGATTTTTTAGGAAGTTGAAATGATGAGTGATTTTAGGGGTTTAAAATTGTTAGAGATAATGATTAAATAGCAAGAGATTTAGTTTTCATTCTTTATTTAAGTTTTAAGTAATTAGCATTAAATAGCGGTACATTAAGATTTAACAGTTGGTTTTAAGAGTTTTTTATGTCATCTTTATAATATAGTATAGATATTTAGAAAATGATGAAATTTGTTGATGATGGTTATCTGCGTTGGACTATTTAGGCATCTAAACCAAAAGTTTTTTATTAAAATTTTTGACTTATAGTTTCTAATTTAAGGTTTGATTTGGTTTTTGATTCAAAAGTTTTGATATAGATATTATTTTTGGGTTTTGATTTTGATTTTGGATTATTTTAAAGTTTTGATTATTTTTGACTTATAGTTTCTAGCAAGTCATCAGGTTAAGGAAACTCCTAAAATACGTTAAAACTTTGCTTAAAGCCCAAACTGATACTTTAAAAAGTTTATTCCATTTTAATGCAATTTTCCTATGTAGAATTCACTTCTTAAGAAATATCACACTTTCAATAATCTTATCGATTCCCAACTTCCTCATGAGATTGGAAGGTTTTCACACATCTCAACTTCTCTAATTGTGATTTTGCTTTTCATTATCAATTTAATCCAATGTTGTGTAATCTACATAGTCGCAAGTATTATGTTCATGAGAATTCCAACTCTCCAACCTTTTTCTCCCATTAAGTCAGATCATATTCAGCTTTTCAGTTTTGCTTTATGCTTTGTGAGTAATTTAGTATTTCTTTTTCAACAACAAACCAAATTTCGATTGTCTAGCTAATATTCAATACAGTCATTGTGGTACTTGACACCTTGTTTCTTTGGTTCGATACTCGTACTTCTGTACCATCACTTGATTTTGACACCCTACACTTGTGGTTAGATTAGGGAGCCATATGATATAATCTTGAACACAAAAAGAACCTGGTTTTCTTGTTTCCAAATTTCCCCAAAATGAATGAAAAAATGTAAAAGTTGTGTGAAGATACAATAACCAAGTAAAGATCATATTCACTAATTTCTTGGTATTTTTTTGCAAATTTAAATCCAAATTTTCCACCAAAATAATTTCTATTTCTTTCATGTACTTGTTTGCTGCCAACTAAATCCAAACACCCCACCCCAGACTCTAAATAGTGACATGGAACCATTGAATATGTTCCAAGATCCTTAATTAGTGGAAATGATCATTTCAGTCTTTCAAACATAAACATCATTTCTAACTAAAATAGACTCATTAAAGGGGAGGCTAAATGCACATATTTTTTGTGATGAATAACGATTATGTTTTTTTTTTTTGTAAAGCTTTGGAATTGTGATGTTGGGTTATGTCATGTTTTGTTTATAGGTTATTTAAAGCTAGCAAAGTAAGTTAATTTGTGTTTTTTTTTTTTGGAAAGGGTCTATGGCCCAGACAAATCCATGATAATTAGGGCATTTGGCCCAACTGCTAAAGCGTGCAGCCCTGAGTTTATCCTCAATTGCCACAAGTGTTGTTAGTGGGGCTCGAACCCGGGTTGAGCGCTATGAACTCCCCAAGCCTTTACCACCACACCACAACCCTTGTGGTTCAATGCAATTTCTAATGACATAGAGCATATGATCCAGAAGAGGCGAAAGAAGAGAAGATATGTTTATATCGAAAAATAAGAACAATTCCTTAATTAGTGGTGCGTTTTTTGCATTAATTTGTTATTTCATCAAATTGTACAAAACATCTTATTATCCTTGTTGTTTTGTTTGAAATTCTGTGATGCAGGTAGAATTTCAACAACAAACCAAATTTCGATTGTCTAGCTAATATTCAATACAGTCATTGTGGTACTTGACACCTTGTTTCTTTGGTTCGATACTCGTACTTCTGTACCATCACTTGATTTTGACACCCTACACTTGTGGTTAGATTAGGGAGCCATATGATATAATCTTGAACACAAAAAGAACCTGGTTTTCTTGTTTCCAAATTTAGGTTATGACACAAAAGTAATAACAACCAGCAAGAAAAATGGGAAGACATAACAAAAGCAGAGTCATTCAACATTACAGGACTAATTAATGGAATCGAATTAAATGTGAGTAACTAAAAACACCAAGTAATCAAAGCATTCAAAGTGCCAAGTAATCACAACTATTAGGCGTTGACCCTTTTGGATAACAGAAAATCGAATTGAAAGATGACATAACAAAAGAAGAATCATTCAACATTACAGAAGCAATGGAATGGAATTAAATCTAAGTAATTAAAAGTACCAAGGAATTACAGCTATTTTAGGTGTTGACCCTTTTGGATAATAGAATGGAACTGAAAGGTGAGTTTACAAAAGGTAGAAGCATTAAAAAAAGATGGACATATGTGAGCAGGAGGGAGGAGCATGAGCCCACAACGGCGGAGCAGCACGAGCCCACAACGACAGAGCAACTTATTCGGGGTCTGAGATCCGTTGAGGTCGAGAAGGGCCTAGGTTCGACGAGCATAGAATTTACAGATTTAGGTTGGGCCTGGACTACCTAGGGCGATGATCTTACATGCCAAAATTTGGTCCCAGGTCAGTTCTAAATCAGTCTCGGTCTCAAGTTGTATAAAGCGTAATTGTGTAACTGATTCGGTTGGTTTTAGACCTAATCCCAACCAAAATTCTAAAACTGATCCTATGTCTGATAACCGATCACAGTCTTTCATATCCAAATTTGTATTATATATATATATATATATATATGTATAATAAATCCAATTTTCAGTTATCTTATCAGTTAGTTTTTGTCAAATATAATTAGTTGAGTAAATTACATTTTTGGTCGTGTGGTTGCTACCTATTATCAAGTTTGGTCCCTATTTCAAACTAATTACAATTTTGGTCATTGTGGTTGTTATGTTATTTCACTTTTGGTCCTTCTAATCAACTTTAGTTCAATTAAGGGTATTTTTGTCATTTCACCTTTTATTTGTCTTTTTATCTTTTGTTTTATTAGATTACATGGTAAATTACATTTATAGTACCTATAGTTTGTCTTTTTTTTCTTTTCTTTTTTTCCCTACATTTCTTCATTTTCCAATTTATACTCTTATTACATTAATTAATTAATAATAATTTTAACTAAAGATACATTAAAAATACTTGTTCGAATTTTATAAATTACATCATTAGAAAATTCTTGTAGATACTTTTAAAATAAGTTAAATATTAAATATTTTTAAAATTTTATGCAACTTATTATATATATATATATATATATATATATATATATATATATATATATATATCTGCAAATCAGTCTATACTAATCCAAAAAAAAAACTTTCTATTCTAAGTTGTCTTTAAAAAAAATATATTTTTCTTCTTATTTATGCGTACCAATTAATAAAATTTAATTACCTGATTTTTATAAAAAAATATGTATCATTTTTAGATAGTTCATTTAATTACATGTTTTTTAAAATGTGTATCAATTAATAAAATTTATTAAAAAATCAAAATATAAACTTAAATTGATCGTAATAAAAAAATATTAAAAATATAAACTTAAATTTATATAGAGAATGATATTCATTTTTATTCAAAACTACTAACCATATACCCAAAAATTCCAAACATTTTTATTTCCAAATCCTTACATAAATTCCAAATATCTCGAAAGCATTACGTCAATATATAGTACAATAATTGTAAGAATTTGGAATTGGAAATGTTTGAAATTTTTGGGGTATATGGTTAGTAGTTTGGATAGAACTGATGATCATTCTCTATACAAGTTTACGTTTAGATTTTGAATATTTTTTTATTACTATAAATTTAAGTTTTTATTTTGATTTTTTTAATAAATATATTTTAAATTTTATTAATCGGTATATATTTTAAAAAACATGTAATTAAATGAACTATCTATAAATGATACATTTTTTTTTATTAAAAACCATGTAATTAAATTTTATCAATTGCTACGCATAAATAAAAATAAAAAAATAAAAAAATTAAAGAAAATTTAGAATAGAAAGTTTTTTTTTGTATTAGTGTAGACGGATTTGCAGATATATATCAAATAAGTTGCATACAAATTTAAAAATATTTAATATTTAACTTATTTTAAAAGTATCTACAAAACTTTTCTAATGGTGTAATTTACAAAATCCGAATACGATTTTTAATGTATCTTTAGTTAAAATTATTATTAATTAATTAATGTAATAAGGGTATAAAATGAAAAATGAAAACATGTAGGAAAGAAAAGAAAAGAAAAAAAAGACAAACTATAGGAACTATAAATGTAATTTAATTATGTAATCTAATAAAACAAAAAATAAAAAAGACAAATACAAGGTGAAATGACAAAAAATCCCTTAATTTAATTAAGCTTTTTAACTAAAGTTGGATAGAAGGACCAAAAGTGAAATAAAATAGCAACCACAATGACCAAAATCGTAATTAGTTTAAAAGAGAAACCAAACTTGATAATAGGTGGCAACCACAAGGACCAAAAATGTAATTTACTCTAATTATTTACTTAACTAGTTTGCAAAACATAGTCTAAAAGACATGTTTTTAATTGATAAACATTAACCCGTTGGACCGCCAAGACCTCAATTCTGATATAAATAATACAATAAAGTTTTGTCTTTTTTACATCAATAATTCCCAAGTTGGAAAATTTGCACCAAATAAAATTAAAGCCAAGTCCCCACCCAAGACTTGGAGTCAAGTTTTTCATTTGAAAGGAAATTTGGAGTCAAGACTCGATTATGCTGCACATATAATTAAAAATCTATCTATCATCTTGCTAGCTTTTTGAAATTTCAAATTAGTCCTTGTTATTCATTCCAAAAGCAAACAAGCTTTCAATACATTCACTTTTACATGCTCTATTTTCATAAAATTACCCACAAACAACTGCTTTACATACACAAAACAGATTGAAGTATAAGGGTAATAACTTTTCTACTTTGAATTACTGATCTAGTCGTCAACAGATAAGTTTACTTGAAAAATATATACACAAATAGCCAACAACAATTATACTCGATACCCTATATACAAATTCTAATTCAAAGACTTAGAACAACCACATATCGCTCGTACAACCACATATCAATCGTATGATCCAAATTCCAGTTCAAAGACTTAGAACAATCACATATTGCACCTACAACCACATATTAATCGTATGATCCAAATTCCAATTCAAAGACTTAGAACAACCACATATCAATCTTATTATCCAAATTCCAGTTCAAAGACTTACAACAACCATATATCCAGTGTCATCCAAATTCCAATTCAATATGTTAGAAAAACCAAATTTTCCAACTCGCATACAAGTATTATTCTAGACAAACTCACAAACATAAAGACTTGAATCCCAACCAAGTACTTCATTTCAAGAAGTTTCATCACTGGTGGTGCTTTTGATTTTCACAACATTAATTTGTGGTTTGCAAAAGTTTTCGCAAGAAAATGGAACCCGACGAATTGAAAAGTCGACGTCGAAATTCAAGACTATTTACAACCTCTAATATTTCCTTAGAAGTTACAATTGCATGCAACCTCTTTAGAATTATAATATTTGATTAATGGCTCAATTAAATATTTAAGGTTTGATTTAAGTTTTTGATTTCAAAAGTTTTGATGTAGGTATTAATATGTCATCAATTTCTTTGATTTTAAATATGACATGGAAATCTAATTGGCATTTATTTGGTCACGTCATGTTTAGCACGTCATCATCAGGCAAATGAAACCCTTAAATTTGTGAAAAGTGTACCTTAAGCCTCCAAAATGATACTTTTGGAAAATTGGTTTTTCAAAATTGGAATAAACCAAAATTTGGTTTCATTTTAATGCAATTTTCCAAGTGAAAAATTTACATTTAAAAAGTGGGAAATTAGAAGAAAAGAAATGAAAAAAAATTGGAATTGTATTTTAACGTTTTGTTGAAAACTAAGGAAATAAAACACAAATCAATTGACAAAAACATTACATGTTGACCTTGTATGCTTATTTATAGCAATCAACAACTTGACACTTACAAATACAATTAAAGAAAATGAATTATTCAGAGACATGTTTTCTCTTTTTCACTTTCTTGATTTGCTCTGCATATTCCTCCTCATATTCTTCCAATATCACCACCCGCACAAGATGCTCTCTTATACAGACTCATGATTTGCTTCTCTTCAAACAAAATCTTTTCTCAGGCAATCACTCGTATGATGAACAAGATTATCGTGAATTTGATTGTCATGATTGGCTTGGTTCTAAATATCATCCAATTATGATGAATTGGAACACGAGTATTGATTGTTGCAATTGGGATGGTGTAGCTTGTAACCATTTCACCGGTGATGTAGTTGCTCTTGACCTCAGTTGTGGCATGTTACGAGGTACCATCCACCTTAACTCCACCCTCTTCAACCTTCCTCAACTCCAAACACTCAACCTTGCTTTCAATGATCTTACGGATTCCCAACTTCCACGTGAGGTTGGAAGGTTTTTTAATAATCTCACACATCTCAACATCTCTAATTGTGGGTTTATAGGACAAGTTCCTACAAATATCACAATTCTTCGTAAATTGGTGTCTCTTGATCTCTCTTCAAATTATTTGAAGCTCGAACCTCATGTTTTTTACAATCTCCTCCGTAATTCTACTAGTTTGGAAGAGCTTTCTCTCAATCGTGTTAATATCTCGTCAATTTTACCCACTTATCTTAATATCTCTTCTTCTACGAAATCACTCCATCTTCGTAGCACTGGTTTACTTGGGAAATTACCCGATAACATCTTCAATCTTCCGTATTTGGAAGAACTTGACTTGGGGTATAATTTTAACCTTAACGTGCAATTTCCCAAAGTTTACACAAACACTAGCATCCCTCTCAAGTTGTTAGATCTCTCATTCACCAACTTATCAGGAGAAATACCCGACTCCATCAGCCATCTCGAGTCTTTGATTCGCTTGGATCTCTCATACACCAACTTATCAGGAGAGATACCCGAGTCGATCGGCCATCTCAAGTCTTTAGGTTATTTGGATCTCTCAAATACCAACTTATCAGGAGAAATACCCGACTCTATCGGCCATCTCAAGTCTTTAGGTTACTTCGATCTCTCAAACACCAACTTATCAGGAGAAATACCCGACTCTATGGGCCATCTCGAGTCTTTGACTTTCTTGATTCTCTCAAACACCAGCTTATCAGGAGAAATACCAAACTCAATCGGCCATCTCGAGTCTTTGGCTTACTTGATTCTCTCAAACACCAACTTATCAGGAGAAATACCCCACTCCATCGGCCATCTCAAGTATTTGAATTACTTAATTCTCTCAAACACCAAATTATCAGGAGATATACCCGACTCCATCAGCCATCTCAAGTCTTTGACTTACTTGGATCTTTCAAACACCAAATTATCAGGAGAAATACCCGATTCAATCGGCCATCTCAAGTCTTTGGTTTACTTGGATCTGCATTCCATCCTGATTAACGGGTTATTCCCTCCATCAATTTGCAACATGAGTTCTCTGTGGTATTTGGATATATCCAATAATAGATTTGGTGGAGTGATTCCACAATGCTTGGGTAATATCAGCTCCTCTCTCATGATGGTAGACCTCGGAAACAATAGTTTTCAAGGCACCATTCCAAATGTATGGGCTGATTGTGGACAATTAGAGGGACTTATTCTAAATGGAAATTTATTAGAAGGAGAGGTGCCGAGTGGGTTATCTCAATGTAGATCCTTGAAAGTGCTTGATTTGGGAAACAACCACTTAAATGGTACATTCCCTCACTGGTCAGCTAATCTTTCACATCTGCAGGTTCTTGATCTCAAATCAAACAAGTTGCATGGTCCCATAGAAACATCTTCAACCATTAAACACCCATTTTCTAGTCTGAAAGTGCTTCACTTATCTCAAAACAAGTTTGTAGGCCATCTCCCTGAAAAATATTTTCAAAATTTTGATGCGATGAAAAACGGAAAAAATAAGGGCACAAAACCGGAATATTTGAGCATTGGCGAGAAGTTCTACTCTATCACCATTACGGTGAAAGGTTCAGTACTCCCATTTCCACAAATTTCGGTTGACTACACAATTGTTGATCTATCCGGTAACATATTTAAAGGAGAGATTCCAAGCGTTATCGGTAGTCTTAACTCTTTGATAGTGCTCAACTTATCCCACAACAACCTCAATGGTCGAATCCCAAATGCTCTAGGAAATCTCCTAGAGATCGAGTCTTTAGACCTATCATGTAACCAGCTAAAAGGAGAGATCCCTCAAAGTCTTGCCGTTATCACGAATCTTGAAGTCCTAAATCTCTCGCAAAACCATCTCCTGGGCCGCATTCCTGACGGAACACAGTTTAAGACATTTGAAGCAACCTCATTCGAAGGGAATCCAGGACTCTGTGGGTTTCCGCTTCCCAAGCGTTGTGAACATCTAAGTGCCTCACAACTTGAAGCCGATGGAGACAAGGAGAGTGGATTTACATGGAAAGTGGTGACGTTGGGATATGGATGTGGAACCTTACTTGGATTGGTGATGGGATATATGATGTTGTCAACGTGAAAGTGGTTCAATGCAATTTCTGATGACATAGAGCATATGATCCAGAAGAGGCGAAAGAAGAGAAGATATGTTTACATCGGAAAATAAGATCAATTCCTTAATTAGTGGTGTTTTTTTTTGTGCATTAATTCTTTATTTCATCAAATTGTACAAAACACCTTATTATCCTTGTTGTTTTGTTCGAAATTTTGTGATGCAGGTAGAGATGAAGCTTAGGATGTTTTGAATTATGCAGATTGCAGAGCATGATTTGAAATATGATGGAGCTGTGGTCTTAGAGTTGTGCTATTTCCTTTGTTGCTTTATGCATCTTCAACTTTTTTTTCCACTTTTGTTTGTAGACATATTTTGTGTTTTAGTTCTTGATTTAAGTTTTCATTTGGCTTTTTATTTTTGTTGGTGATATTGAATGGTATTATTAATGCTTAATCAATGTTAAATTTCATATTTGGGCTACTTTCTTGTCAAATTTAAACATCAATGGTCTATCCCGATATAAAATTTTCAAAGTTGCGTGAAGATTTAATCAACTGAAAATATCTAAAGACCCTATTCACTAATTTCTTCGTAGGAGCCATATTTTGATTCTTGATCTCAAACCTAATATTCTTTGCAAACTTAAAATTGGCATGGAGCCTATTCCAAATTTACCACCAAAATAATTTCTCCATCTACTTGTTTGTTGTCAACTAAATTCAAACACCCTAAACTCTAAATAGTGACAAAAAAAACTTGTTTATGTTCGAAGTATTCAATGTTCCAAGTATTCTGAGTTTGAGGCCCGTCGAAAGTGAGGTGGGTGCAATAACTCGTTAAGTAATGTTATGTATTATTAGAAATCCAGGGGTTTATATTGCCATTTACCTATTCTATAAGGTTTGGTTGGAAAATGGTGAATGTTTAAACTACCACCGCCTCATTTGGATTGATATAGGATTATATGGATGTGTTCAAAGTATTGGGTGGTGCGTGTTTCTTTGGTGTAACATGTGTGTGGCGATTGATGAGAAGAAACAAGGAGAAAGAGAGAAATTGTATTAGAAGCCTTTTAACTTGGAAATTTTTATTAAAAGATTTGCGTTCAGTTTCAAGATTCGTTATCGGTTAAAATTAAGAGTATCGCTATCATCGAGGTGAGTTTTCGTTTAACCATTTTCGAACTGAAATGCATATGTTATCAAATGGTTATTATTTCGATGTTATATCAGATTGGTATGTTTGAATTATTACCGTTAACTGTGATAAAATGGTTATTATTACGTGTTGTTTATTATTAACACATTGGATTATAAATTTTTGGGATAAAAGGACTTTCACAACAGAAGTTGGGTGTGTTAGGACTGTGATGGTCCGAGCAAGGGTTATGTATATATAGTGCCCACTAATTTGTTTCGTGTGGTGGGCCACAACCGGTATTGATTGCAATCTTATCGGGGTGTGTGCGGTTAATTGTGGCGACTGTTGTGGTTAGTTACCTGGGAGGGAAGTTGTGTTTGAATGCCAATTTATGACTAAATGATTTATGACATTATGTCAAAGTGATTTTATTGGATTATTTATCTGATAGGGATTTACTCACTAGACCGTATGGTCTAACCCTCAATTTTGTTTTCAAAAATATGCATTTCAGGTGAAATTTATATGGGGATTGTGATTGCTAGCCTGGGAAAAAGGGTAAGCAGTAATTATTGTGGCGAAGGTTGTCTCCATTTACCGTTTCGCTAGTAATTGATCGGGTTGTTTATTTTGGTTAAAGGTTATGGTGATTATAGATTGGTAAGAATTTAAATCACCGGTTAGAATTTATTATTACGGTTGGAAATATTCTTACCGTCATTGTATTTGAGATGATTCTGGGAAGATTGTATGATCCGATTCTTTTCGGATATTTATTGGTTGGTTCCTGTATTTGTGGTTTTAAGTTAAATTTTTGGAAATCGGGTCGTTACAGTGGGCCTAGGTTCGGGAAGTATAGAAAATACAGATTTGGGCAAAAAGAATCTCCCATTGAGCCTTGGGTTGCATCGATGACCACATATGGCCAAATATTGGTCTCAACCGGTCCTAATGGGTCTCTATCTCATGCTTTACGGAGTAGAGATAGCCAAAAACGATCTCGTCAGTTTAGACCCAATTATGGACCTCAAACAAAAATTAAGGGATCTTACCAAGTGCTTACCTGTAACGCCCCTAAAATATGATTAATTTAAAACTGTAAAGTCGATACATAAAATACCTATTTAAATAAAATCACCCATGATGGGGAAATTGTAAAGTGTTTACAACCCAAAAGATAAGATGATAAATAGCAACCTACTAATCTAAACTATTCTAAGTTCTGATTAAGAACGAGTGTCTCTATCGTCATCAAAAGAATTCTATCAAAATATGGCGCCAAGTTGACAAAACCTATTAATCCCTAAAAGTGCCTCAACCGGCATCCAATCACTCCGCTTAAACCTTCGGTGTCCCACCGTTAAGAAATCCTCATATACATATCACTTTAAGAAAAAAGTGTTAGACTTTACGCCTAACGAGATCAAACAGTTTATAAATAAGCAATTAACCATTACAGTAAAGGTATGTAAGCTTGATTTACACCCCAAGTTCACATATTTCAAATTAGGACCATAATGACCAAAACACCCCTTACGATGACAGTGTAGACCCGATTTTCCATTGATAGTGGCGAAACAAAAAAGTAGACCACAATTCCATGTTGTAGAGTCACACTAAGGATCAATGGCCAATGAGTTCAACAAACCGTGGTCTATAGCCCAAGGCCTCCGAACAATCCTAGTTATATTTATTTGCTGGAAATTACACGGTATGACTGATATCGTGCTCGAAAAGTCCATACTAACATTATTTGCGTCCTATTTATTTGCATTTGAGTACATGCTTCTTCTCCCCTTCATTTGATCTATTTGTATTTCAAAGTATCAAATTTTATAGGACATTTAAATAGTTGGTTGTCTAGTTGTTATTATTCAAGCTCAAAAACCACTTTTTAAATATTATATTTTGCATCAAATACATTTTGTTGTAGTATGTAGATGAGTTAATCTTTGATTATTAAATATCACATTATCACTTTCAAAACGTACATCCATACACCCTAATTTATAAGTAGGTTATGCTCCTCTTCTAGTGTGAGCTCTAAGGTTGGACTCTGTCATGTTCGTTTGTATATACTAAAATTTATTTAATGTAAAATAGCGACATGTTTTAAAATTTATCAAATCATAAATAAAAATATGCAGCCTAAAAGGGAAGGAGAAAAGTATATTATCTAAATGGACAAGTATTTAATACATTATTAAAATTAGAATTGGTCCTAATGTACTTTATTATATATATATATATATATATATATATATATATATATATATATATATATATATATATATAGGGAGGTTCAAGGAAAACCTTAAAAAAATGGAAAACTGAGGAACACCCTGGTAGTCTTTAATCTGGATGGTATGCACTTGTACATACAAGTAATTTAGAACATGCATACGTGCATATGCACAAGTGCATAATATGCACTTATGCATAAAAGCAAAAAACAAATTAATTACTTGTATGTACAAGTGCATACCGTCCAGATTAAAGGCTACCAGGGTTCCTCAGTTTTCCGTTTTTTTTAAGTTTTCCTCTGAACCTGAACCTGAACCTGATCCTATATATATATATATATATATATATATGTGTGTGTGTGTGTGTGTGTGTGTGTGTGTGTGTCTGTGTGTGTGTGTGTGAGATAGAGAGAGGGAGAGAGAGAGAGAGAGAACAAACACATATCAATCATATTATCCAAATTCCGATTCAAAGATTTAGAACAACCACATATTGATCGTTATCCCAATTCAATATGTTAGAAAAAGCAAAATTTTCCAACACGCATACAAGTATTATCCTAAAAAAACATAAAGACTTGAATCCCAACCAAGTACTTCATTTCAAGAAGCTTCATCTTTTTTCTTTTTGTGAGGGGTGTCTTAGGCTATGCCTAGACTAATCACTTTGACAAATTATGACTGTAAGACATCATCCCTGATTAAACCTCAGTGGCCACAATTGTAATTTTCCAAAGTAAAAAAAAATTACATCTTAAGATCTATCATATTTTTAAAAAGTGGGAAATTAGAAGAAAAGAAATGGAAAAAAATTGGAATTGTAATTTAACGATTTGTTGAAAACTGAGGAAATAAAACATAATTCAATTAACAAAAAGTTACATGTTGGAAAAAGAGCTAATAGATATTAAAAAAGACATGGTACACAAACCTTGTATGCTTATTTATAGCAATCAACAACTTGACACTTACAATTACAATTAAAGAAAATGAATCTTTCAAAGTTGAGTTTTCTCTCCTTTTTCCTTTTCTCTTTCTTCTTCATTTGCTCCTCATATTCTTCCAATAACACCAACCGTACAAGATGCTCTCTTATACAAACTCATGCTTTGCTTCTCTTCAAACAAAATTTTTTCTCCACCAATCACTCATATGATAAATATGATTCCGATTGTCATGATTGGCATCCAATTATGATGAATTGGAACACGAGTATTGATTGTTGCAATTGGGATGGTGTAACTTGCAACCATTTCACTGGTGATGTAGTTGCTCTCGACCTCAGTTGCAGCATGCTACGAGGTACCATCCACCCTAACTCCACCCTCTTCAACCTTCCTCACCTCCAAACACTCAACTTTGCTTTCAATGATCTTACGGATTCCCAACTTCCACGTGAGATCGGAAGGCTTTCTAATAGTCTCACACATCTCAACATCTCTGAGTGTGGGTTTATAGGACAAGTTCCTACGGATATCACAATTCTTCATAAACTGGTGTCTCTTGATCTCTCCCGGAATGATTTGAAGCTTGAACCTCATGTCTTCTACAATCTCCTCCATAATTCTACTAGTTTAGAAGAGCTTTCTCTCAACCGCGTTAATATCTCGTCAACTTTACCACCCACTTATCTTAATATCTCTTCTTCTATGAAATCGCTCCATCTTAGTAGCACTTGTTTGCTAGGGAACATCTGAGTGCCTCACAACCTGAAGTCGATGGAGACGAGGAGAGTGGATTTATATGGAAAGTGGTGATGATGGGATATAGATGTGGAACCTTACTTGGATTGGTGATGGGATATATGATGTTGTCTATGGGAAGACCAAAGTGGTTCAATGCAATTGTTGATGACATAGAGTATATGATTCAGAAGAGGCGAAAGAAGAGAAGATATGTTTATATCAATTCCTTAATTAGTGGTGAGTTTTTTTTTTTTTTGCATTAATTCTTTATTTCATCAAATTCTACAAAACACCTTATTATCCTTGTTGTTTTGTTTGAAATTCTATGATGATGCAGGTAATGATGAAGTTTGGGATGTTTTGAATTATGTAGATTGCAGAGCATGATTTGAAATATGATGGAGCCATGCATGGTCTTAGAGTTGTGTTATTTCCTTCGTTGCTTTATGCATTTTCAACTTTTTTTCCACTTCTGTTTGTAGACTTATTTTGTGTTTTAGTTCTTGATTTAAGTTTTCATTTGGTTATTGATTTTTGTGGGTAGCATTGGATGGTAGCAACAGTCTGATTCCTATTTTGAATAATCGTACTTTTAATATTTTCGATTTGGTATTTGGAGATGTAGCATTTTAAACATTTAGGTAACATGTTTACCTAACAAGGGCAAAGCATAACGGAGTTTTTGATGTCCTAACATCGTCAACGATTATACACAAAAATGCTTGGATATATCATTAATGCTTAATCAATGTTAAATTCCATATTTTGTCAAGTTTAAACATCAATGGTCTATTCCTTAAGCATCTTCGATAAGGTACGTGTTACAACTCGTATGCTAATTTTGGTGATCTTTGATGGAGTTTCAAGCAGACAATATATTGTTTGCACATCATTCTCAACATAAACATCTTCTTCTATTTCCCGTGCTTCAACTTCAACTACAACCAAGGGACAAAAGTTGATGTACTCAAATGCTCAAATTGTCAGAATCGTAGGGTTTCATATGATTTATTGCTAGCAAAATTTAGGGTTACAAGAAAGGAAACGAGCTTTCTAAGTGCCTGGGGCTCTCCCAAGGATCACCGCTCACGCCAATGAAATAACAAATAGAATGCCCTCCCCTCAACCGGGGCATTCTATGTATCGGACAACTCAGGGCTTCTAGATCTGAGCGTACGTAGGGTGGGCCTAGGTTAATCAATTTAAAAAAAATTATGTACGAATTAAGCTGATTGTGTGGATTAATCAATTTTAAAAAAATAAAAATTTAAGTGGGACCAGGACCGGACCGACCCGAGACCGATTTTTGGTGATCTCTGCTCCAACCTGCAATGACCCGAGACCGAGAATTTCCTGAAAATACCGAAACTGAACCGGAAATTTTAAAAGTTAGTTTTTTAAGCTTATTTTGATTATGCATATCTTTTCCTAATATTATAAATCTTATCTTTTCCTAATCAAATTAAATCATCTCTTAAACAACCCAAACTTTCTCCATAAGTACCTATTCTTCTCCAAATTGTTTTATCACCGTCAAAAAATCAACCCCTACATTCACATCAAAAAACCGACGGATTTGGGATTGATTTTGAAACACATTTGAATCATTATGAATATATTTTAGTTTGCGATTGGTTTTCATATATATTTGACACATTTTTTAATTTTCGGTTCTAAGTGGTACTAGTACCGATTTTTCCATCCCGAAACCGAAACTGTACCGGTACCGCTACATACGGTTCGGTATTCGGTACCAGTTTTTAGTCCCAAATTTTTTTGATACCAACCGGTTCGGTACCGGTACGGTCCCGATCTCATCCCTACTAAGCAAGTAAAGAGTGTATTTGCGCCGAGTAACAAAGATACCCTCCTTGGACCTGCAAACTTCATCGACTTCCTTATATCAATTATTAATATTAATTAATTTAAAAAATTATTATAAAATATAAACCGGAAAGTCTATCATAGGATATATATAAGGTCGGGTTTAGGGGAAAACCACAAAAAAAAAAAAAAAATTAGGAACACTCTGGTAACCATTCATCAAAACGGTAACGGTATGCACATGTGCGTACAAGTAATTTGTTAGCAATTTTTCTAGTATGCTTATGTGCATACAAGTAATTTGTTAGCAATTTGTCTGGTATGTATATGGGCACAACATGCACACGTGCATAAAACCAAAAAAATAACTTCAATTACTTGTATGCATATGTGCATACCGTCCAGATAAATGATTACCAGGGTGTTCCTTATTTTTCATTTTTTGGGGTTTTCGGTTCAAACGAGAAGGTAAACATTTTGCGGGAAGGCGAGAAGTTTTATATCATATATGATTAAACACATGTTGCATAACAACACATAGATGCTTAATAATATATGATTAAACACACTCAAATAAATGTAATCATATATGATATCATTTGAGAGAGATCATTTGAGAAATGCTAAATATATGAGAAATAGAGAAGTGATCATAGCCCTTTATCTGGTCAACCTTTGCGGCTTTGACCGTGAAACACCGGATAATTCCTTGTGTGGTCTGTAGAAGATAGAGGTGGTAGTTTCGTAAAATACACGGGACGAGTTCATATATGAATCTATATGATTCACATATGAACTATACGTTTATATATGAATCAGTTAATTAGTTTATATATGAATCAGTTAAAAGAGTTCACATGTGAATTACATTGGTACACATATGAACTCGTCTCGTGTATTTGTAAAAATTACGAAACTGTGTCAACTAGCATGCTTAACGGAACATTACCTTCTTGGTTGTTGTTTACTCTTTGATTTATCTTCCAGAACTTGCATGCTCTTGTACTTAAATCAAACAACTTGTCTGGTTTCATAGAAAACTTTTCTATGATTGAACACCCATTCCTAGTCTGAAATCCTTGACTTATAGCAAAACGAGTTTGTAGGCCATTGATCTCTCTAGAAAATATTTTTGATGCCATGAAGAACGTAGTAACGAAGGGCACATGACATGAATATTTGAGGCAAGAAAGCAAGCTTTAACAGAACTAATAAGGTAATATCCGCCAACAAAATCTTCTTGAATTAGAGCCTAATCGATCCTAGGCTTGACGGTCTGTAGGACTACTTTGTCCATGAGTCATGTCGGTGATGGTTCGAGTGCGTGAAATCATTCTAGCAAATATGTACATTTTGGGTTGGAAGTTATTATATATTGTTGTACTAGGGGTGTTTGCGGTCCGGTTTAACCTCCAAAACCATAAATGACGGTTTAGGAAAATTTCAAACCGAGCGGTTTGGTAGCAACTGACCAAACCGGACCACAAAAAGGCGGTCCGGTATGACCGGTTTTCAGACCGCTAAAACCACCAAAACGGTCTGGTTTAACTTAGTTCGACTGGTTTCAACGGTCCAACGGTTTTAATGTACGATAAAGACTTGTTTTAGCAAAATTAAGAAGGGCAAATCCACCAACAATCAAGAAAAAAGAATTATAATTAACTAAAAATGGTAAAATAAATAAAATAAGATAAAATAACCATAATACCCTCGTGCGTAATGGAGAAATTAGACGTCCATTAGCTCGAGGGACCAATTCCGTAATAAAATGCATATCTGGAGGGTTATCATGTAATATATGAAGATAAAGGACCAATTTTGTAACAATTATCAAACGTGAGGGACCAAATACGTAATTTACTCTATAATAAAATACAAAATAAAAAATAAAATATTATTTTATCTTATTTTTAAAAGAAAATCAAAGATGTTGAAAAGACATAAATGCCCTTCACTTTAACGGAGAAAATAAGCGGAATTAGTGACCAATGACCACTTTCAAAGAAAAATGAAAACCATAAGAATAATTTCTATATTTATCAAAATTTAAGTCCCATTTTAAGACTTTTCATTAAACCTCAAGGACCAAAATTGAAGTTAACTTCGTTATTAATATAAGTTAGTTTGTGTTATTATCATGTTTACCAAACATAAGTTAGCTTATTTTTAGTAGTAAGATTATTATAAAGTCTTGTTTAATGGCTAAAAGTATCATTTTAATAAGTTATATGAGTCTTTTGTCACTTTTTTCCAATTATATACCTGATTAATATTAATTGTTATTTATTATTATTATTATTAAATATTGACTACAAATAAATTATTAGTCACTAATTTAATTTCCAATTTAATTATTATCTTTCAAAAAATTATTAATTAATTAAAATATGTATGATTAACCAACTTTGTTTTCATTAATGTTATATGTAATGGTTATTTAAAATCATTATTTAATATAGATATTTTCTATAATTCTTATTTTGTTATACAAATACTAAAGTTATAATATTATGTATATATATATATATATATATATTTAATAAACTCCATTGAAATTTTATTAGTTAACATATTATATTGCATAAATTTTTACCATCTGGTTTGTATTTGTTAACGTATTATTTATTACTAATTTACAAAATGTTACAATTAACTAATTTTTTAACATTTCCTTTTTGGTCATTTTACATTCTCGACCATTTTATCAACTAGTTTTTTGTCAAATGTAATTAGTTTATCAGTTACATGTTGCCATTTTAGAATCATAACATTTGATTAACGACTCAATTAAATATTTATATATATTTTAAGCTTGTAAAATATTCTTAATAAATGATGAAATTTATTGATGATGGTTACCTGCGTTGAACTATTTAGGCATCTAAACCAAAAGTTTTGAACTTAGTTTTTGATTTAAGGTTTGATTTAGGTTTTTAATTCAAGAGTCGTAGTATAGGTATTAATTTTGGGTTTGATTTTGAATTTTTTATAGGATAGATTTTTTTTTTTTTTTTTTTTTAGGATTGATTTAAGGTTTGTTCTTGATGGAAAAGACGAAAGTTCAAATTTAAAAGAAAACTGTTAAATAACGAAAATGACATGGTAATTTTTAATTTTAGTTTGGGATATTGTAACACCCTGATTTTTATCTCAATTGAGGAAAAGTGTGGAACTGAATGAATCGGTAAAGGAAGAACCAAGTATGGAGTATGGTTATAGTGTCATGTGGTGGTGACATTTGTCATAATGACACCAATGGTACTAAGAGTATAGTCTCCCCGGCTATAATGTCATGCAGTTGTGACAAATATCACAATTGCAACGACGTTACCGAGTGTTTGATCATCCCAACGAAAGTGCCAGGAAGTTAAGACAATGGAACGATAACTGGCATAATAGCATTCAATGTACTGATAAAACGGTCCAGGAATGACTGAGGAAACGGTCGAGGAACGGTCAAGAAAACGGACGAAAAGGGGTCTCGGTACCTTTTGGGCGAAAGTGTCATGCTAAAGTGACACTGGCACTTTATCCAGACACTTTCGCAGAGAAAATTTAGCCCACGGTTCAGTTTGGGCGAAAGTGACAACTAAGTGAAACTGTCACTTTTGCTTGTCACTCTCGCGATCGAGGTGCAATGCATAAATTCAACCATTTCTTCATTTGGTCATAACTCCCTCATTTCAACTCCGTTTTTGGTGATTCAAGTTGCTATGGTTTCGTTTTTGAGAGATTTTCAAGGTTAGATTGTTATTTTTGGGAATATATAAGAGTATTTGGTGGTGGATTGGAAGCAAAGATCAAGAGCGCATCATATCACCTTCATCTTCAAGAATTTAGGGGTTTTCTAGGTTTGTATCAAAAACTAAATGGTAAGTTCATCCCTTCCACTTCCAAACTTCTTTATGAGTTATAAATTTTCTATTGATGTCAACCTAGTGTTTTATTACTCCAATTTTTGGTTTGGAAGATTTTGAGAATAGTTAGGTCAAATTAGGATTTTTGGCCAAAATGGTGATTTTGATATAAGATGTTTGGGGATTGATTCTTAATGGTTGGATATGTATATTTATGGTTGGAAACTTATGGATCTAGGGTTTTGGAAGATTTTGCTTGTGGATTCAAGTTTCTTAAAGGAAACTCATTTGGGGTAAAATATAGATTTAGCCTAAATCTAGCAAGGTGAGTTTTAGTAGCTTTACAAAACTATATACATGTCAAAATATAAATGTTTTGGGTTTTAAACATACCACTATATGCTCTCTCCACATTTAATGGGTTTTGATGATTTTGGTATTTTGAGCATGTTGAGTTGCTAAATTATTATGAAAGATTTATAATATGTTATTGGGCGTTTGGCCACCAAAAAGAGTGTTGATTCACTAGTAGACATTTTATTGGATATTTGAAGGATTGGGCACTCGTTTCATTTGTTCTCTAATATGTGCAATATGGGTCGCAAATAGTTTTGGAAGGAAAGACTTTAGGAGTCAAAAATCTTATAGGACAAGTATTTTGGTTATGGTTTATCCTTGGGATCTTGCCCAACTCACGAGCTTAGGATATTTGAACCTTGAGCTCTTTTGGCTTTAAAAGCGTGGATTATTGGGAATGGTCATCCTTCTAACTTTATACATATTTTGGGAAAATGTGAGCTTTATAGGTTAGATCGTTGGCCAATTATATTTGGAGAAAATGTTCGTTTTGGAAAAGTCGTAAATTGGCATATGTAGCCTTATTGGACTTATTTAATTTGCAAAATGTTTTATAATACTTTATTACTTGACTTATATCCTGGGGAGCTTTGGGACGTTGTCCGGTTTAAGTGGCTCATTATGGAGCATTCTATGGAAATGTAATTGTTATAAAAATGTTGGTCATTACATGTTGGAATACATTAGTTCATTCATATGGAGTAATCTAATGTTTAGACTGTAATGCAATGGATCCATAGGCATAGGAGTCGTCTTGTTCATCATGAATTCTTGTTATCCATGTTTGAGTCTAGTGGGTGGTCCCCAAGTTGTGTTGTTATGTAAGCTTGTGGTGGTGCTCTTGAAGAGCCGTATACGGAGCTAAGTCTTGCGGTGGTGCCTATCTTAGATCTATGCTATTTCTTTTGTTGCTTTAGGAGTCAAAAATCTTATGGGACAAGTATTTTGGTTATGGCTTATCCTTGGGATCTTGCCCAACTCACGAGCTTTGGATATTTAAACCTTGAGCTCTTTTGGCTTTAAAAGCGTGGATTATTGGGAGTGGTCATTCTTCTAACTTTATACATATTTTAGGAAAATGTGAGCTTTATAGGTTAGGTCGTTGGCCAATTATATTTGGAGAAAATGTTCGTTTTGGAAAAGTCGTAAATTGGCATATGTAGCCTTATTGGACTTATTTAATTTGCAAAATGTTTTATAATTCTTTATTACTTGACTTATATCCTGAGGAGCTTTGGGACGTTGTCCGGTTTAAGTGGCTCGTTATGGAGCATTCTATGTTGGAATACATTAGTTCATTCATATGGAGTCATCTAATGTTTAGACTGTAATGCAATGGATCCATAGGCATAGGAGTCGTCTTGTTCATCATGGATTCTTGTTATCCATGTTTGAGTCTAGTGGGTGGTCCCCAAGTCGTGTTGTTATGTAAGCTTGCGGTGGGGCTCTTGAAGAGCCGTATACGGAGCTAAGTCTTGCGGTTGTGCCCATGGTGAGCCGGATACAAAGACTTGTGACTTTTGTGGTGACACCCATCTAGAGATCGAGTAGACTAGGCGGTGGTTGCTCAATGGAGCCGGATACGGGGATCCATGACCCATAGTGTCAGGATCGAATTCTCAACAAGAATTATGAATACTCAGAAACAATATCAAAGAAGTTGCGGAATAACACTTTGATATTCAATGTAACATTAAACAAACAGTATATGATTAACAACTTGTAAACTTGTATTGAATGATTAAAATCACAAGATTACACACTCAACCTCAATCTTGAAGAACAAACTCTTTCAAGACGAATTCTACTTCTCTAGAATTAGGATCTATGCCTTGAGGTTGATTATCTCTAGAACAAAAACTTAGAATTGATTATACTAAACTATTCTATCAATTCTATACATAAACTGAATAAAAGATAATTACAATAAATAAAATATCTTCAGTAAATCTTCCATGAATATCTTCAGCTTTCCATGTTTATCTTTAAACACGATCTCTTCAGCATTATCTTCACATTATCTCAGAAGCAGCATTAACTGAGTCTTGGCAGCATTAACTACTAAGCAACACTAACCTCTAGCAGTACTAACTAGCTAAGCAGTACTAACTTTGTTCAAGCAGCACTAACTTTGACTAGTAGTATTAATTCTACTAGAAGTAGTAATACCTAGCAGTATTAACTTTTGAAGTCCTCTGGCAGTAGTAATTCTGAACTAGCAGCATTAAAGACTTGTTCACATCTTCAGTTCCCAACAATCTCCCCCTAACTTGACTTTTAGAAAGAGAAGTCAAGTTCTTCAAATGCTTCCAAAATCTTCATTGATCTACTCCAATGTTAGGATCCAGTCCCATACTCTGATTGATTGTTTTCTGAATTAGGTACTTTGCCATTTCTGAATTTGGTGCACAACCCAACTTCTTATTTAGCATGGCATGAAGCTTCAGACTTGTTAGGATCGAATTCTTAACAAGAATAAATTCTCAGAAACTAATATCAAAGAAGTTTGCGGAATAACACTTTGATATTCAATGTAACAGTAATCAAAATAGTATATGATTAACAAATTGTAAACTTGTATTGAATGATTGAAATCACAAGATTACACACTCAACCTCAATCTTGAAGAACAAGCTCTTTCAAGACGAATTCTACTTCTCTAGAATTAGGATCTATGCCTTGAGGTTGATTCTCTCTAGAACAAAAACTTAGAATTACTTGATCCTTTTTCAAAAGTTATCTAACAATTCTGAACAATACTATATATATACTGAAGATAAAAGCTAATTACAATTAATAAAATATCTTCAGAATATCTTCCATCATTATCTTCAGCTTCCATGAATATCTTCAGTTTATCCAGCTGTCATCCTTTCCATACAGATCTCAATCTCATAAGAAGTATTAATCATAAGCAGCATTAATACTCTGAGCAGTAGTATCCATCCTTGGCATCTTTCAGACCCAACAATCTCCCCCTAACTTAACTTTTCAAAACTGAGAAGTTAAGTTCTTTAGCATAGGGTCTTTATGATAATTTCAAAACTTTCTGCAATTACTAGTTCTTCTTGATTCAGTTTCTGCTGTTATCTTCTTTTATGTTTCTGCTATTATCTTCTTTTATGTTTCTGCTGTAGTTAATGCTTTGTTTCAGCTTCTTCACTTATCTCCCCCTCAAAATAAGATTTCATATCAACTTGATTCTCCTTCTCATGTCTTCTCAAGTTCAGTTGTTTAAGTCTCCCCCTTTTTGAAATAATCATGATCTGTGCTCCTTTTCATCAATACAAACTTTAATTTTCTTCTTTTTCAGTACCAGATTATTGATATGATCTATCTGCTAGTGATAAGAAGTGATCACCTTTTCATCTCTTTTATCTTCATAATTTGATTGTGAACTTTCAGACTAATTGTACCAAGTGTATCCATCAATTCTTTGTAGTTAAACTGTCCTCACCTCCTTTAGGTGTGTTTACCACCTTTGAAGGATCCTTGGATCTTTTAGTAGAGATCTTCTGCCTAGCAAAAGCACCTTCTACTCCCTTGGTTTCTTGGCACCTGGGACCTTTAGATAATTACTCATCTAAAGTTGCCATGGGGAAGGTCTTAGATATGTTCACACTGTCCTGTCCTGCACTTTGTGCAAAGTCAGTAGTGTGAGCCTTACAACCCATATGCTCTTCCTCCTCCTCATAGAGCACCTCCCTCAGGGTTGGGAGACACCCCTGTGGTTTCCCTGTAGATATTCTCTAAAGGAGAATTCTCCCTTAGAGGGCTTAAAGGCTGAGTGGGTGAAGGTACAAGAAGGGAAGGAGCCTTCTTTACCTGTTTCCTTTTGTATGTTTGGGTGATTGGTGAAGTTGGTTTATCAAGAAGAGACTGGGGAATTGGTTTAGAGTGGGAAGGTTGGGATTTGCTAGCAGTGGGATGGTCTAATGGGGGCCTTGACTCTACTGCCATACCTTCATCAGTGTGGGACACCACCATCATTGTAGAGAACAATGGGGTGTCTACTCCTTCCGAGTCCCCAGCAGATCTTCTCATATTTGAGAAAACCTTGTCTTAGGGGGTTTAGGTACATATACCCCATCAAAGTGAGGTATGTCCGTCAATTCATCATTAAGTACTTCTTGTACAAACCTTGGATACAGATAAAAGTTTTTTGATTGATATCCAGGTTTGACATTAAATCATTGAAGATCATTTTTAGGTATAGAAAACTTACATTAGTAGTAGTAACACTTATCAGCAGCATTAACACAGACTGACAGTAGTAACACATACCAGCAGCATTAACACAGTCTGACAGTATTCACTGAACTAGAAGTACTAACTACCTTTCAGTATTAGCAACCTGAAACACTTACAGATACAAGGTTAGTATTACCATATACCATAAAATTTTCAAAAGTTACTTTATCTTTTGAAACTCTACCTTTTTCACTTTTCTTACCTTCAGCTGGATCAGAAGTAACATGTCATCCATCAAATATTTTAAGGAATTTGAAGGCAGTCCATGTTCCTTGTTATGTGCCAAGAGCAACCATTATCTTCATTCCAAATGCTCTTCCTCTTGAGCTTTTGATTGCCCTGCACACTTGATAAATCAGTTAGTCTTTGATGGAACCCAAGCCAAAGTGGTCTTGGGTTGACCTTTCTCATTAATATAATCTGTCAGTTTGGTCTGAATGAGTTGTTTAGGAATCTCATGGCTGGAATACTTTGTCAAGATTATAGGCTTGATAGCATTACTACTAGAAGCAGCACTAGCCTTGTTAGCAGTACTAACTTGGTTAGCAGTACTAATCAAGTTAGCAGCACTATTCTTGTTAGCAGTACTATCTGGGATAGCAGTACTAACAGGTTTCTTTACAATTGGAACCCAAACTTGAACAAAGTTGTTTGTTTTCTTTGTCTTTAAGTTACTCCTTTGTTTATTTGAAGTATTTTTCTTAGTTTTAGCAAACTTGTTTTGAGCATGAGACTTTTTAGGTGCTCTGTTCTCAGCCATTTGATTCCTTCCTTGCTTCCTATAACCAAAGGAGTCTTGAGTTTGTCTTTGAAAATTAACTCTTTGGTTGACAGGATTGAAATAACAGTATTTGGCAACATGATTAAGCTTTCCACAGATAAAACAAGGTTTTGGTCTATTGATTTTACTCAGATCAACCCCTTGTTTTTGTGCCCACTGATTATTCCAGTTTCTTTGATTTCCCCTTGGTTTATCATATTTTTGGGGCTTAGATTTTCTGCAAGAACACTGTTTGCAAGGGACAGGATTCACAACTGTGGTCTGCTTATAATGGACCTTCTCAGACTTTCCCTTAGTCTTCTCTATGTCCTTAGATTTGACCCAAGCCTTTCCACACCCCTCATTGGTGATAATGTGATTTTCTAGAGGAATCTCACCACTTACAGTGTTCTCTTTACTCTTATCATTAGAGTTTTCTTCTTCAGAGTCTGTTTCAACCACCACTTTGTCTAATGGATCTGCCTTAGTGGCCTCATCAGACAATTCCTTCCTATTCTTGGTCTCTAGCAAGTCTGATATAGAAGGGATGTAATTGTTGTTGTATGGTGGTGGTGTGGTGTTATATCCTATTCCTCTTCTAAGTTTGTCATGGATTTGAGTTTGGAGCAAAGAGTCCATTGCTTTAGAAGCATTGGAAAATTTCTCAATATCCAGCTTGGCTTTCTCAAACTCACTCTTTATCTTCTCATTCTCCTCTTCTTTCTGTTTAAGCTTAAACTCATATTGATCTTTCTCCCACTTCCAGTAATTTGTATCATAAGAGTGTTGAAGCTCATTGGCTTGGAAACTCTTAATCTGTTCCTCAAAACTCTCAACAATTCTTACATAGTCTTTTATATCTCTCTCTAATCTTTTAAGGTCATCACTCATTGTCTGGTTGTGATCCCTGTACCTTTTAACAGTTTCAATACAGGATTTAGAGCAAAGATTAGATGTTACCTCTGTAGGAGTTTCTGAGCTTGAAGACTCTGAACCTTTAGTCATGATGATGTGATCTTGAATGTAGGTTTCTGAGAATACTAGCTCTGATACCACTTGTCAGGATCGAATTCTTAACAAGAATAAATTCTCAGAAACTAATATCAAAGAAGTTTGCGGAATAACACTTTGATATTCAATGTAACAGTAATCAAAACAGTATATGATTAACAAATTGTAAACTTGTATTGAATGATTGAAATCACAAGATTACACACTCAACCTCAATCTTGAAGAACAAGCTCTTTCAAGACGAATTCTACTTCTCTAGAATTAGGATCTATGCCTTGAGGTTGATTCTCTCTAGAACAAAAGCTTAGAATTACTTGATCCTTTTTCAAAAGTTATCTAACAATTCTGAACAATACTATATATATACTGAAGATAAAAGCTAATTACAATTAATAAAATATCTTCAGAATATCTTCCATCATTATCTTCAGCTTCCATGAATATCTTCAGTTTATCCAGCTGTCATCCTTTCTATACAGATCTCAATCTCATAAGAAGTATTAATCATAAGCAGCATTAATACTCTGAGCAGTAGTATCCATCCTTGGCATCTTTCAGACCCAACAAGACTTGTGTGGTTGTAGACCCTATCCACCAAGTAATACTCCATGTGAAAAGTATCCAATGCCAATTCGTAGACTCCACTCCTTTCATATAAAGTCCATCCTCTAACAGCTTCAAATACATCTCTAATTAAATGCTTTACTGCTTCTGGATTGAACAACATGCACAAATATTCCATAACCAATTTCACAATTGGTAACCCTGGAGCTTTCAACTTATCTGCATGTACTTTCATACCCACTTCAAACATTTCTTCCAAATCAAATCTTGAACACTCTCTGACAATTTTGTTCCAGGTGCTGTAGACTTCATACTTCTCATCCTTTCTTTTCAATCTGATATACTCTTTGCCATCCACCTCCATAGTATCCCAGTGGATAACTTCAGGAGGTTTGAATCCAACAGGTTCAGCTAAGATAGGCTTTGGAATTTTATCCATTACCACCATGTACATGTTTACATCTGAACTCTGTGGTACTTCCTGAGATTCAGCTTTCTTTTCTTCATTTTTAGGTGCCTCTTCTTCTTCAGCAACCTTTTTCTCTTCTTCTATTCTAGGCTTCTTTACAATCTTCTTTCTTTTGGCCATCATCTTAGTTCTCTTCAGAGTCTTTTGAACTTGCCCTATAGTAGCTTCCTTCTTCTTTTCTTCCTTTTTCTCTGCCTTTTCTTTGATAGGAGTTCCCTCTTCACTTTCAGGGAAGGGTTGATTAATATTTACATCATGTCTCTCCTTGGCTTTCTTTTCAAACTCCACTCTATCCTTTTCATTACTCTTCAGCTTTCCCATTTCTTTCTCATAGAGATCCTTGATTTGATCAAAAGTCATCTTCACAAACATTTCTTTCTTTACACCAATTGCACTCCTCAAGAAAGTTATCATTTTGTTTCTTTCCTGAGTTGCAAGGTAAGTTTGTGAAGGTCTTCTCTTCTTAGCACTTGTTCTGGCCATCATAGCCTTTCTCAAGCTCATTGCTCTTTGCTTTGCCTTCTCTGTTTCCAACCCTTTCTGGAATGCTTCATTTAACTCATTTGCAAGAGCTCTGGCTATTTCTCTGTCTTTTTCAACCTGCTCTTTTTCTGCCCTATCTAACTCTTCTTGCATTTTCTTGGCTAATGCTTCATCTGACTCAATCATCTTTTGCTTTTTGGATGGTTGATCAGATTCTATCATCTTTTCTTTTCCCTTTTTCTTTGCATCTGCAGCCATTTCTTTCTTCTCTGTTTTCCTTACTCCCCCTTCATTTATGACCACTCCCTTTGCTTTGGGAGTGTCATTCTTTGCTTTGACAAGCATTTCTGCTACTTCAATCTCTGTTGGTGTTAATTCTGTTACTGCTGCTAGTAAATTTTCAGCAGCACTAACAGTTTATGCTGCCTGTTTTGGCTCAGCAGTAGTAACAAATTCTGCTTCTGGGGTTGTAACTGGTGCTTGTGTTGTTTCTGCTGCTTTCTTTTCTTCAACAAACTCCCCCTCAATCTGTTGATCTATCTGTTCTGAGCTTGAATTCTCCCCCTTTTTGGAAGCATTCACATTTTCCTTATTGGTTGCCTCCTTTCTCCTTCTGAGAACAAACTGACCTCTTCTTTTCTTGGCCATGAGCTTTCCCAACAGTTGTTTGAGTTTGGAAATCTGTTGTTGTTGGGAGATGACCACTTGCTGCAATTCTTTGATATCCTTTCCTTGATTAACCACATCAACATTAATGTTGGCTAATGCTTCAATCAATTCCCAGTAAGTATATCTATCCTCACCTTCTTTAGGTGTTTTACCCACCCTTGAAGGATCCTTGGAAAGTTTTGCCATCAATTCATCAGTGTCAGTTCTGTCCTCACCCTTTTTGGATGTTTTGCCCATCCTTGAGGGATCCTTGGATCTTTTAATAGTGGCCTTCTGCCTAGCAGAAGCACCAGCTACCCCCTTGGTTTCTTGGCACCGGGGTCCTTTGGTTGATTTCTCACCCAAAGTTGCCATGGGGAAGGTCTTAGAGATGTTACCACTATCCTTCTCTGTGCTAGCAGAAGTAGTGGCAGCCTTCTCACCCATATGCTCTTCCATCTCCTTAGAGAGCACCTCCTGAGGGTTGGGAGACACCCTGTTGGTTTCCCTTTGGATATTCTCTAAAAAAGAATTCTCCCTTAGAGGGCTTAAAGGCTGAGTGGGTGAAGATACAAGAAGGGAAGGAGCCTTCTTTACCTGTTTTCTTTGATAAGTTTGGGTGATTGGTGAAGTTGGTTTATCAAGAAGAGACTGGGGAATTGATTTAGAGTGGGAAGGTTGGGATTGGCTAGCAGTGGGATGGTCTAATGGGGGCCTTGACCCTGCTGCCATACCTTAATCAGTGTGGGACACCACCATCATTGTAGAGAACAATGAGGTGTCAACTCCTTCTGAGTCCAGAGGGGACCTTTTCATGTTTGAAAAGACCTTACCTTTGGGAATTTTGGGTACATATACCTCATCAAAATGAGGTATATCCGTCAATTCATGGGCAAGAACTTCTTGGACAAACCTGGGGTACATATAAAAACTCTTTTTACTTCCCAGGTTTGAGACAAGATCATTAAAAATCATTTGAGAAAAATTATACTTTCTGGCAGTGGCCAAGCACACCAAAGCATAAGCAATGGTGCTACTGAACTCACTCCAGCCAGTAGTCTTTTTAGAGATACGGTGCATAAGGGTATGGACAAAGAAACGCCATTGGGGTGAAAATTTAGCTTTTGAGAACTTGAACACACCCAATGGGCCTCCATACCCCATTCTTGTAAGAGTAGAAAACAGTTCATCATTAGAGATAGAAGTTATACCAGAGGCATCGTCTAGACGTAGACTGATGTGAATTACCTCTTCAGTAACTGTCAAGGGTTTGCCACACACCCTTGTCTTGATCACTTGCACACCATTCTCAGTAACAATGGTGGCATTTGCCCAGAATTGCCTTTGATGCTCGATATAGATTGATGGCTATACAGTGAGAGCATGGGCAATGTGGCTTGTCTTGAGGAAATCCACAATCTGGTGAAAACCAGCGGCCTGTTTGGGTTTCTGTAGCATAGCGATTTCGTTGTGCTCATCTATGAATGCCATTGATCTTGAAAGTTCTTGCCTGAAAACTTTGAACTTGAGAGAGAAAGGGTTTAGAGCGCAAGTGAACAGTATGCAAAGAGTCGTTATGAACTTTTTAGGCGGGCAAAGGGTATTTATAGTATTCGGGACATAAGCAGTATTAACCTAGAGCAGTATTAACGAACAAGCAGTATTAACTACTAGCAGTATTAACTGAGAGCAGTATTAACTAACTAGCAGTATTAACTGAGAGAAGTACTAACCACTAGCAGTATTAACTGAGAGCAGTATTAACCACTAGCAGTATTAACTAACTAGCAGTATTAACTGAGAGCAGTATTAACCACTAGCAGTATTAACTAACTAGCAGTATTAACTGAGCACTGGCAATATTAAAACTGTACTGGCAGTATTAACCATACTTACTCTTTTAAGCTTGTGATGAACTGAGTACTGCTATGTATTCCCTGAAAAGGAAGATTAGTAACAACAAGAATAAAGGATATACAGGTAATTATCCACTTTTTGAGAAGGAGCTTATTCAGAGTTGATCATTCCCACACTTGTTACCAAGAAAGTGAATCTACCCACATCAAAGGCTTTGGTGAATAGATCAGCAAACTGGTTATCAGTATGAACTTTTACAACTTGAATAAGTTTCTTTTCATTACAGTCTCTTATGAAGTGATACCTGATCTCAATGTGCTTTGTCTTTGAGTGCTTGACAGGATTATTCACAATGCTAATGGCACTGCTATTATCAATAAAAATTGGAGTGTGTAGAAAGGTTACCCCATAGTCCAGCATTTGATTCTGAATCCATAAGACTTGAGAACAGCAACTTGCAGCTGCTATGTACTCTGCCTCTGTTGTAGATGTGGATATTGTGGTTTGTTTCTTGCACTGCCATGAAACTAGTCTTGCACCCAAAAACTGACATCCTCCAGAAGTAGATTTTCTGTCCAAGTTTGCTTCACCTAGATCACTGTCTGAGTATGCAAGTAGGTCAAATGATGAGTCATGAGGATACCAAAGTCCCAATCTGGGTTGCCCTTTGAGATATCTGAATATCCTCTTAACATCTTGATAGTGAGATTGCTTTGGCCTAACTTGGAATCTTGCACATACACAGACTGGAAACATTATATCTGGCCTAGAAGCTGTAAGATACATGAGAGATCCAATCATGGATCTATAATGATGAACATCCATATCCTCCCCCTCAAGATCTGCTGTTATCTGCTTGTGTGTCTCCATAGGTGTGCTGGCAGGTTTTGAATCTGAGAAACCAAACTTGGTTAGAATGTCCTGCACATACTTGGACTGACAGATAAAGATTCCATCTGACTTCTGTTGAACTTGGAGTCCAAGGAAGAAAGTAAGTTCCCCCATGGAACTCATTTTGAACATTTGATGCATTAGTTCCTCAAACTCCTTGCACGTGTTGTCTCTTGTGGATCCAAAGATAATATCATCAACATAGATTTGGACCAGCAAGATATCCTTCTTCTTTCTCTTGATAAATAGAGTCTTATCAATGACTCCTCTTTCAAAGCCATTTTCCAAGAGATAGGATGACAGAGTGTCATACCATGCTCTTGGAGCTTGATGCAGTCCATAAAGTGCTTTCTTCAATTTGTATACCCTGTCTGGATAGCTTGGGTTTTCAAACCCTGGTGGTTGACAGACATATACTTCTTCTTCAATTGAGCCATATAGAAATGCACTTTTTACATCCATTTGATAGACTTTGAATTTCATATAAGAAGCATAAGCCAGGAATAATCTAATTGCTTCTATCCTGGCTACAGGTGCAAATACTTCTTCATAATCTATTCCCTCTTCTTGTGTATACCCTTGAGCCACCAGCCTTGCTTTATTCCTTATTACTATTCCTCTTTCATCTCTCTTATTCCTGAAGACCCATTTTGTTCCTATTGCCCTTTGGCCTTTAGGAAGGTCTACTAGATCCCAAACATCTTGCAGCTTGAATTGCAGTAGCTCTTCTTGCATTGCTTCTATCCAACTGGACTCTTTCATAGCATCATGTGCCTTCTTAGGCTCAAGCTGGGATAAAAAGCAAGAAAGCACTGTATGCTGTTGGTCTTGCATTTCTTGCAGCCTGCTTTGATTTCTAGTCATCATAGGAGAAGATATATCTCCTATTACCAGCTGTGGAGGATGATTCTTTTGAGTTCTGGGGTGATGACTAGGTTCTTCATTAAGTCCCACCTCTAGATTGAAGTCATTCAACTCAAATGAGGTGATTTCAGCAGCTACTTCTGGTTCTTTATTTTCTTGACTCTCCTCATCTCTACTTTCTTCTTCACTCTGATTTGGTCCAGTAGATGGTTCCTTTTCACAGTCTTCAACAGGATCCACTGTAGGTATAGGAAAGATCACAGATTGAGATATACTGTCTTGAACTTGTGTAGTCCCTGATCCTCCACTACCTGAACCTGCATAATCATCACTACTGAAACCAAAAGAGTTAGTTAGTGAATCAATGTCAAACAGCCACTGAGGACCAGACCCAATAGGATTTGGTATGTTCTCATTGCATTTGACATTGTCACTTTCTTCAATTATTCTAGAAGAAGAGTTAAAAACCCTGTAAGCCTTACTCTGAGATGAGTAACCAACAAGAAATCCATCATCTGCTTTGCTATCAAACTTACCTAAGTGAGATTTGGTATTGAGAATTGTACAAGGACACCCAAAAGGTTTGAAAAATCCAATAAAGGGTTTTCTTTTATTTAAAAGCTCATATGGGGTCTTGTTCTTTGTCTTGACCACTAGAACTCTGTTTTGGACATAACAGGCAGTATTAACTGCTTCAGCCCAGAAGGTAATTGGCAGTTTTGAATCAGCCAACAGAGATCTAGCAGCCTCTATTAGTGTCCTATTTCTCCTCTCAGCAACTCCATTCTGTTGAGGAGTCCTAGGGGCACTATATTGTCTCTCAATTCCTTTTTCTTCACAGAAGGTGTTTAGATCAAGATTTTTAAATTCAGTCCCATTGTCTGATCTAATGACTTTTACTTTTTGATCAGTTTGGTTTTCAATTCTTAGGATAAAGGATTTGATCAGTCCACTTGTCTCATCCTTAGTCCTTAGAAAATATACCCAAGTAAATCTGGAGTAATCATCAACAATAACCAAGTAGTAAGATTTCTTGCCTATACTCATAACATTTGTAGGACCAAACAGATCCATATGTAATAACTGGAGACAAGAAGAAATTGTATTTAACTCTTTGGTCTATGAGAAGTTTTGTGCTGTTTGCCTTTCAGACAAGCAACACAATGATCATCACATGAAAAGACTTTTGATGGTAAACCTCTTACAAGGTTGTTTTTAACAAGTTTGTTCATAGTCTTGAAGTTCATGTGACACATCCTTCTGTGCCAAAGAGAGGATTCATCCACAGAAGCTTTTGAAACAAGACAGTTCAGAGATGAATCACTAGAAACATTGTCCATATCTAGACAATAAACATTGTCCTTTCTTGGAGTTCTAAGTAGTATCATGCTTTCATCAACTACTTTGAACCCTGGAGCAAGGATCATACACTCTGTATTAGTAAATAATATGCTATGTTGTTTGTCACAAACCTGTGATACACTTAACAGGTTGTACTTTAACTGATCAACATAGTAGACATCCTCAAATGTCATCTTACATTTTGTAACATTACCTTTTCCACTTATTTTACCACCAGTAAGATTATCTCCAAATGCAACATGTCCTCCATTGATATGCTTGAAATCCTGAAGGCATGACATGTTGCCTGTCATGTGCCTAGAGCAACCACTATCAACATGCCATATGCTCTTTCCCTTGAGCTGTTGGTTGCCCTGCACATAAGATAAATCAGTTAGTATGAAATAGGAACCCAAGCCAAAGTGGTCTTGGGTACCCCTTTCTCATCAAAATACTTGCATTCTTTCTTGACAAGATTTTTAAACTTTGACTCCTCATTTCTGGAGTACTTTGTCACAATGATAGGTTTGGAAACACATTTGCTAGAAGTAGTACTGGTTTTAGAAGTACTAACTGCATTAGCAGCACTTGCATGCTTAGCAGTACTAACCTTGTTAGAAGTAGTAACTGTGTTAGCAGCAGTAACTGTGTTAGCAATATTAATCTTTGAAGAGGTACTAACAGTATTAGCAGCATTAAAATTTTCAGCAGTACTAACACTAGTAGCAGCAGTAATGCTTCTAGCAGCACTATCTCTGTCAGTAGTACTAACAGTTTTAGTGCTTCTAGGCACCCACATTTTAATACTTTCTTTTAAAACCTTTTTCTTCATGGGGCTTTTGGTTTCAACAGATTTCTTCACCACATGTTTCTTCCCAGCCTTCCTATAACCAACAGGTTTTTGCACAAATCTTTGAAAGTTCATCTGTTGGTTAATATGGTTAAAGAAACAGTGCTTAGCCAAATGATTTAACTTTCCACATATGAAACAAGGCTTTGGTCTTTTGATTTTACTCAGATCAATGGCTTGTTTTTGTGCCCATTGATTGTTCCAGTTTCTCTAATTTCCCCTTGGTTTATCATGTTTTTGGGGCTCAGATTTATTGCATGCACACTGCTTGCAAGGGATAGGATTCACAACAGTGGTCTGCTTATAGTGAACCTTCTTGTTCTTTCCCTCAGTCTTCTCTATCTCATTGGAATTTACCCAATGCTTTCCACATCCCTCATTGGTAATTATGTGGTTTTCTATAGGAATCTCACCACTCACAGTGTTGTTATTATTCTTGACAACTTCTTTCTCAGATTTATCCTTAACAACCACTTCATCTAAGGGATCAATCTCAGTGGCTCCCTTAGGTAGGTCCTTCCTATCCTTTGTTTCTAACAAATCTGAACTAGGAGGGATGTAGTTGTTGTTATAGGGTGGTGGTGTGGTATTGTACCCTATTCCTCTTCTCAGTTTATCATGAATCTGAGTTTGTAGCAAAGAATCCATTGCTTTGGAAGCATTGGAAAACTTTTCTACATCTAGTTTGACTTTAGCTAGCTCTCCTCTTAACTTTTCACTCTCTTCTTTGGATCTGGTCAGTTGAAGTTCTAAGTCATTCTTCTCCCACTTCCAGTAGTTTGTGTCATAAGAGTGTTGAAGCTCATTGGCTTGAAAACCCTTAATTTGCTCTTCAAATCTCTCAACAATCCTCACATAATCTTTTATGTCCTTTTCCAATCTCTTAAGGTCATCACTCATGTTCTGGATGTGATCCCTATACCTTTTAACAGTGTTAATGAAATTTTGAGAGCAAAGATTGGAAGTTACCTCTGTTGGGAGATCAGACACCTCTACCATTAGAGCTTGGTTTTGGATGGTCTCTTCAGCTTGATCACTCCAATCAAACCCCATACCTTGTTGAGAGACTAGGGCTTGTGCAGAGTTTCTGTTATTATTGAAGCTTCCAGATTGAGCTTGTCGGTGATTGTTATTTTGAGACATTCCACTTCTGCATTCTCTAGCAAAGTGTCCCTTCTGATGGCATTTATAGCATTCCACCTTTGACTTGTCAAATCCTGCTCCATCTTCTCTTCTTTGTGAGAAGTTGTTCCTCCCAGTTCTCTTGATGAACTTCTTAACTCTCATAGAAAGCATGGCCATCTGCCATTTAATGTCCATCTCTTCAAGGTCATCCGGATGGAGTTGTTCCAAGTCATCATTAACTAGAGAAGAGTTTCCATGACTGGACAGAAAGGCTTCAAATATAGTTTCAGTGCCTTTCTCTTGATTTGCTCCATTGGCAGCACTAACTGATTCAGGGTTGGAAGTAGAATCAATTGATGCTGAAAGGAGTGCAGCATTGTGAACATACCCAGAAGGCCTCTTCTTAGCCTCTACCTCAGATTCAAAAACTCTTAGATCATTATATAGATCATCAAGTTCCTTTTCTTCCAGTTGATCATTCTGTCTGAAAGACACAGTATACATGGTCCATTCATCACTCAGGGACCTTAGAAACTTTCTGTTCAGATCATCTTGATCAATTTGTACTCCCACTGTAACTAGTTCACCAATAAGCTTGTTGAACCTGTCAAAAGTTTGAGTCATGGACTCATTCTTGGTTGACATACAGTTCTCATATTGTTGCTTCAGAATGGCTTTCTGATTTCTCTTGGTACTTTTGGTACCTGAGAATCTCTTCTCTAGAGCATTCCAGAGCATCTCTGCATCAGTGCAGTTGCAGAACTGATGTTGATATTCATTGGGAATAGCTAAGAGCAAGGTGCTCAAGGTTTTCATCTCTATTTGTCTAGTCTTTCTTTCTGCATCAGTTTTTGGTGGAGTTCTCTTTCCATCTGCACCAATCTTTCCTGCTTCAGAAGGACCATTCTCAATGATGTCCCACATAGAATAGTCAGTGAGGAGTATGTACTACTTGATTCTGATCTTCCACATATCGAATTCATTCGGTCTGAGCATTGGAACCTTTGAGACCAGAGTACTGTTTGATTCTGCAAGGTTTTCCATTGAAGAATGAATAGATGTTTCTGAGAGAACAGGCTCTGATACAACTTGTCAGGATCGAATTCTCAACAAGAATTACGAATACTCAGAAACAATATCAAAGAAGTTGCGGAATAACACTTTGATATTCAATGTAACAGTAAACAAACAGTATATGATTAACAACTTATAAACTTGTATTGAATGATTAAAATCACAAGATTACACACTCAACCTCAATCTTGAAGAACAAACTCTTTCAAGACGAATTCTACTTCTCTGGAATTAGGATCTATGCCTTGAGGTTGATTCTCTCTAGAACAAAAACTTAGAATTGATTATACTAAACTATTCTATCAATTCTATACATAAACTGAATAAAAGATAATTACAATAAATAAAATATCTTCAGTATATCTTCCATGAATATCTTCAGCTTTCCATGTTTATATTTAAACACGATCTCTTTAGCATTATCTTCACATTATCTCAGAAGCAGCATTAACCGAGTCTTGGCAGCATTAACTACTAAGCAGCACTAACCTCTAGCAGTACTAACTAGCTAAGCAGTACTAACTTTGTTCAAGCAGCACTAACTTTGACTAGCAGTATTAATTCTACTAGAAGTAGTAATACCTAGCAGTATTAACTTTTGAAGTCCTCTGGCAGTAGTAATTCTGAACTAGCAGCATTAAAGACTTGTTCACATCTTCAGTTCCCAACACATAGTAAATCTCGTAAACGTTGATAAGTGGTTTAACTTGGTGTTCCACCACAAACAACAGAACCGGGTCTCACTCGTCACCGAAAGGTGTTAACTTCGGGTATTCCCTTACCCGTACTTTTGGTGTTGAACGTACTAGTTATTTATATAAACAACTTTTTGATGTAATACTTCTTAGGTGCGTTCAGGGGTAATAAAATGATGTTTATTTATTTAAAAAGGAGTGTGTGGCATGGGCGGAAATGTGGTTTAAAGGTATAATCTTTTATAACTTGTATTTTAAGAAAGGTTGCTTTTCAATGGAGAAATTTGTTTCAAAACGTCTTATGATTTATATATGATTAAACTGCTTTAACTCACTAGGCGTCAAGCCTAACACTTTTTCTTATCGGCATGTATATCTGGTCTTAGGAGGATCTGAGAGACGAGTGGAGCTCGGTAGAAGTTCCAGTAGGATGGCTTAGTGTCGTCATCCATCTTTTGAGAATATAGCAGACTTGGTGGTTCAAGTAGCACCCGTTGGACTATGTTTTCGTTTGTGGGACTAGATAGTTCTATTTTGAACTCTGATACTTGTTGTAGTAGTCATTACCCTTGTAACTCTAGATATTCGTATTTCAAGTTATGTATTTTCTGAATTTTTGGAAGTTTTAAATTGTCTGCTATTTTCAAATTTTAGGGGTGTTACAAATGTTTTGAATTATGCAGATTGCAGAACATTATTTGAGATATGATGGAGCCATGGTCTTAGAGCTATGTTATTTCCCTTGTAATCTTCACTTGTAATCTTGATGTGCTTCGGTATTGGCACCATCAATATTGAACCGCTTCAATATTTTTTAGATATACGTCCATTGTGTCAATCTAAGTGTTCGGGACTTTCTGTCCCGTACGATTACCATGCCCAAAATCTTCTGCGCCGCGCCAAGATTCTTCATTTCAAATTCTGACTTCAAATTATCTTTCAGAAGTTCGATATCTAACTGGTCCCTACAGGCTATAAGCATGTCATCTACATAAAGAAGTAAGTAAGTGAACAAATCAAACTTCTTATACCACTGACGATGCGATTTGTAACACCCCGAATTTCGAAAGGTATCATTTCAAGCTAATGCAGAAATCAATATTTGAAGGGAAAAATAAGATATATGATCTTAGACTTGAATTCTATATTTATAGTCTTAATGGATGAAGAATTCAATTACGAGTCCAACGGTTCTTTTCGGAGCGAAATTGGAGCTATAACAAAGAAGTTATGGCCAAATCATGTTTTGAGAAGGAATTGAGGCTTCTGCCTCATGCGCACGGGTCATGCGTTTTTCCTTCATGGGATGCACACGGGTCGTGCGCCCCAGCAGTGAGTCCAACAACTTAAATCGATTTTCAGCCTCATTTCTCACTCTCACCTCATTTTTCATCCTTATTTCTCCTCTCTTCTTCTTTCCTTCTTAGAAACCGATTCTAGGGTTTTTCTTCACCCAAATCGCACCATCTATTGCTAGAAGTTGGGTGTTTCATCCAAGTGTTCGATTTGGAAGCTTCACCACCATCTTCATCTTCTTCACCACTTCACCATTGTCATCTTCGACCCCAAGCTTCATTTTTTGGGTTTTCTAGGTTTTCATCAAAACCTAAGTGGTAAGTGTATCCCTTTCATTTCTAAACCTTTATGTAAGTTATAAACGCTCCATTGATGGTTTCTTAGTGTTCGGTTTCTCAAATCTCGGATTTGTTGGTTTTGGAGAAATTAGGGTTTTGATCTCATTTGGGGATTTTGGTATATATGTTTGGGAAATGATTCTAAGTGATTGATTATATGTTTTGATGGTTGGAAACTTATGGATCTAGGTTTTGGAAGTTTTGCTTGAAGATTCAAGTTTCTTCAAAGGAGCTCAAAGTGGGGTAAAATCTATATTTAGCCTAAATCTAGCAAGGTGAGTTCAAGTTGATTTGTTAAAATGGTGTACATGCCAAAATGTATATTTTGAAGTAAAAAGGTGTTTTACTTGGTATTTGTCAAAGTGTGAGTATTTTGATAAGTTTTCATATTTGGTAAACTTGAGTTATGTTAAACTCATAAAATGCTCATATTTGGGTTCATAGCAATTTTGCACAAATAGAGTCCGTTTCGTGGGTTATGTATCTTTGATGATTTTTGTACCAACAAAGTCTAGTTCATGTTATATGGTTTTTGGTGTATTTGCATTCATAAACCCTTTGGAAAACCTTTGGTCCCATTATGTGTTGAGTTTTGGGTTAAACACGTCTTTGTAGTGTGTGTCTTCATAAACGTTATTTTTAAAGACATTTCATTAATTGGAGGACCGATAATTATTGGTCAAAAGGGTTTTGAGCATCTTAGCTCGGTGTTGGCTTAAAATGAGTCGTGTGGACGTTTGTTCGGAATTGTAACCAGCGGGCGTTTTGAATAAGATGACGATTAATTTTCTATCGTTGGGGAGTTACATGTCTTGAGTGCGTTGGTCATTCAATTGGAGTCATGTAATGATAGACAGTGTTGTATTGGATCCATAGGCACGTAAGTCTGTCTGTCTTGTAATGCCTGAGGTTTTGGGTTACTTTTAGTGACCGCTCGGGTTTGCTAGCGAGTGGACAACGAGTGGCACGAGCTGCGGAGGGGGAAACTCGTCTAGATTGGATTGGCACCCATGTCTGTAAGTCCTTGGGGTGGAACTCGACGGAGTAGGGCCAGAGGCATTAAACGGTCCGTGGTATGATGTCGTGGGAGGCATGAGAACCAGGATGTCGGGATCTGTGTGAAATCCAATAACATCGTGGCCGGTGGCTCCATTCACGTGTTCTCATCACCCAAGATGGAAACGTTTAGATGACATGCAAGGAAGTCGCGTGAACGGCCTACTTGCGTGTTTTCTATTCTCAGTGTTTACGGATCTCCTCATCGTTGATTCGTGGTATTTAAATGGTAATGTGGTATTTTACCAAATTGGGTTTTTACGTGGTCGACGGTAAATGATGGCTTTAATATTGAGTTCTTTCCACGTAAATTAAGTTTTGAAAGGAATCCGTCATTTCCACGTTTCGATGCTTGAATTAGTCCATATCTTGGTCGGGTAAGTTTTGGGACATGATGTGTTATTTACTTTTTATAAATTAAAGTATCGAACTATGACCCCGTTTTGGGTGAGTTTTGGGTTGCATCGTTTTATAAGAAATGTGTGTTTGGGAGCATTGTCTTTAAAAGTGCATATTATGAAAATGTATCGTTTCCATTTTAAAGTATAAGATTTCGAAGGATCTCGCTTTAAGCCGGTTTTCTTGCTTTTAAAGATTTATTTATTCATGTTAAAATTCTTCAGCTCACTAGGCGTTAAGCCTAACCTTTTTATTTGTCAGCATGTGCATCAGGTTCCTGTTGGGGGTTCGGTTCTAGTAATGCTTCGAGAAGTTGAGCCTTAGACTTGTGCAAGGGTATGTAGTGAGGGAAGTCTTCCGCAAGTTGGAGATAGCGTTTGTTATTGGGTATTAGTAGAACCCGTCTTTTTAACCTGTATGTATAGATTGTGTACGTGTATTGAGGTTGAATCAAAATTTGTGGTTGTAGATGATTCAGTTATTGATGTATTTATAAAATTATAATTAAGTTGTTATTTCCATAATTGAGGGTGTAACAAGTTGGTATCAGAGCTTAAGTTTGAGAGATTTAGGTATTGATTTTAGGATGCCTAGACTCAAACTAGCGTTCTTATAAGCGAAGATAAGTGGAGTTGCACATTAGGTAACATAAGATAAGATGTTTTGAGGATGACTAGTCGCTAGAAACGGGAAAATTGTCGAGGGTCGCAAGGATGGTCTTGTACGGTACGTTCATAATAGCACCTGGCCAGTGTTATGGTGAACCTACATGCTACATATATGCACTTGCGCTACCTCGAAATGATGACCGTTGGGGTGGTGAGAAAGTTCCTAAGTGAGTCAGCTAAGGAAGGATTGATGTTTATATCAAAGTCACCTGGGGGTGATAGCTAAGTGCGAGGAGGTCACTAAGTTGATCCTCTTGGGTCGGAAATCTTGGTTGGACTAGATTCGTGAGTTTGTTAGACCGATTCTATTTCAAGGAGAATTCGTAAGTTTACCAAATTATTGAGATTGTGACTTTAAGACGTTTGATGCATCCGGATGACGATAGTCTGTCGGGTTGTTGGGAAGGGTAGTTCTATGATGCCAAGTGCCGATCATTCATGCACTAAATTTATTTCTGAAATAAATTTGCATAAATTGTTTCTTATGTTCATAAGACAAAAAGTGGTTTATATCATAAAGTTTTGGAAAAGCATTTAACACGCATCAGATTTGAAACTGTGAGCTTAAGCATACTTGAAATTGTTTTATTGCACGTAATTGCAAATTGCGTTCATAATTCTCTTCATTCACGTCTTGTGTTTAACGCTATTTTCGGATATTGTAATGTCCATGTTTTAATGTCGTTTGGGTATTGGGCAAGCAACTATGAGATTTTAATCTAGACATTGGATCTCCTCCACGTATGTCAATGGTTTTAAAGGAAAAGTTGTTCCCATGTGCTGAGTCGGAATTTCTTGAGAATTTCAGTTTGTACGATTTTTGTTAAATTTCATGGAATATTGTTTTGCATGTCTATCTCGATGCGTGAGTTTTAATTTATGTTTCGTATAAACTTGCGAGTTTATTCGGCGTCTTGTCCCAGGTAAATTTTGTCAAAAGTGGCACTTACCTTACATTGCATTCAAAAGAGGAAACTCTTAAAAGTTTAATATTCTAGCCATATTGCCGTCTTGCACACTTTGTTGAAAAAAAATGGAAATTTTGACACCACTTGATTTTAGCATTTATGAGTTTTGCGAAAATTCAGTTGAGTGTTTGATGTCTCATCCTACGTCTTTTGCGTTGCATAAATAATTTTGAGAACGTGTGCATATGCATTATTATGTGCGTCAATTTATGAGTTTTGTTAAACGACGTCATTCCCGCATGTTGTTTTGGGGAAAACCCCTTATCTTGCAAATTATCTTTGGGCTTTATACAAATGTCAATCGTTGCATACTATTTGCATTTGGATTTAATTATAACGTCGGTATGAGTAAATATATAAAAGATTTACATCATTTCAAACAGGACTTCTGTTCTGTTCATATGGTAATCGATTACTTTTACCGTTAGAAATTTCCGCAGTGCATTTATGGTGTTAACAATGTTTATATCGTTGCAGTTACTTTTTGGTCAAAGGTGTTTATCTGTACGATCTGAAGCTTTAATCTCGATTTGAAACTTTATTTGTATTCCCATTATTTTACCAAGCTTTGAGGATTAAACTAATGTGTTTGGGATCGTTGATAATTTTTAGACCACAACGTCTTTTGGTTAAAGAGGATGGATTTTTAAAAAAAATTATTAAAGTTGTGAATTTCTCTTTTGAGTTGTACAACCCTTTATTTGCACGTGTTGTGGTGCAGGAGCCTATTTTTACATTTATGGTGTGAATTGTTGCGCATGCTTTATTAGTGCTCTTATTAACTTATGTACTGCACAAAAGAGTTTTGGAAATAGTTTCTTATGCGCTGTATTGATAATCAACCTTGAAACCTACCGAATGATCGGTAGTGTGTCTTTACCAGATGTTTAAGTGTTAAAAATCTTATGTATTTGAAAGTTTTATAAATTTCGAATTTTCGTTTTGGTCGAAAAACCTTGAACTCATTAGGCCTATAGATTTAAAACCCCTGTAGAAAAAGGAGTGGTATTTAGGGACTAAGGGAGTCCTTGGATTTTGAATCGTCGGATGATCTGACTTGCGGTCAGTCTTGAAATGTTGGGTGCAATTCTGAATCGGTGCGCCCGATTAATGGGAATAGTAGATTTAAAGTCTTCCCAGTTATTTAAGGGGTGATGTTATACTTTGGTAATCCTGTGGGATAAGGTCTTAGGTGATTAGCGGCGATTAGATTGGGTTTCGTTTTGGTGGTTTGCTCGTCGGTGTGACGTCATGGTTGATGTTGTTGGTGTACCATCTTAGTGGGTTCCGCGATTTAAGGAAATTTTGGTGATCTGTCTGGTAGAAATGTAAGATTCGGAATATTAGTTTTCTGTTAGGTGTCAACCTTAGTGCGACAATCCGTCTAAATGAAATTTTGGGACGGGATGTCCACGTTTTCGAAGTCACCGTTTAGTCCTAGGCGTCGACTGGTTTACTTGAAATCAATGAATTTGGAAATGTTTGGATGTAACCCGGTTGGATTATGGAAAATCTTAACCTTTCGGTGGTGGAACTTAAAGGAAGATTAGGTGTTAATGATTAAGTATCGACGTGTCTAAGCATTTCCGTGGTGATAAAGCTTTTGTTAAAAGATTATTGTGAGGTTGGTGTTGGAACAGAGTTGAGTGGTGACCGAATCTGGATTAATCAGTTACCGGAAGGACGCATTGGTGGGCTTCGTTAGAACATCTTTATCGATGTTTGGTACGGATCAGTTGAAATCTGAGGATTTTGGAGGGTTGGTTACGATCTTCGATGTTGTGTCGGAACCGTGTAGATTCGAAAATAATTGGTCGGTGGAATGTTGAGGTCACTAACTACCTGGAGGTAGTAATTGTCATCCAAGGTTGGGAGACGACCATAACCTGGTGGGTAAAGGTTACTTTGATGAGTTAAGTGTTCGTTCGGTTATGAGTATAATGTGCCCAAGAGGGGCAGCCGATGTGAGTATCAGTTTAAGGGTCATGATAGTGTTTCTGGCAATTGGGTTAAGGGCAATCATTTCTGCGGTTAACGCTTCATGGGAATCTAGATTTCGAGAACGAAATCATCCTAAGGTTGGGAGGATTGTAACACCCCGAATTTCGAAAGGTATCATTTCAAGCTAATGCAGAAATCAGTATTTGAAGGGAAAAATAAGATATATGATCTTGGACTTGAATTCTATATTTTATAGTCTTAATGGATGAAGAATTCATTTACGAGTCCAACGGTTCTTTCCGGAGCGAAATTGGAGCTATAACAAAGAAGTTATGGCCAAATCATGTTTTGAGAAGGAATTGAGGCTTCTGCCTCATGTGCACGGGTCGTGCATTTTTCCTTCATGGTATGCGCAGCTTTCGTACGCCCCAGCAGTGAGTCCAGCAACTTAAATCGATTTTCAGCCTCATTTCTCACTCTCACCTCATTTTTCATCCTTATTTCTCCTCTCTTCTTCTTTCCTTCTTAGAAACCGATTCTAGGGTTTTTCTTCACCCAAATCGCACCATCTATTGCTAGAAGTTGGGTGTTTCATCCAAGTGTTCGGTTTGGAAGCTTCACCACCATCTTCATCTTCTTCACCACTTCACCATTGTCATCTTCAACCCCAATCTTCATTTTATGGGTTTTCTAGGTTTTCATCAAAACCTAAGTGGTAAGTGTATCCCTTTCATTTCTAAACCTTTATGTAAGTTATAAATGCTCCATTGATGGTTTCTTAGTGTTCGGTTTCTCAAATCTCGGATTTGTTGGTTTTGGAGAAATTAGGGTTTTGATCTCATTTGGTGATTTTGGTATATATGTTTGGGAAATGATTCTAAGTGATTGATTATATGTTTTGATGGTTGGAAACTTATGGATCTAGGTTTTGGAAGTTTTGCTTGAAGATTCAAGTTTCTTCAAAGGAGCTCAAAGTGGGGTAAAATCTAGATTTAGCCTAAATCTAGCAAGGTGAGTTCAAGTTGATTTGTTAAAACGGTGTACATGCCAAAATGTGTATTTTGAAGTAAAAAGGTGTTTTACTTGGTATTTGTCAAAGTGTGAGTATTTTGATAAGTTTTCATATTTGGTTGATATTGTATATCCCAATCACAAATCAAGCAATCTCAATCTAAACAAGATATAACAATGTCAAGATTCTAGAGAGAGAGTGTAGAGAGAGAAAGCGTATTCATTCATATGTCTGACAATGTGATACAATGAATCTTGTTACATGATTACAAAGCAATATGGTATTTATACCACAAGTCTAAAATCACAAACTTAACAACTAAGTAACCTCATATTATCTAAACTAAACATTGACTATGTTGACTTTACTAAACTTGACTTTTCCTATTAAATCTTGGATACAATAATACACTAACAATCTCCCCCTTTGTATTCAAGATTTAATAAAAATTTGACATAAGTCTTCAGCGCTTGATTCTTCAATCTTTTGTCTCTGACAGCTTTAAAAACTTTGAAGCTCTAGCACTCTTCAGTCTTTAATTCTTTTGAAGAATCTTGAAAAGTCTTTTGCACTTTGCAGCTTTGGAAAGTCAACCAGTCTTGAAACAATCGAATCATTTGAAGTCTTGAATCATTTGAACTTTGAAATTCTTTGACTTCTTTTAAACACTTCATCTTTGAAAAACTTCGAGGAATCTTTGAACTTTTTATCTTCATCACTCTGATCTCTTGATCGTATTTGGAAAAACGAACTTTCACGAATTATCTGAATTTGTCTTTGAATCATCTTTTTTTCTTCAGAATCTTTCTGCAAGTCTTTTTGACTTTGACATCTTCTTTGATGACTTTGAAATTGATCTTTGTAGATATCTCCCCCTTTTTGATGAATGTGAGCGTCATAATCATCAAAACATCTTCAATTTCAACATAATCTTTGATTCTCCCCCTTGAAAATACATTCTCCTCCTTTTGATCTGAACTGAATCATGAATTGTATATACCCGGATCTTTTCAAATTCAGATATAATGAACTTGGTAACCCTGATTCAACAAATGAAACAGTTAGAAGTGCCTGTCAGTAACACGGAGTTACTGTGTACAACGAATGTACAATATAAGGAGCTGGTTTGATGATGACTCCCCAGGACTTCCATTCAATCATTGAAAAACACAAGGTTTATCTATGAATGTTCTGACAGAAAAACAAATTTTCTGTGTGCTCGTGCTTGTGTATGAAAGAATTTAGCACAATGATTGTGTTTCATAAGGCTCAAATTGTGTAAACTGTTGAGACAGCAACAGGTATTACATGGACTCAATGTGCATGAAAGAGGTGCGAAGGTGGGGCAACTTTCCTTCTTTTTCAATATCTATATCTTCCGAGTGAAGATCAGATAGCAGATATGTTGCGTCCCCAAAGAAAATGAAACATTTCTTTGTTAAGAAAGAAACGAGTGGCTAGTGGGGTTAATGCAAGAGTTGGCATGGGCTCACTGCCTTTTTCAATGATGGTCACCAAAGAATGTGAACCAATCAGATTTTGTGGTTGCCCGGCTCAGAAAGTGGTTGGTGCAGAGTTTTGATATTCTTTTAACTCTGTTCTCACACCCTCTTTCTTTTAAACATTGAAGCTCACTGCTAACCAAACTCTCATTTACATTTTTCCGCTCCACGCAATGAGAAAAACTCAACCGGATGAGTTATCTCCCCCACTCTTTGATTTTGACCCCTCACCCCTCAATCACTCGAGGATAACTTCCTGGGTAGGAAACATTGGTTAACGTGAATCCATGGAAGTTCTGTTTAAGCTCACACATGAATCCCATGTAAGTCCTATAAAGAATGGTTGCTCAACAATTTAACTTTAGCAGTTAAGCACAAAAATGTGATAATATTGTCAAAATGTATGCTCATTAAAAATAAGAATGAAATTTGAGCATTTGAACTTTGAAGATCTCTCAAAACAAGGATATTGAATGAATGAAATGAAATCAAGAGAATTGTTTTGAGAATCTGACAATGTATCAATCAGATCAAATAAAATGGTTAGGGTATCAAGGAATTGGAAATTTTGTTTATATGAACGAATATAAACAATTTTGCAATGAACGTACAAAGAATGAAATGATGATTGATGCTCAACAACATTTGAAAGCAAACGGGAGTATTACCATCGAAAAATAAGTTCGTTTAGAGACATGGTAATAACAGATTAAAATGAAGTACTGAACCGATGTGTATGAATACTTTACAGTATATAGACAAGATAATACGCAAGTATTGATCTTTAGAAACACACGGTCAGTAAACATTAAAGCTCAATATGAAAAACATTTGAAAATCACACTTCTTAATTCATGAAATCTTTTGAGAATAGAGAAGTTGTTTGAACATTTCAGAAAGTGTTTTTCATGTTCGAAAGTTGTTCTTCTTTCAAACAATCAGAAATCTAGGTCAGAAGATACTTACATTTAATCTCCCCCTCAAATCATTATAGAATGATTTAGGTCAGATAAGCTCCCCCTGGATATTTTGCATAATATCCATGTCTGAACATTAAGAACAGGTCCTGATCTGTCATATGATCAGAAGCCACAGTCTTTACATTAAAATTCGGGTTTTGAACTCTTTTGTTCAAAAGCCATAACTCTTTGACTTTGAAGTCCGAGTCCTGAGTTGATTTACTCAGAAGTCAAAATTTTGTACTTTGAAGTACGAGTCTTGATCTGTACATGATCAGAAGTCAAACATCTTGCTCCCCCTAAACCCTGTGGTACCTGCAAAACAGATTTAACAGGTTTTGGTACCCACTGGTATTTGGATCCTGGTATGTTAGATTTAAGAATCCACTTCTCATTAGATGTATATCTTTTAAAACCAGAATTCTGAGAAGTTATTCTATAAGAACCGTACCAGTTATGAGCAAATTCTCTCTGAACAAAGTCATTCTCTCCACAGTAAGAACAACAGATTTTCCTTTGAGCAATCCTGATCAGATGATTAGTCGAGTAATATATATCAGAATTACCAAAAGATTTACCTTTATGCATTCTGTTCTTTTTGGCATTGGATGTGGATGCGAATGATTTGTCTTTCTTTTTCTCTTCAGAAGAATCTTTAACTCTCCAGACCATCTGACTTTTCTGTGAAGACTTTCCAAGAGATTTTACATAATAGCTCGCTGAACCATCAACAGATTTGTCATAAAATAGATTTGATGGTCTGATCTGACTTGATTTGACAATGATTGGTTTGACACTTTTGTTTTTGAAAACATTTTTGTCATGGATAGAACTAGAAGCAGTTTTAAAAGAGCAAACTGATTCGGTTGAATTGTCAACTGGTGATTGATTGATCACATCAGCACAAACTTTTTCTGACAAATCAACATTTGCAGCTTCTAAGTTCTTTATCTTTTCAGATAAAATGTTTCTTTCAGAAGTAAGTGTGTCAAATTTCTGTTTCAAATCAGATCTAGCCATCTGTTCTTTAAGAATATCTGATGATAGAACAGAGATTTTGGACATGAGCTTGGATATTTCAGTTTCAAAATATGAACGTTCTTGCTCAAAATCTTTTTGTAAGTTCTTTGATTTATCAGAAATTTCATTGAAGATCCCAACATTTCTCTTTTCAGAACTTTTCTTTTCAGATTCAAAAGACTTTTTCTGTTATTTGAAAATTTGTCTTTCTTTTTCCAATAAGTCTTGTAAAACTGAGATCTGTTTGGGAAATTCAGTATTTTTATCTTCAAGAACTTTTCTTTCCTTAGCAAATGTGTCTCGTTCAGTAATTATAACTTTTTCAAAATTCGACACTTGCTTAGAAAGTTTAATGCATCTCAACTCAAGATCCTTTTTCTCTTGGTTAGCTTTCTTGGAAATCTCAGATGATTGTTGAGTTGAAGATGTATTCAAATTTGATTTTTCTTTATCTGCTTGGATGCTTTTCTTCAGTTCAGCATTCTTTATTTCCAAGGCAGATATCTTCTCTTCAAAAGCCTTAAACTTCTGTTGAAGCTTAACTGATTCAGATTGCAATTCTGAAGATCTTTGTTCAGTTGTCTTCAGTTGGCTTTGAAGTTTCTCTTTGACTTTATCTTCTTTAATGCTTTTTATCAATTCAGTATTTTTCTTTTCCAGTACAGATATATGATCTTCAAAAGCCTTAAACTTTTGTTGAAGCTTGATTGATTCATCTTGTAATTCTGATGACTTCTGTTCAGTTGTCTTCAGTTGGCTTTGAAGATTCGTTATCTTTCTCTCTTTTTGCATAATAATCTTCTCTTTAACCCCTATGATTTTTTCTTTCATTTCAATTTGATTCTCTTTATCTTTAATCTTTTTCTCTCTTTCCTTTATGACACCTGCAAAATCAGATTTATCAAGATTAACACATTTTATACAATCAGGAGTTTTATCAGAATTTGACAATTTAGATTTGAACTCCTGAATCTGATTTAGAAGCTTTGAATTCTGATTTTTCAGCTTGTCTAATTCAGCTTCTATCTTTGGTATTTTCGGCATGTACAAAACAGCCATATCTCTTGCAGATAAAACAGTGTTTCCTCTCTCGTCTGTAACAGGCATCTTGACAGATTAGCTTAAAAAAATGATCGTCAAATATCAGAAAATTATGACCACTATCAAAATATGTCCCCCTCCGCAGACTTAGCACGGGGGTTTCTGACATATTTTTCTCTAGAAAGAAATGCTTGAAAAAAACATGAACGTTCCCAAACAAATCAGAAATGTTGACTAAAAAGTCAAACTTGGATCAGAAAAAAAATTTAAATTTTCGAAAAAAAAAATCTAAGTCTTAAAACTCGCAGATCACTGTACTCGCTAGTTACTGTTCACGTTGAAACTCGCAGATGGTAGCTTGAGCGTTTCTAGAACTCGCAGATCAATATTAGCGCGTTTTGCTAAAACTCGCAGATGCTTATATACGCGTTTAGCAAACTCGCAAGCAAACTCGCAGACAAACTCACAGGCAAACTCGCAGACGAACTCGCTAAACACTATTCACACTAAAACTCGCTGGCAAGCACTTGCGCGTTTCTGAAACTCGCACGTCTCTTTAGCGCGTTTCGACCAAACTCGCTAGCTTCAGCTTGCGCGTTTTGCAAACTCGCTAGCTTCAGCTTGCGCGTTTTATCCAAAATATCAAATCCTTTGACTTGAGCGTTTGATAGTGAACTCGTAGGCTTTGCTTGCGCGTTCTTCAGTAACTTGCGCGTTCTTTACTTGATGAAGCTTGCGCGTTCTAGGATGAACTTGCGCGTTTTCTGGATCTTGCGCGTTTCGACACTTCAGTTCACGAAATCACCCCAAATCGTTCTAAAACCTGCAATTGATTCTCAAAATGCATCAGTGTACTCGAAAAACATATTAGAACACTTTTCCTTCACAAGATTTTCATTAAAAACACAAAATACAACAAATTGAATCAAGATACAGTGCATGAGTTCGAGTTTCACAAAAAAAACAGAATTTGATCAAATTGATCAATCTAATGTTCGAATTAGACTTTGTGATCTGAACGAAACTTGATCCAATTGATAAAACGTACACAATCAAATCAATTTCTTGATTTAATTATACACACACAAGAAATCCACGGATCAAACAGTGATTTTTAAAAATCAAGCAATCTCAATCTAAACAAGATATAACAATGTCAAGATTCTAGAGAGAGAGTGTAGAGAGAGAAAGCGTATTCATTCATATGTCTGACAATGTGATACAATGAATCTTGTTACATAATTACAAAGCAATATGGTATTTATACCACAAGTCTAAAATCACAAACTTAACAACTAAGTAACCTCATATTATCTAAACTAAACATTGACTATGTTGACTTTACTAAACTTGACTTTTCCTATTAAATCTTGGATACAATAATACACTAACAATGGTAAACTTGAGTTATGTTAAACTCATAAAATGCTCATATTTGGGTTCATAGCAATTTTGCACAAATAGAGTCCGTTTCATGGGTTATGCATCTTTGATGATTTTTGTACCAGCAAAGTCTAGTTCATGTTATATGCATTTTGGTGTATTTGCATTCATAAACCCTTTGGAAAACCTTTGGTCCCATTATGTGTTGAGTTTTGGGTTAAACACGTCTTTGTAGTGTGTATCTTCATAAACGTTATTTTTAAAGACATTTCATTAATTGGAGGACCGATAATTATTGGTCAAAAGGGTTTTGAGCATCTTAGCTCGGTGTTGGCTTAAAATGAGTCGTGTGGACGTTTGTTCGGAATTGTAACCAGCGGGCGTTTTGAATAAGATGACGATTAATTTTCTATCGTTGGGGAGTTACATGTCTTGAGTGCGTTGGTCATTCAATTGGAGTCATGTAATGATAGACAGTGTTGTATTGGATCCATAGGCACGTAAGTCTGTCTGTCTTGTAATGCCTGAGGTTTTGGGTTACTTTTAGTGACCGCTCGGGTTTGCTAGCGAGTGGACAACGAGTGGCACAAGCTGCGGAGGGGGAAACTCGTCTAGATTGGATTGGCACCCATGTCTGTAAGTCCTTGGGGTGGAACTCGACGAAGTAGGGCCAGAGGCATTAAACGGTCCGTGGTATGATGTCGTGGGAGGCATGAGAACCAGAATGTCAGGATCCGTGTGAAATCCAATAACATCGCGGGTGGCTCCATTCACGTGTTCTCGTCACCCAAGATGGAAACGTTTAGATGACATGCAAGGAAGTCGCGTGAACGGCCTACTTGTGTGTTTTCTATTCTCAGTGTTTGCGGATCTCCTCATCGTTGATTCGTGGTATTTAAATGGTAATGTGGTATTTTACCAAATTGGATTTTTACGTGGTCGACGGTAAATGATGGCTTTAATATTGAGTTCTTTCCACGTATATTAAGTTTTGAAAGGAATGCGTCATTTCCATGTTTCGATGCTTGAATTAGTCCATATCTTGGTCGGGTGAGTTTTGGGACAAGATGTGTTATTTATTTTTTATAAATTAAAGTATCGAACTATGACCCCATTTTGGGTGAGTTTTGGGTTGCATCGTTTTATAAGAAATGTGTGTTTGGGAGCATTGTCTTTAAAAGTGCATACTATAAAAATGTGTCGTTTCCATTTTAAAGTATAAGATTTCAAAGGATCTCGCTTTAAGCCAGTTTTCTTGCTTTTAAAGATTTATTTATTCATGTTAAAACTCTTCAGCTCACTAGGCGTTAAGCCTAACCTTTTTATTTGTCGGCATGTGCATCAGGTTCCTGTTGGGGGTTCGGTTCTAGTAATGCTTCGAGAAGTCGAGCCTTAGACTTGTGCAAGGGTATGTAGTGAGGGAAGTCTTCCGCAAGTTGGAGATAGCATTTGTTATTGGGTATTAGTAGCACCCGTCTTTCTAACCTGTATGTATAAATTGTGTACGTGTATTGAGGTTGAATCCAAATTTGTGGTTGTAGATGATTCAGTTATTGATGTATTTATAAAATTTTAATTAAGTTGCTATTTCCAGAATTGAGAGTGTAACAAGTTGGTATCAGAGCTTAAGTGTAACAAGTTGGTATCACTAGGCGTCAAGCCTAACACTTTTTCTTATCGGCATGTATATCAGGTCTTAGAAGGATCTGAGAGACGAGTGGAGCTTGGTAGAAGTTCCAATAGGATGGCTTAGTGTCGTCATCCATCTTTTGAGAATATAGCAGACTTGGTGGTTCAAGTAGCACCCGTTGGACTATGTTTTTGTTTGTGGGACTAGATAGTTCTATTTTGAACTCTGATACTTGTTGTAGTAGTCATTACCCTTGTAACTCTAGATATTCGTATTTCAAGTTATGTATTTTCTGAATTTTTGGAAGTTTTAAATTGTCTGCTATTTTCAAATTTTAGGGGTGTTACAAATGTTTTGAATTATGCAGATTGCAGAGCATGATTTGAGATATGATGGAGCCATGGTCTTTGAGCTATGCTATTTCCTTTGTTGCTTTATGCATCTTCAGCTTTTTTCCACTTTTCTTTGTAAAAATATTTTGTGTTTTAGTTCTTGATTTAAGTTTTCATTTGGTTTTTTATTTTTGTTTGTGACATTGGATGGTAGCAATAGTTGATTCGGATAACGTAATTTTAAGATCTTCGATTTTGGTACTTGAGATGTAACATTTTAAACATTTGGGTACCTGGTTCACCTAATAAGGGCAAATCATAATGGAGTTTTCGATGTCCTAACTGTTTGGTAAAATTGTGCCTCACAAATGCAAATGTTAGCGAGTGATTTCTGAGTTCCCAAAGGGGTAGAAATCCAAGTGCACAATTAACCCAACAACAAATGCGAATAACAATAATCTAGATGTTGCACAATAATTCTCTAACGTAGAATATTAAACCCACGAAATATAGATAATAACAAAAACGTTATTATCTATAATTATAGCAAATGCAAAACAAATAACACTGAGATTTAATGTGGTTCCACTATCGGTGTGATAATGTACATCCACCAAAGAGAGAGAGCAAGAATATTATTACCAACCAATAAGATTACAAAGTGCTTGTACAAGGATCTTGAGATCCACGATCACCTAACAAAATTTCACGAACACCACCGAATATTAAGAACACTCTCGACCTCACATAAACTAAGTATAAATATCGAAAGGATATACTAGGGAGAGTATTTGGTGTTTAGCAACTAGAGGAAGCTTGGAAGGGATGATCAAAATGGTTGGAGGGGAAGGGGTATTTATAGGAAGGAAGAGGAGTAGGCACCAAGTTTTGTAGATTGGGGAGTAAGTTACCAAGCTTGGCTTTTCCATCACATGTATCATCCAATAAATATATATAATATATATTTAAATATTATAACACTCCACCATGATGCATGTGATCCTCGATAGTGAAACAAATCCCAATCCATCCAATACGAGTTCTTTCAACGGTTGATCATAGCAAGTAGATAGCAAAGTAAATTGGCACGAGGTAGCAAAATGCATTCTAACCGTGACGAGCTTTGGCATGACCATCACCCGTGAAAGTTACAAGCAAACAAATAACCTCAAATGCACAATCTACTAAACAAGGCAGAGCATAAGCAAAACTCTAAGCACTTAACAAAGTAATTCCTTCAAAGATGTCATTTTGTCACCTGTGGTAATTTCTTATCTCTTTCTAGCAAAGTGCCCAATGACACTAACACAAACGGAGCTGGATCAAGTTTGAGCAACGCTCAAATTTAGCCGGTGGTAGCGACTTAGTGAACATAACAATGGCATTGTCATCTATCAGGACTTTCTTCAAATAGACAATATTCGCTTCATGTAATCTCACAAGATATGCATCACACACATTTATGTGTTTTGTCCAGGAGCTGAAAGCCAAATTAGTAGCCAAATGGATGGTACTCTGATTATCACAGAAAATGCGCACGGAAGGTTGCTGGAAGCCTAAGCCATTGATCAATTCTTTTAAATGGACTGCTTCCTTTGCAGACTCAACCGCCGCAACAAGTTCGGCTTCGGTGGTTGATAATGCAACAATGGATTGTAAACGTGATCTCCAACTCGCGGCTGTTCTACCTAAGGTAAATACATAACCGGATGTGGATCTCCACCCAACTCGATCACCTACATAGTTAGAGTTAGACCACGACTTATGACGAAAGGGGGAGAAAAGACTGTCGATCTGTGATCAAAGAAAACTATAACTGAAGAATGAGATACAGATTGACCGGCACAAAAGCCATCTCTATCAATCTACGCTCATTGATGAGACGACGACATAGAGAACTTTGTCACCCCTTTGTCTCTTAAAAGTAAAGAAGAGATACAAACTTTTGAATATAAATTTGGTGGGATCGAGGGTGGAATCGAATAGCGAATGCACTTGACCGACCCGCCATCTCTTTCCTTCAATAATGCCTTCGCTTCACTTCAAGATGCTATTTGCCAATAAGAAAAAAAAAACTACCTTTTTTATTTGAATGGAAGAAGCCGAAGGGGTGAACGAATTAATCAAAAGTCATTCTAAAAACAAACAAGCTTTCAATATATTCGCTTCTACACGCTATGTTTTCCACAAAATTAACCACAAAAAACTACTTTAGTTTACATTACGCAAAATAATTTGAAGTATTAGGGTTATAACTTTTCTATTCCGAATTAGTGATCTAGCCATCAACAACATATAAGTTTACTTGAAATGTCTACACAAATAGCCAACAACAATTATACTCGATACCTCATATACAAATTCCAACTCAAAGACTTAGAACAACCAAAAATATCACTCGTACGTATTATCCAAATTCCAATTCAATATATTAGAAAAACAAAAAATCAAACACGCATAGAAATATTATATATCCTAGATGAACATAAAGACTTGAATCACAAATGCAAATGCTAGATAGTGATTTCTAAGGTCCCAAACGGGTAGAAATCCAAGTGCACAATTAACCCAACAACAAATGCGGATAACAATAATTGCACAATAATTCTCTAACGTAGAATAATAAACCCATGAAATATAGATAATAACAAAAACGTTATTATCTATAATTATAGCAAGTTCAAAACAAATAACACTGAGATTTAACGTGGTTCCACTATCGGTGTGATAGTGTACATCCACCAAAGAGAGAGAGCAAGAATATTATTACCAACCAAAAAAATTACAAAGTGCTTGTACAAGGATCTTGAGATCCACGATCGCCTAACAAAATTTCACGAACGCCACCGAATATTAAGAACACTCTCGACCTCACATAAACTAAGTATATATATCGAAAGGATATACTAGGGACAGTATTTGGTGTTTAGCAAGTAGAGGAAGCTTAGAAGGGATGATCAAAATGGTTGGAGGGGAAAGCGTATTTATAAGAAGAAAGAGGAGCAGGCACAAGTTTTGTAGATTGGGGAGTAAGTTACCAAGCTTGGAGGCCAAGATTGGCCTTTCCATCACATGTATCATCCAATAAATATATATAATATATAATTAAATATTATAACACTAACATCGTCAACCGTCATAAACAAAAATGGCCAGATATATCATTAATGCTTAATCAATGTTAAATTTCATATTTGGGCCACTTTCTTGTCAAATTTAAACATCAATGGTCGATTTCGATATAAAAATTTCAAAGTTGCATGAAGATATAATCAACTAAAAATATCTAAAGATCCTATTCACTAATTTCTTGGTAGGAGCCATATTTAGATTCTTGATCTCAAACCTCGTATTCTTTGCAAACTTAAAATTGACATGGAGCTATTCCAAATTAGGGGTGTTCATCTAAACCTCCAAACCTCATAAACCACTCACACCGCAACGCAAAAGGCGATTTAGAACTTCCGTGGGGCGGTATGTGGTTTGCATTTTTACCAAACCGCATTACACGGTGCGGTTTGCGGTTTTGAGTTATCAAACTGTGTTTCAAACTGCACCGCACCTTATATATATGTATATATTTTTTAATTTTATATATTAAACACACATATATGTATATATAGAATAATTGCAATATTTATGTAATGTGTATTTAGGAACCGGACGTGTTGAATATTTTTATTTTTTGTACTTTGGTTACGTCATTGTTGATTTTAAGATGAAGTTTTTATCTATAATTATTGGATTGTAAGTGTAAAGAGCGTTAGGTATAAACCGCACCTCATTTCGTGGTGCGGTTTGAGGTATATGTGCGGTTTGCGGTTTGGTAAAATGCTCAAACCGCATATGCGGTGCAGTTTGTGGTTTTGCCCCAAACCGCAACCCCTATTCCAAATTTACCTTGTAAATTCTAACTTTGGTAAGAGTCGTCGCCCTGGTAAGACTTTTCGCTATTACTAGGTAAGATTCTTGGTGCTTGTCATATTCATCCGATAGGGTAACGTGACTTGGTAAGCATTTACCCGGATAAGTGTATGGTAAACAGCCTTAAGTAACTAAAAACACCATGTAATCAAAGCATTCAAAGTGCCAAGTAATCACAGCTATAAGGCATTGACCCTTTTGAAGAATAAAAAATCGAATTGAAAGATGACATAACAAAAGCAGAATCATTCAGCATTACAGAAGCAATGGAATGGAATTAAATCTAAGTAATTAAAAGTACCAAGGAATTACAACTATTTATTAGTGAGTATGAAATGTTAAAACTGACTAACTTTTTAACGTAATTTTTGGTCAGTTCACATTTTTCAATTATCTTATCAGCTAGTTTTTGTCAAACATAATTATTTAATCAAATAGTTTGCAAAACGTAGTCTAAAAGGCATGTCTTTAATCGACAGGTGTTGAATTGCAAAGACCTCAATTCTAATATAAATAATTGGAACGAGTTTCGGCAATAAAGTTGTTTCTTTCTTACATCAATAATTCTTAAGTTGGAAAATTTGCACCCAAAACATGGAGTCAAGTTTTCCATTCGAAAGGAAATTTGGACCACAAACTCATAGACGTTGTTGAGTGTATATTGGGCATGGAGTCAAGACGTTGTTGAAGTATAAGGGTAATAATTTTTCTACTTTGAATTAATGATCTAGTCGTCAACAGATAAGTTTACTTGAAAAATCTACACAAATAGCCAACAACAATTATACTCGATACCCTATATACAAATTCCAATTCAAAGACTTAGAACAACCACATATCAATTGTATTATCCAAAATTCCAAATTCCAGTTCAACGGCTTAGAACAACGACAAATCAAATTAATTATCAAAATTCCCATTCAAAGATTTAGAACAACACATATCGACCGTAATCCAAATTCCAATTCGAAGACTTAGAACAAACACATATCAATCATATTATCCAAATTCTAATTCAAAGATTTAGAACAACCACATATTGATCGTTATCCCAATTCAATATGTTAGAAAAACCAAAATTTTCCAACACGCATACAAGTATTATCCTAGAAAAACATAAAGACTTCAATCCCAAACAAGTACTTCATTTCAAGAAGCTTCATTTTTTTTTGGGAAGGGTGTCCTAGGCTATGTCTAAACTAATCCCTTGACAAATTATAATTGTAAGACATCAGCCCTGATTAAACCTCAGTGGCCACAATTGTAATTTTCCAAAGTAAAAAAAACTTACATCTTAAGATCTATCATATTTTTAAAAAGTGGGAAATTAGAAGAAAAGAAATGGAAAAAATTGGAATTATATCTTAACGTTTTGTTGAAAATTGAGGAAATAAAACACAATTCAATTAACAAAATTTAATTGTATCAAAAGATTAGGTGATAAATAACAACCTACTAATCTAAACTATTCCGAGTGTCTCTATCGTCATCAAAAGAGTTCTGTCAAAATATGGCGCCAAGTTGACAAAACCTATTAATCCCTAAAAGTGCCTCAACCGGCATCCAATCACTCCCCCGCCGCTAAGAAATCCTGATATACATGTCATTTTAAGAAGAAAAAAATGTTAGACTTGACGCCTAACGAGATTAAATAGTTTATAAATAAGCAATTAACCATTACAGTAAAGGTATATAAGCTTGATTTATACCCCAAGTTCACATATTTCAAATAAGGACCATAATGACCAAAACACTCCTTACGATGACAGGGTAGAGACCCGATTTTCCATTGATAGTGGCAGAACAAAAAAGTAGACCACAATTCCATGTTGTAGAGTCACACTAAGGATCAATGGCCAACGAGTTCAACAAATCATGGTCTATAACCCAAGGCCTCCGGCAATCCTAGTTATGCTTATTTGCTGGAAATTACACCGTATGGTCAATGACGTACCGGTATCGTGCTCGAAAAGTCCATACTAACGTTACTTGCGTCGTATTTATTTGGATTTGAGTACATGCTTCTTCTCCCTTTCATTTTATCTATTTGTATTTTAAAGTATCAAAATTTATAAGACATTTAAATAGTTGGTTGTCTAGTTGTTATCATTCAAGCTCAAAAACCACTTTTTAAATATTATATTATCACCTTCAAAAACGTACATCCATACACCCTAATTTATAAGTAGGTTATGCTTCTCTTCTAGTGTGAGCTCTAAGGTTGGACTTTGTCATGTTCGTTCGTATATACTCATATTTATTTAACGTAAAATAGCTACATGTTTTAAAATTTAGCAAATCACCAATAAAAATATGTAGTCTAAAATGGAAGGAGAAAAGTATATTATCTAAATGGAAAAGTATTTAATACATTATTAAAATTAGATTGGCCCTAATGTACGTTATTATATACTAGATGCGTACGCGTGCAATGCAGCGAGATATATCACGATTTTAATGTTTCATTTTATTTTTTTGTCGATTCACAGTATGATTTTGGATGGTTTTGAGAAAATGATAATTTTTTTTTAAATTTGTTTACTTTAGGCTTAATAACAAAAAGTTACATGATGGAAAAAGAGCTAATAGATATTAAAAACGACATGGTACACAAACCTTGTATGCTTATTTATAGCAATCAACAACTTGACACTTACAATTACAATTAAAGAAAATGAATCTTTCAAAGTTGAGTTTTCTCTCCTTTTTCCTTTTCTCTTTCTTCTTCATTTTCTCCTCATATTCTTCCAATAACACCACCCGCAGATGCTCACTTATACAAACTCATGATTTGCTTCTCTTCAAACAAAATCTTTTCTCCGACAATTACTCGTATGATGAACAAGATTATCGTGAAACTGAATGTCACTATTGGCTTGGTTCCAAATATCATCCAATTATGATGAATTGGAACACGAGTATTGATTGTTGCAATTGGAATGGTGTAACTTGCAACCATTTCACTGGTGATGTAGTTGCTCTCGACCTCAGTTGCGGCATGCTACGAGGTACCATCCACCCTAACTCCACCCTCTTCAACCTTCCTCACCTCCAAACACTCAACCTTGCTTTCAATGATCTTACGGATTCCCAACTTCCACGTGAGATCGGAAGGCTTTCTAATAGTCTCACACATCTCAACATCTCTGAGTGTGGGTTTATAGGACAAGTTCCTACGGATATCACAATTCTTCCTAAACTGGTGTCTCTTGATCTCTCTTGGAATGATTTGAAGCTTGAACCTCATGTTTTCTACAATCTCCTCCATAATTCTACTAGTTTAGAAGAGCTTTCACTCAACCGCGTTAATATCTCATCAATTTTACCACCCACTTATCTTAATATCTCTTCTTCTATGAAATCGCTCCATCTTAGTAGCACTGGTTTGCTAGGGAAATTACCCGATAACATCTTCAATCTTCCGTATTTGGAAGAACTTGACTTGGGGTTTAACTATAACCTCAACGGGCGATTTCCCAAAGTTTACACAAACACTAGCATCCCTCTCAAGTTGTTGGATCTCTCAGACACCAACTTATCAGGAGAAATACCCGACTCCATCAGCCATCTCAAGTCTTTGATTCGCTTAGATCTCTCAAACACCAGCTTATCAAGAGAAATACCCGTCTCCATCGGCCATCTCGAGTCTTTGATTCACTTGGATCTCTCAAACACCAACTTATCAGGAGAAATACCCGTCTCCCTCGGCCATCTCAAGTCTTTGACTTACTTGGATCTCTCCAACACCAACTTATCAAGAGAAATACCCGTCTCCATCGGCCATCTCAAGTCTTTGACTTACTTGGATCTCTCAAACACCAACTTATCAGGAGAAATACCCAAGTCGATCGGCCATCTCGAGTCTTTGGTTGACTTGTATCTCTCAAACACCAACTTATCAGGAGAAATACCCGTCTCCATCGGCCATCTCAAGTCTTTGACTTACTTGGATCTCTCAAACACCAACTTATCAGGAGAAATACCCGAGTCGATCGGCCATCTCGAGTCTTTGGTTGACTTGTATCTCTCAAACACCAACTTATCAGGAGAAATACCCGTCTCCATCGGCCATCTCAAGTCTTTGACTTACTTGGATCTCTCAAACACCAACTTATCAGGAGAAATACCCGAGTCGATCGGCCATCTTGAGTCTTTGGGTGACTTGTATCTCTCAAACACCAACTTATCAGGAGAAATACCCGTCTCCATCGGCCATCTCAAGTCTTTGACTTACTTGGATCTCTCAAACACCAACTTATCAGGAGAAATACCCGAGTCGATCGGCCATCTCGAGTCTTTGGTTGACTTGTATCTCTCAAACACCAACTTATCAGGAGAAATACCCGTCTCCATCGGCCATCTCAAGTCTTTGACTTACTTGGATCTCTCAAACACCAACTTATCAGGAGAAATACCCGAGTCGATCGGCCATCTTGAGTCTTTGGGTGACTTGTATCTCTCAAACACCAACTTATCAGGAGAAATACCCGTCTCCATCGGCCATCTCAAGTCTTTGACTTACTTGGATCTCTCAAACACCAAGTTATCAGGAGAAATACCCGAGTCGATCGGCCATCTCGAGTCTTTGGGTGACTTGTATCTCTCAAACACCAACTTATCAGGAGAAATACCCGTCTCCATCGACCATCTCAAGTCTTTGACTTACTTGGATCTCTCAAACACCAACTTATCAGGAGAAATACCCGAGTCGATCGGCCATCTCGAGTCTTTGGGTGACTTGTATCTCTCAAACACCAACTTATCAGGAGAAATACCCGTTTCCATCGGCCATCTCAAGTCTTTGACTTACTTGGATCTCTCCAACACCAACTTATCAGGAGAAATACCCGAGTCGATCGGCCATCTCGAGGCTTTGGGTGACTTGTATCTCTCAAACACCAACTTATCAGGAGAAATACCCGTCTCCATCGGCCATCTCAAGTCATTGACTTACTTGGATCTCTCAAACACCAACTTATCAGGAGAAATACCCGAGTCGATCGGCCATCTCGAGTCTTTGGGTGACTTGTATCTCTCAAACACCAACTTATCAGGAGAAATACCCGTCTCCATCGGCCATCTCAAGTCTTTGACTTACTTGGATCTCTCAAACACTAACTTATCAGGAGAAATACTCGAGGCGATCGGCCATCTCGAGTCTTTAGGTAACTTGTATCTCTCAAACACCAACTTAACAGGAGAAATACCCGTCTCCATCGGCCATCTCAAGTCTTTGAGTTACTTGGATCTCTCAAACACCAACTTATCAGGAGAAATACCAGACTCTATCGGCCATCTCGAGTCTTTGATTCGCTTGGATCTGCATTCCAACCTGATTAACGGGTCATTCCCTCCATCAGTTTGCAACATGAGTTCTTTGCATTATTTGGATATGTCCAATAATAATCTTGGTGGAGTGATTCCTCATTGTTTGGGTAATTTCAGCTCCTCTCTCAAGATGGTAGACCTCGGAAACAATAGTTTTCAAGGCACCATTCCAAATGTATGGGCTGATTGTGAACAATTAGAGGGACTTATTCTGAATGGAAATTTATTAGAAGGAGGGGTGCCGAGTGGGTTATCTCAATGTAGATCCTTGAAAGTGCTTGATTTGGGAAACAACAACTTAAATGGTACATTCCCTTACTGGTCAGCTAATCTTCAAGATTTGCAGGTTCTTGTTCTTAAATCAAACAAGTTGCATGGTCCCATAGAAACCTCTTCAGTCATTAAACACCCATTTTCTAGTCTCAAAGTGCTTGATTTATCTCAAAACAAGTTTGTTGGCCATCTCCCTGAAAAATACTTTCAGAATTTTGATGCGATAAAGAACGGGGTAATTAATAAGGGCGCAAAACCGGAATATTTGAGCATTGACGAGAAGTTCTACTCTATCACTGTTGCGGCGAAAGGTTTAGAACTTTCATTTCCAAAAATTTCGGTTGACTACACAATTGTTGATCTATCCAGCAACATATTTGAAGGAGAGATTCCAAGCGTTATTGGTAGTCTTAACTCTTTGATAGTGCTCAACTTATCCCACAACAACCTCAATGGTCGAATCCCAAATGATCTAGGAAAGCTGCTAGAGATCGAGTCGTTAGACCTATCATGTAACCGGATAAAAGGAGAGATCCCTCAAAGTCTTGCTGTTATCACGAATCTTGAAGTCTTAAACCTCTCGCAAAACCAACTTGTGGGTCGCATTCCTGACGGAACACAGTTCAAGACATTTGAAGCAGTCTCATTCGAAGGGAATCCGGGACTATGTGGGTTTCCGCTTCCCAAGAGTTGTGAACATCGGAGTGCCTTACAACCTGAAGTCGATGGAGATGAGCAGAGTGGATTTACATGGAAAGTGGTGATGTTGGGATATGGATGTGGAACCGTAATTGGATTGGTGATGGGATATATGATGTTGTCGACGGGAAGACCAAAGTGGTTCAATGCAATTGCTGATGACATAGAGTATATGATCCAGACATTTTCGCAGAGAAAATTTAGCCCACGGTACAGTTTGGGCGAAAGTGACAGCTAAGTGACACTGTCACTTTTGCTTGTCACTCTCGCGGTCGGGGTGCAATGCATAAATTCAGCCATTTCTTCATGTGGTCATAACTCTCTCATTTCAACTCCGTTTTTGGTGATTTAAGTTGCTATGGTTTCGTTTTTGAGAGCTTTTCAAGGTTAGATTGTTAGTTTTGGGAATATATAAGAGTATTTGGTGGTGGATTGGAAGCAAAGATCAAGAGCTCATCATATCACCTCCATCTTCAAGAATTTAGGGGTTTTCTAGGTTTTTATTAAAACCTAAGTGGTAAGTTCATCCCTTCCACTTCCAAACTTCTTTATGAGTTATAAATTTTCTATTGATGTCAACCTAGTTTTTTATTTCTCCAATTTTTGGTTTGGAAGATTTTGGGAATAGTTAGGTCAAATTAGGGTTTTTGGCCAAAATGGTGATTTTGATATAAGATGTTTGGGGATTGATTCTTAATGGTTGGATATGTATATTTATGGTTGGAAACTTATGGATCTAGGTTTTTGGAAGATTTTGCTTGTGGATTCAAGTTTCTTAAAGGAAACTCATTTGGGGTAAAATCTAGATTTAGCCTAAATCTAGCAAGGTGAGTTTTAGTTGCTTTACAAAACTATATTCATGTAAAAATTTAAATGTTTTGGGTTTTAAACATACCACTATATTCTCTCTCCACATTTAATGGGTTTTGATGATTTTGGTATTTTGAGCATGTTGAGTTGCTAAATGATTATAAAAGATTTATAACATGTTATTTGGCGTTTGGCCACCAAAAAGAGTGTTGATTCACTAATCACTAGTAGACATTTTATTGGATATTTGAAGGATTGGGCACTCGTTTCATTTGTTCTCTAATATGTGCAATATAGGTCGCAAATAGTTTTGGAAGGAAAGACTTTAGGAGTCAAAAATCTTATGGGACAAGTATTTTGGTTATGGTTTATCCTTGGGATCTTGCCCAACTCACGAGCTTTGGATATTTGAACCTTGAGCTCTTTTGGCTTTAAAAGTGTGGATTATTGGGAATGGTCATTCTTCTAACTTTATACATATTTTGTGAAAATGTGAGCTTATAGGTTAGGTCGTTGGCCAATTATATTTGGAGAAAATGTTCGTTTTGGAAAAGTCGTAAATTGGCATATGTAGCCTTATTGGACTTATTTTATTTGCCAAATGTTTTATAATTATTTATTACTTGACTTATATCCTGAGGAGCTTTGGGACGTTGTCCGGTTTAAGTGGCTCGTTATGGAGCATTCTATGGAAATGTAATTGTTATAAAAATGTTGGCCATTACATGTTGGAATACATTAGTTCATTCATATGGAGTCATCTAATGTTTAGACTGTAATGCAATTGATCCATAGGCATAGGAGTCGTCTTGTTCATCTTGGATTCTTGTTGTCCATGTTTGAGTCTAGTGGGTGGTCCCCAAGTCGTGTTGTTATGTAAGCTTGTGGTGGTTCTCTTGAAGAGTCATATACGGAGCTAAGTCTTGCGGTGGTGCCCATGGTGAGTCGGATACGGAGACTTGTGACTTTTGTGGTGACACCCATCTAGAGGCCGAGTAGACTAGGGTCATTTAGGTATCTTGCAGTGGTTGCTCAATGGAGCCGGATACGGGGATCCATGACCTGTAGTAAATATCATAAACGTTGATAAGTGGCTTAACTTGGTGTTCCACCACAAACAACGGAACCGAGTCTTCCCCGTCACCTAAAGGTGTTAACTTCGGGTATTCCCTTACCCGTACTTTTGGTGTTGAATGTACTAGTTATTTTTACAAACAACTTTTTGATGTAATACTTCTTGGGTGCGTTCAGGGGTAATTAAATGATGTTTATTTATTTAAAAAGGAGTGTGTGACATGGGCAGAAATGTGGTTTAAAGGTATAATCTTTTATAACTTGTATTTCAAGAAAGGTTGCTTTTCAATGGAGAAATTTGTTTCAAAACGTCTTATGATTTATATATGATTAAACTGCTTTAACTCACTAGGAGTCAAACCTAACATTTTTTTCTTATCGGCATGTATATCAGGTCTTAGGAGGATCTGAGAGACGAGTGGAGCTTGGTAGAAGTTCCAGTATGATGGCTTAGTATTGTCATCCAGTTTTTGAGAATATAGCAGACTTGGTGGTTCAAGTAGCACCCGTTGGACTATGTTCCCGTTTGTGGGACTAGATAGTTCTATTTTGAACTATGATACATGTTGTAGTAGTCATTACCCTTCTAACTCTAGATATTCGTATTTCAAGTTATGTATTTTTTGGATTTTTGGAAGTTTTACATTGTCTGCTATTTTCAAATTTTAGGGGTGTTACAAATGTTTTGAATTATGCAGATTGCAGAGCATGATTTGAGATATGATGGAGCCATGGTCTTAGAGCTATGCTATTTCCTTTGTTGCTTTATGCGTCTTCAGCTTTTTTCCACTTTTCTTTGTAGAAATATTTTATGTTTTAGTTCTTGATTTAAGTTTTCATTTGGTTTTTTATTTTTGTTTGTGACATTGGATGGTAGCAATAGTTGATTCGGATAACGTAATTTTAAGATCTTCGATTTTGGTACTTGAGATGTAACATTTTAAACATTTGGGTACCTGGTTCACCTAATATGGGCAAATCATAATAGAGTTTTAGATGTCCTAACTGTTTGGTAAAATTGTGCCTCACAAATGCAAATGTTAGCGAGTGATTTCTAAGTTCCCAAAGGGGTAGAAATCCAAGTGCACAATTAACCCAACAACAAATGCGAATAACAATAATCTAGATGTTGCACAATAATTCTCAAACGTAGAATATTAAACCCACAAAATATAGATAATAACAAAAACGTTATTATCTATAATTATAGCAAATGCAAAACAAATAACACTGAGATTTAACGTGGTTCAACTATCGGTGTGATAATGTACATCCACCAAAGAGAGAGAGCAAAAATATTATTACCAACCAAGAAGATTACAAAGTGATTGTACAAGGATCTTGAGATCCACGGTCGCCTAACAAAATTTCACGAACACCACCGAATATTAAGAACACTCTCGACCTCACATAAACTAAGTATATATATCGAAAGGATATACTAGGGAGAGTATTTGGTGTTTAGCAACTAGAGGAAGCTTGGAAGGGATGATCAAAATGGTTGGAGGGGAAGGGGTATTTATAGGAAGGAAGAGGAGTAGGCACCAAGTTTTGTAGATTGGGGAGTAAGTTACCAAGTTTGGCTTTTCCATCACATGTATCATCCAATAAATATATATAATATATATTTAAATATTATAACACTCCACCATGATGCATATGATCCTCGATAGTGAAACAAATCCCAATCCATCCAATACGAGTTCTTTCAACGGTTGATCATAGCAAGTAGATAGCAAAGTAAATTAGCACGAGGTAGCAAAATGCATTCTAACCGTGACGAACTTTGGCATGGCCATCACCCGTGAAAGTTACAAGCAAACAAATAACCTCAAATACACAATCTACTAAACAAGGTAGAGCATAAGCAAAACTCTAAGCACTTAACAAAGTAATTCCTTCAAAGATGTCATTTTGTCACCTGTGGTAATTTCTTATCTCTTTCTAGCAAAGTGCCCAACGACACTAACACAAACGGAGCTGGATCAAGTTTGAGCAATGCTCAAATTTAGCTGGTGGTAGCGACTTAGTGAACATAACAACGGCATTGTCATCTATCAGGACTTTCTTCAAATAGACAATATTCGCTTCATGTAATCTCACAAGATATGCATCACACACATTTATGTGTTTTGTCCAGGAGCTGAAAGCCAAATTAGTAGCCAAATGGATGGTACTCTGATTATCACAGAAAATGTGCACGAAAGGTTGCTGGAAGCCTAAACCATTGATCAATTCTTTTAAATGGACTGCTTCCTTTGCAGACTCAACCGCCGCAACAAGTTCGCCTTCTATGGTTGATAATGCAACAATGGATTGTAAACGTGATCTCCAACTCGCGGCTGTTCCACCTAAGGTAAATACATAATCGGATGTGGATCTCCACCCAACTCGATCACCTACATAGTTAGAGTTAGACCACGACTTATGACGAAAGGGGGAGAAAAGAATGAATACTCAGAAAAAACAATATTAAAGAAGCTGCGAAATAGCACTTTAATATTCAAACAAACAATGTAACAGTGAATCAAAACCACAACTTGTAAACTTCTATTGAATGATTGAAAGTCACAAGCTTTTACAAACAACCTCAATATTGATGAATAGGCTCACCAATACGAATTCTACTTCTCTAGAATTAGGATTTCTAATCTTGAGGTTGATTCTCTCTATGAAAGCTAAACTCAGAATAATTGTTCTCACTCAAAGTTACAAAACTATTCTAAACAAATCTATACATATATTGAAGATAAAAGATAATTACAAAATAATAAAAGATCTTCAATATAAACTTCCATCTTTATCTCCAAGCTTCCATGAATATCTTCAGTCCATCCAGCTATCATCCTTCCATGCGAAGTCTTCATCTTATAAGCAGCATTATTCTTCAGCAGCATTAATACTCTGAGCAGTACTAAGTTCAGCAGTACTAACCATGCTCAGCAGTATTCATTTCTTCAAGCAGTACTAACTTTGAACTAGCAGTACTAATCTTGTTCTTCTAGCAGCATTAACTATACTCAGCATTTCTTCAGTTCCCAACAATCTCCCCCTAACTTGACTTTTAGAAAGAGAAGTCAAGTTCTTCAGATGGTCTTCTTCAAGATGCTTTCAACACTACAGCTTAGTTGCCCAAATTTGGATCTAGGCCCAGACTTTGATTGATAGTTCTTCTTACCACAATTCTAGCCATTTCTGAATCCTTTGCACAAACCAGCTTAGCTTTCAGCATCCCTTCTAGTTTCTCCTTGTTATGATCATATATTTTGTCAACTAGGTAGTATTCATGATAACATTTATCAATTGTAATCATGTACACACCACAGTTTTAAAGAGTATCCAATGATCAATCTTCTTAAATCCATACTCATGATGAAGATCTTTAATCCTATATACCACCTTCTCTGGTTCAAACATCATACACAGATATTCCATAGCCACTTTGAGTAGGTTTTCTTCAGTACCTTTCAACACAGGCTCATAAAGCTTCATTCCAACCTTATGCATCTCTTCTAAATCAGCCCTGAAGCAACTTCTGACTAATTTCCCCCAGGTAGGATATACTTCAAATACATCTCCAACTCTTTTCAGCCTGAAGTAATCCTTTTTGTTGTCCCTTAAGATATCCCAGAAGATGATCTCTGGAGCCTTCATTGAAATTGGGACAGCCTGAACTGGTTCTATAATTGTCATATACAGCCCCACATGCTCATCAGATTGCTTATTGGACTGTTCTGGGTTCTGCACAGATTCTGCTGAAGGTGTGACTGAAGGTTCTGCTTCAGTTTCTGCTCTTTCTTCAACTCTTGGCCTTTTTAACTGCTTCTTGGAAGCTATTGTCTTCACCCTCTTAGCAGATTTAGCTTCTATACCAACACTCTCTTGCTCTTCTTTCTTTTCTTCAGATTTATCCTTTGAAGGTGTAGTCTCCTCAGGGAATGGCTGTTGAATGTTGAGATCATGTCTCTCTTTCATCCTTCTTTCTGCTTCTTCCCTTTTAGAGGAATCCCCTTGGAGTTTATCCATTTCTTTATTATACAGTTCCTCCACCTTGTTGTATGCCATGTTGTTAAACATTTCCCCTTTTTCACCAATTGAACCTCTCAGGAAATTTATCATTTTTCTTCTTTCCTGATTGGCCAAAAAGGTCTTGGAGGGTTGTCTCTTCTACTTTTTGAGTGGCATTCTTTTGACTGGAAGTTTCTTGGTCTCAGCTGCTGCTTTTAAGCTCTTTTGATACTCTGCATTGAGTTTTCTGGCCATTATCCTTGCAAGCTCTCTATCTGTTTCAGTTTGGAGTTGTTCCTCTTTTCCATCTGTTCTTGAAGTTGCTTTGCTAACTCTTCATCTAGCTCAATCTGACTTTTCTTCTTTAAAGATTGTTGTTCAGGTTCAACCATCTTTCCTTTTCCCTTAGCATCCTGCAGACTTGCCTTACTTGTTTCTTTTCATTTCTTTGAGAGACCTCCTTCATTGATGACCACTCCTTTGGCCTTTTGACTAGCCTCAGGAGTGTCATGCTTGGCTTTTACCAAAGTCTCTGCAATCTCCATTTCTTCTACAGAGAGCCCTGCTACTACTGCTTCGTTTACCTCAGCAGTATTAACTGTTTCTGCTGCTTCAGCAACATTAACATTTTATGTTGCTTGAGCAAATTCTTTCTCCCCCTCAACCTCAACTCTCTTTGTAGATGAACTTTTTTTCTCTGTTTCAGCCTTTTTCTCCCCCTTGTTGGAAGCATCTTCATCTTTTGACCTCTTCTTCAAAACAAATTGTTTCCTCCTCTTCTTTTGCACCAGCCTTGTCACCATTTTCTTTAACATGGCAATCTGTACTTGTTGAGACAGAATCACCATTTTCATGTCTTCTATATCTTTTCCTTGCTTGAGTACATCCAGGTTGATGTTGCCCATTGTTTCCATCAATTTATTATAGTTGTATCTGTCCTCACCTTCTCCAGAAGTGTTACCCTCTTTTGAAGGATCATTGGATCTTTTTGTAGTGGGAGCCTTCTGCCTAACAGAAGCACTCTCCACCCCCGTGGGTTCTTGGCACCTGGGACCTTTGAATGATTGCTCATTCAAAGTTGCCATGGGGAAGGTCTTATTGATGTTACCACTTACCTCCTCTGTGCGAGCAGGAGTAGTGGCAGCCTTAGCACCCATATGCTCAACCATCTCCTCAGTGAGCACCTCCTTGGGGTTGGGAGACACCCCTGTGGTTTCCCTGTGGATATTCTCTAAAGTAGAATTCTCCCTTAGAGGACTTAAAGGCTCAGTGGGTGAAGGTACAAGAAGGGAAGGAGCCTTCTTTACCTTTTTCCTGTTATAAGTTTGGGTGATAGGAGAGGTTGGCTTTTGAAGTAGGGACTGAGGAATAGATATAGAGTGGTAAGGTTAGGATTGACTAGCAGTGGGATGGTCTAATGAGGGCCTTGACCCTGCTGACATACCTTCTTCAGTGTGGGACACCACCATCATTGTAGAGAACAATGGGGTGTCAACTCCTTCCGAGTCCAGATGGGATCTCTTCATGTTTGAAAAGACCTTACCTTTGGGAATTTTTGGTACATATACCTCATCAAAGTGAGGCATATCCGTCAATTCGTTGGTTATAACTTCTTGTACAAACCTGGGGTACATATAGAAACTCTTTTTACTTCCCAGGTTTGTGACAAGATCACTGAAAATCATTTTAGAAAAATTGTACTTTCTGGCAGTGGCCAAGCAGACCAAAGCATAGGCAATGGTACTACTGAACTCACTCCATCCAGTAGTCTTTTTGGAAATGCAGTGCATAAGGGTATGGACAAAGAAACGCCATTGGGCTGAAAATTTTGCTTTTGAGAACTTAAAGACACCCAATGGGCCTCCATACCCCATTCTTGAAAGAGTGGAAAACAGTTCATCATTAGGGATAGATGAGATACCAGAGGCATCGTCTAGACGTAGACTGATGCGAATTACCTCTTCAGTAACTGTCAAGGGTTTGTCACACACCCTTGTCTTGATCACTTGCGCACCATTCTCAGTAACAATGGTGGCATTAGCCCAAAATTGTCATTGGTGCTCGATATAGATTGATGGAGACACTGTCAGAGCATAGGCGATATGGCTAGACTTCAGAAAATCCACTATCTGCTGAAATCCTGCAGCTTGCTTTAGCTTTTGTAGCATCGCGATTTCATTGTGTTCGTCGATGAATGCCATGGATGCCATTGAACTTGAATGTTCTTGCCTGAAAAAAACTTGGTACTTGAGAGAAAAGGGTTAGAAAGAAGGTAAACAGTATGCAAAGAGTCGTTATGAGCTTTTGGACGGGCAAACAGGGTATTTATACGATTTGGGACATAAGCAGTATTAACTGAGAGCAGTATTAACCACTAGCAGTATTAACTAACTAGCAGTATTAACTGAGAGCAGTATTAACCACTAGCAGTATTAACTAACTAGCAGTATTAACTGAGAGCAGTATTAACCACTAGCAGTATTAACTAACTAGCAGTATTAACCACTAGCAGTATTAACCACTAGCAGTATTAACTATACTTAATCTTTTTGAAGCTTATGAAGGTCTGATCAAGGCAATAACTTTCTGGGAAAGATGATTAGCAGTACACAAATAACCAAAATAACAGGTATATAAACACCTTTTTAAACACATGAGCTCATTCAGAGTTGATCATGCCCACACTTGAGACCAAGAAAGTGAATCTACCCACATCAAAAGCTTTAGTGAATAGATCTGCAAACTGATTGTCAGTATGAACTTTAGCAACTTGAATGAGCTTCTTTTCATTGCAATCTCTGATAAAGTGATGCCTGATCTCGATGTGCTTTGTTTTGGAGTGCTTGACAGGATTGTTAACAATGCTTATAGCACTGCTATTGTCAATAAAGATTGGAGTGTGAAGAAATGCTACCCCATAGTCCAGCATCTGATTTTGAATCCATAGAACCTGAGAGCAGCAACTTGCAGCAGCAATATACTCAGCTTCTGTTGTTGATAAGGATACTGTGGTTTGTTTCTTGCACTGCCAAGATACTAGTCTTGCACCCAAAAGTTGACATCCCCCTGAAGTAGACTTTCTGTCCATGTTAGCACCACCCAAGTCACTATCTGAATATGCAATCAAGTCGAATGAAGATTCATATGGATACCAAAGACCTACTAGGTTTCCCTCTTAAGTATCTGAAAATCCTCTTCACAGCTTGAAGATGCGATTGCTTTTGGCTTGACTTGGAATCTGGCACATACACATACTGGAAACATGATTTCTGGTCTTGAGGCTGTGAGATACATGAGAGATCCAATCATTGATCTGTATAGATGGACATCAACATCCTCCCCCTCAAGATCAGCAGTTATCTGTTTGTGAGTTTCCATTGGTGTGCTTGCTGGCTTTGAGTCTTTTAAACCATATTTCTCCAGGATGTCTTGCACATACTTTGATTGACTAATGAAGATTCCATCTGTCTGTTGTTTCACCTGAAGTCCAAGAAAGAAGGTAAGTTCACCCATTGAACTCATTTTAAAGCTCTTGTGCATCAACTCCTCAAAGTCTCTACACATCTGATCTTTTGTGGATCCAAAGATGATATCATCCACATAGATCTGAACTAGTAGGATGTCCTTCTTACTTCTTTTAATGAAAAGGGTCTTGTCAATTATGCCCCTTTCAAACCCATTCTCTAAGAGATAGGTAGACAGAGTGTCATACCATGCTCTTGGGGCTTGATGTAGACCATAGAGTGCTTTCTTCAGCTTGTATACTCTGTCAGGATATGAAGGATTTTCAAACCCAGGTGGCTGACAGACATATACTTCTTCATCAATTGTACCATATAGAAAGGCACTCTTTACATCCATTTGATAGACCTTGAACTTCATGTATGAGGCATAGGCTAGGAACAGCCTAATTGCCTCTACTCTTGCCACTAGAGCAAACACTTCATCATAATCTATGCCCTCTTCTTGAGTGTACCCTTGTGCCACAAGCCTTGCTTTGTTCCTGATCACAATACCTCTCTCATCCTTTTTGTTCCTGAAAATCCACTTGGTGCCTATAGCTCTATGACCTTTTGGAAGGTCCACTAAGTCCCAAATATCCTGTAGTTTGAATTGAAGTAACTCTTCTTGCATGGCTTCTATCCAACTTGAATCTTTCATTGCATCATAGGCCTTCTTAGGCTCAATCTGGGATAGGAAGCAGGAGAGTACTGTGTGTTGTTGATCCTGCAGCTCTTGAAGTGTGCTTTGATCCCTTGTTATCATAGGTGAAGAGATGTCTCCTATGACCAGCTCTGGAGGATGATTCTTTTGAGTTCTAGTCTGAAAACTAGGTTCTTCATGAATTCCCACCTCTAGATTGGAATTATTTAAGTCAGCTGAGAGGATCACCTCAGCTGCTTCTGGTTCTTCATGCACTTGATTCTCTTCATCTCATCCTTCTTCTTCACTCTGAATTGGTTCAGATATAGTTTCTTTCTCACATAATTCAACAGGTTCTTTTATAGACATAGGAAAGATCACAGACTGAGGTATATTGTCTTGAACTTGTGTAGTCCCTGATCCTCCACTTCCTGAACCTGCATAATTTTCACTACTGAAACCAAAAGAGTTAGTTAGTGAATCAATGTCAAACAGCCACTGAGGACCAGACCCAATAGGATTTGGTGTGTTCTCATTGCATTTGACATTGTCACTTTCCTCAATTATTCTAGAAGAAGTATTAAAAACTCTGTAAGCCTTACTCTAAGATGAGTAACCAACAAGAAATCCATCATCTGCCTTGCTATCAAACTTTCCCAAGTGAGATTTGGTATTGAGAATTGTACAAGGACACCCAAAAGGTTTGAAAAATCCAATAAAGGGTTTTCTTTTATTTAAGAGCTCATAAGGTGTCTTGTTTTTAGGCTTGACTACTAGTACTCTGTTTTGAACATAGCAAGCAGTATTAACTGCTTCTACCCAGAAAGTTATTGGCAGTTTAGAATCAGCTAACAGAGATCTAGCAGCCTCAATCAGTGTCCTATTCCTTCTCTCAGCAACACCATTTTGTTGTGGAGTCCTAGGAGCACTGTATTGTCTCTCAATTCCTTTTTCTTCACAAAAGGTGTTTAGGTCAATATTTTTAAATTCAGTACCATTGTCAGACCTAATGATTTTTACTTTTTGATTAGTTTGGTTTTCAATTCTTAGAATAAAGGATTTGATCAGTCCACTTGTCTCATCCTTAGTCCTTAGAAAATATACCCAAGTAAATCTAGAGTAATCATCAACAATAACTAGGCAGTATGATTTCTTCCCTATGCTCATAACATTTGTAGGGCCAAACAGATCCATATGCAATAAATGAAGAGAAGAAGAGATAGTGTTCACCTCTTTGGACTTATGAGAAGTTTTGTGTTGTTTGCCTTTAAGACAAGCAACACAATGATCATCACATGAATAGACTTTAGAAGGCAAACCTCTTACAAGGTTGTTTTTAACAAGTTTATTTATTGTTTTAAAATTCATGTGACACATCCTTCTGTGCCAGAGTGATGATTCATCCAGAGAAGCTTTTGAAACAAGACAATTTATGGATGAATCAGATGAAACACTTTCCATATCTAAACAATATACATTGTCCTTTCTAGGGGTTTTTAGTAGTATCATCTTTTCATCAACTACCTTGAATCCAGGAGCAAGGATAATACATTCAGACTCTGTAAATAATATACTATGTTGTTTGTCACAAACCTGTGATACACTTAACAGGTTGTACCTTAACTGTTCAACATAGAATACATCTTCAAAGGTCATTTTACCTTTGGTCACATCACCTTTACCACTGATTTTACCTCCATCTGGAGTATTCCCAAAAGCAACATGCCCACCATCAATCTTCTTGAAGTTCTTGAGGCAAGACATGTTCCATGTCATGTGCCTAGAGCAACCACTATCAACATGCCAGATGCTCTTCCCCTTGAGCTGTTGGTTGCCCTGCACATAAGATTAGACAATTAGTATTGATTGGGAACCCAAGCCAAAGTGGTCTTGGGTCTCCCTTTCTCATCAAAATACTTACACTCCTTTTTTATGAGGTTTTTAAAATCAGAACACTCAGTATTAGAGTACTTTGTCAAGATTATTGGTCTAGCAGCACTAATACTATAAGCAGCACTATCTTTAGAAGTACTAACAGAGTTAGCAGTACTAACAGGTTTGGCAGTATTAACCTTGTTGGCAGCACTTACAAAGTTAGCAGTATTAACATTTGCAGAAGTACTAACAATGTTAGCAGCACTAACATTGTTAGCAGTAGTATTGCTTCTAGCAGCACTATCACTGTCAGCAGCACTATTTGTGGTAGCAGTACTAACAGCTTTAATGCCTTTAGGTATCCAGATCTTGGCACTGTCTTCCACATTCTTTTTCTTCATGTGGCTTTTAGATTTAACAACTTTCTTAGCCACATGGTTCTTTTCTTTCTTCCTATAACCAAAGGGTTTTTTAGTAGGTTTCTGAAAATACAGCCTTTGGTTCATAGGATTGAAAAAATAGTATTTGGCAATGTGGTTAAGCTTTCCACAAATAAAACAGGGTTTTGGTCTATTGATTTTCCTCAGATCAACCCCTTGTTTCTGTGCCCATTGATTATTCCAGTTTCTCTGATTTCCCCTTGGTTTATCATGTTTTTGGGGCTCAGATTTATTGCATGCACACTGCTTGCAAGGGATAGAGTTCACAACAGTGGTCTGCTTATAATGAACCTTCTTGGTCTTTCCCTCAGTCTTCTCTATCTCATTGGACTTGACCCAATGCTTTCCACATCCCTCATTGGTAATTATGTGGTTTTCTAGAGGAATCTCACCACTCACAGTATTGTCCTTATTCTTGACAGCTTCTTTCTCAGTTTTATCCTCAACAACTACTTCATCTAAGGGATCTATCTCAGTGGCTCCCTCAGGCAGGTCCTTCTTATCCTTTGTCTCTAACAAGTCTGAACTAGGAGGGATGTAGTTGTTGTTGTAGGGTGGTGGTGTGGTATTATACCCTATTCCTCTTCTCAGTTTATCATGAATCTGAGTTTGTAGTAAAGAATCCATTGTTTTAGAAGCATTGGAAAACTTTTCTACATCTAGCTTGACTGTAGCTAACTCTCCTCTTAACTTATCACTCTCCTCTTTAGATTTGGTCAGTTGGAGTTCTAGGTCATTCTTCTCCCACTTCCAGTAGTTTGTGTCATAAGAATGTTGAAGCTCATTGGCTTGAAAACCCTTAATCTGATCCTCAAACCTCTCAACAATCCTTACATAATCTTTTATATCCTTTTCTAATCTCTTAAGATCATCACTCATGTTCTGGTTGTGATCCCTGTACCTTTTAACAGTGTTAATGCAATTTTGAGTACAAAGATTAGAAATTACCTCTGTTGGGAGATCAGACACCTCTTCCATTAGAGCTTGGTTTTGGATAGCCTCTTCAGCTTGATCACTCCAATCAAACCCCATACCTTGTTGAGAGACTAGGGCTTGTGCAGAGTTTCTGTTATTATTGAAGCTTCCAGACTGTGCTTGTTGGTGGTTGTTGTTGTGAGACACTCCACTTCTGCATTCCCTAGCAAGTTCCCTTCTGGTGACATTTATAGCATTCCACCTTTGACTTGTCAAAACCTGCTCCATCTTCTCTTCTTTGGGAGAAGTTGTTCCTCCCAGTTCTCTTGATGAACTTCTTAACTCTCATATAGAGCATGGCCATCTGCCATTTAATATCCATCTCTTCAAGATCATCTGGATGGAGTTGTTCCAAGTCATCATTAATTAGAGAAGAGTTTCCATGACTGGACAGAAAGGCTTCAAACACAGTTTCAGTGCCTTTCTCTTGATTTGCTCCATTGGCAGCACTAACTGATTCAGGGTTAGAGGTAGAATCAATTGGTGCTGATAGGAGTGCAGCATTGTGAACATACCCAGAAGGCTTCTTCTTAGCCTCTACCTCAGATTCAAAAACTCTTAGATCATTGTATAGATCATCAAGTTCCTTTTCTTCCAGTTGGTCATTCTGTCTAAAAGAGACAGTATACATGGTCCATTCATCACCCAGGGACCTTAGGAACTTCCTGTTTAGATCATCTTGATCAATTTCTACTCCCACAGTAGCTAGTTCACCAATTAGCTTGTTAAACCTGTCAAAAGTTTGAGTCATGGACTCATTCTTGGTTGACATAAAGTTCTCATACTGTTGCTTCAGTATGGCCTTCTGATTTCTCTTGGTACTTTTGGTACCAGAGAATCTCTTCTCTAGAGCATTCCAGAGCATCTGTGCATCAGTGCAATTGCAGAATTGGTGTTGATATTCATTGGGAATAGCCAAGAGCAAAGTGCTCAAGGCTTTCATCTCTGTCTGTCTAGTTTTTCTTTCTGCATCAGTTTTTGGTGGAGTCCTCTTTCCATCAGCACCAATCTTTCCTGCTTCAGATGGGCCATTCTCAATGATGTCCCACATAGAATAATTAGTGAGGAGTATGTATTGCTTGATTCTGATCTTCCACATGTCGAATTCATTGGGTCTGAGCATTGGAACCTTTGAGACCAAGGTACTGTTTGATTCAACTGCGTTTTCCATGATGAATAAGATTTCTGAGAATACAGGCTCTGATACCACTTGTCAGGATCTCAACTTCTTAACAAGAATGAATACTCAGAAAACAATATTAAAGAAGCTGCGGAATAGCACTTTAATATTCAAACAAACAATGTAACAGTGAATCAAAACCACAACTTGTAAACTTCTATTGAATGATTGAAAGTCACAAACTTTTACAAACAACCTCAAATTTGATGAACAGGCTCACCAATACGAATTCTACTTCTCTAGAATTAGGATTTCTAATCTTGAGGTTGATTCTCTCTATGAAAGCTAAACTCAGAGTAATTGTTCTCACTCAAAGTTACAAAACTATTCTAAACAAATCTATACATATATTGAAGATAAAAGATAATTACAAAATAATAAAAGATCTTCAATATAAACTTCAATCTTTATCTCCAAACTTCCATGAATATCTTCAGTCCATCCAGCTGTCATCCTTCCATGCGAAGTCTTCATCTTATAAGCAGCATTATTCTTCAGCAGCATTAATACTCTGAGCAGTACTAAGTTCAGCAGTACTAACCATGCTCAGCAGTATTCATTTCTTCAAGCAGTACTAACTTTGAACTAGCAGTACTAATCTTGTTCTTCTAGCAGCATTAACTGTACTCAGCATTTCTTCAGTTCCCAACAGGGAGAAAAGAATGTCGATCTGTAATCAAAGAAAACTATACCTGAAGAATGAGATACAGATTGACCGGCACAAAAGCCATCTTTATCAATATACGCTCATTGATGAGACGACGACATAGAGAACTTTGTCACCCCTTGTCACTTAAAAGTAAAGAAGAGATACAAACTTTTGAATATAAATTTGGTGGGATCGAGGGTGGAATCGAATAGCGAATGCACTTGACCGACCCGCCATCTCTTTCCTTCAATAATGCCTTCGCTTCACTTCAAGATGCTATTTGCCAATAAGAAAAAAAAAACTACCTTTTTTATTTGAATGGAAGAAGCCGAAGGGGTGAACGAATTAATCAAAAGTCATTCTAAAAACAAACAAGCTTTCAATATATTCGCTTCTACACGCTATGTTTTCCATAAATTTGTCCACAAAAAACTACTTTAGTTTACAATACGCAAAATAATTTGAAGTATTAGGGTTATAACTTTTCTATTCCGAATTAGTGATCTAGCCATCAACAACATATAAGTTTACTTGAAATGTCTACACAAATAGCCAACAACAATTATACTCGATACCTCATATACAAATTCCAACTCAAAGACTTAGAACAACCAAAAATATCACTCGTACGTATTATCCAAATTCCAATTCAATATATTAGAAAAACAAAAAATACAAACACGCATAGAAATATTATATATCCTAGATGAACATAAAGACTTGAATCACAAATGCAAATGCTAGCGAGTGATTTCTAAGGTCCCAAACGGGTAGAAATCCAAGTGCACAATTAACCCAACAACAAATGCGAATAATAATAATCTAGATGTTGCACAATAAATCTCTAACGTAGAATAATAAACCCATGAAATATAGATAATAACAAAAATATATATAATATATAATTAAATATTATAACACTAACATCGTCAACCGTCATAAACAAAAATGGCCAGATATATCATTAATGCTTAATCAATGTTAAATTTCATATTTGGGCCACTTTCTTGTCAAATTTAAACATCAATGGTCGATTTCGATATAAAAATTTCAAAGTTGCATGAAGATATAATCAACTAAAAATATCTAAAGATCCTATTCACTAATTTCTTGGTAGGAGCCATATTTAGATTCTTGATCTCAAACCTCGTATTCTTTGCAAACTTAAAATTGACATGGAGCTATTCCAAATTAGGGGTGTTCATCTAAACCTCCAAACCTCATAAACCACTCACACCGCAACGCAAAAGGCGATTTAGAACTTCCGTGGGGCGGTATGTGGTTTGCATTTTTACCAAACCGCATTACACGGTGCGGTTTGCGGTTTTGAGTTATCAAACTGTGTTTCAAACTGCACCGCACCTTATATATATGTATATATTTTTTAATTTTATATATTAAACACACATATATGTATATATAGAATAATTGCAATATTTATGTAATGTGTATTTAGGAACCGGACGTGTTGAATATTTTTATTTTTTGTACTTTGGTTACGTCATTGTTGATTTTAAGATGAAGTTTTTATCTATAATTATTGGATTGTAAGTGTAAAGAGCGTTAGGTATAAACCGCACCTCATTTCGTGGTGCGGTTTGAGGTATATGTGCGGTTTGCGGTTTGGTAAAATGCTCAAACCGCATATGCGGTGCAGTTTGTGGTTTTGCCCCAAACCGCAACCCCTATTCCAAATTTACCTTGTAAATTCTAACTTTGGTAAGAGTCGTCGCCCTGGTAAGACTTTTCGCTATTACTAGGTAAGATTCTTGGTGCTTGTCATATTCATCCGATAGGGTAACGTGACTTGGTAAGCATTTACCCGGATAAGTGTATGGTAAACAGCCTTAAGTAACTAAAAACACCATGTAATCAAAGCATTCAAAGTGCCAAGTAATCACAGCTATAAGGCATTGACCCTTTTGAAGAATAAAAAATCGAATTGAAAGATGACATAACAAAAGCAGAATCATTCAGCATTACAGAAGCAATGGAATGGAATTAAATCTAAGTAATTAAAAGTACCAAGGAATTACAACTATTTATTAGTGAGTATGAAATGTTAAAACTGACTAACTTTTTAACGTAATTTTTGGTCAGTTCACATTTTTCAATTATCTTATCAGCTAGTTTTTGTCAAACATAATTATTTAATCAAATAGTTTGCAAAACGTAGTCTAAAAGGCATGTCTTTAATCGACAGGTGTTGAATTGCAAAGACCTCAATTCTAATATAAATAATTGGAACGAGTTTCGGCAATAAAGTTGTTTCTTTCTTACATCAATAATTCTTAAGTTGGAAAATTTGCACCCAAAACATGGAGTCAAGTTTTCCATTCGAAAGGAAATTTGGACCACAAACTCATAGACGTTGTTGAGTGTATATTGGGCATGGAGTCAAGACGTTGTTGAAGTATAAGGGTAATAATTTTTCTACTTTGAATTAATGATCTAGTCGTCAACAGATAAGTTTACTTGAAAAATCTACACAAATAGCCAACAACAATTATACTCGATACCCTATATACAAATTCCAATTCAAAGACTTAGAACAACCACATATCAATTGTATTATCCAAAATTCCAAATTCCAGTTCAACGGCTTAGAACAACGACAAATCAAATTAATTATCAAAATTCCCATTCAAAGATTTAGAACAACACATATCGGCCGTAATCCAAATTCCAATTCGAAGACTTAGAACAAACACATATCAATCATATTATCCAAATTCTAATTCAAAGATTTAAAACAACCACATATTGATCGTTATCCCAATTCAATATGTTAGAAAAACCAAAATTTTCCAACACGCATACAAGTATTATCCTAGAAAAACATAAAGACTTGAATCCCAACCAAGTACTTCATTTCAAGAAGCTTCATCTTTTTTCTTTTTGGGAAGGGTGTCTTAGGCTATGCCTAGACTAATCCTTTGACAAATTATAACTATAAGACATCAGCCCTGATTAAACCTCAGTTACCACAATTGTAATTTTCCAAAGTAAAAAAAACTTACATCTTAAGATCTATCATATTTTTAAAAAGTGGGAAATTAGAAGAAAAGAAATGGAAAAAATTGGAATTATATCTTAACGTTTTGTTGAAAATTGAGGAAATAAAACACAATTCAATTAACAAAATTTAATTGTATCAAAAGATTAGGTGATAAATAACAACCTACTAATCTAAACTATTCCGAGTGTCTCTATCGTCATCAAAAGAGTTCTGTCAAAATATGGCGCCAAGTTGACAAAACCTATTAATCCCTAAAAGTGCCTCAACCGGCATCCAATCACTCCCCCGCCGCTAAGAAATCCTGATATACATGTCATTTTAAGAAGAAAAAAATGTTAGACTTGACGCCTAACGAGATTAAATAGTTTATAAATAAGCAATTAACCATTACAGTAAAGGTATATAAGCTTGATTTATACCCCAAGTTCACATATTTCAAATAAGGACCATAATGACCAAAACACTCCTTACGATGACAGGGTAGAGACCCGATTTTCCATTGATAGTGGCAGAACAAAAAAGTAGACCACAATTCCATGTTGTAGAGTCACACTAAGGATCAATGGCCAACGAGTTCAACAAATCATGGTCTATAACCCAAGGCCTCCGGCAATCCTAGTTATGCTTATTTGCTGGAAATTACACCGTATGGTCAATGACGTACCGGTATCGTGCTCGAAAAGTCCATACTAACGTTACTTGCGTCGTATTTATTTGGATTTGAGTACATGCTTCTTCTCCCTTTCATTTTATCTATTTGTATTTTAAAGTATCAAAATTTATAAGACATTTAAATAGTTGGTTGTCTAGTTGTTATCATTCAAGCTCAAAAACCACTTTTTAAATATTATATTATCACCTTCAAAAACGTACATCCATACACCCTAATTTATAAGTAGGTTATGCTTCTCTTCTAGTGTGAGCTCTAAGGTTGGACTTTGTCATGTTCGTTCGTATATACTCATATTTATTTAACGTAAAATAGCTACATGTTTTAAAATTTAGCAAATCACCAATAAAAATATGTAGTCTAAAATGGAAGGAGAAAAGTATATTATCTAAATGGAAAAGTATTTAATACATTATTAAAATTAGATTGGCCCTAATGTACGTTATTATATACTAGATGCGTACGCGTGCAATGCAGCGAGATATATCACGATTTTAATGTTTCATTTTATTTTTTTGTCGATTCACAGTATGATTTTGGATGGTTTTGAGAAAATGATAATTTTTTTTTAAATTTGTTTACTTTAGGCTTAATAACAAAAAGTTACATGATGGAAAAAGAGCTAATAGATATTAAAAACGACATGGTACACAAACCTTGTATGCTTATTTATAGCAATCAACAACTTGACACTTACAATTACAATTAAAGAAAATGAATCTTTCAAAGTTGAGTTTTCTCTCCTTTTTCCTTTTCTCTTTCTTCTTCATTTTCTCCTCATATTCTTCCAATAACACCACCCGCAGATGCTCACTTATACAAACTCATGATTTGCTTCTCTTCAAACAAAATCTTTTCTCCGACAATTACTCGTATGATGAACAAGATTATCGTGAAACTGAATGTCACTATTGGCTTGGTTCCAAATATCATCCAATTATGATGAATTGGAACACGAGTATTGATTGTTGCAATTGGAATGGTGTAACTTGCAACCATTTCACTGGTGATGTAGTTGCTCTCGACCTCAGTTGCGGCATGCTACGAGGTACCATCCACCCTAACTCCACCCTCTTCAACCTTCCTCACCTCCAAACACTCAACCTTGCTTTCAATGATCTTACGGATTCCCAACTTCCACGTGAGATCGGAAGGCTTTCTAATAGTCTCACACATCTCAACATCTCTGAGTGTGGGTTTATAGGACAAGTTCCTACGGATATCACAATTCTTCCTAAACTGGTGTCTCTTGATCTCTCTTGGAATGATTTGAAGCTTGAACCTCATGTTTTCTACAATCTCCTCCATAATTCTACTAGTTTAGAAGAGCTTTCACTCAACCGCGTTAATATCTCATCAATTTTACCACCCACTTATCTTAATATCTCTTCTTCTATGAAATCGCTCCATCTTAGTAGCACTGGTTTGCTAGGGAAATTACCCGATAACATCTTCAATCTTCCGTATTTGGAAGAACTTGACTTGGGGTTTAACTATAACCTCAACGGGCGATTTCCCAAAGTTTACACAAACACTAGCATCCCTCTCAAGTTGTTGGATCTCTCAGACACCAACTTATCAGGAGAAATACCCGACTCCATCAGCCATCTCAAGTCTTTGATTCGCTTAGATCTCTCAAACACCAGCTTATCAAGAGAAATACCCGTCTCCATCGGCCATCTCGAGTCTTTGATTCACTTGGATCTCTCAAACACCAACTTATCAGGAGAAATACCCGTCTCCCTCGGCCATCTCAAGTCTTTGACTTACTTGGATCTCTCCAACACCAACTTATCAAGAGAAATACCCGTCTCCATCGGCCATCTCAAGTCTTTGACTTACTTGGATCTCTCAAACACCAACTTATCAGGAGAAATACCCAAGTCGATCGGCCATCTCGAGTCTTTGGTTGACTTGTATCTCTCAAACACCAACTTATCAGGAGAAATACCCGTCTCCATCGGCCATCTCAAGTCTTTGACTTACTTGGATCTCTCAAACACCAACTTATCAGGAGAAATACCCGAGTCGATCGGCCATCTCGAGTCTTTGGTTGACTTGTATCTCTCAAACACCAACTTATCAGGAGAAATACCCGTCTCCATCGGCCATCTCAAGTCTTTGACTTACTTGGATCTCTCAAACACCAACTTATCAGGAGAAATACCCGAGTCGATCGGCCATCTTGAGTCTTTGGGTGACTTGTATCTCTCAAACACCAACTTATCAGGAGAAATACCCGTCTCCATCGGCCATCTCAAGTCTTTGACTTACTTGGATCTCTCAAACACCAACTTATCAGGAGAAATACCCGAGTCGATCGGCCATCTCGAGTCTTTGGTTGACTTGTATCTCTCAAACACCAACTTATCAGGAGAAATACCCGTCTCCATCGGCCATCTCAAGTCTTTGACTTACTTGGATCTCTCAAACACCAACTTATCAGGAGAAATACCCGAGTCGATCGGCCATCTTGAGTCTTTGGGTGACTTGTATCTCTCAAACACCAACTTATCAGGAGAAATACCCGTCTCCATCGGCCATCTCAAGTCTTTGACTTACTTGGATCTCTCAAACACCAAGTTATCAGGAGAAATACCCGAGTCGATCGGCCATCTCGAGTCTTTGGGTGACTTGTATCTCTCAAACACCAACTTATCAGGAGAAATACCCGTCTCCATCGACCATCTCAAGTCTTTGACTTACTTGGATCTCTCAAACACCAACTTATCAGGAGAAATACCCGAGTCGATCGGCCATCTCGAGTCTTTGGGTGACTTGTATCTCTCAAACACCAACTTATCAGGAGAAATACCCGTTTCCATCGGCCATCTCAAGTCTTTGACTTACTTGGATCTCTCCAACACCAACTTATCAGGAGAAATACCCGAGTCGATCGGCCATCTCGAGGCTTTGGGTGACTTGTATCTCTCAAACACCAACTTATCAGGAGAAATACCCGTCTCCATCGGCCATCTCAAGTCATTGACTTACTTGGATCTCTCAAACACCAACTTATCAGGAGAAATACCCGAGTCGATCGGCCATCTCGAGTCTTTGGGTGACTTGTATCTCTCAAACACCAACTTATCAGGAGAAATACCCGTCTCCATCGGCCATCTCAAGTCTTTGACTTACTTGGATCTCTCAAACACTAACTTATCAGGAGAAATACTCGAGGCGATCGGCCATCTCGAGTCTTTAGGTAACTTGTATCTCTCAAACACCAACTTAACAGGAGAAATACCCGTCTCCATCGGCCATCTCAAGTCTTTGAGTTACTTGGATCTCTCAAACACCAACTTATCAGGAGAAATACCAGACTCTATCGGCCATCTCGAGTCTTTGATTCGCTTGGATCTGCATTCCAACCTGATTAACGGGTCATTCCCTCCATCAGTTTGCAACATGAGTTCTTTGCATTATTTGGATATGTCCAATAATAATCTTGGTGGAGTGATTCCTCATTGTTTGGGTAATTTCAGCTCCTCTCTCAAGATGGTAGACCTCGGAAACAATAGTTTTCAAGGCACCATTCCAAATGTATGGGCTGATTGTGAACAATTAGAGGGACTTATTCTGAATGGAAATTTATTAGAAGGAGGGGTGCCGAGTGGGTTATCTCAATGTAGATCCTTGAAAGTGCTTGATTTGGGAAACAACAACTTAAATGGTACATTCCCTTACTGGTCAGCTAATCTTCAAGATTTGCAGGTTCTTGTTCTTAAATCAAACAAGTTGCATGGTCCCATAGAAACCTCTTCAGTCATTAAACACCCATTTTCTAGTCTCAAAGTGCTTGATTTATCTCAAAACAAGTTTGTTGGCCATCTCCCTGAAAAATACTTTCAGAATTTTGATGCGATAAAGAACGGGGTAATTAATAAGGGCGCAAAACCGGAATATTTGAGCATTGACGAGAAGTTCTACTCTATCACTGTTGCGGCGAAAGGTTTAGAACTTTCATTTCCAAAAATTTCGGTTGACTACACAATTGTTGATCTATCCAGCAACATATTTGAAGGAGAGATTCCAAGCGTTATTGGTAGTCTTAACTCTTTGATAGTGCTCAACTTATCCCACAACAACCTCAATGGTCGAATCCCAAATGATCTAGGAAAGCTGCTAGAGATCGAGTCGTTAGACCTATCATGTAACCGGATAAAAGGAGAGATCCCTCAAAGTCTTGCTGTTATCACGAATCTTGAAGTCTTAAACCTCTCGCAAAACCAACTTGTGGGTCGCATTCCTGACGGAACACAGTTCAAGACATTTGAAGCAGTCTCATTCGAAGGGAATCCGGGACTATGTGGGTTTCCGCTTCCCAAGAGTTGTGAACATCGGAGTGCCTTACAACCTGAAGTCGATGGAGATGAGCAGAGTGGATTTACATGGAAAGTGGTGATGTTGGGATATGGATGTGGAACCGTAATTGGATTGGTGATGGGATATATGATGTTGTCGACGGGAAGACCAAAGTGGTTCAATGCAATTGCTGATGACATAGAGTATATGATCCAGACATTTTCGCAGAGAAAATTTAGCCCACGGTACAGTTTGGGCGAAAGTGACAGCTAAGTGACACTGTCACTTTTGCTTGTCACTCTCGCGGTCGGGGTGCAATGCATAAATTCAGCCATTTCTTCATGTGGTCATAACTCTCTCATTTCAACTCCGTTTTTGGTGATTTAAGTTGCTATGGTTTCGTTTTTGAGAGCTTTTCAAGGTTAGATTGTTAGTTTTGGGAATATATAAGAGTATTTGGTGGTGGATTGGAAGCAAAGATCAAGAGCTCATCATATCACCTCCATCTTCAAGAATTTAGGGGTTTTCTAGGTTTTTATTAAAACCTAAGTGGTAAGTTCATCCCTTCCACTTCCAAACTTCTTTATGAGTTATAAATTTTCTATTGATGTCAACCTAGTTTTTTATTTCTCCAATTTTTGGTTTGGAAGATTTTGGGAATAGTTAGGTCAAATTAGGGTTTTTGGCCAAAATGGTGATTTTGATATAAGATGTTTGGGGATTGATTCTTAATGGTTGGATATGTATATTTATGGTTGGAAACTTATGGATCTAGGTTTTTGGAAGATTTTGCTTGTGGATTCAAGTTTCTTAAAGGAAACTCATTTGGGGTAAAATCTAGATTTAGCCTAAATCTAGCAAGGTGAGTTTTAGTTGCTTTACAAAACTATATTCATGTAAAAATTTAAATGTTTTGGGTTTTAAACATACCACTATATTCTCTCTCCACATTTAATGGGTTTTGATGATTTTGGTATTTTGAGCATGTTGAGTTGCTAAATGATTATAAAAGATTTATAACATGTTATTTGGCGTTTGGCCACCAAAAAGAGTGTTGATTCACTAATCACTAGTAGACATTTTATTGGATATTTGAAGGATTGGGCACTCGTTTCATTTGTTCTCTAATATGTGCAATATAGGTCGCAAATAGTTTTGGAAGGAAAGACTTTAGGAGTCAAAAATCTTATGGGACAAGTATTTTGGTTATGGTTTATCCTTGGGATCTTGCCCAACTCACGAGCTTTGGATATTTGAACCTTGAGCTCTTTTGGCTTTAAAAGTGTGGATTATTGGGAATGGTCATTCTTCTAACTTTATACATATTTTGTGAAAATGTGAGCTTATAGGTTAGGTCGTTGGCCAATTATATTTGGAGAAAATGTTCGTTTTGGAAAAGTCGTAAATTGGCATATGTAGCCTTATTGGACTTATTTTATTTGCCAAATGTTTTATAATTATTTATTACTTGACTTATATCCTGAGGAGCTTTGGGACGTTGTCCGGTTTAAGTGGCTCGTTATGGAGCATTCTATGGAAATGTAATTGTTATAAAAATGTTGGCCATTACATGTTGGAATACATTAGTTCATTCATATGGAGTCATCTAATGTTTAGACTGTAATGCAATTGATCCATAGGCATAGGAGTCGTCTTGTTCATCTTGGATTCTTGTTGTCCATGTTTGAGTCTAGTGGGTGGTCCCCAAGTCGTGTTGTTATGTAAGCTTGTGGTGGTTCTCTTGAAGAGTCATATACGGAGCTAAGTCTTGCGGTGGTGCCCATGGTGAGTCGGATACGGAGACTTGTGACTTTTGTGGTGACACCCATCTAGAGGCCGAGTAGACTAGGGTCATTTAGGTATCTTGCAGTGGTTGCTCAATGGAGCCGGATACGGGGATCCATGACCTGTAGTAAATATCATAAACGTTGATAAGTGGCTTAACTTGGTGTTCCACCACAAACAACGGAACCGAGTCTTCCCCGTCACCTAAAGGTGTTAACTTCGGGTATTCCCTTACCCGTACTTTTGGTGTTGAATGTACTAGTTATTTTTACAAACAACTTTTTGATGTAATACTTCTTGGGTGCGTTCAGGGGTAATTAAATGATGTTTATTTATTTAAAAAGGAGTGTGTGACATGGGCAGAAATGTGGTTTAAAGGTATAATCTTTTATAACTTGTATTTCAAGAAAGGTTGCTTTTCAATGGAGAAATTTGTTTCAAAACGTCTTATGATTTATATATGATTAAACTGCTTTAACTCACTAGGAGTCAAACCTAACATTTTTTTCTTATCGGCATGTATATCAGGTCTTAGGAGGATCTGAGAGACGAGTGGAGCTTGGTAGAAGTTCCAGTATGATGGCTTAGTATTGTCATCCAGTTTTTGAGAATATAGCAGACTTGGTGGTTCAAGTAGCACCCGTTGGACTATGTTCCCGTTTGTGGGACTAGATAGTTCTATTTTGAACTATGATACATGTTGTAGTAGTCATTACCCTTCTAACTCTAGATATTCGTATTTCAAGTTATGTATTTTTTGGATTTTTGGAAGTTTTACATTGTCTGCTATTTTCAAATTTTAGGGGTGTTACAAATGTTTTGAATTATGCAGATTGCAGAGCATGATTTGAGATATGATGGAGCCATGGTCTTAGAGCTATGCTATTTCCTTTGTTGCTTTATGCGTCTTCAGCTTTTTTCCACTTTTCTTTGTAGAAATATTTTATGTTTTAGTTCTTGATTTAAGTTTTCATTTGGTTTTTTATTTTTGTTTGTGACATTGGATGGTAGCAATAGTTGATTCGGATAACGTAATTTTAAGATCTTCGATTTTGGTACTTGAGATGTAACATTTTAAACATTTGGGTACCTGGTTCACCTAATATGGGCAAATCATAATAGAGTTTTAGATGTCCTAACTGTTTGGTAAAATTGTGCCTCACAAATGCAAATGTTAGCGAGTGATTTCTAAGTTCCCAAAGGGGTAGAAATCCAAGTGCACAATTAACCCAACAACAAATGCGAATAACAATAATCTAGATGTTGCACAATAATTCTCAAACGTAGAATATTAAACCCACAAAATATAGATAATAACAAAAACGTTATTATCTATAATTATAGCAAATGCAAAACAAATAACACTGAGATTTAACGTGGTTCAACTATCGGTGTGATAATGTACATCCACCAAAGAGAGAGAGCAAAAATATTATTACCAACCAAGAAGATTACAAAGTGATTGTACAAGGATCTTGAGATCCACGGTCGCCTAACAAAATTTCACGAACACCACCGAATATTAAGAACACTCTCGACCTCACATAAACTAAGTATATATATCGAAAGGATATACTAGGGAGAGTATTTGGTGTTTAGCAACTAGAGGAAGCTTGGAAGGGATGATCAAAATGGTTGGAGGGGAAGGGGTATTTATAGGAAGGAAGAGGAGTAGGCACCAAGTTTTGTAGATTGGGGAGTAAGTTACCAAGTTTGGCTTTTCCATCACATGTATCATCCAATAAATATATATAATATATATTTAAATATTATAACACTCCACCATGATGCATATGATCCTCGATAGTGAAACAAATCCCAATCCATCCAATACGAGTTCTTTCAACGGTTGATCATAGCAAGTAGATAGCAAAGTAAATTAGCACGAGGTAGCAAAATGCATTCTAACCGTGACGAACTTTGGCATGGCCATCACCCGTGAAAGTTACAAGCAAACAAATAACCTCAAATACACAATCTACTAAACAAGGTAGAGCATAAGCAAAACTCTAAGCACTTAACAAAGTAATTCCTTCAAAGATGTCATTTTGTCACCTGTGGTAATTTCTTATCTCTTTCTAGCAAAGTGCCCAACGACACTAACACAAACGGAGCTGGATCAAGTTTGAGCAATGCTCAAATTTAGCTGGTGGTAGCGACTTAGTGAACATAACAACGGCATTGTCATCTATCAGGACTTTCTTCAAATAGACAATATTCGCTTCATGTAATCTCACAAGATATGCATCACACACATTTATGTGTTTTGTCCAGGAGCTGAAAGCCAAATTAGTAGCCAAATGGATGGTACTCTGATTATCACAGAAAATGTGCACGAAAGGTTGCTGGAAGCCTAAACCATTGATCAATTCTTTTAAATGGACTGCTTCCTTTGCAGACTCAACCGCCGCAACAAGTTCGCCTTCTATGGTTGATAATGCAACAATGGATTGTAAACGTGATCTCCAACTCGCGGCTGTTCCACCTAAGGTAAATACATAATCGGATGTGGATCTCCACCCAACTCGATCACCTACATAGTTAGAGTTAGACCACGACTTATGACGAAAGGGGGAGAAAAGAATGAATACTCAGAAAAAACAATATTAAAGAAGCTGCGAAATAGCACTTTAATATTCAAACAAACAATGTAACAGTGAATCAAAACCACAACTTGTAAACTTCTATTGAATGATTGAAAGTCACAAGCTTTTACAAACAACCTCAATATTGATGAATAGGCTCACCAATACGAATTCTACTTCTCTAGAATTAGGATTTCTAATCTTGAGGTTGATTCTCTCTATGAAAGCTAAACTCAGAATAATTGTTCTCACTCAAAGTTACAAAACTATTCTAAACAAATCTATACATATATTGAAGATAAAAGATAATTACAAAATAATAAAAGATCTTCAATATAAACTTCCATCTTTATCTCCAAGCTTCCATGAATATCTTCAGTCCATCCAGCTATCATCCTTCCATGCGAAGTCTTCATCTTATAAGCAGCATTATTCTTCAGCAGCATTAATACTCTGAGCAGTACTAAGTTCAGCAGTACTAACCATGCTCAGCAGTATTCATTTCTTCAAGCAGTACTAACTTTGAACTAGCAGTACTAATCTTGTTCTTCTAGCAGCATTAACTATACTCAGCATTTCTTCAGTTCCCAACAATCTCCCCCTAACTTGACTTTTAGAAAGAGAAGTCAAGTTCTTCAGATGGTCTTCTTCAAGATGCTTTCAACACTACAGCTTAGTTGCCCAAATTTGGATCTAGGCCCAGACTTTGATTGATAGTTCTTCTTACCACAATTCTAGCCATTTCTGAATCCTTTGCACAAACCAGCTTAGCTTTCAGCATCCCTTCTAGTTTCTCCTTGTTATGATCATATATTTTGTCAACTAGGTAGTATTCATGATAACATTTATCAATTGTAATCATGTACACACCACAGTTTTAAAGAGTATCCAATGATCAATCTTCTTAAATCCATACTCATGATGAAGATCTTTAATCCTATATACCACCTTCTCTGGTTCAAACATCATACACAGATATTCCATAGCCACTTTGAGTAGGTTTTCTTCAGTACCTTTCAACACAGGCTCATAAAGCTTCATTCCAACCTTATGCATCTCTTCTAAATCAGCCCTGAAGCAACTTCTGACTAATTTCCCCCAGGTAGGATATACTTCAAATACATCTCCAACTCTTTTCAGCCTGAAGTAATCCTTTTTGTTGTCCCTTAAGATATCCCAGAAGATGATCTCTGGAGCCTTCATTGAAATTGGGACAGCCTGAACTGGTTCTATAATTGTCATATACAGCCCCACATGCTCATCAGATTGCTTATTGGACTGTTCTGGGTTCTGCACAGATTCTGCTGAAGGTGTGACTGAAGGTTCTGCTTCAGTTTCTGCTCTTTCTTCAACTCTTGGCCTTTTTAACTGCTTCTTGGAAGCTATTGTCTTCACCCTCTTAGCAGATTTAGCTTCTATACCAACACTCTCTTGCTCTTCTTTCTTTTCTTCAGATTTATCCTTTGAAGGTGTAGTCTCCTCAGGGAATGGCTGTTGAATGTTGAGATCATGTCTCTCTTTCATCCTTCTTTCTGCTTCTTCCCTTTTAGAGGAATCCCCTTGGAGTTTATCCATTTCTTTATTATACAGTTCCTCCACCTTGTTGTATGCCATGTTGTTAAACATTTCCCCTTTTTCACCAATTGAACCTCTCAGGAAATTTATCATTTTTCTTCTTTCCTGATTGGCCAAAAAGGTCTTGGAGGGTTGTCTCTTCTACTTTTTGAGTGGCATTCTTTTGACTGGAAGTTTCTTGGTCTCAGCTGCTGCTTTTAAGCTCTTTTGATACTCTGCATTGAGTTTTCTGGCCATTATCCTTGCAAGCTCTCTATCTGTTTCAGTTTGGAGTTGTTCCTCTTTTCCATCTGTTCTTGAAGTTGCTTTGCTAACTCTTCATCTAGCTCAATCTGACTTTTCTTCTTTAAAGATTGTTGTTCAGGTTCAACCATCTTTCCTTTTCCCTTAGCATCCTGCAGACTTGCCTTACTTGTTTCTTTTCATTTCTTTGAGAGACCTCCTTCATTGATGACCACTCCTTTGGCCTTTTGACTAGCCTCAGGAGTGTCATGCTTGGCTTTTACCAAAGTCTCTGCAATCTCCATTTCTTCTACAGAGAGCCCTGCTACTACTGCTTCGTTTACCTCAGCAGTATTAACTGTTTCTGCTGCTTCAGCAACATTAACATTTTATGTTGCTTGAGCAAATTCTTTCTCCCCCTCAACCTCAACTCTCTTTGTAGATGAACTTTTTTTCTCTGTTTCAGCCTTTTTCTCCCCCTTGTTGGAAGCATCTTCATCTTTTGACCTCTTCTTCAAAACAAATTGTTTCCTCCTCTTCTTTTGCACCAGCCTTGTCACCATTTTCTTTAACATGGCAATCTGTACTTGTTGAGACAGAATCACCATTTTCATGTCTTCTATATCTTTTCCTTGCTTGAGTACATCCAGGTTGATGTTGCCCATTGTTTCCATCAATTTATTATAGTTGTATCTGTCCTCACCTTCTCCAGAAGTGTTACCCTCTTTTGAAGGATCATTGGATCTTTTTGTAGTGGGAGCCTTCTGCCTAACAGAAGCACTCTCCACCCCCGTGGGTTCTTGGCACCTGGGACCTTTGAATGATTGCTCATTCAAAGTTGCCATGGGGAAGGTCTTATTGATGTTACCACTTACCTCCTCTGTGCGAGCAGGAGTAGTGGCAGCCTTAGCACCCATATGCTCAACCATCTCCTCAGTGAGCACCTCCTTGGGGTTGGGAGACACCCCTGTGGTTTCCCTGTGGATATTCTCTAAAGTAGAATTCTCCCTTAGAGGACTTAAAGGCTCAGTGGGTGAAGGTACAAGAAGGGAAGGAGCCTTCTTTACCTTTTTCCTGTTATAAGTTTGGGTGATAGGAGAGGTTGGCTTTTGAAGTAGGGACTGAGGAATAGATATAGAGTGGTAAGGTTAGGATTGACTAGCAGTGGGATGGTCTAATGAGGGCCTTGACCCTGCTGACATACCTTCTTCAGTGTGGGACACCACCATCATTGTAGAGAACAATGGGGTGTCAACTCCTTCCGAGTCCAGATGGGATCTCTTCATGTTTGAAAAGACCTTACCTTTGGGAATTTTTGGTACATATACCTCATCAAAGTGAGGCATATCCGTCAATTCGTTGGTTATAACTTCTTGTACAAACCTGGGGTACATATAGAAACTCTTTTTACTTCCCAGGTTTGTGACAAGATCACTGAAAATCATTTTAGAAAAATTGTACTTTCTGGCAGTGGCCAAGCAGACCAAAGCATAGGCAATGGTACTACTGAACTCACTCCATCCAGTAGTCTTTTTGGAAATGCAGTGCATAAGGGTATGGACAAAGAAACGCCATTGGGCTGAAAATTTTGCTTTTGAGAACTTAAAGACACCCAATGGGCCTCCATACCCCATTCTTGAAAGAGTGGAAAACAGTTCATCATTAGGGATAGATGAGATACCAGAGGCATCGTCTAGACGTAGACTGATGCGAATTACCTCTTCAGTAACTGTCAAGGGTTTGTCACACACCCTTGTCTTGATCACTTGCGCACCATTCTCAGTAACAATGGTGGCATTAGCCCAAAATTGTCATTGGTGCTCGATATAGATTGATGGAGACACTGTCAGAGCATAGGCGATATGGCTAGACTTCAGAAAATCCACTATCTGCTGAAATCCTGCAGCTTGCTTTAGCTTTTGTAGCATCGCGATTTCATTGTGTTCGTCGATGAATGCCATGGATGCCATTGAACTTGAATGTTCTTGCCTGAAAAAAACTTGGTACTTGAGAGAAAAGGGTTAGAAAGAAGGTAAACAGTATGCAAAGAGTCGTTATGAGCTTTTGGACGGGCAAACAGGGTATTTATACGATTTGGGACATAAGCAGTATTAACTGAGAGCAGTATTAACCACTAGCAGTATTAACTAACTAGCAGTATTAACTGAGAGCAGTATTAACCACTAGCAGTATTAACTAACTAGCAGTATTAACTGAGAGCAGTATTAACCACTAGCAGTATTAACTAACTAGCAGTATTAACCACTAGCAGTATTAACCACTAGCAGTATTAACTATACTTAATCTTTTTGAAGCTTATGAAGGTCTGATCAAGGCAATAACTTTCTGGGAAAGATGATTAGCAGTACACAAATAACCAAAATAACAGGTATATAAACACCTTTTTAAACACATGAGCTCATTCAGAGTTGATCATGCCCACACTTGAGACCAAGAAAGTGAATCTACCCACATCAAAAGCTTTAGTGAATAGATCTGCAAACTGATTGTCAGTATGAACTTTAGCAACTTGAATGAGCTTCTTTTCATTGCAATCTCTGATAAAGTGATGCCTGATCTCGATGTGCTTTGTTTTGGAGTGCTTGACAGGATTGTTAACAATGCTTATAGCACTGCTATTGTCAATAAAGATTGGAGTGTGAAGAAATGCTACCCCATAGTCCAGCATCTGATTTTGAATCCATAGAACCTGAGAGCAGCAACTTGCAGCAGCAATATACTCAGCTTCTGTTGTTGATAAGGATACTGTGGTTTGTTTCTTGCACTGCCAAGATACTAGTCTTGCACCCAAAAGTTGACATCCCCCTGAAGTAGACTTTCTGTCCATGTTAGCACCACCCAAGTCACTATCTGAATATGCAATCAAGTCGAATGAAGATTCATATGGATACCAAAGACCTACTAGGTTTCCCTCTTAAGTATCTGAAAATCCTCTTCACAGCTTGAAGATGCGATTGCTTTTGGCTTGACTTGGAATCTGGCACATACACATACTGGAAACATGATTTCTGGTCTTGAGGCTGTGAGATACATGAGAGATCCAATCATTGATCTGTATAGATGGACATCAACATCCTCCCCCTCAAGATCAGCAGTTATCTGTTTGTGAGTTTCCATTGGTGTGCTTGCTGGCTTTGAGTCTTTTAAACCATATTTCTCCAGGATGTCTTGCACATACTTTGATTGACTAATGAAGATTCCATCTGTCTGTTGTTTCACCTGAAGTCCAAGAAAGAAGGTAAGTTCACCCATTGAACTCATTTTAAAGCTCTTGTGCATCAACTCCTCAAAGTCTCTACACATCTGATCTTTTGTGGATCCAAAGATGATATCATCCACATAGATCTGAACTAGTAGGATGTCCTTCTTACTTCTTTTAATGAAAAGGGTCTTGTCAATTATGCCCCTTTCAAACCCATTCTCTAAGAGATAGGTAGACAGAGTGTCATACCATGCTCTTGGGGCTTGATGTAGACCATAGAGTGCTTTCTTCAGCTTGTATACTCTGTCAGGATATGAAGGATTTTCAAACCCAGGTGGCTGACAGACATATACTTCTTCATCAATTGTACCATATAGAAAGGCACTCTTTACATCCATTTGATAGACCTTGAACTTCATGTATGAGGCATAGGCTAGGAACAGCCTAATTGCCTCTACTCTTGCCACTGGAGCAAACACTTCATCATAATCTATGCCCTCTTCTTGAGTGTACCCTTGTGCCACAAGCCTTGCTTTGTTCCTGATCACAATACCTCTCTCATCCTTTTTGTTCCTGAAAATCCACTTGGTGCCTATAGCTCTATGACCTTTTGGAAGGTCCACTAAGTCCCAAATATCCTGTAGTTTGAATTGAAGTAACTCTTCTTGCATGGCTTCTATCCAACTTGAATCTTTCATTGCATCATAGGCCTTCTTAGGCTCAATCTGGGATAGGAAGCAGGAGAGTACTGTGTGTTGTTGATCCTGCAGCTCTTGAAGTGTGCTTTGATCCCTTGTTATCATAGGTGAAGAGATGTCTCCTATGACCAGCTCTGGAGGATGATTCTTTTGAGTTCTAGTCTGAAAACTAGGTTCTTCATGAATTCCCACCTCTAGATTGGAATTATTTAAGTCAGCTGAGAGGATCACCTCAGCTGCTTCTGGTTCTTCATGCACTTGATTCTCTTCATCTCATCCTTCTTCTTCACTCTGAATTGGTTCAGATATAGTTTCTTTCTCACATAATTCAACAGGTTCTTTTATAGACATAGGAAAGATCACAGACTGAGGTATATTGTCTTGAACTTGTGTAGTCCCTGATCCTCCACTTCCTGAACCTGCATAATTTTCACTACTGAAACCAAAAGAGTTAGTTAGTGAATCAATGTCAAACAGCCACTGAGGACCAGACCCAATAGGATTTGGTGTGTTCTCATTGCATTTGACATTGTCACTTTCCTCAATTATTCTAGAAGAAGTATTAAAAACTCTGTAAGCCTTACTCTAAGATGAGTAACCAACAAGAAATCCATCATCTGCCTTGCTATCAAACTTTCCCAAGTGAGATTTGGTATTGAGAATTGTACAAGGACACCCAAAAGGTTTGAAAAATCCAATAAAGGGTTTTCTTTTATTTAAGAGCTCATAAGGTGTCTTGTTTTTAGGCTTGACTACTAGTACTCTGTTTTGAACATAGCAAGCAGTATTAACTGCTTCTACCCAGAAAGTTATTGGCAGTTTAGAATCAGCTAACAGAGATCTAGCAGCCTCAATCAGTGTCCTATTCCTTCTCTCAGCAACACCATTTTGTTGTGGAGTCCTAGGAGCACTGTATTGTCTCTCAATTCCTTTTTCTTCACAAAAGGTGTTTAGGTCAATATTTTTAAATTCAGTACCATTGTCAGACCTAATGATTTTTACTTTTTGATTAGTTTGGTTTTCAATTCTTAGAATAAAGGATTTGATCAGTCCACTTGTCTCATCCTTAGTCCTTAGAAAATATACCCAAGTAAATCTAGAGTAATCATCAACAATAACTAGGCAGTATGATTTCTTCCCTATGCTCATAACATTTGTAGGGCCAAACAGATCCATATGCAATAAATGAAGAGAAGAAGAGATAGTGTTCACCTCTTTGGACTTATGAGAAGTTTTGTGTTGTTTGCCTTTAAGACAAGCAACACAATGATCATCACATGAATAGACTTTAGAAGGCAAACCTCTTACAAGGTTGTTTTTAACAAGTTTATTTATTGTTTTAAAATTCATGTGACACATCCTTCTGTGCCAGAGTGATGATTCATCCAGAGAAGCTTTTGAAACAAGACAATTTATGGATGAATCAGATGAAACACTTTCCATATCTAAACAATATACATTGTCCTTTCTAGGGGTTTTTAGTAGTATCATCTTTTCATCAACTACCTTGAATCCAGGAGCAAGGATAATACATTCAGACTCTGTAAATAATATACTATGTTGTTTGTCACAAACCTGTGATACACTTAACAGGTTGTACCTTAACTGTTCAACATAGAATACATCTTCAAAGGTCATTTTACCTTTGGTCACATCACCTTTACCACTGATTTTACCTCCATCTGGAGTATTCCCAAAAGCAACATGCCCACCATCAATCTTCTTGAAGTTCTTGAGGCAAGACATGTTCCATGTCATGTGCCTAGAGCAACCACTATCAACATGCCAGATGCTCTTCCCCTTGAGCTGTTGGTTGCCCTGCACATAAGATTAGACAATTAGTATTGATTGGGAACCCAAGCCAAAGTGGTCTTGGGTCTCCCTTTCTCATCAAAATACTTACACTCCTTTTTTATGAGGTTTTTAAAATCAGAACACTCAGTATTAGAGTACTTTGTCAAGATTATTGGTCTAGCAGCACTAATACTATAAGCAGCACTATCTTTAGAAGTACTAACAGAGTTAGCAGTACTAACAGGTTTGGCAGTATTAACCTTGTTGGCAGCACTTACAAAGTTAGCAGTATTAACATTTGCAGAAGTACTAACAATGTTAGCAGCACTAACATTGTTAGCAGTAGTATTGCTTCTAGCAGCACTATCACTGTCAGCAGCACTATTTGTGGTAGCAGTACTAACAGCTTTAATGCCTTTAGGTATCCAGATCTTGGCACTGTCTTCCACATTCTTTTTCTTCATGTGGCTTTTAGATTTAACAACTTTCTTAGCCACATGGTTCTTTTCTTTCTTCCTATAACCAAAGGGTTTTTTAGTAGGTTTCTGAAAATACAGCCTTTGGTTCATAGGATTGAAAAAATAGTATTTGGCAATGTGGTTAAGCTTTCCACAAATAAAACAGGGTTTTGGTCTATTGATTTTCCTCAGATCAACCCCTTGTTTCTGTGCCCATTGATTATTCCAGTTTCTCTGATTTCCCCTTGGTTTATCATGTTTTTGGGGCTCAGATTTATTGCATGCACACTGCTTGCAAGGGATAGAGTTCACAACAGTGGTCTGCTTATAATGAACCTTCTTGGTCTTTCCCTCAGTCTTCTCTATCTCATTGGACTTGACCCAATGCTTTCCACATCCCTCATTGGTAATTATGTGGTTTTCTAGAGGAATCTCACCACTCACAGTATTGTCCTTATTCTTGACAGCTTCTTTCTCAGTTTTATCCTCAACAACTACTTCATCTAAGGGATCTATCTCAGTGGCTCCCTCAGGCAGGTCCTTCTTATCCTTTGTCTCTAACAAGTCTGAACTAGGAGGGATGTAGTTGTTGTTGTAGGGTGGTGGTGTGGTATTATACCCTATTCCTCTTCTCAGTTTATCATGAATCTGAGTTTGTAGTAAAGAATCCATTGTTTTAGAAGCATTGGAAAACTTTTCTACATCTAGCTTGACTGTAGCTAACTCTCCTCTTAACTTATCACTCTCCTCTTTAGATTTGGTCAGTTGGAGTTCTAGGTCATTCTTCTCCCACTTCCAGTAGTTTGTGTCATAAGAATGTTGAAGCTCATTGGCTTGAAAACCCTTAATCTGATCCTCAAACCTCTCAACAATCCTTACATAATCTTTTATATCCTTTTCTAATCTCTTAAGATCATCACTCATGTTCTGGTTGTGATCCCTGTACCTTTTAACAGTGTTAATGCAATTTTGAGTACAAAGATTAGAAATTACCTCTGTTGGGAGATCAGACACCTCTTCCATTAGAGCTTGGTTTTGGATAGCCTCTTCAGCTTGATCACTCCAATCAAACCCCATACCTTGTTGAGAGACTAGGGCTTGTGCAGAGTTTCTGTTATTATTGAAGCTTCCAGACTGTGCTTGTTGGTGGTTGTTGTTGTGAGACACTCCACTTCTGCATTCCCTAGCAAGTTCCCTTCTGGTGACATTTATAGCATTCCACCTTTGACTTGTCAAAACCTGCTCCATCTTCTCTTCTTTGGGAGAAGTTGTTCCTCCCAGTTCTCTTGATGAACTTCTTAACTCTCATATAGAGCATGGCCATCTGCCATTTAATATCCATCTCTTCAAGATCATCTGGATGGAGTTGTTCCAAGTCATCATTAATTAGAGAAGAGTTTCCATGACTGGACAGAAAGGCTTCAAACACAGTTTCAGTGCCTTTCTCTTGATTTGCTCCATTGGCAGCACTAACTGATTCAGGGTTAGAGGTAGAATCAATTGGTGCTGATAGGAGTGCAGCATTGTGAACATACCCAGAAGGCTTCTTCTTAGCCTCTACCTCAGATTCAAAAACTCTTAGATCATTGTATAGATCATCAAGTTCCTTTTCTTCCAGTTGGTCATTCTGTCTAAAAGAGACAGTATACATGGTCCATTCATCACCCAGGGACCTTAGGAACTTCCTGTTTAGATCATCTTGATCAATTTCTACTCCCACAGTAGCTAGTTCACCAATTAGCTTGTTAAACCTGTCAAAAGTTTGAGTCATGGACTCATTCTTGGTTGACATAAAGTTCTCATACTGTTGCTTCAGTATGGCCTTCTGATTTCTCTTGGTACTTTTGGTACCAGAGAATCTCTTCTCTAGAGCATTCCAGAGCATCTGTGCATCAGTGCAATTGCAGAATTGGTGTTGATATTCATTGGGAATAGCCAAGAGCAAAGTGCTCAAGGCTTTCATCTCTGTCTGTCTAGTTTTTCTTTCTGCATCAGTTTTTGGTGGAGTCCTCTTTCCATCAGCACCAATCTTTCCTGCTTCAGATGGGCCATTCTCAATGATGTCCCACATAGAATAATTAGTGAGGAGTATGTATTGCTTGATTCTGATCTTCCACATGTCGAATTCATTGGGTCTGAGCATTGGAACCTTTGAGACCAAGGTACTGTTTGATTCAACTGCGTTTTCCATGATGAATAAGATTTCTGAGAATACAGGCTCTGATACCACTTGTCAGGATCTCAACTTCTTAACAAGAATGAATACTCAGAAAACAATATTAAAGAAGCTGCGGAATAGCACTTTAATATTCAAACAAACAATGTAACAGTGAATCAAAACCACAACTTGTAAACTTCTATTGAATGATTGAAAGTCACAAACTTTTACAAACAACCTCAAATTTGATGAACAGGCTCACCAATACGAATTCTACTTCTCTAGAATTAGGATTTCTAATCTTGAGGTTGATTCTCTCTATGAAAGCTAAACTCAGAGTAATTGTTCTCACTCAAAGTTACAAAACTATTCTAAACAAATCTATACATATATTGAAGATAAAAGATAATTACAAAATAATAAAAGATCTTCAATATAAACTTCAATCTTTATCTCCAAACTTCCATGAATATCTTCAGTCCATCCAGCTGTCATCCTTCCATGCGAAGTCTTCATCTTATAAGCAGCATTATTCTTCAGCAGCATTAATACTCTGAGCAGTACTAAGTTCAGCAGTACTAACCATGCTCAGCAGTATTCATTTCTTCAAGCAGTACTAACTTTGAACTAGCAGTACTAATCTTGTTCTTCTAGCAGCATTAACTGTACTCAGCATTTCTTCAGTTCCCAACAGGGAGAAAAGAATGTCGATCTGTAATCAAAGAAAACTATACCTGAAGAATGAGATACAGATTGACCGGCACAAAAGCCATCTTTATCAATATACGCTCATTGATGAGACGACGACATAGAGAACTTTGTCACCCCTTGTCACTTAAAAGTAAAGAAGAGATACAAACTTTTGAATATAAATTTGGTGGGATCGAGGGTGGAATCGAATAGCGAATGCACTTGACCGACCCGCCATCTCTTTCCTTCAATAATGCCTTCGCTTCACTTCAAGATGCTATTTGCCAATAAGAAAAAAAAAACTACCTTTTTTATTTGAATGGAAGAAGCCGAAGGGGTGAACGAATTAATCAAAAGTCATTCTAAAAACAAACAAGCTTTCAATATATTCGCTTCTACACGCTATGTTTTCCATAAATTTGTCCACAAAAAACTACTTTAGTTTACAATACGCAAAATAATTTGAAGTATTAGGGTTATAACTTTTCTATTCCGAATTAGTGATCTAGCCATCAACAACATATAAGTTTACTTGAAATGTCTACACAAATAGCCAACAACAATTATACTCGATACCTCATATACAAATTCCAACTCAAAGACTTAGAACAACCAAAAATATCACTCGTACGTATTATCCAAATTCCAATTCAATATATTAGAAAAACAAAAAATACAAACACGCATAGAAATATTATATATCCTAGATGAACATAAAGACTTGAATCACAAATGCAAATGCTAGCGAGTGATTTCTAAGGTCCCAAACGGGTAGAAATCCAAGTGCACAATTAACCCAACAACAAATGCGAATAATAATAATCTAGATGTTGCACAATAAATCTCTAACGTAGAATAATAAACCCATGAAATATAGATAATAACAAAAATATATATAATATATAATTAAATATTATAACACTAACATCGTCAACCGTCATAAACAAAAATGGCCAGATATATCATTAATGCTTAATCAATGTTAAATTTCATATTTGGGCCACTTTCTTGTCAAATTTAAACATCAATGGTCGATTTCGATATAAAAATTTCAAAGTTGCATGAAGATATAATCAACTAAAAATATCTAAAGATCCTATTCACTAATTTCTTGGTAGGAGCCATATTTAGATTCTTGATCTCAAACCTCGTATTCTTTGCAAACTTAAAATTGACATGGAGCAATTCCAAATTAGGGGTGTTCATCTAAACCTCCAAACCTCATAAACCACTCACACCGCAACGCAAAACGCGATTTAGAACTTCCGTGGGGCGGTATGCGGTTTGCATTTTTACCAAACCGCATTACACGGTGCGGTTTGCGGTTTTGAGTTATCAAACTGTGATTCAAACTGCACCGCACCTTATATATATGTATATATTTTTTTAATTTTATATATTAAACACACATATATGTATATATAGAATAATTTCAATATTTATGTAATGTGTATTTAGGAACCGGACGTGTTGAATATTTTTATTTTTTGTACTTTGGTTACGTCGTTGTTGATTTTAAGATGAAGTTTTTATCTTATAATTATTGGATTGTAAGTGTAAAGAGTGTTAGGTATAGATATATGTGGTGCGGTTTGCGGTTTGGTAAAATGCTCAAACCGCATATGCGGTGCAGTTTGTGGTTTTGCCCCAAACCGCAACCCCTATTCCAAATTTACCCTGTAAATGCTAACTTTGGTAAGAGTCGTCGCCCTGGTAAGACTTTTCACTATTACTAGGTAAGATTCTTGGTGCTTGTCATATTCATCCGATAAGGTAACGTGACTTGGTAAGCATTTACCCGGATAAGTGTATGGTAAACAGCCTTAAGTAACTAAAAACACCATGTAATCAAAGCATTCAAAGTGCCAAGTAATCACAGCTATAAGGCATTGACCCTTTTGGAGAATTGAAAATCGAATTGAAAGATGACATAACAAAAGCAGAATCATTCAACATGACAGAAGCAATGGAATGAAATTAAATCTAAGTAATTAAAAGTACCAAGGAATTACAACTATTTATTAGTGAGTATGAAATGTTAAAATTGACTAACTTTTTAACGTAATTTTTGGTCATTTCACATTTTTCAATTATCTTATCAGCTAGTTTTTGTCAAACATAATTATTTAATCAAATAGTTTGCAAAACATAGTCTAAAAGGCATGTCTTTAATCGACAGGTGTTGAATTGCAAAGACCTCAATTCTAATATAAATAATTGGAACGAGTTTCGGCAATAAAGTTGTGTCTTTCTTACATCAATAATTCTCAAGTTGGAAAATTTGCACCCAAAACTTGGAGTCAAGTTTTCCATTCGAAAGGAAATTTGGACCACAAACTCATAGACGTTGTTGAGTGTATATTGGGCATGGAGTCAAAACGTTGTTGAAGTATAAGGGTAATAATTTTTCTACTTTGAATTAATGATCTAGTCGTCAACAGATAAGTTTACTTGAAAAATCTACACAAATAGCCAACAACAATTATACTCGATACCCTATATACAAATTCCAATTCAAAGACTTAGAACAACCACATATCGCTCGTACAACCACATATCAATTGTATTATCCAAAATTCCAAATTCCAGTTCAACGGCTTAGAACAACGACAAATCAAATTAATTATCAAAATTCCCATTCAAAGATTTAGAACAACACATATCGACCGTAATCCAAATTCCAATTCGAAGACTTAGAACAAACACATATCAATCATATTATCCAAATTCTAATTCAAAGATTTAGAACAACCACATATTGATCGTTATCCCAATTCAATATGTTAGAAAAACCAAAATTTTCCAACACGCATACAAGTATTATCCTAGAAAAACATAAAGACTTCAATCCCAAACAAGTACTTCATTTCAAGAAGCTTCATTTTTTTTTGGGAAGGGTGTCCTAGGCTATGTCTAAACTAATCCCTTGACAAATTATAATTGTAAGACATCAGCCCTGATTAAACCTCAGTGGCCACAATTGTAATTTTCCAAAGTAAAAAAAACTTACATCTTAAGATCTATCATATTTTTAAAAAGTGGGAAATTAGAAGAAAAGAAATGGAAAAAATTGGAATTATATCTTAACGTTTTGTTGAAAATTGAGGAAATAAAACACAATTCAATTAACAAAATTTAATTGTATCAAAAGATTAGGTGATAAATAACAACCTACTAATCTAAACTATTCCGAGTGTCTCTATCGTCATCAAAAGAGTTCTGTCAAAATATGGCGCCAAGTTGACAAAACCTATTAATCCCTAAAAGTGCCTCAACCGGCATCCAATCACTCCCCCGCCGCTAAGAAATCCTGATATACATGTCATTTTAAGAAGAAAAAAATGTTAGACTTGACGCCTAACGAGATTAAATAGTTTATAAATAAGCAATTAACCATTACAGTAAAGGTATATAAGCTTGATTTATACCCCAAGTTCACATATTTCAAATAAGGACCATAATGACCAAAACACTCCTTACGATGACAGGGTAGAGACCCGATTTTCCATTGATAGTGGCAGAACAAAAAAGTAGACCACAATTCCATGTTGTAGAGTCACACTAAGGATCAATGGCCAACGAGTTCAACAAATCATGGTCTATAACCCAAGGCCTCCGGCAATCCTAGTTATGCTTATTTGCTGGAAATTACACCGTATGGTCAATGACGTACCGGTATCGTGCTCGAAAAGTCCATACTAACGTTACTTGCGTCGTATTTATTTGGATTTGAGTACATGCTTCTTCTCCCTTTCATTTTATCTATTTGTATTTTAAAGTATCAAAATTTATAAGACATTTAAATAGTTGGTTGTCTAGTTGTTATCATTCAAGCTCAAAAACCACTTTTTAAATATTATATTATCACCTTCAAAAACGTACATCCATACACCCTAATTTATAAGTAGGTTATGCTTCTCTTCTAGTGTGAGCTCTAAGGTTGGACTTTGTCATGTTCGTTCGTATATACTCATATTTATTTAACGTAAAATAGCTACATGTTTTAAAATTTAGCAAATCACCAATAAAAATATGTAGTCTAAAATGGAAGGAGAAAAGTATATTATCTAAATGGAAAAGTATTTAATACATTATTAAAATTAGATTGGCCCTAATGTACGTTATTATATACTAGATGCGTACGCGTGCAATGCAGCGAGATATATCACGATTTTAATGTTTCATTTTATTTTTTTGTCGATTCACAGTATGATTTTGGATGGTTTTGAGAAAATGATAATTTTTTTTTAAATTTGTTTACTTTAGGCTTAATAACAAAAAGTTACATGATGGAAAAAGAGCTAATAGATATTAAAAACGACATGGTACACAAACCTTGTATGCTTATTTATAGCAATCAACAACTTGACACTTACAATTACAATTAAAGAAAATGAATCTTTCAAAGTTGAGTTTTCTCTCCTTTTTCCTTTTCTCTTTCTTCTTCATTTTCTCCTCATATTCTTCCAATAACACCACCCGCAGATGCTCACTTATACAAACTCATGATTTGCTTCTCTTCAAACAAAATCTTTTCTCCGACAATTACTCGTATGATGAACAAGATTATCGTGAAACTGAATGTCACTATTGGCTTGGTTCCAAATATCATCCAATTATGATGAATTGGAACACGAGTATTGATTGTTGCAATTGGAATGGTGTAACTTGCAACCATTTCACTGGTGATGTAGTTGCTCTCGACCTCAGTTGCGGCATGCTACGAGGTACCATCCACCCTAACTCCACCCTCTTCAACCTTCCTCACCTCCAAACACTCAACCTTGCTTTCAATGATCTTACGGATTCCCAACTTCCACGTGAGATCGGAAGGCTTTCTAATAGTCTCACACATCTCAACATCTCTGAGTGTGGGTTTATAGGACAAGTTCCTACGGATATCACAATTCTTCCTAAACTGGTGTCTCTTGATCTCTCTTGGAATGATTTGAAGCTTGAACCTCATGTTTTCTACAATCTCCTCCATAATTCTACTAGTTTAGAAGAGCTTTCACTCAACCGCGTTAATATCTCATCAATTTTACCACCCACTTATCTTAATATCTCTTCTTCTATGAAATCGCTCCATCTTAGTAGCACTGGTTTGCTAGGGAAATTACCCGATAACATCTTCAATCTTCCGTATTTGGAAGAACTTGACTTGGGGTTTAACTATAACCTCAACGGGCGATTTCCCAAAGTTTACACAAACACTAGCATCCCTCTCAAGTTGTTGGATCTCTCAGACACCAACTTATCAGGAGAAATACCCGACTCCATCAGCCATCTCAAGTCTTTGATTCGCTTAGATCTCTCAAACACCAGCTTATCAAGAGAAATACCCGTCTCCATCGGCCATCTCGAGTCTTTGATTCACTTGGATCTCTCAAACACCAACTTATCAGGAGAAATACCCGTCTCCCTCGGCCATCTCAAGTCTTTGACTTACTTGGATCTCTCCAACACCAACTTATCAAGAGAAATACCCGTCTCCATCGGCCATCTCAAGTCTTTGACTTACTTGGATCTCTCAAACACCAACTTATCAGGAGAAATACCCAAGTCGATCGGCCATCTCGAGTCTTTGGTTGACTTGTATCTCTCAAACACCAACTTATCAGGAGAAATACCCGTCTCCATCGGCCATCTCAAGTCTTTGACTTACTTGGATCTCTCAAACACCAACTTATCAGGAGAAATACCCGAGTCGATCGGCCATCTCGAGTCTTTGGTTGACTTGTATCTCTCAAACACCAACTTATCAGGAGAAATACCCGTCTCCATCGGCCATCTCAAGTCTTTGACTTACTTGTATCTCTCAAACACCAACTTATCAGGAGAAATACCCGAGTCGATCGGCCATCTTGAGTCTTTGGGTGACTTGTATCTCTCAAACACCAACTTATCAGGAGAAATACCCGTCTCCATCGGCCATCTCAAGTCTTTGACTTACTTGGATCTCTCAAACACCAACTTATCAGGAGAAATACCCGAGTCGATCGGCCATCTCGAGTCTTTGGTTGACTTGTATCTCTCAAACACCAACTTATCAGGAGAAATACCCGTCTCCATCGGCCATCTCAAGTCTTTGACTTACTTGGATCTCTCAAACACCAACTTATCAGGAGAAATACCCGAGTCGATCGGCCATCTTGAGTCTTTGGGTGACTTGTATCTCTCAAACACCAACTTATCAGGAGAAATACCCGTCTCCATCGGCCATCTCAAGTCTTTGACTTACTTGGATCTCTCAAACACCAAGTTATCAGGAGAAATACCCGAGTCGATCGGCCATCTCGAGTCTTTGGGTGACTTGTATCTCTCAAACACCAACTTATCAGGAGAAATACCCGTCTCCATCGACCATCTCAAGTCTTTGACTTACTTGGATCTCTCAAACACCAACTTATCAGGAGAAATACCCGAGTCGATCGGCCATCTCGAGTCTTTGGGTGACTTGTATCTCTCAAACACCAACTTATCAGGAGAAATACCCGTTTCCATCGGCCATCTCAAGTCTTTGACTTACTTGGATCTCTCCAACACCAACTTATCAGGAGAAATACCCGAGTCGATCGGCCATCTCGAGGCTTTGGGTGACTTGTATCTCTCAAACACCAACTTATCAGGAGAAATACCCGTCTCCATCGGCCATCTCAAGTCATTGACTTACTTGGATCTCTCAAACACCAACTTATCAGGAGAAATACCCGAGTCGATCGGCCATCTCGAGTCTTTGGGTGACTTGTATCTCTCAAACACCAACTTATCAGGAGAAATACCCGTCTCCATCGGCCATCTCAAGTCTTTGACTTACTTGGATCTCTCAAACACTAACTTATCAGGAGAAATACTCGAGGCGATCGGCCATCTCGAGTCTTTAGGTAACTTGTATCTCTCAAACACCAACTTAACAGGAGAAATACCCGTCTCCATCGGCCATCTCAAGTCTTTGAGTTACTTGGATCTCTCAAACACCAACTTATCAGGAGAAATACCAGACTCTATCGGCCATCTCGAGTCTTTGATTCGCTTGGATCTGCATTCCAACCTGATTAACGGGTCATTCCCTCCATCAGTTTGCAACATGAGTTCTTTGCATTATTTGGATATGTCCAATAATAATCTTGGTGGAGTGATTCCTCATTGTTTGGGTAATTTCAGCTCCTCTCTCAAGATGGTAGACCTCGGAAACAATAGTTTTCAAGGCACCATTCCAAATGTATGGGCTGATTGTGAACAATTAGAGGGACTTATTCTGAATGGAAATTTATTAGAAGGAGGGGTGCCGAGTGGGTTATCTCAATGTAGATCCTTGAAAGTGCTTGATTTGGGAAACAACAACTTAAATGGTACATTCCCTTACTGGTCAGCTAATCTTCAAGATTTGCAGGTTCTTGTTCTTAAATCAAACAAGTTGCATGGTCCCATAGAAACCTCTTCAGTCATTAAACACCCATTTTCTAGTCTCAAAGTGCTTGATTTATCTCAAAACAAGTTTGTTGGCCATCTCCCTGAAAAATACTTTCAGAATTTTGATGCGATAAAGAACGGGGTAATTAATAAGGGCGCAAAACCGGAATATTTGAGCATTGACGAGAAGTTCTACTCTATCACTGTTGCGGCGAAAGGTTTAGAACTTTCATTTCCAAAAATTTCGGTTGACTACACAATTGTTGATCTATCCAGCAACATATTTGAAGGAGAGATTCCAAGCGTTATTGGTAGTCTTAACTCTTTGATAGTGCTCAACTTATCCCACAACAACCTCAATGGTCGAATCCCAAATGATCTAGGAAAGCTGCTAGAGATCGAGTCGTTAGACCTATCATGTAACCGGATAAAAGGAGAGATCCCTCAAAGTCTTGCTGTTATCACGAATCTTGAAGTCTTAAACCTCTCGCAAAACCAACTTGTGGGTCGCATTCCTGACGGAACACAGTTCAAGACATTTGAAGCAGTCTCATTCGAAGGGAATCCGGGACTATGTGGGTTTCCGCTTCCCAAGAGTTGTGAACATCGGAGTGCCTTACAACCTGAAGTCGATGGAGATGAGCAGAGTGGATTTACATGGAAAGTGGTGATGTTGGGATATGGATGTGGAACCGTAATTGGATTGGTGATGGGATATATGATGTTGTCGACGGGAAGACCAAAGTGGTTCAATGCAATTGCTGATGACATAGAGTATATGATCCAGACATTTTCGCAGAGAAAATTTAGCCCACGGTACAGTTTGGGCGAAAGTGACAGCTAAGTGACACTGTCACTTTTGCTTGTCACTCTCGCGGTCGGGGTGCAATGCATAAATTCAGCCATTTCTTCATGTGGTCATAACTCTCTCATTTCAACTCCGTTTTTGGTGATTTAAGTTGCTATGGTTTCGTTTTTGAGAGCTTTTCAAGGTTAGATTGTTAGTTTTGGGAATATATAAGAGTATTTGGTGGTGGATTGGAAGCAAAGATCAAGAGCTCATCATATCACCTCCATCTTCAAGAATTTAGGGGTTTTCTAGGTTTTTATTAAAACCTAAGTGGTAAGTTCATCCCTTCCACTTCCAAACTTCTTTATGAGTTATAAATTTTCTATTGATGTCAACCTAGTTTTTTATTTCTCCAATTTTTGGTTTGGAAGATTTTGGGAATAGTTAGGTCAAATTAGGGTTTTTGGCCAAAATGGTGATTTTGATATAAGATGTTTGGGGATTGATTCTTAATGGTTGGATATGTATATTTATGGTTGGAAACTTATGGATCTAGGTTTTTGGAAGATTTTGCTTGTGGATTCAAGTTTCTTAAAGGAAACTCATTTGGGGTAAAATCTAGATTTAGCCTAAATCTAGCAAGGTGAGTTTTAGTTGCTTTACAAAACTATATTCATGTAAAAATTTAAATGTTTTGGGTTTTAAACATACCACTATATTCTCTCTCCACATTTAATGGGTTTTGATGATTTTGGTATTTTGAGCATGTTGAGTTGCTAAATGATTATAAAAGATTTATAACATGTTATTTGGCGTTTGGCCACCAAAAAGAGTGTTGATTCACTAATCACTAGTAGACATTTTATTGGATATTTGAAGGATTGGGCACTCGTTTCATTTGTTCTCTAATATGTGCAATATAGGTCGCAAATAGTTTTGGAAGGAAAGACTTTAGGAGTCAAAAATCTTATGGGACAAGTATTTTGGTTATGGTTTATCCTTGGGATCTTGCCCAACTCACGAGCTTTGGATATTTGAACCTTGAGCTCTTTTGGCTTTAAAAGTGTGGATTATTGGGAATGGTCATTCTTCTAACTTTATACATATTTTGTGAAAATGTGAGCTTATAGGTTAGGTCGTTGGCCAATTATATTTGGAGAAAATGTTCGTTTTGGAAAAGTCGTAAATTGGCATATGTAGCCTTATTGGACTTATTTTATTTGCCAAATGTTTTATAATTATTTATTACTTGACTTATATCCTGAGGAGCTTTGGGACGTTGTCCGGTTTAAGTGGCTCGTTATGGAGCATTCTATGGAAATGTAATTGTTATAAAAATGTTGGCCATTACATGTTGGAATACATTAGTTCATTCATATGGAGTCATCTAATGTTTAGACTGTAATGCAATTGATCCATAGGCATAGGAGTCGTCTTGTTCATCTTGGATTCTTGTTGTCCATGTTTGAGTCTAGTGGGTGGTCCCCAAGTCGTGTTGTTATGTAAGCTTGTGGTGGTTCTCTTGAAGAGTCATATACGGAGCTAAGTCTTGCGGTGGTGCCCATGGTGAGTCGGATACGGAGACTTGTGACTTTTGTGGTGACACCCATCTAGAGGCCGAGTAGACTAGGGTCATTTAGGTATCTTGCAGTGGTTGCTCAATGGAGCCGGATACGGGGATCCATGACCTGTAGTAAATATCATAAACGTTGATAAGTGGCTTAACTTGGTGTTCCACCACAAACAACGGAACCGAGTCTTCCCCGTCACCTAAAGGTGTTAACTTCGGGTATTCCCTTACCCGTACTTTTGGTGTTGAATGTACTAGTTATTTTTACAAACAACTTTTTGATGTAATACTTCTTGGGTGCGTTCAGGGGTAATTAAATGATGTTTATTTATTTAAAAAGGAGTGTGTGACATGGGCAGAAATGTGGTTTAAAGGTATAATCTTTTATAACTTGTATTTCAAGAAAGGTTGCTTTTCAATGGAGAAATTTGTTTCAAAACGTCTTATGATTTATATATGATTAAACTGCTTTAACTCACTAGGAGTCAAACCTAACATTTTTTTCTTATCGGCATGTATATCAGGTCTTAGGAGGATCTGAGAGACGAGTGGAGCTTGGTAGAAGTTCCAGTATGATGGCTTAGTATTGTCATCCAGTTTTTGAGAATATAGCAGACTTGGTGGTTCAAGTAGCACCCGTTGGACTATGTTCCCGTTTGTGGGACTAGATAGTTCTATTTTGAACTATGATACATGTTGTAGTAGTCATTACCCTTCTAACTCTAGATATTCGTATTTCAAGTTATGTATTTTTTGGATTTTTGGAAGTTTTACATTGTCTGCTATTTTCAAATTTTAGGGGTGTTACAAATGTTTTGAATTATGCAGATTGCAGAGCATGATTTGAGATATGATGGAGCCATGGTCTTAGAGCTATGCTATTTCCTTTGTTGCTTTATGCGTCTTCAGCTTTTTTCCACTTTTCTTTGTAGAAATATTTTATGTTTTAGTTCTTGATTTAAGTTTTCATTTGGTTTTTTATTTTTGTTTGTGACATTGGATGGTAGCAATAGTTGATTCGGATAACGTAATTTTAAGATCTTCGATTTTGGTACTTGAGATGTAACATTTTAAACATTTGGGTACCTGGTTCACCTAATATGGGCAAATCATAATAGAGTTTTAGATGTCCTAACTGTTTGGTAAAATTGTGCCTCACAAATGCAAATGTTAGCGAGTGATTTCTAAGTTCCCAAAGGGGTAGAAATCCAAGTGCACAATTAACCCAACAACAAATGCGAATAACAATAATCTAGATGTTGCACAATAATTCTCAAACGTAGAATATTAAACCCACAAAATATAGATAATAACAAAAACGTTATTATCTATAATTATAGCAAATGCAAAACAAATAACACTGAGATTTAACGTGGTTCAACTATCGGTGTGATAATGTACATCCACCAAAGAGAGAGAGCAAAAATATTATTACCAACCAAGAAGATTACAAAGTGATTGTACAAGGATCTTGAGATCCACGGTCGCCTAACAAAATTTCACGAACACCACCGAATATTAAGAACACTCTCGACCTCACATAAACTAAGTATATATATCGAAAGGATATACTAGGGAGAGTATTTGGTGTTTAGCAACTAGAGGAAGCTTGGAAGGGATGATCAAAATGGTTGGAGGGGAAGGGGTATTTATAGGAAGGAAGAGGAGTAGGCACCAAGTTTTGTAGATTGGGGAGTAAGTTACCAAGTTTGGCTTTTCCATCACATGTATCATCCAATAAATATATATAATATATATTTAAATATTATAACACTCCACCATGATGCATATGATCCTCGATAGTGAAACAAATCCCAATCCATCCAATACGAGTTCTTTCAACGGTTGATCATAGCAAGTAGATAGCAAAGTAAATTAGCACGAGGTAGCAAAATGCATTCTAACCGTGACGAACTTTGGCATGGCCATCACCCGTGAAAGTTACAAGCAAACAAATAACCTCAAATACACAATCTACTAAACAAGGTAGAGCATAAGCAAAACTCTAAGCACTTAACAAAGTAATTCCTTCAAAGATGTCATTTTGTCACCTGTGGTAATTTCTTATCTCTTTCTAGCAAAGTGCCCAACGACACTAACACAAACGGAGCTGGATCAAGTTTGAGCAATGCTCAAATTTAGCTGGTGGTAGCGACTTAGTGAACATAACAACGGCATTGTCATCTATCAGGACTTTCTTCAAATAGACAATATTCGCTTCATGTAATCTCACAAGATATGCATCACACACATTTATGTGTTTTGTCCAGGAGCTGAAAGCCAAATTAGTAGCCAAATGGATGGTACTCTGATTATCACAGAAAATGTGCACGAAAGGTTGCTGGAAGCCTAAACCATTGATCAATTCTTTTAAATGGACTGCTTCCTTTGCAGACTCAACCGCCGCAACAAGTTCGCCTTCTATGGTTGATAATGCAACAATGGATTGTAAACGTGATCTCCAACTCGCGGCTGTTCCACCTAAGGTAAATACATAATCGGATGTGGATCTCCACCCAACTCGATCACCTACATAGTTAGAGTTAGACCACGACTTATGACGAAAGGGGGAGAAAAGAATGAATACTCAGAAAAAACAATATTAAAGAAGCTGCGAAATAGCACTTTAATATTCAAACAAACAATGTAACAGTGAATCAAAACCACAACTTGTAAACTTCTATTGAATGATTGAAAGTCACAAGCTTTTACAAACAACCTCAATATTGATGAATAGGCTCACCAATACGAATTCTACTTCTCTAGAATTAGGATTTCTAATCTTGAGGTTGATTCTCTCTATGAAAGCTAAACTCAGAATAATTGTTCTCACTCAAAGTTACAAAACTATTCTAAACAAATCTATACATATATTGAAGATAAAAGATAATTACAAAATAATAAAAGATCTTCAATATAAACTTCCATCTTTATCTCCAAGCTTCCATGAATATCTTCAGTCCATCCAGCTATCATCCTTCCATGCGAAGTCTTCATCTTATAAGCAGCATTATTCTTCAGCAGCATTAATACTCTGAGCAGTACTAAGTTCAGCAGTACTAACCATGCTCAGCAGTATTCATTTCTTCAAGCAGTACTAACTTTGAACTAGCAGTACTAATCTTGTTCTTCTAGCAGCATTAACTATACTCAGCATTTCTTCAGTTCCCAACAATCTCCCCCTAACTTGACTTTTAGAAAGAGAAGTCAAGTTCTTCAGATGGTCTTCTTCAAGATGCTTTCAACACTACAGCTTAGTTGCCCAAATTTGGATCTAGGCCCAGACTTTGATTGATAGTTCTTCTTACCACAATTCTAGCCATTTCTGAATCCTTTGCACAAACCAGCTTAGCTTTCAGCATCCCTTCTAGTTTCTCCTTGTTATGATCATATATTTTGTCAACTAGGTAGTATTCATGATAACATTTATCAATTGTAATCATGTACACACCACAGTTTTAAAGAGTATCCAATGATCAATCTTCTTAAATCCATACTCATGATGAAGATCTTTAATCCTATATACCACCTTCTCTGGTTCAAACATCATACACAGATATTCCATAGCCACTTTGAGTAGGTTTTCTTCAGTACCTTTCAACACAGGCTCATAAAGCTTCATTCCAACCTTATGCATCTCTTCTAAATCAGCCCTGAAGCAACTTCTGACTAATTTCCCCCAGGTAGGATATACTTCAAATACATCTCCAACTCTTTTCAGCCTGAAGTAATCCTTTTTGTTGTCCCTTAAGATATCCCAGAAGATGATCTCTGGAGCCTTCATTGAAATTGGGACAGCCTGAACTGGTTCTATAATTGTCATATACAGCCCCACATGCTCATCAGATTGCTTATTGGACTGTTCTGGGTTCTGCACAGATTCTGCTGAAGGTGTGACTGAAGGTTCTGCTTCAGTTTCTGCTCTTTCTTCAACTCTTGGCCTTTTTAACTGCTTCTTGGAAGCTATTGTCTTCACCCTCTTAGCAGATTTAGCTTCTATACCAACACTCTCTTGCTCTTCTTTCTTTTCTTCAGATTTATCCTTTGAAGGTGTAGTCTCCTCAGGGAATGGCTGTTGAATGTTGAGATCATGTCTCTCTTTCATCCTTCTTTCTGCTTCTTCCCTTTTAGAGGAATCCCCTTGGAGTTTATCCATTTCTTTATTATACAGTTCCTCCACCTTGTTGTATGCCATGTTGTTAAACATTTCCCCTTTTTCACCAATTGAACCTCTCAGGAAATTTATCATTTTTCTTCTTTCCTGATTGGCCAAAAAGGTCTTGGAGGGTTGTCTCTTCTACTTTTTGAGTGGCATTCTTTTGACTGGAAGTTTCTTGGTCTCAGCTGCTGCTTTTAAGCTCTTTTGATACTCTGCATTGAGTTTTCTGGCCATTATCCTTGCAAGCTCTCTATCTGTTTCAGTTTGGAGTTGTTCCTCTTTTCCATCTGTTCTTGAAGTTGCTTTGCTAACTCTTCATCTAGCTCAATCTGACTTTTCTTCTTTAAAGATTGTTGTTCAGGTTCAACCATCTTTCCTTTTCCCTTAGCATCCTGCAGACTTGCCTTACTTGTTTCTTTTCATTTCTTTGAGAGACCTCCTTCATTGATGACCACTCCTTTGGCCTTTTGACTAGCCTCAGGAGTGTCATGCTTGGCTTTTACCAAAGTCTCTGCAATCTCCATTTCTTCTACAGAGAGCCCTGCTACTACTGCTTCGTTTACCTCAGCAGTATTAACTGTTTCTGCTGCTTCAGCAACATTAACATTTTATGTTGCTTGAGCAAATTCTTTCTCCCCCTCAACCTCAACTCTCTTTGTAGATGAACTTTTTTTCTCTGTTTCAGCCTTTTTCTCCCCCTTGTTGGAAGCATCTTCATCTTTTGACCTCTTCTTCAAAACAAATTGTTTCCTCCTCTTCTTTTGCACCAGCCTTGTCACCATTTTCTTTAACATGGCAATCTGTACTTGTTGAGACAGAATCACCATTTTCATGTCTTCTATATCTTTTCCTTGCTTGAGTACATCCAGGTTGATGTTGCCCATTGTTTCCATCAATTTATTATAGTTGTATCTGTCCTCACCTTCTCCAGAAGTGTTACCCTCTTTTGAAGGATCATTGGATCTTTTTGTAGTGGGAGCCTTCTGCCTAACAGAAGCACTCTCCACCCCCGTGGGTTCTTGGCACCTGGGACCTTTGAATGATTGCTCATTCAAAGTTGCCATGGGGAAGGTCTTATTGATGTTACCACTTACCTCCTCTGTGCGAGCAGGAGTAGTGGCAGCCTTAGCACCCATATGCTCAACCATCTCCTCAGTGAGCACCTCCTTGGGGTTGGGAGACACCCCTGTGGTTTCCCTGTGGATATTCTCTAAAGTAGAATTCTCCCTTAGAGGACTTAAAGGCTCAGTGGGTGAAGGTACAAGAAGGGAAGGAGCCTTCTTTACCTTTTTCCTGTTATAAGTTTGGGTGATAGGAGAGGTTGGCTTTTGAAGTAGGGACTGAGGAATAGATATAGAGTGGTAAGGTTAGGATTGACTAGCAGTGGGATGGTCTAATGAGGGCCTTGACCCTGCTGACATACCTTCTTCAGTGTGGGACACCACCATCATTGTAGAGAACAATGGGGTGTCAACTCCTTCCGAGTCCAGATGGGATCTCTTCATGTTTGAAAAGACCTTACCTTTGGGAATTTTTGGTACATATACCTCATCAAAGTGAGGCATATCCGTCAATTCGTTGGTTATAACTTCTTGTACAAACCTGGGGTACATATAGAAACTCTTTTTACTTCCCAGGTTTGTGACAAGATCACTGAAAATCATTTTAGAAAAATTGTACTTTCTGGCAGTGGCCAAGCAGACCAAAGCATAGGCAATGGTACTACTGAACTCACTCCATCCAGTAGTCTTTTTGGAAATGCAGTGCATAAGGGTATGGACAAAGAAACGCCATTGGGCTGAAAATTTTGCTTTTGAGAACTTAAAGACACCCAATGGGCCTCCATACCCCATTCTTGAAAGAGTGGAAAACAGTTCATCATTAGGGATAGATGAGATACCAGAGGCATCGTCTAGACGTAGACTGATGCGAATTACCTCTTCAGTAACTGTCAAGGGTTTGTCACACACCCTTGTCTTGATCACTTGCGCACCATTCTCAGTAACAATGGTGGCATTAGCCCAAAATTGTCATTGGTGCTCGATATAGATTGATGGAGACACTGTCAGAGCATAGGCGATATGGCTAGACTTCAGAAAATCCACTATCTGCTGAAATCCTGCAGCTTGCTTTAGCTTTTGTAGCATCGCGATTTCATTGTGTTCGTCGATGAATGCCATGGATGCCATTGAACTTGAATGTTCTTGCCTGAAAAAAACTTGGTACTTGAGAGAAAAGGGTTAGAAAGAAGGTAAACAGTATGCAAAGAGTCGTTATGAGCTTTTGGACGGGCAAACAGGGTATTTATACGATTTGGGACATAAGCAGTATTAACTGAGAGCAGTATTAACCACTAGCAGTATTAACTAACTAGCAGTATTAACTGAGAGCAGTATTAACCACTAGCAGTATTAACTAACTAGCAGTATTAACTGAGAGCAGTATTAACCACTAGCAGTATTAACTAACTAGCAGTATTAACCACTAGCAGTATTAACCACTAGCAGTATTAACTATACTTAATCTTTTTGAAGCTTATGAAGGTCTGATCAAGGCAATAACTTTCTGGGAAAGATGATTAGCAGTACACAAATAACCAAAATAACAGGTATATAAACACCTTTTTAAACACATGAGCTCATTCAGAGTTGATCATGCCCACACTTGAGACCAAGAAAGTGAATCTACCCACATCAAAAGCTTTAGTGAATAGATCTGCAAACTGATTGTCAGTATGAACTTTAGCAACTTGAATGAGCTTCTTTTCATTGCAATCTCTGATAAAGTGATGCCTGATCTCGATGTGCTTTGTTTTGGAGTGCTTGACAGGATTGTTAACAATGCTTATAGCACTGCTATTGTCAATAAAGATTGGAGTGTGAAGAAATGCTACCCCATAGTCCAGCATCTGATTTTGAATCCATAGAACCTGAGAGCAGCAACTTGCAGCAGCAATATACTCAGCTTCTGTTGTTGATAAGGATACTGTGGTTTGTTTCTTGCACTGCCAAGATACTAGTCTTGCACCCAAAAGTTGACATCCCCCTGAAGTAGACTTTCTGTCCATGTTAGCACCACCCAAGTCACTATCTGAATATGCAATCAAGTCGAATGAAGATTCATATGGATACCAAAGACCTACTAGGTTTCCCTCTTAAGTATCTGAAAATCCTCTTCACAGCTTGAAGATGCGATTGCTTTTGGCTTGACTTGGAATCTGGCACATACACATACTGGAAACATGATTTCTGGTCTTGAGGCTGTGAGATACATGAGAGATCCAATCATTGATCTGTATAGATGGACATCAACATCCTCCCCCTCAAGATCAGCAGTTATCTGTTTGTGAGTTTCCATTGGTGTGCTTGCTGGCTTTGAGTCTTTTAAACCATATTTCTCCAGGATGTCTTGCACATACTTTGATTGACTAATGAAGATTCCATCTGTCTGTTGTTTCACCTGAAGTCCAAGAAAGAAGGTAAGTTCACCCATTGAACTCATTTTAAAGCTCTTGTGCATCAACTCCTCAAAGTCTCTACACATCTGATCTTTTGTGGATCCAAAGATGATATCATCCACATAGATCTGAACTAGTAGGATGTCCTTCTTACTTCTTTTAATGAAAAGGGTCTTGTCAATTATGCCCCTTTCAAACCCATTCTCTAAGAGATAGGTAGACAGAGTGTCATACCATGCTCTTGGGGCTTGATGTAGACCATAGAGTGCTTTCTTCAGCTTGTATACTCTGTCAGGATATGAAGGATTTTCAAACCCAGGTGGCTGACAGACATATACTTCTTCATCAATTGTACCATATAGAAAGGCACTCTTTACATCCATTTGATAGACCTTGAACTTCATGTATGAGGCATAGGCTAGGAACAGCCTAATTGCCTCTACTCTTGCCACTGGAGCAAACACTTCATCATAATCTATGCCCTCTTCTTGAGTGTACCCTTGTGCCACAAGCCTTGCTTTGTTCCTGATCACAATACCTCTCTCATCCTTTTTGTTCCTGAAAATCCACTTGGTGCCTATAGCTCTATGACCTTTTGGAAGGTCCACTAAGTCCCAAATATCCTGTAGTTTGAATTGAAGTAACTCTTCTTGCATGGCTTCTATCCAACTTGAATCTTTCATTGCATCATAGGCCTTCTTAGGCTCAATCTGGGATAGGAAGCAGGAGAGTACTGTGTGTTGTTGATCCTGCAGCTCTTGAAGTGTGCTTTGATCCCTTGTTATCATAGGTGAAGAGATGTCTCCTATGACCAGCTCTGGAGGATGATTCTTTTGAGTTCTAGTCTGAAAACTAGGTTCTTCATGAATTCCCACCTCTAGATTGGAATTATTTAAGTCAGCTGAGAGGATCACCTCAGCTGCTTCTGGTTCTTCATGCACTTGATTCTCTTCATCTCATCCTTCTTCTTCACTCTGAATTGGTTCAGATATAGTTTCTTTCTCACATAATTCAACAGGTTCTTTTATAGACATAGGAAAGATCACAGACTGAGGTATATTGTCTTGAACTTGTGTAGTCCCTGATCCTCCACTTCCTGAACCTGCATAATTTTCACTACTGAAACCAAAAGAGTTAGTTAGTGAATCAATGTCAAACAGCCACTGAGGACCAGACCCAATAGGATTTGGTGTGTTCTCATTGCATTTGACATTGTCACTTTCCTCAATTATTCTAGAAGAAGTATTAAAAACTCTGTAAGCCTTACTCTAAGATGAGTAACCAACAAGAAATCCATCATCTGCCTTGCTATCAAACTTTCCCAAGTGAGATTTGGTATTGAGAATTGTACAAGGACACCCAAAAGGTTTGAAAAATCCAATAAAGGGTTTTCTTTTATTTAAGAGCTCATAAGGTGTCTTGTTTTTAGGCTTGACTACTAGTACTCTGTTTTGAACATAGCAAGCAGTATTAACTGCTTCTACCCAGAAAGTTATTGGCAGTTTAGAATCAGCTAACAGAGATCTAGCAGCCTCAATCAGTGTCCTATTCCTTCTCTCAGCAACACCATTTTGTTGTGGAGTCCTAGGAGCACTGTATTGTCTCTCAATTCCTTTTTCTTCACAAAAGGTGTTTAGGTCAATATTTTTAAATTCAGTACCATTGTCAGACCTAATGATTTTTACTTTTTGATTAGTTTGGTTTTCAATTCTTAGAATAAAGGATTTGATCAGTCCACTTGTCTCATCCTTAGTCCTTAGAAAATATACCCAAGTAAATCTAGAGTAATCATCAACAATAACTAGGCAGTATGATTTCTTCCCTATGCTCATAACATTTGTAGGGCCAAACAGATCCATATGCAATAAATGAAGAGAAGAAGAGATAGTGTTCACCTCTTTGGACTTATGAGAAGTTTTGTGTTGTTTGCCTTTAAGACAAGCAACACAATGATCATCACATGAATAGACTTTAGAAGGCAAACCTCTTACAAGGTTGTTTTTAACAAGTTTATTTATTGTTTTAAAATTCATGTGACACATCCTTCTGTGCCAGAGTGATGATTCATCCAGAGAAGCTTTTGAAACAAGACAATTTATGGATGAATCAGATGAAACACTTTCCATATCTAAACAATATACATTGTCCTTTCTAGGGGTTTTTAGTAGTATCATCTTTTCATCAACTACCTTGAATCCAGGAGCAAGGATAATACATTCAGACTCTGTAAATAATATACTATGTTGTTTGTCACAAACCTGTGATACACTTAACAGGTTGTACCTTAACTGTTCAACATAGAATACATCTTCAAAGGTCATTTTACCTTTGGTCACATCACCTTTACCACTGATTTTACCTCCATCTGGAGTATTCCCAAAAGCAACATGCCCACCATCAATCTTCTTGAAGTTCTTGAGGCAAGACATGTTCCATGTCATGTGCCTAGAGCAACCACTATCAACATGCCAGATGCTCTTCCCCTTGAGCTGTTGGTTGCCCTGCACATAAGATTAGACAATTAGTATTGATTGGGAACCCAAGCCAAAGTGGTCTTGGGTCTCCCTTTCTCATCAAAATACTTACACTCCTTTTTTATGAGGTTTTTAAAATCAGAACACTCAGTATTAGAGTACTTTGTCAAGATTATTGGTCTAGCAGCACTAATACTATAAGCAGCACTATCTTTAGAAGTACTAACAGAGTTAGCAGTACTAACAGGTTTGGCAGTATTAACCTTGTTGGCAGCACTTACAAAGTTAGCAGTATTAACATTTGCAGAAGTACTAACAATGTTAGCAGCACTAACATTGTTAGCAGTAGTATTGCTTCTAGCAGCACTATCACTGTCAGCAGCACTATTTGTGGTAGCAGTACTAACAGCTTTAATGCCTTTAGGTATCCAGATCTTGGCACTGTCTTCCACATTCTTTTTCTTCATGTGGCTTTTAGATTTAACAACTTTCTTAGCCACATGGTTCTTTTCTTTCTTCCTATAACCAAAGGGTTTTTTAGTAGGTTTCTGAAAATACAGCCTTTGGTTCATAGGATTGAAAAAATAGTATTTGGCAATGTGGTTAAGCTTTCCACAAATAAAACAGGGTTTTGGTCTATTGATTTTCCTCAGATCAACCCCTTGTTTCTGTGCCCATTGATTATTCCAGTTTCTCTGATTTCCCCTTGGTTTATCATGTTTTTGGGGCTCAGATTTATTGCATGCACACTGCTTGCAAGGGATAGAGTTCACAACAGTGGTCTGCTTATAATGAACCTTCTTGGTCTTTCCCTCAGTCTTCTCTATCTCATTGGACTTGACCCAATGCTTTCCACATCCCTCATTGGTAATTATGTGGTTTTCTAGAGGAATCTCACCACTCACAGTATTGTCCTTATTCTTGACAGCTTCTTTCTCAGTTTTATCCTCAACAACTACTTCATCTAAGGGATCTATCTCAGTGGCTCCCTCAGGCAGGTCCTTCTTATCCTTTGTCTCTAACAAGTCTGAACTAGGAGGGATGTAGTTGTTGTTGTAGGGTGGTGGTGTGGTATTATACCCTATTCCTCTTCTCAGTTTATCATGAATCTGAGTTTGTAGTAAAGAATCCATTGTTTTAGAAGCATTGGAAAACTTTTCTACATCTAGCTTGACTGTAGCTAACTCTCCTCTTAACTTATCACTCTCCTCTTTAGATTTGGTCAGTTGGAGTTCTAGGTCATTCTTCTCCCACTTCCAGTAGTTTGTGTCATAAGAATGTTGAAGCTCATTGGCTTGAAAACCCTTAATCTGATCCTCAAACCTCTCAACAATCCTTACATAATCTTTTATATCCTTTTCTAATCTCTTAAGATCATCACTCATGTTCTGGTTGTGATCCCTGTACCTTTTAACAGTGTTAATGCAATTTTGAGTACAAAGATTAGAAATTACCTCTGTTGGGAGATCAGACACCTCTTCCATTAGAGCTTGGTTTTGGATAGCCTCTTCAGCTTGATCACTCCAATCAAACCCCATACCTTGTTGAGAGACTAGGGCTTGTGCAGAGTTTCTGTTATTATTGAAGCTTCCAGACTGTGCTTGTTGGTGGTTGTTGTTGTGAGACACTCCACTTCTGCATTCCCTAGCAAGTTCCCTTCTGGTGACATTTATAGCATTCCACCTTTGACTTGTCAAAACCTGCTCCATCTTCTCTTCTTTGGGAGAAGTTGTTCCTCCCAGTTCTCTTGATGAACTTCTTAACTCTCATATAGAGCATGGCCATCTGCCATTTAATATCCATCTCTTCAAGATCATCTGGATGGAGTTGTTCCAAGTCATCATTAATTAGAGAAGAGTTTCCATGACTGGACAGAAAGGCTTCAAACACAGTTTCAGTGCCTTTCTCTTGATTTGCTCCATTGGCAGCACTAACTGATTCAGGGTTAGAGGTAGAATCAATTGGTGCTGATAGGAGTGCAGCATTGTGAACATACCCAGAAGGCTTCTTCTTAGCCTCTACCTCAGATTCAAAAACTCTTAGATCATTGTATAGATCATCAAGTTCCTTTTCTTCCAGTTGGTCATTCTGTCTAAAAGAGACAGTATACATGGTCCATTCATCACCCAGGGACCTTAGGAACTTCCTGTTTAGATCATCTTGATCAATTTCTACTCCCACAGTAGCTAGTTCACCAATTAGCTTGTTAAACCTGTCAAAAGTTTGAGTCATGGACTCATTCTTGGTTGACATAAAGTTCTCATACTGTTGCTTCAGTATGGCCTTCTGATTTCTCTTGGTACTTTTGGTACCAGAGAATCTCTTCTCTAGAGCATTCCAGAGCATCTGTGCATCAGTGCAATTGCAGAATTGGTGTTGATATTCATTGGGAATAGCCAAGAGCAAAGTGCTCAAGGCTTTCATCTCTGTCTGTCTAGTTTTTCTTTCTGCATCAGTTTTTGGTGGAGTCCTCTTTCCATCAGCACCAATCTTTCCTGCTTCAGATGGGCCATTCTCAATGATGTCCCACATAGAATAATTAGTGAGGAGTATGTATTGCTTGATTCTGATCTTCCACATGTCGAATTCATTGGGTCTGAGCATTGGAACCTTTGAGACCAAGGTACTGTTTGATTCAACTGCGTTTTCCATGATGAATAAGATTTCTGAGAATACAGGCTCTGATACCACTTGTCAGGATCTCAACTTCTTAACAAGAATGAATACTCAGAAAACAATATTAAAGAAGCTGCGGAATAGCACTTTAATATTCAAACAAACAATGTAACAGTGAATCAAAACCACAACTTGTAAACTTCTATTGAATGATTGAAAGTCACAAACTTTTACAAACAACCTCAAATTTGATGAACAGGCTCACCAATACGAATTCTACTTCTCTAGAATTAGGATTTCTAATCTTGAGGTTGATTCTCTCTATGAAAGCTAAACTCAGAGTAATTGTTCTCACTCAAAGTTACAAAACTATTCTAAACAAATCTATACATATATTGAAGATAAAAGATAATTACAAAATAATAAAAGATCTTCAATATAAACTTCAATCTTTATCTCCAAACTTCCATGAATATCTTCAGTCCATCCAGCTGTCATCCTTCCATGCGAAGTCTTCATCTTATAAGCAGCATTATTCTTCAGCAGCATTAATACTCTGAGCAGTACTAAGTTCAGCAGTACTAACCATGCTCAGCAGTATTCATTTCTTCAAGCAGTACTAACTTTGAACTAGCAGTACTAATCTTGTTCTTCTAGCAGCATTAACTGTACTCAGCATTTCTTCAGTTCCCAACAGGGAGAAAAGAATGTCGATCTGTAATCAAAGAAAACTATACCTGAAGAATGAGATACAGATTGACCGGCACAAAAGCCATCTTTATCAATATACGCTCATTGATGAGACGACGACATAGAGAACTTTGTCACCCCTTGTCACTTAAAAGTAAAGAAGAGATACAAACTTTTGAATATAAATTTGGTGGGATCGAGGGTGGAATCGAATAGCGAATGCACTTGACCGACCCGCCATCTCTTTCCTTCAATAATGCCTTCGCTTCACTTCAAGATGCTATTTGCCAATAAGAAAAAAAAAACTACCTTTTTTATTTGAATGGAAGAAGCCGAAGGGGTGAACGAATTAATCAAAAGTCATTCTAAAAACAAACAAGCTTTCAATATATTCGCTTCTACACGCTATGTTTTCCATAAATTTGTCCACAAAAAACTACTTTAGTTTACAATACGCAAAATAATTTGAAGTATTAGGGTTATAACTTTTCTATTCCGAATTAGTGATCTAGCCATCAACAACATATAAGTTTACTTGAAATGTCTACACAAATAGCCAACAACAATTATACTCGATACCTCATATACAAATTCCAACTCAAAGACTTAGAACAACCAAAAATATCACTCGTACGTATTATCCAAATTCCAATTCAATATATTAGAAAAACAAAAAATACAAACACGCATAGAAATATTATATATCCTAGATGAACATAAAGACTTGAATCACAAATGCAAATGCTAGCGAGTGATTTCTAAGGTCCCAAACGGGTAGAAATCCAAGTGCACAATTAACCCAACAACAAATGCGAATAATAATAATCTAGATGTTGCACAATAAATCTCTAACGTAGAATAATAAACCCATGAAATATAGATAATAACAAAAATATATATAATATATAATTAAATATTATAACACTAACATCGTCAACCGTCATAAACAAAAATGGCCAGATATATCATTAATGCTTAATCAATGTTAAATTTCATATTTGGGCCACTTTCTTGTCAAATTTAAACATCAATGGTCGATTTCGATATAAAAATTTCAAAGTTGCATGAAGATATAATCAACTAAAAATATCTAAAGATCCTATTCACTAATTTCTTGGTAGGAGCCATATTTAGATTCTTGATCTCAAACCTCGTATTCTTTGCAAACTTAAAATTGACATGGAGCAATTCCAAATTAGGGGTGTTCATCTAAACCTCCAAACCTCATAAACCACTCACACCGCAACGCAAAACGCGATTTAGAACTTCCGTGGGGCGGTATGCGGTTTGCATTTTTACCAAACCGCATTACACGGTGCGGTTTGCGGTTTTGAGTTATCAAACTGTGATTCAAACTGCACCGCACCTTATATATATGTATATATTTTTTTAATTTTATATATTAAACACACATATATGTATATATAGAATAATTTCAATATTTATGTAATGTGTATTTAGGAACCGGACGTGTTGAATATTTTTATTTTTTGTACTTTGGTTACGTCGTTGTTGATTTTAAGATGAAGTTTTTATCTTATAATTATTGGATTGTAAGTGTAAAGAGTGTTAGGTATAGATATATGTGGTGCGGTTTGCGGTTTGGTAAAATGCTCAAACCGCATATGCGGTGCAGTTTGTGGTTTTGCCCCAAACCGCAACCCCTATTCCAAATTTACCCTGTAAATGCTAACTTTGGTAAGAGTCGTCGCCCTGGTAAGACTTTTCACTATTACTAGGTAAGATTCTTGGTGCTTGTCATATTCATCCGATAAGGTAACGTGACTTGGTAAGCATTTACCCGGATAAGTGTATGGTAAACAGCCTTAAGTAACTAAAAACACCATGTAATCAAAGCATTCAAAGTGCCAAGTAATCACAGCTATAAGGCATTGACCCTTTTGGAGAATTGAAAATCGAATTGAAAGATGACATAACAAAAGCAGAATCATTCAACATGACAGAAGCAATGGAATGAAATTAAATCTAAGTAATTAAAAGTACCAAGGAATTACAACTATTTATTAGTGAGTATGAAATGTTAAAATTGACTAACTTTTTAACGTAATTTTTGGTCATTTCACATTTTTCAATTATCTTATCAGCTAGTTTTTGTCAAACATAATTATTTAATCAAATAGTTTGCAAAACATAGTCTAAAAGGCATGTCTTTAATCGACAGGTGTTGAATTGCAAAGACCTCAATTCTAATATAAATAATTGGAACGAGTTTCGGCAATAAAGTTGTGTCTTTCTTACATCAATAATTCTCAAGTTGGAAAATTTGCACCCAAAACTTGGAGTCAAGTTTTCCATTCGAAAGGAAATTTGGACCACAAACTCATAGACGTTGTTGAGTGTATATTGGGCATGGAGTCAAAACGTTGTTGAAGTATAAGGGTAATAATTTTTCTACTTTGAATTAATGATCTAGTCGTCAACAGATAAGTTTACTTGAAAAATCTACACAAATAGCCAACAACAATTATACTCGATACCCTATATACAAATTCCAATTCAAAGACTTAGAACAACCACATATCGCTCGTACAACCACATATCAATTGTATTATCCAAAATTCCAAATTCCAGTTCAACGGCTTAGAACAACGACAAATCAAATTAATTATCAAAATTCCCATTCAAAGATTTAGAACAACACATATCGACCGTAATCCAAATTCCAATTCGAAGACTTAGAACAAACACATATCAATCATATTATCCAAATTCTAATTCAAAGATTTAGAACAACCACATATTGATCGTTATCCCAATTCAATATGTTAGAAAAACCAAAATTTTCCAACACGCATACAAGTATTATCCTAGAAAAACATAAAGACTTCAATCCCAAACAAGTACTTCATTTCAAGAAGCTTCATTTTTTTTTGGGAAGGGTGTCCTAGGCTATGTCTAAACTAATCCCTTGACAAATTATAATTGTAAGACATCAGCCCTGATTAAACCTCAGTGGCCACAATTGTAATTTTCCAAAGTAAAAAAAACTTACATCTTAAGATCTATCATATTTTTAAAAAGTGGGAAATTAGAAGAAAAGAAATGGAAAAAATTGGAATTATATCTTAACGTTTTGTTGAAAATTGAGGAAATAAAACACAATTCAATTAACAAAATTTAATTGTATCAAAAGATTAGGTGATAAATAACAACCTACTAATCTAAACTATTCCGAGTGTCTCTATCGTCATCAAAAGAGTTCTGTCAAAATATGGCGCCAAGTTGACAAAACCTATTAATCCCTAAAAGTGCCTCAACCGGCATCCAATCACTCCCCCACCGCTAAGAAATCCTGATATACATGTCATTTTAAGAAGAAAAAAAATGTTAGACTTGACGCCTAACGAGATTAAACAGTTTATAAATAAGCAATTCACCATTACAGTAAAGGTATATAAGCTTGATTTATACCCCAAGTTCACATATTTCAAATAAGGACCATAATGACCAAAACACTCCTTACGATGACAGGGTAGAGACCCGATTTTCCATTGATAGTGGCAGAACAAAAAAGTAGACCACAATTCCATGTTGTAGAGTCACACTAAGGATCAATGGCCAACGAGTTCAACAAATCATGGTCTATAGCCCAAGGCCTCCGGCAATCCTAGTTATGCTTATTTGCTGGAAATTACACCGTATGGTCAATGACCTACCGGTATCGTGCTCGAAAAGTCCATACTAACATTACTTGCGTCCTATTTATTTGCATTTGAGTACATGCTTCTTCTCCCCCTTCATTTTATCTATTTGTATTTTAAAGTATCAAAATTTATAAGACATTTAAATAGTTGGTTGTCTAGTTGTTATCATTCAAGCTAAAAAACCACTTTTTAAATATTATATTTTGCATCAAATACATTTTATTAAATATCACATTATTACTTTCAAAACGTACATCCATACACCCTAATTTATAAGTAGGTTATGCTCCTCTTCTAGTGTGATCTCTAAGGTTGGACTTTGTCATGTTCGTTTGTATATACTCATATTTATTTTACGTAAAATAGCGACATGTTTTAAAATTTAGCAAATCACCAATAAAAATATGTAGTCTAAAATGGAAGGAGAAAAGTATATTATCTAAATGGAAAAGTATTTAATACATTATTAAAATTAGAATTGGCCCTAATGTACGTTATTATATACTAGAAGCGTACGCGTGCAATGCAGCGAGATACATCACGATTTTAATGTTTCATTTTATTTTTTTGTCGATTCACAGTACGATTTTGGATGGTTTTGAGAAAGTGATAATTTTTTTTTAAACTTGTTTACTTTAGGCTTAATAACAAAAAGTTACATGATGGAAAAAGAGCTAATAGATATTAAAAACGACATGGTACACAAACCTTGTATGCTTATTTATAGCAATCAACAACTTGACACTTACAATTACAATTAAAGAAAATGAATCTTTCAAAGTTGAGTTTTCTCTCCTTTTTCCTTTTCTCTTTCTTCTTCATTTTCTCCTCATATTCTTCCAATAACACCACCCGCAGATGCTCACTTATACAAACTCATGATTTGCTTCTCTTCAAACAAAATCTTTTCTCCGACAATTACTCGTATGATGAACAAGATTATCGTGAAACTGAATGTCACTATTGGCTTGGTTCCAAATATCATCCAATTATGATGAATTGGAACACGAGTATTGATTGTTGCAATTGGAATGGTTTAACTTGCAACCATTTCACTGGTGATGTAGTTGCCCTCGACCTCAGTTGCGGCATGCTACGAGGTACCATCCACCCTAACTCCACCCTCTTCAACCTTCCTCACCTCCAAACACTCAACCTTGATTTCAATGATCTTACGGATTCCCAACTTCCACGTGAGATCGGAAGGCTTTCTAATAGTCTCACACATCTCAACATCTCTGAGTGTGGGTTTATAGGACAAGTTCCTACGGATATCACAATTCTTCCTAAACTGGTGTCTCTTGATCTCTCTTGGAATGATTTGAAGCTTGAACCTCATGTTTTCTACAATCTCCTCCATAATTCTACTAGTTTAGAAGAGCTTTCGCTCAACCGCGTTAATATCTCATCAATTTTACCACCCATTTATCTTAATATCTCTTCTTCTATGAAATCGCTCCATCTTAGTAGCACTGGTTTGCTAGGGAAATTACCCGATAACATCTTCAATCTTCCGTATTTGGAAGAACTTGACTTGGGGTTTAACTATAACCTCAACGGGCGATTTCCCAAAGTTTACACAAACACTAGCATCCCTCTCAAGTTGTTGGATCTCTCAGACACCAACTTATCAGGAGAAATACCCGACTCCATCAGCCATCTCGAGTCTTTGATTCGCTTAGATCTCTCAAACACCAGCTTATCAAGAGAAATACCCGTCTCCATCGCCCATCTCGAGTCTTTGATTCGCTTGGATCTCTCAAACACCAACTTATCAGGAGAAATACCCGTCTCCATCGGCCATCTCAAGTCTTTGACTTACTTGGATCTCTCCAACACCAACTTATCAGGAGAAATACCCGAGTCTATCGGCCATCTCGAGTCTTTGGGTGACTTGTATCTCTCAAACACCAACTTATCAGGAGAAATACCCGTCTCCATCAGCCATCTCAAGTCTTTGACTTACTTGGATCTCTCAAACACCAACTTATCAGGAGAAATACCCGAGTCGATCGGCCATCTCGAGTCTTTGGTTGACTTGTATCTCTCAAACACCAACTTATCAAGAGAAATACCCGTCTCCATCGGCCATCTCAAGTCTTTGACTTACTTGGATCACTCAAACACCAACTTATCAGGAGAAATACCTGAGTCGATCGGCCATCTCGAGTCTTTGGTTAACTTGTATCTCTCAAACACCAACTTATCAGGAGAAATACCCGTCTCCATCGGCCATCTCAAGCCTTTGACTTACTTGGATCTCTCAAACACCAACTTATCAGGAGAAATACCCGAGTCGATCGGCCATCTTGAGTCTTTGGGTGACTTGTATCTCTCAAACACCAACTTATCAGGAGAAATACTCGTCTCCATCGGCCATCTCATGTCTTTGACTTACTTGGATCTCTCAAACACCAACTTATCAGGAGAAATACCCGAGTCGATCGGCCATCTCGAGTATTTGACTTACTTGTATCTCTCAAACACCAACTTATCAAGAGAAATACCCGTCTCCATCGGCCATCTCAAGTCTTTGACTTCCTTGGATCTCTCAAACACCAACTTATCAGGAGAAATACCCGAGTCGATCGACCATCTTGAGTCTTTGGGTGACTTGTATCTCTCAAACACCAACTTATCAGGAGAAATACCCGTCTCCATCGGCCATCTCAAGTCTTTGACTTACTTGGATCTCTCAAACACCAACTTATCATATCAGGAGAAATACCCGAGTCGATCGGCCATCTCGAGTCTTTGGGAGACTTCTATCTCTCAAACACCAACTTATCATGAGAAATACCCGTCTCCATCGACCATCTCAAGTCTTTGTCTTACTTGGATCTCTCAAACACTAACTTATCAGGAGAAATACCCGAGTCGATCGGCCATCTCGAGTCTTTGGGTGACTTGTATCTCTCAAACACCAACTTATCAGGAGAAATATCCGTTTCCATCGGCCATCTCAAGTCTTTGACTTACTTGGATCTCTCCAACACCAACTTATCAGGAGAAATACCCGAGTCGATCGGCCATCTCGAGTCTTTGGGTGACTTGTATCTCTCAAACACCAACTTATCAGGAGAAATACCCGTCTCCATCGGCCATCTCAAGTCATTGACTTACTTGGATCTCTCAAACACCAACTTATTAGGAGAAATACCCGAGTCGATCGGCCATCTCGAGTCTTTGGGTGACTTATATCTCTCAAACACCAACTTATCAGGAGAAATACCCGAGTCGATCGGCCATCTCGAGTCTTTGGGTGACTTGTATCTCTCAAACACTAACTTATCAGGAGAAATACTCGTCTCCATCGGCCATCTCAAGTCATTGACTTACTTGGATCTCTCAAACACCAACTTATCAGGAGAAATACCCGAGTCGATCGGCCATCTCGATTCTTTGGGTGACTTGTATCTCTCAAACACCAACTTATCAGGAGAAATACCCGTCTCCATCGGCCATCTCAAGTCTTTGACTTACTTGGATCTCTCAAACACTAACTTATCAGGAGAAATACCCGAGTCGATCGGCCATCTCGAGTCTTTGGGTAACTTGTATGTCTCAAACACCAACTTATCAGAAGAAATACCCGTCTCCATCGGCCATCTCAAGTCTTTGACTTACTTGGATCTCTCAAACACCAACTTATCAGGAGAAATACCAGACTCTATCGGCCATCTCGAGTCTTTGATTCGCTTGGATCTGCATTCCAACCTGATTAACGGGTCATTCCCTCCATCAGTTTGCAACATGAGTTCTTTGCATTATTTGGATATGTCCAATAATAATCTTGGTGGGGTGATTCCTCATTGTTTGGGTAATTTCAGCTCCTCTCTCAAGATGGTAGACCTCGGAAACAATAGTTTTCAAGGCACCATTTCAAATGTATGGGCTGATTGTGAACAATTAGAGGGACTTATTCTGAATGGAAATTTATTAGAAGGAGAGGTGCCGAGTGGGTTATCTCAATGTAGATCCTTGAAAGTGCTTGATTTGGGAAACAACCACTTAAATGGTACATTCCCTTACTGGTCAGCTAATCTTCAAGATTTGCAGGTTCTTGTTCTTAAATCAAACAAGTTTCATGGTCCCATAAAAACCTCTTCAGTCATTAAACACCCATTTTCTAGTCTCAAAGTGATTGATTTATCTCAAAACAAGTTTGTTGGCCATCTCCCTGAAAAATACTTTCAGAATTTTGATGCGATGAAGAACGGGGTAATTAATAAGGGTGCAAAACTGGAATATTTGAGCATTGACGAGAAGTTCTACTCTATCACTGTTGCGGCGAAAGGTTTAGAACTTTCATTTCCAAAAATTTCGGTTGACTACACAATTGTTGATCTTTCCAGCAACATATTTGAAGGAGAGATTCCAAGCGTTATTGGTAGTCTTAACTCTTTGATAGTGCTCAACTTATCCCACAACAACCTCAATGGTCGAATCCCAAATGATCTAGGAAAGCTGCTAGAGATCGAGTCGTTAAACCTATCATGTAACCGGATAAAAGGAGAGATCCCTCAAAGTCTTGCTGTTATCACGAATCTTGAAGTCTTAAACCTCTCGCAAAACCAACTTGTGGGTCGCATTCCTGACGGAACACAGTTCAATACATTTGAAGCAGCCTCATTCGAAGGGAATCCGGGACTATGTGGATTTCCGCTTCCCAAGCGTTGTGAACATCTGAGTGCCTTACAACCTGAAGTCGATGGAGACGAGGAGAGTGGATTTACATGGAAAGTGGTGATGTTGGGATATGGATGTGGAACCGTAATTGGATTGGTGATGGGATATATGATGTTTTCGAGGGGAAGACCAAAGTGGTTCAATGCAATTGCTGATGACATAGAGTATATGATCCAGACATTTTCGCAGAGAAAATTTAGCCCACGGTACAGTTTGGGCGAAAGTGACAGCTAAGTGACACTGTCATTTTTGCTTGTCACTCTCGCGGTCGGGGTGCAATGCATAAATTCAGCTAAGTGACACTGTCATTGTAGTCTGTAGATGAGTTAATCTTTGATTATTAAATATCACATTATCACTTTCAAAACGTACACCCATACACCCTAATTTATAAGTAGGTTATGCTCCTCTTCTAGTGTGAGCTCTAAGGTTGGACTTTGTCATGTTCGTTCGTATATACTCATATTTATTTAACGTAAAATAGCGATATGTTTTAAAATTTAGCAAATCACCAATAAAAATATGTAGCCTAAAATGAAAGGAGAAAAGTATGTTATCTAAATGGAAAAGTATTTAATACATTATTAAAATTAGAATTGGCCCTAATGTACGTTATTATATACTAGAAGTGTACTCGTGCTATGCAGCGACATACATCACGATTTTAATGTTTCATTTTATTTTTTTGTCGATTCACAGTACGATTTTGGATGGTTTTGAGAAAGTGATAATGTTTTATTTATACATTTGTTTACTTTAGGCTTAATAATATAATGTTTTTTATATTAAAAAAATTAAGTATTTTGTTAGAATTCAATGATTATCTTATATATTTTAATGTCATCTAGAAAAAATAACCAATTACATATTTAATAATCTAATTAAAACAAAATTATAGTAATATATATAATATATTAATTAATAGTGATACATGAAAATGTCTGCATAAAAGGAATGTCTTGTGCATACCAAATTGGTGGGTGTTAGAAGTTTACAGTAGTAATATGTATCTTATGCTTTGAAACTTGTAAATTAAAAGATTTTTAAAATCTTGCATAAAATGATGGTACCTTGTGTCTAATAATTTGTATTTAAGAGTTTTTTATCCCTGCTTTATAATATAGTATAGATATATAAAACCAAAAAATTGATGCCCACAAGTTAAAACATTAAAAATACACATAACAACAAGTTTTACATCAATCCAAAAACATAAAAACACATATAAGCATAAGTTTTTCATCAATCCAAATACATCAAAACGAAACATAACATTCAAACCAAATCATGGATCTTGAGACATTGGAGTGTTAAATGCATAAGCTCACAATCGCTTAATAATTGAAATTCACATGGTCACTTTGTACAATATCAAATAAAAAAAATATTAATGTCACATAAAAAATTGATTTTTTAACTGGGTCAACCCGGGTTTTTACCGGTTCAATAAGACCGGTTGGTTCTATCAAAAAACTAGTGGTTTGACCCAGGCCGTAATTTCCTAAAAACCGGTCGTAATTGACCCGGTCTCTTCAGCGGTTCCCGGTTCAACCGGCCGGATCAACTTGGGTTTTAAAACATTGGGCTAGACCTTCTGATAATGATTCAACTTTGAGTTTTTGATTGAGGAATGGTTGGTGTCGGCCCTCTGTTGTAAGTTCTCATACTTGCAACTCAATCCTAAGGGCGTGTTTGGTTTGCTAGATTGGAATGGATTTGGAGGGATTTGGATTTCAAATCCATTCCAATCCTGCGTTTGGTTTGCAGTAAAGGATTTCGTTGATCGGATTTCAAATCCGTTGACCATTTTAAAATCTCTCATATGATGGATTTGGAAATATTTGGCATTGGACCTGGATTTGAAATTCAAATCCGATGGATTCTAAAGCGTGATCCATACTTCAAATTGTATCGATTCAAATTCGACGTTTACCAATAAAAATAAATTCTTTATAAAACAAATAAATACTAAAATTAAAATTTAAAAAAAACTCATCCAAATCCTACAAACCAAGCTAGACTTTCAAATCCTACAAACCAAACATATGAAGGGATTTCAAATCCCCCAAGTCCAAATCAGGCCCGGGCCTGGGGCCGTGCAGCCCGTGCGGCCGCACAGGGCATCAAAGCCGATAGGGGCATCAAACTTTTATATATCAGTAGTATAGGTTTAAAAATTTGGGTTTGGGCAAAAAAAATCAAAGTCCATATTTGGTTACTGGTGGGTTTGTATTTTTAATATCAAAATTCAAAGCCCCCAAAAAAAATCAAAGCCCATATTTGTTTATTGGAGAATGAAAAAAAAAAGTAAATAATGTTCTTAAGCTTCTGCCTTCTAGCGTCGATCGACATCGACTCTTCCGATTTTCAATACGGCGTTCCACTTCCAGACGCACAGGATTAGGGCCGTTAGGCCGACGATGTATGGGCCGATGCTTGCTGTCGACCGTCGGTGACTATATATACGAGATATACGGCCTATTCACATCACAGTCTCACCTATGCGACCAATTTAGGCATTTAGCAAAGGCAACTCTCAATCTTTCGTTGTTTCTCAAATCTCAAGTGGATTTCTTCTGTTAGTTCTGACTTATGTGCTTTAGTTCTCAATATTTCATTGTCGGTTCTTCACTTCTTCGGTTCTTCCCAATCTATGCGGTTGTGCTTCTGTGGAACACTAGAAGATTGATATTTCTTGTTGAGTTGTTTCTTGATTTTCTTCCCAAGTCCCACTGTCCGTATAATTTTTGTTTCTAAACTCTACATTCATTGTATTTCCAATTTCCAATTTTTGTGTGGTTTACTGATAACTGATAATTAAACCCTAGTTTTAGAAACTCTTGTGTGGTTACTGATAATCTATTTCATGGTGTTTAAAATTGATAATGGTGGAAATTTGGGAAAAAAACCCTAGTTTTAAGAAGATGAAATTAAAGCTCATTTGTCAATGGCTTACTGATTTTGGCTTATTTTGACAATGGTTTACTGATTATGTGATTTTTGTCAATGGCTTACAACTTTGGCTTACTGAGTTACTTTGGTCTTTTGAATTTTGTTTACAACTTTGGTTAAACTAATTATAGTTTTTACTTGTCTTTTAAGTTGCAGATTGAAGTAAATGTTGTCAAGATCGAATTCTCAACAAGAATTATGAATACTCAGAAACAATATCAAAGAAGTTGCGGAATAACACTTTGATATTCAATAGAACAGTAAACAAACAGTGTATATGATTAACAACTTGTAAACTTGTATTGAATGATTAAAATCACAAGATTACACACACAACCTCAATCTTGAAGAACAAGCTCTTTCAAGACGAATTCTACTTCTCTAGAATTAGAAACTATGCCTTGAGGTTGATTTTCTCTCTAGAACAAAAACTTAGAATGAATAATCTGTAAAACTATTCTATACATTCTGTACATATACTAAAGATAAAAGATAATTACAATTAATAAAATATCTTCAGAATATCTTCCATCATTATCTCTAAGCTTTCCATAATCTTCAGTTTATCCAGCTGTCATCCTCTCCATACGGATCTCCATCTCATAAGCAGTACTAATCATAAGCAGCATTAATACTCTGAGCAGTAGTAACTCCAGCAGTACTAATTTTGAAGAGCAGCATTAACTTTGTTTCAGCAGCATTAACTACAACTGGCAGCATTAACCACAGAAGTAGTAACCATGATGAACTAGCAGCATTAACCATATTTGGTAAATTCTTCAGTTCCCAACAATCTCCCCCTAACTTGACTTTTAGGAAGAGAAGTCAAGTTCTTCAGATCTGATCTTCAAGATGCTTTCAACACCTCAGGTTCAATTGCCCAAATTTGGATCTAAGCCCAAACTTTGATTTACAGTTCTTCTTACCATAATCTTGGCCATTTCTGAATCCTTTGTGCATACTAGCTTGGCGTTTAGCATTCCTACTAGCTTCTCCTTGCTATGCTCATAGATTTTGTCCACCAGGTAGTATTCATGATAACAGTTGTCAATAGTAATCATGTATACTCCACAGTTTTCAAATAATATCCATTTATCAATCTTCTTGAATAAAAACTCATGATTATGATCTTTAATCCTATATGCCACTCTCTTTGGATCAAACATCATACACAAGTATTCCATTGTTACCTTGAGAAGATTTTCTTCATTACCTTTCAACACAGGCTCATAGAGTTTCATCCCCACTTTGTACATTTCCTCTATATCTACTCTTGAACAGCTTCTGATAACTCTCCCCCATGTTGAATATGCTTCAAATTTACCACCTACTCTTTTGATTCTGAAGAAATTCTTTCCACTATCTCTTAGAATGTCCCAGAAGATGATCTCTGGAGCTTTCATGGAGATTGGAACAGCCTTCATAGGTTCTACTATGGTCATGTACAGATCCATACTCTCATCAGTTTGCTTATTGGACTGCTCTGGACTTTGCATTGATTCTGCTAAAGGTACACCTGAAGGTTCTGCTGCAGATTCTGCTGTTTCTTCCATTCTAGGCCTTTTAGACTGCTTTTTGGAAGCAATTGTCTTCACCCTCTTTCCAGATTTGGCTTCTACACAAACACTCTCAGGTTCTTCCTTCATCTCTTCAGCTTTGTCTTTTGAGGGTGTGGTCTCCTCAGGGAATGGTTTTTGAATGTTAAGGTCATGCCTTTCCTTCATTCTTCTCTCAGCCTCTTCCCTTTGGGCTGAATCCCCTTGAAGCTTAGCCATCTCTTTCTGGTACAACTCCTCAACCTGAGTGTATGCCATGTTGGTGAACATCTCCCCCTTGACACCAATTGCACCTTTCAGGAAATTTATCATTTTTCTTCTTTCCTGATTGGCTAAAAATGTCTTGGAGGGTTGTCTTTTATGTTTCTGTTTTTGAATTGGCATCTTTTTTACTTGAAGCTTCTTGGCCTGAGCTGCTTCTTTTATGCTTTTCTGATATTCTGCATTTAACTTTCTAGCCATGAGCTTTGCAAGTTCTCTATCTGTTTCTGTTTGAATCTGCTCCTCCTTTTCCATTTGATCTTGAAGCTGCTTTGCTATTGCCTCATCCATTTCAATCTGAGACTTCTTCTTTGCAGGCAGTTCAGCTCCAACCATCTTTTCCTTCCCTTTTTCCTTTGTCTCCTTTAAAGTTGCTTTTTCTTTTCCCTTCTGTGAAATTCCTCCTTCATTGATGACTACTCCCTTGACCTTTTGAGTAGCCTTAGGAGTATCATTCTTGGCTTTAATCAAGGTTTCTGCTATCTCTATTTCCTCTACAGAGAGCCCTGTTTCTGCTGCTTCTGTTTCTGCTGCTACTTTTTCCTCAGCAGCATTAACTGTTTCTGCTTCTATTCCTTCCTCTTTCTCCCCCTCAACTTCAACTCCCTCAGCAGCTTTTTCAGAAGACCTTTCTTTCTCTTTTTCAGTCTCTTTCTCCCCCTTGTTGGAAGCATCTTTATCAGTTGGCCTCTTCCTCAACACATATTGTTTTCTCCTCTTCTTCTGCACAAGCCTTGTCCCCATTTTCTTTAACTTGGCAATCTGTACTTGTTGTGACAAGATCACCAGCTTCATCTCTTCTATGGCTTTTCCTTGTTGAATGACATCTAGGTTGATGTTTCCCATAGCATCCATCAATTCCTGGTAGTTATATTTGTCCTCACCTTCTCCAGAAGTGTTACCCTCTTTTGAAGGATCATGGGATCTTTTGTAGTGGAAGCCTTCTGCCTAGCAGAAGCACTATCCACCCCCGTGGTTTCTTGGCACTTGGGACCTTTGAATGATTGCTCATTCAAAGTTTCCATGGGGGAGGTCATATTTATGTTACCACTGCCCTCCTCTGTGCTAGCAGAAGTAGTGGCAGCCTCAGTACCCATATACTCAACCCTCTCCTCAGTGAGCACCTTCTTAGGGTTGGGAGACACCCCTGTGGTTTCCCTGTAGATATTCTCTAAGGAAGAATCCTCCCTTAGAGGGCTTAAAGGCTTAGTGGGTGAAGGTACAAGAAGGGAAGGAGCCTTCTTTACCTTTTTCCTTGAATAAGTTTGGGTTATGGGAGAAGTTGGTTTATCAAGAAGAGACTGGGGAATTGATTTAGAGTGGGAAGGTTGGGATTGGCTAGCAGTGGGATGGTCTAATGGGGGCCTTAACCCTGCTGCCATACCTTCATCAGTGTGGGACACCACCATCATTGTAGAGAACAATGGGGTGTCAACTCCTTCCGAGTCCCTAGCAGATCTTCTCATATTTGAGAAAACCTTGCCTTTAGGGGGTTTAGGTACATATACCTCATCAAAGTGAGGTATATCCGTCAATTCATTAGTAATAACTGTCTGTACAAACCTTGGGTACATGTAGAAACTCTTTTTATTTCCCAGGTTTGAAACCAGATCACTGAAAATCATTTGAGAAAAGTTATACTTTCTGGCAGTGGCCAAGCAGACCAAAGCATAAGCAATAGTGTTGCTGAACTCACTCCATCCAGTAGTCTTTTTAGAAATACAATGCATTAAGGTATGAACAAGAAAACGCCATTGGGTATAAAATTTAGCCTTTGAAAATTTAAAACCACCCAACTGGCCTTCATACCCCATTCTTGACAAAGTTGAGAATAATTCCTCATTAGGAATAGAGGTTATACCTGCAGCATCGTCTAGATGTAGACAGATGCGTATCATCTCTTCAGTGACTGTTAAGGGTTTTTCACAGACCCTTGTCTTGATCATTTGCACACCATTTTCAGCAACAATGGTGGCATTTGCCCAGAATTGCCTCTGATGCTCTATATAAATTGTTGGCGAGATGGTAAGAGCATGAGCAATGTGGCTTGACTTAAGGAAATCCACAATTTGGTAGAATCCAGCCGCTTGTTTTGGCTTTTGTAGCATCGCGATTTCATTATGCTCATCAACGAACACCATGGATGCCATCTGAACTTGGGTATTTTTGCCTGAAACTTGCTAAAGAGCTCGAGAGAAAAAGTGATTAGAGAGACAGTGAACAGTATACAAAGAGTCGTTATGAACTTTTAGGCGGGCAAAGGGTATTTATAGTATTCGGGACATAAGCAGTATTAACCTAGAGCAGTATTAACCACTAGCAGTATTAACTAACTAGCAGTATTAACTGAGAGCAGTATTAACCACTAGCAGTATTAACTAACCAGCAGTATTAACTGAGAGCAGTATTAACCACTAGCAGTATTAACTGAGAGCAGTATTAACCACTAGCAGTATTAACTAACTAGCAGTATTAACTGAGAGCAGTATTAACCACTAGCAGTATTAACTAACTAGCAGTATTAACTGAGAGCAATATTAACCACTAGCAGTATTAACTAACTAGCAGTATTAAAATTGTACTGGCAGTACTAAAACTGTACTGGCAGTATTAACCATACTTACACTTTTAAGCTTGTGATGAACTGAGTACTGCTATATATTTCCTGAAAAAGAAGATTAGTAACACCAAGAGTAAATGATATACAGGTATTTAACCACTTTTTGAGAAGGGGCTTATTCAGAGTTGATCATTCCCACACTTGTTACCAAGAAAGTGAATCTACCCACATCAAAAGCTTTGGTGAATAGATCAGCAAACTGGTTATCAGTATGAACTTTTACAACTTGAATAAGTTTCTTTTCATTGCAATCTCTTATAAAGTGATACCTGATCTCAATGTGCTTTGTCTTTGAGTGCTTGACAGGATTATTAACAATGCTAATAGCACTGCTATTATCAATAAAAATTGGAGTGTGTAGAAAGGTTACCCCATAGTCCAGCATTTGATTCTGAATCCATAAGACTTGAGAACAGCAACTTGCAGCTGCTATGTACTCTGCCTCTGTTGTAGATGTGGACACTGTGGTTTGTTTCTTGCACTGCCATGAAACTAGTCTTGCACCCAAAAACTGACATCCTCCAGAAGTAGATTTTCTGTCTAAGTTTGCTCCACCTAGATCACTGTCTGAGTATGCAAGTAGGTCAAATGATGAGTCATGAGGATACCAAAGTCCCAATCTGGGTTGCCCTTTGAGATATCTGAATATCCTCTTAACAGCTTGATAGTGAGATTGCTTTGGCCTAACTTGGAATCTTGCACATACACAGACTGGAAACATTATATCTGGCCTAGAGGCTGTAAGATACATGAGAGATCCAATCATGGATCTATAATGATGAACATCCATATCCTCCCCCTCAAGATCTGCTGTTATCTACTTGTGTGTCTCCATAGGTGTGCTGGTAGGTTTTGAATCTGAGAAACCAAACTTGGTTAGAATGTCCTGCACATACTTGGACTGACAGATAAAGATTCCATCTGACTTCTGTTGAACTTGGAGTCCAAGGAAGAAAGTAAGTTCCCCCATGGAACTCATTTTGAACCTTTGATGCATTAGTTCCTCAAACTCCTTGCACATGTTGTCTCTTGTGGATCCAAAGATAATATCATCCACATAGATTTGGACCAACAAGATATCCTTCTTCTTTCTCTTGATGAACAGAGTCTTATCAATGACTCCTCTTTCAAAGCCATTTTCTAAGAGATAGGATGACAGAGTGTCATACCATGCTCTTGGAGCTTGATGCAGTCCATAAAGTGCTTTCTTCAATTTGTATACCCTGTCTGGATAGCTTGGGTTTTCAAACCCTGGTGGTTGACAGACATATACTTCTTCTTCAATTGAGCCATATAGAAATGCACTTTTTACATCCATTTGATAGACTTTGAATTTCATATAAGAAGCATAAGCCAGGAATAATCTAATTGCTTCTATCCTAGCCACAGGTGCAAATACTTCTTCATAATCTATTCCCTCTTCTTGTGTATACCCTTGAGCCACCAACCTTGCTTTATTCCTTATTACTATGCCTCTTTCATCTCTCTTATTCCTGAAGACCCATTTTGTGCCTATTGCTCTTTGGCCTTTAGGAAGGTCTACCAGATCCCAAACATCTTGCAGCTTGAATTGCAGTAGCTCTTCTTGCATGGCTTCTATCCAACTGGACTCTTTCATAGCATCATGTGCCTTCTTAGGCTCAAGCTGGGATAAAAAGCAAGAAAGCATTGTATGTTGTTGGTCTTGCATCTCTTGCAGCCTGCTTTGATTTCTAGTCATCATAGGAGAAGAGATATCTCCTATTACCAACTGAGGAGGATGATTCTTTTGAGTTCTGGTGTGATGAATAGACTCTTCATTGAGTCCAACCTCTAGATTTGAGTCATTCAACTCAACTGAGGTGATTTCAGCAGCTACTTCAGATTCTTTATTTTCTTCACTCTCCTCATCTCTTCTTTCTTCTTCACTATGATTTGGTTCAGTAGATGGCTCCTTTTCACAGTCTTCAACAGGATCCACTGTAGGTATGGGAAAGATCACAGATTGAGATATATTGTCTTGAACTTGTGTAGTCCCTGATCCTCCACTCCCTGAACCTGCATAATCATCACTACTGAAACCAAAAGAGTTAGTTAGTGAATCAATGTCAAACAGCCACTGAGGACCAGACCCAATAGGATTTGGTGTGTTCTCATTGCATTTGACATTGTCACTTTCTTCAATTATTCTAGAAGAAGAGTTAAAAACTCTGTAAGCCTTACTCTGAGATGAGTAACCAACAAAAAATCCATCATCTGCTTTGCTATCAAACTTACCTAAGTGAGATTTGGTATTGAGAATTGTACAAGGACACCCAAAAGGTTTGAAAAATCCAATAAAGGGTTTTCTTTTATTTAAAAGCTCATATGGGGTCTTGTTCTTTGGCTTGACCACTAGAACTCTGTTTTGGACATAACAGGCAGTATTAACTGCTTCAGCCCAGAAGGTAATTGGCAGTTTTGAATCAGCCAACAGAGATCTAGCAGCCTCTATTAGTGTCCTATTTCTCCTCTCAGCAACTCCATTCTGTTGAGGAGTCCTAGGGGCACTATATTGTCTCTCAATTCCTTTTTCTTCACAAAAGGTGTTTAGATCAAGATTTTTAAATTCAGTCCCATTGTCTGATCTAATGACTTTTACTTTTTGATTAGTTTGGTTTTCAATTCTTAGGATAAAGGATTTGATCAGTCCACTTGTCTCATCCTTAGTCCTTAGAAAATATACCCAAGTAAATCTGGAGTAATCATCAACAATAACCAAGCAGTAAGATTTCTTGCTTATACTCATAACATTTGTAGGACCAAACAGATCCATATGTAATAACTGGAGACAAGAATAAATTGTATTTAACTCTTTGGTCTTATGAGAAGTTTTGTGTTGTTTGCCTTTAAGACAAGCAACACAATGATCATCACATGAAAAGACTTTTGATGGTAAACCTCTTACAAGGTTGTTTTTAACAAGTTTGTTCATAGTCTTGAAGTTCATGTGACACATCCTTCTGTGCCAAAGAGAGGATTCATCCACAGAAGCTTTTGAAACAAAACAGTTCAGGGATGAATCACTTGAGACATTGTCCATATCTAGACAATAAACATTGTCCTTTCTTGGAGTTCTAAGTAGTATCATGCTTTCATCAACTACCTTGAACCCTGGAGCAAGGATCATACATTATGTATTGGTAAATAATATGCTATGTTGTTTGTCACAAACCTGTGATACACTTAACAGGTTGTACTTTAACCGATCAACATAGTAGACATCCTCAAATGTCATCTTACTTTTGTAACATTACCTTTTCCACTTATTTTACCACCTGTAAGATTGTCTCCAAATGCAACATGTCCTCCATTGATATGCTTGAAATCCTGAAGGCATGACATGTTACCTGTCATGTGCCTAGAGCAACCACTATCAACATGCCATATGCTCTTCCCCTTGAGTTGTTGGTTGCCCTGCACATAAGATAAATCAGTTAGTATGAAATAGGAACCCAAGCCAAAGTGGTCTTGGGTACCCCTTTCTCATCAAAATATTTACATTCTTTCTTGACAAGATTTTTAAACTTTGACTCCTCATTTCTGGAGTACTTTGTCACAATGATGGGTTTGGAAACACATTTGCTAGAAGCAGTACTGGTTTTAGAAGTACTAACTGCATTAGCAGCACTTGCATGCTTAGCAGTACTAACCTTGTTAGAAGTAGTAACTGTGTTAACAGCAGTAACTGTGTTAGCAGTATTAACCTTTGAAGAGGTACTAACAGTATTAGCAGCATTAAAATTTTCAGCAGTACTAACACTGGTAGCAGCAGTAATGCTTCTAGCAGCACTATCCCTGTTAGCAGTACTAACAGTTTTAGTGCTTCTAGCAGCACTATCCCTGAAGTTGGAGAGATATAGTTGTTGTTGTAAGGAGGGGGTGTGTTGCTGTATCCAATACCAGGCTTCATCTTATCATGAATCTGAGCCTTTAGAAGAGAATCCATTGCTTTTGAAGCATATGAAAACTTTTCTATGTCAAGCTTAACCTTAGATAGTTCTTCTTTCAACCTATCATTCTCTTCTATGGACTTAGATAGTTTGGCCTCTAACTCATTCTTTTCCCACTTCCAATAGTTTGTGTCATAAGAATGTTGAAGCTCATTGGCTTGAAAGCCTTTCATTTGTTCTTCAAACCTCTCAACTATCAACACATAATCTCTTCTGTCCTTTTCTAATCTTTTGAGGTCATCACACATGTTTTGGTTGTGATCCCTGTACCTTTTGACAGTGTCTATGCAAGATTGAGTACAAAGATTAGAAATTACCTCAGAGGGGAGATCAGACACCTCTGCCATAAGAGCTTGATTCTGAATGGCTTCCTCAAGTTGGTCACTCCAGTCAAACCCCATTCCTTGTTGAGAAACAAGGGCTTGAGCAGGGTTCTTGTTTTGATTGTAGCCTCCATTCTGAGCTTGTTGGTGGTTGTTATTTCGCACACCACTTCTGCACTCTCTAGCAAAGTGTCCCTTCATGTGGCACTTATAACATTCCACTTTTGTCTTGTCAAACCCAGCTCCATCTTCTCTTCTTTGAGAGAAGTTGTTCCTCCCTGTTCTTTTAATAAACTTCTTCACTCTCATAGATAACATGGCCATCTGCCATTTAATGTCCATCTACTCCAGGTCATCAGGGTGAAGTTGTTCCAGATCATCGTTAATCAATGAATTGTTGTTGTGACTGGACAAAAAGGCTTCAAAGACAGTTTCAGTGCCTTTTTCTGAATTCACTCCACTGGCAGTACTAACTGCTTCAGGATTGGCAGTAGTATCAGTAGATGCTGATAGAAGAGCAGCATTGTGAATATACCCAGTGGGCTTCTTCTTGGTTTCTACCTCAGTTTCAAAAACTCTTAGATCATTATATAGATCATCAAGTTCCTTCTCTTCCAGATTGTCACTCTGTCTATATGAGACAGTGTACATAGTCCATTCATCCCCAAGAGATCTGAGGAACTTTCTGTTGATATCATCTTGCTCCATCTTCACTCCTACAGTAGCCAGTTCACCAATAAGCTTGTGGAACCTATCAAAAGTTTGAGTCATAGACTCATTCTTTGAAGAAGTGAAGTTCTCATACTGCTGCTTCAGAACATCCCTTTGATTTCTTTTTATGCTCTTAGTTCCAGCAAATCTTTTCTCTAGTGCATTCCAGAGAATCTGAGCATCAGTGCAGTTGCAAAATTGATGCTGATATTCATTGGGGATGGCCAAGAGCAGAGTGCTCAAGGCCTTCATCTCTGTCTGTCTGATCTTCCTCTCACCATCTGTCTTTGGTGGAGGTCTTTTCCCATCTGGTTCAATCCTTCCTGCTTCAGAAGGACCATTCTCAATGATATCCCACATTGAGTAGTCAGTGAGAAGAATGTATTGCCTGATTCTGATCTTCCACATGTCAAACTCACTGGGTTTGAGCATTGGGACCTTAGAGACCAGAGTACTGTTTGATTCTGCAAAGTTTTCCATGATGAAAGAATAGATGTTTCTGAGAGAACAGGCTCTGATACCACTTGTCAGGATCGAATTCTCAACAAGAATTATGAATACTCAGAAACAATATCAAAGAAGTTGCGGAATAACACTTTGATATTCAATAGAACAGTAAACAAACAGTGTATATGATTAACAACTTGTAAACTTGTATTGAATGATTAAAATCACAAGATTACACACACAACCTCAATCTTGAAGAACAAGCTCTTTCAAGACGAATTCTACTTCTCTAGAATTAGAAACTATGCCTTGAGGTTGATTTTCTCTCTAGAACAAAAACTTAGAATGAATAATCTGTAAAACTATTCTATACATTCTGTACATATACTAAAGATAAAAGATAATTACAATTAATAAAATATCTTCAGAATATCTTCCATCATTATCTCTAAGCTTTCCATAATCTTCAGTTTATCCAGCTGTCATCCTCTCCATACGGATCTCCATCTCATAAGCAGTACTAATCATAAGCAGCATTAATACTCTGAGCAATAGTAACTCCAGCAGTACTAATTTTGAAGAGCAGCATTAACTTTGTTTCAGCAGCATTAACTACAACTGGCAGCATTAACCACAGAAGTAGTAACCATGATGAACTAGCAGTATTAACCATACTTGGTAAATTCTTCAGTTCCCAACAAATGTTCTATTGTACCGGTACTAATTTGGAAAAGGGAAAACTAGAAAGGAACGAAGCACGATCTTAATCCAAGTTTTATCCTTCTATACTAGACTAGTAGTAAACATGTTTCCTATATCACAACTTCAGGTGCACAAAATAGAAAAAGAAAAAAAAAGTAAGAAATCGCTCAATCTTTACAGGGATCATAAAATATATATTTTTTTAGTTCTGAAAATGTGCCCAGTAATGTGCCTGAAAATCTCAATGAGTTTGTTGACAATATTGAAAATTCAGTTGAAGAATTAGTTGATGATTTTGTCGTTTCATTTACTTAAAACCGTTTAGGGGCATTTTTTTAGTATCTCGCACAGGGCATCAAAATCCTTAGGAACGGCCTTGGTCCAAATCCCTCCTTGAAATCCAATCCATTCCATTCCAATCCCGCAAACCAAACGCACCCTAAGTATGTTGTCGATATGCAACACATGCCTTGTATCTACGCCGTAACCCTCTCGTGTTTATTCCACCCTTGCTTTTCTCCAACCACGTATCCACCCCGTCCTTTGTTATGTCATCTCGTATTCATCTTGACCCGATCTAAAACAAACAATCAATGTTCATTGCTCCATTTTTCATCAAACTCCTGTAAAAATGAGCCCTATATAATTCTAATGGAATTGATTTGGGTTGTGTTTTATTTGTTATGTACCGATAGGTTATGGGCTTATGCTTATTTTTTGAGTTTTTAAATACCAATTTTGGGCGAAAGTATAATGCATAAAAATTATTATGCATTACGATACGGTTCAAACCATGGTTTTGTAATCAAAACTGTAAATAGAACAACATAATACAGATGACAAAAAAAAAACATAATTGTAATACAAAAAATTCTAAATTTATAATTTTTTACAGTATTTACGCTATATATTGTTTGATAAACACTCAAACAAGGCAACAAACGCAGCATTTGATTTTGAAAAAAAAAATAGCATTTGATATTTCTTGGAAGAAAATGATTGTGATTTGGGTTGGAAATATGTTTTAAATTTGATTTTAATTTTTCTATTTGAATTTTGTTTATCTCGTTCTTCAAATAGATGATCATGAAGACTACCAATTAAAGAAAGAAAAAAAAGTAAAAATTAAAAAAATATTATATATATTTATAAGGACAAGTTCCTTTAAAAACCTAAACTTGATTAGGTACTCGGAAACCGCCTACAGCACGAACCGTGACATATTCATCAGGAATCAGGAATAAGAATGTGTTATTCATCATGAATATGTGATTCATGATGAATAATATATCTATATTCATCATGAGGGGCAGAGGCATGTTGGGGCAATTGGGGGCCAAGGCCCCTAAGCTTTTTCTCAGATTATGTAGAGAGTATAGGGCTGGCTTGCCATGTAATAAAAAAATTTATTTGGGCCCCCCACTTTTAGGTCCAACCCAATAGAAATATTAGAAGGTGACTTTTCTTAATCCAACTCCAAACCCTCAAATTCAATCGGTGTCTTGACTTAGCTCTCTAATTTATCGTAGTCGCACACCACACGACGGCAGGCAGTACCTCACTCACCTCAATCGACAATCACTCATCTCCTCTCCCCTCTCTATCGCTCGATCCCTGCGGTTTTAAATCTTGTGTTTCCCACCTGTCATCATGAATGTGTGATTCATGATAATAAAACTTCCATATTCATCATGAATGTGTTATTCATTGATGATTGATGAGTATTCATCATGAACGGAGACATATGGCGTGTTCTGGATGGTTTACGGGTTCCTAATCAATTTTGGTTTCTTAATGGAGCTCCCTCCCTCCCCCCCCCCCCCCCCCCTTCTCTCTCTAACAATTGTGATTTATGCAAATCCGATAATACTTGTAAACCCATCATTATGTTTTAAGTCAGTTTTGGAAAGACTGAGAAACAGTAAAATATTAAATAAATATTTACCTTTTTTAAAGAATGATGAAGACATGCAGGAGTAAAATGGGAAAGAAGGTTGCATATCACATAATGAACGGACAGAGTTGATGAATGTGAACGTGATCATCACTATCGACAAATGAGACATCGACTAAAGAAATATTAGATGATTTCACCAACGTTTAAGGGATAATAACAAATCTAAAATAACTATAAATTGTGGATAAATAATAACTTATTTTCATTAATTCTAATTTTTATCATGTGTTACTTAATTTGGAGGTCTAAAAATGTTCTCTCATATTCGTAAAACAAAGGTATTCTCGTTTGAACCCCCATTTATATACATGTAAATTTATGAAGAAAAGAACCCATTTCATCGTCATCATTAGTGGTAGCCAAATGGGCCTGATTCGGCCCGATCCGGTCGGTTAAACGAGGCCCGACCCGGTGCTTAACCAATCCGGCCCGGGACCGGCCTCAACCGGTTAAAGGCCTATGATTTTGAAGTGATTCGGCGGCCGACCCAATTTGGCCTGGGACCGATTGATGGACCGGTTAAGGGCCCGTCCCAGCCCGATCCCGTTTTTTTTCAAAAAAATAGCCATTTTTCTAGTCGTTATGTAACCGTTTTTTTTCGAATATGACCATTTTTTTGCCAAATAACCCCCAAAAATACTATAAATAAGTTGTGTGAAAGATAGGGTTGGACACCAAGTTACAAAATGCAAAAAACGCAGACAATTTTCATTTCTCGTTAATAATTGATGTAATAATATTGAAAGTATAAATAAAACGTATCTAATAAGTGTATTTGAGTGATCCAATTTTATTTTTTAAAGTTTATTAATTGATATAATTAATTATATTTTAAAAAATTGTTAAAAAAAACCTTTAACCGGTTTTGGCCCGGCCCGTAACCGAACCGGGACCGGTTACCCTTAACCGGTTACACATTACCTTACCCGGTTACCCGAGATTTTGCCCCTAACCGTAACCGGCCCAGGACCGGTTAAGCCTTAACCGGTTACGGCCGCTACTGTTTGGGCCTGAGGACCGATTAGGCCCGACCCGTATCCGAGAAATGGCCACCACTAGTCATCATAGGCAGATTTAGAAAGAGGTTAGTGGTGGCCCGGGCCCGTACATACAATTTTATAGACTCGGACCCGTGAATGCAATTTTACGGGCCTAGACCCGTGAATGTAGTTTTACGGGTCCATGCATAGAGTATTTGCATTCCTTGTGGACATCTCGAGAAACCTTTTATAATTATAGATTTTAACTTTTTTCATTCAAGTCATGGTATATGAAAATGAAAAGCTTCAATTTTATATCTCATTTATGAAATAATTATTGAATAAGTGATTTTTTGCGGTTCTAAATTTTCTTCCAGACTTCACAAAAACTTAAAGATCATATCAAAAGATCTTAACAACATATGATATTTTTGTTAAATAACATTTGGAGTAAATTACGTTTTTGGTCCATCTAGTTTATTAAAAAATTTGACTTTCATCTTTATGTTTTCAAAATTACAGATTAACTCCTATAGTTTACAGTTCATTGTTGTTTTCGCAAATGAGTCTAACTCCGTCAACAATCTACAGTTAAATACGAGGAATCAAAACAATAATGAATTGTGAAATACAGGGACGAAAACTGTAACCCATAGATCCGAAACTGTAACTCTAAAAACATAAAAACGAAAATAATAATTTTCAACAAACGACAAGGACAAAAAACGTAGTTTACTCTATTAATTAAAAAGATTTATAAGTAGAATTAATAAAAGGATATTACATTAATATTTTAAAAAAAATTAAAGAAAATGTTGATATGGACATGGGTGTCCTTAAAAAGGGGCACTTTTGGATCTATGAAGCATGGGCTTTTTGGGAAACTGAGCAGTAGAGGCTGAACTTGAACATAACTGCAAAAACAAAAAAAATAAAAAACATATATTAATTAAAAAGCATTTTTTGGATAATAATAATAATGATAAAAAAAATTAAATAAAAAAGACAAGACACTTGTCGGTACATTAACGGCAACCTTTGTGAGTGCCTTAAACAAGCAAATTCTTCCATTTTAAAAGGAACCCCACCCCATAAAAAATATATATATATATATATATATATATTCTATTTTTATAAAAAATCAATTTAATAAATATACCCACTATATAATAAAATTTAGTTTAAAATATTTTTATTAAGACATTTTTAAAAAATATATTATATTATTTTATTTTATTCATTAATAATTTTAATCCCCTTTAGAAACAAAAAAGTTGTTAGATTCTATAATTTTATTTTAACAACTTATTAGAATATATTTGTATAATTTAAATCATTTTATTATACTTGATTTTAGTTTCTAGAGAAACATAAAATTTTGATTTTTTTTATTTTGTATATAAAAAGTTAATAATATAATATTTAGCATATAATTTTTAAAAAAGTATTTGATTAATAATAGATCTTTAAATGAAAAATAATGCAATTGATAGGATTAAAAAAGGTATATAAATAAAAATGAATAATCATAAATTTTATTTATTTAATTAATAAATCATTACAACAAAATTGAGTTAAAGAATTCCACTAATTTCTAAGCGTGCTTTATAAGGCTTAATTTATAGTAGCAAAAAATAAATTATAATAAGTTTATATGACGTTTTTTTGACATTCTTAACAAAATTTTAGGACATTTCTAACACAAAATGTCATATCAGCTATTTTACAGGACAATGTTGAGAAAGTGTCCTATAAACCTATATTTTTATAGGAAACGTGTTTTTGCAAGACACTTCTTTAAACATTTTCCTATCAATTAACTAATACGATGTTTTTTTTTATAAACTTGTCCTAAAAAACTTGTTAAGACGTGCAAAAAGATCATATAAGCTTGTTACAACGCCTTTAGATAGGACATTTTATCTTTTGATCCTATAAATTAAGTCTTATAAAATGATTTATTAGAAGGCTTAGAATTTTTTTTACGTTTTATAAACCCAATTTTATTATTAATAATATATATAAAACTTAAAAATACAAAAAATATGAAAGAGTACCTCTTTTTGCAGCCTTTTGAGTTTGGCATTCTCTTTTGTTAATCTTAACACTTCGTGCTCCAACTCGTCAGCACGAGCCTGTAACATATTTTAAGACCATCAACCCACCACCTTGCTATGCCATCGAATAAATAAAGTTATTATATATATATATATATATATATATATATATATATATATATATGGATGATCAAACGAGAACAATAACTATTTAGAAGAACACGAAAACTAACAAAATCATTAGTGATTTTACATTAACGCGGAAAAAAGTCACGCAGACCTGAAGCAGCGGCCGAAGTCTCTTCTTTTTTTCGTGTGTTAATATAAAATCACTAATGATTTTGTTAGTTCTCGTGTTCTTTTAAATAGCTATTGTTCTCGTTTGAACCCGACTCTCTCTCTCTCTATATATATACATATATATATATATATATATGTTTTATTTACAAACTCAACCATTATTAGTACAAATCATCAATCGCAGTCTTAATTAATATCTGATTCAATGAATATCTTGGTTGTTTCTAATATAAAATGTTTCCATAAATATCCGGATAATAATAATCAAAATCGTATAAGTTTCATAAATATGTCAATTAGTTAGTGTGTACGTACTAATGGTTGAGTTTGTAAAAACCATACACACACACACACATATATATATATAGGCGAAGGATGGTGTGTGTGATAAGTTGAGTTAAGGTGAGAAGTAGATATGAACCATTGATCACTTAAAATCCCAAACCCACTCATGAATTACGCTTCATAAGGGAATTGAACTGGTGCATATCGGTGCATCTCATCCTAATGTGCATCAATCGGTTGATAACCACTTCTCACGTTAACTCAACTTCTCACCGGAACCCAACCATATATATATATATATATATATATATATATATATATATATATATATATATACACACACACACACACACATATATATATATATATATATATATATTATCTAGAGAGTCATTCAAATGCAACCTCTTTACATAATGCAACTCATGCAATCCCTCTATCCATCACTCATTTTATTTTCACTTTTGTAATTATGAAAAAGGAAAAAAAATTGAAAATAAAATGAGTGGTGGATAGAGAGATTGCATGGGTTGCATAATAACCCACCTCTATATATCTACATATATACAGTTTCAAATAGAAACCAATATTAACCATTCACTCGGCCTAATAAATATTTGATTTTATAAATATCTTGATTGTTTTTTAATATAAATCAATTATTGTAATGAATGAACACTATCATCTTTCATATATATCTCGATCATACTAAATGAACCATGATCATTTTATATAAATATCTCGATTGTTTTCTAATATAAGGTTTGTATAGTCTGTAACATTACACATGGTTTGATACTTCTTTATAGGGTTGGTTTACGGTAGAATAATAGTTATCGTGAGAAAGGGTAAAAGAGATTTCCACCCTTGGATCGATCCTAATCCAAAATCAAATTGAAAATACTATTCTAGGCTAATTCATGAGTTATTTTGAGACTTAATATTATCTATTAGATCAACACCAATTAAAAGTAATAAAGGGTTCAAATCTCTTCTTACACTTCTCATCTTAACTCCTATTCTTCTCACACGATCTTTCATGTGTCTCTCTCTATATATATAATTTATGGAAACCAAAATAATGCTTTAAATACATTTATATTTAAAAATAAAATATAAATCAATATATAATATAAATTCGAAAATCTTTTTAAATAAAAGAAAAATGTGGAAAAAGTTAGTAGTTGACAACCAAAGCTTAAAGCTAAAGTTGAAATAAAGGTGATTAGGTGATGTTGATTGTGGGGGAGAGAAAAAAGAAATGATCAGTTCTTTGAAGCTATTTGGTGATGTTCTATTTCTGATTTCACTGTATCTGAATTTATATCTATCTATCTATATAGAGAGAGAGAGACAAGATTATGTAAGAATTTAAACATTTTGTGAGAAAACAAGAAATCTTAATATCATATATGATTAAGTTTGTGTATTATCACACTTCTCGACTTCTCACAAATGTTTAACTCCTCATTTAAATCTGCCCCTATATATAGAGATGAATCAAACAAAATCGTCCTTATAATATATTGGTATGATCCATAACAAAAGGTAAAACATCAGGAAGTGCGTACCGTAAATGTCATTAATAATAAAAATATCGTAATTATTTTTTTCGACATAATATTATCAAAGTTAATATATATATATATATATATAGGGTCAGGTTCAGGAGAAAACTCTAAATAAATGGAAAACCGAAAAATCACGAAAAAACGAATGAAAAAGTATATGAATATGGATGTCAAATTAACGAGAAAAATATGATCGTTTATTTGGTGTAATTTATTTCGCTCGAATTTTGTTTATTTTTCGAAAAAAAATAGGGGGTGGAGGTTTTTTTAATTTAAAAAATATTGTTGTAACCGCCTGTTTAATCATATCCATCAGATCATCTAATCTAATGGTTGATAAGATGTTTTTTAGTTTTCCATTTATTTGAGATTTTCTCTTGAACCTCCGTCTATATATATATATATATATATATATATATATATATTCTACCTGAATTAAAGCATAAATCCAAATCATCCATCCATTCATTTCAAGATAATAAAATTAAATGATTAAAATAATATTTTATCCTTTTCATGAATACTTTTTATTTGACAAGTGGATCGATGAAAATGTTATTCATATATATTTATAATATCCTTAACGAATTAAATATGTAAAAATTTTCTTTTTGTTTTTAATATATTATATGATGACATAATAAATATTTGTTTACTTTAAAGTTCACCAAAAAAAATTGACTTTAAACATGCTACAAACAAAAAACCCGTAACATATATTTTTAGTTATAAATTCAGTATTTATTAAATATCTTAAATATTTCTAGATAAATATTTAATAAATCCTTTTATCATTTTTTTCTGTTCTTATTACAGAAAATATTAAACATTCGATTTTCTTTACTAAACTATATATTAAAAAAAATGTTATATATATTGACTTTAAGATAATACAAACTAGAAATGTGGCATTTATTCTAAAATTAATTATTACTTTTGAATTTATGAAATCAAAATTTTGAATTTCTTTAGATGAGTGGGGTAATTAACTAATTAATAATGATAAATGAGTCTATTTCATTCAAGATAAGAAAAAAAGGCTCCTTTTTTTCGGTTTGATCATTATAATGTTGAGTAAAAATGCCGGATTTATATAATATTAAATTAATCATTTCGTATCTATATTTCCAATATATATATATATATATATATATATATATATATATATATATTCAACAAAAATTGTTCATCAATCGATACGTGTCACCAATTCATACGCAGTCAACTTTTAATTTAATTTAAAAATAATAATTAATCATTTATATATTACTAAATCAAATTATATATATAAATGGGTTCAATGAAAAACTTAAAAACATCTTAATAGCTCTTGATCTGGACGATATATACTTGTGCATGCATAAGAGGGTGGAGAAATTAATTAATACCTGTTTTCTAGCTCTAGAACGAGCAGCTGACTCACGATTCTTCATAAGACGTTTGAATTTCTCAGTGTATTCCGAGGGAGATTTTTGTCTTTTCACAACAAGAGTTGACGTGGCTCCTGTTGTTGAATTGTTTGTATGTGGTGGTTCTTGATCAGCTCCTGAGTTGCCACTGGTACTCAGGCTCAACATGGTGGTGGGTGGTGGTGACGGCGGGTGGTGGATCATGGTGGTTCCGGTAGCACCACCTCCACCTCCGCCGCCAGGTCTGGCGGCCGGAGCAAAGAAATCTTGAAAGTGATGGGTGGTGGTAGGGTGGTGGAGAGATGGGAGACTGCTGATTTCTTTCCAAACATCATCCATAGGTTTCATTAATTCTTGAGATTTAAATTCTAGATGTGTTTTGTTGGGGGAAAGATAATAGTGGGGGTGGGTGGTGGGGGTTCATGTTTGTCTATGGATTATCATTATTATACTCTTGATTTATTTGTTAATTATATCTTTTTATGTATATTATATACTATAGTAGTACTAATTTATGTGCTTATAGTTGGGTGTGGGTGTATGGTTAAATTTGAACCATTTGAACCATTAAATATTCCAAAAAAAAAAAAAAAAAGTAAGTTTGTGAAAAGAAAATGGTTTGTAAGAGGGTAACCCTTAAATCATATTAAATTTATTATGTGAGAAGCAAATAAGTATGTAGTTGTCTAGTGGATAAGTGACTTAAGGTTGTGTTTAGTACATGGGACGGGATATGATAGGGTGGGATATAATTCATTGTCTCACGTTTGATGTCAAATGAGACAGGGACAAGGACTGGAACTAGGTGGGACAAGATTGATAAAAATGTTTTTTTTTTGTTCCACCAAAATAGATGGAACAACATGGGACAAGAGTGAGATAAAAACTAAAAATTACTAATCCACCCTCATTTGATATATAACTCTAATGTGGTATTTGTTTTAATGGTCATCACCACACATCGTTGTTACCACTATCATCGGCGACCACCGGTAAACATCGTCAACCATCTCCACCTCTTACTCCACTACAACAACTTTCTCTATCACCTCCACGACCCCTGTCCATCACCACCACCACTACCATCGTCGATCATCTCCACCTCCATCGATCACCACCACCCATGGTCGCCACTACCAACCACCATTGACCACCTCCACCTCTTACTCTACTACAACAACGACTTCCATTACCACCGTCCATCGCCACCACCACTACTATCATCGACCACCTCCACCACCACCTTCACCTCAACCGACCACCACCACCCATCGTCGCCCACCACCACCTATACCTCTGCCACATCGGCCACAACTACCTCCTCGACCACCAATGTTCACCAGCTCGTGTGTTTGCCAATTCATAAAGGCTCATGTGTTTGCCAATTCATAAAGATCTTTCAGATTGAATCAAACATAATATTTCCTTTGTATGAATCGGGTTTTTCGAACTACCATCAATTATTTCAGATTCTTCATTCATATTTCTTACTATTATTTGTAATAACAAGGTTAAAGTTGGTATTTTTTTTAAGTTGGGTGTGAGTTGGCCAATACTCAAAGATAAAAGGGGGTAAGATGTAATATTGGAATAAAAAGGGATTTTAACCCTAACAACTTCATTTTGGTACTACTTGGCGGCTGAGAAGAGGAATAGAGGTTAGGGCGTTGTTGGCGATCGAAGCGAGAAAGGAGGCGACTCAACCGGGATTTCAAGCTTTATTGATTTCTTCCTTAAGGTAATCTTCTCCTAACCATTCTTTCTTCATTGATAGATATTTTAGTACCATTTAGTTTTGGGATTGGGTTGTTTTGAAGAATCTGATGGAAAGTTATTTTGGGGTTGTTTTATTTTTGTTAATCTGAGATTGTTGGTATCTGTGTTTTGGGTCTTGGGGGTTTTTCGTTCGAAATCTGGGTATCTGTTGATACCGGACCGAGTGACTCCAGTCATCGGATTGTCTTGACCCCGGTCGAAAAGGGGGGAGACCCCGGTCAGTCGGTGTAGAGGGGGGAGACCCCGGTCGGTGAGGAAGGGGGGAGACCCCGGTCGGTAAAAGGGGGGGAACCCCGGTCGTGTTCTACATCCGGGCGACCATTTGGTCCGGTCCCCGGACTGTTAAGGTGTAGGCCGAAGCCCAATGGTAGTTTTGGGTAATCATGTCTGGGCTTCAATGTTGTTGTCTGGTCCGTTTCCATTTTTAATATTAGGATTCTTTGCACCTTGTTTTGAGTTGGTTTTAAGTGGGTCAGGTTTCTCTTAAAGATTAGGAGACCGTTGAGATTTTAGGGTTAGAGTCAACTTTGTTAAAATAGAAAGTATCGAGAGTTTACAGAGCAATGTCTTGTTTATAGGTTTCGGTTCAGACTAAATGTAGACGTAAAGCTTTAAGCAAAGGACACCATGTGAGTTTTCTGACTAAACCTTTTGTTAACGAAAGCATATGAAGTTTAATTTTTAAATTTGAATTATTTTTGATGGCATGATTATTATGAAGTTATTTAACTGTGTTATAAATCGTTGGTATTTAAATGTATGCATACATTATTCGTGGAGATTGTGACCTAAGTCGGGGAGCGTGGTCCGCCTACTCGTACCGGGGAGTGTGACACGTTTATGCCATTGGGGGTGTGTCCCAAAATTAAAGCAGTGTCAGTTAGACACACCGTCTTCGACGGTAGTGTGGTAAGTAATGTGATTTGTCCTTATGTGTTCATAAATCTGTTGATTAAATTTTCTGGAAAGTTATATTGTTGCTTACCTGTTAGAGGGGACTCACTAGACCTCTGGTCCAACCCTCGCTCTTTCAAATACTAAAAACCTTTTCAGGCAGGCGAGATTTAGGAAGGGCGAATAAGGGTAAAGAGAAGATGTAGCGGGAATGGATAGAAGACCGTCATCTTAGTTTTTTTTTCCTTTAATGTCTTAGTTGTGTATAAGTTGTCGTTGCAAACATTGGTATCAAATTGTACGCTTGGGGCCGTTTTGACATGATTTATTGATAAGATTTAATTGTTATCTTTCTGTTTCTGGTTAGGTTATTACATTATTTATGTATATGAAAATATTATTTATGTATATGAAAACTGTGTAAAAAACTAAAATGCTTATAAATTAAATTATTTAAATATATATTTTATTTCTGTCGTTTATAATTATTATATGATACACATAAAATAATCAAACAATTTTTAGGGGCAACCTGTCTAGTCTTGTCTTATCCAGTATTAGTCGTACTAAACACCAAATAAACACTTTTCCTTTCCTGTCCAGTCCAGTCTTGTCATACCAAACACCAAATAGATACTTTTCCTCTCCTGTCCAGTCAGGGGCGGACCTACAGCCATGGGAGGGGGGGGTCCCGTAAACCCGCTCACTTGATTGTCGTAAAGGTAAGAAATATAGGTGTTTTGAAGGTGTAGCCGCTTGATTTTAAGGGTGCACTGAAATATTTTAAATCTGAATTTAGAACACAAATAAGCAATTGGTGGGATGGTTTGTAGTGACTAGACCTGGCAAACGTGTCGTGTCGTGTCGGGTTCAAAGTTAAACGGGTTTAAAGTCTCTAACCCTAACCCGACCCGTTTAATAAACGGGTCAGAAAATCCCAACCCTAACCCGACCCGCCTAACCCGTTTAACATTTATAAAATTAAAATTAAAAATCGAAAATTCACAAAAAAATTCAAATGAAAGCATTAGAAATCCAAAATTTATAGTTCAAAATTATAATCAAATCTAAAACACTAAAAATCTAAAGCATTAAAAGGAAAACTTATATATATATATATATATATATATACACACACATATATATATATATAAACGGGTTATTCGGGTCATTTTCGAGTTGAAATTTTTAACCTTGACCTTACCCGTTTAATTTTCGTGTCGTGTCGTGTCAACCCGTTTACTTAAACGAGTTGAAATGTATTACCCAAACCCGTTTATTTCGTGTCGAGTTCTTGTCGGGTTAACGTGTCGGGTCAATTTTTGTCAGGTCTAGTGGTGACCATGGTTAACTTACAAATAATGTAAATATATATAAAAAAATACATATTTAATGAAACAAAAACTTTTTTGGGTTTGAATATTTTTTAAAAGTTAAATGAAACGAAAATTTTCACTAAAAATCAACTAAAAACCCAAAAATTATCTCGAAGTAAAAAAAAACAACATAAAAATACCTTGAAATCGACCCAAAAACTTAAAAAATCGCCCGAATGCCGAAATTCGGCTAAAAACATATTGAACGGCTTTTGCCGACATTTGATCCAATTTAAAGATGCACCCGCTCGGCTATAATCCTGTGTCCGCCACTGTATCCAGTCATGTCTAATCATGTCTATATATCAAACGCTACCTAAGAACTTAAGCCCAAAAAAATTGTAATTTGTTTATATAAAAATTACCATTCCACAAGGTATTGTGTTATCCTCTAACTTATTAAATTATTAAATTATTGAGATCTATCTGTCATAAATTGTTGTCTCATAAATTTTCAAAAATAAGTTAAATTGTATTCCCTCCATCCTATATTAAATTTCTACATTACTATTTTAATTTATCGTAAAATAATTGTTCATTTTAAGTTTCTAATTTCCTATTTTACCCTCAATTATGAGATGAAGAAAGTTTCTCTCTTAGAGCATCTCCAACAGCTATGCTAAAATAGAAAAAAAAAATGAGATTTTAGTAACCTTTTTGTTCCAACAGCTATGCTATATCATATGCTAAAATAGAAAAAATAAGAGAGAGAATGTAAAAATCTCCAAATTTGGAGAAAATCTCTAAAACTCTATATTGAAGAGAGAGAAATAATATTTAATTTTTCTCCACCAATAGGAAAAATTGAAGTTATGTGTTAGAAGAGAGAAATATTATTTTATTAATATAATTGATGATAGAATTGCTAAGTATAGTAGTTGTTCGAGTTGGATGTAAATTTTTTTAAAGACTTTAAGTTTTTATACTCTATTTTAGAAAAAATTATAGCATAGTTGTCGAAGATGCTCTTAATTATCAAGTGTAAAAGTGTCATTTAGTTACTTAAAAAGTGTAATAATTGCATATTCCTAAAATTATGTTTCATTTTTATTAGAGTGAATTACATAAATGGTCCCTCGTGAATGCTTGGATTTCACTAATCGTCCCTCCAGTTCTGAAAGTACATTGGTGGTCCTAAAAGCGAGATATGGAGCCTAAATTCGTCCTTGACGCTAACGTCATTAAGGCATGCTCCATTAACCCCATCATGTGCCCCTCACATGAGGGGCATTTTAGTCTTTACCATTTTTTATTTTATTTAAAATACATAATTAAATTAATATTTTTATATTTTTTTAATTAAAACAAAACATGGAGAAAACCATTCTTGGAATCCTAAATCCACCTCCTCTCTCTAATCTCTCTTCTCCTTCAAAATCTTTTGCTTCCTTTCAAACCCATTTCCATCATTTAAAACCACCACACCGCCACAAACTTAGGACCAGCTGTTTCCGGTGACACCCTACATTGGTTTTCGACGACCCCCAACGTCGTGCCTTCTCTATTGGTTTCCGGCGACCCCCTACATGGTTTTGATTTTTAGTTTTGGTTTTCTTGATCCAGATCTCTTCATTTTCCGGTGAACGAAGAACACCTCCTCCGTGCAGTGAGCAAACGAACGAGTTCCCTCTTCCTCTGTGCGTGCACGAACAAGCAGCCCCTCGTGATATGGAAGCAGATCTGAAACTCGAATAACAAACAACGAACTCGAATGATGGACTCGATATGGAAGCCGAAGTTGCGATTCAGTTCTAGATCCAAAGTGATGGTTCGATATATTTGATTTTAGGGTTGTTTTGATTCATTTTTTATTTTAGGGTGATGGTTCTATATGTAATATTCTCTAATTCCACTTTTGATTTTAGGGTTGCTTTGATTTTAGGATCGGTTTAGGATTTTTTTTCTTTTGTTTATGTTTAGAATTGAGGCTTTGATTTTGATTTTGAATCTGATTTAGGTTTGAACCTTTTTGTATGGATGTTTGAATTTTTTTTGGTTTGAATCTGATTTAACTTTGAATATTATATGAATGTTTGAACGTTTTTGGGTTTGAATCTGATTAGCCTTGAATATTGTATGAATGCTTGAATTTTTTTTCATGTTTGAATCAAATTTAAGTTGAATATTTTTGTATGAATGTTCAAAAAAAAATTGATTTGAATATGATTTAGGTTTTGGGTTTAAATATTAACGTTTAATGGGTGTTGGTGGTGGTCGTCGATTAGCTGCAGGTGGTGGCGGTCGCCGGTTAGCTGCAAGTGGTGGCGGTCGGTTGGTCGCCGATTAACTGCTAGTGGTGGCAGTGGTCGATTATGCTCATGGTGATGGTGGATGATGTTAAAGATGACAAGGATGCTCTATCCTAATGCATTAAAACATTTTTTTAATTTAAAAATAATATATAATATATTATTTTTTAGAAGCAAAATAAGGAAATGAGGTAAAAATGCCACGTAAGGGACACATGTGACCCCTAACGACAACAATTTGGACGGCGTTAGCGCTAGGGACGAATTTGGGTTTCATGTCTCGTTTTTAGGAACCATCAATGTACTTTCAGAATTGGATGGATGATTAGTGAAATACATACATTCATAAGGGACCATTTATGTAATTCACTCTTTTTATTATGGATATTATTTTGAGACGAAAAGAATAAAATTTATAATACATAAATATTAACTTTATTTTGCTCCAATAAGAATTTACGTGTCTTATTTCTATACATTTTTATTTAGCTTTTATATATGATAGTAATTAAATTTTATTATGTGGTCAAAAAATTTGGATTTCCCACTGAGTTAAGTTAAATTTACAGGTTTGGCTGAAATTTGAATGGAGAGATGGAAAAACCAAAGGCTTACGTGTTGTTTGTTTACTTATTAATGGTTTCATTAAGAAGCAACATCTGAATTATTAAGAGGTAAATTTTTTTTAACAAAAAAGTTCTTTTCTCTTAATGGTTCTAAAATCCTCTGAATGATTTTGTATCATGACCCTCCCTTAACCATTAAGCGCCCTGATTTCCTTATGAACAATTAGTAAACAACCATGTTTTATTTTACACTATATCATAAAAGCCTCATAATGATTTTGCACTAAATCATTCAACAACTGCCAAACAACCCCTTAGACCCTTAAAGGGTGTTTGGGATTGCTTATTAAAATTTCTTATTGACTTATTGTGTTTTGTCACCGCTAATAAATTATTTCTAGAGTTTGGGTTGGAAAAAAAAAGTGTTTATAGTTTTTCCTCACCGCTAATAAGAAGTTTTTAATAAATTAGTCCATATTGACTTCTCAACTTATTTGAAACAACTTATGACTTTTTTGATTATTTTATATTTACTAGAAGCGTACTCGCGCAATGCAGCGAGATACATCACGATTTTAATGTTTCATTTTATTTTTTGTCGATTTACAGTACGATTTTGAATGGTTTTGAGAAAGTGATAATGCTTTTTTTTAATTTGTTTAATTTAGGCTTAATAATATAATGTTTTTTATATAAAAAAAATAAGTATTTTGTTATAATTCAATGATTATCTAATATATTTTAATGACATCTAGAAAAAATAACCAATTACATATTTAATAATATAATTAATACAAATTTATAGTAATATAATATATTAATTAATAGTGATACATGGAAAGGTCTGCATAAAAGGAAGACCCTGCACATACCAAATTGGTGGGTGTTAAAAGACTGCAGTAGTAATATGTATCTTGTGCTTTGATACTTGTAAATTAAGAGATTTTTAAAATCTTGCATAAAATGATGGTACCTTGTGTCTAATAATTTGTATTTAAGAGTTTTTTATCCCTGCTTTATAATATAGTATATATAGATAAGCAATCTGAAACACTCCTAAATAATAACTTAATATTTTATTATGTTTTAGTACCACAATAAGTTAATCCAAACACTTTTTATAAAAATCATTTTTATCACCACATAAGTTGATAAACACTTTTAAAAAAAGCAAAAGTTGTTTTAAATAAGCAATCCCAAACACCCCCAGTTTTAGAAAATTTAAATCAAGCGACCGGCCAAATAATAATGAAATTTCATATTTGGTCAAAGGATATATATATATGTAGGGGTGTTCATGGTTCGGTTCGGTTAGTAATGAAAATGTGAACCGAACCGCATAAGGCGGATACCTAGTTACCCGAACCGAAACCGAACCGCGGGTTGAACCTAACCGAGCCGAACCGAACCGAACTAAGACGGTTACCCGCGGTTCGGTCCACGGTTACCCGACGTTATAAAAAATATTATTTACAATATAAAAATGGTACTAAAATATAGCATTTAAAAAAATCACATATAAAATATATAAAAATAATTGAAGCGCTCCAAACTAAAATAAGTTTAATTGTTTAATAGCATCTATTTTTCGGTTAACATCTAAATTTAGTCATCCACCGAATTGATTAATAGCAAAAAGTCAAAGATTTTTACTCCTTTAATTAACTTTAGGTTAATAAATAAATAAGTAAGTAATATAAATTAAATATTATGTATACATTATATTCGGTTCGGTTCGGGTACCCGCGGGTACCGAAAATTTGAAACCGAAACCGACCCGTGAATACCCGGGTTTTTCGGTTTTCGGTTTTTTGATTTTCGGATTATTTCGGTTATCGGTTTTTTCGGTTTCGGATCAAATGGTTCGGCTCGGTTTCTCGGTTTTCCGGTTTTTTTGAACACCCCTATATATATATATATATATATATATATATATATATATATATATATATATATATATATATATATATATATATATCATTTCTAGTTTAGCAAGGAGAAGGAAGCAACCGGAGAGAGCTTCGTTTAAGGACAGGAACGAACGTAGACAGAGGAGAGAGTTAGAGTGACTCGTTAAAGACAAGAGAAGAAGCAGTCAACAGTTACCAGTTCCGTTAGCCGATTAGCAAGCGGTACTCGAGGAACAGGCTTAGTCAGAGATTCAAAGAGTTGGGTTAGCGATCCTCCTTAACAGAGTCGGGAAAGGGATAGATAAACAGAGTCGGGGTCATAGTACTGAGTCGGTTTAGTTAGACCTTACCTTTAATTTAATCTTTGTCTTTTAGCTAATGGTAATAGTTTCAAAGATAGACATGTCACATAATCACATAAATAAGAAAATAAAGTGAGTGAAGGAGTGACTATCGGGGATAGGCACGACCGAACAGACTCAAATGCATAAGTATACTTTAGGAGTTCCTATGGAAAGACAATAAGGCGTCAACAGTGTTGTCTAGCGCCTTTTAGGCTTAGTCACGTCTCCCCAGATAAGGAAGCAAAGCCATAGCACGAGAGAGAAGGCGTTCCTTCGCCGTTTTATTTCGAGGAAGCGCTCAAGTCGAGACTCTTATATGTCAATAGAGAAAGCAGATTCAGAAAGAAAGCGAGTCATTTTAGTCTGTAATCTTGTAAAAGAGGGTTTCAACTAGACTACGGGTTGTTATTCTAGTAGACATAACCCGAAAGCCGCGCAAACCAGATCACTCTATACTTTTTACACTTGCTCAATCTCTAAAGCTAATTCGGAAACTTTGGAATGGGAGTAAAGCCCGACGAACCAATCTCGATAGTAAGCATTGGGCGGGCGATAGGGAGGACGGTCTCTGGATTGATTTCTGCTGGCAAGGCATAAGAGCCGTTACCTATGGCCTGTGTGGTCTTCTGCGGAATTACCCAATGAATGTCTCCTAACGCCGCGACGTGGACCGGTAGAAGCAGACACAAATTGACTCACTACATGAACTGCATAAGCAATATCTGGACGAATAACAGTAAGATATACTAGACCCTTATTACCTCCGTAGAAGTCACATTCTGGGGAGGCTCGGCTTCTACCCAGGGAAGAAGGTGGAGAAGGTTGGGTCGTAGCTACTATACTAGGATAAAAGTATGACCTCTTTAAGATCTGGGATAGATCTTTCCGACGATATCCATGGCCCACCCTCGAAATGGCCAAGGCTTTATAATCGGGTATAACTCGGAAGCCGGTTTGTGCTGGATTCCTGCATACCCTCTGGCAGGCATCGCAACTCTTAACATGTGCTATGTAATCTGCAAGGACCGTAGGCCAGTAGTGGCCATGTCTCCGGATCTCTCGAATTTCCCTCAGCGCGCTCGATCTACCTATCTTTCTGAGTTTGATTGGTTTTCGCTCCAGCTGACCTTTCCATTTAATCACTGACAAAACCTACCTTTCAATTCTTCTTACCCTATAAGCTTTCAGCAAAGGACAGATTTCTTGGTCCATTGACATCGATCAACGAAATAGACCTCCTTATTTTACTTTTGTCGTTGTCTTCCAATTCAAATAGCTCCATGAAGTGAGTGTTCCGCGAGAAAAGAGAGGCTGACATCTTTTCTTATCTATCTATTTTCGTAAATGAAGAAGATAAGTGAGAGCTTACTGACTGCATCTTCTAAGAAGGGCTTGGAAGAAGAAATAGAATCTCCTTTCTTTTTCGAGAAAAGGTCCCATCCTTCAATATCATGATTGGGTCGACCAGGCCAGATCATGAGTGAAATATCATGATCGGGTCGACTAGGCCAGATCATGAGTGAATAGAAAATAGAAAATGTACATAGCAGTTCCAGCTGAAATACTTGGAATAATTCTACCACTTCTACTAGGAGTAGCCTTTTTAGTGCTAGCTGAACGTAAAGTAATGGCTTTTGTGCAACGTCGAAAGGGTCCTGATGTAGTGGGATCGTTTGGATTGTTACAACCTCTAGCAGATGGTTTTAAATTGATTATAAAAGAACCTATTTCACCAAGTAGTGCAAATTTCTCCCTTTTTAGAATGGCTCCAGTGGCTACATTTATGTTAAGTCTGGTCGCTCGGGCCGTTGTACCTTTTGATTATGGTATGGTATTGTCAGATCCGAACATAGGGCTACTTTATTTGTTTGCCATATCTTCGCTAGGTGTTTATGGAATTATTATAGCAGGTCGGTCTAGTAATTAGGGGGCGGCCGTTCGGTCGCTTATGATACTAGGACCAATAGGTCAAAAATGGGTTTGTGCCGCAGGTGTTGAACGATCCACTCTACACAGGTGTGGGCTTACAGGGCTCATAAAGCCTTTCTTTCATTCATCAATAGGGCCCTGGTCGGTCACTTTTCTGGGCCGGGATCGATAAGTGGAATGAAAGTCATAAAAAAGATATCTTGATCTTCGCACCTCAGATCAAGAGGAAGGGTAGCTTGTCAAGCTGGCCTAAAATTTTAATTATTCTTAATTATATATAAAAATATATATAATTAAGATATAAATAAAAAGATTCGTTGTCTTTTAACCGACTGTTCTTCTTTGTCAACGCTACTAATGACCTATAGGTTCGCAATAATGAAAATTGGTTATTTTAAAAAGAAAAGGCGCTATTTAGCCCTACTAGAAGTAAGCGGCTGAGTTAGCCTAGCCTACCCTAAAAGTAGTATAGTAGGGTATAGTATAGTAGGCGAGCGAGTTAGCGAAGACGCTTAGGCTAATAGAAAAGATAGCGTTGGTGCGTAGCCTTCATTCTACTACGCTACAAAAAGGTTACGAAATCACTTAGCTCGACGTTAGGAGAGTCAAGGGGGAACGCCATACCTACATAGAAGAACCGTTGTTCGCTGACTTTCTAAGGTCTAACCCTTCGCCCCCTACTGAAAAGGGGCAATTAGCTTTGCACCACTGATAGACTACTTAAGATTCAATTCAAAAGGCCCTACTTAGTTTCGCAAGCCTTTGTCATTGTCAGTCAACTAAGTAGGGCCTGAGGCCCCTGTGAATCCGTAAATCTGAGGAGCATGACGCAACAAAAGGATGGTCCCCTATGCATTTCATTCTTTCCGGAAAGGAAAAAAAGAAGTACCCCCAATCATAGTGAACCTCTCCTTGTGATCGGGATGAGATAGATGCCTCCCAGCTGGGGGGCGGATCGAATCGGAGTTTCCTTAGGTAGCCACCGACCTACAATTATCCTTAAACTTTCGTGCTTGGTGGAGAAGAAGCGAACAAAGGTACGCTCGCTTGCTGTCTTGTTCTCTGTCGCGAACTGGGATCGCTTGCCAGCTAGGTTAGTTTGGAGCAACATTGTATGAGAACATATTACCCATATTCGGGGACAAGGGGCGAAACGACCTCTCGATATACTTACTGCAGCCCAGGAATAAAAACGTCGTCTAGGTGTTACCTGTTGCTCCGATCTCCCCTACGCCTAGGACGTTGTCTGGGCCCACCAAGAGCCATAGTTAGTTGTTGTTTCCATTTGGTAGTTTTTTCTCGTTGTTGATACCGGCAAGACCCAGCCAGATGATGTCTGCTGGTTGGTAGTGAGAGGACTCTTAGTACCTGCATACCCAAAAGGGGGCGCTGGTTAAAAAACAATAATTTTTCTCTTTCTTGCTCTCCCTTAGCAGCGGGAAAGGAGTCTATCTATCTGCCTAGCTTTGGTAGATTTCCCCCAACGCAATCCACAGAAATTCCACGAATCCCTTGGTGGATAAGTCCGACGACTCAGCAGCAGTGCGGAATTTTCTTTATCGTCTGCTGGATCTGATCTATAGTTAGGGGCAATACATACCAAAAGGTTCGAAGAAGGATAATGAGTGAAGATCTACCCCAGCCAAGTCATCGACCGCTGCGGTACCTGAACTGAATGCTCTGAGGTTGAAAGGCAAGTAGATAAGCAGATTCCTACCTGTATTTTTATTGTCTCGATTCGTCCACTACTGCTACTGATAATGGAAAAGGTTATGAAGTTGACTTCTTAGCCTTAAGGGCTTGAAGAAGATAAGGGCATGGAGATTGACCCAACTCATCGACCTTCTAGTAAAGCTAAGCAGCTAGCACCTTAAAGAAATTGATAGTTAGCTGTCCGAAAGCATTCAAAATGTATGAACTCCGGGGCTAGGTTGTATGACTTCCGTCCTTACTACTAAGGCTAGCTAGTTGCCCCACCTCCTAATAAATCTTGCCTTCCTCTGCTGCCCCGGGAGAGTGAGTTTGTATGCCTGTTGGGTCTTTTCCTGGCTTTCTCACTAGGCAAATTCTCAAGTCGATGCTCATATAACTGCATTTTGATACTCTCACTTTTCCCTTTGATGAGCTGATCTTTAATTGCAAAAGTGATAGCTTATATAACTGCATTTTGATACTTTTTTGAAGACGAGAAAGAGTTAGCCTTAAATGTCCCTATTCAATAGGCTTTCTTTCTCCTTGTAGTTGGTCAACAACCAAATCTAGCTAGCAAGCAAGGTCATTAATATGCTAAAAGAAGGCAATTTAAGGCCCAATATTTCCCCCTGTTTTTCCTAAAGAGAAATATCCTTATAGAAAGTTTTAGGGCTTGAGTCAAGCATTGGTCTAAAGACAACCGCTACTCTTTTCTATCATTACTAGACTAAATCTAGGGCCCTAAGGGCTAAAGTCATGATAGACAAGAAAGGGAGACTGAAAGCTTGCTGCGAACGGGTTAGTTAGTCACTAGATGATAGCATCCCTACTGAATTAGAGGAAGTGAAAACAACTAAAAAGGATAGGAAGGAGACTCGACCTTAGGAAGAGAAAATCCATTTTTCTCAATCTCTTCTAGTTAGTAGTACCTACCGGATGAATTACTTTCCTTAAAGGCCTACCTTCCTTGGCACATAGATTAGCATTATTCCTCTTACTTTAGATACGGAAAGCATGTCAGACTGTAGAGTGGGCTTCCTACAATCGGGGGCGAGTCACCTTCATGCGGGGCTACCTAGCTACCATGGAAGACAAACCTTCCTCCATTGTCCATTCGAAGGGCGTTGACTTTCATTATCAGGGTATTTTCGAGGGGTGAAGGGTGCATGTGGCGTTTTCGTACGCGACTTAAAGCAAGCATTTCAGGCATTTCTTAATGAATAGCTAAATGGTCTCCGCCGTCTAGGATCTATAGATAGAGACCACGAGAGGAGAAGAACATCATCAAGTTCCTTTTTCCCGGGATTTTGGCTACCTATAGGCGAAAGAATTAGACTTTTCTCGGCTGACTATTCATAGGCGAACGAATTAGGATTTTGAGAAGAACTAAGCAGCAATCTCAGTGAAACGTGAGAGGCTCATTGCGTACGAGCTTCAATAGTGAGAGCTAAGCTAGGAACGGGGAAGGATGAGCAGAGAGGGAAGGACTTTCTAACTGAAGTTGACTTACCCATAGAAGGAACGACTTAGATAGAGGTGGTGTGGTGATTGACCTCAATGCTAATGGTTATCCCCAAGGTTCAACGAATGAATGAAGCTATGCTATGATCGTACCCGGATAGAGATGATAGTCTTCCTCTGAAGTCTCCAAGCCGTCCATAATAGAATCGATAGGCGAAGCAGCCAATAGCAGTCTGTTCTCGCCTATCGATAGATAGCAGGTTGCTTCCAAGCTCAAACCATTTGAAACGAAATTGCTACTTTTTTATTGTTATTGATAGAGTAGTATTCTCCGCCCCTGTCAAATAAAGTAGAGGGGGAGTCTTTCTCCAATGAGAATAAAGAAAGTTTTTGGGCAAGACAAGAAAGGAACTTGCCCTTTGACACCAAGGGATAAGAGCGGATTGTTGCGATGACTTGGTGAAGGGAATCTATGAGATAAGGTTCTCGACGAACCGGGTTCCGACCGAATTGAGCGCGGAGCCAACGAGTTCAGTCGAACAACGTAACGAGTCTAAGGGCGCTTGACAGGAATGGACGGGCGAAGGAAAATGAAATATGAAATAAAAATATGCTTTGGGAGTGTGAGATAGGCGGACGGGGAGTACGCAGCCGAATAACCGCAGGGGCTTCCAGCAGTGATAGCTGAACTAACTAGATGGGCCGCCCAAAACCTAGAGCTGACATTGAAATCGGAAATCAACGTCGGGCCCCGACTATCCGAAGAAGGCAGACTGAAGCGGAGGAGCAGAAAATGCAACACAACAAGGGGCGAACCAAAGGCTTGCGCGAAGGAAGAAGCGAATCAATCAGAATGGAGACAGGGAGAAGAGGTAAAAGAGAGATTTTCGAGCCTGAACATATAAGCAACCTTCTATCTGGCCTCTGTACCAGTAGTGGAGTGGCTTGCTATTTTCAATCAGAAAAGGAAGATTGAGCAATGCAAAGGAGAAAGAAGTTGTCCCCTCTTCTCTGGTAACCCGCCGCCGCATATGTCGAAAAAGAGGGAGCGGGGAAGGAAGAACAACCGTTTGACTTTGGCACATGAGGTGGCGGGTTTGGCTAGGTAACATAATGGAAATGTATCGGACTGCAAATCCTGGAATGACGGTTCGACCCCGTCCTTGGCCTCGAGGAGTGGTGAGCAGCACAGAACTTGAATCAATCTTTTGGCATATCATATAATATAGGGGGCTAGAAATCCACAGACAACATTCTGGAACTTCCAAACCAAAGAAATGCAACAGGAAATGAAATGTTATGCTTCCATAGAATGAATTTGGTAGTATTCTACCCTATGGTAGATCGAAGGTCCTGTGCCACTTGAACTCAAATCTATCTTACCTTCAATCCATCGTTGTCCATCCAAGCCAGCCCATAACAAATGTTAGACCGGCTGACACAGCCGAATTGGTTGAGGAAAAGGAAAGCCCAGCGACCAAGCACTCCCGCCCCCAAAAGCGGAGATCGAAGAACCGCCAGGTTGTCGAGGACACGTCTGAAGAGGAGGTCGGCGGCCTCTAAGTTTACCACCCTACCCACTAATGGACTATAAGGGGGGAAGGTGAACGGGAACCGACCGAAAACCCGAACCGCTTGACCCCTTCATACTCGATTCATTAGGGTTGGGGATGGATGGGACCAATCAGAAGTGCAAATCGCGCAAGCGAAGCCGGGAAACGGACCGCAGCGCAACGACTAGGACTCGTGTCGGAGGACTTTTGAGCGTGAGCTACCACTCATGCAGCGACAAGGACCCGCAACTCTCGAAGGGGCCACAAACCACCCAAATCACTGTAGCAAACCCTCCCTTTACTTTACTCAATGGATAGAGCTTATTCTCTTTCAATCAACAAAATGAGAAATGGGGGAGAAAGAAAGAGGTCTTTATTGAAGAGGCTTTGCACCCGGAATAGGACTAATGCAGATCCAGAAGAATGGGTCTGGGCTTTCGAAAAGATGAATATGCAAAGGGTAAGGTAAAGAGAGAGTCTTTTGAACAACCAACCTGACATAAGGATTCTAGCTCGCCCACTTAGAGCAGATGGAGATTCTCGGATGGGGAAAAGCGGCACTCGACATCTATTAAACAAGACCAAGAACAAAGCCATACCATGCCCTCGGGAGAAACTAGTGATGATTGCCATGAATGCAGCCCTCGAGGACGTGTACAAGAAGGTATTTGCCGATTCCTATCAACATGGTGCACCTCAGAGGGGTGTGAAAAGGCCGTGGAGACTTTGACCGAATGAAGAGGGATCAATTGATAGACATTTTTTTGAGGAAGAGAATCCAGGATGAACGTTTTTTTCATTCGCTATGCGCTGACTGGATGCGTACTCGCGTGATCAATCGATGGACGGGGGAATTGCGTGAATGACGAGACCGGCCTAACCTAAAGTGGGTCCTCCCCCCCCCCCTTGATGGCGAATCTTGATTGACTAACACTAGGAACCGATTCGGAGAAAGAAGAAGCATGGCACGAGATAGGCGGCGGAAGAATTTCCGATAGCGAATTACTTGACTCGATGGATGGAGGTAGAGCCCTCCAACTCAAGCACGAAATCAATGTTGAGTCAACAACAATCCAGAGGGGCACCACCAAGCGAGATCGAGACCAGCCCCTTGTATATAGGGTTCCAAGCCTGCGCTTCTTCAAATATCCCATCCCAGTAGGGGCTTCAAAGCTTGACTAAGAGAAAGTGGAAAGAAAAGGGGTGTGCTAGCTGCAATCAAACTAAATAACGAGCAAGAATGCCTATAGATAACGCTTTAGTAATAATATAGGGCTTTTTCAGGAATCGATTCTATGATTGAATAGGAGAAGTGCTACTTAGTAGTATAAACTCGGAGAGACGGAGATGGGACTATTTCATACCTGCTAACTCCTAGGATGAGAAGTGGGCCCCTTGTTTTTGGCAGGAAGAGTTTCAGCCTTTGTTGGCCCTGGGTAGAGTGAGTCTACTTAGTGAACTGGCAGGACGCGAAGATCGATTGATCAATACGAATCTCGAGAGTAGATGGTTGATCGCCGCCTCCTTGTCCTAGAGGCTCTCAGGCCGGGGAGGGGCTTGCTATCGTAACCTTTTTCCCGGTGTATGTGAGGGTGACGAACTCCTTTTTGTTCGGTCATAGGTTGGTCCAAAGAACGAGAGTCGGCTTCCTTAAGTCCGTTGTTCCTCAGTAGCTCAGTGGTAGAGCGGTCGGCTGTTAACTGACTGGTCGTAGGTTCAAATCCTACTTGGGGAGAATTTAGAGTTCTCGCTTTTCTGACCTAGCGCCCCCTGTCCTTCTCCTTAGTTTCTAAACTAGCAGAATCGCAGGACATCAAAAGTGGGAAGTTTCTTGTTGGTTTTTCTTCCTCACTCTCGAATAGGTGAACTTGGTTCGTTCAATTCTTAGGGAGAAGAAGGATGGGAATGAATGGGAAGACTGGAGTAGTCTCTTCATTAGCCGGAAGGAATTAGTCTCCACTAGCCTCATTCGAAGAACGAACAAGAAAAGGCTTACTGTTTAGGTAGGATAGATCGATGTGGTCCAATGGCTAAAGCTCTGCCAGCTTAGAAACTAATATATATATATATATATATATATATATATATATATATATATTATCATATATAATTCAAATGAATTTGATCATTGATTAAAAAGATCAATGGTTGATATATATATATAGGGGTGTTTTCAATTGGAAACTTTTGAAAACTAAATTTCAACCATTGATCTTTTTAATCAATGATCAAATTCATTTGAATTATATATGATAATAAATTAATTAATTTATTAGTAAAAGATAATAATAATATATCAAAAGGGTAAATGTGTCTTTTTCTTTTGTGTTTCAAATTTGGCAACAAAGATAAAATATGCTTAAATATAGAAATGTGTATATTTCTTAAGAAAAAAAAAAGAGAGCATATTAAGACTATCTTTTTATTATTTGTTCATCAATATGCAGTATGTAAAAACTCAAATAAGTTTCATTACCATTATTGTTTCATTATGTTTCAATATATCAAATATGTTTTATCAGATTTCACTATATTAATATTTTGTTTCACTATATCATGTTTCACTATATTAATATTATATTTCACTATATCAAATTTGTTTCATCGGGTTTTACTATATTAATATTTTGTTTCACTATATCAAATCTATTATGTTTCACTATATTAATATTATATGCCTGGAGGTAATATCGAAGATTTCATATTAATATCAACTTTCATTCATTGCATTAATCAATCAATGATTCATAAGAATAAAAAAAAATAAATTGATTTGTAGCTTACGTATAAATCAATTTGTGTTTACCTAAATTAAATGTTTCATGTTTAAATTAATAAAGGATCAATATTACCATATATAAAATACATTAAAAAATTAAAAAAATTATATTATAATAATAATAACACTTACCATATATATTATGAAATTATGTAAAAGACTAAAATAACCTTATCAATTAAAAATAAAAATAAAAAAAAGAAATTCAATGATTGGTTAATTTCGGTTTTCAAAGCTTTCAATTGGTTTTTAATTGAACCCTTACATATATATATAATTGTTGGGTTGGGTTCCAGTGTCTAATATGATAAGAAACATGAGAAGTGGTTATAAATCGTTGGATGAGAAATAAACGAACATTAGGATGAGATGCATCAAAATATGATACACCAGATCAATTCTTTTTTAAGCCGCAATTAATAGGAGGGTATCTGATTAAAAGCGATCAACGGTATAAAACTACTTCTCACCAAAATTGGCATTTCTCACATGATCCATGACTATAATTGTATTCTATCATATTTCATCCGGCTCTAGTTATGACCTATGGATGTAAATCATTTCTTTTTTAAGTAACCACGGTCTCTAATTTTTGTCGAGACAAAATTTATCTATATTTGACAAAATGGACATTAGATAAGTTAAGTAACATGTCAAAACAAGAAAATTTGTCTAACCAATTTTTTTGGTTTATTTTTCAATTCGATAAATAACTACTCCCTTGTCCTAAACTAAGGGGTCGTTTACTAAATGCTTATTCGGTAAGTGCTTACCGGATCACTTTACCTTATCGGATGAACGTGACAATGATTGAGAATCTTACCTGGTAAGAGAGATGACAAAGACCAAAAGTCTTATCCGGTAAACGAGAGTAACAACTCTTACCCAATAAGCGTTTACCCGATAAATTGTTGCATACAATGCCGTTTTAATGGACTAAAATCTTACTCGGTAAATTAGGTTAAAGTGTTGACTCTTACCGGTAAACACTTATCGAGTAAGCGTTGGGTAAATGCCGTTGAATGTCCACAATGAAAAAGAAATACAATTTTAAAGATGTGTAATTATTACACTTTTTAATTAAGTAAATAATAATTCCACCTTTAGTAATACAAAGAAAACTTCTCTACACCTCATAATTAAGGTAAAATAGTAAAATAAACACTTAATTTTCAAAATTGACACTTAGGAGATGTTTACCAAATTCTTAACGAGTAAGTGATTACCGACAAGAAATTCACCTTCATTTACCTTATCATGCAACATCATTGGCCATGAGCATGGATTGTTGGTAAGTATTTTAAACACGGTAAGCATTTAGCGGGTAAGAATCATTTTCCACACTTACCGGGTAAAACTTTCGTTCCTTCCCTTGTTTGTTACCGGGTAAGCTTCTTGGACCTTGGTCCGAACCATGTTCAGTCAATAAGGTAAATGATATTGGTAAGCGCTTACCCAGTAAGCATTTAGTAAACAACCCCTTATTTTTTGAAAAACTAAAATAAAAAATGTAGACACTTATTTTGTGACTGATATAGTATTTGAGCAAAAGGTTGACTACCGGTAACCCCGACCAGCCCCACACGGTATCCTCCCCCTAGGAACCACATATGAGAAGGCTTTTTAAAGTTAACTCAACAGCTAAGGCTAGCGGAGGAGTTCAAGTCCGTGTGACAAAGGAAGTATTATTATACATGCTTAGAAAAACCGCTATTAACATAAGCCCATTTTTATTAAAAAAAATTAAATAATTAAATACATTTTTTTAGATAACAACGAGGTGAGATTAATGCCCGCGTGTTGCTACGGATGGAAAGAAATATTAAGACCATAAATTTGAGCATGACCAATTATGAGAACAAAACATTTTGTGTCTGTTAGCAACATGACTATAATTTACAAAATGCCCTATGAGGATGATGTGTGTGTATGATAGGAAACGAAAATAAATTGGCAAATGATACATTACATCATTAAACCTAAAAAAGTTACATTGTTATTAAACCTAAATTAAATTATAATAAAAATATGAATTAAACAAATTTTACATCATTATTAAACATAAAATAAATTATGATAAATTACTTTATTAATAAATAAAAAATTGGTGCGTGAATCACCTACGACTATGTGCTTGGATTGATGGGGAAGGCGGAAGGTTTTGGGTTGGAGAAGACACAGTCATTGAGATGCGATGCATGTTAAGGGATCTTTATTTTATGCTTGTATAATAAAAATAATTTTTATAATATAACTTTTATTTATTTAAATTAAAAAATGAAAAAGTTATAAATTATCGAAATGTCATTTACCTAACGGTTAGGAGGTAACAACTTTTAGTTTCGAGGACCAAAACGTTACACAAATGCAAAATCGAAAGTTTATTTTGGAATCAACAAAATATGGAGACTAAATCCAAGAGGAAAATAAAACTATAGGGACCAAATCTATAACTCTACAAACATAGGACTACATCTAACAGGGAGATAAAACCTCAAGGACCAAATCTGTAATTTACTAAAAACCTTAAGGACCAAATCTGTAAATAACTCAAAGTTCACTTCCTGATAAATGTTATTACTTATAATGAATATCCAAGTCAATTTACAAACAAGTTAACTGATTTTACAAGAGCATCTCCAACAGTTTCTCTATTTTGGAGAAAATGAAGAAAATGGAGATTTTAGGTCTAAATTGTGCTCTAACAGTTTTCCCAAAACTATCTCCAAAATGGAGAAAATACGAGAGAGAAGGGTTTTTCTCCAAATATGGAGATTACCCAAAAAAATGATTACAAAGTGAGAGGACCAATAAGAAACTTTGAAAATAAATATGTAGAGAGAGAAATAATATTTTAATAAATGAATAGAATATTTTAATTTTATAACTAATGTTGGATTCTCCAAAATGAAGAATCTGTTGGAGATAGATATAAGTATTTTTGGAGATTTTAACTTTTGTTTCTCCATTATAAAGAAATTTTGAAGAAGCCGCTGAAGATGCTTGTAAGGGGTTGTTTGTTTTTCTTAAAACACCTCTTAATGACTCTTAAGTCTGAATCATTCAAACTTTTTTACGCATCATCTCTTATTAATCATAACTAAAATAAAACTTCAAACTTTAGACCTCTTAAAAAACAAACGACACCTAAGACTCTCTTAAATTAACGGTCAAATGAAGCTTCAAAATCCCATAACTTTCAACATTTTGTCATGTGAATGATAGGTACTAAGGTCACGGAGATCTGCACATGATAAATATGGAGGACCACCAATGTGTACGGAAGAATCAAATCAATAGATTAGTTTACCCCTCGTTCCCTACTATTTCAATCCTCATCCATTTCTCCTTTTTAGTACAATTACAAAAATACCCCTAAACTTATGTTTGTTGGACTCTCTCGTCCTTTTCATCGATATGTATTGTCTTTTCACGTGTGTTGTTAATAATTGAGACCGTTTGGTTTTAAATACATAAAAAAAGTCAGTATTGTTTTTGATCTGTCACTTTTATGTCTGTTTGTGTTTTCTTTTGTAATTAGATGGTGTTATTTCAGATTCTTTTGTATTATGCTAATATTTCAATCAGATTTTGTTTTCTTTTGCAACTGAGTTCGAATGATCAAAGCAGTATTCGTTAAAACTCGACAAACACAGAAGGATCAGAGTTAAAACTAGAATCATGTCGAAAGAGGGTAGCAGGAGTTGCTAATATATGTTCTTTCTTGCTCGATTGCCAAAAATGTCGTCGAATCTCCTTGTAGAGTTGTAAGTCTTAAAAACATTTGGATTCACTTAGAAAATCTAAATCTGGATTATTTAACAACTGAAAGCCTAATCCATTTCATTAAAAATGATCACATGGCATAGTGTGGGGGTTCAGTCTATCATATCTTAATCAACCGAGTACAATGATCAGAGTAGTATGTATAGGTAACATTTGACCGAATTGAATACAGATGTATCCTTGTGATACATTATTTAAATGAGTGCATATTCACGGTATCCCGCCTGATATACCGAGTCTACTACACATTCTATATTGATCTAATTGTTGTTGTAACCTATGTAGGGAGGTATACATTCTATACTTCCATACTCGCTTACAACTTGACAGGCCTTGGCAACTCGCCTGGGTCAACTCACTTTTTTAGGGTTCGTTTACCAAATGCTTACACGGGTAAGCGTTTACCAAGTCACATTATCTTACTGGATAAATATGGTAAGGACCAAGAATCTTACGCAGTAAGAGCTAGGGTAAGGACGAGAATCTTACCCGGTAAGTGATAGTGAAGACTCTTACCACGGTTAGTGCTATCCGGGAATGTTGTTGCATACGGTACCGTTTTGGTGGACTTATATCTTACTTGGTAAGTAAGTGATAATGTTGAATTTTACGATAAACGCTTACCCGGGTAAGTGTTTGGTAAACAGCCCCTTAGATCAACTCGACCATATATGCAAGCTTTGGGCTCAGGTCTCCTAACCAACGTGATCTTTTTCTTTAAGTATATAATCTTTACATACGACAAATTAAACTTCTTACACATTTCAATAAGACTTTAACCCTAAACCTCCAGTAAGATGGGGTTATTGGGTACTGCTAGGCCAATGGCTAACAAACATGATCTCCTTGCTCGCAATGCCACTTTGTCTTTGTTGCGTGAATCATAAGTGATTTTACACGTGATTTCAGTTAAACACATATGTTTCGACAGTTTTCATATTCTCTTATTTGATTATTGTTCTCATATGAACCTTAGGTGTTGTTCGGTTCATTTTCTGTTAAGACCTGTATGGATATAGTTGTTTGGGTGTTAACAGATAAGTTGTTCGGTTGTTGTGCTGAATAAACAGTCTGAATGTCAAAAATGACCATTTTACCCCTTAGTCTATATTAAATGAAATAATTATTTGATAAATTAGTAAATGATAAAAAGATATTAATTTAATTGTTTTTTAAATAAAAAATATATTATACAAGAAAGCTACTGAACCAAAATTACAAAAGAACATTCAAACTTCAACAGCAGCGACCTTCCCTTCTTCTTCTTCCTTTTTCTTTCTTTTGGTGGACCTTTCATTGGTGGTGGTCGTGGGTCTTCATCTTGATCTGATGCGGTGGCTCCGGCGGTGATGGTGGCTCAGGCAGTCAGTGGCGGCATCGAAGATTGACAGTCCACAAAATCGATGGTTTAACCATGAAATCGAACACTGCATTTCAGAAAATCAAAGAAACAGAGAAGAAACAGAAAAGCGAACACTGCATTTTACAAAATCGATGGTTTTAACCATGAAATCGATGGGTTTCAACTGACAGCGTCGATGGGTTTTTAACACACAAAAACGATGGGTAACAACGTAGGAGAGAGTTCAAGAAAATACATGTGAGAGCTTCCCGTTGCAGGTTTTTTTCTCTTCTTTGATGTTGAGACTTGAGAGATATGGAGAGGACGGCTGTGGAATTGATTATAAAGATGGTAGGGTTTCTTCAAATTAAAGAGGGTAGTTGGAATAAAAGATGGTAGCTTTTCTTTTTATTAAAGGCTAAGTAGTTGAGAGGGTATATGGGGAAAGTGTATAATATTTAATGGCCGAGCGGGAAGGACATTATTTTTGTAGTTGATTCGGTCAGCCACGAGCTGACCGATTAAGCTGCTACCGAACACTCAGATATGACTGACCGAATAAGCCATATCACTTATTCAGCCCATTAAGTTGCTACCGAACAGGGCCTTACACACTCTCTCTCTCTCTCTCTCTCTCTCTCTCTCTCTATATATATATATATATATATATATATATGTTTTCTACCATTCTTTTCCAAAAGAAAATTCTATTATTGGTGGTTCCACATACATCTCATCTAAAACCATATACATAATGAGTCGTTTGTTATATACTACAAACTAAAATCGTTAAAAAAATCAAATAACACCTTACAAAAAAACGGACACTGGCCCATAATATCTCCCATAGAGATTAATATGGTCTCAAAGACAAGCCTTGTGTCACGAAACACCATAACACACCTTTTAGAACACTCAAGGACCAAAAACTTCATATAACAAAAGCAATCAATAAAATTAAAGCACACCCATAAAATTTTAATATCTACAAATCTTAAAAACAGACCCAAAAATTTAACGTAAAACCATCAACATTCTACCAAAGTCGTAAAACCAAATCGAGGTATATCAAGAATGTGTAACTAAAGTCGAAGTATCGTTCCGAAACAAAAAAAAAATGTGAAAATCCAAGTTAAATAAGAACAAATCCCATCCAATCTTCAAACATATTCGGGTGGCCAAAAACGCGAATCCTATCCCACCGACCTCCAGCCACGATGCCGCCTCAAAATTTCGATCCAATCAAACCGCTAAACGCTAAGAAATTACCTGCAGAAAATGGTGTATCTATACAAACAACGAATCATGCAATACTCCACTCGTTCATTGAACCGCTCTCATTATTTACTGCACCCTGCAAAATTCTGGGCTCACTCAAAGATCTTGATTTGAAGATGTTGAAGATTTCAAATTCATAGACTGCTCGCTGGTGTTAATCTCTCCGTTGGCGAGATTGGATAAATCGGCTTCATTGTGGGCATCGTTTGTATCGGTAGTAATCTTTTCGTCAGTCGTCGACTCATCCAACGCAAGCTTCTGTAATGGAGCTTCTACGACCGAGCCGTCGGTTGCTGCACATGGCGAATGCGAGCTGGAATCAGCTGGAAACTTATTGGACGGTTTTACCCATTTTGTCCATTCGTTGCGTCTCCTTACAGTTTCCCCCTGCACAAAAGTAAAGAAATTGTCCGAAAGTTTCGTACAACGATGCATCAAGTTTGGTAAAAACAACTTAAAATGAAGTTATATAACAATAAAACATCATAGAACCTGCAAGTGAGAAACAGATCATATGAAAATAATGTGAAAACCGACGGGCGCTTACCCGGTAAGCGTTTGGTAAACGGGACCTAAGCAATTACATATATTTATATGCATACAATTATATCATTTGTAATCAGATCGAAAAAGAAATCCGATGGAGACAACTACGGAAATATTCGTTAACCAAATACAACATGAAAAACAGCCGGTAAGAAACCCGAGGAATATTGTTAGTAGTTTACAAACTTATATGAGAGCTAAAGAAATAATTATGCTCCAGTTAAACTACAAGAAATTGTACATAAGTTGGTGTAAATATGGAGATGATTAAGGTACCTGAACTTCAACAACCGTCGAGTCTCTCAAAGAATTCAAAATCATTTGAATGTCGCTTGTCAAACTTTGAACCTGAAAATCACATAGAAAGCAAAACAAAAAGCATCAATACTAGTAGACAACTCGAAAAAAGCTGATCCCATTTGGGTAGCTGATCGTCATATGTCGGTAGATATGTTGTAGTTAAGATAACTAGACATCGTTATATACATTAAAATGTGGTCATCCGCTATGATAAAGTCATAAAGAGAATACGGCAAACCCTTAGGGGGGTAGCTCAGATGGTTAAGCCTTGGGTTTGCTCCCCATTGGTCACCAGTTCAAGTCCCCTCAGGGCCGGTGGCGGACCCGGTGCTGAGCGGGTGCACCTTTAATAGTTGCTCAATGTGTTTTTAGCCAAATTCCGTCTACGAGGGACTTTTTATGCTTTTTTGTTGATTTAGAGAGATTTTATTTAGTTTTTTGGTTGATTTCGAGGGATGACAAAGACAATCCCTAGCATCTATTGCTAGTTTTCTAGTGGTAGAGACACATAACCATATACAAAAAAGAAGAATGTCAACGTCTTGGACTTCTAACATACCCTTGCTAAAAGAATAGTCAAATCTTGTCGAGCAAATCAATACCACTGATAATTTGTAATTACGACAATGAGCAAACACATAATTATAGCTCAAAATTTGTTGAAAAAGCATCGTAAATAAAGAAATTGCAAAGCGAAAGTTTTGTATCAACTACCATAATGAAAGGTCAACTTAACATCACATATACCCCTCAGCTCAAGAAATGCGGAGTCATGTCCTAGAAATGGAGGAACCACACTGATGCATCCAGGACTTGATATATATATATATATATATATATATATATATATATAAGGGGTCTTTCATGGGAGACCCTAGTATTTTGTGGTAACCATGTGATCCAATCTCATTCATCCATCTTAGTAATCAATGGTTTAAAATAAATAAGAGATATATTAATTAAAAACACAATTTTAGGTCATTAAAATAGGTAAAAAGGGTAAAATTGTCAAAAAACTTTATAATTCATTGTGATCTAATTTAGGCGGGTCCGATAATTTTGGAATGAAATCAGATAAGATTATCTCAAAATATTGAAACTTATCATTCAATCAAACTTTATCCCGATAAATACCAAAAATACAGTGTGTTACACCGTGATTACCAATGTGATACACTCAAAGTATATTGTGTTACATTGTGATTAGCATTGTGTTACACTATGATTACTATTGTGATGCACAAAGAACATTGTGTTACACTGTGATTAACATCGTGTTACATTGTGATTATCGTGTTACATTGTGATTATGATTACTATTGTGTTACACTGTGATTAACATCGTGTTACAATGTGAACGATGGAAAGGATGCATAATTTAAAATTTCATACGACCAAATCAAAAAGTAAACAGAATATCTCATAATCAGTTGGTTGAGAAATTTTAGAAAACAATATATTTAATTTATAAATGATTGATTTTTTCAGTTACAATTTTGTTTTTAATATTATTTAATTTATCAAATGACCAAAATATCCTTCATTATTAATAAATAAAAAAATAAAAAAATATTAGATGGATGGATGAGATTGGATCTCATAGTTACCACAACCTAATAGGGTCTCATATGATTAGGCCCCTATATATATATATATATAGGGTCATGTTAAGGAGAAAACCTCAAAAAAAGGGGAAAACTGAGAAACACCCTGGTGGCTCTTCATCTGGACAGTATGCAGTTGTGCATACAAAGTAATTTGTAACATGCACAAATGCATAATGCACACGTGCATAAAAACCAAAAAACAACTTAATTTACTTGTAGGCACAAGTGCATACCGTCCAGACGAAGGGCTACCAGGGTGTTCCTTAGTTTTCCATTTTTTTGAGGTTTTCCCCTTAACCTCCCTCTATATATATATAGAGGACTGGAGGTAGGTTATTATGCAACCCCTTTACATGGTGCAACCTATGCAACCCCCTTTATCCACCACTCATTTTATTTTCAGCTTTTTTCCTTTTTCTTAATTTCAAAAGTGAAAATAAAATGAGTGGTGGATAGAGGGGTTGCATAGGTTGCATCATGTAAAGGGGTTACATTTGAACGCCCCTCTCTCTCTCTCTCTCTCTCTCTATATATATATATATATATATATATATATATATATATCCAAGGGAGGAAAAAATTGTCAACTGCTCAACGCCTACAGAAGAGTAGCTAAGGAACATAAGCATGCAGCAAAGGAAATCATTTGCCTATGTAATGTAAAGTGTAAAACATACGTAATAAGTTGGTCTCAGTTCCAACTCTATTTACTTAAAGAGTGAAAATGACAAAAACAACCACAAAAAAAGTCAGTAATAGTGTTTAGTGTTCCACCGTATAAAGAAACTCAACTTTTAGAGATAAAGTGCTTGAAACATGCTAAAATCAATGTTGAACTCATAACAAGTACTCATATGATAGCACATATAAGATATGGTTACATTTATCAACTGATAATACACTCTGCACGTCTCTTTTCACGGCACAAAAACTTAATTGATAAGAAAGCAGCATTATTTATGTTACGGGATTCATCTACATTGCAAGGATTCAGGTGCAGGTTTTGTGGGTCATGAATTCAATAACTATATGGATTTAGGTTCAGTGACATATAATACATAGATACATAACACATGGAAAAAAATTATTTGTGGGATTCCCACATGATTAATGTAATTGTTAAAGCCCTTAACCCACACCAACCCCTGGTAGATCCCCCCATGATCCCTATGAAGCTATTTATTGTGTGGGATCGACAAGAAATATTCTCTCTCTCGAGACACCAGTTTAGATCAATGAGAACTTCCTCATCATCAAGTGTGACCCTAAATTGACCACATCAATGTATTCGTTATATATTAAATAAACAAGCATAAGACTAGGAAAAAGACCAGTGTGCCAAAACCGAGGGAAAACTAATTGGTATGTCACACACTACCGATGACCTTAGTTAATCCTATAATTCATATTAGCATCAAGTACCCTTTTTTGCGTAATTTTTCTTTACACATGTAAATCCTTAACCATGCCAGCCACTCACTACCATGGTCTGCTCATGAACAGAAAACATACACACAAGCATATAATAAATACATACCATATGATATATGTGAGTGTGCGTGTGTGCAGAGAAAGAGAGAGAACATGAAAACAACAAAGGAAGAAGAGAAGCAACGAAAAAAATGGTATGGTCACCCTCATGGCCTTGCTTTTAGATTCACTTTGCCATCTAACTCGATCAAAATCGATCTTCTAATTGAGCCCAGATTATCAACAGTAAGCTACTATTTAAGACACTTTATAATAACAAATAAACATTTATACCTGACATTTAGGGTAGCATTGACTAGCAAACAAATGATATTTCAATACCAAATTACCACACCAAGTGGAATCAGCACATAAAAAAGCACGTTCATGTAACATAGACATTCACATCTTCTAACAAGTTAGTTGGAGTGGCCTCAGAGACCGCAACGGTGGCCACACAAGATTGTTTACCAGGCAGCTCTTTCGCTCAATAGGGACCGGGGGCATAGCACAATTCTTCTTGGACTATTAGCTCAGTGGGTAGAGCGCACCCCTGATAATTGTGTCGTTGTGCCTGGGCTGTGAGGGCTGGGAGACATTATAATGGTTGAAGTAACTCGGTAGAGCAAAAGGGATCTGCCAAAGTTGTGAGATATAAAAAATATAATGGTAGGGGAGCAAGATTTTCAGTCTGTAGCCGGTAAGCTCCTGAATCGCATGTTGTTGATTGTTTTACTACACAGTCAACAACATGCGATTCAGGAGCTTACAGGCTACAAACTGAAAATCTTGCTCCCCTACCAATATATTTTTACATCCCACAACTTTGGTAGATCGCTTCTGCTCTACCAAGTTACCCCAACCATTACAATGTCTCACCCTCATTTTCATTTTACAAGATAACTTGAGCCATGAATAATCATTTAGGTCCATAAGATACAAAAATACATTTATGGAAAAGTTTCAGATTCGGAATGATGCAATCATCACTGACACTGTGTTCTCAAATTTGGAAGAAAATGAAAAGAAAGGGAGGGAATATAATGGAACGGTAAAGAAAGGAAAAAAAAAAGATTTTTTTATTTGTGTTCTTGAAAGGAATGGAAATAAAACAATTTTTCATATTCTTGAACCGGAGAGAAAGGAAAAGAAAGGCGTCAGTTTTACAAATATACCCTTTATATTTGTTATTCTCATTTTTCCTTTATGAGGACCGTTTCTTCCCAGATTTGGGAGGAAAGTTTTAGGAGAAAAAATATATGATATTTTTCCTCCTAAAAAGTTTAAAAGAACACATGCTATTTTTGTTTTCTCCTCCTTTCCATCCCTTTCCTTACTTTTTCTTAAAAAAGGGTTTCTAGAACACAATGTCAAACTGTGAATGAGCACCCATACATAACATGTGTATGTGCGTATCAATGGCTTTTAAGCATGATATAGAGACCCAACAACAACAACATACACTTGAGGTTTCTTATTGCAATATTATCAACAAAATCACCAACACATTTAAAAACACACAGATGGTGGAAAACATTTTCTTGGCAATCAATAGTTCTTGCATTCAGCAGTAGTATCATCTTCCTTTCAAAACCGTGAAACTTGAATACTTATAAATCCACACATGTTGAAGGCATCGTGAAAGAGGTAACTGTATAAAAGAGACTCGGTAAATTGATCACTAACATCAAAAGTCACATAAAAATTTCAGACAATAAAGAGTATAAGAACAAAAAGAAACATAACACATATAAAAAAGAGAAGTTAAAAAAGAAAAAAAGTGGTCCATACAATAGTAAAGGTAAAAACCAGCAATAATCTTTTATTAGGATCTTTCACAGACACACAACTAAAACAACTTCACATGAGCATTGGCCATATATGTGAAGCACCCAGTTCAACCAACCTTTCATACTCACATAATTTAATAAAATCATTACTGTTCCATTGCTTGGTACTGATTCTGGGTTTAAGAAACAAAAAGATTAAACCGGGTGATCTTACTTCATGAATAGCATTTTCGCATTAATTATCTTGACTTATGATGTAATTAATAATTTTTAATCTTAATTTGATCCTTTTCTTAGTTGAGTATTCTCTGGAAGAAAAAAAATCAAACATACGGCCATCATGTACTCCATCTTCAATTTTTAAATGAAAAATATGAATTAATAGAATTCCTCCTTGTTCCATGATCAATAAAAATATTACTTACTCGACGAAATCCAGCTATTAAAGTGACAGGCACCCAACCCTCTTCATCCATGTTCGACCTCAAATAATTATCTTTCACCAAATTAGCATCACTGTGGTAAACAAGTTGCACGGCAACCAAGTTTTAAAGTAACAAAAAAAAATGTCAGAAAACATAAATCGTTATCTAAAATAAACAATTAATCTTTTATCGAAGCTACAATACCTGAAATAGTATTCAATCTGATTTAGTATCAAAACAGACAACGGTGGATCCATAACAGGCATGAACATAGAGGGCGGAGCTGCACGAGGAAGAATAGGGGCACCCCTATAAGGCTCTGGAGGTAGTGTCGGAACATAGAGAAACGGTGCTGCCATCTCTGCAAGAAGTTAAAGAAGTTAACACCAATTTAATTCAACCAAACGAAACTGTCCTCTACCCCAAAGAGTATAGCGGTTGTTTCAATGAAGAACCCCGACAAGGTAACTTCAAAACACAAAAAAAAAGGTATCAACTTGCAACCAAAAAAGTGATTAAGGCCCTGGGGGATGTGGTGGAATATCCCATCTGCTCAGGGTTCAAATCCAGGCGTACACAACAATTGTGGCCACTGAGTTTATCAGGGCTGATTTCTTGCAGTCATAATTTGCCGGGATTAGTCTATGCATACCTAGGACACCCTCCAAAAAAAACATAGACTTATATAATCATACTTGAGAACTCACCATAACCCATGGGGGTTCCATATGGTCTTATGGGCTGGGGAGCAATAAAAGGAGCAGGACCCAGGTGAGCTTGTTGCATATACCCCCTAGGAGGAGGGGGAGGTGGAGGAACCATTTGATGTGGCATTGCACCGTGACTTCGTGGACCACGCCAATCGCGATCATGGTGATCCCGTCTACCTCCATGACCATTGTTAAGATACAGTCCTCCATCCCCACGTGGGCGAGGACCAAAGTTATTCCTCTTTCTGTTCGAAGAGTGATCGTGAACCGCATTCGAGTGGGACCCAACACCACCACCCATCGGTCTTGGAGCAAAATTGTTGCCATTATACGGAGACTGTTCTCTTACCGGAGAATCCAACACTGCCGGTACAAAACTACCATACGACATGTCGAAAAGAGGGAATGGCGGCATTGGCGGTGGAGGGGGTGGCAGCGGCCGGTTGTAGCCACCCCCAGCACCTCCACCTCGTTTCATCGATCTTTGCCGGAGATTGTGGGTGTGATTTTGATTAGAATGATGGCTTGCATTAGTTTTAACAGGTTTCTGCTGTGGTTGCAAGATTACAGGTGCCTGTATAATAAAATCAATAACAACACACAATCATGAAACTCATACAAAGCAGTAATTGTGGCTTTCTGTTCTTTCTATAGAATTAACTAATTATCAGTATTGATTGTATCTAAATTAGCAGCATAATACATTACATACATACATATAATCTATCTATCTATCTGTCTATATATATATATATATATATATATATGTGATAATAACATTGTACCAAAAACATATCTAATAGACGATAATGAAACCAAATTAGCGAACCTGAGAGACGGTAACTGATCCATCAGATGCAGGCTTAGAAGACGATTCCGACTGGAACGACAACGATTTCGGTAACGGCCGACTCAATTCAGAAAGCGCGGGCCAAGAAGCAGCGCCCATCACAGGCGTAGTATTAGTGACATCAACGACACCGTTTGGCGAGGGTTTGTTCCAAGGCGACTTCTTTCCATTTCCACCACTCGCATTGCCATTATTACTACCCTCCGAACCCTCCGTATGAGTCTCCACCGCCGCCGCCGCCGTCTGCGGCTCCACCACCGTCAACTGATCGGAGAACACAACGTTTTGCTCCGTCAATACAGACGACGGCGACGCTGACGGAGACCGCGGAGGGGCCAGGTCCGGCTCACCTCCTCCGCGAACCACTTGAGCCCACGGCACTGGTAAAGTTGTCCGCTGGGAATAACTGTTACCACCAACACCACCACCGATGGCTCCTTCCGTTGCAGAATCGGATGTCATTGTGTTTGTAAATATTTGATTATTTTGCAACAATGAGGGTAGGGTTTGATTGAATAGGAAGATGAATTTTTGAAGAAATTTTCACATTGATTATTTAGGGTTTTGGAGAAGAGAGAGAGAGAGAGAGTGATCGAGCCGTCGCCGACTACAACAGCCACCACTAGGGAATGATCGGAAATTCAACGAGAAACGGAAGGGGTTTGCAGAGGGCTTTTGCGATTCTACAAAGGCCCATTTACCTATGCTTAAATGGGCCTCTTGGATTTAAACAATGGATCAACGCTAGGGGTATTTTGGGTAGGGTGTTAAAAAACCGTGGAATCATTGAAACCGAGTCGAACCAATCTAAGAGGGTGTTTAGAATTGTTTATTTAAACTCCTTATTGACTTATAACTTTTCATCACCGTTAATAAGTTATTTTTAGTGTTTGAGTTAGAAAAAAAAAAATGCTTATAGCTTTTCTACACCGTCAATAAGAAGTTTTTTATAAGTTAAATCATTCTGATTTGTCAACTTATTTGATTTTTTGGTTATTTTACATGTACAAGTAATCCCAAACACCTCTAAATAACAACTTATTAGCTTGTTATGTTTTGGTACCACAATAAGCTAATCTAAACACTTTTTATAAAACTTCTTTTTATCACCACATAAGTTGATAAGCATTTTTCAAAAAAAAAACATAAGTTGTTTTAATTAAGCAATCCCAAACACCCCCTCAAATTGGATCGTTTTTGGTGGTTTGAGTGATCTGGCGGTCTAGTCCGGTCTAAAAAATAATCAAACTGCTCGGTCTGGTCCGATCTGTGGTTTGAACGTTTTTTTGAGCGGTTTGGACCGAATCGACAGCCAAAATTATATTTAGTTTTCATGTTGTATGCTTAACTATTATATCCCAATTTTAAAAAGGAAAAAGTTTAATCAAGACATTAAGTTCTTAGTTTTCATTTTTCAATTGTTCGTGTTCCATACATCGACAAAATTCTAAAATCCGCCAAAAATCAAAATCTAAAATTTCAAATGGTCTTTCGACTTGCTAAATGTTTGTGGACTTACTTAACTTTTTTTCAACTTACTCACTGTTTTTTAATTTTGAAAATATATTTTTCTTCTATAATTCGGTATAGTATTTTTTTTAAGAGTAAACTCTAATTTTGGTCTCTGACGTTTAGTGATTTCTTTGAAAGAGGTCCCTATGGTTTCATAATTCAAGTTTACATTCCCAGGGTTTGGATTTTACTCTAAAAATGGTCCCTGACCCCTAACGACGTCAAAATGGTCCGTTAGTGTCAGGGGTAAAATGGTCCAACCATATTTTTGTCCCCTTTTTACACCTTTTCTTTGTTTTTTCTTGTTTCAGTAAAAATCATAAAAATTAAGAGACCAAAATGTTAACAACTTCAAAATTCATCTTCATCTTCATCTTCTTCGAATTTCAATTCTCTTAGATAATTATCATTAATATACATATAATTATCATTAATTAAAAGTTAAAACCAAATCATCTCTACCAACTAATCCACAAATTGGGTGTAGCTTGAATCTTGAAATGAAATTAAAAGTTAAAGCCATAAAGAAATTAAAAGTTAAAACTAAATCATCTCTACCAACCTCATAATTTGAAAACTTTGAAGGATAAAAATAAAACATGTCATGCCCATTATAAATTCATCCCCAATATGGTTATTTCCCTCATTTGAAACCCTTAATTTCCCAAACCTATAACCCAACATTTACCCATTAAATTCTCCATCACCACCGCCACCATCACTGCCGTCGCCGCCGTGTCCTCCACCGTCATCCTCCTCTTCTTGTTGCCAACCATGGCGGTGGCTGGCGAATATCTCAAGCCTTCGAATCCTCTTTTCTCTGTGAGTATAGCTGCTCGAATTGTTCTTCTACTTGCAATAGCATCTTCGAAAGTGATTCAGTGTGGGTTTGAGGAGTTGGGATCAAATAAATCGACTTTTTAGGGAGGAACCCTAAAAAGATTGTGAAACTTATGCCTAAGTATGAGCAAAGTAGTTGTTCATAATCATAGCTCGGTTTTGTGTAGCCATTGTTGAAGAAAAAGGCATCGAGGAGGTCATTGAGTTGAAGATTTTCTTATCTGGGTTTTGTTGGGATTTGGGTTTTGTTTAAATTTTGTTGAATTTCTTGCATTTTTGTTAATCAATAAACCAATTTATTACTTAAGAGTTGGTTCTCACAGTTTTGGTTTATAATCTATCATTTTTGGAAGATGGGTTTTATTCTTGTAGCTTTCCTGATCTGGCTTTGGTTGGAATTTGGAAAAGAAAAAACAATATGTGTTGTTTAGTTTCTTGATTCTCTCTCTCTCTCTCTCTCTCTCTCTCTCTCACACACACACACAAAAAAAAACAAGGAATTTTTTCTTGTTCCATCAATGGAGTCCAATTTCACTTTCCAAAATTACCCATCACAAAAGTTAGAATAACAGTAGCTATGGAGCTTGTTCTGTTGGTTGGTAATAATTCTTTGGTGGATGGAATCCCTATGGCTGTTGGTATAATTCTTTGGTGGGTGGAATCCCTATGAACTGTTTGGTAAACCCAGTGATATGATTGGTTGTGTTTTGAAAAATAAAAGATGTTAAGAATCATATGTTCTCCTATAAGCAAGAAGAAACAAGAAAAAATGAAGAAGAAGATGGACGAATGAATGAAGAGGCGATGGTTGCACGAAGAAGAAGATGGAAGAATGAAGAAGAAGAAGAAATTTAAAAATTGATCCCTAAGTTTTTATGATTTTACACAATAAAAAGAAGAAACAAAGAAAATTACAAAAAATGGACAAAAATATGGTTGGACGAAAATACCCCTGCCTCTAACAGAGTTTTTAATGGTCTTAGTGTCCAGGGACCTTTTTTAGAGCAAAATCCATACCCTGGGGGACGTAAACTTGAATTATGAAACCATAGAGACCTCTTTAAAAGAAATCACTAAACGTCAGGGACCAAAATTGGAGTTTACTCTTTTTTTAATAATGTAACATCGGTGGACATTTTTAATTCGAGATAGATATTATGTTTCTTTTAGTTTAAAGCCCATAATAGGCCTAAACCCCCTAAACCGTTCAGACCAGACCTAATTTTTATGGTTCAGTTTGGTCACTTGCTGTCAAATGGAAAATTTCTAAACCGCTATTACGGGTTGGTTTGTGGTTTGGGGGCTAAACCGCCCAAATCGGACCGTGAACACCCCTAATTTTTTTTGGGGGGAAAGGGTCTATTTCTGGAAATGTCGCGAGCCAAACCGAGTAATAACGAATTATGGGTTTGGCTCGAAAAATTAATACTCGGCTTAATAACGAATTTGTTGTTTATTACTTTCAAATAGGGGTGGACTTGATATGGTATCAAGTTTTTTTTTTCCTTCAATAAGTGTACCAACCGGATTATAACTGGTACACAAAATTGTACCGTTTACTATCAAATCGTCATTGGTACCAACTTTTTTTCGGGTGGTAATGGTTTTGTATTAACTTTAAGTTACATATATGAAGACTTGCCACTTTGTTCAAATTTTGAGTGATATTTTGAGTTTGCAGATTACACATGTCGTGTTTAACATTAAAAGGCTTGAACAAAAAAAAATAAAGGTACAATTCTTAACATTTATTACATAAAAAATAAAATAAAAATAATAATAATTAACTAAGTCGGTATCATAGTACTATTATGATACATGACTTCCAATGTCATGTACCAAACAAGTTTGTATATTTGGTACGATATTATCAACCGATTGTAAGTAGTACTGGTATCATTTTAATTTAACACTTTAGTAACATAAACAATGGTATAAAAAATATATTATGTTCCCATAAATGCATCAAAGACTTGTGTAATCAAAATAATTTTATTAGGAGTATGTGTGACTACTTTCGTATGAAAGGGGGTAAATTTTTTTGGCATTGCCAAATACGATCACATAGTGTATATGAGTTTTGTCCAGATTGGACAAAACTCATTTACACATAAATTCATATACGCTATAAAATGAAAATATTTGGAAAAACATGAAAGAAAAAAGAAACTATCGAATTGCTTCCTTAAAAAGAGAAAGCATGTCGTCGTCCAAATCCTAAAGGACCTAAACCCTGGACCTTGGAAACACGTTTAGAATTGTACACGGCTTGAATAGGACTGACCGAATCTCCAGTTTGAAGGGACGATATTTGAGAAAGTTTTTGTCACTCCGTCTGTTGTCGTGATCATGAACGACATGGATTGGCCATTCAAGTAGGCGTTCGATTGCCAGTTAGCCCCCCAATTGCTTGACATATGTGTCCAACCAGTTCTCGACCCCTTCACACGCACCGACCGAATCGACCCAGCCCCACCGACGTTTGTGATCAAAACAAGCTCAAAGTAGTCTCTTCCATTCACCGTAAATCGAACTCCGCCATGTTTCTTACATGGTACCCTATAGACCATAACACAAAACACGATACAACAAACGTGTTTTTCACATCTTGCAATCAATTTAAACGACTATCGATAAAAATTAAAAATCTACGCACAGAGCGAGAAAAAGGGTACCTTTGAAAGATGATGGGAACGATTCCGCCTTTGTAAATGGCAATTTTCTCCCAAGCAGGCTGAGCCATATCGAAATGTTGGAGGGGCGGGTTGCACCATCCGCCCGCATTATTCCCCTGAGCGTAATTCGGTGGGCAAAAGTTCGTTGCAGTAACAGTGACCGAGACTCCTTTCTTGCACCATCTAGAGTCGGTCTTGTGATCGCATACGATCTTGTAGCATTGGCCACAAGCCGCACCCTGCTTGAACAGAGCCGTACTCAATGCAGCCGTTCTAGTACCGTACCTTGTCGCGTACAAGTTACCGTACCCACAAGCACCCCCTACAATCGAACAAGTAAAAGTTCATCAAAACTCACTTCAAAATCTCTATTTTCTTAGACAAACTATTATTTCAAGATTCATATTCAAAATATCTATAAAAAAAATCTTTATTTTAAAAAGATTCTGTTGAATATACTCCAAAAAGACAAATGATCGTCAACATTCATGTTCAAAATCATTGTATTTTCTTTATTTTGAAGATTCTGTTGAAGATGCTCTAAAAAGACAAACGGTCATCAACATCCGTGTCCAAAATCTTTATTTTATCGAACATCAACGTTCGTTTTCAAAATCTCTAAAATCTTTATTTTCTCCATTTCAAGATTCCGTTAAACATACTTGTCAACATTCATGTTCAACATCTCCAAAACCACTATTTTCTCCATTTTGGAAAATTCGTGAGAAACATTCTATAAAAACAATCGACACCCGTTTCCTTGGAGAAAATTAAACTCGAATTAACATTAACATAAAAACGAACGATTTAAAAACATACCCATTGTTCCAGAAGCATCGCTACCGCCATAAAAGGTTGCATGAGCTTTAATCCATCTTGAAGCAGTGAAACCATGAACATGAATAAGAAGATAAGAGAAAGAAAGCAGCAAAAAAATATTTGTGGTTAATTTCACCATTTTTGGTCTGCAAGAAGAATGTGAAAGAAGAAGGTAATGGAGATGATGATGAAGAAGATTGAAGGGGGAAATGCATCACATTTATGGCATCACAAGGGAAGATACCAAATTAATTATATCACTCAGTGGAACATATTCACATGTAAATCTGCAACTCTTCACTCGTTTTCCATTATATATTCATTTAAATTATTTGAAGATATTCTGAATCTTATTCAATTATTCACACATTTTATCCCAACCATTTTTTACCACATTCATAAGTTGCATATTTAAGTCGGTGTTCACGAAACAACATGAAAAGGGGAGGATTTATGTTGTATTTTCGAGTTTTTCTTACGAACGAAAGAGTGAGAAAGTGAAGGAAAGTAGGAGGAAGAAAAAATCTCGGGTTTTCAAGTTTTTTAGAAAGGAAAAGGAAAAAGAAGAAAATAATACTGATTTTTCTCCCAAAACGTTCGTCCCAAATGCGGGGAAGGGAATGAAAGGAAAGGAAAAAAAAGAAATAATAACAATTATAAATATTTATAAAATTACATATGTAAGGTTGGGTCCTGGTGAGAAGTTGAGGTTAACGTGAGAAACGTGAGAAGTGGTTCTATGTTGGATGAGAAATGGATGCACATTAGGGTGAGATGCACCGAGATACACCGAATCAATTCCATTATAAGTCGTAATTCATGGGAAGACATTTGATTAAAAGTGATCAACAGTTCAGATCCACTTCTCACGATTCTCACGTTAACCTCAACTTCTCACACAATCCTTCATCTACATATATAACCATCAATTACAACCCACTGCAAAACAAATAAGAGTAGATTTATAGAAATGACATCTTTAGTTTCATTTACTCTCTTGTTCAAAAACATAAAAATTTATTTTCTTTTCTTCTTTTCATTTCCCCGTCAAAAACACAAATAAAATTTTTTCTTTCTTTTCTTCCCAATTCGAGAACATAAAGATCGGCTTAGGATAGCCGATAAGGGGTGCCTGTAACAATCATAGAAGTATACATGTTTTAATTTGACTGTGTCATTATATGTGGTATTAATATTATAGGTTCCAATTTCAAGTCATTTGTTTTTTTTAACCTTTTGGTAACAACCGTATAAAAGAAGGGGGAAAACGTAAAAACTACTTGTATTTTTTTTTTAAATCTGACCCTATTTTTTATAATTAAATTTTATTCTATATCATTTTGATTATGTTATAATCCAACTCTCGGAAAATTTTCTAGGTCCTCATATGAACATGAGACAAGGTTACGCACATTATATATACCTCCTCAAACCCTATTTCGTGTAGGATTTATTGGTTATTGTTTCGTCTTTCGTAACACGCCTCTTTTGTGATTGAAGGGTTATATGTTCGAGTCGTAGAGACAATCCGATGGCGTAATTACAATAACGAGCTACTTATAATGACTACGTATTTCTTTATAAAATTTATTATTTCATACAAGTCTTAAAAGAAATAATTTCATAAAAGAAAACCGACATTTTTGCATGAACCATTAAATCACGTTGTGTATATATATATATATATATATATATATATATATATATATATATATATATATATAATAGAGAGGGTAATAAAGTAATAATAGATGAATTAAAAATGTTTAGAGGAATCTGTTGGTATTCATAGCATCCAGCTCTGAACATGGATTTGCAGAGATATGCAAAGATATGGCAAATATAATTTGATATCTTTTTTAGATTATGATTTAAGAGGAAAAATTATGTGAGAAACAAAATTAATTAAATATTACAAACCTTATTTAATAAATAGACTAAATAGAACATTATTAAATTAAATTAAAAGGGTTAACGTTATATGTGACCGTAGTGATAATCCCTAATAAATTGACATTGAGTTTGTTTTTTTTCTAAACCGATTTTTAATAATCCATAATAAATGGATTTCATCACAAAGATAACTTCATAACAACTTGATTATAAGGTTTTATCATATACGATATTTTGTTCGATAATTGTATTAATCATATGTGATAATTGTAGATATTTTTGTTAATCATATATGATTGTGTAAATTTACATTTATAGATCTTTTTGTGATGCAAATTTAATCACATGTGATAATACGTCACTTATATTCAGACATATATTATCACACATGATAATACGTAACTTATATTGACACGTATATTATCATATGTAATGTGTATAAAAATTCACAGAGTAAATCATATGTGATACGTAATAGATCACATGTTAAACAATATCATAATTCAAAACAAGAATCAAAATAGATGATAAAAATAATGAATTGATTATGGATATCACATGTGATGTTTGATGAAAATTATGATTTTTTTTTATCAAAAGTGTCTAAAAAATAATTATATAAAATTGACAAAAAATTATGAATTAATCAAAATTAAAAAAAAAATAAACATATCTAAAAGATATATTGAGATTTTTAAGTGATTTAAATAGTGTTTTTGTTACAATTATATTTTGAACAGAATATTTCATCAAATTCAAAACGGTAATTATCCTAATTTTCAAAATTATTTTTCATATTTTCTTTATGATATTTTTTTAATTAATGAATTATGTGGTTCATATTGATTCTCATCTTCTTGCAAACGGATCGCTTTCTCGTTTGAACTTGTCCCTATAATTTAATATCTTATGTGTGTGTGTGTGTGTTGCAAAAAGTAATATACTAATATATGTATATACATATAGAGGGTGTTTATTTTACAAACCACACAATTAGTAAAAACTGTATAAGCCACTCTCACCGTTTGATTTCTTTGATCTACGGATGAAATGAAGGAGCCATGATTTTTGTAACAATTGAATATTTATTTTTTATTTTCGGTTTTAATTATTAGAAAAGGATTATTCGATCTTTTACATATTTTTTAATATATTTTTTTTCAGTTTTGATTATTGGTATGTGATATTTTTTGTAACAAGTTGAATATTTATTTTTTGTTCATAGTTTTCTAGTTTTTTTTCCGGTTTTATAGTTATTTTGGTTTTACCCGTACAACAAAACAATTTGATTCATAAAACCAAACACTAAACTAAATATGAAACTAAATGCACAAAATCCAATTTCATTCATGTTTTATAGCTGAAATAATCAAATAATTGTTTCATATTTCATTGTTGAAAACAATTTTCTTTAATTGCAAAAAATTAGAAAAAAAAATTGAATGGCAACTTTTTTTTAATCAAGATGTACGGTCACCATAAAAAACAATAAAAATCTAAATGATGATAATTATCATAAAAAACGATAATAAAACTGGAAAATATTTGAATAAACATCGATTCTTTTATCAGGTACTCGCTTAAAAACTTCTACACTACCCCAACGGTCATCACATCAAGGCAGTTCAAGCATACACATGTAACATGTAGGTCCACCATAACACTGGTCAGGTGCGATTATGAACGTAGTGTACATGGTCATCCTTGCTACTCTCGACGTGATTCCCGTTCTTAGTGACTCCATCAACCTCAAAATATCGTATCTTTAGGTACCTAATGGTGCAACTTCACTTTCAACCACTTAAAATAACGCTAGTTTGAGCCTAGGCATCCGAAATCAATACCTAATTCTCTCAAACTTAAGCTCTGATACGAACTTGTAACACCCTCAAATATAGAAATAGTAACTAATTTAAAATTTTCTAAATACATCGATAACTGATTCATCTACAACCACAATTTAAGGTTTGACTTCAATACATGCATTTCAATCTATGTACACAATCTATAAAATGGACGAGTGCTACTAAAACCCAATAACAGTCACTATCTTCAAACTGCGGAAGACTTCACCAACTACTTACCCTCTTGTAAAACTAGGGCTTATCTCTTCATAGTACTGCTAGAATCATTTCCCCAACTAGAACCTGATGCACATGCCGACAAATAAAAATGTTAGGTTTAACACCTAGTGAGCTCAAGAGATTTCATCAGATATATATATATATATATATATATATATATATATATATAGAGAGAGAGAGAGAGAGAGAGAGAGAGATGGATAATCGTTTAGAAACCTTCTAAATGTTACAAACTATACAAACCCGGTCATTCAAATTTTTGATCAACGGTTGAGAAACTTTATGACTTAAATTAATTTAAAAAATAGGGAGAAAATAGGGAAAGGGTAGTTTAGGAATAGTTTTAGTTATTTTAAATTTAAATTTTATTAATTAATTTGAATTATCTAATTATGGTTACAATATATCCTTAATTTTCTCCATATTTATCTCTAATTATATCTAAAAAATAATCCGGCCACCACCACCATCATCTCCATCGTCATCACTACGCCGGCGACCGAGAACCACCGCGGTTCTCCACTACTCCATCCGACGACTGTCGTACGCCGCCGCCATCCGCCAGGAGCCTCCTTTGCCACCTCACGTATCGTGACCTCCTCCCTCGAATCTCCGACGAGTTTATGAAATTTCAAGTTCATAAAATGTTTGTTCGAGTTTCATAAACTGTTTTTTTCAAATTTTATAGTTTCATATATTTTCATAAACGATTTCATATATTTTTCTCCATATGAATAATCATATTTTAAAGTTTCATATATTTTTCTCTCATATGAATATTCAGATTTTTTCGAAATAATCATATATTTTTTAAGTTTCATATATTTTTCTCCTATATGAATAATAAGATTTTTAAATTTCATATATTTATCCAATATGAATGATCGGATGATTATACGTGAAAATTTCAAAAAAAAAATTATGAAACCAAAAAAACTTGAAACTTTCGAAAAAACAGTTTATATATGAAAGTCGAAAAAATTATGAAACTTGTCGGAAATGGGGAGGTCGCCGGAGTAGGAGGAGGTCACCGGAAGTGGGAGGACGTCACCGAAAGTGGATGGTGACGGTGGATCGTGAGTGTGTGTGTGTGTGTGTGAGAGAGAGAGAGAGATGGAGAGATAATTAAGGAAGAGATAATTAAAGAATTTAATTTTTTCCTAAAATTACGAAATTTGTAAAAAGACATAAATGTCCTGGTTTGTATTGTTTGTAACCTTTAGAAGGTTTGCAAATGAAGGTGTCTATATATATATATATATATATATATATATATATATATATATATATATATATATATAACAATAACTTTGAGAATGTTATTTAAATCATGATTTCCAAAGTGATAATACGTTCAATCTGAAAGCAACCAAGACGAAATACATTAAATCTGAAAACAATCTCTTTTTCAACATTCACCCTCTTCGTGATTAAAATCACAAAACAAAACGCTTCTTCGAATATAAGACCAAAATCCAAATCTCACGTAAAACATAACTAACACTTTAATAATCAAATATTGTAAACGTAGATAAACTCCAACTTCTAAAACATCCCAAAAACATAGGTAAAATTTAATATTCAAAGCCTTAGAACATGGATAACTACCTGTACTCAAAACGTCACCGAAAACATATATTATAAAACTCAATACCCAAATCAACACTTTTGGTGACGGGGGAGACCCGATTACATTGTACGCGACGGAACACCAAGTAGGTCACATAACTATGTAGAAAACCAAAACGTATGGATTATACACATAAAACATACCGAGCTCAACTACTCCAAGTCTATTGCTCGAAAACATCAAGTCAACTCCTCTGAGTCTATTCTTGGGAGTTCCAAAACGGGAACTTATGTACAATGGAATTACACCTTACTGCCCATAACGCTGCCCGACCGTATAGGTCCACACCTTACTTACCATGGTGACTCGATGCCTATTCCGTGCCAAAGTGGTGAACTTGTCCAAAACAGGACAAAAATAACACCGTGCATATGGATCCATTGCACTAACTAAAACATTACATGACTCAAAACGAATGAACTAACGCATTCAAAACATGTAATTCTCAAATAAGATGCAGTAAATACAAATCATGATCAAACGCTCTACATTGAACTATTAAAATCGGACAAGTGTCCCCAAGACCCAACAAAATCCAAACCGAGCCATAAGCTCAACAAATCCAAAGACCCATCGTTGAAAATCATGAAATGAAATCAAACGTAAACAGCCCGACTTTATGTAAACCCATACTCCAAAATATATAATTAACTCCAACATAGTTTAGATTGGGACAACTCATTTTCTAATTGAATTATATCATTTACTCTTTCAAAAACGTCCCATAACACAAAATCAAACACTTATCCAAAGCACACAATAAGATGCATTTATATTCCAACTTTACTTCATGAAATAAATCATCAAAATACCAATGTGTATAATTTAGTTGTCAAAATACTCAAAATCCCAAACGTGGGTGTTTTACAAAGTTTATAAAACCCAACACTTCAATTAATCAGGATTCGCCAAATAACTCAACAGTTAATAATTTCATGTAAAACATGTAAACACTTTAAAATAGACATTTTGGCATGTACACCGTTTTCACAAATCAACTTGAATTCACCTTGCTAGATTTAGGCTAAATCTAGATTTTTCCCCAACTTGAGCTCATTTGAAGAAACTTAGATCTTTAAGCCAAACACTTCCAAAAACCTAGATCCATAAATTTTCAAACATAAATAATCGTATTCAACCATATAGAATCCTTCCCAAAACATTTTACATCCAAATCTCCAATTTGGCCAAAACCCTAATTTTGACACAAATTCTTCAAAAGCATCAAATTCAAAATTTGAGAAACCAAACACTAGAAAATCATCAATGGAGCATTTATAACTTATAATAACGTTTAGAAACTAGGAGGATGAACTCACCACTTAGGTTTTGGTGAAAACCTAGAAACTTTGGAGTTCCTTGAAAAATGGATGAAAGATGAAGAACTTGCACTCCTAGTCTTCCAATCCTTAACTTGAAGATGATGGATTGCTTGAACACTCACGATTTGGTGGAATAAGGGCTCAAAATCTGGAATTGTTGGAAAGGGGTCGCTCTTGGGAGTAAATGAGGAAAGATGTGTTATGAGATAAAAGAAAAGAGGAAGAAATCGCAGCTTTAAAAGCCCTGGCACCCGACCGCGATTATGACACGGCGATTATGCCCAGGGCATTCTCGCCTGGCATAATCGCCCAGCATGTACCGAGAGCTAGGGGGTCCGCGATATTGCCCTGCGATTGTGCCCGAGGGCATTTTCGTCGGGCATAGTCGCCCTGTGTGTACCGAGGGTCAACACTCCTCCGCGACAGTGCCACGGCGATCGTGACACTGCCACAATCGCCGGGCATAGACGCCCAAAACCTCTCGGGCTTCGATCACTTTGATTTTCAGATGCGATAAAGTTCCAATATGAGAGGCTACTCAGACGGTGCACCCATAACATAATACCCGTTTAACATAAGGAATCAGAGGCAAGAAAGGGGGAAAAAGGCTTACCGAAATGCGGGTGTTACATGGCTACTTGGCTCTAAGAAGACTAATTACCAATCATTGAAGCATTAACGATGTAATGAAGTACTTAGTAGTCGTTTATTAAACGTTTACCAGGTAAACACTTACCGACAATAGTCACCATCTTCACTTACCTTATCGGACAACATTCTCCGCAATCACAATAGATTATTGGTAAGAGTCTTTTACCTGGAAAGCACTTACCAGATAAAAATCTTTCCTCTCACTTACCGAGTAAGCTTATTGATCCTTGATATGCCTCTTAATAGGTAAAATTCTTGGCCCTTGTCATGTCCACCCGCTAAGGCAAGTGGCACTCAATATGTTGTTACCCGGTAAACATTTGATAAACAACCCCTCATTCTTGTTCTTCACTAATACTTGTTCTCATTTCATTTCAATTTCCTTGAAACCGACAAACACGCCTTACATAAATTTTAACATCAATTTTTTTTTAAAATGATTATTGTTAGATAAATAAATAGACATGGATTAGAACAATTTGAATAGGTTTTTAATTTTTACCAAAACCCAAAAATGGGTGAAAACGTTCATCTTATATATATGAACCCAGTAAATTATAAATGCCAAAAAATGTCATAACATATTAAGAGGGAAAAAAAACCCTCCCCAATAAAAATTTTTGGGTCAATGATTGATCTAAAAGAGTACTTAGATCTAGGGGTGTACGCAGGTTGGGTTGGGCGGGTTGGGACGTTTTTACAACCCAACCCAATTATGGCGGTTTGGAAAATCTCAACCCAACCCAACCCCTTCAAAAATATAACCCAACCCAACCCTTGCGGGTTGTGTTGGGTTGGGTTGGCGGGTTAGTAATATACATAAATTTGCCGATTGAAATACGATAAATAATACTAAAATTATTCTCAACAAAGTTATTAGTTATTACAATTAGGGCTTGTTCGTGTTCGTTCATTTAACTTAACCGAACAAACGAACGAACACGAACGGTAAACGAATGAAATATTTTTTCACAATATATAAATATATTTATATAATAAACAAACATAAACAAACGTAAATGAACATAAACAAATGTAAACAAACATAAACAAACGTAAATGAACATAAACAAATGTAAACAAACATAAATGAATGCAAACGAACGAACATTAACGAACAGAAATGAACGAACGTTCACGAACATAAATGAACGAACGAGACCATTGTTCATGATCGTTCATTTAACTAAACAAACAAAAAAAATGTGTTCATGTTCGTTCATTTATTAAATGAACGAACATAAACGAACTTCCCGCCAAACGGTTCACTGAACGTTCAGTTCGTTTACAGCTCTAATTACAATCATCCAATTATAAATTAAAATCCATAAGTCTTAAATTTAATTTGGGCAGTGAATAACCTGCATATTATATATATATATATATATGTATAATTTTATAAAAAAATAGCGGCGGGTTGACGGTTTGGGTTGGGTTGAGTTTTCCCAACCCAATTTCAACCCTTTTAATTAACGGTTTCGCAGTTTGCGGTTTCGCGATTTTACGGTTTCGCGAGTTGGGTTTAATTGGGTTGGGAGCGGATTGGGTTGGTCGGGTTTCACGGATTGACGATTTTATGTACACCCCTACTTAGATCCGTACCCAAAGATGGACAAAAAGAACTTGATGGCAAAAAAAATGACAAATTGTATTAAAAAAATGTATTTTCCTATAATTTTTATTTTTAAAAACATATTTTTTAAAATGCATATGTAAGAGAATATAATTTGAAAAGTATTTATTTTAGTATCTAAGGCCGACATAACAAATATGTAATATAAAATGAGAATTTCTTTTGAAAACCCATTAAATTGTGATAATCTTTTTTTTTTGAAGTATATAATATTTATATACGACAAATGTAACAAATAAACGCACACATCCTGTTCACCTTTGATGAGGTTTGAACCTCTGACATCTTAGGAGGCCAAAGGCTTTGAATATGATTTCTTTTTTCATCTAAAAATACGTAGTGGCCCAACACTCTTCCCTTAAACCACATGTGACCGCCGCTAAGGGAACTTGTTATACATGTCATCTAAGAAAACAAGTGTTAGGCTTTACGCCTAGTGAAAACAAACAATTTATATAATTCAAATAAAAGTACGATTTGATAAAGGAGGATTTACATTTAAAATAAACAATTTACTTTTCCCAAAAGACCGCATACGACCCAAGGGTCCAAAAACATCTTGCGATGATAGGGGAGACCCGATTTTTCCAAGGTTCATGGCAGAACACAAAAGTAGGCAATTTTCCAAGTTGTGAGCTCAATATTAGGATCAAGGCCACGAGCTCGTCGACTCGTACTTAGATGTGGGGGAGGGCACCCAATGATCCTAATCATACTCATTCACTAGGATTACATTTACGGTCCATGGCTAGTATCCGGTCCCACATAACCGTACCAAGTTGCCTTCCGAGGACCTAATGTCTCAACTAGTTACAAAAGGGAGTTATCCCACAATTAGGTCGTCTCAATACTTATGGATCCACTAGTAGTAGTCTAAGGCTTGTCACCGTTACATTAGTGACCAAAACTATAATCACACATATAGTTCATGTAAACATTCTCATAAAATAATTTACTTACTTTCATAAGAATAGATTCTCCATTTGGTATAAACTTGACAATGATTAACATTAAAACCCACCACCAACCGTAGGTTCCATTTTTCCCAAAAACCCTCTTATCACATAAAACTCATCACATGGTGAAACCCATACATATAGTCAAAATGCACTTATGTAGTTATTTAACCATAAGTGTGTAAGGTAAGACATATTTTGTAGCTCAAGACATAAAACCTTTCATCATAATCCAAAATAGTATGAAACCCTAAAAATCTCCAAAACACCAAATTAGGTCAAATCTCTTCAACAAATAAAATATAAATAAGGAGATGATTAGAAGTTTAAAATGTAGTTTGACATGTATAAGGTTTTTCAAAAGCATGTATGAACTCACAATCTTGGGTTTTGATAAAACCCTTGAACTGGTTGAGGAGATCTAGAAGATGGTAGAGTAGTGGAGAGCTCTTAATCTTGACTTGAAACCCTAGCTTGATGATGAGGAATCACTTGGAACCTCAAGATTTGGTGCCTTGAAGGATCTTGAAGGACCAATATATGCAGGAAAATTGCCTTAAATGAGAGAGTTTGAGGTGGTTGAAATGAGTAACGACAAATGAATGAGGAAAGGAGCATTTAACTCACTGGAGCCTGTCGGCGAGAATGACTCGGCGACTATGCCCTTGTCATTTTTGTGGGGCATAATCGCCGCCAACGTACCGCGGGCATCTCACACTCGGCGAGAGTGCCTATGTCACAATCACTTGGCAATCTCGCGCCAAAATTACCGAGGGCCTTGAGCGCCCCGCGACTTTGCCCTTTAGCATTGTCATTGGGCATTGTCACCCCAGTGGTACCGAAGCTGAAAATGCCGACTTTCACACCCAATTTCCTTATGACCCGATCAGGAAATTAAGGTAATCCATTTCCAATAGTTTTCAATAATAATCTATAAGAAATAGATAGGGTGACGAATTAAACTTACCGAAATTTCGTGGCGTTACAATATATATATATATATATATATATATATATATATATATAGGGGTGTTTCAATTGGAAACTTTGGAAACCGTCAATTTCATTGATTAAATTAATGAAATTGGTTCATAAAGTTTTTTAATATGATCAATTTATTTCATATAATTCTTTTGTTAATGAAATTGTTTCATATATTTGTGTTTTTTTTATGTAGTTTCATGTATTTTTCTCATTCTGATGAAATTGTTTCATGTATTTTCGCAGTCTAATGAAACATTTTCATTTTTACATAAAAAAACACAAATATATGCAACAATTTCATCAATAAAAGAATTATATGAAACAATTTCATTAATTTAACCAATGAAATCGAGGGTTTCCACGATTTTCAAAATTAGAGTGGTTTTCATTTGATCGCTCCCTATATATATATATATATATATAAGGTGCGTTTCTTTTGCAAACCAAGCAATTTGTACAAACTATGCAAACCAATCTTAGCCGTTCATCAAGTCTAATGAATATATGATTTTATTATATTTCCTAATTTAAAATCATGATTATAATAAATAAACTTAACATTTCCTAATTTAAAATCATGATTATAATAAATAAACTTAACACTTTCCATATATATCACAATCATTATTAATGAATCATAATCATTATCCATAAATATATCTATTGTTTCATAATATAGTGGTTTGCATAGTTTGTACAAATTGTTTGGTTTGCAAAAGAAACGCACCCTATATATATATATATATATATATATATATATATATATATATATATATGTTTCTCAACACAATAAATGCTAGTCTTAGATGCTAAAAAATCATATGAAATGATACCTTAAGGTAAAAATTCTCACGGATCTCACAAATTGTAAATTCTCAAATGATTAAGCCTTTGTAGATAGAATTTAACATATTTTTGAAAAACAATATTAAAATAAACATCTCTCAAACTATAGACTATTAAAAAAATTAAATTATAAACACTATAATTACACTTTATGCAAAAACAAATACCACAATATCTTTGACTTTGAGTTGTCTTAAATTTAACCTTATTTGTTTGACAAAATTTTAATTTAAAACTATTGATATTAGCTGTTAGAGTTCGAGTTTGAGATCCTTCATCCTTCAGGACTATTGAATGTTTGTCTAACTGTTAACTTTAAGATTTAATAGGATTAGTTAAAATGTGTACAATCGTGAGCCAAACACCCACGATTTTCAAAAGAATATTGTTGATATTACTTATTTCAGTCCATAAAGTTATTTTATCTATCAATATTAAATGATTTTTTTCAAAATAGCTAATAATAAAACAAGCATCATATATGTAAGAATATGTAGAACCTCATATTACTCTCCACAAGAGCATTCAAGGAGAGAATGGAAGTTCCAACATATATGAAGAAGAAATAGTTCAAGTTTAGCAGAGTTAAGCCTCTTAACACATCCCCTCAAATGGACATTAGACGGACATATTGTCCTAGAGTGTCGATAGGGGGTAGATGGGTGAGAATGCTAGACGAATACAAATTATCCTAAACTGTCGAGTCCTTAGAATAATAGACTTTGACTTTGATGCCATCTAAGAATACATGGAAACTCTATTTTACACTTGCAAAAGAGTCTTGAGGAAAGAAAAGAGGTCTCACATATATGAATTTTTTTTATCCAAGTCTAACTGATATAAGAATATATAGCCCATATCAGTGCTTTTAGCTTATAATATAAACAATTTATATACATATATATATATATAGAGAGAGAGAGACAATGATCGTGTGAGAAGTTGAATTAATGGTGAGAAACGTGAGAAGTGGATCTGAACCGTTGATCTCTTTTAATCTCAAACTCTCCCATGAATTGCGGCTTAAAAGAGAATTGATCTGGTGCATCTTATCTCAGTACATCTCATCCTAATGTGCATCCATAATTCATCCAACGATTGATAACCACTTCTCACCGTTAACTCAACTTCTAACCAGAACCCAACAACCCTATATATATATATATATATATATATATATATATATATATATATAGGGGTAGTTTAATTTGCAACCCATAAAAATCTTACAACCCATGCAACCCACTTCTTAACCGTTGGATTAATGATCGATGGTTACAATACATGTGGGTCCAATATTTTCAATTAAAAAAATAAAAACAAAATAACCGTTTTTCATAAATCCAACGGTTAAGATGTGGGTTGCAAGGGTTGCAACCTTTTTAAGGGTTGCAAAATATCCTTCCAATATATATATATATATATATATATATATATATATATATATATATATATATATATATATATATAAACTAATTGCCCATCCAATGGCTCCCTGGCCATGTGATGTGCCCTTAAGAAAGGGTGGTACAAGTCAAAGCATCAAGATGGCACACAAGCAAATTATCATCAATTTTTATAGTTATTTTTTTTTATCAACAATTTATCGTCAATTTAACTTGGTCTTTAGGCATAAGGTTACGGTTTATGGTGGCATAACGTTAAAAAGACATTTCCTGTAACATTACAATAATGTTGGCCGTAACTTAATATCAATTAGACATAACTTAATTTTCATCTATATATGTTGGAATATCTTTTCTCTCCACAAATGGTTCTTTTGAAAAGCAATTTGATGATATTGCACATATCTCATTTGATATAAGAGTTGTAGTCTTCTACCTCTAGAGGTTTACACGTCGTAACATCGCCTCTGTAAGAGAGGACGTGACAGTCTCACATCAGTTAGACACAATCCATTTTTTCTAGTATGTGTTAGAACCTTGTTTCACATATCTTATAAAAACCATATTATTTTATATACCGTTCACATGTAATTGTGTACGTAGCTACACGGATTCTTCGGTATCCTCAAAGATAAAAGTACAATGATTAAATGCAGAAAATGAAGACCAAAATAACATAAAGAAAGTGGAAGAAGATGCCTAAAAAGAAATTGCAAGTCCACATTGTAGCACATGCTCCATCCGTACAAGTCTCCCTCTTTTTGTTTTAATAACTATGGAATAAATTTAGGGCTCCTTTAATTTGTAGGATTTGACGGGATTTAAAATTGGATTTCATTTCAATCATACGTTTGATTTAAAAGGAAGTATGGAATTGAAACCCAAGAAACATTGGATTTGAAGATCCATGAGGGTCGTTAATATTTCATGAGATTTCACCCGGTTTTGTTTGTAAAAAAAATTCTAAAAAAAATTAAAAATATTTATTTTGTAATAATCAATTAATAAGAGGTAATGTAACTATTTTTATAACTACTTACATTTTGTTCTTTATAAAATATTTAGAAATAATGGAATTCAATTTAATTAATCATCCTACAAAACAAACACACTAAGGGTGCGTTTGGTTCGATGAAATTATTTTGAGAGATTTGGAGGGATTTGGAATGTACTTGAATTTCATTTTTTATAAATAATTTATAAATACAAAAGTATAAAAGATTATAAAAAAATTAAATTACTTTGCTATTAAATGATTATTATAAAACAAATATTTTCAACATATTTTAGAATATTATTACACACAAATCCTACGAAATCCCACGAAATACCAACAACTCCCATGAGATTTCTAAATCCCATGTTTGTGGAATTTCAATGAAATATCAATATTTCAAACCCACACAATCTTCAAATCAAACATTGTATTGCAATTTTGATAGGAAAACCAAGAATGTTGCAGTGTATCTCCAATAGGCTTTTGAAAATGAAGATTTTGAGCAAGTTTTCACAGTTTCTTCAAAACCTTTCAGTAAAATGGAGAAAGTAGGAGATAGAGTGTAAAATTATCTAAATTTGAATAACTCCCGAAAAATGATTATCATTAGAGAGAAATATTTTTGTTATATTTTCACCAATAAGAAACCTTGAAATTAAATGTTTAGAAAAGAGAAATAATATTTTATATTATTTCATGAAATATTTTAACAATATGATCAATGTTGTAATCTTCAAAATGAAGAAACTGTCGGAGTTAAAATGTAATTATTTTCTTGGAAATTTTGAATTTTGATTATCTATTTTTGAGAGAACTTTTGAAGAACGCTCTTATATGATAGTGTTCTTTAACATGTTAAATGTGTGATTTTGAATGCCCCCCCCCCTCTCAAAAAATTTTTTTTGAGGCCTAGTTTCTTATTGTTGAGGGTCTTTAATCAACGAATGTAAAACTATACTACTATAGCCCACTTTAATGTCTCACAAATTTCTATCGGTAGACAAAAATAATACGCCGCATTATCACCTCAGTAATTTGTATATATTCGTCTTTTGTTATCTCTGTTTGCATTGTAATCAAAAGGTTTATGTGTAACAGGGCCTCCAAAAAGATTGGAACGTCCCTGTTTAGAGCATCTCAAACAGTTATGTTACAATGAAAATTTTGAAGATTTTTTTACTCCAACAATCATACTAAATTAGAGAAAAGAAGAAACAACCGATACAAATCAATAAATTTAAATACATCTTTAAAACTTGATATTTTGGAGTGAGATATATTTGTTTTAATTGTTTCCATCAATAAAGTTGAATGTATATAAAGTTTTTTTTATAATATATTGGGATGATGATTTGTAAATATTTTAATAATATACTTAGTATTTAAGCTGTTAAAAATAAAATAATTGTAAGAGTTAGATATAAATTTTCTTGAAGATCTTAATTTTTAATACACTATTTTAAAAAAATTACAGCATCAACGTAAATGATAATGCAAGAAAGAAACTTTGCCTATAAGCCGCTATAGAATCATTATCATTATCATTTTTCTCAGACAACTAGAAATAAATAAAATACATACACATTGTTAGTACTAAATTTCGAATAAATAATTATTTATTCGAAATTTAGTACTAACAATGTGTATGTAATTACACATTAGATAGAATGTGTATGAAATTTAGTACTATAAGGGCACCAAATTACCATCTAATTTCGAATAAATAATCCAAAAACTCAATTAGATGGTAATTTGGTGCAGAAGTGAGATTCAACGGACAATAGTGAGGTAGAAAGGGTGAAATAATTGTAAAAAATGATAGGGTTTTAATTTCATAAGGGTAGTTTAGTAATTTACTAATATTATCTTCCTTATTCTTGTTTCACCTATTTTGGTTGGACAAAAAGAAATGCATTTTTTGTTCTACTCAGGGCATGTATGCAGTATGTTTGTTAACATCTTAATAACACTAACGACTTATTGGGTCAACTATACATGATTTTTTTTTTGTAACCGTGGGTTTTCGGGCCAGTTTACGCGCACCGACTAATCCCCGGGCGACCACGAATGACCTGGAGTCATCGCAGGTGAACCTTCATGGCCACAAAGGCTTTGGCAACGCCTGAATTTGAACCCTGTGCAGATGAGATCTTCCACTACATCCCCCAAAGGCTTTATCAATGTGCCACAACCCAAGTGGTTTACATGATTGTTTGGTAATGGTTTACTGATATAGAAATTGGCTTTTACTCAATAAGCTTTTAAGGGGGAGATTTATGTAGAAAGCTAAAAAAATTCCAAACTTGTCATCCCAATTAAAAAACACGGTCCTTTAATATATGAAAAAATCCTTCCAAACGAAAACCTTCCCAATCTACATCATATATTTATTGTTAAATATATAATTTAGAGTAAATTATGGATTTGGTCCCTATGATTTTTTGAAATTTTGGATTTGGTCCCCCAAAGGAATTAATTATAGTCATAGTCACCGTAGTTTCACTTTTGTTGCGGATTGAGTCCCTCACCTAACTCCGTCTAATTTAGACCGCTGTTAACGTCCCCTCACATGCCCCCACACCTGAGGGGCATTTATGTCATTCTAAATATACCTTTAAAAAACCTATATTCATATATGTCCAGATATGCTATACCCTACATTCAGGCCCGACCCTGGGGCCGTACAGCCCGTGCGGCCGCACAGGGCATCAAAGCCGATAGGGGCATCAAATTTTTATATATCAGTAGTATAGGTTTAATAATTTGGGTTTGGGCTAAAAAAAATCAAAGTCCATATTTGGTTATTGGTAGGTTTGTATTTTTAATATCAAAATTCAAAGTCCATATCAAAAATCAAAGCTCATATTTGTTTATTAGAGAATGAAAAAATAAAGTAATGAAAAAATAAATAAATAACGTTCTTAAGCTTCTGCCTTCTAGCGTCGATCGACATCGACTACTCCGATTTTCAATACGGCGTTCCACTTCAAGAGGGCACAGGATCAAGGCCGTTAGGCCGACGATGTATGGACCGATGCTTGCTGTCGGCCGTCGGTGATATATACAAGATATACGTCCGATTCACATCACTATCTCACCTATGCGACCAATTTAGGCATTTAGCAAAGGCAACTCTCAATCTTTCGTTGTTTCTCAAATCTCAAGTGGATTTCTTCTGTTAGTTCTGACTTATGTGCTTTAGTTCTCAATATTTCATTGTCGGTTATTCACTTCTTCGGTTCTTCCCAATCTGTGCGGCTGTGCTTCTGTGGAACACTAGAAGATTGCTATTTCTTGTTGAGTTGTTTTTTGATTTTCTTCCCAAGTCCCACTGTCCCAGGTATACTTTTTGTTTCTAAACTCTAAATTCATTGTATTTCCAATCTCCAATTTTTGTGTGGTTTATTGATAATTGATAATTAAACCCTAGTTTTAGAAACTTTTGTGTGGTTACTGATAATCTATTTCATTCTGTTTAAAATTGATAATGGTGGAAATTTGGGAAAAAAAACCTAGTTTTAAGAAGATGAAATTAAAGCTCATTTGTCGATGGCTTACTGATTTTGGCTTATTTTGACAATGATTTACTGATTATGTGATTTTTGTCAATGGCTTACTGACTGATTATGTCAATGGCTTACGACTTTGGTTTACTAGTTATGTCAATGGCTTACAACTTTGGCTTACTGATTTTGTGATTTTTGTCAATGGCTTACTGAGTTACTTTGGTCTTTTGAATTTTGTTTACAACTTTCGTTAAACTAATTATAGTTTTTACTTGTCTTTTAAGTTGCAGATTGAACTAAAGGTTCTAGTGTACCAATACTAATTTGGAAAAGGGAAAACTAGAAAAGAACGAAGCACGATTTTAATCCAGATTTTATCCTTCTATAATCGACTAGTAGTAAACATGTTTCCTAGATCACAATCTTAATGTGCACAAAATAGAAAAAGAAAAAAAAAATAGCAAGAAATTGCTCAATCTTTATAGGGATCATTAAATAGATATTTTGTTAGGTCTGAAAATGTGCCTGAAAATCTCATTGAGTTTGTTGACAATATTGAAAATTCAGTTGAAGAATTAGTTGATGATTTTGTCGTTTCATTTACTTAAAACCGCTTAGGGGCACTTTTTTAGTATCTCGCACAGGGCATCAAAATCCTTAGGAACGACCCTGCCTACGTTAGTGTGATCTTCATCAACGCTAAACCCTACAGACGCTAAAACAAGCATCCTCATCACTCACATCCTACTACGGAATTTTATCGAAGAAAAAGATAAAGCGTTGTTTATAATGTACAAGAGTCCCAATTCCACTTTATCACGTCAAGAGAACCAATTTACACAATTCTTAAAATTTACCCAAATAAAATATTGTTCATCATCTCCAGCCAAACCCAATTTTTGTCCTTCAATATTCATAGGAGCTTCAATATCATTTGTAAACAGGGAGTTCAAATAATGTTTGTTTGTATAGAGGGGCTTCAATTCTTTAAAAAACATAAATGTGGTTATCCTTTCCTTGCCTTCAACACCACCACTGCAACTTTCTGCAACCCCAAGTCTCCACATTCTCTCTCTTTATCTCTCTAACTCTCTCTCTCTCTCTCTCTCTATATATATATATATATATATCATTGTTTATAACTGTGAAGTTTGAGCAGGTTTCAATTGTGTGGTTTTGGAGAGATACACAAGTGCGAATTAATTGTTTATTAATTATTGTTTTGTGTTTAGAGTTAATGATTAAAAAAATCAATATTTACTAAAAAACTAAGGGTTTCTAGAATGACATAAATGCCCCTCACGTGGGGGGCATGTGAGGGGAGGTTAACGCCAATTTTTTAGAGGGAGTTAGTGAGGGACCTAATCCGCAATAAAAGTGAAACCATGATGACTATGACTGTAATTAATTTATTTGAGGGACCTAATCCAAAATTTTAAAAAAACATAAGGACTAAATCTGTAATTTACTCTATAATTTATAAAGAATTAAATTTAAAAATAGTATTTTGACATTTCTTTTATATATATATATATATATATATATATAGGGGTAGTTTAATTTGCAACCCATAAAAATCTTACAACACATGCAACCCACTTCTTAACCGTTGGATTAATAATCGACGGTTACAATACATGTGGGTCCAATATTTTCAATTAAAAAAATCAAAAAAATAAAAACAAAATAACCGTTTTTCATAAATCCAACGGTTAAGATGTGGGTTGCAACATTTTTAAGGGTTGCAAAATATCCTTCCACTATATATATATATATATATATATATATTAACTTATCTTATTTTTTAGATAAAAAATATGGAGAGTCGAAAAAACCATAGATGTCTTTGATAATGCATATAAAAAAAGTTCTATTCCATAGTGCCAATATGCTGACGAATCAAAATCATTTTCATTTTTGTATGACAACTAGAAATAAAGAAAATACAGTTTGTTGTTAGTATTAAGTTTCGAATAAACAATTATTAGATTTTTTATTTGGGGAGAGGTGTCCAGATTATACCTAGACTAATCCCTTGGTAAATTATGACTGTAATACATCAGCCCTGATTAAACTTCAGTGACCACAATTGTTGTGTACGCTTGGTTTCAAACCCCGGACATATGGGATATTCCACCACATCCCCCAGGTTCTTAACCAGTACGCCACAACCCTTGTGGTAGTTGGGTATGTAGACGGGACACGAGATGACTAAATGGGCGAAAGTGAGGTAGACAGGTGTGAAGAATGAATTGTGGAAGGCGTTAAGGTTTTTAATTCAACACAAGTAGTGTAGTAATTTTATCAATCTTGTGTCATCTCCTTTATTTTTGTTATGTTATTGTGGGACAAAAAGAATGCATTTTTGTATCAACGTCTCCAAATCCATAACTTTATTTATACAAGACTTAATGGAGAATCGACCAAACATCTCATAAAGTTGGGAAAAGTTTGGGTTTTTTTTCATAGATGGAAGGAACGTATTTTTTAATTGGAAGGAACATGTTTGGAAGGAAAAAAAAACTTGGCTTTCTGCATAAAGCTCCCCATAGAAGCTTATTGAATAAGCCACTTTCTATACCATTAAGCCACTACCAAACAGTAATGTATAGCCGATCGAATAAGCCGTGAGTCACATTAAACTCATTAAGTTGCTAACAAAAAGATCATTAGTTTCGCCATTTAACAAATCCAAGAGCTATATATGAATTCAAAGGGTGAGTGAGTGAACTTATAGACAACCAATAGACTATTCATGACACATCTGGAAAGTGCGAAAATGATCGACAAGCGTCTAAACCCTTTTGATAAACAAAAATTACGAAACGTAAAAGTCAAATAATTAGAGGATTCTCTCCAAAGATGAACTTTATTAATTGATAACTGTATAACAATGAAAACAATTAAGCCCTCTTTATAATCTTGGCTAAAAGATAATCATGGAAAATTAAATCTAATCTGAAGATAACCAGGAAACTAATACTATAATTAAGATAATTGCTATGGAAATAAAAGAAAAAGGAAATATTAATGAAAAACGGAAACTCGCCGGACGCTTTAGGAGGCTCGGGCGACTTTTGGTGCTAGTTTAACTAGCGTGGAAAGTCACGGTAGTTACTGTTGAAGGCTCGGAAACAGTGGCTGGGGTGACTTTCTGCACTAGTTTAACTAGCATGGAAAGTCGCGGTGCTCTCCGTTTGCCTCTTTTCTCCCGTTTGACTAGTTCCTCGATTTCGATCGCCATCCTCCCTATATCAATTCATTATGAATAACAAGGAACCACTGAAAACAACTATACAATAGAGACCTAAAACATCAATGATTCATTTCAAATTCACATCAATCCAACTATCCTAGCTTCTAAAGCATGATCAAAATGATTTCTCATAAGAAATGAAGTTAGATGAGCACCTATTTTTCGGCAACTCCTCACTGCAAGTAAGCAATATCTTCCGGCTTCAAAATCTGCTGCGTAACGAATTATTAGCATCATCAAGCTGCCATTTAAGTTTATGCTCGAATAAGAATAGAATTCATTCAAGAATGTCAAATATAAAGCATATAACTCGATGCCGATATCTTTCTTTAGATCATAAACTTCTGAAATGTACAACATTATGTATAAGATTTTTACAAAATTCTTTTACCAACCATGGCTGCAACTGTTTGGATGTGTGTTTCTTGGAGTGCGATGATCGTCAATGCTGCAACCTTCACTTACGCTACGATTACAGCAAATCTTCTCTTTCACAACGTAAGTTTCCACTAATTTCGAACTCACTTTCTCATGAAACCAGTCACCAATAATCCCCGCAAGAACACGATCCATCTTTGAAGTGATGAAAACGATTTGTATCTCTAACATATATCTCTCTCTTTTCAAAGCTCGATATAAATTTTATAACAGTATGACAATCCCCGCAAATCCTAAGGTTCTTGATCACTTGAAGTGTCGACCCCGGTGAAGTATTCAGAAGACCAAGTACCACGGCCAATTTTTCGCTATGCCCACAAAGAATATGCTCTTTTTCCTGATCTTCAACATCTTGCAATACATACGAAGTAACCGGCAAATACCCTAATTCCTTCATTGCCATGCTTAGCGTATCCATCTTCTCCAATATTTCCACCATTTGAGGATGAGATCTATCCGCAGCTAATAGCATATGCACCGTGTTCTTGATCTCGATCCAACTGCACCCCGGATTCTTCCGCATTCCCATCGATCTCATCGAATCCCTCACTCGATCCACTTCTTTCCATAGTCCTTTCGATGCGTAAATGTTGGATAACAGAACGTAATTACCGGGGTTGTTTGGTTCTAATTCGAATAATTTACGGGCAGCCATTTCAGCAAAGTTAAGATTATGGTGGACTCTACACGAACTAAGTAACGCGCCCCAAACACAAGCGTCGGGCTGGAAAGGCATTTTCTTGATGGTGGAATAAGCTTCTTTGAGCTTACCCGCACGGCCAAGAAGGGTGACCAAACACGCGTAATGCTCGACTTTCGGTTTAATTCCGTGTTCTATCGTCATGCTATCGAAATACCGTTGACCTTCTTCGGTTAAACCGCTATGGCTACATGCCGACAATAGAGAAGTAAAGGTTATGAAGTCGGGTTTTTGCTCGCTTTTCTGCATCGATTGGAATATTTCGATGACTTCGTTTACGTTTCCATGCATTGCATAGCCACCCATGATTGTGTTCCAACAAACGACGTTACGAACCGGCATCCTATCGAAACAAAGCCGAGCCGATTGTATCCTTCCGCAATTAGCATACATGTCAATCAACGCACTTCCCACGTATACATCATCCGTAATCCCTTTTCTAACAGAGAATCCATGTGCTGCCTTCCCGTGCATCAATGCTGCAATGTTTCCACATGCGGGAAGTAAGCAAGGGATCGTTACAGCATTCGGTTTCACTCCAGAATCTTGCATCTCCCTAAAAAGCTCGAGAGCTTCAACGTCTTTTCCGTGTTGTGAACAGCAGGCTATGATTGATGTCCAAGAAACAACATTCAATTCCAAATCTTGATTTTTTAACCGCTTAAACGCTTCAAGTGCCTTATCGGTTAAACCGTTTCTAGCAAACCCTGAAACCAAAGCATTATAAGCACCCAAATCTGTGTGAGGCATTTCATCAAACACCTGTGACATCTCCATGGTGCATGAAAATTTCCCATACATATCTATCAGTGCACTAACAATGCACTTATCTGATCCAAGACCCTGTTTAAGTGCATACCCATGAATCTGAACACCAACAAAAAGATCTTCCAACTCCCCAACAGCAGGAAGAACACTAGATATAGTTGTTCCATCAGGTTTAAAACCAAAAAAGATCATTTTCTGAAACATCATCACAGCCTCCAAATGATGTCCACTTTGGTTAAACCCAGCCACCATCCCATTCCAAGACACCAAATTAGGCTCAAACCCAAACACTCCCATTCTACCAAACACCATTTTAGCTTCCCTCACACACCCTTGTCGAGCATAACCCGAAACCAAAGCGCTACACGAGACAACATCTGGTTGAAGCATTATATCAAACACCTTGTGTGCATACCTCAATTTACCACATTTCACGTACATATGAATCAAAGAAGACTGAACAAACGAATCTCGACAAAGCCCAGAAGCTACACAAAACCCATGAACCTGTTTCCCAGCTCTCAAATCCGATAGCCCACTACAAGCTTTGATAACAGAAGGAACGACACGGGTGTCAGGGAGTAACCCATGAGAAATCATACGAGAGAACAAAATAATGGCGTCGGCAAAACGATGGAGTTTTGGGTAAGCGTGAATGAGGGTGGAGAAGGTGAAGACGTCTGGGTTTTGAATGGAGTTTAGGAGGAGGTTGGCTTGTGAGAAACGGAGGTGGTTGGCGTAGAGAGAAAGGAGCTTAGTGGTGAAATGGGTGTCGAGGAAAAGGCCTGATCGGAGGATTTGGGCGTGAGCTTGACGGGTTTGTGAAAGAGAAGTGGTGGTGGTATCGAGGGAGTTGAGAATGTGATGGTTATCGAACACTCGTAGAGCTTGCCTTGCCATGGCTGCTGTGTTTTCTTTTTAACCGCCGCTGACCTGCTTCAAGCATGTTTGCTTTTGTCGCATCCAAACATTTTCTTTGGATTTTTAGATTTTCCCCTGTCTCTCTCTATATATACACCTCATTTTTTTTATTTTACTTTTTAAGGTTTCCCCTCCCCTAAACCTTACTATATATATATATATATATATATATATATATATATATATGGGGCAGGTTCAAACGAGAAGTTAATCATTTTGCGAGAAGGCGATAAGTGTTTAATCATTTATGATACACAAGCTTAATCATATATGATTAAACACATGTTATATTGGAAATACATAGACGTTTAATCATATATGATTAAGCACACACACAGGTCGTGTAATCATATATGATACCACACTTCTCGCCTTCTCGCAAAATGTTTAACTTCTCGCATGATTCTTCCTCTCTCTCTCTCTCTCTCTCTCTCTCTCTCTCTCTATATATATATATATATAGACCGATAATCAAATGAAAACCAAAAATATGTTACAAACCCTTGAGAACCGATATAAAAATATTTTTTTACATGATTTTTTTTCATCAAAACCTATGATTTAAGATATTGTTTCATATAAGTTTTTGTTTACCTTGTGAAAAGATTACACGTGAAAAATAAAATTTGATTCACCTAGTGAAATGAAAAATACAGGTAAAAAATATTCATGTAGTGAAACAAATACATGTAAAACTATCATATTATGAAACAAATATATGGGAAGAAATATATTAAATCCAAGCATTTGGTGAAAATATATCATGTGAAAAAATATTTTTATATTGGTTCTCACATGTTTGAAACATATTTGTGATTTTCATTTGATTTAGCCCCTATATATATATATATAGAGAGGCCTAATCATATGAGACCCTATTAGATTGTGGTAACTATGAGATCCAATCTCATCCATCCATCTAATATTATTTTATTTTTTTATTTATTTATTAATAATGAAAGATATTTTGGTCATTTGATAAATTAAATAATATTAAAAACAAAATTGTAACTGAAAAAATCAATCATTTATAAATTAAATATATTGTTTCCTAAAATTTCTCAACCAACTATTTATGAGATATTCTGTTTACTTTTTGATTTGGTCATATGAAATTTTAAATTATGCATCCTTTCCATCGTTCACATTGTAACACGATGTTAATCACAATATAACACAATGTTCTTTGAGTGCATCACAATAGTAATCACAGTGTAACACGATGTTAATCACAATGTAACACAATGTTTTTTGAGTCCATCACAATAGTAATCATAGTATAACACAATGCTAATCACAATGTAACACAATATACTTTGAGTGTATCACATTGGTAATCACAGTGTAACACACTGTATTTTTGGTATTCATCGGGATAAAGTTTGATTGAATGATAAGTTTCAATATTTTGAGATAATCTTATCTGATTTCATTCCAAAATTATCGGACCTGCCTAAATTAGATCACAATGAATTATAAAGTTTTTTGACAATTTTACCCTTTTTACCTATTTTAATGACAAAAAATTGTGTTTTTAATTAATATATCTCTTATTTATTTTAAACCATTGATTACTAAGATTGATGGATGAGATTAGATCTCATGGTTACCACAAAATACTAGGGTCTCCCATGAAAGACCCCCTGTATATATATATATATAGGGGTTGTTTAATTTGCAACCCTTAAAAGGTTGCAAACCTTGCAACCCACATTTTAACCGTCGGATTCATGATCGGCGGTTACAATAGATATGGGACCCAATATTTTTAATTAAAAAAAAGAAAAATAAAAATAAAATAATCGTCGATCATGAATCCAACGGTTAAGATGTGGGTTGCAAAATATCCTTCCACTATATATATATATATATATATATATATATATATATATATATATATATATGATTCGGTTCCGGTGAGTTGAGAAGCAAGAAGCAGTTTTTACAAAGGGTACCTAAACTTATCCTTACGTGAATTATTCACCTTAGTACCTACGCATGATAAGTCTTTATGTCGGATAGATTTGAGCAAGCAGTAAAAGATTGGTATGATAACTCTCAAACTGTAGATCTTGAATACCTTGGTTTATCAAAAAAGCTTTTACTTAATTTAGTTGATTTAGAACATAATCAATAGGTCAATATTTGTCATTGCAATGCAGGCGGCAGGCTCCACTACTGGTTATGGTATTGGTTGTATCCTCCCCTAAAATTACCGGTCTTTGGTAAGGTATATGCAAATTGATATTGTTGGTTATGGGTATCTCCCGCAAAGGGGGGGGGGGATATACTGCTGGCCCATTGTTGGCTCAGTTGGTGGGTTGCATATACCACTCCCGCTGCTTTCAACCATCTGTATAAAACTGAAACTGAAAATTAAAGTATGCTGAAAATTAAGTAAACACTGAACATTAAAACACACCGTTTATACAATCTTTGAAAGCTTGTTTTGGAAGCACACATATGGTTGTTTACAATAAGAGGAGGGGCTTCGTTCTTATTTTTCTATAATGAGGTGCACACAATTTATAGAAGGATATTGGAGGGATAATTCTCCGAATATTCCTTCATTTCTAGATAAACGATGAGGTGTCCCTATGAGTTGTTTAGTATAGTACAATATGTGTCCCTATGAGTTGTCCAGTATAGTACAATACTTGTCCAAAGTACATGGGCCTACCATTATTGAAATAATTGTACATAAAGACAGACACGTGTCGATAGGTAATAATGACAAGGGTCCACTATCAGTATCTTGAGCGTTGTTGTCGTAATCGTTCTTCATGGAGTTGTTGTCAATCGACCATGTGGTTTTGATATCTTTATTTCCCACAATAGTTCCATAGTCCCACTGATAGTAGTCTAGTGGATCTATGAGTTGGGCCTTTCGTTTGATATAATCTGTAAGTTGTTAGGCCTGGTTTTCGTCTTCAGATACCAAGGTGTCCTACCCGTTTTGATAGGTGTTCAACCCTGATTCTAAGTTCACGGGCTTCCAGATTTTGGGCTCGTAATTCTGGGAGTATGGATTGAGTTTGGGCATCACTTTGCCATATCCAATTTAGGCTTTGAATTGGAGGATTTCTTGCAGCTTTCGTATTGCCACGGCTGCTTCTCGTGCGGCCCCGACTTCAATGGAGGTTGCAATGCCTTCGAGCCTACGTCGCTCCTCATCGAGGAGGGGGAAAGTATGCAATTGTGTTTGGATGGTTCTGTAGTTGTCTGGCGGGTCATTGTATATGCACAAGGGTTTGTAAAGATCCGTTGGCATAGGTACGAGATCCTCATGCAATTGTCTAAGTTGTTTTGTTTCTGCTGACGTAACGTACCATGCTTGGGTCCTTCCTGTAGCTCCAGGATTGCTTCGTGAACTACTTCCATACTCCTTTGTTGGGTTTCTGTACATCCTGCAACACAAATGTTAACAAGCCTTGAGAGTGTAATTGCAAATCTGCAATATTAAAACTCCAAACCACAAAGTAGACCAAACAATACGATTTTTCAAACCAACCAACATCGTCAAACTATAATAATGTACAATTTGATTTGGTACAACTGGTTTTCACAGTTCATTGATTTTATTTTTGAACACCCTCTAAGAGCGACTCCTAACTCCAGAATACCATATATGAAAATTTTAACTTGGGGAGAAAAAGATTAATGACTGTTTAGATGTCCAAATTACAACAAAAAAAAAAAAAAAACAAATCAACTTTGCATTTAAAAATAACTTGGTACAACACCAAAATAAATCATTTTAGGACTCAAGGAGATGTATTGAAAATCTCATCTTCCTCAGATTCGAATCCACTTGCTACCAAAACCTTTATGGCCACAAAAATTCACCTACAATTACTAAGCCATTTGTGGTATAACCCAGGATATTACTCGGTACACATAAAGTGGGTCGAATACCCATTGATTACCTAATTAAAAAAAAGTATCACAAAACAACTAGAATAACCATGATAATATCAACACACATTTTTCTATAAACCCCAAAACTAGTCATATCTCAAAACCAATCACTTACATACATTATACTCTTGAACTAGTCATTAAACGAAAACAATTGTTTCGTAGAGATCGGATCTGCATATATCATACCGCAAGATCACACCTTCATATGGTTTTCGGATGAATAATGAATACAAGGTTATATAAAAAAGAAAAAGGGAAAGCAGAAAAATGACATTGGTTGGTATCCCATTCTACCTGGGTTCGAGTCTAGGGGGACGCTTTGGCGCATGAGGAGCACCCGCCCAACCTTTGGTTGGGTCGACCTTAGGTGGTCCAATCTTAGATTGGGCTACCGCCCCATCCTAATAAGGTTGGGAATAGGCCCAAGCGTAAGCTGGGCTTCGGTCGCGGCGGACTGCTCCAAGTGAAAGGTCCGATACCGCCGGGACGGTGTGCGTGCGTGGGTTCGTGGTAGTCGTTCGTGGGTTCGATGTCGCATTGTCGTTCAAAAAAAAAGAAAAATGACAGTTGAAATCAGGATGGAGTCCTTATTGAACAAGGAGTATTTATAGAGCTACAATTTCTACAAAACATAAAAAAGGTAAAGAATAAAAAATTACAATAAAAAGAAGCTCAAGCTCACAATAAAATGGCTGGCATATCATGAAACACTTTCAACCCTACTACTCCCTAAAAAAAACTCACTCTTACAAACTCATAAATGTCCTAAGATTTTACCAAAATTACAAAACAACACATAACAAGAACACTACCCATCCTCCAAACACACTCAAAACCATTGCCATCCTTTCAAACACCTCCACCACCTGCTGCCGCCTGGATTGGTCCGTTTGATCTAAATCCACGACCCCTCCCACGGCTTCCCCTCCCACGTCCACGTCCACGTCCTGCACACCTCATTAAAATTCAAAAAATGAAAAACTTGATACGGAAACAAGACCGGGAGGCCAAAAATGACAGGTCCATCTTCATTTCTCCGTACATCAAGTAAATGGACCCACGTATAAATGGGACCCATAACCAACAAGATGAAAATGTTAAATAATCAATCACCCTTGATGAATCTAAATGAAGGAGAATAGTTACCATTATACTATACAACAAGTGTCCTGTGGCACATTTCTGTTTTAGTTTGTCCCAAAACAAGTGTCAATTTTTAAAAAATGTCTACTTTCTGGTTCTACTGTTAATTATGTGATGGAGAAATTTACTAGTACTCTATTATTAAGGCTTAAATTTGTCAATTAAAATAAAAAGTATAAAAATTACATATTCCTAAAATTGTATGACTTTTTCATTGTGAACATTTATTTTGGGACGGAGGAAGTATGATATAGTACAAAGAATATCATTTCTCATAATTTCCTCATATTCAATATCATTCATAGCTTAGCTTTCTATGTACCCATAGGCATAGAATTCCCCAAAACACTCTTATCAAATGTGTTTAGGGCATACTCTCCTTGGGGTAGAGGCCAGGTCTGTGATCCTACCCCTAAACCGACGTGACATATAGTGAGATAGTTTGTTTTCGTTTGATTTACTCTTATTAGGAATGCTAGGGATACCAATTACTAAATAGCATGTATAAACATTAAACATGAAAACAAGTACTATAGATTGATTTCTAGTTGTTCCCATGGTACAATTACTTGTCTATTGATTATCGCCAACTAAGAGAAAGGTAAGAACCAAGTTTAGACCTAGCAGTTGGGGTGGAGACTCGTAAGCATTTGTGTTTAGCCAATTAGACAAGAGAAAAAATTGGAGGCAGAGAGCATTCAAGATAAAAGGCAAAAGTATTTTGCTGCAAAAGAGGAACATGTTGCAAGGTGATGGCAAAGAATTGGGGTGTGTGACACTAGGATCCGAGGTTAATCCACATAACTTTACTCGATTTCAAATAATTATAAGACCCAAATGGCCATAATAGGGGGAGGGATTGGCCTCCTAGCCATCCCTCTCCCTTTTTTTATAGAAATGTCACTACCTGCGCAAAAAGGGAGAGGGATGGCTAGGAGGCCAATCCCTCCCCCCTACTATGGCCATTTGGGTTAATATTTCTAATCTAATTATAAATATGGTTCAAACCCAGCATATTAATCTCAGTTTCGAATTGAAAACAACTACTAAAAGGTCAATGTATCAATGGCCTATCAGTAGGTTCATGATACATATCTTCAGATTTTCTTCAGTAATGCAGTTAGGAAATGGGTTCTCTGTCAACTCCATCAAATCAAAAGGTAAGTAAACAAGGATTCATCCGAGGCTCCGACAGAACAAAGAAAGCTACTGAACTTTAAATGTTGTGATAAAGATGATCAAATAACCCTCATGCCACCTCTAAAATATGCAGTTTTCCACACTTAGGCCATCCAAAACTAATTTCACTTACTCTACCTCTTCGTCTATTACAATACCATGTATTTCTTATGACTAGAGAAGAAGTAATTGAAGGTATATTATGTAAGACTACAATCCCCTCTTTTATTTTAAAAAAATAATGATAAATGCATACAAGCAATTCCAGAAATGGCTAAAAGTCCAACTATTGATGACCATTCATTGATCGCGACTTAGAAAGATGCAACAAGAAAAATTCAAGAATCAGACAGAGAAAAGTGCATCCATCAAGCAACAAAAGGCACGTCTAAACTCTAGGCTAAGTAATTTTCTCTATATATGAGTGGATTCTGTGTTGATCTGAGCTCTGGTAATTAGAAGTAACAAAATCTCAACTGGAAGAGTCACCCATATGTCATTTCTGAGTGATTAATTCCAAGCACTTAGTAGTAGACATAATAAAGCCAGCATCTAATCTAGCTATTCGCATCTAGTCATCTAGATAGTACCATTGACAAAGAATTATGTTCATATCAAGTGCAACCTAGTAGTTTAGCATGCAAGCATGTATCTATTAATATGACATTTTATCCCTTCAGCTTTTATAACTTTATGAGTTAAGAAACCAGTACCTCGCCCTTGCATGGGTGCTTCTTGATTATATCCTCCATCATACTGATCATCCACATAAGGACCATTATTGTAACCTCCCCTTCCACGACCTCGGAAACTGCGTCCTCTTCCTCTGCCCCTGCCCCTCGTGTATTCACGAGGTGCGTCCCACCCCCCATCATCATACTCTCCTGGTCCAAAACCATTTCCTGTGATTAAATTCAAACAGGCATCAAAAAGAGATGATCTTCTTGAGGATAATTAACAACTCAATGGATTATAAAATCACAGAGGAAGCACTACCAATTTAAGATGATTCAAGAGATCAGCAATATTATACTTATTACATCAAAGGTACCAGAAGTTCTTATTAAGACAAGGCCTGCATTGTTCTAAATTACTTAGGTTTCAGTATTCAGGTTCCAACACTTGATTTGAAAAGAAACCTCAAAGGTTCAATTTATCGCATCTCTTGCTGTGTCAAAGGTACACTGCTAAAACGTAGACCAAGCAAAGAGTTCGATTCTGAATTAAAATTCTTGTTATACAACAATAGTTACACAAGACCATGGCCAAGTTCATCTTTTAAGAACCACCTAATTTAGAGATCTTTAGAAAGCCAATGAAAATATTTACAGCAAGATTAAAACTAAACAATCCCTTGGCAACATGAAAATTCATAACCCACAGAGAACTATCACTAGATATGTATCAACCATGACAAAAACCGCAAATAATGAAATATTAAATCAGAAATGAACTTTGTAAAATCAGATCATACCAGGCATGGCTCTGGACCTTCCTCTTCCCCTTCCCCTTCCACCACGACCCCTGCCTCTTCCAGTTGGTGACCCATCTGCAGAAGCAAGGATGTCAAAATATATCTATAGAAGATCAACGAACATAAGATGTCTGGATTAGTAGAATGACATACCTCCTTCATACTCAAATTCAGTTGCCACCTTGACCTGGTCGGCTGGCAATGGGGGCTGATACCTGAGAACATGTCATAGCATGTGCGATGTATGAATCAGGAAAAGAACAAAGAGAAAAGGCTCTATGCAGTATAATACTGAATTTATCATAATCTTGAAGAATGCTTCTCTATTTTTATAATATTGAACTTATCATAACTTTTTGCTTATGGTTTTAATGCCTGTGCCTGTCTTAAAAAAAAAGTCTTGTTTACTGTGCCTGGCTGTTCAACTTTTCCAGGCCTTGATTCTTTTCCTAAATTTGTCTCAAACTCTTCTTTTCTTCCTATTTTTAGACAAACTTTCAGAGTCGCTAACGACTCCTCGAAAGCTTTTCTGCGTAACCCTTTTGCAAACTGGGATCTTCATGGAAACAGCCTCATGGTAGAGGAAAGGTAAGCCGTATGCATAAATCTTACCCTCCACAAACCCTACACAGTGTAGGATTTACTAGGTTCATTTGGTTTAGAGTCATATTCAAAGGAAAGAAACTACAATTAATTAACCAGGAATGCATGTATCTCACATATAATAATTAGAAGATACCTAGAAACATATACATATTTCTTTCACATCAAGGCAACCAATATTCTTAAATGAAAGAACAACTAAAACTACAGAAAATAAACAAACAAAAACACCCAAAGGATCCTGATTTTGCTACCAAGTCTAGCTATCACCAAGTAATCAGAAATGTACTCAATCAATGCAGTCTAATGAATAAGAATTAAGCAAAGATAATACACCGACTCACCCAATGGATGATGTATTCAGCTCCTTCATAGAGAGCGTTATAGTGATCACTGAAACATGCCTTGTGGTTTCTAGACTGCAGAAGCAAAAAATGTAAATGAATAGAAGTAAGAGGCAAATGTTAATGATTTGCAAAAACTTTAACAACCGTCATACAACATCAAAGATCATTCTTTTTGGATAGGTGCACAAAGCTGATCTTACGGAAGTAAGCCTTCTTCTAGCGGTTCCCATGTATCAGTTATGTCTGTGGATCCAATGGCAGTAATCTGATGAAGACCAATAATTCTTCTCTGCAATACAATAACTTCCGATTTCATCACTGGACATACCAATAAATGGTAGATGTTTAAGATGCAAAGCATGAAATACCTTTATCAACTCCACAATTGTAACAGTCTTGTTGATTGCTCTGCCCATTGCTTTAAACACAATTTCCGACGAGCCTTTTTCCTATCAGGGCATACAATAAGGTGAAGAACAGAAAAACTGACAGTTATAAGACACTATTCAATAGAAAGATTATAAAACAAAAATTACATATGCACACAAGTCTACGTATAATCTACAAGACTATATTAAGTGAAAGACTGAAAGAAACATTGATAGAGACAATAGTAACAAATTCTTTATTGGGCTTGCATGATAAATTCGTAATTAGTAAAGGATTGTGGAGCTTATAAACAAAAATTGTGTCAATGGTTTCTAGCAAATAATTGGGCCCTCTATAGTTAGGTACTCGATTTCAGTGAAACAAAATAAAAATATCACTCAACCATATCAGAATAGAATGTCGTTGAAGTTATGTATATGGAGAACTCCAAAACTGTTAAAGCTTCATACTTCACAACAAACCTCAACATTATTCTTAGAACATGGAGGCTCGGAACCCATACATGATTATGACAGACAAGAAAATCAACAAACCGAGCCAATCGCATATTAATTGGCATAGCAGTTCTCCAAGAACATTTTATATGATCATAAAACAGTGAGTTAAGCCTTAAAAAGTACTTTTCACACAGCCCTATATGCAAGCACAATCACCACATAACTCTCAACAGCTTAAGATACCCATTTGGCAACCATTTTCACTATTTAGGAATAAAAGGAATACCTGAAGCAAACCCATGGCATAGGTGATATAGTTCCGCATCCTTCCCTGACTGGTAATTCGGATCTCATTCTCATCAATTGGTTGCTCTGCTCTCGGCCTTTCCACCTTATGGTACCGATCCATCTTCAACACTCAAACCCACAAATCAAAACCTCATTAAGAATCACTAAAGGGATTATAACTAAAACAGTCTAAAGAATGCGATTTCCTCACCACACCCCAACAGCAGATTACAGAAGCACATAATCAGACACTAATTACAAGGAGAAGGAAAAGTAACAAGAGATTTTCAAAACTAAGTGTGTGCATGCACCGTAAAACCTAAAGTTTCTCAACAAAAACAAAATCAAAAACCTAAATAATAAGAATATATAAATTCAAGCACGGAAACAATAGTTAATTACTTGGAAAATATCAAATGGCACATCGTTTCTTATAATCGATAGCGAATTAGTATGATCCATAATTTTTTATGCATGTAAAATTAAACAGTGCGTCTTAAAAAAATTCAAATTTAGATGAGTATCGGTCAAACAATCACTCCAAAAAACAATACTTCCTCCCCCATAGTACCCAAATCAACAACTAAATCGTCCGAAAATGGCAAAATTAAAGCAAAATATGTGTAAATTGGAGTCAAATCAGTTACATAGAAACACAAAGAATCAGATAATATGATTTAAATTGAATAGGCTATACCTGTGTTGGAAGATTAGGATAAGACAGTGAAAGAAGAGCCCTCTTCTCCGGCTTCAAAATTTCTTCGTTTAAGCCCTAAACCGTATGGCTACGGAGTTTGGGGTATTTATAGCAGCTGTCTACAAGGTTTTTTTTTCAATGTTTTTTTGTTTGGAAAAAACTTTTCCTACAGCTTATTGAATAAAGCCGTTTTTTATATGATTCAAGGGGTTGTTTATTAGAAGATGAATGGTTGAGTGCAGAATGATTAAGACGTTGTTTGACAGTTGTTGAATGGTTTAGTACAGAATGATTAAGATGTTTTTATGATATAGTCAGTGACGGATCCAGAAAAAAAATAATTGATGGGGGCTCATATAAAAAAAATTGACCAAAAGATACGATTTGGTTCAGATTATAGTCGGTAATTCTTTTCCTATTGGCCGGATCCCAAGGAAGATCACTTAAATCAATTTCGCAAGGCAAGGAGCAGAACTCGATTCAGGTGTTATGTTTTCCTTTTAAAAACTCTTTCCATTTTTTCTAACAATAACAATAGCAAGATTAACATTCAAAATCAATGTTTTGTTTATCAAATATAAATAGCAATTAGCAATAACAATATCAATATAAGTATATAATTTCTTAGTTTGAACTTTAAATAACAAATTTGCAAATTGCAAATACTGAAATACAGTAACAAATTAACAATTAACAAACATACCAAATAGGCAAATACTCAAATACCAAAAACCAAAATAATACCATATACATTATACCAAATTGCAAATACCAAATACTAAGAAATTATTTACCAACAATTCAACAAAGTTACAAAAATCAAGAGTATAAACAAAAAAATTAGGTTTTTTAAATTTTACCCAAATCTGCAGACTGCAGTGAGGGAGGCCGGCGACAGGGAGGGAGACGAAGTCAGGCGCCGGCGACAGGGAGGGAGACGAAGTCAGGCGCCGGCGACAGGGACTCAAGGAGGGAGACGAAGTCGATTTTCAGTCGATGGGTTTTCTGTTTTCAGTCGATTCTGCAGTGAGGGAGGCTAGTGGGTTTTCTGTTTTCAGTCGATTTTCGGCGGTGGAAAGGAAAGGAGCGATAGGCGACAGCGAGATTGAGAGACTGACTTCGATTTCTGTTTTCAATGTCGTCGATTGAGAGGCCGAGGGAGACATGGAGTAAAGGGGGCCTTAGATATAATTTGTTGGGGCCCAGGTGCTCTATCCACATAAAATAAAAGTAAATTTTTTTTTGGGCTATCAGGTGATAGGTTGGTTGGGGGCCCAGGACCCCTACCAGCTACACGTGCGTCCGCCCTTGGATATAGTGTAAAATGAAATATGGTTGTTTGCTAATTGTTCATAATGAAATCAGGGCTTTTAATGGTTAAGGGAGGGTCAGGATACAAAATCATTAAGAGAATTTTGAAACTATTAAGAGTCAGACCTTTTTTTTGCCAAACAAGATTTACCTCTTAGCGATTCAGAGGTTGTCTCTTAATGAAATCATTAAGAGGTAAACAAACAGTCGTTGTTCAAATGATTAAGGAGGTGATTGGGATTGCTTATTTAAAACAACTTATATTTTTATGTAAAAGTGCTTATTAACTTATGTGGTGTCAAACTAGAGTTTTATAAAAAAAAATGCTTAGATGAGCTTATGATGGTATCAAAATGTAATAAACTAATAAATTGTTATTTATGGGGTGTTTGGAATTGCTTATACATGTAAAATAACAAAAAAAAACTTATAAATTGTTTCAATAAGTTAATAAGTTAGAATGTAATGATTTATCAAAAACTCATTACCAATGGTGACAAAATGATATAAACGGTTTTTATCAGGGGCGGAGGCAGTAAGGCCTGGTAGGGGTCCTGGCCCCCCAACCAGCCCATGTGTGGAAGGCTTTAAAAAAAATTTACCTCTATTTTTTTTTTGGTGTTACCAATCTGGCCCCAACTAAAATTAATTAAGGCCCCTTTGACCTTGTCCAATCCAGCGAAGAATATCTCAGTCCTCAAACAAAAATTCCGGCGATTAATTTCTGACTTTTCTCCCTCTCGACAACGCTCAATGAGACAATGACTCAATCGATTGCTTAAAAATATAGCAGCTTTGAGTCCATGTGATTCATTTTCTCAGTTCAACGTATCGAATTTATTGGAGTTGGGTAAGTTGTATCCTTATGATTTTGATCGTATGAAAATGATGGCTCTTGAGAAAGAACTTAACATGTACTATGTGATTGTGCGTCAAGACGAGAGATTTTCCGATCTGAGTGGTATTGTCGAGCTTGCTAGATTGATGGTGGATACAAAAAAGCATAAAACATATTCTCTAGTATATTGGTTATTGAAGTTAGCTTTGGTTTTGCCGGTTGCTACCGCAACGGTCGGAAGATGTTTTATGCCATGAAGATTGTGAAGACTGATTTGCGTAACAAAATCGGTGATGAATTTTTGAATGTTGCATTAATCTGTACTATAGAAAAAGAAGCACTTCTCGATGTTATAAGTGATGATGTAATTAGCCCATTCCAAATGATGAAGACTCGCATGACTCAATTGTAAAAGGTAATTTCTTACCATTTTTAATGAAATCGTATCTTTTGGTTAATTGTTTTTTTTATATGGGCCCCCATCAATTATTTTATCCGCCACTGGTTTTTATTCCTCACATCTAAACACTGAAAACTGCTTATCAACGGTGACAAAACAAAGTAAGTTAATAAACCCTCTAAATAAGCAATCCCAACCCCCCCCCCCCTAAGTGGTTAAAATGATACAGTACAAAATGAAATATGGTTGTTTGTTAATTGTTCATGATGTAATTAGGGCGTTAAATAGGTAAGAGATAGTCAAAATACAAAATCATTAAGAGGATTTTGGAACCATTATGGGGCAAAAAAAATTTTTTTTGCCAAACAAGATTCATCTCTTAACGATTCAGATGTTGTCTCTTAATGGAACCATTAGAAGGTAAACAAACAGCCCCTAAGTCACTACTAAACAGTTAAAGTTATGAATCTCATTAACCCCGTTAAACTACTAACAAATAATTCCCATTTAATTGAATTGTATTTCATTTATAGTAGTCAAATTAGGAAAGTAAAATAAAGTTATACGTAGGGGGTGTGCAGAAAGTCAACCGATCCAACAAGAACCGACCGACCATAATTAGATATCCAATTGTAATTGGATCGGATCGGATTGAAAATCTCAACATCCAATTTGAATCGGCCGGTTCTTGGATGACAGTCCAGAACTGACCAAAAACGACCGAACCGAACCGACCAACATTCAATTACCCATCCAATTAACCATCCGATTACCATCCAGTTTTCCATCTAACTATCATCTGATTTTTTTTTTTTTTGCAATTTGCTTAAATCTAAATTTGTTTTGTGTTGGTTTTTGAATTTTTAGTCTCACTTGTGTTGGTTTTAACACAAATTAAAAGTGATTAATCAATTTGTTTCATTTTTAGAAAATTGCATTAAATTAATATACTAGATGTCCAATCCGACCTGATCATCCATTGGATGTCGGATGGATCCAATCCGATACGATGGATATTCAATAAGAATATCCGATGAATATCCAATTTGATCCAATGGATATCCAATAAGAACATCCAATGTATGGAACCGAACTGATCAAAACTCGAAGACACAAAGTGAACCAAATCATGGGTTTGACTATTTCCAAGCTAAACAACAGTTTGGTTCAATCGGTTTTCGCAGTTCATTGGTCTTTAGTGGAAGTTACCGAAAGACAAAAAGTTGCAATAACTTTGAGAGTTTGAGATCAAAGAGCGAGACAAAACAGTCCAAACTTGAAATTCCATATGAAAATTTGAACTTGGGGATAAAAAGATTAATAACTGAATTGAAGCATTACAAACTCTTTAGATGTTCAATTTACAACAAAAAAACAAAAACAAAAAACAAATCAACTTCGCATTTAAAAATCATTTGGTACAACTAGCCCACGAGAGGCGCCGCCTCAGGCTCGATTTTTCAGCGCCTCAGTTCCATCCCGTCCTGTCCAATTCTGTCTGGGTGCGTTTCGTACGCAGACATGATAGAACTGGACATGACGGGACAGGACAGAATAGGACAGAACAATTGTCAATGTTTGGTAAAACAGAACTGACAAAACATAATAGAACAAATAACATGACCAATTTACCTCTAATAAGTTGTTTATATTATATATATATATATATATATATATTGATTAATTATTTAATTTATTAAATTATAACGAAATAAATATTTTTTATAACAAAATATAGTATTAAAAAGTTATCTTCAAGGTAGATTAAAGTGACACAAAAATAAAAAGTTTATATAGTTTCCAATTTTATTTTTTAACCTTTTTCTATATTTTTTTACTATTAATATTTAATAAATTAAATAAATTAATCAAAACATAGTAACTATATAAACATAATATTTGAGGAGACTAAAGTGAAAATTTAAAGAACATAAAATAAAATAAATAAAATATAAAAAAGAAGATGTATTTAATCATTTAATGTTTTAGAAAATAATTATATTTTATTTTGAGGTTATATTGGTAAAACATAAGTCTGTTCCACCTTGTTCCATGGGGTGGGGGTGGAACAGGCATGTTCCACTTTTGTTCCACTCTGTTCCTGTCTGTTCCACCTAACATTCCTGCCAAACGTGACACAGTAATCCCTATTCTGTTATATCCTATCATGTCCAGTATACCAAACGCACCCTCTATGTACCAGATAGGCAAATAAGAACGAAGACAACTTTATAAGAAAATGAGGGTGGCGGAACAAAAGATTTTTAAGTTAAGGGGTTGTTTGTTTAAAAAAAAACCTTTTAATGACTCTTAAGTCTGAATCGTTCAAACTTTTTTACACACCACCTCTTATTAATCATAACTAAAATAAGACTTCAGACTTTAGACCTCTTAAAAAACAAACGAATTTGTGTTAGTGTTGGAGACACAACAAGTGTTTGATGAAAAGCCTTACCAAGATGTTATGCTATTTGGACACAACATAATTAACTATAAGTTTTTATTTTATTTGTAGCAAAATCTATATCTATACTATATTATAAAAACGGTATAAAAAACACTTAATTACAACATTTTAAGCACAAGTTACAACTAATTAAAGTCAATTACTTAATTTAAAATTTCTTAATGCTTTGGTACAACCTTTCCAAGCACAGTATCTCACATAATCATCTATTTGTGGAATGGATACTCATTTATTAATATAACTATTTGTTTTTTTGGTGGAAGATTTTATAAAATATTTTTTATATTAGCATAATCTATTTTAAATGTAGATTTTACATTTAAATCTATATTAATGAGATGTAATATAAAATCTTTTTTCTTCCGTATTTTTTTATATTATATCTCATAATGATTTTTCCATATTTTATTTTATAAATTTTTTTTCCATATTTTATTTTATAAAATCTTTTTACATAATGAGATGTAATATAAACTCTTTTTTTCTTTCGTTTTTTTTTTTGCTAATATAAAATCTATTTTATTTTATAAAATATACACGTATTTTATATTAGCATAATAAAAAATCTACACGTATTTTTTTTACGAGCATTAAAAGAAGAAAAAAGAAGATTGATATAAATAAAAAATAACGAGATACACTAATAAATTATCATATTCTTTAAAATAAAAATATTCCGCAATACTTTCCAAATTAACCAAGTGTAAAGAAAATAAAATAGAAACGATGTAAATATAAAAATATTCTTCCATATTTTTAATATATTTACATTTAAATGTAAAATCGAAAATGAAAATAAAAGATTTTAAAATATTCTCTACATTTACTATAAATATATATAGCTTCTCTATGTATCATCCGAGTACAAGAAGAAGACGAACGATCGAGTGTCAATGGCGGAACCTGCAACTGCACAAAAGGTATTCCACTATATTTTTGTTTCTTTGAAAAACTATTTTTTTATATTTTATTTTATTTACTGAGAATTTGTTTATATTTTTCAAAACCCACAATCATATTTTTCGAAGTAGGGGAATAAGATATATATACATATCTTTATTTTTATCGACTAATACTGTGAGGTCTTGAAGTCAATAGTCAGATAAATATGTTGTGAGACATGTCGTTTGAGTTTTAAATAATATAATACAAAATTATTACCAATATTATAGCACAAACTCATAACAACAAGCGATTAAGAATATATGCAAGTTAACCACTTATGAAAATCCATTCGTTTTTCACATTGTATTTCATTAACTGTTAACAGAGAAATTACGTTTCATTTTAACTCGGTTCAATATTCCAACAAAAAATTTATCCTCCCGTGTAATGCACGGGCCCAACACTAGTAGTTTCATAAAAATATAATTATAAACTAAAAAAATAAATTCAGAAACAAACCCGAGTACTTAGTCGGGGGCCTGTATTCGACACGGCTTCCGGAAAACCGCTCCCATACCGGTGCGTCGATTTCCCAGGATATGACTCCAAACGGTCCGTTATGAACCATCGAACGTGAATTATACCCGAACTTCACCACCGTTGGCTATCGTCTTTACCCCATATGGATTCATCAGAGAATTTCTATGCGTATCAAATTCGATTCAACCAAAATGACTCAAAACCGTCATTTATATATCGAAACTAACCGATGTATTAAAACCCATTTTAGTATTGGTAGGTTACAAAATTAAATACAAATAAATTGAGATTAAATGGAATTAAGTGAAACTAAAACACAATTAATCTCAAAATTTTCCAACAATTTTATCTTCAAAAGTCTAAGATATAAAAGATTCTAAAACTTATAAATTTAACCATAAAAAAGCCAACTTCAATTCCATCTTAGAATTCAATCAAATACCTGAAATTAAAGGTGCTACAGGAAAGAGTAATGTAAACAAGAACAACACTATGATACAACATAAAAAAAGACCAAGTTTGGCCAAAGATAGATGAATACCATAATATATATGCTCCTTGTGTTGAGATTCAACTTAGAATGTCGATCCATTAAATCCGACAAACGAGGGCTGGAAAATAAGGAAATGAAGTTGCAACCCCATGAACAACAGGAAAATAGAAGTTCCATTTTTGCAAAAAAAATATAGAGATGAAAGATGTAATGATAAAGAAAGTACATACCTCAACATCGTAAAATTTGATATAGAATCGTGAACTATCGATAGAAAGCTTTGTTTGAAGAATTTCTGCAATGGTTGAACTCAACTTCCCATTTACGGTTGGGTCAAGCCCTCCGATTGAAATCACTTCTCCGTATGCAGCTGGCTCTTCTGTGCCACCAAATGCTATCGGTACACCTCCATTCACCAAAATCATAACGTACTGCCATTCGAATACCAATGTCATCTCAAGATAACAAGTATATGACATGGAGAAAGGACCAAAAAAGTTCTATATATATATATATGCATAAATACCAAATTGAGTATATAAATACAAATACAATTGGCCTCAAGCCTCCATCATTGTGGGGGTTTAGAGAAGGGTTTAGTATACAAAACTTAACTAGGAAGATGATTAAGGAGGCACACATATAGCAACAAACTGGTTTTCATGTCTAGCAGGTCAAGCACTCAAAATTAGGGCAAATAATCACTACATTTCAGAAAGTGTGGATGCTTTGAGCATTGATGTCAAACTTAGGGGGCTGTTTACCGATTGCGTACCCGGTAAGCACTTATCGGTAACAGTCAGCACTTTCACTTAACTTACCCAGTAAGATTTTAGTTAATTAAAAGGGCAGCGTATGTAACATTTATATCCGGTAAGTGCTTACCGGGTAAGAGTCGTCACTCTCACTTACCAGGTAAGATTATCGGTCCTTGTCATTGCTCGGGTAAGATTCTCAATCCTTGTTATGTTCATCTGATAAGGTAAAGTGAGCCGGTAAGCACTTACTGGATAAGCATTTAGTAAACGACCTATTAGTTTTCTCCAAATTCAAGTTTATGCAAAACGGGTATGGCGTCACCCACTGGATGGGTCCCCTGGCCATCATGGGGAGGTAAATCAAGTGTCTCAAGGATGCACCTTTCTTTAGTCCTTACTCGCTAGGCCAATGCCATCGGGACTCCAAATTCAAACTTGATACCAAATGTCCCAAATTTGACACCAATTTGATTGATTAACCATTCAAATCCTCGTGATTGGCTTTTTCTTGCTCTCAAACCATCGTTCTTGCGAAAGTAATACTTGCAACTTTGCAACAATGATCAATTCTAGACAAGAGGTGTCAAGTACAACGGTCTTTTACATTTGCATTTTCACAATTTGTATCCGTTCTTATATATGCAATGCTTTTCTTGTAGTTTTAGAAAAAAAGATATGTTCGTTTGCAAAGAAAACCAAATGGCTGTATGGTTGGAAAACTTTATTGTTTCTTGTAGGACCTGTAATCATTTTAAATTTAGCTACCAATGTTTTCTAAGAATAGATTTAAATACCATATGAAGCTTGAAAAGTAATCCAGTTTACCTTCAATCTAAAAATCTACCTTCTCTTTTTCTTGAAAACTAAACTAAACCAAACTAAACATACCCAGGTTTCGAGATAGGATGTATGCAGATCTTTCTTGTAATCAAGGGGGTAGAGAGATCGTTTTCGTAAAACCCCCAAAAATTTCTCAATTTTCTTTTGAAGCATATAATACATACCACAAATGAACATATACACTATCCTCGTATGTGAGATGTTAGAGGTTGTTTGGTTGGTTTTCCATTAAGTCCTGTATGGATAAAGTTGTATTGTGGATTAATATGTCTGTATAGATTGGATAGATTTTTGTTTGAAATGGTTTTTTCATTGATGAAAGGACCGTGTTTTTTTAATTGAAAGAGGAAAGTTTGAAAAAAACTTGGCTTTCTGCATAAAGCTATCCCTTAAAAGCTTACTGAATAAGCCACTTTCTATATATTAATCCACTACCAAACAGTCGTGTATATAGATGACAGAATAAGCTGTGAGTCTCGTTAACCGGCCTTCTAGTTGAATTTTTCTCTTTTTTCTTGGACGGTGGAAAATGAAAACATCATATTTAAAGGTGACAACAACCAAAAACTGGAAACCAGAAAAGGAACGAAAGAAAAGCAGCTTCTTGTAAACAATTTAACATATTAAAATCAAATAAAAAGTAACCCATAAGAACCTCTTAAGGGAGTGCAAGACTGCCAACACAGCAAGTTGAAACTACTCACAGAGACATTTCATCAAACAGTTGAAGCGCATTACAGTAAAAAGCAGTAAAAAGTGGATGATTGATAAGGAAACTTAACAGACTCAGGCTTGCCGATGATCTTTGCAACAGATTTAGTGGCATCTTTGAGAATGTCGGAGGCTATCACAGAATCTACTGGAATGTTGGTGAAGAGATTCAACGTCGGCATCTTTTTTTTTTTCACTGAGAAATCTGTGGATTGATTGGAATTTGGAATTCCAACGATTTCTTTTCTTCTGGGCCGAGTTTTACATTTTATGGCCCAGTTTTATAAATACAAATATGAATCAATTGTCATATTGGCCCAGATACGGGATCGATTGGAATCGGTTATGGTTAGGGATGGAAACGGGGTGGGTATTGGGCGGGTAATGCATCCCCGACCCCCGTTTAAACCCCCCGACCCCGACCCGATTAATCCCCGACGGGTTCGGGGGGGAGGAATCCCCCACGGGTTTGAGGAACCTGACGGGTATCCGTTTAGTGAAAAAATAAAAAAAATGCATTTTAAAAATTAAAATTATAAAAAATCGTCACTATATTAATTATCGATATTGAGAATAAAAATATATTTATCATTTAAGAAATAAACGTATACATATATATTTATTTATACACACACTATGTACATATATTAAATAAATTAAAATTTTTAATCGAGTACGGATCAGGGGCGGGTAATGCCATCCCCGACCCCGCTTCGGGTATGAAAATAAATCCCAGTCCCCGCCCCGTTACCCGTTAAAGTGGGGAATCCTCGCCCCTTTAGGGTCGGGTACCCGCCCCAACGAGTAAAATTTCCATCTCTAGTTATGGTTCGATGATCCAGGATTAGTTACAAATTTAACATTTTAACATAATTTCAAGCGTAACTTGAACCGTGATTAGGAACCATTTTGCAAAATAAAAATATTTTTCTGTAAGTTATAATACAAGTTTTTTCAAGTTTTCTTTTAAAAAATCTAAGTTTTTTAAAATTTTATCTATTTAAATGTATTATTTAAAATGTATTTCTATACTAAATTTCAATTAGAGTAAATTACGTTTTTCGTCCCTGTGGTTTGTTAAAAAATGCGGATTTTGTCCCTGTGCTTTTGAAATTTCGGTTTTTGTTCTTATGGTTTACAATTCATTTTTATTTTCGTTCTCGAGGTCAAAACACTACGTTTAAGCATGAAGGACTAAAATAGAAATGAATTGTAAACCATAGGTATGAAAAAAGTAACGAAATTTAAATCATAAGTACGAAAAATGTGATGAATTACAAACCATAGGGATGAAAATCGTAATTTCAAAACCATAAGGATGAAAATAGAAATTTTCAACAAACCAAAGGGACTAAAAACGTAATTTACTCTTTCAATTATAAAACCATATATACCATTTTTGTGTAAAAAATATTTAAATTAAAAAATTGGTCGGACCCATTACCTGATTTGTGATCAACCCGAGGGACCATGACCGACTACTGGGCATAAGATTAGTCCTAGAAGTTTTAGTCAAGTCCCAGATCCCGACCTGGTTTTGAAGGGATCGATTTGAAACCGACACAAGATCGATTGTTCGTCATCTTTACCAACCAATTGATACCAATATGCTCTTATTTGCTTGGAAAAAGTATATGGAAATATACGGTTTTGTCTTGGAAAATCATCTTCGAAACTTTATTTAATGGTTTACAAATAATGTCTATTTTGAGACTATTTTTTTTATAATACCATCGTTTTTCACATACGTCATGTTAGAATTGATTACTAAAATAGACAAGTTTTAAAATAAAAATTATTTGAATAAAGCTTATGAAAGATGGTTCTCTAAAATAAGAACGGAATCATAATATGTTTATAATTTCTCTACGGTTTGCTCTATATGTTTTCATTTAATATTTTCATAAAGAAAAGTATAGGCAACCAATTGTTTTTTTTAATGTTATTTACGTAGAGGAAAACATAGTATTAGTTTAACCCACTCTCAGGGCCGTTCTTAGGGTTTTTGATGCTCTGTAGGAAAACGCTAAAACAATCCCCCTATGCCTATTTTTTTAAGCAAATGAAACGACGAAACATACTATTTTTTAAAGGGTTTGGAACCTAGTTAAGCTAGGTGACTCATTCTTACATTGATTTTTATTAATTATAATAAAAAAAATCAAACAGGGGATATAAAAACCAAAACCCTAAATTACAAAATATATAAATGGATAAAAACCTGAATTAAGATTGTGATTCCTTCTTTTTTACTTTTCTTTTTTCCAAATTGAAATTAGCACAATAGAACCTTTACTTCAATATATGGAACTTAACATTAAAATATATGGAAAACTATAATTAATTTTAACTAAAATAGTAAATTAAATCGAAGTTAATATCATAGTAATCAAAGTCTAAAGTTTAAATCCAATGTGGTAATGATAAAACTTAAATTAAACAAAAGTCAAAAGAACAATGATAAATTGTAAAATTCGCAATTTACACTCAGGGACGGATCCAGAAAAATTTTCATACGGTGGCACCACATAATTAATATAATAAAATATAGATCCAAAATACATTTACAAAAAAAACTGTTTTTATATGATCGATAAATAAGTCCTAAATATGCACCCGACGCGTCTTCAACTTTTGAAAACGGTCAATATATAGTTATATACCCAAAAATAATTACAAAAAGTATATAAATAACTCATAAATTTGTCCTCGACGCGTCTTCATATTTTGGAAACGATCGATGACATCTTCGGTCTTAACCTTAGCATGTGCTTCCTTTTCTATGTCACAAATGAGGGCCGCATTCAAAAAGTCGTCACCAATTCGATTACGTAGATCTGTCTTGACAAGCTTCATCGCCGAAAAACATCTTTCAACCGTAGTGGTCGCAACGGGCAAAACCAATGTTAGCTTCAATCATCGGTAGACTAAAGGATGAGAAAGATGTTTTCTTGTTGCCACCATCAATCTAGCAAGGTCAGCAATGCCGTTTAAGTTGGCAAATCTAACATCATTATAAACAAAATGATATTAGATGTCAAGTTTGTGCTTGAGAATGATCCTTTCCTTGTCACCAAAATCACGTGGATACATCTGACTCAACTTCAATAGGCTTGATTTGTTAAACTGAGAAAATGAATTACGTGGATTCAAAGTTGCCATGTTTTGAAGCAAGTCGGTGCTTACCTCACAAAAACGACCACCAAAATCTCGAATCTGCATATCCAAAACAATGTTGAATACATCATAATTATAATGATGTCGATTGCTAATGTTCATCCTCTTCCTTGGATTTCTTGTATTAACATAACCTTCTGCTATATCCAACTTCACAATATCATGTTTATCACAAAAAGAGTAACATTTCTCCAAAACTTGATCAACCCCATTTTCTTTTAACATTTGCAATTGGGCTTTGGTTGTTCCTATCAAATCAACCGCTTCCAAGATGTCTTGATCTTTCCTTTGAAGAGCTTGAGACAATGAATTTGTTAACCCTAAAATGGTTAATATTAAGTGCATATAAAACACAAATTCAAATGTCTTGAAGTATGATAAAAAAACCACTTGCTTGAAGTCGGGTAGCTCCATTATCACCATCATCTTAGACATATTCAAGCACCTTCTTCTAACAGCCCTCGTTTCCGCCTCTAAACCAAGACCCAACGAAGGATGTTACGAATCGAGTCTCAACCATTTATATATAATTGAAATAAAACATATTACAAAAATGCGGAAGCAAAAACATAGTTTATTTTATATAAAACATTCCACGATGGATCATAGTTACAAAGTACATATTTATCTTCTAATAAACACATACTAAGCTAAGTTATAAAAACCAAATTATACAAACCAAAACAACACCCGATTAAACCACAAAATGAAGCTTTCGATAATCCCTTCGAGACTTCCTTTTCACCTTCTCAAGTAATCTTGTCCACAACTGAGATACATATTTATAATTTTTAAGCCATTGATTGACTTGTGATTACAAATCTCATTTCAATGCATAAAATATTTAGTAAATCAATTCATAGCCTCAAATAAGCTATTGTATCATGTATATGCATGTAAAACATTTAAACATTTATTCTTTTCGGATTTAATCTCTCCCGGTGGGTGTCGCCCCTTCCGGCTTTTATTCGGAACCCTTCGTCAAGGATCCGGGACCGTTTCTACGACCCCTTACCGCGGTTATACCGTCTCGATGATTCTTATTCCACCGGTGATCAAATTTGTTTATTTAGCATGTGTTTTAAAATAACATATCACATGTTATACATAGCTATATCATTTAAGGTTGTCCATATTCTTTATGATAACCAAATATGAACAAAACTTTATGAAAACATGTACACAAATATGTATCTCAGGTTTGGAGATCAAACCAAAAGAAAAGATAAGTAATCACCTTGGTTTTTGGCTAAATGAAACTAAACTCAGCAACCCTCTACCCTTGCTTACTAATCTCCTCTTTCTATTCACAAAATATGGAATTATATGTGTGTGTTTGATTGTTTTCTGCTGGAAAAAGAACTTAAAAGAGACAAAAGAGGCTTATATTTATACTAGAGGTTAAGGTGCTTGTAACTAGGTTAGTCACTAGTTGATGTGGCATCCTCCCATGCACCATATGCCACCAAATAACACCTCAAGCTGCCACTAACAGCCCCTTTTTCCAGCCCCTTTTCTTTTGTCTTTAGTACATATAACAACTTTATTTATAACCCCCTTTAATTATTTATTAATACTAAATAATCCCTTTTATTTATTTTATTTTATAAAATCCAACAGCTGGCTTTTTTTTATTTATTAAAATTTTAGCAACTTTTTTTTCATTAGTTAAAATAGGTTGTTACACTTCTTAACCTCCAAAAACAAAGAAATCAAACTCGTAATTGTTTTAAGATGAGAATTCCATTGTGTATCCCCAACTCGTACAAGCAAAATCTCTTGGTTTAACTCCTTACCGGTCTCAATTTCGTCATTTCCAATTTCTTCTTGAATTATATCTTTGTGAATTTCTCGTAGCATATCTTTCCGTTTGCAAGAAGAGTTCACCATAGTAACAACCAACGCTAGCAAATCAAAAAAGTCCTTAACACCGTCATGTTTTTTTTGCAACCGCGACAACTACTAACTGAAGTTGATGGGCGAAACAATGTATATAGAATGCCGACTCATTATCATTCAAGATCAAAGCTTTCAACCCATTAAACTTGCCACTCATATTGCTAGCACCATCATAACCTTGTCCTCTTACCTATTTCAAAGATAGATTTAGGCATTTAGGACTTTGGAGATTCAATGATATATTTAAGACATAAAGTAAATAAATTACCTTTGTGAAACTCAATCCATGTTTTGCAAATAAAGCATCAAGTGCATATTTAAGACTTAAGGCTGATGTATCCATCACATGAACAACACTAATAAATCTCTCTTGAACAATTCCGCATTTGTCAACAAACCTCAAAACCACAACCATTTGTTCTTTTCTAGAGACATCACTAGACTCATCCACCAACAAGGCAAACACATCATCTCCAATTTCCCCCATGATGGATTTCAACACTTCTTCTGCAAAGCAAGTAACAAGATCTTTTTGAATCATTGGAGATGTCAATTGATTGTTCTTTGGCGCATTTTGTAATATAACCTTCTTAATATCACTATTTGTCCTTCCAATTAACTTTAAAGTCCCCAAGAAAAGCCCTTTATACATTGAATTTTCGGACTCATCGTTTCCACGAAATGGTAAAGCGTTTTCCAACAAGTATCTACAAACTTCAACCGAAGCATTCAATCGCATGTGATACTCGGTCTTCATGAGTAAATGTTTGCTTATGAAGAGCATCAACAATTGATTGGTTTTGGTTAATCAAATCTTCACATTTTTTAAGTGTTTTATGGTGAAAACTATTAACCTCACCCTCATGAAGTTTAAGTCTATCATTTTTACTCCAACTATTAAATCCATCCGTCACAAATGCATATGTCCCATGATTCCCACCTTGATCTTTAAACAAGTAACAAGGCAAACAATATGCTCTATCTACTTTTACACTATATTCCAACCATTGAAATTGATCAAACCAATTAACAACAAAACGTCTTGCTTTAGCCCCTATAACTTTGCTTGGGAACTCGTGACCTCGTGGTTGACAAGGCCTCCTAACCAAGTATTTTTGTCTAATTTCGTCTCTTTGATTTGGGTTATAAGTTATAATTTTGGGCCTCTCTGATGGATCCCAAGGAAGATTGTTAATATCAATTGTATTATTGGATGTATTACCGTCGGTTGATGGAGCTTTTCGTTTCAAAAACTTTTCCATAGCATAACAACACTAAGTTGAACTGTAAAATGTAATGAAAAAACAAAGACCAAATAAATGAACTTTCCCATCACATTCATAAATTATACCAAATTAGTGAAATTACCAATACCACAATAGGAATTACCAATAATACCATAGTGAAATTACCATTTAACCATTAGTCCATTACCATTTACCAACTAGCAAAACAATTAAACAAAGATTATAGATGCGATGGACAGATGGCATTATGGAAACAAAACTCAATATCAATAGCCAATAACAAAACGCCAAAACATAGATTATAGATGATTCATGGGAAACAAAACTCATAAGGATTAAGGATGGTAGCAATTAGCAAACATAACAAAACTCTGACACAAAACTCAATAACAAAACTCAGACAATACCAAAAACCAAATCAATCTCAGAAAGCTTTAAAAAACAGAGACAAAAAAAAAAGTTTCAAAACCCAAAATTTCAACACTCCCACTCCTTCGATTTCGATAGTTCGATTTCTGTGTTCTTCAATTTCAAACAAAGAATACAAAATTAAATACAAATAAATTGAGATTAAATGGAATTAAGTGAAACTAAAACACAATTAATCTCAAATTTTTCCAACAATTTTATCTTCAAAAGTCTAAGATATACAAAGATTCTAAAACTTATAAATTTAACCATAAAAAAGCCAACTTCAATTCCATCTTAGAATTCAATCAAAAACCTGAAATTAAAGGTGCTACTTGGAAAGTGTAATGTAAACAAGAACAACACTATGATACAACATAAAAAAATGACCAAGTTTGGCCAAAGATAGATGAATACCATAATATATATGCTCCTTGTGTTGAGATTCGACTTAGAATGTCGATCCATTAAATCCGAAAAACGAGCGCTGGAAAATAAGGAAATGAAGTTGCAACCCCATCAACAACAGGAAAATAGAAGTTCCATTTTTGCAAAAAAAAAATATAGAGATGCAAGTTGTAATGATAAAGAAAGTACATACCTCAACATCGTAAAATTTGATATAGAATCGTGAACTATCGATAGAAAGCTTTGTTTGAAGAATTTCTGCAATGGTTGAACTCAACTTCCCATTTACGGTTGGGTTAAGTCCTCCGATTGAAATCACTTCTCCGTAGGCAGCAGGCTCTTCGGTGCCCCCAAATGCTATCGGCACACCTCCATTCACCAAAATCATAATGTACTGCCCATTCGAAGACCAATGTCATCTCAAGATAACAAGTATATGACATGGATAAAGGACCAAAAAAGTTTTGTACATTGAACTATATGTATATATGCATACATACCAAATTGAATATATACATACATAAAAATAAAATTGGCCTCAAACTCCCATCATTGTGGGGTTTAGGGAAGGGTTTAGTATAGAAAACCTAACTAGGAAGATGACTAAGGAGGCACACATATAGCAACAAACTGGTTTCCATGTCTAGCAGCTCAAGCACTCAAAATTAGGGCAAATAATCACTACATTTCAGAAAGTGTGGATGCTTTGAGCATTGATGTTAAACTTAGGGGCCATTTACCCAATGCGTACCACGTAAGTGTTTACCGGTAATAGTCAACCCTTTCACTTAACTTACCGGTTAAGATTTTAGTCAATTAAAAGGCATCATATGCAACATTTTTATCCGGTAAGCGCTTACTGGGTAAGAGTCGTCACTCTCACTTATTGGGTAAGACTCTCGGTACTTGTCATCCTTTTATCAGGTAAGACTCTCGGTCCTTGTCATGTTCACCCGATAAGGTAAAGTGAGACGGTAAGCACTTACCGGGTAAGTATTTAGTAAACGTCCCCTTAGTTTTCTCCAAATTCAAGTTTCTGCAAAACGGGTATGGCGCCACCCATTGGATGGTCTCATGGCCATCATGGGGAGGTAAATCACGTGTCTCAAGGTTGAGAGGGTGATGACTAGAGTCGAACCCCAGACCCTCCACTCATTCTACAAGGATACACCCCCTCCTTAGTCCTCAGAGATGGACCTAGAAGTTTTTTTTGAGTGTTGGCACCGTTTGACTATAAGAAACCAATATAGAGATATTTTTACAAGATCATCATTGGTCTGTTAGTTAGTTCATTTCTTTTCATATGTGAGGTCCCGTGTTCAAGTCTTTTATTGCAAAACTTTTTCAGAAACATAATAAATCTGAAATTAAAAGCTAAAAACTAAGAAAATGACACTAATGGGGCTCAAACTAGGGTCCGGGGTGGAAGAAAAGTCTTCCAAACCAACTCTTCCAAAAGAAACTTGTGTCATCATTGTAGTTTCAAAATATATATGATGGCCCATAGCAAATTGATATGGTGGCACACAACAAATTTACACTACGGTGGCACATGCCACCACTGGCACCACCAGCGTCCGTCCCTGTTAGTCCTTACCCGCAAGGCCAATGCCATGGGGACTCCAAAGTCAAACTATGGTACCAAATGTCCCAAGTTTGACACCAATTTGATTGATTAACTTTTCGAATCATCGTGATTGGCGTTTTCTTGCTCTTAAACCATCACTCTTGCAAAAGTATTACTTGCACTTTGCAACAATGATTAATTCTACATAAGAGGTGTCAAGTACAACTGTCTTTTACATTTACATTGTCACCATTTGTCTCTGTTCTTATATATGCAATGCTTTCTTGTAGTTCAGGAAAAAGAAAATATGTTTGTTTGCAAAGAAAACCAAACGGCTGTATGGTTGGAAAACATTATTGTATGATTTGTGTCTTGTAGGACCCGTAATCATTTTAAATTTAGCTACCAATGTTTTCTAAGAACAGATTTAAATTCCATATGAAGCTTGAAAAGTAGTCCAATTTACCTTCAATCTAAAAATCTACCTTCTCTTTTTCTCGAAAACTAAACTAAACCAAACTACACATACCAAGGTTTCGACTTTCGAGGTAGGATGTATGCGGATCTTTCTTTTAACCAAAGGGGGTAGAGAGACCGTAAAACCCCCAAAATTTTCTCAATTTTCTTTTGAAGCATATACTACTTATATACCATAAATGAACTTATACACTCTCCTCATATATGACATGTTAGGTTTGTTTGTTAGCAACTTAATGAGCTTAATTGGACTCACAACTTAATTGGACTCACAGCTTATTCGGTCAGTTATACATGACTGTTTGGTAGTGCCTTAATGGTATAGAAAGTGATCTATTCGGTAAGCATTTAGATTTAGAGGGGAGTTTTATGCATAAAGCCAATTTTTTTTCTCAAACATGCCCCTCCTATTAAAAAAACACGTCTTTCCATATATGAAAAAATTATCTCAAATAAAAACTTTCTCAAAGATTAATCAAAGACAACTTTATCCACACAGGATTTAGTGGAAAATGTAACATATACCACTACCGCTGGACCAAAGGCCCTCTGATAGAATGTTTTTTCTTTTTTTCTTGAACGGTGGAAAATGAAAACATCATATATTCATATTTAAAGGCGACAACAACCAAAAATTGGGAAACCAGAAAAGAAACGAAAGAAAAGCAGCTTCGTGTAAACAATTTAAACATATTAAAATCAAATAAAAAGTAACCCATAACAACCTCCAAAGGGAGTGCAAGACTGCCAACACAGCAAGTTGAAACTACTCACAGAGACATTTCATCAAACAGTTGAAGCGCATTACAGTAAAAAGCATTAAAAAGTGGATGGTTGATAAGGAAACTTAACAGATTCAGGCTTGCCGATGATCTTTGCAACAGATTTAGTGGCATCTTTGAGAATGTCGGAGGCTATCACAGAATCTACCGGAATGTTGGTGAAGAGATTCAACGTCGGCATCTTTTTTTTTCCCTGAGAAATCTGTGGATTGATTGGAATCCCAACGATTTCTTTTCTTCTGGGCCTAGTTTTTACATTTTATGGCTCTGGCCGGGGCCAGGATTGATTGGAATCGGATATGGTTCGATGGTCCATGATTGGTTACAAATTTAACAGAATTTCAAGGTACAACTTGGCTCGTGAACCTGGACCCATTTTTCAAAATAAAAATGATTTTTATTTATGAATTGCTAGGAGCGTACTCGCGCAATGCAATGATATACTTTACGATTTTAATGTTTCATTTTATATTTTGTTTTCTTTTTGTCGATTTACAGTACGATTTTAGATGGTTTTGAGAAAGTGATAATGTTTTTTTAGAGTGAATTGTGGATTTGGTCTATGTGGTTTAGTGATTTCTTTGACCATGGTCCTCATTTTATGTTTATTGTGGATTTGGTTCTTGTGGTATTCAATTTATTTTGATCATGGTTCTTCTGACTAACACTTCCATTAACTTTGTTAAATCAAGTACCATTTTAGCCATTTTGCCTATTTTTTGTCCTTTTTTGATAAGAAAAATATAAACAATATTTTTACACACACATGCATACACACATGTATATAAATATATATATATATATATATATATAACGATATTAAAATAAATAAAATAAATAAAATAAGACATTATTGTATGATTTAATTGTTTAATTTTTTAAAATTAATTATATTAAATACGATTTAATTTTATTATTTTATTGTAATTGTGGAAAAAAATATATAGTTTTATTATTTTAATGTAATTAAAATTTCAATTTAAACAAATCAGATCATAAAACTATATCTTATGTTATTTAGAGCGAATAAAATAAAATATGGTTTTATGATTTGATTTATTGAATTAAAATTTTAATTAAATTAAAAACGATTTAATTATATTGTTTTTTTATTATTATTGCAACAAACAAGATTTTAACACAAAAAAATTATTAAAACCCGTTGAGAAATGAACTTTAATTTTATCATACTAAAAACAATATGAAAATTGATTTTGAGTTTTTGACTGAAAAACAATATGAAAATTGGAGCTTCTAATTTTAAGATGATAAAATTATAGTTCATTTCTCAACGGTTTTCAATGATTTTTGGTGTTAAAATATCAACAATAAGCTTGTTTGTTGCAATGATAGTAAAAGAACAATATAATTAAATCGTCTCTAACTTAATTAAAATTTTTATTCAATAAATCAAATCATAAAATCATATTTTATTTTATTCGATCTAAATAAATAAGATATAGTTTTATGATCTGATTTGTTTAAATTGAAATTTTAATTACATTAAAACAATAAAACTATATCTTTTTTCACAATTACAATAAAATAATAAAATTAAATCGTATTTAATATAATTAATTTTAAAAAAATTAAACAATTAAATCATACAATAATGTCTTATTTTATTTATTTTAATATCGTTATATATATATATATATATATATATATATATATATATATATATATATATACACACACATGTGTGTATCATGTGTATAAAAATATTGTTTATATTTTTCTTATCAAAAAAGGACAAAAAATAGATAAAATGACTAAAATGGTTATTGATTTAACAAAGTTAATGGAAGTGTTAGTCAGAAGGAGCATGACCAAAATAAATTGAATACCACAAGAACCAAATCCACAATAAACATAGAATGAGGACCATGGTCAAAGAAATCACTAAAGCACAGGAATCAAATCCACAATTCACTCTTTTTTTTTATAAATTTGTTTAATTTAACCTTAATAATATAATGTTTTTTATATGAAAAAAATTAAGTATATTGTTAGTTATCAATTATTATCTTATATATTTTAATGACATCTAGAAAAAATAACCAATTACATATTTAATAATATAAATAAAACAAATTTATATAATATAATATATTAATTAATAGTGATACATGGAAATGTCTGTATAAAAGGAATGTCCTACACATATCAAATTAGTGGGTGTTAGAAGCTTACAGTAGTAATATGTATCTTATGATTTGATACTTGTAAATTAAGAGATTTTTAAAATTTTGCATAAAATGATGGTACCTTGTGCCTAATGATTTGTATTTAAGAGTTTTTTATCCGTGTTTTATAATATAGTATAATACAAGTTTTTTCAAGTTTTCTTTTAAAAATTTTAGTTTTTTTTTTAAATTTATCTATTTAAATGTACATTTAATTTGTATTTTTATGCTAAATTTCAATTATAAAAGCATGTATAAAAAAAAAATAAGTTAAAAAATGGGTCGAACCCAGAACCCAAACTTGTGATTAGCCCGAGGGACCTGGACCGAAGACTGGGCCTAGGATTAGTCTTAGAAGTTTTGGTCATGACATAGATTGGTCGACCCGATTTTGAAGGGACCAATTTGGAACTGAGACAAGACCGATTTTTACTCATCCTTTTTTTGGAAGGGTGTTCTAGGTTGTACCTAATGCCTTGATAAATTATGATTGTAAGACATCAACCCTGGTTACACCTCAGTGGTCATAATTGTTGTGTACGTCTGGATTCGAACCCTGGGCAGATGAGATATTCCACCACATCCCTCAAGGCCTTAACCAGTATGTCACAACCCTTGTGGTTTATCTTTGGTGTTGTTTACCAGCCAATTGATATCAATATGCTCTTATTTGTTTGGAAAAAAGTATATGGAAATATACGGTTTTGTCTTGGAAAATCATCTTCAAAACTTTTTTTAAAGGTTTATAAATAATGTCTATTTTGAGGATAATTTTTATGATATCATCAATTTTCACATACGTCATGTTAGAATTATTACTAAAATAGACAATTTTTAAAATATAAATTCTTTAAATGAAGCTTCTGAAAGATGGTTCTCTAAAATAAGAACGTAATCATAATATGTTTATAATTTCTCTACGGTTTGCTCTATATGTTTTCATTTAATATTTTCTTTAAGAAAAGTATAGATAACTGATCGTTGTTCTTTTTGTTTTATTTATGTAGTGGAAAATGCAATATTAGTTTAACCCACACTATGCATTTGTTTGGTTGCACATATGCCTACGATTTAGTAGACAAAGGATTACATCTTTTGCAAAATTTGATGTCGAGTCGAGCTATAGAAGGATTGTGTGGGACTATGCTCTTTGTTTGCTTTTGGCGACGAAAATTATCATATGTGTGATTGTATATGTGCATCTATTGTTGTTGTTGTGGTGTTGTTTACATAAGATGAAAAATACAATTCGAAATCTTAACAAATTTTCATTTATTTAATTCAGGGTTTGCGTATTGAGAATTTAGATATTGATTATGGGTCATATTTATTGATGTAGAAAGAACTAAAACCATATTCATAAAAATTTCCTTCCATTGATCGATATCGTAGTTTAAGGTTATTGTAAACCACACCCCTTAATTGGCCAATACATGTAATGAGCATCAAGTATAATCTTATTGCACTTCAGCACTGATCTACATTACTAGATAATTGAGAAAACTATAATGTTTTTTTTATATACATTTCACATAGTTATTTTGAGCTCTTTAAGACATGCTCGCATCGCGCCTTGTGAGACATTAGGAATTAATGCAACAAAATGTTGTACATATCAAGGCATGAACGGGATACATGTTTGACGGAATTAAGGGTCGACTCATATATTGTTGTTGTCTTGAAATAACTTACTTGAAAAATAACACGTAAACAATTAATTTTGTGGTTATCAATCTCATTAATAAATCTGACTCAAGAACGATTCTATATTTTTATTAAATTACACATTAATTACAAGTAAAACCATTTGTGTATGCTAATTTGTTCAATATATCTCTTTATTAATATTAATGTGTATCACACAAATTATTTAAGGCTATGTTTGGCAAAAAAAAGCTAAGCTAGCTTGTAGCTGATAAGCTAGCTTTTCAAAACGCTACTTTGAGTAGCGTTTCAATAAGCTAGCTTATGGTCATCCAAACATGTACACTAGCTTATAAGCTAGCAGCTTATTTTTTTGCCAAAAATAAGAGTAAACTACAAATTTGGTTCATATGTTTTGACAAAAATAACACTAATAACACTTTTGTCTCTATAGTTTTGAAGCTAAAAGATGGCTATCATGGTTTGTAAAAATAACACTTTTAATCTTTCCTTAATTCAATTTTTTTTAATTTATACCTTATATATACTACCATTATAATTAGATGAGTAAACTCCAACTTTGGTCCCTGAGGTTTATTGATTTCTTTGAAAGAGGTCCCTATGGTTTCATAATTCAAGTTTACATCCCCAAGGTTTGGATTTTGCTCTAGAAATGGTCCCTAACCCCTAACGACGTCAAAATGGTCCGTTAGGGCCAAGGGTATTTTGGCTATTAAAATTTTCCCTCCTTTTTAACCAAATTAACTCTTCCCCTAACTTCATTTTAGCGACCTCTCTTCTCCACTGTGTTCTTCATCTCCAGAGCTCATCTCCTTCTCCAAATTCGAAAGTTTTCTCCTTCTCCAACCAAAATGGTGCTCTGCTACTGCGGTGTCCAAGCTACTGTGAGAACCTCGTGGACAAACTCAAATCCCGGCCGTAGGTTCTACACTTGTGGAGGAATTGTAAGATAATTTCGAATTTCAACATTTCCTTCATACCAAGTCTCGATTTTTTTCATCTCCTTCACAAAATCATCTCATTTTTCTATTCCAACCTAATTACCCTTTGTTTTCATTTTGACAGGGTCAATGTTCATTTTTTGGTTGGTTTGATCCACCTATTTGTGCAAGGTCTATGGATGTCATCCCTGGTCTGCTAAGATCCAAGAATCGAGTTGAGCAATGTGTGAAAGCTAGAGAAAGGGAAATTTTTAAGTTAAATTTGATTATAGTAATTAGTTGGGTTTTTTTTTGGTTTTTGTATATATTTCTGTTTGAACTAACCTGGGAATGTTGTCTTCTCTTTTGGGATAGATTTTTGGAATGTTGGTTTTTGTTTGGTAGGAATTAAGTGTAATTGGAAAGCTTAAGATGAATTTGTTCATCTGTTTGTACTCTTTGTAATGGAAGTCTTTGATTAAGTGTAATACTCTTTGTAATGGAATTCTTTTGATCAATCCTTGTTATCCTGTGCAAATGAAAGTCTTTTGATCAATGCAAATGCAAATGACAATTCTTTTTATCAATCCTTGTTTTTGTACATTAAGAAAGGAAACTCTGTTTTTGTCCATTAAGAAAGCACATTGTGGGAGTCCATTAAGAATGAACCAAAAACATAACACCAAGCATGTTTCATTCCATTAACACAAAACATAACACCAAGCATGTTTCATTCCATTAACACAAAACATAACACCAAGCATGTTTCATTCCATTAACACAAAGCAGTCTACTAATTACCAAACCATAAGATACTTTGTCCATACAACCAAACCATAACATAGAACATACAACCATAAGATACTTTGTCCATAACACAACATACTACCAATTACCAAAACACCTTTCCAAGTTAGATAAGTGAGCACTAACACTAACCAAACAGACAACCAACTCATGCCCTATCATGTGAAGGTCCTCCTTGCCCTTTACATGTTCTTGAATTGTGACCTTTGTTCTTACACTTATCACAAGTGACAGTCTTCCCTTTCCTTGACATTTTACCACTGTCCCCACTTCTCTGAGACAATTCTTCAGTTGTCTTCCTTTTCTTTTTCTTTGGTCTTCCAACCTGTTTATGATGATTTGGTAGAACCAAAGTAGTTGGGCAATTATCTTTTTCCCATAGCATGCTTCCATTGATTGGCTCAATTTTGAAGTTTTACATCTCCTTCCATGTGCTCAGTCTGTATGAACTGTCCACCCATGATTCAGGTACCACAGCAGAACCATTTGCTGCCATGTTCCAGTTTGTAGCCATAGCATGCTTGCAAGGAATTCCAGTTAACTCCCACTGCCTACAAGAACAGGTCCTTGCTCTCACATCAACTATGCACTGGTCATTCCAAGGGCCAGATACCTATGTGAAAAGAAACATATCAGAAACATGTCTAGTTTATATTACTTTGCATACACAAGTTTAGTTTACATACCTGATACCTATCTCCACCACTAAACAACACATGATATTTGGATGCCTCTCTCTTGGCCTTGCCCATCATCTTGTTTGCTATTGGAGTTAGTGGTCCATCACAAGTCTCAATTACTTTGCATACATTAACAATCCTCTTCATTAGATAAACTCTAATGTATTCCAGACAAGAGTAAATTGGCTTGTCCCTAGCCTCAACAATTTGTCTATTGAATACCTCACACATGTTATTCAAAAGCACATCACTGTGACATCTGCCTGTGAGTGTAAGAAGCATGTAACATAATCAATATTCAAGAAAAGCTCAAATAAAAATCATATCATAAGATGCATCATTCAAAAGCACATCACTCTAATGTTCAGTTATACATGTGAAGTGTGATCTAGTCCAATGTTGAGGGGGAATCTTGTTCAACCATTCATAGCAAGTTGTATTGAACCTTCTCAAGTTGTCCATTGTTGTTTTAAACTGTGGGATAGTAGGAGCTGTTGCACATTGCCATAAGTGATCTTTGTATGCTTTCCCCTTCCATTGTATTTTCATATTCTCATGGATATTCCTAAGGCAGAATCTATGTTCAGCAGAAGGGAACAAATTGACAATTGCTGGAAGAATACCCTATATACAACAAGAGCAAATTATTAAGCAAGTTCATAAGCAAAACAGAGTGAGATCATAGCAAAACAGAGTAAGATCATAGCAAAACAGAGTAAGTTCATACCTTTTGTCTGTCACTAATGAAAGTGAAGTTGGAATTTGATTGAAGATCAAGGTCATCTCCAAGGCACTCTAAGAACCACATCCATGAATCTGTTGTCTCTGCCTCTACTATTGCAAATGCAACTGGATATATGCCATGATTTGGGTCAATACCCACAGCTGTTAACACTTGCCCTGGAAAAGGACCTTTCATAAAAGTCCCATCTAGACCTAATAGATCCCTCTTACCTGCCCTGAATCCTCTTTTCAAAGCTCCCAAACATATGTACACCCTTTTGAATTTTCTGGTATCACTGTTTGGATTGGGTTCTGGATCAACTTCTAGCTTAACAGTTATATCTGGATTGCATCTTTTTACCTCATTCAGGTAATCCCTCAGGTGATGGTACTGTGACTCATAGTCTCCCCGAATCTTCTTCATGGCCAACTGTTTTGCCCTCATAGCCTTACCAGGTGACACGAAGATCTCAAACTTCTCTGATAATTGGGATTGAATTGCCTTCAATGGAATATTCAGATCTACCTTGACCTGTTATGTGATATGATTTGAGAGAAAATGTGCAGTGGCCATACCAACCTCCCTAGTTTGGAAGCATTTATGTTTGTCAAGGTAGGTTTTCACACTCCAAGTTGCTTCATCTGTTGAGGCTGACAAATACAAAACCCATGGACAAGTGGGCCCATTGGACTTCTTCCATCTACCCTTTCTTCCTTTACCAGGCCCACTAAACTCCTTTAAGTTAGGCATTGAACCCCTACAAACGGCCCTAAATTTGATTGTGTCATTTTTTACCACCACTATATCTCTTCTAGTGTCAATTGCATGCTGCTTGATCAAATTCCTTATGGTTTCTTTATTCCCAAAAGACTGCCCAACATAAAAGTCAATATGCTTATGGTCTGTGGTATGCCTAACCTTCTTGCAAAAACTGTTTTCATCTTCTGAGTCCAAGTTATCAACATCAAAGGGATCAATATCACCCTCCACATTTTGGCTTCCTTCCCCATTTACTCCCAACCACTCCCCATAGCTATCCACAGAATCCTCCATATCAAATTCATCAAATGAATTAAACCCATTACTGTTATGACTCTCTAAATCCCCATGGTTGCCACTTCCTAAGTCAGCTTCATTGTTCAAGTCCCCTCCTTGGTTCAAGTCCCCTCCCTGGTTTAAGTCAACTCCTTGGTTCAAGTCTATTCCATTATCTCTATGTGATGGTAACTCTGAGTCCAACCCAATAAAAGGATCAAAGTTATGAATTATATGATCCATGCTTTGATTCAAAGCAATGTGTTCCTCCATAACATCATTATGTTGATTTGGGGGAAACACATTTGTCTGTACATGGTCTACAAATACATCAATGACTTTAATCACAGGGGCATATCTTAGAAAGTTCAAAACATCTTGGTTATTCACTAAAGGTCTCAAACCAGTATCAAGGTCACTTTGAGGAATCAAGAAATGGTAAAACTTTACTTCATCTCTATCGTACCCTAATGCTAACACCATTTTATCGAACTCATGCAGAGATAAACCCTCAGTGTTAACCAAATCAATAAAATCAACATTACCATTCACGTATCTTCTTCCTGGTAATCCAGTAAAAACACCTCCATGGTTCATCCTTACTGTTATCAGTGTTTCGTAAATCTCTGTAAACAAAATCATCAAAAAAAAAGCTCAATGGTTCATCCTTACTCCATTGAAGATGGTGATAAGAAAATGGGAAAAAACAGAGCTCAATGGACACTTACCGTAGATATCTGTGGGACTCCAGCCTTCGTGTAGCTCTCGCCTGAGAACAAACGAACCTCCTACCATGTTCGATTTTTGATCTTCGTGAGGGTTTGTGAGTGTGTGCAAGAGTGAAGTGAAGACGATGGTTACTGGTAAACTGAGTTTAACTCAGTTTATTGAATATGAAGAGTTAATTTGGTTAAAATTTGAGGGAAAACCATTAATACCCAAAATACCCCTGCCCCTAACGGACCATTTTGACGTCGTTAGGGGTCAGGGACCATTTCTAGAGCAAAATCCAAACCTTGGGGATGTAAACTTGAATTATGAAACCATAGGGACCTCTTTCAGAGAAATCAATAAACCTCAGGGACCAAAGTTGGAGTTTACTCTAATTAGATAAGTAGTTTATTTTTAATCTTTTACTTTTTTTATTTTTCATTTTATACTCTTATCATATAAACATAAATAATGTATATGAACTAAATTGTATTGAAAAAAACATTTTTATTTTTTACAAATTATATCATTGTAATCGTTTCGTCAATACCTTCGAAATGAGTCCAATATTGAATATTTTTTGATTTAGTTATATAATTAAATATCATAATGTCAGGATCGAATTCTTAACAAGAATAAATTCTCAGAAACTAATATCAAAGAAGTTGCGGAATAACACTTTGATATTCAATAAAACAGTAAACCAGAACAGTATATAATCAATAACTTGTAAATTTGTATTGAATGCTTGAAGCTACAAGTTTACACACTCAACCTCAATATTGATGAACAGACTCACCAATACGAATTCTACTTCTCTAGAATTAGGATCTATGCCTTGAGGTTGTTTTTCTCTCTATCAAAAATTTTCAAAAGTTAATTCTATCTATTCTAGACATTCTATACATATACTAATCAAAAGATAATTACAAAGAATAAACAAATCTTCAGTATATCTTCCATGTATATCTCTAAGCTTCCATATGTATCTTCAGAATATCCAGCTGTCATTCTTTCCATTCGGATCTCTTAAGCAGCACTAATTATGTTCAGCAGCATTAACTTCATCTAGCAGCATTAACTACTAAGCAGTACTAACTACTAGCAGTACTAACTAGCTAAGCAGTACTAACTTTGTTCAAGCAACACTAACTTTGACTAGCAGTATTAATTCTACTAGCAGTAGTAATACTCAGCAGTATTAATCTTCAAAGTACTCTGGCAGTACTAACTATGAACTAGCAGTAGTAATCAGCAGTAGTAATTCTGTACTGGCAGCAGTAACCATACTTAATAGAATCTTCAGTTCCCAACAATCTCCCCCTAACTTGACTTTTAGGAAGAGAAGTCAAGTTCTTCAGATACTCTTCCAGATGCTCTCCAAGATGCTCCCAAAACTTCATAGTGGCCTACATTCCAGTATTTGCATCCAATCCCAAACTCTGGTTGATGGTTCTTTGGATCAAGTATTTAGCCATCTCTGAATCTGGAACACACCCTAGCTTTTTCTTCAGCATGGCATGAAGCTTCAATCTGCTATGATTGTACACTCTATCCACTAGGAAGTACTCAGTGTGATTTAAATCCAAAGTCACTGCATATACTCCACTAGTTTCATATAGAGTCCAATTATTCACTGTTTGAAAAACATTTCTGATTACCTCCTCTATTTCATCAGGTTTGAACATCATACACAGATACTCCATTACCAGCTTTTTAATTGAAATCTCTGGAGCTTTCAGTTCATCTGCATATGACTTCATCCCTACTTCAAACATTTCTTCAATATCAGACCTTGAGCATGTTCTGACAATCTTACTCCAAGTGCTGTACACTTCATATTTCTCATCTTTTCTCTTCAGTCTGATATACTCCTTTCCATCCACTGTCAATGTATCCCAGTGAATGACCTCAGGAGGTTTTATACCAACAGGTTCTGCTGAAATAGGCTTTGGAATTTTATCCATTACCACCATGTACATGTTTACATTTGAACTCTGTGGTACTTCCTGAGAGTTAGTTTCATTCTGAGGTGCCTCTTCTTCTTCAGCAACCTTTGGCTCTTCTTCTACTCTAGGCTTCTTTATATTTTTCTTTCTTTTAGCCATCATTTTGGTTCTTTTCAAAGTCTTTTGAACCTGCACTAGAGTAGCTTCCTTCTTCTTTTCTGCCTTTTCTTTGATAGGAGTTCCCTCTTCACTTTCAGGGAATGGTTGATTCATATTCATATCATTACTCTCCTTGGCCTTCTTTTCAAATTCCACTCTATCCTTTTCATTACTCTTTAGCTTCCCCATTTCTTTCTCATAGAGATCCCTGATTTGATCAAAATTCATCTTCACAAACATTTCTTTCTTTACCCCAATTTCACTTCTCAAGAAAGTTATCATTTTGTTTCTTTCCTGAGTGGCAAGGTAAGTTTGTGAAGGTCTTCTTTTCTTTGCACTTGATTTTACTATCATAGCCTTTCTCAAGCTTATGGCCCTTTGTTTAGCTTTCTCAGTTTCAAGCCCTTTCTGATATGCTTCATTTAATTCAGCAGCTAAAGCCTTTGCCATCTCCCTGTCCTTTTCTACCTGAACTCTTTCTTCTTTTTCAATCTCCTCCTGCATTTTCCTTGCTAAGGCTTCATCTGATTCAACCAACCTTTGCTTCTTGACTGGTTGATCAGATTCCACCATTTTTGCTTTTCCCTTATTCTTTACTTCTGCTTCCATTTCTTTCTTTTCTCTTTTCTTTGCTCCCCCTTCATTTATGATCACTCCCTTTGCTTTGGGAGTGTCATTCTTTGCTTTGATTAGCATTTCAGCTACTTCAATTTCTGTTGGTGATAACTCTGTTACTGCAGCTTGTGAGGTTTCAGCAGCATTAACAGTTTCTGCTTCTAGTTGTACTGAATTTCTTTCTGTTTCTGCTTCCTTCTCCCTCTCAACATCAACTTTCTCTCCATTAAGCTCCCCCTCTCTTGTTTCTTCTTCCATGTTGATCTCCCCCTTTTTGGGAGCATCCTTCTCAAATTCCCTTCTCCTTAGCACAAAATGTTTCTTCTTCTGTTTCTGTACTAGTTTCATCACCAATTTCTTGAGCTTGGTAATCTGCACTTGTTGAGATAGGATAACTAGCTTCATCTCCTCTATTTCTTTTCCTTGCTTGATGACATCCTGGTTGATGTTTCCCATGGTCTCCATCAATTCATCATAGTTATATCTGTCCTCACCTTCTCCAGGAGTGTTACCCCCTATTGAAGGATCATTGGATCTTTTATTAGTAGATGTCTTCTGCCTAGCAGAAGCACTATCCACCCCCGTGGTTTCTTGGCACCAGGGACCTTCAAATGATTGCTCATTTAAAGTTGCCATGGGGGAGGTCTTATTGATGTTACCACTTTCCTCCTCTGTGCTAGCAGGAGTAGTGGCAGCCTCATCACCCATATGCTCTTCCTCCTCCTCAGAGAGCACCTCCTTGGGGTTGGGAGACACCCCTTTGGTTTCCCTATGGATATTCTCTAAAGGAGAATTTTCCTTTAGAGGGCTTAAAGGTTTGGGGAATGCTGGTACAAGAAGGGAAGGAGCCTTCTTTACCTGTTTCCTCTTGTAAGTTTGGGTAATAGGAGAGGTTGGTTTTGCAAGAAGGGACTGGGGGATTGTTTTTGAGTGGGAAGGTTGGGCTTGGCTAGAAGTGGGATGGTCTAATGGGGGCCTTGACCCTGCTGCCATACCTTCAGTGGTTTGGGACACCACCATCATTGTAGAGAACAATGGGGTGTCAACTCCTTCAGAGTCCCCAGCAGATCTCCTCATATTTGAGAAAACCTTGCCTTTGGGGGGTTTAGGTACATATACCCCAACAGGTTGTGATATATCCGTCAATTCATTAGTAATAACTTCTTGGACAAACCTGGGATACATAAAGAAACTCTTTTTGTTTCCCATGTTTGATATAAGATCACTGAATATCATTTTTGAAAAATTGTACCTTCTGGCAGTAGCCAAACAGACCAAAGCATAAGCAATGGGACTGCTGAACTCACTCCATCCAGTAGTCTTTTTAGAGATGCAATGCATCAAGGTATGAACAAGAAAACGCCATTGGGGTGAAAATTTTGCTTTAGAGAATTTGAAAACACCCAATGGGCCTCCATACCCCATTCTTGTAAGGGAAGAGAACAGTTCATCATTGGGGATAGAAGTTATACCAGAAGCATCGTCTAGACGTAGACTGATGCGAATAACTTCTTCAGAAATAGTTAAGGGTTGGTCACACACCCTGGTCTTGATCATCTGCACACCATTCTCAGCAACAATGGTGGCATTAGCCCAGAACTGCCTTTGATGCTCGATATGGATTGTAGGAGCAACAGTAAGAGCATGAGCAATATGACTTGACTTGAGGAAATCCACAATCTGGTGGAACCCTGCGGCCTGTTTGGGCTTCTGTAGCATCGCGATTTCATTGTGTTCATATATGAATGCCATTGATGCCATTGATCCTTGCAAAAAGCTTGCCTGAAAACTTTTAACTTGAGAGAGAAAGGGTTTAGAGCGCAAGTGAACAGTATGCAAAGAGTCGTTATGAACGTTTAGGCGGGCAAAAGGTATTTATAGTATTCGGATTATAAGCAGTATTAACCTAGAGCAGTATTAACCACCTAGCAGTATTAACTGCGAGCAGTATTAACCGCGAGCAGTATTAACCGCGAGCAGTATTAACCGCGAGCAGTATTAACTAGCTAGCATTATTAACTAACTAGCAGTATTAACTGCGAGCAGTATTAACTAACTAGCAGTATTAACTACGAGCAGTATTAACTACCTAGCAGTATTAACCAACTAGCAGTATTAACCAACTAGCAGTATTAACCAACTAGCAGTATTAACCACTGGCAGTATTAACCACTGGCAGTATTAACCACTAGCAGTATTAACTGTACTTACTCTTTGAAGCTTAGGCTGAATTGAGTACTGCTATGTATGCCCTGTAAAGGAGGATTAGTAACACCAAGAAACTATAATAGACAGATATTTAACCACTTTTTGAGAGAATGCTTATTCAGAGTTGATCATTCCCACACTTGTTACCAAGAAAGTGAATCTACCCACATCAAAAGCTTTGGTGAATAGATTAGCAAACTGGTTGTCAGTATGAACTTTTACAACTTGAACAAGTTTCTTTTCATTACAGTCTCTTATGAAATGATACCTGATCTCAATGTGCTTTGTCTTAGAGTGCTTGACAGGATTATTTACAATGCTGATAGCACTGCTATTATCAATAAAGATGGGAGTGTGTAGAAAAGTTACCCCATAGTCCAGCATTTGATTCTGAATCCATAAGACTTGAGAACAGCAACTTGCAGCTGCTATGTACTCTGCCTCTGTTGTAGATGTGGACACTGTGGTTTGTTTCTTGCACTGCCATGAAACTAGTCTAGCACCCAAAAACTGACATCCTCCAGAAGTAGATTTTCTGTCCAAGTTTGCCCCACCTAGATCACTGTCTGAGTATGCTATTAGGTCAAAGGGTGAGTCATGAGGATACCAAAGTCCCAATCTGGGTTGCCCTTTGAGATATCTGAATATCCTCTTAACAGCTTGAAAGTGAGATTGCTTTGGCCTAACTTGGAATCTTGCACAAACACAGACTGGAAACATTATGTCTGGCCTTGATGCAGTGAGATACATGAGAGAGCCAATCATGGATCTGTAATGATGCACATCCATATCCTCCCCCTCAAGATCAGCTGTTATCTGTTTGTGTGTCTCCATAGGTGTGCTGGCAGGTTTTGATTCTGAGAAACCAAACTTGGTGAGAATGTCCTGCACATACTTGGATTGACAGATGAAGATACCATCTGACTTCTTTTGAACTTGGAGTCCAAGGAAGAAAGTAAGTTCCCCCATGGAACTCATTTTGAACCTTTGATGCATTAGATCCTCAAACTCCTTGCACATGTTATCTCTTGTAGATACAAAGATAATGTCATCAACATAGATTTGGACCAGCAAGATATCCTTCTTCTTTCTCTTGATAAATAGAGTCTTATCAATGACTCCTCTTTCAAAGCCATTTTCCAAGAGATAGGATGACAGAGTGTCATACCATGCTCTTGGAGCTTGATGCAGTCCATAAAGCGCTTTCTTCAATTTGTATACCTTGTCTGGATAGCTTGGGTTTTCAAACCCTGGTGGTTGACAGACATATACCTCTTCTTCAATTGAGCCATAGAGAAAAGCACTTTTTACATCCATTTGATAGACTTTGAAGTTCATGTAAGAAGCATAGGCTAGGAATAATCTGATTGCTTCTATCCTAGCCACAGGTGCAAAAACTTCTTCATAATCTATACCCTCTTCTTGAGTATACCCTTGAGCCACTAGCCTTGCCTTGTTCCTTATGACAATTCCTCTTTCATCTCTCTTGTTCCTGAAGATCCACTTTGTGCCAATTGCTCTGTGACCTTTAGGAAGATCTACTAGATCCCATACTTCTTGTAGTTTAAACTGCAACAGTTCTTCTTGCATTGCTTCTATCCAGCTGGATTCTTTCATTGCATCATGTGCCTTTTTAGGCTCAAGCTGGGATAGAAAGCAAGAAAGCACTGTATGCTGTTGATCTTGCATTTCTTGAAGTCTGCTTTGATGTCTAGTCATCATAGGAGAGGATATATCTCCTATTACCAGCTTTGGAGGATGATTCTTTTGAACTCTGGTGTTATGACTAGGTTCTTCATCAAGTCCAGCCTCTAGATTAGAGTCATTCAACTCAACTGAAGGGTTCTCATCAGCTGCTTCTGATTCTTTATCTTCTTGATTATCTTCATCTCTACTTTCTTCTTCACTCTGACTTGGTCCAGTAGATGGTTCCTTTTCACAGTCTTCAAAAGAATTCACTGTGGGTATGGGAAAGATCACTGATTTAGATATACTTTCTTGAACTTGTGTAGTCCCTGACCCTCCACATCCTGAACCTGCATAATCATCACTACTGAAACCAAAAGAGTTAGTTAGTGAATCAATGTCAAATAGCCACTGAGGACCAGTTCCAATAGGATTTGGTGTGTTCTCATTGCATTTGACATTGTCACTTTCTTCAATTATTCTAGAAGATGAGTTAAAAACTCTGTAGGCCTTACTCTGAGATGAATACCCAACAAGAAATCCATCATCTGCTTTGCTATCAAACTTACCTAAGTGAGATTTGGTATTGAGAATTGTACAAGGACACCCAAAAGGTTTGAAAAATCCAATGAAAGGTTTTCTTTTATTTAAAAGCTCATAGGGAGTCTTGTTCTTTTGCTTGACCACTAGAACTCTGTTTTGGACATAACATGAGTATTAACTGCTTCAGCCCAGAAGGTAATTGGCAGTTTTGAATCAGCCAACAGAGATCTAGCAGCCTCTATTAGTGTCCTATTTCTCCTTTCAGCAACACCATTCTGTTGAGGAGTCCTAGGAGCACTATATTGTCTCTCAATCCCTTTCTCTTCACAAAAGGTGTTTAGATCAAGATTTTTGAATTCAGTCCCATTATCTGATCTAATGACTTTTATTTTTTGATTAGTTTGGTTTTCAATTCTCAGGATAAAGGACTTGATCAATCCACTTGTCTCATCCTTATTCCTTAGAAAATATACCCAGGTGAATCTAGAGTAATCATCAACAATAACCAAGCAGTAAGATTTGTTGCCAATACTCATAACATTTGTAGGACCAAACAGATCCATATGCAATAATTGGAGACAAGAAGAGATAGAATTTATCTCTTTGGTCTTATGAGAAGTTTTATGCTGTTTGCCTTTGAGGCAAGCAACACAATGATCATCGCATGAAAAGACTTTAGAAGGTAAACCTCTTACAAGGTTGTTTTTAACAAGTTTATTCATAGTCTTAAAATTCATGTGACACATCCTTCTGTGCCAAAGAGAGGATTCATCTACAGAAGCTTTTGAAACAAGACAATTTAGAGATGAATCACTTTCAACATTGTCCATATCTAGGTAGTAAACATTGTCCTTTCTTGGAGTTCTTAGTAGTATCATGCTTTCATCAACTACGTTGAACCCTGGAGCAAGGATCATACACTCAGTATTTGTAAATAATATACTATGTTGTTTGTCACATACATGTGATACACTTAACAGGTTGTACTTCAATTGATCAACATAGTAGACATCCTCAAATGTCATCTTACCTTTGGTGACATTACCTTTTCCACTTATCTTACCACCAGTAAGATTATCTCCAAATGCAACATGTCCTCCATTGATATGCTTGAAATCCTGAAGACATGACATGTTGCCTGTCATGTGCCTAGAGCAACCGCTATCAACATGCCATATGCTCCTTCCCTTGAGCTGTTGGTTGCTCTACACATAAGGTAGATCAGTTAGTATGGAGTAGGAACCCAAGCCAAAGTGGTCTTGGCTACCCCTTTCTCATCAAAATACTTGCATTCTTTCTTGACAAGATTTTTAAAATCAGAACACTTAGTATTTGAATACTTTGTCAAGATTTTTGGCTTAGCAGCACTAATACTAGAAGCAGCACTGTCTTTAGAAGTACTAACAGATTTAGCAGTACTAACAGGTTTGGCAGTATTAACCTTGTTGGCAACACTAACAGAGTTAGCAGTATTAACATTTATAGAAGTACTAACAATGTCAGCAGTACTAACATTGCTAGCAGCAGTATTGCTTATAGCAGTACTATCACTGTTAGCAGCACTATTTGTAGTAGTAGTACTAACAGTTTTAGTACATTTTGGAATCCACATCTTGACATTATCTTCCATATTATGTTTCTTCATGTGGCTTTTAGTTTTAACAACTTTCTTAGCCACATGGTTCTTTTCTTTCTTCCTATAACCAAAGGATTTTTGAGTAGGTCTTTGAAAATTCATCCTTTGGTTCATAGGATTAAAGTAGCAGTATTTGGCAATGTGGTTCAGCTTTCCACAGATAAAACAGGGTTTTGGTCTTTTAATTTTTTTCAGATCAACCCCTTGTTTTTGTGCCCATTGATTGTTCCAGTTTCTCTGATTTCCCCTTGGTTTATCATGTTTTTGGGGCTCAGATTTATTGCATGCACACTGCTTGCAAGGGATAGGGTTCACAACAGTGGTCTGCTTATAGTGAACCTTCTTGTTCTTTCCCTCAGTCTTTTCTATCTCTTTGGACTTGATCCAGTGCTTTCCACATCCCTCATTGGTGATTATGTGGTTTTCTATAGGAATCTCACCACTCACAGTATTGTTCTTATCCTTGACAACTTCTTTCTCAGTGTTATCCTTAACAACCACTTTATCTAAGGGATCTATCTCAGTTGCTCCCTTAGGTAGATCCTTCCTATCCTTTGTTTCTAACAAATCTGAACTAGGAGGGATGTAGTTGTTGTTATAGGGTGGTGGTGTGTTATTGTACCCTATTCCTCTTCTCAGTTTATCATGAATCTGAGTTTGTAACAAAGAATCCATTGCTTTGGAAGCATTAGAAAACTTTTCTACATCAAGTTTGACTTTAGCTAGCTCTCCTCTTAGCTTTTCACTCTCTTCTTTAGATCTGGTCAGTTGAAGCTCTAAGTCCTTCTTCTCCCACTTCCAGTAATTTGTGTCATAAGAGTGTTGAAGCTCATTAGCTTGAAAACCCTTAATCTGCTCTTCAAATCTCTCAACAATCCTCACATAATCTTTTATGTCTTTTTCCAATCTTTTAAGATCATCACTCATGTTCTGGTTGTGATCCCTATACCTTTTAACAGTGTTAATGCAATTTTGAGTACAAAGATTGGAAGTTACCTCTGTTGGGAGATCGGACACCTCTGCCATTAGAGCTTGATTCTGGATGGCCTCTTCAGCTTGATCACTCCAATCAAACCCCATCCCTTGTTGAGAGACAAGAGCTTGTGCAGAGTTTCTATTATCATTGAAGCTTCCAGATTGAGCTTGTTGATGGTTGTTATTCTGAGACATTCCACTTCTGCATTCTCTGGCAAAGTGTCCCTTTTGATGGCATTTGTAGCATTCCACCTTAGACTTGTCAAATCCTGCTCCATCTTCTCTTCTTTGGGAGAAGGTGTTCCTCCCAGTTCTTTTGATGAACTTTTTAACTCTCATGGAGAGCATGGCCATCTGCCATTTAATGTCCATCTCTTCAAGATCATCTGGATGTATTTGTTCCAAGTCATCATTAATGAGAGAAGAGTTTTCATGACTTGCTAGAAAGGCCTCAAACACAGTTTCAGTGCCTTTCTCTTGATTTGTTCCATTGGCAGCACTAACTGATTCAGGGTTGGATGTAGAATCAGTTGATGCTGAGAGGAGTGCAGCATTGTGAACATACCCAGAAGGCCTCTTTTTGGCCTCTACCTCAGATTCAAAAACTCTTAGATCATTATAGAGATCATCAAGTTCCTTTTCTTCCAGTTGATCATTCTGTCTGAAAGACACAGTATACATGGTCCATTCATCACTCAAGGACCTTAGAAACTTTCTGTTCAGATCATCTTGATCAATTTGTACTCCCACTGTGGCTAGTTCACCAATAAGTTTGTTGAACCTATCAAAAGTTTGAGTCATGGACTCATTCTTGGTTGACATAAAGTTCTCATATTGTTGCTTCAGAATGGCTTTCTGATTTCTCTTGGTACTTTTGGTACCAGAGAATCTCTTCTCCAGAGCATTCCAGAGCATCTCTGCATCAGTGCAGTTACAGAACTGATGTTGATATTCATTGGGAATAGCCAGGAGCAAGGTGCTCAAAGCTTTCATCTCTGTCTGTCTGATCTTTCTGTCTGCATCAGTTTTTGGTGGTGTTCTCTTTCCATCTGCACCAATCTTTCCTTCTTCAGAAGGACCATTCTCTATGATGTCCCACATAGAATAGTCAGTAAGGAGTATGTACTGCTTGATTCTGATCTTCCACATATCGAATTCATTGGGTCTAAGCATTGGAACCTTTGAGACCAAAGTACTGCTTGATTCTGCAAGATTTTCCATGATGACTAGATGTTTCTGAGAAATCAGGCTCTGATACCACTTGTCAGGATCAAATTCTTAACAAGAATAAATTCTCAGAAACTAATATCAAAGAAGTTGCGGAATAACACTTTGATATTCAATAAAATAGTAAACCAGAACAGTATATAATCAATAACTTGTAAATTTGTATTGAATGCTTGAAGCTACAAGTTTACACACTCAACCTCAATATTGATGAACAGACTCACCAATACGAATTCTACTTCTCTAGAATTAGGATCTATGCCTTGAGGTTGTTTTTCTCTCTATCAAAAATTTTCAAAAGTTAATTCTATCTATTCTAGACATTCTATACATATACTAATCAAAAGATAATTACAAAGAATAAACAAATCTTCAGTATATCTTCCATGTATATCTCTAAGCTTCCATATGTATCTTCAGAATATCCAGCTGTCATTCTTTCCATTCGGATCTCTTAAGCAGCACTAATTATGTTCAACATCATTAACTTCATCTAGCAGCATTAACTACTAAGCAGTACTAACTACTAGCAGTACTAACTAGCTAAGCAGTACTAACTTTGTTCAAGCAGCACTAACTTTGACTAGCAGTATTAATTCTACTAGCAGTAGTAATACTCAGCAGTATTAATCTTCAAAGTACTCTGGCAGTACTAACTATGAACTAGCAGTAGTAATCAGCAGTAGTAATTCTGTACTGGTAGCAGTAACCATACTTAATAGAATCTTCAGTTCCCAACACATAATTTATGATACATGATTCTTATTTTATTAATATTTTAACTGTGCATTTTTCTATAATTTCATTTACGTTCTATTATAAATTTTGTTTTATAAATTCTTAATATTTATTCATATTTTTTATTAATTTTTTGCAAAACATCATTTTTGAAAACTGTCTAAAACAATAACATTTTGTAAACAACTGCAAAAAGAAAACAACTCTGAAGGGAAAAAAGCTTGAAAAAGCAACATCGTACTTTCAATGATCATTCATATCTGTAAGATATGTTTTTTGGCATGATTTAATTTTTTTAAATTACCCCGTGTAATACACGGGGTCGAATCTAGTGTATATATATATATATATATATATATATATATATAATTTTTAGATATTATATAAATATATCTATTTATCTAATTATTTTTCAAACATCCTAAATCTTAGTTACCTGTACTCTTTTCTAATTTCTAAACATTGTATCGATTTTCAACAATCATTTCAATAGATTAAATTCATCCTTAATATCAATTAAATGTATACTTTCTACATATACCCATACCCATACCCATACCCGAACCTGACCGATCTCATCTCGAACCCAAAACAATTCGAAATCCGAAACCCAAGATTCAGAGTTTGGTTTCCATACCCGAAATCCTCTCAAATTTTTTATTTTTCCTCCCCGAACCCATCTTACTCGTCCAATGCACACCGGGAGCACGTAGGTGCCGAGGCACGCCGTGACGGCACACGCTGCCAACCCGATCGACGCGACGACGAGAGTAACTCTGACTATCTTCAGGTAGCCAAATACCTCGTCATCTAATTAGTGACGCACATGAATGAATTAACACCCTTATATAAAATGAAATACTCCCTCCGTCCCAAAATAAGTGTCCATAATTGATTTGACACACAATTTTAGGAGTGTGTAATTATTACACTTTTTAATTAACTAAAGTATAATTTTACCCTTAATTATAGAGAGAGAAATTTTCTCCATCACATATTTAAGGGTAGAATGGGAAAGTGAAAATTTATTTTTGAAAGTGGACATTTATTTTGGGACAAACAAAAATAGTAATGTAGAATTGTAGACACATATTTTGGGACGGAGGGAGTATAATAAAATGTAGAGAGAATTACACTTTTGGTCCTTAAGGTTTCGTAGTTTCTTTGAAAGGAGGACCTATACTTCCGTATCTCAAATAGTGGTCCCTGAGGTTTGGTATTTGCTCTAAAAGGAGGACCTCCTCACTAACCCCGTTAAAAAATTCGGTTAGTGGGAGGGGTATTTTGGTCATTTAGCTTTTTTCCCTCTCAAACCAACGAAACTAGCTAATTGATTTAGCTTAGCCAACGATTGGTATCCCATTCCCATCACTACACTCTCACTGATACACTAAAAACATATCGCTCATCGCTCACTCACACAAAATCGACCTAGAAACTGAAGCAATCTCGAATGCAATGTCATATTCTTCGTGGGTTTTAAGAAGGGAACTCCATGAAGGGTTTAGTCCAACAGATGTTTACAATAAGCATTTCCCTCTGTTTTTTGATACTGACATTGTCGATCATGATTACAGTGAGACTAACCTTATTTACCTTCTATTTTGATCATAGATCTTTACCCAACACTGATAACAGCAAGAATCAACCATGGAGGTGTGTTTACACCATTTCCTGGAAGAAGATACATAAATGGTAAAACTGATTTAGTTGATTTGTGTAACATCCTGATTTTTATCCTAATGGAGGAAAAGTATTGAACTGGGTGAATCGGTAAATGAAGAACCAAATATGAAGTATGGATATAGTGCCATGTAGTCGTGACATCTGTCACAATAGCACTGGAAGAATGGTAGTCCCGGTTATAGTGCCATGCAGTTGTGACATGCGTCACAATGGCACCGACATTACCGAGTGTTTGGTCGTCCCAACGAATGTGCCATGAAATTATGACAATGGCATGATAACTGGAATAATGACATCAAGTGTTCTAAGAGAGGGTCGAGAAATGGTTGGGAAAAGGTCGAGGAACGGCCGATAAAACGGTTGGGAAAGCCGTCGAGAAAACGGGCAAAGAACGGTCGAGAAAACGGGCGAAAATGGCTCTCGGTACCTTTTGGGCGAAAGTGCCAAGATAAAGTGACACTGACACTTTAGCCGGGCACTTTAGCATGGAAAAATTGGCCCACGGTACCTTATTGGTGAAAGTGACAGCGAAAGTGACAGCCAAAGTGACACTGTCAAGTTCGTTTGGCACTCTCGCGGTCGGGGTGCAGTGCTTAAATTCAGCCCTAACTTCATTTGGTCATATCTTTCTCATTTCAACTCCGTTTTTGGTGATTCAAATTGCTATGGTTTCGTATTTGAGAGATTTTCAAGTATATATTATTAGTTTTGGGAATATTCAAGAGTATATGGTGGTGAATTGGAAACAAAGATAATGAGTTCATCATCATCACCTCCATCTTCAAGAAATTTGGGGTTTTCTAGGTTTTCACCAAAACCTAAGTGGTGAGTTGATCCTCCTAGTTTGTAAACTTTATTATGAGTCATAAATTATCTATTGATGACTTTCTAGTGTTTATGTTTCTCAAATTTCGGTTTGGAGGATTTTGAGAAAAGTTAGGTCAAATTAGGGTTTTAGCCAAAATGGAGATTTTGATACAAGATGCTTGGGGAACGATTCTATATGGTTGAATATGAATATTTATGGTTGGAAATTTATGGATTTAGGTTTTTAGAAGTTTTTGGCTCGAAAATCCAAGTTTCTTCAAAGGAGCTCAAGTGGGGTAAAAATCTAGATTTAGCCTAAATCTAACAAGGTGAGTTCAAGTTGATTTGTGAAAACGGTGTACATGCCAAAATGTTTATTTTAAAATATCTCGTGTTTTACCTGAAATTGTTAACTGCTGATAAGTTTTGTATCTTTTGAAGTAAAAATATATTTTACTTGGTAATTGTCAAAGTGTGAGTATTTTAATAAGTTTTCATATTTGGTAAACTTGGGTTGTATTGATCTCAATAAATGCTCATATACAGGTTTTGAATATTTCAACAAGTAAATAGCATGACTTATGTATTCTTGGTGATCTTGTACAAATAAAGTCCATTTTATGATTTATGCATTATCGGTGATTTTTGTACAAATGAAGTCTAATTCATGATATTCGACATTTTGGTGTATTTGAGTTCATAAACCATTTTGGAAAATCCTTGGTTCCAATATGTGACGAGTTTTGGGTTAATCACATCTTTGGGTTATGTGTATGCATAAACGTCGTTTAAAGGCACTTCATTATTTGGGGGTCCATTGTTTATTGGTCAAATGGATTTTGAGCATTTTAGCTCGGCGTTGACTTAAAAGAGTCTTGAGGACATTTGTCCAGTTTTAATGGCTCGATGTAGAGTCCAAACTATGATTTACATACTAATGCACTTTATTGCATATTTATGATAATTACATGCTCGAGTGCGTTGGTCATTCATGGGTAGTCATGTAATGTTAGACTGTGTTGCATTGGATCCATAGGCACGTAAGTCAGTCTTATTTGATGGTCAATTGGGTGGTACGGGGTTGGACTCTGGGACTCATGTTTTACGACCGAAACTTTACAAGTAGGCACTAGGAGGGCTGAGTCCGGTTGAGCTATTATGACTATGGGTAGTCCTCTGATGGGCGTTTGGGACCTTCGCCATGTGGGGGAATGCCTTCGTTGTATCCCCCGTGTGCCGAGCCTTTGGCGGTAATCCCGGTGGTATTCGCTAAGGTCAGCTGTCTCTTTGGGTGGAACTTGTCAAGAAGTCGTAGGGACACTTGGGCGTTTATGTCGTGAGGTGTCATATGATTAACGTTGTATGGGTGGCATACTTTTGTGTTCTCTCCACTCTCAACGGATACGGGTATCCCCCGTTGTCGGCCCGTAGTATTTTGGATATTTAATTGTCCATGCTTTAATATTTGGATTTTATTCTATTTTATGGTCGCGTGAATATTAATTTGAGTTACATGTTTTCGATGACGTACCATATCTTTATGGATTGTTTTCCGTTATTTAAGGGTCGAGTATTATGCCCCACCCGGTTTTGGGTGTTTTGGGATATGAAGTGTTATCCACGTCTTCACAAATTGGGTGTCGAAATTATAATCCCGTTTTGGGTGAGTTATGAGTTGCATTGTTTTATAAAGAATGTTTGTTTTGGAGCATTGTCTTTAAAGATGCATATTTTGGGGAAAACGAGTCGTTTCCATTTCTAAAGTAAACCATTTTGAAAGATCTTGATTCGAACTAAATTCCTTTCTTTTAAATGTTAAAGATATATTCATTCATGCTAAAACTCGTGAGCTCACTAGGCGTAAAGCTAACCTTTTTATTTGTCGGCATGTGCATCAGGTTCCAGTCGGGGGTTTGGATTCTAGCAGCTCTATGAAGAGTTGAGCCTTATCTTTACACAAGAGTAAGTAGTTGGTGAAGTCTTCGGCAAGTTGGAGATAGTAACTATTATTGGGTTTTAGTAGCATCCGTCCTCATCATAGATTGTATGTATAGAATGAATGTGTATATTGAGGTTAAATCTTAAATTGTGTTTGTAGATGAAGCAATTATCGATGTATTTAGAAAATTTTAATTAAGTTGCTATTTTCAGAATTGAGGGTGTTACAATTTGGTTAACACTGATCACCTTTCTGTTCCACTATTTGACAAAATCATGATAGCACTAGGGTACGAAATGAGAGATATAATGCAGTACCGTTTCTTGATTCCATCTAGTGACCTAGATACAGGGTTGAGAGATTTGAGGAGTAACCTGGATATTGCAAACCTGTTAAACTATGTCCCTTCCATCAAGTTAATAGATGTTTTCATAGAACATGGGAAAACAAATGATGCTGAAAACTTAGACTTGAATCAAAGTTTTGATCATTTTCACTTTAGCTTTGATCCTTTCATAGGGTTGGATTCTGGTTTACCATAAGTGGGACAGGGGGTTGATTTGAACCAGAGAGTTGATTCCAACAATGTGTTAGACTTGAACCACGGATTAGGAGTGAACAATGTAGTTGATGTGAACCAAAGATTAGGAGTGAACAATGTAAATGATGTGAACAAGGGAGTTGATATGAATCAGGGAGATGGCAACCATGGGCAGTATATGTGTGATGAAGATCCATTGAACCAGGGAAGTGGCAACCATGGGGAACTTGAGAGTCATGATAGCAATGATCATGATTCATTTGATGGATTTGAGGCAGATATGGAAGATTATGTAGATACATCTGGAGAGTGGTTAGGTATTAACTGTGGAGAAGACAGTGATACACTGAATGTGCAAGGTGACATTGACCCTTTTGAGGTAGACAATTTTGATTCTGTAGATGAGGATGAAGAGGGTAGTTATTGTAAAAAAAAGTAGACATAGAGCAACTAATGGACATGGGGTTAACTTTTACTTAGGCCATTCATTTGGGAACAAAGATACAGTAAGGAACTTAATTAAGTAACATTCAATTGAGACTAGGAGGGACATTGTTGTGGTGAAGAATGACAAATCAAGGATAAGGGCTGTTTGTAGGGGGACATTGCCTCATTTAAAGGATGAGGGTGAGTCTAATGGGCTTGGGAAAGGGAGAAAGAGTAAATGGAGAAAGTTCAATGGGCCCACTTGTCCATGGGTTTTGTATCTATCAACATGTAAAAAGGAAGAAACTTGGAGAGTGAAAACCTACTTCTCCACTCACAAGTGTTTCCAAACAAGGGAGGTTGGTATGGCTACTGCAACTTTTCTCTCCAAGCATATCATAGAGCAACTGAAGGTAGATCCAAATATGCCATTGAAGGCAATTCAAGTCCACTTGTCTGAGAAGTTTGAGATTCTTGTATCACCTTCCAAAGCCATGAGGGCAAAACAGATAGCCACCAAGACGATCTGGGGAGACTATGAATTACAGTATGATCAACTTAGGGATTACCTTGGAGAGGTGCAGAGGTGCAATCCAGAAACCACTATCAAATTGGAAGTTCAGACATAGCCTAATCCCGAGAGTGGTACAAGGCAATTCAAAAGGGTATACATTTGTTTGGGTTCTTTGAAAAGGGGATTCAAGGCTGGAAAAAGAGATTTGTTGGGTTTAGATGGGACATTTATGAAGGGTCCTTTTCCAGGACAAGTTCTAACAGCAGTGGGTATTGACCCAAATCATGGTATCTATCCAGTTGCTTATGCAGTGGTAGAGTATGAGTCAACACTTTCATGGAGTTGGTTCTTAGAGTGCCTTGGAGATGATCTTGATCTTCAATCCAATTCCAACTTCACTTTTATCAGTGATAGGCAAAAGGTATGATCCCAACTTCACTTTTATCATTTATCTGTGATTCCAACTTCACTTTTACCAACTCCATGTTAATTTGCATAACTTTTGATTTGCATATAGGGTATCATTCCAGCTATTCAGAGGTTGTTTTCCTCAGCTGAACATAGATACTGCCTTAGGCACATTCATGAGAATATGAAACTTCAATGGAGAGGTAAAGCATTCAAGGATTTGTTGTGGCAGTGTGCAACAGCTCCCACTGTCCCTCAGTTTAGAACAACAATGGATCACTTGAAAAGATTCAATTTGAGTTGTTATGAATGGTTGAACAAGATCCCCCCTCAACATTGGAGCAGGTCACACTTTACAGGTTAATGGCCATGATCCTTCTTCCATGTTTATTGTTTTGAACTTGTTTGAGATTCTTACAATTAATATGTCTTATGTTTGTTGATGAATATAGGTAGATGTCATTCTGATGTCCTCCTAAATAACATGTGTGAGGTGTTCAATAGGCAAATCATTGATGCTAGGGATAAACCAATACATTCTTGCTTGGAGTTCATAAGAGTGTATCTTATGAAGAGGATTGTGAATGTGTTAAAGGTAATTGATGTTTGTGATGGACCACTGACCCCAATTGCAAACAAAATCATGGACAGTGTCAAGAAAGAGACAATCAAATACCATGTGGTATATAATGGTGGAGATAGATACCAGGTATATTGCATTTTCATTCTTCAATCCATGTGGTATACTTGTGCATAAGCTAATAGATGTTTGTTTTCATAGGTGTCTAGACCTTGGCTAGACCAGTGCATAGTTGATGTTAGAGCAAAAACATGCTCTTGTAGGAGGTGGGAATTAACAGGAATTCCTTGCAAGCATGTTGTGGCTACCAACTGGAATATGGCAGTTAATGGCCATGATGCATTACCTGAAGATTGGGTGGATCCTTCATACAGGCTTAGCACATGGAAGGAGATGTATAGCTTCAAGGTTGAGCCAATAAATGGAAGTATGTTGTGGGATACATCTAGTTGTCCAACCAAATTGGTTCCACCAAAGCATCATAAACAAATTGGCAGACCAAGGAGGAAGAGAAAGAAGACAGTTGAGGAGGTGTCTCAGAAATCTGGGAGCAATGGAAAACTATCCAGGAAGGGGGCTACTGTGACTTGTGATAGGTGTAAGAATCATGGACATAATTCAAGAACATGTAAGGACCAAGCAGGACCTTCACAGGGTAGGGCATGATATGGTTGATGTGGTTGTTAGGTTATTGTTTGTTTAGGTGATATGGTTGATGTTTGTTTGGACAAGTAACTTATGTAACAGGTTGTTATTTGGGTTGGTAGTACTTTGTTTTGGCAATGTTTTGTTATGGACAAAGTACCATTTTGTTGGTAATGTTATGGACAAGTAACATATGTTAATGGCAGTTAATGGTATGACAATGTTTTGGTTTCTATGTCATGTGGTTTGTATATGTTCATCTATACAATTTGGAATTCTACAAAGTATAGTATGGAAATTGCAATTGATTGATAATGTTTTGGTTTCTATGTCCTGTGGTTTGTATGTACCCATATTTCAACACATTACATTAAAACAGAGAATGTGTCAATAAGGAAATTGCAATTGATTGATAAACTAACAAAACCAAATACAGAGTATGTGTCAAAAAGGAAATTGATTGATAAACTAACAAAACCAAATACATGAGTTCATCACTAATACATCCATTACATCATAAACTAACAAAACCAAACACATTAGTTCATCACTAACACATCCATTCTACATTGAGATTAACTAAAAATCCCAATTAGTTCAAAGAAATATACAAGAAAAACCCAAAATATAGCCAACTAAGAACCAACAACAACTGCAAATTTCAAAATTTTCTTTCTCTAACTTTGATACATTCTTCAAGTCTGTTCTTTGACCTCAACAACCCAGGGATAACATCTATAGCACGAGAACAAATTGGTGGATCAAACCACCCAAAAAAGGAACATTGGTGACTCTGCTAAAAGAAAAAAAAGGGAGAAACCATTCTTCACTCTGTTAAGAGCAGAACATTCTTAGAGAAAGAAATGTAAGAAATTGAGAAAGGAAAAAAAACTAACCAATCTTGAACATGTGTAGAACCTACAGTCAGGATTTGCATTTGTCCATGATGTTCTTAAAGTTGCTTGAACACCACAGTGACAAATCACCATTATCGAACCAAACCAATGTTAGTAAAAATTCGATCTTGGGTAGATGAACTAGGGAAATCGATTTTGGAAAGAAGAAGAAACAAGAATAAAAGAAAGAAGTCTTTTATTTGATTTAAGAGCAAAAAGTGAACTGCCCAAAATACCCCTGACTTTTAACCGAGTTTTTTAACGGGGTTAGGGAGGAGGTCCTCCTCTCAGAGCAAAAATCAAACCTCAAGGACCACTATTTGAGATATTGAAGTATAGGTCCTCCTTTCAAAGAAAATACGAAACCTTAAAGGACCAAAAGTGTAATTCTCTCTAAAATGTATGTAAACCTCACTAGTCACATCTATCCGAATGAAATGGGAAAGAAATTTTTTGCTTTTTTTAAAGACAAAACCTTTTGTCCGAGTGGTATAACACGTGGAGTAGATAAAAAAGCAATTCCATATACAAACTAGCCCTTTCAAAACACCTGATTCCTCCCTCCTCCGATCACCGCCGCCGCCGCCGCCGCCGCCGCCGCCGCACCGTCCATTTCACGATTCGCAAACCACCCACCAACTCCACCATGTACAAACCCACAATTCCGTTGACTTTCCTACTGATTCTAGCCCTTGCGGCGGTTTCAGTCCGGTCACAGTCCATAATTCCGTCGAAATACGACGGATTCGTGTACAAGAAACGGGCGGCGTCAACAGCCACCGTGCTGATAGAGGCGTTCTACGATCCGGTTTGCCCCGACAGCAGGGATTCGTGGGCCCCACTGAAACAAGCCGTCGATCACTACGGCCCCGCCGCCGTCTCACTCATCGTTCACACGTTCCCGTTACCGTCAGTATTTTACATCTTTCTTCCACTTTCTCTCTTTTCAGTATTTGAGGTATTTTTTTGTTCATCAATGGCGGTTCCTTTTTTACAGAGCAGTATTGTGTATCGAAAGTAGTATATTATTCTAAGGGGGTGTTTGGGATTTGCTTATTTAAAGTGTTTATTGACTTATTTGGGTGTGGTACCGGTAATAAGCAGTTTTTTAGTGATTAAATTATGGAAAAAAGAAAAATGTTTATTAAGGTTTGTCACTGGTGATAACGGGTTTTTCATAAATCATTTCATTCTAACTAGAAATTTTTCATGTAGATTCCAAACACCCCTAAAAAAACAACTTATTACCTTATTACATTTTGTTACTGCCATAAGTTAATTCAAACACTTTTTATATAACTCCTATTTAACACACATAAAAGTTTGATAAACACTTTAAAAAAAAAAACATAAGTTATTTTAAATAAGTAATCCCAAACACCTCCTTAGTACAACATTCAATGCGTAGGGTACAACATTTAGTGCATAGATCACATGTAGCTCTCCTTTTTGAGGGATTTTTAAGTTTTTTGATCAATTTGATGGGATTTTTTTCGGTCTTTTTTTAGAGAACTTTTTGGTTTTTTGGTTGATTCGAAGTAGTTTTTTGGTTGATGGTTTTTATATTCTGATATCCTGGAGCACTCCTCAAAGCTTAGTGTGTACACCTTTCTTACCTCAACAAAAATCCTACGTGTGAAAATAAGTTGACCCTAAGGGAGCCTGAGGTGTCGTTTGTTTTTTAAGAGGTAAGTCTTATTTTAGTTATGATTAATAAGAGGTGGTGTGTAAAAAAGTCTGAACGATTCAGACTTAAGAGTCATTAAGAGTTTTTTTTTTAAAAACAAACAACCCCTGAGTATGAAATGGATGGATGCACGAATTATGGAAGGTTGTAGCTTTTAATTTGACATGACTAGTTTAGTAATTTAAGAAGAAGGTTGTTACGGGGTAGGCTAAATGCGTACTTACCTACTAATTTCCCCCTATTGCAATATGCATGCCTATTAACCATAAGGGTTATGGCGTACCGGTTAAGGCCCTAGGGATGTGGTGGAATATCCCATCTGTATAGGGTTCGAACAACAATTGTTGCCACTGAGGTTTAATCAGGGCTGATGTCTTACTGTTATAATTTGCCAAGGAACTTATTGGTAAAAAGTATAACAAGGTTATGAGTAACACTCTACCTCATCTGATATGTGCTTAGAGAGTTAGAGGGACCATTAGTTGTTACATCAAAGGTACAACTATTAAAGCTAATAGTACAACATATAATGCATAGAGTACATGTTTGGACTTAAATTAGCACATAGCCACATACCAAATGGGTTGATGTGACCTTACACTTGTAGTTCTAGAGGACCACATTGTCAACTTTCTTCTAAAGATAGTTTGTTACAAAAATGGTACAACTCTTAAACTTGATAGTACAACATTTTATGCATCTTTGGGAAGTAATTGGATTTTCTTGATTATAAGTTATGATTGGAAACAACTTCGCAACCAAAAAAAATGTGACCGAACGTTAAAACCGAATAATTGAATCGGGACTAGACCGAAACTAGATGTTTACGATTTCGTTCTAGATTTTCTCAAGAACCGGTTCTCGGTTCTATTTAGGATTAAAAGTGGGAAAACTATCGGTTACTTTTTTATGTTATTTTTTATAACGATAGGTGTCTATACCAACTTGCGTTACTTCCCAAATTTTTTTTCCCAGATACCATGACAATGCTTTCATTACATCCCGAGCTTTGCATATCGTCAACGACTTAAATGCTTCGGCTACATATCGTTTGCTGACCGCGTTTTTTAAGCACCAGGTTAATGACAAGTCTAACTCAAAATCTAATCATGGTTATTATACCGATAGCTTTTTTCCCCGTTAATCACGTGATTATTGATGACAAATAAACAGCCGCGGTTTTACAACGCGAAAACGTTGAACATGTCTCGATCCGCTGTTCTTGAACAAGTTATAGGATTCGCATCACGGGCCGTCGGGAACTCGTTGGAATCCGCAATTAGGAAGGGATTCAATGACTCAAAAACGGGTACCAAAACAAGGGTTTCATTCAAGGTAATTCGACCAACCTTTGCTTCATGAGATGTACATTGTGCATAAATTTTAGTACCTTTGTACTCTCTGCATAATCGTTATACAGATCTTTTTGGGTGGATTTGGTACGCGAGACAAAACGGGACATAACGAATAACGAAAACTTGTTGTCTCACGTTTGGGGCGATAATCAGACCAAAAAAAGGACCGAGACAAAAAGGCCGTTTTTTGTCTCCATTTTTGTCCCACCAAAATAGGTGGAACAGAAATTAGGGTGATGAGATAAAATAGGTAAATTACTAAATTACCCATGTCAAATTAAAACCCTAAAATTTTGCACAATTCTTTCACCCGCCTATATCACTCTCGCCCGTCCAGTCCCGCCCAATCTTGTCCGTGTACCAAATGCACCCCGTGTAACCGTGTTGTCCATCTTGTATGGTAAGTTGTACTCTTTGCATGAATGATAGTACTCACGGAACACTTTCTTGTTTTTGCAGTATGGATGCTCGAGAGGGGTGTATGGCACACCTTTCTTCTACGTTAACGGGTTTTTGTTACCCGTAAACGATGATGACACAATGGACTACAATCGATGGAGAAAAATCATCGATCCGCTTATTACCGAACAACACGGGGGGAGCAAGTGTCCTTCGAATGTCTTCTGATTGAGAAACTGTTTTCGTTTCCCTTAAAACTATGCTCGGATGCACAGGGTTTCTAGTGTTGTTTTTACGAATAAAAACACTAAACATATGATCATTTCGAATCGAAAGGAAAGTAATATATGAACTTTATCTATTATTATGCTTGTGAAAAACGTATTTTGTGTGATGAATTTTATTTGCTAACAGAAAAATGGATATCTCCATAAAAGATTATCAGTTTAATTTTGCACTCGGACCAATCTGGTTTTTGCCCTTGATAAAAGGACCTCGTGAAGGGGGGGGGGGGGGGTGGATGTATTTGAAAGTCGATGGTCTTTACAGAAACAATCATTCTACTGTCAGGGTAGATGTCAGGTCAACTTACTTTCCACCTCTAGACCTTACATCTGAGTGGGCCTGTTTGTTAACAACTTAATGAGATTCACAACTTATTCAGTCAACTATATATGACTGTTTGGTAGTGGCTTAATGATATAGAAAGTGGCTTATTCGGTAAGATTTCAAGGGGGAGCTTTTATGCAGAAAGCCAAGTTTTTTTCCAAACCAATCCCTCCCATTAAAAAACATGTTCCTTTCATCTATGAAAAAACTCTCTTAAATAAAAACCTTCAAAATTTATACAGACAGATTAATCCATACAAACAACTTTATCCATACAGAACTTAATGGAAAACCAACCAAACATCCCCTGAGACATGTTAGGCCGACTGGTTGGGTTATTTTGACTTGTCAACATTTTTCTGTGCATTTTGGCGAATTATAAAAATAATCAGTATATCAAATATGAGTAATAAAACCATATTGTTAGAATGATGATATATTTTTTTTAATAAAACAATTTAAAAGATTATAAGTATTTTAATATACTTTGGACCTCGCTTGATTCATTTTAGCTAGAGTAAATTATGTTTTTCGTCCATGTGGTTTGTTAAAGAATGTGAATTTTGTTCCTCATGGTATTATTGAAATTGCAATTTTTATCTTTATTGTTTGTAATGTATGGTAAGTTTTCTTCCTGAAGCTAACTTTTACCTTTAAGTATATGGGGCGAAATCCTAAATTAATTGTAAACCACAAGGACAAAAACAACAATAAATTATAAGAGTATCTCCAACACTATGCTATAATTTTTCTAAAATAGAGTACAAAAAGTTAAAATCTCTAAAAAAAATTCATCCAACTCCAACAACTACTCTATTTTAGCATATCTATCATCAATTATATTATTAAAATATTCAATACATTTAATAAAATATTATTTCTCTCTCCAAAACACACAACTTTAATGTATCCTATTGGTGAAAAAGAATTTAATATTATTTCTCTCTCTTAAAGAGGAGTTTTGGAGATTTCTACAAATTTGGAGATTTCTATATTCTCTCTCTCTCTCTCTCTTTTCTTTTCTCTATTTTAGCATATGGTATATCATAGCTGTTGGAGCAAAAAAATTGCTAAAATCTCATTTTTTTTTTCTATTTTAGCATATCTGTTGGAGATGCTCTAAATCATATGAACGAAAACAACAATAAATGGTAAATCATGAAAATTGTAATTTCAAAGCACAAGGACGGAATTAGCAATTTTCAACAAACCATAAGGATGAAAAACGTAATTTACTCTTTTAGCTAAGTTTGTAAATTTTATCTAGAGTAAGGGCCGTTTACCAAAACACTTACCCGGTAAGCACTTACCCGGTAAATTCAATGCTATCACTTACCTTATGGGGTAAGATTTTAGTCTATTAAAATGGTATCGTAGGCAAAACTTTATCCGGTAAGCGCTAATCGGGTAAGAGCCGTTGCCATCACTTACCGGGTAAGACTCTCGACCATTGCTTTCGCTCTTACCGGGTAAGATTATTGGTAATTGCCATATTCATTGCTTAAGGTAATATAAGTTGGTAAGCGCTTACCCGGGTAAGCGTTTGGTAAACGGCCCCTAAATTACATATTTTTGTCCATGTGATTATATGTTTTAACGGCGCCCGTCTCTTGTTTTGTAAATTCAATTGATCGTGTTCTTGTGCTTGCATTCTTACAACGAGTTGAGTTCTTAATGCAACCATATGATCCAGATTGTTGATTTATTTGGGGACCAAACTCGTTAAAAATTGCAACCACGATGGCCCAAGTTATTAAAAAAATGCCACCACATGATGTAACTCGTTAAAAAACGCAACCATTAGGAAACATGAATTTTCCAAAAAAGAACAATGACTGTTAAAAACACCTAAATATAAGGACAAAACATGTAATTTACTATTTTATATATGAACATTGAAAATAAAATATACTTCATTCGTCCCAAAATAAGTGTCAACAATGAAAAAGGTACATGGTGCTAGAAAAATGTAATTATTACAGTTTAGTTGAAGTAAAAGACATTTTTACCCCTAATAATTGAGGAAGTAGTTCATTTCTCCATCTCATAATCAAGGGTAAAATGGGAAAATAAGTATTTATTTTGGGACAAACTAAAATAGAAATGTAAACATTTATTTTGGAATGAAGGGAATAACTCTAATAGAGTCATTTCACGTATCTGTCTAATCACTAACTTTTTTTAACTCAATAAACAACAAATAGTTAAAAACCTTTAACGTTAGTTTGAAATCTCTCTTATTATGATATTTGATTTTTGACAGACTAAGGTGCCGTTTGTTTTTTAAGACGTCTAAAGTCTGAAGTCTTATTTTAGTTATGATTAATAAGAGGTGGTGTGTAAAAAGATCTGAACGATTCAGACTTAAGAGTCATTAAGAGGTTTTTAAAAAAAAACAAACAACCCCTAAATTTATGGGGTTTGAGTTTACCATCACAAATATCGGTAGCAGTGGAACTCACCATTTTACCAAAGATTGATGTGACCAACAACGAAGATTGTATCACTTATTTCATGGGCGGATAGATGACTATTGATTGCTATTGTACCAAACAATATAAGGTTGATATCATCAATATATATTTTTCCAACTTTCACATTGGCATACGTTGCAATTATCGTACAAGTCTTCTGGCTAAAAAACACTAAAAAATAGTTTGATTAGAGTTTTAAATGTGTTTATCTTGATTGCAATTTCAAGTTGTAAATATTACTTCAACGATCCTATATTTCTAGCATATTGACAAATTAATTTGGTTGGATTAAATACCAATTGACGTGGGTTTGTTTACTTATTTTGCCCATTAGATTTAAAATATATATGTTTGTCTCACCAAGTTCTTTATTGATTAAAGGGAGAGACCAACTCTGTTATAAAAATGAAAGTAGATGGATGGACTAAATCTGTTATAAAAATGAAAGTAGATGGAGGGGTTGAATCTGTTATAAAAATGAAAGTAGAGAGAGTGGAAAGGTTAACGGACCAAATTATCCCTCACTAACAACAATCTAATTGATGGAGGTATTAGGAGGGACTATAACAATGAAACCATAGGAACGTTCTTCGTTAACTATTCTTTTCAAGTACCTTACTCGTTAACTTGTACAAATCACAAGGACCAAATTTGCATTTAGCTCTTTTATTTTTTTATTAGTATTGAAATTTATAAATGTTAAAAAAGATATTGTAAACTATTTTAATTATATTATTTATTAATTGGATGGGTAATTAATTGGTTGGTCATTGAATTGAATCACTTCGTTTTTGTTGGATTTTGGACTACTATTTTAGAATTGACCGATCCAAATATGGATATTGAAATCATGGATCCAATCTGATCCAATTACCATTGGATATTCAATTTTGGTCAATCAACTCTAATTGAATCAAATGACTTTCTACACATCATACCCATCATTACTACTCCAACACGATACTTGTTTATTATATATAGTTTTAGGGTTTTTATAACTGATAGTGAACCGATGACCTAATTGGTTCTCTATCCTAAGATAATTTCAACAACTCTACTTCCCATTTGTTATTATGTTGCTTAAAGTTATCTTAAACTAAACTAACAAAGTCAAAATCATGTTTGGTAATTTACAAAATTACCCTAATAACACACTATAATTAATTGCAACGAATATAACCCGTTTAAAATTCCATATAACTTCGAATATGAAATGTTTCACAGACTCTAGACACATGTACGGAACAAATCACTTTCAAACAATTGAGTTGGTCGTTCATAACGTAATTTATTAGGCCGGTAAAGCACGTGAAAAAAAAAGTTTACATGAAATTTAATGATCGTTCAACGGGAAAACAACTACTTATCTGATTTCTTAAACGTAGTTTTTTTGTGGCAAATACAAAAACAAAAAACTATGACATGTACTATGTATGTTTCAAAGAAAACATAAAGTATTTTTGTCTTTTGGTTAACATTTGAAGCAAAGGTTAGGTATTTGTACATAAAATCTGAGAACATCATTTTCGGTTAAAAGATTTTATTCACTTTATTATAAATTGGAGCAGTATAGATTTTAGATTAGAGATGCATAAAAGAAAACTTAACATTAAAACCCGACCAAAAGCGCTCAAGCCTATCATGTTTGAGCCTAGGCCAAGACCATACTTTAAAGCCTGATCAGACTAACTTTTTTGTTAGACCCGGTTAAAATCTGACTCAATAAAGTCTGGTATAAAAAACTAAAAATCTTGACCCAAGCATTGCGGGTATCCTTGAGGAGGGCCCAAGACAGGAGCCAACCTCTTATCTTAAAGGTTATTGATTGGGCCTATCTTCATACCAAAGCTCGACTCCGCCCAAAAAACCTGAATTTTTTTGTTTATTGAAAACGGTATTGGAATGTCTGGGACATGTGCATATATAGTTTAGATATTCGTTTAAAAAAATTCTTCAAAAGTCAAACCAACGAGAATTTATTTTAATTTATGTGTAAGGAGAAAAAGAAAAACATTGTGTTAGAGCAGCTCCAACATGTATGCTATATTTTCTCTCTCTTCTTTTAAATTTGGAGATTTCTCCATTCTCTTTTTTTTCTCCATTTTGGAGGAGAGTTTAACATTGTTGGAGCAAGCTTTTCCCAAATCTCCAAAATTTCTAAAAGAACATAGCTTTTGAAAATGCTCTTATAAACTTATAATTTGTAGTTTTTGTACCTTCATTATATAGTACCTGCCAATTGAAAACTTTCAATGAGACGAACTGGGTGTCACATCAGACGACTTACAATTGCTGATTATGGTGATGCCGATTGTCTTACGACGACCACGTTATGATCATTATTGAATCAAGACATAGTTCATTAACCGCTGAAGTAGGGTTGTAAACAATTCGAGCTTTTAACGAGCAACTCGAGCTCAAACTTAATAATTATCAAGCTCGAGTCGATCTCAAACACAAAATAAAACTCAGTTAACTTAACGAGCCAGTCTCGTAACACCAATGTTCGACTCGGTTCGTTCGAGAACTCGATTAAAATTTTCAAGTCGAGTTGAGTCGAGCCGAGCTATTCGAACATATGCTTTTTTGAGCCAAACATTCACATATATATTCATAAATCATACAATAAAAATATATAAATTATCGAGTTTGAGCTACTAAACGAGATAACCGATCACGAGTTCGAGCACATAAACGAGCATCGAGCTCGAGTTTTAAAATTCTAAAAATATTTGAGCTCAAGGTCGAGCCCTACTTTGAAAAGCTATTCAAGTTCGAGCCTGGTATAACTTTTTTGAGTTGAGGTCGAATAACCTAGTACTTGATTCGGCTCGTTTGTACCCTTATGCTGAAGAATGGAGTCGAGGGTAACAAACGGGAAAAAGATTCAACCCCTCTATATTATGACTAACCTGTAAGGTCAACTTTCGGTATTGTATAAAACATTGTTACCTTTTACAAAATACAAACAGAAAATCAACCTAATATTTAGGCAAAGTTATGAAATTGTCATCTTGCAACATGTCATTTCTTATGTCATTATCTCATAAAAAATAAAAAATTAACACCAAACTATGCATACAAATAAAATGAAGAGTAAATTACATTTTTGGTTCATATGGTTACCACTTATTATCAAGTTTGGTCCCTCTTTCAAACTAATTATAATTTTGGTCATTGTGGTTGCTATTTTATTTCACTTTTGGTTCTTCTAACCAACTTTAGTTAAAAAGTTTAGTTAAATTAAGGGCATTTTTGTTATTTCACCTTTTATTTTGTCTTTTTTATTTTTTGTTTTATTAGATTACAAAGTAAATTACATTTATAGTCCCTGTAGTTTGTCTTTTTTCTCTTTTCTTTTCTTTCCTACATTTTTTCATTTTCCATTTTATACCCTTATTACATTAATTAATTCATAATAATTTTAACTAAAGTTACATTAAAAATACGTATTCGGATATTGTAAATTACATCATTAGAAAAGTCTTGTAAATACTTTTAAAATAAGTTAAATATTAAATATTTTTAAATTATTATGCAACTTATTTGATATATATATATATATATATATATATATATATATATGTAAATCCGTCTATAGTAATCCAAAAAAAAACTTCATATTCTAAGTTGTCATTATTTATTATTTATTATTTATCTTTTATCTTTTTTATTTATGCGACCAATTAATAAAATGTAATTACATGTTTTTTTAAATGTATCGTTTTTAGATAGTTAATTTAATTACATGTTTTTTAAAATGCGTACCAATTAATAAAATTTATAATATATCTACAAAAAAATCAAAATATAAACTTAAATTTATCGTAATAAAAAAATATTTAAAATATAAACTTAAATTTATATAGAGAATGATATTCGGTTCTATTCCAAACTACTAATCATATACTCCAAAAATTCCATTTTCAATTCTAAATCTCTCGAAAGCATTACGTCAAACCAAACAAACCCTTGTTGCTTAGTTTGATCTAAAATGCAGCAACAAGGGCTCGTTTGTTTTGACGTAATGCTTTCGAGAGATTTAGATTTTATGTAAGGATTTGGAATTTGAAATCTTTGGAATTTTTGGGGTATATGGTTAGTAGTTTGGAATAGAACTGAATATCATCCTTTATATAAATTTAAGTTTATATTTTGAATATTTTTTTATTACGATAAATTTAAGTTTATATTTAGATTTTTTAATAAATATATTATAAATTTTATTAATTTGAATACATTTAAAAAAAATGTAATTAAATGAACTATCTAAAAACGATTCATTTTTTTTATTAAAAGACATGTAATTAAATTTTATTAATTGGTACGCATAAATAAGAAGAAAAAAGATAAAAAAAAATTAGAGACAACTTAGAATAGGAAGTTTTTTTTGAATTAATGTAGACGGATTTGCAGATATATATATATATATATACATATATATATATATATAAGTTGCATAAAAATTTAAAAATATTTAATATTTAGCTTATTTTAAAAGTATCTACAAGAATTTTAAAATGATGTTACAAAATCCGGATAGGTATTTTTAATTTATCTTTAGTTAAAATTATTATTAATTAATTAATGTAATAAGGGTATAAAATGAATTAATGTAGTAAAGAAAAAAAAGACAAACTACAAGAACTATAAATGTAATTTACTATGTAATCAAATAAAACAAAAAATAAGAAAGACAAATAAAAGGTGAAATGACAAAAATACCCTTAATTTAACTAAGTTTTTTCACTAAAGTTAGTTAGAAGGACCAAAAGTGAAATAAAATAACAACCACAATGACCAAAATTGTAATTAGTTTGAAAGAGAGACCAAACTTGATAACAAGTGACAATCGCAGGGACCAAAAATGTAATTTACTTAAAAATGAATGAATGTGATGTTAATGTTTAACGAAAAAGAAAAGGGACCGGAAAGAGTTACAGAAACCATCCCCAGACTTATGTATAATTTACAGTGTCTCCCTTCTAGTAATTTCCCATACATTTTCAATCCAAAAAGTTCCTTGTATGACTTACACAATTCAATCAAATGAAATCATTTATTTTAAAATACAAGTGACAAATATAGGTGATTATTTACGGGCTTACGCCGAACACAGGTTAAGCTAATCCAATTTTTTGTACAACGAGCTTATTGTAGCAAACCCAAACCAAAGGTGAAGTCAATAGGGGCAGACGGGTGCCCAACCCCCATCAACACCAATTTATGTTTCACATTTAGACTAGGGTTTTTTTTTATTATTTATTGTGATGAATAGAAAATTGGAAAAAAAAACATAATAATTTGATTACTTAAACTTAAACTCACATAACTGATTTAATTGAATACTTTATATATATATATATATATATATATATATATATATATTTAGTTTTTTAATGTAATTATTTAAAATATGTATTTATTGGGTATGTTTAACTTTTGTCGTAAAAAATGCAAACGCTAGTTTAATTGAGTTAATGTAAATATTGATGTCAAGATGTTGTACTTCGTTTGAATTTCGGAAGATGTAGTTCCCAATTCCTTATATGATCATAGTTTGAATCATAAGTAAGAAAAGTACAATCGATTCTTTTTTATTTTCTTCTTTTAAGTGGAAAAATGATGTTAACGACCCACAAACACATCTTGACGGTGATAATCTTGTGGAAATGTGCCTTTGTCGTGTAGCTCAAATGGAAAAGGGGCAAGGTGACTTTGCCCAAGTACAAGACTGGTCCCGGGTTCGATCCCCCCCACCCCCAGCTAGCCTCAGCCGCCGGGTGAGCAAAAAATGCCCCCTCACATTGGTGTTCTTGGAGGGGGCTTCCGTGTGGGGTCGATTTGAGTTGTATGTAATCAACTTGTTGTCCATATCTTGTGGAAAAATGTTATTAATAACTTCATAACTATTAAAGTCGAACTTGAAAAGATGGATGTTTCTTAAGCTATCCAAATAACCAATGTGTTGGAATTAAGCAAGCTATGTTGAACTTGAAACATATGAATTTCATAAACCAAAGTATCCTTTTTAGTACAGAGAGTGCTATGATAATATGCAGAGTTTTCAAACAACTTGGTTTAAGAAATTTTGATGATTGGATTAAATCCGAGAACAAAGTACAACCCTTGACGACCAGAACCCCCCTAACTTCAATTCCTAACTCTACCTTTGACACAATCCTCCTTTTACGGGTTTGAAAAGTTTCCCCTATAAATAGACTGAACGTACTCACGGGCTAATGGGCCTAAAAAGTACTTGATCTTCAAATAAATATAACATAATGTAAATAATAGATTAATATGAAATGTTTAGAACTGACCCAAATGTTTACACAAGGGGCTAATATTGACAATCAAATTAAACAATTAAACATGATAAATATATGTTACTTGGTATAGATGCAAAAATTTTCAAATCGTAGCAATTATACAATACCCATGTAAATAGTAACCACAAGCTACCGGAGAACGATCATAAAAATTAAGATCTATGTGAACCAACGAGAAAAATTATAGAAATAAGAGTTGTAATATGGTCATCTTACCAGTAAAATGATATCATTGTAGCTGCCTAATAAAAGCAACACCATTTAAACATTTGTAAAATTTATTAAATATAATATTTAATGAATTATAAAAATATAAATGGGATGGATGGACGTGTCAAAATTTTCTTTTTGTATTTTTCACAGGGCCAACCCATGTCGGACGGGCTGGGTTTAACAGGTCGTCATGTCTCCGAACAATTCTTGGCAAGATAAGTGAGTTGGACATGTTAGGTACAAGACAAGTTAAAACAAGCCCTATTCACCTACCAAAAACCTTTTTGTTATTTTTTTGAACGACAAGTTAACGCAGACATACGTTCCAGCGGTATCGAACCTTCATTACGGGCAATCACACTAATCCGCTGTGACCCGGACCAGCCTTTGGCTGAACCCGACCGGCAGGGTAGTGGGTCCCATAGACTGGACCCACCCGAACCGGCTCGGCCCCAGCCCCGACCCCGAAGGACCAGACCAGAGTCTGGATATCTCAGGAAAGTGTCGCTCGTGGGAATCAAACCTGGGTAGTGTGACTTTCACCCCACACCTCCCCAGGATGTTATTTATCCAACTGAACTAACACCCTTTTGATCCTTTTTGTTATTATTTTTAATTTCGCAAATAATAATATAATACAATTTTATAATAAAACAATTTAGAAGATTGTGACAACTTGATTATGTTTTTGGCAACTCTTTGACCCACCTGAGCGATTTCAATTTTAGCTATTTTTTTTTTTTTCCATTTTATCGTTTTTGATTTATTAATAGTAAAATACAATTTAAATTAATCAACTTGGATAATAGAGGTAAAAGATGTCATTTGGCAATAATGTAGGGACCATTTGGGTAATTAGACGAAAATAGAAAGGACCAGAATGGCATAAAGAACTAAAAGAAGGTAGTAATTGTGTATGTGTATATCAAGGTTTCTTGTGCCTCACGGTACACGCAACTTTTTTTTTCTTTCTGTTTCATGTCCATCACCTGATCACATCATTTAAGTGCACGCCACCCGTACTAGCGAAATACCAATTTTACCCTTAAGTGTCCGATCCATAAACTTATTATTTGGAGCATATTTAAGGGTGTCAAAAAAAATCTCGAACCGAATAACTCTTTTGAACTACTACTATTTTGTTTTATTCGATTTTTGGCTTAAACGGTTCAGTTTAATCCAATAAGTATAACTTATTCAGTTTGATTTTTGATAAAAAAAATTATACCATTACTAATAAAAATAAAATATAGTGATTAATCAAATCATTAGTATTATAGCAAACAAAATAAGAGATATAAAATGATTTTCAACGGATTGAGACTTATAAGTCAAGAAAATTAGAATTTAATTGATCAAGTAAAAATTGTAAATGAGAACAAAAATTATATTTGATGGCTTATCTTTAATTTATTGGGGGCCTATTAATAATTTTTAGTTAAAAATAATAATTAAACTTAAAATTTATATATTAATTAGTGGGTGATTCTTGGTTTGTTGGGGGCCTCTGCCCCCTACCCCTTTCACGTGCATCCGCCACTGCCCTCAATATCTTTTAAAACGATTGTTTTTTTAAGAATACGACACCATGGAACGGACCTGCTATAGTGGCCACGGTGGCACGTGCCATCGTACTATTTCTCCTACGAAGAGTAAAAAATTTTAGGTTCGTGAAAGGTTTAATCGTATCTTTTTGGAAGGTGCAACCGTACCCCGTAATCAACTAAAAAACCAAAAAAAATCTTGAATTCAACCAAAAACAGGAAAAAAAAACTCTTGAAATCAACCAAAAAAACCGGAAAAATTGCACAAAATCGATAAAAAAAACTTATAAATACCTCGAAATGATGGAATTATGTGAAAAACGCATCATACAATATTGAAAGTCGGTAAAAAGATAAAAACATGTCGATAAAAATTGTGTTTTTTGTAATTATTTTTTGTCTATATGTGCCACCACATGAAAAAAAAATCTGGGTATGTCCTTGTAGGACACTGATGTACGAGAAATATTTTCACACACTTCTCATTTTATATAAGGTTTGAATCTTTAACTTGCTGGGAGGTTGTATTTTACCGATAACTAGGGTAACACTGAGCCAATCATCCTACGGTAAAACGGTCATTCCGACAATGTTCAAAACCTGCACCGGATCAATAAAACCGTAAAGTTGAACTTGGAGCGAACTAAATTACACGGTAACTAGCTATGTTTAGTTTAGTTCAATTATTGGTTAGATATTTGTGAATACATGTTTTCAATTCAATAATTTTTTCTTTCCAAAATAGGTTTCGATTTCCATCATAATAAGCCTCCCAAGACATCCATAAAGTGATCAATTAAAAAATAAATGTATGTAACAATTTTATAAAAATGAGACACTGATCTTCATATTTTTAATAGTTGCAACTTGTAATTTAAATTCTAATTTGCTAAGCAAATAAAGCAAAGGGAACATGTTGTCCCTTTTTGTTTCAACCATTTTCTATGTAAGATCATCAATCGCTTTTTTCATGTGAAAAATCTGTTGAAATTTGAATAACAAAAATACCTGTGATAACTACAAGCCTGTAACACCCAAAAAATTGGGTAAATTTAAAACTAAAAATTTCGGCAATATAACGTCTAAAATATAAGGGTTTATAAACCTGTATAACATGATTGACTAAAACCCAATAAAGTTTGGGGTTGTTGCATCATTTAAAGTAGCGGAACAAATAATTAAGACATATACACGACAACCTATTTAATCTAGAACATTTAACAACTAGATTAAGATGGGTGTCGCTATGACTTCAAAACGCTCTTCTCTCAAGAATCCCAAAAATGTCCGGTCCTTGAATGATCCTAGGTGCGTGCCCGACAAATCAAGGTGCCCTATGCACATCACTAGAAGAACCTGTGAGCTATTAAACACCAAAACGAGTATTAGGCCAAAGTATAGAGATATAACAAAGACTTAACAATTTATAAAGTAAGCATCATCAATGTAATTAAGTGTTACCGGGTTATCCATAGGTTCAACTAATGCCAACATTCCATTCGGAATAAATATTCCATTTCCTATACAATTACACAAGAGATAACTCTTGAAAGACGGGGGAGGCTCGTTACCATCTTGGGTGACGAGAACATGTTATTGGATTTCACCACATATCCCGGTTCTAGTTCCCATGCCATAACAAACATCACAATCCTCAAACTGTTTATGCCTCTAGTGCTTACTTCGTCGAGTTACACCTCAAGGGCTTACAGACATGGGTGTCTATCCAATCTAGACGAGTTACACCTCAAGGACTTACGTCCCCTATTGCCTACTCGCTAGTGACCAAACGGTCAACAATTATCACTACATATAACATGCCATCTAAATCCTCATGCACAAGGAAATAAACATTATCTTCACATTTAAGTTGTGACTACGTAAAGATAGTATATCGCAAGTATAATACACTCCATTCTAAAGCATGATAATACACATTTCATGATCATATCCATATCCATAATTTATTTGTCACAAAGATACCATTACAATAACATGATAAGCTAGCTATCAATATAATCATTTATAACCAAATTCTATTATTATGAACGATGATTCTTTGCTAAGGTGTAGCTTATTTTATCATTTTATATGCATATAGGAACCCCCTAAGCATGTAATAACTTTTACTAGAACCATCATCCATACATTTGTAAAATATACAAAACCCTAGTTTTAGGTTAACTTCACATTTTCTCATAATCTTCACATTATTTGATCATGCAAGTCTCATTATTTGTATTGTCATACACCAACAACTATTTTATCACCCGGTTACGATGTGATTAGGTTTAGCATCAAAGTGTACAACTTAACCATAGTCGACTACAAGATCATCAAGTAAGGTGACATTATTGTACTATGATTAAATGAAAAACACTTATGATACTTATATGACATCTTTACCAATTTGTACCATATGTGAACTCCATATCAACTATACATATGCTAGTCTCAACTGTAACACTTTAGCCTTAGGCCAACTCCAACCCATAACACTAAAAAAACATAAAAATACACTAAAAATGGTAGCTCCCTTAACACCAAAAAGAACATTCAACTCCAACCATATAAAAAACATATTTTGTTATTATTAAACCATTTTAAATACAGTATTTATAATTATAAATGTTAAAAGAACCAATAATATTAAAAAAAAAAGATAGAAGTGGGCCAAACTGGTTTTGCCGTGTGATCAGGGTCAGACAAAATTTGGCATCTATTTCTTTTATCTTTCCCTGCCCGGCAAAACTTTTGAGGATATGTCGTGTGATTGGAGTTCCATCACCGATCAAACCTAAATTTTGCTGTGTGATTGGAGTTGGTCTCTTAGTCTAAAGTGGTACTTGATTAGGGATGTTTTAAGAATCATATTTCAAAGTTATTAATATGTTTATTTTACAACACAACACATAGTATTAATCAGAACCCAATTGTTTTCAAATACAATTATTTAATGATTGTTTTTTTTTCCACATGAAAAACTATATAAAAAATAATGACTATTTTGTTTCTTTCCATTTTTCTAATATATTTTAAAATTATTCACTTGTTGATTGTGTATGTATTTAAAATTTTGAAATGTTCGAATAACTTTTTTAGACTTATTAAACTTGTTTTCGTTGCGTAGAAAATTGTCCATCGAACGAATGCACATAAATGATTAAACTTTGCTGACGATATTCAAGAGACTACATGGACATATTTTAGACAACCAAACTCATAAATACATGTCTACCTACTGAAAAATCACATTAATGTCTTAAGATGTGACAATTAATTGGATTGAGATCCGTATTCATCTTATGCAAGGATCCTTAACTTCGAAAAGTAATTCCCACCAAACCTCTTATCCCTATACTCTGCAACAAAATGAAAGAGTTCAGAGAAAACATAAACACCTGACATCCGTAATTCTTATTTTCCGGTATGTCCACTTCTTGAGTTTGTTTGACAAGAGGGGATGGCTGTCGAAAAGAATGTAAAAGAGTGGAACTAGAAAGATGTATTATTTTTGTGAAAATGTTTTTCAAAACGCTACAACGAAATCGGGTTTATAAGACGCCAACAATGTAAGTGTTCTAATAGACCGCTATATAAGACCAAACAATAATGTGTCTTATATAAAGGTGTTGCAATAGGTTTATAGGACATTTTTTGTCATCATAACAAGTTTTTTAATTAGGACACTTTAAAATAAAGTATCGTATTAGCTATTTTATAAGTCATTTTTAAGAAGTGTCTTGTAAACACATTTTTTATAGGACACTTGTTTTTATACACATTTTCAAATAATGTCATATAAAATAGCTAATATGACACTTTATTTTAAAAAATGTTCTAAAAAACTTGTTAAGATGTCCAAAAGCGTCATATAAACCTATTGCAACACCTTTGTATATGACACTTTAACGTTTGGTTCTATAAAACAGTCTAGTATGACACTTGCATTATTTTGACATCCTGTAAACCCAATTTTGTTGTAGTGAAATGAAATTACAAGAACTTGGTGACATATGACATCATATACACTATTCCAGATCTCACATACGACAATTCTACATGGGTACTTATGAAAGTTTGTATAGCTATGCTGACGTATATTCTGTTTTATTATCAAAGTTGTATTCTATTATACAACTTAAGCTTTTGAACATCTACAAGTGCTACATCTAAACCCTGTATAACTTTAGGAACCCAAACAAATTAAATATCTATAAAAACTTAAAATATCTATAAAAATTAAAATCATTTCAATTTAAATATCTATAAAAACTTCAAGATTTGGCAAATTAATTCTAATCAAAGATCTTATCGCTACCAAACAGGCTCAAAATTTCCAAAATTGCACAAGTACTCCAAGAGGACAAATTTCCAAACGCCTAATTTCCTCATCTTTCTTATCGGGAAAGAAACTACATAGGCTTTGTTTGGCAAACTAGCTTATAAGCTAGCTTGTAGCTGATAAGCTAGCTTTTCAAAACGCTACTTTGAGTAGCGTTTCAATAAGCTAACTTATGATCATCCAAACATGTACACTAGCTTATAAGCTAGCTGAAGCTAGTTTTTTTTTTGCCAAACATAGCTTTAACCGAAAATTCCAAATTAGCTAAAAACATGGTCACATATATTGATACTGATATAATTCTTGATTTTACGAATACAACCCTGTTTCCCATATACATGATCCATGCCGTATTCCACATGATGACCGTGAACCTCAAATGACCATTTTTACGTCGTCGTTTCAACCGTATTCAAATAAAAAAGACAAAAATAATGAATACGATCGTAATTTAATTTTCGAAACAAAATATATTCGAACCCAAATAAAATAAAATAAAATAAAAATTAAAAAAATGGGTTATTAAAGCATCCCATGTATAAATTATTAGCATTCTTCACAAACATCCCAAGTTTATAATAAACCCCAAAGGGTGCACTTCAAAAGCTTGCACCACTAATCTTGAGAACCCTTAACGTGCGCCGTGGTGCGTACGATACCCTTTTGCCCCAAAAAAGATGATGGTCTCTTTGTTTCTCGCCCTGTTTCTACCGTGCGCCGGGATGAGTGTTGTGTTCCTTGTGTACATGTGTTTGCTATGGTACGCCGCACGTCACCTTCCCGAAATGACGAATCCGGTGAAACCCACCGCCGGAAATGGGCTTTCGGCGGCGGAGCTCGAGAAACTTCCGACAATCACCGGAAAAGAACTCGGGTTGGGGATTGAATGTTCGGTTTGTTTGGAGGATATCGAAGAAGAACAACCGGTGAGGGTGGTTCCGGGATGTAATCATGGGTTTCATCTACAATGCGCCGATACTTGGCTTTCGAAAAATCCGGTGTGTCCTGTTTGCCGGAATAAACTTGAACCGGAGTTATTTCATCCTTCTGAAAGTAATCCATGTTGAAAAAAGAAAATTTTGATGAATTTTTTTCATCAATTATCAAACTTTGAAATCTTTTTGATTGTTAGTTTTGGTTTATGTTTTTTTATTTTTGGTTTTTGATAGCATTTGAGATTGTAAATGATATAAAAATATGGATGTGATTGCTGTCATCAATGGGTTTTTTTTTTATTGGTTTTTGGTGTTGGGGATTAATTTTTAGTTTATTGATTGAATTTTGTATAAATTATGGTGGGTTTTTGGTGATTTCTTGAAAATTTTGATTTGAATGATTGAAGTTTAATTATGAAAATGGAGTAGGGTATGAATGAGTGTGAGCAGTTTCAACATCCTCTGTTTTTTATTTGGTTTTCTTTTTATCTCTAAAATGTAAAAAACAAAAAATGGTGATTTTTTTGGTTGTTAAATTGATTTTTAAATGTGAAATTCTTGGGCTTTTGTTAATTTTCTGTGAAAATTTTACTTAATTGCTTCAATTTGATCATGAAAATGGTGTTACGTATAAATGTCAACAGTTTGAAAACCCTCTACTTCTCTAGAATATTACAGAATTTTTGTTTTTTCACTGATTTTGTGATAAATTTTTAGTGAAATATTTGGGAAATTTTCATTTTAAAGGTTCAATTTTGATGATGGAAACGGTTTAAATGTATGAACATTTGCAGTTTCGTGAACCCTCTGTTTCTCATTCAGCTCTTCGTCTTCTTTACCTTCATCTTCTCTCTCTTAAATATTACTGATTTTTGGGGTTTTTATAAATCATTTTTCAGGCTAAAAAAATGGTGTAAATTTTGTTAATTTCTGTGAAAAAATTATTTTAAATTCTGATTTTTTTTATCACGGAAATGGTGAATCGTGTGAATTACATCAGTTAAAACACACTTTTTTATCATTCAATTATTCTCTCTCTCTAGAAACTGTTGGAATTCACGTTTTTTGGTTATTTATTTGATTTTTGATGTAAATTATTTTGGGTTTTTTTTTCATGATTTCTTTGAATTTTGTACTGTAATTATTGGTGATGGAATAAATGTGGTGAAAACTGAGGGTGGTGACATGTGAAAGCGGAGAAAAAGATGGCGTTGAGGGTTGCGTGGAAGCAACGCGCCGTTAGTGGGAGTGGGGGAGTTTGTTGGGTGAAAGACTCTTTATCAGACGTAAAAACGTAATAAAAATTGGCGGTATATAGCCTAATAAAAAAAGGGAGGCTAATTGTATAAAAAAGTTTGTTATTTGCACCTTAATGATTGCATATATCATTGTGAATGTGTGCCTAAAAAAAAAGGTGAAAGGTGAAGAATCATGTGAGAAGATAAGTTAACAGTGGGAGGCGTGAGAAGTGGATCTGAACCGTTAATCTTTGAGAAGTGGATCTGAACCGTTAATCTTTTTTAATCTCAAGTCCTTCCAAGAATTGTGTCTTAGAAAAGAATTGATGTGGTGCATCTTATCCTAATGTGCGTCAACTTCTCATCTAACGGTTGATAATCACTTCTTACGTTTCTCACCGTTAATTCAAATTTTCACTGGAACCCAACCTTTAAAAACAATACGTAATTAATATACTTGGTAAATGGTAAAATAAAAACTTAATTTCAACTAAAAATAATATTGTTAAATTTTCAAATAAATAAAATATATATAGTAATTATTTGATCTAGTTTGTTTAGTGTACATTTTGATATTGTTTTAAATATAATTATAGTATAATATTTTAAAAACCATATAAAAATTATAAGACGACACTCTCATTGTATTTGTTTTCCTAATCATGTTTTGTTTCTTATTTATTGATCGTGAACTCTTTTACTTAATAAATATAAAAAGTAAATTAAATTACATATTAATATATGACATATATAATAACATTATAAAAGAATATTAATATTTAACTTAATATAATTATGTGTATATATATTAATATTTAACTTTATATAATTATATATATAGGTGAGGTCTTTTGTTAACCAACAATAGAGATTATCATATGGGCCCGGACCGAAACCGATTTGGGCCATGACCAGCTTGGGACCGCTGGTTCTGTCTGGTTATGATATTCCACAAAAAACAAGGCCTGACCTGGTACAGGTTTATGGGACACGCCCAATTTTTATTTATATAAATTTATATTTAGATGTATCTTTAAGGTAGCGTTTGGTACGCAGACATGATTGGACATGACTGGACAGGACAGAACTGGACATGACAGAATAAGAGGCTAGGACAGGACTGGACGGGACTAGACAGGACAAGACAAATGTATGTCTTGTGTTTGGTACGGCTATGACTGGATAGGACATAACTGGACAAATTTGCCTAAAAGTTGTTTGATGATTTTATGTCATATAATAGTTATAAATAACACAAATAAAGTATATCTTTAAATAATTTAATTACAAAAACATTTTTGTTTTTTTAAACGATTTTCATACATATAAATACATACAAAAACAATGGAGGAAATTTAAAAGAATAATCTGAAATAATTGATGGTAGTTCGAAAAAAATCTGATTCATATAAAAAAATATAATATTTGATTCAATTTGAAAGATCTTAATGAATTGGCGGATGAATAGTTGCAGCAATAGGTAAAGATAAATGCGATGAGTAGCCCGTGAAGGACGGTAGTTGTGAAGAACGTGAAAGATAGTGGATGGTGGTGTTGCAGGAGGTTGTTTATGGACTTATGGTTGAGGTGGTGGTGATGGCAACGAACTTCTTGATCGGATCTTTATACCCGATACAAATACTGAACAACAACGATTCTCGACAAGCTACAGTCACACCACCCGAAAACTTCGTGGGGCAGAGTCTCTAACCCGAACTCTCGATACAGTCACACCACGAGAATTTGAATTAGTCGTCCAAGATCACCTTCTAACTTTCTGCCAAAAATTAGAATAGCAAGGAACAAGAATATCCTCCAAGTACAGAGAATAAATTTGAGGAAAGTCAAGTCTGAGTTCCCCTTCCAATTTTCCAGTACATATCTGTGAAAAGAAAAACTAACATAGCACTTCTACTCCACGTTTCCTACACTTGTGGAAACCCAAATAACTACTTTGACAACTTCAAACAAATAGAAATTACTAAAATGAAAAACAAAATAACATGCTGTGAAATAAAAACGTAGGGCAGTCAACTTCATGCAGTCAAGTATTTGGATACTCTAACTGGGCCAGGTTAATCCATCTTTGAGTCGGGCCTGTAGATGTGGGATTATGGGTCTGGACCGGTGCCTTCCTATCATCCTCTCCGTCTTCGAAAAAGTTTGCCCTCAAACTTGGAAGGGGTTCGTCAGGGTCGTAATAAGGCTGAAGATCAGCGACATTAATGGTGGCTGAAGGGGACGAAATTCCCGGTAGATCAATTTCATAAGCATTGTCATTCACCTTAGCAAGAACTTTAAACGGACCATCACACCGAGGACTCAGCTTAGAACGACGTTTAGATGGGAATCTTTCCTTTCGAAAATGCAACCAAACAAGGTCACCTGGTTTAAAAAGAACATGTTTCCTCCCCTTATCACGCCGGTACTTAATGAGCTCATTAGTCTTTGCAATTTTGTCATGAATACGCTTATGCATTGACTTGATATCAGCTGCTACATCACTGGCTTTCTTACTGAATTTGGTGGAGGTGTCAAGGACAGCAAGATTAAGTGGAGTGGTTGGGTTTAAACCATAAACAACCATGAAAGGGTTGATTCCTGTTGTCTTACTAGGAGCCCGGTTGTAGGCGAATTCAGCCCGAGGCAATAAATCCTCCCATTGCTTCAAGTTAGCTGTGATGAGAGCTCGTAGTAATGACCCAAGGGTTCGGTTAGTGACTTCGGTCTGTCCGTCAGTTTGAGGATGGCTCGACGTGCTAAACTTGAGTTTCGTGCCTAACTTCCTCCACAACGTCAACCAAAAGTGGCTTAAAAATTTAACGTCCCGATCACTAACCATAGTCTTTGGAACCCCATGGAGACGGACTATTTCTTTGAAGTATAAAGTGGCGATCTGGACAACATCATAAGTCGTGTGACAGGCAACAAAGTGAGCCCTCTTAGAGAAGCGATCAACCACGACCATAACGAAATCCTTTTGGCGTTGGGTACGGGGTAATCCAGTGATAAAATCGAGGCTAACATCCTCCCAAGGGGCAACCGGTACTGGAAGTGGCATATATAACCCATGGGGAGAAGACTGACCTTTGGCTTTATGACACTGCAGGCAACGCCGAATTTAATGTTCAACATCACGGCTCATATGGGGCCAAAAAAAATGACTGCGCAATACATTAGTTGTTTTATCGATACCGAGATGGCCTGCTAAACCTCCTTCGTGAGCTTCTTGTATAATAACCAGCCTAATGCTGTGGCGTGGAACACAAAGTTGCTGTGTTTTGAACAGAAACCCATTACAAATATGAAATTCGCCCTTAGCATGACTTTGACAGCTGGTGTATATCTCCCCAAAATCAGGATCCGATGGGTATTCATTCTGTATAAGCTCAAACCCAATAACTTTCGGTTGAAGTGAAGTAAATAAGGAGTACCTGCGAGATAGAGCGTCGACTCCTTTGTTGAACTTTACAGACTTGTGTTTAATAGTGAAAGTGAATGCTTGAAGGAACTCCACCCACTTAGCATGACGGGGCTGCAACTTATGTTGGCCTTGAATGTACTTCAACGCCTCATGATCCGAATGTAGAATGAACTCCTTAGAAATCAGATAATGCTGCCAATGATTCAAGGCCCGAATGATAGCATAAAACTCCTTGTCATAGGTCGAATATCTTCGTTTGGCGTCGTTAAGCTTTTCACTAAAGTAGGCGATGGGACGGTTCAGTTGAGACAAAACAGCTCCAATCCCTACCCCGGACGCATCACATTCAACCTCAAACACTTCTTGAAAATAGGGCAGCGCTAAGACCGGGGTGGTAGATAATTGTTGCTTGAGCTCGTCAAAAGCTTTTTGAGCTTGTGGTGTCCAAGTGAAAGTCTTGAACTTGGTCACTTCGGTCATTGGAGCCACGATGGTACTGAAATTCTTGATAAAACGCCGGTAAAAAAAGGCGAGGCCGTGAAAACTTCTAACTTGTTGAATGGATTGGGGTACCGGCCAGTCGCGAATTGCTTGAACCTTCTTTTCATCCACTTGTATACCCTGTTTAGAAACAAGATAGCCAAGAAAAGCTACTTGGTTAGTAAAAAATTCACATTTGGCCAAATTCCCGTAGAGCCTTTCTTGATCGAGAACTTTGAACAACTGTGAAAGGTGGGATTGGTGCTCATCCGTAGTCCGACTATACACGAGGATGTCATCAAAGTAAACAACAATAAAGCTCCCCAAGAATGGCTTCAATACATGATTCATCAGCCTCATGAAAGTGCTCGGTGCGTTCGACAACCCAAAAGGCACAATGAGCCACTCATATAACCCCTCCTTAGTCTTGAAAGTTGTTTTCCATTCGTCCCCTTCATAAATTCGAATCTGATGGTAACCACTTCGCAAATCGACCTTAGAAAACACAGTAGAACCGTGAAGCTCATCCAACAGATCATTTAGCCTCAGTATGGGAAATCGATACTTTATAGTAATCCTGTTGATTGACCGGCTATCCATACACATCCGCCACTCCCCATTCTTCTTCGGTACAAGTAAAGTGGGGACTGCACATGGGCTAAGTGACTCACGAATAAGTCCCTTTTCCAGCAGTTTGTCAACCTGTGTCCTGATTTCGATGGTTTCTTGAGGGTTGGTTCGATAGGCGGGTTTATTGGGTAAGGCAGAACCGGGTATGAGATCAATTTTGTGTTGAATGGATCGTTTTGGTGGTAATCCAGGGGGAATGTCAATGGGGAAGACTTGGGAATAGGATTTTAATAAGACTTGTACAAGGGGGAACAAAATCGGTTGGGGCTGGTTCTCATCTTCATCGAGTCCCAACAAAACAAATTCCTTGAAGGATTGATATTCATGGTGTTCAGATTGTAGTAACATACTCAAGGTAGTTGTGGATGTTGGGAAGGCTGTCTGAGGGGTAATTGAGGTAAGTATGATCTTGCGGTTGTTATGAGTGAAGGAATACGTATTAAGGTAGCCGTCATGAATTGCTCGCCTATCAAACTGCCAGGGACCCCCAAGCAACACGTGACACGCATCCATCGGAATAACATCACACCATAATTCATCAGTGTATGATTTACCAATACTGAAAGATAATAACACTCGATGGGAGACGCGTATACCTTTGCCCTGATTAAGCCACTGAATTACATAAGGGGAAGGATGTGGTTTAGTGGGGAGGTTTAACTTCGTGACCAAGGTCTGGGAAGCGACATTGGTGCAGCTACCCCCGTCTATTATCACAGAGCACACCTTCTGCGCAATTGTACAACGGGTATGGAAAATTGATTCCCGTTGAAGCTCTGTCTCTTGAACTGGGGTGGTACTGAGGGTCCGGCGAACAACAAGACACGGACCTTCATCAGGACCGGTCACCTCTACCTCGTCGTCAGTCGGTGACTTTGGGTTAGCAGCGAAATCATACTCAAACTCGAAACCTTCTGCCAATTCAAAATCGGCCAGCGACATCATGCGCTTATTTGGGCACTCAGAGGCGATGTGCCCTAAACCCTGACATCGGAAACAACAACGAGGAGCTTTAGGGGGTTCAGGTTTGAGGCTGGAGGTCGTGGACGGCTGTGAATTGGTGGGGGCAGTGGTTTTATGGGCTGAAGTGGGTTTGGAATATGTGGGGGGCCTAAAAGATTGGCGGGTGGGCTCAAACTTTCCTTTGGATCGTTGTTGAGAGTCCACTTTGTGAGATAACAAAGTCAACTCAGCTAGGGTTTGATAAGAATGCAGTTCAACGACGTTAGCAACTCGAGGTTCCAGTCCCCCTAGGTAACGAACAAGAGTCTGTGGATCATCCTCCGGTATATCACACTTCATCAAGAGATATTCAAATTCACGAGAATATTCCTCAGCGGTGTCGGTTCCTTGCCTTAACGAGTGCAATTGTGAAAAACTATTCTGAACATAATAGTTGGGTAAGAATTTTTGCTTCATCTTTGCCTTAATCTTTGGCCAAGTTTGGATTTTCTCCTTCCCTGCACGTTCACGCTTCAGACAAGTGTTCGACCACCATGTTGATGCGTATTTTCGGAGTTTGAGGGCAACAATTTTAACCTTGTTATCCTCAGTCGTCTGCTTGTAATCAAAGACCCGTTCCACCGTTCGTAACCACTCCACGAATTCATCCGGATCTAACTTACCATCATACTCCGGGATATCGACTTTGATATCGTTTTGATGCCAACTGCCCGCACCCCCTTTGTTAACTGATCCGCTAGACGTGGAATCTTCTCCATGTTTCTAAGAAATAATCAATTCTTGAATTTGTTCGTGCATAGCCTGCATCTTCTGTGCCATCTCTTTTTTATCGGCTTCCATCGTCTCCAAAATCTTCTTCAAATCGGTAGTACTTCGGGTATCCATGCTCTGATACCAAATGATGGCAACGAACTTCTTGATCGGATCGTTATACCCGATACAAACACTGAACAACAACGATTCTCGACAAGCTACAGTCACACCACCCAAAAACTTCGTGGGGCAGAGTCTCTAACCCGAACTCTCGATACAGTCACACCACGAGAATTTGAATTAGTCGTCCAAGATCACCTTCTAACTTTCTGCCAAAAATTAGAATAGCAAGGAACAAGAATATCCTCCAAGTACAGAGAATAAATTTGAGGAAAGTCAAGTCTGAGTTCCCCTACCAATTTTCCAGTACATATATGTGAAAAGAAAAACTAACATAGCACTTCTACTCCACGTTTCCTACACTTGTGGAAACCCAAATAACTACTTTGACAACTTCAAACAAATAGAAATTACTAAAATGAAAAACAAAAGAACATGCTGTGAAATAAAAACGTGGGGCAGTCAACTTCATGCAGTCAAGTATTTGGATACTCTAGCTGGGCCAGGTTAATCCATCTTTGAGTCGGGCCTGTAGATGTGGGATTATGGGCCTGGACCGGTGCCTTCCTATCAGGTGGAGGTATAGGTGGCCGAAGATGGTAGTGGTGGTGGAGGTGGATAGGGGTAATAGAGGTTATTGTAGTGGAGGACGAGGCGGAGGTCACCGACGGTGGTAGCGACGACAAAGGGTGGGGTGATCGGCGGAGGTGGCAATAGGCGGTGGTTGTGGATGTGGTGGAGGAAGTTGTTGTAGTAGTGGAGGAAGAGGTGGAAGTGGTCGACGATGGTTAGTGGTGGCTACCGGTGGCCGTTGATGGTGGTGGTGACCAAAGGTGGTGGTGATCGGTGTTAGTAGAGGTGGTTGAAAATGGTAGTGGTGGTGGCGATGGCCGATGGTTGTGGAGGTGGTGGAGGAGGTTGTTATGGTGGAGAAATAGGTAGAGGTGGCCGATGGTGGTTGGCGGTGGCTACTGGTGGCGGCCGATGGTGGTAGTGGCAGTGATGGGTAGTGGTAACCCTTAAGACTAATACCATATTAGGATTATACATCAAATGATGGTAGATCAATGATTTTTAGTTTCTGTCTCACTTTTATCCCATGTTGTTCCATCTATTTTGGTGGATTAAGAAACTACCATTTTTTGTCCCATCTTGTCCCACCTTGTACAGTCTTTGTCCCTGTCCCATGTCGCGCCAAACGTGGGACAGTGAATTTTTGTCCTGTCCCATGTCACGCCAAACATGGGATAACGAGTTTTTGTCATGTCCCGTCCCATCCAATCTGCAAACCAAACACACCCTAAGTATATTTCTAAATTTATTTTTAAATGTGTTTTAAATTGTATTGATTGAAGACAAAAATGTATTTTTAAGTGTATTATATAAAAACGTATTTTTAATGTATTCGATTGACTCAATTAAATATTTTAAAATATACTTGATTAACCAAATTCTTTATAACAAAAACGTATTTTTATAGTGTATTTGAATGACACAATTAAAATAAAAACGTATTTGTTGTGTATTTGATTGATCAAATTCTTCAAAATATGTTTTTATATGTTAAAAATCAATTTAAAATTTAAAAAAATTAGTGGGACCGATTTGGGCCTGACCCGGGACTGGTTTTTATAACCGGGCCTTGTAAAGCTTAACTGGGCCAAATTATTTTGGTCGGGATGGAAATCGGTCACGAAAACACTGTTTGGGACCGACACCGATATGGCCCGACCCATGACCGATTTTTGGTCATCTCTAACCAAGAATTGGTGGTGTTAAACTTATGAACTTATTTGACCAATAAGATTTTTAGGACATCTCCAACCAAAACACTATAAAAAAAACACTAAAAATTGTGGGTCCCTTAAACAGTAAAAAAATCCAACTCCAACCACACATTAAAAAAAGGGAATTTAATTAAAATACCCATTTTTGAAAAATCAATACCCAAAGTGCCCCAAATCTTGTAATTTTTGCCAAAATACCCTCTAGGTCCGCGTTTTTGGCCGCGTTTTTTCAAAAAACGCGGACTGGTACTGTTTGGGTCCGCGTGTGGGTCAAAACACGGGTCGGGTCCGCGTTTCCACTGTTGAACGCGGACATGGGGATTTAAACGCGGACATATCAACACATATCTTAATTTGAATTCTGATATTTATTATATATTTGCAGTTTATACCCCTATAATTATTTAGTTAGTTTACTTTATACCTTTTACTTTTCTATTATTCATTTTATACTTTTATCATATTAACACACATAATCGTATATTAACTAAAATACGTTAAAAAAATACGTTTTAATTTTAACAAGTTATACCATTATAATCGTCTCTTCGATACCTTCGAAATGAGCCCAATATTGAATATTTTTTGATTTAATTATTTAATTATATATCATATATATTAAAATTTTATACACCTATAATTATTTAGTTAGTTTACTTTATACTTTTCTATTTTTTATTTTACACTTTCATCATATTAACACATATAATCGTATATTAACTAAAATACGTTAAGTAATTTTATGATATATAAAAACGTATTTTTAATATATATTGATATAATAAAACATATAACGTATTATATATCATATATATACTACATATTTTTGGACAAGTTATTCATAATTTATGTTATTCTTCTTTCTACCATTTTACTAATAACGATATTTTAGTAATAACGTTATCGTAAAAATAATCGTTATTCTACTAAAAATATCGCTATTCTACCATTTTAGTAAAAATAACGATATTATACCATTGGACTAAAAATAACGACATTTTAGTAAAAATAACGATATTCTACCATTTTACTAATAACGATATTTTAGTAAAAATAACGATATTCTACCATTGGACTAAAAATATCGTTATTAGTAAAATGGTAAAAAAAAGAATAATATAAATTATGAATAATTTGTCCAAAAATATGTAGTATATATGATATATAATACGTTTTATGTTTTATGGTAAAAAGAAAAATAGAATATGCATACGTTTTATGTAGTACATATGATATATAATTAAATTATTAAATCCAAAAATATTCAATATTGAGCTCATTTCGAAGGTTTCGAAGAGACGATTATAATGGTGTAACTTGTTAAAATTAAAACGTATTATTTTAACGTATTTTAGTTGATATACGATTATGTGTGTTAATATGATAAAAATATAAAATGAATAATAGAAAAGTAAAAGGTATAAAGTAAACTAACTAAATAATCATAGGGGTATAAACTGTAAATATATAACAAATATCACAATTCAATTAAGATATGTGTTGATATGTCCGCGTTTAAATCCCCATGTCCGCGTTCAACAGTGGAAACGTGGACCCGTCCCGCGTTTTGACCCACACACGGACCCAAACAGTACCAGTCCGCGTTTTTTCAAAAAACGCGGCCAAAAACGCGAACCTAGGGGGTATTTTGGCAAAAATTACAAGATTTGGGGCACTTTGGGTACTGATTTTTCAAAAAAGGGTATTTTAATTAAATTCCCTTAAAAAAACATCTTTAATTATATAATAATAATAAAATAATATTATTTAATGTATTAAACTATTAATCTATATATAAAATGTATAAAAGTTAAATAAAAGATCATTATTTAGTTTTAGAGACCTATTTTATTGACCTTCAAGGCCACCTTTATTGACCTCCATTTTTTTTTGGGTTTTAGTGTTGGGTTGGAAGAGCAAACATCTCCATTTTTGTGTTTTTTGTGTTTTAGGGGTTGTTTGTTTTTTAAAAAAAAACTCTTTTAATGACTCTTAAGTCTGAATCGTTCAGACATTTTTACACACCACCTCTTATTAATCATAACTTAAATAAGATTTCAAACTTTAGACCTCTTAAAAAACAAACGACACGTTAGTGTTGGGTTGGAGATGGTTTAAAATAGAGGTTACTTTAAATGTTTGATTTAACGATGAAGGGTAAATGGTGTTTAATGAGATGTTATAATTTTTTATGTGTAATTTTCTTTTATGGTATTTGCGAGTTACAAATTATTACTTGCATATTTTTAGGGATCATAACCATAAGACGTTAATAAGATTGTGTTCATAACCATACAATGTTCATAGGTGTTCAATAAGATTGTTCATAGGTGTTCATATGCCATGATATTTTCTACAAATATATGTTCAAGAATGTTCACCAATGTTTATTTTTGTTCAGTTTTTCATTTATTACAAATCATGATTAATTTAATGCATAAATTTCAAGGATTAAGAGTTAAAATTGGTTCACATAATTAAAACCAATTATTCCGTTAACAAAAGAACCAATCCATAATGTGTGTGTATATATATAGCCTTAGGTTCATTTGAAAAATGGTAAATATATGAGAAATAGAGAAATAATCATAGCCATTCATACGGTCAAGATCGGATTTGAGTGGTCAAATATTTCCACTTTGACTGGTCAAAAGTTACGGCTATTCCAAAAATAGAACACTTTCGTAATTTTTACAAAATACATGGCTTGTGTTCATATATGAACCTATATAATTCACATATGAACTATATGTTCATATGTGAATCAGTGTAATTCACATCTGAACTCTTTTAACTGATTCATATATGAACCTTTGTAATTCATATATGAACTAATTAACTGATTCACATATGAACTAATTAATTGTAAGTTCATATATGAATCAGTTGAACTAATTAATAGATTCATATATGAACTTTTGTGATTCATATATGAACTAATTAACTGGTTCTCATATGAACTAATTAACTGATTCACATATGAACGTATAGTTCAGATGTGAATCATATAGGTTCATATATGAACTCATCCCGCGTATTTTACGAAGCTACCCCTCTACCTTCTATAGACCATGCAAAGAATTATCCGGTGCTTCACGGTCAAAGCCGTAAATGTTGACTAGATGAATGACTAAGATTACTTCTCTATTTCTCAAACATTTACCATTTCTCAAATGAACCTCTCCATATATATATATATATATATATATATATATATATCATAACGGGGTAACGGGTAGTGGATAACGAAAAACCATTTACGTACCCTACCTATTAAAATGTCGATTAAACAAGTAATAGATTATAACACCCTCAATTCGGAAAGAGCAATTAATTTAAAAAATTCAAATATACCTCAAAGAATGGATCAAACTTCGTGCAACAAGACCATACTTAAGATACGATTATAGGATTTTCCATCAAAAACACAAATAAAATCATACATAGAAACTAACTCAAGGTCGGGTGTTTCTAAACCCAAATACAAGCTGCTCTTCTCAACACTAGTGCAGAAGACTTCATCAAGCCACTCATTCTTGCACATACTCTTAGCACTCGACTTCACCAAAAACGCTAGAACCAATTCCCCCATCCGAAACCTGATGCACATGCCGACAAATAAAAAGGTTAGGCTAACGCCTAGTGAGTTCAAGAGTTTACGACATGGAATAAATATATTTGTTAAAGGGAAATAATGCAATTTAAGTCATAGACATTCAAAAGATTTACTTTAACTATCAAACGACAACATTTCCAATAACACTTTTAAAACAAGGAACCCAATATAAACCTTCTTCGTAAAACCACTTTAATCCCAAACTCACCCAAAACGTGAATAGTAAACATACTCCCAATTTATAAATAAGTGAAATAAAACTACACTTCTCGAAACACTCCAAACGTGGGCAAGGCATAATACAAAACTCATAAATCTTGAGTAAACAAACCCGCATATGCAAAAGCGTCACCGAAAACATGGATAATAAAATGACACAATTTAATACCCAACTAACACCTTCCGGTGACGGGGGAGACCCAATTCCATTGTACGTGGCGGAATACAAATTTAAGCCACATAACCATGTTGTCGAACTACACCTCAGATCGTGATCGTATTGCCTACTCTACCGAGCTACACCTCCAGTCGTGACTGTATTGCCTGCTCCGTCGATCTACACCTCCAGTCAGACTTTATTTCAAGTCCCAAACACCGTATCCCCCATTGCCTGCTCTGCCGAGCCACACCTCAAGGATACACGATCTTATTGCCTGTTCGGGCTCTAGCGAAGTTTCATCCTCAGGGTACTCATTCGACCCCTAGTGCCTACTCCCTAGCATTCAAGATAGGAGCCTCAACTCCTTACTTGTTAACTCTCGATGTCTAACCTCGTGCACAAGAATTAGACATCCAAACACAAGACCTATGGTCCCGAAGTACAATCCATAAAGGTTCCTCTTCGCCAAATAACCGGGACAACAATAATGCCAACACGGCATAAATTCCCAAGGTGAGAATGTCAAAACTCCTCACCCTTAAATATGACTGACTTACATGCCTATTGATCCAATGCATTACAGTCTAAAATACATGACTCCAATTGAATGACACACGCACTCAAAACACGTATTCTCCAAAATAAAGTGCAATAAATGCAACTCATACCCAAAGCTCCACTTTAAGTTATTAAAACTGGACAAAAGTCCCCAATACCCGACAAAGCCGAAAACTGAGCCTTAAGCTCAACCAATCAAACGACCATATGCTAAAATCCACAAAATGCAATAAAATGCAACAACCACATTTATGCAAACACATGCTTCAACTACATGAATAAACTCCAACATAAATCATTTTCCAAACAAGTTTATAATCTCATTTACTCTTTTCAAAACGTCCCATGACACATATTTAAATGAAAATTACTCAAGAGATTTATACCCATACGATAAATCATTTAAATACCAATATCACTGGTTTACTCAATAAAATACTTGAGTTACATCTTTTCCCAAAACCAAAGGTTCATAAGTTCAGAATCGTTTGCAAGGTTGGGAATGACCAAGCGCCCATGACTCACACGGTGGTATTTTTTTAAAACATTTCCCGATACAAAATGCACATAATACCAACAATCATAAAAATGCATTCTTACCCAATACTTTCCATTTAGATAAATAAGTCATCAAATCATTTTCATTTCGATGCATTTAACAACCTACTCAAAAATCCCCAAGATGGGTGTTTTATAAGATTACAAAGTTAAACACTTCCAAATAACCAAACTTATCAGCAGTTAACATTTTAATGTAAAACACAAACACTTTAAAATAAACATTTTGGCATGCACACAGTTTTCACAAATCAACTTGAACTCATCTCGCAAGATGTAGGCTAAATCTAGATTTTACCCCACTTTGAGCTCCTTTGAGGAAACTTGAATCTTCAAGGTCAAAACCTCCATAAACCTAGATACACAAATTCCATTCATAAATAATCACATTCAACCATTTATAATCGATCCCCAAACACATTACATCAAAATCCCAATCTTGATCAAAACACTAATTTTTGACCTAATTTCTCCAAAACCATCAAATCCGAAATTTGAGAAACCAAACGCTAGGAAATCATCAAGAAGGCATTTATAACTTATATTAAGGTTTAGAAATGGAAGGGATACACTTACCACTTAGGTTTTGATGAAAACCTAGAAAACTCTACCATGTAGCTTGAGGTTGAAGGAGAAGATGGTGAACCCTTGACTCTAGCTTCCAATCTTCACCACTTGATGATGAAACACTTCAAGAGCTCAGGGATTTGACCCAAAATGAGTTAGGGTTGAGGGGAAGGAAGGGGAAACGTTTTTTAGAGAGGATGGAGGGAGTTGGAGAAGAGAAAATGAGGAAAAAGGCTGAAAATCGCGACTTAACAACAACCTAGCCACTGGTGCGACAATGACCAACGACATTGCCCAGGGCAATGTCGCCAAGCACCCCTTGGCCTCTGCCCCTTCTCTGCGACTGTGACAGTGGGACTATAACACTGTCATAGTCGTCGGGCATTGTAGCGGGACCTTTCCGGAGCACCAAAACCCAACTTTTTTAATGCCAACACTCCCGATACTCCAAGGGACTTTAGATAATGCTTTCCCAACACAAATCCCACTGTTTACAAGTCACAGAGACGTCTGGATGACATTTACTTACCGAAAATTACGGGTGTTACATAGATAAGAAGATAAATGGATAAAATTTTCTTTACCCATATTCTTATCCAACAAGTTGAAATATAACGGGTAGCGAGTTTACCCTTCCCCATTTCCAACCCTAATTACACTAAAACTTATACCAAAATACTAAATTTGATGCCAAAATATTTTAACGTGTACATAAAATCTTACATCAAATTTGGCGTAATACTGTTCATTTATATCGAATTTAACATTAATGATAAAAGATAAAAAGAAATACAACTTGTAACAACCCAAAACAAGCATAGCCTAATATAAAAACAAATCCTAAACTCGGGTTCTAATACAAAACAAAAGAAAGAAGGTTAACATAAATTTAAAAAACGAAGAGTTCTATCACAGCTGAGATGTCTACAAAGACCACATCTAATACCGCTCTCTACACGAACATCTTCGACCCTCTAAGCTTTCAACATTTCTCCTTTCCTTCAATAGAAGCATCAACGACTCTCTAACCTGAAAATGGTTTTAAGAAATTTGAAAGCGAGGGTTAGACCAGAAGGTCTAGTGAATTCCCACCCTCGGGCAGTTTAGAACAATTAGAGAAATTTAATTCGCAAACGATTAATTTAATAATTACCAACCACTGCATAATAATGAAATCAAAATCAAATCCACATCGGGAATCAAATCCCGTCAGTTTGCATAAAAACACACTCGGGGCCCCCCAGTAGATCCCCATCCGGCCCCCTAGTCGATGTCGTCACCGTGTGCTCAAGAAACAAATTCAAGGCACACGGTTCATCCCTCAAACTCACTTGACTGTCCCACAGCCAATGGCACATAATCTGACAACCGTCCGATATTTATAGGGAAATATAGATTAACACTCATTGATAAGAAAAAAAGGGTTAACATTTATCGCCATTTATCATATAACATATAACCATGCTCTTAAATCCAATAGAAATAAAGAAACATCATTCAGATTCATTTTCTTAAGATTTAAGACAGGGAACTCACCTGGTTGCAAACTCAACACACAAATATTCCTCACACCAAAACGACACAACCCCTACAAGATAGATATGCGAAACATGAACAAACTTGTCCGGATTTTAACTTATCTAATCTAAGCTCGCTCATATCCGATGGATTGGTCCAAAATGTCTAATCCTCGGCCTATAATCGACTTCTGGGTACGTCCCGGATCCAATCCCGGTCCCCGGTTTCCCAAAACTCCCGGATAAGATTTTAGTCCACCAAAACAGTATCGTATGCAACAATTTTACCGGTAAACGCTAACCGTGGTAAGAGTCTTCGTCATCACTTACCAGGGTAAGACTCTTGGTCTTTGCCTAAACTCTTACCGCTAAAATTCATGGTTATTGTCATCTTCAGCCATAAGGTAATATGATTTGGTAAGTGCTTACTCGGGTAAGTGTTTGGTAAACCACCCCTTACTCTATATATCCATTTTTACTTGATGACTTAACGATCAAGCCCTAATGAAACACTCATGTATGGCTGAGCGAGTAAGTTGCCCCAACATTAAGCTCATTAATTAGATTATAACTCAACACAATTAATAATACCATAAAACTTTAGTTTGTTCAATTTACAACATACATATATTTTTTTTGAATATATATATATATGTTGTAAATTGAACAAACATATATTAAGTTGTTAAACTTTATTTTAACAACTAATTGTAATATATTTGTATAAGATACAAAATGTTTCTTAAATATTCTATGGATGATTTTGGACATTTTACCGAACCAAATTCATTGTAGTGACAAATTTAGCTCTTGTATGATTTTGTCTATTTGTCATTGCTATTTTTTCTAGGAAAAAGACAATTGCTATTTATAAATATCTCTCGAAGGTTCTAATTTAAGTTACCCTTATATTTCAAGTTTACACGGCAAAAATTACAGCAAAGATACTGAGACAACCATCTGCAAACAATTGATACATCAAAATCGATTGCCTTTTGTGCAAATGGCAGGTGAAGTTGACAGTAGAACTAACCGTGTTACGCCGTGTAGGCATACATTTATGGAAGTGACTATCCTACAAATATTAGCTAGAAAACTTATATATATATATATATATATATAGGCCAGATATATTTTGCAACCTAGTAAAATGTTATAACCTTGTGCAACCCTCATCTAAATCATTCATTATGTAGACACTTGATTGATTACTGGATTGCATCTGACTTCGTCGAATTTTTGCAGCAGATATCGATAAATAATGATGTATTGGATGAAGGTGGTACTTTCATGAAACAGTATGCATTCCATGTTAATGTTTGCATTTAATGAAATACTATACATTGCAAGTAATATATAACTATATATCAAAATAAATATAAACAACAACACATTTTGATAGCCAAAAATGGATATGAATACGTTTTATCGTGGAGTCGATGATTTGTAAAGAAAATTAATGGTCATTTACCAAACGTTTACTGGGTAAGCACTTACCGGGTGTCATTTATCTTATCGAGTGAGGATGACAAAGATTGAGAATCTTATCCGACAAGAGACATATTAGAGACTGAAAATCCATTTTGATAGCTAAAAATATTACCCTGATTAGTTATGTAGCTAAGCTTTTTAGTTCATCCCAAATCTTTAGTTAAAAAAATTATGATCCTTAAAAATACTGAGGGGGAGTTTGGTTCGCAGATTCTGATGGAATCTGATGGAATTGGAATGTTGAATTTCATTGACCAAATTCCATTACATCGTTTGGTTCATTCTTTTTAAGGAATTGGAATGTTGAATTCCAATGAATTCCACAAATGAAGGAATTCAACATTCCTTGGGGGGAGGTGGTATTTCATTGGAATGGAATGTCATATTTTTTTTTGGACAAAATTGCCCCTCATCCTAATATGCACCACCACCTCCGGCCACCGCCATCGGCCACCATTGACCACCACCTCCGGCTACCAACTCCGGCCACCACCTTCGGCCACCATCGACCACCTCCGACCACCACCACCACCACCCCCGGCCACCATTGACCACCACCACCGACCACCACCACCTCCGGCCACCACCGTCATCGGCAACCACCACCACCGGCCACCACTACCGTTCAACATTATTAGCAGACACCAACTCTCTCTCTCCCTCTCTCTCTCCTCTCTCTCTCTCTCCCTCTCCTCACTCCCTATCTCTCTCTTCTCTCTCTCAATCTATCCTCTCTCTCTCCTCTCTCTTTCCTCTCTCTTCTCTCTCTCTATATCCTTTCCCTCTCTCTCTCCTCTCTATCCTTTCCCTCTCTCTCTCCCTCCTCTCTCTCTCTCTCCCTCCCTCTTTCTCCTCTCTCTCTCTCTCCTCTCTTCTCTCTCTGTCCTCTATCTCTCTATCTCTCTCTCCCTCCCTCTCTCTCATCATCATTCGTGTGCTAAAATAATCAAAGCAATTTTAGTTAAAAATTAAACTATTTAATGACTATTTCATAAAGTATTTTTTGTTGAAAAAAATTAAAATAAACAAAAAGGGTATTTTGGTCATTTACCAAAATTCAATTCCAATTCTAAAGTTACAATCTGTGAACCAAACAGAAAAAATCCAATTTATTTAACAGATTCCATTCCAATTCTGTCAACCAAACATGTGGTCAAACCTGACAACATTCCATTCCAATTTCTTCAAAGTCAAATTCCTTTGACAGATTTCATTCCATTCAAAAACATTCTGCGAACCAAACGCCCCCTGATGGTTTGGTTGGATATGGATTAATGACATCATGGTTCGATCTAATCCGTCAGCACAATCCAAATGTCAATCTTTAACATTTTAAAGTTATGGAACATTTTTTCATTTTAGCTAACTATTATAAGATATTATAACCAAGTCAAACTTCAATTACATCAGTTTTCAAACTTAATACGCTAATGTTATTACTAAACCATGTAAAAACACAATTATATTACTACAAAATAGTTAATGTAAGTTCAATTTAAACCGTAGTTAATTAAAAATAGTTAATTGTTTGGAGAACGATTTTTGTAAGTTAGGATAACTTTGTGGAGGTTGTCAAATTTCATCATAATAGATTATTGTTTAATAAAGATAAAACTTGTTATGTTACTTAATTTTTTTTCATCTAACAACTTATTATAACATATTTATATAAAACATATATGTTTTCTATTTTATTATAGTGGTAGAAGTTTGCTCGAAATATATGGAGCACATCTTTTGCATTAATCATATAAATTAATTAAGGGATTGTTTACCAAACCTTATCATGTAAGTGCTTACCGGGCAATAACACCACCTTCACTTTCTTTTCGGGTAACATTTTTGGCCATCAAAATGAATTGTTGGCAAGTGTTTTTTACCCGACAAAATGTTTATCATATAAGAGTATTCTCCCCTACATAGTAAGTAAGATTATCGGTCCTTGATATTTTTCTTACCACGTAAGATTGTTTGCTTTTGACATGCCTACCTGCTAAGACAAGTAATACTAGATATAAACGAACATAATTATGACAAAAAAGAAAAAGAAAAGATAACATAATATTAAAAAAAGAGTAAAGTTCAATTTGGATCCTTATGTTCGTTGATCCCCGACGCTTGTAATAATCGGGTCTTTTTTTAATTATAAGTGGAAGTTGGAAGGGGAAATCTTGTTAAATCTTTTTAGGAGGGGTCAAGTAGTAATTATGAAAATAAGGGCTTTATTTTAGTATGGTTACCCTACCTTTGGTCATTTTGTGTGTGCAACGGCTAAGAAGCAAACCTTGGGTTTTGGGAGAGCATAGGAGAAGGAAGCAAACTCTTGGATTCGAAGGGATTCTTGCATCATCTTCCCTAAGGTAAGTCATCTGATTCTTCTTTATGTCTTTAAATGATTTAAGAGGGATTATTGTGTTTCTTTTGGGTGTGTTCTTGAGAGTTATTGGTAGGATTTTAGTGTGGATTTAGGAAGTTCCTGTTCGAGACTCAACCCTTATCGACTGAGGGTTTAAAACCCAAGGAAAATCCTTGAACCGATCGATGTTTAGGTGAGGGAAGATTGTGGGTTGTCGGTTTTGAAGCTATTGGGAATGTCGACCTCGTTTTTGAGTCGTATCGCCGGTCGGATTAGCCTTCAGGCTTCGCGACCTTGGTCTGTGATTTCAATGGTGTTCAATCGGGCGACCCCGGGCTTTAGCAGCCGGGCGACCTCGGGCATCACTCATCAGGGCGACCCCCGGGACCTTGTCAACCGGGGCGACCCCGAGTTCCTCTATCAACCGGCCGACACCGGGTTCTGAAATCTGGGCGACAACCTGGACCCATGGAGTTGTTGGGCCGGGTTAGCCCACTCAGTTTGGGCCGAGAAAGAAGTGAGACATCCAATGTTTCCTTCATTCCTTTCGAAATGTTGTTAGAGTGGGGTAGCAAGAGAAGTTCAGTTTTAGAATTAAAGAGTCGGTGGGGGACTTGCCGATCTACATCATTCTATGTATAGGATTCATTCGCGACCATAAAAGTAAACTTGAGAACTTAAGCAAAGGACCACCTGTGAGTTTTCTGAACTAAAACCTCATATGATTATGATGCTATATTTATGCAAGTGAGTTTTCCAACCAAAGGTTTACAGATTGTTATGTTGTTGAAGGCATGTGAAAGCATTTAAAGCGTTTCTATTATTTATGCATGCTTCCTGTGAGACTTATTATACGTGAGAAACGTTATGTTGTTGTTGAAATGTGTTGGGTCATCTAAGATTTAAAGATAACCTCTCTTTAGTCTTTGTTGATGTTTGAACTTTGTACTTTGATTTTTGGTTCTTTGTAATAGCTTAGTTATGGTTAAACAGATCGGTGAGTCGAAGACAAACCGAATTCAACATGAAGGAAGTCTACTATGCGGATTGAGATGGACTTCAAAGTGAACTAAGCTTTATCTGCCGATTTCGTATTCGGCAGATCACCTTTGTGCCGATTTCCTATTCGGCATATCCTTCCCTTGTTGCCGAATCATCCTTGTTCGGCATCACATGCCACCTCTTCGGCAGTTTCCTTTCTTACCGATTGCTTCTTTATCTGCAAGATCATTTATGTCAAACCCTCTTGATTTGACATACTTCCTCATTCCCAATGATCTTCTGACAATGGGAATGGAAGCTTCCTTCTATGAGAAGATATACACTTGGTCTAAATGTGATTGAGACGTTTATTTTCTAATAGATCTCAAAAATATTTTCCCAAGTATATTTTATTTAGATATTGTACTTTCATAGCACAAAAGTTACCTTTTGTATTGTGATAAGTCACATCAAATATCTTATAATTTATTGACAATATCTCAACCACCCTTCCTTGCCCTTTGCACTCATTACATTGGATAGTATATAAAGGATGGAGGTAGCACCTTGCTACTCACGCTTTCAGCTCAAGACTTATCTTTTGCAAGACTTCAAGCAGGTTGATAACTTTCACTTTCTTTCTAAGATTTAGTCTTTGTGTTCTTTAAAGTCTTCTTAGTCTTAGATTGTTTTGAGTAGTTCTTAGCTATTCTTTTCCGCAAACAATCTTTGTTCTCTTTGTGTAATTCTTGATATTCTTATCAATAAAAGAATTAAAAATTAAGTAAAATCTTGTGTATTGTATTCAACCCCCCTTCTACAATACTTGTTTTGCGAACAAGGGACCAACAAAATGTATGCATACATTGTTGCAAGTGTGTTAAACTCAAAATCGGGGAGGGGGGGGGGTGTTCCGCCTGTGCTCATATCGGGGTGTGTGTTCCGTTTATGCCATTGGGGGGGGGGGTGTCCCAAGTAAGGCAGTGTGAGCCAGACACACTGTTACCTTCGGGTGGCGGTAGTCTGAGCCAAAACACATATTGAAAGTGTGAATGTTTTATCAAAGCTGAATTGGTTTGTTTTATTTTAAATCTTTTATCTGTTTGCGTGGACTTGAAATGTTGTTTGAGGGGACTCACTAGACCGTTGGTCTAACCCTCACTCTTTCAAAACTAAAAACCTTTTCAGGCAGACGCGATGTCGAAAGGGCAGATAAGGGCAAGGAGAAAGTGTGAGCTGGAGTTGGACTAGAAGACCTTCCCTTGTAGTTTTAAATTTCTTGCATTCTCAGTTATGTATTAGGTTGCTATCCGCAAATCTTGAGTTTTCGTTATAGACCTTGGGGCCATTTTGGCGTATTTTTATATTAAATGTTATATTCGACTCTTGCATGTTTTGGGTTGTTACAATTGGTATCAGAGTCATAGTTTAAGGGATCTAGGTGACCGGACGGGCCTAGACTTAAACTAGGAAAGTATAATACAACTGAGAATTAGGATGACCTTAGGAAGACGAGTGATAGGGTAGTGAGGACTAGCATGTAAGGTAAATTTGGAATTACATCTGGCCAGTGTAATTGTGAATTTACAGGTACATGTGTGTGCTTAACTTGCCTTATTGCGTTGGATCTATCGTATTGAATGTCGTGTGTTTATGTCTTATCAGCAATCATGTCGGAGCGGGTGTCAAGGAGTAGATCGGTGCCGGTAGCTGAAGCAACACCGGTGAATGAAGCTGTTGCGGATGGCCAGTGGTTCCTCCTCGGCCGACTGCCACTCGGGGAAAGGGTCGTGGCCGACCTAATGGGAAAGGAAAAACGACCCGAAAGGCGACTACTCAAGTGGGCGCACCTGAAACGGGAACTCAGGGGAGGAAAACGACATGTGTTGCCCGACGAGCCAGGAGCGTGGAAGTGGTGGCTCAGCAAGAGCACTCTCTCCAAGAGAGTTCAGCTATGGTAAGAGGAAGAAGACCGACGAGGAGCCGTGGTGGAGGTCGGACCCAAGCCTTTGTATAATTATTTATTTTTCAAATTCAACTGACAATAATAGGATCATAACGAACACCTTTGATTGCCATTTGAATATGAAAAATAAAAAATGGTTAATAAAAACAATGTATTTTTTCATTTTATTGGTTCGTTATACTTTCCTACTGATTTGTGATACATGTAAAAGATAAATGATATATTTCTTTCATTTTATACTTGTGATGATTTATTCATTGAAAAATTTGTTAAGGGATCATTCAAAATATGAAATTTCGTTGGATTTTTTCAGTTTTAGTAAAAATAAGAATTTATTTGTTTGATTTCAGAAAGTTTAAGAATTTATTTGTTAAAAAAATTGTTTAAGAACTTTTGTTAGATTTTTTTCCCTCAAAAAAATCGAACTCTTTGCGTCCAAAATGAAAATTTTTATTGGAATAAAAGAGTTAGATAAGGGGCAATGACACAAATAACACTTTTTTAATTTTTTTTTTGACAAAGTAGCACTTTTTCAGAGAAATTGCACAAATAGCACATTATTACGCCGGATCCATTACACCGGATCCCGGCGTAAATTGTTCATGGGCACCACAACTGATAAACCAATAAATAAATGACACGTGTCATTCATGTCCCCCATTTTTCAAACAACTATTCCTAGCAGACCCGACGTAAACACCCCCACCCCACCCCCACTCGGCGTAAAACCCCCTCTCCCCCTTGAGTTGACATAATATTCCAATCATTTGCTGACATCAGCCCTAAAGGTTTATTTTTATGTTTTGTATTATTTAAAAAAAATTGTAGTGTATTTTTTTTTATTTTTATGTTTTGTATTAATTATAAAAAAATTGAAGTATATTTTTTTTATGTTTTGTATTAAATAAAACCCGTTTTTTTTAAAAAAAAATTATTGCTTTGACATCACTTTTTTTTAGTTGACATATTATTTTGTTGCATTTGTTGTAAGACATTTATGATGTTAAAATTTATCTGATATTTATTTTCAGTGTTTAAAAATTAAAAAGATTTTTTGGAATAAATTGGTATTTATGTCACAATGAAGGTAAAATAACAAAAACCGGGTATTGAAAAAAAAAAAATCGGGTCTAAAGTTGGTCAAAATATATCTGATTATTGTCATTGTGTTGTCAAATCAATATATATCTTCATCAAGGTAAATTTTTTTTTGGGAAGGGAGGAATATTTTTTGGTCAAAATTTATCTGATATTTATTTTCAGTGTTTAAAAATTAGAAAGACTTTTTGGAATAAATTAGTTTCTATGTCACAATGAAGGTAAAATAACAAAACCCGGGTATTGAGTAAAAAAAATCGGGTCTAAAGTTGGTCAAAATATATCTGATTATTGTCATTGTGTTGTCAAATCAATATATATCTTAGGAAGGTAAATTTTTTTATAATTAATACAAAACATAAAAATAAAAAATACAATACAATTTTTTTTTAAATAACACAAAACATAAAAAATGAGACAAAACATAAAAAAAACCTTTAGGGCTGATGTCAGCAAATTATTGGAATATTATGTCAACTCAAGGGGGGGGGGAGGGTGGTTTTACGCCGGGTGGGGGTGGGGTGGTTTTACACCGGGTGGGGATGGAGTGGGGGGGGGGGTTACGCCGGACCCACTGGGAATAGTTGTCTGAAAAAGGGGGGGGGGGACATGAATGACACGTGTCATTTATTTATTGGTTTGTCAGTTGTGAGGCCATGAACAATTTACGCCGGGATCCGGCGTAATAGGATGCTATTTGTGCAATTTCTCTTAAAAGATGCTAGTTTGTCAATTTTTAAAAAAAAATGTTATTTGTGTCATTGTCCCGTTAGATAATATTTCGTGTGTTGTTTATATTTTTTGTAACGTGAATAAAAATTTTAATTTTAATTTTATCTGGAAACAAAATAAACGAACATTTAACAAGACCATTCATTACTTAGAAAATTGGATTTCAGTGATCAATAATTTGTTATGAACGGATCCTCACTAATTTGCGACAGATTAGATGGATCCAATTATTTTAATTTTTACTCACATTTTTTGCTATGCATGTATTATCTGTGGCTAATCAGTGGAAAATTGTACATATTTGCTACATATTAGCAACGGACAAAGAAAACATTTATTTTTTAAATAAATAAAAAAATGAACTTAAAGATCTGTAGAAAATCCGTCGGTAAATAGTTAAAAAACTTCATTTGCTATGGTTTTACTACGGATCTTAAAAAAATCAAAACACATATTGATAAAATCAGTAGCTAATCCGAGATAAATATATTTAGATTTGTCACGGCTTTGCTACATATCTAATTGCAAACAATAAAAAACAAATCTTGATAAAATCCGTAGCGAATCCGAGAAAAATATATTTAGATTTGTCACGACTTTGCTACGAATATAAATATATTCAATACTAAAAAATCAAAACAAATCTTGATAAAATTTGTAGATAATCCGAGACAGATATATTTAGGCTTGCCATGACTTTGTTACGGATATAATTATATTAGATATTATAAAAACCAAAAGAAATCTTGATAAAATCCGTAGCTAATCTGAGACAAAAATATTTAGATTTGTCACGGCTTTGTTATAAATCTAATTATATTTGATAAAATCCTTAGCTAATCCGAGACAAATGTATTTATATTTGTCACGGCTTTGCTACGAATATAATTATATTTGATATTAAAAAACCACATTTTTGCTACGGATATGCTACATGGTCTTCCGTCACTAATAATAAAGTTCTGTCGCTAAATCCGTAGCAAAATATGTTTGCGACCAACTGATTAGCGTGACTTATTTGCTAAAGATTTGTTACGGATTTGACTTTCAGCTACAAATTTGCTATGCATTTATCCGTTGTTGTTGCCTTTGTTGCTTATAATGTTTTCTTTAGTTAATTACAAAAAAGAAGAAGACCAAAACTCAAAACTCAAAATAAAAAATAAAATTGTATTTTATTTTGTTTGAAAGCTTAACTTCTTTCAAGTTAATTAGTTAAATGATTATAATTTTAAACCATAACATATCAAAATCACGTTTGTAATGTATAATATTCATTTATAGGATCTTGAGTAAACTACAAATTTAGTGCATGTAGTTTGTCAAAAATAACACTTTTCGTCTCTATAGTTTGAAATTACAAGATGGTGTCATGGTTTGCAAAAACATCCGGATTTAGTCCATCCCTCTAACGGCTGTTAAAAATGTCGTTACATGAGAGACAATTTCGTTTTTTTATTGGCTTTTTTCTTTTATCCAATCAAAATCGATTTTATGATTTTGATCTCTGTAGTTTTTGATTTGGTAAAAGACAAAAAATTGGTGAAAAGACGAAAATGCGTCTTATTTGACGAAACTTTTTTAACGCGTTCTAGGAAGGAACCAAATCTGGACGTTTTTACAAACTATGATGGACATCTTGTAATTTCGAAAATTCAGGGATGAAAAGTGTTACTTTTCACAAACCATAGGGACTAAATTTTTACTTTACTCTAAGATCTTTATGGGGTTTTTCTCCGAAGGTTGATGGTTCAAGTCTCTAACGCTATTAGATATTTTCTTGACTGTTATCTTCAGAGGTATATATAAGCTAGCCTGATTATAAAAAATAGACTTCTTAAAACCTTTTCATTTTCAAACAAAATTTTTTCTAGTGTGTTCCCACTATTTCTAAAAATGAATGACACAAAACATCAAACAAATTCATTCGTATAAGAAACATTAGTACATGAACGCATCTCTTTACTTTTTTTTCTTTGCAAATGACATAAAAGTTTTTGTCACTCATTTAAAACAGTGCCTACAACAGAATAGTGATTTAACATGTTGATTTCAGTCAAAAACATTAAAAGTGCCTATTTGACTCTAAGTGACGTTATATATGTTTGGCCAATGTTTACCTTTCGACCCATCCCCGCCATGTTAGGGCTTAGTCCCTACTAGTACTCGTCTTCTTCATTGGTCAAAATTTCATCTCCAATTTTAGTGAGACATAAACTCTTGACCTCTAAATGAATTAGGAACTACCGGTAACCCAGATGCCACTTGATCACTTAGGCAATCATTTTCTTGTCTTCTAAAGACCGATCCCCATTTGCTGTAAGAATATAATATCACACACATCTTCGTAATACAACATGTTTCGTATAATATGATTTTTGAAGGATGTTAAACATGAAAATCTATAAATTTACTGAACTTATTAGCTCACTAGTGAAATATATTTGATCAAGGGAGGCAAAACATGGCACATAGAATGTCTAGTAGTTAATGGTTAGGTTATGTTAGAAGAAGGGATTAAAGACAAATTTAGCTCTTGTATGATTTTGACTATTTGTCATTGCTATTTTTTCTGGGAAAAAGACAATTGTTATTTATATATATCTCTTGAAGGTTCTAATTTAAGTTACCCTTATATTTCAAGTCTACACGGCAAAAATTACAGCAAAGATACTGAGACAACCATCTGCAAACAATTGATACATCAAAATCGATTGCCTTTTGTGCCAATGGCAGGTGAAGTTGACAGTAGAACTAACTGTGTTACGCCGTGTAGGCATACATTTATGGAAGTGACTATCCTACAAATATTAGCTAGAAAACTTATATATATAGGCCAGATATATTTTGCAACCTAGTAAAATGTTACAACGTTGTGCAACTCTCATCTAAATCATTCATTATGTAGACACTTGATTGATTATTGGATTGCATCTGACTTCGTCGAATTTTTGCAGCAGATATCGATAAATAATGCGGTTCATGTGATATATTGGATGAAGGTGGTACTTTCATGAAACAATATGCATTCCATGTTAGTGTTTGTATTTAATGAAATACTATACATTGCAAGTAATATATAACTATATATCAAAATAAATATAAACAACAACCCATTTTGATATTATTATTTTAATACTTCCCACCAATAAGATGTAGTGAAAATAAATGTTTAGGTGAGAAAAATAATATTTTAAAAATCTGACATTGTATGAAAAAGATCAGAAATGAAATGATATAATATTTAAAGCTTATGATCAAGAATAATGGATATTGTCTATACTAACCAAGATATATAGACATTCTTGAAAAGCCGTTTCGAAAGAAATGAAATGACGCTCAAAGTTCTTTGAAATACAAGCGGGGTGTATCACCATCGAAAACTTGGTCAATATGAGACATGGTGATAACTTTTTCAACAAAAGAATTAAACCGGTGTGTGTGAATACTTGAAAGTATATAGACAAGATAATACGCAAGTATTTATCTTTGGAAACACACGGTTTATTGAGCATTGAAGCACAAGTAAATCTTAAAAACATTTAAAATCACACTTCCAATTTATGAAATATGTTTAAGAATCGGGAAGTGGTTTGAACATTTAAGAATAATGTTTTCTATGATTGAAAGTTGTCCTTCTTTCAACCATATATGAGATGAAGATAAAGAATTATACCTTTTCGTGCAATCTTACATCTCTTGAAGTCAAGCTTAAAGTCATAAAGATATGATCTTTTAAGCATATCTCAAACTGCAAAAGTCTTAAAGTCATAGTCAAATCAACTTTATTCACAAAAATTAAAAGACATAAAGAAGTAAAACAATGAAATGAACGAGTTCTGATCTGAAGTAATCAAAAATCATCATTCTTTTACTCCCCCTGAAATTTTGCATCAGAAAAATTATCAGTGTAAAATATAAGCATTAACTCCCCCTCAAATGTAGATCACCATATCTGTCGGATGCATAAAATTTCAGACAAATATGTACTCCCCCTTGAATGTTGATTTCCTCAGATATGTATGTAGGAGTACATTATCATTCAGTTCAGGAGTAAAACCTTTTGATCATTGAAGTGCAGGTCTTGAACTGTTGTATTCAAGAGCCATCATTATCTTACTCCACTTTATTTTCAGATACCTGCAACACAAATTCCTCTTTTGGTTTTGGTACCCATTTGCATTTGGATCCAACTGTGTTAGCATATGATTTTGGCACCCATTTAAACTTGGGTCCGCTTTTCCTTTGAAAACCATATGAATAATTAGAACGATAAGAATATACAAAATATGTGCCAAACCAATCATCAGAATATTTCCGAGAAGCATAATCATGTCTATTATAATTGGAAAACTTTCTAGTAGATGGAGCTAACTGGAATAATTGTTGTCTGGAATATTTCTTGCAAAAATTTACAAGTTTTGTTTTAGAATTAGCAACATCCACAATTATATCATCTTTACTAGTAGTATTCTTATTAGAATCAGTACTAGAAAATGATTTAGCATTCTCATCTTTCTTCTGCTTTGGTTGCCACTCAGACTTAACTCCATGCCTTTCCCTTTTTACATCTGAAAAATTTGAAACTTCAGAGTTAGAACGGTGAGAATCATACAAATGCTTCTTCTTTGACTTAACAGTGTTGATCTGTTTCTGTGAATGTCCAGATTTCTTCTTCTTACCTTTGGCAACTTTGTTTTTCACAGGAACTGATTTATCAACTTTCGTTGATGTTTCACCTTTTACGTACACACTTGGTAATCCAAAAGAATTAACAACAAAAGATGAATGATCTGGAAGTTTAGAATTAAAATAAAATTGAGCAATACATTCATCTAAATCACCATTAGAGTTTAAGAAATCAAACCCATCATTAAGTAATCTAGACATATCATCAGAATTTGAAGCTTTAGAAGAATTAGAAAAATCAGAAATTTTCAACACAGTTAAAAGCACATTTTGTTCTAAATCCATCAAAATTCTTTCTTCTGACAGAGTATTCTCAAGTTCAGAAATTTTACTTTCTAAAACGAGAGGAGGAACATAAATTTTACATTTGATAGGCTTTGCCTCCAACTCTTTTGAGGAATAACTCTCAAAATAGTCATCTGAAAGAAATTTTGATTTATTAGAACTATAATTATTATTCAACCTCTCATATCGAAATGGAAGTTGAACTTTAGTTGTGTTCTTTCTTTTCTCAAATTCCTTGGATTCATCTTCTTCAGATAGTTTAGTCCACTCAACATGAAGATCAGGGTATCTTGATGCTAGACTTAAAAATGTAAAATCATAAAGTGCAGGCACTTCAGATATACCCTTTTTAAGATAGCGTGGATTCTCATAACCGAGTCCCCAACACTCTTTGTTCTCTTTGGGTTTGTTTAGATGAATGGTTTGTTCAGTTTGACCCAATGTGTATAATTTTCCTTCAAAAGCATTCACTTTTTCAAGTAAAGATTTGTTTTCTTTTAAAAGCGAAGAATACATTTTAGTAAGCTCTTTTGAATCAAACTCACATAGTCTATATTTTGAAGTTGTTTCAGCAAACTCTTTAAGAATGAGAGTCTTTTCTTTAGCGCTGGTATCAATATTTTTATGTAAAGTCTCAATCAATACTTTATTCTCAGCAATATTCTCGCTAAGTTTCTGTATTGATTGGTGTTTGTCTTTATTGATACCTCTTTCACGCTTAAACTTTGACTCTAACTTTTGAAGTCTAATCATCATGACATTTATTTGATTTATAAAATCCGATTCAGTCATATCACATACCTCATCAATTTGTTCGTCATCTGACTCAGCTTCATCTTCAGCTTCATTCACCATCTTTCCCATTAAGCACAGGTGTGCTATCTCTTCCTTCTCTTCTGTCTCATATTCCTGGTCTGAATGATCAAGCCAAAATTCATCCTCAGCCATCAGTGCTTTGCCAGCCTCTTGTTGCTTGGCCAAAATCATTTTATTCTTGTAGTACTCAGAGTTTCGAACCTTTGGCTTTCTGCAATCCTTAGCAAAATGTCCAAGCTTACCACAGTTGTAGCACTTGGTAGGTTCTGGCTGTTTCTTCTCTTCAACAGGCTTCTTCTCCTCCATTCTATTTCCTTCAATTCTTTTCTTGTGTTCAAAGTTCTTAGATCTAGAAGGGTATCTCTGACTGTTTGAGCTAGGCTTTTTGTAAAACTTTTTCTGAAAAGCTTTTGTCAGCATCAACATATCTGTCGGTCCAACAATACTTATCAAGTTTATAGAATAACAACACATTAACGATTACCAACCTGTATTGAATATAGAAACGATTACAAGGTTGAATGATTAAGCTTGAATGTGTTCTCAATGTTTTCTCTCTTTTTCACCTTCTTGTGTGTGTTTGTGTGTGATCTATATTTGTGAGTTGTGATCTGATTGTGAGAGAGGAGAGAAACAATATCTAATCCTAGTGTGTAGAACACACAATCTAAGTTAATATCTAGATATTTTATCTAGATATTAAATCTAATATAAACTAGAAACTAACTAATAACTAACTAGAAACTAATAAAGCTAACTAATAACTTTATCTAACTATTACAATATTATAACTTAGATATTAAATCTAAGTAAACTATTACAAATACATTGACATTTATTACAAATAGACATAGACTTTATTATCGAGAGTCGACGTTCTGGCTTTAGCTTCAGATTACGATCTTCAGATTGGATGATCTTGAATCCAATGAGACTGTGGTCTAACAATATCCTTCTTCAAACTTTCACAGTCATCTGAATCAGAGTTATCTTCACTCTCTGCCTCTTCTGATTTAGAAACTATTATTTTCTTCTTCTTCTTAAGACTTACACTCTTCTGTTTCACAACTAGAGCAACTGGATCAACAACTACCTTCTCAGCCTTTTTCTTGTCACCCAAAATCTCATCAACATCTTCTTCATTTTTTCTAAGAGTTTCATAGACTTCATGGAGTGGTATGTCATTCAAGTCCTTCATTTGCTTCATTTGCCTGGTAAATCTTTTCCACTCAGGCTGCAAGATACTAAGGAACTTGACATTAAGCTCAATTTGTGACTTATTCACTTTGTTCTTGCTGAGTTCATTCAACTAAGGGTGTTCATCCAAACCGCCAAACCGCCCACACCGCACCGCAAAACGCGGTTTAGAACTTTTGCGGTGCGGTTTACGGTTTGTACTTTTACCAAACCGCACTATGCGGTGCGGTTTGCGGTTTTGAGTTTACAAACCGCGGTTCAAACCGCACCGCACCGCATCTTTATATTAATTTTTATTTTTTATTTTTAAACATATATATATATATATAATAGTTTAATTTAATATTTATATAATTAGGCTTTTAATTATGGACTTTAAGAGTTTAAGTTTTGGATTTTGCTAAATAAACCTTTTAATTATAAGCCTCTTAAAAGTTTATGTCTCAACAAATGAAAAAATGCCTTAGGTTAGGACGTTCATGACTGGAGACGTCACTTAATCCGTTTATCGTATTGAAACAATTTATTTCTTTAGACTATTTTTAGTTATGCATTTTGGAGTTGGATGTTTTCAAACTCTTTATTTTTTGGACTACGGTCAATTAATCGTTGATTTTCTAATGTATTTTAAACTTATAATTTTTTGGATTGTACACATAAAGTGCGATAGGGACAAACCGTATAAACTGCACCGCATTTCGCGGTGCAGTTTGATGCGGTTTGAGGTATATGCGGTGCGGTTTGGGAAAATGCTCAAACCGCACATGCGGTGCGGTTTGCGGTTTTGCCTCAAACCGCACCGCGAACAACCCTACATTCAACAAAGTCACAAACTGGTCATAAGTAGCCTCTAATGATTCACCCTCCTTAGCCTTGAACTCTTCATAGTTATTGAGGCAGTTGGATATTTTGAGCTGGTTCCCAACTTTTGATCCAAACATCATTTTCTCCAGTTGATCCCACATTTGCTTTTCGGTAGCATTGTAACTGTCAATCTTGACATATATCTCGTTTGGTATGCCTTGAAGAATGAAAGACTTTGCCAATTTATCAGCTCTTGATCTATCTTTCTCCTCATCAGTGAATTCATTAAATTTAAGTTCATATTCTCAGTTCCAACAGTACGAGTCGTTTTTGGAATTGGCATAACTCCTTTATCCAAAGATATCTTGATAAGTTCACCCAATGCATGTCTGTCTATGAAGTCCATGAACCTATCTTTCCATTGTTCATACTCTCCCTTGAAGAGTACTGGTGACTTTGTGTCAGTTCCAATGGCAAGTGCTTCTCTGGAAGTCATCCTGTTTTGAAAAAAATATGCAATAAGAAACTTGAAAATTACCGTTAGTCCAAATGAAATCAAACCATTCAGAAAAAAAACTTGAAATGAAAATCAGAAATGAAATTTCCAAAATTCTCAAGTTTAAAATTCGCAAACTACACAGAAGTAGTAAAGAATTCGCACATAATACAAACACACACAGAATTCGCAAGATATTAGAATTCGTAGGCTTCAGAATTCGTAAACCAACAAAATTCGCAAGCAATAGAAAACCAACAAAGAATCCATAAATTCTTTAGAATTCGCAGACTAGACTTCTGCAAAAACTTGTACACATTGCGAATTCTGTCATTTTTTCGCAATACATACGAATGCGAGTCCTTTGAAATTTGCAATCAACTTCTCTGCAAATCCTGAAACATTCTCAATACTCACACCTGCGAATTTTATACTTAGCAAATTTCAGAAATGGAAACACAATGCGAATTCTCATAATCTTCTACGAATCCTTCACGAAACCCTTTAAGAATCCTGCGAATTCTTGGCGCGAAATTCAGAAACTCGCTAAAGGTTGTGGCGCAAAATATACTTTGTGCTAAGTGGAGATGGCACAAAAGCTATCTTGCGAAAAACTATAACATTCTCAATTAACTTATTAACGAATCCTGCACTTAGAATTTGAGAAATTCTTATCGATCTGCGAATCTTTAAGCAATCTGCGAGTTCTTGAGGAACTTGCGAGTTCTTGAATCTGGTTGCTAGTTCTTCAAACTTTCGAACAAAAAAACCAATCTGTGAACCACAAAAACCTGTTTAGACTTCAAATTACAACTCAAAACTTTGAGAATTCGATCACCTAAAAGTCTAGAACATATTACAATCAACAAATCCCAATAACAAACATTCAGAGTACAAATCGATTAATGAAACAGTGTACGTGAACTCGTGAAAACCAAAAACACCAAAGTCATCAAAAATCCTATCGATTATAGTGCAATACTCGAATAAACCAATACACACTATATCTAATACATGATTCGATCATAACCTGATCAATTGCAAACTCTAAAACATACAAATACTCAAAATCAAATCTGAAAAACGATGAAACAGTGCTCGAACACAATTTTTTGAAAAATTGATTTCAATTCAGGTCTGCTCTGATACCAATTGTTAATCCCCGAAATTCAAGTTTTTAAATCACAAATCAATTGAACAAACAAGAATGATTCACAAACCTGTTTTGATTCAAATCCAAAATCACAGATTACAATCTGTTTCTCACTTTCTCTCTCTAAGACGACTCTCTCTCTACAAATCTCTCCCTGATGTAAACCTCATTTCTATTCCTTTTCTCTCTTTTTTTTTTCACACCCTCTATTAAAGAACAATACACTCTATTTATACCCACTACAAATACAAAGGAAAATAAACAAAATACAATTGATTTTGACTTTTTATTACAAAATGAATTTGACTTTTCATGAGAGTAGACTTTCCAGCTTTGACTTCTTGAATCTTTCATCTTCAATCTTTATGATCTTGAATCCAATAAATATGTGCTCTAACACTGATGGACACCTTTCTCGGTAAAGGTTCGTCGAAAACCCAAAATTCATGCATGTCTGTTGGAGCGAATTGGATGATCGGACCGAGGGCTGCCCCATCTTCCCCTCTCTCTCCTTTCCCTATAGGTAATTTTATTTTTATTTTCAAAAAATATTTAAAAAATTATTATATGTTACATTTTATTTTGTATGTATAAATAGGACCGAACCTGAATACATGTAAGAACTTGCAATGCTTCCACAATTTCCTCTAATTCTCTTTCTTTTTGTTTTTTGTTCCTGACAACATGGTATTAGATCGACTTTTGCTCTGCGTGTTTGTTGTTCCTTGTTCTTAAGTATTCTAATTGATTCTGTCTTTTTGATTTCACTCTTAACGGATTTCAACCCTAATATTTGAGGCTCGAGCTTTAGGTGTAAAGATAGGATAATAGGGATTTTTCAGGCTGACCGGGCTTTCTTGGGATGCACTTTTATGTATCACCCCGATTTTTAGGAAGGTATAATTTCAAGTTAATTCTATTGGGTATTTTAAAGGAAAAAGAATAAATAGTATTCTGGACTTGAATCCTATATTTTATAGTTTTGTTGGATGAAGAGTTGAATTACGAGTCCAACGGTTCTTTCCGGAGCAAAATCGAAGCTAAAATGAAGAAGTTATGACCAAAATAGTGATCGGACAAGAAAATCGGGCGGTAGTGCTCCGCGCGTATGGATCAGCGCCGCCATCCGTGCGGAGCCGCTGTGTGTATTAAAACGGGAAAATTCGGCCCCCAAACCCCCATTTTCACCCAAATCTCAGAACTTCTCCCATTTCTCTCTCCCAAATCAACCCTCAAACCCCAAGACTCAAACCCTAACTCATTTTGGGTCCATTTCTCGAGTTCTTAAGGTGTTCTGTCATCAAGTGGTAGATTGGGAGCTTTGGCAAAGAGTTCACCATTGTCATCTTCAACCTCAAGCTTCATTTTAGGGTTTTCACCAAAACCTAAGTGGTAAGTTTATCCTCTCCATTTCTAACCCTTAATATAAGATATAAATGCTCTCTTAATGATTTCCTAATGTTTGATTTCTCAAATTTCGGGTTTGATGGTTTGGAGAAATTAGATCAAAAATTAGGGTTTTGGTCAGTTGGGGATTTTGATGTAAATGTTTGGTGATTGATTCTAAATGGTTGAATGAGTATATTCATGGTTGAAAACTTGTGAATATAGGTTTTGGAAGGTTTTGCTTGTGAATTCAAGTTTTTACAAGGAAGCTCAAGTTGGGGAAAATCTTGATTTAGCCTAAATCTAGCAAGGTGAGTTCAAGTTGATTTGTGAAAACGATGTACATGCCAAAATGCTCATTTTAAATTGTTTATGTGTTTTACATGAATTTGTTAACTGTTGATTATCTGATAAGTTTTGGTTATTTGGAAGTGTTTGACTTCATAAACTTGTAAAATACCCATCTTTGGAATTTTTGGGTGAATGTATCATAATGAAAATGATTGGATAACCATTTACATAAATGGAGGGTATTTGGTAAAAAAACATTTTTGTAGTTATTGGTAATAGGTTTATTTCAGGTTATAAAATGGTTTGAAAATACCAATGTGTGAGTCATTGGGGTTTGGTCATTCCCAACCTTGTTAATATTTTGGACATTGTAAACCTATGTGATTATAAACTTGTTTAAAAAAATGATTTGTTCAAATCTAAATGATATTGGATTGTATTCATACATTTCAGAGCATGTGGTTGCATAGTCATGGTCGGTTGCATTTTATTGCACTTGTAGATTTTAGCATATGGTCATTTGTTGGTTGGGCTTAAGGCTCAGTTTTTGTAATCACCGAGTCTTGGGGACATTTGTCCGGTTTAATAGCTTAAAGTGGAGCTTTAGGTAAGTGCTGCATTTATTGCGTTTTATTTTGGAGAATACATGTTTGAGTGTGTGTGTCATTCATTTGGAGTCATGTATCTTAGACTGTAATGCATTGGATCCATAGGCATGTAAGTCAGTCGTATTTGATGGTGAGGACTCTTGGGATTCTCACTTTGGGAAAATTATGCCGTGTTGGCATTAATGTTGTCCCGGTTGTTTGGCGAAGAGGAACCTTTATGGGTTGTACTTCGGGACCATGGGTCTTGGGATTGGATGTCTAATTCTTGTGCACGAGGGTTAGACATCGGGAGTTACCAAGTAAGGAGCTGAGGCTCCTATCTTGAATGCTAGGGAGTAGGCACTAGGGGTCGAATGAGTACCATGAGGATGAAACTCCGCTAGAGATCGAACAGGCAATAAGATCGTGTATCCTTGAGATGTAGCTCGGTAGAGCAGGCAATGGGGGATACAGTGTTTGGGACTTGAAATAAAGTCTGACTGGAGGTGTAGCTCGGCGGAGCAGGCAATACAGTCACGATCTGAGGTGTAGTTCGACAACATGGTTATGTGGCTTAACTTTGTGTTCTGCCACGTACAATGGAATCGGGTCTCCCCCATCACCGAAAGGTGTTATCTGGGTATTTAAATTGTATCATTTTATTATCCACGTTTTCGGTGACGTTTTGCATATGCAGATTTGTCTACTCAAGATTTCGAGATATAAAGTTTTATTTGTATTATTATACATTTGAGAGTTTGCTTACTATTCACGTTTTGGATGAGTTTGGGATTAAAGTGGTTTTACGAAATAAGGTTCAGGTTGGATTCCTTGTTTTAAAGGTGTGCTATTGGAAAACGATATCGTTTAATATTTAAAGTAAATCTTTTTGAAGGTCTATGATTTAAACTGCATTTTTCCTTTAACAAATAAATATATTTTATGTTTTAAACTCTTGAACTCACTAGGCGTTAGCCTAACATTTTTATTTATCGGCATGTGCATCAGGTTCCGGATGGGGGAAATGGTTCTAGCGTTTTGGTGAAGTGTTGAGTGCTAGGAGTATGTGCAAGGGTGAGTGGCTTGATGAAGTCTTCCGCTTTAGTCTTTGAGAAAAGCAACTGTTGTTGGGTTTTAGTAACACCCGACTTTAATTAGCCTCTACACCAGACTCGACCTATCAATTGTTGAAGTTTAACCTAGATTACTATTCATGGTGACTCTAGTGATGTTTTGAAGAATAGATTATATCCTTAACTGTTGTATATTTGAAAGTTTTAACTTAGTTTGCCTTTTCCATTTTCGAGGGTGTTACATTTTAAGGCCTGGGCATGTTCGAATTAAAAAAAAAAAAGAATCCTGATCGGGCTTTAAGTCTATCCTAGGCTTAGGACCGGACTTTTGTCAGATCAAGTTTTAGTCTTTGGATTTTTTGTGCATCTTTAATTAATAATGAGCATGAAAATAAAATACACATATTTGTATACATTTAATTTTATGTATGAAATCTGACTTACGATTTGGCATTCAGCCTAAGTTTGACAAAATACGCGATATGCTCATTTCACAAACTTCTACTACTTTTGGTTAAACAATAAACTACACTAATTAATGGTTTCTATTAACTGGAATAGTCGTGGTCCTTCAACATACTTTCTTTCTTCTATTTTACAATGTCATAGAATTGTGTTGTCTTCTGGCAGTAGTCTTACGACTATGTTATTTTCACTAACATAGTTATTATAACGAATTTCTGTCTAATAACACTGCACATCAGTTGATCTTAATCTGATTTCTTTCTACATCAATAAGAACACATCAAATTGTCAAGTTAGTAATCTTGTTTCATCTGATTATTGAATATTGTTGTTGTATGTCTTTGATTTTTACGAATTATATATATATATATATATATATATATATATTACGTTTATGTTAGATTTGTTATTTATATTCTCCTTCTGGTGGAGTAAAATTGTGACAAATTGAAAAGATTGGTAATAAAAGTCAAATGGTTTTGATGAAAGGGCAAACTCTTCAAAGATCAATGAACAAATGAAATATTGATGTACAAATAAGTTGGTTGAGAGCTTTTTAGAGTTGGTAGTTCAAGAAGTTATTGTCTCATTCAACACACATATTTTTATACTTGCTATAGAATTTATAGAACGCGTAAGGCCGTAACATGAAAATGACACAGTAATATGGATGGTAAAACCGATAATCTCTGATCGGGTAGAGATGTAAGAGGTAACAAATGTTTAGTTACCCTGTAAGATGCACTAAAAAAGTTAGTTAACAACCCCTTGATATGTACGTTATGATTTGTGAAGATGTCATCCTGAGCGAATTTGTCAAACATGCACATTAAAGTGGGTTTCGTGCGCCTTACTAAAATGATATACATACAATGTATATTTTCAGTATTTGGAATGTGACATGCATGTTATATATTTACTTTTTTTAAACTGTCTAGCATGTAATAACCGAGTTCAAGATGGTTAATTTATATTTTGGGAGAAAAGAGGTCATAGCCCAAAAGTTTGGGGGGCTAAGTGTAAATTGGAATTATTAAAGGTTTTCACCTAGGGATTCCCTCATTCAAGTTGTTGGCGGCTGGAGCAGATTGAGAGGAAGAACAGAGTGGGTTGCGATTAAAGGAGAGAAGGATTTTTGAAGTTTGGGCCTTTCGAGTCTTCCAAGGTAAGATTCTAATTCCATTGATATTTGTTTTACTTTTAGGAGTATGTTGATTGGGGGGAAGGGAAGTCTGATGATTAATAGAATTGATTAAGAATGAATCAATAACCCTAGCTTTACTCCATAAGATCGTGTATTGGTTCTAATTGTTAGGAGAATTATCTTTTTAAACGGGATTCAAATATGGTGAAAACCTATTAATCTAATCTTCTGAGATTAGGAGATTTGGGGGTTTCTGTTCGGGGTTTTGGGATCGCCTCTGGGCGATTTTTGTCGAGGCACCCGGTGGGAAGGACCCGGGCGGGTTGTACTGGGGTGCCATCCGGGCTGTGACCCCGGGAGACGGGGGAGCCCGGAAGTGGCGCTCGACCGGGCTGTGACCCCGAGAGTCGGGGGAGCCCAGGAGGGGTGTCGACCCCGGGAGGCGGGGGAGCTCGTGGGGTGGGGTATCGGGCGGTATCCTCGGGGGAAGGGAGGCCCCGGGGTGGTGCGGTCGGTTCGCCCCGGGGACCGGTACTACTATATTAGAGCATAAATTTTATGGGTTCCGCAGACAATTAGGATTCAGAGAGAGAGATATATTATCTAAGGAATTGACTTATCGATTTTGTCGGTGTCATCGTAGGGTGTAAGATAGATAGATCGCAGGTTTTCTTAGCAAGGACCAAAGGTGAGTCTTCTGAACTAAACTCCCATGTGATTTTGAAAGCTGTTATTTCTGTGAATTTTCCTAATCCAAAACTCATCATTGATAAAGCAGTATTTCTAACTAAACGTTGTGTGGTATTAAAGTGGTTTATTACATGTGGAAGTTATTTTAAAGCTTATCTTGGTTTACGTGGGTTTTATACATGCAAGTTTATTTGTAAACGTGGGTTATGCCTTTATTGTTGATTAAATGTATGCATACATTGTTATGAGTTGTACGGCCAAAGTTGGGGGGTGTGTCCCGTTTATGCCAACTGGGAGGTGTGACCCATATAAGGCAGTATGAGCCAGACACGCCATTCCCTTCGGGTAACGGTAGTGTGTGCCGAAAGCGAGTTTTTCCGTAAAGTGTTACGTTTGCCAAGCTGATTGGGTTAAGTTGTTTTATAAACTTGTAATTGCTATGAATTTTGAATTGTTAGAGGGAACTCACTAGACCTTTAGTCTAACCCTCGCTCTTTCAAAAAATTAAAAACCTTTTCAGGTCGTCGAGAGATAGGCAGCTCTTGCAAGGGTAAGGAGAAAGCTTGATCGGGAACCGGAGTAGAAGACCTCCATTTGGCTTTTTGTTTCGCTTAATCTCAGCTGTAATAGGTTGCCTTATTGCAAACCTGGAATACCTTTAAGATATTGATTGTTGTCTTGGGCCGTTTTGGCGTAAATTTCTTATATTGATAGTCTGCTTTATAGATCTTGTTTGGGTTGTTATATAGCATGTCAAAAACTATTTTGATATAATATGGAAATTATGTCATGTATGAAATTTTTTGTTAAATATGATTGTTGAATGTTGATTCATGCATCAGAACGTCGGTAGCTATGGCAAGACATGCCAAGGCGAGGTGCGTTCATGGAGTAAAAGATCAAATAAGTGGGATGCACCTATCTATGCTGTATCATAATAGATATGGCGACTCACGCTATATCATACAAAATTGAGACATCATATAAAGTATACAATTCATGTGGTGTTTATATAAAACAAGTTGGTATCTTCGATATCGTATTTGCATGAAATGTTTTGAGAGGTGTTTCACATGAAAACCATGAATTTATTGAGATTAATAGTTGGTTCATAGTCGTAATCTGTAATGACAAATGGAAGGAGAAAGTGCAAACATTGATATGTTAGCTAGAATTATGTTACGTCATGTCACATTACGTTTAGGGATGACAGAAAACCCCGAACCCGACGGGGAAACCCGAAACTCGGCTAAGTTCGAGTCGGGTCGGGTCCGGTTAGACAATTTCGGATCGGGGTCGCGTAACAGGGAAAATTTCGGGGATTTTATCGGGTTTGGGTTCGGTATCGGGGCAAGGTATCCCCGCCCCGCCCCTATATATATATATATTAATAAAAATAAAATTATATATATATATTATTAATATTAATATAAATATGTTTAGTTTTTTAGGGTTTTAACTTTTAAGCTTTTTACTCTTTTTGATTTGACTGTTAAGTTTTCGTCGGAACAAGTTTATGTTTGGTTGTGTTAACTGTTAAGTGTTAACAAACTTGATTTTGGATTGTGTTTGGACTCCAATTTGGATTGTGTTTGGAGCAACAATTTTAATTTAGATTTTTGGATTGTGTTTGGATCAACAATTTTAATTTACATCGCATTTCGACATGATTTTCCAGCCATTTTTATTCTTGGATTTTTCCCCAATGTTCGGGTCGGGTTCGGGGATCGGGGCATAAAAAAACCCCGACGGGGCGTCCTGAATAAAAACCCGACGGGGAACGGGGCGGGGGCGGGGGCGGGGATGCATTTCAGTTTCAGGGACGGGGGACGGCAAACCCGCCCCGAACCCGTCCCGTTGCCATTCCTAATTACGTCGAAGTTTGTTATGATGTTCTGAAGGCAAGCTATGTGATTTAATTATACGTGATTTTATGTTACATGTAAAATACATATGTTTAAAGATGTTCTTTGTGTATGTAATTGAGACAATCATTATATTTATATAATCAATGTATCGAGTTATGTTAAGATGTCACGACCTATGCAAAATAGTTGATGCAACAAATTGGTATCAGATATGGAAAATATAACAACCCAAACAGAAATTATAAAGCAGTCTAATAGCATAAAGAAATTTTCCCAAAACGGTCCAAGACCACAATCAAAATCTTAAAAGTATTCCAGGTTTGCAATAAGGCAACCTATTACAACTGAGATTAACGAAACGAAATGCTAATAGGAGGTGTTCTATTCCGGATCCCGCTCAAGCTTTCTCCTTACCCTTGCAAGAACCGCCTATCTCTCGCCGACCTGAAAAGGTTTTTAGTTTTGAAAGAGCGAGGGTTAGACCAAAGGTTTAGTGAAATACCTCAAAATTCATAGTTCGACCACAAGTTATAGAAAAGATTAGAACAAAGCAACCTATTCAGCTTTGTAAATAAAAACCACGTTTATAAACTCGCTTCCGGCACACACTACCGTCACTAAAAGTGACGGCGTGTCTGGCTCATATTGCCTTAGATGGGACACACCCTCATATAGCATAAACGGGACACCCCCCGGTATGAGCACAGGCGGGCCACACCCCCCCGACTTTGGCCGCTCACAACAATGTATGCATACATTAACTCAACAATTAAAGCATAAACAACTCTTACCAGAAAACTCGCGGATATAAACTTCATGTAAAATAAACTATGCTTTAAAATAATTTCAACATGACATAAACCATCTTAACACAGCGAAGCAATTAAATATACAATTCCACATGTATAAATTAACTTTGAAGAAAAGTTACGGTGTTTAGCACAGAAAACTCACATTTGGTCCTTGCTAAGAAAGCCCGCGATCTAACGATCTAACAACCTTCGATGTTACCGATAAAGCGAGAAGTCAATTCCTTAGGTAAAATCTCTCTCTCTCTCTCTCTCTCTCTCTTAATCTTTAAAAGTCTAAGGAGCCTCACACAGACCCCAAATCCCACTGGTGTCCGGGACACCCCGGTCGCACCAACCAAACCCGGGGTCAACACCCGATATCCCACCCCCCGGGCTCCCCCGACTCCCGGGGTCACGACTCGGGGTCTGCTCCACTCCGGTTCCCGGGGTCCCCCGTCTCCCGGGGTTGCGTCGACCGGGACTCCCCCGGTCCCCCCCCCTTTCGCCCGGATGCCTCTTCGACCGGTACACCCTGGTCCCCGATACAAACCTTTGTCCGGAGCGATTTTGGGTTTTCGAACAACCCAGATTAAATAGTCACATATACTCAATATTCCCCAGAAATTGCATTCTACTCCCAATTACTAAATTATGATTTTCCTTAAACAACCCAATAATTAAACGTATACATGATATCCATTTCTTGAATCGATTTTCAAATGAGTAAAACATTAACCTCTACTCCTCTAACCCAGTCTTTCAATTCTATCAGACTCCAACCAAAATTAAAGACGAAGCATCAACTATAAAAACTTAGGAGCAGAAAATGGGTTCAGAATGTTACCTTGTGAGGAGTTACTATCCGAATCTTCAAGGTCTCTCTTCTCCAAATCGCCCCTGCGTGGTTCTTTCTTTCTGTTTCCTTCGGCCACCAACAAAATGAACAGAACCCTAGGCTAAGACCCCCTTTTTAGTAATCATTTACACTTAGCCCCTCCCTAAATTGGATTTTGACCATTTTCCCACCCAAACTTAAATTTATTAGCTTTGAACCTGGTTATTACAGAAAATAGTAAGTACTAAAAAATATTTTAGAAACTAGGTCGATAAGGAATTGTTACAACTCCAGGAATCAGAAATAGAAAATTAATTTTTTTGAAGTATATGATATTAAAATACGTCAAATACTCACATTGTTCTTTACGTATTTTAAAAAGGCTAGAAATATAAGCAGGTTCAACTCTATAAAAATTTCACTGGTCATCAATTGATGAGTAACATTTCATGACGGTAACACAAAAACAAAACCAAATTATGAAAATTAACGGGAAATTTTCGACAACTATTTAACAACACAACATAAATTAAACGATGCCGAATAAAAAGAAAGAAAGTTGTTCCGAAGAAAAACCCGAATATATATTAAAATAGAAAAACTTGTAATTAGTCAACTTTTAAGGATATGGATATTAGCATGATAACATTTTGAAATTAAATTATTTAATAACAATTAATATAAATTCCAAGAATCTCAAACTCAAAAGTTAGTCTTTAGCTTTGCGCAAATTGTAACCATCTTTATTTTAAAGTGTCGTGTCATCATTTCATAAGGAATTAAATACAATAGAAACAAATTTTAAAAAACTATTTTGAACTTAATACATAAAATCAAATATAATTTATAATATATATGTCTTTAATTGAGAACTCATAAAATTATTAAAGTCTTAAAAATCGATGCATCATGTGCTATAATTTTGCATCTACAATTTGGATTTAGTGTATTGATTAATATATATTTGTTTCATAATAAATGAAATAAATACATTACAAAATAGATATACGTTAATCAATATATTAAATTCTAGCATTAAAGAGAAAAACATGTAAATCAATATCTTACGATAAGAGTTCTCACAGTTATCAGAATATATGAAATTCACATTTGATTATGGTTTTTATTTTAATTTAACAAAATTTTATATACAAAAAACTATATATATGTATATATATATATCTGATTTTTTTGATTTAAACCAAATTATAACTAGTTCATATAATTAATTAATAAATTTAAATAAAAATATAATAAGTAGTAAAATAGATTTAAAAATAAAAAAAAACAACATTATGATATACTCTTATTTATAAAATGGTTAGTGATTCAATGGCAATCCAAAAACAAAAGATATACTCTTATTTACAAAATATATTCTCATTATTTAATTGGATCTTTTTAAAATATTAATAAATAATAATTGTTTTAGTTATGCTCTAATTTGACTTAATGACTTTAGATCTTCATCTTAGAATATATTTTCTTCACATAAATATTAGTTTACAACTATTATTTTCAAAATTAAGTAGATTAATTTTTGTTTTCTTAAACCATTTTTTTGTCATTTTTTCTCGAGTTAAAACTCTACGTATAAGAACCATTAAATAAAAAAATTATGCCAAAATAATTAAACAACGTAATTTAATCATGGCAACACTTCGAATAATAATGAATAAAGTTTTGGCAAGACGATAATTGCCGAAACAAAAAAGTCAAAGCATAACAAGAATATTTAGACACAAATGTTCAACAACAAATTATAATCAACAACAAATTATAATCAATAACTCAATATAGAAAAGTTATAATTCGACAAGTTTTTAGTATATTGAAGATACCAACGTAACATCACTTTTACTGATAGATTCTTTAACAAATAATCTAAATAATAATTAATAAAATCCAAGAATCATATAAGAAACAAAGCTTGGCTATAGTTTAGTTAATTTGTACAAATAATGTAACTATCTTTGTTGTCATGATCACTATATAATATATGAAATCTACATTAATCAAAACTTGAATGGAATGTTGATGGGAGCACTAAGTGTTTATAAAATGGTTAGTGATTCAATGCCAATCCCCAAACTAAAATAATAATAATAATATTGTTTTCATTTAAAAAAACATTAATTTCTGTAGCTAGGTTTGTTTAAAAAATTAACTATTTTTTTCAAGTTTTAATACTTATTTTTAAATATCCAATTTATTTTAAATTAGTAACTTTTATGTTCTTGAAGGGGTTGGGCTATTTTGTTAAGTGATATTTTATAATATTCTAGTGTTTTTTCAAGATTTTACGGGATCAAGACCGAGTAAGATATTTAACACTTGAGTCGGGTCATTTGAAGGTTATTAAATTAATTTTTTTAGTTGGTCATGCTTCTAATTGATAATTCATTTAATGTTATTTAACGAATAAATGACCCATCCTGGAAGTTATCAATGAGGGATCCTATTAATGTGTCAACAAAGAGTAGATATTGCAACTACTTGGGTAGTGGCGCACTGGTAAAGCTTTTGGGAGATGTAGTTGAAGATCTCATCTACCAAGGGTTCAAATCCAGGCGCTGCCAAAGCTCTTGTGGCCATGGAGGTTCACCTGCGATGACTCCAGACCATTCGTGGTCGCCCGGGGATTAGTCGGTGAACGTAAGCTGGTCCGGAAACCTACGGTAAAAAAAGAGAGTAGATATTGCATTGAAACATCTGGTCAAAAATCATTTTTACCTAAAAATTACAATTGGTTATCAAAAGAACTTTTCTATACCGAAATAGTTAAGTGACTTGTTAAAACTTATGTTATAAAAATGTAAAGACGTGTTTCAGTATTCGACGATTGAAACATATACTTATAATTGTCATTATCCATAAAAGTATTGTCTTCCCTTTTGAGTTGTCAAACATTAGAAAGAAGATATAATGCATTAAATTAGACCCTAAAAACTTTCTATTTCTTAGTTGTTTGTATATATATATATATATAGTAAAAGATAAGAAAGATAAGCAAAAGCTAGCATCCACCACTTTTAATACTTGTAATTTATGTTTAATTGTTATGTATCTTCACTTTATGTACATTTGTTTAATTGTTAAAACAATTAATGTTTCTCTTTCCAAGAACACTTGGCACCACTTAATTTCAATCATTAGCAAAACTTCAAAAAGAAAGCATACCTAAACATCATAAATTTTATGATATTATTGTTTATAGATGTGACAACCTTTTGTTTTTTTTTTACATAATGGACCCATATTTTTTTTTCCCAATAATAACCTATTTGATTATAAATGGAACTTTGTTGATAGCAGGATGGCTTTTTTCAAATGAAAATCTATATCCAACACTTTATACCAACTTAGTCACCTTAAACTTCTATGATAAGTTTAGTTTTAAAAAATATAAGAGCACATAAATCAAACGTTACAGTGTTATTTTTCAGGAATAATTTTTTTCCATTACGACGAAACCATGAAGCGGTGGCCCATGTCTCCTTGTAGGTCCGCCCATTTTTTATTATCGCGGTGAGAGGTTGAAAGCTTACCAATCAATGGACTTGCAAAATTTCTCGTTTTACAAATGCCTAATTGAATTATACGTTAAGTTGCAGTACTTGTAGGTAGAGATGCATAAATAAGTTCGAAGCCCTGTAAGTCCAAGTCCAGGCCTAAAAGTCCGATTGGGCCTAGTTATTTTCTCAAAATCCCAGGAAAGCTTGAAAAACCAAAAACCCGAGCTTTTTTCCTTTACTAAAAACGGGTTTGGAAGGTACGTGCCCAAACCCGAAAAAACACGGGTCTTGTGCTTCTCTATTTGTAGGTATTAAGAAAATAATTACTCACTCCGTCCCAATTTAAGTGTCAACATTACTATTTTAGTTTGTTAAAAAATAAGTGTCTACTTTTAAAAGTAAAATCCTACTTTCCCATTCAATCCTTAAGTGAGAGATGGAGAAAATTTCTCTGTCTATAATCAATGGTAAAATTATTTCATATTTCTAAAACTGTGTATTTTTCAATGTGGACATTTATTTTTGGACAGATGGAGTATAACGACTAACTAAACAAACGAGTTCAGTATATCCCATCAAAAATGTGAATTAGTGATGCGATTGAGCAAACCTTTTCTTTATCCCAAAGAGTACAAGTGTGAAAAAAACTTATTTTTTTAAAACTTATAGGCTTACAACAAGTGTGAAAAAAAAGAAAGTTTACCTAAAAAGGCTCAACAATTTGAACAATGCAATTGTGGTCATTCTAAGTTGATATAATAGAGGTAATATAACATATTTGTTAAGACTTGCATTTAAATTAGTTAAGAAATAAACAGTAGGAATTGAATGAATTTGTATTGACGCAATGAATTAAGTTGACACAAATCATACCAAATAGTATGAATTAATCACAAAAAGATGAACAAACCAAAACAAAATGACAATAGTATGAATTTGATTCATATTAATGTAAATGCGAGAACACCTATAAGCCTATCATTTTATTTTAAGTCACAGTTTAGAATAATTGAGGAAACATTAAAATGTTAAAAATATATTTACCTTTTTTAAAAATATTGAAGGCATGTAGGAGTAAAATGGGATAAAACTGCAAATCACATAATGAACATATAGGGTCGATGATCGTGGATGTGATCATCACCGATTTTCAATTTATTACAATATTATCACAAAAAAATCACATCATAAAAAGTCTCGATTTATCAAAGCATCATCACAACATTATCGACAACGGAGGCATGGGCATAAGAACTATCCGATGATACAAGTAACATGATACAAGTAACATTTAACGGATAAAGACAAATCATTAAAATAATAGAAAAATGATAAATACATAATTATATTAGTACCCTTAATTATTTATTTTAATTGTGTTCTAGTTTGAACCTCTGCCTATATATATATATATATATATATACACTAGCTGTATACCCGCGCGATGCAGCGCAGGTAAATCACATTTATGAAGCCAATTATTCCTCTGTCAACCATTTTTCTTGTTCCTTCTATTTTCCGTCATTCGTTTGGTTTAATTGGCAATAAATACTAAAATAAGTATTATTTCTTGACAAGATATCTAGAAAAAATTGCAAGTTTGCTGAGTTTCCAAATACTTTTTTTTTTGAAATACATATGTTCGATACTCGTTAAAAGTTTGGAATTCATGACTCCTATATTTCAGTTCTTTAAATTTGAAAAAACAACAACCAACCATCCATCAAACTCAAAGATGACCTATATAAGACTTTTACATAGCAACAAAAACCTAGCATTTAACAACATCGAATAGGAAAAAAAATCATTTGAAGCAATTTAAGACTCACAACAGCAACCAACAAATGGGAAAAAAACACCAAATTTAATGGGAAAAAACACCAAATTTAATCTGGATAACAACCAAACTCAAAATAATATCTACTACCAATTGGAACCACTTAAAATCAGAAGGATCCAAAAAGGAACCAACAACCAATATAATCTACAAGCAGGTCTGTCAGGATCTTAATTCTTAACAAGAATAAACACTCAGAAACAATATTAAAGAAGTTTGCGGAATAACACTTTAATATTCAAAGATCAATAAAACAGTGAATCAGAATAACAACTTGTAAACTTTATTGAATGATTGTAAAGCTACATGATTCAACACTCAACCTCAATATTGATGAACAGACTCACCAATACGAATTCTACTTCTCTAGAACTAGGACTATAAGCCTTGAGGTTGATTCTCTCTAAAAATTGATATATTAAACAATTCTGACTAATTCTATACTTATACAAAAGATAAAAGATAATTACAAATAATACAAGATCTTCAGAATAATCTTCCATATTTATCTCCAAGCCTTCCATGATTATCTTCAGTCTTGATCTCCATGAATCTTTATTATCTCTTAAGCAGCATTAAGTCTTCAGCAGCATTAATACTTTGAGCAGTATTAAGTTCAGCAGTACTAACTACTAGCAGTACTAAAATTGCTTAACAGTAGTAATTTCTTCTAGCAGTATTAAGTTTGACTAGCAGCATTAACCTGTATCAGCAGCATTAACTTTAGAAGTAGTAACCAAGTTGTGCTAGCAGCACTAAATGTACTTGTGCATTTCTGAATTTCCCAACAATCTCCGCCTAACTTGACTTTTAGGAAGAGAAATCAAGTTCTTCAGATGGTCTTTAAGATGCTCCCAAAACTTCATAGCTCATACACCTGTATTTGGATTCAACCCCAAACTCTGATTGATTGTCCTTTGAATCAAATACTTTGCCATTTCTGAATGTGGAACACATCTAAGCTTCTTTTTCAACATTGCATGCAGCTTCAATCTACTGTGATTGTACACTCTATCCACTAGGAAGTATTCTGTGTGATTTGAATCCATAGTCAAAGCATATACTCCACTAGTTTCATATAGAGTCCAGTTGGTGACTTTTTGAAACACATTTCTGATGATGTCCTTCACTTCTTCAGGCTTGAACAACATACAAAGATACTCCATCACAAGTTTTGTGATTGAAATCTCTGAAGCTTTCAATTTATCTGCATACAACTTCATTCCTATTTCATACATCTCTTCTAGATCTGACCTGGAACATGTTCTGACAATCTTTGCCCAAGTATTATACACTTCATGCTTTTCATCTTTTCTTTTGAGCCTGATATATTCTTTTCCATCAACCTTCATTGTATCCCAGAGAATGACCTCAGGAGGCTTAACACCAACAGGTTCAGCTGTAATAGGTTCAGGTACTTTGTCCATCACTACCATGTACAGATACTTTGTCCATCACTACCATGTACAGATTCAAATCATCAGTGCTTGATGGTTCTTTCTATTCAATTGACTTAGGTGCCCCTTCTTTTTCAACAACCTTCTCAGCTTCTTCTTCAGCTACTCTAGGCTTCTTGGCTGATTTTCTTCTGGCCATCATTTTGGTTCTTTTTAAAGTCCTCAGACTTTCACCAAGAATTGATTCTTTCTTTGTTGTTTCTTGCTCATCAGGGAAAGGTTTTTCTATCAGAAAGTCATTGCTTTCTTTCATCCTCTTCTCCATTTCAACTCTAGCAGTTTCATTCCCTTGGAGCTTTGTCATCTCTGAATCATATAATTCTTTAATCTGTTCAAAAGACATATTTGAGAACATCTCCTTTCTGACTCCTACAGCACCTTTGAGAAAAGTAATCATTTTCTTTCTCTCTTGAGTACCAAGGTAAGTCTTTGAGGGTTGTCTTTTCTTTGCAGCCACTTTGAACAACACTGACTTCTTCAGGGTTGCAACTTTCTTCTGATCCATTTCAGTTGCCAGACTTTGTTGATAAGCTTCATTTAACTCTGCAGCCAGAGCCTTAGCCATCTCCCTGTCTTTTTCAACTTGAACCCTTTCTTCTTGCTCAAGATCGGCCTGAATCTTTCTGGCCAAAGCTTCATCTGACTCAACCAACTTTTGCTTTTTAATTGGTTGATCAGATTCCACTAACTTTGCTTTGCCTTTATCTTTGCTTACCACCTTCTCAACCCTTGCTGTCTTGATAGCCTCACCTATTTCTTTAATAACAACTCCTTTGGCCTTTGAGGTGACCTTGGGAGTATCATGCTTAGCCTTGATTAATGTTTCTGCAATCTCAAGATCTGTTAATACTTCTTGCACTATTTCTGCTGCTTCTTTCAATTCAGCAGTATTAACAGTTTCTGTTGCTTTGCTTGTTTCAGCAACAGAAACTGTTACTGCTGCTTGTTCTGTTTCTTTTACTGCTGCTTTCTCTTTTTCTGCTGCTATGCTTGATGTTTCTGCTGCTTGTACAAAATCTGATTCTTTTTCTTGCTCCCCCTCAAAATCAAATTGCTCTTGCTCCCCCTTATCTTTGGCATCTTCCATGTTGGCATCAGCTTCTGACTCCCCCTTTTTGGGAGCATCAGTCACTGGTTCCCTTCTTCTGAGCACAAACTTCTTCTGAGCACAAACTGTTTCTTCTTCTTTTTCTGGATCAATCTCTTCACCATTTTCTTCAGGTTGGTGATCTGTACTTGTTGAGACAGAATGATCAGTTTCAGCTCTTCTATGTCTTTTCCCTGCTTGATTACATCCATGTTGATGTTTCCCATTGTTCCATCAATTCATAATAGTCATATCTGTCCTCACCTTCTCCAGGAGTGTTACCCCCTTTTGAAGGCTCATGGGATCTTTTTTTAGTAGAGGTCTTCTGCCTTGCAGAAGCACCTGCTACCCCCATGGTTTCTTGGCACCTGGGACCTTTGGATGATTGCTCACCCAAAGTTGCCATGGGGAAGGTCTTATTTATGTTACCACTGACATCCTCTGTGCTAGCAGGAGTAGTGGCAGCCTTTGCACCCATATGCTCATTCATCTCCTCATTGAGCACCTCCTTGGGGTTGGGAGACACCCCTGTGGTTTCCCTGTAGATATTCTCTAATGGAGAATTTTCCATTAGAGGGCTTAAAGGCTCTGTGGGTGAAGGTACAAGAAGGGAAGGAGCCTTCTTTACCTTTTTCCTGATGTATGTATTGGTTATTGGTGAAGTTGGTTTTTGAACAAGAGACTGAGGGATTGATATGGTGATGGAAGGTTAGGATAGGCTTTCAGTGGGATGGTCTAATGAGGGCCTTGACCCTGAAGCCATACCTTCTTCATTGTGGGACACCACCATCATTGTAGAGAACAATGGGGTGTCAACTCCTTCCGAGTCCAATGGAGATCTCTTCATGTTTGAAAATACCTTACCTTTGGGGATTTTGGGTACATATACCTCATCAAAGTGAGGCATATCCGTCAATTCATGGGTTATAACTACCTGTACAAACCTTGGGTACATATAAAAACTCTTTTTGTTTCCCAAGTTTGATACAAGGTCACTGAAAATCATTCTTGAAAATTTGTACTTTCTGGCAGTGGCCAAGCAGACCAAAGCATAAGCAATGGTACTGCTGAACTCACTCCAGCCAGTAGTATTTTTAGAAATGCAGTGCATCAGGGTATGAACAAGAAAACGCCATTGGGTATAAAATTTAGCTTTTGAGAATTTGAAACCACCCAATTGGCCTCCATACCCCATTCTTGAAAGGTTAGAGAACAAGTCCTCATTAGGAATAGAGGTAATACCTGCAGCATCATCTAGACGTAGACAGATGCGAATCACCTCTTCAGAAACTGACAAGGGTTTGTCACACACCATTGTCTTGATTATCTGCACACCGTTTTCTGTGAGTATGGTGGCATTCGCCCAGAATTGTCTTTGATGCTCTATGTAGATTGTTGGCGATACTGTAAGAGCATGGGCAATGTGGCTGGACTTGAGAAAGTCCACAATCTGATGGAATTCTACAGCTTGTTTCGGCTTCTGTAGCATTGCAATCTCATTATGTTCATCAATGAACGCCATAGCTGCCATCGAGCTTGAGTATTCTATACTGAAACACTTGGTACTTGAGAGAAAAAGGGTTAGAGAGCTGATGAATAGAAATCAAAGAGTCGCTATGAACTTTTAGGCGGGCAAAAAGGGTATTTATACGATTCGGGGCATAAGCAGTATTAACTCCTAGCAATATTAACTAACTAGCAGTATTAACTGAGAGCAGTATTAACTACTAGCAGTATTAACTGAGAGCAGTATTAACTACTAGTAGTATTAACTAACTAGCAGTATTAACTGAGAGCAGTATTAACTGAGAGCATTATTAACTGATAGCATTATTAACTGAGAGCAGTATTAACTACTAGCAGTATTAACTAACTAGCAGTATTAACTGAGAGCAGTATTAACTACTAGCAGTATTAACTAACTAGCAGTATTAACCACTAGTAGTATTAACTAACTAGCAATATTAACTGAGAGCAGTATTAACCACTAGCAGTATTAACTAACTAGTAGTATTAACTGAGCACTGGCAATATTAAAACTGCACTGACAGCATTAACTATACTTACACTTTTTGAAGCTTAAGGTACTCTGAGCAAGGTAATAACTTCCTGAGAAAGATGTTAGTAGCACCAAAGAATACACCAATAACAGGTATGTAAACACCTTTTAAAAAAATGGACTTATTCAGAGTTGATCATTCCCACACTTGTGACCAAGAAAGTGAATCTACCCACATCAAAAGCTTTAGTGAATAGATCAGCAAAATGGTTGTCAGTATGAACTTTAGCAACTTGAATTAGCTTCTTTTCATTACAATCTCTAATAAAGAGATACCTGATCTCAATGTGCTTTGTTTTGGAGTGCTTGACTGGATTGTTAACAATGCATATAGCACTGCTATTGTCAATGAAGATTGGAGTGTGAAGAAAGGTTACCCCATAGTCCAACATCTGATTCTGAATCCATAGAACCTGAGAGCAGCAACTTGCAGCAGCAATATACTCAGCTTCTGTTGTTGATAAGGACACTGTGGTTTGTTTCTTACACTGCCAAGATACTAGTCTTGCACTCAAAAGTTGACATCCACTTGAAGTAGACTTTTTGTCCATGTTAGCACCTCCCAAGTCACTATCTGAATAAGCAATCAAGTCAAAGTTGGATTCATAAGGATACCAAAGACCTAATCTAGGTTGCCCTCTTAAGTATCTGAAAATCCTTTTAACAGCTTGAAGATGTGATTGCTTTGGCTTGACTTGGAATCTGGCACACAAACACACTGGAAACATGATGTCTGGTCTTGAGGCTGTGAGATACATGAGAGATCCAATCATTGATCTATATAGATGGACATCAACATCCTCCCCCTCAAGATCAACAGTGATCTTTTTATGAGTCTCCATAGGTGTGCTTGCTGGCTTTGAGTCTGTTAAACCATACTTATCCAGGATGTCTTTCACATATTTTGATTGGCTTATGAAGATGCCATCTTTCTTCTGTTTCACTTGAAGCCCAAGGAAGAAGGTAAGTTCACCCATTGAACTCATTTTAAAGCTCTTGTGCATCAACTTTTCAAAGTCGCTACACATCTGATATTTTGTGGATCCAAAGATGATATCATCCACATAAATCTGAACAAGTAGGATGTCCTTCTTACTTCTTTTAATGAAGAGGGTCTTGTCAATTATTCCTCTTTCAAATCCATTCTCCAAGAGGTAGGTAGACAGTGTATCATACCATGCTCTTGGGGCTTGATGAAGACCATAAAGTGCTTTCTTCAGTTTGTATACTCTGTCTGGATATGATGGATTTTCAAATCCAGGGGGCTGACAGACATATACTTCTTCATCAATTGTACCATAAAGAAAGGCACTCTTCACATCCATTTGGTATACCTTGAACTTCATGTATGAGGCATAGGCTAGAAAAAGCCTAATTGTCTCTACCCTTGCCACTAGAGCAAACACTTCTTCATAGTCTATGCCTTCTTCTTGAGTGTACCCTTGTGCCACAAGCCTTGCTTTGTTTCTGATCACAATTCCTCTCTCATCCTTTTTATTCCTGAAAATCCACTTGGTGCCAATAGCTCTATGACCTTTTGGAAGGTCCACCAAGTCCCAAACTTCTTGCAATTTGAACTGCAGTAATTCTTCTTTATCCAACTAGAATATTTCATTGCATCATAAACCTTCTTAGGCTCAATCTGAGATAGAAAGCAAGAGAGTACTGTGTGTTGCTGATCCTGCAGCTCTTGAAGTCTACTTTGATTCCTTGTTATCATAGGAGAAGAGATGTCTCCTATGACCAACTCTGGAGGATGATTCTTTTGAGTTCTAGTCTGATGACTAGGTTCTTCATTGATTCCCAAATCTAGATTGGAATCATTTAAGTCAGCTGAGGGGATCTCATCAGCTGCTTCTGGCTCTTCATGCACTTGATTTTCCTCATCTCTTCCTTCTTCTTCACTCTGAATCAGTTCAGTCATAATTTCCTTTGCACAGACATCAACAGGCTCTATTGTAGGTATGGGAAAGATCACAGACTGAGGAATAATGTCTTGTACTTGTACTTGTTCATCCCCTGATCCTCCACTTCCTGAACCTGCATGATAATCACTACTGAAACCCAAAGAGTTAGTTAGTGAATCAATGTCAAATAACCACTGAGGACCAGACCCAATAGGATTTGGTGTGTTCTCATTGCATTTGACATTGTCACTTTCCTCAATTATTCTAGAAGAATAATTAAAAACTCTGTAAGCCTTACTCTGAGATGAGTAACCAACAAGAAAACCATCAAACTTTCCTAAGTGATTTTTGGTATTGAGAATGGTACAAGGACACCCAAAAGGTTTGAAAAATCCAACAAATGGTTTTCTGTTATTTAAAAGCTCATATGGTGTCTTGTTTTTAGGCTTGACTACTAGAACTCTGTTTTGGACATAGCAAGCAGTATTAACTGCTTCAGCCCAGAAAGTAATTGGTAGTTTGGAATCAGCTAACAGAGATCTAACAGTCTCAATCAGTGTCCTATTCCTTCTCTCAGCAACACCATTTTGTTGTGGAGTCCTAGGAGCACTGTATTGCCTCTCAATTCCTTTTTCCTCACAAAAGGTGTTTAGGTCATGATTTTTAAATTCAGTACCATTGGCTGACCTAATGACTTTTACCTTTTGATTTGTTTGGTTTTCAATTCTTAGAATAAAGGATTTGATCAGTCCACTTGTCTCATCCTTAGTCCTTAGAAAATATACCCAAGTAAATCTAGAGTAATCATTAACAATAACTAGGCAGTATGATTTCTTACCTATACTCATAACATTTGTAGGACCAAACAGATCCATATGCAACAACTGAAGAGAATTAGAGATTGTGTTCAACTCTTTGGACTTATGAGAAGTTTTGTGTTGTTTGTCTTTGAGACAGGCAACACAATGATCATCACATGAAAAGACTTTGGAAGGTAAACCTCTTACAAGGTTGTTTTTATCAAGTTTATTCATTGTTTTAAAGTTCATGTGACACATCCTTCTGTGCCAAAGTGATGATTCATCCAAAGAAGCTTTTGAAACAAGACAGTTTAGGGATGAGTCGGTTGAAACACTTTCCATATCTAAGCAATATACGTTATCCTTTCTGGGAGTTCTTAGTAGTATCATCTTTTCATCAACTACCTTGAATCCAGGAGCAAGGATAATGCTTTCAGAATCAGTAAATAATATACTATGCTGTTTGTCACAAACCTGTGATACACTTAACAGGTTGTACCTTAACTTCTCAACATAGAATACATCTTCAAAGGTCATTTTACCTTTGGTTACACCCCCTTACCAATTATCTTACCTCCATCTAGAGTATTACCGAAGGCAACATGCCCACCATCAATTTTCTTGAAATTCTTGAGGCATGACATGTTCCCTGTCATGTGCCTAGAGCAACCACTATCAACATGCCAGATGTTCTTCCCCTTGAGCTGCTGGTTGCCCTGCACATAAGATTAAACAATTAGTATTGATTGGGAACCCAAGCCAAAGTGGTCTTGGGTCTCCCTTTCTCATCAAAGTACTTACATTCCTTTTTGATGAGATTTTTAAAATCAGTACACTCTTTATTGGAGTACTTTGTCAATATGATTGGTCTAGCAGCACAAACACTAGGAGCAGTACTAACCTGAGAAGTACTAACAGAGTTAGCAGCACTAACATGTTTAGCAGTACTAACCTTGTTAGCAACACTAACAGAGTTAGCAGTATTAATAATTGAAGAAGTACTAACAATGTCAGCAGCACTAACATTGATAGCAGTAGTATTGCTTCTAGCAGCACTATCATTGTCAGCAGTACTATTTGGGGTAGCAGTACTAACAGTTTTAGTGCATTTAGGAACCCACATATTGACACTTTCTTTAACAATCTTTTTCTTCATGTGGCTTTTAGGTTTAACAGATTTCTTAGCCACATGGTTCCTTTCAATCTTCCTATAACCAAAGGGTTTTTGCATAGATCTTTGAAAATTCATCCTTTGGTTCATAGGATTGAAATAACAGTATTTGGCAAGATAATTCAATTTGCCACAGATGAAACAAGGTTTTGGTCTATTGATTTTACTCAAGTCAACCCCTTGTTTTTGTGCCTACTGATTATTCCAGTTTCTTTGATTTCCCCTCTTTTTATCATGTTTTAGGGGCTCAGATTTCTTGCATGCACACTGTTTGCAAGGAACTGGATTCACAACTATGGTCTGTTTGTAATGGACCTTACCAGACTTTCCCTCTGTCTTCTCTATGTCCTTTGATTTGATCCAATCCCTTCCACAGTCCTCATTGGTGATAATGTTATTCTCTAGAGGAATCTTACCACACACATTGTTCTGCTTACTTTTACCAACCTCTTTCTCAGTCTTATCCTCAACAACTACCTCATATAAGGGATCTATCTCAGTGGCTCCCTCAGGCAAGTCCTTCCTATCTTTGGTTTCTAGCAAGTCTGAAGTAGGAGGAATGTAGTTGTTGTTGTATGGTGGTGGTGTGGCATTATACCCAATTCCTCTTCTCAATTTGTCATGAATCTGAGTTTGTAGTAGAGAGTCCATTGCTTTAGAAGCATTGGAAAACTTTTCCACATCAAGCTTAACCTTGGTTAGCTCCTCTCTCAACTTTTCACTCTCCTCTTTAGATTTGGTCAATTTGAGTTCTAGATCCTTTTTCTCCCACTTCCAGTAATTGGTATCATATGAGTGTTGGAGTTCGTTGGCTTGAAAACCTTTAATCTGTTCCTCAAACCTCTCAACAATTCTCACATAATCTTTTATATCCTTTTCTAACCTCTTAAGGTCATCACTCATCTTCTGGTTGTGATCCCTGTACCTTTTAACAGTGTTTATGCAAGTTTTATAATAGAGATTAGAACTTACCTCAGTTGGGAGATCTGATACTTCAGCCATAAGAGCTTGATTTTGGATAGCCTCTTCTGCTTGATCACTCCAGTCAAACCCCATTCCTTGTTGAGAAACAAGGGCTTGAGCAGAGTTTCTGTTATGGTTGAGGTTTCCAGACTGTGCTTGTTGGTGGTTGTTGGTGTGAGACACTCCACTTCTGCATTCCCTGGCAAAGTGTCCCTTCAGATGACATTTATGGCATTCCACCTTTGATTTATCAAATCCTGCTCCATCTTCTCTTCTTTGGGAGAAGTTGTTCCTCCTAGTCCTCTTTATGAACTTCTTCACCCTCATGGAGAGCATGGCCATCTGCCATTTAATATCCATTTCTTCAAGATCATCAGGATGAAGTTGTTCCAAGTCATCATTAATTAAAGAGGAATTTCCATGGCTGGAAAGAAAGGCTTCAAACACAGATTCAGTGCCTTTCTCTTGTTTGCTCCATTAGCAGCATTAACTGATTCAGGGTTAGCAGTAGAATCAATTGATGTTGATAGGAGTGCAGCATTATGAATATATCCAGAAGGTTTCTTCTTTGCCTCCACCTCAGCTTCAAATACTCTAAGGTCATTGTACAGATCATCAAGTTCTTTCTCTTCCAATTGTTCATTCTGTCTGAATGAAACAGTGTACATGGTCCATTCATCTCCAAGGGACCATAAGAACTTTCTGTTTACATCATCTTGATCAATCTGTACTCCCATAGTGGCTAGTTCACCAATTAGCTTGTTAAACCTGTCAAAAGTTTGAGTCATGGACTCATTCTTAGTTGACATAAAGTTTTCATAATGTTGTTTCAAGATTGCCTTTTGATTTCTCTTGGCACTTTTAGTACCAGATAATCTCTTCTCTAGAGCATTCCAGAGCATCTGTGCATCAATGCAATTGCAGAATTGGTGTTGATACTCATTGGGAATGGCCAAGAGCAGTGTGCTCAAGGCTTTCATTTCTGTCTGCCTTGTCTTTCTTTCTGCATCCGTCTTTGGTGGGGTTCTTTTTCCATCTTCACCAATCTTTCCTGCATCAGATGGGCCATTCTCAATGATGTCCCACATGGAGTAATCTGTGAGGAGAATGTATTGCTTGATTCTAATCTTCCACATGTCAAATTCATTGGATCTGAGCATTGGAACCTTTGAGACCAAAGTACTGTTTGATTCAACTGTGTTTTCCATGATGAATAAGATTTCTGAGAATACTAGCTTTGATACCACTTGTTAGGATCTTAATTCTTAACAAGAATAAACATTCAGAAACAATATTAAAGAAGTTTGCGGAATAACACTTTAATATTCAAAGATCAATAAAACAGTAAATCAGAATAACAACTTGTAAACTTTATTGAATGATTGTAAATCTACAAGATTCAACACTCAACCTCAATTTTGATGAACAGACTCACCAATACGAATTCTACTTCTCTAGAACTAGGACTATAAGCCTTGAGGTTGATTCTCTCTAAAAATTGATATATTAAACAATTCTGACTAATTCTATACTTATACAAAAGATAAAAGATGATTATAAATAATACAAGATCTTCAGAATAATCTTCCATATTTATCTCCAAGCCTTCCATGATTATCTAGTACTAACTACTAGCAGTACTAAAATTGCTTAGCAGTAGTAATTTCTTCTAGCAGTATTAAGTTTGACTAGCAGCATTAACCTGTATCAGCAACATTAACTTCAGAAGTAGTAACCAAGTTGTGCTAGCAGCACTAACTGTACTTGTGCATTTCTGAATTTCCCAACAAGGTCTAAACAGCCACTACTCGACCTTGAATCATAGAAAAATTTCTAACCACTTTAATCCAAACCTTTAGCCACATAAATGAAGAAATTTATCCAAAGGCCATTGCAAAAGGATAAGTCATAGATAAGAGTCCCCACATGAGATTTCCATCTTTAGGACCATGGAAAAAGCAACGTTTAGAAATAACAACCTTATCAACCTTATCAATAGAACGAACCTGAACTTCCTAAAGAAATCAACCTTATCCCAATCCATCTTACAAAAGAAATAACACGAGCCCAATCCATAACCACCACTATCAATAGAACGAACCTGAACTCCCAAGAAGATCGAAACCCCATCCTGCATCAACTCAAATCTTCGAACCAAACCAGAGAACTGAAAGACAGAGTCAATCAAATCCAACCTCAGAGTCCCAAATCTTCTTCGATTGCAAAAAGAATTCCAAACCACTGATCGAACAAACCCTGGAATCCATCCCAATTCTAAGGGGGTGTTTGGGATTGCTTATTTGAGGTGCTTATTAACTTATTGCGTTTTCAAACACCAAATAAGCTGTTTTGAGTGTTTGGATTGGAAACTGCTTATGACTTCTCCACTCCGCTAATAAACAGTTTTTGATAAGTCATTCTCAACTGACTTATTTGAAACTCCTTATTAACTTATTTAACCAAATTACATATTTGCCCATTCTTTTTATAAGTTAATAAGCACTTTACAAATAACGATAAGTTAATAAGCACTTTTGCAAATAAGCATAAGTTGTTTTAAATAAGCAATCCCAAACACCCCCTAAAAACATAATGATCGAGAAAGAGAAAACATCGACCACAGTAGAAAAAAAGAAGAAGCAGTCGATCAAAGGGTAAAAACCACAACTTATTGATCGACCAAATCAAACCCAAATTCATTCCAATTCTAAAATCAACATCAAATATTAACAACAACAACCTAGATCGAAAAGGAGAAAGAAGAATAATCCAATCCGAGAGCTGTTGTGTTCTAATTCCAATAATCAGAAAAATCTCCAGCAGTAGCCAAATCAATCCCTTTCCAGTACTCATAAAATCTTTTATCTAATCCAATTTGGACCCTTTCCAATCTCCAGAGTAATTTGTACTGAAAAACCAAACCCAAACAATAGGATCTTGCAAATTGGCCAGAGGCCTTTGCAAAACTAGATTTCCCAACAAAAGCCAGCAGAACCAAAATAGTATCAGAACCCCAAATCAAACAGAAGCAGAAAATCCAACACTTAGGAAGACTAATGAATCTGAACAACAGAAGCCCCCAAACAGAATTAGACAGATAAAGAATCCCAATGAGCTGTTGATGCCAAAACCAATCCAAAAAAACCATTATAATGAAATGGTCATCAACAACAGCCAAGAGCCAAAACAGGTTCCATTTGACAGAAGCAAAAAAACAACAACTCCATATGTAAAATTCTGCTAATCTGAGCTAAACTGATTTGCACAAAACCGATTTTAATTCCCCTTTGAGCACCACTCTGAATTCCAGAAGAATTAGACAGAACATAAGCAATATGGCCACTGGCCATTGCAACCAAAGCAGAAAGATTGTAATCCCCAATGAAGCTACAGATCCATAATATCCATAAAGAGATTAAAAGTTTCCAATAAAAATGCTCCAGGAATAACAGAAACCAACAATTTAAAGTTGTAATGGCTAAAAGCCAAATTACACCCCAGAAACAGTTGATCTAAATTCCAAGTCTTCCAACAACAGAGTTCCAAAAAGGCCCAAGTCTTATGCAATCAAAAATAAGACAGGACCTAAAACAGTAGATGCAATAACAATCTTTAAGACTAATTCAAGGCACATCAGATCCCCAATACCATCTCCAATCCTTATAAAAAATTAAAGGCCAAGAAAACAACAGATATTGCCTACAAACAGTAGCACAACAAGGCCAACAACAAGGTTTAGAAAAAACAAATTCCCTCCATTTCAAGAACTTAATAGGCTGTGATTTCCAGGGTCCAACTAACAACCATATAAAAGGCAAAAATAAGAGATTCCACAAAACAAAAATGCATCTATAACATGTAAGACCAAGGAGATAGTTAAAGAAGCAACTGTTGGTGCAGAATGATGGCAACCACCAAAAAAACAACCTAATAAATAGGCAAATATTACTCACTCTTGTTGTAGCTTTTGAAGTTTCTCTCTCTCTTCTTCTTCTTCAATCTTGGTCCGAATGTTAAACCTCTGTATACAAATATTATTGAGCAAAATCACAAGTCATTTTCTAAGGAGTGAGCAGAGTGAAACAAGTAACAATATTCAAATCAGCCACTCACCTTCTCAACATATTGCTCCCTTGTGACCAACCCAACCGTTTCCTTCTTGAAAGCAGTCTCAAGCATCTGTTCAAATTTATTTCAAAAATGCAGAATTTCATAAGCAACTGACCAACAAGTCAGGTAGTCGAAAAGATCAAATATGACCAAAATACAATTCAATAATACGACCAAAATATCTATCAAGAGCCATCATTGAGTAATTCTCATATTGGTCCTCTGAGGACTTCCTTTGTCCTCTTCCTCCTAGGCTCATACCACAACTCCTCACCATTATCAAGAGCCATCATTGAATAAATCACAATTTTACCACTTTTGGTTTTGAGTTTCAAATGGAAATCGAAATCTAAGCGAAATCATCAACATACCTCGTAGAAATCAAAACATGGTTTGATATTTAGCTTCAAAATCAAAACATCATTGAATAAATCACAATTTTACCACTTTTGGTTTTGAGTTTCAAATGGAAATCGAAATCTAAACGAAATCATCAACATACCTCGTAGAAATCAAAACATGGTTTGATATTTAGCTTCAAAATCAAAATGGAAATCTACAAAACCTGAGCGATAGTTATATGGAGCTCGCCGTAGAAGAGGAATCGACATGGGAAACATTTTTACCAGGATTTTGAAGAGGAATCTATAGATGGTATAGGATTTGAGACATGATTCAAAGAAAGAGCGGGATAGTGTATTTGATGTAAGATTTTGAAGTTTTGAATTTGAATTTGTTTGCAGCTGGAGTCCGAATAGGGGAAGAAAAACTCTGAACTGAAGAAAGGAAAAGATGCAGTAACCCAATATTGGTGGTGGTGGTGGCTACATCAAGAGGTTATACCTTATGTATAATAATTTGTAATTCATAGTTTTTGGAATCTCTTGCATAAAGTGGTAGTAACTTGTGCTTTTTGACTTGTGTTTAAGAGTTTTAGGCTAAATGCATTATAGGGTAGTATAGATATAAGGGAGGGATCATATGAAAACCCTCCATAGTTTACAAACTATGCAAACACATTTCCACCAATCATAGAATTTCTTACTTTTTTTTTAGTTATTAGTAAGGGTGTTTTTGACATTTTACCATGGAATAGTTATCTATGGAATGTATTGGTTCATTAAGAGGGATCATTTTTTTAGTATTGCATTTAATGCAATGGTATCTCTTTTATTACATTTAAGGCTTAAACATGGTAACTTAATACTCCTAATCAATAAAATATATATTTAGATAAAATAAATCATACCTTTTACAGGGAAATAAATTTTTTTTTCAATAATAAATGTAACACTCCATTTTTGTTATAGTGGGAAAATCACGAAAACAGTACCCCGCACGAGTTCCCGTGCAGGTTAGGCCGCCACACAAGTCGCACGGCGCACTGTCCGCGTGAAGAAACAGTGGATGGTGCGAGTTACCGCGCGGGTCAACCCGCGCCACAAGCCGTGCGCGAAGCTTGACGATTTTAAATAAGGATTTAAACCCCGTTCTCATTCAAAAACCCTCGTCTTCAACCTCTCAACCTCTCTCTTCATTTAATACTTCCCAAAACCGAACCACAACTCTTCCAACCACCAATCTACCACATTTATTGCAAGAATCAAGCATCCTCAACCAAAGATTTCAACCAAGGATCTCAAGCTTCAAGATCATCTTCCTCCTCCATCCATTTCTAGGGTTCTTGCTAAGTTTCTTGGGTTTTCTACAAAACCTAGATTGTGAGTTTTCTTTACCAAAATCTTTAAATGGGATACATATCTTGAATGCTTACTTGTATTATCTCATATGTCTGTACAAATCTGGTCACCTGATAAGTTTGACCTAAATGTTATTTATATGAATATTTGGGGGTTTTGGCTATTGATTCACATGAGAAATTGTTAAGTTGATTAATGTGACTATTATTGAGTATGATGGTGTAATATCATGGAACTTGTGAAGATTATTGTTGAAACCACATGTTTGGGTGCTTTGGGCCTAATATGGGATTAAAATCATGCGTAGTCTTATACATGTACCTTGTTAATGCGGGATATGTATAGAGAAAGACAATATATATATATATATATATATATATATATGTTGGATGAACCGTGAGCAGGTGCCAGGAGGATGTAGCTTTAGGTGCCACCGGGACGGTATGCACCTAAGGCCTCCACCACCGGGACGGTGTGCTGGGCCTTTGGGGTGTTGTCATGCGAACAACATCAAGGTACATTGACTTGAGGTAAACCTCATTGGTGTGATGGATCACCCCCATTGATTCCAGTATGGCCATGTGGACTGAGTCGTTATTAAAGCTTTTACACGTCTCTTGAATATCATGCCTTGCTTATGTACAACTCACTAGGCCCGTTTGGTCTAACACTTGCTTGGTTTGATATGTATCTCTGTCAGGATCGAATTCTCAACAAGAATAAATTCTCAGAAACTAATATCAAAGAAGTTGCGGAATAACACTTTGATATACAATGAAACAGTAAACAAAACAGTATATTATCAACAACTTGTAAACTTTTATTGAATGCTTGAAGTTACAAGATTAAACACACAACCTCAATATTGATGAACATGCTCACCAATACGAATTCTACTTCTCTAGAATTAGGATCTATGCCTTGAGGTTGATTTTCTCTAAAACTTAGAATGAATTCTGTATAAAAAGTTATCTAACAATTCTAAACAATACAATATATATACTGAAGATAAAAGCTAATTACAATTAATAAAATATCTTCAGAATATCTTCCATCATTATCTCCAAGCTTTCCATAATCTTCAGTCCATCCAGCTGATAATTACAATTAATAAAATATCTTCAGAATATCTTCCATCATTATCTCCAAGCTTTCCATAATCTTCAGTCCATCCAGCTGTCATCCTTCTATGCGAATTCTTTATCACATAAGCAGCATTATTCTTCAGCAGCATTAATACTCTGAGCAGTATTAACTCTAGCAGTACTAACCATGCTCAGCAGTATTAATCTCTTCAAGCAGTACTAACTTTGAACTAGCAGTACTAATCTTGTTGAGCAACATTAACCATCAACTAGCAGCATTAATAACAGAAGTACTAACTAGAAGTATTAATCACAGAAGTACTAACTAGAAGTATTAATCACAGAAGTACTAACTAGAAGTATTAACTGTTTTCTTCTAGCAGCATTAACTTTGTTCCAGCAGCATTAACTACAACTGGCAACATTAACCACAGAAGTAGTAACCATGATGAATATTAACTTCAGAAGTAGTAACCATGTTGAACTAGAAGTAGTAACCATGTTGAACTAGAAGTAGTAACCATGTTGAACTAGAAGTAGTAACAATGTTGAACTAGAAGTAGTAACCATGTTGAACTAGAAGTAGTAACCATGATGAATATTTCAGACCCAACAATCTCCCCCTAACTTAACTTTTCAAAACTGAGAAATTAAGTTCTTCAACATAGGGTCTTTATGATAATTTCAAAACTTTCTGCAATTACTAGTCTTCTTGATTCAGTTTCTGCTGTTATCTTCTTTTCTGTTTCTGCTGTTATCTTCTTTTCTGTTTCTGCTGTAGTTGCTGCTTTGTTTCAGCTTCTTCACTTATCTCCCCCTCAAAATAAGATTTCGTATCAACTTGATTCTCCTTCTCATGTCTTCTCAAGTTCAGATTTTAAGTCTCCCCCTTTTTGAAATGATCTTTTCATCTCTTTTATCTCCATAATTTGATTGTGAACTTTCAGACTAATTGTACCAAGTGTATCCATCAATTCTTTGTAGTTAAACTGTCCTCACCTCCTTTAGGTGTGTTTACCACCCTTGAAGGATCCTTGGATCTTTTAGTAGAGATCTTCTGCCTAGCAGAAGCACCTTCTACTCCCTTGGTTTCTTGGCACCTGGGACCTTTAGATAACTACTCATCTAAAGTTGCCATGGGGAAGGTCTTAGATATGTTCACACTGTCCTGTCCTGCACTTTGTGCAAAGTCAGTAGTGTGAGCCTTACAACACATATGCTCTTGCATCTCCTTATTGAGCACCTTCTTGAGGTTAGGATACACCTCTATGGTTTCCCTTTGGATATTCTCTGATGAAAAATGCTCCATCAGAGGGCTTGTAGGTTTTGAGGTTGAAGATACAAGAAGGGAAGGAACCTTCTGTATCTTTTCCTTATATAGTATGGTAATGGGGAATGTGGTTTATCAAGAAGAGACTGGAGAATTGATTTAGAGTGGGAAGGTTGGGATTGGCTAGCAGTGGGATGGTCTAATAGGGGCCTTGACCCTGCTGCCATACCTTCATCAGTGTGGGACACCACCATCATTGTAGAGAACAATGGGGTGTCAACTCCTTCCGAGTCCCTAGCAGATCTTCTCATATATGAGAAGACCTTGCCTTTAGGGGTTTTAGGTACATATATCTCATTAAAATGAGGTTAATCCGTCAATTCCTTATTAAGTACTTCTTGTACAAACCTTGGATTTAGATAAAAGCTTTTTGATTGATACCCAGGTTTGACATTAAATCATTGAAGATCATTTTTAGGTATAGAAAACTTACATTAGCAGTAGTAACATTTATCAGCAGCATTAACACAGACTGGCAGTAGTAACACATACCAGTAGCATTAACACAGTCTGACAGTATTCATTGAACTAGAAGTACTAACTACCTTTCAGTATTAGCAACCTGAAACACTTCTGCTGGATCAGAAGTAACATGTCCTCCATCAAATCTTTTGAAGGCAGTCCATGTTCCTTGTTGTGTGCCAAGAGCAACCATTATCTTCATTCCAAATGCTCTTCCTCTTGAGCTTTTGATTGCCCTGCACACTTGATAAATTTGTTAGTCTTTGATGGAACCCAAGCCAAAGTGGTCTTGGGTTGTCCTTTCTCATTTATATAATCTGTCAGTTTGGTCTGGATGAGTTGTTTAGGAATCTCATGGCTGGAATACTTTGTCAAGATTATAGGCTTTGCAACATTAATACTAGTAGAAGCACTATCCTTGTTAGCAGTAGTATTGGTTGCAGCAACACTATTTCTGTTAGCAGTACTAACAGGTTTCTTTACAATTGGAACCCAAACTTGAACAAAGTTGTTTGCTTTCTTTGTCTTTAAATTACTCCTTGGCTTATTGGGAGCATTTTTCTTTGTATTAGCAAACTTGTTCTTAGCATGAGACTTTAAAGGTGCTCTTTTCTCATCCAATTGATTCCTTCTTTTATTCCTATAACCAAAAGAGTTTTGTGGTTTTCTTTGAAAAGTGACTCTTTGGTTGATAGGGTTGAAATAACAGTGTTTGGCAAGATGATTCAATTTGCCACAGATAAAACAAGGTTTTGGTCTATTGATTTTACTCAAATCAACCCCTTGTTTTTGTGCCCACTGATTATTCCAGTTTCTCTGATTTCCCCTTGGTTTATCATGTTTTTGGGGCTCAGATTTATTGCAAGAACACTGTTTGCAAGGGACAGGATTCACAACTGTGGTTTGCTTATAATGGACCTTCTCAGACTTTCCCTCAGTCTTCTCTATGTCCTTAGATTTGACCCAAGTCTTTCCACATCCCTCATTGGTGATAATGTGATTTTCTAGAGGAATCTCACCACTCCTAGTGTTCTCCTTACTCTTTTCACTAGAGTTCTCTTCTTCAGAGTCTGTTTCAACCACCACTTTGTCTAAAGGATCTACCTTAGTGGCTCCAACAGGCAATTCCTTCCTATCCTTGGTCTCTAGTAAGTTTGATATAGGAGGAATGTAATTGTTGTTGTATGGTGGTGGTGTGGTGTTATAGCCTATTCCTCTTCTAAGTTTGTCATGGATTTGAGTTTGGAGCAAAGAGTCCATTGCTTTAGAAGCATTGGAAAATTTCTCAATATCCAACTTGGCTTTCTCAAACTCACTCTTTATCTTCTCATTCTCCTCTTTAGACTTTTTCAGCTGAAGTTCTAGGTCATTCTTCTCCCACTTCCAGTAATTTGTATCATAAGAATGTTGAAGTTCATTGGCTTGGAAAACTTTGATCTGTTCCTCAAAACTCTCAACAATTCTTACATAGTCTTTTATATCTCTATCTAATCTTTTAAGGTCATCACTCATTGTCTGGTTGTGATCCCTGTACCTTTTAACAGTTTCCATACAAGTTTTAGAGCAAAGATTAGACATTACCTCTATGGGGATTTCTGTGCTTGAAGAATCTGAAACTTTAGCCATTGATGATTTCTGATTTCAAGGAAGAATGATGATTGCAGGTTTCTGAGAATACTTGCTCTGATACCACTTGTCAGGATCGAATTCTCAACAAGAATAAATTCTCAGAAACTAATATCAAAGAAGTTGCGGAATAACACTTTGATATACAATGAAACAGTAAACAAAACAATATATGATCAACAACTTGTAAACTTGTATTGAATGCTTGAAGTTACAAGATTAAACACACAACCTCAATATTGATGAACAGGCTCACCAATACGAATTCTACTTCTCTAGAATTAGGATCTATGCCTTGAGGTTGATTTTCTCTAAAACTTAGAATGAATTCTGTATCAAAAGTTATCTAACAATTCTAAACAATACAATATATATACTGAAGATAAAAGCTAATAACAATTAATAAAATATCTTTAGAATATCTTCCATCATTATCTCCAAGCTTTCCATAATCTTCAGTCCATCCAGCTGCTAATTACAATTAATAAAATATCTTCAGAATATCTTCCATCATTATCTCCAAGCTTTCCATAATCTTCAGTCCATCCAACTGTCATCCTTCTATGCGAATTCTTTATCACATTAGCAGCATTATTCTTCAGCAGCATTAATACTCTGAGCAGTATTAACTCTAGCAGTACTAACCATGCTCAGCAGTATTAATCTCTTCAAGCAGTACTAACTTTGAACTAGCAGTACTAATCTTGTTGAGCAACATTAACCATCAACTAGCAGCATTAATAACAGAAGTACTAACTAGAAGTATTAATCACAGAAGTACTAACTAGAAGTATTAACTGTTTTCTTCTAGCAGCATTAACTTTGTTCTAGCAGCATTAATTACAACTGGCAACATTAACCACAGAAGTAGTAACCATGATGAATATTAACTTCAGAAGTAGTAACCATGTTGAACTAGAAGTAGTAACCATGTTGAACTAGAAGTAGTAACCATGTTGAACTAGAAGTAGTAACCATGATGAATATTTCAGACCCAACAATCTCAGGTCCTAGCGGCACACTTGCCAGGAAGGTTTAGCAGGCTGTTAGATGCGAGCTTGGGAACTTTCGGGAGGCCAATTGTGGTTATGACTATTTTGGATATAGATGACAACCGTTTGTAATCTAGTTTCCTGTTTAGAATTTAGATTAAGAGGTTGTTATCTCTCATTGGTGGTTATTACATACTTGTAATTATACATGTAATTATTGTTCCCTTTTTGGGTAAGCTCGTGCTTTGGCAGTTATTTGATTACCATATTTCCCTTTCTGGAAATTTTTGTTTATCCCAATTTTTGGGGTGTTACAAGTTGGTATCAGAGCTCTAGTTTAAGTGAACTAGGTGTCGACTCTAGCATACCTAGACTTAAGTTGGTTGAGCACATAGTATCACTGTCCAATCGGGTAGAGCATTTATAGGTGGGGAGAGTATTAGGATCACGGAATGGCATTGATTGAAATTTATAATAATGATGACGAGAATTCTTATGTAAAATACGTTCACAATCTCATTTGGCTAGTGTTATTCTGAATTTATAATTACGTAAGCGTGTTTGAAATTGTTATTATAATGATAAATCGTTGTGATAGTACGTATTGAACCGATTATCTTTTAAAGAATTAACCGGTGTGATCCTTGTCATGCATGGCAGAGTATCATGTTAAACACTCGAAATATGCTTCAGAATCCGCGGGATGGTCACATTGAAGACGAGTCTACCGCCGACCAACCTCCCTTGGTTATCCCTACTGAAAGGCCAACCGCAACCAATGTCTTGGGTAGAGGACCCGAACAAATACCAAGAACAAATATCGCATCCTCTCATCCGATTATGGAGGAAGTAACTATGGAGACAAGGATCCGAGAAAACATGATGCAAGCCATGAATTTGGTTATGGCTCAACAACAAGAATTCTTCCTGAAACTGTTAGAGGAACGTGATGCCAATCACCGACGGATCGAGGCAATGGCGAAGAATGCGGTGAATGGGTCGGGTGGAGGACCGGTCTTCATAGGGACGGAGGAGCATGCTATCTGGGCCGAGAAGAAGAAGGAAGGGGGTTGCTCCTTCAAAACGTTTCTGTGTAGTCGGGCTCCAGAGTTCTACGGGACGACCGACCCACTAGCATGTATGAAGTGGATTCAGGATGTCGAGATGGCATTCGAGTCCAGTGATTGTGCGGACTCTCAAAGGGCCAAATATGCATCTCAGCTGCTTCGAGGAGATGCGCTGAGTTGGTGGAATGTTACTAGGAGGGCGCTCACACCGGAGGTTTTGGCCCAAATCACTTGGCCCATTTTCAAGAAGAAAATTATGGAGAAGTATTGTAATGCGAGGGCACTTGACAAGATTGAGGAGGAGTTCCGAAATCTAAAGAAGGGCAATATGTCTATTGTCGACTATGCGAAGCAGTTTATGGATAAACTTAGCCTAGTGGAGCACTTGGCTACTGATGAGGAATCGAAAAAAAGGCATTTGTGAAGGGCTTACCGGCAGACATGAAGACAGATGTGAGAAACGCTCACAAGAGCACCTTACAAGAAGTGATCGAGACATCCCAACTGGTAGAGGATGACATGATCCAAGACGGAGAAGAGAAGAAGCAGCTAGGAGAAAAGAGAAAGTGGGAAGGGTCGACCGGGCCCGTGCGATCATCCAAGCCCTTTAGTGGGGGAAGAAACGGGGAGCCGAGACGCGACACGATGTGGTGCTTCAAGTGCAGGAGTAAACATTCTAGGCCCTGCATTCAGAGATCTCTACCCAACTCTATCGAATGTTCTAGGATGGAGTAAAGGTAGATCTGGCAAAGATCGAGGCAATGATGAATTGGGAACCACCGACGAGCCCAACGGAATAAGAAGTTTCTTGAGTTTGGCCGGCTACTACCGACGATTCATACAAGACTTCTCGAAGATCGCCTCTCCGCTCACCTCGTTGACAAGGAAGAACGTTAAGTTCTTGTGGACCGAAACTCAAGAGAGGGCCTTTCGGACTCTCCAAAGAAAATTATGTAAAGCACCGATCTTATCCTTACCCGAAGGTTCCGAAGAATTTGTGGTTTATAGTGACGCTTCTAAGCTTGGGCTCAGGTGCGTTTTGATGCAAAGGGAAAAAGTGATAGCGTATGCATCGCGTCAAATCAAGGACCACGAGAAGAATTACCCTGCGTACGACTTGGAGTTAGCGGCAGTAGTGTTCGCTTTGAAGCTATGGCGACACTACCTCTATGGGACGAAGTGTAAGTTATTCACCAATCACAAAAGTATGAAGTACATCTTCGACCAAAAGGACCTCAACATGCGGCAACGACGGTGGTTAGAACTTCTGAAGGATTACGATTGTGAGTTGCTTTACCACCCCGGTAAAGCCAACGTAGTGGCGGACGCTCTGAGCCGGAAGAGTTACGGAAGCGAAGTCAAGGTAACTTTAAACATAATCGACGTAATTTCGAGCTTAGTGGAGGACATTAAGCGAAGCCAAGTGGAGGCACTTCAAGAGCTAAACCTTAAAGATGAGATCATGGTGAAGCAACGGGAAACATTAACAGAGGATAGTCGTGGCCTTAAGCTTTCCCAAGGGAGAATCTGGGTGCCGAAGATTGGAGGGATCCACGAGTTGCTATTGGCGGAGGTTCACAAGTCAAAGTACTCCATACATCCCGGTAGTACCAAGATGTATAGGGATTTGAACCTTCATTATTGGTGGCCGGTAATGAAGCTCGACATGGCCAATTACATGGAAAGATGTGTCACTTGTCTTCAAGTCAAAGCGGAACATCAAAGACCTTATGAAAGCTTGCAACCGTTGGCCATTCCGGAATGGAAGTGGGAACACATCACAATGGACTTCGTATCCCAATTGCCGAAGACTTTGAAGGGTCACGACACTATTTGGGTGGTGGTGGATCGACTCACGAAGAGCGCACACTTTTTGGCGATGCGAAAGACGTTGCCAATGGATAAATTGTCCAAGTTGTATATCGATGAGGTGGTGTCGCGACACGGCGTCCCACTATCCATAGTTTCAGATCGGTATAGTCGGTTCACTTCTAAGTTTTGGGATGGGTTGCAAAGGGAGTTGGGAACGAAAGTTAAGTTAAGCACGACTTATCATCCTCAAACCGACGGACAAAGTGAAAGGACCATCCAAACTCTTGAGGACATGCTTCGGTCATGTGTCATAGACTTTGGAGAATGTTGGGATTCACACTTGCCATTAGTGGAGTTCGCATACAACAACAGTTACCACTCGAGCATTAGGATGGCACCATTCGAGGCACTTTACGGGCGAATATGTAGGATACCGGTGTGTTGGCTCGAGGTGGGAGAAAAGCAATTTGCGGGATCGGAAATAGTCCAAGTAATGGCAGACAAGGTTAAGGGAATTTGGGAACGTTTGAAAGCGACGCAAGACCGTCAAAAGAGCTATGTGGATAAGAAGAGGAGACCGGTCGAGTTCCAAGTGGGTGAACGTGTTATGTTGAAGGTGTCACCATGGAAGGGGATCATTCGTTTCGGGAAGCGCGGAAAGCTTAGTCCCCGTTTTCTTGGACCCTTCACGATTTTGGAAAAGGTGGGACTCCAAGCGTATAGACTAGACTTGCCATCGGAAATGGACGGGATTCACCCTACCTTTCACGTATGCTACCTTCGTAAGTGCCTAGCGGAAGAAGAGAGCGTGATACCGTTGACGAAAATTCGGGTGGACAATGAAAACCGATGCGTGGAAGAACCGGAAGCCATATTGGACTCCAAGACACAGAAATTGCGCCACAAGGAGGTAACCATGGTAAAAGTCCAATGGAAGCACCATCGGGGTACGAACGTGACGTGGGAGTCGGAAGAGGATATGAAGAGGAGATACCTTCAGTTATTTGCACAGTCGTAATTTCGGGGACGAAATCCTTATTTGGTGGGGAGGATTGTAACACTCCATTTTTGTTATAGTGGGAGAATCAGGAAAACAGTGCCCCGCGCGAGTTGCCGCGCGAGTTAGGCCGCGACACAAGTCGCGCGGTGCACTGTCCACGTGAAGAAATAGTGGATGGCGCGAGTTACGGCGCGGGTCAACCCGCACCACAAGCCGCAGGCGAAGCCTGACGATTTTAAATAAGGATTTAAACCCCATTCTCATTCAAAAACCCTCATCTTCAACCTCTCAAACTCTCTCTTCATTTAATACTTCCCAAAACCGAACCACAACTCTTCCAACCACCAATCTACCACATTTATTGCAAGAATCAAGCATCATCAACCAAAGATTTCAACCAAGGATCTCAAGCTTCAAGATCATCTTCCTCCTCCATCCATTTCTAGGGTTCTTGCTAAGTTTCTAGGGTTTTCTACAAAACCTAGACTGTGAATTTTCTTTACCAAAATCTTTAAATGGGATACATATCTTGAATGCTTACTTGTATTATCTCATATGTCTGTACAAATCTGATCACCTGATAAGTTTGACCTAAATGTTATTTATATGAATATTTGGGGGTTTTGGCTATTGATTCACATGAGAAATTGTTGAGTTGATTAATGTGACTATTATTGAGTATGATGGTGTAATATCATGGAACTTGTGAAGATTATTGTTGAAACCACATGTTTGGGTGTTTTGGGCCTAACATGGGATTAAAATCATGCGTAGTCTTATACATGTACTTTGTTGATGCGGGATATGTATAGAGACGGATAGTATATATATATATATATATGTGTGTGTGTGTGTGTGTGTGTGTGTGTGTGTGTGTGTTGGATGAACCATGAGCAGGTGCCAGGAGGATGTAGCTTTAGGTGCCACCGGGACGGTATGCACCTAAGGCCTCCGCCACCGGGACGGTGTGCCGGGTCTTTGTGGTGTTGTCATGCAAACAACATCAAGGTACATTGACTTGAGGTAAACCTCATTGGTGTGATGGATCTCCCCCATTGATTCAGTATGGCCATGTGGACTGAGTCGTTATTAATGCTTTTACACATCTCTTGAATATCATGCCATGCTTATGTACAACTCACTAAGCCCGTTTGGTCTAACACTTGCTTGGTTTGATATGTATCTCAGGTCCTAGCGGCACGCCCACCAGGAAGGTTTAGCAGACTGTTAGATACGAGCTTGGGAACTTTTGGGAGGCCAATTGTGGTTATGACTATTTTGGATATAGATGACAACCGTTTGTAATCTAGTTTCTTGTTTATAACTTAGATTAAGAGGTTGTTATCTCTCATTGGTTGTTATTACTGACTTGTAATTATACATGCAATTATTGTTCCTTTTTTGGGTAAGATCGTGCTTTGGTAGTTATTTGATTACCATATTTCCCTTTCTGGAAATTTTTGTTTATACCAATTTTTGGGGTGTTATAATAAATGCCTATTTTATTGTTTATTATGGTAATTTTTTTTTTGGTTATATACTAAATCTCTTAACCGTTTTTATATGTAGGATGAATTTTCAATTTTTTTTTTCAAAATTAAAGGGCACTTTCATTGTTCATCGATCAAGTAAAATTCATACTGATTGACACTTGACACAAAACTGGTCGTAAACGAAGTGAAAGACCAATGAAAACGGAGATGAACGGAGATGAAACCGAGATGATACGGAAATGAACGGAGATGAAACTGAGATGACACGGAGAACGACGATGAACAGAGATTAAATCGAGAAGACACGAAGATGAAAATCGAATCATGGTTTCGATGAAGAAGATGATCTGCTGAAATTCGAATCATGGTTTCGATGAAGAAGATGATCTGCTGAAATCCACCCCCAAAATATACCAATGTCTAATTGTTAAATTGATTTTGGTGCTGCGAGTAATTTGGGATTCATATGCTTTCCTAAATTAAAGAGATAATCAAAAGTACCATAATACCCTTTCACCACTTATTTTTTAATTAAAAAAGGAAAAAGTATTTCATGGTTGCCATAAATACCTCAGTTTAATCTCATTCATTCATGATTATGATCTATGGTGGCAAAATGGGTTACAAAGTTTGCTACCTATATATATATATATATATATATATATAGAGAGAGAGAGAGAGAGATGATCGATCAAACGAAAATGCTAACTATTTAAGATAATACCAAAACAGGCAAATTATATGCAAAATCACATGTGATTTTACATTAACGGTCAAAAGAAAATGTGGAGGGGACCTTGGCTGAATATTCAGTTCGCATGAATCACATGTGATTTTGTACGTGATGTTAGGTAAAATAACATATGATTCAACTGTTTTCTTAATCTCTTAAATAGGTACCGTTCTCGTTTGAACCCAACACACACACACACACTCTCTCTCTCTCTCTCTCTCTCTCTATATATATATATATATATATATATATATATATATATATATATTACCAACCATACAAACCAATCTTACCCGTCTATCTAGTCTAATAAATATCTAATTTAATTTAGTTTCTTAAGGGATGTTTGACAGTTGTTGAATGGTTTAGTGCAGAATGATTAAGTGGTTTTTATGATATAGTGTAAAATGAAATATAGTTGTTTGCTAATTGTTTATAATGAAATCAGGGCTCTTAATGGTTAAGGGAGGGTCAGGATACAAAATCATTAAGAGGCTTTTGGAACCATTAAGAGGCAACCCTTTTTTTGCCAAACAAGATTTACCTCTTAGCGATTCAGAGGTTGCCTCTTAATGGAACCATTGAGAGGTAAACAAACAACCCCTTACTCTAAAACCATGATCATAATGAATGAACCTTATCATCTTCCATAAATATCTCAACCATAATTAATGAATCATGATAGTTGTCCATAGATATCTTGAATTTTTTCCTAATACAAGCATTGATTATGTTTTGTAAGAATTACACAGTTTGTATTTGAAACCGTTCTTTTATATATATATATATATATATATATATATATATATATATATAGGGGTTAAATCATGTGAGAACCAAAAAAAGTTGAGAATCGTGAGAACCGATCTAATCCCTTATTTGGTTTTGATCTGATGGTTTTAATTTAAATTTGTTTTTAATTAGAAAAAGGCTATAATCGTTATTTTGGTAACATAGATTCACCAAGTGAAACACATGCTATTTCATCAAATGAAACACATACCATGCTATTTCACCTCATAAAATAATGCATAATTTTCATAAATATGCTATTTCACCTCATGAAATCCAAATATAATGTTCATATATATGTTATTTCACCACATGAAATCAAACACAAGTTTCATCTATAATTATTTCATCCCATGAAATCAAACACAATTTTTGTCTATATGTTATTTCACCTCATGAAATCAAACACAATTTTTGGAAACAAAAAACCCCAAATCACCCAACCTAAAAATATGTTTTCCTAATCTTCTCTCCGCCATGGCACACCTCCTTCAAGCGAATATTATTGTGGGTCACCGAGTTCCCACCATTGTTTCACTTCCGATTACTTAACGATCCGGATTTGAATCTGGAAACAAAAAAGCCCAAATCAATCACAACTGGGGTTATTATTTTTCATCAAATCCCCCAAATCATTTACAGTTCTCCAATCTATCAAAAACACATAATTACAACAATCAAATTCAATCCCTAGTTTCAAATTACAAGGGAGATATTCTTCATTCAAAATAACGACACTTCCGGTTATAGTACAAAAACGAAAAATTCTTGATGGAAAATAATCTATCGATCCTAAATAATCAAAATCAGAAAACAATTAAAATATCGTTAATTTTTAGTTACTTGAAACAAAACAAAAAGGATTGTTTTACCTTTAGCATATGAATTTCTATGGAGAGATCTCGAATTCACGTCGACCAGAGATCATCAAAAACCTAATTAAGATGATTGAAACCCTAACCTTCGTATCAAATCCTTCGAATTTCTCATGGTTTGTCATTTATATACAAAACCTCATAGAAGCCTAAATATGCTATTTCACCTCATGAAATCCAAACATAATGTTCATATATATGTTATTTCACCACATGAAGTCAAACACAAGTTTCATCTATAATTATTTCATCCCATGAAATCAAACACAATTTTCGTCTATATGTTATTTCACCTTATGAAACTAAACACAATTTTCATCTATATGTTATTTCACCCCATGAAATCAAACACAATTTTTGGAAACAAAAAACCCTAAATCACCCAACCTAAAAATATGTTTTCCTAATTTTCTCTCCGGCATTGGCAGCCGTTAGGTTACCTTTAGTGACTTAAAAACCCTATTAATCCAACCATAAATCGTACTAATCGTCAATACTCAAGAAATTGAAGCAAAAACATAGAGAGTACCTCAAATTGTTGATTGAATGTTAAGAAATAGAGTCTTCAAGCCCTAAATCGGCCATTGTCGCTCTCTCCTCTTTCTCCCGTATTCTCTTCCTTTTTTTTCTTTGTTTTTTTTAATCCCATTTATATTATTACTAGTTTATAAAATTGACACAACAAACCCTAGAGTTTCTCTTTGTCAAATCTTACCCCCAACATTTAACTATTTAACTTTCTTTTTATATAGATAATGATATTTGACACAACCCTTTTACATTTATCTTTAGAACATGTCTACCTTCGAACATTAATATAAAGATGTCTTAAAATTAATCCTTCAAAATGGGATGTTACAATTCACCCCCTCTAGAAGGATATTTCGTCCTCGAAATCTAAGCCTAGTCAAACATTTGTCGGCACAATATTCTCTTTTCATCTTCAAGTTCCTGAGTGATATTGGAATCCTAAAGATGCTTCAATTGTAGTTTTAACCTTTCCAACCTAGAAATATTTGTACGATCTGAATATATTTGGTACAACATGACTAGGAATCATACTTGAAACATTTTCATCATTGCCATTTTGAGTCCATTACGACTCTGCAATCGCTTCACCAACTCGTACGTGGCATTGCATGCTTACCATCCTTACAATTCTTAACCTTAATATTTGAATGATTTTCTTTAACCTCATATTAAATCATATACACATTTAGTCCTCTTTTTTATACAGTTCAAGCCAACTCCTTGCTTCTTATTACATTTTTACAGTATATATTCATTTATACTTTGATTTAATTACCAAAATAAAACTTTGTAGTCCTTGCGGTCAACTCTTCCTTGGCTCCTACCTTTCATGACAATCTGATCACCACCTATCTTACTAGTTATATCTATTCCTCATTGGTACTTTGGGACAGAATGATGCAACTCCTCGTTACTTGTGATGTTAACCCTTCCACTGTTCATTATCCTCCCATCTAGCTTGTTATTTCCACATGTCCCCCATTTTGCACTCTATGAAGAATTTAACATTTCATTACTATTGTTCAAGCATTGTTTCTACCCATTTTTTTACTTTTCTAATTGTAGCTTGTAGTTTCATAGGTAATGATTCTCTGAAATTGCATATGGGATCATGATAACTGAATCGTATTTTGTTTTACAAAATTGCCCCTGCTTTATTTTTTCCCTCTTGGAAATTTTAATTTATTCCACGAAAATTACAATTTTTGCCACTGTAGATCTTGACCGTGGATGAAATAAGATAAAGGGTTGAGATGCATCCTTTTATTTTCTTATTTAGGTGTGCTCCTCACATGAACCCACCTCTCTCTCTCTCTCTCTCTCTCTCTCTCTCTCTTTATATATATATATATATATATATAACCGCCCTTTTCGTGAGACCCTCCTTGCCATTAGCATTAGATCTTCTCAATCAAACAAATCTTCATCTTTTATCAAAAATATTGGTTTCACATGATCCTACCACCCCATCACCATGCCCAATCATCAACAACGTCCACCCGACCCCTACTCCTCCCCTACCCAAGCACCACCACCCCTGGAACCACCCTAAGCACTACCATACCCACCCCTACCCCCACCCCTCCTGCCACCAATCCCAAGCACCACCATCCACCATCCACACAACAACCTCTCCACCTCCACCCAACCATTGCCCCACCACCACCACCACCCCAACCGCCAACGTCCGCCCACCAATCCACACCCACCAATCCAATCCCACCTTACCACCCTCATCCACCAACCCCTTCCAATTCCACTTCCATTAACGACCCTCAACCATCTACACCACCACCCACCTCATCTCCCACAAGCCCCATCCCATCGCACCCACCATCTACGTCCGCCCATATCCACCCTACTCTCACCCCTACCCAACAACACCCCCAAGCACCACCTTACCTTATCCCTTACCACCAACCCCATCCAAATCCTCCATCAGCAACCACGCCTACCCACCATGCCCCGTCCCACCCCCAATCATACCTACCCTACTCTTGCCCCCACCTAACACCACCCCCAATCACTACCACCCTCACCCACCATACCACCAACCCCATCCAAATCCACCAACCTCCTCCTACAAACCCATACCGACCTTACCATCTACCTACCAACCCACACCCACTAACCCCTTCCAATTCCACTAACAACAACTACCCCTTACCATGTCAACAACCACCCCACATCATCACCCACAAACCCTGCCCTATCTCACCCACCATCTACGTCCACCCATACCCACCCTACTCCTGCCCCACCCAACAACACCCCAAGCACTACCTTATGTTATCCCTTACCACCAACCCCATCGAAATCCTCCATCAACAACCACTCCCACCCCCTGCCCCGTCCCACCCCACCTATACCTACCCCACTCTTGCCCCAACCCAACAGCATACCTAATCACTAAAACCCTCACCCGCTACACCACTAACCCCATCCAAATCCATCCTACTCCCACCCACCCTCCCTCATCCCAACCCCACTTATACCTAACCTACTCCCGTCCCCTCACCTAACACCACCCCCGAGCAACACCACCCTACCCTACCCTTTAAAACCCTTACCTACCACACCACCAACCCCATCCAAATCCACCACTAACCAACCCCACCCCCTGTCACACCCCTATCCATACCTACCCATTCTCGTCCCCCTACCTAACACCACCACCCTACACTACCTTTTACCTTCCTTACCCACCACCCGACCCTACCCCTTATCTTCCTCACCCACCATACTACCAACCCCGTCCAAATTCACTACCTCACCCACTTTGCCCCTACTCCCACCCCCACCCACCGTCCTGCCTCTCCATTTATCTACTGCCCATGCATCGTCCTGACCCACCCCTACCAACCATTGTCCATCAACTCTCACCCGCCAACCCTTTCCAGTTCCTCGAGTATCAACCATGCTTACCCATCACCACCTCACCTCTTCTCCTAACAAACCCCTCCCACCCACATCCACCATCCACCCTACCTCATCACCTACCAACCCCATCCCATCCTCACCCACCATCAATCCCCCCATATCCACCCACTCCCGCCGTTACCCACTACCACCCTCACCTACCACACCACCAACCCTATCCACCACCCTTACCCCCACCCCCACAACCCTACCCCCATCCTCACCCACCCTACCTTGTACCACCCCCATCCCACCCCTACCTAACACCACCCCCAAGAACCACCACCCTACCCTACGCCTTACCGCCCTCATCCACCACCCCCACCCATTCTTTCCTCACCCCTTTCCCATCGCTACGGGTGTACAAAAATCCGTCAAGCTGCGAAACCCGCCCAACCCAAACCGCTAACAACCCAATTAAAGCCAAACCGCTAATTAGAAGGGTTGAAATTGGGTTAACATAACTTAACCCAACCCAAACCGTCAACCCACCGCTAACATATATTATTTCGGTAAAAGTATATATACATATATAATATATACATATATAATTATATATATAACTATATTTAGAAGTGTGAACATAAATTAACATATGAAGTATGTTTCAAACTAGAAGTTGGAACTATAAATTTCTGTTTTCATTGCATTGATGTTGTTAGAAGTTTTTTTTTATTGCGTAAAGAAATCTCATATGTTTCTTGAAGGTTGTAACTTCGTATTTTTTTAATCCTATTTTTTATTGACAGGGGCAAGAGAAAATACTCATAATTTTCCAAAAATCTAAGAAAAGGGGAGGTAGAACATCGAACGTTTGGATCACTTTTTAGAAAAGAACTCTAGATGTGTTTGTAATTATCATGGAAAAGATTATGCTTACCATAGTAAGATAATTGATACAAGTTCTTTGTGGAATCACTGTCAATGATAATGAGGTGTCATTTAATAAACAAAAATGTCGAAAAGTCGTGGCTAGGTTTGTGGTTAAGGATTAACATGCCTTTAGTGTTGTAGAGGGTGAAGTAGAGTGAATGTTGCTAGAGATATTCATCGGTCGTTTTGCCATGAGAATATTAATTTGAAGAAAGAGTTAACAAAGGTCGGACAAAGAATATGTTCAACAACAAATTGGAGTAGGAGAGGTCCAACACTGTTGTACTTGATTGATGGTTTGAATCCGACGTTATTCAAACATTTGAAGTTTAATTATAAGACTTAAGGATTTTAGTATATATTTTGAAGATTATAATAACTAATAACTTTGTTGGGCATATTTTTAGTATTATTTATCATATTTCATTCGTCAACTTTATATATATAACTAACCCGCCAACCAACCCAACCCGCAAGGGTTGGGTTGGGTTATACTTTAGAATGGGTTGGGTTGGGTTGAGATTTTTCAAACCACTATAATTGGGTTGGGTTGTCAAAATGTCAAAAACAGCCCAACCCAACTCGCGTAGACCCCTACCCATCGCCTCATCTACCGCTCCACCCCTTCTTACCCTCACCCCTCCACCCCACTCACCGCTCTGCCTCTGCTGCACATCATACCACCCACTGCCCCGCCCTATCACACCCACCTTGCCACCCCTTCCCGCCCAACCCTGTTTATAACTTCGTTATTTGACGTATTTTTACCCTTTGAATCATAAGTTCACAACTTGTCTTGAAGTAGGAATTAATATTTTTTGGAATGATATATTTATGCAAGTGATGGGTACACATACAAGACGACAGATGAAGGAAAAACACTTACTTATACTCCATTTTTACGTCCCAGATGAAGAAAGTGTCGAATCGAGTGAACGGGCGAAGAAAATCAAATCTGGCCTTCAGGCTATCGTGCCATGCGATAGTGACATCTTTCACAATCGCGGGACACAATCACACCACTTGTACCGAGAGGGTGATGATCCGGGCGATTGTGCCCTGTGATTGTGACATTGTCACTATCGCATGGAATTATTGCGAGCGGGGTCTGAGAATATAAAAATATGCATAATGTTTAAGACTAGGGTTATCTCGGGATTTTTGGAGGCTAAGCTTGGACTAGAGGTATTTTCAAGGTTTTGGAGCTGAAAAGAAGGTCTTGCATTGATTGTGAAGGTGGAATCAACACATGAAGTTGAAAATTGGTAGTTGGTATCATTTATTGAGGGAGTTTTCATTCCATTGTACTTTTTGTTAAGAAACAGTGTGTTGGAGTGTTACCATCTTCTATTTTATGATGTTATCTTCAACTAATACCATGAGCTAAACACTTTGAGGTTGGAGGTTGGATGGATTTTGGACTTTTACTGATGAGTATATGAATATTGCATTTATTTAGTCATTACACATTGTTGGTTGAGTTTTTCTATCTTGTGCTTCTTGTTTTGTAAGATTGGCCATCTTGCTATCTCTATGGTTATATATCCTGTTGAGAGATTGGTTCTATAACTAGATAATCCTAGGGTGAGATATTAGATGGAATTATACCAAGTAAACCCTAGTTGTGTGTTTTGCAATTCTTATGCTTAATGAATTGAATATGTATGTTTATTAATCGATAGATTTCAATATACATTACATGATGCATTCTTGCTATTGTTTGAAGAAGAGTAGTGAGTAATTAAGGTTGCCATGATTAACCATGTTTAGGCCTGTAAACGAACCGAACGAACACGAACAAAGGCTTGTTCGTGTTCGTTTGTTTAACTTAACCAAACAAACGAACGGACACGAACAATAAACGAACAAAAAATTTGTTGTTCGTGTTCGTTCGTTTAAGAAAAATATATGTTCATGTTCGTTTATGTTCGTTCATAATTAAGATCTTAAACGAACGAAACCAAACTTAAATGAACAAACTGAAGGTGCACCCATTTTTTGGAGTGCTCCAACTAACCCCTTTAGATGGACTCAAGCTAATGGGCTTAGCGAAGAACAAGTGCCCCATGCAAGGCCCTATAAATATAGCAAACACCAAAAATTGGCTCTAAGTATTCGTTGTGGGATCAAAAACATATATACATGAGCATGAGGCCACTTGCTTGCAAATACCACCGATGTGGGATGAAGTCTTCACAGCTTCACTCGGATGTATGCATGACTCTCTCTACTGCATGAGCTGTCCTTAATTATAGGAAGGTCCCACATCGAAAAAATCTTGAAAACAAAAGGAGAAAAACTTTATATAAAGAAACATGGGAAGGATTATGTCACCAGGTTTTATTAAAAAAAGTCATTGTTAATTATTATATTATTCAAATGTTAACTTTTAAATATTAAATATATATTTTTACCTTAATATTATTCAAAAACGAACATAAACGAACATATGTAAATGAACGTAAACGAACATATGTAAACTAACGTTCACGAATGTAAATGAACGAACAAGACCTTTGTTCATGTTCGTTTAGTTTAACTAAACGAACGAAAAAACTTGTTCATGTTCGTTCGTTTATTAAACAAACGAACATAAACGAACTTCTCGCCGAACGGTTCGCTGAACGTTCGGTAAATTTACAGCCCTAACCATGTGTGTTGACTTATGGATGTGTGATATTTCTATGTAAGATAAAATCCAAATGAAATCCAACCCCTAGCCTTTTCGTAATCATTTAAGTAATTCCCTTGTGGTGCTTGAATCATTGTTCTCTAGATAAGTAGTTTTATTAATCATAACTCAAATCATTTTTTCAATAGTCTAGTTAGAAGATGTAGTAACTTTTGTGGTACTTAATATCGTAGTTCCTTGGATCGATACTCGTACTTAGTACATATTACTTGATTGACACCATACATTTGCAGTAGATTTGGAAGGTTGCAATAAACCTTCTATCACCTGCCTCCACCACCCCCTACTGCCCCTCCCCAAACCCATCCATCAACACCAACAAACCACCCATACCCTATCGCTTCTCACTCCACCCCACCTTATGCCCACTCATCACCCAACCCTACTTACCCCACCCCTACCCACCCTACTTTACTCCAACCACCTACACACCACCTCACCACCCACCACTTACCTATGCCTACCACAAACCATCACCACCAACCACCTACAAACACAGACAACCCTACCACTATAACCAATTACCATACACCCCACGCAATCATATTTATCTTGAATATGAATATGTATAGATTCATATATACCATGAATTAGGGTAGTCAAGTGCAAAAAAAATCATTTTGATAGTCTTTCCTAATGGTTTTGGTTTCCCACGACAAATGCTTCAACTTTTTATTTCTAGTTTACAAACCTTCACAAAAAACTGACTGATTGTGAAGGTTCCATTGATTTCATGTGGGACCAATTTACCATGAAATATTGTTTCTTATATGACTTAATGGTACTTTTATACCAAGGCCACAACCAATAAATTATATTAAGAAACATGATCCATCAGGAAAATATGTATGTATAGATGCATAATAACCATGAATTAGGGTACGTAGTCAAGTGCAACGGAACTTTATATGAATAATCTTTCCTCAAGCTTTAGATTTTCCATAACATGTTCCAACTTTTCATACGGATCTTAATTCAAACCTTCATAATAAACTAATTGCGAAGATTATTGTGAAGGTTCCATTGTTTTCACGTGGGACCAATTTTACCATTTATATATTGTTCTTTCACTACTAGAAAATTCGTAATTTCCGAGGAAAATTACCGGCAGACAAAAATCGTCGGTGAATAGCGACGGAATACCGACGGATTTTGAATTTTAGCGACGAAAAACTTTGCCGTCGGTAAACCGTCGGTAAAAATCCCCGTCCGTCGGTAAAATAATGTTTTCCGACGGATTACCGACGGACCTTTTAATATTTTAATATTTATTTATTTTTATTATATATTCCGTCGGTAATCCGTCGGTAACGGTAATTTAAAATTACCGACGGACGCTTTAATATTTTAATTTTCCTTTATTTTTATTATGTATTCCGTCGGTAAATAATTAAAATTTTATTATTTTTTTTAGATTAAAAATCCGTCGGTAATTACCGACGGACCCTTTAATATTTTAATTTTTATTTATTTTTATTATATATTTCGTCGGTAATCCGTCGGTAAATAATTAAAATTTTATTATTATTTTTAGATTAAAAATCCGTCGGTAATCCGTCGGTAATTACCGATGGATTACCGACGGACTCTTTAATATTTTAATATTTTAATATTTTTTTATTTTTATTATATATTCCGTCGGTAATCCGTCGGTAAATAATTAAACTATTATTATTTTTTTAAAATTATTAAAAACATTTGTTTTAGAAACCATTTATTAGTAGATACGTATTGTGGTATAATGGTTATTAATTGTTTTATCGGCCGTAATATACAACACATACATCTATGAGTAGATACATGCATATAAACACATGCCGCCTCACCACTGGTGTTATTGGCCTTAATAAGTTATAAAATGTCAGATTGGGCTATAATGGTGGTCGAGTGGTTCATATCGGGGTTTAATAGATCTTAGTTGTCTAATTGACCCTAATACACAACATATACATTTATGAGACCGATATTTGCACACAGGCACGTAATAAGTCATCACTGGTGTTATTGGACATTAATAAGTCATAAGATTTCATATTGGACTATACTAGTGGTTGAGTGGTTCAGAGTGGGGTATAATGGTGCTTAGTTGTCTAATTGAACCGAATACACGACACATTCATCTATGAAGTCGATACGTGTAAATAAGCACATAATAATTCATCACTTGTGTGTTTGGGCCTTAATAAGTCAACAACGATCATAATGGGCTTTGATGGGTTCAATTGGGATTTAATGGGTTATATTGATCTTAAATCAGTTCAGTTGGGCTTAAATTGGTTATGTTGGGCTTAAATCGGTTCAGTTGGACTTAAATCGTTTCAGTTGGACTTTGATTGGTTTTAATGATGTATATATGTGTTGTATATATGTATATATTCATGTGTATATGTTATTGTATCTTAGTTGTCTAATTGACAATAATACACAACATATACATCTATGAGGCCGATATCTGCACACAAGCACGTAATAAGTCATCACTGGTGTTATTGGACATTAATAAGTCATAAGATTTCATATTAGACTATACTGGTGGTTGAGTGGTTCATAGCGGGGTATAATGGTGCTTAGTTGTCTAATTGACCCGAATACACGACACATTCATCTATGAAGTCGATACGTGTAAATAAGCACATAATAAGTCATCACTTGTGTGTTTGGGCCTTAATAAGTCAACAACGATCATAATGGGCTTTGATGGGTTCAATTGGGATTTGATGGGTTATATTGATCTTAAATCAGTCCAGTTGGGCTTAAATTGGTTATGTTGGGCTTAAATCGGTTCAGTTGGACTTTGATTGGTTTTAATGATGTATATATGTGTTGTATATATGTATATATTCATGTGTATATGTTATTGTACCTTAATAAATCCAACTGAATTCTAACAAAATACTTAATTTTTTTTATATAAAAAACATTATATTATTAAGCCTAAATTAAACGAATTTATAAAAAAACATTATATTATTAAGCCTAAATTAAACGAATTTATAAAAAAACATTATCACTTTCTTAAAACCATCCAAAATTGTACTGTAAATCGACAAATAAAAAAAACAAAAAAAATGAAACATTCAAATCGTGATGTATCTCGCTGCATTGCACGTGTACGCTTTATAAATAAATTATTATTTAATAATTTGAATTAATTTTTTTTTTCTAAAGGGTAATTACCGACGGATTTTCCGTCGGAAATCCGTTGGTAAGTCTTAGTATATATAAAATAACAAACGTGCCCTAATGACACAGTATTTTAATTGCGCCTCTTTTTGTCTCTGGAATCGACCTTTTTGGAATCGACTTCTTCTTGGAATCGACTTCTTCTTGGAATCTCAGGTACCAATCGATTGTTTAGGGTTTATTATGTGAAATCTCAAGTACCAATCGACTTCTTCGACTTCTTCTTATGTGAAATTGACTTCTTCTTATGTCGATTGTTGAAATCGACGTCAACAGTCGCTAAAATAAGGTCGTCGGTAATCCGTCGCTAAAATCAAGCCGTCGGTAATCCGTCGGTAATTAAGTCCGTCGACAATCCGTAGCTAAAATAAGGTCGTCGGTAATCCGTCGCTAAAAGCAAGTCGTCGGTAATCCGTCGGTAAATAACGTTCCGTCGGTAAATGTCGTCGTCACTTATTCGTCGCTAATCCGTCGGTAATACTGATCGTCGGTAATCCGTCGCTAAATACCGTCGGTAATCCGTCGCTAAATCAAGTTCCTACGAGATAATTTCCGACGCCGATTACCGACGGATAGCATTTACCGACGGATCAGGCCGTCAGAAATTTCTGTTTTTTTTTTGTAGTGTTTATTTGAATTAATGGTATTTTTATACCAAGGTCACAACCTATGAAATAGATTATCATAAAATACAGGATCCATCATGAATATATATATATATATATATATATATATATATATATATGTATAGATGTATATATGCCCATGAATTAGGGTAGTCAAGCATAAAAAAAATTCGTTTTGATAGTTTCTCCTAATAGTTTTGGTTGTCCACGACAAATGCTCCAATTTTTCATAATAGTTCTGGTAGGTGGAGATGGGGTAAGGTTTAGTAGCCGTGGTTGGTGGTGTTGGGTGGGGTGGTAGGGGTGGTGTTGTTTGGGATGGGGTAGGGGTCGATGGTGTATGGTAGGGTGTATTTGGGTGGGGTGGGGTGGTGGGTGGGTGGTGAGTGGTGTTGGAAAGGGTAGTTGTGGTTGTGGATAGGGTTGCTAGTGGGTGGGATTGGGGTGGTTGCTGGTGGATGGGAATGGAGGCAAGGAAAAGGTCATGGGTTGGGTGGGTTAGTGGTAGGATGGTGAACGGGTGAGAGTGGGGAGGTTGTTGGCAGGTGGGTGGGAGGGGTGGTGGTTGATGGTTATTGGATGGTGATACGGTGGGGGTGTTGGTTGGGGTTGGTAAGTGATGGTTCTTGGTGGCGGTAGGAACTGGAGGTGGTGGTTGGGTGGAGGAACAATAGGGTAGGGTGGTTGTTAGTGGGTGGGGTGGTGGATTGTAGTGTTTTGGGTTCGTGGTGGGTGGGATAAAGGTTAGGGTGGGGGTGGTTGGGGGTAGGTGTAGAGTAGGGTGGATGTAGAGGTGGAGTTGCTATGTGATTAAGGTGGAGACAATGTTAGGTGGGGTGTAGGGGCGGTGTTGGGTGATTGAGATAGGGGTGGGGTACGTGGTGGGTAGGAGTGTGTGGGTGGTGTTTGGTAGGGGTGGATGGTGGTAGGGGTGGAGTAGGGTGGGGGTGGGTGATGAGGTGATGAGGCGGGGTTAGTGTGTGATTGAGGTGGGGGAGGTATTGGGTAGGGCGAGGGTGGTTAATGATTGAGGTCGGGGAAACGTCGGGTGTGGGTGGGGCGATGTTGGGTGGTGTTGGGGGTGGGTATGATAGGTGCGGGTGGGTTGGGGGTGGGTAGCGGTAAAGGTGGAGTAGGGTGGGTGTTGCAAGATTTATATGGAATAAACCTCTCAGACTTTATACAAATGGAGATTAATGCAAGTATACATTTCTCAATCCATTGTCAATTTTTTTCAAGTAATAAAACGGTAAATTGCCGACTATCGATCCACAGGGAAAAGGGAGTAAAATACTTAAATTAAAGTTCAGTAAAAGAAATGAATTCAGATGGAAATTTCGAAGAAATATTGTTGGTTTGAAGTTTCTTGAAGAGGGTTTTGAGTTTGGAGTGTACATGTCAAATAAAACCAGTTACGACGCCAGATGTTTGCAAGATGGTTGTTCTTGGCGTATCATGGCAACCTCTGTCGAAAAAACCAAGATGTTTCATGTTTTTATATTGAATGACATACACACTTGCCCGAAGACGCAACTGCATCCCAGCCACCGTCAAGCAAACAAGAGAGTATTGGGTAATTATATTTTCCCTAAAGTGCAGGATACTAGCAGGACACTCCGTGGATCCGACATTGTCAATGACATAAAAGTTGATTTGAAATTAGATATTTCTTACTGGAAAGATTGGCACACGAAAGCTTATGCACTAGCGATGGTGCATGGTAGCCCTAAAGAATCGTTTACCCGACTCCCCAACTATCTCTATAATTTGGAGCTCCAGAATCCTGGTACCGTTACCAAAATAAGGACAGATAGTAGAGGACGTTTCAAGATGTGTTTCGCTTCCCTCGGTTGCGCGGTACATTGTTATTCTAATAACTTTCACGTCACTATATGGTTTATTGAATTGCTATATTGAATAATGTTATAATATGTAAATGCCTTAAATATCCAGATTCGGTCATTTACGACACACTTGCTTGCTATCATTATCATAGATGTTGCTCATTTGAAGGGGACTTACTTGGGCACAACGTTCTTAGCCGTTGCTATGGACGCAAATAACCAAATTGTGCCCATTGCTTTCGGAGTGGGTAGGTCTGAGAGTGGGGATGTGTGGACTTGTTTTCTAACCATGCTGAAGCGTTGTATCGGGGAACCTGAAGGGTTGGTGTTTGTATCCGACAGGACTGCTTCAATTCACCAAACAATTAATACAGTGTACCCAAGGGCCCATCATGCACTTTGTTATCGCCATCTGATGATGAACGTAAAAAGCAGGGACAACAAGGTCAAATACAAGAAGAAGTTATTTTGGAGGATGTGTAAAGCATTTACAGTGGAGGAGTTTGAACTGAACATGGTGGGTCTACGAGGTGCTTTACCTATTGGAGCTCCGCTTATGGACCAGATTGGGGCGGAGAAATGGTCAAGGGCCCATTTCCCAAGAATGCGTTACAACATAATGACCTTGAACAGTGCCGAGTCGGTGAATGTGTTAACACACAGTCTCATTTTGATTCAAGATCATCCAAACTGAAGATCGCAATCTGAAGCTAAAGCCGGAACGTCGACTCTCGATATAAAAGTCTATGTCTATTTGTAATAAATGTCAATGTAATAGTATTAGTTACTTAGATTTAAATATTTAAGTTATAATATTGTTATAGTATTGTAATAGTTAGATAAAGTTATTAGTTAGCTTTATTAGTTATTAGTTAGTTTCTAGTTTATATTAGATTTAATATCTAGATCAAATATCTAGATATTAACTTAGGTAGTGTGTTCAACACACCAAGTAAGTTTTTAGTTGTATCTCTAGTCTCTCAAGATCAGAAAAAGACTATCACAAATACATACACACACAAGAAGGTGTAAAAGAGAGAAAACATAGAGAACACAAAGCAAAGCATAATCGATCAACCTTGTAATCGTTATTTTATATATCAAACAGGTTGGTAATCTTATTGTGGTTGTTTCTAAGAACTTGTTATAAGTATTGTTGGACCGACAATTGGTATCAGAGCCTGATTAAGATCAAGACAAGTTTTAAGAAAAACGTCTCTGTGTTCTTCAAGAAAATTTGAGTTTGTGATTTAAACTGTTTTAGGTGTTAGAATCGATCAGAGTGTGATCGTACTACATGCTAGATCGAGTTGTTGCTATTTAATTTCACTTTAAAGCTTATATCGAGTTCCAATTTGTGGATTTAGTGAGAAAAGAGTCGAACTGGGTAAGTTACTGTGCCATCAAATTTATTTCGAAAAAGAGTGTTTTTGAGAGATCGAGTGCTTACATTTAGTTCTAGAAGTGATTCTAGACACATTGGTAGTGTTTGGTTGTGCTAATCATTACAGGAACAAATTTTAGTCGATTTGTTGAAGTACAGGACGAACACCCGCACAACAGACGAAGAATAGCCCGCATTTCTCAACTTTGCGGCTCCTACATCAAACGCATTTCTATTGTGCGCGTCCCAAAGGAAACGCATTCCTTACTGTGCGGTTACAACTTCACCCGCATACCTCAACTTCTTGGGTCCTCAAGCAAACGCATACCTCAGACACGCATACCTCAAGTTCATCCAAGTCAACCTTGCGCGTCCCATTTGAATCGCATATCTCAATTGTGCGGTTCCCTCTTGAAACGCATACCTCAATTGTGCGTTCCTCACTAGACCCGCACAACTCAATTGTGCGTTCCTCACTACACCCGCACACCTCAATTGTACGCTTCCCATTAGACCCGCATATCTCATTGTGCGCTCCTCACTTGAAACGCATACCTTCTCAATCACAAAGCATCTATTCCATACTTAGAATATTCTTCAGAATGACATCCAGAGAAGCTCTCGCAATAGGAACCGACACCAAGCCACCAGTTCTCTTCAAGGGAGAGTACGAACAGTGGAAGGATAGGTTTCTAAACTTCATTGACAGACACAAGCTGGGTGATTATATCAAAACATCTATTGAAGAAGGAGTTATGATACCTCCAATGACGACCCGTGTAATTAATAACGTGCCTACTCAGGTTGAACTGAAGTATCATGAGCTACAAGATGATAACCTCAGAAGAGCCAAATGCGACAAATTATCAAAGTTATACATCTTACAGGGTATCCCAAATGAAATATACGTCAAGATTGACAGTTACAAGGCTTCAGGTAAAGAAATGTGGGATCAGCTCGAGAAAATGATGTTGGGTTCAAAAATTGGAAATCAGCTGAAGATCTCCAACTGCCTAAATAACTATGAAGAATTTAGAGGCAGGGTGGGAGAAACCTTAGAAGAAACCTATGACAGGTTTGTGACATTGCTGAATGAACTTAGCAAGAAGAAAGTTCACAAATCTCAAAATGAGCTGAATATCAAATTCCTTAGTATTCTTCAACCTGAATGGAAAAAATTTGCTCGTCAGATGAAGCAGATTAAAGACTTGAATGAGATTCCACTTCACGAGGTGTATGAAACCCTCCGTCAAAATGAAGAAGAGGTGGATGAAATTCTGGATGAGAAGAGACAAAGAGGAAAGATAGTTGAAGACACAGTCGCACTTGTATTCAGAAAGAAGAAGAACAAGGCGACTGTATATGAATCAGATGAAGAAGATGAAGGTTGTGCAAACTCAGAATCAGATGAAAATGATCAGCTGAAGCAAGCCATGATGATGCTGACTAGTGCTTTTCAGAAAAGATTCTACACCAAGACAACATCAAATAATCAGAGATATTCATCTGGTCCGAACAACTACATTCACAAAGAAAGGATTGAAGGTAGTAGATATGAAGGGAAGAAATTTGAGGGGAGAAGATCAGAGGAGAGGAAAGAAGGTTTCAGTCGGAAGGAAAGAGGATAGAGGAGAGGAGACTGGAAGAAAGAAAATTCAAAGCTGAAGGATCAAGTCAGTCAGAACCGCCAACATGCTACAACTGTGGTAAACCAGGTCACTATGCCAAAGACTGCCGCAGATCAAAAGTCAGAAATTCAGACTATTACAAGAACAAGATGCTTCTTGCAAAACAACAAGAGGCAGGCAAGGCATTGATGGCTGAGGACGAATACTGGCTCGATCACTCAGATGATGAAGAAGAAGATGATGAAGATAGAGAAGAAGCCGTCAACATGTGCTTGATGGGCAAGATAGAATCAGATGCTGAAGCTGATTCTGACAATGAAGAAGAGGAGGTATGTAATATATCTGATTTAGAATTCATGAATAAAATGCATGCCATGAGTATGAAACAAAGAGAGTTAGAATCTAATCCTAAGCAAGATGATGGTGTCATGACAGACAAAAACCAGTTGATACAGAAACTTAGCAATGAAATTGCTGAGAAGAAAGTATTAATTGAGGTTTTACATAAAGATAATGACACCAACACTAAGGAAAAGACAATAATTCTAAAAGAGAATTCTGATCTTAAGTCTCAACTTCTAAAGAGTGAGATAGATATTTATGAGCTTAAAAAGTTGCATGCTTCTTGTACAAAAGAAAACTTTTCTTTACTTGGAAAACTAAAAAGTTTGGAAGAGAAGTTGTATAAAATGGGTCAATCTGAACAGACTATTTTTCTGAATAAACCCAAAAAGGAGATAGAGAGATGGGGAATTGGTTATAAGAATCCTCACTGTCTACAAAAGGGGATGTCTGAAGTTCCAGGACTTTATGATCATCTTAATATGCAATTAGCTTGCAGACTCCCCGCGTTTAAAACTTTTTGGACTAAACTGTCAAAAGAGGATGAAACCAATGAAACGTAAAAACGGATGAAATCAGCTAAAGTTCATCTTCCATTTTATTATGCGAAGTTGAATAATAATTATGATGAAAACCCAATATACAAAAAGAAGGAAACTCTTTCAAGTGATTTCTTTCCAAGTTATATTGAAAAGGAAATGGAGGCGAAGCCTATCAAACGTAAATTATATGTCCCTCCTCTCGTTTTAGAACGTAAAATTTCTGAACTCGAGACTTCTTTATCAGATGCAAAACTTTTGATAAATATTGAACAAAGCGTTTTTACAACCGTGTTTTCAAATACTGTTCTTTCAAAAGCTTCAAACTCTAAGGAGTTGTCTGGTTCATCAAATAAAGGAATTGATTTTTTGAACTCTGACGGTAGTTTAGATGATGGTTCCAATCTCTTTGACTTTAATACAAAACTTCCCAACCATTCATCTTTTGTGAAGAAAACTTTAAGAAAAACCAGTAAGCCTGTGAACAGTGCAAAATCAACGAAAGCTTTCGTTGATAAATCAGTCTCTGTGAACGCTAAGAATACTAAAGGTAAGAATTTATCTCAGCATTCACAGAAACCGACCACTGCTGGTAATTCGAAGAAGAAGCATTCGTTTGTTGCTCCGAGGTCTAACTCACCAGCTTTACATGTTTCAGATCTGAGAAATCAAAGGCCAGAAGCAAATTCTCTGTGGCAACCCAAACGGAACCTTGACAAGACCGTCTTAACGTCTAGTAGTGTTAATTGTAATAAGACTTCGCTTACTAAAAATGTTGTAATTGCTGATATTGTTGTTTTGAACCCAAAACTTGTTGTTTCTCGTAAACCATATACAATGAAACAATTATTTCAGTTATCTTTATCTGCTGGAAAGTCTTCTTTTTATGATAAACATATATCTATCTCTTGTCAAGATTCTGAAGATTGGTTTGGAAATTACCATGTGCATTTACCTCATACCCATTCTTCACATGCTTTTCAAAAGAAAATAGGATCCAATTTGAAATGGATACGAAAATCTTGTGCTAACACAGCAGGACCCAAATTCCAGTGTGTACCTAAAGCTAAATCTGTGTTGCAGGCACACAAAGCTTAAAGAGAATGCGACTTCTGATTATGTACAGATCAGGACTCGTTCTTCAATGTCAAAATAGGTTTTTGGATAATGCAGTTCAAAACCCGAACATCAAAGTCAAAATAGGCTTTTGAACAAATCAGTTCAAGACCCGCACTTCGATAATCAAAGTGAATATTCCAAATGTTGTCGTATACAAATCTAAATTTGCAATTTCTCTTATGCAGACTAGTCATACATGGTTCTTGGACAGCGGATGTTCCAAGCACATGACAGGGCAAAAAGAGATACTGTCCAATTTCAAAGACAAATTTTGTGGAACAATAAGATTTGGCAACGACCAGTTTTCTCCAATCATGGGATACGGTGATGTACATCATGACAGTGTCACGATTAGAAGGTGAGCTATGTAGAAGGCTTACGACACAACTTGTTCAGCATAGGCCAGTTCTGTGACAAAGACTTAGAGGTCAACTTCAAATCCAAAAGATGTTCCGTTCGCAATGAAGAAGGCGAAGAACTTTTGGTCGGTAAACGAGAATCAGACCTCTACACAATCAATTTATCAGATGTCCAGACTGACAAGCAAGTTTGTCTACTATCGAAAGCTTCGATGCAACAAAGTTGGTTATGGCATCGACGTCTTTCGCACCTCAACTTTCTGTACATCAACGATCTGGTCAGTGGAAAGCTCGTCAAAGGACTTCCAGAGCTGAAATACGAAAGAGAACATCTTTGCACAGCTTGTGAAAAGGGCAAGATGAAGAGGGCACCTCATAAACCGAAGCCAGAACCAAGTACAAAAGCTCCGTTAGAGTTATTGCATATGGATCTATGCGGTCCAATGCGAACTCAAAGCTTAGGCGGAAAGAAGTACATACTCGTGATCGTGGACGATTATTCGCGATACACATGGGTCAAGTTTCTACGTTCAAAGGATGAGACACCATATGTCCTCATTACATTCCTGAAGATGACCCAGGTGAATCTGCAGAAACCGGTGAAGTTTCTAAGAACAGACAACGGCACAGAGTTTAAGAACAACAAAGTTGAAGAATATCTCGAATCTGTCGGGATTTCACATCAATACTCTGTTGCTCGAACGCTTCAACAAAATGGTGTGGTTGAAAGAAGAAACCGAACGCTAGTCGAGGCTGCTCGTACTATGCTAAGTCAGTCAGCCTTACCTCTATTTTTATGGGCAGAAGCTGTTTCGACCGCGTGCTACACACAAAATCGTTCCATGGTACATCGAAGGTTCAAGAAGACTCCTTATGCGTTAATCAACAACCGAACACCGACAATCAAATACTTCCATATATTTGGCTGTAAGTGTTTCGTACTAAACGATAGGGAGAATCTTAACAAGTTCAGTGCTAAGGCAGATGAAGGAATCTTCATTGGATATTCCTCAACAGCGACTGCATTTCGTATTTACCTAAAGAAGTCAAAGACGGTGATTGAAAGCGTCAACGTCTCCTTTGATGAAGACATGGCTTCCGAACAACAACGTTCAGAACCCGTTATAACCGGAGTACTAGCTTCTGGGCAACTCAGTCCAGAACCTGCGTCTCAACAGACTAAATCAGACGAAGCTTCAACTTCAACTAACCATTTATCTGATTTAGATTTATTATTTGAATTGTTTTATGATGAATTTCTTGGATCTAATGTAAAGAAATCTGTTGTGGTTGACAGGATGGAAGACTTAACGACTACTCATCCAACCAGTACAGATGACTCTATTGAATCAAGCGCCGCGATTCAACAAGAAATTACAATTCAAATGCCGACTCCAACAGTTGAAGAAGTTCCATGTGATAAAGAGACAGAAGTAGCTGAAACAGTAGGAGATTCTGTACAGATCAATCTACAGCCAGATCAAGTTGTACCTGCTGAGCCTTCTGAACCTACCACTTCAACTGAAACAATCATTCCTCCAGAACAACAAGAAGAAGGTACAAGTGGATTTGTAGATGATACATCAGACATACAGTCATCTAATCCACTACCTCATGAACAAAAATGGACCAAAGAGCACCCGATAAGCCAGATAATTGGCGATCCATCAAAACCGGTGCAAACTAGGTCAGCATCAATGAACCTGTGCATGCATGACTCCTTTCTGAGCAAGTTCGAGCCAACACGCGTATCGGAAGCACTTGCTGATCCAGAATGGGTGATCTCAATGCAAGAAGAGCTGAATCAGTTCGATGCACTTAAAGTCTGGAGACTCGTACCGAAACCTAAAGGTAAGACAATTATAGGTACGAAGTGGATTTTCAAAATTAAGAAAGACGAAGTTGGTACCCTCATCCGGAACAAGGCAATACTAGTAGCCAAAGGATACAGACAAGAGGAAGGAATAGACTATGACGAAACATATGCTCCTGTGGCGCGTTTAGAGGCAATCAGAATGTTTCTAGCCTACGCAGCCCACAAGAACTTCACGGTCTTTCAAATGGACGTGAAGACAACATTCCTCAATGGAATTCTGAAGGAGGAAGTCTACGTCTCTCAGCCAGAGGGTTTTGTCAATCAAGAGAAGCCGAATCACGTCTACATTCTTGACAAAGCACTCTATGGTCTGAAACAAGCACCTCGAGCCTGGTATGATGTCCTTTCTAATTTTCTAGTCAAGTCTGGGTTTTCAAAATGTACGGTGGATACCACTTTGTTTATTAAAAAGAAAAAAGGCGATATCATTTTAATTCAAATCTATGTAGATGATATTATCTTTGGTTCTACAAATACTAAGTACTGTAAGAACTTTGCAAACCTTATGGTGTCTAGATTTCAAATGAACTTGATGGGAGAGATGAATTTCTTTCTCGGTTTACAAGTAAAACAGTTTTCTACGGGTATCTTTATCAATCAATCAAAGTACATTAGGGATATTCTTCGGAAGTTCCAAATGGAAAATTCAAAACCGATTGGTACCCCAATGGCACCAGGTACTAAGATTAGCACCGATCCTTCGGGAAAGGCTGTTGATGTTAGGACTTATCGAGGGATGATAGGTTCTTTAATGTATCTTACGTCGAGTAGGCCAGATATAATGTTTTCAACATGCTTATGTGCAAGATATCAGGCCAATCCTAAAGAAATCCATTTGTCTGCTGTAAAGCGCATTTTCAGGTATCTGAAGGGCACTGCAGATCTTGGTATGTGGTATCCTAAAGATACTAGTTTTGAACTAACAGCCTACACATATGCAAATCATGCAGGTTGTATGTTAGACAGGAAGAGCACGTCAGGACATGTGCAGTTCCTCGGTGACAAACTTGTAAGTTGGGGATCAAAGAAGCAACTTTGTGTTTCAACTTCTACAGCCGAAGCAGAATATGTAGCTGCTGCTAGCTGCTGTTCTCAGGTCTTATGGATGCGAACTCAATTGCGCGACTACGGTTTCCACTTCAACAAGATCCCGATCTACTGTGATTCCAAGAGCGCCATCGCAATTACAGCGAATCTTGTTCAGCACACGAAGACTAAGCATATAGATGTCAGGTATCACTTTATTAAAGATCATGTTGAAAAAGGAACAATTGAACTTTTCTTTGTAAAGACTGATTATCAACTTGCCGATTTGTTCACCAAACCCTTAGATGAAAAGAGGTTCAACTTTCTTATCTCTAAGCTTGGTATGCTAAATCTTAAGATATAATCGGTAATTACCTAACAAAGTTTTCTACTGTATACTTTTTCATTCTTAACTCTGATTGATATCTGCCATTCTATCAAATGTTCATGATCCAAGGGGGAGAATGAGAAGAAATTGACATCTGGTCAATATTACTTCGAGGGGGAGCTCATAAAATGTTGCATGTACATTTTAATGCCAATTTTTTTGTTATGCAAGATTTTAGGGGGAGCTCTTCAAGTCAAAAAGGGAGTTCGGATATGACTTCTGATTATTTCTGATCAGAACTCGTACTTTAAAAGTTTTACTGCTTTTTGTCTTTTCAATTTAAGTGAATAAATTTTACTTTGACTTGACATTAGACTTTTGCAGAATTTTTGAGAGAAACTTACAAATTCATATGTTTATGACTTAAAGCTTAGCTTCATGAGATGGAAGATTGTACGTAAAGGTAAAATCCTTATCTTCATCTCACATATGGTTGAAAGAAGGACAACTTTCAATCATAAGAAAACATTGTTTTTAATCTTCAAACCACTTCCCGATTTTTCAACACATTTTATATTTTGGGAGTGTATTTTAAATGTTTTCATGATTTAAATTGTGCTTTAACTGAAATAGTTAAACCAATCTGAGCAACACGTGCATCATAGGAAAACAAAGAATCTTTGTTCTAGGAATTAACAAAACTTCTATGGAATCACCTTAACCAGTGATTTCTACCCACGAAGTTAATCCTTAGTGATTGAGTGTGCAAAGCGAAAAGAAATGAGTGTGATTAGAGTAAGCAAAAAGTTTAAAAGAAAGAGCATGTGAGAACAAAGTTAAAAGAATATCACAACTCTACACCAACTTTTTCTGAGCCGGGTAGCCACCGTTCTAGTGATTCACAATTCTTTGGTGATCATTATTGAAACAGGCAACTAACCCATGCCAACTCTTGATCAAACCTCACCATCTACTCATTTTCTTATTCACAAGAAAGTGTTTCACATTTTCAAAGGGGATGCAGCACATATGCTATCTGATTTTCATTTGGAAAATCTGGATATTGAAAAGAAGGAAGTCTGCCCTACCTTCGCACTTCAATCATGCACATTGAGTCTGTGTTTAACTTACTGTTGTCTCAGTGGTTTACACAATTTTGAGCCTTATAAGCAATCATCAAGTGCTTAATTCTTTCTATCACAAGCACGAACACACAAGGAATTAGTTTCTTTGTCATAACGTTTATAGAAATAACCTTTGTGGTGTTTCGATGATTAGATGGAAGCCCTGGGGGAGTCAACATCAAAACAGCTCCTTTCCAATGTGTATTCGTTACACACAGTGACTTAGTGTTACTGACAGGCATGTTAACTGATTCATTAGTTGATTCAGGTGTTACACGACTAATTTGTCTGGATTTGCAAAGATCTGGATGAATATCATATGAATTGACAAATCAGGGGCTCTAACCGCAAGATAGACATTTCTTACAAGTAATTTTGATGAAGTCGTTGCACTTAACATCAAAAAGGGGGAGAATGACTACACAAGAAATGGCAAAGATCACATGTTTCATGAATCATGTCCACTCTTCAAAGGGAGAGTTTCTTAGATTAAAGACATGCTGATTAACGAGAAAGAGATTGCATCTTCTGAGCTGAACAAGAAGATCGAATTGGATAAATCTTTTTATTAAATGATCTTGATCCAAAGGGGGAGATTGTTAACACACAGTCTCATTTTGATTCAAGATCATCCAAACTGAAGATCGCAATCTGAAGCTAAAGCCGGAACGTCGACTCTCGATATAAAAGTCTATGTCTATTTGTAATAAATGTCAATGTAATAGTATTAGTTTACTTAGATTTAAATATCTAAGTTATAATATTGTTATAGTATTGTAATAGTTAGATAAAGTTATTAGTTAGCTTTATTAGTTATTAGTTATTAGTTAGTTTCTAGTTTATATTAGATTTAATATCTAGATCAAATATCTAGATATTAACTTAGGTAGTGTGTTCAACACACCAAGTAAGTTTTTAGTTGTATCTCTAGTCTCTCAAGATCAGAAAAAGACTATCACAAATACATACACACACAAGAAGGTGTAAAAGAGAGAAAACATAGAGAACACAAAGCAAAGCATAATCGATCAACCTTGTAATCGTTATTTTATATATCAAACAGGTTGGTAATCTTATTGTGGTTGTTTCTAAGAACTTGTTATAAGTATTGTTGGACCGACATAATGCATTGTCGCGTTTTGCATGGAAACTACCTATTGTGGGCCTTATGGATTACTTTCGAGGTTTTCAACAAGATTGGTATTCAATTCTTCGGACAAATGGAGGTTATTTTCTTTGGATTACTATTTTAATTTTATGCTTTTATTTTTGGAATACTAACGTAACAAATTCGTGTTTTCGCAGAGGGAATGGTGAATCGTCTCACGCCGTGGGCGGAGGCCAAAATTGAAAAGAGAATTTACAAGTCCGCAAGCTGGACTGTACATGAGATTGACCGAGGTTACTGGGAAGTTCGTGATGGGAATAGGGACACAGAAGTGGACTACAATAATCGTATTTGCTCGTGCAATAAATGGCAGCTCTCAGGAATACCATGCGGCCATGCAATTGCCATCGCAAGAAATCAACGGTGTACAGATGCTTCCCATCTGCTGATTGGTTACTACGTGTCGGATAATTTCCGACAAACATACGCATAGCTCATACATCCAATCAGTCCAGGAGAAACATGGGTTGTTCCAGACCACCCGCTTATGACTTTTAGACCACCGGTTGTAATAAAACGGGTTGGTCGACCGAGTAACCATGACTGTATCCCATCTCAGGGTGAGGATCCCATCTAGAGAAGATGTTCTCGGTGTGGACAAACATGACACACTCAAGCAAACTGTCCATCTCCTGTACCAGCAAATGTGAGCCGTCAAAGGGCATCTGGTAGTCGGCAAAAACATCCAGTATCTACCCAAGAGAATTATGGAAGTTTTAGACATGATACTTTTGATTTAAACGTTGATCTAAACGAGTAAACCATGTCCATAATAAACCTTTTATAAATATTATTATTGCTTTCTTAGATCTTTGGTTACTAAATCTTTTATGCTAAGTGATATTGTTTTTATGTTTAGTGTTGATTTTATCTACCTTATCGTGCTTGTTAAGTTTTCTTGTGATATTTAGTAAAGTAAACATTAAAGCATCATTATATTGAAATAAAAGAAAACGGATAAAGTGCATGCATACAACAACCACCCTTGGAGAAACCTACTACGGGTAGATTTCCTAGATCTTGATGATCCAGTCCTTATTTTCCCTGATTACGTCCTCCATACCGGTGTAGCTCTCCTTGATTTCTTTGACTTCATCTTCTATCTCATCAATCTCTCATTGTATCTCCCTAACATCGTGTTTCATTTATGCCAGGAACTGCTTCTTCTCCACAAGACACTCCTCTTTCTCTTTTTTAAATTCCATGTTGCGTAGCCACATCCTTCTTATCTTCTCTATCTCCTCATTCACCTCATCAGATGACTGTTTCAACTTGGCGGTCATTACTTGAGACATTGGTAGACCCGACCGCTGGGTAGATTGATACGTTGGTGGTTCATATCCCCCATGAGCATGGTAGTATGCCTCATGTGTATTGTGATATTGTTCTCTCTCCTGATCCGTTAGTGGGTAATCGGCCGCAGTTCTCCCAAACTGCACCCACTCCTCCATTGTCTTGATTGCCTTCCAGTCAATCTTTTTAGCTCCATCATTCAATTGTTGGTTGTCAGCGGAGCCTGAAGTGCCATCCCCATTCGACCTTTTCCCCCTAAAGCGTGAATCTCCAGCCATAGTGTTATGAAAAGGTAGAGAATGTTTGTAAATGGTGTAGAGGGTAGAAAGGATAGATTGCAAGTTGTGAATTACTACTTCACCAGAGCATCTACTTATAGTCGATGCCATGATAGGTTCGTGATCGCTTTTGTGCATATGGTCAAAAGATTCCCCTGCAAAGTGTTTGCCAGGATTCCCCTGCAAAGTGTTTGCCAGGATTCCCCTGCAAAGCCTGTAAGATTCGCTTGCAAAGTTTCTGCTAGGATTCCCCTGCAAAGGCTGAAACGATTCCACTGCAAAGCCTGCAGGATTCCCCAGAAAAGCCTGAAGGTTTATGTTGAGCCAATTGCTCCTTGTGTCTATAAATACCCTTGTTAATAGCGACTGTAAAACTCAAAATATCCATACACCATTTTGATAGCATAATAGTCTCCTCTTTCACCAAACACATGGCTGGAAATGCATCATCTTCAAACCCACCGTCTTCACAAATAATGCCCTCGAGACTGAAAAAAGCGATAGAGAAAAGTGAAGCGGAGATTGAACAACTCACCAAAGAGTGGAAGGAAATGATGGCCAAGAAGGATGGACACTTGGGAAGGATCGACGCGGACAAGGAGAAGGTAAGAAGTTTGAAGAGGGAGATAAAGGAGAAAGAAGATTGTATTCGCTACGACAACGTTCAAGTCATCAAGCTTATGCAAGAGTTCGTAGTACTGCAAGCGTAGGTTACCCAGAAACAAAATTGGATTGATCAATGTAAAGCACTTTATCCTTAGATGGTGCTAGTGTTGTTGTTTGTGTATTTGGATTTTCTATGTTGCTAGTTTGTACCTGTACTTTTTATGCCTTTGTTTCATGGTGCTAGTGTTGTTGGTTTTGTATTTGGAGTTTCTATGCTGCTAGTTTATACCTGTACTTTCTATGCCTTTGTTTCAAGAATTAAATCGGCTAATCTATTTTGTGGTTTGATGCATTTATATGTTTATACTACTACAAAACAAGTATCAGTGACAAACAACCAAATTGATAGAGTTCGAAAACAACTGGTACGGTACAACATGAACAAGTTCATCTAAACAAACTTCGAAGCAAAAGGATATAAATCAACCGGTACAACAGGAACAAACAATGCAAGAAGAACAAGTACAAAGAAACAATAACAATCACTTTACCGATATAGTGATTTCAGTTGCTCGAGCAGTGTGGTTTTCTCCTGGTACTGCTAAAAAAATTCGGAATTTTTTGCTCATCTCTTTGGCACGAATGTAATCATTTTTTGATCTCCTTGTACAGCTTCGCAATGGTTTTGTGTTTTTCCTCTATTGAGGCAAGAACCTCATCCCTTACTACAAGAGCGTTCGTCCACTACTCGTCTATTTCATTTCTCTCCGCTTTAACTTTTTTGATTGCATCTAAAACCTTGGCAGGAATGCCCTGGGAAGAGGGAGGGTTTGAAGATGATGCGTTTCTAGCCATGTTTTTCTGCTTAGTAAGTAAGAAGAGAAATTATTGTGATACATAGATCTCAAAGGTCATCTTATATATACAAGTGAGAGGGGATGGTCTTAAAGTTTCTGCAAGTGGATCTTTAGGATTTTCAGGCGAATTTGGAAGCTTTTCAGGTGAATCTGTAAGGATTTTTACAGGCGAATCTGTAAGGATTTTTACAGGAGAATTTTGAAGGCTTTTCAGGCGAATCTTGAAGCTTTTCAGGCGATTCTGTAAGGCTTTTCATGGGAATCTGTAAGGCTTTTTACAGGTTAGCAGTCGCGAAGGCTTTTCAAGCGAATCTTGAAGCTTTTTAGGTGAATCTGTAAGGCTTTTTACAGGTTAGGAATTGCGAAGATAGTTTTTGTGCACTACCTTTGGCTATAAATACTGAACACTGGGGAATCCTAAACCATACAAAACAAAACAAGGTATATAGCAAGGCAAAAGTTTTACACGTCTTCTTACATGGCATCCCCAAATCTTCATGTGTGGAATTTCTGATGTTTATCTCAATCGCTTCCAGCCTCTACCACCGAGTTATATGGTTAGTGTTTATATTCTTTTGGGTTTTGCTTGCGTTGAATATTTAGTAAGGCTAACGTTTTTAACCCCTATCATGTACAGCTGAGTATCCACAAATGTTCGCTATGAAACTCTACGATCAAGGGTACTTCATGGAACCAGCTAGAAGACAGTACTTCCGTGGTCTAGAAGTCTATGTTGACATGTTAGATGTCGATGATCTTTCCATGCGACTGCTTCACCAAATCATGAAAGAGCTAGGTTACGACGAAACGAAATATTATAAGTTGTATTTTAAATATCCGAATGAAGACTTATTGACTGGACTGGAACCTATGACTACCGATGAAGATGTAGCAAATATACGTCAGTATGTTGACGGTCATACCATCATTGAAGTGTACAACGAGAAAGTTGAGCTTAAGACTTACAGAATCGTATCACCAGAGCATATAAGAAGTCGGTGGGGATTCCAGAAAAACAAAGCGTCGTGTAGCCCTACTTTGACATTTAAATGACCATAGGGTTGTTTGTTTAGTTCATATGCATTGTATCCGTTCAATGTTATTGAATATGTGTGTCTTAATGAAATGATGCTTTAATTTAACTACACGACTGAATTTTTAATAAATTATCTCAAAATTAACTAAAACTTCCAAAAATTGTATATACAAAGAGAAATCATCATTCATATACAAACTCCTAAAATCAATCACACATTGCGATCTTCCTGTCGCATGGTCTAAAAGACATCTTCCATATGACACCTCCAGGACATAGCCCGTGCCGCCTCATCCTCCGTCGCTACTGGACCTCGTCACTCACCAACTATGAGAGGAACATACATGTCAAAGAACCACAATCGCCGAATGCAGAGCACTGCTGCGGTACCCCTGATGTGTGTACCCAAGTGAACTCGTGGCTACGTGATGCAAGTGACAGGCACCCTGCAAGGGTAAGAAACTCCTCTAGACGCTCGGCGAACTTCGTCATCATGTCTCTAAAAGTGTCCGCGTATGAAGGCATCCGATAGATATCATATACGGTCATCTCCATGGTCTCTAGATCGAGATCGCCAACCACCCAATGCTTCGAATCTATGCAAATTGGAATAAAGACTTGAAATATTTGTTCAAAACCAAACCAACAGTAAATAACATTAAAGTATACAGAGTTATAAATAACAAGTAAATTGAAATTGAAATTCATACCCGCTGTAGAGCCTACCATCCACGGTGCATCGGGTGGACGCGACTCAAGGATCATCTGGACCCATCCATCGACAAGCTATTTAAATACTTAAATGACATTTTAGTACTAACATCGGTTTCGAGCCACCCCAAACCCTCCAACGCAAGTAATAAGCCTCATCATTCCTTATTAACAGGATGGGTGGCAATGCACCTAAGCAGGGGCGTAGTCAGTAGGGGGTTGGCCGGTGCCAAGCCCCCTCCAACACCCATCACCCAAGCATAATACTAAAAAAATTTAGTTTCATTACTAAATTACAACCCCAACACACTCTTTCTCTTAATGTAGTTTAGATTAAAATTTTATATTTGAATGAAATATTATAAATGTAATTATAAATGATGTTAAATATTTACTTGTTGGATATGTTCCACAATTTAAGTTTTGTTATAAAAACACAAATTTTAGGAGTCGTTTACCAAACGCTTATCGGTAAGAGTCACCACTCTCATTTACCTTACAAGGTAACAATTCCGACGAACAAAATGGATTGATGTTAAGTGTTCATTACGTGGAAATCACTTACGGGGTAAGACTCATCACCCGCACCGGTAAGACTTTCGATCCTTGTCTTCCTCTTACCGGGTAAGATCTTCGGTCCTTGTTATATTCACCCGGTAAGGTAATTGAACCGGTAAGTGCTTACCATGATAAATGTTTAGTAAGCAGCCCCTTAGTTTAGTTGAATGTATGATGATGTTGAAATAATATAGTAAATTATGGCACTTTAAGTTGTTAGGATATAATATATAGCATTGTTATTTTACAACTTACAACAAGGTATGACTTCCCGACGACCAAGCCCCCTCTATCTTAAAATCCTAGCTCCGCTTCTGCACCTAAGCCAACAATTCGGCAATTCATCACGATGCCGAAATGTGGCAATAACCGATGAAGGTGAAGAAGAGGTAGGATGAGAAGAGGTAGCAACAGTGGTGGTGGCAGCGGCAGTACGGCAAGTAGGCGCCTTTGATGGACGACCCTGGGCAGGTGGGTCTGTACTAGGAGGCAAAGGGGTGAAATGAGGCACCAATTGTTTCCCAGGAACTTTCAAGGGCGAATTTGGGTGTCGAAGGCTGGGGGAAACCGTGACCTACTTCTTGAAGAAGCGCACAAATCGAAGTATTCTATACACCCGGTAGCACCAAGATGTATAGAGACTTGAAATTGAATTATTGGTGGCCGGTGATGAAGTTAGACGTGGCCAATTACGTGGAGAGGTGCGTCACATGCCTCCAAGTCAAGGCGGAACATCAAAAGCCGTGCGAAAGTTTGCAATCATTGTCCAATCCCGAGTGGAAATGGGACAACATCACCATGGATTTCGTGACGAAACTACCGAAGACCTTGTCCGGGCACGACACCATTTGGGTAATTGTTGACCGGTTAACCAAGAGTGCGCATTTCCTTGCAATGCGGGAGACTTTGCCAATGGAAAAATTGGCCAAGCTTTATATTGATGAGGTGGTGTCAAGGCACGGGGTTCCACAATCCATTATGTCGGATCGGGATAATCGCTTCACCTCGAACTTTTGGGCAAGCTTACAGAAAAAGTTGGGCACTAGACTGAATTTGAGCACGGCGTATCACCCTCAAACGGATGGTCAAAGTGAAAGGACGATCCAGACGATAGAAGATATGTTGAGGTCATGTGTAATAGATTTCGGAGGAAGTTAGGACTCACATCTACCTTTGGTAGAGTTCGCGTACAACAACAGTTACCATTCTAGTATCGGGATGGCACCGTTCGAGGCATTATATGGACGGAAGTGTAGAACCCCGGTCTGTTGGTTAGAAGCGGGCGAGAAGCAATTCATCGGGCCGGAAATATTACAAGAGACGGTGGACAAGGTGAAGGAAATCCGAGAGAGGCTAAAGGCGGCGCAAGATCGATAAAAGAGTTATGCGGACAAGAAGAGGAGACCGGTCGAGTTTCAAGTGGGCGACCGTGTCATGTTGAAAGTATCTCCATGGAAGGGGATTATCCGTTTTGGGAAGTGCAGGAAGCTTAGTCCTCGTTTCCTTGGACCCTTCGTCATTTTGGAGAAAATTGGTTTACAAGCTTATCGGTTGGACTTACCACCGGAAATGGATGGAATACATCCTACGTTCCACGTGTGTTACCTTCGGAAGTGTCTAGCCGAGGAGGAAAGCGTGATTCCTTTGATGGAAATTTGGGTAGACAATGGGAATCATTGTGTGGAAGAACCGGAGGCAATCTTAGAATCGAAAGTGAAGAAGTTGAGGCATAAGGACGTGGTTATGGTTAAAGTCCAATGGAAGCATCATCGGGGTGCTAACGTTACTTGGGAATCAGAAGATGATATGAAGAAGCGATACCACCACTTGTTTGTTTAGGATGAGATTTCGGGGACGAAATCCCAATTAGGTGGGGATGATTGTAACACCCGTAAATTTATAAGGTAAGCAATTGTTTCTCTTACTCCGTTAATTGTGATTATTTGAAAATATAAGCCTTTATATGCGTACGATCATTATTATAATGCTATGATGTTACTTGGTTGGTATAATCTTTACAAATGCTTAAGCCTCGCGCTCGTTATCGTTTTTGGCTAAGTTTTCTGGTAGTCTGGAGTGTGGCGCGATAGTGCCACGCGACAGTGACAATGTCACTGTCGTCGGTCATTGTCGCGGTAGATGTACCGCGGGTGGTTGGGCTGGCGCGATTGTGACATGCTATTGTGACATGGTCACTGTCGCGGGAGTTGTACCGAGAGTTGTAGGGTTCGCGCGATTATGACATGCGACAGTGACAATGTCACTATCGCCGGGCACTGTCGCGAGCGGGCATTGTGACTTAAATGAGTCATTTGGCCGATTTTGAGTTCATTTCTCTCATTCTCTTCTTTCATTTGGCGATTTTGGAACCCTCCAAACTGATTTCCTTTCTCACCAAACCCTAACCCTCATAAATACTTCATCTTTTTGGTGGTTGGATCTTGCCTACTTACATTTATTATCATCCAAGAAGATTTATTGGGTTTCTTCAAGGCAACTTCTCATCTCCAAGTCTCACCTCCATCTTCTAGGGTTTCCATATTTTCTAGGTTTTGGTTCAAAAACCTAGATTGTGAGTTTACTAAATCTTTTTTAAAAACTAGATACACATCATTATTTCTTACTTGTATTGTTGTCTATTTTGCTCAAAATGTTCATATCTATATGTCCAAGTATTGGGTTTCACTATTGAAGTATGATTGGAAATATGTGAAAGTGTATCATACTATGCTTTATTGAATGGAGATCTTGATATGTTGATGACTTCTATTTGGGTCATCTTTATTTGTGCTATCATGTTCACATGACAAAAATGGTTATTAAAGGAGTCCTATGTTGGACCTTATATAGTTAGGATGGTGATATTGTACCCATGGTTGATATTGAAATATGCTTGGTTGACATATACCTCACAGACCTCCTATATGTTTTATTTTGGACGAACCAAGTTAATAGACACTACGAGGATGTAGTTTTTGGTGCCACCATGATGGTATGTGCCTAGACCTCCGCCATTCGGGGTAATGACTTGGTTGTAGTCCTCGGGTGTGATGGGCCTTTGGGATGTCACTCTTTGTAGTTGGCATCAAGGTACATTGTCTCTTTGGGTGGAACTTGATTGGTGTTATGGGTATCCCCCGTTGACTCCACATATGTTGGAATATGGTTAACTGCTGATAAGAATTGTAAATGCTTTAACATGTTATTTCTTGTTCAACTCACTAGGCTTTTTGGCCTAACACTTGTTTAGTGTCGATGTGTATCTCAGGTACTAGTGGCGTCGGTTCTAAGCTGGCTTAGTTTCTTGGGTGAGAGCTTGGGGAAAACTTGCTTTGGACATACCTTTTGGTAGAAGAACATTTGGGTTTATAAATGACACCCCTTTTGTAATCTCTTTTCTAGTTATAGAAATTAGATTAGTTGGTTGTTATTTGTTGTCCGTTAAATTACAACTGTAATTAAACAGGTTTGTTTATCTCCCCATTTTTGGGAGGCTCTTGCTATGGAATATTTATATACCTCATGTCCGTTTTTCGGATTTTTGTTATCCCTATTTTTAGGGTGTTACAAGTTGGTATCAGAGCTTTAGTTTAAGTGAACTAGGTATTGTTTTAGCATATCTAGACTTAAGTTGTAGACTTTATTGTTTCACTGTCCACTTGGGGTAGAAATCCTAGGTGGGGAGAGCGTTAGGATTTACGGAATTACTTTAATTGAAAGTTGTGATAATGGTGACAAGAATTCTTGTGTATGGTGCGTTCATAATTTCACTTAGCTGCTACTATTATGAATGGATTGTTACGTGAGCATACTTGGTTTACTATTGTTATGATAATTGATGATGGTATTAGTACGTACAATTCTCGTACATGTATGGCAGTTATCAATGGTAACCACTCGGAGCAGATTGTCGAATACACCAAAGGGTCATGTTGAGGATGAATCTACGGCAGACCAACCCCATTTGGTCGCGAGTACTGAACGACCACCAGTGGCAAATGTGTTGGGCGGGGGACCCGAGCATATACCCCGAATCAACCTTGCCACAAACGACCCGGTCGTGAAGGAAGTTACCATGGAAACCAGGATTAGGGATAGCATGATGCAGGCCATGAACTCGGCTATGGCACAACAACAAGAGTTCTTCATGAAACTCTTGGAGGATCGAGATGCTAGTCACCGACAACTTGAAACTATGGCAGAAAACGTAGTGATAGGGTCGGGCGGTGGACCGGCCGTTGTGGTAACGGAGGATCAGACGGAGAATGGAAGTAAAGGTAAAATCAAGGGATGCACCTACAAAGCTTTTCTGGGGTGCAAACCAAAAGAGTTTTCAGGTTCTACAAATCCGGTAGCGTGCATGTATTGGCTGAAGGAAGTAGAGATGGCTTTTGAGTCAAGCGAGTGTGATGTCTCGCAACGGGTGAAGTTCGCTTCCCAACTAAGGGACTTGCGCCCCCTATTGTCTACTCAACATGCCCAACGGCAATAAATATGCAAATAACAATGCATACCATCTAAATCCTTGTGCACAAGGAAATAGACATAAGACTTCCTATATATACCATGAGCAAGTAGGATTGATAACTTTCATGCAAGCATACACTTGACAAATAACATAATCATACTTGATACATATATCTCATAATAAACTAAAACTCATTTAGCCGCATGCATGTTCCCAATAATAGGTTGACTCCAACTACTGATAAGAATCTATGCCCTTGATTGTAGCCCTTAGAAGTGTAGTCATTTATTCTATCCACATTTCATCCATTAATTTACTTAAATGAATCCTCACAAGATGTTTGGACCCTCACTCTCACTTCACGATTATTTACTTCAAGACATACCAAAACCCTAGATTTTAAGGTTAACATTCAATACCACATAAATCACAAATAAGCAAGTAATGGAGCATGAGTGAATGTTTATGAGTAAGAAAACTTACTTTGAGATTGATTGAGCAAACCCTAGAAATGTGGTATGAATGGAAGTAGACTTGGATTCATTGAAATCCTAAAGAAGACACACTTCTACAAACTTAGAGCCTTACCAAACACCAAAACTCAAAGATCTAACCTACCACATTAAATGAAGGGAGAGAGAGAGAAGAAGTGTGTGAAAATCGCACCTGGTGTGTGTAGTCGTTCTTCAAGAGCTGCAGTCCCAAATGATATTCAAAACCCCAAAAATGGTATTAAATGAGAAAATCCTCATCTGGACCTGAGTTCGCGCGACTATGTTACGGCGACAGTGCCCTGGGCAAAGTCGCGGGTCACAGTCGCGGCCGATGTACCACCTACAGTACACCCCGCGCGACATTGCCTTGGTGACAGTGCCCTTGGCACAGTCGCAGGGCATAGTCACCGGTCTCTCATCCGACGCTGCCCGGTCTGGATTCGACGCTAAAAACTCAACCCAAACGGTACCAAAATCATTAAAATAGTTTGGGAGCTCTAAATAACCAATAATACTAATATTAAACCATCGAGGTCCAAAATTCGGGGTGTTACAATCCTCCACCCCTTAGAATGGATTTTGTCCTCGAAATCCTAACTAGTCAAACAAATGAGGGTATCGCCTCCTCATGTCTTCTTTCGACTCCCAAGTCACGTTGGTCCCGCGATGATGCTTCCATTGAACCTTTACCATAACTACCTCTTTGTGCCGTAGCTTCTTCTTCTTCCTTTCCAGGATAGAGTCGGGCTCCTCTATGCAACGATTGTTATCCACTCTAATTTCCGACAGTGGGATGACACTCTCTTCTTCGGCTAGGCATTTCCGTAAGTAACACACATGAAAGATGGGGTGAATTCCGTCCATCTCCGGCGGAAGATCCAGCTTGTAGGCTTGTAAGCCTATACGTTCAAGGATAGTGAAAGGCCCAAGGAAACGGGGGCTGAGCTTCCCCCGCTTTCCGAACCTTATCAATCCTTTCCATGGTGATACTTTCAGCATCACACGTTCCCCCACTTGGAACTCGATCGGCCTCCTCTTTTTGTCCGCGTAGCTCTTTTGCCGATCCTGTGCCGCTTGCAAACGCTCTGTGATGACCTTCACTTTGTCGGCCGTTTCTTGAACGATCTTCGGTCTGAAAAATTGTTTCTCACCCGCTTCTAACCAACACACGGGTGTCCTACACTTTCTTCCGTACAATGCCTCGAATGGTGTCATACCAATACTTGAGTGATAACTGTTGTTGTAGGCTAATTCCACTACTGGAAGGTGTGCATCCCAGTTCCCCCCGAAATCGATAACACACGACCTCAACATGTCTTCGAGGGTCTGGATGGTCCTCTCGCTCTGTCCGTCTGTCTGCGGGTGATAGGCGGTACTCAACTTAACTCTTGTGCCCAACTCCTTCTGTAAACTATCCCAAAAGTGTGATGTAAAGCGGCTATATCGGTCGGACACAATAGAAAGTGGCACTCCATGCCTCGAGACTGCCTCATCTATGTATAATTTGGCCAACTTGTCCATCGGTAGGGTCTCCCGCATGGACAAGAAATGCGCGCTCTTGGTCAAGCGATCCAATATTACCCAAATGGTATCGTGGTTCTTTAAAGTCCTCGGTAGCTTGGTTACAAAGTCCATGGTGATGTGCTCCTACTTCCACTCCGGTATTTCCAAGGATTAAAGACTACTGTATGGTCGTTGGTGCTCAGCCTTCACTTGTAGGCAAGTTATGCATTGCTCCACATAACTAGCCACGTCTAGTTTCATCACTGGCCACCAATAATTGAGCTTTAAATCCCGATACATCTTAGTACTTCCCGGATGTATCGAGTACTTGGACTTGTGCGCGTCCTCCAATAGTAGATCCCGACATCCTCCAATCTTTGGCACCCAAATTCGACCTTGATACAATTTCAAGCCTCTTCCATCCTCGGTCAGTTTGAGATGTTGCTTCACCATAATTTCACTTTTGAGGTTGACTTCAAGAAGGGCTTCCGACTGTGATTCTTTAATTTTATCGATTAAGCTTGAGACTACATCTACCCTTGCAAAGGTGGCTTGAACTCCACAACTGTACTCCTTCCGGCTCAAGGCATCCGCGACCACATTTGCTTTTCCGGGATGGTATTGAAGTTCATAGTCATAATCCTTGAGTAGCTCGAGCCATCTCCTTTGTCGCATATTCAACTCTTTCTGATCGAAGACGTACTTCAGGCTTTTGTGGTCGGTAAAAAGGGTACACTTCGTCCCGTAAAGGTAGTGTCGCCATAACTTCAAGGCGAACACCACTGCCACTAGCTCGAGATCGTGAGTTGGGTAGTTCTTTTCATGCTCCTTCAATTGCCTGGATGCATAAGCTATTACCTTGCCCCTTTGCATCAAGACACACCCCAAACCCATCCTAGACGCATCGTTGTAGACTACAAAGTCTTCTGTCCCCTCGGGTAGAGATAAGATTGGTGCTTCACACAATTTCCTTTGGAGGGCTCGAAAGGCTTGCTCTTGCTTCTCGGTCCAAAGTAACTTCACGTTCTTCCTTGTCAGAGATGTCAATGGTGAGGCGATCTTGGAAAAATCTTGGATGAATCTTCTATAGTAACCGGCTAGACCCAAGAAACTCCGGATTTTCGTGGGACTTTTTGGCGGTTCCCAATTCATCATAGCCTCAATCTTTGATGGGTCCACCTTTACTCTTTCACTTGACACCACATGACCCAAAAACTGGACCTCTCTTAGCCAAAATTCACACTTGAAGAATTTGGCATAGAGCTTCTCGTCCCTTAACACCTCTAACACTTCTCAGAGATGTCGCTCATGCTCTTCATCATTCTTCGAGTACACCAAGATATTATCGATGAACACTATGACCAACTTGTCTAGGAAAGGCCGGCAAACACGGTTCATCAAATCCATGAATACCGCCGGAGAGTTGGTTAGCCCGAACGGCATAACCAATAACTCGTAGTGACCATAACGGGTTCTAAAGGCGGTCTTGGAAACTTCTTCGTCTCGAACCCTAACTTGATGATAACCCGATTGAAGATCGATCTTTGAGAAACATCCGGATCCTTGCAGTTGGTCAAAGAGATCATCAATTCGGGGTAGTGGGTATTTGTTCTTTACGGTTACCTTGTTCAACTCTCGGTAGTCGATACACATTCGCATTGACCCGTCTTTCTTCTTGACGAATAGTACCGGAGCTCCCCAAGGCGAGGAACTCGGCCTCACGAATCCCTTCTCCAACAACTCTTGGAGTTGCGACAACATTTCTTGCATTTCGGTCGGAGCAAGACGATACGGTGCACGGGCAATCGGCGCTGCTCCCGGGATTAGATCGATTCGGAACTCCACCTGGCGGTCGGGCGGTAAGCCCGGAAGATCGTCAGGAAAAACGTATGGATACTCGCGAACAACCCGCACATCTTCAATCTTCTTTTTCTCCGATTTGGCATCTAGCACATAGGCAAGGAAGGACGGACAACTCTTCAAGAGACATTTACGTGCTTTGATAGATTAAATGAGAACCACTTCACCCTTGCGCTTCTCCCCATAGACAAAAACAAAACCTCCGCTTGGAGTCGGTAATTTGATCATCTTCTTTGAACATAAGATCTCTGCCTTGTGATGAGATAACCAGTCCATTCCGATCACCACATCGAAACTCCCGATTGCCATAGGGAGTAGGTCCACAACGAACAACTCCCCACTAATATCTAGATGACACTTTTCCAACACTTCGCGCAAGATCACTTGTTCCCCATTTGCTATCTCTACTACTAAGGCATCGCTAAGAGTACTAGTGGGCACGTTCAATTCTTTGCAAAAGTCAAGAGACATGAAAGAGAAATTCGCACTAAAATCAAATAGCACCTTAGCAGCAAGTGAGTTGAGTAAGAACGTACCCGACACCACGTCGGTGGTTTTCTTCGCTTCCTCTCTTGTCATTTGGAAGGCTCTCCCTTGAGCTTTAGGGACGGCTTCCCTCTTTGGTTGAATTGGTGGGTTTCCTCCTCTAGCTCCACCCCTTAGCTTGGGGCAATCCCTCCTAATGTGCCCTGGATCCTTGCATTCGAAACAAAGTGTCCCCAGCATAGGACAGTTTGGACTTGAGTGACCCGACTTGCCACACTTGAAACACGAGACTTGGTTGGAGTTGGAGTTGCAAAGACCAAAGTGCTTGCTTTTGCACCTAGAACACCATTTCGCCTCCCGGCGATTATCAAAGCTTCTAAAGTTACGTTGAAATCTCGGTTTCTTGAACGAACTTGGAGGCGCCTCTCCTTTCCTCTTTTCCGCGGTCTTTGTCTTCTCTTCTTGGTCCTTCACGTAGACCCTTTCCATTATCTTGGCTTCCTCTATATACTCTCGGAGACTTGTGGATTTAGAGTTACGGACCCTATTTCCCATATCTGCAGGTAGGCCCTTCAGGTAGGCCTTTATCTTATCTTTCTCGGTCGGAGCCACGTGCCCCACAAGATTTAGCTTTTCCATGAAGAGACGGGTATACTCTTTCACCGTCCGTTCCCCTTTTGTTAGAGCTCGAAACTCTTCTTCAATCAAATCCATTTCCTGTTCGTTGCAGTACTCCTCCATAACTTTCTCTTTAAAATTAGCCCACGACATCTTGGCTAAAACGGTCTCTCCTATGGTTGCGGTGTGAACATCCCACCAGATCAAAGTCGCACCTTGAAGCATTTGCAAGCCAAAATTTACCTTCTGACTCTCATCACATCCACAAGCCCTGAAGGCTTGCTCAATCTACCTCAACCATTTCATGCAAGCCACCGGATCATCGGCCCTGGCGAACTCTGGCGGCTTACACCCCATGAAGGATTTATATGAGAAACCCTTTCCCGTCTGCCTCGTCTCTAACACCACCACTCCATCAGTACGGTTCTCACCCCCAGTACCACCCGATCCAGCTACCGCGTTCTCTGCCATCACCTCTGGCCTCCGAAGACTGGCATCTCTATCTTCTAGCATCTTCAGGAATGCTTTTTGTTGCTTTTCCATGGCCGATGTTACCATCTGCATAACACTGGACACCATATCGGCTTGCGGGTTTGCATCCTGAATGACCGGGTAACCACAGTTGTCACCCGGGCTACAGGATTCGGGTTAGACGAAATGTCCTCAAGCATTTCTCCCTCATTCAGTGGTCGACTCCGAGTATTTACCATTTCGGATCAGCCACACAAAAGGAAGGAAATGGAAAAAAGCAACACTAGATATACTCAAGAAACATACTCATACGGTCCATTGATTTTTATAATCGTAGTAATTCAAGTACGTTCACGTAATCATACCTTCATAACAACAGTAGCTAATTGAAATTATGAACATACACTACATAAAAATTCTCGCTACCACTTTTATAATTCCCAATGACGTAGTTTCTGTTGACTCTAAGGTTGTCCCATCTTAGACTTCTACCCAAAACTCGCAATCTATAACTTAATAGTCTCAGCTTAAGTTTAGGCACCGAGTCTACATACCTAGTTCACTTAAACTAGAGCTCTGATACCAACTTGTAACACGCTAAAAATTTGGGTAAAATAAAACTTAAAATTTATGCAATATAACGCCTAAAACGAGGTGAATCCAAAACCTGTAAACATAAAGACTAGAACCCATAAGAGATAGGGTAGTTCTATAAAGGAGTAGCGGAACAATAAGACATATACATGACAACCTATTTAATCTAAAATATTACAATCTAGATTAAGGTGGGTGTCACTATGACTTCAAAACGCTCTTTCTCGATTTTTCCCAAAAATGCCCGGTCCATGGAGGAGTCCTAGGTGCGATCCCGACAGATCAGGACATCCTACTCGCACCGCTAACGGAACCTGTGAACCATTTAAACATGAACACAAGTGTTAGAACGAAGTCTAGGAGTTATTATACCGGTATCAATTATAATGTAAACAAGAACAATAATTAAATGTTACCGGCCCCCAATGCATTGAGATCAATGCCAAACTTCCCAATCGGGACATTGAAATTTCCTATACAATTAATACACAAATATTTTCCATATAAAGCGGGGAAATCCGCGATCTAGATTGGATTTCACCGTTCAGCCCCGGTTCTAGTTCCCATGCCACGCCGGACATCACAATCCTCAAACCGTCTCTGCCTCTAGTGCTTACCCCGTCGGGTTACACCCCAAGGTCTTACAGGCAAGGGTGCCTATTCAATCTAGTCGAGTGTACAACTAAGGGACTTGTGCCCCCTATTGTCTAATCAACATGCCCAACGGCAATAAATATGCAAATAACAATGCATACCATCTAAATCCTTGTGCAAACGAAATAGACATAAGACTTCCCATATATACCATGAGCAAGTAGGATTGATAACTTTCATGCAAGCATACACTTGACAAATAACATAATCATACTTGATACATATATCTCATAATAAACTAAAACTCATTTAGCCGCATGCATGTTCCCAATAATAGATTGACTCCAACTACTGATAAGAATCTATGCCCTTGATTGTAGCCCTTAGAAGTGTACTCATTTATTCTATCCACATTTCATCCATTAATTTACTTAAATGAATCCTCACAAGATGTTGGGATCCTCACACTCACTTCACGATTATTTACTTCAAGACATACCAAAACCCTAGATTTTTAGGTTAACATTCAATACCACATAAATCACAAATAAGCAAGTAATGGAGCATGAGTGAATGTTTATGAGTAAGAAAACTTACTTTGAGATTGATTGAGCAAACCCTAGAAATGTGGTATGAATGGAAGTAGACTTGGATTCCTTGAAATCCTAAAGAAGACACACTTCTACAAACTTAGAGCCTTACCAAACACCAAAACTCAAAGATCTAACCTACCACATTAAATGAAGGGAGAGAGAGAAGAAGTGTGTGAAAATCGCACCTTCTGTTCTGTGTAATCGTTCTTTAAGAGCTGCAGTCCCAAATGATATTCAAAACCCCAAAAATGGCATTAAATGAGAAAATCCTCATCTGGACCTGAGTTCGCGCGACTATGCCACGGCGACAGTGCCCTGGACAAAGTCGCGGGTCACAGTCGCGGCCGATGTACCACCTACGGTACACCCCGCGCGACATTTCTCTGTAGACAGTGCCCTTGGCACAGTCGTGGGGCATAGTCGCCGGTCTCTCATCCGGCGCTGCCCGGTCTGGATTCGACGCTAAAAACTCAATCCAAATGGTACCAAAATCATTAAAATAGTTTGGGAGCTCTAAATAACCAATAATACTGATATTAAACCATCGGGGTCCAAAATTCGGGGTGTTACACAAGAGTTGTTAGAGAAGGGCTTTATCCGACCGAGTTCATCACTGTGAGGAGCACCGGTTTTGTTCGTGAAGAAGAAGGGCAGATTCATGCGGATGTGTATCGACTACCGAGAGTTAAACAAAGTCACGGTGAAGAACAAGTATCCTTTACCTTGCATCAACGATCTTTTTGATCAACTTCAAGGGGCGGGATGCTTCTCAAAGATTGATCTTCGATCCGGATACCATCAAGTGAGAGTGAAGAAGGATGACATTCCGAAGACGGATTTCCGGACGCGATATGGTCACTATGAGTTCTTGGTGATGCCTTTCGGCTTAACCAACGCTCCGACCATATTTATGGATTTGATGAACCGTGTGTGTCCCCCATTCTTGGACAAATCCGTGATCATTTTTATCGACGATATTTTAATTTATTCAAGGGATGAGTCCGAGCATGGGAAGCATTTACGGGAGGTGTTGGAGGCCCTAAGAAAAGAGAAGTTGTTTGCAAAATTCTCAAAGTGCGAATTCTGGCTCCAAGAGGTACAATTCTTGGGGCATGTGGTGTCTAAAGACGGAGTAAAGGTGGACCCGGCGAAGATCGAAGCGATGATGAGTTGGGAGCCTCCAACAAGTCCGACGGAGATCCGAAGTTTCTTGGGTTTGGCGGGCTATTACAGACGTTTCATCCAAGATTTCTCTAAGATAGCCACGCCACTCACCCCACTCACAAGGAAGAATGTCAAATTTCTTTGGACTGCCGAGCAAGAGCAAGCCTTTCAGACGCTCAAGAAGAAGTTGTGTGAAGCCCTATCTTATCCCTACCCGAGGGATCGGATGACTTCGTGGTGTATAGCATTGCTTCCAAGATGGGTCTCGGGTGTGTGTTGATGCAACGGGGGAAGGTGATAGCGTATGCGTCACGGCAACTAAAGGATCATGAGAAGAATTATCCAACTCATGATTTGGAATTGGCGGCAGTAGTTTTGGCTTTGAAGTTGTGGCGACACTATTTGTATGGGACTAAGTGCACTCTCTTCACCGATCACAAGAGTCTCAAATACATCTTCGATCAAAAGGAACTCAACATGCGGCAAAGAATATGGCTTGAGCTTTTGAAGTATTACGATTGTGACTTACTCTATCATCCCGGTAAGTCTGATGTGGTGGCAGATGCATTGAGTCGAATGAGTCATGATAGTGGAGTCAAGATGTCCCTTACAAGGATCGACGTGGTATCAAGTTTGTTGAAAAACATAAGGGCGAGTCAAGTGGAAGCACTTAAAGAGGAGAACCTCAAAGCCGAAGTCATGTTAAAGCAAAAGGAACTATTAACGGAAGACGGTCGTGGACTCAAGCTTTTTCAAGGGAGAATTTGGGTACCGAAGGCTGGGGGAAACCGTGACCTACTTCTTGAAGAAGCGCACAAATCGAAGTATTCTATACATCCCGGTAGCACCAAGATGTATAGAGACTTGAAATTGAATTATTGGTGGCCGGTGATGAAGTTGAACGTGGACAATTACGTGGAGAGGTGTGTCACGTGCCTCCAAGTCAAGGCGGAACATCAAAAGTCGTACGGAAATTTGCAATCATTGTCCATTCCCGAGTGGAAATGGGACAACATCACCATGGATTTCATGACGAAAATACCGAAGACCTTGCGTGGGCACAACACCATTTGGGTAATTGTTGACCGTTTAACCAAGAGTGTGCATTTCCTTGCAATGCGGGAGACTTTGCCAATGGAGAAATTGGCCAAGCTTTATATTGATGAGGTGGTGTCAAGGCACGGGGTTCCACAATCCATTATGTCGGATCGGGATAGTCGCTTCACCACGAACTTTTGGGCAAGCTTACAGAAAGAGTTGGGCACTAGACTGAATTTGAGCACGGCGTATCACCCTCAAACGGATGGTCAAAGCGAGAGGACGATCCAGGCGTTAGAAGATATGTTGAGGTCGTGTGTAATAGATTTCGGAGGAAGTTGGGACTCACATCTACCTTTGGTAGAGTTCGCGTACAACAATAGTTACCATTCTAGTATCGGGATGGCACCGTTCGAGGCATTATATGGACGGAAGTGTAGAACCCCGGTCTGTTGGTTAGAATCGGGCGAGAAGCAATTCATCGGGCCGGAAATAGTTCAAGAGACGGCGGACAAGGTGAAGGAAATCCGAGAGAGGCTAAAGGCGGCGCAAGATCGACAAAAGAGTTATGCGGACAAGAAGAAGAGACCGGTCGAGTTTCAAGTGGGCGACCGTGTCATGTTGAAAGTATCTCCATGGAAGGAGATTATCCATTTTGGGAAGCGCGAGAAGCTTAGTCCTCGTTTCCTTGGACCCTTCGTCATTTTGGAGAAAATTGGTTTACAAGCTTATCGGTTGGACTTACCACCGGAAATGGATGGAATACATCCTACGTTCCACGTGTGTTACCTTCGGAAGTGTCTAGCCGAGGAGGAAAGTGTGATTCCTTTGACGGAAATTCGGGTAGACAATGGGAATCGTTGTGTTAGATCCCAATACAGACAACAAATGAAGAACTCCATAAAATAGAAGATACAAGAGAGAAATGAAGAACAATATTCATCAAAATCACATCCCATATGCCTAGATTGATTAACAATGGAGGAGAAAATGGAAGAACATCACACTAAACATTAATCGACTCTCATGGAATTCACCTGATCTGTGTGTGAAAAGTGTTCTCTCCAAAACCTAATGAGAAAATGAGTCATGGGCACCTTTATATAGGGGCCATTTACAATGAAAAGGTTCAAGCCCATACAGCTAATTAAAAAGCCCAAAATACAATTCTTTATAAAACATTCAATTAAATTGGGGGCTAATTTAATCTAACAATCTCCCCCTATTGTTTTATAAAGAAAGCATCATCATATAGTCTCCCCCTTGATTTCTTTAGAAGCTTTGGTGTGTCGTTCATCGAGTCTTCAAAGCATCCCAAGCTCCCCCACAAATGTAGTCTCATATTCTTGAAAGACCGAGACAATTTACCCCTTTTTGTCCAGCTTTCATGACTCAACTTCACCGCTGTTTTTGACCATCAAGGAATCTGATTGAGAGAAAACATAAAACATGCACATTGAACTTCAGCCTCTTAGATTTCCAACGAGCTTTGATTCATCCATTTTTGATGAAAAATGAGTGAGTTGTGCAAGTTTTCCCACAGCTGCGCATAACGGTCATCAAAACAGAAAATTTGACTCTTAAGATCCCGTTGAGTAAGCATTCAACACCGAGACTTAAACTTGAATAACGGAGGAGGGAGTGACATACAATATGTCACAAATGTAGCTTGAATCCATGAAGAATAGACGAGAGAACACCGTTCTTGAAAGCGGAAAGAGCATGAGTGCAATGCAATGCTTTTGGTCCATCACCCTAACGCAGACTTTGACACTGATTCTGGCACATCAGCTCATGGAATTTGAGAAAAGTCAAAACATCAAAGTCATACGTCTATGTTTTAGCGATTCAACGCAACTGGACTCATGTAAATTGAAGCTTCGAGTAAATAGTTGTGCGCATGTTTCTGAATCAGCGCAATGTTGTCAAAAAATTCGAAAATTTTAGGCTTCGGGCTCTTGGCTCATTGCGACCTCTGGACCATCGACCTTTGATACGCATCCTCTGGTCTACCTCTGTTCCTCCCCTATGTTCGCTGCACTTCAGAGGTTTTGGTCCACAGAGGTTCTGTGGACAACTTAAGAGCCTCTGATGTGTATTTTCTGCCTCTGAGCTTCTGCGCATGCACAAAGGTCATCTGTGCATTCCCCTATGTATGATAGCTTAAGCACATCTCTGATCAATTTGTCGCATCCTATGTGGTTCTCTATGGATCTGGAAATCCTACTATCAAGCTCTGGCCGAATCTTTGATTAATTTTTGAACAGCAACCTCTGAACATCTTCACAGAGGCTTTGCACTTGTCTCTGATCTGCCTCTGATCAAGCATTCTAGTTAAGCTCTGCACAAATAGATTGAACTTTCTGCAGAGGTCTTGACGGCTATCAGAGGCTCTGCAGAAACTTCTGCACTTCAGCTTCTGCGAATAATAGCCTCTGGTTCATCGTGACGAGCGATCAACACCTTGTTTGTTGCTGCTGCACTTATCAAATTTGTCAAACTCTATACATTTCAAAAGGACAGCAAAAAATACACTCAAACTTATGCTGCAAGCTCCGTTGATCTGTTAACATCGAATTCTGGACAGGTTTGAAAAAATTCTGGATGATTGACAACAGCTAATCGAGATTTGCTGCATCATAAATGACAGCAGCAACTGCAACTGTTTCATTATGCACAACTATCTGTAGTAGACCTGCATGTTTATAATCTGGAAAAACAACAGCTGCAGATACCTCCTGTTTGGCCCATAACATCAATTGCTTTCTGTATATGTACAGAGCTCTGCACAAATCTGCAGAGGCTCTGCGATCTGCCTCTGTACAACGACTCCATTGCAATTACTTCTGAAGTTCGAAACACAATATAAGCATATTGACATAGATGCATTTTTCGAGCATTATTAACATGGACATATTCTCGAATTTGTTTCTGCTGCACGTTGCAAAAATCTAGACATCAACATCCTTTTGACAGCAACATAAGCACCTGATCAATAGCTTTAAGAATGGACAAATCTGTTTTCAAGCATTGAAGTACAATCTGCTGCTGCCCTTATAGAATTCACGACAGCAACAAATTCTCGAAGCATAAGTATGGACAACCTCTACAACTCAGGATTGAACACAACAACTCAACAAAGGCATATGGATTGTCAAGATCTCTTGAATCACAGAACCTTTTCAAATACCATTGGCATGGGCAGATCCTTCCCTTTATATTGCATATGACAGCAAAGACAGAGATCTGATAAACTCTGGAAGACGTGGACAGTTCGAGCTCTGAACAACAGGAACAAATTCAATCTGTTGTTATGACTTTCTACTATTGCACCAATCTGAAGTTCATACACTTAAGGGCAGAATTATAACTCTGATTAAGTTCTAGATGGCCTTTGGTAGAAATATGTTTGAACTCTGCACAAATATTCTGAGACCCTCTGCCAGAAATAAAATTGGTTCTCTCTGAATTTGGCAGCCTCTGACACTTCTCGAATACGTTTGCTTGTAGTCCTGGAATTTTCACACGAACATATTGAAGACCTGTTGCAGACCTGCACCTTTGCAAAATGTCGAATAACCATTTTGACACTCTTTTGGACAGCCTCTGGTTCAAACAGCAGCAGCAGCTCAACAATAGCAAACAACAGCAAGTAACAACTTTCTGTCCAGCAGCTATGACTTGCGTTCAACACAGTTTTTGACATAGAATCAGCTTTATTTTGAGAAAACTCAAAACATGAAAGTTGTAAAACTATGTCTTAGGTTTCCAACGCATCTGAAATCATCATTTTTAGAGCTGTATTGAGAGAGATATGATCAAAGTTCTACAGTTGTGCAAATCTGACAGCAACTTGTTGTTTTGAACAACTCAACAGCACCTTTCTGTTTGGGACAACAACAAATCTGTACAAATTTAATTCTTCACATATGCAAGACAGGAAGACAACCCTTGATCACAACATACCACATCAAACTTCTTTCTATTTCACTTGTAGAATTCATGATAGCAATTTTTTATTACACATTGAGGCACTATCTGGACTGATAAGTTCATGTATCTGTTGTGCAACTTTGGCAGAAAATTGTGATGCACTTTTTCCACTCACACCTATGGTGACAAGTTAGTAGAGCCTCCACTTTTGTATCTTGCTGACAATGCTTCATTAAAATGCATCTTGGCATTTTCCCGGTGATTTATGGATTCATCCACTACAAATGAATTCACATATTCCACTTTGCACAAAAGTAGAGAACATGATGATGAACGTTCAAAGTCATTTGCCACCAAATACTCTACCACAACTACTGCCTAGAACACATGATACTAATTTCTTTATCAACAGGACAATATTCATAAGAACAGGTTGTTCTATGCTTATTCACAATTTGTTCTATGCTGTGAAATCTGGTGCATAGTTAACTCTCCATCCTTATTTCTCCGAATTTGAATCAAGCAACATTTTCCAAGACCCAAATGACTTAGTCTTTCATTAAATCAATTATGAGCAGCGGAATTTTAAACAAAATCTGGATCAAAGACAGTCCAATCTCGAATGATATCAAGGTCAGATCTAAGATCAACAACCTAACTATCGAGATGCTAAAATAGCAATGGACTAAAGAACACACAAGGATGAGATCATAGATCAATCATCTACTTAGTTCTTGTCAAGTGTTAGACCAATGAATGAGAAAGATCAAGAACACACACATGTAATAAAACTAATCAGATTTAACCAAAATGAAATTAAATCTTCTCATAGGCATTTAATCAAACATGTGGTGTGCATAAACAGATTTTGTGAGAAATGAAGAAAATATTCTATCAAAGATCATCCAAATCACATCTAAATCAAAAAATGGATTTCCAATAAGCACAAAACAGTGAATAAATCACAGAAATGATATTTGTGTCAAGGTTCATGTGATTGAATCAATCAAAGTACCAAAACAACAAAATAATCATCCAATCTTCAATTGTTGCCATAGATGACCAAAATGAAGAAGAGTTTCTTCATTTGGCTCTGATACCAATACAGACGAAAAATGAAGAACTCCATATAATAGAAGATACAAGAGAGAAATGAAGAACAATATTCATCAAAATCACATCCCATGTGCTTAAATTGATTAACAATGGAGGAGAAAATGGAAGAACATCACACTAAACATTAATCGACTCTCATGGAATTCACCTGATCTGTGTGTGAAAAGTGTTCTCTCCAAAACCTAATGAGAAAATGAGTCATGGGCACCTTTATATAGGGCCCATTTACAATGAAGAGGTTCAAGCCCATACAACTAATTAAAAAGCCCAAAATACAATTCTTTATAAAACATTCAATTAAATTGGGGGCTAATTTAATCTAACACGTTGTGTGGAAGAACCGGAGGCAATCTTAGAATCGAAAGTGAAGAAGTTGAGGCATAAGGACGTGGTTATGGTTAAAGTCCAATAGAAGCATCATCGGGGTGCTAACGTTACATAGGAATCAGAAGATGATATGAAGAAGCGATAACCCCACTTGTTTGTTTAGGATGAGATTTCGGGGACGAAATCCCAATTAGGTGGGGATGATTGTAACACCCGTAAATTTATAAGGTAAGCAATTGTTTCTCTTACTCTGTTAATTGTGATTATTTGAAAATATGAGCCTTTATATGTGTACGATCATTATTATAATGCTATGATGTTACTTGGTTAATATAATCTTTATAAATGCGTATGCCTCGCGCTCGTTATAGTTTTTGGCTAAGTTTTCGGGTAGTCTGGAGTGTGGCGTGATAGTGCCACGCGACAGTGATAATGTCACTGTCGTCGGTCATTGTCGTGGTAGAAGTACCGCGGGTGGTTGGGCTAGCACGACTGTGACACGCGATTGTGACATGGTCACTGTCACGGGAGTTGTATAGAGAGTCGTAGGGTTCGCGCGATTGTGACATGCGACAGTGACAATGTCACTGTCGTCGGGCACTGTCGCGAGCGGGCATTGTGATTTAAATGAGTCCTTTGGCCGATTTTGAGTTCATTTATCTCATTCTCTTCTTTCATTTCGCGATTTTGGAACCCTCCAAATTGATTTCCTTTCTCACCAAACCCTAACCCTCATAAATACTTCATTTTTTTGGTGGTTGGATCTTGCCTACTTACATTTATTATCATCCAAGGAGATTTCTAGGCTTTCTTCAAGGCAACTTATCATCTCCAAGTCTCACCTCCAACTTCTAGGGTTTCCATATTTTCTAGGTTTTGGTTCAAAAACCTAGATTGTGAGTTTACTAAATCTTTGTTAAAAACTAGATACACATCATTATTTCTTACTTGTATTGTTGTCTATTTTGCTCAAAATGTTTATATCTATATGTCTAAGTATTGGGTTTCACTATGGAAGTATGATTGGAAATATGTGAAAGTGTATCATATTATGCTTTATTGAATGGAGATCTTGATATGTTGATGACTTCTATTTGGGTCATCTTTATTTGTGCTATCATGTTCACATGACAAAAATGGTTATTAAAGGAGTCCCATGTTGGACCTTATATGGTTAGGATGGTGATATTGTACCCATGGTTGGTATTGAAATATGCTTGGTTGAAATATACCTCACATACCTCCTATATGTTTTATGTTGGACGAACCAAGTCAGTAGACACTAGGAGGATGTAGTATTGGGTGCCACCGTGATGGTATGTGCCTAGACCTCCGCCATTCGGGGTAATGCCATGGTTGTAGTCCCCGGGTGTGTCGGGCCTTTGGGATGTCACTCTTAGTAGTTGGCATCAAGGTACATTGTCTCTTTGGGTGGAACTTGATTGGTGCTATGGGTATCCCCCGTTGACTCCACATATGTTGGAATATGGTTAAGTGCTGATAAGAATTGTAAATGCTTTAACATGTTATTTCTTGTTCAACTCACTAGGCTTTTTGGCCTAACACTTGTTTAGTGTCGATGTGTATCTCAGGTTCTAGCGGCTCCGGTTCTAAGTTGGCTTAGTTTCTTGGGTGAGAGCTTGGGGAAAACTTGCTTTGGACATACCTTTTGGTAGAAGAACATTTGGGTTTATAAATGACACCTCTTTTGTAATCTCTTTTCTAGTTATAGAAATTAGATTAGTTGGTTGTTATTTATTGTCCGTTAAATTACAACTGTAATTAAACATGTTTGTATATTTCCCCATTTTTGGGAGGCTCTTGCTATGGAAATTTTATATACCTCATGTCCGTTTTTTGGATTTTTGTTATCCCTATTTTTAGGGTGTTACATGTCTCTCAAGAGCTTCATGCTCTATGCCATGAGATCTCCGATAGCCATAGTAATCATCCTTCAACGTCGTAAACTCAGCCCACCGGTCAGCATAGGGGTCAACATGTGGACTATGCTGATGGTGACCTGATGAACTATGCTCATGGTGAAATGGTGAACTATGTTCATGGTGAAATGGTGGCTCATCGTAAGAGGTGCCCTCATGTCTCCTACTCACGTCTGTGTGGGACGGGGGGCTCGTGTCATCATCAGGGTGCTCGTCTCCCTCTAACTCAGAACCTCCATGTAGCAAAACAATTAATAACATTATTATAAATATCAGATAATTTAGAATGACTTATCTTTATAAAATTATTATAAATATCAGATAATTTAGAATGACTTCTAACCCTCATCGACAGCCTACACAACTCTCGACCTTTTCGTCGGTCGACGCCCCTCCGAGCTACTAAACCAACGATGGATCTTAATATACCATTCTGCGCCCTCCTCAACCGACATAGGAATAAGCCTCTGACATGGCGCCCGGTCCTCCTAATATATTGAAAAATAATCATGTTAGAAATGTAACTTACCATCGACAAATTTTTTTATTGTAGTCAATGTAACTTACCGTCAACACATTCATAATATCATATGCATGGTTACTAACAATAACTATTGAAGACCTATCCCAACGAACCGCACGTGGCAACCTGTCACACAGTATATAATACGTGTTGGCAATAGGAAATGTCCCTAAAATCCATATATGTGAATTAGAATCCGTGTAAATTGGAAAAATATTAATTTAATATCAATTAACTAAACTTGAATGGAAATAGAAAACCAAAGAGCGTCATCCTGTCCTTCTTGTCCACACGTCTCCAGATCGCTCCATTCATCTGCTTGAAGGTGGGCGCCCAGATATATGATCCCCAGGGAAACCGATTAAACACCCTCATATCATCAATGGTCCGAAGTAGAGTGTCGTGAAGATGCTGGTGGGGCTGATGACCGAGGAAGAACATCTCAACCATCATCATGAGACAAATACGGATGGCATAATTGTCATCAATCAGGTGTCGACCCTCGTCATCAATGCCGATAAGATTGAATAAATCCTGAATGTCCTCCACTTTTAACTTCCGTCATGGGAAACATCCGTCTAACAAAACCATCAGACCTATTCTTATGCATCTTCGGTTCGGGTCCGAAACGAAGTGTTGTGAGAAGACAAAACTCCTCACGGTCGTATCGAAGCGCGTGGTCACCAATCTGGAAAAACATCTCGTCATCCCCTATGCTGTTAAAATCGGATATCGGTGATATATCGGTCAGGGATCGATATTTGAGATATCGGAAATATCGGTGATACATCGGTCCAAAAATATCGGTTCATATAATAATTCTTAGAATTATATATATATATATATATATATATATATATATATATATATGTATGTATATATATGTATGTATATATATGTATGTATGTATATATATGTATGTATGCATCCATAAACATATCATATGCATTAATTAAAAACATAGTTTCAACATCAAAACATCAACTTATACAAGTTTCACAAAACAAAATATGAAAAGTGTTCATAAACGAGCTAATCGCAAGCAATAGGTTCGGCATCCGAATCAACATCATCTAATACGTTCACTTCTTCGTTTAGGTTAGTTTCCAAAAATAGAAAAAGTGTTCATAAACTGACGAAGTCGTCGATGTAGAACAGTAAAAGAAGTTGACTAAATTTAGAAAAACCTAACTTATACCTCTCACTAATTAAAAGGCCCAACTATAACTCTCACAAATTAGAAAAAAGGGCCAACTATAACTTTAACAAAAAAAAAAGCTTAAAAGAAAAGCCCAACCCGGTAGTCAATCAAATAGGCCCAAAAAATCATTAACAAAAAATCGGTATATCGGACCCATTTTTTGGGCAAAATATCGCCAATATATCGGTCAATATCGTCGATATTCTCGGTCCCGATATAAATAGCGATATTTGGTCACCGATATTTTGGCTAGGAGTGAGATATCCGATATATCGACGCTATATAGGCGATATATCGCAATATTAACAGCATAGGTCATCCCGTACATTTTCCGGGAAGACTTGGGTCTGTAGGAAGATGTGGATCATAATAGGGTCGGCAGATGTGTCGGTCATATCCAACCAACGACCGATACATGTATCCCTGAATAACGTTGTCCGCGTTGGATTCAATTTTTTACGAATCAAATCCATCATCGAAATCTACTCTTAAGATTCAAATTTGCCTTGTAAAATCTTCTTCCCTACATAGTAATGATATATACGTATGTAAAGACACCTAAAGTGTCAGTTTGTAATGTAGAGGGACCTAAAGTGTTAGTTTCTAATTTAAAGCCACCTAAAGTGTAAATTCTTAAACTAAAGCCACCTAAAGTGTCAATTTCTAGTTTAAAGCCACATAAAGTTTAGATTTTTAAAGTAAAGGGACTTAAAGTGTCAATTTATAATGTAAAGGGAGCTATAGTATAAATTTCTAACTAAAAGTGACCAAATTTGTAAATTTATAATGTAAAGGGACTTCAAATGTAAATTTCTAATTTAAAGGGACCTAAAGTGTGTATTTCTAATGTAAATGTGACACCCCAAAATGGAGTAAATAAATAAAAAAAAGAGAAAGGAAAAGGAAAAGGAAAGGAAAAATGGAAAAAAGGGAAATAAAATAAAATGGTTTTTATTTTATTAGACCAAAATATGAAGAATATATATATATATATATATATATATATATATATATATATATATATATATATATATAGTGTTTGGTTCATTTGAGAAATGAGAAATATATGAGAAATAGAGAAGTAATCTTAGCCATTCATATGGTCAAGATCGGATTTGACTAGTAAAATATTGCGGCTTTGATCGGTCAAAAGTTGCGGCTATCCCAAAAATAGAAGGACAATTTCATAAATTTTACAAAACACACGGGATGTGTTCATATATGAACATGTATAATTCACATATGAACTATATGTTCATATATGAACCAGTGCAATTCACAACTGAACTCTTTTAACTGATTCATATATGAACCTTTGTGATTCATATATGAATCAGTTGAACTAACTAACATATTCATATATGAACATTTGTGATTCATATATGAATCTGTATGAATCACAAAGATTCATATATGAATCAGTTGAACTAATTAACAGATTCATATATGAATATTTGTGATTCATACAGATTCGTATATGAACTCATCCCGTGTATTTTACGAAATTACCCCTCTACCTTCTATTGACCACACAAGGAATTATCCGGTGCTTCGCGGTCAAAGCCGCAAATGTTGACCAGATGAATGGCTAAGATTACTTCTCTATTTCTCATATATTTACCATTTCTCAAATGAACCTCTCCCTATATATATATATATATATATATATATATATATATATAGGGGTGGTTTCAATTGGAAACCAAATTTCATTGAAAACTTTGGAAACCAAATTTCAACCAATGATCTTTTTAATCAATGGTCAAGATTCATTTGAATTATATATGGTAATAAATTAATTAATTTATTAATAAAAGATAATAATAATATGTCAAAAGGGTAAATGCGACTTTTTCTTTTGTGTTTCAAATTTGGTAACAAAGATGAAGTATGCTTAAATATAGAAAAATGTATATTTCTTAAAAAAAAAAAAAGCATATCAAGACTACATTTTTATTACATGTTCATCAATATGCAGTATGTAAAAACCCAAATAAGTTTCATTAAGTTTCATTACCATTATTGTTTCATTACCTTTCCATTATGTTTCACTATATCAAATCTGTTTCATCAAGTTTCACTATATTAATATTTTGTTTCAATATATTAATATTTTGTTTTATTACCTTTCCATTATGTTTCACTATATCAAAGTTGTTTCATCAGGTTTCACTATATTAACATTTTATGTTTCATCAGGTTCACTATATAAAATCCATTATGTTTCACTATATTAATATTTTGTACTTGAAGGTAATATTGAAGATTTCATATGAAAACAAATATTTGATTTTTTAAATATAATTAAAATTTTGAATTTTCTATAAAAATAACACTCTTCTAAAATAAAAAGTTTACCTTATTAATTGCATTATAAAACTGAAGATAGGAAAATTGAGTATTTTAATTTTGTAACCTGCATAGGAATCTTCTAATTTAATATGAATATTTAATTATACATATATATATTTAAAGATTTAAAGATTTCATATGAATATTTTATTTTCATTGGATGAATCAATAATTGATTCCTAAGAATCACAAAATATATAATTTGGGATAATTTGGGATGTAACCTGACGTATGAATTAATTTGCATTTACTTAGAAAATGTTTCATGCTTAAAATAATATGAATCAATATGTGAATACTTTCAATTAATAAAGGATCGATAATACCATATATAAAATATATTAAAATTAAATAATTAATAGTATTATAATAATAAAAACAATTACCATATATATTATGGAATTAGGTAAAAGACTAAAATAACCTTATCAATTAAAAATAAAAAATAAAAAAAGAAAATTCAATGATTGGTCAATTTTGGTTTCCAAAGTTTCCAATATAATATTGGTTTCCAATTGATCTCTCCCCTATATATATATATATATATATATATATATATATATATATATATATATATATATATATATATATAAGGGCTAAATCAAATAAAAACCACAAATATGTTACAAACATGTGAAAACCAATATAAAAATATTTTTTCACATGATATATTTTCACCAAATGCTTGGATTTAATATATTTCTTCCCATATATTTGTTTCATAATATGATAGTTTTACATGTATTTGTTTCACCACATGAATATTTTTTACCTGTATTTTTCATTTCACTAGGTGAATCAAATTTTATTTTTCACGTGTAATCTTTTCACAAGGTGAACAAAAACATATATGAAACAATATCTTAAATCATAGTTTTTGATGAAAAAAAATCATGTAAAAAATATTTTTTTATCGGTTCTCAAGGGTTTGTAACATATTTTTGGTTTTCATTTGATTATGTTCATTTAAGAAATGGTAAATATATGAGAAATAAAGAAGTAATCTTAGCCATTCATCTTGTCAACATTTGCGGCTTTGACTGCGAAGCACCGGATAATTCCTTGTGTGGTCTATAGAAGGTAGAGGGTAATTTCGTAAAATACACGGAATGAGTTCATATATGAATTTGTATGAATAACAAAGATTCATATATGAATTTGTTAATTAGTTCAACTGATTCATATATGAATCTTTGTGATTCATACATATTCATATATGAATCACAGGGGTTCATAAATGAATCTGTTAGTTAGTTCAACTGATTCATATATGAATCACAAAGGTTCATATATGAATCAGTTAAAAGAGTTCAGTTGTGAATTGAACTGGTTCATATATGAACATATAGTTCATATGTGAACACAGTCCGTGTGTTTTGTAAAATTTACGAAATTGTCCTTCTATTTTTGGGATAGCTGCAATTTTTGACCAGTCAAAGCCGTAACTTTTGACTGGTCAAATCCGATCTTGGCCATATGAATGCTAGGATTACTTCTCTATTTCTCATATATTTACCATTTCTCAAATAAACCAAACACTATATATATATATATATATATATATATATATATATATATATATATATATATATATATATATTTGAAATGGGTCAAGTATAATATTTAATGAAAGTGGGAAGTGGAGAAATGAGTTTAGGTTCAATCAGACTAAATATGAAAGATAATATCAGATTGGGGTGAAAAGTGTAAATTGGCTAAAGTGAGAGCAGAGGGGGCAAAGATAAATGTTAAAAAGCTTAGGGAGTCGAATGAAAGTTTTCTGAAAGTCTGAGGACCTGTTATGCAAAAAGGACATGTTTGTTTAAGTTTCAGATTTGAAAACGATGGAGGCTTAGTCAACTAATAGGCCAAAAATTTTGGAGATAAATATAGAGGGTCGTCTTATGAACATTTTGGTTCAAGAAAATAAGAGAAACACTAAGAATCGAGAGAGAAATAAGAGCTCGAAAGTCCCTACCTGAAAACTCCGTTTATCGACGATTTGAGGTAAAATACCCAACCAAATCACGTTTTATTTATATGGTTAGCTTCGTTTTTAAGTTTTTTATCGAACCTTAGTAGCTTTATGTCTCAGATTTTGGTTTAGAATGTCTGATTTTGCATTTCTTTTCTGATTTTCAAGTGGTTTTAAAACCGAAACTTTAAACGAGTAGATGGGACTCAAAACTTGATCGTTTCGTTGATTCTTGTTCCTATGGTTGAGAAAAATGTTTTTCTAAAGTTTTGCAAAAAGAATCATTGAAAACGGTTGAAAAATGGGTTAAACGACTCTACGAACTCGCTGCCGACGAGTTGGCTCTGTTGCAGACATTCACGTCAAGCTGTTGGACTATTTGGTGGCCGATTCACTTATTAATTTGGGCTTGTTTACATTTTAGATTGGACTTGGATTTATTTTATGTAATATTGGGCTTTAATTATAAAGTCTATAATATATACATACATATTTCTTTTACCAAATGAATTAAATCCAAAATTTCCAGATTTATTAATTATATTTAATAATTAATTAGTTTCTTTTCTAATCTAATTAATATATTAAATAAAATTATTTATTTATTTAATATATTGATTTATTTCATAAAATTAATATTGATTGATTAATCTTTCCTAGGTGGCTTATTAAATTATTTAGTATAAGCGTTTTAAAGGTGTCGCAACTTAGATTTGAGACACCTTAATTTGGCACATGTTGCTCATTTAGTTATTTAAAGGATAAATTGACATTGAGAGTCGTTATCAGATGTGGTGCTTAGAGTTTTATTAAATTATTTCGATGATTTAATAATGGAATTAAAGCGTCGTATTTTGAAGTTAACTATTTATTAAGACGTTTTAATTTGGAGTGATGCCTTTATAAGATTATAAGATGATTATTTGACGTTTTGGGACGTCATCGAGTTTTAGACTTGGGGATTGACTAAAGCTAGTCGAGGTTGACCGAGTGGACCAAATGTCGACTTTTGCCACGTTTGACCCACAAGGATTATAACAATGATATCAAATGTAGATATTTGAGTCATTAAGAGACCCAATTTTGGAGTTTGACTTTAGATCGAGTCGGGTTGACCATAGTTGACTTTATTGACTTTTGGATAAATTATGTCATTAATTGGATACGGTGATGTGAAATGTGTAGGATTTCAGTTAAGAGCTATTAGTAGCCGATCTACGGGCAATCAGGTGAGTCCTCATGAGACTTACACTGAGATGCATACCTATGTACAAATTTATTTTCAGCATTATATGATTTATATGGTGATATGTATTTATGCATGATGTTTCAGTTTACATACGTGATGCAATATGTTTTACATGTATGTTATTTATGATCAGTTGCATGTTATGTGTTTATTTTGTTTTCAAATAACTCTAGCATGTTATTTCATATGAAAGTTTTATGACTGGTTTTAATGGGTGGACATTTGACCAGTAAGTCACGGACAAGTGGCACGACCCAGTCAAGTGGGTGACCGAATAGAACAAAAATTTCAACCCAGGGTGTGTCAGAGGCAAGTGGCACGACCCACTCAAGTGGGTGATCGAATAGAACAAAAAGTTCAACCCAGGGCGTGTCAGAGACAAGTTGCACGACCCAGTCAAGTGGGTGATCGAACAGAATAGAAAGTTCAACCCAGGGCGTGTCAGTGATAAAATGACCCTTACCCGACGAGACAGATTATGAGATCTCTTTTCTTTCAGTGCTGCATGTTTTCAGAAAATGCATATTATTTGATACAATGTTTTAAAATTGATATGCATTATGTGAAATGATTTTATTCACGCAAACCATGAACTAACTGAGCTTTATAAGCTGACTATAATATGCATCTCAGGGACAAGAGGTTTCAGGTTGGACAGAGGAAAAAGGCACATGTAGAGACTTGCCTAGCCCTTCTAAGTTCAAAATTTATGTCCAGACATCTATCATAGATAAATTTGTAACGCAATCCGGTATGGGACGGATTAGCATTTATGTTACATATTTATTATTTTAAAGTCTTCCGCTGTAAACGGTTATAATTCAGCCGTTATTTTGGAATATTTTGGAATATTTTGGAGAATCGTTCTAGATTACGTAACACTTATCAAGGCAAAATTTTATGGGTGTTACAAGTTGGTATCAGAGCATTAGTTCAAGAGAAATAAGTTATGATCTTTAGCCTAAGCTTGAACTTTTATTTGTAAGGATAAGGCATCAACTTTAGATACAAATCACTATCAATATCTTACCAAGATCACTATCAGTATAACATATGTTAGATACAATATAACTTAACGTAAGTGCAGTAAGTTTAACATATGTTAGTAACTTAACGTAAGTTTAACTGAAGTTATAAATTGATCTAACCTTTTCTTTTAGATATGATTGATGTTAAGAATGCACGTTAGGTGATTGGAAGTAAGTAGTGCATAATATGGCAGAATAACTAGTATGGGCTTAGGCCCGAAAATAAGACATGTAATGTTCAGATTTTGAAATGTCAAGGCAAATTTGATTTTAATAGCACCATTTGCCTTAGTCAGAACTTGAGTTATTTCATATGTCTATTTGTGATTGACAATTCCAGTCTCCATTAGCTTTCAGATATGCATTTTAAGTTAGGTATGTGTATGAAAGGTCATGTACCGGAATATCGGTAGTCCATGCAAAGTACTGTAAGGATGCATAAATGGTACATGTACCGCGAGGGTGTATCTGTACACATGTCTATTTGGTTCAGTTAAGTAACATGTGCATATTGTGGTCAATGTACATGGATGATTCAGATAGATAGACGACCTGTATACTATGCCAAGAGAGTCAAGATCTCGAAAGTGTCTAGCCTTACATTTTGTTAAATGTTATATGCTTTGAAGTAACATTTGCCTATATAATTTTGAGTTAAAATCATGGGCTTTCAGTAACGTCATTTGGGTTGAGAAATGCGACAACATCGCTATAGACCTAGTGAGCGTAATGTGTGGACCATACTTAGAAAAGTTGTTATAATCGTTATTTGCAGTGTACTCGGTTATTTGAGAAATAAGGATAAGCATGTATAACGTCAAAAGTTGGCCACACAACCATTAAAGAAAATAAGTTGTAAAAAAAATTTTGTGAATTGTAGATGCAAAGTTTCAGTTTTATTGGTCACGTAGTGACAAAAAGGGACATCTAAGTACAAGTCAACATGCTCAGAGGTTATGTCATATCTATAGCGGTCAAGATTAGTAACTGAGATAGAGATTTATTTTGGTTACTAGATTATTGTCGGGGATCCATTCAGAGTTCTCTAAATTGCAGACTTTAATATCAGCATAGACTCAGACAACACAGTAAGTTAGATTGAGGTCAGAAAGAACAAGGCTTACAGTTATTGAAAGCAATGATAAAGTTATGTATAAATTTGATGGTTGCTAGAAATTCTAGAAACTTGGTGGTTTCAGTTATATCTTGAAGTTCAAATTAGACTTAATAATGATGTATCGAGACAAGTTTTTCGCCTACACATCAAGGCCAGTTGTAAGGATATGAAAAGGCTAATCTAGCACATGTTAGAGAGTTAGCAATATGGTAATTGCACTCATGTTTCATAGAAATTATCAGCACGACTCGAAGTGTATTATGTACACATATCAAGATAGTTAAAAGTCAATGTCTAATTGGGAAATGATAAGGTTTGAGCTAGATATGTTGATTAGCATCATTGAAGAATTATGATGGTGAAATTCACTATCATCCAGATATACAAGGAAGGATCATAGTTGATCAGATGGTAAGTGATAACTCTCATTTTGAGTGTTATTTACACATTGTTTGTGTGTGTTTTTCTTTAATTTTAGTGTGTGTTTTCCCTTTACGTGTTCATGTTTCTTTTATTTATTTATTTATTTTCATTTGGAGGTGTTGAGGATAAAAATTTGTGTTTTGATGGTTGAAAGCATCATTTTTGGGCTAAATGTTGGACTGCAGAAAGTGACCACTTTGTCGCCACGTTGGTGAACGTTGTAAATCCGAGGACAGCTGAAAAACATCATATTTTGCATGTATTTTTATGTCCATTTCAGCTGCATAAAGGCTTTCTTAAAGGCTAAGCTTTAGAAACCAATGGGATGAAGAAAACACAAAAGTTAAAAGCAAAAGTTTGGTGGAAAGATATCAATGCCAAAAATGCCTATCTAAAAGCCTAAATGAGATAAAGCAAAAGCTGAGCTTTCATAAGAAAATTGATGAAAAAGGCAAGGAGCCTTTGGGTCAAAGAAGGCTTCAACTCATTGAAAGGTTTTGTGGGTAAAATCCTCCACCACCCTTTTCATCTTCCACTATAAATTGAAGTCATGGAAGTCATTTGAAAGGGAGCTCCAACATGTAGCATAATTCAGCTATTGTTCTTTTTTTTAGATAGTTGTAGTTGTAATTGTAGTTGTAATTTATTTTCTAGTATTTAATTCCCTTGTAATAGTTGTTGCCAAAGTGGCCACCTTGTCACCACGTTGGCAGCAACCTTTAAGTTATTTATGCAATTTAAGTTTATGTTCCCTCCTTCTTCCTTCATGTCTTTTACTTGTATTATGAGCTAAGCACCCCCTTGGGTGTGGGTATGAGCCAAGACTAAGACTAGTAGGCAACACTTGGGTGTTGCCATCTTTACTAACTCTTAGACTTGGTCACTCGAGTCGGGACTTCAACTCAACGCGGACAAGCCGATCACTTGTTAGTGTTAATATTAGATCTTAGACCTCGAGAGGGGCAGATCTGAAATACGGCTTGGGTGATGCAAAGAAGATTTGAGAAAGTATTTTATAACCACGTAGAGATACGGGTTTTTGCATGACTTTAACTAAGGTTTAAATGTCGGTTGATATGGGTGTCACAAAGAGATTTGGGCGTCCATATCTATACTGGTGGAACTGAAATCCTTAGAGGTTTACTTAGTTAAGTCGGCAAGTCTTAAGTTGGCCAAAGTGGTGACAAAGTGGGTGCAACGTGGCCACGTTCCAAGGAAACTCATTTTCGAGAGAAAAGGGTTTTTAAGGCTGTCGTGTGTCATTTTGTTTCTGACCAAGTTGTTACAACATCAGTCTTAGTTAATGCTTGTACCCACATCCTACTTTTACTACTGTTAATTCCGTTTAATTGTTGTTTAATTTGCTTCGCTCAAAGATATTTTCTTTTTCTCTAATTGAAACCATTGATTCTCGACCTACTACTCGAAACTTTGAAGTTTGATCCCTGTGGATACGATCTCGGTATTTTTACCACTTTATTACTTATAGCGATCATAGTGTCCGGTGTGCACTTGCACCGCCACTGTGGCAACATAGTGGCCACTTTGTGGACCTATACGATTTTCCGCTATCAAGTTTTTGGCGCCGTTGTCGGGGATATCAAGATAGTTAAAAGTCAATGTCTAATTGGGAAATGATAAGGTTTGAGCTAGATATGTTGATTAGCATCGTTGAAGAATTATGATGGTGAAATTCACTATCATCCAGAATACAAGGAAGGATCATAGTTGATCAGATGGTAAGTTGCGATGATAAACATCAGATTGAGTTCGAACGATCAGACTCAAGTAATTCAGTAAGGGACTCTTTGATAAGAGAATGATAAGAAATAAAGAATGATTAACCACATCGAGTTTCTATTAATAGGTTCAGATAGATTATGCTAGATCTTAGAACGAAATACGGGTTATAGCATGGAAGATATGTGAAATACCACGTTCGAGGATTATGTAAATCATTGTGCATGGGTATATCGATAGTGATAACGTGCAAGAATTTGAAAAGATGTTTTAGAATGTGAAGAAAAAAAACACATTAAGACTTTAATCAGTGACAGTAAGTCCGGGGGAAAGCTCTAAGTTTCAGTAAGGACTAGTATATGCCTGAGGGTCTATGTATAAAGTCAAATTAGTAGGATAAGCATTGATATGAGAGCTTGTAAGCAAAGTTAATTGAGTTTACTACATGTGTTCTCTACCACATAAAGAGATGGTAATGCGAGGTAGAGGATGTATTATAAATTATGTCACGATACCTTGGAAGTTTTTAGTATGAATGTGAAGTAAACATTAATGCTTTCATCAATTATCAATATATGCATAAGAGTATCAGCAAGGACATTAACATTGTACATCACTTTCGATAAAGTATTCCTAGTGGTGCTCATTTATCTCAAGCTTGAGAGTGTTCCCAACAATGTTCATGTTAATGCACGCTATGTTAATCAATGAATTTTCAGCGACGAGGTGTATTTACATAGCTTATGTGGAAGTACACTATGTACAAGAAGTTGTCCAATATATGCATAAAAGTGCAGTAATCACTTATTTACCAATGTGAGTTAAGTAATGACACGAGTATAATAGAAATACATATTACATGAAAAGTTATGCTAACGAGCAACATAAACCACTAGAGTCCAGGTCGGGGAGAACATGATGTTTAAGACATCTCTTTCAAAGGGCATAGTCATATATGGCTAGTTTGGTAAATAAAGTCTAAAGTACTTTGGCTAAAGAGTTAATCGCAAGAGTTGATAGAGTAGCATGTCAATTAGGTCATTGGAAAAAACCTTACTACCACCTATACCCAGCAGTTTCATGAAAAAACCGGCATCCATTTGAAGGCTGCCATAAAATGGACAAAACAGGTGGGGGGGGGGGGCTGATTATTGAGACATTTGTCCATGATATGTGTCGCCGTAAGAAGCATCGATTGCCCCGCTGAAGTCATCGTAGTGTCTCCCCTAACCTTTCCCTTGCCCTTTGCCTTCACCCTTCCCTTGGTTTTTTTTTTCGGATGGACTGGTGTGGTCGAAGGTTGTTGGATATATGGGGAACAAAAAATAAGGGCATTCAGATTAGTTTTCGTGATCTTTTCAAGTATGGATTACTCTGCGGACTAATCTTTACAAACACCAAACAAGTTGAGTGGCTCCCAGGACGAGTTAAACAAGCAATTAATCTTGTCCAAAATATGATGATTCTGTCATTACCATGGACATTTTTTCTTCTCCTCCTAAATTCTGGAAATCTGAACATGAACCTAGTTGTTCAGCTATCAAGATAATGACTAAAGCATTCTCATCAGATTGGGACTATGAACTTATGCCTAATAATCCCTGCTGGCTGGCAATTCATTACTGGACAAAATATTGAAGATTCAAAAATTTGGTTCCAGCATGTTCATTGTTCAGACTTCTTTTGGAACTCTGAAGTACTTCTCTCAGATGATTATTCTTTGTTTGGAAAGACTCCTACTGTCAAAATATATATTCCATCACCAATGGCAAGTTATGTATTTCTTGATTTCTTTGAAGAAGAATAAGATGAAGATATTACAGACAAATGGACGATCTTTTTCAAAAACAAAAAGATGGAAGATTTAATCAATCAAGGACAATTGGACAAAAGAATGATTGATTAGTATTACACCTGTATGATGGTAGCTGTAAAGACAAACACGTGGACGACTAAGAAATTTTCAGAATTTCTTACTTCTCCTTTTCTAGAAGATTGTTGACTTCTACAACCATGTGGGACCCTGCTTTTCAAAAGATGGAATCTACTTTTGACAAGTGGCTCCTTTTCTCTCTTTTATCAATCAACGACAAAAGACTTTTCTATCCGGTTGAAGCCTCCGGTAGCTGGTCACCTTTTCTTTTTGCTGCTATAAATATGTTGTTTTGCTTTGAGTTTTCAGTATGGTGAAAAATATAAGCATAAGAAAGAGTGCAAGTAAGAAAGCAAGAGTGTAAGCAAATAAGTGAGTAGTTAGTTATCTTATAATTTGTAGAAGTTTGAAGATCTGTAATAATCCTATTGTATAATACAAGGTTAGTATTGTTTATCATATTTTCTTATGGTAGGCTAAGTCCTTAGGCTTAGAAAGCCAATTCATGTTGTGAAAATTCATATGATAAAGTTAAAAGTGTTTTATTATATTTTTATATTTTCATTACAAGAAAAAGAGATCTTATAAACTATATCATGAAGAAATCTTGTATCTGTTAGTTCATACCTACGTGGCAGAGGTATAACTGTCAGGCAGTGAGCCAAACCTCTAAATGAAGTCTTAGTTGTATTTTTGAAAAATTGTTTTAATAATATCTTTGAAAGTCTTATAATTGCTTTGAAACAAAAGACGTAAGGATGTTTAACTTCGGAATAGTACTCGCTGTTAACTGATGAAAGGTGTTTTAGGGGAATAGTACGAATTAGTCCAAATAGGTGAGTTTCAAAAGTAGTTTTAAATCAGCTTTCATATGTTTAATTAAGAAATGTTTTCAAAAAGTGATAACAGAGTAACAAAGATGGGTATCATGATGTTCATCAATAAGATCTTAGTTTTCTTAAAATTTTAATATAAATTGGTAATAAATAATTTTTAGCTAAATCATATGAAGATTAACAACCTCTGATATATTGGTTTTCTAATCCCTTTTCTTCCATAAGAAAATATTTTATTTCCTATCCTTTTTATACTGATGCATGAATCTGGCACATGTCCTCATACTTTATCCAAACTTCATCAGGATATTTGTAATTGCCCCTGTAAATGTTTTTGTTATAGTAACTATGAAATATTTTGTTCAAAAATCTAAAAAAGAATCTTACTTATTTATTAGCTTCCGATCTGCTTATTCCTGAGATTAAATACCTAATAGTTGGAAAAGTTTTCCAAGATATAAATATATTTTACAAAAGTTTCGGTTTAACCCTGAAATTGATAACGAAGTAAAAGGTAAAGCGTTTTCAACCTTTAAAGGAAATAATTAGTCATACTCTAATTGGACTGAAGATTCTCCTTACCATGAAGAAAATCTTTAATCTCCATGAACAGGAATAGCTGTGGAGCTTGGCATCATACGATCAAGATCTCCCCTTCTATATACTGTAACCTCGCTGAGGCCCAAATTTTAGTGTATTTTTTACACTAGTAAGTGCGTTGCAGCCCATCATATGGTCTTATTCAAGAAAAGTTTTAGTTAATTTTCTCTTGAATAACCCCGTATTATTTGGTATCAGTGCATGTACTTATATTTATATATATATATATATATATATATATATATATATATTTGTTTTTAATATTGTATGAATAAGTTAGATTATCTTAATTTGGAATTATCTCAAAAAGGTAGATTTATTATTTCTATAGATAATAATAGTCTTAAGTGTCTTTGTTACAAAGAGTCTGTAGATCATATCTTTCATAGTGATAACAGTCAACTTAATACTATTGTAGACTTAATCATAAATCTGGGTAAGAATCTTGAATTAAATCAGAATAAGAATACCCATCTCTGGCAATCTATTCATGATTTTATGCTCAAGAAAAACAAAGTTATTCATGATTTGGAAAACAAATTAGAATACCTTAAAACAACTTTTTCTTTGTTTGAAGAAAAACTTGTAAGTTTTGAAAAGAAATATAATTTACTGGTTTTAAGTCAGAAAGACTCAAACCCAAAAGATTTTATTTCAAAAGACAAAGTTCTTGAAAATTTGAAGAATTCCCAAGGACAGTTTGAAGAAATTAAACTTCATTTAAAACAACTTGAAAAGCTTGTTCTTAGCTAAATGAACTTTAATTTTGAAGGAAAGATTCTTGAAGAATCTTATGATTTTTGTAATAAAAATTTATCAAAATCTTCACGATACAGTGAAACAAAACATCTTCTTTCTGACTCAAATAAGTTGGTTGTTTCTCAAAATAATATAATTATTGCTCTTTTAGTATCTCTGCATCACAAGATTTGATAAAATTTCTATGAAAGAAATTCGAAAATCTTCTGATATTGATAAGCTTGTCGATCAATTTTCAAAACTTTCAACAACTTTTGAAAAGAAAATTAATCCTAAATATATATATATATATATATATATATATATATATATCCTGTTTTTGGTGTATTTTGGTGCCATATACTAACTCCATATATGGAATTATGTTTGTTTTGTTAAGTGTTATGTATTTATGTATTTTGTTGTTTTATTTTGGGGCTTACGCTTGACCGCTTCGAGGCTTACACCTCACGTACCTAATGGGAAAACGCCTCGAGGCTCGTTTCCGTTCTTTAAAACCTTGTTTGACTTGATTAATCTACTATTCGACTTAACTCGTTTACACCCCTAATCATATATGTATCCATTTGCAAATATATGAAAAAACACCCCAAAATTTATGGTATCCACCAGCAACTATATAAAAAAATACTCAACCTCTTTTAACTACCATGTAATATTTTAGAAGTAGACTTTTGTTGTGTTTTATCGATTAGATCTCATAAAACTTTTAAATACCAGTCTAATTTGTATAAAACAAAGTCGTATCATGATGTTGTGACATGAACACTCGTTATGAATATGAAGTAAATTGAAAAATAAATCGAAGAAATCAGATTTTACCTTATTATAATTTGAAATTATATTCCGAGACCACCGATTCCAACAACGAGAGCAAGATCATCGTCATGGGGTTTTATCTGTTCTAGGTTTGTGAAAGGAAAACGAATCTGGAGAAACAGATGAATCTTCCATGGCATAAATTTGTATGTTGTGAGGTCGATCCAAATACTTAGAAAATAAATGGATAGATACAGGTCCAAAAGGGGAATTTGGGTAAAATTGAAGGCGTGGTTCTTTTAAACAAGAGAATGAAACGAGAAGGATGGAAGAAGGCTATAGAGATGGAGAAGATGGAAGAGTGGCGGCTGAATTCTTTAGGGTAAACCTCATATATTTTGTTTTTATATTTTATATCTTTATTTTTAGAGTAAACTACAATTTGGACCTTGTCGTTTATCGAGAATAACACTTTCTGTTTATCTTGTTATGGAATTACCGGATAGTTAACATGGTTTGCAAAAATGCTTGAAATTGGTCCTTCTTTTATAACCGCAATAATATATTCTTGTTAAAAGAGAAACATTTTTGTCTTTTTTTACCAATTATTTTGGTATTCTACCCGATCAAAAATACCAAAATTGTAGTTTACTTATGGGAAAAGTTCAAAAAAATTCAATTGAATTTAGTGTTTGGAGTGATTAAGTCATTGAACAATTTTTTGAAACAAATAAGTCATTGAACAATTGAAAACAAACCAATTAATTTCTTAGACTTTTGAAAACCTGTCAAGTATATCATTATTTACTTAAAATGTAACTTGCAACCTACATAACAAGTAAAACTACCAATTAAAAAAAATGTCACCTAATTTAACCGTCTACAAATAAAAAATGGGAAAACTAACTGAATAGTCAATTTCATCAATCAAATTCATTTTTTAGACTTTTTTTTAAAGTCTCTTTTTAAGATAGTTAAACTTTACACATTTTTTTTACATTAAAAACTGTTTTTGTCAAAAAAAAAAAATTAGAAAGCATTTTTTTAAGAAAAAATTTACACTATGCATCTTTATAATTTATTATTTAATTACTTTATATCTTCCACTTTTTTATTTTCATTTGACCCGTTTATTATATTAACATAAATAATCGTATATTAATTAAAATATATAAAAATACATTTTTTTTACAATTGACATCATTATAATTGTCTCGTCAGTACGTTTAAAATGAGTATAATATTAAAAATTTTGGATATTATTAAATCTCATAAATACGTACGAATTATATATATTTACATTTTCTATCATTTAGTGTTATTTATTTAATAATATAAGATTAATCTGTAACTATAAGGTGTAAAATGTAAGTATTAAAAATATTTTCTACGTATTTATGATATTTAAGAATATAATATTAATCCAAAAACATGAGTTCATCAACATATTGATGAGACGATTATAATGGTGTACTTTGTAAAAAAATTGATATATTTTAGTTAATGTACGATTATGTGTGCTAATATAATAAAAATAAAAAATGAAAAATAAAAAGGTAATGGATATAAAGTAAATTAAATAACTAATTATAACTTTACAAAGATGCAAAGTATAAATTTTTTCTAAAACTCTAAGTAGAAAGTGAATCTTTACACATAATATTTTCTATGTAAGTATGCTTTTTAATTTTTTTTTTTTTTTTGAAAAAAACAATACTTACACAGGAAAAAAGAACATTATACGCATACTTTAGCTATTTTGGGAATAATCTTTGAAAGATAGTTAAAAAATTAATTTGATTGATGAGATTGACTATTTTAGTTAATTTCTCACATTTTAATTTGTTGGAGGGTAAAGTAGATGTCATTTTTTTTTAATTTGTAGTTTTACCTGCTATATATAGGTTGTAAGTTACATTTTTAAGTACTAAGAATGTCCAAGAATTTATTTAACAAGTTTTGAAATATTCAAAGACTTATTTGTTCCAAAAAAATTGTTTAGGGATTTAATCACTACAAACACTAAAGTCCATTGAGTTTTTTGAACTTTTCCTTTTACTTATTTTACATTTTATTTTTTCTTTTTATTTTTTTTTCTTTATTGATATTGTGATACTTTTTCGTTCCAAAATAAGTGTCTACATTTCTATTTTAATTAGTCCTAAAATAATGGTCAACTTTTGAAAAATAAGTGCATACTTTCTCACTCCGCCCTTAATTATGAGATGGAGAAATTAATTATTTTCTTTATTATTAAGGGTAAAACTGTCATTTAGTTCATTAAAAGTGTAATAATTACACTTTTCTAAAAAAAATCATTTTTGAGATGGGGGAGTACTACATATTATATATATAGAGAGGAAGGATCATGCGAGAAGTTAAATAGTTTGCGAGAAGGCGAGAAGTGTTTAATCATATGTGATTACACGGCCTGTAGATGTGTTTAATCATATATGATTAAACGTCTATGTATTGCTAATATAACATGTGTTTAATCATATATGATTAAACATTTATCGCCTTCTCGCAAAATGTTTAGCTTCTCGTTTGAACCTGCCCCTATATATATATATATAATACCTTTAATAGTTAATTCTAAAAATAAATCAATGAGGGTATAAAAGTAATTTAGTTATATAAAAGTTATTTTTGATATTTATTAAAGATTCTACTTTTACCATATTTGTGATTTAATTTTTTATTAAATAATTTTTTTATTTAATTCATTTAATATAGACGTATTTAATTTTCATTTAAATAATTCATTTTTTTTATTTAAAGCAATATTTAAAAAAATTACAATTTTCATAAAAATCACATGTAATTCATAATGAATTGATTTTTTTTCAAAATGTTTTCCTAATCATATGTGATTTAAAATTGAAAAATAATAATTCAAATTAAAAATTGAAAAACAAAAATAATGAAAACAAAATCATATGTGATGTGTAGCAAAACACAATTAAATTAATGTATAAGATCACATGTATTTCAAAACACAATTCATAATTTTTCATGAAAATCGCATGTGATTCACAATGAATTAATTTTTTTTTTCAAAATGTTTTCTTAATCATATTTGATTTAAAATTTGAAAAACAATGATTCAAAATAAACATTGAAAAAGAAAAAATAATGAAAACAGAATCATATGTGATGCGCAGAAAACACATTTAAAACGTATAAGATCATATAATGATATTTTGACGAAAATTCACAAGTCTTTTTAGGAAAAAAAATGTCAATTAGTTTTGGATATCACATATGATTTTTGACAAAAATTGTAATTTTTTTAAAAGTAAACTAATTCAATAAAAATAAATATTTAAAATAAAAAACTAAATCACACTTATTTTAATGTTGTAAAATAAATAATCATGATTAAATCAAGAAAATTATAAAAAAAAATCATGAATAAATAACCTAATTAAAATTTATTACATAATCTATATAGAAATAAATGAGTTTTCATATATAATATGTATACAACAAATGATACATATGCCCTTTTAGGCGATTTTTAAGAAAAAATTTATTGAAAATATTATTTCATGAAATGATTGGCTCAGAATTATTCTTTTAAATAGGTATTATTCTCGTATGAACCCGACTCTCTCTCTCTCCCTCTCTCTCTCTCTCTATATATATATATATATATACACACACAGGGGTAGGTTATTATGCAACATTTTACATGGTGCAACTCATGTAATCCCTCTATCCGCCACTCATTTTATTTTCACATTTTTAATTAAAAAAATGAAAATAAAATGAGTGGTGGAAAGAGGGGTTGCATAGGGTTGCATTTGAACACCCCTTTCTCTATATATATATAGAAAGAGAGAGAGGGCGCTTCAAATACAAATGGTGCACCCCTTACAAACACATCTTAACCATTAATTATTTAATCTATGGGTCAAGATTAAATTGGGTAGAAAATGTAAATATGACAAAGTAGGTTTCCATAACTGAAATTCACATAAGCATGGTAAGGGTAATATAGAAATCTTGCATAATTGGATCATTAAACTAGGTTTCCTTAACTAAAATTCACATATGTTATTAATATTCTGTTCACATATGCATGCACATGAATTTCATAAACAATATCATATATGAATAATCATATATGACTCTGTGCATATATGAATGTTCATATATGTACAGGTGCATATATGAATGGTGATAGATTATGGTGCCCATATATGCATGATCTATCAAATCTAGACTTTTTTACATGTATGAAGCTTAGCATATGTGCATGATCTTCCATAACCAACAACATATGTGCATGTTCATTCGTGATTTAGTGCATATATGAATGTTCCATAACCAACAACATATATGCATGACTTTACTAATTCAAATATCAACTTGGCTACAATATCCACCGAAATATAAAATAGCAAATTATACATATATCGAATGTTTTGATTAATCAACAATGAATCATTACATATAACAAATAACTTTGTTCCCCGATATGTTCTTCTACAATGCATATATGCAATACCTAAAAAGACAATAAAAAACACTATCTTCATCCACATTAGCTTCATCAATAACATCTTTGACGATGGTGGTTTCCTCCTCATGCATCTCACGGGAAGTAAAATATGCATTATTATCCTCGAGTGTGATATCTTCATCAACTATGTGATTTCCTCTACGATGTTCATCAATTTGATCACTTTCACACGCCATGGTTTCGTAATCTATAAAGAACAACCGCTGTGATAAGGAAAATTATTTGCTTCAATCGAAATCTGTGAAGAATGTATGCAACTTGAATCTCAATTTGCTTCAATTGAAATATGTGAAGAATGTATGCAACTTGAATCTCGATTTGATGTAGATTAAAAATCAAAAATTTTAGAATCTTATAATATCCTAAACAATTTTGTATCATAAAAGAAATCTTCTATATTTTAGGAATCAATTAATTACTTTCCTTATTATAAAATAACATTAATCTATTATTTTAATAAAATTATTTTGTAAATTACATTTGTATCCTTGGATATTAAAAAATTAAAAAAAAGGATCTTGATGAGATCAATGGCCAAGATTGGTTTGCAAGGGGTGTAGGAATTGTATGGTTTGCATTTGATTTGCCCTCTCTCTCTCTCTCTCTCTCTATATATATATATATATATATATATATATAGGTTATTTTGTTAACCAAAAAAATCTTACTAACCTTGTTAACCACCATTGACCAATAAGAAAGGTTCAAAATCTTTGGTTAATTAAACCCATTAATTAAATGATTAAGAGTATAGTTGGTATTCCATGTAGTTATTTTTTTTAGCCTCATTAATGAGGAGTTACAAAATTTATCATCCATGATTATAGCTCTTATGTTTAGATTCAATGTGTAATCGATTGTCTTCTTGGTGTTTCTTACATTATGTTACATTCCAGAACCATAACGTGTGCAAAACATCCTTCATTCCATATTCATCCTTGAACGATTACATGAATTCCGAGAGTTTGAATGACGTCGGTGGAAGAGACGACGTTCTTCATTCTTCGTCACTAATAACTACATCATTGGATCTTTGTAATGGAATGCAACGCAATTACATTGAAGAATGTAGTACGCAGAATACCAGCACGGTTGATTGCAGATCGAACATAGTCGAACCCAATAAGAAAATCTGTATTGATTAGTACATTTTTGTTATTGTTATGATCATTGTTGAACATGCATGAACAACCATTATTGCAAACATATATGCATGGAACCGTCCCCTAAATGTAAATTTGTTCATAAAGTTTACACATCCTTTGTTTTCAAGATGTGGGCGTCGATTTTTTTTCCTAAGTGTTATTGGTTTTATGACAATGCACCTTTATGAACACAAAATTGCTCCAACATGTTCACTGTTCCTTTATTACTTATTACTGAAAAAACATGCCTTGTGTTCATCATATGACAGTGATCATGGATGATCAAAAACTTCTCTATCAGGTTCACACTTCCCTATCACAAAAATAACATAACTTGTGTTGAACATATGGCTATGAACATGATTATACATCTCAATGCCAAAGTTTACTGTGTTTTTGTAAGGTGTAGACATGTGTTTCTTGTTCTTCATGTTATTGTTTTTTTTTTTTTTTTGCATTTTGTTTAAAATATGACACCCCTTGATTATCATGAACATGATTGTGTTTTTTTATGTGTTTTAAAATAATGAAATGTATGAACCTGAAAAGAGGCTATTTACTGTGAAGAAACGAGGATATATGAACAGTTGTGAACAATATTCTTAGTGTGGTTGATTTGGGATGGAACAATGCCGAGTTGGTGTTAGGAGAGAGTATGGTCGATTTGTGTTGGTATGGTGTAGAATAGAGTGGATTTATAGATTGGAAAAACAAATGCAAGGAATCATTTTTTTAATTTTCTTTTTGTGTGATATGACAACCCCCCCCCCCCATTCATCCGCATATATGCTTCCCTTTTGCATATAATTTTTGTCTTCCCATGTATCATCACCCTAGGTTCAGGCTCCATAAAGATTATATCCATAGGGTCGTTGATGGGTTCAATATTCTAGGTTTATCTAGTACTATATCTAAAAACTATTTTTGCCTAGAAACCTTGATATATATACTCCATTACTCATCTTCCACATACTATTTTGATTATTCCACCCGCGTGAATTTTATTTTTGTGTTAGAATATAGTACATTTCTCGTTATTAGTTAAGAAAACTCATACCTATTTAAAACAATTACCAAACTATATGAGACGACCCAACTTATATTTATATTTAGTATGTCAAAACTATCTTCTTCTTTTCTTCATACATTATTGACTTCTTATTACGTAATATTGAGTGTATGAATTTTAAGTACTCTACTATCTCTAAAACAATAATAAATATCTCAAACTATAACCAACATTGACTTTTGATTCTAAGATTGATGGTTAAAAGTTTGTTTCAACCTCCAATCCTAAAAGTTTAAAATGGTGATGAAAAACATTAACATCATGTAGCATGTGGAAGCTCAACTGTTTTTATGTTGATTTACTTAAAGTTTTACTCCGAAATGGTCAACATGGTAGCCTCAAATAATTTCATTCTATATATTAAATTTATATCATAAGATGTCTTTGATGGAGGAACAGATTGACAAAATTATGTAAAAATGACATGGTAGATAATATTAGTTTAGAAATATGCATTGATTGGCCTTGCATTAGGAATACCGGGAAAAACGTTATTGTATAAATTATGTGTGTTTCGTGAATTCAATGTTATTTTTGATGATATAAACAATATATTGAAAATAATTTCGTAGTTATCGATTGCCCATTTTTACATCTCGCCCAGGGCCTATAAAATGTCAAGAATCGGTCTGTCTTGGACTATACTCAAAGGTTGATGTCATCGTAAGTCATGCTCGGAACAACAAGTCGTTACTTGATAAGTTGGACGAGATTCTTGATAGTTTCAAAACCGATATTGAAAGAGAACTCCCATACGAAGATCCTTCACAGCAAAAGATTGATGCCATAAAAGAGCATCTGGGTGTTGATTTCCTCGATGATGTCAATATATTGCCCCTACTGGAATACGGAACAAAGGTTTTGGTACCGGTAAAAGGCTTGTCAGTGTGTCTGAGAAGTTGCAGTTAAAAAGCAAAAAACCAAAGCGTAAATGCGCCAAATGTGGTCAGTCAACCGGACATGATTCCTGAAATTTTCCCAACGTTTGAGGTGAGCGAAGTTATGTAGGGATCTACAAAGTAATTCTTAATTTTAAAATATTGTTGATTCTGTTGGAACATATAGTATTTATCACTTGTTGTTGTCCCACATAGGAAGAGTGAAAATAGTGTTCTTTGTTTAAAAGGTGAAAGCTCTTTGAAACATTTGAATGAGATTTGGAGGGAACTATAATTATAATTCTTTAAATGAGATTTGGTCCTTATAATTAACGGTCCGTTAACTTTTTCGTCAACTCCGTTAGTTAGTTAAATTCGGTTATTTTTGGAGGAAACCGAATCATTGCATCTCTTCATGAAAGATTGCAACTCTTCATGAAAGGTTGCACCTTTTTCGTTTTTCTGCTATATATATACAATAGTTTCCTTCAAAACGATTATCTTTTTCTTTTGTTTTCACTCTCCTTCACAAACACAATAATCATGATCATGAAAAGAACATGTAGGATCGTTGCCTACTGTTCTTAGAATCGAGGAGGTCCTGGGAGGAGTTAGCCTAGATCCATCAACGACTTAGTGGGGGCTAATATTCCTTAAGGATAGTGATTTAATCACGTCCTCGTTTTAGTCTAAAATTGATCATTTTATTTTCTGTTAAATTCCCTATATCTAACAAACTTAAGGAATATTATCATGGATGCTTCAACTACGATGCTAAGGATGGTCTGTCAAGATTCCCTCAAACTTGACATAATGGATGGAATGAACTTCACTCGTTGGAAGGAGAAAATGAAGTTTCTATTAACTGCTGTTAAAGTTTATTACACACCGGAGACGCCACAAATTGATGTGTTTAATGAAGAGGAACAAAGACAAAGGGAACACGATGACATGCTGTGTAGAGGATACATTCTGAGTACCCTCACTGATCGCTTGTATGATCTCTACACACCGATGACTTCTGCAAAGGAAATCTGGAACGCTTTGGAGGAAAAGTACAACGCTGAAAAGGAAGAAGCAGAAAAGTCATTACTTTTAAATTTTTTGAATTTTCTATGAAATATAATATTTTTATTATGGATCAAGTCCACGAATTTCTAATTCTTGTCTCAAAGTTCAAGAATCTCAACATTGTAATTCTTGATAAAATGGCGGTTGGGGCTATCATTACTAAATTACCCCCATTATGGAGGAATTACAGAAAAAGGTTGATGCACACTTCCGAAAATTTCACTTTGGATCAAATTCAAAAACATTTACGAATTGAAGAGGAAACTCGTATTCGTGAAAAGAATTTGGATGGTGCATCTACTTCTAAAGTCAACTATGTTGAATCTGGAAAGAATCAAGGCAAGAAAAGGAAGGCAGATTTATCCTCTTATACAAACACTCAAAAGAAAGGCAAGAGGCCTTTATCCGAAATCACTTGTTATAAGTGTGGTGAAAAAGGTCATGTGAAGATATTCTGCAAGAATCCTAAGAAGAAGATTGATTTGGGAAATAAGAAAAATGGAAGTGGTGATGCAAACATGGTCGAAATTGCAGAACCTACAACTGAAATTATTGCCATGGTTTCTGAATTGAATATCTCTATGATTCAAGAAATGCATGTTGCAAGCTTTAACATTTCTGATAATTGGTGGTACGATTCTGGTGCGACAACACATACTTGTAACAACAAATCATTGTTCAATGACTACAAGGAATCGCAAGAAGGACATGAAGTATTGATGGGCGATAATCATACTTCAAAAGTGTTTGGAATGGGTTCTGTTGAATTGAATTTCACTTTTGGAAAAAAGGTTGTACTCAAGGATGTTCTTCACGTTCCTAGCATTAGGAAGAATTTGGTTTCTGGTTATAAGCTATGTAAAAATGGAATAAAGGTTGTGCTAGAATATGATAAAGTGATTCTATCTAAAGCCGGTGTGTTTGTAGGCAAAGGCTATGTTGCCGATGGGATGTTCAAACTAAGTATAAATAAAATTACTACTTCTACTTACATCGTTGATTGTTTATTTGCTTCAAATTTTAGCATTGAATGTTCATCTTTTAGTTTATGGCATCATCGACTAGGACATATAAATTATAGAACAATGAAATGCATGTCTAAATAAGGAATTATTTCTTATAATAATTATCATAATGAAAAATGTGAAATTTGTGTTCAAGAAAAAAATGAAAAGGAAACATTTTCCAAAGATTGATAGGAACACAACAATCCTTGAGTTAGTTCATTTGGATATATGTGAATTGAATGGGCAACTAACTAGAGGAGGAAATAGATATTTCATAACTTTCATTGATGATTGTCCTAAATATACTTATGTATATTTGCTAAAATCTAAGGACCAAGCTTTTGATGCATTCAAAAGATATAAGGCTGAAGTAGAAACTCAAAAAGGTAAAAAGATACAAATACTTAGAAGCGATAGAGGTGGAGAATATTTTCCCACGGAATTTTCTTCTTTTTGTGAAAGTCATGGTTTGATTCATCAAATGACGGCTCCATATACACCACAACAGAATGGTGTAGCGGAAAGGAAGAATGGGGTTTTGCAAAACATGTTTAATGCTATGTTAGTAAATGCAAATTTACCAAACAATTTGTGGGGTGAAGCATTACTCACGGCTTGTCATGTAAGCAATAGAGTAATCTCAAAGAAACTCAAAGTAGATCCTTATGAAATCTGGAAAGGTAGAAAACCAAATATAAGTTATTTCAAGGTTTGGGGATGTTTGGCTTACTATAAGATTCCTTTGCCTAAATTGTCCAAACTTGGACCCAAAGCCTTGAAGAGCGTATTCGTGGGATATGCAGAAAATTCAAAGGCATGTCACCTTTTGGATTTAGATACAAATGTTATATATAGTTGAATAAAGGGATGTTAAATTTTTTGAGAACAAATTTCGACATGATTCAACAAACATGGATCTAGTCACTTCTGATATGCCACAAGGTACTCACTCTCCAGAAATTGGCACTAGTAATAAAAGACAAATGCCTGAGACTTTTGTTCCACCTAGAAGAAGTGAAAGAGCCAGAAAAGATAAAAATCTAAGTCCAGACTTTATTAACTCTCAAGCCATTATATTTCTAGTTGAAGGAGATAGGAATAATAAATTATTGAATAAAATACCTATTCTTCTTCATGTAGAAGATGCCCCAAAGACTTATCAAGAAGCTGTTACCTCTAGGAATGCTGCTTTTTGGAAGGAGGCAATTAATGACGAAATGGATTCCCTTGTATCTAATAATACTTGGGAAATCACAGAATTGCCTCCTGGATCCAAGGCTATTGGGTGCAAATGGGTCTTTAGAGTTAAATTGAATACAGATGGCTCAGTTCAAACCTTCAAAGCTAGATTGGTGATACAGGGTTTTAGTCAAAGACAAGGAGTAGATTACTTTGATACATATGCCCCAGTAGCTAGAATTACGTCAATTAGAATACTCTTTGCTTTAACTTCTATAAACAATTTACCCATACATCAAATGGATGTAAAAACGACCTTTTTAAATGGGGACTTGGATGAGGAAGTTTACATGTGACAACCTGAGGGATTTGTATTGCCTGGAAATGAAAATAAAGTATGTAAACTTAAAAGATCCTTGTATGGTTTGAAACAGACACCTAAGAAATGGCATGAGAAATTTGATGTTGCTATACTTTCAAATGGTTTTTCTCACAATTCAGCGGATAGATGCATTTATTCTAAGTTTACTCAAGAATATGGTGTTATATTATGCCTTTATGTGGATGATATACTTATAGTTGGAACCAATATGCAAGGTATAATTGAAACTAAGAAGTTTCTTTGTTCATGTTTTCAAATGAAGGATTTGAATGAAGTAGATACTATATTGGGCATTAAAGTGAAAAGGCATAGTAGGGGTTATATGTTAAATCAATGTCATTACATTGATAAAATACTTGATAAGTTTCAACACTTAGATATTAAGAAGGCAAATACCTCGTATGAAACATCATGTAAGTTAAATGAGAATAGTGGTAGAGCTATTGCTCAACTTGAGTATGCAAGTGCCATTGGTTGCCTTATGTATGCTACCCATTGTACAAGACCGGACATTGCATTTGCAGTTTATAAATTTTCGAGGTTTACTAGCAATCCGAATAAAGACCATTGGAAGGCTATTGGTCGGGTTCTAGGATATCTAAAAAGAACTAGAAATCTTGGTTTACATTATGGAGGTTTTCTAGAAGTACTTGAAGGTTACTCGAATGCTTGTTGGATTACTGGTGGAAGTGATAACAAATCCACAACTGGATGGATTTTCACCCTAGGTGGGGGTGTTGTTTCTTGGGCTTCAAAGAAACAAACATGTATTACTCATTCCACCATGGAGGCTGAATTTATGGCCTTGGTTGCCGCAGGTAAGGAAGCAGAATGGCTAATAAATATGTTGTTGGATATAGAGTTGTGGCCACAACTAATGTCAGCCATCTCCTTAAACTGTGACAGTGAGGCTACTTTAGCTAGGGCTTATAATAATATATACAATGGTAAATCTAGGCATATTAGCCTGAGGCATGCTTATGTGAAACAACTAATTTCTAATGGAATTATTACTATTGTTTATGTACGCTCTTGTAGAAATTTAGCGGATCCGTTTACAAAAGGTCTTCCTAGAAACTTGATTTATGGAACTACAAGAGATATGGGTTTGAAACCCATTGATTGAAGTTGGCAATAACAAAAACCCAACCTATACTTAGACTAAAATCTACTTATAGGTTCAATATGGTAAAAACAAGTTATTGATCACCAGCTTGGACATTAGTTTACTAAACTAATGAGTAATTATTTGAGGGTGAGTTTTATACTCTTAATGAAGTATTCCTTTGGTGATTAAAGGGACTTCACCTATGTAGACACAAAGGGAGGTGCCGCTCTAGCTTAGGGAAATATTTTGCTTTTGTAGGTGTCTATGAAACTGGGACGAACGCATGGCCATAATAGTGCTCCCTTATTCATGAACATGGTATGACTGATCATGTGTGTTATCTCTTCGAGTCTGACTTATGGAATCATGGCTCAAATGCTTAAAGTCGCCTATGATTCTGTTGGGCTTCTTGAGAGGTATACACTATATCAAGGTTCAAAGCGAAAGCTACCATGATTTAAGCATGAAGGTCAGATGATTGTGATAAATCCTAAGTGGGGGATTGTTGGAACATATAGCATTTATCACTTGTTGTTGTCCCACATAGGAAGAGTGAAAATAGTTTTCTTTGTTTAAAAGGTGAAAGCTATTTGAAACATTTGAATGAGATTTGGAGGGAACTATAATTATAATTATTTGAATGAGATTTGGTCCTTATAATTAACGGTCCGTTAACTTTTTCGTTAACTCCGTTAGTTAGTTAAATTCGGTTATTTTTTGAGGGAAACCGAATCATTGCATCTCTTCATGAAAGATTGCACCTTTTCATGAAAGGTTGCAACTCTTCATGAAAGGTTGCACCTTTTTCGTTTTTCTGCTATATATATACAATAGTTTCCTTCAAAACGATTATCTTTTTCTTTTGTTTTCACTCTCCTTCACAAACACAATAATCATGATCATGAAAAGAACATGTAGGATCGTTGCCTACTATTCTTAGAATCGAGGAGGTCTTGGGAGGAGTTAGCCTAGATCCATCAACGGCTTAGTGGGGGCTAATATTCCTTAAGGATAGTGATTTAATCACGTCCTCGTTTTAGTCTAAAATTGATCATTTTATTCTCTGTCAAATTCCCTATATCTAACAGATTCTGGTTTAGAGAGATTTTAGTATTAATGAAATTGATCATGAACGTCTTAGAATTGGAACATGCACGGTCTTTTACTTGCCTTTCTCGTAAGGATTATATATTGTCATTTGTGGTTTAATTAATAATAAAACATTGTTTTGAATGGGATATCGGGTTCAAATAGTTTAATATCGTCCATGTATGAAGATCCGTTCCATCAAACATTATCAAAACTCAAGAGGAGGGAGTCCATTTCACAAAGGTTGATAGTCGACTAATATTCAAACAATTTAATATCGCCCGTTTTGATTTCATATATGTTCATGACACCATCACATCTTACTATGTTGAAAATAGAAAGATATGCGAAGCTAGCTAACTAACTAGGTTGCATATGGAATGTGTAGAATTATTTCAGCATACAAAGGAAATATTTGTATTGTGATGTCAGTTGGTATCTATAACTATTGTTTTGTCTTGCCTAGGTTTCATATTTAGCATACCCCATCTAATTTGGCATTGAAGACCTGTTGATACTGAAGATTATATTGTATAAAATGATCTTCTCCGTTTAAATAAAATGCCATATAAGAAAATGTATTGGTTTAATTAGCCATCAGTGTCATAGCCAGATCACATTTGGTGAGTTTCTTTCAATAATGTAAAAAGTAAATGACAGAATTGGAATGCTCAAAGGAATAATGGTTGTTTCTTTTCTCCTTTCAAGTGTGATAACTCAGAGCTATGTTTAAATTAATTAATAATTAATGAGAATAAGCATGAACATGAACATCTTGTGGGCTGATGGCAAATATTAATTAATCTAATTATAAAACACATCAACACGTTGAGATTGGAGCATACAAAGATATAACATACAAGGAACCAATGAAAACAGAAAGCTTAACCAAAAGAAATCAGCAGTAGCAGATGAAGATGGTAGAAATAACGCTATTACTGATCATGTGGACCAACAATGCAAAAACACATCTACCTTGATGTCATCATAATATCATGATCATTTGGCTAGATGCTGGGTATGATTAACTAAACAAGTTGGGTTGTAAATTACCCAAAAACCTTGTAACTCTGATAATCGAAAGGACTGCCATCAATATAGATAGTCAATCACAATTTTCAAAACATCAAACCAAAATGTCAACCCATGTTAAACGCAAGAGAATATTCCAAAGCAAATAACGAAAAACAGGTTCACATTGACCATAAATTAAACGCCTAAAAGGTTAACGACGATGTTTGAAATTGTAAGACATTGTTTCCATTGCTTCATATCTTCGCCTTACCAGGTCAGAGATTTCCGAATTTTTTTCTTCGCTGCATACGTGGTCTCCATTGTGATGAATTTCTGCACATCATCAATAACTGACAGTTTCCGTATGTTAACATCACTCAATAGCATCTTCGACACGTACTTTGCACGTAAGTCCTTTAACTGCTTTGTCTGTTTAGTGCTTTCTTTGTACAACCCGCTATCCCACTTCCGGGCATCGCCCCCCATGTATGTCTCCATGTTGCGCATTAACACTACACCACCATCAATCCGGTTATCCTTCAACTGCCATTTCACCTTTACTTGTTCTTGGTCCAATTCCGAGAATACCTCCCACACTGGGTTCCCTTCAGGTGCATGACCATCATGTCTTGCTGTTTCAGATATTAACATTTGAATTCAAATATATTCAGTCAAAAACAGATTGCATGTTGATGATAATCCCAATAAACCTAAATAAAGTCCAAGGAAATAGAATAAACATATTAAATCCCAGAATATCCATTAAAGCCCAAGACTAAATAAGGCCTAATATAATTGAATAAACCCCAATAGAACCTAATAAATCCCAATAAACTCAAATAAAGTCCAACGAAACTGAATAAAGCCCAATAAATCCGAATAAAACCCATAAAGCCCAAAATATCCGTTAAACCCCAATAAGACTGAATAAGGCCCAATTATATCAATTAAAGCCCAATAAATCGAATAGAGCCCAATAGAACCCAATAAAGCCCAATAAATCCCAATAAAACCGAAGAAACTCATTAAAGCCCAAAAGATCTGTGAAAGCCCAATAAGATAGAATAAGGCCCGATATAGTCGATTAAAGCCCAATATAACCCATTATAATAAAACCGATTATAGCATAATGAAACCGAATAAAGCCTAATGAAATCGTTTAAAGTCCAATAGATCAATTAAAGCTCAATAGGAACCCATTAAAGTCCACTAAGATCTACTAAAGCCCAATAAGACTCATTTATGATCATTGTTGACTTATTACATGATTGTATGCAAGTGTGTGCTGCATATTACATGTGCTGTCCATTGGGGCTGACAACACCATTAAGACCAAATATAGCTTAATATGACCCCCTAAGATCCATTATAGCACAACAAGACTACTAAGATTACGAGTGATTTTGAAGTGATAAACAACAATGGTCACTTATTACTTATATTGATATACATGGTTACATACACACTTATACACCTTATTTATACATCTACAACATATAGTGTGTGGTTTATTAACACATGCATATTTACATCATATGCGGTTACCAATAAACAACACATAAACATATATTATTATTACATTCACATATACACATGGGTGTAAACACACACACACACATATATATATACAACACAACATATAAACGAATAGATTCATTCGTGATTAGCAACCAATACGGACCGAGAAATACATAAAATGCAAACACATGCACAAATATAATACATACAAATAAACATGTAACACATGTGAATAAGAAAAACAGAAAAATATGTTTTTCGTCGCTAATCCGTCACTAATTAGCAACGGATTCTAAATTCCGTCACTAATCCGTCTATAGTTAGTGACGAAAACATATTTTTCTGTTTAAAAAATAATTAAAAATGAAAATCCATGTGTTCGTCTCTAACCCGTCACTAATTAGCGATGGATTAGCGACGAACACGTAAATTTTCATTTTTTATTTATTTTTTAAATAGAAAATCATGTATTGTGTTGCTAGTCCGTCACTAATTAGCGACGTAATGTTTTCCGTCACTAATCTGTCGCTAATCCGTCACTGATTAGTGTCCGTCAATACCCTTTTTCTAGTAGTGATTGGATGATACAAACTTCATTGTCTTTAAGGGAACTTTGTATTTTTTTGGTTATTTTGTAAAATTAAATCTTTTAGAAAAGACTATAGAGTAATTTTCCATTTTGTAATCCGGTATTTATAAACCATAATTATGACAAAATTCCATTTTCTATTAATTAAGTTTTGGCTTCTATTACCGTTTTCATCATAACTTTCACTTTCAGTTGTTACGTAGATCCTTCGGATGCAGGTGTGTGATTAACAAATGCTTACCTATTTATGTATCCAAATGCAAATATACTAAAACACCACAGTTAAATCTCAGTAAAGGTAAGAGGGAGCCCAACCCAATTAAGTCTAAGGGGATGTTTGGTTCGCATAATGGAACTTGATGGAATTGGAATCCATTGAATGAATTTGACTTTAAAGGATTGGAATTGAATTTGATGGAACTTGACCACGTGTTTGGTTGGTAGAAATTGAATGAAATTCAATTCTTTCACTTTAACCAATTAATGTTCAATTCATTGATTTGTGGAATTCAATGGAATTCAAATGATCCCATCATGATCAATATGTAAACCAAACAAAAGAATTATTCATTTCAATTCTTTCAAAATCCATGAATCAAACACCCCCTAAATTATTGGGTCCATTACTTTGTAAAAATAGCTTATTACTATATATAAAAAAAAGGTTTATTCTATCCCTACCCGTCCAACTTTTCATACCCACTCCCCTCCCCTCACATTCATTATTTTTTATTTTTTTTATTTGAAATTACATTTCACACCCTTATACTTATTTACTTAATTACTTTATACAATTTAGTTTTCTATTTTTCATTTTATACTTTCATCATATTAACACATATAATCGTATATTAACTCAAATACGTTAAAAATACTTTTTAATTTTAACAAGTTACAACATTATAATCGTCTCGTCGATACCTTCGAAATGAGCACAATTTTGAATATTTTTTGATTTAATTATATTATTATATGTCATACACTGTACCTTGTTGATATATAATAAAATCATTAAATCCAATGATACATATTGATTATATATGTTAATTTGATATATTAAGACGTATTTTTTTTTATATTTTGAACGATTAAGTCCTTAGACATTTTCTGGAAAAACGAACAAAAAACTTTATATAGGCCGCTATAACGTATTGGTTAATTGATTTTTTTTTGAAAAAAGACAAAATGCATGACTCGTAAGTTTTTAACATAAAGATAATAAATATATTGGGTATTTTTTTATTCCAACAAATTCCAAATTTGATACATTTTCTTGATGCATGAAAACAAATGTTATTGATAACGCCAATTTCGGCATTATTTTAGAGCCACTTTTCGAGTAATTATGTTTGTTTCTCCAAACAAACGAAACGTCTTTTCACATTTATTCGCGAGTTTTTCAGGTATTTATCTTTCGGGAATAAATTAAGAAAATGGGTCCAAAAGAAGCTAATTATAGACGAGAATGGCACACTCGATGAGTTTAATGGCAAAGCAAAGCTCGTGCAAGTCAAATCTTGGGTCAAGGCTCAGAAAATGCATCAAAGTGCAATTTTGGAGAAAAAGTGTTCACCGAGACTTTGGCCGATAGTCAAGTCTCGGTGTAACTAACATCAACCTGATTTTTTGGAGAAAATTTGCTCACCGAGAGTTATACCGAGACTTTAGTCTCGGTACAACTAGCACCAGTGTAATTTATAAGAATCAGACCCCACCGAGACTTTGACCGAGAGTTAAGTCTCGGTGTAAGTACCGTTAGTGTGCTGATGCGTTTTTAAGCCTTATCTCTTAGGGTTTTGAAGCACCTATCATTTTATTCTCAATTTTGGCGACGGGAGGAAGCAAGGAGGCGAGTTGGGGCGATTTTTGCAAGAGGAGAACACCAAATTGAAGCTAGGAAACATCTTGGAGACACGATTCTTACAGAGATTCTTCCAATTCTTCGTCGGTATTACATAATCAAAAGAGAGTTTTTCAATCTTTGATGTTTAAGAGAACCTTCTTTAGATATATGATTTCTTCTATTATTTTTCTTGTTTAATACCCCCAACATGAACTAATCTTTAGATGTTGGGGGTTGGTTTGACTTTGGTTTAAGCTTGTGAACATGTGATTTGGAGTTTTTATCAGTTTTTCTTAACTAATGAAGCATATGATTTGGGTTTTAATGCTTTTGTGAGTTTGGCCAACTTTCATCTGATTTGTTCGTTATAAATTTAATTCGAGAGAATTAATTGATAACAAGAATTGAAATTATATGCCTAGGATGAGAAATTGGATAAAGATATACCAACTAAACCCTAGTATCATAATAATCTGGAGCTTAATGTGTTTTGAACTCATATGTTAAGATCGAGAGATGAGACTTGTGTTTTCAAAATAAAATCTGTTGTTGCTTGAGAAAGAACAATGGTGATTTTATAGATTTGATTTTCATTAAAGGGTTTAACTGATAATTATTTTCAAGTCTATTGTTCATTAGTGAAAACCCTAGGATTTCCACCCCTCAACTATTAATCTCCATAAAAGTTTCCAAAGTCGTTATTTTGAATAGTGTGTATATTTAATTTATTGTTATCAGTACTCAGTTAATCTTTCATAAAAATTCAACCTTTTGGATCGTTCAGTTAATAGTGAACATAGTCATTGTGATACTCGGTTCCTAGTTCCCTTGGTTCGATACTCGTACTTCCAAGTACATACTACTTGATTCGACCTGTACACTTGCGGTTAGATTAGGGGGGTGTAAACTTCAAACCGAGCGTTGCTTGTCCCCAAGCAAATTAGCGACAAAGGTAAAATAAGAAAAGATCAAAAGCAAGTTGATTCTGCAACAGTGGCCTACGGGTATACTTATCATGAAGTTTGAACCATTATTGTGCCAACTAGTCGTGATAAATAACGAGAAGACGGTAAGAATTCAATTATAGCCCAATTGACAACAAACTAAACATTGAAAATTGAACTGAAAACAATGACACCATACTGAATTACAACTATTCAATTACACTTTCGAAGAGGATTTCGCCTCGACCCTACCTCACGGGATGCACTCGATTCACTCGAATCTTAGGCTATCATATTAAACTCAAATAAAGTCCAGAATATCCGTTAAAGCCCAAGACCAAATAAGGCCCAATATAATCGAATAAAACCCAATAGAACCCAATAAGTCCCAATAAACTCAAATAAAGTCCAACGAAACCGAATAAAGCCCAATAAATCCGAATAAAACCCATAAATTCCAAAATATCCGTTAAACCCCAATAAGACTGAATAAGGCCCAATTATATCGATTAAAGCCCAATAAATCGAATAGAGCCCAATAAATCCCAATAAAATCGAATAAACTCATTAAAGCCCTAAAGACCCGTGAAAGCCCAATAAGATAGAATAAGGCAACCACAAGGGCTGTGGTGTGGTGATAAAGGCTTGGGGAATTCATAGCGCTCAACCCGGGTTCGAGCCCCACTAGCGGCACTTGTGGCCACTGAGGATAAACTCAGGGTTGCACGCTTTAGCAGCTGGGCCAAAGGCCCTAATTGCCAGGGATTAGTCTGGCCATAGTCGATTAAAGCCCAATATAATCGAATAAAGCCCAATAGAACCCATTATAGCCTAATAAACCCAAATAAAACCCAATGAAACCCATTATAATAAAACCGATTATAGCATAATGAAACCGAATAAAGCCTAATGGACCCATAAAAGCCCAATGAAATCGTTTAACATCCAATAGATCCATTAAAGCTCAATAGAAATCTATTAAAGTCCACTAAGATCTACTAACGCCCAATAAGACTCATTTATGATCCTTGTTGACTTATTATATGATTGTATGCAAGTGTGTTCTGCATATTACATGTGTTGTCCATTGGGATGATAACACCACTAAGACCAACTATAGCTTAATATGACCCCCTAAGATCCATTATAGCACAACAAAGACCACTAAGATTACGAGTGATTTTGAAGTGATAAACAACAATGGTCACTTATTACTTATATTGATATACATGGTTACATACACACCTATACACCTTATCTATACATATACAACATATAGTGTGTGGTTTATTAACACATGCATATTTACATCATATGCGGTTACCAATAAACAACACATAAACATATATTATTATTACATTCACATATACACATGGGTGTAACACACACACACACACACACACACACATATATATATATATACAACACAACATATAAACAAATAGATTCAATCGTGGTTAGCAACAAACACGGACCGAGAAATACATTAAATGCAAACACATGTACAAATATAACACATACGAATAAGAAAAACAGAAAAATATGTTTTTCGTCGCTAATTCGTCACTAATTAGCAACATATTCTAAATTCCATCACTAATTCGTCGATAATTAATGACGGAAAACATATTTTTTTGATTAAAAAATAATTAAAAATGAAAATCCACGTGTTCGTCTCTAACCCATCACTAATTAGCGACGAACACGTGAATTTTCATTTTTTATTTATTTTTAAATAGAAAATCATGTATTGCGTTGCAAATCCATCACTAATTAGCGACGGAATGTTTTCCGTCAGTATCTGTCGCTAATTAGTCACAGACTTCTTTCTGTCGCTAATTATTCACAGACTTCTTTATGTCGCTAATACGTCACTAATCCGTCACTGATTAGTGTCCGTCAATGCCCTTTTTCTAGTAGTGATTGGATGACACAAATTTCATTGTCTTTAAGGGAACTTTGTATTTTTTTGGTTATTTTGTAAAATTAAATCTTTTAGAAAAGACTATAGAGTAATTTTCCATTTTGTAATCCGGTATTTATAAACCATAATTATGACAAAATTCCATTTTCTATTAATTAAGTTTTGGCTTCTATTACCATCATGTTCAATTCTTTCACTTTAGCCAATTAATGATCAATTCCTTGATTTGTGGAATTCAATGGAATTCAAATGATTCAATCATGATCAATATGTGAACCAAACAAAAGGGGAGGCTAATTGCACCATATTTTTCTGCTAGTTGCACCTTCATGATTGCATATCATGATTGTGTTTTTTTTTTGTTATTTTGTCTTTTTGTTGTCTTTTCTTTTTTTATTTTGTTTATTTTTATTTTTTTTATTTATTTAGTTTTAAAAGTTCTTTTTTTACTTTTTGGTTTGATTTAAAAAGAAATAAATATTTATAAATATAAATATTACTAATTTTTTATAATTATATAATTATAAAAATAAACATAAACATAAATATTGCGATTTAACATATAAATAGAATATAAAATAATCTATAGTACATTCGATTATTCTAAAATAACATTATCCGTAGTACAATTAACACGTAAAAGATGCATTAATTCTGTATTCGCTCTGAATACGGGGTAGCCCATCCAGCAACACACGGATAACTGTAAAGGAAAAAATGTCCTACAATTTGCGGAAACGAGTATTCTTCTGCCATATCTAATTTCACATAATGGTTACCATTAACGTACCCAATTGTAAAAACAACATGTTCATGCCACGTTGGCGGAGTGGACGCGGCAAGTATGCCCCACTGCCGGTCATACTTAGACCATGTAATATCACATTATATTTTGAAGCAATCAAGACACCTATTTCAGGCATTGTCATCCAGTGTTCAAATGGTGCACCTTGATCTGATCGAAAGAAGTTTAAAGTGTTGTAAGTAATATCCCAATGTTCACCTCCAAAAGCGTTGATATACTCTGTCTTGTATGTATCTAACTCTTCCATCAAGTTATACCGAATTGTGGGCCATGCATCTTCATGAAGACCTAGAGAGACAACTATTACTCGAAATCCGCAATTTACATCACCTATCACATTATGTACCTGCTTGATGTAAGGGTGAAACAATGATGGAAATTGATTGATGTATGGATGTGCATTATAATTTTTGAACATGAAAGAACTGTGTCTCGCTGGTTCTTAGTAGCTTATTTTTTCCAAGTCAACAAATCTAGATGCGTTCGAACTACTACGTCTAAGGGGTCTTTCACTTGTAAAAGACGGGTCAACATGAGTTGCAACAGACGGATCAACATGAGTTGCAAATGAGAGATCAACATGAGTTTTTCTGAAAAGCTTATCCTTCAACGAGGGTCGTCCACGAGTAGTCTTGTTAACAACAGGTTCACGAACCCATGTTTTTGATGCACTGGCTATCTGTTTTATCTTCCTCACAAAATTGAACTTACCAGACCTCGATTGCTTGTTAAATTCCTCAGTAAACATTTGGACTTCAACTTCACAACCTACGTCATCATCTTGTAAAGATTTGCACGGTGATAAATCAAGCCTCGTCCAAAATACATCAACTGAATCAATTTGGATAGGATGACCTTTGTTCAAGTATTGCATTTGTTCGTGCGCACATGACAACCCATAACTTGTCCGTAATAGACAACTACAATTTTCAGAAAATAAGCCAACAGATTGAGCTCGCTCATCCTCTTGGAATATTATGTGTAATGCATAATGTGAAACAAAACCACACAATTGTTGGAAGTGTGGTATGTGATGACGATGTTTCCTGACACTTTTGCTCTCTTGAATACTTGCTTTAATTTATGTATCTTGTGACTGAATGAGTTGATTGATTTTTCTCATAAATGTCGGTAGACTTGATTGCGCTGCATCCAAGTAAGTTTTCAACTTGGAATGTTGACTCTCTACTCTTTTACTTGTCTGATTTCCAAAGTGGAGAAATTTGTCAGTCCAAACAAATACAAACATTTCTTTATATGGTTTCAACCATGTGTCATTCAGATAAGCAAGAACACCTGAAAATTAGAACAATTTAACCTTTTTAGTAATTGTTAAACTTACATGTAACATTTTACTTATAATAATATATTAAGGCGTACCTGGATAGCTTCGTAATACTGCTTCAAGTTGTGAGAAATTAAACATGTATGTTTCATCCGTTACCGAGTCAACTAATGTCACCTATGCATTGTAAAAGGAACCCCAGTCATGATTTGATGTTATTACTGGTCTAAAATTTCTCATAATACTTTGGAAGATGTGTCATCTACAAAGTAATCTTTTAGCATCAGAAAATACAATATTGCATGCTTTCATCAGTGCCAACTCTCTGTCTGTGACGATCACACGTGGATAAAGACATCCATCCATCAATGACTGTAGACAATTCAATGCCCAAGTATAATTGGATTCCTTTTCCCTGGGCATAAAGACAAATGCTACACAGAATGTCTTATTAGTTGAAGTTACACCAACAATTTCAAGAAGAGGCATCTAAAAAATGTTCGTTTTATAGGTGGCATCCATCAACAACACGTGTGGAAATGCACGCCATATCTCCAGTGATCTTGGATGAACAAAGAATAAATCTTCCAACTGATTAGTCGAGTTGTTTGCACGATCATAAAAAACGTAGCTTTCTTCCTGTAAAAATGACATCACAACTTGCATTGGAGTTCTACCTGCATAATACAAATAAATAAAATAGAAAAAGAAAAGACAACAAAAAGACAAAAAACAAATAAAAAATCATTGGAGTTCTAACTGCATTCTTCTGAAGTCGAATTGTCGAATTTTCTGGCATTGATTGTATATAGTTTTATTTGTAGACACGTTATCTGGATATTGTTGCTTTATTGTTGATAAAATATCTTTAGGTTTCACATTGTTTGTTGACAAATCTTCCACCAATCGAGCTTCATTTTCAGACAATCGTCTCGCATATGCATGTCCTTCCAAATGTAATGCAATATCATGATTATGTGCATCACATATCATAGCTAAAGTCCAACAATCATTACCCAAATGATTTCCTACCAAGTTAAATGGACAATTTGTTTTTCTTGTGCCAGTATGTTTACTAGAGCTTTTGTTACTCCTGTGCGTACCACCACAATTACATTGAAATTCTACTTTATAATTGCCCCTACTTGCATCACTATTGCTTCTTTTAATAACAATAACGAAACCAAGTGAATATCCCATATTGCGTACCCAATCAATTAGATCTTTACGAGAATTAAACACCTGAAATTGCCTTTTTTGTTACAAACTACTAACTTTACCAGATTATTTAACAAGATAAAATGAAACATTAAGATACCATATCAGTAGAAAATGCGGATGGTTGAGGGATTTCACAAGCCTCAGTTGATTTGTTTGAATTAACATTATCATCCTACACAAACACATAAAAATATGAAACGAGATAACATAATATATATATATATATATATATATATATATATATATAAAGTAGTGGATGAAATACCTCATTATTAGAATTATGATACCATTAAAAACCTTCACCCTAATTCGCCATTTTTAAACCGATAAATTAAAATATCACGAGCTGCATAGTGAAATGAATAGTGACGTGCACAGTGACATGAATAATGACGTGCATAGTGACGTGAATAGTGACGTGCATAGTGACGTGAATAGTTCACAGTAATTGTAAATGTTATCTATATATATTTTTACAATTTTGAAGCATATATATATATATATATATATATATATATATATATCAATTATATGATTTTATCACCTTTTTATACTATTTTATCATATTGTATAACCCGGTTTTTAAAGCCACCATATTTTTTTATACTATTTTATCATATTGTATATGTAACAACCCGGTTTAACTACACTAACTTACCAACTTAAATAACATAAGAAGAAGTTTATACCTCTAGGAAGGATTCGAAGCGTAAATTCCAAATATGTAATTATTTCGTCGATTACTTCAACGGATTGAGAGCAAATCTAGAGAGAATTTGGAGAGATTTTTAGAGAGAGAGAGAGAGATGAAAAAAGAAGAAGGCGGTGATGGTTATGAACTAAGGGACGATATGTAGTAATTTACTCTAATCATATATGGTGCGTTTCTTTTGCAAACCAAACAATTTGTACAAACTATGCAAACCACTATATTAGGAAACAATATATATATTTATGGATAATGATTATGATTCATTAATAATGATTGTGATATATATGGAAAATGTTAAGTTTATTCATTATAATCATGATTTTAAATTAGGAAACATAATAAAATCATATATTCATTAGACTTGATGAACGATTAAGATTGGTTTGCAAAAGAAATGCACCCTATATATATATATATATATATATATATATATTTACTTTACTTTTTTATATATTTATAATGAGTTTACTTAATTGGCAGGTTTAACCCCCCCCCCCCCAACTATCTTTGGTTGCTATTTTTAATTACGGTTCAATTCGGGTAAGAAATAATTACACGTTTTTAAAACCGAGTCTTACAAGATAATTTTAGAATGTGACTAACATAAAGAAAAATACATTTTACATACTTATAATAAAATCAAAAGTTACAAATTTATAAAATAAAATAAAATCAAAAGTTACAAATTTAATAAATTTATAAACAAATTTAATAAATTTATAAAATCAAAACACACATATATATATCATATATATATATATATATAAACAAAAATAATATATATATATAAAGATAATGTGTATATATATATATGTCAAGTGAAATGACATGTTTCATTAAAAATAATTGGGACGGAAAATAATGCATTCAACACCCATTCAATTTGGTGCAAATAGTATTGCCTAAGAATTATTCATTCTAATTCTTTCAAAATCCATGGACCAAACACCCCCTAAATTATTGGGTCTACTACTTTGTAAAAATAACTTATTATTATATATAAAAAAGATTTATTCTATCTCTACCCTTGCAACTTTTCATACCCCCTTCCCTCACATTCATTATTTTTTATTTTTTTATTTGAAATTACATTTCACACCCATATACTTATTTACATAATTACTTTATACATTTTAGTTTTCTATTTTTCATTTTACACTTTCATTATATTAACACATATAATCGTATATTAACTAAAATATGTTAAAAATACTTTTTAATTTTAACAAGTTATACCATTATAATCGTCTCGTTGATACTTTCGAAATGAGTCGAATATTGAATATTTTTTGGTTTAATTATATTATTATATGCCATATATTGTACCTTGTTGATATATAATAAAATAATTAAATCCAACGATACGTATTGATTATATATGTTAATTTGATATATTAAGACGTATTCTTTTATATTTTGAACGATTAAGTCCTTAGACATTTTTTGGAAAAAAAAACTATATATAGGCCGCTATAACGTATTGGTTAATTGATTTTTTTTAAAAAGAGAAAATTCTTCACTCGTAAGTTTTTAATATAAAGATAATAAATATATTGGGTATTCTTTTATTCCAACAAATTCCAAATTTGATACATTTTCTTGATGCATGAAAACAAATGTTATGCAAAATGTCTTATTGGTTGATGTTACACCAACTATCTCAAGAAGACGCATATCGTATCTGGATAATAAACAAAATAATAATAGTAACATTAATATAATACACATGCATATTCCGATACCTATTTGTTTTATATGTGGCATCGATGACCAACACTGTGTTTAGGGCATCGATGACCAACACATGTGGGAATTCACGCCAAAGCTCCAATAATTTTGGATGAATGAATAATAAAACTTCCAACTCGTTTGTTTCTTCATTTACACGAGTTTCAAAATCATAACTTTTTTCAACAAAAAAATCCACAACAACCTGCATTTTTTGGTCTTCCTGCATCTTGTCTTAATCTTTTGAACTTTATTGTATACTATTTTTAATGTACATGCATTTTCCACATATCTACCCTTTAACATGGATAAAATGTATTGTGGCTTGATATGTTGGGCTGATAGATCTTCAACTAGTTGAAATTCAGGTTCGTTCAGCCACATTGCATATGCATGACCTTCCATATATTGTCCAAGGGCATGATTATGTGTATCACATACAACCCTGAACGTCCACCAATTATGCTTAGCCGAATATAACACTATCAACTCAAATGAGCAGTCAAACTTTCTTATTCCAATAACAGTGTAAAACGAAAATTGAAAAAGTAAGGGATGTACCATAAATTAAATAATTAACTATAAGGGTATAAAATATAAATATTAAAAATATTTTTAAGTAGTATATATGATGTATAATAAAATAATTAAATCCAAAAATATTCAATATTTGGCTCATTTCCAAGGTATCGAAGAGATGATTATAATGGTGTAATTTGTTAAAATTAAAGCGTATTTTTTAACGTATTTGAGTTAATATACGATTATATGTGTTAATATGATGAATATGTAAAATAAAAATTAGAAAAATAAAAGATATAAATTAAATTAACTAAATAATTATAGGGGTATGAAATATAAGTATATATATATAATCAATTAAACTAAAGTGAATTGCGGGAGAAAATAGCTACGTACGTAAAAAAAAATCTTCTAAATTATGTGAGTTGGCCGACAAATGATAGGAGGCTGTATGGAATTCACAAGGGGTAGCGATAGTATTACCAAAAAAAATCGAGAGGGAGCCATTGCACCCTCTAATTCCTTACTAGCTCCGCCATTGTATGTGTGTGAGCCATATATGTATCATTTGCAAATATATGAAAAACACACCAAAATTTATGGTATCCACCAGCAACTATATAAAAAAAAAATACCCAACATCTTTTAACTACCCTGTAATATTTTAGAAGTAAATTTTTGGACACAAGAACAAATTGTTGTGTTTTATTGATTATATCTCATAACACTTTTAGATACCAGTCTAATTTGTCCAAAACAAAGCCATAACATGATGTTGTAACATGAACTCTCGTTATAAATATGAAGTAAATTGAAAAATAAATTCGAATAAATCAGATTTTACCTTATTATAATTTGAAATTGTATTCCGAGACCACCGATTCCAACAACGAGAGCAAGATCATCACCATGGGATTTTATCTTTTCTAGGTTTGTGACAGAAAAACGAATCTGCAGAAACAGATGGATCTTCCATGGCATAAATTCATATGTTGCCAGGTGGATCAAAATACTTGGAAAGTAAGTGGATACGAAGATCGGAAAAAGTTGAGATATTGAAGAAAGAAATACAAGAAATTTGGGTAAAATTGAAGGCGTGGTTCTTTTAAACAAGAGAATGAAACGAGAAGGATGGAAGAAGGCTATAGAGATGGAGAAGATGGAAGAGTGGCGGCTGAATTCTTTAGGGTAAACCTCATATATTTTATTTTTATATTTTACTAGAAGTACTCGTGTAATACAGCTAGATACTTCACGATTTTAATGTTTTATTTTATTTTCTGTTTTTTATCGATTTACATTACGATTTTGGATGGTTGTGAGAGAGTGATAATGTTTTTTATATAAATTTGTTTAATTTAGACTTAATAATATAATATAATTTATTTTGGTTTCATAATATAATTTTTTTTATAAAATATTATGTTAGATTTTTTTAATTATATTTTATATTTTTTATATTTAAAATTTGATTTTTTTATATTTAATTATGCTGAGAGTTATTTTAAAGAAGTTAAAGTGGGAAATGATTTTAGGGGAGTTAAAATGGTTAGAGATAATGATTGAAAATTAATAAATAACATTAAATGTAGTACATATAGCTTTAATGGTTGTTTTTTAAGTAATTAACATTAAATGACAGTACATTAAGCTTTAAGAATTGTTTTTAAGAGTTTTTTATGTCTTCTTTATAATATAATATAGATATTTTTATTTTTAGAGTAAACTACAATTTCACCTCGTGGTTTATGGAGAATAACACTTTTTATTTATGTAGTTTTGAAATTATGGGATGCTCAACGTGATTTGTAAAAATGTTTGGTTTTGGTGCTTCTTTTAACGTTATTACAAAATTATGTTTATTTTATATTTTAACTAGGTAAGTGTATTGTACGTTGTGTAGTGTATACAAATGCGAAAAAAAAAATTAATTTATGAATTTATTATATTTGAATTTATCTATTATGTAGCAGTAGAACTAAATGTTGGTCGAATTTAAAAGTAATCAAACCAACAAATTATATTTTTTTTAAATTCAAAAAAATATTGTAAATCAAGCATAGATATTTGGAGGTTTGTTGTTGAAGCTCTTTATAAACATATCTTGTACTTAGTTTAAAGTGGTCGGTAATTGTCTTTGCTCTCAATAATCTCAAACTTTTTAGACAACATAGAACACATTCGCTTAATTAGTGATGGCCAAAATCGGGCTCGGGCCGAGCCGTGTCGGGCCAAAACGGGCTTCGGGCCCAAACAGTGAAAGCAAAAACCGGGCCAATCAGGCTTCGGGCCGGTCCGGGCCGAGTTTCACCTGAAAATGTGTGGCCGGTTAAGCTTGGGTTAAATCGGTTTAAAAAAAACCGGGTTGGGTCGGGCCCAAAATCGGGCCAAGATCGGGCCTCGTATATATATATATATATATAATAATTTCTTTATATAATAATTAATTACTAAACTTTAAAAAATAAAAAATGGATTGGATCACTAAAATACACTTTAAAATACGTTTTATTTATAATAAATCTCTAAAATACACTTTTCGTCCATGCTCGGCAATACATTGGTAATTTTGTTCGACCATTTTCAGAGTAGAGATTTGAGAGTAGAGGCTAGAGAGTAGAGAACTAGAGATATTAGACTAGAACTTGCGAGAAACGAATATAGCGAGAGCCGATAAATGAGAATTGTATGCGTTTTTTGCGTTTTGTAAGTTGGTGTCACTATCCATTGTAATATCTGGGTTCAAAAATTTTATATAATTTTGGGAGTTGGGTGAAAAGTTAAGCAAGACCCAAAGTTCAGGGGGGGTCAATTGAAATTTGGGTTATATATAAAGGTTTTAACCCTAAAAGATATTTATCTCATTCTCATTCCTGATATTTGTGTGAGCGACTGAAGGAGAACGAGAGCAGGGAGAAAGGGGGGCTAGGTCTCGAAGGATCGATCGGTTCTCTTCAAATCAAGGTATGATTCTAGCCTAATACTCCCATCTAAGTGTTATAGTCGGTAAATAATCTCGTTGTTGAGCTTTTTAACCATGTCATTGGGCGATTTGAGGATCTGAGGGTTTTTCTTCGAAGTTTTGAAATCGCCTTGGGCGAGTTTTTTTGAATGTCGACCGGACCCGGGGGGAGACCGGTGACCAGTGTGGTGTTGACCGGACCCGGGGAGACCTGTGACCGGGGTGTCGACCGGGTGGTCTCGACCGGGGTGGTCCAGTGTGTCGTTTTTATATGTTTTAGTCAGAGAGAGAGAGTGTGTGTGTTATATGCGTTTTGGCTTACCGACTTATCGGATATGTCATAGGTAGTGAATCGTTAGAAAGCGGACTTTAAGCAAGAAGGATTTGAGGCGAGTCTTTCAAACTAAATCTGTTTACGATTTTAAAAGCTTTTGATACATGTGAGATTTCTGAATTGCTCGCTTTTATAATCAAAAGTTTTGAAGGTTTAAATTAAACGTTGATTTAATTATGTTAGCATGTTCATGCTATGTTTATATAAACGCGCTTTATATATATTGTTGATAATTAGATGTATGTATACATTTAATTCGGAAGTTGTGACCTAAGTCGGGGAGTGTGGCCCGTTAATGCCATTGGGTGTGTCCCAAAATAAGGCAGCGCGAGTCAAACACGCCGTCTTTGATGGTAGTGTTGGTCAGTAGTGTGAGTTACGCTCGTGAGGCGTAAAGATCTGTTAATGTTTTACATATTGTTTGTATTGTTGCTTTAGCACTTGGAGGAGACTCACTAGACCATTGGTCTAACCCTCGCTCTTTCAAAACTATAACCCCTTTCAGGTTATCGCAAGGTAGTAGGTACCGGTAAGGGTAAGGAGAAGATGTGAGCTATTTCTAGGAGCTAGAAGACTCCTAGTAGTAGTTTTCTTTTTGACTCAGTTGTGTAATAGGTTGTCGTGGCAAACCTTATTCTTTTGAATTGTAGGCTTGGGGCCGTTTTTGGCTGGAAATGTTATTTTGATGTAATTAAATTGTGTGGGTTGTTACATCCATAACCAACACAAGTATTTATAGGGGTTTGGAGGGGTAAAAAATACAAAAAACGGTAAAAAAATGGTCACAAACGGTAATAAACGATAACATAACGACTAGTTTTTTGAATTATTGAGAATCGGGCCGGACCGGGCCAAAAACCGGGCCGTGAACCGGTTTCGGGCCGGGCCGGGCCGACAAATCCTCCAAATACCCAGCCCGGTTCATGTTTTCGGGCTTCAAACCGGTTTTCCACCGGGCCGGGCCAAGCCGCGCTTCAGGCGGGCCGGGCCGAGATGGCCATCACTACGCTCAATAGTTGACGAAACATTGGGACCTAGTTCTTATACACAGTCGCACAGATGCATGCATTCCTGTAAAAAAATGGTGGACAACAAATTAGACAAATGAGAATACATATGTCATGCACTCGACAATTTCATAATACCTTCTCATCGATTAGAACTCCCCTTTCTTCGTGTTTAGACATTCTCACATTATACATATCTGAATTTTTATAACGTAGTTATCGCGATCATTTTTCAAGTCTGTTAGCAAAGAATACTTCATGACGTTAAAATCAAATAACAAAATAATGGTTCAAGCAATGGAAGTAGTTGGTTTTCTACAACCTTTATATAGAGAAAAACTGAAATACAATTATAAGGTAAATAAATAATAAAGTGGTATTAAATCATAATTGTTATTTAATTGTCTAAATATTTCATTTTACGTTATAAAAAGTTTTTTTCATTAAGAATTTTAACTATTAAATATTAATTTTTTTATAAATAATATGCAATATTGGTGTTATGTAAATAATAATATGTGTAATCACTATCATGTCATTAATATTATGTATAATGGTTGTCGTGAGTATTTTGTAAATAATAATTTTACTAAATAAATCGGAACAATGATTCCATCATCAAAAATTTGGTATAATATATAACGTAACAAATGATTCCGATGCAAAAGAAATAATCATATAAAATGTTATTAAGATCATTTAGTAAGATAAAATATTATTTAAATAATATGTATAATGAGTTTTGTGTCATTGTTAATCTTTTTTTACCACTCATTTAATCTTTATGTAGTTATTGTTATTGTTTTTTCTTATAGATTGTTGTCTTCTTGTTGTAATATAACTATAGTGACATATCATTAATTATAATTAATGATAATGGTTATTTAGTTATCATTAATTGTCTTAGGTATTTTTTTTCATTTCATTAAGTAAAATAAGGATATTTTCTATTTAAAAATAAAGTAAAAAATTTATATGATAGCTAATATCGAATGGTAATGAAAATTTTGTTATATCACATTTATATGTAGACTAAATATTATTATATTAACATAATTGTTTGTCAATAATAATATAATTTATTATTGTAATAACTGGTATTTATCAAAAAAAAAAATATATATATATATATATATAATATATATTATAAAAATGGACTCATTTAAAAAATAAAATGTAAACAAATATCAAAACATACATGAAAATGAAAATGAAAAATAAATAATAAAAAAACATTGTTATTTTACTAAAATAATAAAAAGACTAAATAAAAAAATATATTGTATTTAAAAAAATGTAAATAAACATGAAAATATATGTGAAAATAAAAAATAAAATAATAAAAAACACTTTGTTTTCTAAATAATAGTTTTTATTTATAACCATTGTTACAATACTAAAATAAAATAAAACAAAAACTAAATAAAAAGTAAATATATTTATTTAATAAAGTTTTGATTTATAAGCATTGTGTTATATTACTAAGAAAAAAAATAGAAACATTAAATAAAAAAGAATAAAATTTAAATAAACATATATGTTTTTAATAAAAGTTTTGAATTATAAACGTTACCAAGAAAATAAAAATATTAAATAAGAAGGGAAAAAATTCAAATAGGCATATATATATATTTGAAAATTAATAAAGAAGTAAATAAAAAAATTATAATTTTAAAAAATGTTAAATAAACTTTTAGTTATGTAAAAAAGGTTTGATTAAAAAAATCAATTTAGTAAGAACAATAAAAAAAAGTAATAAAGAACATGGGTGTATTCATTAATACAACAATTTAAATATATCTATGGGTTTATTCATGATTATAATGAATAAATTTAACATTTTTCATATATATCACAATCATTATTAATGAATCATAATCATTATCCATAAATATATCTATTGTTTCCTAATATAGTGGTTTGCATATTTTGTACAAATTGTTTGGGTTGCAAAAAAAACGCACCATATATATATATATATATATATATATATATATATATTCTTTTTGATTTGTCCTTTTACTTTTTCTTTCTTTATTGATATTGAATATCCCTTTCGTTCCAAAATAAGTGTCTAAATTTTTATTTTAATTTATTTCAAAATAAGTGTTAACTTTTGAAAAATAAGTGCATACTTTCTCATTCTATGCTTAATTATGAGATTAAGAAATTAATTACTTCCTCAATTATTAAGGGTAAAACTGTTATTTAGCTAATTAAAAGTGTAATAATTGCACTTATCTAAAATTGTGTTTTTTCATTGTAGACATTTATTTTGAGACGAAGGGAGTACTACTACTACTACTACACACACACACACACACACACACATATATATATATATATATATAGCTGGGTTCCGGTGAAGAGCGTGAGAAGTGGTTATCGACCATTGTATGAGAAGGGAACACACATTAGGATGAGATGCACCAAATTAATTCTCTTCTAAGCCGCAATTCATGGGAGGGTCAACGATTAAAAGAGATCAACGATTAAGATCCATTTCTCATGCTTCTCACCATTAACTCAACTTCTTACATGATCTTTCGCCTATATATATATATATATATATATATATATATAGAGAGAGAGAGAGAGAGAGAGAGAGAGAGTCCCATTCATTTGCTAACCACCGCATTGGTGCTAACCGTGCTAACCAATCTCACCCGTAGATTGATTAGATCAATGGTCCATAATTAATTGATTCTCTATTAAATTAAAATATGAAAAATGCTTTATAAAAATAATATGCATGTATGTAAAAGGGTAATTTTGTCCGACTACATTTATTGTTAATTTGGTAACACGCGCTGCAAACTAAATAGACCAAAAATTTAGGGATTTTATCCCCCCAAAATCAGCTTCATCGAACAGAACCCTTCATTCGACACTTTCTTGATGAAATTAACATCATTGACATCGCGATTAATCAAGAGGAGATCAGGAAAAATATGTGCCATATACATGATAATCGTAAAACTCGGAATCAACATCTCAATCGTGGTTTGAAGGCGCGAAGATGAATGCTGAAGGCGGGAATCGATTACAAAGAGGTAAATTTTTTGAAAAACTAGGGTTTATATAAAGGGGGGGGGACATTGAGATTTTTAACACATTGTTGCAGTTCGCAAACCCAATGAGCGAATATTCAAGAAGTGTGGACTATCGAGGTTTAACACAATGTTTATATATATTTGCTATGGTGATGCCTTTTGAAAATTTGGTATGTAAACATATGGACATACTTGCAAACAACTAGCGAACACGAAAAATAGTGCATATGTGCATGTGGGTTGTAGAAAAATATTATATGCATATATGTGCATACTTGCACATAGGATTTATGTATATTGCCTATGGTTGTGCATCTCGAATTTTTGGGATGTGCATAATGCATGTATACACTTTTTATTGGCATATGTGCATGTTTGAATTGTGAGTATGTACATGTCTTATGTGTGCACATGTTCATTGATGATTTGCTAATTTTATAGTAACTTCTGGTCAATTTAGATAGTGCACATATGCATATGTGCATACATGTGCACAGTGTTTCTGTATATTGTCTATAGTTGTTCATTTTGAATTTTAGTAAAAAAACAACCAAATTGGTGAAATTGGCTATGGCGTGAGAAATATATCAAATGCTAAAATTAAGGAAAAAGATAACTTCCATTTATAAACACATGCAAATCAAACTTTAATTTTGAATTAATATATTTATTGTTTAGATAAATATCAAATTTAAAACCTCCTTAAAATATGGTATGCATTAAATTGGGCGATTTTATAGAATTCCAATTATGCCTTTCGATATTTAATAGCCTTGATTGATTAACATAAACAAATGAAAGTTTCTGATTGGTCGAAATTTGGTTAGCACAGTTAGCACCAATGCGGTGGTTAGCAAATGAAGGGGACCATATATATATATATATATATATATATATGTGTGTGTGTGTGTGTGTGTGTGTGTGTATGTGTGTGTGTGTGTTGGGGGGGGGGGGTTGAGTTCATTTGTTAACCCTATATTTCATGCTAACTTTGCTAACCAAAATATTAGTCATTGATGTTAAAACTGACGGATGAGATCAAGTGTAGCACATTAATTATAAATTGGGCCATGTGTAATATTTAATAAGTTCATTTGATGTTAACACATTGATTAACATTGATTAACGATGAACAACACATGTTCAAATGTTCAATTTATCTACACATAAACAATTTATCCACACATGAACTATAAACCCACGCATGAACACACATGAACTATAAACTTATACCACAAGATTAGATGAAGATGTAACACCCTAAAAATAGGGATAACAAAATTTTCGGAGAATGGAAATATGGTATATAAAATTTGCCAAGGCAATCGAACCTCCCAAAAAGGGGAAAGTATAAACACCCGTTTAAGTATGAATTACAATTCTAACAATGGGAAAATAACAACCTAATAATCTAATTTCATTAGAAATAAGATTACAATTCAGGTGTTATCTAGATTTCCCCAAAAGAGTGTCTTCTATACATAAATGGTGTCCCAAAAGTCTTCCCCAAGATTACTCTATCCGGCTAGACCTTTTTAACACCGGCTCCACTAGAACCTGAGATACACATCGACACCAAACAAGTGTTAGGCCAAAAAGCCTAGTGAGTTTGCACAAGTAATAACATTCTAATTAAAGACACAATTCTTATAAGCAGTTAACAATAAGTTCAATAAATGTGGAGTCAATGGGGGCGACCCATAGAACCAATCAAGTTCCACCCAAAGAGTCGATACACCTTGATGCCAACTACCATGAGTGACATCCAAAAGGCCCAACACATCCGAGGACTACAACCATGGAATTACCCCGAATGGCGGGGGTCTAGGCACATACAATCACAGTGGCACCCAAGACTATATCCTCGTGTCTACCGACTTGGTTCATCCAACATCATTATTAGTAGGTCTCAAGGCACGTAATGCACATGAACAATCTCAATACCAACCATGGGTCCCATATAAATCATACTATTCAAAACGTACACATTGTCCATAATAAGACTAATATGAACATAATATCAATCAGGTGATTAAAATCCCACCTTCTTGTGATCCAAGTAATAAATCATCCCCATATCGTGACATGTACTCCATCAAGCCATAACAAGCCATTTATTATCATGTAAGTATCAAATGGTCCAACTTCTCAAAATTAGGTCAAACCCTTTATAGAGACTATTATCCAAGATTAACACATACAAGCATGTTTCCTTCTATTTAAGGTTGAGGAGACTCAACGCCATGGTAGGGATGCTCACCCATAAAGATAATGGGGCATCCTTCTTTATATGGCCCGATTCTCTACACTCGAAACACACCGGCCCCTGGATAGGGCAATCTCGGATGACATGACCCTTCTTCCCACACTTGGCACACTCGACGGGACCCGAGTGTGGTTTTGGATTACATGGGCCAAAATGTTTAGTCTTGCATTTGTGGAACCACCTTGATTCCCGACGGTTGTCTCCAAATCTTCCGCCCACAAACGGTTTATTCTGACTAACGAGCCCCGATGGCCCTTCCCACTTTCTTTTCTCTACAGCTTGACCCTTCCCTTCCTTTCCTTGAGAAATGTCATCCTCTACCAAGAATGATTCTTCGATCTCTTCTTCTATCATTGACACCTTTGCATTCCTCAGCGCCGTCTTCATCTCGACCGGTAAGCCCAACAAATAGGCCTTAATCTTCGCTCTATCATCGGAATCCAGATGCTCCACCAAACTCAATTTTTCTAGAAATTACTTGGAGTAGTCGAAGATTGACATGTTACCTTTCTTGAGTCTATGGAATTCTTGTTCAATCTTGTCCAAGGCTCTCTCACTGCAATATTTGTTTAGGATTTTCTTCTTAAATGTTGGCCACAAGAGTTTGGCCAACACTTCGGGGGTAAGAGGTGACTGGGTGAGATTCCACCAAGTCAGAGCCTCGCCCTGAAGTAGATGGGAAACAAACTTGACCTTCTACGATTCATCACATTCACTTGCCTCGAACGTCATCTCTATCTCCCGGATCCAATAGATGCAACTGATAGGATCTTTAGCACCTGCAAATTCGGGCGGCCTACACCCCAGAAAAGCCGTGTAGGTGCATCCCTTCCCCTTTTGCCTCTCCCGAATGATAACATGTTATTTTGTCCCCACGACGGTCGGTCCACCGCCTGACCCCATTACAACATTTTCCGCCACCATCTCGTGCCGTCGGTGGCTGGTGTCGCGATCTTCCAAAAGTTTCATGAAGAACTCTTGTTGTTGTGCCATGGCAGAGTTCATGGCTAGCATCATACTGTCCCTGATTCTCGTTTCCATAGTCACTTCCTCCATGATCGGGTTGTTACCGATAAGGTTCGTGCGAGGGATATGTTTGGGTCCCCCGACCAAGATGGTAGGTATGGGAGGTCCCACAGAGGTCTCGACCAAAGGAGGTTGGTCGGCAGTAGATTCCACTTCCATACGACCCTCTTGAGGGTTCGGTTGCCTGCTCCGAGTGTTTACCATGGTTATCTGCCATACATGTACGAGGAGGAGGTTGAGAAAAGACTAAGTGAGTTAAACTCATGGTACATACTACTACACATTTCAATCATCATAATAATAGTAATTCAATCATGCTCACATAACAACACATTCATAATAGTAGTAAATTATGAAAGAATTATACATAAGAATTCTTGTCACCACCATTACAACTCTCAAATAGTGTAATTTCGTAAGTCCTAACGCTCTCTCTTGATCGCCTTTCCCACGTCTCAATAAGCCAATGCTTACGATTCAACCAGCTCTTAAGAGGTGTCTCTTCATACACGTTTTTTGCACGTCTCGCCCTAAGGCGCCTTAAGGCGTACATCTCTTACGGTTTTAAAAACCATGGATACATCTCATTCGTCCCTTTCCAATATATTATTTAACAACTTCCACATCCAAAGGTGCTGACAACTGGTGGGTTCGCAAGTCACAAAGGTGCCACTTGTGAACCTGGGTAGAAAATGTAATTTCTTTTTATCTTTTAGTTGGGTCTTCAAGTCACGGATGTGTCACTTGTAGACCTGGGTAGAAAGTGATATTTTTCTATTTTAGTTACATCCGTAATTCAGGGATATGTCACTTGTGGAGGTAGTGATATTTTAGGGAAGTGGGGAGAGAAATGGCTATGAAATGAACTCTTGGATCACTACCTCAAAGTACCACTTAGACAACAAATGAAAAATGTTTCCTAAACAGGGTTTATGTGTTGCCTAAGGCTTAGGCAACCTGCCTATGTTTCCTAAGCAGTGTTGCCTTCTCAATGTTGCATAAGAACCTACGCAACATAGGCAGACATCGTATGTTGCCTAAGCGGACTCCTTAAGCAACACACAATTGCATATGAAAAAAACATATGTTGCACCAAACAAACACTAAGGCAACATTAGATTTATGCATGTGTCGCCTAAGATATTAACTTAGACAACATTCTCTATTTACATATGTTGGCTTTGAGCTGTAATTAAAAAATATAATATTTCTCTTAGGCAACAATGATAGATAAGTTGTCTAAGATGTTTTATATAAAAAAAATATTACTGCTCAGTTTGTGCACCATGATATAGTTTTATACTTGCATATTTTCTACAAACTCTCATAAACAAACAAACTTGAGTGAATTGGCAAACAACTCCAGTAACCAAATATAACTAATAAATTCAATAATTGAAAGATAACAATTTTCCTTAATAAGTAAAAAAGTAGGCAACAATGTAACAACCCAAACTTCCAATCAATAGGCATAAACAACGTAACAAAAATCATGACAAAATAGCCCAAGATAACAATGAAATCTTAAGGTTTGCGAAGAGCAACCTATTACACAACTGAGATAAAGAAGATGAACAAAAGTGACGGTCTTCTATCCACTCCCGCTATGCCTTCTCTATACCTTTACTGGCCCTCCTAGACCACGCCTGCCTGAAAAGGTTTTTTAAAATTTTAAGAAGCGAGGGTTAGACCAACGGTCTAGTGAGTCCCCTCTTACAACAGTTTTTAACTCAACATACATTCAAGGATTTATCACAAAATAAACCATTTTCAGCTTCAAGGAAAACCTTTAACTTTCAGCAAACTTCTCAGCTCACACCACCGCCACCCTAAGGTGACAGCGTGTTTGTGACTCACGCTGCCTTTGTTGGGACACACCCTAACGGTATAAACGGAACACCCCCCCCCGGTATGAGCACAGGCGGTCCACCCCCCCCCCCCGAATTTGAGCCTACACACTTAGAACCATGTATGCATACATTACCACAAACCAACAATAATAGAATCATCTTTAACATTTAAATAAATCTCGCAAGTAAGTATTAAAGTAATCATCATTTCAAAGCTTGCATATAAATTCACGTACATAAAGCATAACTTAATCGTCATAAGAGACTTCAGTTCAGAAAACTCACCTGATGTCCTTGCTTAAGCCTTTGCGCCTACTTGAACGAAACCTATAAGAAAAGACGTTGACCGGTAAACCCCCGATACTTTTCTAATTTATAACGGAGACTGTCCCTAGCACACAAAAACTTAAGCGGTTGAATCCTAAATAAATCCGATGATCTAGGCTCATAAAATAATTAATTACCGAACGTATTCCCATGATCGAAATATTCTATAAGAAACTCAACCCACTAGATGAACAACCCAAATCGGATAAAACAGGCCTAACCTAGAAATACTAGATGGGCTTGTCCTTACCGATGGAACCCAACTACAAATAAATAGAAACCCAAAAGAATGGGTTGCGACCCACACTTAAACTCGCCCGGGGTCCAAAAGGATCGATCGGGGCTTCTGTTTACCCGACGACCGGGGCCTGACCGAGGTGGTTTCCCGGATCCCCCTTGACTGGGTCAACGTCGATCGGGGTATAACCTACCGGTATGGACCGGAGACCCCCTCCCACCGGTGCCAACCTAGCCCGGTATCGAACGGGTCCTCCTTCCCCGGGGTCGCCCGACACTTCTGTGACCGGGGTCCCTCGGTCCCCGAACCCGGGTCCTCTGCGACGATTTCATGTCGACCCCCCGACTCGACTCTTTAAGGTCACAATAATCCAGTATTCTCTCCCTGGATTGAATTAGATTCTAAAAATTTAAACATCAACTTCAACAACCCTTAAACCTCATCACGCAGGTTAAATACCTAAACCCCAACTTTTCCAAAAACCAAAAATCCATCAGATTACTTCCAACTCCCAAACCCAAAGATTTCCAACTGAAACTAAAGCCTCTAACACCGAAGATATTGATTAGAGAGAAGATTACCTGGAAGAAGGAAAGATGAACTTGAAATCTCGATCAATGCCCTCTCCCTTATGCTCGACGCCGTAATCGCCCCTTAACTCTCTCTCTTTCTTTCTCAGCCGCCTCTTGCTAAAAATGGGAGATGTTAGGGTAAAAATCCCTTTTTAATTAAATGTTACATCCTACCCCTTCATCTTGGAACCTGGATCAAGTAAACCCCCAACTTTAAATTTTTAGATTTTATACCTGGTTATTACAATATTCCCCCCTCAAAAGAATTCCGTCCCCGGAATTCCTTCGTTGAACAATTGGGATAATGGGCCTTCATTTTCAACTCTAACTCTCAAGTCGCTGCCTGTCCTTTGTGAAATTTCCACCGAACTTTCACAAGTTGGATTTTCTTATTCCTCCATTTATCCCCCTTACGGTCCAAAATGGCCATCGTTTCCTCAACATAGTTTAGTTTCTCATCCATTCGAATATTGTCCAAAGGCACCACCACATCTGCTTTCACAAAACACTCCTTCAGATTAGACACATGGAATGTGGGGTGAATTCCTCGTAAATCCAAGGGTAATTCCAGCTTGTACGCCACCTCTCCAACGCGTTCTAGGATGGAAAAAGGGTCCAACGAATCTCGATCGCAACTTACCTTTATTCCCAAAACGAAATACTCCCATCCAAGGCGAGACCTCTAACATTGTCTTGCCCCCCACTTGGAATTCAATGGTTTCCTTCGCTTACTTGCGTTCATCTTCCGACGGTCACCTAGATCGTCTTTCATAAGGTGTTAGATCACAGATTTATTGGATTCAAGATCATCCAATCTGAAGCTAATGCCGGAAAGTTGACTCTTAAATATTAGTCTAATGTCATTTGTAATAAAATGTCAAAGTTAATTATAGTTTAGTTTTAGATATTATGTTTAGATAATATCTTGTTAGATATTATGTTTTAGATAATATCTTGTTAAATATTATATTAGTTTATTTTAGATATTAGTTTTTGTTATCAAGTTGGTGTTAGTGTGTTAGACAAGTTAGACATCAATCAGAACACATACAACACACACAACTAACGGTGAAAAACAGAGAGAGAACATCGAGAGCTAAAAACCGAACATCCATCCTTGTAATCGATTGATTATTAATCAAACATGTTGGTAAACATGTTGTTGTTGTTGTTGCGTCGATAAGAACTTGATATATATTTTGGACCGACAATTGGTATCAGAGCTTTGGAAAACAGATTCAAATCAAGTTTCAAAACACGACTCCGTGTTCTTCATTTCAAAATCATTCTCGATTTTTTAGTGTGTTTTAGGTGTTGTAATCGATCAGGTTGTGATCGATTTGTTTGCTAGATCGAGTTGTTAGTGTTTAATTTCATAATAGCACTTCAATCGATTCAAATTTTAGGTTTAAGTTGCAAAACAGTACACGAGTTCATCATCACTGTTCCATCGATCTTACTTTCAAAAAGTGATTTTTATTGAGTTCAAAGGCTAGAAATCTGTTCTAGATTGATTAGTGGCCAATTTGTTAGAATTTGGGACTGCTAATCGTTGACAAACATGTTAATATTAAGAAAAACAGATCGTTTTTTCGAGAACAGGGACGAACTCGCGCAAACACAGGGACGAACTCGCGCAAAGTTTGATTTTGCGCCAACATCATCATCAAGAACTCGCGAAGTGACTTTTGTGCCACCTCCTTGTAGTGCGAAGTCAGTTTTGCGCCATCAACTTCTCGCGCAAAACTTCAGTTCGCGTGACCCTCCTATTTCACGAGAAACTAACTTTCACGCCAACCTCATCTCGCGCGAAGTTGTGATTTGCGTCAGACACTGTTCGCGCAAGTTACCTTTTGTGCACCCTCAGTTCGTGCAAACCTGAACTTTGTGCCACTGCCTTCTAGCGCAAACTTGGACTTTTACTTCAATTCTTGACTTAGTCATTTCTGAATCTAACTTTCAATATCTTTCTATATTCATTTGATTATTTTGGATTAACGATCATATCTGTCAAGTTCTCTTAACAAACAAGATGTCATCCAGAGAAATTCTAACCATCGGAACTAAAACAAAGCCACCAGTACTCTTCAGGAGAGAGTATGAGCAGTGGAAAGATCAGTTCATGGTCTTCATAGATAAACAAAGATTAAAGGATTTTATTAGAAAATCTCTGTACCAAGGGAATATGACAGCCCCAAAGAAAGTGTGTACAATAAAATTGGATGGAGTAATAGTAGATAAAGAGCTTCCAGTACCTCTTGATATGTACTCAGACGAGCAAAGAAAGAGATATGATGCTGACAGCTTAGCTCGATCTTTCCTATTGGAAGGAATTTCAGAAGAAATTTCTATTCAAATAAATATCAAAGAGGATACAGCAAAACTGTTGTGGGATCAGCATAAAAATAAATCAAGAGCTAAGAATTGGGCAGCTGAGAACTCTGCGCTAAAAAGAATAATTTCTGATTTGGAAGCTCAAATACAGAAGCAAGAGTCTGTTGAGGTGAATGAGAAGAAACCAAAGGACTTGGAGAGTACAAATGCTGAGCTTCAAAAGAAAATATCTGAGTTTGAGAAGAAGTTCTCAGATCTTTCCAAGAAGAGTGTTGATGAGAAGAAGGTGATTGAGCTTAAAGGTATAAAGCTTTCTCAACAAGTTAGTAACTTTGAGAAAGTAATCATTTTGGAAAGAGATCAGTTTGCCAAGGAGAAGAAGGCATTTGATCAGAAGAACGTTGGATTCTTAAAAGAAATATCAGATGGAAGAAAAGATGCAAAGAAGGACTTTAAAGAAGAGAGAAGCATATTTGAAGCTGCAATTAGAAAGATTAATGCAAAGCTATCTGAACTTTCTAAGTGTGCACAGAAAGAGAAGAAAAAAAATGTGAGCTTGAGATGAAGATTGACCTTCTTGTCAAAGAAAGAAACGTTTATTCTTCAAAGGTTAACGAGCTTGAAAAGATTATTTCAATGGTGGTGGTGACTGAGCACAAGACTCCAGAGTCAATTGTCCACTCACCTAGAGATGATTCAGCTGATTCAGAATGCTCTTTCAAGTCAGCTGCAAGTTCAACATTCAAACCCGTTTCTTTAAAAAGGTCAGTTAAATCTTCTAATCAAATTTGTAATTCTAACCTTTTCTATGATAGAAATATAGATGGTTCAGGTACACATCAAAGAGGGAGAAGATGCTACAAAGAAGAAGAACTGGTCTGGAACAGGAAACCAGTTGTAGCAAAGAGAAAAGATGAGCAGAAAAGTAAGAAGTCATGTGTATATACGCAGAATGTCAAGAAGAACAATGCGCATAAAGGTAAACCTGATTTTGTTTACCCGAGAGATAAATTAATCAGTTTGTCAGGTAAGAAATTCTATTGTTCTTATTGTCGTACACATGATCCAGTTCATAAGACTAGTGATCATTACTAGTATGGTTCTTACTCTGTTACCCCCATAAGAACTGCAACTAACACTCATGGACCCAAATACCAGTGGGTGCCAAAGAAAAGGGATGATTCTGTGTTGCAGGCACCAACTGTCAAGGGGGGGTAGGAGAACATAGGCTTTTGAACAAATCAGTTCAAAACCCGGACTTAAATGTCAAGATGGTGGATTCTAAGTAAATCAGCTTAGAACCTGGACTGCAACGAAGTTTGACTTCTAAACACAACAGTTTAAGACTCGCACTTCAATGATCAAAAGACCTTACTTCCGAGTTGAAAAAGAGATTGTACTCCAATACTCGAATGAGGAAATCAACCATCAAGGGGGAGTACATATTTGTCTGAAAGTTTATGCATATTTTCTACATTGATAATTTTTCTAATGCATAATTTCAGGGGGAGTAAAGGTGATGACTTCTAATTATTTCTGATCAGAACTCGTACTTTCGTTGTTTTATTGCTTTTTGTCTTTTTAATTTAAGTGAATAAATTTGCTTTGACTTGACATAAGACTTTTGCAGAATTTTTGAGAGAAGCTTACAAGATCATATCTTTATGACTTTAAGCTTAACTTCATGAGATGTAAGATCGCACGTTAAGGTATAATCCTTTATCTTAATCTCATATATGGTTGAAAGAAGGACAACTTTCAATCATAGAAAACATTGTTCTTAAAAGTTTAAACCACTTCCCGATTTTCAAACTGATTTCATGAATTGGAAGTGTGATTTTAAATGTTTTCAAGAACTACTTTGTGCTTTAACTGAAATAGTTAAACCAATTTGAGCATCATATGCATCATAAGAAAACAAGGGTTTCATTGTGCTAGGAATTAACACAACTTCTATGGAATCACGTTAACCAATGATTTCTACCCACGAAGTTAATCCATAGTGATTGAGTGTGAGAAGTCGAAAAGATTGAGTGATGAGTTATACATGAAAAAGAGTGTTTGGTTAGAGTAATCTAAATGTTTAAAAGAAAGAGGGTATGAGAACAGAGTTAAAAGAGTATCACAACTCTGCACCAACTACTTTCTGAGCCGGGCAGCCACAATTCTAATGTTTCACAACTCTTTAGTGATCATTATTGAAACAGGCAACTAGCCCATGCCAACTCTTGATCAAACCTCACCAACTACTTATTTTCTACTCAAATAGAAAGTGTTTCACATTTTCAAAAGGGATGTAGCACATTTGCTATCTGACTTTCATTTGGAAAATCTGGATATTGAAAAGAAGGAAGTCTGCCCCACCTTCGCACTTCACTCATGCACATTGAGTCTGTGTTTAACTTACTGTTGTCTCAGTGGTTTACACAATATTGAGCCTTATAAGCAATCATCAAGTGCTTAATTCTTTCTATCACATGCACGCACACACAAGGAATTTGTTTCTTTGTCATAACGTTTATAGAAATTACCTTTGTGGTGTTTCGATGATTGAATGGAAGCCCTGGGGGAGTGAACATCACAAAAGCTCCTTTCCAAAGTGTATTTGTTACACACGGTGACTTAGTGTTACTGACAGACATTTTAACTGATACATTTGTTGATTCAGGTTTTACACGATTATTTTGCCTGGATTTGCAAAGATCTGGATGAATATCTTTTGAGTTGACGGATCAGAGGCTCCTGATGAAATACATTTCTTGTTATATGTTTTGATGAAGTCGTTGCACTTTTCATCAAAAAGGGGGAGAAGAGCGTACCAAGAAATGTGAAAGATCAAAGGTTTAGAGAATTCTTCCAAGATAGAATGGAGAAGAGCTAACAAAGAAAAGTTTCTTCAAAGTATTCTAAAGACATACTGATCTGAGAGAAATTTTCTTTGAAGATAATTTGCCTGGAGATTATTACAAATTGAAGACTAAGAGAAAGAGATTGCATCTTCTGAGCTGAAAGAGAAGACCAAATTGCTAAATCATTTTAGTAATGATCTTGATCCAAAGGGGGAGATTGTTAGATCACAGATTTATTGGATTCAAGATCATCCAATCTGAAGTTTGTAATCTTAAGCTATTGCCGGAAAGTCGACTCTTAAATATTAGTCTAATGTCGTTTGTAATAAAATGTCAAAGTGAATTATAGTTTAGTTTTAGATATTATGTTTTAGATAATATCTTGTTAGATATTATATTAGTTTATTTTAGATATTAGTTTTTGTTATCAAGTTGGTGTTAGTGTGTTAGACAAGTTAGACATCAATCAGAACACATACAACACACACAACTAACGGTGAAAAACAGAGAGAGAACATCGAGAGATAAAAACCGAACATCCATCCTTGTAATCGATTGATTATTAATCAAACAGGTTGGTAATCATATTGTTGTTGTTGTGCCGATAAGAACTTGATATATATTGTGGACCGACATAAGGCTTGCATTCTTTCAATCATATCAACTTAACTTCTCTCAAACACCCAAAACATACCGACCCAAAACCAAAGTTGTACCCTCTGAAAACCAACCGTACCAGATATTGTCTGTTTTGTCCACACACCCGGACTCACGGCTTTAAAACGTGCCTCCCTAAGATTTTCACATATAACTTTACTTCTTTAGAAGGACGAACTCTATCAGAAATGGCATCACAACGCCATGAATCCCTGACTAAAAAAATAACCCTTCGATTCACCAACAAAACACGATGTCAACCTTAAGCATCACCATGAACCCACTGTTATTAATCTTCCTCATCGAGTACCCTGCCATAGCAAAATATCTTCCTACAACACCACTTACTTCTAGTACCAAGAGAACACTTTCCTTCCCGAACCGCACTGGTCACACTCAACGGTATTGTGCAACCCATACACATTATACATACGTTACTCCCTAACGTCGTTGACCCAAATTTTACATAAGGAAGGAAAACTTTCACAATTCATCACTTCTATAGCCCACCAACTCTAACTGTCTGAATTAAAATGACCCATACTTCAGATTCTCATCGCAACCATCAATCTGTCTGAACGTATTTGCAATGAATCCGAGTTTCATTTGATTAAACACGGAGTGACTACGCTCACCCAACTACTTCAAATAATCCCCTCACTGGGCGACATGCCCCCTCCTTGGAATCCTTCCACACAATACCAAGTCTAACACTACGGCCTTACACTCTGATCCCCCCATCCAACCAACTGTTTCCCCTTTCCTCTCTGAAACATCCAACATACTACCAAGGATCACTTACTAATGGATGCGAGCTATAGATCAATCACCCGACTTAGACTTCTCAACCCCAAAATCCCAACACACACCAAATCTCCTCCTCGCACCCACACCAGGGTTCATGAACTTAATAACGGCAAGGCTGAAAACATGACTCCACATTTCTGAATCTCTTGTCAAACTTCTTGCCCTCAGCTTAGCCACTTACTCGACGATCCCGAATGTGTCGAAAGCGCATTTCTCATTACTATGCTTAGCCGAACGGCTACCCACGATTCTCATTCAAGTTCTTCAACCAAACCCTTCCAAAACCATCCCCAACGCTAGAGAGCGTCGCACATTTCTCGCTCCCCAAACAGGATTGACCTACCCGCTAGAATTTCCTTCACACTCAAGGAATACTTTGACCACCCCACAGATCTCCTTACCAACTACATAACATCCCGAACTAATCCATTCGACTTTTCCTTCAATATTTTAACGGTAAAAGATAACCCGTCTTTACTCGCCGCAAACCAGGGCACATAATTCTTCTCTTAGATAGCCACTCACAATCACTCGAACATTAATATCAACTTGGCACCACCACGATGCCAACTCCACCTCCACACCTCTTAACAACATACTTGCCACTTCTGCAAAACTCCTCAGGAATCTCCGAGCAAGATTCTCCTTCACACTCTACTCATAACAACAACACCAATACTCTGCTTAATCCCAAGAAACTCCTCACCACCAATGACATGCTCGAACGCTACTCATCTAAACAATCCTCACCCCTACCAGATACTAACCTCTTTATACTGATCATAACACTAATACTTGAGATAAAGCCATCTCACGAGCGACTTCGTCCTCCCCAAATTTAAACAACCACAAAACATGCTCACTAACGCCCTGCACCAAGATTTCGCTACTTGCTGGCTGATTGCGACCAGCTGGAATCCAACTCCAGTAGCTTGAAAGATTAAGCGTACTACCTCGCATACTTAAATACTCAAAGCGCACCCCCTTCCAATTGTGCTATATGTAAAATTCACTCCCACATAACCATCAAAACCTCGTCGATAAAGGACCACTTGACCGAACAAGCGATTTTCCACTTTTGTAAGATCCATACAAGTTGTCCAACATCACATTAGGTACCCACCTTTTCTGAATTATTCCTCGCTTCCTCATGGAAACTCCTCAAAACTAGCCATAACTACTTCTTCATTTTCAGCGTCCCGTCATTCACCACAAGCATGGCTTCTGACTTCCACAACAACAGTCGGCATTGGGATACTTCCACTATGTCTTCAACCAACAAGGATCCCCAAAGAAACCTACCTCCTCCACTACAGTAGCTAACTGATAAAATATCTTTACGACTTCAAATTCCCTGACCGACACAACCATTTCCCGCCATTCACGTTTCAAATCACCGAACAGACGGTTAAGCCTTTATATTACAACATCCTAAACGTCAAAGATTCAAGGCCTACAATAACCACTCCTCCTGTTTATCACCTTTCTTTAACAGGTACACCAAAACCAAGAATCGACCACCCTCTGAACGAGCGTCCAACTTTCACTCTCAAAACTTTCCTCATTCTTAAATGCAATCCTTTCCTCATGACCTAGAGAGTTCATAGCCTTCATGCACGACGACACAGTAAATTTAAATTGTTGATGTCGGTCCTCTAACAATACTACTACTATCAAGTTTTATAGAAACAACAACACAATAACGATTACCAACATGTATTGAATATATGAAACGATTACAAGGTTGATCGATTAAGTTCTTGATGTGTTCTCTATGTTTTTCTCTCTTTTTCACCTTGATGTGTGTTTTTGTGTGTGTCTGTTCTATATCTGATTGTGTGAGAGTAGAGAGATACACTTGACAAAAACTAGTGTGTTCAACACACTACCTAAACATAATATCTAGATTAAAATCTAGATATTATACTAGATAATATCTAACAAACTAGAAAGTTACTTAGAAACAAACTAAGTTAACTTTATCTAACTATTACAATATTATAACTTAGATATTAAATCTAAGTAAACTAAAACAATTATATTGACATTTATTACAAATAGACATAGACTTTTATATCGAGAGTCGACGTTCCGGCTTTAGCTTCAGATTGCGATCTTCAGTTTGGATGATCTTGAATCCAATGAGACTGTGTCTTAACAATCTCCCCCTTTGGATCAAGATCATTACGAAAGTCATTTAGCAATACAATCTTCTCTTTCAGCACAGAAGAAGATGCAATCTCTTTCTCTAGCTCTGAAATCAGCATGTCTTCAATCTAATTTTGAAGAGTGGACGTGATTCTTGAAACATGTGATCTTTGCCATTTCTTCTTGTAGTCATTCTCCCCCTTTTTGATTTTAAGTGCAACGACTTCATCAAAATTAGTGGTAAGAAATGTCAATCCTGCGGTTAGAGCCCCTGATTCGTCAATTTATAAGAGATTCATCCAGATCTTTGCAAATCCAGACAAATTAGATGTGTAACACCTGAATCAACTAATGAATCAGTTAGAATGCCTGTCAGTAACACTAAGTCACTGAGTGTTACGAAAACACATTGGAAAGGAGCTGTTTTGATGTTGACTCCCCCAGGGCTTCCATCTAATCATTGAAACACCACAAAGGTTATTTCTATAAACGTTATGACAAAGAAACAAATTCCTTGTGTGTTCGTGCTTGTGTTTGAAAGAATTAAGCACGAATGATTGCTTATTGGCTCAAAATTGTGTAAACCACTGAGACAACAGTAAGTTAAACACAGACTCAATGTGCATGAGTGAAGTGCGAAGGTGGGGCAGACTTCCTTCTTTTCAATATCCAGATTTTCCAAATGAAAATCAGATAGCAAATGTGCTGCATCCCCTTTGAAAATGTGAAAGACTTTCTTGTTGAGAAGAAAATGAGTAGATGGTGAGGTTTGATCAAGAGTTGGCATGGGTTAGTTGCCTGTTTCAATAATGTTCACCAAAGAATTGTGAAACACTAGTAATGTGGCTACCTGGCTTAGAAAAAGTTGGTGCAGAGTTGTGATATTCTTTTAACTCTGTTCTGACACGCTCTTTCTTTTAACATTTAGCTTTCTCTAATCACACTCATTTCTTTTCTCTTTGCACACTCAATCACTAAGGATTAACTTCTTGGGTAGAAATCACTAGTTAAGGTGATTCCATAGAAATTGTGTTAATTCCTAGCACAATAATTCTTGTTTTCCTATGATGCATGTGATGCTCAGATTGGTTTAACTATGTCAGTTAAAGCACAATATTGATTATGAAAACATTTAAAATACACTCCCAAAATATAAAATCTGTTGAAAAATCAGGAAGTGGTTTGAACATTAAAAACAATGTTTTCTATGATTGAAAATTGTCCTTCTTTCAACCATATATGAGATTAAGATAAAGGATTATACCTTAACGTTTGATCTTACATCTCATGAAGCTAAGCTTAAAGTCATAAAGATATGAACTTGTAAGCTTCTCTCAAAAATTCTGCAAAAGTCTAATGTCAAGTCAAAGTAAAATTTATTCACTTAAATTGAAAAGACAAAAAGCAGTAAAACTTTTAAAGTACGAGTTCTGATCAGAAATAATCAGAAGTCATATCCGTACTCCCTTTTTGACTTGAAGAGCTCCCCCTAAAATCTTGCATTACAAAAGAAATTTGACATTAAAAAGTAAATGCACAAATTTTATGAGCTCCCCCTTGAAGTAATATTGACCAGATGTCAATTTCTTCGGGTTTTGAACTACATTATCCAAAAACCTATTTTTGACATTGAAGAACGAGTCCTGATCTGTACATAATCAGAAGTCGCTTTCTCTTTAATCTTTGTGTGCTTGCAACACAAATTTAGCCTTAGGTACCCACTGGAATTTGGGTCCTGCTGTGTTAGCACAAGATTTTGGTATCCATTTCAATTTGGATCCTTTGTTCTTTCGAAAAGCATGAGAGTTGGTATGAGATGAATGCACATGGTAATTTCCAAACCAATCTCCAGAATCTTGACAAGTAATAGAAACATGTTTATTATAGATAGAGGACTTTCCAGCAGATAAAGATAACTGAAATAATTGCTTCATTGTATATTGTTTACGAGAAACAACAAGTTTTGGATTCAAAACAGCAATTTCAGCAATCACAACATCTTTAGTAAGCGAAGTCTTATTACAATTAACACTACTAGACGATAAAACGACCTTGTCAAGCTTCCGTTTTGGTTGCCATTGAGAATGGGCTTCAGGTTTGACTTGCTCATATCTGAAACATGTAAAACTGGTGAGTTAGACCTTTGAGCAACAACTGAATGCTTCTTCTTAGAATTACCAGTAGTGGTTGGTTTCTGTGAATGCTGAGATATTTTCTTACCTTTAGCACTCTTAGCGTTCACAGAGACTGATTTATCAACGAAAGCTTTCGTTGATTTTGCACTGAACACAGGCAAATTGGTTTTTCTTGAAGTTTTCTTAACAAAAGATGCATGGTTAGGAAGTTTCGCATTAAAATCAATTTGTTCAAAACAACCATCTAAACCACCATCAGAATTAAGAAAATTAAACTCTTCGTTTGATGAACCAAACATGTCATTAGAAGTAAAAGCCTTTGTAAAAACAACATTTTTCATAACAGTTGAAAAAACCTTTTGTTGAATCTCAATCATAAGTCTTTAATCTGATAAAGAGGTCTCGAGTTCAGAAATTTTACTTTTAACACGAGAGAAGGGACATAAATTTTACCTATAACAGGCTTCGCCTCCATCTCTTTTTCAGAATAACTTTGAAAGTAGTCAGTTGAAAGAGATTTCTTCTCATCATTTGTAAAGTCATAACTATTATTCAACTTCGCATAATAAAATGGAGCGTGAACTTTAGTTGACTTCATCCATTTTTCAAATTCATTGGCTTCATCCTCTTCTGATAGTTTAGTATTAAAAACTTTAAATGAGGCGATTCGGTGAGAAACAAGCATAGAGGTATAGTCATAAAGTGCGGGCACTTCTCTTATACCCTTTTTAAGACATTGAGGTTTCACATAACCGATTCCCCAATTTTCTTTATTCTTTTTCGGTTTGTTAAGATGAATGGTTTGCTCACTTTGACCTAATGAGTATAGCTTCTTTTCCAAATCATCTAATTTAGCAATTAAAGTCTTGTTTTCTTTAATACATAAAGAATGCATATCAGTAAGCTTATAAAAATCAATCTCACTTTTTGTCAATTTAGACTTGAGCTCACTATTCTCTTTTAGAATTATAGTCTGTTCTTTTGCGTTGGTGTCAGCGTTTGTATGTAAAACCTCAACTAATACTTTCTTCTCAGCAAGTTCATCGCTAAGTTTTTGTATCAATTGGTTTTTATTAATAATAACACTATTTTCTCGCTTAAGATTAGATTCTAACTCTTCTTGTTTTAAAACCATAGCATGCATTTTATTCATTAAATCTTTATACGATAAATCACATACCTCCTCTTCTTCATTTTCTGAATCAGCTTCAGTATCTGATTCGATTTTGCCCATCAAGCACATATTGACGGCGTCATCCTTTTCTTCTTCATCTTCTTCTTCATCTGAGTGATCCAGCCAGTATTCATCTTCATCCATCAACGCCTTGCCTACCTCCTGTTGCTTTGCAAGAAGCATCTTGTTCTTGTAGAAGTCGGAGTTTCTAACCTTTGATATTCGGCAATTCTTGGCAAAGTGACCGGTTTTGCCACAGTTGTAGCACATGGGTGGTCCTGGATGACTTGATCCTTCAGCTTTGTACTTCCTTTCTTCCGGTTTCTTCTCTTCCAATCTGTTTCCTTCTATCTGATATCTTCTCTCATCATATTTCTTCTCCTCTTGTCTCTTCCCTTCAAATCTCTTCCCTTCAAATCTCTTCCCTTCAAATCTTTTCCCTTCATACCTATTTCCTTCATATCTGCTTCCTTCAACTCTTTCCTTGTGAGCATAGTTGTTGGGTCCAGAAGAGTACCTCTGACTGTTTGACGTTGGATTCCTGTAGAACTTTTTCCGAAATGCATTTGTTAGAAACTGCATTGCTTGCTGCATTTGTTCATTTTCATCCGAGTCAGAGACAACATCAGCTTCAGCTTCTTCTGATTCATACACAATCGTCTTGTTCTTCTTCTTCTTCACAACAAGAGCGACTGTGTCTTCAACTGTCTTTCCTTTTCTCTTTTCTGCTAGAATTTCATCCACCTCATCTTCATTTTGTCGGAGGGTTTCATACACCTCATGAAGTGGAATCTCATTTAGGTCTTTTATCTGCCTCATCTGCCTGGCAAAACTTTTCCATTCTGGTTGTAGAATACTCAGGAATTTGATATTCAGCTCGATTTGAGATTTGTTGACCTTGTTCTTGCTCAATTCGTTTAGCAATGTCACAAACCTATCATATGTTCCTTCTAGAGTTTTTCCAGTTCTGCCTTTGAATTCTTCAAAATTGTGCAGGCAATTAGAGATTTTCAGTTGGTTCCCAATCTTTGAACCCAACATCATTTTCTCTAGTTGATCCCACATTTGTTTGGCTGAGGCTTTGTAGCTGTCAATCTTTACATAGATTTCATTTGTAATCCCTTGTAGAATGTATGACTTGGCTAACCTATCGCCTTTTGCTCTTAGCTTAGCATCACCTGTTAGATCTGTATAAGAAAGTGCAACTCTTACTTCTTGAGTTCCTGCTGCTGGCTCCTTATACTGTGTTTCCATTAGGCCTTCTTCTAGGGATTGTATAATGAAATTACCCAAATCGTGTCTTTCAATGAATTTTAGAAACCTATCCTTCCACTGTTCGTATTCCCCTCGAAAGAGAACTGGTGGCTTGGTGTCGGTTCCTATTGCGAGAGCTTCTTTGGATGTCATTCTGAAGAAAATTCTAAGTATGGAATAGAAGCTTTGTGTTTGTGAAGGTTTGCGTTTCAAGTTGGGAGCACACAATGAAGTGTGCGGGTCTAGTGGGAAGCGCACAATGAGATGTGCGTGTGAAGAGTGGAGCGCACAATGAGATGTGCGGGTCTGACTTTGAACCGAGAACTTGAGCTATGCGGGTCTAGTGAGGAACGCACAATTGAGGTGTGCGGGTCTAATGAGGAACGCACAATTGAGGTGTGCGGGTCTAGTTGGAAGCGCACAATTGAGGTATGCGTTTCAAGAGGGAACCACACAATTGAGATATGCGATTCAAATGGGACACGCAAGGTTGACTTGTTCTTTTTAAGAGATAAACTCGATGTCTTGAGGTATGCGTGTGCTTTGGAACCCGAGAAGTAAGGAATACGTTTCCTTTGGGACACGCACAATAGAATATGCGTTTCCTTTGAGACGCACACAGTAAGGTATGCGGGTTATTCTTCCTCTGTTGTGCGGGTGTTCATCCTGTACTTCTGAAAATCGACTGAATCTTGTTCCTGAAACGATTTAGCAATACCAAACTCTACCAATATGTCTACAATCACTTCTAGAACTGAATGTAAGCACTCGATCTCACTAAAACACTCTTTTTAGAATTTAATCTGATCGCACAGTGACTTACCCACTTCGACTGTTTTCACTCAAAATCCACAAATTGGAACTCGATTTAAGCTTAAAAGTGAAATTAAATAGCAACAACTCGATCTAGCATGTAGTACGATCACACTCTGATCGATTCTAACACCTAAAACAATTTAAATCATAAACTCAAATTTTCTTGAAGAACACAGAGACGTCTTTCTTTTATAAAACTTGTTTTGATCTTAATCAGGCTCTGATACCAATTGTCGGTCCTCTAACAATACTACTACTATCAAGTTTTATAGAAACAACAACACAATAACGATTACCAACCTGTATTGAATATATCAAACGAGTACAAGGTTGATCGATTAAGTTCTTGATGTGTTCTCTATGCTTTTCTCTCTTTTTCACCTTGATGTGTGTTTTTGTGTGTGTCTATTCTATATCTGATTGTGTGAGAGTAGAGAGATACACTTGACAAAAACTAGTGTGTTCAACACACTACCTAAACATAATATCTAGATTAAAATCTAGATATTATACTAGATAATATCTAACAAACTAGAAAGTTACTTAGAAACAAACTAAGTTAGCTTTATCTAACTATTACAATATTATAACTTAGATATTAAATCTAAGTAAACTAAAACAATTATATTGACATTTATTACAAATAGACATAGACTTTTATATCGAGAGTCGACGTTCCGGCTTTAGCTTCAGATTGCGATCTTCAGTTTGGATGATCTTGAATCCAATGAGACTGTGTCTTAACAATTGACTTTTGAAAATGTAGAAAATATTACATTATGAAACAAGCTTGAGTAGACACGGTACCGCACTGGCATGATGGATTAGCCGTACAAAACTATCTCGAGGATCGTTTCGCCTCAATCCCCATGATGAAATAGGTCTCACCCAATCAAAAATCGATGTTGACGCAATTGCAAACATTTTCAATAAATTTTACTCATGCGATTCATAAAATGCCGCAAAAATTATTTACGTTGAACGAGTCAGACGACTTTCACTCTCCTTGATATGACGACACTTATCCATATTAATTTCACTTATAAAATTTCACTTATAAAAATCAGGTGATTAAATGATATTACATTTCCACAAAATGCCGACTCATTTATAAAATAAGTGAAGTAATTCTTCATTTATCAAGTTTAGGATTCAATGCATCACGCATTAAACCCGCCCTTTTTCCACCGGACATACTCTTACACACATTATTTTGTTTTCTAAACGAATGTCTCACAGGGCACACACTTACCCCAAAATATCTGACATGATGGACACCAACAATTTGTTCAAAACATAATTCATGAGACTCACTTCACATTGAAGGCTATTCCCTCTAGTAAGGTCACTGTTTGCACTCGCCACAATTTATTTCAGCTCTCTTCTTCCGACCAACCAAACAGACCTTCACATTTACCACAATCTCTATCACCAATGCTTCCCCATCTCTTTGCATGGTTCACTATCAGTTACCACCGCGATCAAAGATTCTCAATGCATGCGTCCTCACAATGACCCAAATAAACTTACCATCATTAACTCACTTCCATCTTGTCCTTACTTCATTTTATCAGTCAACATTGATATCGTCTTCAACCATGCTTGCCACTCTTCAATTAACTATGGCTCCAAAAGCCTCACTTCTATTCTTCGATTCCTGGATTAACACTTTCCTGATTCCCACTAATCGATATAACAATCTACCAAACCGAAAATTCCCTTGAAACGAGAAGCTCACCTCCAATCTTTATCCTCTTATGGACCCAAGAGGTCCTTTCTCAAACGAAATATCTACATCCCGCACGATAAACATCCCAAACGGTATTAACCTTACAACCAAAACGAACTCTCACAACACGCTAGACTCACACTATCATTTCAATGATAGGACTTTCTACCCAAAACTACACTCGTCCCATAACCCAACAATAGAAATCGAGTATACCCATGCACCTGTAAATTCATAACGACATTGGCCAGATGCAATTCTGAATTTACCTTACATGAGAGTACTCGCTATCGTTAACACGCCTATCAATGATCAAGGTCCTCCTCAAAGGTTTCCTAAATCTCAGTTGTGTCCCCTACTCCACAGTTTAAGTTTAGGCCCCTCCGGTCACCTAAATCCCATAAACTATGGCTCTGATACCAATTGTAACAACCCAAACTTCCAATCAATAAAGCATAAACAACGTAACAAAAATCATGACAAAATAGCCCAAGATAACAATGAAATCTTAAGGTTTGCGAAGAGAAACCAATTACACAACTAAGATAAAGAAGATGAACTAAAGTGACGGTCTGCTATCCACTACCGCTACGCCTTCTCTATACCTTTACCGACCCCTCCTAGCTCACGCCTGCCTGAAAAGGTTTTTTAAAATTTTAAGAAGCGAGGGTTAGACCAACGGTCTAGAGAGTCCCCTCTTACAACAGTTTTTAACTCAACAAACATTCAAGGATTTATCACAAAATAAACCCTTTTCAGCTTCAAGGAAAACCTTTAACTTTCAACAAACTTCTCAGCTCACACCACCGCCACCCTAAGGTGACAGCGTGTCTGTGACTCACACTGCCTTTGTTGGGACATACCCCCAACGACACTAACGGAACACACCCCCCGGTATGAGCACAGGCGGTCCACCCCCCCCCCCCCCCCCGACTTTGAGCCTACACACTTAGAACCATGTATGCATACATTTCCACAAAACAACAATAATAGAATCATCTTTAACATTTAAATAAATCTCGCAAGTAAGTATTAAAGTAATCATCATTTCAAAGCTTGCATATAAATTCACGTACATAAAGCTTAACTTAATCATCATAAGAGACTTCAGTTCAGAAAACTCACCTGATGTCCTTGCTTAAGCCTTTGCGCCTACTTGAATGAAACCTATAAGAAAAGACGTTGACCGGTAAACCCCCGATACTTTTCTAATTTATAACGGAGACTGTCCCTAGCACACAAAAACTTAAGCGGTTGAATCCTAAATAAATCCGATGATCTAGGCTCATAAAATAATTAATTACCGAACTTATTCCCATGATCGAAATATTCTATAAGAAACTCAACCCACTAGATGAACAACCCAAATCTGATAAAACAGGTCTAACCTAGAAATACTAGATGGGTTTGTCCTTACCGATGGAACCCAACTACAAATAAATAGAAACCCAAAAGAATGGGTTGCGGCCCACACTTAAACTCGCCCGGGGTCTAAAAGGATCGATCGAGGCTTCTGTTTACCCGACGACCGGGGCTTGACCGAGGTGGTCGCCCGGATCCCCCTTGAATGGGGTCAGCGTCGACCGGGGTATAACCTACGAGTATGGACCGGGGCTCCCTTCCGATCGGTGCCAACCTAGCCCGGTATCGAACGGGTCCTCCTTCCCCGGGGTCGCCCGACACTTCTGTGACCGGGGTACCCCGGTCCCTGAACCCGGGTCCTCTGCGACGATTTCATGTCGAACCCCCCCCCCCCCGAATCGACTCTTTAAGGTCACAATAATCCAGTATTCTCTCCCTGGATTGAATTAGATTCTAAAAATTTAAACATCAACTTCAACAACCCTCAAACCTCATCACGCAGGTTAAATACCTAAACCCCAACTTTTCCAAAAACCAAAAATCCATCAGATTACTTCCAACTCCCAAACCCAAAGATTTCCAACTGATACTAAAGCCTCTAACACCGAAGATATTGATTAGAGAGAAGATTACCTGGAAGAAGGAAAGATGAACTTGAAATCTCGATCAATGCCCTCTCCCTTATGCTCGACGCCGTAATCGCCCCTTGACTCTCTTTCTTTCTTTCTTAGCCGCCTCTTGCTAAAAATGGGAGATGTTAGGGTAAAAATCCCTTTTTAATTAAATGTTACATCCTACCCCTTCATCTTGGTACCTGGATCAAGTAAACCCCCAACTTTAAATTTTTAGATTTTATACTTGGTTATTACAAACAAGTTCAAAAATATAAAATAAAAAGTTAACTTAAAATATTGTTCGTCGGGGTTGTTGAGTTGGAGTTTGCATCACTAGCACCACCGTACATACGCATCAAAGATTCTATCATCTTTCTTTGTTCAGAGGCTTCCTTTTTTGCCTCATCTTGTCCCTCTTTTAGTAAGCGAATCTCCTCGTCGCGCTCGACAAGTTGTCGCCACAAATCATCCTCATTAATTGTAGACACCAGCATAGAGGTTCCCTTCACCGGACCTCTCGTCCTCGGAGCTCGAACCGCTAAGCTACCCATACCTTGAACAACCGTCCCTACCAACGGACCAACTATTTGCTCAATTATTGATATTTTTTTTTCAATTGGACAACGCATCGGAGGAACGACATAATCTAAAATGTCGTCAGAATCATTCTTTATCTTCTCAATCGCTTCCTCAACAAGTTTATGTAAATACGATTCAAACAATTATTAACATATTTAAAACTATAAATGACATTGCTTTTAATTACAATTATTGCAAGTGTGTAAACTAAATATGGATAAAAAGTGCATTAATCATTTTCTTTACAAATCATCATGCTATAAGTACTTACTTTACGGTTTTCGCTTTTTGTGGTCTCGACAATTGTACCGAGATAAGGAGTCACGTGTCTGTTAGCTTTAAGTTTATTAGCCCTGTACGGGAACAAAATCGATCCTGATTTATGCTCGATCCTATTTTTGGACAATCTTGTTTCCGACATCCTTTTTGATTTATTCTACAACATGAGAAACACTTATTTTACAATCTAAACTTAACAATAATTTGTATATTTAATTATTTACTTGTTAAAAAAAGCGTGCACAAAAAGTCCCACTGATCTGGCCGATGTACAAAGGTTTTCGGAATGGGGAGACGACCTTGATCCTTGTACAACGTGTGGCAATCAGTTTTCCACCTATTGTATGCATGACGCGCAATTAGGTGGATCCAATCAAATAGGGCGTCACCCGGAGGTCCACCACAATCAATCTAAAAAAAACCTAAAAATCAAATACAAATCAAAATGAAATGAAATAAAAAGTTAAGCATTATTAAATATAGAGGTATAAATCATTAAAAAAAAATTAAGAACGAACAATAAAAATGTATATACGCTAAGTTGATCAACTACAATTATATATTCATCTTTCGTTAGCTTAAAATAACTTTCGGTCAACATCAGAATATGTTCACGAACAATACTCCCGACACTACTAGAAAAAGGCCATTTTCGACGGCAAAATCCGTCGGAAAATGTAATTACCGGCGGATTTCCAACGGATTCGGCTGTCGCATTATCCCCCGCCAGAAAATGACATTTCCGACGGATTGCGGATTTATCATTTCTGACAGATTTTTCCGTCGGAAATCCGTCAGAATTTTTTTTCCATTTTTTTAAGAAATTCTATTAATCAGCATTTTCTTAATCTGATTAATTAGTTTCCGACGGATAAAATAATTTATTATTTAATTTATTTTTAACCGTTTATTAATTAAAAAAATTATAAAGAACAATTTTAAAAAAGAAAACAAATTTCTGACGGAATTTCCGCCAGAAATTCGTCGGTAATTCGGCCGGAAATCCATTGGAAATTTGTTTTTCTTTTTTAAAATTGTTTCTTAGAATTATTATTTAAAATATTTATTTAAATCATCCGCCGAAAATATGCCGGAAATATGCCGGAAAAGCCCGTTAGAAATATGTCAGAATTTTTTTAAAAATTATAAATTTGTATTTATTTCTTTTATTTCATCGACGGATAATCAGTCGGAAATCTGTCAAAAATTAACTGTATATTTAAAATTAAAAAAAAAACGATTTTAAAAATTTAAAATCCTGTAAATGCAAAAAAACTGTAAATAAAGTATTAGAATAAATTAAAGCCGTCATCGATTATAAAAGACGCTAAAAGTACAAATTGTCCCAATTGTTCACTAAAGGAAGTTCAAGTACATGAATTCAAATACAAAATAGGTCATAACACTCAACCATCAAGACTCTGGGGTAGGGGAGGCGGAAACTACGATTGAGGAAATTGACTCTGGCTTTACCTGGTCACCAGCTCCATCATTATCATTTCTTGATGCTCCTTCCTGCGGACCTCGTCTCTTTGATGCATCTCCTCCATCTCCTTGTTGCGGGCCTCTTCTGATTCTAGCAGTCGGCCCTCTAATGCTTGAATCTACCAAAAAAACAACCAACATTAGAGTTTTTAATAAGAAGTATATACGAAGTAAATAGACATCAAAGGAAAAAGAGGTACACACCCGAGCATCAGAAGAAGATGCACCACTCGAATATCCACTTGAGGGCACCCCGATCAAGACTAAATTCGGATCCCTGGTGTTCCCAAAGCCGTATGTTCGACCTTTTTTGCTTCCCCCGACTGCCTATTGCCACAATTCTTCATCTATTATGGGATGGGAAGTGGCATCCTCGCCGTATCTTTGGGTGAGATTGGCATTATAATTACCCTGAGGTTTAAGACACAAGTCAATTTCAACAGCATAACGGTTGTAATTGGGATATTTTCAAATAAAACAATCCTAACGTTTGCCCAACAAATGGCAACCCATACTAAAATGGAGATATATATATACCAATATTTAAACTAAAACAATATTAATTTCCGCAAACAATGAAACCAAAGACAGACATAGCCGCTAAACAATAAGATGTATGCCCAAAAAATGGCAACCCAAACTAGATATAACACTAACATTTTAACTTAAACAATCCTAACGTTTGCCCAAAAAATGGCAACCCAGACTAAAATGGAGATATATATACAACATTTATAGTAAAACAATCTTAATGTTTGCCCAACAAATGACAACCAAAACTAGACAGATATATATAGATAGATAGATATAATAACATTTTAACTTAAATAATCCCAACATTTACTAGAAAAAGATTTGGAATTAAAGGTAAACAATTATATAAACTTACCGCAATATGGCTATCCCTCGAAGTCACGTAATCCCCTAGTGATGATCTGCCATCCGAAGAAGATAACTATGTGCTTGACCTCTTCCAATGTGTATAATCGAAGAGGAACCCACAGGTGGGTGGTACACCATTCCTAGATTTTGTCTACAAAGGTAAATACAAACATGTATTAATTGTAAAATACTAAAAATCAAGTTACTATAGTAATCGTTGTTAAGGACCTACCAAACGAGCACGATGCATAGAGATCGAGATCGACCCGGTGGTGTGTTTGGAAATTTCACCATCAATCTCTGTCATTTGGTTATCACTGACCTTCTTGGATACCTTCTTCCAATGGTTGGTGTTCCATCGATTGATCATCTCGCCCCAGATTCCGTTAGTGAGTCATGAGGGAGGGAAGCCCTTCAACAAATTCATATCTCGGTCCCGGTTCTTAGGAGCATAGGGTCGTCCATCGTTGACGACCTTTACGCCTGCATTTGTCCTTGCTGAATTCAAGCCGTCATTGTAATTTTTCAATGATTTGGCCTCCTAAATCTGCAACATAACGCTATCTAACGCCGAATCCCAACAATAGAATGCCTGCACATAAAGTGTTAGTTGATATTTATTTTCAAAACGATTACAAATTAAATACATACTACAAACCTGAAATCGCTCCCACATCATGGCCCTGACCCCCCTACGGATTTCTGTCCAAGAACACCATCAATAAATGATCGATTGATATGACTCATAACGCGAGTGGCATGCGTAATGTCGAAACTATATATATATATATATATATACATATATACACATATATTGACTTGAATTAATATCGATACCCTAAAACAGTTAATTTGATCAATTAATTAATATGACACCTACTCGGATTTAAGGCAATGTTGACTTTTGTTGAATTTTCTGGAATCCGCCAGAAATCCGTAGGAAACTTTTCCGACGGAAAATCTGTCGGAAACGTCCGTCGGTGATTGCCCTTTTTTTAGTAGTGTGATTTGCTTTGTGATCCTAGTAATATTGTTTGTGTGAGGCAAACTCTTATCCATATTCCACTTGAGAGGGAGACGTTTATTTTCATTATTTGCAATGTCTCTATTGGTCGTCTTTCCCGTGATAATCCCCCGTTTTGCCTTCTTTGTCATCGACTCTTATGTCGGTTCAACATGGATGCGAGTACCTTAAATCATCCGTCAACAATTTATTACATTTTCAACTACATATATTTATTTATATTTTTCATCTTAGGCAACATAGAAACAAGAAAATATATTGTCTAAGATAACTTTCATTAATTAAAAAAAAACATTAAACAACTAAGCCAACATAAAGGAATATGTTGCTTAAGATAATTGAGGCAACATATAATTATTCATACATTGCATAAGGTCTCATTTAGACAACATAATTACATCTTGCCTAAGAGGAAACTTAGCACCATATATTAGCCTTTGTTGCCTAAGTTTATCTTAAGCAACATAGGCAATTAACATTTGTTGTTTAAGACAACATCTGATGTAGTGAATGAGAAATGACTATTTTGACCAATTTCCTAACATAATACATATTATATGGTCTAGAAGTTAATAAGTTATTCTACAAAATTTAATAGTGACAAGGTTATAAAATATAAATTTTCATGGTCATATTTCTCGCAAATCAAAAACTATAATATTTTCTTTGTTTAATATAAAAAAACTTATCCAAAAAACTCTAATTTTTCGATTTAGATTCTGAAATAAAGATTATATTTGTGATGTTACTTTTGCTGATTAACATAAATCATTCGTATTCTATTACTTTTGGAAAGAATAAATCATTTTTATTTAGAGAAATTAATTAAAATGGGCGTATTTCAAATCCGTATTACCCAAATGCCCCAAATCTTGTTCAAATCGCCGAAATACCCCTTTTGTCCGGGAATAGTGGCCGGGAATCCCGGGTTTGGACGCGTTCGTCCAAAATGTGACTCGATGGGGGGTTAGGGCCGGGATTCCCGGGGTTAGGGCCGGGTTTCCCGGGGTTAGGTCGGGATTGTTTTAGGGTTTGAGAAAAAATTAGGGTTTGAGAAAATTAGGGTTTTGGGAACTATCATTTTATGTGTTTTCATTGTTTTTCACGTGTTTTGTTGCCTGATTTCAATTGTTTTTTCCACTTTTCATACCATAAACATATTCTTGTCATCGAATGTACGATTAACTTTCATCTTTGGCTATAAATTTTGCCTATAAGAGTCAGTATAATTCAAGGTAAATACGTTCATCATCACATCCATTCCATTTTTCTTTCTTCCTTCATTGTTCATACTATTGAAAAAATGAATTCACCTGTTGTAAAAGCTAAGCTCTATTTATGTTTCGATGGTTAGTGGGTTCAAAACAACAATGAGTGGGATTATATTGGGTACGTAAAGCGTGGTGTACAGATTCCAGTAATCTATACATATAAGAGGTTTCTTCGTTACGCCATGGAAAAATGTGGAATCGAAGATTCTGCTACTTGCAAGTTGGTGTTCAAACGTGCAGATCGCTCACTAGTGGAGCTAAACAACAACGAACTGATACTTGGTTTTATGCAAATTGCAGTCGATTCAGAAATACCTCTAAAAGTCTTTGTGTATGACGCAACATTGATGTGCGACGAAGGTGATGACGAAGATGATGCCGGAGGTGATGACGAAATCCACGTCGGTGGTAGTCAAAATGAGTCTGATTATCAATTACAGGCATCATACGACACCACACTTTATGTTGATCATTCATATCGTCCTAACGACTCTTATCCCGATGTTGTTCCGGAGACGCAACTAGAAGAAGAACAACAAGCAGAAGAAGCTGAAGAAGAAGAAATAATGGCCTCCTTCTCTTTCTGCAATTCCATGTTGCGCAGCCAGTTCCTGCCGATATGTCGTATCTCCGCATTTGCCTCATCACACGAGTCTTTCAACTTTGTAGGCAGTACTTGAGACATTGGTAGACTCAGTCCCTGGTTAGATTGATACCTAGGTGGGGATTGTCCCCCATGAGCATTATAGTATGCCTCTCGTGCAAAATCATACTGCTCCCACTCCTGAGGCGTAATTGGTTCATCATAAGCAGACATCCCAAACTGCGCCCATTCCTCCGTTGTGTCTGGTACTCCCCAGTCAACCCTCGTAGCTCTATCATTTAATTGTTCGATGTAGGCGGAGCGTGAAGTGCCAGCCCATTCGCTGACCTTCTCCCCCTTCCACGTGAACCTCCAGCCATTAAGTTATGAAATTGTAGATAATGTTTGTAAATGACAAAGAGAGTAGAAACGATAGATAGCAAGTTGTGAATTACTACTTCACCGGAGCATCTACTTATAGTCCATGCGAAGATATGTTTGTGCACATGGTCAAACGATTCATCTGCAAAGCCTGAATTGATTCTTCTGTAAAGCCTGAAAGATGCCTCTGCAAAGACTTAAATGATTCTTCTGTAAATCCTGAAATGATGCCTTTGAAACTTCTGAATTGATTCTTCTGCAAAGCCTGAAAGATGCCTCTGCAAAGACTGAAATGATTTTTCTGTAAAGCCTGAAATGATGCCTTTGAAACTTCTGAAATGATTCTTCTGTAAAGCCTGAAACGATGCCTCTGCAAGGACTGAAATGATTCTTCTGCAAAACCTGAAAGATTCCTCTGCAAAGACTGAAAGATGCTTCTGCAAAGCCGGAATTGAACCTCCAGCCATTAAGTTATGAAATTGTAGATAATGTTTGTAAATGACAAAGAGAGTAGAAACGATAGATAACAAGTTGTGAATTACTACTTCACCGGAGCATCTACTTATAGTCCATGCGAAGATAGGTTTGTGCACATGGTCAAACGATTCCTCTGCAAAGCCTGAATTGATTCTTCTGCAAAGCCTGAAAGATGCCTCTGCAAAGACTGAAATGATTCTTCTGTAAAGCCTGACATGATGCCTTTGAAACTTCTGAAATGATTCTTCTGTAAAGCCTGAAACGATGCCTCTGCAAGGACTGAAATGATTCTTCTGCAAAGACTGAAAGATTCCTCTGCAAAGACTTAAAGATGCTTCTACAAAGCCGGAATTGATGCCTCCCTGTGGCTATAAATACCCGTGTTATAGCAGACTGTGAAATTCACAACAACCACACACCATTTTCATATCATAAGTCTCCCCTTTCACCAAACACATGGCTGGTAATGCATCATCTTCAAACCCAGCATCTTCACAAATAATGCCCTCGAGACTGAAAAAAGCGATAGAGAAAAGTGAAGCGGAGATTGAGCAACTTACTCAAGAGTGGAGGGAAATGATGGCGAAGAAGGACGGACACTTGAGAAGGATCGACGTGGACAAGGAGGAGGTAAAAAGGTTGAAAAGGGAGATCAAGGAGAAAGAAGACCGTATTCGCTACGACAATGAACAAGTCAACAAGATTATGCAAGACTTCGCAACACTGCAAGCGCAGGTAACAAAGAAACAAACTTGGATTGATAAATGTAAAGCACTATATCCGTAGATGGTGTTTGTGTTTTTGGTTTCGTGTTTGTAGTTTCCTCTGTTGGTAGTTTGTACCAGGAGTTTATGTGTTGTCGTTTTGTACTTGTACTTTCAATGCTTTTGTTTCATTAATAAAATCGTCTAACGTATTTTGTGGGATTATGCGTTTATATTTTTATACTACGAAATTGTAAATTCATACAGTAAAAAAACAACTGGTACAATGTGAACATGGCTGTAAGGCCTTTTTCCAGACGAATCTATAAGTTTTTTTACAGGCGAATCTGGAAGCTTTTTTACAGGCGAATCTGTAAGGCCTTTCCAGACGAATCTATAAGTTTTTTCACAGGCGAATCTGGAAGGCCTTTTGTTTACTACATTTGGCTATAAATAAAGAGATCTGGGGGGTCTTAAACCATACAAAACAAAACACGGTTTATAGCAAGGCAAAAGTAATACACGTCTTCTTACATGGCATCCCCAAATCTTCATGTATGGAATTTCAGATGTTTATCTCAATCACTTCCAGCCTCTACCATCGAGTTATATGGTTAGTGTTTATATTGTAAAAGGTTTTGCTTGCGTTGAATATTTTGTAAGGCTCACGTTGTTAACCCTTATCATGAACAACTGAGTATCCACAAATGTTCACCATGAAAGTCTACCATCAAGGGTACTTCACTGAACCACCTAGAAGACAATACTTCCGTGGTCTAGAAGTCTATGTTGACATGTTAGATGTCGACGATCTTTGCATGCGAATGCTTCACCAAATCATGAAAGAGTTAGGCTATGACAACACCAGATATTATAAGTTGTATTTTAAACGTCCAAATGCAGACTTATTGAGCGGACTGGAACCTATGGCTACCGACGAAGATGTCGCCAATATACGTCAGTATGTTGACGGCCATACCATCATTGAAGTATACAGCGAGAAAGTGGAGCTTAACACTTCCAGAATTGTATCACCAGAGCATATAAGAAGTCGTTGGGGATTCCCCAAAAACCAAGCGTCGTGTAGCCGTAGTTTGACATTTAAATGACCAATAATGTGACCTACTCACTTCGTTTCATGTCGTTGTTTCAAAGTCTTTTTAGATGTGATATGTGATGAGACGTCTTATTTATGGAGTTATTATGAAAATGATCTCTGCGTTTTCAAAACCTATCACTTTCTAAGTTCGTTTAGTTCACCAAACACGAAAAATCTAAGAAAAACAATATTAATATATATAAAAATGTTATTACATACATAAAAAAAACAGCAAAAACAATCTACTCGTCTAACCGAACAGACAACGCATATAAGGTCTCCGCCATGTAACGCCGTCATTCCTTGGCCACAGATTCAGTTGCATTTGGTGCAACTGCTGGGTGCATTTCTTCAACAAACTTGGATAAATTACGAAACACCCAGACACCGCAATCCCCAAACGCCCTTGACTGTTGTGGTGCATCATTTTCATACTGATGCTTTAATTTCTTGCTGTGAAGATCTTAAGGAGGTCTTCCAAAGTCATGGTGTACCTGGAAGCTCGTAAACTGTCATATATAACCATCATCATTTCCTTAAAGCACAGAACTCCAAGCATCCAATGTTTGTTCATAATGCAGATTGGGATGAATACCTGAGATTTTACAGTAACACACAAATAGTTAGTAACCAAAAAGTTAAACAAAAATTATGTAAATCGATTTCCATACCCGCTCGATGTCCTTCCAATGTGGATGGTTTCACGTCATTCCATTGCAAGTTTCGTATACGGACTTGTATCCTTGCTCTGGCAGGGTGAGCCACTCAAAGAAATTGTTGTCCATCACCGCCCATGACGCATGTGGAGAGCGGGACTCTTGGATCATCTTGACCCAAGCGTCGATGTGCTATACACAAAATAGAGATTGTTAGAGCTGTAACTAAAAATGTAATTGTTTATATGACTATATTTAAATACTAACCAAATCCTCCAAATCACCATTACAACCTACAGCAAGCAGTTTCCTAAAAAAACGGTATCCATTTCAAGGTCGCCATAAAATGGACAACACAGGTTGGGGAGCTGATTGTGGATACATTGGTGAACGATCTGTGCTGCCGAAACGTGCATCGATTGTCCCGTTGAAGTCATCGTAGTGGACCCCCCCAACCTTCCCCTTACCCTTTTCCTTCATCCTTGGCTTGGTCTTTCTCGGAGGGGACGGTGTAGTTGAAGGTTGTTGGGTATATGGGGAACGTAAGTTTGGGCCTGCTACAACGTTCCGTCTCCCCCTCCCAAGTGCTACCACCTCCGCCTGGTCAAGCATTGGAGCATCATCCTCGAAGTGACGCTCAATGATGTCACTACCCATAGGAGAGCTCAGTCGCACCTGGGTGGTGTCAACCGCCGACCCCATCGAACCCATCGAACCCAGGATGGAAGGTCCGAAAAATTCATCCATCATATCGCTAAGGACGGACCTACCCTGATCGAAGTGTGCTGGCGGTGTCACGTACGATGGCCCCGGTACATTGTCGCTCGTCATCATTTGAGGTATGTAACAATCCGCCTCCGGCATCCGAAACTGGGTGCATAGATTATAAGAAATTTTTATATTAATAACGAAAACAGAACAGTAATGTAAACTCGTATCACTTACATCTTGCGGCAATGATGTGGTTGTCTGCGTCTGTCCGTAACCAGCCGACGTGTATCCCCACCCACCCGAAGTCTGTCCGTAACCCGACGTCTGTTCATAACCAGCCGACGTGTGTCCCCACCCACCCGACGTCTGTTCATAACCAGCCGACGTGTGTCCCCATCCACCCGACGTCTGTTCATAACCAGCCGACGTGTATCCGTACCCAGGGGACGTGTAGGTCGGCGCCGAGCTCGTTGCCAACTAATATAAGTATTAAACGTCATATCAATATACAAACCAATATACAAGTATGTAACGTAATATTCTCAAATTAGTAGGGAAATCACGTGGATTGCTTAAATCCCTACAAACCTTAGGGCTATTTACACCCATTTGACAAAATCCAAATCGATATGTTGTGATTAAAAGGCTTATGATTATAGTTATTATCTGGGTTTTTATGGTAAAAAACCAAAGTCTAGGGGCCTAAGTTGTAAATTTACCAAAGTTAAGGGCCTAAGTTGTACTCCCTCCGTCCCAAAATAAGTGTCCACAATTGACTTGGCACACAGTTTTAGACATTCATAATTATTACCCCTTTTTAGTATCAAATGACATCTTTACCCTTATTTAATGTTTCTTTTTCTTTACAACTCTTATGTATTTGTGCATTAATTAAGGGTAAATGTGAGAATTTAGCTATCTACTTTTTGAAAGTGGACACTTATTTTAGGACAAACATAAATAGAAATGTAGACATTTATTTTGGGACGGAGGAAGTAAATGATTCAAAGTTAAGGGGCCTAAGTTGTAATAAACCAAAGTCTAGGGGCCTAAGTTGTAAGTTTATAAAAAAAACACAACACTCTCAAAAAACGTAACACTCTAACATGTTATTAACGCAATCTCCAAAAAACATGTCATCTCTAAAATATTTATAAAAAAAAACAAAACACTCTAAAAAAAACGTAACACTCTAACATGTTATTAACGCAATCTCTAAAATTAACGCAATCTCCACAAAACATCCATCTCTAAAATATTTATAAAAAAAAACACAACACTCTAAAAAAAACGTAACACTCTAACATGTTATTAACGCAATCTCTAAAATTAACCCAATCTCCAAAAAACATCTCATCTCTAAAATATTTATAAAAAAAACATATTATTACCGCAATCTTGGAAATTAACGCAATTTCAAAAAAACACGAAATATTCTAACATATTATCCGACGTAAACATAACACATAATCTCATAGATAAAAGTATAATCGAACATATAGTCTAATAAACATACAATAAATATAATGAAAATATAAAACTACAATGGGTTTAAGAAAACTTACAGTAGTAAGTAGACGAGATATATCTGAGATTGCTAAAAATTAACGAATGGAGTCGAAATCCAAGAGCGTGATATACACGAATGCAATGAGTTAGAAATGAGGGAGAGAGTTACAATGTTGTGTGGGGGTGTCAAATGGTCCCCTCTCCCTTTTATAACCGAACCACACCCATATAACGTTCATTCCCATCGATCACATCCAATACACTTTTCCCGGCCCCCAACCCCGGGATTCCCGGCCATAAACCCGGGTTTCCCGGCCACACGACTCCCGGGATTCCCGGCCTCTTTTCCTGTAGATAATGGGTATTTCGGTGATTTGAACGAGATTTGAGATGTTTGGGTAATACGGATTTAAAATACGCTCATTTTAATTAATTTTCCTTTTATTTATACACCCATATGACAATATATTAAAAACCCCACTGTTAGATCTCAATATACGTACAAAAAAAAGTATATATCCACATGCAACTATATTAAAGCAAACCCACCGTAGAAGCAAGTTTTTGATACAACAATAAGATATGAAGTAATTAAAAAAAATAAATCCAAGGAATCAGATTTTACCTTGATACAATTATAATTTGAAAGAATAATTTCCGAGAACACCGATTCCAACAATGTGAAGCAAGATCAACACCATGGGATCTTATGTTTTCTAGGTTTGTGAAAAGAAAACGAATCTACACAAACACAGGGAGCTCCCGCATCTTCCGTGCCATAAATTAAGTGGATATGAAGATCGGAAAAAGTAGAGCCAACTTGTCCCTGGCGCCGAAGGTGAGTTTGCGGAAAGAAGTACAAGGAATTTAGGTCGATTGAAGGCTGAAAATGGTTGTTTTTTCAAACGAGAGAACTAAAAGAGAAGGATGGAAGCCGATGGAGATGGAGGGGATGAAAGAGTGGCGGCTGAACTTTTTTTTAGGTTAAACCTCTTTTATTTTGGTTTAGATGAAAGAGTGGCGGCTGTGTTTTTAATAGTAAACTAAGCCATATATATATCTAGGTTTTTTTTTTATATGAAGTGAATTACATTAGTTAGCTTTTCCTTTACTCAAAGTTTGGATTTCGTTCTTAAAACAAACTAACTATATTGATAATATCTAACTTTTTAATTTCATAATATTTAAGGTTCATAGAGTCAAAACTATCAGTTATTAAGGACTATTCAATCTTTGGATAAAATATGGGGAGGTTTAATTGCATATTTTATTTTGCTAAATGCACCAAAATGATTGCATACATCATTATGTTTTTTTTGTTTTTTTTGTTTTTTCGTCTTTTAGTTGTCTTTTTTCTTTTTCTTTTTTCTTTTTATTATATATTTTTGTTTATATATTTTTATTATATATTTTTGTTTTGATTTGAAAATAAATAAATATTTATAAATATAAATATTACTAATTTTTTTAATTATATAATTATAAAAATAAAACATAAATATTGTGATTTAACATATAAATAGAACATAAAATAATCTATATTACATTCGATTATTCTAAAATAACATTATTCGTAGTACAATTAACACGTAAAAGCTTCATGTATTTCTTTATTCGCTCTGAATACGGGGTAACCCATTCAGCAGCACACCGATAACTGTGATGGAAAAAAAATGATACAATTTGCGGAAACGGATATCGTTCTTCCATTTATAATTTGACATAATGGTTACCATTAACGTACCCGATTGTAAAATCAACATGTTCATACCACAGTGGAGGAGTGGACCTAAGCGGCAAGTGCGTCCCACTGCCGGTCATACTTATAACATGTAATATCACATTATATTTTGAAGCAATCAAGACACCTATTTCAGGATTTGTCATCCAGTGTTCAAATGGTGCACCTTGATCTGATCGAAAGAAGTTTAGAGTGTTGTAAGTAATATCCCAATGTTCACTTCCAAAAGCGTTGATGTACTCTGTCTTGTATTGCTCTAACTCTTCCATCAAGTTATACCGAATTGTGGGCCATGCATCTTCATGAAGACCCATCCAGACAGCTATTGCTCGGAATCCGCAATTTCCATCACCTATCACATCATGTACCTGCTTGATGTAAGGGTGAAACAATGCTGGAAATTGATTGATGTATGGATGTGCATTATAATTTTTGAACATGAAAGAACTGTGTCTCGCTGGTTCTTGGTAGCTCATTTTTTCCAAGTCAACAAATCTAGATGCGTTTGAACTAAGGGGTCTTTCACTTGTAAAAGACGGGTCAACATGAGTTGCAACAGACGGATCAACATGAGGGATCAACATGAGTTTTTCTGAAAAGCTTATCCTTCAACGAGGGCCGTCCACGAGTAGTCTTGTTAACAACAGGTTCACGAACCCATGTTTTTTATGCATTGGCTATCTCTTTTATCTTCCTCAGAAAACTGAACTTACCAGATCTCGATTGCTTGTTAAATTCCTCAATAAACATTTGGACTTCAGCTTCACAACCTACGTCATCATCTTGTAATGATTTGCACGGTGATAAATCAAGTGTCGTCCAAAATACATCAACTGAATCAATTGGGATAGGATGACCTTTGCTCAAGTATTGCATTTGTTCGTGCGCACATGGCAACCCATAACTTGTATGTAGTAGACAACTACAATTTTCAGAAAATAAGCCAACAGATTGAGCTCGCTCATACTCTTGGAATATTATGTGTAATGCATAATGTGAAACAAAACCACACAATTGTTGGAAGTGTGGTATGCGATGACGATGTTTCGTGACACTTTTGCTCGCTTGGATACTTGCTTTAATTTATGTATCTTGTGACTGAATGAGTTGATTGATTTTGCTCATAAATGTCGGTAGACTTGATTGCGCTGAATCCAAGTAAGTTTTCAACTTGGAATGTTGACTCTCCACTCTGTTACTTGTCTGATTTCCAAAGTGGAGAAATTTGTTAGTCCAAACAAATACAAACATTTCTTTATATGGTTTCAACCATGTGTCATTCAGATAAGCAAGAACACCTGAAAATTAGAACAATTTAACGTTTTTAGTAATTGTTAAACTTAATTGTAACAATTTACAGTACCACGAAGGTAAAAAAACACTATGAAGGTTGTTAGGACACAGTCTCGTTGGATTCAAGATCATACAAAACGAAGATCGCAATCTGAAGTTAATGCTGAAAGTTACTCTCAACAATAGTCTAGGGTCTATTCTGTAATAAAGTCAAAGTTATAATATCTAGATATTATTTAGATATTATGTTTTAGTTTAATATTAGTTTATATTAGTTTTTGATAATATCTTAAATAGATATTATTTCTTTCTCTCTATCATCTATTGATCAGATCACAACACACACAATACACATACAAAAAGGTGAAAAGAGAGAAAACAAACATAGAGCTTAACTCAAGAAATCAACCGTGTAATCCGCGTTTGTAATCCAAACAGGTTGGTTTATTATCTATTGTTTGTTGTTTTGATTATCTGGTAACGATCACGGACTCACAATTGGTATCAGAGCCTGATCCAGATCAAAATCAAATTTTTTTGACTCTGTGTTCTTCGTTTTTTGAAGAGCACTGTGTAAACATCAAAATCTTGATTTTGCGTTTATTTTCGAAATCAAAAGGTTGTGTGGTGTTGTAGTTGGTAAGGAGATCGTTGTGTCAAAATTTGGTGTGGTAAAACGACATCTAGTTGGGTTAATTTTAGAGTTGCAGGTCGTTTAATCGGAGAAGACGACGTATCGGTCTTAAGCGTACCGGTCGAACCTTAGTTTTTACATTCTATCGGTCTTAAGCATTCGACCGGACTCTTGCAAACATCGGTCGAAGATCATTTTTTTTATCGGTCGAATCTCACAAACTTTTGTACCGGTCGAATTTTTTTTATCCGGTCGAATATATTTTTTTTCCGGTCAAAGTAAAACTCACTTCCCCGGTCGAACCCCACTTTTCCACTACATTTCCCCGATCAAAGCAAATTAACTCATCCGGTCGAATCACACAAAACCACATCCGATCAAACCACAATTTTTTTCAAACTCACATCCGGTCTTCCACTTCTTTCGGTCTTCACCTTCCCGGTCAAACCATTTAAATTCTCGCCCCCCCCCCCCCCCCCTGGTCTAATCCCACTCTCCGGTCATTAAGCCAATTCCTAACCCACTCTCCAGTCAAACACAACACACATTTCGGTCCACTCAAATCCCACTCACACAACACTTTCGGTCTTCTACACCAATACCGGTCTTGTGATACGGTCTTGTGAGCTGATTATCACTTTCAATTACACTCACACAAAACCCACTCACCCTACACTCTCCTCTCACGTGGCCTCTCACCTCACATGAACTTACGTGTCCTTTTTAATTCCAATCCTCATGTGGCCACTAATTTCAATCACCTAATCTCAAGTTGTGTACCATCACCTAATCTCAAGTTTGGAAATTTGGAAATTGATTGTAGTTTTTGAACTTTGGTACCATCACATTTTAGATAATATAAAATTGTTTGTTTAAAATTGTTTGTTTATCGGTCGAAAGAAAATATTACCGGTCGAGCATTTTACCGGTCCAATCTTTTTACCGATCAATCAGTTTTACTGGTCGAAAATCTTACCGGTTCTTTACTTCGAAAAAGTCGAACCTCACTTTGCGCAATCAACCTCTCGCGCAAACTTTTGAATTTTAAAATTCTCTCATATCTCAAAGCCTCTCGCATCTCAAAGCCTCTCGCATCTCAAGTCTCACGCATCTCAAAGCCTCCCGCATCTTAAATCTTGTTCAATTATGACTTCCAGAGAAGCTCTTGCCATTGGAACTGATTCCAAACCACCAGTTCTATTTAAAGGTGAATACGAACAGTGGAAGGATCGGTTTCTAAACTTCATAGATAGACATGAGCTTTGTGAGTTCATCAGACAGTCATTTGCAGAAGGAAATATGCAACCAATAAAGACAACTCGTCTGGTTGAAACAGTGCCAACACAAGTTGAACTGAAAGTACCATGAGCTTGACGGTGACAACCTAAACAGAGCTAAAGGTGATAAGCTAGCTATGTCATACATTCTTCAAGGAATCCCCAATGAAATCTACATAAAGATTGACAGCTACAAGGCCTCAGCTAAGGAAATGTGGGATCAGCTGGAGAAGATGATGCTGGGTTCTAAGGTGGGAAATCAATTGAAGATCTCCAACTGCCTAAATAACTATGAAGAATTTAGAGGCAGAGCCGGAGAAACCTTAGAAGAAGTACATGACAGGTTTGTGACCTTGCTGAATGAGCTAAGCAAGAACAAGGTCCACAAATCTCAAATTGAGCTAAACGTCAAATTTCTAAGCGTTCTACAGCCATAATGGAAGAGATTTGCGAGGCAGATGAAGCAGATTAAAGATCTGAATGAGATTCCACTTCATGAGGTGTATGAGACCCTCAAACAAAATGAAGAAGAAGTGGATGAAATTCTAGAAGAGAAAAGGCAGAGAGGAAAGAAGGTTGAAGACACAGTTGCTCTGGTTGTCAAGAAGAAGAAGAACAAAGCGACTGTGTATGAATCAGATGAAGATAAAGCTGAAGCAAACTCTGACGAAGATGAATGTGAACAACTAAAGCAAGCATTGCTTTTGTTGACTAAGGCTTTCCAAAAGAAATTCTACATAAAGCTAAGCTCAAACAGTCAGAGGTATTCGTCTGGTCCAAACAACTACGCTCATAGAGAAAGGGTCGAAGGAAGTAGATTTGAAGGAAGAAGGTTTGAAGGAAGGAGAATGGAGGAGAGGAAACCAGAAGATAGAAGAGATCTTGCTGAAGGAAAGAGATCAGAGGAAAGGAAACCTGAAGAGAGAAGGTTTCAAGCAGAAGGATCAGGTCAGACAGAACCTATAACGTGCTACAACTGTGGCAAAACCGGTCATTATGCCAGAGATTGCCGAAAGCCAAAAGTCAAGAACTCGGACTACTACAAGAACAAGCTGTTGCTTGCAAAGCAACAAGAGGCTGGGAAGGCATTGATGGCTGAAGACGTTTTCTGGCTCGATCATTCTGATAAGAAGATGAAGAGAAAGATGAAGTTGTCAACCTGTGCTTGATGGGAAAGCATGAATCAGATGATGAAGCTGATTCAGAGAATGAAGAAGAGGTATGCAACTTATCGTATGCTGAATTCATAAATCAATTGCATGCCATGAATGATAAACTCAAAGAGTTAGAGTCGAACCTAAAGCGTGAAAAGGGTGTCATTATTGACAAAAACCAATCAATACAGAAACTTAGCAATGAAATTGCTGAGAAGAAAGTACTGGTTGAGGTTTTACATAAAAACAATGACACTAACGCAACGGAGAAGACAATAATTCTTAGTGAGAATTCTGAACTCAAGTCTAAACTGCTAAAACGTGAGATTGACTTGTACGAGGTTACACAAATGCATTCTTCGTCTATCGAAGAAAACAAATCTTTAATTGCAAAAATGGATGCTTTGGAAAAGAAGTTGTACTCATTAGGTCAAACTGAGCAAACCATTCATCTTAACAAACCAATAGAGAACAAAGAAAGATGGGGAATCGGTTATAAGTGAATTGATCAGAAGTCATATCCGAACTCCTTTGACGTGAAGAGCTCCCCCTAAAATCTTGCATTACAAAAATTTGTCATAAAACGTAAGTGCAGAAATCTTATGAGCTCCCCCTCAAATTAATATTGACCAAGTATGAGTTTCTTCTCATACTCCCCCTAGAATCATGAACATTAACATATGAAATACAGATATCATTCACAATTAAGCATAAAGATATGAGGAAAAAGTAAACAATAGTGAACTTTTATAGGTAACTACTGATTATGTCTTAAGATTTAGCATACCAAGCTTAGAGATAAGAAAGTTGAATCTCTTTTCATCTAACGCCTTGGTAAACAAATCTGCAAGTTGATAATCTGTTTTTACAAAGAAAAGTTCTATGTTTCCTTTTTCTACATGATCTTTGATAAAGTGATACCTGACGTCGATATGTTTGGTTTTTGTGTGTTGAACAGGATTCGCTGTTATTGCGATGGCGCTCTTGGAGTCGCAGTAGATCGGAATTTTGTTGAAGTGGAAACCGTAGTCGCGAAGTTGTGTTTGCATCCACAAAACCTGAGAACAGCAGCTAGCAGCAGCTACATATTCTGCTTCGGCCGTGGAAGTTGAAACGCAAAGTTGTTTCTTCGATCCCCAACTTACTAGTTTGTCACCGAGGAACTGTACGTGTCCTGACGTGCTCTTCCTGTCTAACATACAACCTGCATGATCTGCATCTGTGTACGCTGTTAGTTCAAAAGTAGTATCTTTGGGATACCACAGACCGAGATCTGCGGTGCCCTTCAAAAGGGAATGTCTGAAGTGCCTGCACTTTATGATATTCTTTCTATGAAGTTAGCTAGAAGAATCCCTGAACTTAAAGTTTATTGGACTAAACTATCTGAAGAGGATGAAGCCAAAGAAACAGAAAAACATTTAATATCATCTAAAGTTCATCTTCCATTTTATTATGCGAAGCTGAATAATAGCTATGATAAGAAACCAGAAAAGAAGAAAACTCTTTCAGATGACTTCTTTCTAAGTTATTCTGAAAAGGAAATGGAGGCGAAACCTAATCAAGGTAAACTATATGTCCCTCCTCTCGTTTTAGAAAGTAAAATTTCTGAACTCGAGAATTCCTTGTCAGATGAAAGACTTTTGATAAACATTGAACAGAATGTTTTTACAACTGTGTTTACAAATTATGTTCTTTCTAAGGCTTCAAACTCTGAGAATATGGTTAGTTCATCAAATCAAGGGTTTGATTTTCTGAACTCTAACGGTGGTTTAGATGATTGTCTTGAACAATTTGACTTTAATGCAAAACTTCCAAACCATTCATCATTTCTTAAGAAATCTGTTGGATCAACCCATAAGCCTGTTAACAGTGCAAAATCAACGCGAGTTGATAACTCAGTCTATGTGAAAGCTAAAAATGCTAAAGGCAAGAAGCATTCACAGAAGCCGATCAATACTGGTAACCTAAAGAAAATGCATTCAGTTGTTTCTCTAATGTCTAACTCAAAGGTTTCAACTGTTTCAGATATGACCAAGAAATGGCAACCCAAACGGAAGCTTGACAAGACTTTTAAATCTTTTGATTCTGTTTATTGTAATAAGAATATGTCTAGTTCAGATACTTTGAATCTAAATGTTGCTCCTAAACTGAAATACTCTTTTAAGCAACTATTCCTGTTATCTAAAACTGCTAGACAGTCTTCCTTTTATGATAAACATGCTTCTAATTTCTGTCAAGATTCTGCTATGCGGTTTGAATCATCTCAGGTGCATTCTTATCATTATCCTACTTCATATCTATTTCAAAAGAAAAGAGGACCCAATTTGCAATGGGTACCAAAATCAAAACCTTGTGCTAACACAGCAGGACCCAAATTCAAGTGGGTACCAAAATCTAAATATGTGTTGCAGGCACCCAATGTTTAGCAAAACATGTGGCTTCTGATTACAACAGATCAGAACCCGTACCTCAATAGAGAAAATGGCTTCTAAGTACATCAGCTTAGAACCCGGACTTCAACGAAGATATGGCTCTTGAATACAACAGTTCAAGACTCGCACTTCAATGATCAAAAGACCTTACTCCGTGCTAAAAATGAAATTGTACTACGATACTCAAATGAGGAAATCAACCTTCAAGGGGGAGTACATACTTTTCTGAAATTTTATGCATAATATTTCTGATAAGTTTCAAATGCATAATTTCAGGGGGAGTATAAAAAGGCGATGACTTCTGATTATTTCTGATCAGAACTCGTACTTTAAAAGTTTTACTGTTTTTTGTCTTTTCAAATTAAGTGAATAAATTTTACTTTGACTTGACTTAAGACTTTTGCAGAAGTTTGAGAGAAGCTTAAAAGATCATATCTTTATGACTTTAAGCTTAGCTTCATGAGATGTAAGATCATACGTTCAGGTATAATTCTATATCTTCATCTCATATATGTTTGAAAGATGACAACTTTCAATCATTGGAAAACATTGTTTTTAATGTTCAAACCACTTCCCGATTTTTTCAACAGATTTTATATTATGGAAGTGTGATTTTAAATGTTTTCAAAATCAATTTTGTGCTTTAACTGAAATAGTTAAACCAATCTGAGCATCACATGCATCATAGGAAAACAAAGAATAATTGTGCTAGGAATTAACACAACTTCAATGGAATCACCTTAACCAGTGATTTCTACCCAAGAAGTTAATCCTTAGTGAATGAGTGTGCAAAGCGAAAAGAAACGAGTGTGATTAGAGTAAGCAAATTGTTTAAAAGAAAGAGCGTGTGAGAACAAAGTTAAAAGAATATCACAACTCTGCACCAACTTTTTTTGAGCCGGGTAGCCACAATTCTAGTGATTCACAATTCTTTGGTGATCATTATTGAAACAGGCAACTAACCCATGCCAACTCTTGATCAAACCTCACTATCTACTCATTTTCTTCTCAACAAGAAAGTGTTTCACATTTTCAAAGGGGATGCAACACATTTGCTATCTGATTTTCATTTGGAAAATCTGGATATTGAAAAGAAGGAAGTCTGCCCCACCTTCGCACTTCAATAATGCACATTGAGTCTGTGTTTAACTTACTGTTATCTCAGTGGTTTACACAATTTAGAGCCAATAAGCAATCATCAAGTGCTTAATTCTTTCTATCACAAGCACGAACACACAAGGAATTAGTTTCTTTGTCATAACGTTTATAGAAATAACTTTTGTGGTGTTTCGATGATTAAATGGAAGCCCTGGGGGAGTCAACATCAAACAGCTCCTTTCCATATGTGTATTCGTTACACACAGTGACTTAGTGTTACTGACAGACATTCTAACTGATTCATTAGTTGATTCAGGTGTTACATGATTATTTTGTCTAGATTTGCAAAGATCTGGATGAATAACTATTGAATTGACGGATCAGAGACTCCAAGTGGTTGACATTTCTTACTCAAAGTTTTGATGAAGTCGTTGCACTTTCCATCAAAAAGGGGGAGAATTTAAAGCTTGAAGAAATGTTCAGTCCATTACATTACAAGACCAAGAACTGCGAGATCAAAGTATTCTAAAGACATGCTGATTTCAGATAAATTTTCTTTGAAGATACTTTGCTAAAGCATTCTGAGCTAGAGAAAGAGATTGCATCTTCTGTGCTGAAAGAGAAGATCGTATTGCCAAATCATTTTCGTAATGATCTTGATCCAAAGGGGGAGATTGTTAGGACACAGTCTCGTTGGATTCAAGATCATACAAAACGAAGATCGCAATCTGAAGTTAATGCTGAAAGTTACTCTCAACAATAGTCTAGGGTATATTCTGTAATAAAGTCAAAGTTATAATATCTAGATATTATTTAGATATTATGTTTTAGTTTAATATTAGTTTATATTAGTTTTTGATAATATCTTAAATAGATATTATTTCTTTCTCTCTATCATCTATCGATCAGATCACAACACACACAATACACATACAAAAAGGTGAAAAGAGAGAAAACAAACATAGAGCTTAACTCAAGAAATCAACCGTGTAATCCGCGTTTGTAATCCAAACAGGTTGGTTTATTATCTATTGTTTGTTGTTTTGATTATCTGGTAACGATCACGGACTCACAAAGGTAAAAAAAGCTAAACCAAGTTAAAAAAAATCAAACCTTCACAGATAAAACACTGTAAAGGTATATCCGAACCTTCACAGTGAAGACACTGTGAAGGTAAAAAAATCAAAAATTACAATTTATAAAATAAAATAAAATCAAAAGTTACAAATTTATAGAATAAAATAAAATTAAAAGTTATAAATTTAAAAAAAATCAAACCTTCACAGATAAAAGACTGTGAAGGTATATCCGAACCTTCACAGTGAAGACGCTGTGAAGGTAAAAAAATCAAAAATTACAAATTTATAAAATAAAATAAAATCAAAAGTTACAAATTTATAGAATAGAATAAAATTAAAAGTTATAAATTTTATAAATTTATAAAATCAAAACACACACACATATATATAATAATAATAATAATAATAATAATAATAATAATGGGTATTAATGATTGGATCAGAAAACTATGAGTCACTATTTGCACCTTTTTGGTGCAAATAACACTCCCCTAAAATATATGGACCAAAAGTGATCGATTTGCTATAAAATTTATTGTGATACATGTTTTTTAGTTCCTTTTATTAAAAATTATTTTGTATATCAAGTCATAATTCAAGTTTCTTAAATTAAAGTACATGTTAAATAATATATATATATATATATATATATATATATATATTTTTAAAAACTATTAAATTAATAAAATGACTTTTGCTTTAGAAATTCTGAAGTGTAAAAAATCAAAAGAAGTTTATGTATCTTTTAAGTTAGACATCAAAATATGAAAACAAAATAATGGAAATTAAATATGGTTAATGTGGGATATTTACATATTAAATTTTATTTGTAAAGATAAATAAATTTTTGTTATGAAAAAAATAATCAAGTTTTAAAAGTTAAAATGTTCTGAGAAATTATTAAATTGAATTATTAAATAACTTTGAATAAACTATAAAAATCATGGGTAGGGTAGTTGATTTCATGAACCTTGAGCTGCCTTGGCGCGTAAGCGATCACTTTACCCCTTTGCATTAAAATACAACCCAAACCCATCTTCGACGCATCACTATAAACCACAAAGTCTTCCGACCCTTCGGGTAGAGATAGGATTGGAGCTTCGCAAAGCTTCCTTTGTAGAGTTCGAAACGCCTTCTCTTGACTCTCGATCCATACGAACTTCACGTTCTTTCGGGTTAGGGCCGTCAACAATGATGCTATCTTGGAAATTTTTTGAATGAATCTTCGGTAGTATCCTGCCAATCCTAGAAAACTTCGAATTTCTGATGGACTCTTGGGGGGTTCCCAATTCATCATTTCCTCAATCTTCGCAGGGTCCACTTTCACTCCTTCCTTCGTAACTACGTGACCCAAAAACTACTTTTCTCGAAGCCAAAAGTCGCACTTCTAAAATTTTGCGTAGAGTTCTCGCCTTAGCACTTCTAGAACCTCTCGGAGGTGTTGCTCGTGATCTACTTCGTCCTTGGAGTATATGAGGATGTCGTCGATGAACACTATTACCGACTTGTCAAGGAATGGTTGACACACTCGGTTCATCAAGTCCATAAATATCGCTGGTGCGTTGGTTAGGCCGAACGGCATTACTAGGAACTCGTAATGACCGTAACGTGTCCTGAACACCGTTTTTGGAATATCGTCCTTCGCCACTTTCACTTAATGATACCCCGTAGATCGATCTTTGAGAAGCAACTTGCGCCTTGTAGTTGGTCAAATAAATCGTCGATTCTTTGAAGTGGATATTTGTTTTTCACCATCACCTTGTTCAGCTCTCTATAGTCGATACGCATCCGCATCGTGCCATCCTTCTTCTTAACAAATAAGACCGGAGCTCCCTAAGGCGATGAACTCGGTCGTATGAAACCCTTCTAAAGAAGGTCTTGGAATTGAGTCATCATTTCTTGCATCTTGGTATGAGCCAACCGGTAAGGAGCTTGAGCGATCGGAGCCGCTCCAAGAATGAGATCAATCTGTAATTCCACTAGGCGATCGGGTGGCAAACCGAGCAAGTATTCTGGGAATACATCGGGAAACTCACGTACCACCCTAATATCTTCTAGTTTCCTCTTCTCTATTTTGGTGTCAATCGCATACGCCAAGAAGGATGAGCATCCTTTCACCAAACATTTCCTCGTTTTGATCATAGAGATAATCGCCACTTCTCCTTCCCTTCTTTCACCGTAGATTATAGTCGCCTCTCCATCTTCCACGGGTAGTCGGATCATCTTCTTGGAACACACAATTTTGGCTTGGTTTTCCGATAACTAGTCCATTCCCACTACCACATCGAATCTGTAACACCCGTAAAATTTCTCAAATACTTAAGTTCTATTAACCTTTTTACAAATGAGATACATATCTTGAATGCTACTTGTTATTGTTGCATATTTATGTATATATCTGATCACTTGATAAGTTTGACCTAATTGCTACTTTTGTTATTTGTTGGGGTTTTTGGTTAATATTCTTCATGTGGACTTTGATGAGATTATTACTAATAATGTTGAGGTCATGATTGAGTATTATCATGGGAATGAAGGGGATTAATGGTAAACTTGCATACTTTAGAGTTGTGGGTCTAAAATGGGATGATATGAAATATGTATAGAGATGAATATTGTATGAATATTGGATGAACCATGAGTAAGCACTAGGAAGATGTAGTATTAGAGTGCCACAATGACGGTATGCACCTAGACCTCCGCCATTGGGAGTAATGCCTGAGAGGTAGTCTTCTAATGTGTCGGGCCTTCGGGATGTTGCTCACGTGAGTGAACATCAAGGTACATTGACTTGAGGTGAAATATTCATTGGTGTGATGGGTCTTCCCCACTGATTCCTTTATGGCTCTTGTTGTCTATAATTGATATAAATGATCATGCGATGCTTTTGTTTAACTCTCTAGGCTCGTTTGGCCTAACACTTGATTGGTTTGATGTGTATCTCAGGTTATAGCGGTGTGACCGCCAAGAAGGTCTAGATGACTTTAGATGCGGGCTTGGGGATATTTTTGGAACTCCAATTATAGAAGACTTATTTTGGGTTGGATAACAACTTGAATTAATCTTGTTCCTAGATAGGATTTAGATTAAAGGGTTGTTTTCCTTCATTGTTATTTATTACAAACTTGTAATCTTAACAGGCGTATATTGTTCCCTTTTGGGATGAGCTCGTGCTATGACATGCTTTTTATACCACATTTCCTTTTTCGGAAATTTCTATTGTCCCAATTTTTGGGGTGTTACAGAATCCCCCAATCTGCATAGGCATTAAATTGAAGGGAATTTCCTTCCTTCAAACTCGAGGGTGCAACCCTTCAAGATATTGTGGATTAACACTTGACCCAATTTTCTATTTCTAACACTAACGCATCTTCTAAACTACTTATGGGCATGGCAAGCTTTTGACAAAACACGTCGGATATGAAAGAGAAGCTAACACCTAAGTCAAACAATACACGTGTAGGCACGGAGTTTAGGAGAAACGTATCCTACACCACATCGGTAGATGTCTTGGCTTCCTCCGCCGTCATTTGAAAAGCTTTCCCGGACGCTCTCGGAGGATCCACCTTCTTTCCACCGGAGCCTCTGGTCTTCAATTTCGGGCATTACGCCCTAACATGCCCCGACTCTTTGCATTCAAAATACATTTTCTCCCTGATGGGACAATCTCTGAACGTATGCTTGGGCTTCCCGCACTTGTAGCAAGTCCCGGGGACAAAATTGCATGGGCCGAAGTGTTTGCTCCGGCATTTGGAACACCACCTAGCTTCGTGCCTAGGATCGGCTCCATGATGATTGTTGTTGGCGAATCTTGGTTTCTTTTAGGGCATGGAACTTCCCTCCCATCTTCTCTTCTCAACTTGTCGACTACCTTTCTCTTTGTTGCGGTTGTAAGTGTCCTCCATTAGTTGCGCCTCTTCAACGCCTCTCGAAGAATGGAGGCCTTCAACACTCAAACCATCGACAACATGTCTGATGGAAGGCCTTTGATACAAGCCTTGATCTCCTCTTTCTCGGTTGGGACCAGATGTCCCACCAACCCTAATTTGTCCATGAACAACCGGTTATAATCCTTCACCGATAAGTTACCCTTCTTCAAACTCCGAAAATATTATTCAATCCAGTCCATCGACCTTTCGTTGCAATATTCCTCTAGCAATTTCTCCTTGAACATCGCCCAAGTCAGTTTGTTCAATACGGTCGCCTCGACAGAAGCGAAATATACATTCCATCAAGTGAAAGCCCCGCCTCTCAACATCTGTGAGCCAAAGATTGATTTATGTCCTTCACCACAATCACTCGATCGAAAAGCCTGCTCAATCTCCCGAATCCAACTCATGCATGCTACTAGATCATCCGAGCCCTTGAATTCAGGCGGTCGGCAACCAAGGAAATACTTGAAGGTACAAATTATTGTCTTTGATCTTGTCTCTAAGGTCACGGGACCGTCGGTAGGTATTTCATGTTCGGTACCCCCGGATCCCGCTACTACAACGTTCTCAGCAACCATTTCAGACCTACGGTTGTTGGTGTCTCTGTCCTCAAGAAGCTTCAGAAATAGTTCTTGTTGTTGTGCCATGGCCTTATCCATGGCCATCATCATTCGATCCATCATTTGGGTTTCCGCCATCACCTCTTCCATGATAGGTTCCGATGTTTCCAAATTTCGTCGAGGAATGTGCTTGGGTCCCTCGCCCAACACATTGACCACACGAAGAGGCTCATCTTCCACCGTAACCTGTAGAAGTTCGGTCGTGGTTGTCGTGGCTTTTTGACCTTCCGGCATGTTCCTGGTGTTAACCATTAGTCTGCCACACACATACGAGAACTAGGATGAGAGACGACAACAGGAATAACACAAGGAAACATACTACTACATTCATCAATTATTATAATAACAGTAGATCAGGTATGCTCACGTAAAACATCTTCATAATAACGTTAGATAAGTGAAATTATGAACACATGATACGTAAGAGTTCTCGTTACCATCACTACAACTTTTAATTTGTGTAAGTTCCGTTGACTCTAAGACCATCCTACCTTAAGAGTTTTACCCCATCTTACAAGTCATAGCTTAATAGTCTCAGTTTAAGTTTTGGCATCTTACATTCATACCTAGTTCACTTAAACTAATGCTCTGATACCAACTTGTAACATCCTAAAATTTGGAGTGAATTTAAAATTTGAAAATTCGACAATATAACGTCTATAAATAGGATAATCCTGTTCACCCTAAAATGGGGACAACCAATTCACAAATGTTGTAGAAACAACCTAAACCAAAGTGTCATCCCAAAACGGGGTAATAAGGTACGACATATAAAACCTAATCAAAAGAAGAATAAATTTCAACAACCTAATAATCTAACTTGGTCAAGATAGATTATAATCGGGTGTTGCTATTCTCCCAAAATGTGTATCTTCTAAAATCAATGTATTGGTCAATGTATCTTCAAAAAGTCGCTCTCGACCCCCAAGGCCATCCACTCATTCCCGACGAGCCCCGCCGCTAGAATGACTTGTCGTACACGACAACCAAAGAACAAGCGTTAGGCTAAAGCATGATGGAGAGCGATTAAATGAAATAATAAATAATAAACCCATTTGGAGTCGTACGAACGATGTATTTGTGAGCTAAATCAAATCAAACCAAATAAACCATTAGTGAACATTATATGTTACAAATATTTCAAATCACATAATGAGCTCAACTACTCCAAGTCTATTGCTCGAAAACATCAAGTCAACCCCTCTAGGTCTATTCTTGAAAGCTCCAAAACGTGAACTCAAGCACAAGGGAATTTCATCTTACTGCCTATGGGACGCTGCTCGACCATATAGGTCCACACCTTACTTACCATGGTGACCCGATGCCTATTCCGTGCCAAAGTGGTGGTCTCAACATCCAAAACGGGACATTAAGGACACCGTGCCTATGGATCCATTGCACTAAAACCAAATACCAAAATATGCTAACATATTCAATATAAATCATATATGTAAGGCTCAAAACCAACTCACACAAATAAAGTTACCAACATGAAGTCTTGACCCCCTTATTGAGGAGACTCTAAATATCCAAACCCATCAACAAGAATGCCTTAAATCCCATTTCACAAGTCAAGATTATTATTAAACAATCTAGTACTTGAATCTCACCAAACCCTAATTTTTACCTTGGGTTTATCAAAATCCCATGGAACAAGGTTTGGCTACCAAGTAAATGGAACATCTTAAAATACTATCATTTATGGTTCAAATACATTTCCAATCATTCTTGTTTAGGTTCAAACCCCCAATAATTCCAAAACTCATATTTAGGTCAAACACAACAAATCCAAGTACATCATTATTATAAACTTGGTGAAAGCAAGATCATGTGAGCATTATTTGTGAAAGAATAATGGTAGAAGAACACACCTTGTAGAGTTTATAAGAAACCCTAGATGATGACACTTGAGAGGGAAAGAGGGAATGGTACTTGAACTTCAAGCGCAAGACTCTTAATCACAACCACCAACCTAAATCAAACCCATAAATTACAAATGAAGATCTCTTCTAGGAGTATTCAATGAGGGAAGATGAAACCCTACCTTTCTTGATCTTCAAAATCGCATTCAAGAAGCTCTCCACAACACAAAATGAAGTAAAAACGGGTTGGTGAGCATTTAAGGGCCTGGAGGCCGCCGCCGACTGTGCCATACGACTATGACATGGTCATAGTCGCTAGTCATTGTCGCTACCCAACACCAGCATACGGTACCATCTTGGCGACATTGCCAAGCGAGAGTGACACATGTCACAATCGCTGGTCATTGTCGCAGGTATGCCCCACCTTCTGTTTGCTCTTGGCGACATTGCCAAGCGAAAGTGACACATGTCACAATCGTTGGTCATTGTCGCAGGTACCATTCTGAGTCCACTCTTGGATCTTGATTCCACTCGTTTCCAAAGCACGAAACACAATACGTCAAAAGTGATCCCAAATATCATAACACGAGATAAGGCTAGTCCAACGACAAAGATCTAAACGTTGGAAGGTATAATTCACAAGAGAATATTTACCGAGATTACGGGTATTACATGACATTTTAATCACCTTAACAAAAACTTTTTAATGATATATTTTGTTAATGAAAATATTTATTTTTGTTATAACTTAATAAATTACATAAATTAATCAAAATATGTAAAAGATATAAACAACACAATAAGTCAATATGAATAAGTTGGTCATTTTATCTGTTCTGTCATGCCTTGCGCAGTCTTACCAAATCCTGAACAGTTGTTTTGTCTTATCGTGTTATGTTATATCATCTCGTGTTCTGTTCTGTCTGGATATCAAACACACCATAAGGAAACCTCGTGTTTTCAAAACTATTTTAGAAGAGAAAGAAAATGAAAGGGAAGAAAAACAATTATAAGTTTTATAAGTTTCCTCACAAATGTGGGAGAAAAGGAAAGGAAAGAAATTAAACCCCTCCAAATGATTACTAAAATAATATATTTCCTTTCAAACCTTCTTTTCATATCTCTACAATTCACGAACATAAAAATTTGTTTTCTTTCTTTATCTTTCCTTCCTTTTCCTTCCCTTGCGAGAATGCAAATAAAAAAAATTAATTTCTTTTCTTTTCACTACCTTTCTTTCCTTCCATTTCTTTTTTTTTTCCTCTGCTAGTTCAAGAACACAACGTAAAAAGTGAACAACAACCCGTTGTTATTCCGGTAAAATCACTATTAAAAGTTCAGAAAAAAAACTTAAATGGACTTTCATATTTTGAGCGATTAATTTTGTAGACATTTTTTACAACAATTAAATCCTTGCACTTGTCGAAACCGAAAAAGGTTGGTCTTTTCGACTTGTATTATAACTTTTATTAACAAACCTAATCAAAATCATAGAAAATAACAAATTAAAAAATTTATAATAATTTTTTTGTAACTTATCGATACCGAACAAATTGATTCTTCTAGGCAAAGCATGTTTCTTAACATACGTTACCTTCAATGATTTGTCAAATTAAATAGGTGGACAATCCATTTGATAATTGTTATCAATTTGTTTGGTTTCAGAAAATGCAGAGATTATTCGATCAATAAACTGTTCATAGATGTAATCGTTCAAAATATGAAAATTCATTATAATATCTTATATGATTTGTCAAATGGAATAGCAAATTAATTGTCTGCAAAAACCATTTAATTTGACAAAATTATCTAAGGTATGTCACATATCTTAGGAAACATGTTTTACAAGTCAGAATGATTAATTTGTCTCGGTTTTAGTAAGTGTACGAATTTTTTCGTTCAATAAATGTCCAAGGACTTCAACTCTGAAAATATAAAATTTCATTGGTTCCCAATGTTCCAATATTTTATAGGTCGGAAGGACCAATTGAGCGGTTTAAGTTTAAGTTTTATTTGTTCAAAGATTTGATCTTACAAAATGTTACGTGGTGTTCTTGAATTTGGAATGGATTTCGAAAGTTGTTTGATACTTGTGGGTTTTCTGAACTGCACACTTTTATTATCAAAAGTTTTGAAGGTTTAAATTAAACGTTGATTAATTATGTTGGCATATTCATGCTAAGTTTATATATACGCGCTTTATATAATGTTGTTAATTAGATGTATGCATACATTTAATTCGGAAGTTGTGACCTAAGTCGGGGAGTGTGGCCCGCCTGATCGTACCGGGGAGTGTGGCCCGTTTATACCATTGGGGTGTGTCCCCAAAATAAGGCAGTACGAGACAGACATACCGTCTTTGACTGCAGTGTTGGTCAGTAGTGTGAGATACGCTCGTGAGGCGTAAAGATTTGTTTAAATGTTTTACATGATATTTGAACCGTGGCATTAGCGCTTAGAGGAGACTCACTAGACCATCGGTCTAACCCTCGCTCTTTCAAAACTATAATCCTGCTTCAGGTTATCGCAAGGTAGCAGGTACCGGTAAGGGTAAGGAGAAGATGTGAGCTATTTCCAGGAGCTAGAAGACTCCTTGTACTAGTTTCCTTTTGACTCAGTTCTGTAATAGGTTGTAGTTGCAAACCTTATTCTTTTGAATCGTAGGCTTGGGGCCGTTTTTGGACTGGAAATGTTATTTTGTTGTAATTAAAAGGTGCGGGTTGTTACAGTTGGAATCAGAGCCATAGTTTAAGGGATCTAGGTGACCGGATGGGCCTAGACTTAAACTGAGAGAGTAGAATCACAACTGAGAAGTAGGAAGACCGTAGGAAGTCAACATTAGGGTAGTAAGGACTAGCATGTAAGGTTAATTTGGAATTACATATGGCCAGTGTAATTGTATATTTACAAGTACATGCTTGTGCTTAACTTGTCGTATCGTGTTTAGCGTGTTGAATTGAATGTTGTTTGTTTATTCTTATCAGAATCATGTCGGAGTGAGTAACAAGAAGTAGGTCTGCGTCGATTCCTGTGGTTGAAGCAGTTAATGAAGTCGTCGATGTGGAACGGACGACCGTTGTTAACCCGACGGCCAACCGAGGGAAGGGTCGCAGTCGACCTAAAGGTAAAGGGAAGACGACTCGAAAGGCGACCACTCAAGTAAGGGATCCATCTGTGGGAACTCGAGAGGGAAATCGACTCGTGTTGTTCGTCGAGCTAGAAGTGTAGAGGTGAGATCAGAACAAGAAACCTCTCTTCAGGAGAGTTCAGCTTCGGTGAGGGGTCGAAAGTAGGCAAGAAACCGTGGTGGAAGTCGAACTCAAGGTTTTGTTACCCAAGAAACCTTTGCGGCGGAAATGGGAAAATTGCAGGAAACACTGAATGCTTTGTTGGCCCAACGAACTAATGAGGCCTCGGCGAGTAAGGAAATGAGTGAAGAAAGGGCGGTGACTGAGGTATCTGACTCGCCAGTGACTGTGGTGGGGAGCTATACTCAGTCGACCCCCGTTGTGACAGCTAAAGCAGTAGCTGTAAGAGGATGCAGTTTCAAAGAGTTTGTTGCCTGCAAGCCTCCTACCTACAAAGGAGAATATGACCCAGTTTTAGCGCTGAAATGGTTAAAGGGGATGGAACTGACATTCGACACTAGTAAGTGTTCTGAGGAGGACAAAGTGGTGTATGCATTGTCGATGTTGAAGGACGAAGTTGTAATGTGGTGGGATGTCGAGTAAGGAGGACAAGGTTCGGCGACAACTAAAGAAATGTTTTGGGATGGGTTTGTAAAAAGGTTTAGAGCGCAGTTTTGCCCTCTGGTGGCAGTCAAAAAGTTAGAGGAAGAGTTTATGGGTCTGGAACAGAGGGACATGTCAGTTCATGAGTATACTACAAAGTTCATCGAAAAATCGCGGTTTGCAGAAGTTTACGTGCCTAATGAGGGAGAGCGAGTAGAAAGTTTTATCTTTGGACTGAGAAGCAATATTAGAGAATTCGTCTCGAACAAAGAACCAGCTACGTTCCAAGAGGCGATGAACGCAACTGAGATGAGGGAGAAAGAAAAGAATCGTCAAACTACCGAGAGAAGTGGAGACAAGAGGAAATGGGACGGAGCTGTCCGTGACTCCAAAACGTTTAAATCTGCAAAATCCGATTAGTGGGTTATTAATAAGTTTGAGAGTAAACCGTGCAACAAGTGTAACCGTATGCATAAGGGGGAGTGTATGATTGAACGAGAAGGCTGCTACAAATGTGGAAAGATTAGGCATATGGCTCGGGACTGCCGTGGGCCAAGGTCCTTCTTCCAATGTGGATCCCCTGATCATATCAGGATTGAGTACCCACAATTGAAGAAGGGAATGGTCGGAGGATATGGGGATAAGTGAGGCGAGAAGAAGGTGGAGCCAACTCGGGCAAGGGCCAGAGCTTTTAATTTGACGGCAGAGGAAGCGACGGAGATACCAGATGTGGTAACATGTATTTTCTCTATAGATTCGATCTTAGCTAAAGTGTTGTTTGATTCAGGCGCAAACCGTTCGTTTGTGTCCCCAAATTTCGTGCATAAATTGCACGTGAATCCCAGGAAGCTTAGTCATGGGTTTGAGGTAGAAGTGGCTAATGATAGTCGAGTCTTAGTGAGGGAAGTATATGATGGGTGTAGTATAGACATTGACAGTCATTCCTTCCCTTTGCGGTTATACCCGATGGGTATGGGGGAATTTGACGTCATTGTGGGGATGGATTGGTCAGCGTCTAACGATGCCAATATTGTTTGTAACAAGAAGCTAATTCGTATAGCTTTGCCAGACCAGGAGGAAGTAGTAGTTTATGGTGACCGTCGAGATAGGAAGTCGTGCTTGATCTTGATGATCAAAGCTAGACGGTGTTTAGTGAAGGGGTGTGTAGGATTCCTGGCGTATGTAATAAACGCTGAGGAAGAGAAGAAGGGGTTGGAGTCGGTTCCAGTGGTGAGTGAATACCAGGAGGTGTTTCCGGAGGAATTAACCACTTTACCCCCAGACCGTCATGTGGAATTTCGAATAGACCTGATTCCTGGAGCGACACCCATCGCAAGGGCACCTTATCGTTTGGCTCTGACCGAGATGAAGGAATCAATGATTTAGTTGCAAGAGCTGTTGGATAAAGGTTTTATTCGTCACAGCTCGTCACCGTGGGGAGCGCCGATGTTATTCGTTAAGAAGAAGGACAGATCTTTAAGGATGTGTATAGATTACCGAGAACTTAATAAGGTAACTGTCAAGAATAAGTACCCGCTTCCCAGGATTGATGATCTTTTCGATCAGCTACAAGGAGCGAGTTACTTCTCGAAAATAGATCTGCGGTCGGGCTATCATCAGCTAAAGGTAAGAGAAGAGGATGTACCCAAGACTGCATTTCGCTCGAGGTACGGACACTTCGAGTTCTTAGTCATGCCTTTTGGACTGACTAACGCGCTGGCAGTGTTCATGGACCTAATGAATAGAGTATGCAGTCCACTTTTGGACAAGTGTGTCATTGTCTTCATCGACGACATACTAATTTATTCACAATCCATGAACGACCATGAGTCACACCTGCGATCCGTGTTAGAGTTACTCAAACGGGAGAAGTTGTACGCCAAATTCTCGAAATGCTAGTTTTGGCTAAGATAAGTGCAATTCTTAGGACACGTGGTGTCGGAAGAAGGGATCAAGGTTGATCCAGCAAAAATTGAGGCGATCAAGGATTGGGAAGTGCCGAAATCCCCGTCAGAAGTGAGGAGTTTCCTCGGTTTGGCGGGTTACTATCGAAAGTTCATTCAAGACTTCTCAAGGATAGCCACGCCATTAACGACTTTAACAAATAAAAACGTCAAGTTTGTGTGGACGGAAGCTCAGGAAGGTGCGTTCAGTAAATTGAAGGAGAGTTTGAGCATTGCACCTATACTAACCTTACCCAACGGTTTAGATAAGTTTGTAATCTACAATGATGCTTCTAAATTGGGACTTGGGTGCGTGCTGATGCAAGATGGAAAGGTGATTGCATACGCATCTCGTCAATTGAAGGAGCATGAGAAGAATTATCCGACGCACGACCTAGAATTGGCAGCGGTGGTTTTCGCGTTGAAGATTTGGAGGCATTATCTGTATGGAGCTAAGTGTCAAATCTATACTGATCATAAGAGCCTTCAGCATATATTTAATCAGAAAGAGTTGAATATGAGGCAACGAAGATGGATGGAATTGTTAAGTGATTACGACTGTGAGATTCTTTACCATCCGGGTAAAGCAAATGTGGTGGTCGATGCCTTGAGTCGGAAAGAGCACGACGCAGCAACAAGGGTAGTGGCATTTCGAGTTGAGGCCACGTCTGGCTTTTTAGAAGAAGCCAAGAGTTTTCAAAGGGAAGCGCTCTTGGAAGAAAAATTGAAGAGCGAAAGAATAGTCGGAATTGTGAGTACCTTAACCGACGATAAACGTGGGATAAAATGTTTTGGTGGACGAGTGTGGGTGCCGAAACTGGGTGGTCTTCGGGAGAAAGTGTTAAATGAAGCGCATAAATCTCGTTATTCCATTCATCTGGGAACCAGTAAAATGTACCGAGATCTAAAGCAAAGTTATTGGTGGCCAGGTTTGAAGAAGGATATAGCTTATTTTGTCGAATGATGTTTGACGTGTTTAAAAGTGAAGGCAGAGCATCAAAGACCTTACGGCGGGTTGCAACCGTTGGAAATACCGTATTGGAAGTGGGATGAGATCGCGATGGACTTTGTTACCGGACTTCCACGATCACCTAAAGGTCATGACGCAATTTGGGTGATAGTGGATCGACTTACGAAATCGACTCACTTTCTGCCGATTAAGGAGGCGCACCCGATGGAGAAATTGGCTAAATTGTATATCGACGAAATAGTATCTAGGCATGGGGTGCCTACGTCGATAGTTTCATATCGTGATGGTCTATTTACGTAAGCTTTTTGGAGAAGTCTACAAAGGGAGTTAGGCACGCAACTCAAGCTGAGTACGGCTTATCACCCGCAAACGGATGGTCAGAGTGAGAGGACCATCCAGACGTTGGAAGACATGCTTTGAGCATGTGTCATTGATTTCAAGGGTTCGTGGGAAGTTCATTTACCGTTAATTGAATTTTCTTACAACAACAGTTACCATGCTAGTATTCGAGCGGCTCCGTTCGAAGCATTGTACAGACGTAAGTGTAGAACACCTTTATGTTGGAATGAGGTGGGTGAAAGACATCTAGCTGGCCTGGAAATCGTGCAAGTAATAGCCGATAAAGTCAACCAGATTCGAGAAAGATTAAAGGTAGCTCAAGATCGTCAGAAGATGTACGCAAATAAGTGGAGGAAACCAATAGAGTTTCAGGTGGGAGACAAGGTAATGTTAAAAGTCTCGCCCTGGAAAGGGGTAGTCCGCTTCGGAAAGAAAGGGAAATTGAGACCAATGTTCGTTGGACCATTTACCATCGTGGAACGTATTGGTGAAGTGGCTTACAAGCTTGATCTACCAGAGAACTTGCGTGGGATTCACCCCACCTTTCATGTGTCAAACTTGAAAAAATGCTTGGCAGAAGCAGATATAGTAGTTCCATTACAGGACATTCGAGTGGATGAGAAATTAAGTTATATTGAGGAACCCGTAGCAGTTTTGGATCACAAGGTGAAGAAGTTAAGGAACAAGGAAATCCGGTTGGTGAAAGTCTAGTGGAAATTTCACAAAGGACAAGAGTCAACATGGGAAGTGGAGGCGGACATGAGATCTCAGTATCCCCATCTGTTCAGCGATGGAATTCCAGGGACGGAATTCTACTGAGGGGGGATATTGTAACATCTGGGTTCGAATTTTTTTAATAATTTTGGGAGTTAGGTGAAATGTTAAGCGAGACCCAAAGTTCAAGGGGGTAAAATGAAACTTGGGTTATATATATAGTTTATAACCCTAAGATATTTATTTCATTTTCAATCCTGATCTTTGTGTGGACGACTGAAGGAGAGCGAGAGCAGGGAGAAAGGAGGGCTAGGTCTCAAAGGATCGATCGTTTCTTTGCAAATCAAGGTATGATTCTAGCCTAATTGTCAGGATCTTAATTCTTAACAAGAACACACACTCAGAAAACAATATTAAAGAAGCTGCGAAATAGCACTTTAATATTCTGAAAAACAATGCAACAGTAAATCAATGATCACAACTTGTAAACTTGTATTGAATGATTGAAGTTACAAGATTAAACACACAACCTCAATATTGATGAACAAACTCACCAATACGAATTCTACTTCTCTAGAATCAGGATTTCTAATCTTGAGGTTGATTCTCTCTAAGAAAGCTAATAACTCAGAATAATAGTTATTTTAAACTATTCTAAACAATACTATACATATATTGAAGATAAAGATAATTACAAAATAATAAAAGATCTTCAGGATAATCTTCCATCTTTATCTTCAAGCTTTCCATAACCTTTAAACCAGCTGTCATCCTTGCCATACGGATCTTTATTTCAAAAGCAGCACTAAGTCTTCATGAGCAGTATTAAGTTGAATCAGCAGCATTAACTCTTTTGGCAGTACTAACTATGCTCAGCAGTATTAATCTCCTCAAGAAGTACTAACTTTGAACTAGTGGTACTAATCTTGTTCAACAGTATTAAAATCAGAAGTATTAATCACAGAAGTAGTAACCTTGCTCTTCTAGCAGCATTAACTGTACTTAGCATTTCTTCAGTTCCCAACAATATCCCCCTAACTTGACTTTTAGGAAGAGAAGTCAAGTTCTTCATCTGATCTTCTTAGATGCTCCCAAAACTTCATCATGACTTATATTCCTGTGTTTGCATCCAACCCCAAACTTTGATTGATTGTTCTTTGGATCAAATACTTAGCCATTTCTGAATTTGGAACACATCCTAGCTTCTTCTTCAGCATTGCATGAAGCTTCAGTCTGCTATGGTTGTACACTCTATCCACTAGGAAGTACTCTGTGTGATTTAAATCCAAAGTCACTCATATACTCCACTAGTTTCATATAGAGTCCAATTGTTGACTGTTTGAAAAACATTCCTTATGATATCCTCCACTTCATCAGGTTTGAACATCATACACAGATACTCCATTACCAGTTTTGTAATTGAAATCCCTGGAGCTTTTAACTTATCTGCATACAACTTCATCCCTATATCAAACATTTCCTCAATATCAGACCTTGAGCATGTTCTGACAATCTTGGCCCAAGTACTGTAGACTTCATACTTTTCATCTTTCCTCTTCAGCCTTATGTACTCTTTTCCATCTACCTCCAGTACATCCCAGTGAATGACTTCAGGAGGCTTAACTCCTACAGGTTCTGCTGAAATTGGTTCAGGCACTTTGTCCATCACTACCATATACATATTGACATCATCAATACTTGAAGGTTCTTTCTTTTCAGATGACTCAGGTGCCTCTTCTTCTTCAGCAACCTTCTCAGCCTCTGTTTCAGCTATTCTAGGCTTCTTTGTTATCTTTCTCCTTGCCACCATCTTTGTCCTTTTTAAAGTCCTTAGACTTTCACCAATAGAGGCTTCCTTCTTTGGAGTTTCTTGCTCATCAGGAAAAGGTTTTTCTATGAAATCATTGCTCTCTTTCATTCTCTTCTCCATCTCTACCCTGGCAGTTTCATTTCCTTGAAGCTTTGTCATCTCTGCATCATACAACCCTTTGATTTTCTCAAAAGACATCTTTGAGAACACTTCCACTTTGACACCTACAACACCCTTGAGGAAAGTAATCATTTTCTTTCTCTCTTGAGCACCAAGATATGTCTTTGAAGGTTGTCTTCTCTTTGCAGCCATTTTGATCTTTCCAGGCTTCCTTAGATATGTGGCTTTCTGTTTGGCTTGTTCTGTTGCTAGGCTTTGTTGATAGGCTTTATTCAGTTCTGCAGCCATTGCTTTTGCTATCTCTCTATCTTTTGCCACTTGCACAGTTTCTGCTTCTTCAAGTTCAGCTTGTAACTTTCTAGCCAGAGCTTCATCTGACTCAATCAACTTCTGCTTTTTCATTAGTTGATCAGGTTCAACTAGCTTTGCTTTGCCTTTCTCTTTACTTACCACCTTTTCAATACTAACTTTCTTGACAACTTCAACATTGTCTTTGATGACAACTCCTTTGGCCTTTGAAGTGACCTTGGGAGTATCATGCTTGGCTTTGATTAATGCTTCAGCTGTCTCAAGTTCTTCCAAATTTCTGCTCTGAAGATCACTTAACACTTCTTTCACCATTTCTGCTTCTTCATTTAGTTCAGCAGCATTAACAGTTTCTGCTGCTTTATTTGCTTGAGCAGCATTAACTGTTTCTGCTGCTATTGATTCTGTTACTGCTGCTGCTTGTGATTCTATTTCTACTTCTTGTATAACATTTGCTGCAGATACTTGCTCCCCCTCAAACTCAACTTTCTCTTGCTCCCCCTTAGCTTTGGCATCTTCCATATTGACATCAGCTTCTGACTCCCCCTTTTTGGGAGCATCAGTCACTGGTTTCCTCCTTCGTAGTACAAATTGTTTCTTCTTCTTTTGCAGAATCAATTTCCTTACCATTTGCTTCAAGTTGACAATCTGTTCTTGTTGTGACAGAACTATCATTTTAAGCTCTTCAATATCTTTGCCTTGTTTGATCACATCCATGTTGATGTTTCCCATGGTTTCCATCAATTCAAAATAGTTATATCTGTCCTCACCTTCTCCAGAAGTGTTACCCTCTTTTGAAGGATCATTGGATCTTTTTGTAGTGGAAGTCTTCTGCCTAGCAGAAGCACTATCCACCCCCGTGGTTTCTTGGCACCTGGGACCTTTGAATGATTGCTCATTCAAAGTTGCCATGGGGAAGGTCTTATTGATGTTACCACTGACCTCCTCTATGCTAGCAGGAGTAGTGGCAGCCTTAGCACCCATATGCTCAACCATCTCCTCAGTGAGCACCTCCTTGGGGTTGGGAGACACCCCTGTGGTTTCCCTGTAGATATTCTCTAAAGGAGAATTCTCCCTTAGAGGGCTTAAAGGCTCAGTGGGTGAAGTTACAAGAAGGGAAGGAGCCTTCTTTACCTTTTTCCTTACATATGTTTGGGTGAATGGTGAAGTTGGCTTATGAAGTAGAGACTGGGGAATAGATATAGAGTGGGAAGGTTGGGATTGGCTAGCAGTGGGATGGTCTAATGAGGGCCTTGACCCTGCTGCCATACCTTCTTCAGTGTGGGACACCACCATCATTGTAGAGAACAATGGGGTGTCAACTCCTTCCGAGTCCAATGGGGATCTTTTCATGTTTGAAAAGACCTTACCTTTGGGGATTTTTGGTACATATACCTCATCAAAATGAGGCATATCCGTCAATTCATGGGTGATAACTTCTTGGACAAACCTGGGGTACATATAAAAACTCTTTTTACTTCCCAGGTTTGAGACAAGATCATTAAAAATCATTTGAGAAAAATTATACCTTCTGGCAGTGGCCAAGCACACCAAAGCATAAGCAATGGTGCTACTGAACTCACTCCATCCAGTAGTCTTTTTGGAAATACAATGCATTAAGGTATGAACAAGAAAACGCCATTGGGTATAATTTTTTTTTTTTGAGAATTTAAAAACACTCAATTGGCCTCCATACCCCATTCTTGATAAATTGGAGAACAACTCCTCATTAGGAATAGAAGTAATACCTTCAGCATCGTCTAGACGTAGACAGATGCGTATCACCTCTTCAGAGACAGACAAGGGTTTGTCACACACCCTTGTTTTCAGAAACTGCACACCATTCTCTGTGACAATGGTGACATTCGTCCAGAATTGCCTTTGGTGTTCAATGTAGATAACAGGTGACACAGTTAGAGCATGGGCGATATGGCTGGACTTCAGAAAATCCACTATCTGATGAAAGCCTGCAGCTTGCTTTGGCTTTTGTAGCATCGCGATTTCATTGTGCTCGTCAATGAATGCCATGGAAGCCATTGACTCTTGAGTGTTCCTGCCTGAAACTTACTAAGGAGCTTGAGAGAAAAAGATTAGATAGACGATGAACAGTATTCAAAGAGTCGTTATGATCTTTTAGGCGGGCAAAGGGTATTTATAGTATTCGGGACATAAACAGTATTAACCTAGAGCAGTATTAACTACTAGCAGTATTAACTAACTAGCAGTATTAACTGAGAGCAGTATTAACCAATAGCAGTATTAACTAACTAGCAGCATTAACTGAGAGCAGTATTAACCACTAGCAGTATTAACTAACTAGCAGTATTAACTGAGAGTAGTATTAACTAACTAGCAGTATTAACTGAAAGCAGTATTAACTACTAGCAGTATTAACTGAAAGCAGTATTAACTACTAGCAGTATTAAAACTGCACTGGCAGTATTAACTTTACTTACTCTTTTTGGAGCTTATGAAGGTCTGATCAAGGCAATAACTTCCTGTGAAAGATGATTAGCAGTACACATATAACCAAAATAACAGGTATATAACCACCTTTTTAAACAAATGAGCTCATTCAGAGTTGATCATGCCCACACTTGAGACCAAGAAAGTGAATCTACCCACATCAAAAGCTTTAGTGAATAGATCTGCAAACTGGTTTTGAATCCACAGAACCTGAGAGCAGCAACTTCCAGCTGCAATATACTCAGCTTCTGTTGTTGATAAGGACACTGTGGTTTGTTTCTTGCACTGCCAAGATACTAGTCTTGCACCCAAAAGTTGACATCCTCCTGAAGTAGACTTTCTGTCCATGTTAGCACCACCCAAGTCACTATCTGAATATGCAATCAAGTCAAATGAAGATTCATATGGATACCAAAGACCTAATCTAGGTTGCCCTCTTAAGTATCTGAAAATCCTCTTCACAGCTTGAAGATGTGATTGTTTTGGTTTGACTTGGAATCTGGCACATACACATACTGGAAACATGATGTCTGGTCTTGAGGCTGTGAGATACATGAGAGATCCAATCATTAATCTGTATAGATGGACATCAACATCCTCCCCCTCAAGATCAGCAGTGATCTGTTTGTGAGTTTCCATTGGTGTGCTTGCTGGCTTTGAGTCTTTTAAACCATATTTCTCCAGGATGTCTTGCACATACTTTGATTGACTAATGAATATCCCATATGTCTGCTGTTTCACTTGAAGTCCAAGGAAGAAGGTAAGTTCACCCATTGAACTAATTTTAAAGCTCTTGTGCATCAATTCTTCAAAGTCTCTGCACATCTGATCTTTTGTGGATCCAAAGATGATATCATCCACATAGATCTGGACTAATAGGATGTCCTTCTTATTTCTTTTAATGAATAGGGTCTTGTCAATTATGCCCCTTTCAAACCCATTCTCCAAGAGATATGTAGACAAAGTGTCATACCATGCTCTTGGGGCTTGATGTAGACCATAGAGTGCTTTCTTCAGCTTGTATACTCTGTCAGGATATGAAGGATTTTCAAAACCAGGTGGTTGACAAACATATACTTCTTCATCAATTGTACCATATAGAAATGCACTCTTTACATCCATTTGATAGACCTTGAACTTCATGTATGAGGCATAGGCTAGGAACAGCCTAATTGCCTCTACTCTTGCCACTGGAGCAAACACTTCCTCATAATCTATGCCCTCTTCTTGAGTGTACCCTTGTGCCACAAGCCTTGCTTTGTTCCTGATCACAATACCTCTCTCATCCTTTTTGTTCCTGAAAATCCACTTGGTGCCTAAAGCTCTGTGACCTTTTGGAAGGTCCACCAAGTCCAAAACATCCTGTAGTTTGAATTGAAGTAACTCTTCTTGCATGGCTTCTATCCAACTTGAATCTTTCATTGCATCATAGGCCTTCTTAGGCTCAATCTGGGATAGGAAGCAGGAGAGTACTGTGTGTTGTTGATCCTGCAGCTCTTGAAGTCTGCTTTGATTCCTTGTTATCATAGGAGAAGAGATGTCTCCTATGACTAGTTCTCGAGGATGATTCTTTTGAGTTCTAGTCTGATGACTAGGTTCTTCATGGATTCCCACCTCTAGATTGGAATCATTTAAGTCAGCTGAGGGGATTACCTCAGCTACATCTAGCTCTTTATGCACTGAAGTTTCCTCTTCACTTCTTTCTCCTTCACTCTGAATTGGCTCAGATATAGGTTCTTTTTCACAGAATTCAACAGGTTCTTTTGTAGGCATAGGAAAGATCACAGATTGAGGTATACTGTCTTGAACTTGTGTAGTCCCTGATCCTCCACTTCCTGAACCTGCATAATCGTCACTACTGAAACCAAAAGAGTTAGTTAGTGAATCAATGTCAAACAGCCACTGAGGACCAGACCCAACAGGATTTGGTGTGTTCTCATTGCATTTGACATTGTCACTTTCCTCAATTATTCTAGAAGAAGTATTAAAAACTCTGTAAGCCTTACTCTGAGATGAGTAACCAACAAGAAATTCATCATCTGCCTTGCTATCAAACTTTCCTAAGTGAGATTTGGTATTGAGAATTGTACAAGGACACCCAAAAGGTTTGAAAAATCCAATAAAGGGTTTTATTTTATTTAAAAGATCATAAGGTGTCTTGTTTTTAGGTTTGACTACTAGTACTCTGTTTTGGACATAGCAAGCAGTATTAACTGCTTCTGCCCAGAAAGTTATTGGAAGTTTAGAATCAGCTAACAGAGATCTAGCAGCCTCAATCAGTGTCCTATTCCTTCTCTCAGCAACACCATTTTGTTGTGGAGTCCTAGGAGCACTGTATTGTCTCTCAATTCCTTTTTCCTCACAAAAGGTGTTTAGGTCAATATTTTTAAATTCAGTACCATTGTCAGACCTAATGACTTTTACTTTTTGATTAGTTTGGTTTTCAATTCTTAGAATAAAGGATTTGATCAGTCCACTTGTCTCATCCTTAGTTCTTAGAAAAAAATACCCAAGTAAATCTAGAGTAATCATCAACAATAACCAGGCAATATGATTTCTTCCCTATGCTCATAACATTTGTAGGGCCAAACAGATCCATATGCAATAAATGAAGAGAAGAAGAAATAGTGTTCATCTCTTTGAACTTATGAGAAGTTTTGTGTTGTTTGCCTTTAAGACACGCAACATAATGATCATCACATGAATAGATTTTAAAAGGAAAACCTCTTACAAGGTTGTTTTTAACAAGTTTATTTATTGTTTTAAAATTCATGTGACACATCCTTCTGTGCCATAGTGATGATTCATCCAGAGAAGCTTTTGAAACAAGACAATTTATGGATGAATCAAATGAAACACTTTCCATATCTAAACAATATACATTGTCCTTTCTAGGGGTTCTTAGTAGTATCATCTTTTCATCAACTACCTTGAATCCAGGAGCAAGGATAATACATTCAGATTCTGTAAATAATATACTATGTTGTTTGTCACAAACCTGTGATACACTTAACAGGTTGTACCTTAACTGTTCAACATAGAATACATCCTTAAAGGTCATTTTACCTTTGGTCACATCACCTTTACCACTGATTTTACCTCCATCTGGAGTGTTCCCAAAAGCAACATGCCCACCATCAATCTTCTTGAAGTTCTTGAGGCAAGACATGTTCCTTGTCATGTGCCTAGAGCAACCACTATCTACATGCCAGATGCTCTTCCCCTTGAGCTGTTGGTTGCCCTGCACATTAGATTAGACAATTAGTATTGATTGGGGACCCAAGCCAAAGTGGTCTTGGGTCTCCCTTTCTCATCAAAATACTTGCATTCCTTTTTAATAAGGTTTTTAAAATCAGAACACTTGTTATTGGAGTACTTTGTCAAGATTATAGGTCTAGCAGCACTAATACTAGAAGCATTACTATCTTTAGAAGTACTAACAGAGTTAGCAACACTAACAGGTTTGGCAGTATTAACCTTGTTGGCAACACTAACAGAGTTAGCAGTATTAACATTTGCAGAAGTACTAACAATGTCAGCAGCACTAACATTGCTAGCAGCAATATTGCTTTTAGCAGTACTATCACTGTCAGCAACACTATTTGCAGTAGCAACACTAACAGTTTTAGTACTTTTAGGAATCCACATCTTGACACTGTCTTCCATATTCTGTTTCTTCATGTGGCTTTTAGATTTAACAGCTTTCTTGGCCACATGGTTCTTTTCTTTCTTCCTATACCCAAAGGGTTTTTGAATAGGTCTTTGAAAATTCAGCCTTTGGTTCATAGGATTGAAATAGCAATATTTGGCAATGTGATTAAGCTTTCCACAAATAAAACAGGGTTTTGGTCTATTGATTTTACTCAGATCAACCCCTTGTTTTTGTGCCCATTGATTATTCCAGTTCCTTTGATTACCCCTCTTTTTATCATGTTTTTGGGGCTCAGATTTACTGCAAGCACACTGTTTGCAAGGGACAGGGTTCACAACAGTGGTCTGCTTATAGTGAATCTCCTTGTTCTTTCCCTCAGTCTTCTCTACCTTATTTGACTTGACCCAATGCTTTCCACATCCTTCATTGGTAATTATGTGGTTTTCTATAGGAATCTCACCACTCACAGTGCTGTCCTTACTTTTGACAGTTTCTTTCTCAGTTTTACCCTTAACAACTACTTCATCTAAGGGATCAATCTCAGTGGCTCCCTCAGGCAGGTCCTTCCTATCCTTTGAATCTAACAAGTCTGAACTAGGAGGGATGTAGTTGTTGTTGTAGGGTGGTGGTGTGGTATTGTACCCTATTCCTCTTCTCAGTTTATCATGAATCTGGGTTTGTAGTAAAGAATCCATTGCTTTAGAAGCATTGGAAAACTTTTCTACATCTAGCTTGACTTTAGCTAGCTCTCCTCTTAACTTTTCACTCTCCTCTTTAGATTTGGTCAGTTGAAGTTCTAGGTCATTTTTCTCCCACTTCCAGTAGTTTGTGTCATAGGAATGTTGAAGCTCATTGGCTTGAAAACTCTTAATCTGTTCTTCAAACCTCTCAACAATCCTAACATAGTCTTTTATGTCCTTTTCTAATCTCTTCAGGTCATCACTCATTTTATGGTTATGATCCCTGTACCTTTTAACAATGTTAATGCAATTTTGAGTACAAAGATTAGAAGTTACCTCTGTTGGGAGATCAGACACCTCTGCCATTAAAGCTTGGTTTTGGACAGCCTCTTCTGCTTGATCACTCCAATCAAACCCCATACCTTGTTGAGAGACTAGGGCTTGAGCAGAGTTTCTGTTATTATTGAAGCTTCCAGACTGTGCTTGTTGGTGGTTGTTGTTGTGAGACACTCCACTTCTGCATTCCCTAGCAAAGTGTCCCTTCTGAAGGCATTTATAGCATTCTACCTTTGACTTGTCAAATCCTGCTCCATCTTCTCTTCTTTGGGAGAAGTTGTTCCTCCCAGTTCTCTTGATGAACTTCTTAACTCTCATAGAGAGCATGGCCATCTGCCATTTAATGTCCATCTCTTCAAGATCATCCGGATGGAGTTGTTCCAAGTCATCATTAATTAGAGAAGAGTTTCCATGACTGGATAGAAAGGCTTCAAACACAGTTTCAGTGCCTTTCTCTTGATTTTCTCCATTGGCAGCACTAACTGATTCAGGGTTAGAGGTAGAATCAATTGATGCTGATAGGAGTGCAGCATTGTGAACATACCCAGAAGGGTTCTTCTTAGCCTCTACCTCAGATTCAAAGACTCTTAGATCATTGTATAGATCATCAAGTTCCTTTTCTTCCAGTTGATCATTCTGTCTGAAAGAGACAGTATACATGGTCCATTCATCACCCAGGGACCTTAGGAACTTCCTGTTTAGATCATCTTGATCAATTTGTACTCCCACAGTAGCTAGTTCACCAATTAGCTTGTTGAACCTGTCAAAAGTTTGAGTCATGGACTCATTCTTGGTTGACATAAAGTTCTCATACTGTTGCTTCAGTATGGCCTTCTGATTTCTCTTGGTACTTTTGGTACCAGAGAATCTCTTTTCTAGAGCATTCCAGAGCATTTGTGCATCAGTGCAATTGCAGAACTGATGTTGATATTCATTGGGAATAGCCAAGAGCAAAGTGCTCAAGGCTTTCATCTCTGCCTGTCTAGTCTTTCTCTCTGCATCAGTTTTTGGTGGAGTTCTCTTTCCATCTGCACCAAACTTTCCTGCTTCAGAAGGTCCATTCTCAATGATGTCCCACATAGAATAGTCAGTGAGGAGTATGTACTGCTTGATTCTGATCTTCCACATATCGAATTCATTGGGTCTGAGCATTGGAACCTTTGAGACCAAGGTACTGTTTGATTCATCAATGTTTTCCATGATGAATAAGATTTCTGAGAATACAGGCTCTGATACCACTTGTCAGGATCTTAATTCTTAACAAGAACACACACTCAGAAAACAATATTAAAGAAGCTGCGGAATAGCACTTTAATATTCTGAAAAACAATGCAACAGTAAATCAATGATCACAACTTGTAAACTTGTATTGAATGATTGAAGTTACAAGATTAAACACACAACCTCAATATTGATGAACAGACTCACCAATACGAATTCTACTTCTCTAGAATCAGGATTTCTAATCTTGAGGTTGATTCTCTCTAAGAAAGCTAATAACTCAGAATAATAGTTATTTTAAACTATTCTAAACAATACTATACATATACTGAAGATAAAGATAATTACAAAATAATAAAAGATCTTCAGGATAATCTTCCATCTTTATCTTCAAGCTTTCCATAACCTTTAAACCAGTTGTCATCCTTGCCATACGGATCTTTATTTCAAAAGCAGCACTAAGTCTTCATGAGCAGTATTAAGTTGAATCAACAGCATTAACTCTTTTGGCAGTACTAACTATGCTCAACAGTATTAATCTCCTCAAGCAGTACTAACTTTGAACTATCAGTACTAATCTTGTTCACCAGTATTAAAATCAGAAGTATTAATCACAGAAGTAGTAACCTTGCTCTTCTAGCAGCATTAACTGTACTTAGCATTTCTTCAGTTCCCAACACTAATACTCCCATCTAAGAGTTATAGTCGGTAAATAATCTCGTTGTTGAGCTTTTTAACCGTGTCATTGGGCGATTTGAGGATCTGAGTATTTTGTGCGAAGTTTTGAATCGCCTTGGGCGAGTTTGTTTGAATGTCGACCGGACCCGGGGGGGCCGTTGACCGGTGTCGACCGGGGTGGTGCCGATCGGTGTCGACCGGTGTGGTGCCGACCGGTGTTGACCGACGTGTGTCGATCGGTGTGGTCTTGATCGAGGTGGCACAGTGTATCGTTTTTTTATATATGTTTTAGAGAGAGAGAGAGTTATTTGCGTTTTGGCTTACCGATTTATCGGTGTTGTCGTAGGTAGTGAATCGTTAGAAAGCAGACTTTAAGCAAGAAGAAATTGAGGTGAGTCTTTCAAACTAAATCTGTTACGATTTCGAAAGTTGTTTGATACTTGTGGGTTTTCTAAACTGCACGCTTTTATTATCAAAAGTTTTGAAGGTTTAAATTAAACGTTGATTAATTATGTTGGCATATTCATGCTAAGTTTATATATACGCTTTTTATATAATGTTGTTAATTAGATGTATGCATACATTTAATTCGGAAGTTGTGACCTAAGTCGGGGAGTGTGGCCCGTCTGATCGTACCGGGGAGTGTGGCCCGTTTATGCCATTGGGGTGTGTCCCCAAAATAAGGCAGTACGAGACAGACATACCGTCTTTGACGACAGTGTTGGTCAGTAGTGTGAGATACGCTCGCGAGGCGTAAAGATTTATTTAAATGTTTTACATGATATTTGAACTGTGGCATTAGCGCTTAGAGGGGATTCACTAGACCATCGGTCTAACCCTCGTTCTTTCAAAACTATAATCCTGTTTCAGGTTATCGCAAGGTAGCAGGTACCGGTAAGGGTAAGGAGAAGATGTGAGTTATTTGCAGGAGCTAGAAGACTCCTTGTAGTAGTTTCCTTTTGACTCAGTTGTGTAATAGGTTGTAGTTGCAAACCTTATTCTTTTGAATTGTAGGCTTGGGGCCGTTTTTGGACTGGAAATGTTATTTTGTTGTAATTAAAAGGTGAGGGTTGTTACAATTTAGAAAAAGGTTTTGGGAGCAAAATCAATATTATTTTACTACATTTTCCTATTCTTTCCTTCCTAAAAGCATTTCAAGAATACGATATTTTTTCCCACTTTCCCTCCCATTCCTTTGTAAAAAATTGTCTCTAACATACAACACGAAATCTATTGGGGTTTCGGTGTCTTTTTCCATTTTGTTGTTAGTAGATTAAGGTGATGTTTGTTTTTTTTTCAAAAAAAAGCTTTTATTTGCCACTTATGTCTGATTCGATCGGACATTTAAGACAATTCAGATCATTTGTTTTTTCTTTTTCCATTTTAGAGTCTCTACCCTTAATGTCCTCTCATAAATTAAGTGATAATCTAGCCTCTTATTTTCGTCCAACACCATTCTTTTGATTTCAACATCGGTTTTAGCCCAAATGCATCCCAAATTTGCAAAAACGAAAAGAACGTAGATATGTGTGTTGGCTTTCCAGAACATCTTGAATTGCTTAAAGCCCGCTTTGGTGTGAGATTTGATTAAAACTACACAACATTGCAAATCTAACATCATTCTTTTGTTTATTTTTTTTTCTTCGTTATGTCCTTCGATCGGCGATGCTCATTTCAATTGACGTATTTAAGTCGGATTTTTAAGGGATGAAATAGACAAGTATACATATTCAGACATTTGTCAATTTACAAAACCAAGCAGTCTCATGATTCAAATTTCAGACTTCAGCACCACCTCTTAAAAATCAAATCCACTTCTCACGCTTCTTATGTTAAATCAACTTCGTACACGATTCTTCGTCATAGAGTAATATGTATTCACATTTCCGGAGGGGGTGGGGGTGGGGGTGGGGGTAGGGGTAGGAGTGGAGGTGGGATAAAGTTGATCTCTAAACCGAAACGGAGTCCTATCAAAAGACAGAACTCCTCTCGCCCGAAGCGAAGAATGTGGGATCCTTAATGTCCCATTAGCTGCTCTGACTCTCCTTGCAAACAAATAATTCCTTGCCCGCTCATCTTGAATCTTAAATAGCTCTGACGAGTAGCTTGACTCCATCATATCTTTGCTCCAATTATCATGATTCGAACGATACCCCCATGCACCTAACCGGGTCGGATTTGTGTTTAGAGTCGCATTCTTCCTCCCTTGTTCACTTTTCGCCTTCACATAAGAATAACTAATTCAGTTAAAACATGTCAAAAGAAATGATTAAAAGACTCTAAGTCTGTAAGTTGCAACAAACCAAAAATTCATCAGTGGATTTCATGACACAAAATTCTTTGTTTCTTGATCGAGATACGGGTAATGAGAACAACGATTGTGACCCTGCATGCGGTACTTTCTATTAAGGCTCTTCTTGAAGTTCTTCCATGATGTACCGGCTATCTTAAGCACTAGAATTTTATACTTGTCATCCTCTATATTCCAATGATCCTTTCTTTTTTCAACGTCTGAAGCAACGTTCAACGGTGGTCTTTGTCTTAATTCGTCCTTCATTCCTATAACATTGTTTCCTGCGTAGTTAACATTTTCCGGTTATTGATGCAGATGCATATAGTAACCAAACTTAATATATGCAACCATTTATGCATTAGGTGATTCATAAAAAGCATGATGAACAAGATGTTTTTTTCCATTAAGTTAATGAATACCAAATAAAAAACATTCATTCTTTCGAAAGTAGTTTATTAGATATTCGAAAACAAATCGAACCTACACTATATTCAAGGAATAGACGAGCATTAGTCATGCATATTCCCTAATTTATTTTCATAAGATTGATTAAAGCAAGATTACTAACAGCCTCACCTGATTCATCACCCGGTTTGACAGAAGGAAGTACGTTTTTCCTATCACCCTCACCTGATTCATCACCCAAAGTCAGAAGTCAGATTTGTATTGATGTAATAAATGAAACATATAATACATGAAAAATAGCTAGTATAGGTTTCATTCTAATTTCTAAATGCATGAATTTGAATGTTATTTCATTCTAAATTAAATTAAGTATAGCTAAAACAATTTTTACTTTTGCTTGATGCTTCCTTTGTAATTCCAACTTTAGAAGTTTCTGCATCTTTCCCTACAATAATGTTAGTATATTAGTTTGTAAGCTTGCATATGAAAGTTTAATACAACAACTACTTGTTTTGCCACTTCCTTCTGCTAGTCGTAGAATTTTCCTATCAGGGCTCATCTGCTTCATCATAAAATTAGAAATGAAACATAGATGAAACAAGTTAAACTGATTAGAGAAACATTTGAGAATGAGTTGTTATTTATACATTCAATTGAGGAGAAATCATAAAAAAGTTCAACCATACATATACACACAAGTGATACTGCTTACCATTTACCAAACATGGAATACAAGCTACATGTACATAGGTGATACTGTTTCATGGATACATTAACAATAGGTTTCAAAGTTACATTATTAAACCTGGAAGACTTGCTAGATGTACACATGGGAAACTATTGCATGCATCTATTACCAATCATGACACTACAAAATTTTCGACTTTTTCCGACGGCCAAATCTGCCAGAAATCGGCGTTTTCGGCGGATTTTCGGAGGCTTTGGTCGACCGGAAACAGGGGCGCCGCAAATCAATTTTTTCGGCGGCATTTTCGGCGGATTTACATTTTCGGCGGATAAATCCACCGAAAACCGGCCCGAATATTTTAAATTTTTAATGATTTTATTAATTAAGAAAAATTAAATTTTAAAAATTTGCGGCGGATTATTCCGCCGAAAATATTTTCTAGTTACTTAATTTATTTATTTATTTTAATAAAAAAAAATTGTTTCGGCAAAATGTTCCGACGGATTTTCGGCGGAAATTCCGCCGAAAATATTTATTTATTTATTTATTTATTTTCTGAAAATAAAATTAAAAATATTTTCTGAAAATAAAATTAATAAATTATTTCCGGCGGATTATTTCAGGCGGATATTTCGATACAAATACACATTTTTCTATTAATAATACTTATTGAATAAAAATAAATATTTTTTACAATTACATTCAAGCCAATAATAATGTACATTAACAAGATATGCATATCTACATATTTTTACCAATAATAATATACATCTTCAAAGTTTGTAGATCCAACTTTCTCACACACATGCATAATCTGCAACAAAAATAACAAGATGAAAATTAAATATTCAAAAACATATAAATATTACCCAAAACTATTTTGTATAAACATATCTAATTTTTTTATAAACAGAAAATCAGATTCAGAATATTTTTTAAAAAATAAATCAATAAACTTTTTTATAAAAAATATATTTGAAATATGTTTTTAATAGAAACAGATATGCAACTATGGACTAAACTATGGCTGGACTATTTATGGTAGAAAATGGAATTTCTTAACCCATAAAAGTGAAAGAAAAGATAAGAATTTCTTTTCAGAAAACAAAAGAGAACGTGTTGTCCAAATTTAAAGAAGAAACAACATTTACAAACAAGTGAAAACCAAAATTATACACACACACGTGTGTGTATATATATATATATACTAGTTGTATACCTGCGCAATGTGGCGGGAAGTAAAAGTTTCTTCAAGATTTATTCAAGTTTGATATCACAAATACTTTCAAAATGTGTACTATATTTGTTAGCATCTATGTTAAATTCAAATCTCCATCCAAAAGAAATGATTTGGGTGGGAGAAAACATAAATTGTAACTCATGCATGCTATCGATTCTGATCGACCGATACTAAAACAAGAAAGCAATCCACAAACACCTTCTGCTCAAAAGCTAAGAACACAAATAAGAAAGAGACTACATATACACATTAACTGTGGTTAATGTGTTTTGTAGGAATGTGCAGCTATTTACTATAGTTTAAACCCATGAATAATGTGCAATTGTTCATTATAGTTTGAATATGATTTCATCACACAACATTTGTTAATGCATTAATAGTAACAAACTTGTTTTTAGCACATATAATAAGTAAATATAGAAGGAATCTATATCATCACAAATGATTTTGATTGATGCAGAAGTATACCACACCAAGCCAAATAATGAACATGTTTCATCGGAACTAAACTAAACCAAGTTACTTAATCAGATGTTTCATGTGACTAACATACTGAAGGAATCCCATGGTGTTTTCTTTAGAATTTGAACCTGTTTCATCACAATAAAAACTGAAGCAAATCGATCATAAACTTACCCTGTTTCATTACATAATTATTTGAACCAAATTTTACTTGTTGAATTTGAGTTCTACAGAAGTTCAATGAACAAAGCCAAGTAATGAAACTTCTTCATATATGTATCCATCTGCAAATATATGAAATAAAAAAACACCCCAAATTTTCTTAACTATATGAAGAAAAAAGAACCCAATTTTTTTAACCAACAATGACAGCAAGATCATCACCAAGGCAAAAATTTCTACAAACACAAAAAGCTCACCCATCTTCCATGGCGTAAATTTCATATGGTTAGGCCGATGAGTAGGGATGTGCATCGGGCGGGTCGGACGGGTTCGGATGGAAAAATCAAAAACCCAATCGGATTTCGGATATTGAAATCAAGACCCGAATTTTAGGTTTTGGATTTCGGATTGCTTCGGGTTCGGGTTGGTCAGGTTTCGGGTTGATGTCGGTCGGGTTCGGGTATTATTATAATGCAATATATATGTAAAGTCAATCGATTTTGAGGATGAATTCAATCGATTGAGAGATTGATGAAACCGATTAGTAAATTTATAAATTAGAAAACATTTCGACCGATTAGAATTTGTGGTTTTCAAAAGATAATTAGATAAATAAATATATTTATATAATAAATAAATATTTATGTATATTATTTCGGGTTTTCGGACGGGTCGGGTGGCTAAAGATCAAAACCCAATCCGAACCCAAATATCCCCAAAAAAGTCGGGTTTCGGATTTTCGGGTTTTGTAAAACTACCCGGTAAGGGAAGTGAAAGTGTTGATTCATATATACCGGGTAAGGGTAAGTGAAAGTGAAGGCAGATTAAGGGTAAGCGTTTACTGGGTAAACGTTTAGGTAAACGACCCCTAAAACTCCTTCAAATGATTACTAAAATAATATTTTTCCTTTCCTATCATTTCTCTACTATTCACGAACATGAAAATATGTTTTTTTTTTCTTTCTCTTTCCATCTTTTTCCTTCTCGTTCGATAACACAAAATAAAAATTAGTTTTTATTTCTTTTCTTTTCGCTACCTTTCTTTTCTTTCAAGTTTTTTTCTCTTTTTTTCTTCCCTAGTTCGAGAACACAACATAAAAAGTGAACAACCGGTAAAATCACTATTAAAAGTTCAGGAAAAAAAACTTCAATGCGCTTTCATATTTTGAGCGATAATTTCGTAGACATTTTTTACAACAATTAAATCCTTGCACTTGTCAAAACCGAAAAAGGTTGGTCTTTCCGACTTGTAATATAATTTTTATTAACAAACCTAATCAAAATCATAAAAAATAACAAATTTGGGAATTCTTTTATAACTTATCGATACCGAACAAATTGATTCTTCTAGTTAAAGCATGTTTCCTAACATACATTACCTTCGATGATTTGTCAAATTAAATGCGTGGACAATTCATTTCGTAATTGTTATCAATTTGTATGGTTACGGAAAGTGCAAAGATTTATTCAATCAAAAAACTGTTCACAAATATAATCGTTCAAAAAATGAAAATGGTTATGATATCTTTAGATGATTTGTCAAATAGAATAGCAAATGAATTGTCCACAAAAATCATTTAATTTGACAAAGAGTAAACTACGATTTTCGTCCTTATGGTTTGTTATTTATTGCTATTTTCGTCCCTAATCTTTAAAATTTGTTTTTTAGGTCATTATGGTTTACAATTCGTTACTTTTTTTTCCTTAGAATTAACTCACTTAATAAAGGTAAGTTAATTTAAGAGCATTTATGTCTTTTTCATTTTTGTTTTTCCTTAGCTTTATATTAAATAATTGCAAACATTATAGTATATGTTATTATTATATGTTTATTATTATTACTAGAGTAAATTACAAATTTGGTCCTGTGGTTTCTTGCTTGTAACACTTTTGCTCCCTACAATTTCGAAATTACAACTTTACCATTGAGGTATGCAAAAACAACCGAATTTATTTGGCCCCTCACTATAACGACCGTTAAGTTGTAGCCGTTAAGTGAGGGGCATTATCGTCTTTTTTGGTTTTTATTTGGTTTTCTATTAAAACTTAAAAACCTTTTAAATCATCCATTAAAACAATCACACGTGTCCAACTCATATTCTTTCCACCAAAATTTCTTCACCCCTTTCATTCTCATACCCCTCTTTCCGGTGAACTTTAACAACACTTCTCCTCCATCCATCTTCTCCGACCATCTTCAACGTAAATCCAGACACCAATATATAAGAATTTGGATCAAACATTGGGTTTTCTTTAACCCATCTAAAACCACATATAAAAACCCTAAGTTACAATAAAGGGAAAAAGGTTAAAACCACATACAAACACCAATATCAAACATTGATTTTTTTTTTCTTTCAAGTATCAAAGATGGAATTTGAGAAAGAGGAAGAAATACAGAAGGAAGAAAAGGTTATCACTAAAATATCATCCATTTCCATTTCCATTTAAATATTTCATTTCTAAACAATATAAAAGAATCTGTGTGTGGTTAAGCAAAATAGAAAACACAAACTAGAAACAAGAAGTCCATTAATTTGTCTTCAATCAAAGCTTGGAGTTGTTCGATGTGTACTCTTCGATGGTCGAACTAGAACTTTTGATGGGTCTGAAACAAAATAATCAAAGTAGTAGAAGAATAAGATTTGAGTTGGTCTTTAAAAGGATGAAAACAAAGTTAGGAGAGGGGAGATGCAGGTATCAAGGACGGTTGAAAGACCGGAGCTAGGATGAGAACGGAGCTGGGTGAGGGGAAATGGAGAACAGAACTGGGTGGGGGAGATGGAGAACGAAGTTGGGCGTGGGGAGATAGAGAACGGATTAGGCTTCATTTTTTTAAAGGTTTGTATGTATACATGGTTCGTTGTCGGTGTTCAACATCATAAACAGAAGAGGGTGTTCAAGGGGAGGGAACCGACGGGGAACGGGGGCCAAGATTAGGCATGGTAACGGGGCGGGGATGGGGCGGGTTTTACATTCCCCGGGCCGACCCCGCTTTATGGTAGAGAGCCCCGGCCCCGATCCTCTACAGGTATGGGGATTGATCTTCCACCCCCGGTCAACACACGATCAATACCCCGGACAATCCCCGTCCCCGGTCCCCCGACCCGGACCCGACCCGCTCGATACCTGTAATTTTTGTGCCGTTTTTGCAGGCTTTCTAAGCAATTTGTGCCATTTTTCTGCAGTTTTTCCTCCACGTTTCATACTTGTTTATGCCCATTTTTACTAAAAAAACATAAAACAACTAAAAAGTCTCGAAAGCAATGCATCATTAATTCATCACGTCAAAGATTATACCTAATCATATTTAAGCAATTCAACGTGACATCAAAATTAACATGATACATCAAAACATTGTTTTCAAGCAACATGTTCAATTCAAGCAATTCATCATTACATCATTCAACTTCAACATCTTCATCGTATACAACTGTTTGATCAATTCCTTACGGTTCTCCGTGTTTTTTTATCTGAAATTAAAAATAATACAAGTTAGAAAAATTGTATACACATGTACCATATAACAATTTATATAATTATTACCTTCAAGTTCTTTCGTCAACCAACTTTGAGTGCACATCAATGCTCCAACTGTTTGCGATTTTAGCTGACTACGTTGTTATCTTGTTCCCGCTCATGCTAAACGTCGATTCTGATGCTACTGTAGAAGTTGGAATGGCTAACACATCCCTTGCAATCATCTGCAAGACAAGAAACTTAGCACCATTGCACTTCCACCACATCAATATATCAAATATGTCATCATTTGGTAACAACTTCTCCGCCAAATAGTCATCCAACTCGGTCTTTTCAAACATATCATCGTCGGGCATCATATTCTCAAAATTAAATTCCCATTCAGCTTAGTTCAAAGAAGATATCCCCCATCTAAGTGGTGCTATATTGTCCTTTCCTTTTGTACTCCTCAAATAAATCAGTAATAGGTTAATTACGTATCCTCGTAACCTCATCTTTTGAGTCAACGCCATAAATATTTGGAAAGAAAAAATATATCAACTTAAGCTTATATTTAGGATCTAAAACAAGAGTCACACTCGTGACATTATGTATGACTCCCCAATATTTATCAAATTTATTCAACATACTTAATGCCATGTTCCTAATAACAACATCTTAAGCGTCTTGCCAACTTCTAATGGATAATTTCATGTCACAAGTAATGTTAGCACCCCGATGATGCTTCCATTGAACTTTTACCATGATTACGTCTTTATGTCTTAACTTCTTCACCTTTGATTCCAAAATCGACTCCGGTTCTTCCACACAACGATTCCCATTGTCCACCCGAATTTCCGATAAAGGAATAACTCTTTCTTCTTCGGCTAGACGCTTCCTTAAGTAACAAACGTGAAAGGTGGGATGTATCCCATCCATTTCCGGTGGTAAGTCCAACCGGTATGCCTGAAGTCCAACCTTTTCTAAAATAACAAAGGGCCCAAGGAAACGAGGGCTGAGCTTCCAACGCTTCCCAAACCGGATGATTCCCTTCCATGGAGATACTTTCAGCATGACCCGATCGCCCACCTGAAACTCGACCGGTCTTCTTTTCTTGTCCGCATAGCTTTTCTGTCGGTCATGCGCCACCTTTAGCCTTTCCCGGATTTCTTTCACCTTGTCCGCCGTCTCTTGAACTATTTTCGGCCCGGTGAATTGCTTTTCGCCCGCTTCTAACCAACAAACTGGGGTTCTACACTTCCGTCCATACAAAGCCTCGAACGGTGCCATGCCAATGCTAGAATGGTAACTGTTGTTGTACGCGAATTCTACCAACGGTAGATGTGAATCCCAAATTCCCCTGAAGTCTATCACACATGACCTCAGCATATCTTCGAGCGTTTGAATCGTCCTTTCACTTTGTCCATCCGTTTGAGGATGATACGTCGTGCTCAAATTTAATCTGGTACCCAATTCCTTTTGTAAACTTGCCCAAAAGTTCGACGTGAAACGGCTATCTCGATTCGATACGATAGATTGTGGAACTCCGTGCCTTGACACCACCTCGTCGATATAAAGTTTGGCCAATTTCTCCATTGGCAAGGTCTCCCGCATTGCAAGAAAATGCGCACTCTTGGTTAGCCGATCCACAATTACCCAAATAGTGTCGTGACCGCGCAAGGTCTTCAGTAGCTTTGTCACAAAATCCATAGTGATGTTGTCTCATTTCCACTCGGGAATGGACAACGGTTGCAAACTTCCATACGGTCTTTGATGCTCCGCCTTGACTTGAAGGCACGTGACACACTTCTCCACATAACTTGCCACATCTAACTTCATCACCGGCCACCAATAATTTAACTTTAAGTATCTATACATCTTGGTGCTACCGGGATGTATAGAATATTTCGACTTATGTGCTTCCTCTAGAAGCAAGCCACGATTTCCCCCAATCTTTGGCACCCAAATTCGCCCTTGGAAGAGTTTGAGTCCACGACTATCTTCTGTTAAGAGTTCCTTTTGCTTGGTCATAACCTCGGCCTTGAGGTTCTCTTCTTTAAGTGCTTCCGCTTGGCTCGTTCTTATACTTTCCAACAAACTCGACACCACATCGATTCTGGTAAGGGACATTTTAACACCATCGCCATGATTCCTTCGGCTCAATGCATCCGCCACCACATTAGCCTTACCGTGATGATAGAGTAGGTCGCAATCGTAATCCTTCAAAAGCTCTAGCCATCTCCTTTGCCGCATGTTGAGTTCCTTTTGGTCGAAGATGTACTTGAGACTCTTGTGATCGGTAAAAAGAGTACACTTCGTCCCATACAAGTAATGTCGCCATAACTTTAAGGCAAACACTACCGCCGCCAATTCCAAGTCATGAGTCGGATAATTCTTCTCATGGTCCTTTAATTGTCGTGACGCGTAGGCTATTACCTTCCCCCTTTGCATTAGGACACACCCAAGTCCCATCTTGGAAGCATCACTAAACACGACAAAGTCTTCCGATCCATCGGGTAAGGACAAGATAGGAGCTTCGCACAACTTCCTCTTGAGCGTTTGAAACGCTTGCTCTTGTGCATCGGTCCAAAGAAACTTGATGTTCTTCCTTGTAAGGGAAGTGAGCGGTGCAGCTAACTTGGAAAAGTCTTGGATGAAACGCCGGTAGTAACCCGCCAAACCTAAGAAGCTTCGAATCTCCGTCGGACTTGTTGGAGGCTCCCAACTCATCATTGCATCGATCTTTGCCGGATCCACCTTTACGCCGTCCTTCGATACCACATGCCCCAAGAATTGCACCTCTTGAAGCCAGAATTCGTACTTCGAGAATTTCGCGAACTTCTCTCTCCTTAGAACTTCTAATACTTCCCGTAAGTGTTTTCCATGCTCGGACTCATCCTTTGAATATATTAAAATATCGTCGATGAATACGATCACGGATTTATCCAAGAATGGGCGACACACACGGTTCATTAGATCCATGAATACGGCTGGAGCGTTGGTTAAGCCAAAAGGCATCACCAAAAACTCATAATGACCGTATCTCGTCCGGAAAGCTGTCTTCGGAATGTCTTCGTTCTTCACTCTCACTTGATGATAATCGGATCGAAGATCAATCTTCGAGAAACATCCCGCGCCTTGAAGTTGATCAAAAAGGTCGTCGTTGCGAGGTAAGGGATACTTGTTCTTCACCGTGACCTTGTTTAACTCCCGATAATCTATACACATCCGCATGGACCCATCCTTCTTATTTACGAACAGAACCGGTGCTCCCCAAGGTGACGAACTCGGTCGAATGAAGCCCTTCTCCAGCAACTCTTGAAGTTGCGTCATCATCTCTTTCATTTCTGTCGGTGCCAAGCGATATGGAGCACGAGCTATCGGAGCCGCTCCCGGTGTGAGGTCAATCTGAAACTCCACTTGTCGCTCCGGCGGTAATCCGGGTAAATCTTTCGGAAAGACGTCCGGATAGTCTTGCACCACCTCCACATCTTTTACCGACTTCTTTTCTTTCTTCGCGTCCACCACGTAGGCCAAGTACGAAGGGTAACCCTTTGCTAAAAACTTGCGAGCCTTAAGAGATGAGATAATAGGATTATTCCTCTTTCCTTTCTCCCCATAAATGGTAGCCACACCATTTTTCGGTAATGGCACTTGGATCTTCTTTTTGGAACATAAGATGTCCGCCTTATGCCTCACTAACCAATCCATACCTATGACTACGTCAAATCCTCCTATAGCCATAGGTAATAAATCCAATCCAAAAGAATTTCCATCGATCTCTAGCGTGCAATCACAAAAACGGTCACGAATGATCACTTGATCCCCATTAGCTATTTCTACTACTAACGCATCGGGAAGAATACTAATAGGAGTGGTGAATTGTTTACAGAAAGCATCTGACACAAAAGAACATGTAGCACCCGAATCAAACAAGACACGAGCAGGCATGGAGTTTACTAGAAACGTACCCGAAACGACATCCGCGGTCTCCTTTGCCTCCTCGGTAGTCATCCGGAAAGCTCGACTCGGTGCCCTTGTTGGTTGCTCGACCCTAGCTGTCGAACCCACGAAATTTCCACCACTTCCTTTAACTAGCCTCGGACACTCTCGCTTCATATGCCCCGGCTCTCCGCATTCATAACATACCGACCCACGGAGGGAACACTCTCGAGTTGTGTGGTTTTTCTTACCACACTTGGTACACTCGGCTGGACCGGAGTGAGTCCTTGTAGCGCACGGCCCCGAGTGCTTTGACCTGCACTTGTGGCACCACCGTTCTTCATGGCGTTGATCACCCGATCTCCCTTTTATAAAGGGTCTTGATTGACGAACAGGCCCAGATGGCCCCTCCCACTTCCGTTTCTCACCAACATACCTCTTCTCATCCCTTTCCGAAATGATGTCGTCCTCAATGAGTAAGGACTCTTCGATAACCTCTTGTAGAGTCGAACACTTAGCATTCCTTAAATCCATTCGCATTACGGCCGGTAAACCCTGTTGATATGCTTTCATCTATGACTTTTCGTTGGGGACTAGATGTCCCACCAGGTTCAGCTTCTCCAAGAAGAGCTGGGAGTAGCCAACAATAGACATATTCCCCTTCTTCAGATCTCGGAACTCCCGCTCCAACTTGTCCAACGACCGTTCGCTGCAGTATTTGTCCATGATCTTCTCCTTGAACACCGTCCAAGTTAGCTTAGCCAGAACTTCCGGGGTGAGGGTGGATCGTGTGAGGTTCCACCAAATCAGAGTCTCTCCCCGAAGTAGCTGAGAAGCAAACTTGACCCGTTGAGAAGGATCTCATTCACTAGACTCGAAGGCCATCTCTAACTCCTTGAGCCAGTACATACAAGCAACCGGGTTGTCTGAACCCGCAAACTCCTTAGGGTGGCACCCCATAAACACTTTGTAGGTGCACCCCTTAGTCTTCGACCTAATCCCTTCAGCGGAGGGTTCTTCAACCGTTACCACATTCGGTCCACCCGACCCCACAATAACGTTTTCAGCCATAGTCTCGGGTTGACGGTTACTGACGTCTCGATCCTCTAGAAGTTTCATGAAAAACTCTTGTTATTGGGTCATGGCCGAAGTCATGGCCAACTGCAGTTGAGCCAAGGCCGCATTCATGGCCAACATCATGCTATCCCGAAGCCGGGTCTCCATGGTAACTTCTTCCATGATAGCGTCACCTGTATTGAGGTTCCGGTGCGGAATAAACTCAGACCCTCCAGCTAAGATTTTGGGTATGGGGATTCCATCGGAGGTTGTTCCCCCAGGGGGTCGTACAGCTGTAGATTCCACCTCTGGTTGACCCTCTGGCATGTCAGGCAACCTACTTCGAGTGTTTACCATCACAATCTTCCATACATGTACGAGAAATAGATTGAGAAAAGACTAAGCGAGTTGAACTCATTGTACGTACTACTACTTTCCTCGATTATCATAATAATAGTAAACCAAGTATGCTCACGTAACAATTCATTCATAATAGCAGTAGCTAAGTGAAATTATGAACGAACCATACACAAGAATTCTTATCACCATCATCACAACTTTCAATTAAAGTAATTCTGTAATCCTAACGCTCTCCCCACCTAGGATTTCTACCTCAAGTGGACAGTGAAGTCATAAGGTCTAAAGCTTAAGTCTAGATATGCTAAACAATACCTAGTTCACTTAAACTAAAGCTCTGATACCAACATGTAACACCCTAAAATTAGGGATAACAAAAATCCGCAAAACGGACACAAGATATGCAAAATAACCATAGCAAGAACCTCCCAAAAATGGGGAAATGTATAAACTACCTGTTTAATTACAACTGTACTTCAATGGACAATAAATAACAACCAAACTAATCTAATTTCTATAACTAGAAAAGAGATTACAAAAGGGTTGTCATCTAAGAACCCAAACGGTTCACTTTCAAAGGTATAATATGTCCATGTGCAAAAACCCCAAGCTCTCACCCCAAAGCAACTAAGCCTGCTTAGGACCGGCGCCGCTAGAACCTGAGATACACATCGACACCAAACAAGTGTTAGGCCAAAAAGCCTAGTGAGTTGAACAATAATAAGCATGCATGAACAGTCGTAATTCTTATCAGCAGTTAACCATAGTTCAACAAATGTGAAGTCAATAGGGGAGACCCATAGCACCAATCAAATCCCATCCAAGAGTCGATATACCTTGGTGCCCTTAACAAGGAACACCCCAAAGGCCCGGCCCACCCGAAGACTATCGCTAAGAAAATTCCCCGAATGGCGGAGGTTTAGGTACATACCATCACAGTGGCGCCCAAGACTATATCCTCCTAGTGTACTGACTTGGTTCGTCCACATAACAATTATAAGGGGTCATTTAGGTATATTTCAACCTACATAATTCAATACCGACTACGGGTATAATATTACCACCTTATCCTCATGATGTCTAACAAAAGACCCAATGTAAATCATGCTCATCATTCATATAAACATATCACCAAAAGGGTATTTCAACTAGAATCATCATAATACCCATATATGCATACATCCAATATATCAAAGTACCACATTATGCATCTATGAGACAAATCCCAAATAATGATACATATAACATTGCTCATGGCATATCATCCATATATATATATACATCTTCCAACTATTTTCATGAAGAAATCCCCAAACATTAGAACATATAGAGACAAGATAGCAAATATGAGATTATGATGTGTATCTACTTTTAACAAAGGTTTAGTAAACTCACAATCTAGCTTTTGAACCCAAAACCTAGAAAATATGGAAACCCTAGAAGTTGGATAATGAAGATGGAGACTTGTAGGTGAAGCTTGAAGACTTGAGGAGAGTAAATGCAAGGTTCCAATAATCCAACCACCAATGTAGGTTGTATTTATGAGAGGTAGGGTTTGGTGAGGAAAGGGGCTGATTTAGTGAGCTCTAAAATGGCCAATGAAGAGGGAATGTAAGAACCAAATGAGAGAAAATCGGCCAAAGAAGGGTTTAAGGGGCTGCAGGTCGATCGCGACTTGTGTCGCGACTTAGACCCGCGCCATAAGTCGCCCGCTATCCCGACCAATTCGAACACAGTGAATCACGCGGCTAGTGCCGCGACTATAACTCACGCCTAAGTCGCGAGGTTCCTCAAACCCGAAACATCCCAGTGGACAACGCGGCTTGTGCCACGACTTCCACTCGCGACTAAGTCGCGAAACTCCCTGTTTACCAAACCCAAGTCTGAAACTCCCAATTCGATATCGAGCAATTAATCACAGACTAAAATGGAAATTAAACACATACGTTCTACTTTGATAGACACATAAACGTAAGATTAACAAAACCTCAACTTACCTGAATTTACGGGTGTTACATTCAACCTTATGTAAACAGAATTCCATCTAGTCTTACAATCAAGAACTAATTCTCTTTCACAATCTACACCTATTTGTCATGCAACGAGAGTCTTGGGCATTTTAGGAGAACATGTCCAAAAAATGACACTATTCCTAACCTTCTTGATTGAGCTCTCAATCATAGAAAACCTATCTTGCACAATGAGATTTAAGATATGTGCACAACATCTCATGTAAAAAAACCTACCATTTAAAATTAGGGAGGAAAAAGAAAGAGTACGTAAGAGCTTGTCAACCAAAGAGCATCATTGGAGTTGCACGTAAGGGTCGAGTGAACTCCGGTGGTTGCAGGGGGGGTCATCTTCTCCGATATGCATATTTGGTTTCCTGGTTTTCGGATTTTCGTGAATCTAGTCCTATGGTTTATATAATTAATAAATAGAGTATTTATTTTATTATATTAATTAATAGGTTTATTTTTTTTAAAGAAAAAATAGGGGAAAGTGCAAAAAGACTAAAAAGTCCCTGACTTAACGTGTCTTTCTAACGGTCGTTAGATTGAGGGACCAAATTCAATCCTCAATGGTGAACTGTAATTTCGAAATTGTAGGGACCAAAAGTGTTATAAACAAGAAACCACATGATCAAATTTGTAATTTACTCGTATTATTATTATATATTATGTCATACATTATTATATATAATAATATTAAAATTATTTAATAACTAGTAATTCGTCAGTAATCCGTCTGTCCTTCTCCCCACGTCTTCTATCCCATATTATCAGTGTCCATGAAAATGAAGGCAGAGACTACCCATCTCCACCCCTCTGTTATATTTTCTTGTGAACTCCTTCTCCGGTGCACCCCTCTGTTATATTTTCCTGTGAACTCCTTCTCCGGTGCACCCCTCTGTTATATTTTCACCACTAAAAAAATCAAAATTGTAGAGAAAACTAGAAACAAACTCATAGTCGAGAAACGACCCCAAATCTAAACCCGCTTCGACAAACGATCCCAGATTCGAAGTTCGAGACTCAATGAAATGCGTCTGTAGGTTTTGGTTTTGGTTTAGAATGAGTAGCATTTGGTTGTAAAATCTTCAGTTATAATTTAAATACTTCTCATTTGTACAATCATGCATTTGTTTATCGATTGCTATTGATTTCTACTTCTAACTCTTGGATACGTTCTTCCATTTTGGATTTAAGATGATGATTTGCTTGGAAACAAGAATCTGCCATTTTTAGGTGTGTTTTCTTTGGAAACCAAATATGTTATTTAAGATTGGAAACCAAATCTTTGTTTGAGATTGTAGCCTTTGGATTTAAGATTGGTTTTTATGTGGGTTTAGATTTTGATTATGATATTTATATGGTCACGTCTATAACAATCATCATTCTAAAATTCTTCCCTTCGTGCTCCATTTACATCATTATGTTAAGAGAAGGATGAACACGACTGTTGTTGGGGTGTTCGGCGGTAGCTATGCTGTCGAAGAAAAGCGACGAATTGCAAACCACAATTACCAAAAAAGCAAACTTTAAAGACCAACCACGAAAATAGTAATAAATAGCAAACCACAAGGACGGAAATCGTAGTTTACTCTTTAACAAATTATCTAAAGTATGTCACATATCTTATGAAACATGCTTTACAAGTCAGAATGATTAATTTGTGTCGGTTTTAGTAAGTGCAATAATTTTTTTGTTCAACAAATCCAAGGACTTCAACTCTCAAAATATGAAAGTTCGTTGGTTCCGAATTTTCCCATATTTTATAGGTCGGAAGACCAATTTGAGCGGTTTAAGTAAGTTGAAGTTTTATTTGTTCAAAGACTTAATCTCACAAAATGTGACGTGGTGTTCTTGAATTTGGAATGGAAACTTTTTCTTTTAAAGAGAATGAAATAAAATAAATTTTCCAGTAAACGAACGGAAATATGTTAACTTTACAAATATACTATTTATTTTAGAACGGTTTGTAATTGATAAGCAGATATGTAATTTTACAAATATTAAAAAGGGTTACTATCTCCATCTGTCCTTTTCCACTCACATTTAGAAAAAGGTTTCGCGAAGAAAATCAATATGGTTTTACTTCTTTTTCCTGTTCTTTCCTTTCTAAAAGCATTTCAAGAATACGATATTTTTTCCCACTTTCCCTCCCATTCCTTTGTAAAAAACCGTCTCGAAAACACAACACGAAATCTATTGGGGGTTTCAATGTCTTTTTCCTTTTTATTGTTAGCAAATTAAGGTGGTGTTTGTTTTTTTTCAAAAAAAATCTTTTATTTGCCACTTATGTCTGATTCGGTCAGACATAAGACAATTCAGATCATTTGTTTTCTCTTCTCATTTCCAGAGTCTCTTAACCGTTAATATCCTATGATAAATTAAGTGATAACCTAGCCACTTAATTGCCTCTTATTTCCGTCCAACATCATTCATTTGATTTCAGCGTCGGTTTTAGCCCAAATGCACCCTAAATTTGCAAAACCGCAAAGAATGTAGATTTGTGTCTTGGCTTTCCAGAACATCTTGAATTGCTTAAATCAAGGCTTCGATGTGTGAGATATGATTAAAACTACACAACGTTACAAATCTGACGGTATCCTTCTTTTGTTTTTGTTTTTTTTCGTTATGTCTTTCGATCATCGATGCTCATTTCAATTAACGAATTAAGTCGAATTTTTGAGGAATAAAATAGACAATTATACATATTCAGATGTTTGACGGTTTACAAAAACAAACAGTCTTATTGATTCATATTTCAGACTTCAGCACCACATCTTAAAAATTAGATCCACTTCTCATGTTTCTCACGTTAACTCAACTTCTTACACAATCATTCGTTAGAGTAACATGTCTTCATATTTCAGGACGGGGTGGAGGTGGGGGTGGGATAAAGTTGATTGAATCTAGTTACCTGCTCCATCATTTTTCTCATTTGTTCTTCAACCCGCTGCTCTATCCGTTGCTCAAACGTCCGCTACTGCATAATCTATTCATCTCTCTTTTTAAGCTTCTTCAGGCGTTCGTACCTTTATTTATTCAACATAAACAATTAGTATTAATTAAACATAATGTAAGTTTGTAAAAGAATAAATGTATCAATATTTACCTCATCGGAAGTCTCCTACTCAGAGAACTGGAACTGGAACTGGAACTGGAACTGGAACTGGAACTGGAACTGGAACTGGAACTGGAACTGGAACTGGAACTAGAACTTGGGAATCTATTAAATATACTTTTATTTGATTCTTTAATAGATTCTCTCAATTTTTATTTTCAGCTGTTAATCGATCATTAGGGTCTTGAAGCCTTCTTGTCCTTTTTAATTTTTCTCGCCAATCATCGTTCCATGCCAGATATAATTCGACACTCATTTTAATCATTAGGTCTCTACGGTATCTACTAGGGCATGCATCACTATGTCTTCGAGAACCATATACTAGAGTTGGCCCTAGATTGAACCTGCTCTAGTTGAAGCTCATCAGACAAAAATGCTTTAGTTGAAGCTGATCAGACAAAGTGAACTCTACTGGTCGATTACCCAAATATTGTTGCATATAATTGTTGGTAGTGCAATCAGACATTTCATGTGTTGCATTGAAATAAGGATCACCATCAAATGGTTAGCACTCCCATCCATGAGCCCTAACATATCTTTCATCAGAGGAAAAAATATGGGGGAGTCCATAGAAGTGTATGATTAAACTGACTATATTCCCCAAAAGTACTTGGATGATTTTCTCCTGAATAAAAGTTATGCATAGAGGTACGTTGTTCATCCTCAGCACAAGTACGTCCCACTGCCTTCCATACTTATAATGTGTAATATCACATTATATTTTGAAGCAATCAAGACACCTATTTCAAGCATTGTCATTCAGTGTTCAATTGGTGCACCTTGATCTGATCGAAAGAAGTTTAAAGTGTTGTAAGCAATATTCCAATGTTGACCTCAAAAGGCGTTGATGTATTATGTCTTGTGTGTATCTAACTCTTCCATCATCTTAAACCGAATTGTGGGTCATGCATCTTCATGAAGACCTAGAGAGACACAACTATTGCTCGGAATCCACAATTTCCATCAACTCTCACATCATGTACCTGCGTGATGTAACGATGAAACATTTCTGAAAACTTATTAATGTATGGATGTACATTATAATTTTTGCCCATGAAGTTGGTTCTTGTAGCTCATTTTTTTCAAGTTAACAAATGTTGACGCGTTCGAACTACTATATTTAAGAGGTCTTTCACTTGTAAAAGACGAGTCAACATTAGTCATGGGAATGGGGAGGGATGGGGTGGGGAACTCAATCCCCATCCCCGTCCCCAATCTCTCATCTTCATCCCCATCCCCGTCCCCGTCCCCAATCCCTCATCACATCCCCATCTCCATCCCCGACAGGGAACGGGGATCCCTAACGGGAAAATGGGGATTTTTTCCCGTTTATATAAGCCATTTAAATCAAATATACAAGACACTGCATATGTTTAAATCTCACATATTTTCGATAAACCTAAAATCAAAAGAAATTTAATTTAATGCAAAATAAAAGTCGCAACATCATATAACAACTAATAACCTAAAACCAAAAGAAATTCAACCATGGATAGATTTGTGGGCAATGTCAGAAACGACAAAAATGTATATCCAAATCCGAGCTCCACAATCATGTATGATCAGGTATGTATGGACATCAGACGGATTTTCTTTGAGAATGGGATTCCATTCAATGTTGCAATAAGTCCCTCTTACTATAACATGCTACGTTTGATTGGAAACTATGGTCGTGGACTAAAACCTCCTACAAAGTATGAGTTGAAGACCTGGATATTGAAAGATGAAGTGGAGACAACTACTCAAATTTTGAATGACAACATGAAAAGATACCGGAGTCTCATTGTTATCATATGGTTGATCAAACATGAGAAACAGAAATCTGATCAATTTTCTTGTCAACAATCAGCAAGTGGTCGTTTTCTTGATGATTGTTGATGTGTCCGATTGTGTTAAAGATGCACAAAAATTATTTGAGTTACTCGACGGCGTCATTAAATAAATCGATGAGAATATTGTGGTCCAAGTGGTCACGGATAATGCGAGTGTATAAAAAGTTGCAGGACCATGTTGATGAACAAGAGAAAAACTTTGTACTGGACCCCATGTGCCGCTCATTGCGTCGGTTTGATGCTTGAGAAAATTGGGGAGTTTCCCCAACAACAAAAAAATGTTTTGCTCAAAGCAAAGCGAGTTAGTAATTTTATCCATAATCATCAATGGGTATTGATCTTAACAAGAAAATTTGCAAAGAAAGATCTTCGCCCTACAGCCACTCGATTTGCCACAGCCTTTTTGACGTTGTAGATCATGTTTGAATTGAAGCAACCACTACAAAATATGTTTACATGAGATGAATGGTCAAACTGTGCATGGGGAAAAACCGAAGGAAAAGCAATAAAAAAAATTGTTATGGATGAGAGAACATTTTGGCCTAGTGTGGTTTATTCAATTAGAACCACAAGGCCCCTTATGCATGTGTTTCGGATTATTGACGTTGAGACTCCCGTTGTAGGATTCATTTATGGGGCAATGGATGAGGCGAAGGAAAAGATCGCAAAAGATTTAGGTGATGATGTGTCTTCGTATAAAGAGATTTGAGACATTATTGATTCAAAGTGAGATCATCAGTTGCACCGTGACTTGCATGCGACCGGATACTTCTTGAATCCTCGATTTAGATGGACTCTTGAGACTTCTACGCATCCCGAGATTACGAGAGGGTTATTTAATTGTATGGAAAGGCTCATTAAGGATGATGAAACATATAAGAAGATTGAAAATCAACTTGATGAGTACAAACACAAACGCGGACTCTTTGGGTATAGAGGAGCTAAGACGAGTTATATGTCACGCCCATCACGTAAATACTCATACTTAAAAAAATTATAGAATTATATTTTTCACATATTTTTCATTGTTTTTTTTTCATTGAAACATATAATTCAATGGTGGGTATACTTATGGAGTTGAGTTGCCAAAGCTAAGTTCATTTACAATGAAAGTGCTTGGGCTTACTTGTTCTGCTTCAGAATGTAAACGTAATTGGAGTACGTTCAATCAAGTACAAACGAAAAGAAGAAATCGCCTAACCACGGGATGAATGAAAAACTTGGTGTACATTATGTACAACAATAAGCTAAAACATCGATTTCTCAAGAAGAAGGCACGAAAAGAGAAAGAAGATCCATTGATTATTGAAAACCTCTCCTCCGATGATGAATGGACGGCCAATCCAACTGATGAAACAGATGATGACGAGCCTATTAGGAATGAAGTGGAGGTTCAAGAAAGAGAAAGAGTGTTCAAATCAACTTAGAATCCAATGAAGATGATGATGACGGTTATAGATATGATGGTAGTTCTTTTCGAATGAATCACGTTTCGTGATTTTTTTGACTAAAACTAATTAGTTTCGCAACTTGGTTGATGTTTTGTTGAATTATGGGTTTTATAGTTTGATTATTTGGTATTGAAATGTTAAATTATGTTTTTCTTGGTTAATTGTTATTGATTTATAAATTTTATTGATTTAATTTTTGGGGCTTACGCCTCACATACCTAAGTGAAAAACACATCGAGGCTCGTTTTCCGTTTTTTAAAACCTTGTATTTATAAACACACACACACACACACACACACACACACACACATATATATATATATATATATGTCAAATTGATATGATAGATTAACCTTAAAAATCATTGGTTCGATTACCTATGCATTCAACACCCTATTAGGGAGTGCCAATAGCAATGCCCTATTTTGATACAACAATTATTAGTATCAATAATTCTTAAAACGCAACTAAAATCGTCAACTATTGAACCAATTTGTAAATATACAAATATGTGGGTTTAAACCATCACTACACCAAATGTCACTTAGGCAACAAATGAAAAATGTTGCCTAAGAGGGGTTTATGTGTTGCCTAAGCAATGTTGTCTTCTCAATGTTGCATAAGAACTTAGGCAACATAGGCAAACATCGTATGTTGCCTAAGCGGACTCCTTAAGCAACATACAACAGGTTATGTTGCCTACGAAAAAAACATATGTTGCACCAACCAAACACTAAGGCAACATTAGATTTATGCATGTGTTGCCTAAGATATCAACTTAGACAACATACTCTATTTGTATATGTTGCCTTTGAAATGTGATTAAAATTAGGGATGGAAATGAGACCCGCCCCATTGGGAACCAGGTGTACCCACCCCGACGGGGACGGGGATTCCCTGCAAAATCGGGGATCGGGATGGGGACGGGTAACGTGATCCCCGCCCCGCTTCGCCCCCGTATATTAAATATATTATATAATTATTACTAAATATTATGTATATTTATTACTACATACATTGTATATCTATTTTTAAATATATTATTTATAAAGATTTAGACGTAACATCTTTTAAATTTAGAAATGGTATTTTTGATCTTTCTTATTACATTTTTGTATTTGTCTTAATTTTTTAGATAAAAACCACGGAGAGTCGAAAGCGTTTGATCAAACAATTACATATGATGTTGTGATCTTGTTCACATGAATATTTAATAGTCCGTAAAAACAAATTTTGGAAATATGTGAGATTTAGACATGGACCATTATCAAACGAATATATTCAACACATTTCATTTAAAAATATGTCACATAAATGGGGAAATTCCCCGATTACCCGTTGGGGATCCCCGTTCCCCGTTGGGGACGGAGATGTGATCATATTCCCTAGAGGGGATGGGGACGGGGATTAGGGTCCCCGCCCCATTACCATCCCTAATTAAAATAATATAATATTTCACTTAGGCAAGACTTATAGACAAGTTGCATAGGATGTTTTATATATAAAAAAAATATTACTATTCATTTTCGGCAAACAACTCCAATTACCATACTAGTAACTAATAAATTCAATAATTGAAATATAACATTTTTCCTAAAAATAAGTACCAAAATAAGCAACAAGTTCGAAAACATGAAATAAAAATCCACCTAAAGAATTGTTCGTCGGGGTTGTTGTGTTAGAGTTTGCTTCACTAGCACCACCGCACATACGCATCAAAGATTCTATCATCTTTCTTTGTTCGACGGCTTCCATTTTTTGTTCGGCGGCTTCCTTTTTTGCCTCATCTTGTGCCTCTTTTAGTAAGCGAATCTTCTCGTCGCGCTCGACAAGTTATCGCCGCAAATCATCCTCGTTAACCGTACACACCGACAGAGATTCCCTTCGCCGGACCTCTCATCCTCGGAGCTCGAACCGCCAAACTACCCATACCTCGAACAACCGTCCCTACCGACGCGCCAACAATTTGCTCAATTATTGATATTTCTTTCTCGATTGGGCAACGCATTGGAGTCACGATAGAATCTGAAGTGTTGTCGAAATCATTCTTTATCTTTTCAATTGCTTCCTCAACAAGTCTCTATAAATACGATTCAAACAATTATTAACATATATTACGTTTAAAACATCATTAGATATTAGATAACGAACACCCAATCTATAACTAGAACCTCATGTAAAGAAAGAACTCCATCTATCAAACACAACCATAAATGTGCATAAAAAGGATGAGCAAATTTAATAAATATTATGTAAGACATGACTCCCAAGCAATAATCAATAATCAATCTACAAAGTAAAACCACCACTCAACTATTAACATATTTAAACTATAAGTTCTTACTTAACGGTCTTTGCTTGTAGTGGTCTCGGCAATTGTACCAAGATGAGGAGCCACGTGTCCATTAGCTTCAAGTTTTTTAGCCCTAACCCGGAACAAAGTCGGTCCCGATTTATGCTCGATCCTTTTTGTTGACAATCTCGTTTCCGACATTCTCTTTGATTTATTCTACAACATAAGAAACACTTATTTTACAATCTAAACTCAACAATAATTTGTATATTTACTTAAATTAAATACCTTCCATGCATCTGTTTCAAAAATCCTGCACAAAAAGTCCTACTGATCCGGCCGATGTACAAAGTACTTCGGAACAGGGAAACGACCTTGATCCCTATATAACGCGTAACAATCAGTTCTCCACCTATAATTGTATGTGTGACGCGCAGTTACGTGGATCCAATCAAATAGTGTGTCACCCGCAAATCCATCCCAATCAATCTCAAAAAAAGTCTAAAAAGCAAATACCAATCAAAATGAAATAAAAAGTTAAGCATTATTAAACAATGAGGTATAAATCATAAAAAAATAACAATAAAAAATGTACTTACGCTAAGTTAATCAACTACAATCTTGAGTTCATCTCCCGTGAGCTTTAAATAACTATCGGTCAACATCGGAATATGTTCACGAACAATGGTCCCGATTTGCTTTGAGATCCTACTAACATTGTTTGTGTCGGGCAAATTATTATCTATGCTCCACTTGAGGGGGAGACGTTTATTTCCATTATTTGCGATGTCTCTCTTGATCGCCTTTCCCGTGACAACCCCTCGTTTTGCCTTCTTTCTGACCAGCTCTTCCGTCGGTTCAATATGGATCCGATGACAATTGATACGTATATCTAGAGTCGGTGGCCCACTAGTAGGTGTGATCGTCTCTATATTGGAAAGTATCTCATCCCTAGTTGGTGACACCGGTGTAGTTGGTGACCTCGTATTCGGAGGGTACAATCGGCGTTGGACGGAAACTAAAGGTGTCGCCTCCGATGAGACCTCCACCGAATCATCCTCTGAGCGTGTGGTAGTTCTTCCCAAGACCGACGCCTTTGCTAAACTGAACGCTTGACTTTTTTTGGGAGGCATATAGATCTGCAAATGCAATTCGATTGTTAAATACCATTGCCAATATTTATGCCCTATTTTTTTGGGAGGCATATAGATCTTCCATTCAACACCCGCTATTAGGGGGTGCCAATAGCAATGCCCTATTTTGATACAACAATTATTAGTCGTATCAATAATTCTTAAAACGCAACTAAAATCGTCAACTATTGAACCAATTTGTAAATATACAAATATGTGGGTTTAAACCATGCATGAATCCACAAACTAATCACAAATTAAAACTAGTTCTAAAAGAAATATATCTTAATAGAACTTGACCAAAATGTAAATCTATAACATTTTTAGTTGAATCTACAAATTTCAAACAAATCAATTGCATGTTTAAAGTGAATTAATGAAACTGAAGAGGCGACTTTTATAATTTACAGAAACTTACAACCATGGACTTGGATGTCATCCATGTTTCCCAAATCCATTTTTTTCACTCTTTTGCAGCAAAAACAAGTTTTGAATCAACAACATTCGAGGGTCGATTTCATTCAAATCTTGACCTTTTTTCATAAGGCTTTCCATGCTATCATATTAAGAACAATATTTTTAACATTTTGAAATCTATATCATTGAAAACCATTAAGATTTAAACTTCAATTTCATCTTTTTTTAAGGTATCCGAAGTGTTCTCAACGAAAACATCAAAATTAACATTCGAGTGCTAACAAAATAAGTATCTAAGCTTACCATTATATCATTAATTAAAAAAAAAAAAGGAACAAAACCGTATCATAACTAAAAAGAATGGTAGAAATCTTACCCCAATGAATGCTCAAAAACTGAATGCTCAAAAGAATGGTAGAAATCTTACCCCAATGAGGGTCGATTTGTTTCATTTTTCATTTTAATTTACATAATAATCCCTGAGGTTTAGTGCATATTTCAATTATATTAATTATGTTTTCCAAAAATACACATAACATCCTTCATTTTATATTTGATTTTATCTCGATACATTTAAATATTTTGCGATGTTACAAATCTCCCGTCCTTATAAAAATTCCGCCCTCGGAATTTGTCTCATTATCATTTTTAAATAGCTGAGTAGACTTAGCTTTATGTCTACTTCGATATCTTTACGTGACATTTTGGTCCTACATCTCCAAACATTTCACAAATATGACACAAAAATGTCATTAATTCTCTAAAATTCACCAACTAGATACAATATGTGTATCTATTTTTTCAATTATTTCTATAACTTTGAATGGTCTATGGATTTGAAAGCTTAACTTTCTTTATTCATCTTCAATTAATCGCAAACGTATGTTTTAATTAAAATATATTGAGGATTTCTGAAATTCGGGATGTTACATATGTAGTATGTATAGATGTAGTACTATGTATGTATGTATTTATTGGGTATATAGTATATGTGTGTATGTAATACCTAATAAGGTCCATTAGCACCAACAAACACAAAAAATTAACTATCAATAGACATATCCGTTGGTAATTAACGTTAGTGATGCTAAATTTTTAGTTGTGTAACATGTCTTCATAAATGGTTAAACATCACATCCGAGACTCAAAACAATATATTAGAAGTAAGAGTTTATATATCTGAGTGTTTTATTGATAATTTATCATTGATCCTACAAATACTAGGGTGATTTAACATAATCGTTAATATGTAAGTACCAATTTGCAAATATATCAAAACCCCCAAATTTCTATATACAATATATGAGAGTGATATATGATCAACCATTCATATAAATATATATATATATATATATATATAGGGTTAGGTTCGGGGGAAAATCTTAAAAAAAACGGAAAATTGAGGAATACCCTGGTATTCATTGATCTGGACGGTATGCACTTATACATACAAGTAATTGTAATATGCACACGTACATATGCATAAGTGTATAATGCATATATGCATAAAAACCAAAAAATAACTTAATTTACTTGTATGCACAAGTGTATACCGTTCAGATCAAGATCAAGGGCTACCAGAGTGTTCCTCCCTTCCCATTTTTTTGAGGTTTTTCATTGAACCTCCCCTCTCTCTCTATATATATACCTTATGGGTTGGGTTCTTGTGAGAAGTTGAGATTAATATGAGAAGCATGAGAAATAGTTATCAACTATTGGATTGAATGAGAAATTGATGCACATTTAGATGAGATGCACCGGATCAATTCTCTTTTAAGCCGTAATTCATGGGAAGAGATTTGAATAAATATATAACGGTTCAGATCCACTTCTCACGTTAACCTCATATTCATACAATCCTTCACCTAAACCTTATTATAGCAACCTTATATAATTTTAGAAGTAAAATTTTGAATACAAGAATAAAACTAAGGGCTTTTAGTGATAATATAATATAAATCCTTCATATACGAGTCCGATTCCAGTAAAACAAAGCAATAGCAATAGCATGAAGTTGCAACACTAACCCTAACAGTGAACGTGAAGTAAACTATAAAAATAAATTAAAGGAATTAGATCTTACCTTAACATCAATAAATATAACTTGAAACGATAATTTCCGAGACCACCGATTCCGACCATCAGAACAAAATCACCGCCATGGGATCTTATATTTTCTAGGTTTATGAACAGAAAATAGATCTGTACAAACAGAAGAAACTCCGTCATCTTCCATGGCATAAATTCGTTATGTTGTTAGGCCGAGATCCAAACACTTAAAAAGTAAGGAGATATGCAGATCGGAAAAATAACACCACGCCTGTAGTTGTCGCCGGCGACGCTGTAATTTTTTTGCTTTCTGAACGGAGTTTGCATAAAGAAATTGAAATGAGGAATAGAGAGATGGCAGTGAGGAGATAAACTCTGGCGGCTGAGTTCTATTCTTAGGTTAAACGGCTGGTTTTGGTCCCATTTCCCAATGGTCTTTTTTGAATTTCAAAATCGGGGGCATTTAGGAGGTGTTTGGGATTTCTTATTTGAGGGCTTAATGCGATTTGACACCGAAGATAAACACTTTTAAGTGTTTGGATGAGCAAAAATTAAAATGGTTTATAGCAGTGTCAAACCGCTGAAAAACCCTTTTTGATAAGTCATTTTGTTTTAACTTATCAGCTTTTTGAAAAGTGTTTATGACTTTTTTGGTTATTTAATATGTATAAGCAATCTCAAACACTTTCAAATAACAACTTATTAGCTTATTACGTTTTGGTACCACATTAAGTTAATCCAAACACTTTTTTAAAAACTCCGGTTTGACACCGCATAAGTTGATAAACACTTTTTTAAATAAGCACAAGTTGTTTTAAATAAGCACTTTTGTATATTTATTGTAAGAAAACTAGTGTTGGGCCCGTGCATTGCACGAGAGGATAAATTTTTTGTTAGAATATTGAACCGAGTTAAAATGAAACGTAATTTCTCTGTTAACAGTTAATGAAATACAATGTGAAAAACGAATGTATTTGCATAAGTGGTTAACTTGCATATATTCTTAATCGTTTGTTGTTATGAGTTTGTGCAATAATATTGGTAATAGTTTTGTATTATATATTGGTATAGTTCAAATTCACTCAGTACCACTTGAAAATTTATCTGACTATTGACTTCAAGACCTCATAGTATTAGTCGATAAAAATAAAGATATGTATATATATCTTATTCCCCTACTTCGAAAAATATGATTGTGGGTTTTGAAAAATATAAACAAATCCTCAGTAAATAAAATAAAATATAAAAAAATAGTTTTTCAAAGAAACAAAAATATAGTCGAATACCTTTTGTTCAGTTGCAGGTTCCGCCATTGACACCCGACCGTTCATCTTATTTTTGTACTCGGATGATACATAGAGAAACTATATATATTTATAGTGAATGTAGAGAATATTTTAAAATCTTTTATTTTCATTTTCGATTTTACATTTAAATGTAAATATATTAAAAATATGAAAGAATATTTTTATATCTACATCGTTTCTATTTTATTTTCTTTACACTTGGTTAATTTGGAAAGTATTGCGGAATATTTTTATTTTTAAGAATACGATAATTTATTAGTGTATCTCGTTATTTTTTATTTTTAATTCATATCAACCTTCTTTTTTATTCTTTTAATGCTCGTGAAAAAAAAATATGTGTAGATTTTATATTAGCAAAAAAAAATAAGGAAGAAAAAAGATTTTATATTATATCTCATTAATATAGATTTAAATTTAAAATCTACATTTAAAATAGATTATGGTAATATAAAATTTATTTTATAAAATCCTCCACAAAAAAAAACAAATATTTATATTAATAAATGAGTATCCATTCCATAAATAGATGATTATGTGAGATAATGTGCTTGGAAAGATTGTATCAAAGCATTAAGAAATTTGTAAATTAAGTAATTGGCTTTAATTAGTTGTACCTTATGCTTAAAATATTGTAATTAAGAGTTTTTTATGTCGTTTTTATAATATAGTATAGATCTTTAATGTTTGCCTTTTGGTTTGGATTGGTTCCTCACAGTAAAGATAATACTTATCTATGTTAAGTATGGGGGCAAAGTGGTCCTTTTACCCTTTTTTTTATGTTTTAATTAGTTTTTTTTTTTTTTTATGTTTTAATTAGTTTTTGGTTAATTGTTTTTCTTGTTCTTCAATTTTCATCCACGCCAACCATCATTAACATGAAATTCATTCAAGAAAATCAAGAACGTGAAATTCTACAATCAAAACCTATAATTTGAAAACGTAAATCAAATTCATTCAAGAAAAAATCTATGTAATGTCAAAAAGTCATCGTCAAGAAAACCTTGCTACAATTTTTTTCACAAAAAACTTGTCCATTTTTCCGATTCAACCTAGCCGCTTCCCTTTCTTTATGATGACGAAACAAGCTGGACGAAACTCAATCCAATAAATTAAAGAAACAAATATATTCAACTAGCAAAAGATAATAGGAAAGGATTCGAACCTCCGAATATAAGATGGTCATATGAGTGGATACCGCCATTATCAAAGATCTCGGGTGTGTTGGTCGATATCAATGCTGATAAATGGACAGAGTTACAGACAAATCTACATAGAGTGGTGTGGTTGCTTGTGAAACCATAAAAAATTAGGAGCTAAGTATAATTTTTTTTTATGAAACTATGAACATTAAAACTAGAGGGTTTTATATGGAAAAAATAAAAATAAAAATAAAAACTCCAATGTTTCCGGATGGTGGTTAGGGATAAATTACGTTTTTTAATACTTCAAAGATTATATATTTTTTAGCGATTGCACCTTTATGTAGATCAAGATTATGTAAAATCGTGGGTTGACCTTGAGAAAAGAACACGTTTTGATCTTAGGAAAAGTCAATTGTGTTGATTTGGAAAACAAAATACATATTTCAATTGAATCAATCTTGATCTTAAAATAAATATATGTTGCTCTGAAAATGAGAAGAAAAAAAAAAGATTAATTGGAATTGAGAAAGAAAAAATAAATCATCAAGAAAGTTGATAAAATCAAAATGTGAGAAAATTTAACAAAAAATCTTCGAGGCATGGTGGTAGTTCTATCTATAATTGTACCTAACCTAAGGTCGTGAGTTCGTTCCTTTAACTATATTTTTATTGTTAATATTAGGGGTGGAATCGGTACGGTACCGACTTTTTTTGCCAATACCGTGTATCAACCAATTATAATTGGTTTGCAAAATTTTATACCATGTATCAACCAATTGTAATTGGTACCAACTTAATTGGTACCGACTTTTTTCGGTTGGTACATGTTGGTACCAGTTTTGTACCAAATTCATGTTACATATACGAAATAAGAAAAAAACTAATTCAAAATGCGCAAATGATCAAACACAAAAGTTGAATGTAGCATTGTTTAATATTCAATACATGATCAATTCGGTTTCTAATTAGGTTTTTCACTCTTTTGGGCATTGTTTGGGTAAAAAGTTCCATCAGGCCTGGTCGTACGATTGACGATAGTCGACGCCCTTCCTTTGAGTGAACTCGACTAAAATATCGACCCGAAAAATACCCTCGAACGACCTGATTTTAGTTACTAACTGGAATCATACGTTATATTATATTTATATGCAGAATTCAAGGGCATTCATGACAAGAGATTGTAACGAAAGACATCATCAATAGCAAACAGACGTTATCATCAAAATATCATAAACGGTTGTACACATTCAATATTTGGAAAACGTAAAGATGGAGTATAAATATGGAGCTGGAGTCTCACATTTGGTATGAGTCTCACATAAATATGGGGTTGGAGTCTCACATTTTGTACACATTCAAAATATCATAAACGCTTATACCTTAGAAGCTCACGAATTACAAGCTCATTCAGTTTCTCTCAAAATCCACAAGGCTTATTGCTGTTTGTTACACGACGCACGACCAAAGGACGACGCACGACCAACTTTACTTTATTGTATTGTTTTACTTAGTATTATATCTGTAACACTTGTTCCAAAGGACGACGTCCCTGATTGACGTCCATAGTGCACGACGATTCTCACTCGTCCGCGGTTTTTACCTATTTTAGGGGTTTTCCGTGTCACCAATTCTCTCGTCTTATTTACTTTATATTTGTTATAATCGTACGATTATTGTCGTTACTTTCTTTGGTTGGATTAAGCTTCACGATTTACCTTAAATTTTCCTTGGGAGATTTTTGGCATAAACAGTTTGGCGCCCACCGTGGGGCCCCATCCAAAGAAAATCTTCAATAATCTTACGACGGACTAACGTTTTTCTCCTAGTGTTCTCTTTTCCAGTTATTCAGGATAATGGCATTCCAAGGAACTCAAAATCATATCGTGGCCCAAATGAACATGGAGCTGACCGCTGCTCGTGCTCGTATTGACGCCCTAACAGCTCAGGCTCGACAGGCGGCTGAAACCATCGAGCATTTGAGAAACCAAAATGGGAACAATGTGACAGGGACCACAAATGCTTACGTTGGTACCTGGAATGTGCCCCCTCCATTACCAAATTATCCCCGTCCACCATCAATTAATCCTGCGACCTTCACAATTCCAACCATGCCTATGGCCTCTATTCCATTCAATGGATATGCCTCTGATACCTCGCAACAGACTAGCTTCCAAGGGTCAGGGTATGTTCCATTGGGTGTCCCAAGTGGTGTTCCGATAGATCCTATTGCTCAAAGGCTGAAGCTTCTGGAAGAACAGAATGAATGTGTCTTGTCAATGTTGGCCAAATTGTCGGGGGCAGCAGTTCCAGTCGATGTCGAGCCACGTACAGGGTTTCAGGCGTCACCATTCATTGATGAGATCGCGTTAATAGACGTTCCAAAGAAATACAGCATCCCGACCTTCACTCCAAAGTATTCCGGTGTCACTGATCCAACAGAACACGTCGCCCAATACAAACAACTCATGTGGACTGTCTCGATACCGTACCAATTCCAAGAAGTCTGTATGTGCAAAAGTTTTGGGGCGACCTTGACTGGAGCAGCTTTACAATGGTTGATTAATCTCAAACCTAAAACCATCGGGTCTTTTGCAGAGTTGGTGAATCAATTCACTCAACAATTCGCTAGTAGCCGAAAAATGGAAAAGCAAACGAGCGACCTTTACTATGTCGTACAGAAGAATGGAGAGTCCATCCGAGACTACTTTAACCGGTTCAACGCGGAAATGATTAGTATCCGAAATTGTGACGTGAAAACAACAATTGAAGCGTACAAACGGGGTATGGATGATAGTTCAGGGTTGTATCTCGACCTTACGAAGTATCCTCCAGAAACCTTTGAAGACGTACGAGCGAGGACGCTTGCTCATATGAGGGTCGAGGATGACATCGCTTTCAAGAATAAACACTCGGGCGATCGGAAAAGCTTAGGTGTTAAAAATCCAGACTTCAAACCAAAGTCAATCAATCGATCAGAGCCTACTAGACAAATTTCAAATGTCAGGTTTGAAAAGAAAGGGTCAATGACTTCTAAATCTGTCCAGTATCCTGAGGTGTCATCTTATGGTTTTTCTGGATCAGCTAAGGACGTCGTCGTATCCTTGAAGCAACTCTAGCAAAACGTTCGGTGGCCAAAGAAAAATGACAAAGACAGTGATAAGAAGGAAAAAACTAAATGGTGTGACTTCCATAATGACTTCGGTCATACAACGGATGATTACATTGCCTTAAAGAAATTGTTGTCCTGGCTCAACTCAAAAGGTTATTTACAGGAATTGACGGAAAAGAAAGACGCACGTCCCACATCCCCAGAGCATGCCAAGGTGATTAATTGTATCACTGGAGGTTCTGATATTTGTGGGACCACATATTCAGCTGCTAAAAGACATGCCAGTCGCGGTCCCGATGACCGACCAATTCCAAAGGAGGCACGACTCAAAGAGGACGCAGAACTGGAGGCTATGCCCTTGACATTCGACCAAGCGGATCTCGATGACGTACATCAGAAACATCATGACAGGCTAATTATCCAATTGAGCATTGGAAATTGTCTGACAAAAAGGATACTCGTCGACGGAGGTAGTTCAACTAACATTATCTTTTTTGATGCAGTGAAAGCGATGGGCATCGACAAATCCGAGATTACACGGCGTTCGACCACACTCGTTGGATTTAATGGTGGAGCGACAAACACCATGGGGGAAATCACACTCCCAGTATATGCTAAAGAAATCAACAGACAGACGAAATTCAATGTCGTCGATTGCTCATCAGCTTATAATGTTATCCTTGGGCGACCTTGGATTCATGACATGAAAGTTGTACCTTCGACATACCACCAAACTTTGAAATTTCCCACGCAATGGGGAGTACAGGAGATCAAAGGCGAAATAAAGGTTGCTAGGGAATGTTACAAAGTTTCCTTAAAGTCCCCGAAGCAGACAATATAGCAATTAGAGAACCAGGATGTTCTTGGGACTGACGACGACTATCGCTTGGAAGCTGTCGTTTTAAACCAGGATAAGCCTGATCAGATGGTTTACATAGGTTCGACGCTCGACCCTTCTTTCAAAAACCAGCTAATCTCTTTTTTGCAGGACCACTATGATTGCTTCGCTTGGACACACGAAGACATGGTAGGTATCGATCCGAGTATTATTTCTCATAAACTCAACATCGATCCATCATTCAAACCCGTTCAACAGAAAAGACGGAAATTTCTCCTGAGAGAAATAAGGTTATCAACGACGAAGTTGATAATTTGCTTAAAACAGGAAAAATACGAGAAGTCAAGTATCCAGATTGGCTCGCCAACGTTGTTGTCGTCCAAAAGAAAAATGGTAAATGGAGAGTATGCACTGATTTCACCGACCTTAACAAAGCTTGCCCGAAGGATCCATTTCCATTGCCACATATCGACTCTATGGTTGACGCTACAGCAGGACATGAGTTACTCACGTTCATGGACGCATATTCTGGGTATAACCAGATATTGATGCATTCTGACGACCAGGAAAAAACGACCTTCATGACAGATAAAGGTATTTATTGTTATAAAGTAATTTCTTTTGGTCTTAAGAATGCAGGTTCGACATATCAACGATTGGTGAATATGATGTTCAAAGAATATTTGGGCGACACTATGGAGGTATACATCGATGATATGCTTGTCAAATCAAAGCATATGGACGATCATATAGGACATTTGAAACAGTCGTTCGATATCTTACGCGAATATAAAATGAAGTTGAATCCGACAAAATGTTCTTTTGGAGTTCGAGCTGGCAAATTTCTCGGTTATATGGTCACACGACGAGGAATTGAAGCTAATCCAGATCAAATCAAAGCAATTATCGAGTTAAAATCGCCCATAAATTTTAAAGAAGTCCAACGTCTCACAGGACGGATAGCAGCGCTGAACCGGTTCATCTCTCGATCGTCCGACAAATGTTATTTATTCTACAATGTCCTACGAAAAAATAAAGGTTTCGAGTGGACTGACAAGCATGAAGAGGCGTTGCAGCAACTCAAAAAATACATGATTTCGCCTCCTTCCCTCTCTAAACCTGAAAAAGGTGAAGCCCTTCAACTCTACCTAGCCGCCAGCACTAATTCGGTAAGTGAAGTTCTTATACGAGAAACCGACGGACGACAATTACCAATTTATTACGTAAGTAAAACTCTACTAGACGCTGAAACCAGGTATTCGTCTATAGAAAAACTTTTGCTTTCGTTAGTTATGGCCGCTAAGAAACTCCGACATTATTTTGAGTCACATCCTATAATGGTGGTAACTAACTTTCCTTTAAAGTCTGTGTTAAGAAAACCCGAATTAACAGGACGACTAGCTAAATGGAGCATTTACCTCAGCAATTTTGATCTGGATTTCAAGCCCAAAACGGCGATCAAGTCACAAGTCCTGGCAGATTTCGTCTCAGATTTCAGTCCAGAAATGAAAAGCACAATAACGTCCGACCAGTTAATCGTGGCGACTTTGCACGACACTACTTGGACACTCGACGTTGATGGTTCGACGAATATACGCGGCACGGGCCTGGGTGTCATCCTACAGTCTCCACAAGGGGGCAAAATAGTATACTCCATACGATGCGATTTCAAAGCAACAAATAATGAGGTAGAATATGAAGCACTGATTGCAGGAATCAAAATAGCTCACGACTTGGGGGCAACACATTTGTACGTCCGGAGCGACTCGTCCCTAGTTGTTAACCAAGTTAATGGATAATTTGCGACAAAAGATTCAAGGATGATTGCTTACTATAAAATAGTAAAAGAAGAAGCAAAGAAGTTCAGTCGCTTTATGATTGAATAGATACCGAGAGATCAGAACACTTAAGCCGATGCACTAGCCAATTTGGGGTCAGCCCTTAATCAAACGACATTCGACAATATCCCGGTGGTTCACCTTGCAACTTCGTCCATCAAGGAAGATGATAATATTTCGGTCGCACCAATTGAAGAAGAAAATTCTTGGTCGGACGATATTAGAAATTATTTAGAGTACGATCAATTGCCCGATGCCAGAATGGAAGCGAGAAAAGTTAGATTTAAAGCATCGAGGTACGTTATGATCAGAGGACAATTGTATTGAAGGTCTTCAACTGGTCTAAATCTGCGATGTATCACCAACAAGGCGTAAATACACAAAATCCTACAAGATATGCACGACGGTGAATGTGGAAATCACTCTGGAAGCCACTGTTTAGCTAACCGGATATCACGACAAGGTTACTATTGGCCAACGTTAAAGCAAGATGCGACCAGGTATGTACAGTTATGCGACGCATGTCAAAGACACACATGTATGTCACATAAACCTTCTGAACCTTTGCACTCGACTTTGATCCCATGGCCCTTTATGAAACGGGGAATGGATATTGTTGGGAAATTACCACCTGCCTCCGGGCAAAAGGTATTCCTTTTAGTTTTAACAGATTATTTCTCTAAGTGGGTTGAAGCAACGGCTTTCTCCCAGGTCCGGGACAAAGAGGTCGTTTCTTTTATCCAGACTAACATCATTTGTAGGTTCGGAGTTCTATCTGAAATAACATGTGACAATGGGACACAATTCATCAGTGATCGAATTAGAAGATTTTGCGAAGAAAGAAACATCAAGTTGGTAACATCAACACCTCGATATCCACAGTCGAATGGTCTAGCCGAATCGAGTAATAAAACTATCATTAATTCACTCAAGAAATGACTTAAAGCTGCCAAAGGGAAGTGGGTGGAAGAATTGCCTTCCGTTCTATGGGCTAATCGTACGACACCTCGTACATCCACATGACAGACTCCCTTTTCCTTAGTCTATGGATGTGAAGCTGTGTTACCTATTGAGGTACGACTACCGACTTCAAGGCATACGTCCGTTGAGCATAATTTAGTCGACCTAAGTTATGACCTCGACGCCTTAGAGGAACTTCGAGAAGCTGCTCACATTCGCATGGCATCGCAAAAACAAACTGTCGAACGACATTTCAACAAAAATGTCCAGGTCAAAGTTTTTCAGGAAGGTGACTACGTCCTACGACGAGTGTTTCAAAACACTCAAGAGCCTAATGCAGGTAAACTTTCCACTAAGTGGGAAGGTCCTTATCAAATCTCTAGTATCGTGGGTAAAGGAGCTTATAGAATCCAAACCCTCGATGGTCAAGATATCCCACGAAGCTGGAATGCAGTTCATCTAAAGAGGTATTACTTTTAATTCTGTGAAATTAATTTATTTGATTATTTTTTAAGAAAGATTACTGACTTAAGCATCGGAGGGTCGTTGGTCAAACCAACGACCACCCCACTAATATTGTTTTTCGCAGGGACGCGCGACTTACTTGAAATTCTTTGTGTCAAGTAAATCTCATGTGATCACGCGTATACATTCGATATTAATAAATGACAAAGGTTAAATTATGCATTTGATATTCAATACTTAGATCCAAGAACCATTATTATGAATTGCCTAAGGTCGATCGAAAGTTTCAGTTGATAATGATATGGTTGTATGACTAATGTAACTGTTTATTTATTCGACGAACGATTATTTATAAAGGTGAGTAATAAGCATTGACAAGCAAAAAGAGTTTTGCTTCATGAAATGTCAAAAATACAAAGGACGACCACATACGGTCGACCTTCAGATGAAAGGTTAAAAAAAACTAAGTAGGAGGAGCGCCAGACTGTTCTTGTATGACGTCCGTCCTTGCTACCACCTCCTCTTCTCCGCCATCACTCCCATCCAGATCGTCATCCTCGTCGAGGTCCCTTTCAGTCCCCACCTTCTCAAGATAAGTCTTGAGCTCTTCGGCGATCGACGCCATGGGATTTTTCCCACTCAGATGACGTCTCATCAAAGCAGCCCTGGCTGTGAGACGAGAAAAGGCTTCAAGTTGCTGATTTTCCTCCTCCAAGTCTTTGACGTCGCCTTCCAAACCCTCGACTTTCTTTTGAAGAGACGCAACTTCATCAGCATAAGAAGCAACGTCGGTGTTGGCTTTTATTTTCTCGATCTCCAGTTTGGTCGTTAACGCCTCAAGTTCAAGGACGCGATCTCTAAACTCGACCTTCTCATTTTGAGCTTCAACGAGTTTAGCCTTAAGGCTCTCGACCTTCAACTTCTCAGCCTCGACCGCCTTTAGGGCGACCTTCTCCTTTTCAAGAGCCTCATCAGCCCTCTTCTTGACTTCAGGAAAAGACGCCCTCATGCCTTCTGTTTGAACATAAAAGCTCAAACAAGCTTGAAAAGCCTACAACAGTAGCAAAAGAATTAAAAACAAAACGAGTAAATAAAGAAAATAGAGATAAAGCATGATTACCATGAAGGAGAGACCAGCGGCATGGGCTCCCGTGTCTTCCACCCTGGATTCATTGTAACGATCGTAAAAGGTCGGGAGAAGGAATTTTGCCAAGTGGGGAAAAATAACGTCTCTTTCGAGAACGTCATTCACCATGAAATCAGCTGGGAGAGTGGCTTTGAAAGTCATCTCTCCCACTTTTTCCTTATTCTTCCCCTCAACCTTAGAGGAGGAAGAAGGCTTCTCAACGCCCGAAACCCCCGACAAGGGAATGTCCTTCGTCGCCTTAGTCGAGCCTTCAAGCTCGACATCAGCAACGGTTACTTTCGCCGGTATCACCCCTGAAAGGGATGACAAAGAAGCCTCACCCGTCTTTTTTGGTGAAGATCGGGGTTTGCCTCGGAGACGCTTTGGATCCACCCCCGCGGGAGGAGCAAATCTCTTCCTTGATTTCTCTCTGCCCTGACGGGCAAGTTCCAGTTGTTCGGCCCGTCTCTGAGCAGCCGACTTCATAGATGAATCTTCTGGACCAAGTAAAAGAGTTAGAAAAAGACATGTAGTGCAAACTATGAAAATATTGTCGAACGACATACCAATCATCTCTTCTTCTTCTCTCTTTTCTTCTCTTTCTTCTTCTTCTCTCTTTTCTTCTCTTTCTTCTTCTTTTCTCTCCTCTCCTTGATGAGAACCCTCAGCGAGCGGAATTTCATCTACCAAGACGACTTCGTCTTCCTAGTCGTTCGACCGAATGGAAAAGGAACGGTCGACAATACTCTTATCCAAAATTCTTTGAATTTTGTCAAGAGAATCCCTTCTTGGCTTAATTTTTGTAAAGTCAATAACTGATAAGGCAAACAAAGAAAAAACATTAGAAAGAGATACAAACGACAAAGCTAAAAACGTACGACAAAATACGAAAACCTACCCGATTCATTCCATCCAGATGAAAACCATTGGCTATCCTCATCGTTCAAGGATGCCACTTGGACGAAAACGTAGTGGCGTTTCCAACCACGATCGTTTACCGCAATATTATGCACCAGTACGGTGTCTCCTTTCGTTCGAGGGAATAAACTATATCTATGATAGTTATCCGCTAGAACGCTGTAAGCGGTTAGAAGGTCGTTCAAATTGAACGGAGCCCCCCAGTCGGCCGTAAGACGATCGACCACCTGAACAATTCGCCAGAATTGAGGCATCAATTGTCCAGGTGATTAGTCGAATGCCTCTAGAAACTCCCTGACCAAGGGACTAAATGGCCAAGAAAAACCTATTTTGAAGGGATATTCGTATAAAACGCCATATCCCTTCGGAACTTCGTCTGGCCGTAAATCTTCTGGTGTTGCTAGATTGACGCCTTCAGGAATCCTAGCTGATTTTATAAAATAGTCCAGATGTTCTTCTTCCTTATAAATACTAGCAGGTTCACTCGACATTTTGAAATCAGGGACACTCACAGTCGCCTTCCAGTAACTAAGGCAATCCCAAGCTTTTCTAGGCTTCTTAGCTAAAGATTTCTTACGCATAAATTGATACAAAGGAAAAGAACTAGAAATCGTACCTTAAATAGTGTTCTAAACCTCGAATCTAGAAATGGAAAGGATTCTGGTCAATCGGAAATTGAATCTCGCCGGAGATATGTATTCTTTGAAAAGGTAAACGTAGAAAAAGGATAAGATTAAGGAAAATCCTTATTTATACTGTAATTTGGAAACCGAATTGTCGAGGAATCAAATCGCCAATTGACATGTGTCATCTGTCTCAGACGAAACACTCAAGTACGTCCCTCCAATACTTAACACTTGTCCCTAATTAGCTGTCTAAATGGTTATTTTTACAGGGATGGCGTTATTATTTAGTTGGAAACGAACTTATTTGGTTCTATTCAAATTACCCGCGTTCCCCTTACAGCGCGTGTCATATTTTAAATTTAAATTTCAAAATATTGTCGTTTGAATTTTAAATTTGGGGGCAAATTGTTTGGGTAAAAAGTTCCATCAGGCCTGGTCGTACGATTGACGATAGCCGACGCCCTTCCTTTGGGTGAAGTCGACTAAAATATCGACCCAATAAATACCCTCGAACGACCTGATTTCGGTTACTAACTGGAATCATACGTTATATTATATTTATATGCAGAATTCAAGGGCATTCATGACAAGAGATTGTAACGGAAGACATCATCAATAGCAAACAGACGTTATCATCAAAATATCAGAAACGGTTGCACACATTCAATATTTGGAAAACGTAAAGATGGAGTATAAATATGGAGCTGGAGTCTCACATTTGGACATCTAATTCTTATACCTTAGAAGCTCACGAATTACAAGCTCACTCAGTTTCTCTCAAAGTCCACAAGGCTTATTGCTGTTTGTTACACGACGCACGACCAACTTTACTTTATTGTATTGTTTTACTTAGTATTATATCTGTAACACTTGTTCCAAAGGACGACGTCCCTGATTGACGTCCATAGTGCACGACGATTCTCACTCGTCCGCGGTTTTTACCCATTTTAGGGGTTTTCCGCGTCACCAATTCTCTCGTCTTATTTACTTTATTTTTGTTATAATCGTACTATTATTGTCGTTACTTTCTTTGGTTGGATTAAGCTTCATGATTTACCTTAAATTTTCCTTGGGAGATTTTTGGCATAAACAGGCATTTAGGCGATAAGGTGAAAACTAAAAAAATAAAGGATTTTTAAATTTTAAACTCAAAATTAATAATAGCATTGATTAATAAAAATAATAATTAATTAAATTATTATAAAAGTCGGTACCACGGTACTACCGTGGTACACAACATTCAATATCGTGTACCAAGCAAGTTGAAACACTTGGTACGGTACAAACAGCCGATTTAAATTGGTATGACTGGTACACATGTTGTTGGCTTAGTTTGGTACAAAATTGTCACCCCTAGTTAATATTTTAAGTTGTAGCATTATAGGGTTTGAGTAAATGCCTTGGGTTGGCCATGCAACCTAAAATTAAACTTTCGCTTGACACAAGATTCAAACCAATGGTCTCGTGCACCTTTCACCATTGTTTAATTTCTTTTATAAATCTGATTTCAAAATATTTAAGGGTACCATTCAAAATCAAGCGGGTGCACCTTTCAGATGCTTATGTTTTTTTTTTCTCTTCCAATAATCTAGTGAGCGGGAACATGGGAGGCCACTCGACTCTTAATAGGCCCCCCGGTTTTTAATTGGGCAAATGCGCAAAATAACAACATACTTTCATAGATTTTTATTATAACATTGTATTTTCATTTTTTTTTCTTATTATATTTTTGTACTTTCATTTTTTCTTATTACAACAATGCACTTTCAAATTATTTTTTATTAGGGCTTTGCACTTTAATATTTTTACCTAGTATATCATTTGGTAACATGTTTTCTTTTAAACCGGTTTCCTTCACTTACATGTCATACCTAAAATGACATGGAAGACACGTAGGATATGTCTACATGGCATTAAGAAAGAAAAACCACTTTCAAAAACAATTAAAAAAACCATTTTCCTCACTACCTACAATTTCTATTCCAAATTAATTGAATTGTGCGGGTCGTTTACCAAACGCTTACCGGGAAGAAACGTTTCCCGCAGTTACCTTATCGTGTAACATTTTTGACCGTCAAAATAGCTTATTGGTAAGCATCTTAAAACCGATAAGTGGTTACCGGGTAAGTCTATTTTCATTCACTTGTCGGGTAAGACTCTCAGTCCTTACTATGATTCTTACTAGGTTCCTGACATTTTATGAGCCCTCGGCATATACAAAATCAGGGGCTCTCCAAAAGAAATTCAATATATATTTTTCATTAATAAAAAATTGAATATAAGAAATTCTAATAATTATGGAAGAAAGAAATCTTATTCTTCTTTAGTATAGATAAGAAAGTACTTAAGATTTATGTACTCATTTTTAGGTAATTAGCAACCAAGAGTATAATGTACTAAAATAAGGTAATCTTAAGGTCCTAATATATAGATATGAGTTTGACCATCTACTATGGTTGGTAAGTTTTTTAAAAGGTAAGACTTATCTTAGTTCATATAAAGAAATATGTGTTATTTTGATACAAAAAGACAACTTATGTAGATGAAGAAATCGAAAGAGTCAACAAGAGATCAATGATAGAAAAGATTATCAAGGTTTTCTAGACATATAGACAAATGAGGATTAGTAAGAATATGGAAGAAGAGTTGATAAATAAGATACAATAAGAATAAATAATGATTTTCGGTGACGTTTTGTGTATGGAGTATTCTCCATACATTATGATTTTGAGTATTGAGTCTTACTTATATTTTGGTATTTTGGATAATAAAGTTTTATCTGAATTTCAGTAATTGAGCATTAATCATTATTCACGTTTTAGGTGAGTATTGGGTTTCAAATTCATATTTAAATTAATGTTTTGTATTGGAGTTTTCATCGCAAAAATGGTAGGTTTGAGGACAAACGTTGCATTCATTTTTTATACCTTTCATTTTAGAAATTGGGATTTAAATAACATTATTTCAGTTTACCGTTTTATATAAATGATGAAAACTCTTGAACTCACTAGGCGTTAAGCCTAACCCTTTTTCTTTGTCGGCGTGTGCATCAGGTCCTCGTTGGGGAATGGTACTAGTGATGCTATGAAAAATCAAATGCTTGTTATAGGCACAAACAATAATTAGCAAACTAGAGACGTCTTCCGCATTTGGAGATAGCGACCGTTGTTAGAGTTCAGTAACACTCTTCCCCAATTTAGACTATATGTAAGGTCTTAATTATTTATTGTTGATGTTAAATCTTAGATTGTCGTTATAGGTAATCCCTTTTAGAAGGGAATATTCCTTATTTGATGTATTATCGAAATTTTAAATTAGTTGCTATTTTCAGATTTGATAGTGTTACAAATGGTTACATGCGTACTATACATATATATAGACCCACTTTTTAATATATCAAATTAATCGAATACACACACTCTCTCTCTCTCACACACACACTTTCTCTACCTACCTCACCATTTCTTCAAGAAAACCAAGCCGCATGGATGAGGATTGTTGATTTGTTATTCTTCAAGAAAACCAAGCCCCATGGATGAGGATTCTTCTTCTTTGAGAAAACCAAGCCCCGTGGATGTGGATTCTTCTTCTTCGAGAAAACCAAACCCCATGGATGAGGATTCTTCTTCTTCGAGAAAACCAAGCCCCGTGGATGAGAATTCTTCGTCTTCGAGAAAACCAAGCCCATGAAAAGTTCTTCATCCGAAGGAGGACTTGATTCTTCCTCAAAGGAACCCCAACAAACCCTGATCAAATCACTAGTTGGTTTTAATTCTTCATCGAAATCTGAAATGGGTGCCACGGGTCAAGAAACGGGAATCAAGAAAACAGAAAACACAAAAAAAAACTCGGTGGTTTTGATCAAGAAACTCTCGATGAAGTGGAAAAAGTGAAAAAAAAGGATGACAATGATGATGATATTAAACTTCTAAAAATAATTCTCGAGTATAGTAACATGACGATGAGGGATCCAAACCATGGTACAACCTGCATGCATCACTTCTATGACAAGTAGCTTGGGAGGAAGAAATACGCTCAAGCTTGTTCAAGTGAGTTTAATCGGTCTAAACGAATTACAGATTTGTTTATAAGATATGAAAATGAGTTGATCAACTTTCCAGAAGTAGAGGTTGGTACTCTTGAAGATACGATCCCGTTGGTGTGATGAAATTCAGGTTAGCTCATCAAATCTAGAAAGGCACGTGTGGTATTTCTGGTCCTTGTAATAAATATTGTTTGGAAGATAATTTAGATGGAGATGAAAGTGAAGATGAAGATGTAGATGAAAATGGAAATGGAGAAGAATATGGAAATATAATAGAGATGAAAATGAATAGCCCTTATAGCTAGTCATGTACATACATACTCTTCAATGGTGGGTTTCATGTTGATGGTGGTTCAATGCAGGTTTTGTGTTAGAGTTGTTCAATTCAATTCAGGTAAACATGTACTACTTCTTGATATGCATGCACCATCTAGTCTTGTTTCTTCTTGTAAGTACAATCTAGGTATATATAGCTAGTATTTAGTCATACCAACATCTCCATATGCATGCATGCTATAGTGTTGTTTCTTTTTGTAAGTACAATCATATACCTATGGGTTCATTTTGTTGTGTTTGAAAGAAATCTAGTGTTGTTTCTTTCTGTAAGTACAATCGTATTCTTTCTTCATTTTGTGTTGTTGAAAGAAAGCAATATATTGATCATTTTCTCTCTATATATATATAGTTACTTACAAATATTTTTCTTATATATATACAAAAAATTGACTCCTTTCGTGAGGATTTTTGATCCGAAACGGTGTCCAATTAAAAGACAGAACTCATCTCGCCCGAAGCGAAAAATGTGCCCACACACATCAAACCAAAGCTCCTTTAACGTTGATGTGTTGACGTGCGTTTGTGTTTACACCATTTTAAATGCAAGTAAATAAACTTTGACGCAAGTATACATCTTAATCTACTATCATTTTGTAACAAGTAATTATGGTACAAATTACCCAATATCGATCCGACAGGCTGTAACACCCCGATTTTTAAGAAGATATAATTTCAAGTTAATACAAATGAGTATTTTAAGGGAAAAAGAAGAAATCCTCGAATCCTATATTTTATAGCCCTATTGGATGAAGGGTTCAATTACAAGTCCAACGTTTCTTACTGGAGCAAAATCGGAGTTAAAATGAAGAAGTTATGACCAAAACAGTGATCAGGCAAGAATAATGAAGAAAATCGGGCAGCAGTGCTCAGCGCGAATCTCCGTGGGGATGGATCAGCGCCACCATCAACGTTGGGCTTTGTTCCCCCATGTTCAGTGCTCCGCGCGGATGAATCAACGCCACCATCTGAAAGAGCCACTATACGCATTTAAAATGGAGGAACCGGCCCCAAACCTCATTTTTCACCCAAACCTCAAATCTTCTCCCCATTTCTCTCCCAAGTCGACCCTCCAACCTCCAAATCGAACCTTAACTCATTTTGACAGTTGTCCTCTTAAATCTAAGTGTTTCTTCTCCATCTAGCAAGTTGGAAGATAAACCTACAACCCTTTCATCTTTATCTTCTTCACCAAACTTTCTAGGGTTTCATCCAACCCTTTTCATCACTTGAAACATTTAGGAGTTTGTGGATTATTGTGAGAGTCTAAAAGGGGGTGGTTGATGGTTTCAAGCTATGGCAAAGGTAATCTTATCTTTTCTTCATCTATGGAAGTTAGGGTTTTGGGTTAAGATAAGATCTTCATGTAAAATGTTTGGGAAACACTCCTTTATGGTTGGACATGTATGGATCTAGGTTTTTGGAAGTTTTTGCCTTGAGGATCCAAGTTTCTTCAAGGACCTCAAGTTGCGGAAAAATCTAGACTTAGCCTAAATCTAGCAAGGTGAGTTCAAGTTGATTTGTAAAAACGTTGTACATGCCAAAAATGTTTATTTTAGAGTATTTATGTGTTTTACATGATTATTATAAAATGTTGAAATATTTGTTGAGTTTTGCTATTTGAACAAATAAGATTTTATAAATCTTGTGAAAAACCATATTTGGGATTTTTAGGCATTTTGATAAATATGACATAAATGAAAGGGTTTTGATGATTTGTTGCATAAATGGAGATTATTTGGTTTAGAGTCACTTTTAGCGTTTGTTTTGGGAAAAATGCTTAATTTTGTATTATGGACGTTTTTGAGGGAATAAAGGGTATAAATTCATTTGGAAAGTAATTTGTCCCAATCTAAACTGTGTTGGAGTTTACTCATGTATTTTGGAGCGTGTGTTTGCATGACGCGAGTCGATTGTGTTTTATTATTTGGGGGTCGTTATTTGTTGGTCAAAAAGGGTTTTGAGCGTTTTAGCTCGATGTTGACTTAAAAGAGACTTGGGGACAATTGTCCAGTTTTAATGGCTCAATGTAGAGCCCTAATTATGTTGTACATACTAATGCACCTTATTGCATATTGGTGTTGATTACATGCTCGAGTGCGTTGGTCATTTCGGTATAGGCATGTAATGTTAGACTGTGTTGCATTGGATCCATAGGCATGTAAGTCAGTCTGTTTTGGATGGTCAATTGGGTATTGCGGGGTTGGACTCCGGTACCCATGTTTTATGACCAAAAACTTTACAAGTAGGCACTAAGAGGGTTGAGTCTGGAGGTGCTACCTGGGAGATAGGCACTAAGACCTCCGCCGCTTGAAGTAATGTTGGGAGGTAGTCTTTAAGTGTGTCGGGCCTTCGGGGTGGAGTTCCTTGTAATGTTCACCAAGGTCAACTGTCTTTTGTGGTGAAACTTGTTAAGAAGTCGTAGGGACACTTGGGCTTTTATGTCGTGAGGTGTCATGCGATTAACGTTGTATGGGTGGCATACTTTTGTGTTCCTCCACTCTCAACGGATATGGGTCTCCCCTGTCGTCGGCCTACAGTATTTTAAATGTTAACGCCTTACTTTATTATCGTTGGATTTGTGCGGTCCACTGTAAATGATGACCTTAATATTGGGTTTCCCCCGCGTATATTAAGGTTTGAATGAAATACGTCATTCCCATGTTTTAGTATTTGGTTTCCTTCCATTTCATGGTTGCGTGAGTATTGGGCCTAGTGTCCATGTTTTCGGTAACGTGTCGTATATGTGAGTTATTAACCATGTTGTATGAGTTGAGTATTTTACCCATTTTACCCCACCCGTGCTTCCGTGTTTTGGGATGCAACGTTTTATCCACGTTTCTTAAATTGGGAGTCAATCCCCGTTCTATTCTCGAGTGAGTTTTGGGTTGCATCATTTTATAAAGAATGTTTTGTAGTGGGGTGTCCACCTTTGAAAAATGCATGATATTGGAAAAAAGTCGTCCCCAAGTTTAAAGTAAATCATTTGAAAGATTATTATTTTAATTGGGGTTCATTCCTTTAAAGATATATTTGTTCATATAAACTCTTAAGCTCACTAGGCGTTAGCCTAACCTTTTTATTTGTCGGCATGTGCAACATACTTTGTTTGGGAATAGTTATAGTGACACTATGAAGAGGGAAGTGCTAGTGGTGTGCTCATGAAGTGAGTAGCTTGGTGAAGTCTTCCGCGTTAGTTTTATGAAGGGTAACTTGTATTGGGGTTATGTAGCACCCGACTTCGGTTTAGTCCTTGTATCTTACTGGAGTTTATATTTGTCGAGGTTAACTATAGAATTTTATATTGAGGTGTATTGAGTTTTGAATAGTTTGTATCGAAATTTTAAATTAGTTGTTCTTACCAAATTTGAGGGTGTTACACAGGGAAGCTTGGAAAAGTCTTCTTAAAGTTGAGTTTGTAAAAGCGAGTCTCAGATGACGAATTCGAATAAATTTTTTTGATGGAAGTTTTGATCAACAACTACTGAAAAATCGATTATAAAAAGAAGCACATGGTATAAAGATTTATTGGGACAAAACTAATAATTGGATAAAAAGATGAGACAACATTCCATCGTTATCTCAAAGTTGATATTTTATGTAACTTAAAGAAGTCTTCATACAACGAACCAGTTATTAATTGTAATCCGACATAAAATATAACTTTGACTTAAATAAATAGGACAATCATGCTATACAATACAACGTTTTATATTTTTATCGGTCTCGGTCCCAACTTAATTTTTATACCCCGAACTAAGGAGTTTAGCTCATCATCGTTCGGTTCTTAATTATAAAAGAGTCAAGGACTTTAAAAGTAATTAAAAGAGATAGAAGGTGCCTCAAACAAACCACGATTGGTTCCACTTGAGAAACTGTAACTTGTTGCCCAAGTAACCAACTCTTTAAATAAGTGTGAATATATAAATTGCTAGAAATAAAAGACTATAATTAAATGACGTAAAATAAATTGCAGTAATTAAATTGCAGAAATTAAAAGACTATAATTAAATGACGTAAAATAAATTGCAGTAATTAAATTGCGTTAAATAAATAACAATAAAGTAAAACAAGAATTATAAAACTTAAAATTAAACAACGGAATTAGAAACGTGCGTGAGAAATCTTGTTTCAAATGTGGAAATTTAAAACATGGGTTACTTGAGAGTTTCATGGCACTTTTAACAACTTAAAACTATCGGGGTGAATTATAAAATGAAACCACGTAACGAGTTGATGGGTTTTTATAAACATGGAAACACAAAACGATTTTAATAAGCCACAACAAACAGTGAACCAAAGAGGTCTGGAACCGAAATGATTAATCGAACTTCCGGTTTGTAATAGAATTAAAACCGTGAATGAGACCAAATCTGAATTAAAACCATAGATAAATCGAGTCGTAAGAGATGAATAATTATCACGAGAATGTAACGAGAAAAGGCAAACTAGAGGGACATGCTCTTTGCAAAGGCAAACTAGAAGAACCTTATCTGTCAAAATGAAAACTAGAGGGACCTATTATGTCATTATGCAAAATACGAGAACCGAATCTGTTTATAAATAAAGTACAAAGACCTAATTTGTGAAAATGCATACTATAGGGAGCTAAGTGGTCATTATGAAAATTACGGGGACCTAATCAGTCAATATGTAAACTAGAGGACCTATTATATCATTATGCAAAGTATAGGGACCTATTATGTCAATATGCATGGTACAGGGTCCTAAGTTGTCATTATGCAATGTGTGAGGACCAAATCGGCTAATTAATAAACTATAGTTACATAATTATACATAATTTGTCAAAATGCAAAGTACATGGACCTAAGTTGTCATTATGCAAAGTTTAGGGACCTAATCGGTTAACAAGGACCTAAGTTGTCATTATTCAAAGTATGGGGACCTAATCTATAAAAATGTAAAGTATTGGGACCTAATATGTCATTATGCAAAGTGCAGGGACCTAAGATGTCATTAGGGGTGCTCACGGGTTGGGTTAATCGGGTTGAAGTCATTTCAACAACCCAACCCAATGTTGGCGGTTTGAAAAATTTCAACCCAACCCGAGCCAAACAAAAGTGAAACCCAACTCAACCCAGGGTTTGGTCGGTTTGATCGGGTAGTGTTTAAACAAAGTAAAAACAATACTGAAAACATAAAAATAAAGAAAATTTCCTTTGAAATACGATCCATCATTCAAAAGAATATACGGGTTCATCAAATATTTAGATATTACATATAACTTTTATCGGGTTACTTTGATCCTAACCAATATCAACCCAATAGATTCGGGTTGTCATAATTTTGTATTGATTATATGTCGGGTTACCTCGGGTTGATTTTTTTTCTATTGTTTTGGGTTGGGTTGGTCAGGTTTTTGAGCACCCCTAGTTGTCATTATGCAAAGTATAGGGACGTAAGTTGTCCCTATACAAAGTACAGGGACCTAATCTGTCATTATGGAAAGTACTGGGACCTAATATGTCATTATGCAAAGTGCTAGGACCTAATATGTCATTATACAAAGTGTAGGGACCTAATGTATAGAAGCCAAACAACATGACCTAATCTATTAAAAGGCAAACTACAAACATTACATTATTTAACTACAAAATGTATACTTCACATATATGCATTTTAGGCAAAGTCAAATACAAATATATAGAAAACTAACATAAAGGGGTATACTTAACATATATGTATTTTAAAGTTTTAGGTAAATTACACTATGGTCGTGTGGTTTACTCAAAATCTGGATATGGTCCGTATTTTGAAATAAGTACACCGGGGATCCTTATGGTTTGCATTTCGTTGCACTCTAGGTCCTTATCCCTAACAGAGTTAACTTTAATCTGTTAACTCAAAGGGTAATTTGGTCATATTATTTATTAATTAAAAAACATCTTTTAAACACCATCACATGTGCCACCTACCCTACCTTGCCTTTCTCTCCCTTTGAGGTGTTACCCGCCCCTACCCCCCACCCCTCACCCCTTCCCTCCATTCTCTCACCTTGACCTGCAACAATATGTACATATATACACACAGACATACACACACATATACCCCTTCTCTCCAACTTTAAAAAAACCCTTATGCACACACACACACACACACACACACACATATATATATATATATACATACATACATACATACAACGCGCACACACGTCTCTCCACTTTTTCTCATGGAACTTTTCAACCACTATTTCTGAACCTCCGATCACACCCACACAACTCATACACAAAACACACATCACCCATTTTTTCATACTCATTTCTTCGACTGAGGAAGGAGGCAAGAGGAATTGGGGAGTATTAAGTTTAAATGGCTCAAGAAAGATTTTTTTAAGGCATTAATTTATCACCTTCTTTTTCTGTTTTTATGGTTGTTGTCACGATGGTGTGAGGTGATAGAAAAAGAAAAAAAGAGAAGAAAACATACTTTTTTACTCACTATTGTTGTAATTTTGACTTTTTTATCCCCATCGATTCAACAAAATAACATCAAAACCTAACAAATCGATCATATTATATCAAAATTAAACCGAATTGACTTTTTTTATCCCTGTCGGAGCTCTGTGGAGTTAGCATGGATGAATTGGCGCCCATAGGAGGTGGTTGGTAGGTAGGGGTGTATGGTAGTGACGGTGATAGTGATAGTGTGATGCTCGATGGTAGGTCATTGTCGGTTGGCATGTAAACAATTAAGGATGTCGACGTTGGGTCATCAGTGTAGGGAAGGACAAGTAACAGTTGTGTGGGTCATGTCTTTTTTGGAGCTTCACGACCCTCTTCACAGACTACTTCCTTTACCAGTAGTATCATTGGAGCTCCAAGCAAGTGTGTGTGTGTATATATATATATATATGAGAGAGAGAGAGAGAGGTGCATGTTTGTATATATGCGTGTGTATATATATACACACACATGATATAACACATATATAAGTTAGAAGAGAGAAAAAGGTTGAGGAGTTTGTATATATGATCTGTATCTTTTTTTATAAGTTACAGGTGTTTATATCTCTCTCTTTCTCTCTCTCTCACACACACACACACATATATATATATATATATAATGTTGTAGGTGTGGTAGGGTCTAAAAAGAGAAGATGGGGATATGGTCAAAGAGAGAGAAAAGTCAAAAGAAAATAAGATGGATGTGTCATCAAATGATTAGTCTTCTAAAAGGTATATTTAAGTGAGAGATAAAATGACTATGTTGCCTTCAACTAACGGACTTTTTTTAATGGTGTTAGTGTCAGGGACCCATAATGCAATGAAATGAAACCACAGGGATCCATGGTATACTTATTTCAAAATATGGACCATATCCGTATTTTGAGTAAACCACACGACCAGAGTGTACTTTACTCTAAAGTTTTTATTCGCAATGTCAAAAAAAATATTTAAAATTTTTATTCGACCTTGTAACATACAAATATATAACATTAACCATAAAAACAACTACTGTTAACTACATTTCAACGGTAACCGTATATAACAACAAACCATAAAATTCTTGTTAACTAAAATTTTTAATAACAAAGTATAAAAACATCATCTACATCATTTAACATACAAAAATATAACATCATCTAGGGGTATAAATGAGATGAGACAACTCGTGAGCTACTCGAGATGGATTCAGTCAAAATTCGGTCAACACACGACTCGAACTCGAGTCGACTCGATATACTAACGAGTCGAGTTGAGCAAGCTGATACTCGACTCGATAAGCAAAATAATAACAATAATTAGTAATATTATTATAAGTTAATTGATGATGACGACGACGATGATGACGACGACGATGATGATGATGATGATGATGATAATAATAATAATAATAAAATAAAAAAACTCAACTTTTTTGAAAAAAAATGGAAAATGATAGTGTAAAAGACATAGGGTGTGTGTCTAATCCATCCCACATTAGTGGGATACAGAACATAAAGCTTTAAACTCCACTATATATAGACCTTTCCCCTCCCTTGTTTTTACATCCTTGTCTTGAGCCTAAGGGCTTGAGCCTATGTGATTGTTTTAATAGGCGTACCCTTGAAAGCGGGTTCACCTTGAGTTCCTTTAAGCTATTTGTTCACCTTGAGTTATTTTATGTATTAAACGAGTTTGAGCTTGATCTGAGTTCGAGTTCGAGCTTGATTCGAGTTTTCGAGCTCGAGTTAGAGCTCGAGTTAGAGCTCGATTCGAGTTTTCGAGCTTGAGGGTGAGCTTGATTCGAGTTTTCGAGCTCGAGTTCGAGCTTCGATTCGATCTTGAAACGAGCTCGAGTTATAGTTTGAGTTTGGAAATTGGTTATCGAGTTTGAGTCGAGTTTGTATTTTCACTACTTGCGAGTTTTCGAGTCGAGTTCAAGCTTGGTAATAGGGTTTCAAGTTCGAGTCGAGTATAATGATACTCGAACTTGACTCGCATCATTTACACCCCTAACATCATCTATGTTATTTAACCACAACAATTCTTGTTAACTAAATTTTTTTACTTAAGAGATATGTATTTTACCAATTCAAACAGTAACACCCCGATTTTCGAAGGGTAACATTTCGAGTTATTATAGAAACCGATATATCAAGGAAAAATAGAATATTTGATTTTGGACTTGAATCTTGGATTTTATAGTCTTGTTAGATAAAGGATTCAATTACGAGTCCAACGGTTCTTTCCGGAGCGAAAACAGAGCTAAAACGAAGAAGTTATGGTCAAAACAGTGTTCGGTACTCGCTCGGCTATAGTGCCCAGCGATTGTGACACTGTCACTATAGCCTGTCACGATCGCCAGAGTCCAAAAACTCTCGGTACAATCTCAGCGATTGTGCCCGGCGATTTTGACATTGTCACTATAGCCTGGCACAATCACCTGGAGGTATCAGAGTGTTAAAAGTCGAGATTTTCAGCCTCATTCTTCATTTCTTCATAACTCTCTCATTTCAACTCCGATTTTGGTGATTCAAGTTTCCATGGTTTCGTATTTGAGAGATTTTCAAGGTTATATTGTTAGTTTTGGGAATATTCAAGAGTATTTGGTGGTAGATTGGAAGAAAAGGTCAAGAGTTCATCATCATCACCTCCATCTTCAAGAATTTTTGGGTTTTCTAGGATTTCATCAAAACCTAAATGGTAAGTGTATCCCTTCCATTTATAAACCTTAAAATAAGTTATAAATGCTCCGTTGATGATTATCCTAGTGTGTGGTTTATCAATTTCGGGTTTGATGGTTTTGGAGAAATCTAGGTCGAAATTGGGGTTTGGACCAAAATAGAGATTTTGATGTGTAATGTTTGGAGAATGTTTCTATATGGTTGAATGTGGTTATTTACGGTTGGAATGTATGGATATAGGTTTTTGGAGATTGGTTTGAAGAATCAAGTTTCTTCAAGGAAGCTCTAAATGGGTGAAATCTAGATTTAACCTAAATCTAGCGAGGTGAGTTCAAGTTGATTTGTGAAAACGTTGTACATGCCAAAATGTATATTTTAAAGTGTTTATGTGTTCTACATGAAATTATCAAATGTTGAGTTATTTACTAATCTTTGATTTTTGGAAGTATTTAACTTTACAAACTTTGTATAATACCCACATTTGGGATTTTTGGGCATTTTGATAAATGTGTTACAAATGAATGTGTTTTGAGGTCTTATTGCATAAATAGATCTTTGATCAAAGAAATACGTTTTTAAATGTTTGTCGGATTTTATGTATCATTCATGAAATAGAATGTTTTATAAAGTATTACTTTCACTTTTATGTGAGGTACTTGAAATAATGTTTATAGTCTCATTTTATTATTTTCATTCTTATCAGCAGTTAAATTTGGAAAATGCATATTTTTTGTTATGAGGCATTTGGAAGATATAAGAGTATAAGTTCATTTGGAAAATGGGTTGCCTCAACTAATGTTGAGTTTCGAACTAATCTTACTTTTAGTTGTGGTATTTGCATATCCGTTGGTCGAGTGCGTTTTATCGTATTCTTATTTTCATTTATCAATGAGTCAATGGATTGCTAAGCCTACGACTTGGCATTGTTATTTTGATGGGGTTTTAGGACAATTGTCCAGTTTTGGTAGCTCGACTTCGAGCCTTGTTGGTGATTTTGGATGAAGCACGTTAGGTATCGGGTGCGATGTAAGTCCTTCGTGCTGCACGTTAAGGTACCGAGTGCGGTATAAGTCCTTCATGCTCAAGTATTACGATATTGGATGAGGGGCTCGACATAGGAACCCGACGGGGTTGAACTCGAGTTTCCGTGGGTGTACGTTTAAAGCTACTGAGTCTGACATCCCTTGTGTATACTTTTGTTTATATGACTAGTCATAACAACATAAAATGGGCTTACTTTGTGGACCGTCACATTTTATGGAATCGGGAATCCCCCGTCACCGAAAGGTGTTGATATTGGGTATTGAGTTATATTATCCAAGTTTTCGATGACGTTTTGTATAATTGGGTTTTACCCTTGAATTATGGGTTGAGTATTATGCCCCACCCGTGTTTTGGGTGTTTTGGGTGTTTTGGGTGTTTTGGGATATAAGGTTTAACCGTATCTTCATAAATGGAGAGTTCAATTTATATTTACGCTTTAAGTGAGTTTTGGGTTAAAGCTAATTTATGAATGGGCGGTTTACATTGATATCATCATCTTTGTAGTAGTTTGGCTTGGAAAATGTCCAAATTGGTGTTCTTTGTCTAAAATGCATATTATTGGAAAATGAGTCGTTTTCACATGTAAGACGTATCATATTGAAGGACTATAACTTTAACCGCATCCTTTCTTTTCTAAACAATTATTTTATAAATGTTGAAAAACTTTTGAGCTCACTAGGCGTTAAGCCTAACCTTTTTATTTGTCGGCAATGTGCATCAGGTTTCAAGGTTGGGAGTTGGTCCTAGCAATCCTATGAAGAGTTGAGCCTTAGCTTTGTGCAAATGTAAGTAGTTGGTGAAGTCTTCCGCAACGTTGGAAATAGTAACTATTATGGGGTTTTAGTAGCACCCGTCCTTATCATAAACTTTTGTATAGAATGAAGGGTTGTTTTGAGGTTAAATCTTAATTTATGGTTGTAGATGATTTATTTATTGATGTATTTAGAAAATTTTAAATAAGTTGCTATTGCCAGATTTGAGGGTGTTACATAAACCAAGAACACCATTTTTGTGACATCTTGCAAAATACAGATATATAACAACAAAAACATAAAAACATATATATCTAGAATATTTAACTATAAAGCAACAAGGGATTACGAAAACTTACTTCACGAGCCATTGAAGAGTTACTGACGTCGAACGGGACTCACGAAACTCACGTGCGTTTTTAAGCGCATAAAGAGCATGAGAAAGGGATAGAGTAGAGAAGAGTGGAGGGTGAATGCTTTGGTCCCCACAACTCCTCTATTTATACAAATGGAAGAAGGAAAGCGTAAAGAGTCGGGTGGTTGGGGGAGGGGTTTAAATACAGTTGTAAATGCGAGTGGGTGGGGTAGGGGTAGAATTTGGTCAAATCGGAGTTTACGAGAAAAGGGAACGTCTAGGGTTTACCTAGAGTGACACCTGGCGCGAAAAACCTCGCAATTACGAGAGAGGGGCTGAAAGAGTAAAAAAATTCACGAGGAAGGGTCAAAATTGTAACTTTATGAAACTTCAGGGCAGGTTCGCATTTACGAGCCCTAGTACACGAGGAGGGGCCAAATGTGTAAAATTTGGGGTGGGTTGACGGAAGAATTCGTATTCACAAGGGTTTCATAAGGGGCTGGGCTATTTTGATAATTTTAGGGAGTGAATGGCTAAGAAGTTAAGCCATCAACACAAAATGACTATTTTTATTAGTTTCCCCATAGAAAAGTTCAACTCATCTTTAAACAACACCTCTCACAAGCTTACCGTCTCATAGCCAAACCCATAGCATCTACTCTATAGAGTGTGCGTCCCAAACAAGAAGTGAAAAGGCGGCGCCTCAGAAATTATTTTGAGTCGCCTCGCCTTGAGGCACGTCTTAAGGTGCACGACTAAACTAATTTTTAAAACCATGCGAGAGACTGTTGTTGGAAAAACAAGAAAATACTTGTTTCTCAAGTAGCAGCGATATGAGGAAGAACTGGAGCGACGAGGGAGAATGGAATAGGATCGACAACGACGATGGAGGAGGTTTGACTAGGAGGTAGCAGGAGGAAAATCGGAACCTGTAACACCCCAAAAATTTATGAGTTTATGGAATGACCATTCCTTGTTTAAAGTTTGATTATGTTTTAAGGCTAATGATTAATATTATAGGTAGTCCCATTTATCAAACCAACCTGACCGGTCAGCTAAAGGCCATTGGAAGCCTCAGTATGAAGCATGCAATAGCGCTAGCGATTGTGACCAAGTGTCACTCTCGCTGGCCACAGTCGCAGGGGGCCTGGGACTTACGGTACAGATTCAGAGATAGTGCTGGAAGATTATGCCCTAGTCACTATCGCGGTGTCACAACCACGCAGATGGTACCGAGACATGGGGGAGTTCAGGAGAGTATGCCCCGCGATAGTGACAATGTCACTATCGTCGTGTCACTATCACTAGCGGGGGTTGGGCCTATAAAACTGACAACTCCGAATTTATTTCATTTATCTGACTTTTGGCTAAGCTTCTAGGTCGCTTTCTCTACATTGTAAGGGTAAGATTTCCTCCTTATTATCCCTCCTCATTAATGTTCTTGGCTACCACCTCGTTTGATCATTTATGATTCTCTCCTAGGTGTTTATAAGCATTTAGTGGAAGGGTTCAAGCCTACTCCACCTCAAAATCCATCATCCTCCATACTAGGGTTTCGTTTTCTTTTTGAAAACTACTAAGGTGAGTTTCTTTCTATTTTCACAAACTTTATACATGTCAACTATGATTTTGACCTTATAAATATCTCCACTTGTTTTCTCTTGATTTGGGTGAGTTTCACCAAAAACCTAACTTTGGAGATTTTAGGGTTTATATGGATGAGTATAATTTTGAAATTAGAGAATTTATATCTTGAACTATTTGTAGACTTGTACATGGGAAATATGTTTTCCTTTAGTTTCATGTTTAAATGTTTGGAATCAAAATTAGGGTTTTGAGATATTGATGTGTGTTTATTGAATGAGGACTTGGGAATTTGGATTTAAAGTATGGAAATGTTATTCAAGGTATTAACTTGGAACCTCATGGAAATTATGTGAAATATCATATGGAATCTTGTTTTGTTAGCACATTGGTTGACATATTAATTGTTGGAGCATTTGGTTGGCCTTATTTACATTGTATGGCATATTTGGTTGCATTTGGTCATGACCCCATAATCTAATTGTATCATTTTTTCCAATGATGGAACGTTAGTTTTCCACATCGAGGCACGGTTAGGCATCTGATAGGGTATAAGTCCTACGTGCTAATACACGATATTGGGTGAGGATCTCAACGTAAGGGCCTATGTGGTTGAAGTTGATTTATGTGGGTGTACGTTTAAAGCTACCGAGCCTAACATCCCTTGCTTGTGTTTTATTTTGTGTTTGGTTTAATAACTCGTCAAGTGGCTTACTTTCATTTCCGTCACTTATGTTAGTAAGCGTGTCTCCCCCGTCAACCCAAGAGGTATTTGTATCAAAGTAAAGATTTATATATCATTACTACTCCGACATTTTCTTTAATCATCTCGTTTGGAATTTATAGTTTTCCCAATATAAATGTTTGATCTCACTAGGCTTTAGCCTAACACTTTTTCTTAAAATGACATGTATAATAAGTCATCCTAGCGGTGGGACTCCTCGGGCTTGAGTGAAGAGTGGTTGAAAGATAGTAACATTTTTGGAGGTTATAGAGACGTCCACCCGAATTAGATGTGGTATACTTTTGGGAGTAAAGGATCAACACCCGTTCTTAATCTAGATTTGATTAGTCTAGATTAGTAGGTTGTTGAATTAACTTTATTTGATTCTTTGAGTTGTAAACGTTACACTTCAATTCCCCGCTTTGGGATGGCATACTTTGAATTTTTAAAATGTTGTTACTGTATCTTTCAGGTTTTGTTTGGCTTTAATTTAGGGTGAGGAGGTTTACTCCATTTACCGATGTCATTTTGCCGAATTTTCAAATTTTTAAACCTCTCTAATTTTTAGGGTGTTACAGGACCGACGAAGGAGAAGGAGCGATGAGGAACTTACAAGGGAGGGACTGACGAGTGACGATCACGGCTATGGGTGAACCGAATAGCAAAAAACCGCAAGTATGGAAAGAAATAATCTGACTGAGTAATCGTGAATTTGTTGTTGGTTGGGTAAGATTTCGGTCAGCATCTCGATCAGATTTCGATGAGATCCGACATTTGGTAAAGATGATGATTGTTGACGGAGTCAGATTTGCTGACGGAGTCAGGCTAGTTAGCGGCTAGTAAACAGCCACTTAGACCTTTTTGTTTAAAAAGAAAATAACAAATCATAGTTTGGTCCCTCCACGTTTGTTTTATTGTGTATAAGTATAAATTACAATTTGGTCTCTCCGTGTATGTTTAAAAAAGGGGAGTAATTGTAGTTTATGTTTGGCCCTTCACTTTAAATTAAGTGCACCCTTATATTTCTCAAATATCTCGAAGCACCTCTCAACTTTTAACGAGTGCATCAGTGCACCATTCCTACCCTTAAATTATTTTTCTCTTACGAAATGGGACTGAGTGAGATCCTGCTCCGGCCTTCATAGAACTTCCCTGATATGAAGCTTAGAAAAGTTATAAAAAATGTTACAAAAGTTAACATAACATGGCATATTTTATAATAAATTAACATACATTAACATGAAATGTTAACATGTTAACTTATGAAAAAATGATTTCCTATAGGAACCCAACCGATTAAATATATGCATGTAGTGGATATATGTACTATGTATGTAGTATGTATAGATTTATGTACTATGTATGTATGAATGTATTGGATATATAGTATATATGTGTATGTATTACCTAATAAGGTCCAATAGCACCCACAAACACAAAAAGTTAACTATCGATAGACATATCCCTTGGTAATTTACGTTAGTTGTTGGGAAATTCAGAAATATACAAGTATAGTTAATACTGCTAGAAGAACTTGATTACTACTTCTGAGATTAATGCTGCTGAGTGAAGTTAATACTGCTGAACAAGATTAGTACTCTTAAGTCAAGATTACTACTGCTAAGCAATTTTAGTACTGCTAGTAGTTAGTACTGCTGAACATTAATACTGCTCAAAGTATTAGTGCTGCTAATGACCTAATACTGCTTATAAGATAATCAAGATTCGTGTAGATCAAGATTGAAGATTATGGAAAGTTTGAAGATAAAGATGGAAGATTATTCTGAAGATCTTTTATTATTTGTAATTATCTTTTATCTTCAGTATATATATAGAATAGTTTAGAATTGATAAAAAACATAGAATTCTGAGTTTTTGTTTTAATAGAGAGAATCAACCTTAAGGTTTGTAATCCTAATTCTAGAGAAGTAGAATTCGTATTGGTGAGCCTGTTCATCAATATTGAGGTTGTGTGTTGAATCTTGTAGCTTTACAATCATTCAATAAAGTTTACAAGTTCTTATTCTGATTTACTGTTTTTCATTGATATTTGAATATCAAAGTGTTATTCCGCAAACTCCTTTGATATTGTTTCTGAGTGGTTATTCTTGTTAAGAATTAAGATCCTGACAAGTGGTATCAGAGCTAGTATTCTTAGAAATCTTATTCATCATGGAAAACATAGCTGAATCAAACAGTACTCTGGTCTCAAAGGTTCCTATGCTCAGACCCAATGAATTTGACATGTGGAATATTAGAATCAAGCAATACATTCTCCTCACAGATTACTCTATGTGGGACATCATTGAGAATGGCCCATATGATGCAGGAAAAATTGGTGAAGATGGAAAAAGAACTCCACCAAAGACGGATGCGGAAAGAAAGACAAGGCAGACAGAGATGAAAGCCTTGAGCACACTGCTCTTGGCCATTCCCAATGAATATCAACACCAATTCTGCAATTGCACTGATGCACAGATGCTCTGGAATGCTCTAGAGAAAAGATTCTCTGGTACCAAAAGTACCAAGAGAAATCAAAAGGCAATCTTGAAGCAACAGTATGAAAACTTTATGTCAACTAAGAATGAGTCCATGACTCAAACTTTTGACAGGTTTAACAAACTGATTGGTGAACTAGCTACTATAGGAGTACAGATTGATCAAGATGATGTAAACAGAAAGTTCTTAAGATCCCTTGGAGATGAATGGACCATGTACATTGTTTCATTCAGACAAAATGATCAGTTGGAAGAGAAAGAACTTGATGATCTGTACAATGATCTTAGAGTATTTGAAGCTGAGGTGGAGGCAAAGAAGAAGCCTTCTGGATATATTCATAATGCTGCACTCCTATCAGCATCAATCGATTCTACTGCTAATCTTGAATCAGTTAATGCTACTAATGGAGCAAATCAAGAAAAATGCACTGATTCTGTGTTTGAAGCCTTTCTAGCCAGCCATGGAAATTCCTCCTTAATTAATGATGATTTGGAACAACTTCATCCTGATGATCTGGAAGAGATGGATATTAAATGGCAGATGACCATGCTTTCCATGAGGGTGAAGAAGTTCATAAAGAGGACTGGGAGGAACAACTTCTCCCAAAGAAGAGAATATGGAGCAGGGTTTGATAAATCAAAGGTGGAGTGCTACAAATGCCATCTAAAGGGACACTTTGCCAGGGAATGCAGAAGTGGAGTGTCTCACAACAACAACCACCAACAAGCTCAATCTGGAAGCTTCAATAATAACAGAAACTTTGCTCAAGCCCTTGTTTCTCAACAAGGAATGGGGTTTGATTGGAGTGATCAAGCAGAAGAGGCTATCCAAAATCAAGCACTTATGGCTGAAGTGTCTGATCTCCCATCTGAGGTAAGTTCTAATCTTTGTTCTAAAACTTGCATAGACATTGTTAAATAGGGGTGAGCATGGGACCAGTACCGTACCGAACCGGTACCGTACCGAAAATTCCCGATACCAAAAATGTGGAAAACTCGATACCGAATACCGTACCGATTAGATCGGCATGGTACCGGTTCGGTACCGGTACCGGTAATAATAATGATATTTCGGTACTGGTACCCCATCAGTACCGAACCGATTACCGATTATAGGAAAATCATGGAACCGATTACCGTACCAAATACATGGGACGGTCCGGGATCGGTACGGTACCAGTACAAGACCGGTTCGGTATCGGGATTTGGGACTCCTTGCTCACCCCTACTGTTAAAAGGTACAGGGATCACAACCAGAAGATGAGTGATGACCTTAAGAGATTAGAAAAGGATATAAAAGACTATGTGAGAATTGTTGAGAGGTTTGAGGAACAGATTAAAGGTTTTCAAGCCAATGAACTCCAACACTCATATGACACCAATTACTGGAAGTGGGAGAAAGAGGATCTAGAACTTAAACTGATCAAATCTAAAGAGGAGAGTGAAAAGCTGAGAGAGGAGCTAACCAAGGTTAAGCTTGATGTAGAAAAGTTTTCCAATGCTTCTAAAGCAATGGACTATTTACTACAAACTCAGATTCATGATAAGCTGAGAAGAGGAATTGGGTATAATGCCGCACCTCCACCATATAACAACAATTACATCCCTCCTACCTCAGACTTGTTAGAAACCAAAGATAGGAAGGACTTGCCTGAGGGAGCCACTGAGATAGATCCCTTAGATGAGGTAGTTGTTAAGGATCAGACTGAGAAAGAGGCTGGTAAGAGTAAGGAGAACAAAGTGAGTGGTGAGATTCATCTAGAGAATAACATTATCACCAATGAGGACTGTGGAAGGGCTTGGATTAAATCCAAGGACATAGAGAACACAGAGGGAATGTCTGGTAAGGTCCATTACAAACAGACCACAGTTGTGAATCCAGGTCCTTGCAAACAGTGTGCATGTAAGAAGAATGAGCCCCAAAAACATGATAAAAAGAGGGGAAATCAAAGAAACTGAAATAATCAGTGGGCACAAAAACAAGGGGTTGATTTGAGTAAAATCAATAGACCAAAACCTTGTTTTATCTGTGGAAAATTGAATCATCTTGCTAAAAACTGTTATTTCAACCCTATGAACCAAAGGATGAACTTTCAAAGATCTATGCAAAAACTCTTTGGTTATAGGAAGAAGGTTGAAAGGAATCATGTGGCTAAGAAAACTGTTAAATCTAAAAGCCACATGAAGAAAAAGTCTGTTAAAGAAAGTGTCAATATGTGGGTTCCTAAAAGCATTAAAACTGTTAGTACTACTACCACAAATAGTGCTGCTGACAATGATATTGCTGCTAGAAGTAATACTACTGCTAACTCTGTTAGTACTGGTAATCCTGTTAGTGCTGCTAACTCTGTTAGTACTTCTTCAAAAGTTAATACTTCTAACTCTGTTAGTGCTTCTAAGGTTAGTACTGCTTCTAGTGTTTGTGCTGCTAAGCCAATCATATTGACAAAGTACTCTAATAAAAAGTGCTCTGAGTTTAAAAATCTCATTAAAAAGGAATGTAAGTATTTTGATGAGAAAGGGAGGCCCAAGACCACTTTGGCTTGGGTCCCCAATCAATACTAATTGTTTAATCTTATGTGCAGGGCAACCAGCAGCTCAAGGGTAAGAGCATCCGGCATGTTGATAGTGGTTGCTCTAGGCACATGACAGGGAACATGTCATGCCTCAAGAATTTCAAGAAAATTAATGGTGGGCATGTTGCCTTTGGTAATACTCCAGATGGAGGTAAGATCAGTGGTAAGGGGGATGTAACCAAAGGTAAAATGACCTTTGAAGATGTATTCTATGTTGAGCAGTTAAGGTACAACCTGTTAGGTGTATCACAGGTTTGTGAAAAACAACATAGTATATTATTTACTGATCTGAGTGCATTATTCTGGCTTCTGGATTCAAGGTAGTTGATGAAAAGATGATACTACTAAGAACTCCCAGAAAGGATAATGTATATTGTTTAGATATGGAAAGTGTTTCATTTGATTCATCCATAAATTGTCTTGTTTCAAAAGCTTCTCTGGATGAATCATCACTATGGCACAGAAGGATGTGTCACATGAATTTTAAAACAATAAATAAACTTGTTAAAAACAACCTTGTAAGAGGTTTGCCTTTTAAAGTCTATTCATGTGATGATCATTGTGTTGCGTGTCTTAAAGGCAAACAACACAAAACTTCTCATAAGTTCAAAGAGGTGAACACTATTTCTTCTTCTCTTCATTTATTGCATATGGATCTGTTTGGCCCTACAAATGTTATGAGCATAGGGAAGAAATCATACTGCCTGGTTATTGTTGATGATTACTCTAGATTTACTTGGGTATTTTTTTCTAAGAACTAAGGATGAGACAAGTGGACTGATCAAATCCTTTATTCTAAGAATTGAAAACCAAACTAATCAAAAAGTAAAAGTCATTAGGTATGACAATGGTACTGAATTTAAAAATATTGACCTAAACACCTTTTGTGAGGAAAAAGGAATTGAGAGACAATACAGTGCTCCTAGGACTCCACAACAAAATGGTGTTGCTGAGAGAAGGAATATGCCACTGATTGAGGCTGCTAGATCTCTGTTAGCTGATTTAAAACTTCCAATAACTTTCTAGGCAGAAGCAGTTAATACTGCTTGCTATGTCCAAAACAGAGTACTAGTAGTCAAACCTAAAAACAAGACACCTTATGATCTTTTAAATAAAATAAAACCCTTTATTGGATTTTTCAAACCTTTTGGGTGTCCTTGTACAATTCTCAATACCAAATCTCACTTAGGAAAGTTTGATAGCAAGGCAGATGATGAATTTCTTGTTGGTTACTCATCTCAGAGTAAGGCTTACAGAGTTTTTAATACTTCTTCTAGAATAATTGAGGAAAGTGACAATGTCAAGTGCAATGAGAACACACCAAATCCTATTGGGTCTGGTCCTCAGTGGTTGTTTGACATTGATTCACTAACTAACTCCTTGGATTTCAGTAGTGATGATAATTCAGGTTCAGGAAATGGAGGATCAGGGGATGCACAAGTACTTGATACTATTCCTCAGTCTGTAATATTTCCCATTCCTACAATAGATCCTGTTGAGGTCTGTGAAAAGGAGACAACTGCAGAACCAAGTCAGAGTGAAGAAGAAGAAAGAGATGAGGAGAATCAAGTGAATGCAGTACAAGAAGTAGCTGATGAGATCCCCTTAGATGACTTAAATGATTCCAATCTAGAGGTGGGAATCAATGAAGAACCTAGTCATCAGACTAGAACTCAAAAGAATCATCCTCCAGAGATGGTCATAGGAGACATCTCTTCTCCTATGATAACAAGGAATCAAAGCAGACTTCAAGAGCTGTAGGATCAACAACACACAGTACTCTTTTGATTTCTATCTCAGATTGAGCCTAAGAAGGTTTATGATGCTATGAAAGATTCTAGTTGGATAGAAGTTATGCAAGAAGAGTTACTGCAGTTCAAATTGCAAGAAGTTTGGGACTTGGTGGACCTTCCAGAAGGTCATAGAGCTATTGCCACCAAGTGGATTTTCAGGAATAAAAAGGATGAGAGAGGCATTGTGATAAGAAACAAAGCAAGGCTGGTGGCACAAGGGTACACTCAAGAAGAAGGCATTGACTATGAAGAAGTCTTTGCTCCAGTGGCAAGGGTAGAGGCAGTTATGCTATTTCTAGCCTATGCCTCATAGATGAAGTTCAAGGTATACCAAATGGATGTGAAGAGTGCCTTTCTTTATGGTACAATTGATGAAGAAGTATATGTCTGTCAGCCCCCAGGATTTGAAAATCCATCATATCCAGACAGAGTATACAAACTAAAGAAAGCACTTTATGGTCTTCATCAAACCCCAAGAGCATGGTATGATACTCTGTCTACCTATCTCTTGGAGAATGGGTTTGAAAGAGGAATAATTGACAAGACCCTCTTCATTAAAAGAAGTAAGAAGGACATCCTACTTGTTCAGATCTATGTGGATGATATCATCTTTGGATCCACAAAAGATCAGATGTGTAGAGACTTTGAAAAGTTGATGCACAAGAGCTTTAAAATGAGTTCAATGGGTGAACTTACCTTCTTCCTTGGGCTTCAAGTGAAACAGAAGAAAGATGGGATCTTCATAAGCCAATCAAAGTATGTGAAAGACATCCTGGACAAATATGGTTTATCAGACTCAAAGCCAGCAAGCACACCTATGGAGACTCATAAACAGATCACTGTTGATCTTGAGGGGGAGGATGTTGATGTCCATCTATATAGATCAATGATTGGATCTCTCATGTATCTCACAGCCTCAAGACCAGACATCATGTTTCCAGTGTGTTTGTGTGCCAGATTCCAAGTCAAGCCAAAGCAATCACATCTGCAAGCTGTTAAAAGGATTTTCAGATACTTAAGAGGACAACCTAGATTAGGTCTTTGGTATCCTTATGAATCCAACTTTGACTTGATTTATTATTCAGATAGTGACTTGGGAGGTGCTTTCATGGACAGAAAGTCTACTTCAGGAGGATGTCAACTTTTGGGTGCAAGACTAGTATCTTGGCAGTGTAAGAAACAAACCACAATGTCCTTATCAACAACAGAAGTTGAGTATATTGCTGCTGCAAGTTGCTGCTCTCAGGTTCTATGGATTCAAAATCAGATGCTGGACTATGGGGTAACCTTTCTTCACACTCCAATCTTCATTGACAATAACATTGCTATAAGCATTGTTAATAATCCAGTCAAGCACTCCAAAACAAAGCACATTGAGATCAGGTAGCACTTTATTAGAGATTGTAATGAAAAGAAGCTAATTCAAGTTGCTAAGGTTCATACTGACAACCAGTTTGCTGATCTGTTCACTAAAGCTTTTGATGTGGGTAGATTCACTTTCTTGGTCACAAGTGTGGGTATGATCAACTCTGAATGAGCTAATGTCTTAAAAAGTGTTTTTCTACCTGGTATTGGTTTATTATTTGGTTCTACTAACATCTTTCTCAGGAAGTTATTACCTTGCTCAGAGTACCTCAAGCTTCAAAAAGTACAAGTATAGTTAATACTGCCAGTGCAGTTTTAATACTGCCAGTGCACAGTTAATACTGCTAGTAGTTAATACTGCTAGTTAGTTAATACTGCTAGTAGTTAATACTGCTCTCAGTTACTACTAGTTAGTTAATACTGCTCTCAGTTAATACTGCTTATGTCCCGAATCGTATAAATACCCTGTTTGCCCGCCCAAAAGTTCATAACGACTCTTTGCATACTGCTCACCTTCTCTCTAACCCTTTTCTCTCAAGCACCAAATGCTTCAGGCAAGAACATTCAAGTTCAATGGCATCCATGGCATTCATTGATGAGCACAACGAGATTGCGATGTTAGAGAAGCTGAAACAAGCTGCTGGATTTCACCAGATTGTGGATTTTCTCAGGATCAACCACATTGCCCATGCTCTCACTGTATCGCCAACAATCTACATAAAGCATCAACGACAATTCTGGGCGAATGCCACCGTAGTTACAAAGAATGGTGTGAAGATAATGAAGACAAGGGTGTGTGACAAACCCTTGTCAGTTTCTGAAGAGGTGATACGCATCTGTCTACGTCTAGACGATGCTGCAGGTATTACTTCTATTTCTAATGAGGACTTGTTCTCAAATTTGTCAAGAATGGGGTATGGAGGCCAGTTGGGTGGTTTCAAATTCCCAAAAGCAAAATTTTATACCCAATGGCATTTTCTTGTTCATACCCTGATGCACTGTATTTCCAAAAAGACTACTGGATGGAGTGAGTTTAGCAGTACCATTGCTTATGCTTTGGTATGCTTGGCCACTGCCAGAAAGTACAATTTCTCAAGAATGATTTTCTGTGATCTTGTATCAAACTTGGGAAGCAAAAAGAGTTTTTATATGTACCCAAGATTTGTACAGGAAGTTATAACCCATGAATTGACGGATATGCCTCACTTTGATGAGGTATATGTACCCAAAATTCCCAAAGGTAAGGTCTTTTCAAACATGAAGAGATCTCCATTGGACTCGGAAGGAGTTGACACCCCATTGTTCTCTACAATGATGGTGGTGTCCCACAATGAAGAAGGTATGGTAGCAGGGTCAAGGCCCTCATTAGACCATCCCACTGCTAGCCAATCCCAACCTTCACCCTCCATATCAATCCCTCAGTCTCTTCTTCAAAAGCCAACTTCTCCAATCACCCAAACCTACATAAGGAAAAAGGTAAAGAAGGCTCCTTCCCTTCTTGTACCATCACCCACAGAGCCTCTAAGCCCTCTAATGGAGAATTCTCCATTAGAGAATATCCACAGGGAAACCACAGGGGTGTCTCCCAACCCCAAGGAGGTGCTCACTGAGGAGATGTTTGAGCATATGGGTGCTAAGGCTGCCACTACTCCTGCTAGCACAGAGGAGGTCAGTGGTAACATAAATAAGACTTTCCCCATGGCAACTTTGGGTGAGCAATCATCCAAAGGTCCCAGGTGCCAAGAAACCAGGGGGTAGCAGGTGCTTCTGCTAGGCAGAAGACCTCTACTATAAAAAGATCCCATGATCCTTCAAAAGAAGGTAACACTTCTAGAGAAGGTGGGGACAAATATGACTATAATGAATTGATGGAAACAATGGCCAACATCAACATGGATGTGATCAAGCAGGGGAAAGAAATAGAAGAGCTGAAACTGATCATTCTGTCTCAACAAGAACAGATTGTCAAGCTGAAGAATATGGTGAAGAGATTGATTCAGAAAAAGAAAAAGAAACAATTTGTACTCAGAAGAAGGGAACCAGTGACTGATGCTCCCAAAAAGGGGGAGTCAGAAGCTGAAGTAAACATGGAAGATGCCAAAGATAAGGGGGAGCAAGAGAAAGTTGATTTTGAGGGGGAGCAAGAAACTGCAAAAGATTTTGTACAAGCAGCAGAAACATCATTGCAAGCAGCAGTAAAAGAGCAAGCAACAGAAACCATTAATGCTGCTGGTTCAAGCAAAGCAGCAGAAATGGTTAATACTGCTGAACTGAAAGAAGCAACAGAAATAGTGCAAGAAGTACTAACAGATCTTGAGATTGCAGAAACCTTAATCAAAGCCAAGCATGATACTCCCAAGGTCATCTCAAAAGCCAAAGGAGTTGTCATCAAAGAACAAGGTGAAGTGATCACGAAAGATAGCATTGAGAAGGTGATAAGCAAAGATAAAGGCAAAGCAAAGCTAGTGGAATCTGATCAACCAATCAAAAAGCAAAAGTTGATTGAGTCAGATGAAGCATTGGCAAGAAAGATACAAGCTGATATTGAGCAAGAAGAAAGGGTTCAAGTGAACAAGGACAGAGAGATGGCTAAGGCTTTAGCTGCAGAACTGAATGAAGCTTATCAACAAAGCCTGGCAACTGAAATGGCTCAGAAGAAAGCTGCAACCCTGAAGAAATCTGTGGTGATAAAAACAGCTGCAAAGAAGAGACAACCCTCAAAGACTTACCTTGGTACCCAAGAGAGAAACAAGATGATTACATTTCTCAAAGGTGCTGTAGGAGTCAGAAAGGAGATGTTCTCAAAAATGACATTTGAGCAGATTAAAGAGTTGTACAATTTTGAAATGACCAAGCTTCAAGGAAATGAAACTGCCAGGGTGGAAATGGAGAAAAGAATGAAATAAAGCAATGACTTCATGATAGAAAAACCTTTTTCCAGATGAGCAAGAAACACCACCAAAGAAAGAAGCCACTCTTGGTGAAAGTCTAAGGACTTTAAAAAGAACCAAGATGATGGCAAGGAGAAAGTCAATCAAGAAGCCTAGAATAGCTACAGAAGAAGCTGAGAAGGTTGCTGAAGAAGAAGGGGCACATAAGCCATCTGAACAGAAAGAGCCATCAAGCACTAATGATGTAAATATGTACATGGTAGTGACGAACAAAGTGCCTGAACCAATTTCAGCAGAACCTATAGGAATTAAGCCTCCTGAGGTTATTCTATGGGATACATGGAAGGTGGATGGAAAAGAATTCATAAGACTCAAAAGAAAGGATGAAAAGTATGAAGTGTATAACACTTGGGCAAAGATTGTAAGAACATGCTCCAGGTCAAATTTAGAAGAGATGTTTGACATAGGAATGAAGTTGTATGCAGATCAACTGAAAGCTACAGAGATTTCAATTACAAAATTAGTGATGGAGTATCTGTGTATGATGTTCAAACCTAAAGAAGTGGAGCATGTGATCAGAAATGTGTTTCAAACTGTCAACAATTGGACTCTATATGAAACTAGTGGAGTATATGCACTAACTATGGACATAAATCACATAAAGTACTTCCTAGTGGATAGAGTGTACAATCACAGCAGACTGAAGCTTCATGTAATGTTGAAGAAGAAGCTAGGATGTGTTCCAAATTCAGATATGGCTAAGTATTTGATTCAAAGAACAATCAATCAGAGTTTGGGATTGGATGCAAATACAGGTGTATGAGCCATGAAGTTTTGGGAGCATCTAAGAAGACTATCTGAAGAACTTGACTTCTCTTCCTAAAAGTCAAGTTAGGGGGAGATTGTTGGGAAATTCAGAAATATACAAGTACAGTTAATGCTGCTAGAAGAACTTGATTACTACTTCTGAGATTAATGTTGCTGAGTGAAGTTAATACTGCTGAACAAGATTAGTACTGCTAAGTCAAGATTAGTACTGCTAAGCAATTTTAGTATTGCTAGTAGTTAGTACTGCTGAACATTAATACTGCTCAAAGTATTAATGCTGCTAATGACTTAATACTGCTTATGAGATAATCAAGATTCATGCAGATCAAGATTGAAGATTATGGAAAGTTTGAAGATAAAGATGGAAGATTATTCTGAAGATCTTTTATTATTTGTAATTATCTTTTATCTTCAGTATATATATATAGAATAGTTTAGAATTGATAAAAAACATAGAATTCTGAGTTTTTGTTTTAATAGAGAGAATCAACCTCAAGGTTTGTAATCCTAATTCTAGAGAAGTAGAATTCGTATTGGTGAGCCTGTTCATCAATATTAAGGTTGTGTGTTGAATCTTGTAGCTTTACAATCATTCAATAAAGTTTACAAGTTCTTATTCTGATTTACTGTTTTTCATTGATATTTGAATATCAAAGTGTTATTCCGCAAACTCCTTTGATATTGTTTCTGAGTGGTTATTCTTGTTAAGATTTAAGATCCTGACATTAGTGATGCCAAATTTTTAGTTGTGTAACATGTCTTCATAAACGGTTAAAGTCTTGGGTGTTATGTTCAACTTAAACATAACACCTAAGACTTAAAATAGTATATTAGACGTAAGAGTTTATATATCAGAGTGTTTTATTGATAATTTATCATTAATCCTACAAATATTAGTAGGGTTGTTCCTCGGGGAGGGCGGGCAAGGAGTACGCCCATGACCCACAAGAAATAAGGGTTCGATTTTTTTAATATATACTATGCAGTACTTGTTAGCTACCGGTGGGGTGCAAACTTTTTTTTTTTGTAAATCGAGTGTATGAAATTTATTATCATTATAAACTTTAAATTTTATAATGGTATTTTGACCAAAGATTTGGAATGTTTTTGTCATTATTAGATTATTTAATAATGGTTTTCACTTACTGCAACTTATAAATAACCACAAAAAAACTCTAAATTCACATTTAAACAAAATGGAAATTTAATCGTCTGTAATAATAATGATGCAACGAAAACACACCACCATCCAAAATATAATGTCTATATTCCCATTAAGACTTGAACATGGAATATATTCCCGTTTTAAATATCAAAATTCGGGATTTCCAAATCACAACTTAAACAAAATGGTAACTACCAAAAACATCCCAAGCTAAACATCAGTTTAAAATAAAAATTAAATAGATCAAAATCTCTCTTTCTCTCTCTTGGTATCAAGTATGGGTGTCAAATTTGTACCATGACAGAATAACCAATTCAGTACCAACCTAACTGGTACGGTACCGTACCAACTTCACAAACTTGGTTGGGACGTGGTATTGGAAATCATCTACCATGATAATACCGTACAATACCATACCGACTTATATATATATATATATATATATATAGACGGAGGTTCAAGGGAAAACCTCAAAAAAACGGAAAACTGAAGAACACCCTGGTAGCCTTCCATCTGGACGGTATGCACTTATTGTGCATACGGGTAAATTATGTTGTTTTTTGGTTTTTATGCACAATTGCATTATGCACTTGTGCATATGTCCGTGTGCATGTTACAAATTACCTGTATGCACAAGTGCATACCGTCCAGATGAAGGGCTACCAGAGTGTTCTTCACTTTTCTATTTTTTTGAGGTTTTCCCCTGAACCTGACCCTATATATATTATTTTTAAATATTATTAAATAAAAAATCAACGAAATGAGACATATTTGAGTATTAATGTATTATTTATGCATCTTATGATGAGATGTTCTAATTCTTTTTTAAATAGTTTAATTATTTAGTAAAAAAAAACAAATTAATTTACAGTAAAACACTAAAAGTTTTATTCGGCCCTCAAACTCAAAGACTTAAACTCAGACAATTTATTGTTTTACAACTAAAAGTTTTACGGAGAACATGTTTAGGACATTTGCTTTGTAAACTTTGTAAACTTGTTGGTACAAAACCGTACCAACATGTACCAACCAAAAAACGTTGGTACGTACCAATTATAGTTGGTTGTTACACGGTATAAGTTTTTGTGTACAATTATAGTTGGTTGATACATGGTATTAAGAAAAAAAACATGGTACCGTACCATGTTCACCATACCTCCCCTAGATCATATCAGAAAGATAGTGTTAGGTCTGATTTTATAGTAATCATTGTATTTATAGGACTTGGTCAAATACCGTGTTTAGTGTCCCATTCTGTGTTGTTTTGACCAAGAGTATTTAAGTCTCTTTGGTCTTTGTTCTGTGTAAGAACTTCACGCACATTAATCTGATTTGTTACTTTGCGCATTGCTCTCTCTCTCTCTCTTTACTTTCTCTCTCTACAGATTCATTGATCTTGGATTATCAATTGGTATCAGAGCCATCTGAATCTTGAGAGGATTGAGAGTTTGTGATTTTGAATCTGAATTTGTGATTGAAATCGAAAATTTGATCGATTTTCTTGAATTTTTCAAGAAAATCTCGTTTTCTTGATTTCTCATAAAATTTGGATGTGTTTGTTATTGAATTGTGTTGATTTTGATTTCATTTGATGCATGTTTGTTAATCGATCATATTTGTTTCATATCTTTTTGCATAAAATCCATGATTTGATCTTCAATTTTGTGATTTTCTGAAAAACTCGAGTTCGATACTGTTCAATTTTCAAATATGTGTTTTTGTGATTTTTAATCGAAATTGTTGTGTGAAAGTTGTTAAAAAGGTGTTTTCGATCATGTGTATGTGATTTTCTTGCTTTAATTGCATTATTTGAATCGATCTTACGAAAATTTCTTGACTTACTTCAGTTTGCGCATGTTCTTATTGGTTTGCGCATCATTCATATTGGTTTGCGCAAGTTCTTAGTTGGATTTGCATGTTCTACTAATTTTGTTTCTTTGTTTCAGGTTTTCGCATCGTGTTATATACGCAAATTTAGTTTTGCGTATCCTGTGGCTTCCGAGAAATAAGGTTCTCGTATACTGCATCTTCCGCAAAGTTTCAATTTCGGATCATTCAGAATACGCAACGTTGGTTTCCTTCTGTGTACGAGAATCTCAAGTTTGCGTATCCTCCTTAGTACGCAAAGTCAAGTTTGCGTATCCTTCTTAGTACGTAAAGTCTAGTTTGTGTATCCTCTTTTGTACGCAAAGTCAAGTTTGCGTATCCTACTTAGTACGCAAAGCACGGTTTGCGTATCTGCCTACGTGCGCAAAGTCTCGTTTCCGTCTTCTTCCTGTTACGCAAAGCTCATCTTTGCGCAAGCCTTACACTTAGATTTTTTTTCTCTGAAATTTTGAAATGGATTCTGCAAAGTTTGCCTTACAAGCTAAAATCTACTCAAGCGATCTGATGATGTCTTTGGGATCTGAAACTCGTCCTCCAGTTCTTGTCGATGAAAATGAATTCACTCAATGGCAAAACCAATTTCTGAACTTCATCGAATGTCAAGCCAATGGAGAGAACATGATGAAGTCTCTAACTGAAGGACCATTCATAAAGACTAATAAAGAGACTCATCCAACACCTGAAGAGGCTTTACGAATGAAAGCTGATCGAGAGCTAAGAGCTAATCTGATGTTGGCTTTACCAAACTCTGTCTATAACCGGGTTGATCACTGCAAGGATTATCCAAATCTATTGTGGGCACAATTGGAAAAAATCATGCTTGGTTCTTCTGTCGCAACTCAGCTCCGACATACTAGATTCATGAACAACTTTGAGGACTTCAAGGCCAAAGACAGCGAGTCTATAAAGAGTGTTTTCGACAGATTCTGTGCAGTGCTGAATGATCTTCGAAAGATAAATGTGATCAAGACAGATCTTGAGACGAATCTGAAATTCCTTAATGCTCTTCAGCCTGAGTGGAACAAAACTTGTCACAGACTGAGGAATGATGTTCGGATCTCCACAATGTAGATTCAGGAACTCTACGAGATTATGATGACTGATGAAAGCTTGGTGATAGAGAAGAAGGCAAAACTAGAGAAAAAGAAGAAATCAGTAGACCCAGTTGCACTCCTCACAAAGCAATTGACTGAACAAGCGTTGTCTGATAACGCTTACAACGGGTCAACTGAAGATGATGGCGAGGCTTTACAGAAAGCTATGATCCTTCTCTCTCAGCATTATCAAAGAAAATTCCAACCAAAGTCGGGTTCCAATAATTCTCGCTTCACTTCTGGTTCAACAGTCAAAGTGCCCGAGCCAAAGTCTACTGCGTGTTATAACTGTGGAAAGCCGAGCCACTACTCAAAGGAGTGTCGAGCTAAGAAGGTTAGGGACTCAGCTTACTACCGAAAGAAAATGGAACTGGCTGAAAAGAGAGAGAATGGAACTGCTCTGCTGGCCGAAGAAGAATTCTGGCTGGATCACTCTGACGACGAAGCTTCAAACGTAGAGATCACTCAGATGTGCTTGGTTGGATATGACCAGTCAGACGATTCTGAAACGGATGAAGATGAGTTATATTCTGAATTTGATTACAATTTTATTACCTCTCAGTTGAATATCATGATAACTGCTTTATCTGATTTACATTTAAAGTTATTATCTGAAAAGAATTTAAATTCAGAAAAGTCAGATTTGATTAACAAACTGAAAATTTCTTTGAAAGATGAAAAATCAATTTTAGAAAATACTAAAGACATCTTTCAAAAGAAATTGAATGATTTGGAAAATTTAAATAAGACTTATTTTGAGTCTTTGACAGCTATGACTTCTTTAAAAGATGAATTTTCAGATAAAATAAATAAGTTAGAAAAAAAGCTTTATCGAAGAAACCAATCTGAACAAACAATTTTTATGAACAAACCAAGGAGTGAAGAAGCTTTAAAACAAAGGTGGGGACTTGGTTTTGACAATCCTCATTGTTTAAACAAAGTAATAAACGAAGTTCCTACTTTATATAAATACGATTATCTAACTCTTGCACACTATGCTCCTCAGTTTAAATTCTTTTGGACTAGTGAAAAGCAAATTTTAGAAGTCGAAAATGAGAAAAGGATAAATAACAAGAAAAATGATATTCCTTTTGTTTATAGTTATGAAAATGCCAAATATTTTCCTAATAAATCAAGAAGAGGTCGAAAAGGTTTAATTGATATATCTCCCGTCAAATCTTCAGTGTCTGATGATTTTGTTCCTTCTTATGCTCCTGATTCTGATAGGGAAAATATTTCTCCAATCTTTTATGATTCGAAGAAATATACTCCTCCGTTAGTTTTAGAAGGCAAAATCATCGATCTTGAAGATAAGATAGAAGATCAAAATATTTTGAAGAAAATTGAATCTGATATTATTCTTTTTTTCATGACGTCTAGTCTTGAAGAAAATTTAATTTCTCAAAAATCAGATTCTATTTTTATTCTTTCCTCTGATTCTAAGGAAAATAAAAAGAAAGTTTACAATTTTAAAATCTTTTCTCAAAATTCTTCAGTCTCCGAGGCAAATTCAGATTTATCAGTTGATCAGATTGGTTGCTTAGATAAATTTATTTCTTCTGATTTAAATCTTAAGTCTAAAATTCTTGATGATTCTTTTACGCTAAATGATCAATATTATAAACCTAAACGTAAAAGAAGACGGTTAACGAAGTCAAAGAAACGAGATACAATTCTTTCTGACAGTTCTAATTCTTCCGAATCAATTCTTACAGATAGGAATTTGAGCGCTCGATCAAAGAGGCAGATCTGGAGAAAGAAGCTGATATCTGATGAACCTCAGACTGAGGAAGATAGATATGTAGACAAATATTATAAAAGTGATTCATTTGATTATTGTAATAAAATTTCAAAATACTCTGTAAAGCAAATGATTCAAATTTCTAAAAATGTCTCATATTCTTCTTCTGATTCTAGTTCAGATGATTATGCTTTATATTCATCTGATGATTGTGCTTATTATTCTGATCATATTTCTCGTACTTCTTGTTTCAAATATTCTAATTATTTCCCCACAAGAACTGCAACTAACAAACACGACTCAAATTTAAGTGGGTTCCCAAATCTCAATCTGATTCAAAGTTGCAGACATCTCAAGTCAAGGGGGAGTAATAGAACTTTGGCTTCTGAGTACTTCAGCTCAGGACCCGTACTTCATAGACTACGACTTCTAAACAAATCAGTTTAGAACTAGTTCTTCAATGATTTAAGTTTCTGACTAAATGAGATACTGTTAGTACATCAATTTTATTTCCGTTGCATTTTATCTCTGATTATGATGTGTTCCAGTTTTTCTCTTTATTTTGAAGAATCTGAGCTTGTTCAACTACTTCTTAATTTTGTATAATCCAAAATTTTAATTTGAGACACAAATTATTTTGTGAAAGATGAAATAACTGAATTTTATTTTGTTCCAACTAAATATCAATTTGCTGAATTCTTTACATTTTGTCTTTAAGGAAAATTTTTAACATCGACATATTGAGTTTAAAAGTTTAAATCTTTACAAATTTTATTCTATAAAGTAAAGTTTTATATTTTTTCTTTCTTTTGAATAAAATCTGTGTCTAGGATAAATTTTCCAGTTATTTTGTTTATATTAAAGTTTTTATATGATCAAATTTCAAGTCTTACAAAAGTCGAAAAGTCAACAACATGTTTGAAACTTTTATTACTGCTTTAAAGTTGTGTGATTCGGAATATTTATAGTTTACAATACTTGGAAAATTCTAAAAAGTCAAAATTTTGATTGTAATGAAAATATGGGCTAAGTACTTTTATGTAAAACTGAGTGATTGAGATGAATATTAAATTCTTAAAATTCATAAATCTCTAAGTTTAAAAGTTTGTACCTGTGGCCTTTCTGGTTTGGGAAAGTAAGTTCTTCAGGATGCTTGTCATTTGGTCCACTAAGGTCAATTGATCTGGGAGTGATCGAACCCAAATCCTTCAATAGAACCAGATCGAAAGTCATGTTCTACTGGTATGAATGGGTTTAGGATATGTCGATGTAGCCTTTCTGATCTGGGAGAGTAAGTTTCAAAGGGTGCTTGACACCTAGTCCCCTAAGGCCAACTGGTCTGGGAGCGGCTGACCCAAATCCTGCAATAGGGTCAAATAGAAAGTTACGTTTACGACATGTTCTTTACTTAATAAACTTTTTTGATTCAAAAGTTGCCAAAGTGCACAAGCTTAAAAGATGCCAAAGAGCACACTCATGTTAAGATGCCATTGTGCACACTGCTAAAAAGATGCCAATGAGCACACATCTCATGATACTTGGTGATATGTTTCAGTTGCGATAAACCTATAAATTTGTGATAATCTTAATTTTTGATGGATTAGTGTGAGTACATGCAAAGTTCTCTATTATATTTTTAGAATTGCATTTTCTTGAAGTTAATTGAAGATTCGCATGTGAGCACACTGAATAGATTGCTGGAAGTTTTTGAAACTGAACATGTTTTAACTTGATATGCAATAAAACTTGTTTTTGTACCCAACAACATATATTTGATTTCAACTGATTGATAAATTTGTGATATTTTACTTAGTAGAAGTCAATTTGTTTAGTGTTTAAAGTTTTATATGTTTAGTCGTTTCAAAATTTATATTCAGTATATTTCTCTTTCTACATTGATATTTGATATTTGTGTTCTCATAAATATATTTTAATGGGATTATGCATTATTCAAGGGGGAGTGAACAAAGAGCATACTTTTCAAAGATTATATCTGTTTTTGAGGGGGAGTATCTGATTTTCCTTTATGAATGCTAACTTGCATTGTCATATCTAGTGCATTTGTGTAGGGGAGTCAAAGAGATTAAAAAGGTAAACTTTTCTGAGTTTAAACCTTGCTTTGCGCATAAGCATGACATGCAAATCTTGTTTTGCGTATCAAGCATGACACGCAAACCTCGCTTTGCGCATCCAACTTGACACACAAACCTTGCTTTGCGCATCGTGAGTGGTACGCAAACCTCAGTTTGCGCATCCTTCGTGAAGCGCAAACCTCCCTTGTTTTCTCTGTTTCTTTGATTTTGCAGATCTTAAACCGTCTTGTGTCCAACATTTGCATGACCAAGTTGATCAAAATCATCAAGGTCATGAGGGGGAGAAGTCAAGGAGAAGTTAACGAGACAAAGAGCTCAAATGTTTATCTGCTGATCAAGATATGCTCAAAGATTCTATTCTCTCAGCTACAAATGATTCTTTTGATGTTCCTGCTCCGAACACCACAGTTCATTCAAGATCATTCAAAAGAGGTGTATCGTATAGAGCTCAAGCAGCAAAGACAACTTAATCTGAAAAATGATGAGAAGAAATTTTTTCTTAAAAGTCAGAAAGCTTCACAAAGTCACTTTAATGGTCTGTGTTGTTTTAGAAGATGATTTTTTAAGACCAAAGCGCCAATGATTACTAAGGGGGAGATTGTTAGGTCTGATTTTATAGTAATCATTGTATTTATAGGACTTGGTCAAAATACTGTGTTTAGTATCCCATTCTGTGTTGTTTTGACCAATGGTATTTAAGTCTCTTTGGTCTTTGTTCTGTGTAAGAACTTCACGCACATTAATCTGATTTGTTACTTTGCGCATTGCTCTCTCTCTCTTTCTCTACTTTCTCTCTCTACAGATTCATTGATCTTGGATTATCAGATAGTAAGGAAGGTCAACACTTTGCACCACGACTTAATTTATGATGATGACTTAGGCTATGTTTGACAAACTAGCTGATAAGCTAGTTGCTGATGAACTAGTTACGTTTGGAAAAAACTAGCTAATAAGCTAGCTGACAAATATAAAATGACTATAAAGGATATGTTTAAAAATTATTCAAATTTAACATTATATAATTAAACAAATAATGTTTAACATTACTCCATCCTAACATTATATAATTAAAATAAAATACTAACGTATTTTTAACATTATATAATTAAAATAAACCACTAACATATTTTTAACATCATATAATTAAAATAATCCACCAACACATGAAATCATATTAAAATCCGTAGCAACAAAAATAATAAGCTCTTTTAACATCATATTTAAAAACTAGCAATACAAAACAATAATAACCTACTAACACATTTCAATTACTTAGGCTTGAAAGACATTATTTGCATTTCATATCATATTTGCAATGTTGTTACGAATTTATCGCATCTCATTGCTTGACCCTCGCATGTTACCTTGATTAGAACTCGTTTCGCCATCTAACTCTTCCATAGGTATGTAATCACGATGTTGTTGAACAACGTTGAAAACCATATCTTCTGCGTCATTCCTTCTAATACAATTATGAAAAGCAAATGTTGCCATTATAACATCAATTTGTGTTGTCTCACTAAACCTAGGCATTTTATTCAATATTTTTCACCTCTTCTTCAAAAGTCCAAATGATTGTTCAATACAACTCCGAAGAGATGAATGTACACGGCTGAAAGCCTCTTCAACATTAGTTGGAACCCCATGTTCAAATTGTGATTGGTGATATCTAATACGAGAATTTGGTACTAGATATCCTTTTTGATCATGATATCATTTGTCTACTATGTAATATTTTCCTATGAGAAAGAGAAAAAAATTTCATGAGGTTATGAACACATAAATTACAAAAGAATGTAAAATTAGTTGTACGTTCTGGTGGCTTTGGAAAATTCATAGATGGTTTTTCAATTACATCAATAAAGACTTAGGTATCATGTGCTGATCTTTCCCACCCAATGGATACGAACGTAAAACACATGTTAAAGTCACATACGACCATTACATTGAAGGTGGGAACTCCTTTTCTGCCCCTATATCTCATTTGGTCTGAGACTAGAATACAAGCATCTATATGAGTACCGTCAATGCACCTGATGCAATCCTGTAAATAAAATTGGCTGAATTACTATTTATGAATTTGAGGTAATCATAGTTGATATATAAATAAGCACTTACCTAAGTAAGGCATATTTTCAATATGTGGTGGTATGCCTTGAAATGTTGAATCTCTGCCAACGTCAAAATCACTATTTACAGCTATTCGATTCATAATGTCCATAATTTGATCAATACATACCTCATCATTTTTAGTGTTGGGCCCTTGCTTGATCAAACCCATAATTTCAGAATATCTTTTGCCAACCTTTTTTAGATGTTGCCTTAAAAGAGGTGACCCCCAACTCCCTCCTTTTGCGCTTCACTCCTTTAGTAGCATTTTGACCACGTGTATTTGGGAGGTTACTCTTTTGTGCAATAGTATTTGGGAGGTTGCTCTTTGGTACAATAGTACCTCTAACATCTTCTATAAAACCTTGCCAAAATCCAGCTTCTTGATTATCTATATTTTCCAGTCTATTGGAATATTGAGAACAATCATTATAAGCATCTTTAGTCCCACCTTCTTTATCTTGAATCCCACCTTCTTTATCTTGAATCTCTTCCACTTGACTAACCGATTGATGTACAAACTCTAGACAACTCTCCCCTGTTGCCAACAAGTGATCCCACATTTCTTCAACTAATGAAAAAAGTCCCTCAAATCGAAACATTTTGGCTTCAGGTCTCTCCTAAATAATCAATTAATTATAATATTATTAAAATGTTTAAGTAATACCTTTAACTCTTTTTCCCACCATTCATCTGAACAATCAAGCTTCCCGATTGTGGATTTCCAACCTAAACCGGTTTCTCCTCTTTTTAAATACTACCAAAGACGCCAATCTTTTTTCATTGCATCGTATTTATTCTTTAAGCTTCTGTGGTGACACTTTTTACCAATTTTGTCCTAAATTGATCTTGTATACCATGCCATCTAAACGTTTGACTACGTCCATTCTTGGTGATGAAATTGATACAAACATCACAAAAGTTCGCAATATATTCGTCGGTCGAGCTAATAGGTACCCCATCTTCATTCTTAGTAGACATATTTTACCCCTATATTGAAAAAAAAAACTTGTTTGAGCAATAGTATTACAATAGTCTTACAAAAATAGTATTACAATAGATTACTCAATTACATCCTAACCAACACAAGCATTTCATGTAACATCGAGCATAAATCCTTTTTTTCTTGTTTGAGAAATACAGGAACTTGCATATTGAATATTCTATAACAGTTCACTTTGAGCATAGCTTCATAAAGGTGCTAACATTAAAATGTATGTATATTGGTTCTATTTTACTTATGTGATATAGTTTCTATTTTAGTTTTTTTAAAGTCCTCCAACTTTAGCATTAATGGTGTACCATGTTTTTAGACTTAGCATTAGCACATGTATTGGGTGTGAGATGCAAACGAGTGGCAAGGAGATAATTGACAGCTCTCATACACCTACCAAAACCCCTTTCCATTTGCAGATCATCTTATTTCACCGATGTACAAAGTTGCAACCAAATATACACAGACATTTGAAATTTCATCGATTTGGGCATAAAATCTACGCCAAATGAATCAGAAACACCTCTTACCAAAGGCCTCAGTTCAAATTTTAAGATCATTAAAAGGCAACAAATGTCTAGATCAAATTAACTCCTAGGTTACCAAACCAACAAAAGAAAACGAAAGATCACAATTCCATATGCAAAAATTAGATGAAATGAGATAGAGGTTTAGTAGATGCAGGTTGACTTGGAAGAACTTTCAAATCGATTTTTCAAAAATCGAGTATTTCAGAAGGAGGACGATCGCCTCTGTTCTTGAATATGGAATTCCAACAGGTTTGGTTTTGGGACTTGTCTGAAATGTGTTATTTTTTTAGAGAGGAATGGGTAGCTTTGTCATTTAAATAAAATAGCAAGGGTATATTTGGAAGAAAAAAAAATAAAAAGCTCCTTAAGTTGGCAAAACGCTAGTAAGAGTAGCTTATCAATAAGTTATTTTATGTCCATCCAAACTTGTACCCAAAAAATAAGCTAGCTTTTTTTTGCCTATCTTAAACCGCCAATAGGTACTAACCTTTGGGCCCATTTTAAGGTATTGGTCCAAGCGGTGAAACACCCTTTCATCCCCCCCCCCCACATACCCCGTAGTAGTCCTCTTGTAGTAGCGAATCATATTCCTCGCACATGTCCTCTAAGGTCGAGTGGCAATCCTACGCTCTAACTCTATCCCAATGATCTCCCATTTCAACTTATGCTTGGTTTCCATTAGGTCAATGTTTTGCATTGTCATCTGAGTTAGAGACAGATCTTGCCTAAGATAGGCCCTTTTCAGATTCCCTAAACATTCCTCAAGCTCAACATTTTTTCCATGGGATATGGATAACCTATCCCTCAACTTAGCGATCTCTCTATGCAAGGTTTCTATCTTTTCTTCCAGTATGTAAGTCTTAGGAGAGTTTGGGGTGTATTCTTCAGATGAATCATATGAGGACTCCCTATGGGCCAGAGCATGAGATGACCTGTCCCCGACATGGATCAGAATGCTACCCCTGGTTTGGTTACCTAAACTGTGGCTGACACTGTGGGTAATGCTAGAGCAGTGACTATCCACTGATCCCCCATTCGGTCCTAACCTATATGGTGTCCTTCGTCCTCCACGTCCACGCTCACGTCCACGACTCAAGACCCTAGCGCTTCTAGCCATTTCCTACAAAACCACAAAAAAAAAATTGTCATATATCGATATAAAAATCAAACTTAGTCGCAAAGCAAAAGCAATGCAATATATATTCATATACTTATTCTCCATGTACTAAATTGTAGTACCCTTTTCCCAGTTTAAGCTTAGGCTAAGGCAAGATCTTAACCTATTTCTCTTAAACTAAGGCAAGATCTTAACCTAATAACTCGCTGAGGTTTTGTTAGTTCTATTGATCTGACATGGTAACATAATATTTTTGGTTCTCAAGAGGAAGCATATATACATTCTCATCTAAAGAGCCTTTAGGAAGGCATGAGTTACATACAACTGATGCACACACCTTCCCCTGGAGGATGATATAGATGAGAATATATATATATATATATATATATATATATATGTATATATATATATAAGATTAGGTTCATTTGAGAAATGATAAATATATGAGAAATAGAGAAATGAATCTAGCCCTTTATCTAGTCAACATTTGCGGCTTTGACCATGAAGACCGGATAATTTTTTGTGTGGTCTGTAGAAGATAGAGGGGTAGTTTCGTAAAATACGGGGGACGAGTTCATATATGAACCTGTATGATTCGCACATGAACTATATTGTTCATATATGAACCAGTGTAATTTACATATGAACTCTTTTAACTGATTCATATATGAACCTTTGATATTCATATATGAACTATACGTTCATATATGAATAAGTTAATTAGTTCATATGTAAATCACAAAGGTTCATATATGAATCTGTTAATTAGTTCAACTGATTCACATTGAACCTACAAGTAATTAGTTCATATGTGAATCAGTTAATTGGTTCATATATGAATCAGTTAAAAGAGTTCATATGTGAATTACACTGGTTCACATATGAACATATAGTTCATATGTAACTCATACAGGTTCATATATGAACTTGTCCCGTGTATTTGTTAAAATTACGAAACTGTCCGATGATTTTTGGAATAGCCGTAACTTTTGACCGGTCAAAGGCGTAATTGTTGAACAGTCAAAGACGCAATATTTGACCGGTCAAAGCCGATCTTGACCGAATGAAAGGTAGGATTACTTCTTTATTTCTCATATATTTAGCATTTCTCAAATGAACATCTCCATATATATATATATATATATATGTGTGTGTGTGTGGAGTGTTCGAAACCAAGCAAAGAAACAGCAAAAACAAAGCAAAGTTTACGAAATATGTAACTTTACTCTAAATCCAACAAAGTTTTTGGTAACTAAAGTAAGGTGTGGGGGATTTTACTCTAAACCCAGCAAAGAAACAGAAAAGAAAAAGATAGAGGGGGGCAAAATCAACAACTAAGAACAAAGAAAATTTGGGCAACAAATACTTGAAATTAACAACTGTTTTTCATAAAGCATGCCTTCAAACATCAGAGCATGGTGATTACAGCTTCAAAAAAATTAAAATATCTTAGTATGCGTATATATGGTTGCAATATCCAAAAAATGGCTCCACCTTAATAAACATCATATCAAAGAGCAAACAAAGTCATTTGTCAATGACTGTATATGGTTGCAATATTGATTGGAATTTTATGAATGTTATGTTAGGTGTATATTTTATCATTCGAAAATATTTATTATATTACTCACATTTCTTGGAGCAACCTAAAGAAGCAATTAGATAGAATGAACCAAATACCATAAATCAAGGAAGAAACTTTAAAGTATGAAGAAATATGACCTGATAGTATGAACCAAAGAAACACCCAAATCAATCAAATGCTAACCTAACAATGCAAAGAATATATCTCATCGAAGAAACAGACCATGAATCGATTGAGAGAAATAGTTGTGAATGAGAAGCCTATCGTACCTGTGAATAAGAACCCAACGATGATTCAGAACCTGAGAAGAAAAAATATGACAAGGGTTGTAGAAACCCGATGTGAGCATAAAACCAATCAAGTTAAAGAAGTCATCATCATTAGACACAATAACCTTACTATGAACAAAGCCATTGGTCTTGATTTCAAACAAATATGGCCAAGTAACCAAAACAGAACCTAAGTCTTTACAGCCATTTAGTTATTTTAAAAACACCATATCAAATTGCCATCCCGCCTTTGATTATATACAAATTGTGGACACTTAATAGCCTCCGATGATTTCGATACCAAAATCGAAGTGAAAAATCGAAGGTGAATCAGAAATCGAATTAAACTAGAAACCACATAAATCAAAATCAAAGGTGAAGCAGAAACCAAAATCAAAGTAAAAAAAACCTATTAGAAATGTCATTACCAACCAAAAAGTTCCCTTCAAGTCAAATATATAGGGATAAACTTCAATGAAAGGGTATGGTTACGAATATAATTTAGAACATTTGGTAATAAAACTGAAGTATTTGAAGGAAATCGGTCAACATAAAGCATCTTAAAATACAAAACAAATATATAAATAGCATCAAAAGACACAGTTTAAACAATTATTTATATAATATTCACAGATAGTTAGCAACCAATTAATAATAGATATGTATATATGTACATATATGTGTATATTTTAGTACTAAAATGGAGACAAACAACAATGGAAGGGGCATGGATGTCTGTCATGTTAGGTCAAACGTCACACACACAATACACACAAAACCGAAAGCAAGAGAAGAACATGAGAATTTACGTGGTTCACAAGATCAGGGTGATCGTGCTAGTCCACGGGGCAACTAGGTTTTTTTTTTATTTAGGTGCTACAATGTTTACAAGTACAATGAGATCAATATATCGACAAACATAATTAGGGTAAACTCCTAATCTAGGAAATATGTTGCGACTAAAAGTCTTATGGTTATATTTATTATTTCGGGTTTTTTGCAATGTTAAGGGTGTACATTTTGTAATTTGGTAAGTTTAAAAGTCCTCATTTGTAGTTTAGCAAAGTTAAGGGACCTAAGTTGTAATTTAGCAAATTTAAAGGGCCTAAGTTGTAGTTTAGCAAAATTAAGGGGCCTAGGTTGTAGTTTAGCAAAATTAAGGGGCCTAGGTTGTAGTTTAGCAAACTTAAGGGCCTAAGTTGAAATTTAGCAAACTTAAGGGGCCTAAGTTGTAGTTTAGCAAAGTTAAGGGACCTAAGTTGAAATTTAGCAAAATTAAGGGGCCTTGGTTGTAGTAGTTTAGCAAAGTAAAGGGCTTAGGTTGTAGTTTAGCAAAGTTAAGGGGCCTAAGTTGAAATTTAGCAAACTTAAGGGGCCTAGGATGTAGTTTAGTAAAGTTAAGGGGCCTAAAAAACGCAGTACTATAACATATTATCAACGTAAACGCAATCGCTAAAATTAACGCAATCTCTAAAATTAACGCAATCTCTACAAATTAACGCAATCTCTAAAATTAACACAATTTCTACAATATTTTTCTAAAAACAACACAATTTCTACAACATTTTAAAAAAAACTGCAATCTCTAAAAAAACACAATCCCTACAATATTTTTCAAAAAACACAATATCTAAAATTAACGCAATCTCTACAATATTTTTTCTAAAAATAACGCAATATCTACAATATTTTTCAAAAAATTGCAATCTCTAAAAAAACGCAATCCCTACAATATTTTTCAAAAAAACGTAATCTCTAAAAAAATGAAATTTCTAAAATTAACGCAATCTCTAAAATAGTTTCCAAAAAACGTAATACTCTAACATATTATCAACACTCTAAAATTAACACATAATCTCTAAAATAATTTTGAAAAAACGCAATATTTTTAAATTAACGCAATCTTTACAAAAAATGCAATAATCTAACATATTATTAACGTAAACATAACACTCTAAAATTAACACATAATATCTAAAATAAACGCAATCTTTTTGAATCAAACACAAAATCTAAAAAAACATACAACAACATAGTCTAAAATATAAAACTAATACGGGGTTAAGAGAAACTTACCGTACTAAGTAAACGAGACATATCCGACTTCTAAAAACATTAACGAGCCGAGTCGAGATCCAATCGTGTGAAATACACGATATATTTGAGAGAGTGGGATTTTTTTGAGAGTGAAAGGAGATGATGGTGGGGTTTCAATTGGGGGACCTCTAATTTATAAGGGGAAGGAGCAGTTGTATGGATTAATTTGACCTAAATTCTTCATCTCACCGTTGATCTTGGTTAAAAACTTTATCCCGGCCCCAACCCCACGAAAATTGCTTCAATCGCGGGGTAACCCCGCGAAATAACCCTAATCGTGGCCTCCTCACAAACCCCGTGTTTTTTACATTTTCGTGGCCCTGACCTACGAAACATTATCAACCCCGCGAAAACTGTATAACCCGGACTGGTTTCACGGGGTTATTGGGTATTTTGGAAAAAGTTGGGAGATTTGGGGTATTTAGGTAACTGATTTTTGAAAAATGGGTATTTCAATTAAATTCCCTTTTATTTATTATTAATAATTTATATATTAATTAAAATAATATTAAAAAATATTAAAATACCCAAACATCAAAAATTAGTACAAAAAATGCCCAAAATCTTGAAGTTTTTGCCAAAATACCCAACATCCCCGTGTTTTTGGGCCGTGTAAATGGGAAAACACGGGGTTGACTATTTTGGGTCGTGTATTCAAATAAAACGGGGGAGAACACGGGGTGTTTCGATTTTGGTCCGCGTATGGTGACAAAACACGGGGTTACCCCGCGTTTTAATGGTGTAACGCAGGGTTAGGCCGTGTTTTTCTTGTTTTACACGGGGTTAGGAAATTAGGGTTTCAGGGTCTATTATTTTATGTGTTATCACTGTTTTTCACGTTTTTTTTGCATGACTTTACTGTTTTTTTCCACACTTTGGTCTGATTGTCATACAATAATTGTACCATTGTCATTGAATTTGTGGTTCATATTCATCTTCTCCATTAAATCTTGTCTATAAAATTCAGTAAGATTACATGCAAATTCGTTCATCACATCCACTTGAATTGCTTCATTTTTCATACTACTGAAAAAATGAGTTCATCTGTTGAAAGAACTAGGCTCTATTTATGTTTCGATGGTCAATGGGTGTAAAACAACAATGAGTGGATTATACTGATTACACAAAGCGTGGTGTATATATTCCAATAATGCTTTCATATAAGAGGTTTATTAATTAGGCCATGGGAAAGTGTGGAATCGAAGATTCTGCTACTTGCAAGTTGGTGTTTCCTGCACAAATTATGGACAATGCTGGTAAGGAGAGGTGGTCAAGAGCCTATTTTAAATAGATCGTGGAGCACAAATTATGGACAATGCTGGTAAGGAGAGGTGGTCAAGAGCCTATTTTCCTGCACAACGGTATAACATAATGACCTCCAATAGTGTAGAGTCGGTGAATGCACTGTCCCGTTTTATGCGCAGGTTACCGATTATCGGCCTTATGGAGTACTTCCGAGATTTTCAACAAGAGTGGTACCAACTTCGACGGCAAAAAGGAGGTTGATAAACTATGAAATCTTGAACTTATATGTTAGTTGCTTTTTTCATGTTCTGTATAAATCGTAACACAATTAACACATATTTGTAGATGAAATGCGCAATGATCTCACACCAATGGCGGAGGAGATAATTTGCAGAAGGTCGGGAAAGTCTGCGACATGGAGGGTAAGAGAGATGGACATGGTAAGTTCCACGTTCGGGATATCCATTATCACACGACTGTCGATATGGCCAACCGTGTTTGTGAATGTAATCAATGGCAATATTCTGGTTTACCGTGCGGTCATGCCATCGCTTCTGCAAGGAATATGAATCGTAGAGATTGCAGCGATCTGGCTATATCTTACTACACGTCCAATACTTACCGGTCAACATATCATGAGGTGATCTATCCTGTTGGACGCCCACAATCATGGGTTTTGCCACACGTCCCCCTTCCGCCATGCTATCCACCGTTAATAACCAAGAGACGTGCGGGGTGACCAAGAAAGAACGATCGACGTCCATCTCGTGGTGAGGATCCGATAAATAGAACGTGTACTAGGTGTGGAGCAGTAGAACATACTCGTGGTGAATGTCCAACTCCTGCTCCTTCAACCGTGCCCAAGAGTAGAGCTTCAAGTAGCCAAAGATTTCGCTCTCAGGGACCATCGAACTTAGAACCACATGGAACCCTAAGGCATGATAGCATTGACCTTAACATTGACTTCCCTTGATTGTAACGACCTCATCTTGTATGCTAAGTGATATTGTTTTTATGTTCATTGTTGATTTTATCTACCTTATCGTGGTTGTGAAATTATATTATGTGTAAAAACAAGTTAAACATTAAAGCATCGATAAAGTAAACATTAATGCAGAAAAGAAAACATTAAATCATCGTTACGGGTATATTAACCACCCTTTGAGAAACCTACTACGGGTAGATTTCCCGGATCCCCCGGATCCAACCAGCCTTTTCCTTCATCTGCTCCTCCATGCCAGTGTAGTAGTCTTTGTTTGTTCCAGAATCTAGTTTCTATTTAATAACAATCAAACAAACAAGATTAACACAATGAATTACCTGTTTGATTACTTTGAATTCTCAAAATTACACTTTCTCTCTCTAGAACTCTTTCTCTCTCTAAACCGTATTCTCTTTCTCTCAAATCTGATCCTTGTTGCAACTAAAATACAAATAGAAAAACTATTTATACTACCATCTAAAACAAGGAAACAACAAATACAAAGACATTGACTTTTATTAAGAGACTTTGACTTTTAATGAGATTTGACTTTAGCAGCTTTGACTTTCTCAACTTTGACCTTCAGTATTCTTGATCTTGTATCCAACAGATTTATGCTCTAACAATCTCCCCCTTTCGATTCAAGATCACTGTTGAAAGATCTAGCAAATCAGTCTTCACTTTAAGCTCTGTCAGTACAATCTCCCTTTTTTTTCTTTAACGGTATTCTTTCCAAAGCTGTCTTCAAACAACGAACAAACTCCCCACAACTTTCACAGAAAAACTTTCAGCCTTTGGAAAGAAATTATCTTCAGAATCAGCTCGAATTGCTTTAACAGATAATCTTCAAAGAAAATTTCCTCAAATCGTCAGAAATTCTTTGATTATCTTCAAGTCTTCAAATCTTTACATTGAACTTTTCTGACTTGAACGTTTTTGAAAATCATCTCTCAAATCTTTATCATTTCTTGATACCATCTCCCCCTTTTTGATTATTTGAGCATCTATATCATCAAAACTTTTCTCCAAGAAATGTCATTGACTATTCTGATCTGTCATACTGAGCCTCTGATTCTGTCAATCCTCCAAGATAATCATCTAGATCTTTTCAAATCCAGACAAATTAAGAACATGTAACTCCTGAATCAACAGATGAATCAGTTAAAATGCCTGTCAGTAACACAAAGTCACTGTGTGTAACGAATACACAATATAAAGGAGCTTTTTGATGTTCACTCCCTCAGGGCTTCCATCCAATCATCGAAATACCAAAAAGGCAATTTCTATGAATGTTATGACAAAGAAACGAATTCTTTGTGTGCTCGTGCAAGTGTAGAAAGAATTAAGCACGAATATTGCTTTTCAATAAGGCTCAACATAGTGTAAACCACTGAGACAACAGTAGATAAACACAGACTCTAAGTGCATGATTGAAGTGCGAAGGTGGAGCAGACTTCCTTCTGTTTCAATATCCAGATTTTCCAAATGAAAACCAGATAGATTATATGCTGCGTCCCCAGAAAAATATGAAACATTTTCTTTTTAAGAAGAAAATGAGTGGTCGGTGGGGTTTAAGCAAGAGTTGGCATGGGCTATTTGCCTGTTTCAATAATGTTCACGAAGAAATGTGAAACATTAGTAATGTGGTTGCCCGGCTCAGAAAATAGTTGGTGCAGAGTTTGATATTCTTTTACTCTGTTCACACACCCTCTTTCTTTTGATCATTAAGCTTACTACTAACCAAACTCTCCTTTACATTTTACCTCATCACACCCACACTCATTTCTTTTAGACTCCTCACATTCAATCTCTATGGATTAACTTCTTGGGTAGAAATCACTGGTTAACGTGATTCCATAGAAGTTCAGTTAATTCCTAGCACAAAGAACCCAGTAATCCTAAAAGAACATGTTGCTCAAAATGGTTTATCTTGAACATGTTAAAGCTCATATACAAATGTCAAATGAATGTATGCTCATAAAATAAAATCATGAATATTTTAGCATTTTTAAAACATTGAAATATTTTCAAACAAGTATATTGAATGAATGAATATGAAAGCAAAAGACTTGTTTGAAAATCTGACATTGTAAGAAAATGATCAGAAATGAATGGTATAGCAATTAAAGCTTAAGGTCAAGAATAATTGATATTTGTCTATTCGAAAGAAAATATATACATTCTTGAAATGACCGTTTCGAAATTAAATATCGCTCAAAATTCTTTGAATACAAGCGGAGTGTCTTACCATCGAAGAAAAATTGTTCCAATTTAGAGACATGGTAAGAACATGTTGAATAAAATCAAACCGGTGTGTGTGAATACTTGAAAGTATATAGAAAAGACAATACGCAAGTATTTATCATTGGAAACACACGGTTTGTTTAACAATTAAGCACAAAATAAAATGAAAACATTTAAAATCACACTTCCAAATTATAAAATCTGTTTAAAAATCGAAGAGTGGTTTGAACATTTAATAACATATTTTCTATGTCTGAAAGTTGTCCTTCTGTCAGATATATTTGAGATTAAGATAAGAAATTTACCTTTTCGCTCAATCTTAAATCTCAGAAAGTCAGGTTGTAGTCATAAAGATATGATCGTGTCAACTTCTCTCATCCTGTATAAGTCTCAAAGTCTAGTCAAAATTTATTCACAAAAAATTATTCAAAACTTAAAAGGCATAAAGCAATAAAACTTTTAAGATACGAGTTCTGATCTGAAGTAATCAGAAATTATTGTCTTACTCCTTTTGATAAGCTCCCCCTAAAATCATGCATCACAAAAATTAATCATTTAAGTAAAATGCAGAAATTAGTTTTACTCTCCCTCAAATGAATATAGATCATCTAACAATCTTCTCTTACTCCCCCTGAGATCATGAGCAAACCATTAAAGTGCAGGTATCTTTCAGAAATAAAAATAAAGAAAATGATGAAAAATAACAATTTGTAACTTTAATAGGTAATAACCGATTACGTCTTAAGATTTAACATACCAAGCTTAGAGACAAGAAAATTAAATCTCTTTTCATCTAAGGGTTTGTTAAATAAATCTGCAAGTTGATAATCTGTTTTTACAAAATAAAGTTCAATTGTTCCTTTTTCTACATTATCTTTTATAAAATGATACCTTACATCAATGTGTTTGGTTTTAGTATGTTGGACAGGATTAGCAGATATGGCTATTGCACTCTTCGAGTCACAGTATATCGGAATTTTGTCAAACTTAAAGCCATAGTCTCGTAGTTGTGTGCGCATCCACAAGACTTGAGAGCAGCAACTAGCAGCAGCTACATACTCAGCTTCAACAGTCGATGTGGAAACACATAACTGTTTCTTTGAAGCCCAGCTAACGAGCTTGTCTCCAAGAAATTGTACGTGACCAGAAGTACTCTTTCTGTCCAACATGCAACCTGCATGATCTGTATCTGAATATGCAGTCAGTTGAAACCCTGTATCCTTCGGATACCACAAACCAAGGTCTGCAGTGCCCTTCAGATATCTAAAAATCTGTTTGACAGCGGCCAAATGGGATTCTTTGGGAGCAGCTTGATATCTAGAACATAAACATGTTGATAACATAATATCTGGTCTACTAGATGTAAGATACATCAACGATCCTATCATACCTCTGAAAGTTCTAACATCTACACTTTTACCCAAAATATCAGTGTGGATCTTAGTACCAGGTGCCATCGGGGTTCCAATTGGTTTACAATTTTCCATTTTGTACTTCCGAAGAATGTCCAAAATGTACTTAGATTGATTTATAAAAATCCCCGTAGAAAGCTGTTTAACTTGTAATCCTAGAAAGAAATTCATCTCTCCCATCACACTCATTTGAAAACGTGACACCATGAGGTTAGAAAAGTTTTTGCAATATTTTGGATTAGTAGAACCAAATATTATATCATCAACATAAATCTGAATAAGGATAATATCAGCTTTTTCTTTCTTTATGAATAAAGTGGTATCGATCTTACCTTTAGAGAAACCAGACTTGACCAAGAATTTTGATAAAACATCATACCAGGCTCGAGGGGCTTGATTTAATCCATAAAGGGCTTTGTCCAAGATGTAGACATGATCTGGCTTATCTGGATTGACGAACCCTTCTGGTTGAGACACGTACACCTCCTCTTTAAGAATGTCATTCAGAAAAGCTGTTTTCACATCCATATGAAAGAATGTAAAGTTTTTGTGAGCTGCGTAGGAAAGAAACATTCTAATTGCCTCGATACGCGCTACTGGAGCATACGTCTCATCATAATCTATGCCTTCCTCTTGCCAGTAACCTTTGGCAACAAGTCTAGCTTTGTTTCTTATTACGACACCATCTTCATCCTTTTTTATTCTTGAATACCCACTTAGTTCCTATCACGGTCTTTCCTTCAGGCTTAGGAACTAATCTCCAGACCTTTAGGGCTTCAAACTGATTGAGCTCTTCTTGCATTGTAGATACCCAGTCCGAATCAACAAGAGCCTCAGATACTCGTGTTGGCTCAATCTTGCTGAGGAACGAGTCATGCATACACTGATTAATAGTCGTTGACCTTGTTTGGATAGGCTTGTCAAGATCTTCAATTACTTGATGTAATGGATGGTCTTTGGTCCAGCGATGCTCATGAGGGAGTGGAGTAGATGAATTCTGAACATGATCATCATCTTGAAATCCACTATCAAAATCATCAGCTTGAATAACAGGAGGGGGGTTGTCAGTTGAAGTCTCAGATGCAGAAGTATCAGTTGGGACAGCAGGTTCAGGCTGTTGAGTAGACAAAGTATTACACCCAACTGAAATGATTACTTCTGGCTCAACATTTGTTTGAACATCTTCAATTGTAGGAGTAACAATAGGAATTTGAGTTTCAGTCTGAACAGGGGATGCTTGTTCAGTAATGACCTCTGAAGTGACTGGATGATGACAGCTTGTATCTTCAGACCTGTCAGTCACAACAGATTTAGATACATTAGTTCCAAGAAACTCATCATAAAAGAATTCAAATAACAAATCTAAATCAGTTAAATGAGAAGTAGATGTAGAAGCGTTATCCGAATTTTTCTCTGTAGAAACATGTTCTGGACTGATCTGTCTAGAAGCTAATACACCAGTGATAACGGGTTCTGAGCTGATTTGATCAGAAGCCATTTCTTCATCAAATGTAACATTGACGCTCTCCACAACTGTCTTTGACTTCTTTATATAAACACGATATGCAGCAGAAGTTGAAGAATAACCAATAAAGATGCCTTCATCCGCTTTAGCACTGAATTTATTCAGACTCTCTCTATCATTAAGCACAAAACATTTACACCCAAATATATGAAAGTATTTGATGGTAGGTGTTCTGTTGTTGATCAACTCATATGGAGTCTTCTGAAAATGGTGGTGTATCATGGAACGATTTTGCGTATGGCATGCAGTCGACACAGCTTCAACCCACAAAAATAGAGGTAGATCCGATTCACTAAGCATAGTCTGAGCGGCCTCGAATAGCGTTCGATTACGTCTTTCTACTACTCCATTTTGTTGAGGCGTTCTAGCAGCAAAATACTGATGTGAAATCCCAACTGATTCGAGATATTCATCAACACTCTTGTTCTTGAATTCTGTGCCATTGTCAGTTCGAAGGAACTTGACTTGTCGCTGCAATTTCACCTGGGTCGTCTTTAAGAATGAAATGAGAACTTCAGGTGTCTCATCTTTTGATCGAAGAAATTTGACTCACTTGTATCTTGAGTAATCGTCCACAATGACCAACACGTATTTCTTACCAACCAAACTCTGAGTTCTCATTGGACCACATAAATCCATGTGTATCAGTTCTAACGGAGAACTAGTGCTTGGTTCAGGCTTCGGTTTGTGAGCGGCTCTCTTCATCTTACCCTTCTCACAAGCTGCGCATAAGTGTTCTTTCTCGTATTTCAGCTCAGTAAGTCCCTTTACTAATTTCCCACGAACCATCTTGTTTATGTAACGAAAGTTCAAGTGAGATAAACGTCTGTGCCAGAGCCAACTTTGCTGCAACGAAGCTTTTGTCATCAAGCATACCTGATTGTCAATCTGAACTTTGAACAAGTTGATGGTGTAGAGGTTTGTCTTTCGATGTCCACCCAAGAGTTCTGTGTCGTCTTCAGTACGAACTGAGCAACTTTTAGAGTTGAAATTGACCTCTAACCCTTTATCGCAGAATTGACCTATGCTGAATAAGTTGTGCCCCAAGCCTTCGACATAACTCACCTTACTTATCGTTATGTTGTCTTGAATAATGTCACCATATCCTAGAATAGGTGAAAGCTGATCGTTTCTAAATCTGACATTGCCACTGAATTTCTCTGTATAGTTAGACAATAAATCTTTTTGCCCAGTCATATGCTTGGAACATCCACTATCCAAGTACCACATATGTCGGGTCTGCAAGAGAAATCAGGAGACAATAGATTTAGGTACCCATTTAAAAACGGGTCCTAACATTTTAGCACAATATTTTGGTATCCACTTGAAAATGGATCCTCTGTTCTTTTGAAAACTTTGAAAAATATTTGATCTCGAAGAATTAACATGATAAGATCCATACCAATCAGAACAATTATGAGAATAAGCAAAATCATTTCTCTGATAAGGATAAGATGTAGTGTTAGGACTGAAAGTCCGGTGTGTTGAAAGTGGAATAAAGTATTTATAAGGGTGCTTATTGTAATTACTTAATAGTTTATTTAGTTAGATGGGCCCAAGCCATAAGCCCAATTGCTTGTAAAGCCTAAGTATATAAAGGCTTATTTGTTTCATAATTAGGGTGGAACAGTTTTGTAAGTGAAAGAGAAATTCATTATTCAGTTTTCTAGTCATTAGGTTTACATATCCTTATCAGAAATTCTCTCTGTAAACCTTAACCCTTTGAAGTTATATCAATCATATGACTAGTTTTTGTGGCCTATATTTTGTTCATCATTATTCATATTACTTGTGATTGCACTGCACTGGGATCTACAATTGGTATCAGAGCGGATAGGCAAAAAGGTTTGATCCAGTAAAAAGGTTTGTCTGAAACCTTAAGATTAATTACTTGTGTTAATTGCTTTATTTTCTTGAATTGATTGTGAGTGTTTGCGTTATATGTTTATCTGATTTATTTGATTCTGCAAAGTTAAAAGTTTTTTGTTCGATCGATTTTTCATGGGAAACTAAAAGTTTATTTTTTTTCTTCGATCGAATCTGAGGAAATTTTTTTTCCTTTGTTGGCTATCGGTCTTAGGGTTAGCCATTGTTTTTTTCTCGATTTTGTTGATTATATCGCATCTGGTCGAATCTTTTGGTTGATTATCTGGGGATGTATTGATCGAAGATCGAAGGTTATGGGGTTGGCTTCGGTCGAATTCCAGAAATTCATCGGGTTCTTCGGTGGTTTCTTCGTGTTCTTCGGTCCTTTGAGTTTAATCGATCTTATCTGTTTTTTTTGTGTTTATCGTTTATTTTGTCTTTCGACCTGAGCCCTTTGACCGAATAAGAGTTTCCCCGGTCTTGTCCTTTGACCGGATACGTGTTTCCCCGGTCTTGTCCTTTGACCGGATACGTGTTTCCCCGGTCTTGTCCTTTGACCGGATACGTGTATCCCCGGTCTTATCCTTCGACCGAATACGTATATCCCCGGTCCTATCATTCGACCGGATAAGTGTATCCCCGGTCCTGTCATTCGACCGGATACCTGCTTAGTCCGGTCTTTCCTTCGACCGGTATCTTGCTTACTTCGGTCTTTCCTTCGACCGGGTTTATAAAAAAAAGAGTATAAAAGGTCAAATTTTTTGTCTCACGATCTTTTTGCAGTGTATTTATTTTAGCCCCCGTACTTCAAGGATTCAGCGTGTCGTTTGTGACCCTAAACTTTCAAGTTTCACATTTTGTCACTTTTGGTCCCTGCACTTTCAAGTTTCATCTCTCTTCAAAGCCGGAGTGAATACATTCTATTCAAACGATCAAAATGGTGTACATACCAAGGCTGCGGTCCAAAAGAGAATATGAAGAGTGGAAAGCTGATTTTTTGTCTTTTGTAGATGAAAATGAAGTGGGCCCCTATATCAGATTATCATTGACTGAAGGAGAGAACCAATCCCAAATTCCGCCAGAAGCTTCTCCTGTGGAAAAGGAACAAAGAGAGAGGGCCAATAATAATGCTCGAAATTATATGAAAAGTAGTATCTGTAATGAATTTATTAGTGACATTTTTAGTGAAATTATTGGTCAAATAAATACTAACAACATGACAGGAAAAGAGTTGTGGGATTGTGCTGAATGGTTGGTGTTAGGGACAAAGGGTTTATTAACAGGAAGAGAATTGGAAGCTGAGAACTCTGAGCTAAAAGGAAAGATCTCTATTTTGGAAGCTAAAACTCAGCAAATAGTCTCTGTTGAAAGTTCTGAGGAAAAAGATTTCTGAACTGAAAGATGCAAATGCAGATCTTCAAAAGCGTTTATCTGATTTGGAGCAACTGGTTGCTAAACACAAATCTGATTTTGAGACTAAAGAGAAATCTTTCGCAAAGAAGTTCTCAGAATTCTCGAGAAAATGTGCTGATGAGAAGAAAGAAGTTGAGCTGAAATGCATAAAACTTTCTCAGCAAGTTTCTGATTTTCAGAAAGTAATCATTCTAGAAAGAGAGAAGTTTGCCAAAGAGAAGAAGGCCATTGAACAAAAGAATGTTGGTGTCTTCAAAGAAATATCTGGCCAAAGAAACGATGCTGAGAAGGGATTTGAAGAAGAAAGAAGCTTGTTTGAGACTGAGATCAAAAAGCTTACTGCCAAGTTATCTTAACTATCTGAAAAGGCACTAAAAGAGCAGAAAACGAAGTCTGAGTTCACGAAGAAGATTGACCTGCTTGTTCAAGAAAGAGACAACTTCGCTTCAACGATTAAAGTGCTTGAAAAGTCTGTATCAAGGTCAAATCAGAAATCTGTCTCTACACAAAGGTCAGTTAAATATTTTGATCAGATTCGTAAAACTAACCTTTTCTATGATAGCAATATAGATGGTTCAGGTACACGCTCTAGAAGAAAGAGATACAAAGATGAGGAACTGGTCTAGAAGAAGAAACCAGTTGAAGATGAGCTGAAAGAAAAAGAATCATGTGTACATGCGGTCAATGCCAAGAAGAACAAAGTGCATAAAGGTAAACCTGATCATATATACTCGAGAGATCAATTACTCAGGTTATCAGGTAAGATATACCACTATTCTTATTGTCATACACATGATCACATTCACAAAACCAATGATCATTTCTGGTATGGTTCTTATTCTATATCCCCCACAAGAACTGCAACTAACATTCATGGACCCAAATACCAGTGGGTACCAAAGCCGAAAAATGATTCTGTGTTGCAGGCACCACATGTCAAAGGGGAGTAGGAAATCAATGGTTCTTGAATAACACAGTTCAAGACCCGCACCTAAATGTCAAGATTATGGCTTCTAAGTAAATCAGCTTAGAACCCGGACTTCAACGAAGTTTGGCTTCTGATTACATGACAGATCAGGACCCGTTCTTCAACGTTTAGACCTAAATATTTTGCAAATATCCAGGGGGATCTTAATAGATCTATATCGTTCTATCATGATTTAAAGGGGAGCTTAAAAGGTAAATATCTTCTAATCCTAGATCTCTGATTGTTTGAAAGAAAAACAACTTTCAAGCATGAAAAACAGTTTCTGAAATGTTCAAACCACTTCCGATTCTCAAAAGGTTTCATGAATCTAGAAGTGTGAATTTAAATGTTTTTCAATTCTTGAGCTTTAAGGTTTAACTGACTGTGTGTTTCTAAAGATCAATACTTGCGTATTATCTTATCCTTATACTGTAACGTATTCACACACACATGTTCAATACTTCATTTGTATTTGTTATTACCATGTCTCATAGCGAAACAATTTTTTCGATGGTAATACCCCCGCTTGAAATTCAATGTTGTTGAGTATCTATCATTATTTCTAAATTTGTGCTTTCATTGCTAAATTGTTTATATTTGTTCATATAAACAAAATATCCAATTCTTTGATACCCTAACCAGTTTAGTTGATCTGATTGATACATTGTGAGATTCTCAAAACAAGTCTTTTGATTTCATTTCTGTCATTCAATATCTTTGTTTTGAGAAATCTTCAAAGTTCAATTGCTCAAATCTCATGAGCATACATTTTGACAATGGTATCATACATTTTGTGCTTAATTGGACAAGTTGAACTGTTGAACAACTATTTGTTTTAGGACATACATGGGATTTGTGTGAGAACTTAAACAGAACTTCCATGGATTCACGTTAACCAGTGTTTCCTACCCCGAAAGTTATCCTAGAGTGATTTGAGGGGTGAGGGGTCATAAATCAAAGAGAGGGGGAGATAACTCATCGGGTTGAGTTTTTCTCATTGTGTGGAGCGGTAAAATGGAAAATGAGAGTTTGGTTAGAAGTGAGCATAATGGTAAAAAGAAAGAGGGTGTGAGAACAGAGTTAAAAGAATATCAAAACTCTGTACCAACCACTTTATGAGCCAGGCAACCACATATTCTGATTGGTTCACACTCTTTGGTGACCATCATTGAAACAGGCAGTGAGCCCATGCCAACTCTTGCTATAACCCCACCAACCACTCGTTTCTTTCTTAACAAAGAAATGTTTCATTTTCTTTGGGGATGCAGCATATCTGCTATCTAGTCTTCACTCGGAAGATTTAGATATTGAAAAAGAAGGAAAGTTGCCCCACCTTCGCACCTTTTTCATGCACATTGAGTCCGTGTAATATCTGTTGTTGTCTCAACAGTTTACACAATTTGAGCCTGATATAGCTAAGTAGCTTCAATTATTCATACACTTGCACCAGCACACAAGGAATGAGTTTTCTTGTCATAACATTCATAGAAAATTCCTTTGTGATTTTTCAATGATTGAATGGAAGCCCTGGAGGAGTGAACATCACAAAAATTCCTTTCCAAAGTACATTTGTTGTACAAAGTGGCTCAGTGCTACTTACAGGCATACTAACTGTTTCATCTGTTGAATCAGGGTTACATTGTTCATTATGTCTGAATTTGAAAAGATTCAGATATATACATTTCATGAATTGACGGATAATCAGATCAACGGGCGGAGAATGCCAAATTTTCATAGAGGGGAGATAAAAGAAAGTGCTGAAATTGAATAAGTTTTGATGATCATGATGTTTAAAATCATCAAAAAAAGGGGGAGAAATGTTTACAATGTTCAATTTCCAAGTATTAAAGAAAGAAAGTCAGTTCTAAAGACAGTCTAGAGATCAAGGAGATGAATATATGATTTTAATGATAAATTTGTTTGTCTGAAGACAGTGAAGATTTCAAAGATTGAAGATTTCAAAGTTTGTATTGATTCTTTCTCGTATCATGTGGTGTCTGCTACAAATTCCTCCTACGAGCTGATTGAAACAAGTTCTTAAGCTGAAAGTCTATTCAACTCGCGGTTCAAAGACAGATTTTTTGTTTTAAACTGAAGATGCACCGTGGAATGTCAAGTAACTCTCACATTATCTTTCTTGTATGCTGATCCGATGTGATTGAGTTTCTACAGTTAAAAGCTGCTTGATAGTGCGTTCAGTCGAGGCTACTGTACATTGAATCTGGTTACAAAGTTGATACTATGAAGACCGAAGAGCTTTATTCAAGGGGGAGCGTGGAAAGTCATGAAGACATGCAACACCAAAGTTTTTCAAAGTTTCAAGAAGGAAAGAAGATCAAGGCCTGAAGTTTTTCAAGAAGATAAATTCTTTATTCAACTTTAGGCGGAGATTGTTAGGACTGAAAGTCCGGTGTGTTGAAAGTGGAATAAAGTATTTATAAGGGTGCTTATTGTAATTACTTAATAGTTTATTTAGTTAGATGGGCCCAAGCCCATAAGCCCAATTGCTTGTAAAGCCTAAGTATATAAAGGCTTATTTGTTTCATAATTAGGGTGGAACAATTTTGTAAGTGAAAGAGAAATTCATTATTCAGTTTTCTAGTCATTAGGTTTACATATCCCTATCAGAAATTCTCTCTGTAAACCTTAACCCTTTGAAGTTATATCAATCATATGACTAGTTGCTGTGGCCTATATTATGTTCATCATTATTCATATTACTTGTGATTGCACTGCACTGGGATCTACATGTAGTAGTAATAGGAGACAATTGAATCAATTGCTTTATTGAATATCTCTTGTAAGAAGTTACAAGGTTTTGATTATTAGAAGCAATTTGATCAATCACATCAGTATCACTACTCACTGATCTAATACAAGTATTATCAGAAACTGATTCGACTATCTCATCCTCCTTCCGTTTTGGTCTCCATTCAAATTGAGTTTTCAACTTTTTCTTCCTTAAATCTGAAACATAAGATATAGATTTATTAGAAAAAGCAGATTTATGAGACTGAGTTTTCTTTTGTGTACCAGTGTATTTCTGTTTCTGTAATCGCGGTTTCTTATGTTTCTTACCATGAGCATAGTAATCAGCAGTTACAGAAACTGATTCACCACCTTAGTTGATGATTCAGCAGTATTTACACCACTAGGTAACACTTTGTCATTTTCAAGACAAGTAGAATGATCAGGAAGTTTAGAATGAATGTCAAACATATCAGATTCTTCCATGCTCCCATCAGCAGAATTAAAATAATCATTTGCAGACTCAAATAAGTCATCAGAATTGTCAGAAAATGTTTGAGATGCCATTGAAACTGTAGAACACTTTGTTGAGTTAATATGAAAAACAGTGTTCTTTAAAACTGTAGAAAACACACTTTGTTCTATATCAACCAAAAGTTTTTCATCAGATAAAATATTTTCAAGCTCGACTATTTTGCTTTCAAGAATAGATGTAGGAACATAAACCTTTGCAATTTCAGGTTTGCCTTCATCTCAGATGCGGAATAGCTAACAAAATAGTCTTTTGAAAGAACTTTTGGTGTTTCGGAAAGATAACTATCATTTAACTTTACATAGTTAAATGGTAGTTGCATTTTCTTTTTATTCTTTTTGTTTTCAGTTTCTATGGCCTCAACTTCGTCTGGCAATTTGGTAACAAATTTGGTTTTTAAATGAGTATGTTTACCAGCACATGCAAGAAAATCATAGTAATAAAGTACCGGTTGTTTTCTGATGGCTTTCTTAAGATAATGGGGGTTATTAAAACCAAGTCCCCATCTTTGCTTAACATCAGCCTCTTCATCAGGAGCATTAAGAAAAATGGTTTGATCTGTTTGACCTCTTTTATAAAGTTTAACTTCCAGATCATTTACCTTCTTGTTCAAATTCTTGTTTTCATCCTGCAATTTATAAACAGTTAGTGCAGATTCATTTTTCTCAAACTCATATTTATAAACCTTAACTTCAAACTCAGAAATCTTCTTTTCAAAATCATCTACTTTAGATTTAGAATCAGAATCAGATTTGCGTAAAGAATCAATCAGATCTTTGTTCGAAATAACAAACGTATTAAGTTCAAAGATCTTCTTGTTCTTTTTAGCAACCCTTTCCTTTTTCTCTTTCAGTTTGTTTTGCAATTTTTGAAGCTCAACCACCATGGTTTCCAAATTGGTAATGAAATCTTTTGGAGTTAAATTTAATACCTCATTAACTTCCTCATCATCTGACTCGTCAGCCTTTACTTCCTTGCCCATGAGACAGATATGAGCAGTTTCTTCTTTCTCTTCACCTTCATTTTCTGAGTGATCCAACCAAAACTCATCCTCGGCCATTAAAGCAACACCAGCTTCTTGTTGTCTTGCCAAAAGTAACTTGTTCTGATAATACTAAGAGTTGCGAACTTTCGGCTTCCGACAATCTTTAGCAAAATGACCCAACTTGCCGCAATTGTAGCATTTAACCGGATCACTTGCTTTCTTCTCAGCAATCGTGTAGTCATTCGCAAACTTCTTCCTCTCATCCGTTTTCTTGTCCACATATCTTTACTCTTCATACCTTTTTCCTTCCACCCTCTCTCGGTGCTCGTGGTTCTTTGAACTTGAAGAAGAATACCTTTGAGAATTTGACCCCGGTTTCTTATAAAATTTCTTCTGAAAGGCACGGGTCAGCAACATCATAGCCTGTTTCAGACTTTCACCATCATCACTATCTGAAACAGAATCAGACTCTGAACTGATAAGAACTTTCTTCTTTTTCTTCTCTTTCTTTTCTTTCACCTTTTCTCCAGCTACTAAGGCAATAGGATCAGGAACTTGTACTGCCTTCTTCTTCTCAGCTCTTTTCTCTTCAACCTCTTCTTCATTCTGTTTCAAGGTCTCAAATACCTCATGTAAAGGAATTTCATTTAAATCCTTCATCTGCTTCATCCTCCTTGTATGCTTCTTCCATTCCGGACGTAAGATACTCAGAAATTTAACATTGTTTTCCAACTGCTTCTTTTTGACTTTGTTCTTTGTCATCTCATTCAGAAGCAACACAAACCTCTCATAGGTATCTTCCAGACTCTCATTCTCCTTAGCTTTGAATTCCTCATAGCTATTTATGCAGTTCGCCACTTTCATCTGGTTTCCGACCTTTGACCCCATTATCATCTTTTGCAACTGATCCCACATCTTCTTAGCATTGGCTTTGTAACTGTCAATCTTGATGTAGATCTCATTTGGTATTCTTTGAAGAAGTAATGATCTCGCTTGTTTATCTGCTTTGTATCGGCTTTTCTGCTCTTCAGAATATTGAGAAATATCCACTGTTACTGTTTTCATCTTTTGCTCTCTTTCTTCAGTTCCATCTTCACTATCAGAAGAGTCAACATCAGGTACTTGAACTGTTATTGGATCCATAGGACCTTCGGTGATAGACAGAAGAATATTCTTTCTATTTGAATGTCGATCTATAAAATCCAAGAATCTGTCCTTCCATTGTTCATACTCGCCTTTGAATAGAACTGGAGGCTTTACATCGGTGCCAATTGAAAGTGCATCTTTGGAAGTCATTTTGTATAACCTGTTTAAAAAATATATCAAATAAGAAACTAGAACTGATCGTTAGTCCAAAAATATGAAATCACAAGAAAAATCTTGAAAAGAAATTCAGAGAATTACAGAAAAAATTACAGTTTTGAAAATTTCTCAGAAAAAAATTCTAAGTATAGAAACTCGCAAGTCACTATTCAAGCTTAAAACTCGCAGATACTGAGAAACACGCAGATCGAGACTTGCGCGTTTGATAAACTCTCAAGCAAACTCGCAGACAAACTCGCAAGCAAACTCGCAGACCAAACTCGTAGATCAAACTCGCAGATGATGAAACTCGCAAGTGCCTAAACTCGCTAACAACTGTTCACGCTAAAACTCGCTAACAGAGGCGTGCGCGTTTTCCAAACTCGCACGTCGAAGCTTGCGTGTTTGAATAAAACTCGCTAGCTTCACTTGCGCGTTTCTACTATTCCTCTTCAAACTCGCACGTCGAAGAACTCGCAAACAACTATTCCTCGTCAAACTCGCACACCGAAGAACTCGCAAATCACTATTCCTCCTGAAACTCGCTAGCTTCAATTAGCGAGTTTGTATAACTCGCTGGCCACTACTATCGCGTTTCTTAGAACTCGCAGATAGCCCTTGCGCGTTTTAGACCAAAATTCTTCTTTCGACTTGCGCGTTCTAACTGATGAACCTTACGCGTTTCACGACGAACTAGCGCGTTTCACGAAGAACTTGCGCGTTTGAGGGATCTAGCGCGTTCTTCCTTCTGTCACCCCAAAAACGAACTTTTCATCTGAAAAACGATCCAACGTGGTCCAAATGATTTGAAACTCTGGATTGTTGCTCCATTACAACACTAGAACGAATTACAACTCAAGAAACTTACAAACAAACACTTACAAATCAAAAGACTCGATGTAACAGTAAAAACGACTCGTTTACAAAAACTTAACAAAAATCACTAAATTCGTGTGATTTATAGTGCGAAACTGAAATTGAATTACAAGAACTCGATCTAATATACTTTTATAACAAATCCTAATCAAAATCAGCTCCAAAAACTCAGAATCCGATTTTTCTTGAATGAACAGTGACGAACAACCAAAATCTTGAATTTCTTGATCTGATTTCACCTTTTGAATTTGCTCTGATACCAATTGTTTGTTCCAGAATCTATTTTCTATTTAATAACAATCAAACAAACAAGATTAACACAATGAATTACCTGTTTGATTACTTTGAATTCTCAAAATTACACTTTCTCTCTCTAGAACTCTTTCTCTCTCTAAACCGTATTCTCTTTCTCTCAAATCTGATCCTGGTTGCAACTAAAATACAAATAGAAAAACTATTTATACTACCATCTAAAACAAGGAAACAACAAATACAAAGACATTGACTTTTATTAAGAGACTTTGACTTTTAATGAGATTTGACTTTAGCAGCTTTGACTTTCTCAACTTTGACCTTCAGTATTCTTGATCTTGTATCCAACAGATTTATGCTCTAACAGTCTTTGATTTCTATCACTTCATCTTCTAATTTTTTAATCTCTTTTTGCTTCTCCCTAACATCGCGCTTCATCATCTCCAGGAACTCCTTCTACTCCACAATAATTGCCTCTTTCTCTTTTTGCAATTCCATGTTGCGTAGCCGCTTCCTGCCTATATTTCGTATCTCCGTATTTGCCTCATCACATTACTCTTTCAACTTTACAGGTAGTACTTGAGACATTGGTAGACTCAGTCCCTGGTTAGATTGATACCTAGGTGAGGATTCTCCCCCATGAGCAGTGTATTATGCCTCTCGTGCATTGTCAAACTGCTCCCACTCCTGAGGCGTAATTGGTGCATCGTAAGCAGTCATCCCAAACTGCGCCATTCCTCCGTTGTGTCTGGTACTCCCCAGTTAACTCTTGTAGCTCCATCTTTTAATTGTTCGATGTAGGCGGAGCATGAAGTGCCAGCACCATTTGTTGGTCCCGAAGGTGCTAAACAAGTTTGTAGAAGGGGGGGGGGGGTTGAATACAAACACAGAATTTAAAGTTTAATAAATTGTTTATTGAAGAATCAAAATACAATTTACAAGTTTGTTGCGGAATAAGATTAAGACAGACTCAATCTAAACAAACTAAAGAAACACTAAGATAATTGCACAAGAAGTTCAGAGAATGGGGATTAGAGATATAGAAAACAAGGGTTTCTATCTTGAGTTCAAGGATGAAGCACACATTTAGATGAAGGGGTGAACTTCCTATTTATACCCTATGCATTAAATGCATGGCAGGATACTTTACACGTGGCGTTCACAGATTGGCTTTGATAAACTGACTTTTGGGAGACATGCTTTCGGCCGGGTCATGAACAGTGTAGTAGACAGAGTTGTTGTACGAATGTTTGCAGAGACTTGTCCGTTCTGACATATCGTACTAGGTTGTGCAAGGATAGACAAAAGGAAACTTGAGGCATAAGCTTTGTGATCGTTTGATAGCTGAGTATCTCTAAGTTCAGAGATAAAGAGGTTCAGCTATCGCTGAAGCTTTTTCTCATGTTCCTTCGCGTATTGGTAGAGTTGTCTTTGCTTCACTGATATCCGCATCAGGTCATTAGTAGACTTCTCATTGTTCAGCAGCTTCGTCTTTGATTCAGCTATGAACATCTGTTGACGCGAAACTTGTCTTCAGGGATTACGTTGGTTGTTTACTTTAGGAACTATCAGTGATAACTGAACAGACTCAGTTCGATCACTGATAGTGAAACATTAATACATAGAAATGTTTACAAGAAAGACTATCAGCGATAACTGAACAGACTCAGTCTGATCGCTGATGGTGAAACACTAATACATACTAAAACGTAATTTTCACTAAGTATAGGAGAGGGTCGTTATCAAATCACTGAGAGAGTTTGGATCAACAATCTCCCCCTATTTGATAATGACAAAGTAACTGAAGAAAATTACTTTATGATTCAAAATGATGGAATAATCAGGACTCGTAACATACATGTCCCAATTACTATTTTGAGGGATCTTTTACAGCACTGATGAAGTTAAGTACTTTACTGAAATTTCATTAATTCAGGAATAGAATTACAAGGAATGAGAATTACAAGTAAATTACTAACTACTGTAAGTACAACTAATAGATTACAGAAGAGAAAACTAATCTATCAGTTATAAGAAGATTTAGGAGGATTTATCATATACTCAGGTATTTCTTCTCCTTTCTGTCTTCGTTCCAAGGATTCTTGGCTGATGATTTCTTTGATTTTTTCAGCAGCAGGGAAGAAGTCACACCATAAGCATAGTAAATCCTTGAGATGATTCAGAGGACAGATAGGAATCTCAGAGACTCTTTGAAATCTGAGTTCCTCATCATCATCTCTGAAGAATATTCCATAAGGATGATCAATTACTTGACCAGCTTGGAAAGGACCACCAGGAGGCAGAGATAAGTCTAGAACTGAAAGATCAGGAGGAGGACCAAACAGTGCATCTCTTGAAAATTTGATAGAAGTTTCATTCCTGATGATGGCGACGTCTTCAGAGGAGGAGGACCCGATTTTTCTTTTGAGTTTCTTGGGATTGGGAGGGATAGGAGATGGCAGGTTCAGTACAGAAGTGACTCTGTTGATGAGAGCTTTAAGAAGTCCTTCAACGTAGCCTCTGTATGTAGATTTTGATTTCTTCAGCGCATCCCAGAATTCTATCCACTCTGTAAACCCGAAACCTTCAAGTTTGGAAACGTACATAGCTTTCTGAGTTCCATCCTCTCTGGTAATCTCCATGGTCACTGAGAGTTGATCCTTCTTCTTGCGACCAGAGATAGTCACGGCTGATATTGGAAGAAGATCAGAGCGATAATCCATCTTCTGTTTGCACCATTCAATGGACTTATCGTTGATCTCTTGTTCTTTGGATCGTTCCTCTTCAATTTCTTTCAGTAGTGCAGCTTGAACTTCCACAGGCTTTCTTTTCAGCTTCTTGTCCTTGACTTGAGAAGATTGAATCTTTAAAGCGAGTTGGGCATCTCGTCTGCATTCAGCGATCAGTTTCTCAGCTTTGGCAGATTCTTCTCGTTCAGCTTTAGTGAGGAAGTCGAGCTCTGAGAAGGATGTTTGAAGAGGGACTTTCAGCCGTTGACTTTCTAGTTGAGCGATCATTTCAGCTCTTTTCTTCATCACTTCCTCTGCCTCATGAGATGGTTTAGAGGGCCTTCCTGGATGGACCAGGGAATCTTCTTCTTCTTCATCATCAATCTCAGCGATAGAGATTGGGATTATTTCTTCAGCGATTGCAGCTGGGATTATTTGTAGTTCTGAACCCTTAAGCAGGGGAGAGAACTATCTGGTCAGAAAATGAAAAAGAAGTTAGATTATTTTTAAGGAAAGAAGAGAGATAAAGGCTAGAAAGAAACAGGGGTAGGATTTTTATAGAAAGATAAGGGAACAAAAGTAAGGCATACCTGAGAAGGATTCTCCTCAGGTAGTGAGATCATCATCAGGGTTTCCTTAGCAGATGCACTTTTGCTTTGGGAAGGGGTTCCTGAAGATGATCCTTGTCTCCCCCCTGCTTGGATAACTTCTTTCGAAGCTATCACTGATGATGTGACGGCTGAAGAACACCAGAGAGATGGATCTTCCTCATCGTCATCATCATCATCTTGATGAGAGTCATCCACTTGATCTTCAAGATCAAGGTCTTCATCATCATCTTCATCCTCCTCTTCATCATCGACTATTTCAGCGATGGTGGGAGGGGCTTTATCAGCAACTATCTCCCCCTCAACCTGAGAGGGAGTTTCCTTCGGTGGTTCAGCAATAACTTCAGCATCCGTATTTTCTTCAGCTGTCTTCTCCCCCTCTTTGTCATTATCAACAAGGGAGAGATCTTGTGGAGATGTTATTGCAGTAGCCAGCTTCTGGACTTCAGCCTCCAGACCTGTGATTCGTCCTTCAAGTGCAGGGATGTCGGACGTAGCTAGGTGAATAAATTCCACAGCTATGGTCAGGGCTGAACGATCATCTTCTGTAAATGATGGAGCAGGAGCTGGAGCTGGTTCATTCAGCTTATCAAGGATTTGCTGAAGAGTCGCAGTGCAGGTATCAATCTTTGCAGACAGGTCATCATACTGCTGCTTGGATTCTTCCCTGACTGTGACAATCGCTGCCTGAAGAGTAGCGATGTGAGAAATATCAGCTTTGGAGGCGCAGGTGGTAGTCAGCGTCTTCAATGCATCACCAGCTGTTTGAACAGCGCTGGTGGTGTTGTTGAGAGAAGCAGAAAGAGAATCCACCTTTGAACTCAAATTGTTGACATTGGTGTCAACAGTCGCCAAACTAGGACCTGAAAGATAAGTTAATTTTTCAGAACCAGGCTTATATGGTGAGTTGGGAGAAGTGTATAAGGTTATAGGATTACCTGAATTATCAAACATTTTGTAGAATTGTAAAGATTCCTCAAAAGAATGATGTTCAGGTCCTATTGGTCCAAGCTGAGGAGTGGTAGAGACCAAAGAAATAGGAGGACTAGAGATGTGGATAGAAGATGTAGGGATAGAGGTAGTTACCGCAGGTTTTGTCACTGTTGTTGTGACAGCGACCGAGATCGCTGGCACGGTTGTAGTGGTTTGAGCTGAGGATGTGGAGGAGAGACCCACGAAATCATCTAAGGAAGTTTGTAGAGAAACATCCTTAGGTATTGAGCTAGAAGTAGCTTTCTCCTTGGTTACCTTGGCCTTCTTTGAAGGACCAAGGGAGCCAGTTGATGGTCGTTTGGAAGGGGTAGCTGCAGGGATAGCAGAAGAAGGAACCTCCTGCGTGGCCGCTGAAGACGAAGAAGTGAGGAGAGAGAGACGAGAGCGAAGTTGAGAGAGACTTACCTCGTTGGGGAGTGTCTTGACCTCCAGTGATCTCTGACCCACTTTTGGAAAAGATGCATCCGAGTTGGTGGGGTAAGTGATAGGGTAGAGAAACTTCAGGTACGCGCAGATGAAGCGTACGTAGGGAATCTTGGGATCCCTCTCGGTCTTCTCTATCTTTGACTTAAGGTCATCAAAGATAGCTGTTGCGTAGTCGAAGTTACGTCCAGTGATCACTGAGTAAGCCATCTGGACCTGAACCTTGCTAGCTTGGTCCAGTGACCCACTCTTCCCACTCATACACTGAATGATGTGTGAGAAGACGTAGTTGAGCTGGGAAGGCATCAGTGCCTTCTTCACAAGAGTCAGCTTCTTGTTGGGAATTGTAGATCTTGGTTTGGGTTCCCAAGCATATTCCATGGCATCCAGGAATTGGATGAGTTCAGCGTCAGTTGGCAGGGCGTCGAATCCATTCCTGGATTTGTCGGGGAAACGCAGGGCTTTCCTCAGGCCTAGGGCAGTCATCATCCCTGAGCCTAGTTGAGTGCTGAAGGATATAGCAGGAACCTGTTCACCCTTCTTGTTGGTGAGAGAGGTTTCGTCAGCGGTAAACCAGAATTGCTGGAGTAGAGCTTTCGAAGGTGTTGGATCCACAGTGATAGCATAGGCAATGCAGGATTGCCTTAGGAATTGTGCAGCTTCCACCAGATGTGGGTACTTGATACCATCAAACTCGAGGCGAGCAAGATGATTGTTCTTTGGGAGCTCTGAGTCAGAAATGGCGAACTTGACATTCTTTGAGGCGATAAGTGCAGATTGAGTCATTCTGTTTGAGTAGATAAACGAGTAGAAGAAAGGTTTAGTCTTAAAAATAAAGAAGATTTGCTAGTTTCTATTTGGGGAAAGAAACATAGAAAATCAACATATTTTTAGAGAAAAACAGTTTATCTTAGAACAAGATTCAAGAATAAGAAGAAAAACCATTGATTTTGAATAAAGAATAAAATGGTTTTTAAAGAATAAAATCAAAAAAAATGATTTTATGAGATTTAAGTCTTATAAACCCATAAATGGGGTTTATGTGAAAAGATTTAAGATAAGAAGTCAAGAATAACCTGTTGATCTGGAAGAGGATGATGCAGAAAGCTTGAGAATGTTAAAATGCTTGAGAGAGTATTCTTGCTTAGAAAGTATTTCCAGAAAGCGTAAATTGATAAAATGGAAAAAGCATTCCTTTTATATGTGAGAAGGAGGAGAGAGAGTGTGAGAGAAGCGGGAAAACAAATGCACATCATGACATGGACACGCCCCTCGAAGGTGATTGGATAGAAGAACAACGGACGAACGTGTCAGAAAAAGGCATGTCGTGGATTGTCGGTTCAAATGACATCATAGTTAAGAAAGAGACTGTTCATTTGTCCGTTTTGAATTTATCACTGAAGATAAATCAGCGATAGAATTTTCTTTTTGAAAGTATCCCTGATGAAAAGATAGGGATAGATTTTCTTTTAAAAGGATCACTGAATATAAATATCAGTGATAAATTTAATTTCAAAAAGCTTTTAATCATTTGAATAAAAATTCAGTGATTAAGTTTTATATAACTGAATGAAGATTCAGTTGTAGGGATTGAGAAATCATACCTGAGAGTCAGAATACTTATCAGAGAATGATGAAAAGAAACTTTTGATTGCTGACACAATGCATGAACGCTGAAGAATTATTCTTCAAGATTCAGCATTCCAAGCTCACTGATGAGAAAGTTGAACCTTGTCTCATCAAGAGGTTTGGTGAATATATCAGCAAGCTGAAAGTCAGTAGGGATAAAGTGAAGTTCAATATCACCATTCATCACATGATCTCTGATAAAGTGATATCTGATCTCTATGTGTTTTGTCTTTGAATGTAGCACTGGATTATTTGCTATAGCGATAGCACTAGTGCTGTCGCAATAGATAGGAATTTTTGACAGCTGAAGGTCATAATCTAATAGTTGATTTCTCATCCATAAGATTTGAGAACAACAGCTTCCAGCGGCTACGTATTCAGCTTCAGCTGTGGAAGTGGACACAGAATTTTGCTTCTTGCTTGTCCAACTTACCAGCTTTCCTCCCAAGAGTTGACATCCACCAGTGGTACTCTTTCTGTCAAGTTTACATCCTGCAAAATCACTATCAGAATAACCAGTTAGATCGAACCCTGAGTCTTTGGGATACCAAAGACCGAGGTTAGGAGTTCCTTTCAGATATCTGAAAATTCGCTTTACAGCGATCAGATGGGATTCCTTGGGTTCAGATTGATAGCGTGCACATAAACATGTAGAGTACATGATGTCAGGTCGGCTTGCTGTGAGATACAACAGATAGCCTATCATTCCTCTATAGGCAGTGACATTAACAGGTTTTCCAGAAGGATCTTTGTTAAGTGTCAGGGGTGGTGCCATAGGAGTTTTCATCGCTGAAGCTTGAGTAAGATCAAACTTCTTCAGCATATCTTTAACATACTTTCCTTGGTTGATAAACGTACCTTTGTCAGATTGTTTAATCTGAAGACCAAGAAAATATGTCAGCTCACCCATCATACTCATTTTATATTCTTTCTTCATTCTTTCAGCGAAGCGAGTACACAGAGATGGGTTAGTAGAACCAAATATTATGTCATCGACATATATTTGTACAAGAATTATATGACCTTTTATCTTTCTGAAAAATAACGTGTTATCAATCTTGCCACGTTCAAAATTTTCAGAGATAAGAAAAGATGAGAGAGTGTCATACCAAGCACGAGGGGCTTGTTTTAGACCATAGAGAGCCTTATCCAATTTATAAACATAATTTGGATGCTTAGGGTCATAGAACCCTGGTGGTTGTTCTACATAGACTTCTTCATTCAGCTTTCCATTTAGAAAAGCTGATTTTACGTCCATTTGATAGACGATGAAGTCTTTATAGACTGCATAAGCTAAGAATAGTCGAATTGCTTCGAGCCTGGCCACAGGGGCAAAGGTTTCATCATAGTCTATGCCTTCCTCTTGTCTGTATCCCTGAGCAACAAGTCGAGCCTTGTTGCGGGTTACAGTTCCATGTTCATCTAACTTGTTTCTAAACACCCATTTGGTGCCTATTACAGTTTTATCAGATGGTCTAGGAATGAGATTCCAAACTTTGTTTCGAGAGAACTCAGTCAGCTCTTCTTGCATAGCACTGACCCAGTTTGGATCTCTGAGGGCGTCATCAGTCTTCTTTGGTTCTATTAAAGATAGAAAGTTTACAAAGAGACAAATATTACCTGAGCTTCGTCGTGTCTGAATACCTGCATCTGGATCACCAAGAATTTGATCTATTGGGTGATCTTTGGTCCATCGCTGAGCAGGAGCATTATTGCTTAACTCAGAGGTGGGATCAACAATTTGAATGTTTATCGATGATGACGATTGAGGTTCATCAGCGATCAACTGTTGAGTAGATTCACTGGAGAGGTTTTCAGACGAAGGCAGATTTGATGGTAGGAGTGTGTTTAAAGGTTCAGCTGAAACCCATGAGTTGGATTCAGCGGTAGGATGTATAATGTTTGGATCATCATCAGCGACTGGAGGATCTGAATGCTGATGGTTAGAAAAGAAAGGTTCAGTTTCTCTGTAGTGAGAAAGCATCCAAGCATTTAACTCTTCATTGTCAGCGATTGGTTTTGAGTTCGCTGAGCGAGTTTCATCAAAAGTGACGTGAATTGTTTCTTCTACGGTTTGTCTTCTCTTGTTGAAGACTCTGTAGGCTTTGGAGATGGAGGAATATCCTAGAAATATTCCATCATCAGCTTTTGGGTCGAACTTTCCAAGTTGATCTCTGTTGTTTAAGATAAAACACTGACAACCAAAGATATGAAGAAAACTGATAGAAGGTTTCCTTCCAACAAAAAGTTCATAAGCTGTCTTCCCAAATCGCTTTATTATCAGCGATCTGTTTTGAGTGAAACATGCAGTGTTTACAGCTTCAGCCCAAAATTGAGTAGGGAGATGAGAATCGTTGAGCATTGATCTAGCAGCTTCTATGATCGTTCTGTTTCTTCTTTCAGCGACTCCGTTTTGCTGAGGTGTTCTTACTGAAGAGAAGTTGTGAGAGATTCCCTTGTTCTCAAAGAAATTGTTCAGAGAACTATTTTTGAATTCAGTTCCATGATCACTTCTTATTGAACGAACAGTAAGATTGTTCAGCACTTCCATCTTTTTTACAAAACATATCAGTTCTTCTGGAGTATCACTCTTACAGCGAAGAAAGATAACCCAGGTGTAGCGAGAAAATTCATCTACAATGACAAGTGTATATTTCTTTCCAGCTATTGATTGGATGTTGACAGGGCCAAATAGATCCATATGCAAGAGCTGAAGAGGACTTGTCACTGAGGAAACTTGTTTCGACTTGAAACTAGCTTTTGTTTGTTTTCCTTTTTCACATGCTGAGCAGAGAGATTCTTTAGCATATGAGTGCTGAGGAAGACCAGAAACCAGTTCCTTTGATGAGAGAGAATTTAGTGTTTTGAAGTTTAGATGAGAGAGCCTTTTATGCCATAGCCAGTTGACATCAGAAGAGGCTTTAGATAGAAAACATAAGTTTTCAGTGACAGTAGAGTCCATATCTATTACATAGACATTTTCTCTGCGATGACCACTGAGAACAAGTTTTCCTTTCTCATTTAACACTGAACATGCTTTCTTAGTAAAGCGAACTTCATAGTCTTTATCACATAGCTGACTGATGCTTAGAAGATTATGCTTCAGTCCATCTACGTAAGCGACTCTTCGAAAGGTAGTTGTCCCATTGCTGAGGACACCAAACCCTCGGGTAAATCCTTTACCATTTCCACCAAAGGTCACAGAGGGACCTTTTTCTTCCTTGTATTCAGTGAGCAGGTCTTTTTGTCCAGTCATATGACGAGAACATCCACTATCAAGATACCAGATGCCCTTTGATCCCTGCACACATAAGGAAGATTAAGCGTTGTTTGGTACCCACTTTTCAATGGGTCCTTCAGAGTTAGTGGATAAAGTAAGTTCAGTAGTATTCTCAGCTGACGAAGATTCAGCTTCAGTGATAGTCTTCACTTTGGTTAATTTCTTAACCTTAGTGGTATTTTTCACCTTGGTGACCTTCTCAGCTTTAGAAGCATTTTTCTTCACTTTAGCTATTTTATCAGCTTTAGTGGCGGTTGGACATTTACTTGCAATATGATCAGTAAAACCACAGTGATAACACTTTCTGTATTTAAAAATGGTTTTAGGACCAGAAGTAGAAGGTTTTGCAAGTTTAAGATGAGCAGGGCCAGGTCCAAGAAGACTTTTCTCTTGAGATCTGGGAGGAATTTTCATTCCTTCAGATCTCGAAGGTTTAAGGTCAATCTTCAGCTTTGGAGGACAGAGATCAAAGATTTCTATCACAGAGCTAGAGGATTGCTTAGCTGAAGGTTTAGAAGGAACTTTCAGCTTTGCTTTCCTGGTTGCCTTCTGAGGAAGGAGAATGGACTTTCCTTTATCCGTAGACTTAGTGTCTTTGGATTTCTCCTCAGGGATGGGATTTGAAGAAGAACAGGGATAGAGTTGATTGTAAGAAGTGTCAAAGAAGGAGGTGACAAAGGTTCCAAACTTAAGCGAGGAACTCTCTTTCTTAGGTTCATCCTGAGGTGTCCAAAAACCAAGACCAGTTTTGTCACTTTCAGGGGTTTGAGCATTTATTATCTCAGAGATTTTTGTTGATGATTTGCACCATTTTTCAACATGAGCCTTTTCTGTTTTTAAAGCAGCGATGGCTTGTTCGCGTTCAATACTGATGATTTCATTTATAATGACTTGATCTTTTAACTTTTCTTCTAAAAGATTTAGTTCTTTGATCTTTTCATGACATTTCTCCAGCTCTTGAGTTAAATGTACATTTTTGTTCTCAGCTTGAGTTTTGTCGTTTAGGGCATTATAAAGGTCAATCGTCAGTACATCAACAGCGCGACTTCTCTCAGCTTCAGGTAGAGAGGGATTAGTAGAGATAGATACCTGAGATGATATGTAGCTCATAGAAGATTCAGATGGTTCTTCCACTTCTTCTTTAATCTCAGCCATGAGGCAAAGATTAGCGACCTCTTCTTCATCAGAAGATGATTCTTCTGATTCGGCCCAGTCGTTTTCTTCAGCGATGAGACCTTTACCTTTTCGCTGATGGCTTTTCAGCTTTTGATATTTGTTCTTCAGCTTAAGGTATTTGTCATCACTGGATCTTCTTGAGGTAGAAGGTTTGAAGACCTTTTTCGACCTGCACTCACTAGCAAAATGTCCAATTTTTTCGCAGTTATAGCAAGTGGCAGTAGCCTTATCAACCGGAGTTGATTTTGGCTTTTCAGAAATAGAGAGAGGTTTACTTCTTCGGAAGTTGCTCTTTCTTGCAAATCTCTTAAAAGAGTTTGTCAAGAGTGCTAAGGACTCATCAAACTCTGAAAGATCAGGGTCTGATAGATCCTCAGATTCAGAATCTAACTCAGTGATAGTGAGAGTAGATCGCTGAGATGGAATTATCTCTGAAGAGACTAAAGCAACAGGAGTGCTTTTAGAGTCTTTAGAATCTTTTACAAGATTCTTCTTCAGAAGATTTGATTGCTCATAGTTGAGCAATATTCCATACAGAGTGCTTAAGGAGAGAGTATGTAAGTCTTTTGTCAGCTTAAGACATATTGAATAACTGTCCCAGCTTTCAGGAAGACATTCCAAGAATTTCGTTAGGACCTCAGAATTAGAATAGGTCCTACCAACAGTTCTTAGATCAATTATTAGGCAGTTAAATCGCTGATGAACATCAGAAAGAGATTCATTCTTACCAGCGATGAAACTTTCATACTGTCTTACCAAGTTAATCTTTCGAGTCTCTTGGATTTCAGTGGTGCCCTCATATTGAACACATATGGTTTCCCACATTTCTTTAGAAGTTTTTAGATGCATGATGGAATGGAAAACTTCATCAGGCAGAGCCATTGAAATAATGGTCTTTGCTCTTGCATCTATGCCTACCTTCTTTTTATCTTCATCACTCCACTGTCTTATTTCCTTAACGACATATCGTTCAGGGACAGCTTCAGTGGTGGCAGTAGCGGGAACCGCAGCTATAATTCTAACAGGTTCATAGGGTCCATTTTCTATATATTCAGGTATAGTAGGATCCGCACCTTCAAGAAATAGCATCATTCGATTTTTCCATAGAGAAAAGTTATCTCTGCTAAATCGAGGAGGTTTAGAAAGTGAGCCATTATCATAGTAGTTTGTGTTTGTGTTTAATGCCATTTTAGAATAGCAAGGAAGAGTATACAGCAAGATCTTGTTTATTAGATTTAAACAAACTGCTCTGATACCACTTGTTGGTCCCGAAGGTGCTAAACAAGTTTGTAGAAGGGGGGGGGGGTTGAATACAAACACAGAATTTAAAGTTTAATAAATTGTTTATTGAAGAATCAAAATACAATTTACAAGTTTGTTGCGGAATAAGATTAAGACAGACTCAATCTAAACAAACTAAAGAAACACTAAGATAATTGCACAAGAAGTTCAGAGAATGGGGATTAGAGATATAGAAAACAAGGGTTTCTATCTTGAGTTCAAGGATGAAGCACACATTTAGATGAAGGGGTGAACTTCCTATTTATACCCTATGCATTAAATGCATGGCAGGATACTTTACACGTGGCGTTCACAGATTGGCTTTGATAAACTGACTTTTGGGAGACATGCTTTCGGCCGGGTCATGAACAGTGTAGTAGACAGAGTTGTTGTACGAATGTTTGCAGAGACTTGTCCGTTCTGACATATCGTACTAGGTTGTGCAAGGATAGACAAAAGGAAACTTGAGGCATAAGCTTTGTGATCGTTTGATAGCTGAGTATCTCTAAGTTCAGAGATAAAGAGGTTCAGCTATCGCTGAAGCTTTTTCTCATGTTCCTTCGCGTATTGGTAGAGTTGTCTTTGCTTCACTGATATCCGCATCAGGTCATTAGTAGACTTCTCATTGTTCAGCAGCTTCGTCTTTGATTCAGCTATGAACATCTGTTGACGCGAAACTTGTCTTCAGGGATTACGTTGGTTGTTTACTTTAGGAACTATCAGTGATAACTGAACAGACTCAGTTCGATCACTGATAGTGAAACATTAATACATAGAAATGTTTACAAGAAAGACTATCAGCGATAACTGAACAGACTCAGTCTGATCGCTGATGGTGAAACACTAATACATACTAAAACGTAATTTTCACTAAGTATAGGAGAGGGTCGTTATCAAATCACTGAGAGAGTTTGGATCAACACCATTCCCTGACCTTTTCCACTTAGAGTGTGAACCTCTAGCCATTAAGTTATGAAAAGGTAAAGAATGTTTGTAAACAGCGTAGAGGGTAGAAAGGATAGATTGCAAGTTGTGAATTACTACTTCACCAGAGCATCTACTTATAGTCTATGCGAAGATAGGTTCGTGATCGCTTTTGTGCACATGGTCAAATGATTCCCTGCAAAGCCTGAAACGATTCACCATTCAATCCTGAAATGATTCCCCTGCAAAGCCTGAAACGATTCCCCTGCATAGCCTGAAACGATTCCGCATTCAATCCTAAAACGATTCCCCTGGAAACCCTGAAACGATTCATTTTTTATTGAACAAATTGCTCCTTCTGGCTATAAATACCCGTGTTATACCAACTATAAAATTCACAACATCCATACACCACTTTGATATCATAATAGTCTCCTCTTTCACCAAACACATGACTGGAAATGCATCATCTTCAAACCCACCATCTTCACAAATAATGCCCTCGAGACTAAAAAAAGCGATAGAGAAAAGTGAAGCGGAGATCGAACAACTCACTGAAGAGTGGAAGGAAATGATGGCCAAGAAGGACGGACACTTGAGAAGGATCGACGCAGACAAGGAGGGGGTAAAAAGGTTGAAGAGGGAGATAAAGGAGAAAGAAGATCGTATTCGCTACGACAACGTACAAGTCAACATGATTATGCAAGACTTAAAAAAAATGCAAGCGCAGGTAACAGAGAAACAAACTTGGATTGATAAATGTAAAGCATTATATCCTTAGATGGTGCTTGTATTTTTGGTTTCGTGTTTGGAGTTTCCTATGTTGGTAGTTTGTGCCTGGAGTTTATGTGTTGTCATTTTGTACTTGTACTTTCTATGCTTTTGTTTCATGAATAAAATCGTCTAATGTATTTTGTGGTTTGATGCGTTTATATTTTTATACTACAACAAAATTATAAATTAATAGAGTTAAAAAAACAATCGGTATAAAGTGAACAAGACGAATCTGGAAGCTTTTTAGGCGAATCTAGAAGCTTTTCAGGCGAATCTGTAAGATTTTCAGGCGAATCAATAAGATTTTCAAACGAATCTATAAGGCTTTTGTTCACTACCTTTGGCTATAAATACAGAGAGTTGGGGGTCCTAAACCATACAAAACAAAACAAGGTATATAGCAAGGCAAAAGTATTACACGTATTCTTACATGGCATCCCCAAATCTTCATATGGAATTTCCGATGTTTATCTCAATCGCTTCCAACCTCTACCACCGAGTTATATGGTTAGTGTTTTTTATTTTTTTTGGTTTTGCTTGCGTTGAATATTCTGTAAGGTTAACGTTGTTAACCCCTATAATGAATAGTTGAGTATCCACAAATGTTCACCATGAAAGTCTACCATCAAGGGTACTTCACGGAATCACCTAGAAGACAGTACTTCCATGGTCTAGAAGTCAATGTTGACATGTTAGATGTCGACGATCTTTGCATGCAACTTGTATCGGTTGTTTTCGAACCCTATCAATTTATAAGTTCATTTCGTTTACCAATTCTTAATTTTGTTTTTTGTCTCTCAACATGAAAAATCTAAGAAAGCAATATTAATATATAAAAAAGTTTCATTACATACATCGTGAACCTCGTTTAGGACAACGGGTAGATAAAAAAAATAACGATACGGACTACATAATAAAAAACAGAAAACAACCTAATCATCTATCTGGATATCCAACGAGTATAAGGTCTCCGCCATGTAATCCCGCCATTCCCTGGCCACAGATTCAGTTGCATATGGTGCAAGTGTTGGGTGCAGTTCTTCAATAAACATGGATATGTTATGACACACCCACACACCGAAATCCCCAAGGGCCCCCGCCTGTTGTGGTGCATCATTTTCATAGGTAACCACCAATATCTTGTTGGCTTTGATACGAGTCTGCGTGTCATGGATCTTCTTTAACAACTTCGGCAATTCTATTTTGAAGTTCTGAAGGTGGTCTTCCAAGGGCAAGGTGTACCTTTTTGCTAGTAAACTGTCATATATGACCATCTTCATTTCATTGAGGTACAGAACCCCGAGCACCCAATGTTTGTCTACAATGCATATGGGGATGTATACCTGAGATTTTACAATAACACACAAATAGTTAGTAACAAACAAGTTAAACAATAGTTATGTAAATCGATTTCCATACCCGTTCGAGGCCCTTCCAATCTGGATTGTTTTTATGTCTCAGTCCATTGCACGTTCCGTACACCGACCTGTATCCTTGGCCCGGCAGGGTAAGCCACTCAAAAAAGTTGCATGTATCATAATCGTCTATCTGGATAGCCAACGAGTATAAGGTCTCCGCCATGTAATCCCGCCATTCCCTGGCCACAGATTCAGTTGCATCTGGTGCAACTTGTAACATCCCAAATATTAGGTAAATAAATAATAATTAAAAAAAACATGAAGAAAAAAAAATATGGTTTTGTTTATTTTGGACCAAATATATAAATATCATGTCAGGAAGGGGGTGAAGTGTAAAGTTCGCCAAATTAGTGAGTTCAGGGGGTTGAACGTAAATGTCAGGGAGTTTTGGGGGCTAAACGTCATCTTCTCCATAGATAAGGGACCTGTCCCGCCAAAAGGACATGTCTGTTTGAAAATCAGAGATTCGATAGAGAATTCTCATTCTAACACCCTATGGGCCCTTTTTTTTCCAACTAATACGCCAAGTGTTTTTAGATAGAAATGTAGAGAATTGAATTGGGAACATTTTCATCCTAAGAGCTTGAAAAATAACGGATTATAGAGAGAGAAATCGGGGTTGGAAAGAAGAAGTGAAGTTTCTCTGTTTTTCAAAGATTTGAGGTAATATACTAAACCAAATCTTATAATTTTTAGTTCTTTGGTTTCGTTTTTAAGATCTCTGTCGAACCTTACTCGTATTTTGTCTCGAATTCGTGTTCTTATGGTCCAAATCAGTTTTGAAAGTTGTTGGTTTTAGTTTTTTAAAACTTGAACTTTAAATGGAACTCATTAGTTGATGAAAGTTTGTGTTTTTTTGTGCCAAGATGTTGGTAAAAATGTTACCAAGAGATTTATGCAAAAAGAACAAATAAAACGGAGCAAGAAACGAGCAATTTTAAGGTTGAAAATGGTTAAAAACGGCAACCATGGCTGCTGGAGTTTTTCTGATTTTTATTTATTTGATTTATAAAAAAATGGTAATAAAAAAAAGGGAGCTGCTGGAGTTTTTCTGATTTTTATTTATTTGATTTATAAAAAAAATGGTAATAAAAAAAAAGGGATCAGTTGGCATTGGGTTTGAACCTTGAACCACCAAAGTAATCAACAGATGCCTTAACCACTTGAGCTAGAGGCTTATTTGTTACTTATATGTACCAAAATCTATTTTAAGCCTCTCATGATATATTTAAGTTTCATAACTAATATTTAGCCCTTGGAGTTCTAGAAAGTTGATTTTCTAATAAATTTCAGCAAATTGTTTGAATTTTAAATTAGCAATTTTTTACCCCATTTTGATTATTTGTCTTTACGAAATTGCCAAAATACCCACAACAACCGGTATTTCAAATAATACCTTATGTATTTGGATTTATAAAATATTTGAAATAAATATACACTTGGGATTTGGTGTTTTAACTATTTATTTTGAAAATGATGTTTACAATAAATCACTTATTTATTCAAGTGATTTAAAAATAAGATTTAAAGTTTTTAACAAGGATAATGTTTATTAAGCACTTTGATTTTTTTAAGATTTATAAAAATTATATATTTCCTAAGGAGAAGTGTTTATAATAAGTCGTCTAAATATTTAGATGATTTTAATAACGAGAGTCAAGTGTCGTTATCGGATTAAAATAATTATTGGGATACTTTAATTCGGAATGGAGATTTATGAAATGTTAGAAGAGTTAAATCGACGTTTTGAGACGTCATCGAGTTATAGACTTGGGTTTTGATTATAGTTGGTCGGGGTTGACTGAGTTGACCAATGGTTGACTTTTGACTCGTTTGACCCACATGGATTTTAATGATGGTGTCGTATTGAGCTATTTGGAACGGGTTTGGAGACTCAAAATTGGAGTTTGACTTTAGGTCGGTTCAGGTTGGACCATAAATCGACTTTTGGAGGATTAAGTCATTATTTAGATATTGTGGTATAAAATGTGTAGGTCTTCCGTCAGAAGCTATCGGTAGTCGATCTACGCAATCAGGTGAGTCTTCATGAGACTTACACTGAGATGCATACCTACGTACAAATTTATTTTGAACATTATATGATTTATATGGTGAATGTTATGCATGATACTGCTTTAAATAATGTCATTGGCATATGTTTACATATATGTGGAGTTTTGTGGAGCATGCATGCTAATTGTTTTCCGGTTTTTAAACGTATTTAGCATGTTTGGATCTTCAGTTGGTTTACATTGTACAAATGGTGCATGGTATGTAATATGGGATGTTGGTTTGGTTTGTCACACTTAAGAGGAGGCACGACCCCGAAATGGGTGACTGGATCTGTGTTAGCCGTACACACCAGGGAATGACTGTGACATAGAAGCACGACCCCGTAATGGGTTATTGGCTATAGGTGAGCCACACACACCCAGGGAATGCTTGCAACTTATTAGTCCTTACTCGAGGTGACAATTATGAGGTCTCGTTTCTATTGGTGTTGCATGTTTCATAAAATGAATATTATTTATACGAAGTTTGCTTGTTTGATATGTGTGATAAGATATGATTTCACTCACGCAAACCATGAACTCACTAAGCTTTATAAGCTGGCTATAGTAGGCATCTCAGGGCCAGATAGTTCGAGGTTGGACAAGGGCAAGGGACATGCTTAGAGACTTGCCTACTATCATGTTTTTTTGATTCAATCTTTTGTTTAGACTTTTATATATGGAAAGGTTGTAACTTAACCTGGTATGGGACGAGTTAGCATTTAAGTTACATATTTATTGTTTTAAAGTCTTCCGTTGTAAACGGTCTAAAATTTTAGTTTAGCTGAAATTTTGGAGTATCTTTCGAGGGATTTTTTTTAGATTACGTAACACTTCTAAAGGCGAAAATATGGGTGTTACACAACTGTTGGGTGCAATTCTTCAATAAACTTAGATATGTTATGACACCCACACACCGCAATACCCAAGGGCCCCCGCCTGTTGTGGTGCATCATTTTCATAGGTAACCACCAATTTCTTGCTGGCTTTGATACGAGTCTGCGTGTCGTGGGTCTTCTTTAACAACTTCGGCAATTATGTTTTGAAGTTCCGAAGGCGGTCTTCCAAGGGAAAGGTGTACCTTTTTGCTAGTAAACTGTCATATATAACCATCTTCATTTCATTGAGGTACAGAACCCCGAGCACCCAATGTTTGTCTACAATGCATATGGGTATGTATACATGATTTTTACAATAACACACAAATAGTTAGTAACAAACAAGTTAAACAAAAGTTATGTAAATCGATTTCCATACCCGCTCGAGGCCCTTCCAATCTGGATTGTTTTTATGTCCCAGTCCATTGCATGTTCCGTACACAAACCTGTATCCTTAGCCCGGCAGGGTAAGCCACTCAAAAAGGTTGTTGTCCATCATCGCCCATCTCGCTTGTGTTGAGCGGGATTCTTGGATCATTCTGACCCAAGCGTCGATGTGCTATACACAAAACATATATTGTTAGACCTGTAATTAGAAATGTAGTTGTTTATATGACTATATTTAAACACTAACCAGATCCTCAAAATCCCCACTACCACCTACACCTAGCAGTTTCATGAAAAAATTGGCATCCATTTGAAGGCCGCCATAAAATGGACAAAACAGGTGGGGGAGCTTATTTGAGAAATTTGTCCATGATCTGTGTCGTCGTAAGAAGCATCGATTGCCCCGCTGAAGTCATCGTAGTGTCTCCCCCAACCTTTCCCTTGCCCTTTGCCTTCACCCTTGCCTTGGTTTTTTTCGGAGGGACTGGTGTGGTCGACGGTTGTTTGATATATCGGGAACAAAAGGTTGGCCCCGCATTAACGACCCGTCTCGCCCTTTAAAGTGCTACCCGCTCTGCCGCATTTATGGGAATGTCATCTTCCTCGAAGTGGTCTCCGATGATATCATTACCCATCGGAGTTCTCAGTCGCACCTGGGTGGTGTCAACCCCCGACCTCGACCCCATCGAATACAGGATGGAAGTTCCAAAAAAATCTTCCTCCAAACCGCTAACGTGGGACGACCCCGACTTCATCATGTGGGGTCTATAACAGTCCGCCTTTGGCATCCCAAACTGGTGACATAAGTCTTTATAAGAATTTTCAAACGTAATAAACAAAATAGAACAATAATGTGCATTCGTCATCACTTACATTTTGTTGGGATGATGGGGTCGAAAAAGGAGCAAATCCTCCCGCTATTGTCTACGTGTACCCAGGCGACGTGTAGGTGGGCATCATACTTATCATCCCAAACTGGTGACATAGATTATAATGAGCACTCTTAATAAGAATTTTCAAACGTAATAACAAAAACAGAACAATAATGATCACTCGTCGTCACTTACATTTTGCTGGGATAATGGGGTCAAAAAAGGGGCAAATCCTCCCCTGCCGCCCGCGTGTACCCAGGCGACGTGTAGGTGGGTGTCATACTTGTCATCCCAAACTGGTGACATAGATTATAATGAACACTCTTAATAAGATTTTTCAAATGTAATAACGAAACTAGAAATACAATGAGCACTCATTGTAACTTACACTTTGCTGGAATGATGGGGTCGCACATGCCGCATGCGTGTACCCATGCCCAACCTACTAAAATTATAAGACATATAAATCACAATTATTTTTTTAACTACTACAATTAAAAATATAGTAAGAAGGTGTACGTTCAAAACTGGGTTGAAGATCCCAATGCATGCAGACTTATTCAGGACAACATCTCGGTCCCAACTGGTTCCTCTAATCAACCTGTCGAAGCGCTTGGTGAAATTTTGAAGGCAGACAGGAAACATCTCCAGGATCCATACCTAGAATTACACAGCATAAACAAGTACGTTAAACCGTAGCCAAAATAGAGATGAATTAATATTTATATTATACTACTTATCTAACCTTTAGAGCGTGTGCAAACCCATTCAACGCCATCTTGTTGTTGTTCTGGTTCTCCTGCTTGCGTTTGGCGATGGCACAGTGGAGTCCTTTGTATGAGTGTCTCCATATGTAGCTACCCCACGGATAGTTGTTAAACCTCTCAAAGTCATCGACGGCGCTAAGGACAGTAGAGGAAACCACCAGCCTTAGATCACGGCCCATGAACATCACATTTGCCATCACCACCAAGAAAACACGTACAACATCCTCATCGGATATCGTCTGCAGCCCATTTCTCATCGTCTGGACGACGGTTTTCAGCGTCAAAAGACCTGGTGCAAGTTCGGGCCAAACCCTACTGACGAAGGACTCATCTGTTAAGGTAGGAAGGGAGGGTGTTGGTCCGAAAAGGAGTCCTGTTACAATACAAAACTCACGACGACCAAAATGCATGAGATTCCCACACACGTTGAAATACATTTCCTCCGGCTCTGTACTCGCAACCTCGACCTCCAACTATAAAAACATGTAGACTAGGATGGGGTCCTGCCCAATATTGGTAAGTTCGAGCCATGACTCGAAAGATGTGCGGCCAAAAATTTGGTGTAAATTTTGTGCCCGTTCAGGTGGACACGCTGCAAAAGCATCTCCAATTTCCTTAACGAAGGCAATGCGGCATTTGAACGACAGATCTGTAATCCTACATAGTAATGCAGAGATATTGTCAACGCACCTAACTTATAACTAAGAAATAAAAGACAACGACTTATGGTTATATTTATTATTTGGGTTTTTTGGCAATGTTAAGGGCATACATTTTGTTGATTTCGTATATTGCTTAATTTTAGAAAAAAAAAACACTCAATCTATTGGACTTCCAGGTAGTAGGGGAATCACGTGGATTTCTTAAATCCCTACAAATCTTAGGGTTATTTACACTCGTTTGACAAAATCCAAATCGAAATGTTGCGATTAAAAGGTTTATGCTTATATTTATTATTTCGGGTTTTTTCAATGTTAAGGGTGTACATTTTGTAATTTGGTAAATTTAAAAGTCCTCATTTGTAGTTTAGCAAATTTAAGGGGTATAAGTTATAATTTAGAAAACTTAAAGGCCTAAGTTGTGGTTTAGCAAAGTTAAGGACCGCATTTGTATTTTCTAAAATTTAAGGGGCCTAAAAAAACTTAAGGGGCCTAAATCTTATTTTCAACGTAAACGCAAACTCTAAAAAAAACGCAATATCTACAATTAACGCAATCTCCAAAATTAACATAAACTCTACAATACGTTTCTAAAAAAACCACAATCTCTAGAATTAATGCAATCTCCAAAATCAATGCAATCTCTACAATCAACACAATCTCTAAAATGAACGCAATCTCTACAATATTTTTCTAAATAAAACGCAATCTCTACAATATTTTTCAAAAAAAAAAACACAATCTCTAAAATTAACGCAATCTTCAAAATCAACACAATCTCTACAATATTTTTCAAAAAAAAACACAATCTCTACAATTAACGCAATCTCTACAATATTTTTCTAAATAAAACGCAATATCTAAAATTAACGCAATCTCTACAATATTTTTCAAAAAAAAAACACAATCTCTAAAATTAACGCAATCTACAAAATCAACGCAATCTCTACAATATTTAAAAAAGACACAATCTCTACAATTAATGCAATCTCTAAAATGAATGCAATCTCTAAAATGAATGCAATCTCTAAAATTAACGCAAACTCTAAAATTAACGCAATCTCTACAATATTTAAAAAAAAAACACAATATCTAAAATTAACGCAATCTCGAAAATCAACGCAATCTCTACAATATTTTTCAAAAAAATACAATTAACGCAATCTCAACAATATTTTTCTAAATAAAATGCAATCTCTAAAATTAACACAAACTCTAAAATTAATCCAATGAAAAAAAATAGTTTTCAAGAAAACGTAATACTCTAACATATTATCAACATAAACGCAACACTCTAAAGTTAACACATAATCACTAAAATATAAAATTAAAACGGGGTTTAGGGAAACTTACCGTACAAAGTGACAGAGACATATCCAACTTCTAAAAACGCTAACGAACCGAGTCGAGATTCGAGCATGTGGGATACACGATATATTTGAGAGAGTGAAATAGATATATTTGAGAGTGATGGTGGTGGGGTTTCAAAATGGGGGACCTCAATTTATAAGGGATGGAGCACATATTTAACCTACTTCAAATAGAAATCCCACCGTTGATCTAAGAAAACTTGGACATGGGTTATAAACGCGGCCCCCAACCCCGCATAAAATCTATAAAATGCGGGGTAACCCCGCGTTTTTGTCACAATACGTGGGCCAAAATCGAAGGACCCCGTGCTTTGCCCGCGTTTTATTTGAATACATAGCCCAAAATCTCAACCCTGCGTTTTCCCATTTACACGGCCCAAAAACACGGGGCTGTTGGGTATTTTGGCAAAAACTTCAAGATTTTAAGCATTTTGGGTATTGATTTTTTATGTTTTGGTATTTTAATAAAATTCCCTATTTATAATAGTTCATATCAATTAAAATATAATACAAATAAAGAATATTAAAAATAAAGAATTAATCATTCGAAACAAATAAAATATAATACAAGCAACAAGAAACACAAAAGACAAAAACATAAAAAAAGGAACAAAAAACAAAAAATTATCATAATAAAATAGAGAATTATGGGTGTCTTTAGCAATGCTAGGGGTGCAATTAGCCCTCCCCTAGCTATCAATAGACATTTCCATCAAGAAATTGAAATTCATCAAACTACTCACATCCACAATCCAATTCAATCTTTATTAAAAAATTAATTTCTCTCTCTTCCACCTACCCAATCTCTAATTCAATCAAATCTCATATTTTTTAACTTTTATCCACAATCCAATTCAATCTCAAATATTCTTTAAAAAATATTAATTTTTAATATTTTATCATATCTATCATTTTTTTTTTGGAATATAAAAAATATATATTTTTAAAGTATTTGATACTTTAAATCATAATCTTAATTAAAATAAACTTATAATTGAAAATAATTAAAAAAAGTTACAAAAAGAAATACAGAATTACATAATTAAAAGACATAAATGACATAATCAATTATAAATGACAGAATTACTTTCGTTAAGTCGAGACCAACGACGTTTCATTTTATTTTCGTTTCGGACACCAAGCCCTTCTAGATTTTCTTCTCGAGTTGCATCATAGTGTTCTTTCACTCGTGACCATAACTTCCCTTTCTTTTGGTTTTTGCCACGAGCAACATCTTCACTAACGAAGATTCATGCTGACATCAGAACCATATCTTCTCTCGTATCCCATGAATCGACTTTTGAGCCCTTTTGCGAAGTTTGAACTTGTGTTTCAGGGATACTAACATGATTATCATAAGAAAAGAACTCAGAGTTTTCATATTGTGTGTTTGAGTTTTGAAGGTTATCAGGATATGGAGAACTGAAAAGAAAATTTGGATAGTTTGGATCCATAACAGAAAATAATGAAGAGAGTATTCAAGATGAAGATAGTATTGAAATAGAGAGAAAGATTAGTGTGATGAAAATATGTCAATATTGATCTCTATTTGTAGGGAATTGAAAAATATGAATTTTGGTATATTTTTTATTTTTTTATTTTTTTGTTAAACTTATCTTTTTAATATAATAAGGTTATCTAAATAAAATCTAATAATAACCTATCACTATTTGATATGTGGCATGTTTGTTAATAAAAAAATAAAAAATACAACCTCAATCTGAGATTGGATTGTGAACCTGTTCGTCAAAAAGGGGATTGAATTATATTTTTTTTCTTTTCAATAATCCTTTTGTCCTTTTCCTTTCTCAGATCGGATCGAATTGCCATTGGGGGTAGTCTCAATGATTAAAGGGTGTTGCCATATGCACCCTAGTCTATATGCCTAGGGTGCAATTGGATCGGAAACCAAGCATTCACTATCCCATCCCTCTTCATAACCATTCTTTTTTTTAATTATAGTTACAATTTTGGTCCCTGAACTCTTTTTATTGATTTACTTTATACATTTTGATTTTATATTTTACATTTTACAATTTTATTATATTAACACATATAAGCGTATATTAACAAATATACGTTAAAAAATAATTTTTAATTTTAACAAGTTACACCATTATAATCGTCTTGTCAATACCTTCAAAATGAGTTCAATATTGAATATTTTTTGATTTAATTATTATAAGAAGAAAAATACATTTTACAAAGTTCAAAATTAATTTTTAAAAACTAATCCGCTATATTTACAAAAGTTTTTGGAGTTGGTTTGAGTTGCTTATAGAATTCTAGACGTGACATATATATGGTTTGTCATCCAGCTGCTGAAGGGATTTTGTTACGAGTCCATAATGTTGAAATGGGAGGCATTGGGTACTCTCCTTCTAACTGGACCATCACATAATGATTGTTGTTTACGTGTGAAATTGTAAGGACCCGATGGTATTGAAACTCTTCGAGACCTTTCCAGAGAGGAAAACAAGTCATACAACCTCCATTGGTTAAAAGGTGAAAGATCACACCAAACCTGTTGGCTATCAATATACCTGTCTCAGGCATAGTCATCCAGTGTTGCTCTGCTCTGGTGCTGGCGATTCCCAAAAAGACAACGAAGTAAGTATTTCATCGATTCCATAGAAAACTCCAAAGTATGCCGCATATGAACTCATTAACTCATCTAATAATTCATGACGAACATAGGGCCATTGGTCTTCGCCATACCCGAGACAAATAGCTATTAATCGGAAACCACAATTCCCATCACCCCTTACATCTTGTATATTCGTGATGTATGGATGAAACATTTCTGGAATTTGATTCAACAATAAACTATGTCCCTCCGGCAGTATCTCGTTTAAGTCAATCTGGTGTGAACATTGGCTTATTGGTTCCTCGTTCAAGTCCAAGAAGGATGAGCTATGCCTAGGTGGTTCCTCGTTCAAGTCCATGAAGGATGAGCTATGCCTAGGTGGTTCCTCGTTCAAGTCCATGAAGAATGAACTATGTCTAGGCAGTTCTTGATCCAAGTCCGAACAACTGTATCTGTGAGAAACTTGAGTTTGATGATGAACACGCTTCACTTTTGGGCATCCACGAGTGTTCTTCTTGACCAAAGGTTCACTGATCAAGATTTTTGATGGATCCATTATCCCCCTCAACTTTCTTAAAAAACTGGATTTGCCATGATCCGGTTAATTGTTGAATATTTCTTTAAACCTTTGCATATCATGATCACAATTAAGATCACCATATTCCACAAATATAGAAGGCGACAAATCAAGCTTTTTCCAAAATACATCAACTGAATCTAATGGAATGGGCATATCTGCAATCAAAAAAACAGAATATCATTAATAAGTAATAATGGCATGAATATCAATTTCAATTAAATGTAAATATATATAAATATCAATTCAATCTTGTAGATTAAACATACCTGAACCGACGTATATCGCAAGTTCGTGCGCACACGGTAACCCAAAACACGTACGCAATTGACAACCACAGTTCTCCGGAGTTAAGACAATTCCCTTTGATCGATGAAGCTCTTCTAAAACTTTATACATAACATACTCTGAAACAAAACTCTGTAGTTGCTGGAACAACGATTTGTTGAATTTTGGCTTGCGAATGATTGTGCATCTTTCAAGACTTTCTTTGATAGCAGTGTCTTGTGACTTTACAACTTTTTCAATGACATGTATGAATTTGTTGGCTCTCCACTCTATTTGTTGTTGAATTTCCAAAATTGATATGTTTATCGGTCCACAATGACACAAATCTGTCTGCATATTTGTCTAGCCAAACACTACGAAGATAGGGAAAAACATCTACAAGGCGAAGAAAAATGAAAATCAAATGAGTGTGATAGAATGAATGGTTTTTGCTAAACAAATCATGACTTCAAAATATATATGAATGATACCTGGACATTAGAACAATAATGCCTGGAGGTTTGCATAATTTTGCATGTATGCAGTGTATGTTGGAGATTCAACTAAATTTTTCCATTTTGCTTGAAAAGAACCCCAAGTCTTCTGCGATCTGATACGAGGCCGACAATGTTTCATTATATCATTGAATATATGCCACCTACAAAGTAAATGATTACTTTGTGGAAATACTTCTTCGTACGCTTTCATCAACGCCAGATCTCTATCGGTGACGATAACATGAGGGCAGAAAGATCCATTAATAGTCAATTTCAGACAAGTCAACGCCCACGTATAGTTGCTTGTCTTTTCGTTATGCATTAATGCGAAGGCTATAGAAAACGTCTTATTTGTAGACGTGACACCAACAATTTCCAAAAATGGTAGATTATACTTGTTTGTTTTATATGTAGCATCCATCAACACCACATGTGGAAATGATTGCCACATCTTTAATGATGTTGGATGAATGAAAAACAATTCTTCCAACTGGTTAGTAATATCGTTTAAACGATACTCAAAATCGTACCCCTTAGTTTGCAAAATGTGCATAACATTTTGCATGAGGGTTCTATCTTCTTGTTCACTCATGCGAAACTTGTGACGAGCATGGTATATAGTTTTTAGAGAAGACACGTTATCTTCGTTTCGTTCTTTTAGCGTTGACAAAATATCTCGTGGTTTCACATTCAGCCTTGTCAACTGTTGCACCAAACGAGACTCATCATCAGACAATCGCATTGCATAAGAATGACCCTCCATATACATTGCGGGTTTATGATTGTGATAATCACATACAACCCGCAACGTCCATGCAGCATGCGCCTTCAAATACTTTCCCACCAATTCGAATGGACAATTAATTTTTTTGGTTTCAGCATCTTTACTTCTAGATACACCACCACGATCACAACCAAGTAGATTTTAGAGGTGTATCCAATAAGACTTGGCCTAGATCGTTTGGTGACGATTACGAAACCTTGAGAGCGTGCCACATTTTGCACCCAAGTCATTAATTCTTCACGAGATCCAAGCACCTAAAAATTGAGAGAAAACAATCTATGTTAAAAAGTTACTAGATACACCAACTAATTACACACATGAAAATAATAATAAAATTAGATTTTTTTATTGAACAATAATAAAATTGGATATTATACTTGCTCGGTGGAAAATTTTGAAGTACCCGTCATCTTTTTTCCTGCAGATTTAAATGAAAAAAAGTTAAAATATGTTATTTACAACTATTAAATAACCTACTATCATTCCTTCTCCATTCAAATTCGGTTTCGACGTTATTCCAACTTATATATATATATATATATATATATATATATATATATATATATATATATATATATATATAAAACTTATATTCTCACTTATATACATGTGTTGATAGCATGCAAATTAAATATGGATTACTAAAAATGGGGTCTTTCAAAATGCGGATGGTTAAGGGATTTCACTAGCTTCAGTTGATTTGTTTGAATAAACATTATCATCCTATACAAACACATAAAAATATGAAATAAAATAACATAATAACTATATATATATATATATAAAGTAGTGGATGAAACCTCATTATTAGAATTATGATACCATTGAAAATCTTAACCCCAATTCGTCATTTTTAAACCGATAAATTGAAAAAATCATGACCTGCATAGTGACACGAATAGTGGCGTGCATAGTGACATGAATAGTAACATGCATAGTGATGTGAATAGTGACGCGAATAGTGACGTGAATAATGATGTGTATAGTGACATGAATAGTGCATAGTAATTGTAAATGTTCTCGATATATATTTTTGCAATTGTGAAACATATATATCAATTATATAATTTAACAAGAAGTCTATACCTCTAGGAATAATTTTATACCTCTAGGAAGGATTCGAAGCGTAAATTCCGAATATGTAATTGATTCCGTTGATTACTTCAATGAATTGAGAGCAAATCTAGACAGAAGTTGGAGAGATTTTTAGAGAGAGAGATACATGAAGAATGAGAAGTGAACGATATGTTGAAAGTCTCTAATCACACACACACACACACACACACACACACACATATATATATATATATAGAGTAAATTACAGATTTGGTCTCTAACGTTTGGCGTTTGTTACGGAATTGATCCCTAAAAAAATACATTTTACAAAGTTATAATAAAATGTAATTGTTACAAAAAGAAAAATACATTTTACAAAGTTATAAGAAAATCAAAAGTTACAAATTTATAAAATAAAATAAAATCAAAAGTTACAAATTTTATAAATTTATAAAATCAAAACACACACACACACACACACACATATATATATATATATAAAGATAATAAATTTTATAAATTTATAAAATCAAAACACATACACACATATATATAAAAGTGAAATGACATTTATTAAAAATGATTGGATCGGAAAACAAAACATTCACTATTTGCACCTTTATTAGACTAGGGTGTAAATGGAAAATAGACTGTTGTGCAATTCGAACCACCCATGATTAAACATAACATCCGAGACTCAAAAAGAATATATTAGAAATAATGGCTTATATTTTCGAGTGTTATTTTAATAATTTATCATTGATCCTACAAATACTAGTATTATTTAACATAATCCTTTATATACAAGTTGCAAATGCTCTAGAAACCCAAATTTCTGTATCCATATATATTATTGTAATTTAACATTAACCCTTCATATATATATAAGTGTAAATGATTTTAGTAGACATATCACTTTACAGATTCAAACACTTGGTTATGAAAGTTTTATTGGTAGAAATCTGGCCATAGAAATAATATTTCTTGGAAGGTTAACTGGATCTACTGGAACTCAGTATAATGTTGATATCGATTCAATCATTCAGACTGTGTCTTCTAGAGGAATACAAATGATACCTCCAACCCAGATTGATTCTCAGACTATTGCAGGTAATGAATGGACTATTCCATTTCATAGAGAACCTACTACCATCACTCCCACCAGTTATGTCGCCTACACCAATTCGAGTGGATCTAAATCTTTAAGATTTAGAAATTACACTGACAATGCTTCATCCTCTGGATTGAATGATGAAGAAAAAGAAACTACTGATGAAGATCTGCATAGATTTTCCACTAGTTTTATGAACATTGAGTTAGAAGATGAATGGGATACCCTAGAACAAGACTCTAAGTACTTTGATTCTAGTAACCCCAATGATATTAAACCTTTTTTGGTTAAATATACTTCTCCTGAATCAAGCCAAATTCAGATCAAGGACATAAAACCAACAGGATGGAATGACTGTGATCATAAAATTCTTTACCCTAAAGAATTATTTGATTATACTCTTAGTCCTCATGATCTTGAACAAATGGAAGTTCTCCTTAAAAAACAAGGACAACTTGATGATTCACAAATTATCTATCAAGATGATTTGAAGAATATAAGAATGACTCCTAAAGATGAAAATCTTTTAGACTCTTTCTTATCAGATTCTGCAGATTCCATAAACTTTACTCTTATGAATGAAGCAGAAGGATCTACTGTTACTGGCCCTGCACCTGGACATTTAGAAACCATGAGTTATGAAACAGGTAGACCGCCTAGAAACCAAGCTACAGGTTACAATGAACCAGTCCATAGCTATGTTAATAAAGGAAGAAGGATACCAACTGATCCCACTTTCACTTGGCAATCTGCACCTTTGTTAAACCTCACTGATATTCACCCTCAGTTATGGAACTCATACCTAGAAACCTGGTCTCAAGAAGTGCACCGTGATTACACTTCAAAATATCTTGAAAAAGATATAAACTCTGAGGTAATGATCTCAATTGCAGAAAATTATCTTGGACCAACTGCACTTGCTGCATGGGAAGACTGGAAGAAACATTTCCCTGAACCACTTGCACAACTAGTTGCTCAAGGAAATAACATAAGGAATTTCACCTCAGTAATTCTTAGAATTATTAATGGTGGAGATACTTTATCTGGTCTTATGATAAAACAAAGTGAAGCCCTTCGTGACTTAGAACAGCTTCAGTTACATGATTGGAAGAAGATTGTTTTCTTCTTGAATGATTTTGTTCACTTAGCTGCTATTTCTGGTAATTATTATGATGCTAATATTTGCAACAGAATTTTTACTAAACTTCCAGGAGAGCTAGGAAGAGAGATTGAGCTTAAGTGGAAACAAGAACAACCTGGTGTTGATGCCCAATGGAATAATGCAACAGTTAGAGCAAAGGTTATCATAGATCACCTTAAAGCTAAATGTTCCATGATCCAAACCCAGAGAGAGTTAAAGAAAAAGGATACAGAATTCTGTTCCTCTATCTATACTCCTCAGACTTATGGTAAAACTGTTAGGAAGAAGCCAGTTTATCATAAGAAGGCAACACCAAGGAAAGCTTATTATCTTAGAAAGTCCAGTGCTAGGAAACCTACCCTGAACAAACAGAAACATGTGAGAAAATACAAAGATAATAAGAACTATAGCAAATTCACTTGCTATGCTTGCGGAAAGGAAGGCCATTTATCTAGTAAATGCCCTGGAAAGAAAACCCTTTTTAATCAAAGAGTTGATTTGATAAACTGCACTAATGAAGACTTAGTTGACATAACTTCTGATGTCTCAACTAACTCTGATATCTATTCTATTGTTAGCATAGAAGATATGCAGGATATCCAACAACAAAGTGATTATTCATTTGTGAATGAGCTTGCACAATCACAAACTCCACTTCAACAGAAATATGGTTACCATAATTCTTTTATGAATTTAGGAATTTCTGAAGGAGATGTTGAGTTATTTGAAAACTTCAACTTTGTGAACTTTGAAGTTTTAGATTGCACACACAAATGGAAACTCCATACAGGCAACACTAACACTAAGTGTTACAATTGTCTCTGGTACCCTTGTCTTGAGAAGCGATCTAGATGTGAGTTATGTAGAATTGAAGTATGTTACTCTTGTTTATCTTCAGTTTATGATTATGTTCTGCCAGAATATAATGCTCCCAAACAGAAGACTGATAGACTAACTATACTTGATGATCGAATTCATACTCTTGAAAATCGTATTGAAAATCTTGAAATCAATTTTCAAAATATTTCTCAAAAAGAGTTTGACAAAGATTTCCCTCCTTTTACTTGGAAACCTCCAAAAAATAAGGGAATTCAGATCAATGAACCATCAACTTCTTGTATGGCTATAACTCCAGTTATACCCATAATTTGCAACAAAAAGGTCTTAAAAAACATTTTTGTTTTAGTCCTCCTTAATATCAAAGGCACGAAGTTTCAACTCCCTGCTTTTATAGATACAGGAGCAACTCAAACAACTTTAGACTCTTCTATACTTCCTCCAGAATTACTTAGTAAACTGGTGAAAGCACAGAAGCCTTTGAAGTCTGTAACTTTTTCAGGAACTGTACATTCTACCAATCATTTTTTCAAAAATCTTCTTGTTCAATTTCAAACAAATTGCCAAGATTGGTCAGATGTATATTCATTAGATGTCTGTTGGGTTAATTCTTTAAAAGATTTGCATGGTATAAGTTTAATCCTCGGATTAAATTTTTTACTAGCCAAAGGAAGATCATTCACTATGTGTAATGATTATGTCCTTTTTTCTCAAAATACTACCCTTACACCCATAATATCAGAGTACGCTCGAAAGCATGGTGGAAGTAGTAGTGAAGAAAAAGAAGATGAAGAATTGCAAAACCCTAGGATTATTTGTACCCCTGAAAACTGTTCTTGTGAAAAACCTAGTGGTACAAAAAACTGACATCACTTAGTCTTAACAAGACTTTAAACGATTTTCCAGATTTTGAAGAACTTTGGAAAAAAGAAGATGATGACTCTTATAAAGGTTATTCCTTTTTAGACTTATCATACAGTTTGATAAAACCCCATATTATAAACCAAAAACTTATAAGTAAATCTTTTACTTATGAAGATATTTTAAATATGGTGGATCATTTACAAAAGACTGAAATTATTGGAGAAATCCCAACCAAGTTTTGGGATAGAAATCAAATCTTTTGTAAACTTGAGATAATTAATCCAGACTTGGTAATTAAGACGGGAATGCCCAAATATGATAATTGGACTATTGATGAGTTCAAGATGCATATTTCTCAATTACTTAAGCTTGGAGTAATTACAAGAAGCACTTCTAAGCATAGAACTGCAGCTTTTATAGTTCAGAAAGAATCTGAAAGAAAACGTGGTCAATCACGAATGGTTTTTAACTATAAAAGATTGAATGACAATACCCATATTGATGGCTATTGTATTCCAACAAAGGAAATTTTGCTTAACAAAATCCAAGGTGCCAAATGGTTTTCAAAATTTGATTTAAAATCTGGATTTTGGCAAGTAAAGATGCACCCTGACTCTATTCCATGGACATCGTTTACATGTAGTGAAGGACACTTTGAATGGAAGGTTATGCCTTTTGGTTTGAAGAATGCCCCTCAGATTTTTCAAAGAAAAATGGATAATTGTTTTATGCATTTATCTAATTTTACATGTGTTTACATTGATGATGTTTTGGTTTTTTCAAAAGATAAAAATGAACACTATGCACACTTGTATACTGTTTTTAAAATCTTTGAAAAAGAAGGAATGGTTATTTCTCTCAAGAAAATGCAACTTTTAAGAGAACACATTGAATTTCTTGGTGTAGAAATAGGAAAGGGAAAGATAAAGCTCCAGCCTCATATTTCGAGAAAAATTCTTGAATACCCAGATAAGTTAGAAAACTTAAAACAACTTCAAGGTTTTTTGGGTTCTCTAAATTATGCTAGACCTTTCATCAAGGATCTTTCTAAATATACTGGACCTTTATACAACAAAACTTCAGTAAAAGGAACAAGGAATTTTAATTATGAAGATATTAAACTTGTTCAAAAACTGAAACAACTAGTTATGAATCTTCCAGAAATGAGTTTGCCTCTAGATTCTGACTACCTTGTTATCCAAACAGATGGATCTGAACATGGATGGGGAGGATGTTAGGACATAAATTGTCCAAGTTAGAAAGTTTTGTAAAGGGGTTTATAAATAATATTTGTATTTGGGATTTAATTGTAAATGGGCTTTAAATTGTAATTGGGCTTGGGCTTTAGGTTAAAACTTGTGAGAGATATGTGTTTAGGGTTTTTGTTTTAAGTCATTCATTCATAATGTAGTCTCTTTGAGAGATCGTGTCTTCTAGAGAGAGATTTCTCTAGGTTTTGTCCGTGCTTTTCAATTTCATGTGAATAAACGGCATTCTCTCCCAATCTCATCTTGTTCTTATTAATTGATTAATGAATTATTGTTAATCTGGGATCTACATGTGGTATCAGAGCTAGATCAAAGAATTTGTTTTCTTTGATTCGATCAATTTTCAACAATTTGTCATATACGGCCCAAGTTTTTGAATCCCAAAACTTACCATTTAATCGGCGGTGGAATTACACTTTGAGACCGGCGGCGGTAAATTTTTTTTGTTTGCTTGGATGTTAAAAGAAATTTGGTAATGTTGCTGTCAGATTATTTCCATGACATTCAATGTGATTGGTTAATTCATCTTAGTGGGACGGTGGTGTTAAAACCACAATTGTGTTTGGGTGCTAATGGGTCGGTGAAGTTTTAAACCAAAATTGTGTTCGGCGCTGTTTAATTTGTGATAGCGGTTGTTACTTCAAACTTTTAATTGATTTTCAAGGTTATTATATCATAAGTCGGTGGTTTAAAATTGTAATTGGCGGCTGCACGAATCCAACTTTGTGATTGGCGACCGTTGTCCTCTGTTAATCCGGGAATGGAAGGCAAAAAATAATCTGGGAGGTTTATAAATTGTTATATGGATGTTGGGCTTAACAGTTCGACACCAAATTCTCTTATTAAGCCGATTGCTAGTTAAGTTTTTGGGCTTAAGTGATCTATTTTTAACAAATCATTCAGTTGATTTGTGAAGATTGGATGTCCGGGTTTTCTCATACAGTGCTTTGGAAAGTGTTATGAAAATGAGCATCATTCTTCAGTTGCTGAAAAGTTGTTGATTGGTTCTTCTACCCTTGCCTAGTAGTGTTTACTACATGATGCTTCCTTCTACGAGCTAATCAGATCAAGTTCTTAAGCTGAACTCCTATTCAACTCGTGGTTCAAAGACAGATTTGTTGTTATAAACTGAAGATGCACTATGGTTGCCACGCAAAACTTACACATTTCTTTCTTGTGGGCGTAACGAATGTGTTGAGTTTCTAGAGATAAAAGTTGTCTTTAGTGCACTCAGTCGAGATTATTGCACACATCGAATCTGGTATTTAAAGTTGAAACTTTGAAGGATAAGAGCTTCATTCAAGGGGGAGCCTGAGCTATCTTGTAGATGCGTAACACTAAAGTTTTTCAAAGAAATCAAGGGGGAGAAGAGTTGTCGCTTCAAAGACGATGATTCATTTACAAAACTTTAGGGGGAGATTGTTAGGACATAAATTGTCCAAGTTAGAAAGTTTTGTAAAGGGGTTTATAAATAATATTTGTATTTGGGATTTAATTGTAAATGGGCTTTAAATTGTAATTGGGCTTGGGCTTTAGGTTAAAACTTGAGAGAGATATGTGTTTAGGGTTTTTGTTTTAAGCCATTCATTCATAATGTAGTCTCTTTGAGAGATCGTGTCTTCTAGAGAGAGATTTCTCTAGGTTTTGTCCGTGCTTTTCAATTTCATGTGAATAAACGGCATTCTCTCCCAATCTCATCTTGTTCTTATTAATTGATTCATGAATTATTGTTAATCTGGGATCTAGAGAGGAATTCTTTTAAAAAGACCCTCTAAATACTCCTATATTCATGAAGAACATCTTTGTAGATATGCATCTGGTATTTACAAAGAAAAAGGAAGGTTAACATCTTTAGACTTTGAAGTCTTAGCTGTTATCAATTCCTGTGAATCTTTTGCACTCTTTCTAGCAGGAAAGAAAGAGATCACACTCAGAACTGACTGTGAAGCATTAGTAAAGTTTGCAGATATGAAAAAGGAATCAAAACTTTTGTCCAATAGATGGTTGAAATTAAATGAATACATTATTGGCAAAGGGATCAAGTTTAACTTAGAACATATCAAAGGAAAAACAAATGTTATTCCTGATTTACTCTCTAGATTTAATCCTCTTTCTTAATTTTGCAGGATGCCTAAATCAAAAGTAGTCAAGAAGGAGAATATCCCAGAAACTGGTGATATGTTACAAGTTGGTAGACAGTTTATTCCTACTTATCCCTGTGATAAGCAATTCCTTTTTAATCTAAGATCTAGACTTACAAATGAAGAAGCTTCAATTTGTGACTCTATTTGGAATCTAAAAACTACTTCTGACCAAACTAATGAGAAAATTTTTATAATTAACTCGGTTGCTCAGAATTTTAATAATCTAAGGCAATGTCCAAAAAGATTTTATTGTTATCTTCTTATGAATGGACCTCATAAGGGAATTTACAAAAATTGGACAGATATTGCTGCAAAAATAGAAAATCAGAAACCCTTTCAATCTTTTTGGAAAGGCTTTCAAAGTTTTTCTGAGTTCATCCAAGCTACTCATGATAAAGTTGGCTTCAATTATTATTTGGACCCTGCTTTAAAAAACTGTCATCTTTCCAAAGATGAAAAATCGGACTCCGATTTAGGACTCCCTTTAGATCTAAAATTATTGACATCTTCTTCATCCTCACAGATGAAAGTCAAAAGTAAAATGCTAAATTCAGAAGATCTTAATACTCAAGATTTGCTCATACCAAATCTTGAATGTTTTTCTTTTTTGAAAGAACTAGTTGATCTCTCTGACATCAACTTTCAAACATTCCTGAAATTACAAGAATGGCTGATGGTAATATCACGATCACCTATTCAAGGATTCTCAGTTCAACCGGAAGAGATTCCCGTTCCAAAAAATCAAATGAAAAGATATTTTAGAACTGTTCAGATCGATCTTACAATCGCTTCAGAACAAATGTTTCGAAATGAAAAAATCAGTTTTCATGATCTTTTCAAATATGGATTACTTTGCGGACTAATCCTTTTTGAGATCAAGCAAATAGATTGGCTTCCTGAAAGGGTTAAACAAGCCATTTCAATTATCAAAAGATATGATGATACTTCTATCATCTCAGTGGATATATTTGCTTCTCCACCAAACTTCTGGAAATCTGAACCTGAACCTAGTTGTTCAGCTATCAAGATATTATCAAAGTCTTTCTCTTCAGACTGGATTAAAGAATTGTTGCCTCATAATTCACAATGGCAATTTATTAGTGGTCAAACTGTGGATGATGTGAAGCTATGGTTCTATTATGTACATTTTTCAGACTTCTTTTGGAACTCTGAAATCTTGTTATCTGAAGACTATTCTTTGTTTGGAGAAACACCTACTATCAAGATCTATATTCCAGTTGCAGTTTGATGTTATTCATTTTTGAGATTCTCCAAAGATGGTTTTGAAGATTATGATGATGATAGGGTGGCTTTCTACAAAAATAGAAAACTCAAAGATCTGATCAGACATGCACAAAGAGACAAAATGAAAGATTGATTGGCCGAATATTACACCTGTCCTCTACAGCTGTAAATGAAAAATGTTTGGACGGCTGATATTTGTCCTTCTAGAAAATCTTTGAAAAATATGACAAGTGGTAGGACCCATCTCAATTACTTTCGGCGAAAGATGCTCCTACTTTTAAAAAGATATTTGTCCTATCTAGTGGCTTTTATCCGGTCATAGCCTCCGGTTACAAGTTACTTTTACTTTATGTTGCTATAAATATGTATCTTTGGTTTATGCTTTGAGCATCCCTTCCAGTGTGCTATATTCTCAACCTAAAACATAAGAGTGAGAAAGTAGAGAAATAAGTTAAGAGTTCTTCTTGTAAATCCGTAGAAGTTTGAAGCTTTGTAATCATCTTTTGTATAATACAAGGTTAGTTTGTTTATATTTCTGTATGGCAGGCTAAAGCCCTTAGGCTTAGAAAGCCAATTCATGTTGTGAAATTTATGTTAAATACTTAAATATTGTTATTATCTTTTAATCTTTATTTATGAAGATATGATCTTGAAATTTTTTATCATAAAGATATTTTATCGCTGTTAGTTCATACCTACATGGCAGAGGTATAACTGTCAGGCAATGAGCCAAACCTCTAAGAGTTGTCTTAGTTGTAATTTTAAAAAATAGTCTTTATTAATTCTTAGAAAAATTAAAACAATCTTTTTGAAACAAAAGACGTAAGGATGTTTAACTTCGGAAGCAGTACTCGCTGTTAGCCGTGGATAGGCGTTTTAGGGGAAAAAGTACGAATTAGTCCAAAAAGGTGAGTTTCTTGAAAGAAAGTTTTAAACAAAGTTTTCTCGGAATTTCTTAAGAAATGTTTTTAAAAAGTGATAACAGAGTGATAAAAATGGGTGTTATGATAATCCAAAACCAAGATCCTATCTCTTTAAATTTTGATTATAAGATAATACATACATTTATTTATTTAATATGATTTTTTAACAACCTCTGAAATATTGGTTTTCTAATCCCTTTTCCTCCATTAAAGAAATCTTTTATTATTACCCCTTTGAATATTATCATGTTTACAATTCAATGCAAAGACCTTGTCCTCATCCTTTGTCTAAAATCCATCAGGATATTTATAATTGTACTTGTAAGTGTTTTTGTTATACTCATTATGAAATATCTAGTGAAGAACATTTAAAAAGGAATCTTACATATCTATTAGCTTCCGATTTGTTTACCTTTGATGTTAAATATATAATCGTTGGAAAAGTTTTTAAAGATATTAATAATTTTTATGAAAATATTTGGTTTAATTCTGAAATTAGTAATGAAGATAAGTTTAGAGCCTTTCAAACCTATAAATGAGATAACTGGTCTTACTCTGGTTGGGACTGATGATTTTCCTTATAATGACGAAAATCTCCCATCTTCCTGAGAAGGATATATATATATATATATATATATATATATATATATATATATTTGTATGCAAATTTGAGTCTAATTTCTATAAAACATAACAATAGCATGAGGTTGCAACATAAACCCAAACAGTGAAAGTGAAGTAAATTGAAAGATTAAATTAAAGAAACTAGATCTTACCTTCCCATCAATATTATTTGTAACGAAAACTCCGAGACCACCGATTCCAACAATCAGAACAAAATCACCGCCATGGGATCTTATATTTTCTAGGTTCATGAACAGAAAACAGATCTGTACAAACAGAAGAAGCTCCCTCATCTTCCCTGGCATAAATTCGTATGTTGTTAGGCCGAGATCCGAACACTTAAAAAAAGTAATCGAAGATGCAGATCGCAAGAAGAACAACCTCGCCTGAACCGATCGCCGGCACAGGTGTAATTTTACAGATGCTGCTTTGTTAACAGTGTTTTCAGACAAATAATTGAAATGAGACGGAGAGATGGCAGGAAGGAGATGAAATGGAAGTGTGGCGGCTGATAAGTTCTTTAGGGTTACACGAGAGAGATGACATTTTATATTACTATAATTCTTGGTTTTGGTTCCAATGGTTGTGTTTGAGTTACAAAATTTGTAGTTAAGTTTCATTTATTACAAAAAATTCTTTAAGGTTTATATATATTTTTTGTTTTGTAAGGTAGCGTTTGGTACGCAGACAAGATTGGACGGGACTAGACAGGACAGAACATGACAGGAGGCTAGGACAGGACTGGACAAGACAAATGGTTGTCTTGTGTTTGGTATGACTAGGACCGGATAGAACAGGACTAGACAAGTTTCCCTAAAAGTTGTTTGATAATTTTATATGTCATATAATAGTTATAAATAACACAATAAAGTATATCTTTAAATAATTTAATTAAAAAACATTATTAATTTTTTTACACAATTTTCATACATATAAATACATACAAAAACAATAGTAGGAAATTTGAATGAAGAATCTGAAATAATTTATGGTAATTCGAAAAAATCCGATTCATATAAAAAATATAATACTTGATTCAATTTAGAAGATCTTAATGAATTGGCGGATGTATAGTTGCAGCGACGAGTAAAGATAAAAGACGATGGGTGACCGTTGAAATACGATGGTTGTGAAGAAGGTGAAAGATAGTAATAGAGGTAGTGGTGGTGGCGGTGCATAGTGGTAATAGAGGTTATTGTAGTGGAGGAAGAGACGGAGGTTACCAACGATGGTTGCGGCGAGCGACGATGGTAGCAGCCAGCGACGGTGGTTGGCGGTAAGCGTCGGTGACGGCGGCAACAATGGGTGGTGGTGATTGGTGGAGGTGGCGATGGGCGGTGGATGTGGAGGTGGTGGAGGAAGTTGTTGCAGTAGTGAAGGAAGAGGTGGAAGTGGTCGACGATGGTTGGTGGTAGCTACCGGTGGCCGTCGATGGTGGTGGCGACAATAAGTGGTGGTGATCGGTGTTGGTGGAGGTGGTCGACGATGGTAGTGGTGGTGGCGATGACCGATGGTTGTGGAGGTGGTGGAGGAGGTTGTTATGGTGGAAAAATAGGTAGAGGTGGCCGACGGTGGTTGGCGGTGGCTACTAGTGGCCGCCAATGGTGGTAGTAGCGACGATGGGTAGTGGTGACCCTTAAGACTAATACCATATTACGATTATATATCAAATGGCGGTAAATTAGTGGTTTTTAGTTTCTGTCTCATTTATGTCCCATGTTGTTCCACCTATTTTGGTGGAACAAGAATATACCCCTTTTTGTCCCATCTTGTCCCACCCTGTCCAGTCTTTGTCCCTGTCCCATGTCGTACCAAACATGGGACAGTGAACTTTTGTCCTGTCCCATGTCACGCCAAACATGGGACAGTAAATTTTTGTCCAGTCCTGTCCCACCCAGTCTGCAAACCAAACGCACCCTAATTGGCTTTTCACAATAACCACCGTCTATATCTTTGTTTAAGTTTGAAGGCAAAATGATCTTTTTACTATTAACTATTCAATTTGTTCTAAACTAAATGTCTATGTTTTTATTTTAGTTTGTCACAAAACAAAGACCATTTATAAAATGCTTACCCGGTAAGCGCTTATCGGGGAATTTACCATAGCGGATTAATATGACAAGAGCATAAAATCTTACCCGGTAAGAGCAATGATAAGGATGGAGAGTCTTACCCGGTAAGTGAGAGTGACAACTCTTACCCGGGTAAGTGCTTACCGGGTAAATTATTGTATTATGATACCATCGTGATGATTACAGTCTTGCCCGATAAATTAAATTAGTGTGTCGAGTTTTATTGGTAAGCGTTTACCGAGTAAGCATTTAGGTAAACGACACCTAAGTGTTTATTTTAAAAAAAATGAGTTTCCATTTTCCTATTTTACCTTAATTATGAGATGGAGAATGTTTATATCTCTATTATTAATGGTAAAAGTATCATTTTCGTTGTGGACATTTAATTTGAGATGGACGAAGTGTTTTTTAGCTAATTGTTTGTTCTTTTCTTCAATCTTTCTCCTCACCAACTATCAAGAACATGAAATTCATTAAAAAAAAATATCAAGAACATGAAATTCATTAAAAAAAATATCAAGAACATGAAATTCTTCAATCAAAGCCTATAATTCAAGAACATAAATCAAATTTATTTAAGAACATCAAGAACAAAGTAATGTAACATCAAAAAAATTATTATCAAGAAAAATCTAATATACTTTCTTTCCAAAAAAATGTCTATTGTTCTAGCTTCACTTCTTCTTCTTTTATGATAGTGATTAAAATTGTCCTTGTTAGGACTTCTTCATCGGTCGGTTTTCATCAACTACATCAAACGAATATATTCAACAAGTAGAAAAGGAGAAAGAGGGATTCAAACCTTCGATGGTAAACTATATTCATTTTGAAGATCGGGTATTTCAACCATTCAACCATTTGTACGAAGGACAATTTTATTTTATTCATCCGAATAGAACATAGTCATATGAGTGGATACTACCATTATAAAAGATCATGGGTGTGATGGTCAATATCTATCCCGATATATGGATAGTTAGCGGCAGATTTATATGGAATGGTGTGTTGTTTGTGAAACTACAAAAATTTAGGAGCTAATTGTAATTTTAAAGTCCTTAAATATGAAAAGACGAATATTAAACTTGAGGGGTTTATATGAGAAAAAAATGAAATATACCTAAACATCACAACTCCCTAAGGTTTAAGGATGGTGGTTGAGTGCTTGGAGGATAAGTTACATTTTTAATCCTTCAAAAAAGTTATAGTATTTAAATGAAAGAAAATGCATAGATTAACAACCTATTTTTTATAAATTTTAATTGGAAAGGAGACCAAGGAGAGATGACATGGAGGAGAAGAAATGAAAGTACGGGGATTGGGTTTTTTATAGCATTTGTAATCATTAATCTCTTTATAGTTGTGGTCCGTTTCTTTTATACTTGTGGTCCGTTTCTTTAATAGTTGCATGCTTGGTTTAAGTTTGTGTGTGTTATTGACACTAATTTGCTTGGAGACAAGCAACGCTCGGTTTGGGAGTACATCAGCTTAGAACCCGTACATCAACGAAGTAATGACTTCTAAACACAACAGTTTAGGACTCGTACTTCAATGATCAAAAGACCTTACTCCTGTGCTGAATGAAATTGTACTCCGATACTCCAATAAGAAAATTAACCATCAAGGGGAGTACATACATATATGTCTGAAATTTTATGCATTTCTCAGATATGTTGATCAATATTTGAGAAGGAGTTAGTGTTTATGTTCTTCACTAACATTATTGTATGATGCATAATTTCAGGGGGGTATAAAAGGTGATGACTTCTGATTATTTCTGATCAGAACTCGTACTTTACAAATTTTACTGCTTTTTGTCTTTTCAATTTAAGTGAATAAATTTTACTTTGACTTGACATTAGACTTTTGCAGAATTTTTGAGAGAAGCTTACAAGTTCATATTTCTATGACTTAAAGCTTAGCTTCATGAGATGAAAGATCACTCGTTAAGGTATAATTCTATATCTTCATCTCATATATGGTTGAAAGAAGGACACCTTTCAATCATAGAAAACATTGTTTTTAATGTTCAAACCACTTCCCGATTTTTCATCACATTTTATATTTTGGGAGTGTATTTTAAATGTTTTCATGATCTAAATTGTGCTTTAACTGAAATAGTTAAACCAATCTGAGCATCACGTGCATCTAGGAAAACAAGGAATCGTTGTGCTAGGAAATAACACAACTTTTATGGAATCACCTTAACCAGTGATTTCTACCCAAAAAGTTAATCCTTAGTGATTGAGTGTGCAAATAGAAAAGAAATGAGTGTGATTAGAGAAAGCAAAAAGTTTAAAAGAAAGAGCGTGTGAGAACAGAGTTAAAAGAATATCACAACTCTGCACCAACTTTTTCTGAGCTGGGTAGCCACCATTCTAGTGATTCACAATTCTTTGGTGATCATTATTGAAACAGGCAACTAACCCATGCCAACTCTTGATCAAACCTCACCATCTACTCATTTTCTTCTTAAAAAAATGTTTCATTTTAAAAGGGGATGCAGCACATATGCTATCTGATTTTCATTCGGAAAATCTAGATATTGAAAAGAAGGAAGTCTGCCCTACCTTCGCACTTCAATCATGCACATTGAGTCTGTGTTTAACATACTGTTGTCTCAGTGGTTTACACAATTTTGAGCCAATAAGCAATCATCTGTGCTTAATTCTTTCAAACACAAGCACGTATACACAAGGAATTAGTTTCTTTGTCATAACGTTTATAAAAATTACCTTTGTGGTGTTTCGATGATTAAATGGAAGCCCTGGGGGAGTCAACATCAAACATCTCCTTTCCAATGTGTATATGTTACACACAGTGACTTAGTGTTACTGACAGACATGTTAACTGATTCATTAGTTGATTTCAGGTGTTACACTACATTTGTCTAGATTTGCAAAGATCTAGATGAATATCTTATGAAATGACGAATCAGGGGCTCTAAACGAAAGATTGACATTTCTTACCACTAATTTTGATGAAGTCGTTGCACTTAACATCAAAAAGGGGGAGAATGACTACACAAGAAATGGCAAAGATCACATGTTTCAAGAATCGCGTCAAAGACTGAATTCTATTGAAGACATGTTGATTTCAGAGAAAGAGATTGCATCTTCTGAGCTGAACAAGAAGACTGAATTGGATAAATCTTTTTATTAAATGATCTTGATCCAAAGGGGGAGATTGTTAGACCACAGTCTCATTGGATTCCAGATCATCCAATATGAAGATCGCAATCTGAAGCTAAAGCCGGAACGTCGACTCTCGATAATAAAGTCTATGTCTATTTGTAATAAATGTCAATGTAATTCAATGTAATTGTTATTAGTTATATTAGTTATTAGTTATATCTAGTTAACTTAGTTAGATAAAGTTATTAGTTAGTTTCTAGTTTTGTTATTTAGTTGTTAGAAATAATATCTAGATATTATGTTTAGGTAGTGTGTTCAACACACTTAGTAGATTAAGTGTATCTCAATCTCTCAAGATCAGATCACAATTCACACACACAAACACACACATCAAGGTGTATTTAGAGAGAAAAACAAAGAGAACACATTCAAAGTTTAATCTGATCAACCTTGTAACCATTTCTATATATCAAAACAGGTTGGTAATCATTGTGTTGTTTCTTAGAACTTGTTATTAGTATTTTGTGGACCGACAAGTTTGGCCAAGACAGTCGCTTCAATGGAAGTGGAATACACATTCCACCAAGTGAGAGTCGCACCTCTCAACATCTGTGACCCAAAAACTGCTTTCTGCTCCTCCCCGCATTCGCTCGATCGGAAAGCCTGCTCCATTTCACGTAACCATGTCACACAAGCTATCGGGTCATCTGAACCTTTAAACTCTGGTGGTCGGCAACCTAGGAAAGCCTTGAAAGTGCAACCCTTCGTTGCTTGCTTGACTCCCGGATTCGCGGTCTCGTTGGAGGGAACTATGGGCTCGGAGCCCCCGGATCCTGCCACAACCACGTTCTCTTCGTTGCAAATTGATAAAACTCAAGAGCAACTGAAGAATCTTAAATGTCATAACTTATCACAGTTTAAGTGGTATAAAGATGTTTTCTTAGTTAAAGTCATATCTAGAGAAGATAGTAAGGCCGATTTTTGGAAAGAAAAGTTTTTACGTCTTCCAACCTTATTTGCAGATAGGGTTAAAAATCGTATTAGACAACAACATAATGGGGTTATACCCTACCACCTTTATACTTATGGTGATTTATCTTCTGAAATTATTGCAGAAAGACTTTGTTTATGTAATGAAATTAAATTACAAAAACAGTTGCAAAAGGAAAAGTTGTTTAGTAAGCAAACACTTGGAAATTTTTGTGAGCAATTTGGATTATCTACTCGAGGTCTTTCTAAGAAAAATTTCTCGAAAAAGTTTTAAATAAATATGTTAAAAAGAAAAAGAATTTTGAGAACGAAGATAAAATTAAAAGTTTTTATAAAAAATCAAGGAAACAATCTCCTAAAAAGGAGAAAAAGGTACCAATTTGTTTTAAATGTAAAACAACGGGTTATTACGCTAATAAGTGTACGAAAAAGGTTTTAAGTCTTGATATTGAAGAAGATTTAAACGAAAACTTAGTCCCTACTCTTAAAGATCTTATTATAGGTTATATAAAACCCAAATGTCCAAGTAAATACATATATATTTTTTATTTTTTTATATATACCTTTATTATAAAGAATAGATTATATAAAACCCAAATGTCCAAGTAAATACAAAAAGACCTAAGGTATTTTAACAAATTGAAATCTTTATGGATTGTGGAATACAAAGAACGGAAAAATGAAGAAGTGAAGCCGTGGATTTTATTTGCACTTTGCATATTACTTTTTTTAGTGTTTTATCTTAGGACATTTTGTTAACTTTTGTGGACTTTGTTTTTTTGTTGTGAACTTTGTTCTTTATTTCAAATGGACCCAAGCCAATTAGCCTTTATAATTCAAAGTTTTATATGTTTTTATGTTTAAACTTTAAAGCCCACTAAAAGGCCCAAACCGCCTAAACCGGTCGACCAAACCGCCTAAACCGTGGTCCGACTTGACCGATCTGGGCACTTGATGTCAAACCACTCGGTTTGCAAAATCAATAAACCGCCACTTTCGGTTTGGTTTGTGGTATGAGGGGTTAAACCGCCCAAACCGGACCGCGAACACCCCTAACTATTATGAATGGAATGTTATGCCTTTTGGGCTTAAAAATGCCCCATCTAATTTTCAAAATATTATGAGCGATGTTTTAAATGATTATACAACCTTTATAATTGTTTGTATTGATGATGTTTTTTTTTTCTCAGAATCAATTGAACAACATTTTAAACATCTTGAAATCTTTATAAAGATTGTTTTAAAAGTTGGATTTGTAGTTTCAGCTAAAAAGATAAAATTATTCCATACTAATATTAGGTTTATTGGTCATATGATTAAAGAAAGAACTATTATCCTTATCGAGAGAGCAATTATATTTGCTGATAAATTTCTGGATGAAATTAAAGAAAAAACTCAATTACAAAGATTCTTGGGTAGTTTAAACTATATAGCTGACTTTTACAAAGACTTGGCTTATGATGCCAAACCTTTATTTGAGAAATTAAGAAAGAATCCTCCACCGTGGGCTAATGAGCACACTCAAGCTGTAAAAAGAATAAAAACAAGAATTAAAGAAATTTCATGTTTAGCAATAGTTCATCTAGATGTTTTCAAGACTGTGGAAACAGATTCTGATATGGGTTATAAAGGTGTCCTTAAACAAAGGATAAATAATAAAGAATCTCTTGTTAAATACACTTTAGGGATTTGGAAAGGTCCTAGAATTAATTACTCTACAATAAAAAAAGAGATATTATCTATTGTATTATGCATATACAGAAATTTGAAAATGAAATCAAAATTTCTTATTAAGAATTGATTGTAAATCAGCAAAAGAAATTTTGCAAAAAGACGTTAAAAATATAGCATCGAAACAAATATTTGCTAGATGGCAGGCTATTTTATCTGTCTTTGATTTTGATATTAAGTTTGTTAGAGGATCAAATAATTCATTACGTGATTTTTTAACTCGTGAATTTTTACAGATATGAAGAGATCGAAAGAAAAGGAAAAGGCATCCACTTCAAGGAGTAATACTGTAATACTCTAAGAATATGCGGAAAATAAAATTCGAAAATTCGGCAATATAACGTTTGAAAATAGGATAATACCATCACCCTAAAATAGGGGATAATTTAAACCTGTGAAAATAGGGTAAATCATTCCAAGACCCAAGAGTGTCATCCCAAACGGGGTATAGTGTATGGTAATTACAACCCAATAAATGAAGCATACGACGACAACCTACTAATCTACAATAAGCAACTAGATTATGGTTGGGTGTCGCTATACTCCCAAAATGTGTATCTTCAAAACAATCGGTAGGTCGGTCACTACGTATCATCCAAAAAGACCACTCACGACTCCAAGGTTGTTCCCTCAATCCCGATGTGCCCCACCGCTAAGATAGCCTGTCAAACATGACAATAAGAACAAGTGTTAGGCTAAAGCCTAGTAAGGATAAATCAAACAAGGATTAAATAACTAAACCCATTCGGAGACTCGCGGAGTATATAGCCATGAGCTAAAATCAACAAACCAAAGAAACCATTAGTGATTAGATATTATACAGATAACATCAATCACATATTGAGCTCAACTCCTCTAAGTCTATTGCTCGAAAACATCAAGTCAACCCCTCTAGGTCTATTCTTGAGAGTTCCAAAACGGGGAACTCTAGCACAAGGGAATTACACCTTACTGCTCATGAGACGCTGCCCGACCGTATAGGTCCACACCTTACTTATCATGGTGACCCGATGCCTATTCTGTGCTAAGTGGTCATCCCAATGCCCAAAGCGGGGACATGGGGACACCGTGCCTATGGATCCATTGCACTAGTACTAAATACCAACAATTAGCATGTACAATACTCACATAAAACATAGGTATAGATAAATCACATTTGAGAGATCACCAACATGCAAAGCTTAACACCCAAATAGGTGAGCTTTCGATAATAGTAATTTACCTTAAAACATTATTCTTGTTCTATATGCAAACCAACATTTTGGTCATTTCACCCAAATACTTGTTTCTCCCAAATATAGTCCAACATTCCATTTAATACACCACAACCCAAGAAAATCATAGTTATTGGTCAAAAGAGTGAATGTTGAGGCACCACCTCTTTTATATTTGAAATACTCTCATTACCATTTCACTTTGATTAGTAAACCCTAATATTTTCCCAAAATCCACCATTAGTTCTAAAAATCATGAAAGATTAAAATACAAGAAATACCCATATATATTAAGGTTAGAAGAGGAGAAACAACTCACCTTGCAAAGATTATGCAAAACCCTAGATGAGAAATGGACAAGAAAATGATGAGGATCATTTGAAGCTTCAACCCTTAGTCACTTGAGGTCAAGCTTAACCCAAAACCTAGATTGAATCACCAATAAGCATTCAATGCTTCAACTAAGAGGGATTTAATGAAGAAAAAAGATGAATGTTACCTTACACCATAAAAAAATCGCCCAAAGTAGCTCCCAAGTCAAAATAATGAGTTTTAGGTCGTGAAAATGGGATTAAATGGGTCTGCCCCCGACCGCGACTGTGCCTCGCGAGAGTGACAATGTCACTTTCGCGTGTCACTCTCGCCCGAGAAAATGACCCGCGGTACCAAATAGGCGATTGTGCCCCGCGAGAGTGACACTGTCACAATCGCGAGGGCACTCTCGCGCCACCACCCCTAACTCTCGGTACAAAATGGGCGATTGTGCCCCGCGAGAGTGACAATGTCACAATCGCGAGGGCACTCTCGCGTGGCTCGTACCGAAGCCCAAAAGTGGTCGTTTTCATCCCGAACGTTCCCACTCTCAACGATAAACTATGCTTTAGGGTAAAATACCAAATTAGGGACGTACCGAAAACACGGGTGTTACGATCCTCCCCAACTTGGAGAAGATTTCGTCCTCGAAATCTCGGCTAGGGAAATAGGTGAGGGTACCTCCGCTTCAGATTCTCCTCCGCCTCCCAAGTCACGTTAGCACCCCGGTGGTGCTTCCATTGCACTTTCACCATCGTGACTTCATTGTGACGAAGCTTCTTCGTCTTCCGTTCCAAAATCGCCTCGGGTTCCTTAACGCACCGATTTCCTTCGTCAACTCTGATTTCGGAGAGTGAAATAACACTCTCCTCCTCCGCTAGACACTTACGAAGATAGCACACGTGAAATGTGTTATGGATCCCATCCATTTCCGGAGAAAGTTCCAATTGATAAGCCTGAAGTCCTACCCGTTTAATCACTTTGAAAGGTCCAAGGAAATGGGGACTTAACTTTCCACGTTTCCCAAAACGAATGATCCCTTTCCAAGGGGATACCTTTAGCATAACGCGGTCACCCACTTGGAACTCTATTGGTCGCCTCTTCTTGTCGACATAGCTTTTCTGCCGATCCTGAGCCGCCTTTAAGCGTTCACGTATACCCCCTTCACTTTATCCGCAGTTTCCTGAACGATTTCGGGTCCGGTAAATTGTTTCTCTCCCGCCTCGAGCCAACATACGGGAGTTCGGCACTTGCGACCGTACAAAGCTTCAAATGGTGCCATCCCTATACTTGAGTGGTAGCTATTATTATAAGCGAATTCCACCAAAGGTAGATGTGAATCCCAACTACCTCCAAAATCAATTACGCACGATATCAACATATCCTCTAGAGTTTGGATTGTCCGTTCGCTTTGACCGTCGGTCTGAGGATGATAGGCCGTGCTCAAATTCACACGCGTGCCCAATTCCTTTTGCAACCCATCCCAAAAATGAGACGTGAAGCGACTATCGTGATCCGAGACAATAGATAGAGGTACACCGTGTCGAGATATAACTTCGTCGATGTACAGATTCGCCAATTTGTCCATAGGTAAAGTCTCTTGCATGGCCAAGAAATGAGCGCTCTTGGTCAGGCGGTCCACTATTACCCAAATAGCGTCATGACCTCGCAAAGTCTTTGGCAATTTCGTCACAAAATCCATCGTGATGTGCTCCCACTTCCATTCCGGGATTTCTAAGGATTGTAAACTCCCATACGGTCGTTGGTGTTCGGACTTCACTTGTAGACAAGTCACGCATCGCTCCACATAGCGCGCCACATCAAGCTTCATGACTGGCCACCAATAATGCAATTTTAAGTCTCGGTACATCTTCGTGCTTCCCGGATGGATAGAATACTTTGACTTATGGGCATCTTCGAGGAGAAGTTCTCGATTGCCCCCGATCTTCGACACCCAAATCCGACCATTGAAGAGTTTCACCCCTCGGCTATCTTCTGTTAGAAGTAGGTGTTGCTTCACCATGACTTCTCCCTTGAGATTTTCCACAAGCAAGGCTTCGGCTTGTGATGCCTTAATTCGGTCGATGAGTGTTGAGGCTAACTCAATTCGTGCAAAAACGGCCTTGGAACTCTCTCCATAGTCCTTTCGACTAAGGGCATCGGCGACAACGTTTGCTTTCCCGGGGTGGTAGAGTAGTTCACAATCGTAATCTTTCAATAGCTCCAACCACCTTCGTTGTCTCATATTTAGTTCCTTTTGGTCGAAGATGTGTCGTAAACTTTTGTGGTCCGTGTAAAGAGTACACTTCGTACCGTAGAGGTAGTGCCGCCATAATTTCAATGCAAACACCACCGCGGCTAACTCCAAATCATGGGTTGGGTAGTTGACTTCGTGGACTTTAAGTTGCCTTGACGCATAAGCAATCACCTTCCCCCTTTGCATAAGAACACAACCCAAGCCCATCTTCGACGCATCGCTATACACCACAAAATCTTCCATCCCATCGGGTAAGGATAAGACTGGAGCTTTGCAAAGTTTCCTTTGTAGAGTTCGAAACGCTTTTTCTTGGCTCTCTCCCCAAACAAACTTAACATTCTTTCGTGTTAGAGCCGTCAACGGTGAAGCTATTTTTGAAAAGTCTTGAATGAATCTTCGGTAGTATCCGGCCAATCCTAGAAAGCTTTGAATTTCAGAGGGACTCTTGGGAGGTCCCCAATTCATCATCGCCTCGATCTTTGCGGGGTCCACTTTCACTGCATCCTTCGTGACCACATGGTCCAAAAATTGCACTTCTCGAAGCCAAAAGTCGCACTTTGAAAACTTTGCATAAAGCTTCTCCCGTTTCAACACTTTCAAAACCTCTCGAAGGTGACACTCATGGTCTGCTTCATTCTTGGAGTACACGAGGATATCGTCGATGAACACAATTACCGACTTGTCAAGAAACGGTCTGCACACTCGGTTCATCAATTCCATAAATATCGTCGGCGCGTTAGTTAGGCCGAATGACATTACTAGAAATTCGTAATGACCGTATCGCGTCCTAAACGCCGTCTTTGGAATGTCGTCCTTAGCCACCTTCACTTGATGATAACCCGATCGTAGATCGATTTTGGAGAAATAGATCGCGCCTTGAAATTGGTCAAATAAATCGTCGATTCTCGGGAGTGGATATTTGTTCTTCACCGTTACCTTGTTCAGCTCCCTGTAGTCGATGCACATCCTCATTGAGCCATCTTTCTTCTCTACGAATAGGACCGGAGCTCCCCAAGGCGACGAGCTCGGCCTAATGAAACCCTTCTCAAGAAGGTCTTGGAGTTGCGTCATCATCTTTTGCATCTCTGTAGGGGCCAACCGATAAGGAGGTCGAGCAATCGGAGCTGCCCCCGGAATGAGATCAATACGGAACTCTACCAAACGATCGGGTGGTAAGCCGGGCAAATCCTCCGGGAATACATCGGGAAATTCACGTACGACCCTAACATCTTCTAGCTTCTTCTTCTCAAGCTTGGTGTCGATTGCGTAAGCCAAGAAGGATGAGCATCCCTTTGACAAGCACTTTCGCGCCTTAACCATAGAGATGATCGCCACCTCGCCTTTTTTTCTCTCGCCATAGATTATCGTCGGCTCCCCATTCGCCACGGGCAGTCGGATCACTTTCTTGGAGCACACGATCTCCGTTTGGTTCTTGGACAACCAGTCCATCCCCACAACTACATCGAACCCACCGATTTGCATGGGCATCAAGTCTATAGGGAATTCCTTCCCTTAGAAGCGAAAAGTGCAACCTCTCACGATATCCCTGATTACTACTTGACTACCATCGGCTATTTCTACCACTACAACATCCTCTAGACTACTCTTAGACATGGCAAGCTTTGGATAGAATACATCTGATACAAACGAGTAACTAGCACCCGAATCAAATAGTACACGTGTAGGTACGGAGTATAGAAGAAACGTACCCGACACCACATCAGTCGATGCTTTAGCTTCTTCCGTCGTCATTTGAAAAGCTCTTACGGTTGCTCTTGGAGGCTCCACCTTCTTTCCACCAGCCCCAACGGCCTTCAGCTTCGGGCATTCCGCCCTAACGTGCCCTTGCTCCTTGCATTCAAAACATATTTGCCCCTTGACGGGACAATCCTTAAAGGTATGCCCGGGTTTCCCACATTTGTAGCAAGTCCCGGGGACGAAGTTACAAGGACCGAAGTGTTTGCTTCGACATTTGGAGCACCACTTGGCATCGCGCCTAGGGTCGGCGCCGCGGTGATTGTTACCGGCATATCTAGGCTTCTTCGAGAGTGTCGAGCCACTCTCCCATCTTTTCTTCTCGGCTTGACGGCTACCTTTCTCTTTCCCCAGGTTGTAAGCGTCTTCCATAAGTTGTGCCTCTTCAATTGGCTCACGAAGAGTGGAGGCTTTTGACACTCGTACCATTGACATCATGTCTGATGGAAGACCCTTGATGTAAGATTTAATCTTCTCTTTCTCTGTCGGGACCAAGTGTCCCACCAACCCCAATTTGTCCATGAACAGACGATTGTACTCTTTTACCGACAAATTACCCTTCTTTAAGTTTTGAAATTCTTCCTTTATTCGGTCCATCGACCACTCATTGCAGTATTCCTCTAGTAGTTTCTCCTTGAATGTTGCCCAAGATAGTTTTGTTAGACAACAGTCTCATTGGATTCCAGATCATCCAATCTGAAGATCGCAATCTGAAGCTAAAGCCGGAACGTCGACTATCGATAATAAAGTCTATGTCTATTTGTAATAAATGTCAATGTAATTCAATGTAATTGTTATTAGTTATATTAGTTATTAGTTATATCTAGTTAACTTAGTTAGATAAAGTTATTAGTTAGTTTCTAGTTTTGTTATTTAGTTGTTAGAAATAATATCTAGATATTATGTTTAGGTAGTGTGTTCAAAACACTTAGTAGATTAAGTGTATCTCAATCTCTCAAGATCAGATCACAATTCACACACACAAACACACACATCAAGGTGTACTTAGAGAGAAAAACAAAGAGAACACATTCAAAGCTTAATCTGATCAACCTTATAACCATTTCTATATATCAAAACAGGTTGGTAATCATTGTGTTGTTTCTTAGAACTTGTTATTAGTATTGTGTGGACCGACAATTGGTATCAGAGCCTGATTAAGATCAAAACAAGTTTTATAAAGAAAAACGTCTCTGTGTTCTTCAAGAAATTTGAGTTTGTGATTTTGAGTGTTTTAGGTGTTAGAATCGATCAGGGTGTGATCGAAATACCTGCTAGATATATTTGTGAGTGTTTGATTTCACTTTAAAGCTTTATTTGAGTTCCAATTTGTGATTTTTGTGAAGAAACAGTCGATTGAAGAAACGTACTGTGCGATCAAAATTATTTTCAAAAAGAGTGTTTTAGTGAGATCGAGTGCTTAAATTCAGTTCTAGAAGTGATTCTAGACACTTTGGAAGTGTTTGGTTGTTCTAATCTTTACAGGAACAAAGATTTAGTCGATTTTCAGAAGTTCAGGACGAACACACGCAAACCAGAGGAAGAATAACACGCAAAGTCCTACTTTGCGCTCCTCAAAGCAAACGCAAAGTCCTACTTTGCGCGTCCTTCATCAAACGCAAAGTCCAACTTTGCGCTTCTCAAGTGACCCACAAACCTCTACTTTGCGCCTCTCAAGCCAAACGCAAAGCACACTTCTCGTTTCAAAGAGCAATCGCAAACCTCAAAGCTCACTTCTCACAAGTCAACAAACGCTCCTCACAAGACACGCAAACCTCAGTTTGCGCTTCTCAATACACCCGCAAACCTCAGTTCTCGGGTCCTCAAGCAAACGCAAAGAAAACTTCTCGCATCAAGTTAGACCCACAAACCTCCATCTTGCGTGTCCAACTAGACCCACAAACCTCCATTTGCGCGTCCCATTAGAAACGCAAACCTCAACTTTGCGTTCCTAACTTGAAACTCAAACCCTCTCACATCTCAAAGCCTCACGCATCTCAAAGCCTCACGCATCTTAAATCTTGTTCAATTATGACTTCCAGAGAAGCTCTTACCATAGGAACTGACACCAAGCCACCAGTTCTCTTCAAAGGAGAATACGAACAGTGGACTTTGTGAGTTCATCAGACAGTCATTTGCAGAAGGAAATATGCAACCAATAAAGACAACTCATCTGGTTGAAACAGTGCCAACACAAGTTGAACTGAAGTACCATGAGCTTGACGGTGACAACCTAAACAGAGCTAAAGGTGATAAGCTAGCTATGTCATACATTCTTCAAGGAATCCCCAATGAAATCTACATAAAGATTGACAGCTACAAGGCCTCAGCTAAGGAAATGTGGGATCAACTGGAGAAGATGATGATGGGTTCTAAGGTGGGAAATCAACTGAAGATCTCCAACTGCCTAAATAACTATGAAGAATTTAGAGGCAGAGTCGGAGAAACCTTAGAAGAAGTACATGACAGGTTTGTGACCTTGTTGAATGAGCTAAGCAAGAACAAGGTCCACAAATCTCAAATTGAGCTAAACGTCAAATTTCTAAGCGTTCTACAGCCAGAATGGAATAGATTTGCGAGGCAGATGAAGCAGATTAAAGATCTGAATGAGATTCCACTTCATGAGGTGTATGAGACCCTCAAACAAAATGAAGAAGAAGTGGATGAAATTCTAGAAGAGAAAAGGCAGAGAGGAAAGAAGGTTGAAGACACAGTTGCTCTTGTTGTCAAGAAAAAGAAGAACAAAGCGACTGTGTATGAATCAGATGAAGATAAAGCTGAAGCAAACTCTGACGAAGATGAATGTGAACAGCTAAAGCAAGCATTGCTTTTGTTGACTAAGGCTTTCCAGAAGAAATTCTACACAAAGCCAAGCTCAAACAGTCAGAGGTATTCGTCTGGTCCAAACAACTACGCTCATAGAGAAAGGGTCGAAGGAAGTAGATTTGAAGGAAGAAGGTTTGAAGGAAGGAGAATGGAGGAGAGGAAACCAGAAGATAGAAGAGATCTTGCTGAAGGAAAGAGATCGGAGGAAAGGAAACCTGAAGAGAGAAGGTTTCAAGCAGAAGGATCAGGTCAGACAGAACCTATAACGTGCTACAACTGTGGCAAAACCGGTCATTATGCCAGAGATTGCCGAAAGCCAAAAGTCAAGAACTCGGACTACTACAAGAACAAGATGTTGCTTGCAAAGCAACAAGAGGCTGGGAAGACATTGATGGCTGAATACGTTTTCTGGCTCGATCATTCTGATGATGATGAAGAAGATGAAGAGAAAGATGAAGTTGTCAACCTGTGCTTGATGGGAAAGCATGAATCAGATGATGAAGCTGATTCAGAGAATGAAGAAGAGGTATGCAACTTATCGTATGCTGAATTCATAAATCAATTGCATGCCATGAATGATAAACTCAAAGAATTAGAGTCGAACCTAAAGCGTGAAAAGGGTGTCATTACTGACAAAAACCAATCAATACAGAAACTTAGCAATGAAATTGCTGAGAAGAAAGTATTAATTGAGGTTTTACATAAAGATAATGACACCAACGCTAAGGAAAAGACAATAATTCTAAAAGAGAATTCTGATCTTAAGTCTCAACTTCTAAAGAGAGATAGATATTTATGAGCTTAAAAAGTTGCATGCTTCTTGTACAAAAGAAAACTTTTCTTTACTCGGAAAACTAAAAAGTTTGGAAGAGAAGTTGTATAAAATGTGTCAAACTGAACAAACTATTTTTCTGAACAAACCCAAAGAGGAGATAGAGAGATGGGGAATCGGTTATAAGAATCCTCACTGTCTACAAAAGGGGATGTCTGAAGTTCCTGGACTTTATGATCATCTTAATATGCAATTAGCCCGCCGACTCCCCGCGTTTAAAACTTTTTGGACTAAGCTATCAAAAGAGGATGAAGCCAATGAAACGGAAAAACGGATGAAATCAGCTAAAGTTCATCTTCCATTTTATTATGCGAAGTTGAATAATAGTTATGATGAAAACCCAATATATAAAAAGAAGGAACCACTTTCAAGTGATTTCTTTCCAAGTTATTCTGTAAAGGAAATGGAGGCGAAGCCTATCAAAGGTAAATTATATGTCCCTCCTCTCGTTTTAGAACGTAAAATTTCTGAACTCGAGACTTCTTTATCAGATGCAAAACTTTTGATAAATATTGAACAAAGCGTTTTTACAACCGTGTTTTCAAATACTGTTCTTTCAAAAGCTTCAAACTCTAAGGAGTTGTGTGGTTCATCAAATAAAGGAATTGATTTTTTGAACTCTGACGGTAGTTTAGATAATGGTTCTAATCTCTTTGACTTTAATACACAACTTCCCAACCATCCATCTTTTGTTAAGAAAACTTTAAGAAAAACCAGTAAGCCTGTGAACAGTGCAAAATCAACGAAATCTTTCGTTGATAAATCAGTCTCTGTGAACGCTAAGAGTGCTAAAGGTAAGAATTTATCTCAGCATTCACAGAAACCGACCACTACTGGTAATTCCAAGAAGAAGCATTCGTTTGTTGCTCAAAAGTCTAACTCACGAATTTCAAATCTTTCAGCAATGAGCAAGAAAAGACTTGAAGTTAAGTCTGAATGGCAACCAAAATAGGAGTTTGACGAGACTGCTATATCATGTTCTAGTGCTGACTGTAATAAGATTACTACTAGTAAAGATGATATAATTGTGGATGTTGCTTTTTCTAAACCAAAACTTGTTGATTCTCGCAAGAAATTTTCAAAACAACAATTATTCCAGTTATCTTTGTCTGCTAGAAAGTGTTCAAATTATGATAGACATGACTATGCTTCTTGTCAAGATTCTGACATTTGGTTTGGAACATATCATGTTCCCTCTTATCATTCAAATTCTTTAACTGATTCTAAAAAGCAAAGCGGACCCAAATTTCACTGGGTGCCAAAATCGTTTGCTAACACAGTTGGATCCAATTGGAAATGGATACCAAATAAAAGGGATGATTTTGTGTTGCAGGTACCTACTGTCTAGAGGGAGTAGGAGAGAAATGGCTTCTAAGTACATCAGTTTAGAACCCGTACTTCAACGAAGTAATGACTTCTAAACACAACAGTTTAGGACTCGTACTTCAATGATCAAAAGACCTTACTCCTGTGCTGAATGAAATTGTACTCCGATACTCCAATAAGAAAATTAACCATCAAGGGGGAGTACATACATATATGTCTGAAATTTTATGCATTTCTTAGATATGTTGATCAATATTTGAGAAGGAGTTAGTGTTTATGTTCTTCACTAACATTATTGTATGATGCATAATTTCAGGGGGAGTATAAAAGGTGATGACTTCTGATTATTTCTGATCAGAACTCGTACTTTACAAATTTTACTGCTTTTTGTCTTTTCAATTTAAGTGAATAAATTTTACTTTGACTTGACATTAGACTTTTGCAGAATTTTTGAGAGAAGCTTACAAGTTCATATTTCTATGACTTAAAGCTTAGCTTAATGAGATGAAAGATCACTCGTTAAGGTATAATTCTATATCTTCATCTCATATATGGTTGAAAGAAGGACAACTTTCAATCATAGAAAACATTGTTTTTAATGTTCAAACCACTTCCCGATTTTTCATCACATTTTATATTTTGGGAGTGTATTTTAAATGTTTTCATGATATAAATTGTGCTTTAACTGAAATAGTTAAACCAATGTGAGCATCACGTGCATCTAGGAAAACAAGGAATCATTGTGCTAGGAAATAACACAACTTTTATGGAATCACCTTAACCAGTGATTTCTACCCAAAAAGTTAATCCTTAGTGATTGAGTGTGCAAATAGAAAAGAAATGAGTGTGATTAGAGAAAGCAAAAAGTTTAAAAGAAAGAGCGTGTGAGAACAGAGTTAAAAGAATATCACAACTCTACACCAACTTTTTCTGAGCCGGGTAGCCACCATTCTAGTGATTCACAATTCTTTGGTGATCATTATTGAAACAGGCAACTAACCCATGCCAACTCTTGATCAAACCTCACCATCTACTCATTTTCTTCTCAAAAAAAATGTTTCATTTTAAAAGGGGATGCAGCACATATGCTATCTGATTTTCATTCGGAAAATCTAGATATTGAAAAGAAGGAAGTCTGCCCTACCTTCGCACTTCAATCATGCACATTGAGTCTGTGTTTAACATACTGTTGTCTCAGTGGTTTACACAATTTTGAGCCAATAAGCAATCATCTGTGCTTAATTCTTTCAAACACAAGCACGTACACACAAGGAATTAGTTTCTTTGTCATAACGTTTATAAAAATTACCTTTGTGGTGTTTCGATGATTAAATGGAAGCCCTGGGGGAGTCAACATCAAACAGCTCCTTTCCAATGTGTATATGTTACACACAGTGACTTAGTGTTACTGACAGGCATGTTAACTGATTCATTAGTTGATTTCAGGTGTTACACTACATTTGTCTAGATTTGCAAAGATCTAGATGAATCTCTTATGAAATGACGAATCAGGGGCTCTAAACGAAAGATTGACATTTCTTACCACTAATTTTGATGAAGTCGTTGCACTTAACATCAAAAAGGGGGAGAATGACTACACAAGAAATGGCAAAGATCACATGTTTCAAGAATCGCGTCAAAGACTGAATTCTATTGAAGACATGTTGATTTCAGAGAAAGAGATTGCATCTTCTGAGCTGAACAAGAAGACTGAATTGGATAAATCTTTTTATTAAATGATCTTGATCCAAAGGGGGAGATTGTTAGACCACAGTCTCATTGGATTCCAGATCATCCAATATGAAGATCGCAATCTGAAGCTAAAGCCGGAACGTCGACTCTCGATAATAAAGTCTATGTCTATTTGTAATAAATGTCAATGTAATTCAATGTAATTGTTATTAGTTATATTAGTTATTAGTTATATCTAGTTAACTTAGTTAGATAAAGTTATTAGTTAGTTTCTAGTTTTGTTATTTAGTTGTTAGAAATAATATCTAGATATTAATCTAGATATTATGTTTAGGTAGTGTGTTCAACACACTTAGTAGATTAAGTGTATCTCAATCTCTCAAGATCAGATCACAATTCACACACACAAACAAACACATCAAGGTGTATTTAGAGAGAAAAACAAAGAGAACACATTCAAAGTTTAATCTGATCAACCTTGTAACCATTTCTATATATCAAAATAGGTTGGTAATCATTGTGTTGTTTCTTAGAACTTGTTATTAGTATTTTGTGGACCGACAAGTTTGGCCAAGACAGTCGCTTCAATGGAAGTGGAATACACATTCCACCAAGCGAGAACCGCACCTCTCAACATCTGTGACCCAAAAACTGCTTTCTGCTCCTCCCCGCATTCGCTCGATCGGAAAGCGTGCTCCATTTCACGTAACCATGTCACACAAGCTATCGGGTCATCTGAACCTTTAAACTCTGGTGGTCGGCAACCTAGGAAAGCCTTGAAAGTGCAACCCTTCGTTGCTTGCTTGACTCCCGGATTCGCGGTCTCGTTGGAGGGAACTATGGGCTCGGAGCCCCCGGATCCCGCCACAACCACGTTCTCTTCGTTGCAAATTGATAAAACTCAAGAGCAACTGAAGAATCTTAAATGTCATAACTTATCACAGTTTAAGTGGTATAAAGATGTTTTCTTAGTTAAAGTCATATCTAGAGAAGATAGTAAGGCCGATTTTTGGAAAGAAAAGTTTTTACGTCTTCCAACCTTATTTGCAGATAGGGTTAAAAATCGTATTAGACAACAACATAATGGGGTTATACCCTACCACCTTTATACTTATGGTGATTTATCTTCTGAAATTATTGCAGAAAGACTTTGTTTATGTAATGAAATTAAATTACAAAAACAGTTGCAAAAGGAAAAGTTGTTTAGTAAGCAAACACTTGGAAATTTTTGTGAGCAATTTGGATTATCTACTCGAGGTCTTTCTAAGAAAAATTTCTCGAAAAAGTTTTAAATAAATATGTTAAAAAGAAAAAGAATTTTGAGAACGAAGATAAAATTAAAAGTTTTTATAAAAAATCAAGGAAACAATCTCCTAAAAAGGAGAAAAAGGTACCAATTTGTTTTAAATGTAAAACAACGGGTTATTACGCTAATAAGTGTACGAAAAAGGTTTTAAGTCTTGATATTGAAGAAGATTTAAACGAAAACTTAGTCCCTACTCTTAAAGATCTTATTATAGGTTCTGAACAGAAAAATTTAAAAGTTTCGGTCATTACTGAAGATATATTAGATGATAGTGAATCAAGTAAATCTTCTGATGATAATTACGATGGAAATTGTGATTATTATAAAGCATTATGTAAGGTAATGGTCTTTATGGTTTATCTAAAGATGAAAATCTTTTTTTATATGTAACTGATAAAATAATGGAACCAGAGACCAAGAAGGAAATGCTTAAAAGATATCTTGAGTCTCACTCTAATAAGAATAATATTTATTTGAAAAAAGAGTCAGAGTTTTATAATCTTAAAACACTTATAGATCGAGTTTATTTTACCAAGATTATGTCAAAATTTGATTTAAAATCAGGATATTGGCAAATTCAAATAGCCGAGCAGGATCGGTATAAAACAGCTTTTAATGTTCCATTTGGCCATTATTATTAGGGGTGTTCAAAAAAACCATTGGACCACTCAAACCGGTCGAACCAAGTCAAACCGGACCGTTTTTGACGGTTTGAGCGGTCTGGCGGTCCGGTCTGGTCTGGAAAATTGTCAAACCGGGCGGTCCGGTACGGTCTGCGGTCTGGAGGTTTTTTTGGGCGATTTGGACCAAACCGACCGCCAAATATATAAATATATATTTTTTATTTTTTTATATATACCTTTATTATAAAGAATAGATTATATAAAACCCAAATGTCCAAGTAAATACAAAAAGACCTAAGGTATTTTAACAAATTGAAATCTTTATGGATTGTGGAATACAAAGAACGGAAAAATGAAGAAGTGAAGCCGTGGATTTTATTTGCACTTTGCATATTACTTTTTTTAGTGTTTTATCTTAGGATATTTTGTTAACTTTTGTGGACTTTGTTTTTTTGTTGTGAACTTTGTTCTTTATTTCAAATGGACTCAAGCCAATTAGCCTTTATAATTCAAAGTTTTATATGTTTTTATGTTTAAACTTTAAAGCCCACTAAAAGGCCCAAACCGCCTAAACCGGTCGACCAAACCGCCTAAACCGTGGTCCGACTTGACCGATCTGGGCACTTGATGTCAAACCACTCGGTTTGCAAAATCAATAAACCGCCACTTTCGGTTTGGTTTGTGGTATGAGGGGTTAAACCGCCCAAACCGGACCGCGAACACCCCTAACTATTATGAATGGAATGTTATGCCTTTTGGGCTTAAAAATGCCCCATCTAAATTTCAAAATATTATGAGCGATGTTTTAAATGATTATACAACCTTTATAATTGTTTGTATTGATGATGTTTTTTTTTCTCAGAATCAATTGAACAACATTTTAAACATCTTGAAATCTTTATAAAGATTGTTTCAAAAGTTGGATTTGTAGTTTCAGCTAAAAAGATAAAATTATTCCATACTAATATTAGGTTTATTGGTCATATGATTAAAGAAAGAACTATTATCCTTATCGAGAGAGCAATTATATTTGCTGATAAATTTCTGGATGAAATTAAAGAAAAAACTCAATTACAAAGATTCTTGGGTAGTTTAAACTATATAGCTGACTTTTACAAAGACTTGGCTTATGATGCCAAACCTTTATTTGAGAAATTAAGAAAGAATCCTCCACCGTGGGCTAATGAGCACACTCAAGCTGTAAAAAGAATAAAAACAAGAATTAAAGAAATTTCATGTTTAGCAATAGTTCATCCAGATGTTTTCAAGACTGTGGAAACAGATTCTGATATGGGTTATAAAGGTGTCCTTAAACAAAGGATAAATAATAAAGAATCTCTTGTTAGATACACTTTAGGGATTTGGAAAGGTCCTAGAATTAATTACTCTACAATAAAAAAAAGATATTATCTATTGTATTATGCATATACAGAAATTTGAAAATGAAATCAAAATTTCTTATTAAGAATTGATTGTAAATCAGCAAAAGAAATTTTGCAAAAAGACGTTAAAAATATAGCATCGAAACAAATATTTGCTAGATGGCAGGCTATTTTATCTGTCTTTGATTTTGATATTAAGTTTGTTAGAGGATCAAATAATTCATTACGTGATTTTTTAACTCGTGAATTTTTACAGATATGAAGAGATCGAAAGAAAAGGAAAAGGCATCCACTTCAAGGAGTAATACTGTAACACTCTAAAAATATGCGGAAAATAAAATTCGAAAATTCGGCAATATAACGTTTGAAAATAGGATAATACCATCACCCTAAAATAGGGGATAATTTAAACCTGTGAAAATAGGGTAAATCATTCCAAGACCCAAGAGTGTCATCCCAAACGGGGTATAGTGTATGGTAATTACAACCCAATAAATGAAGCATACGACGACAACCTACTAATCTACAGTAAGCAACTAGATTATGGTCGGGTGTCGCTATACTCCCAAAATGTGTATCTTCAAAACAATCGGTAGGTCGGTCACTACGTATCATCCAAAAAGACCATTCACGACTCCAAGGTTGTTCCCTCAATCCCGATGTGCCCCACCGCTAAGATAGCCTGTCAAACATGACAATAAGAACAAGTGTTAGGCTAAAGCCTAGTAAGGATAAATCAAACAAGGATTAAATAACTAAACCCATTCGGAGACTCGCGGAGTATATAGCCATGAGCTAAAATCAACAAACCAAAGAAACCATTAGTGATTAGATACTATACAGATAACATCAATCACATATTGAGCTCAACTCCTCTTAGTTTATTGCTCGAAAACATCAAGTCAACCCCTCTAGGTCTATTCTTGAGAGTTCCAAAAAGGGGGAACTCTAGCACAAGGGAATTACACCTTACTGCTCATGAGACGCTGCCCGACCGTATAGGTCCACACCTTACTTATCATGGTGACCCGATGCCTATTCCGTGCTAAGTGGTCATCCCAATGCCCAAAGCGGGGACATGGGGACACCGTGCCTATGGATCCATTGCACTAATACTAAATACCAACAATTAGCATGTACAATACTCACATTAAACATAGGTATAGATAAATCACATTTGAGAGATCACCAACATGCAAAGCTTAACACCCAAATAGGTGAGCTTTCGATAATAGTAATTTACCTTAAAACATTATTCTTGTTCTATATGCAAACCAACATTTTGGTCATTTCACCCAAATACTTGTTTCTCCCAAATATAGTCCAACATTCCATTTAATACACCACAACCCAAGAAAATCATAGTTATTGGTCAAAAGAGTGAATGTTGAGGCACCACCTCTTTTATATTTGAAATACTCTCATTACCATTTCACTTTGATTAGTAAACCCTAATATTTTCCCAAAATCCACCATTAGTTCTAAAAATCATGAAAGATTAAAATACAAGAAATACCCATATATATTAATGTTAGAAGAGGAGAAACAACTCACCTTGCAAAGATTATGCAAAACCCTAGATGAGAAATGGACAAGAAAATGATGAGGATCACTTGAAGCTTCAACCCTTAGTCACTTGAGGTCAAGCTTAACCCAAAACCTAGATTGAATCACCAATAAGCATTCAATGCTTCAACTAAGAGGGATTTAATGAAGAAAAAAGATGAATGTTACCTTACACCATAAAAAAAATCGCCCAAAGTAGCTCCCAAGTCAAAATAATGAGTTTTAGGTCGTGAAAATGGGATTTAATGGGTCTGCCCCCGACCGCGACTGTGACTCGCGAGAGTGACAATGTCACTCTCGCGTGTCACTCTCGCCCGAGAAAATGACCCGCGGTACTAAATCGGCGATTGTACCCCGCGAGAGTGACACTGTCACAATCGCGAGGGCACTCTCGCGCCACCACCCCTAACTCTCGGTACAAAATGGGCGATTGTGCCCCGCGAGAGTGACAATGTCACAATCGCGAGGGCACTCTCGCGTGGCTCGTACCGAAGCCCAAAAGTGGCCGTTTTCAGCCCGAACATTCCCCCTCTCAACGATAAACTATGCTTTAGGGTAAAATACCAAATTAGGGACGTACCGAAAATACGGGTGTTACAAATACTCCAATGGTTAGAAGAAATTTAACCAGGCTTATAAGTCTGTGATGAATAAAAGCGAAGAAGTGTTGAAAGAGGAAACTCTTAAAACTGTTCCTAAAGATCTTCGTCTAGAACAAGATGCTTATGATCGAGCATTGCAATTATCCTCAGTAAAGGAATATATATCCTTTTGTTCCTATTACAGTAGAAGATAAATATGCTCATTGAAGATGACGTCATTGAATCTTCAATAATAGAAAATGTCGTGAGGGCTAACGCCAACAAAATCATTCGTCAAGTAAATCATCATCAGCTCTTCATCTTGTGCATATTGCATATGTCGTCTTCCCCGCCTGCACTTGAATTGTTCCCTTGAATCATTAGAGGAGATTTGCTTGGAGTATCTTCACTCTTAACAATGGCTTTAAGCATTTCTTCCAACTCCTTCTTGGAAGTGCCTTTAGATTTTAACTCTTTAATAGTTTCTAAAATGTCTCTTGGCTTTCTAGAATTGGATGGACTTGCTTTTGAAATAAACTTTGGAGGCTCGAGATTAATAATCCCTTTAGTGGAGAATACCAATCCATCTTGAAAGAACTCGTATTTATCCCACCATTTTATTGAAATTCTTCTTCCTATATGAGGAATATTATTATAACTCTCACCAAGATTAACAAAGGATCTTGGACCTAAAACATAATTCCATTTAAGAATACAAGGGACTTAATATAAAACAGCAAAATAAAGTCCAGGAAATTGACACGAAGGATTCTTAGTTTTAAATTTTTCATAAATCCATCTGATCTTTTTTGGGAGGATAATTGAGTATAATCCCCAGCTTGGAAAACCACCTAAGGAAAATCCAATTTAGATATAGGGCTAAATTGAATAAACCAGGTGTGTTTTCTCTGCTTATTATCATAACAGAACACTAGATCCCAAGCTTTGATATAATCAAAATAATTGAAAAAGAACTTTAGTTCTGTATTTTTCATCGATAGTAATTTCTCGAGATTGAAATAAATCTCCATTCCATAAACTAGGCGTAATAATTCTAATAATATGAGCTTTAGAATAAGTCCAATCTTCACCTGAACGAAACTGAGCCGTGATCTTTATGAAAGATCCTTATGCTCAAGATTCATTGTGTAAAGATATTTGCTAATAATATATGATCCTAAAGGGTCACACCAATAACAACTTGATAAAATAGATTATTTATAAGAATTTGATTCTTGATAAATATTCATAACTCTTATAATTAAATTGAAAATTATTTGTTTTATGAAAATGACAATTTTCAATGTCAAGTATCAAATATATATCATAAGATATGATTTATTAAATCATGAAGATTATTTTATGACTTATACTAGCATGAGATTCCAAAGTATCATGTGGTTTCTTTCTTTATGCACATTCACCAACCTAGCCTCTCTTCCTTTTGATGATGATCATCATCATCTATATTGATGGATGTATCATGACAAGTTGAAGGTTTTTAAATTAAAAACCCACTTGTTTCTTCATTTCTATCGATCAAGAGAGATTGATATAAATAAGAGGATGAGATGATGGTTTGAATGATGGTTTTGATATTTACAAACTCTCTTTAAGTCAAAACTTGGTTTTGTCTTAAAACTTAAGAGTTTAGGACTAGCATCCATTCAAGTTGGTAATTGTTGGTGAACATCTTTGGAGGAGTTCTACTCTTGCACTCTTGCCATCTTCTTCAACGATCTAGCCTCCCAAGAGGATTCAAAGGCTACAAAGGTTGTTATTTCTTTTTCCCTCTATGATTGTGTTTTAATCTTTCCAATGTATTGCAAGATGATCCTTGGTGGGAAATAAAATAGTTTATTGTTATACATTTATAAAATGCTTCCGTTGTCTATTTTAAGTTTTTGGAAACTTATTTTGTATAAATCCCAACACTTTACTGATCTAGTATGATGGAGAATACTTTGATAAAATGTATAACCCTTTGGAAACATAAAAGGATCTGTAAAATAATAAATTTTGCCGTCGAAAATGACATTTTTTTTCTAGTAGTGTGATTCCTTCTTGAATGCAATAGAGTTCGCTCGAAAGCGTGGTGGACAAGAGAATTTAGATTTTTTAAAACAACATCGAAATAAAACTTTTATTGAAAATGACGCTTTTAAATTACTCACAAATTTTTTGACACATGAGTTGGAAAAAGGAAAAGATGTTACAATAAGTATAAATTATCCTATAATTTTACATTTAATTAGAAAAAATAGGATTAATCGGAGAAGATATTAAAAAATCAAAAGTAAAATATATATGCAAATTTAAGATTAAAAACCTAGATATATCAATTAGAACTGCAAACATAGAATACATCCCTTTAGATAAAGAGAAATTTAAAAAACAAATACCAGAAATGTTAGAAATGTTAGAACAAGGATTAATTAGAAAATCTGAAAGCCCTCACATGTCAGCAACATTCATAGTTAGAAATCACAGTGAAATTAAAAGAGGGAAAGCAAGTAGACCTGGCAAAAACTGACATGACACGCTAACCCTACACGAACTCGCGACACGAAATAAACGGGTTTGGGCAATAAATTTCAACCCGTTTAAGTAAACGGGTTGACACGACACGAAAATTAAACGGGTAAGGTCAGGGTCAAAAATTTCAACTCGAAAATGACCCGAATAACCCATTTATATATATATATATATATATATATATATATATATATATATATATATATATATATATATATAGGTGGTTTCAATTGGAAACCATATTAGATTGAAAACTTTGGAAACCGTCAATTTCATTGGTTAAATCAATGAAATTGGTTCATAAAGTTGTTTCATATAATTGTGTTTTTTATATAGTTTCATCTATTTTTCTCATTCTGATGAAATTGTTTCATGTATTTTCACAGTCTAATGAAACTTTTTCATTTTTACATAAAAAACAGAAATATATGCAACGATTTCATCAATAAAAGAATTATATGAAACAATTTCATCAAATTAAATAATTTCATGAAACAATTTCATTAACTTAACCAATGAAATCGAGGGTTTCCACGGTTTTCAAAATTAGAGTGGTTTCCGTTTTAAACACATTCCCCTATATATATATATATATATATATATATATATATATATATATATATATATATATATATATATATATATATAAGTTTTCCTTTTAATGCTTTGGATTTTTAGTATTTTAGATTTGATTATAATTTTGAAATATAAATTTTGGACTTCTAATGCTTTCATTTGAATTTTGTATTTGTATGTTTTTGTGAATTTTCGATTTTTAATTTTAACTTTATAAATGTTAAACGGGTTAGGCGGGTCGTGGCGGGTTAGGCGGGTCGGGTTAGGGTTGGGATTTTCTGACCCATTTATTAAACGGGTCGGGTTAGGGTTAGACACTTTCAACCCGTTTAACTTTGAACCCGACACGACATGACACGTTTGCCAGGTCTAAAAGCAAGGATAGTTTACAACTATAAAAGTTAAAATGATAATACATAAGATGATGAATACAATATTACTAACAAAGACAGTTTATTAAATCTTATACAAAAGAAAAAGGTATTCTCAAAGTTTGATTTAAAATCAGGATATAATCAGTTAAAGCTAGAAGAAAATTTTAAACAATGGACAACTTTTACATGTTCAGAAGGACAGTATGAATGGAACGTTTTGAGCTTTGGACTCAAAACGCACCATCAATATTTCAAAGATTTATGGAAAATATTTTTCTTAAATATGATTTTTGTTTAGTTTACATTGATGACATTCTAGTTGCAAGTTAAACATTGCAGGAACATGAGAAACATTTACAGAAGATCTTCGAAGAAATTAAAAAAAATGGTATAGTAGTTTCAAAAAGAAAAATGAAATTATTCAAAAGAAAAACATATTTTCTTGGCCTAGAAATAGGAAATGGAAAGATAGAATTACACTCACATATTTCTACAAAAAATTTAGATTTTCCAGAAAAAATTGAAAATCTTAAACAGATTCAAGCTTTTTTGGGACTAGTAAATTATGCTAGAAAGTTTATCCCAAACCTTTCGAAATTAGTTGGGTCATTATACAGTAAAACAACTAAAAGTGGCCAAAGACATTTTAATAAGGAAGATATAAAATTAGTTCAAACAATAAAAGAAAACAGTTAAAAACATAAAACCATTGGAACTACCATTGGTTACAGATTATATAATAATAGAAGTGGATGGGGAGCCGTACTTCTTTGCAAACCTAATAAATATAGTAGTAAAGATACAGAAAAAAATTGTTCATATGCCGGTGGAAATTTTAATAAAGTTGGCATGAATTGGACAAGTTTAGGCTTTGAAATACAAGCATTGATTAATGCTTTGGAAAAATTTAAAATATTTTTACACAATGAATTTATAGTTAGAACAGATTGTGAAGCTATTGTACGCTTCATAAAAAACAACCAAAGACCAATAATTCTCACTTACAGAAATTCCTACAACTTCTACAGAAAAATTGATGCAATCCGCAATCAGCTCCAAGACCAATAATTCTCACAATTATTTACAAGGTCTTGATATCATCACAGTTCAACAGTTTTTACAATTACAGTCACACCAAGGGTTTATACCTCGGCCTAGCCAAACTGGTCCATCAACAATATCACAGAAGTCACAGACTCCTACAGATTATATCATTACATTTGGACAACATCAACTACACAAATGTTATGATATTCATAAAAAATTTCGACCCATGAAGGGAATCGTTTTGACAGAAAAACAGCAGTGCCACTAGATAATCTCTGGCATCTAAAAACTTTGCCAGAATCATCTAGTAGCAAAGTACATATTCTCAATGCTCTGAGTACATATTTTCAAGAACAAAGCCAAAAAAAACCCTGAAAAACAAAGTAAGAAATTTTCTTACTATGTAATTTTCAGAGGAACCAAAACAGGAGTTTTTAACAAATGGGAAAATGTAAAAAATTACACACAATGTTATAAACCCATGTACAAAGGATTTCACACTTTCTCTGAAGCCTTAAGCGTAGCAAGAGAAGCCTTCGGGATTAACCAATTTTACATCGAACCCGAAGAAGTAAAAACCTTTTTAGAAATAGTAAAAACTAATCCTGAAACCTAAAAAATCCGCCATATACCACCCTTATTGGTATCAGAGCATAGAACGATTCATTGATTTAAAAGACTGAGACATGCTTGTTTTTGTTTGGTGGCATCATTTTAATGTAGTAAGCTCCACCGTTGTCTATACGAGAACCCGCTCAGGTGAAAATCAAGGGATTAGTTAATGTTTTGGTATTATTGAGATGGTTATGATGAATTTATTGGGTTAATGATAAATCATACTTTTGTAAAGTTGTTTGGTTTATTTTTAAAGTTTTGTAAATTTGTTGTTTGTTTCTTTATAAATATGAAAGGGATATAAGAAAATCTTAAGATAAAAGGAGAAAGGATTAAGGTTAAAATTAAGGAGATAGGGATTCTCTAATTTCTTGAAGAAAACCCTTGTCATCATAGGTTCGCTTAATTTCAAAAATCTAGATTTTTTAAATCTAGAATTTTCTGAAAAAAGTAATAAGACTGCTATAACAAATAGTTGTAGTTTTACTTGCAAATTTAAAAACAGCTATAAATATATTTTACACTCAGATAATATACATCTAAACGGTATAACAGATTTAATAATAAATTTAGGAATAAATTTAGAACAAGAATCAAAACATAATTATCAAACTTTTGAAAAACTATATAGTTATATAGAGAAAAGAACATAATTAATAATTAAATTAACAGAAAACTTAGATTATATTAAAGAACAAAATAATCAAATTATAAAAGAATTAAAAGATATTAAAAAGAGTTTACCTCATAAATAAGAAGTACACATAGAAGAAGACTTAAACAAAATAATTAACGGTATAAACAAGTTAAATCTTGGTGAAGAAGTTAAGTTAAAAAGAAAAGTTACACCTTACAAACATTGGCTTCCAAGAAAATGAATAATCAAAACAGAAATTTTCTAGGACGAAGTAGAACACTACAAGAACATAGGAATTCTACAAGTAACATACAAGATATTATCAGTTCAGATAATTTTATTAATAGAATTATAAGAAGAGGATCAGGCTCTAACAATTCACAACAAGCTATACAATTGGAAGAAGAAATAGATTTAGACAGGAATATAGATTTATACAATCAACATCAGTTAGATATTCTAAATCCAAGAATATTATATCAAACAGGAGTATTAAATTTTAACACAATCTAATTCGAAGTAGTAGAGAAGAAAGTCTTAGGGTGGTTGACAGAACAGTAACAATAGACTTATTCCTAGGGATGACAAAAATAACCGAAACCGATGGTGAAAACCGAAAACCGAAATTTTCGGGCCGGGTTCGGGGACTTCTTATCGGGGACGGGGCGGGGATCGGGGATATATTCGGGGATTTTATCGGGGGCGGGGACGGTGATCACCGGCCCGGCCCGGCCCGATATGTGTATATATATAAATATTAATGTATTTACATATATATATATATATATATATATATAATATCATTAAAAGAAAATTACTAACATTATATTAAAATTTAAAATATTTTAATCCATTTTATCTCAACTCCCCAAACAAGCCTCCCGAAAAAGTTTATTTTATTTGTTTAATCGTGAAACCGTAATGTTAGTTGGATGATATATGAATTTTATTTACTTTTATATCGTAATTTAAGACATTTTTGAGGCATTTAGACTTGTGTTCATAAAAATTGTAATTTATTTTTAGTTGTGACAATTAACATTTTGTAAAAAAAAACCGGTCCGGTTTCGGGTTCGGGTATAACCAACGGTGAACGAGAAAACCCAATGGAGAAATACGATTTTTAACCTTAACGGGTTCCCCAACGGGGATCGGGGAAACCGCGGGGACCCAACGGGGATCCCCGAAAAAATCCCCGACGGGGATCGGGGCGGTTTCGGGGACGGTTTTAGTTATCGGTTTCGGGGACGGGGATACCAATAACCGGCCCGAACCCGGCCCGTTGCCATTCCTACTTATTCCCACCTGAAACAATACAAAAAATAAAACAATCTGGAAAACATTTTGCACATCTAGGATTAGTAGTCATAGGTATTAAAGCCTTAGGAAGAAAGAATTTAGGTACAAAATTATTAGCCTTATTGCTTGACAAAAGTTGGAAAATAGATTTAAAAAAGGCAATAATCTCTTGAATGGAGATTGATTTTAGTCAAAATACAGCTTTATTTTATCGTACACCAGGAATTTTAAAAGACATAAATGATTTACATAAAATAAAAATAGCATTACAGACAAAAGGATATGAAAATTATGAAGGAAACAACATAGTATTAAGTATAGGAGTACTAGGAAGAGCTAGTAACAGATCAAGAATGCAATATAAAGTAAACATCGAACGAATAGTAAACACAATAGCATCAAAATCAATACAGATGATAAAGTCAATAAATATAGATCCTGAAGAATTAGCAGGATTAGAAGGGAAATTAGATGATATAAAAGAACAAAAAAATGAAGTATTAATACCTAACAGAAGTTTTATATATGAAAATATTGATGGAACACAAAGTATAAGATTTGTAGATTTTACAAAAGACACACCTAAAGAAATAGAGGATAAACCTGAATCAGATTGTAGTTTTATGAACATTGAATACGATACAGAACTCATCTATGATACAGATAATGAAGAACATGAAGATGGTGAAACACTAATAGATTTAGGATTTGACAAATTCGAAGAAGAAGAGTTTGATTACAGTTTAATAGACCTCTTAGAGGAAGAAACAATTATAGGTTTTAAAACAGAAGAAACAAATAAAACATTAGAACAAATAGTTAGTCGAAAATTTACAGAATTAAACATACAAGAAGAAGTTGATGACATGATAATTGAATGTATGAAAAATTTAGGAATGACATATGAAGAAAGTTACACTAAGCTACAGGAATATTATAATTTACCATTAGTAGAGAATATTTTACAAGGAAAAACAATGTTTTCAGACTTTTATAAACAGGAACAAACTTTTATGGATACATATATGGTTGATCAAAATAAAAGACCTAGAATACAATGGCAAGAACCAGGTATATCTACACAAGACATACTAGGAAGAGAATTATGGACAAAACCCTCTACATAATACCAAAGAGAAGCTAATACAATAAGAAAAGGTAATAGACTACCCATAGGGAATATATACAGTAGTAATATGTTATTATTAGAACAACAAAAACCACAATCATGGATGGATGAGATATTAACATGGGAACAAACAGTAGTAAAAATGTGAGAAACAAATAAAAAAGACAGTATGGACATGTTTTCGTATTTAGAAACAACATTAGGCCCAATTGCTTTGGGTATTTGGCAAAGTAAAAAAGCCCAAGATCCAGATGAGGTTGACATATTAAAGGCTTTATGAGACAACCCATACAATTTCACATCACAAATTAGAACTCTTATATTAGGAGTTGATCCAGCAAAAAATAAAAGTTTAATTCAGGATACAACAATTAGGAACTTAGAACAATTGAGTATAGCAGACATGAAATACATTAATGAATTTACATTAGACTTCACACGATTATTATCACAAACAGATCAAGCCATGGATGATAGGTTATGTGAAAAATATTTTATTAAATTACCGGGAGATTTTAGGAAGACATATAAATGATTCATGGAAACAACATTTTGATACTCAAAATAATCTAGGAATAGGACGTAGAATAACATACACATTTAGTATATTAGAAGATAAATGTAAAGAAGTAGCTTTACACGAACAGTTAAAAAAGAATGCTTATGCATTTTGTAAAACAACTATTTATACACCACAAGCATATGGTCATTATGACAATAAAAAGGAAAAACTTAGAAAAAGCACTACATACAGAAAGGGTTATAAACCATATTATAGAAACAAATATGTCAAAAAACCACAGACACGAAAATGCAAATGTTTTGTATGTGGAGATGAAAAACATTTAGCTAATAAATGTCCCTATAGAAACACAAATATAGATAGAAGTAATCTGGTAGAACAAATAGGAGAATATGATATATAACTTATAGAAACTAACAATTCAGATAATGAATCGATATACAACATATATAGTGATAACGAAGAATCACTAACAAAAGTTACATATACGAGGAAATAATTACATTCAATGTTGTAAATGCAAATAAGAAAACAAGAAGAATGTATACACATACGAGGAAATAATTACATTCAATGTTGTAAATGCAAATATTATCCAAGTATAAAGAAAAGATCACAATGTAATATATGTTTTAAAGAAATTTGTTATATATGTCTTAAGAAATTATTTGACATAGACATAAATACAGAGAAAGATATAAAAAAGAAAGGCATAGATATTGACAGATATACTAAAAAGATAGAAAAGTTAGAAATAACAGCAGAACTACACAAATTACGGATAGACAATTTAGAAGAAAAAGTTAAGAATATTGAAAACCTAGACAATAAGAAAAAACAGGAAGAAGAAAATATTATAGCAAAAATGAATGAAGAATACAATAAACATGAACATACACTCATTCAAACTACAGGATCTACAAACATGATTAATTTACAATGTAGATTATGGTTAGATAATAATAAATTCTTAGACTTAACAACTTTATTAGACACACAAGCAACAAAAAGCGTAATTTCTTACAACTTAGTACCTATAAAATATCATAAAGAATTACCATACAAATTAGTAACAAGAACAGTTGAGGATGGATTAATTTCAATTAAACATTATATAGAACCAACAGGCATACAATTTCTAGATTTTACAGGAAATTACAATGTGAAATACAAAATACCACAGGAAAATATTAACCCTGAATACATCAAATCAACAAATTTTGTATTAGGTTTAAATTTTATCTTTGGCAAAAATGATGGAATTACAATTAACATAAATTTTATTACATTAAGTAAACATAGTTACAGTTTTCCTACACTACGATACACAAATACATCAGAGTTCGCTCGAAAACGTGGTGGACAAGGGAATTTAGATTTTTTAAAACAACATCAAAATAAAACTTTTATTGAAAATGACGCTTTTAAGTTACTCACAAATTTTTTGACACAAGAGTTGGAAAAAGGAAAAGATGTTACAACAAGTATAAATTATCTTATAATTTTACATTTAGAAAAAATAAGATTAATTGGAGAAGATATTAAAAAATCAAAAGTAAAATATATATGCAAATTTAAAAAACAAATACCAGAAATGTTAGAACAAGGATTAATTAGAAAATCTTGAAACCCTCACAGATCAGCAACATTCATAGTTAGAAATCACAGTGAAATTAAAAGAGGGAAAACAAGGATAGTTTACAACTATAAAAGATTAAATGATAATACAGAAGATGATGGATACAATATTTCTAACAAAGACAGTTTATTAAATCTTATACAAAAGAAAAAGGTATTGATCTCAAAGTTTGATTTAAAATCAGGATATAATCAGTTACAACTAGAAGAAATTTTAAACAATTGACAACTTTTACATGTTCAGAATGACAGTATGAATGGAACTTTTTGAGCTTTAGAATAAAAAACGCACCATCAATATTTCAAAGATTTATGGACAGTATTTTTTTAAATATGATTTTTGTTTAGCTTACATTGATGACATTCTAGTTGCATGTGAAACATTGCAGGAACATGAAAAACATTTACAGAAGATCTTCGAAGAAATTAAAATTAATGGTATAGTAGTTTCAAAAATAAAAATGGAATTATTCAAAAGAAAAATATCTTTTCTTGGCCTAGAAATAGAAATGGAAAGATAGAATTACAATCACATATTTCTACAAAAAATTTAGATTTTCCAGAAAAAATTGAAAATCTTAAACAGATTCAAGCTTTTTTGGGACTAGTAAATTATGTAAGAAAGTTTACCCCAAATCTTTCAAAATTAGTTGGGTCATTATACAGTAAAACAACTAAAAGTGGCCAAAGACATTTTAAAAAGGAAGATATAAAATTAGTTCAAACAATAAAAGAATCAGTTAAAAACATAAAACCATTGAAACTACCATTGGTTACAGATTATATAATAATAGAAGTGGATAGTTGTAAAGAAGGATGGGGAGCATTACTTCTTTGCAAACCTAATAAATATAGTCCTAAAGATACAGAAAAAATTTGTTCATATGCTAGTGGAAATTTTAATAAAAATGGCATGAATTGGACAAGTTTAGATTTTGAAATACAAGCATTGATTAATGCTTTGGAAAAATTTAAAATACTTTTACACAATGAATTTACAGTTAGCACAGATTGTGAAGCTATTGTACGCTTCATAAAAAACGACCAAAGTAAAAAAGTTAACAGAACGAGATGGATTAATTTACAAAATGTTATACAAGGATGTGGCTATAAAATAAATTTTGAGCATATTAAAGGAAAAAATAATGGAATAGCAGATACGCTATCTAGAAATCTTAACAGATTATTTTCAGCAGATGGCTAGAAAGGACAAAGGAAAAAGGAAGCTTATACAGCCTTCACAGATAAAAAAGAGCTCATCTTCAATGAGTATTTCTTCAAATGAAGAAAAAACAGCTCTTACAGTCTCTACATCACTTACAGAAATTCCTAGAGGTTCTACAGAAAAATTGATGCAATCCGCAATCAGCTCCAAGACCAATAATTCTCACAATTATATACAAGGTCTTGATAACATCACAGTTCAACAGTTTTTACAATTACAGTCACACCAAGGGTTTATACCTCGGCCTAGCCAAATTGGTCCATCAACAATATCACAGAAGTCACAGACTCCTACAGATTATATCATTACATTTGGACAACATCAACTACAAAAATGTTATGATATTCATAAAAAAATTCGACCCATTAAGGGAATCGTTTTGACAGAAAAACAACAGTGCTTATTAGATAATCTCTGGCATCTAAAAACTTTGCCAGAATCATCTAGTAGCAAAGTACATATTCTCAATGCTCTAAGTACATATTTTCAAGAACAGAGCCAAAAAATCCCTGAAAAACAAAGTAAGAAATTTTCTTACTATGTAATTTTCAGAGGAACCAAAACAGGAGTTTTTAACAAATGGGAAAATGTAAAAAATTACACACAATGTTATAAACCCATGTACAAAAGATTTCAAACTTTGTCTGAAGCCTTAAGCGCAACAAGAGAAGCCTTCGGGATTAACCAATTTTACATCGAACCCGAAGAAGTAAAAACCTTTTCAAAAATAGCAAAAACTAATCCTGAGCAGTTGATCAAAGCTCAAGAAACTGTTATTGCTAATCTACAGAACCATCTCCTTCAATCTGGAAAAAGTCAACAGAACACACAGATCCAGATTGATAATTCGATTCTCAAACAAAAGAATGCAATTCTTGAAGAAAAAATTTCACAATTACAATAACAGCTCGAGAAAAAAGAATCGAACACATCTACAGCTTTTCACATAGATTATAACAGTTTCAATGCAATATATTTAGATCTTCCTTGGAGAAACACGATGCAACCACTTTTGGACAAAATTCCTGAATTGGAAAACATTATTTATGAAAAAGTTTGTACAGAATTTCCTATACATCTGTATAAATTTTTACAGCAACAAATCTTTGATATGGCTTTCCATGAGGATAATCGCAAAGGTGTAACAGTGGTGCAAAGATCATACCATGATCTTCCTTGTCATAACACATTCCTTCTCCAGATTGACTTACAGACTACAGGTCTTACAACATATCAGATTCTCAATTTTTACCATAATGGTTTGATTGATTATCTAGAGTTCAATTTGAATTCAAAAACATAGAATCTTCTCAACAAGTTCAATGAAAAGTTTCTTTTAACAACAGCAAACATGGCATCCTATTCAGATGCATCTACAATAGGATGTAAAATTTTTGCGTCCTTTCCAGAAGCAGATCGTTACACATATCGACCTTCGAGAAAAAGAATTTTTCTCAGTCATAGAAAGGCGGAACAAACATATCTCAAAAACTTGGCTTGTTCGACAGCTCTATACTTTGATCACAGTCGCACAAACATTATTGAACAATGGATTAAATGGATTAAACAAGGAAAAGAAACACCAGGACTCCCATATCTCTTCAAATGGACAAATTATAAATTACTTGCAGAAGGACACTACATCCAGATATGGACTCATAAAAACTGGGAAGCGTATCCTTTTGTAAGGCATATATAAACCTTCATCTAGTCTCATTGTAAGGCATCCTTTTGCCATCACTTAGAGAAGCATATCCCAGTTTTTATGAGTCCATATCTGGATGTAGTGTCCTTCTGCAAGTAATTTATAATTTGTCCATTTGAAGAGATATGGGAGTCCTGGTGTTTCTTTTCCTTGTCTAATCCATTGTTCAATAATGTCTATGCGACTGTGATCAAAGTATAGAGCTGTCGAACAACCCAAGTTTTTGAGATATGTCTGTTCCACCTTTCTATGACTGATAACAATTCTTTTTCTCGAAGGTCGATATGTGTAACGATCTACTTCTGGAAAGGACGCAAAAATTTTACATCCTATTGTGGATGCATCTGAATAGGATGCCATGTTTCCTGCCGTTAAAAAAAACTTTTCACCGAACTTGTTGAGAAGATCCTCTGTTTTTGAATTCAAGTTGAACTTTAGATAATCAATCAAACCATTATGGTAAAAATTGAGAATCTGATCTGTTGTAAGACCTGTAGTCTATAAGTCAATCTGGAGTAAGAATGTGTTACGATAAGAAAAGATCATGGTATGATCTTTGCACCACTGTTACACCTTTGTGAGTATCATCATGGAAAGCCATATCGATGATTTGTTGCTGTAATTTATACAGATGTATAGGAAATTATGTACAAAATTTTTCAAAAATAATGTTTTCTAATTCAGGAATTTTGTCCAAAATTGGTTGCATCGTGTTTCTCCAAGGAAGATCTAAAAGTCTTGTCTTGAAACTATTATAATCTCTGTGAAAAGCTGTAGATGTGTTCGATTCTTTTTTCTCGAGATGTTGTTGTAATTGTGAAATTTTTTCTTCGAGAATTGCATTCTTTTGTTTGAGAATCAAATTATCAATATGGATCTGTGTGTTCTGTTGACTTTTTCCAGATTGAAGGAGATGGTTCTGTAGATTAGCAATAACAGTTTCTTGAGCTTTGATCAACTGCTCAGGATTGGTTTTTGCTATTTCTGAAAAGGTTTTTACTTCTTCGGGTTCGATGTAAAATTGGTTAATCCCGAAGGCTTCTCTTGTTGCGCTTAAGGCTTCAGACAAAGTGTGAAATCCTTTGTACATGGGTTTATAACATTGTGTGTAATTTTTTACATTTTCCCATTTGTTAAAAACTCCTGTTTTGGTTCCTCTGAAAATTACATAGTAAGAAAATTTCTTACTTTGTTTTTCAGGGGTTTTTTGGCTCTGTTCTTGAAAATATGTACTCAGAGCATTGAGAATATGTACTTTGCTACTAGATGATTATGGCAAAGTTTTTAGATGCCAGAGATTATCTAATAAGCACTGTTGTTTTTCTGTCAAAACGATTCCCTTCATGGGTCGAAATTTTTTATGAATATCATAACATTTTTGTAGTTGATGTTGTCCAAATGTAATGATATAATCTGTAGGATTTTGTGACTTCTGTGATATTGTTGATGGACCAGTTTGGCTAGGCTGAGGTATAAACCCTTGGTGTGACTGTAATTGTAAAAACTGTTGAACTGTGATGTTATCAAGACCTTGTAAATAATTGTGAGAATTATTGGTCTTGGAGCTGATTGCGGATTGCATCAATTGCGGATTGCATCAATTTTTCTGTAGAAGCTGTAGGAATTTCTGTAAGTGATGTAGAGACTGTAAGAGCTGTTTTTTCTTCATTTGAAGAAATACTCATTGAAGATGAGCTCTTTTTTATCTGTGAAGGCTGTATAAGCTTCCTTTTTCCTTTGTCCTTTCTAGCCATCTGTAGAAAATAATCTGTTAAGATTTCTAGATAGCATATCTTCTATTCCATTATTTTTTCCTTTAATATGCTCAAAATTTATTTTATAGCCACATCCTTGTATAACATTTTGTAAATTAATCCATCTTGTTCTATTAACTTTTTTACTTAGGTCGTTTTTTATTAAACGTACAATAGCTTCACAATCTGTTCTAACTGTAAATTCATTGCGTAAAAATATTTAAATTTTTCCAAAGCATTAATCAATGCTTGTATTTCAAAATCTAAACTTGTCCAATTCATGCCAATTTTATTAAAATTTTCACTGGCATATGAACAAATTTTTTCTGTATCTTTAGGACTATATGTATTAGGTTTGCAAAGAAGTACTGCTCCCCATCGTTCTTTACAACCATCCACTTCTATTATTATATAATCTGTAACCAATGGTAGTTTCAATGGTTTTATGTTTTTAACTGCTTCTTTTATTGTTTGAACTAATTTTATATTTTCCTTATTAAAATGTCTTTGGCCACTTTTAGTTGTTTTACTGTATAATGGCCCAACTAATTTTGAAAGGTTTGAGATAAACTTTCTTGCATAATTTACTAGTCCCAAAAAAGCTTGAATTTGTTTAAGATTTTCAAAATTTTCTAGAAAATCTAAAATTTTGTAGAAATATCTGATTGCAATTCTATCTTTCCATTTCCTATTTCTAGGCCAAGAAAAGATGTTTTTCTTTTGAATAATTCCAATTTTCTTTTTGAAACTATTATACCATTATTTTTAATTTATTCGAAGATCTTTGTAAATGTTTCTCATGTTCCTGCAATGTTTCACTTGCAACTAGAATGTCATCAATGTAAACTAAACAAAAATCATATTTAAGAAAAATATTGTCCATAAATCTTTGGAATATTGATGGTGCGTTTTTGAGTCCAAAGTTCAAAACGTTCCATTCATATTGTTCTTCTGAACATGTAAAAGCTGTCAGTTGTTTAAAATTTTCTCTTCTTCTTGTTGTAACTGATTTGTATCCTGGTTTTAAATCAAACTTTGAGAATACCTTTTTCTTTTGTATAAGATTTAATAAGTTGTCTTTGTTAATAATATTGTATCCATCATCTTCTGTATTATCATTTAATCTTTTATAGTTGTAAACTATCCTTGTTTTCCCTCTTTTAATTTCACTGTGATTTCTAACTATGAATGTTGCTGATCTGTGAGGGCTTTCAGATTTTCTAATTAATCCTTGTTCTAACAAATATGGTATTAATTTGTTTTTTAAATTCTTCTTTATCTAAAGGGTTGTATTCTATGTTTGCAGTTCTAATTGTTATATCTGGGTTTTTAATCTTAAATTTGCATATATATTTTACTTTTGATTTTTTAATATCTTCTCCAATTAATCCTATTTTTTCTAAATGTAAAATTATAGGATAATTTATACTTGTTGTTACATCTTTTCCTTTTTCCAACTCATGTGTCAAAAAATTTGTGAGTAATTTAAAAGCGTTATTTTCAATACAAGTTTTATTTTGATGTTGTTTTAAAAAATCTATATATATATATATATATATATATATATATATATATATATTTCTTCCATCTCTAAGAGCTGCAAGAAAACTTTCAGGTAATCCTTCAAGAGTAAGGGCTCTGAAAGCAATTTGGACAAGACCAATGTGTAAAAACTTATGAGTTTTTAAATAAGGGAAAATATTCTGTTTATTTAAAAGACGAATCATCATCTCATCCTCATGAAGAGGTACTGAAGATTCAGTGGTTTTAACAATATGTTTTAAACCTAGTTTTTCAAAAGTCCCAATTTTATAAATAAATTTGGGTTCAACCTTTGGAATAGTCCAATTGTTTAGAAGTTCTAAATTCTGGGGAATATCATATTCCTCAGTCATACTGTTATGAACAGTTTCATCATTTCCAGATCTGAATAAATTCATCAAAAATGATCTAGAAGGAAATGAGTTAAAACAGAGTTTGAGAAGATATAGCTACACAAAAACATGGCTCTGATACCATTTACACCCAGAATCTAGAAAACACATATATCTTGTTGTTACTATTTTCCTCAAACCAAAATCAAATACCCTAAAACGGCTCTTCTGGCCTCAACGGGTGACGATCAGTCTCAGAGGAGGCAAGTAACAAAAAATATAGGTATGTTACTAGATTTGAACATATAAACCATTTCATGTAAATCTACAGATATATCTTATCAAATGCATGTTTTAACTCATATTTCCTAATTTAGCCGATCATTATTAGAATATAAGCAATAAAATGTTTAATAATTTATGGAAGAACTTACTTTGTATCCACAAGATGTGCTCACTGGATCGTGGCCACTAAATCTTTTATTGAAAACTCAGAGATTACAGAGAAAATAAGAAAATACTGAAGTGGTAAAGAAAACTCTAATTCAGAAGGGAGACAAGCCTCTCTTTAAATAGAGTCTAAGAAACTAATCAAGAAGACAACTGTATCACAGTTGTATCAAAACAAAAGACTTTATAAAAGTCAACAGTAAAAAGGACTAAAAACCAAAGCTTTATGAAAGCATCTTTTGACAAATTGATACATTTGTCGGCCACCTTAGACAAAAAGGTACAATAGCTGGTTCTTATTTTCCTTGTTTCAAAGAATCTTTCAAGGTTTCTAGAGCATCGTCTAGTGAAATAATAATTTCTTCAGATCCTTCTTCACTTTGAGCATCTTGGTGTAAGTCTGAGTTCATGGAAGCATCTAACTTTGAAGAGCATGGCCCTATGTTTTCTTGAAGATTTTTTTTCATTTCTTCAATATAAAGATCAATGATCTCTTCCTTAGAAAGAGTTCCTGCATATTTCTAAGAAATTTGCTGGAAAGAACTTGGAATATCTGAGTCCTTCTTAACCTTTTTCTGCTCAAAATTCTGCTTATATAGTTGAATTCTCTTCTCAATAGAATTGTAGAGATCAGCTCCTTCTATAAGAGTAGAACCACGACAAATACGATCTAATTTATCCCAATATTTGGTTAGACCTTGCCTTTTAATACAAGGAATCATTAAATCATTATAACCAAAAATTGATTTCCATTTCCAAATCCAAGGAAACCCAAATTCTATAAAAAAAATAAGCAGATATTGCTTCCTTCAATATTATATAAAATTTTACAGTCATTGACTGTTGGAGAAAATAACATCCAACTTTTTAGATGTTTCTTCATAATATCTGGAAAAATATCTGAAGAGGTTCCAAAATTTTTCCACCATATAAAAAACCAGTTAGGAATTGGTGTATGAAAATAATTTTCACAAATTTTTAAGAACCAAGAATGTCTTTTGTTCTCATTTTCATAAAAAAGAATATTTGAAAAACTTTGGGTATAATCCCAATAGTTGAATTTAAAATTGAATTTATGAATTGGGGAATACCATTCTTTATCTGCAAGAGGAGAAAAACCCCATTCTTCAAAAGATATAATCTTTTTAATAACAAGTTTAGAAAAACTAAAATTGCCCTGAACTTCATCTTTGCTATTAGCAGTGTGATGAGTAATCTCCACAGATTTTGTGGAAAGCAAAAGACCTTCAAAATATTGTCTTTGCTTTAAAGCACCATGTACAAAGGATGTCTTATTAAGATACCTTTCTAGGATATAATCCGGATTGCTTTTCCATTGAAGATCTTTTTCTTCAATAAGAAATAAGAAGTATAACTTCTTTAAATGCAGTCTCATGGAACTGTGAATTAGAAGAATATTCCTTGCTAATATTAGAGTAGGAATTAGCTGATGCAGCTGCTGAAGAAGACTGCTTCCTTCTCCTTAATATAATTAAGATATTCCTTGGCTAGAGGATGATCTTTAGGGATTTTATCCATGAAGCCTTTTAACTGATCTTTGTCATGAGACAAGTCTGAAGCTATAAGCTTCTGTTTACCCATCTGGGAAATAACAATGTTACCCCTTTCTCTATTAGAGAAATTGCTACCTCTTCCTCTTCCTGAGGAACTTCCACTTCCCCTATAAGAGGAGTAGGAGCTGTAATTAGAGCTCATACCTGAAATCATGATAAATATTCACGAGTTAAAAAATCAGGAAGATGGTTATCAACCCCTTTAATATGTTGAATTATAAAATCGAAAGGAGCAAGATGAGCTTGCCATCTGGCAAACATTTGTTTTGAAACATCATGTTTAAAATCTCTGCTAAACATAAATTGAGCAGAACTACAATCAATTTTGATTATAAACTTTTGATTTATATAAATCATCTTGAAATTTTAAGACACACTTGACAATAGCAAAATGTTCTTTAACAACAGTAGAATAGTTAAGCTGAGCACCTTTCCATTTTCCAGAATAAAATCTAATAAGGTACTCTTAGCAGGATAATATCCCAGAAATGGTTTACCAAAATAACTCTTCTTATAGGAGGGCATTTTAAAAAAGATTTTACTGCTATGATTGATAGTGGTGCTGATTTAAATGTTATACAAGAGGGTCTTATTCCTAGTAGGTATTTTGAAAAAACCTCTTGTTCTCTTTCCCATGCTGGAGGAGGTCCTTTAAATATAAGATATAAGCTTTCAAATGCAAAAATTTGCAATCAAGCTAGTTGTATTTCTACTAGTTTCCTCCTAGCCAAAGATATTTGTTATGAAATAATTCTTGGCTTACCTTTTTTATATAATATATATCCTATAACTAGGATTGATGAAGTTGGTCTTACAGATACTTATAATAACAAGCCTATTAGATTTGATTTCATAAACAAACCCATTAAAAGATTTTTAGATAATCTCCAAGAGAGGATTGATAGAAAGACTTTTCATTTATATTCTCTTAAAGATGAAATAAATTCTTTAACTATTGAAGAAAAGATTTCCAATCCTAGGTTAAAATCTAAGATAGATTTCATTCATAATGATTTTTCTCTAAAAATTTGTAATGATCATCCTAATGCTTTCTGGGAAAGAAAAAAGCATATTATTTCTCTTCCTTATGAAGAAGGATTCAATGAATCCAGTATTCCGACTAAGGCCAGACCTTGTCAAATGAATTCTGAGTATCTGGTTTTATGTAAGAATGAGATTTCTAATCTCATTACTAAAGGTCTTATTCGTCCTTCTCAATCACCTTGGTCTTGTACTGTTTTTTATGTTAGTAAACATTCGGAACAAGAAAGAGGCGTTCCTAGGCTTGTAATTAATTACAAGCCTCTTAATAAAGTTTTAAAATGGATTAGGCATCCTATTCCAAACAAGAAAGATCTTCTTGATAGGCTTTTTCAAGCTTTAATCTTTTCCAAATTCGATTTAAAATCAGGATATTGGCAAATACAGATTGATGAATCTGATATTTATAAGACTGCTTTTAATGTTCCTATGGGACATTATGAATGAAAAGTTATGCCATTTGGTTTAAAGAATGCTCGTTCAAAATTTCAACAAATTATGAATGACATTTTTTTATCCTTATAGCAATTTTATTATAGTTTATATTGATGATATTCTTGTTTTTTCTAAAGATATTGAAAGTCACTTTAGACACTTAAATATCTTCAAAACTTTAGTTATTCAGAATGGTCTAGTCATTTCTAAACCGAAAATGTCTTTATTTAAGACTAAAATCAGGTTTTTAGGCCATGATATTGAAAAAGGAACCATTATTCCTATTCAAAGAAGCCTAGAATTTGGAGATAAATTTCCTGATAAAATCCTAGATAGGACCCAACTTCAAAGGTTTTTAGGCAGCCTAAATTATATTTCGGCTTATATTAAAAACCTCAGTAATTATACTTCTATTCTTTATAATCATCTTAAAAAAGATTAATTTATTAATAATAATAATAATCTTTATACAGTAATATATATTGTTTTATATCACATATGATACAATTTCTAAATCTTCAAAATATCTTCTTTTTTCAACAATATCAATATTTGATATTAATATATTGTATCTTATGTAAACAATTGGATAAATTATCTTAAATTATCGACAAATGTAAAAAGTGTTATAATATCATGTTGCTTAGCATTTATTTTATATATTTAATACTTTTTTTAAAAACATGTATTCTCGTTATTGAACAGTCAAAATTGGGGTGTTACACTAAAACAAAGGTATAAATTGTATAGTAGTAGCAGCACATGGGAAGTAACAAATAAAAAATATACCGAAGAAATTAGATTTTACCTTGTTATAATTTCCGAGACCAACCGATTCCAACAATAAAGACAAGATCACCGCCATGGATCTTATCTTTTCCACCACTATGAACAAACAGTATGAGCTTCCCCATTATCCATAGCATAAATCCGTATGTCGTCATGCCGATCCAAACGTTTAAAAAGTAGGTGGATAGGCAGATCGGAAAAAGAATAGTCATGCCAGTGGTTGTCGCTGGCGACGGTGTAAATTTACGGATACAGCAATCTGAATGGTGTTTGCATAGAGAAATCGAAGGAATTTGGTAAAATTGAAGGCTCGAAATGGTGTCGTCTTAAAACAGGAAAATGATACAAGGAAGCGATGAATGTGTAGCCGTTGAGTTCTTAAGGGTGAACTATATATATATATATATTTTTTGTTTTGTATATTTATTTTTTGTTTTCATTATTTTACTACAATTTGGACCTTAGTTTTGGGATTTCAAAAGACGTCATTTTTTTGGTACGTAATTGTATTTTTTTTTTAATTGCTAAATGTTTAAGGCTATTTTCACGAACTAATTAAATTGTTAGCTAATGAATTAGCTGATTAACAAATTATGTCTTTCAAAAATTACTTGATAAGATATATGAAAAATGTAAAATGACCAAAAAGGACATCCTAAAAAATTAGTGAATTGTAACATTTCATAATAATATAATTAAAACAAATCCTTAATAATATAATAAGTTAATTACTACAAACAAGATAGTAAACAAAAATAAAATAATTTCATATATTAATTAAAATAATTTCATATATATATATATATATATATATAAGTATAATTTTAATTTATATGTAACTTACATAGACATAATTTGTTATTGTTATTATTATTGTTATATTTATTTATTTTTATAACTAAATATATTGAATACTAATTAAAAAATAATTGATATGATTAATAATATATAATTCTTAGAATTGTTAAATTTGTTGTATTTTTAGAATTGATATGATTAATAATAATTCTAAATAATTAATAATCTATACTATTTTATAAACTATATAGACCAAAGTCTTAAACACAAATTTTATTACACATGCTAGTGTTGTTTTATGCACAAAAACTTAAAATCACTTAACTACAATATCTTAAACATCATGTAAAACTTACCAATATTATTCTCATAAGTCATAAGATATCTTCCTAATACAACACTCTCATAATATTTGTCTTCCCAAGACACAAACTCGTCATTCTATACATGCTCTCGTCGCTTCAAATTGACGATTCAGAAATTAATTTTTCCAAGATGATGATTCAAACTCCCGGCATGATTAGTGATTCAAGACCATATATCTATACGGGTTAGGGTTCTGATAATGCTTCATTGTTCCTTATTTCGTTCTCCATCCATCGCTCCTCTACTAATTCCATTCGAGGTAGGGTTGTATGTGTTTCTTGATTTTTCTGTTGCTACATTTTGTTTCCTCTTTTTGATTTTATTTTTTGCTTATTTCTCTGTTGCTGCATTGGTTGCATCTATTTGTTGATTTCCTTTGGGTGTTGATTACACAATATCGGGGGAGATCAAATAAACCACTCTAATTTTGTAAATCGTGGAAACAGTCGATTTCATTGGTTAAGTTAATGAAATTGGTTCGTGAAATTGTTTAAAATGGTAATTTCCAAATAAAACTTCCACTGCACAATATATGCAGTTTTTAGGAGTTTGGCAAATGAACGAACCGTCTATGTTAATTATTCCTGAAGCGACATTTTGTTTCACTCCTTTCATTTATACTTTTAAGCGTGATTGCTATCAAAAAGCCATTATTGGCCTATATCTACAAGAATTATATATGTAAACAAAGTGGATTCCTGTGATGGTGGTCGCACTAAAATCACTAAAATCAAAAGGCCATTATTATATCTGCAATAATTATATGTAAACAAAGTGGATTGCTCGCACTAAAATCACTAAAATGAAAAAGGCATTATTATATGCTTATATGTCCAAGAATTATATGTAAACAAAGTGGATTCCTCTTGATAGTGGTTGACTAAAATCACTAAAAATCAAAAAGCCATTATATGCCTATATCTAATAAAGTGGATTCCTTTGATGTGGTTGCAGTTTGCACTAAGGGGGTGTTCATCCAAATACTCACTGATTAAACTGTTAACGATAAGAATTAACACTCTAACTTATTTTATCGAGTAAGATTGTAGTCCATCAAAATGGTATCGTATGCAATACTCAGTAACTGGGTAAGAGTCATCATTCTCGATTACCGGGTAAGACTGTCCATCTTTGTCATCGCTCTTATCGGGTAAAGTTCTCGACCCTTGCCATCTGGTAAGCATTTACCGAGTAATCGTTTAGTAAGGTGGCGTTTGTTTTTTAAGAGGTGTTGAAGTCTGAATTCTGATTTCACTTCTGATTTTTAAGAGGTGGTGCTGAAGTCTGAAATCTAAATCAGTTAGACTGTTTGTTTTTGTCTGCTGTAAACGTCTGAATATGTACAATTGTCTATTTTATCACTTAGAATGTTATACTGTTGAATTCATAAAAGCATCTATTCATTTTAATCAAATTATACTACCATTCATTTTTAACACATTTGAAAATTCAACTTAAATACGTCAATTGATTCAAATACAATACAAAACATGAACAAAGTTTTTTATTTATGTAAATAATATTTATTTACGACAAATGCAACAAATAAATTCACACACCCTCCTCACCTATCGTGAGCTTTGAACCCCATACCTCCTACGAGGACAAAGGCCCCGATACCACTAGGCCAAAGGCCCTTTGGTAACATGAACAAAAGTTTGATAACAACTAAAATCAATCTCCATTATGCATTAATTATGTCGCAATTTCTTCTCTTAAAGACTAACCATGTGCAATCCTCTTCCTACTTCAACATCTACCACTACATCAAAACCAAATGGTTATGTGATCCCATTTTAAAGCACAAGCATCATCCTGGACAACAAGTAGATCACATCTAACGTGAGAAACTATGGGGAGGTGACATAATATTAGTTCTATATCTATCCTCCTTGATAAGCAAATAGTTATGACACACGAAATAGAAGCTTTCAAACGGAATACAAGGAAACTTTTAAACTATTACTAAATCCCCTAACACTGATATATGTAGGCCTGCCAACATAAGAGTCAATGTGCTTTCACTGACACGGTATTTCTCCGAAAGTACTCTGATTAACTTGAGACTGCTCAAATGCAAAAGAAAATCTGTTTTGCTACTTACAGTTGATACTAACTAGCAAAAGCAAGATTGTTGCTAAATGGAACTTTTTTTGAAAGGGTGTCCTAGGATATGCCTAGACTAATCCCTTTGGCAAATTATGACTGTAAGGCATCATCCTGAAACATCAGTGGCTACAATTATTGTCTACGCCTTCGAACCCTGGGCAGATGGGATATTCCACCAAATCCCCAGACCTTAACGAGTACGCCACAACCCTTGTGGTTACTCAATGGAACTTTCATTGTCGGTAATCTCAAAACACAAAAATACATATGAATGTTTTGGCAAATTTGCAAGCATCTAATCAATTATCTTGGAGAAAATGTCAAAAAGAAGATTATGCTTCAATAAATCTAGAGGTAAACATATGAAAACTAACAAAAAAGGAAAAGAAAAGAGAAAATAAATAGAATAAAGTGAGAACAAGGTTTCTTCAATCGATCAAAAAGAAAGAACCCGGATTGATTCAACTATAACCCACTTATTTGATTGAATGTCATAATGTGCAAAGCTGTAAAGACTTGTAAAGACTGTAGAAATGTGAGAAAGTGTCAGTGGGATGGTTGCTATGGAGAAGAAGAAATTTTCTCAAAAAGTCAAAATTGAGCTTTGTGACAATACCTAAAGATCTTGATGTTCCAATAATCTACCAAAATCTGTAAAGAAAAAACAAAATTGGAGCATAATTCAATGTGGGCATCTCATTTTCTCATGGATAAGTACTAACTAAAAGTAATTAAAAGTATCGTTATAGAATTCCTGAATGACCATTACCACCAAGACAAAACTGATTGTTGAGAAATTTACGATGATCCACAAGCCATTGATAAGATAGACATCGCAAACAGCATTTATCTTATCTTGTATCTAGAGCAGATGAATTGCAAACTGTTCTTGAACTCGGATGACATGAAATGGAGGCGACTAAGCACCGGAATCGATGGAGATCGACTGCTTTTTTGATGGAGGTCTGGAATCGATGAGAGAAAGATGTAATGAAGGATTGGAGGCCGACGTCTAAACGATTTACAGGTTAGGGCACCCTTTTTTTGTTTAGAGGTTATTTAGACATAAGAGCCTCTAAAACTTTATAAAAAAACAAACGTTCTGAAACACCAAATGTCTAATCGAATTAGACTTAAGAACCAATTAAGTGCTTATTTTCAAAAAACAAACAAGGCCTGAAACCCCTAAATTCACTTAAATCACTAAAATCAAAAGGCCATTATATGTCTATATCTACAAGAAGTATATGTAAACAAAGTGGATTACTTTGGCGGTTATTGAGTCGGAACTTGCTATATATGAAAAGGAACTTGTCCCACATAGGAACCAAGTCAAAAAGATGTCACTTAATAAAGCCTAACACTTGGGCTTTAAACAAATTAAATAATGACATATGTTTGGCTTGAGTGCGTGTTTGGGCCTTGCTAATGACATTTACATACTAAATTTCAAAGATTAGGCCTTGGGCCTTGGAGTCTCGATGGGGTTTCAAGCATGTTGGACATAAACGTATACAAACCTGTTTTCTTTCCCAGATTAACTCTCTGTTTTTTTCCCACAACAATTCTAGGGTTCTCTCTTCCTTTTCATCGAAAATCTTCACCATATATGGTTTGATTTGCTAGATTCAAGTCTAACTTGAATACGATTGTTGTCTCTTTTGTAGACACACACCGTATACGGGTGAAATTTCTGTCTTAGGACCTGCACAGTGCAGGCCTCAATCGATTTCTCATCAATTCACGAATCTATCTTATCAAGTAAGTGTTTATGATTAATGTATATTGATTTATTGTTGTTTATATGTTTTTACTATAAAAATTTATACGATAATTTCTATTTTTTTGCAATTTATTGTCCATATATATACGTAATTACTAACCTTTTGTGAAAATAATCATATGCTTGGGCTCTAACAGGCACTCCATCATAAAGTTCCCTTCTTTTAGAGCTATAACAAATTAGTTCAACGATCCTTGAGAAAACTCACCGGAGTTTTTTGAGAGAAGCCATCGTAGTTTTTTGAGATAACTCTTTCTAAAGCATTAACAACTTTTTGCACATATTATATGAACTCAGCCTCATGAGGATCCCTTTTAAAATCTAAACCATCAATGCATCAAGAATAGAGATGTAAAAAATAGGAACATAAATAACGATATTAAGAAATTATCGAATTAAATTATCCATCCAAGCAAAAAATGAAAAATCTACAGATACCATAAACTATTTTTTTTTTCTGTCGACGTTATTGGCAAAATTTATAGGTGTAAAACAAACAAGAATTCTCATTCTGGCAAAAAGAAAACCGGTGACAAGAGATCATCATATAAAATGATAGAAAATGGTATCAACCTAAATCCCGATCTTTTACAACCTTCTTCTTGCCGCTGATCTTTTCATTCTATCATGGCTACCAGCGACAACCCCTCTTCCTCCGGATCAACCGACATTTCTTTGTGACAACCGGAGTGCGATCTTCTTAATTCAAAATTCGGTCTCTCACAAGTGGGAAAAATACATTGACATTGATATTATCATTTTGTCCGTGAGCTCGTTTCTTCCGATCGTTTATATACTCGGTTTGTTCCAACAATTAGCAAATTGTGGATGATCAACTGTTCATGAACATTAACAACGTTAGCCTTACACAAGATTTAACACAAGCAAAACCCAAAAAAATATAAACAAACACTAACCATATAACTCAGTGATAGTGGCTGGAGCGATTGAGATAAACATCTGAAATTCCAGACATGAAGATTTGGGGATGCCATATGTAAGAAGACGTGTAAAAATTTTGTCTTATTGAATGCCTTGTTTCGTTTTGTGTGGTTTAAGACCCACGAGCGTTCGGTAATTATAGCCACAAGATTCTTCTGAAAAAAAGACTGCAAGATTCTTCTGAAAAAAGACTGTAAGATTCGTCTAAAAAAGGTTGCAAGATTCGTTTGAAAAGCCTTAAAGATTCGTCTTAAAAGGGCTGCAAGATTCTCCTTATTCATACTGAAATAGCCCACACGTTCGTGAAAAAACTTCGCATTTACGAACTCATGCAAAAGATAAGAAATATGAAGAAACACATACAGAGTACTATCACAGAATCTGGCGATCTGGCTGAATTTGATGAAGCACATTTCACATTTACTGTTTGTGTATGTCATGCCAAGTTTTGGAAATTCAATCACTGTGTAGGCAGGAGCATTCTGATGTTTACGTGGTAGACTCAGATCGGGCTTGAACAAGTTTATCTTAGCTTGGTTGCTTTCAATACCGATTTGTAAATCTTCAATACACGCTAACTTCATTTCTCTCACCATGAATCGCTTTACAGCTGACATGCATCTTGAATTTCGCTCTAACGTATGGTTCACGACTTCATATCGCGTAGTAAGTATAGAAAATATGGTAGCTCTAGATGATCAGAATCAGCTTCTGAGAATTTCCACTGCTTACCATCTCTAGTAGCAGTAAGGACGGATACCATACTTTGACGAAAGGGTCAGAGCCAATCTCATCGACGAATCTGATTATGTGCTTTGTTCTGAATTCGCTGATCGGTTTACCTTTTTTCGTTCTTATGTAAGAATATTCGAACTGTTTTCGCCTGCTTAACGGTCCAATGTCGTAGACTACAACTTAATCATACTTTCGAATCTAGTGAGCAAAGATCTTTTTCTTAGTCTCTTCAAGGAAGGGAACGTTGATCCTTACTCTTTCCCAGTTCAGCGGTGGATCTGATCGAGTGTCTACGGTTTCACGAACTAGAGTTTCTGAAGTGTCTTCGGGAGATCTGGGAACTGAACATAGAGGGATGATGCCGGGAGGTGCCTCAGCAGACTGAAAAATTAGTCACATCTGCTCAAATAAGCTATCATAGTCTCCTTATTTCATACATTCTTCATCACCGAATGTGCACAAGTCATTGAATTTTTCTTGGAATGCGACTAAAGCTCTTTGAAACTACCGGTTCAACTGACAAATCAACATCTGCGAATGGATCAATTATAGCCAAATTTCCCTCTTCATCGGATGAGCTTGTACCTGCCTCGTAGATAACTAATGCCATGCTATGTGAAATGGCTATTGTCGGTGTAACATCGATCTCCATATCATGTACTGTTTCAGCTTCCTGAACCCCTTCGGCTGCCCTTTCCTGTAATTTTTCTGGCTGGATATCTGTCTGAGCAGCCTCTGTCCTTTCTGTCGGGTCACTAAGTCTCTAGAGTTTCTCCCCCTCATGATAATCGGGATCATTGCAGTCGTCAAGTGGACGCTTGGAAGAACCGACTTGAGTACGGCAAGAATCCTCGAGTACCTTAACCCAGCTTGAAAGGGCAGATACCGAAGACTGTAAATCGACAGAGGTGGATCTAATCAGCTCGGTGAGATCTCGGAAACCTGATTGGATTTCGTCCTGGAAAGTACGGAATTCAGTCCTGGTAATAGTCTCCCATTGTGACTCGGACTGCTAGCGAAGGAGGCCAAGAAGATCTGCATCGTCATGGGTACCGTTGGATAGAAGCTTGGCTAATAGCATGCATTTGAGCTCGCCGATGGACGGATTCTACTGAACTGGTGAACAAAAGCAATAAACAACAATCAATTGAGTTCATCCAACTATGGTCATCCGATTAGATTGAAACGATAAGCTCAAAGGTATACAAAGAGAGTTTTTCAATAAATGTAGTCGTATACCAATTTGATTATGACCATTAGGGTTTAATTAACTATAAGCAACATATTTATACCTTAAAAGGTATTTACATTTCACACCTCTCTACTTCTATTCAATTCTATTTTAGACCTAACAATCTCTCCCTTTGAATACTAGTTCGTATTCCTCCCAGTTCGGAACATGCGTCTTCTGGAGCCCAAAGCTAATCTCGAAATGCCTAAGCGCAGTTCTGTAATCCATTCTATCAACAATCAACTCCAAAGCTTTAAACACAATTTTTCTGTAGTCTGGATCCAATGTATTGTAGCCTTTGTCATCTCGAGAAATCATAGCACGAAGCTTGTCTCTAAGCACATACAGAGTACCATCATAGTAACGTGCTATTTGACTAAATCTGATAAAGCGCATTTCACCCATACCATTTTTGTAAGTCATACCGAATTCAGGATATTTGTACACAATATCAACCGGTACACTCTGAACTTTAGGAAGACTCTGATCGGGCTTGAGCAGATTGAGTTTGGTCTGATTGCTTTCAAGACCTATTTGAAAATCTTCTACACAAGCTACCTTCATGGTGCTCTTCATGTATCGCTTTACGGCTGTCATTGCATCTAGAACTTCGTGCGGGCAGATGGTTCGTGACTTCATATCATGTAGAAAATACAGGAGATTTAGTAGCTTTAGATGATCAAAATCGGCTTCTGAGAAATTCCATTGGTTACCATCAGCTCTAGTAACTGTGAAGTACAGATACCATACTTTGACGAAACGGTAAGAGTCAATCTGATCGACGGATCTGATTTTGTGCTTTGTTTTGACGGATTTGATCGATTTACCTGTTCTCTTGCTTATGTGAATAAACTCGATCTATTTTCGTTTGCTTTCCATCGACCCAATACCGTAGACTGCGACCTGATCATACTCTCGAATCCAATGAGCAAAGATCTTTTTTTGAGTTTCTTCAAGGAAGGGAATGTTGATCCTTACTCTTTCTCATTTAAGCGGTGGATATGGTTGAATGTAGACGGTTTCACGAACTGGAGTTTTCGAGGTGTTTTGGTCGGGGAGATCTGGGAGATCTGAAGGAAAAGAGAGTACAGGATGATACCAAAAGGCGTCTGAGCAGTCTGATAGTCTAGTCGCAGGTGCTCTAATAAGTTGTCATCGTCTCCTTGTTGCATAGATTCTTCATCATCGAATATGCACAAATCATCGACTTCTTCTTGGAATGCGACTAATGCTCTTTCTGTCACAACCGATTCAGCTGATAAATCTATCTCTGAGAGTGGATCTATTAATGCTAGATTTTCCTGTTCATCGGATGAGCTTTTATCTGCCTCATAAACGACCAATTCCATGCCCGTATAGTCTGCCTTATACTGACACGTCTGTGTAATGGCTACTGTCAGTGTAGCGTCGGCCTCCATATCTTGTACAGTGTCTTCTTCCTGAACCCCTTCCGATGCCTTTCCCTGTTCTGTTTTCGGTTGTGTATCTGTCTGAATGACCTCTGTCCTCTCTGCCGGAGATGAGAAACATCTTCAACATCCATATCTGGAATTACACAACAAAAACAAGTATGTAGAGTTTATAAAAGAAGCAACTTCAAATGAATAAGTATTTATTTTACAGAACTTATCTAACCTTAAAGGCGTATAAGAACCCCGTCATCGTCATCTTCTTACTCTTGTTTACTCGTTTGTGGATGGCAACATCCATTTGCTTGAAGGTGGGTACCCAGATGTAGGATCCCCATGGATAACGGTTAAATGTCCGTAAATCCTCCAGAGCCCTAAAAACTACATCAGAAACACACTGCAGATGCTGACGGCCTAGAAATACCAACTCCACGATCAGCACCAAACATACCTGAACAGCATCGACATCAAATAGACTAGTCATATCCCTAAAGATGTGTGGGTCCCTCTACACCTGAAAAACCCTACGAATGAAGCAATCACGTGGTAGGGTACGGAGGGTGAGTGGCAATCCAAAACGGAGTCCTGTAATAAGACAGAACTCCTCTCGCCCAAAGCGGCAAACCTTCCCGTATATGTCGTACCATAGTTCATACGCCTCTACTGGAAGCGATATATCTGCCTTTGTGGGAAGATAACAACCAGCATAGGGTCGCCACCTGTCATAGTAAGATCCAACCATGGATCGAAAGGTGTGTCCCTGATAATCGTCAACCCGTCGGCACTCAGAGCCGACCTAACCTCCTCCAATAAACTAACCCGAGACTTGATCGTCAAATTCGGATACCAAAAATCCTCCTACATAGTAATAAAGAGATGTTGTTAACGTACCTAATAATTATTATGCAAACTACAGGGAGCTAATTTGTCATAATATATATTACAGGGACCTAATCTATCATAATATAAAGTACAAGGACCTAATATGTTATAATATAAAGTTCAAGGACCTAATCAGTAAAAATACGAAGTATAGGGACCTAATATGTAAATATGCAAACTAAGAGACCTAATCTGTAAATATACAAACAATAGGGACCTAATCTATAATATACAAACTATAGGGACATAATATGACATTATTTAAAGTATAGGGATCAAATCTGTAATTTTAAAAACTACAAAGACCTAAGATGTTATTCTACATAGTACAAGGACGTAATATGTAATTATATAAATTACGGGCACCAAATCTGTAAAAAAAATATGAAGTACAGAGACCTAATATGTAAATATGCAAACTACAGGGACCTAATCTATACAATACAAGCTATAGAGACCTAATTTGTCATAATATAAACTACAGGGACCTAGTTTGTTATAATATAAAGTGTAGGGACCTATTATGTCATAATATAAAGTACAAGGACCAAATCTGTAAAAATATGAAGTACAAGGACCTAATATGTAAATATGCAAACTATAGGGACCTAATATGTAAATATACAAACTACAGGGACATAGTAAGACATTATATAAAGTACAAGGACCTAATCTATAACTTTGCAAACTACAAGGACCTAAGATGTTATTCTACGTAGTACAAGGACCTAATACGTAATTATATAATGTACGGGCACCTAATCTAAAAAATATGAAGTACAAGGACCTAATCTGCCACCTGAACTGGCCATTTGGATGCTCTTCGTGAAAACAAATTTGTTGCCATCTACTCACAATACATATGCCCGAGTCCTGGTTTCCCGAGTCCAGGTTGACCGAGTCCTGCACCATATTCAACATAATTTACTGTTGGATGTCGGGCACATCATCCAACTTGAAATGACAGATGCGGGCGAGCCAAACTTCAATAGGGTATTAGCTTTTCCTTGTTTGATTACTAAGAGATGTAGTGATGCAGGGTTAGCGATAGGAGGCACCTTTCCGCCTCAAAGTCCCATTGATTGCCGCACGTATCAAACTCAAATTACAACGTAAAGGAACTTAGAGAGGCAGAAAGCGGCAACAGCTGAGGATGTTCTAGTACCCACCAATGCAGATGATTTAGATGTGGATGATGTTGATTACGACCTAGATGACGATGGTGGCCTCCCGTCCAATTCCCCCACTTGGGCCACTCACTTGAAAACTCGGATCACAAGCGTTCAGATGGAGATGAGGACCGGATTTAGGGAGATGAGGGATGATCTTAGAGAGATACGCCGACTGATGGGTGGGGAGGCACCGGCAACTGATGAAGCGGGCCCATCCAACCGCCCACCTGCTCGCCGTGTACGTGGGCGACCGAGGCGTGCACCACCGGCAGGTCATCGCGACAATTAAGGGGTTGGTTCACTTGCTTTATCTATATTAGTTTTAGACATTTTATTGGTTGAACTTTTATTTCCTTTCGTTGGATGACTGTACCTAATTCGCATAACTTTGGTTGAATTTTTTATTAACTGCTTAATTTATTCACATTGAGGACAGTGTGATATTCAGGTTTGGGGTAGTTGTGTCGGTGATTAACGTGATTAACATGTGTGGTTCATGTTTTGTCATATTTTTGAAACCTGTTGTTTAATTTAAATTAGAAAATATAATCATTGAGGGATGAATTTATAAGGATAACATAGCAGTGAGGAAATTTAGGGGACTACTTAGCTTAGGGACACTAGTGAAGACCAACCCGAGTGAGAATTTTGAGTCTTTTGCACATCAATTGGGAGAGGATGAATGCATAAATCTTATACACTTTTCTTAATCCTTCTCGTAATTATAGCATGATCTCGCTATAATCTTGTATCAACTAGCAAAGACTTCTATAGGAAATTTGGGTTTCAACTATGTGTATTTGATTCATGAATTGTTGTTTTGATATACCTTTAAACTGTTCAATGCTACCTAACTCCTAAAGTCACCCAGATAACCCCTGCTAGATTAATAACCTACTTTGGCCAAAGTTGTTCCATTGCGAACAACTACACCAGATAGAAAAAAAATAGGGGATGGAAAACGGTGAAGGAAAGGGTAGTTGTAATTCAAGTGATGGGAAAATTCAATAGAATGGGGAGGAGTCTAGTCAAAACAGATTTTGAACCATTACCAACCCATAATAGTTGGGTAAAGATATTGATGAGTTGGTAGGGAATGAAGAAAGTTAGACAGACTACCCAATATTACCCAATCTTGTTAGTTTATTCTTTCCGAGATCACTTTGCTTACAATTGTGCGTCTTTCATGTATTACTGTTCATGATTTTTTTGATAATTATTCGCACATAAACTCCCACTGTATGAACAAAGTTGTGTATGAAACCTAGGTACGTGTGTACCGAGAGAATCCGGTGAGGTAGGGTCGAGGCGAAATCCTCTCTAAGCATGTTTAACCTAGATTGGAATCAGTTTGTTGTAGTCCATTACTTTCCCGTCCTCAATGAAGGTTAATACTTTGAATCATACAAACAAGGTTTCTCAATTTGTTGATTTTGTAGATAAACAGTATAATTCATGTCTCATCATTGTTATCACCGACAATTTTAGTTATGCGAATTTTCATCTTTCAGAGTGGTTGTTTTATCTTTTTATCGTTATTTTGCTAGGGGACAGGAAACGCTTGGTTTGGGGTTGCTGATAATGTCAGATTTAGACATTATTTACATTCTAAAACCAGTGGAAAATGTGCGATCCCAAGGAAAATAGTGATGAAATTAATGAGTTTTTGGAAGAAAAATACAGATCAAGACGGGATGAGAAGAAAAAGTAAAATTCAAGATAAAATCAACTAAAACGTTGATTTAGGAAGCCATTCTCAAATTGGAGGGAGTGAGGAGAACCTGAAAAGTTGAAATGAAAAAACAGTGCACCGCGCGGCTTCCCACGCGACTTACTGGATCCACACGGGTTTGGGTGAAAAGGGCGACTTCCCGTGTTAAAGCACATATTTATTGGATTCAAGATCATAATTATCTGAAGATGGAAATCTGAAGTCAAAGCTGATAAAGTCGTCTCAACAAATAGTCTAGGGTCCTTTTGTAATAAATAGTCAAAAGTGTGTTTTTCGTATTTTATTTATTTGTTTTATAATTTAGTTATTAGTTTGTTTTTGTATTTGGGCCAAAGCCTTGCAAAGCCCAATAGGCTTAATTTGCCTAAGTATAAATTAGTTATGTTTAGGTTAATTAGGTTAGAAGAGCTTAATTGAAAAATTAATATAGAGAAAAACCTGGTGGTGTGGTGGTGCGCCGTGAATAGAAGAAAAACAGAGAGAAAGGTTAATTTCTTGTCAAGAACAATTGTAATCATCTACTTAATCAATATCAGGTTTGAATTATTGTATTAATTACATGTTTGCTTGATTGAATGATTACGTATTGGGACACACAATTGGTATCAGAGCACATTACAGATTGAATTGAATGAGTTTTGTTCGGTTCTGTTTTCTGTCAAAGATTCATAATTTTTATTGTGTGATTGTTCTTTCAAGTGTTTATATATTGGGTTGTAATTGATATGCATATTTTATTGATTTGGCATTGATTGATTTGAATATTACATCGTTTTCGAGTATCAATTTGGTGTTTTTGGAAATTCTGGGCTCGTTCTCAAAATTCACTGACTTTTCAATCGAATTCTTCATAGAGTGCTTATTATTGAAATTAATTGTTGCAATCTATTATAGTTGTTTATTCGATTGTTTTGGCAAAGTCTTGTAGTTTAATTTTGAGTTTTCGATTGGTTTCTGGGTCGATACTGCATCAAGAACATATCGGTCTAAGCTAATATCGGTCGAAGACCTCTATCGGTCTTTGTTATCATCGGTCGTTACTTTGCCGATCAAACTATATCGGTCCTTACTCTTCCGGTCGAATACCTTTTATCCGTCCATAGCATTCGACCGGTACACTCACAGTCCACCCGGTCAAACCCAATTCCGGTCTAAGACCTTTTTCCGGTCAAAGACAATACCGGTCGAAGCTTTAGCATTCTATCGGTCGAAGGTATATCGGTCCATTGCATTATATCGGTCTTAGCTCTCTACCGGTCTTACATATTATCGGTCGAAGCATAGTGTCGGTCAAACAATTATCCGGTCGAATATCTCTTATATCGGTCGAGCAAAGTACCGGTCGTTGCAATTCCCCGGTCGAACAAGTATACCGGTCAAGCACTCCACTGTTTGCACCATTCAATGTTCCTATCTTTGAATTTTTTTCTGAGATTTTTTCAAAACTGTAATATGGCTTTTAATAGTGGAAATTTTTTCTCTAGGGGCGCTGCCCCTCGACCCCGCAAGGGCGTTGCCCCTTGACCCCACCCGCTAACCGGGTAGCGGGACACCCGTGCTAAGTCTGCAAAGGGGGACAAAGTTCTGTTCGTGATCATATTTTTCTGAATTTCATTCTAAGTTTTTCACTATTGTGTGATTTTATCTTGACTTCTAACGATCTCATCCAGTTGATTGTTTCAATATCAGATAAGTTTGATTTCTAATCATATAAGTAAAGATGTCTCGGGAAGCTCTTGCTATTGGAACAGATGTGAAGCCTCCAGTACTCTTCAAGGGGGAGTACGAGCAGTGGAAGGACAGATTCTTGGACTTCATCGATCGACATGATTTGGGAGATTATATCAGAAAATCTCTGAAAGAAGGAATCATGACACCTCCAACCAAGGTTCTCACTGTAGCCGGAGAAAATGGTGAAGAAGAAGAGACAGAGTATAAGTTATCGATTGGTGAATATACGGAAGATCAGCTGAAGAGACACAAGGGTGACAAGCTGGCAAGATCATTTATTCTCCAAAGCATACCGAACGAAATATATGTCAAAATTGATAGCTACAATGCTACCGGCAAGCAAATGTGGGATCAATTGGAGAAGATGATGATTGGATCAAAAGTCGGCAATCAGCTTAAAGTTTCCAACTGTTTGAATAACTATGAAGAATTCAAAGCCAAAGCTGGAGAATCACTCGAAGCCACTTATGACAGATTTGTCACATTGCTGAACGAGCTCAGCAAGAACAAGATCAACAAATCTCAAGTTGAGCTGAATGTGAAATTTCTCAGCAACCTTCAACCCGAGTGGAAAAGATTCGCTAGACAGATGAGGCAGTTGAAAGATCTGAACGACATTCCACTTCATGAAGTTTATGAAATCCTCAAACAGAATGAGGAAGAGGTGGATGAAATCAAGGCTGAAATGAAGAAGGCTGATAAAACAGTAGTTGATTCAGTTGCTCTTGTGGTCAAGAAGTCGAAGAAGAAGAAAGTTATAGAATCTGAATCAGAGAGGCTGATAGCGAGGTAAAGTCTGACTCTGACGATTGTGAACAACTGATGGAAACCATGCTAATGTTAACCAAGGCATTCCAAAAGAAGTTCTATAAAAAGCCAAACTCCAATAGTCAGAGATACTCGTCCGGTCCTAATAACTACAAGCATAAGGAGAAAGTTGTAGACAAGAGACCAGAAGAAAAGAAAAAGGATGGAGCTGATGGGTTCAAGAAGGAAGAACCAATGAAGTGCTAAAACTGTGGCAGATTCTGTCATTTTGCCAAGGACTGCCGCAAATCAAAAGTCTGAAACTCCGAATATTACAAGAACAAGATGCTTTTAGCCAAGCAACAAGAGGCTGGAAAATCATTAATGGCGGAGGATGAATACTGGCTCGACCATTCAGATCAAGAGTCTGAAGAAGGAGAGAAGGATGAGACAGCACATCTGTGCTTGATGGGGAAGAACCAGTCAGAAGCTGAAGCTGATTCTGATGATGGAGACAATGATGAGGTATGTAACTTAACTGAATCTGATTTTCTGAACCAAATGCATGCCATGATGTCTAAACTCCAAGAATTAGAGTCTAAACGGAAGCGAGAGAAAGGTGTCATATATGAGAAAAATCAATCTATACACAAACTTAGTAATGATATTGCTGAGAAAAATGTATTAATTGAAACTTTGCATAAAAATATAGACACCTGCGTTAAAGAAAAGACTATAATTCATAAAGAGTTATCTGAAACTATTTCTAAGTATAGAGAATGTGAGTTTAAGTCTATAGAGATTTCTAAAAGGTATTTTTCTACTTCTAAAGAAAAGAATTCTTTAATAGACAAGGTGAATGCTTTGGAAGAGAAATTACATTCTTTAGGTCAAACTGAACACTATTCATTTGAACAAACCTAAAGAGAAACCTGATACTTGGGGACTTGGTTACAAGAACCCACATCATCTTAAAAAGGGTATATCTGAAGTGCCTGCACTTTATGACTTTGGGTTTACGTTGTTGGCTCCTCAACATCAGGAACTCAAACCCTTTTGGACTAGTCTGTCTGAAAAAGATAAAGCCAAGGAATATAATAAAAGAAAGAACACAGCTAAAGTTCAACTTCCATTTCGCTATGAGAAGTTGAATAACAGTTATAGTTCTAATAAATCAAAATTTCTTTCAAATGATTACTTTGAGAGCTATTCTGTAAAAGAGTTGGAGGCTAAACCCATCGAAGGTAAGTTTTACGTACCTCCTCTAGTTTTGGAAAGTAAATTTTCTGAACTCGACAATACTCTTACCGAAGAAAGAATTTTGATGGACTTAGAACAAACTGTATTTTCAACAGTGTTCAAAAATACTATTTTTCCTAAATTCTCCAAGGCTTTAAATTCTGATGACAGGTCTGGTTCACTTGAGAATGATCTTAATTTCTTAAACTCTGATGGTAGTTTGAATGATTATGTTGCTCAATTTGATTTTACTTCTAAACTTCCTGATCATTCATCTTGTGTTGTTAATTCTTTTGGTCAACCCAGTGTGTTTAACAAAGGTGAAACATCAACGAAAGTTGATAAATCAGTTTCTGTGAAATCAAAGAAAGCAAAAGGTAAGAAACAAAAATCTCAGCTTTCACATAAACCGATCCCCACTGGTAAGCCAAAGAAGAAGCATTCGCTTAATTCTCATCATTCTAACTCTAAAGTTTCACATGTTTCAGATTTGAGAAAGCAAAGGGTTGGAGTTAAGACTGCATGGATACCGAAACAGAAGATAGACGAGAAAGCTAAATCTAGTTCTAGTTTTATTTTGAATAAAAAGACTTCTAGTAAAGATGATGTGATTGTGAATGTTGCTACTTTTAAATCTAATTTTGTTGATTCTCGCAAGAAGTACTCTATAAAGCAATTATTCCAGTTAGCACCATCAAATAAAAAGTTTTTAAATTATGGTGAATGTGATTATGCTTCTCGTAAATATTCTGATGTTTGGTATGGTTCATATAATGTTTCATCTTATCATTATCATTCGTCTTATTATGCTTCTGGTTTTCAAAGAAAAAGCGGACCCAAATTTAAATGGGTGCCAAAATCAAGTACTAACAGTGGAGGTCCCATTTTTAAATGGGTTCCTAAACCTCTTCTTTCTTGATTTGTGTTGTGCAGACCCGTCATATGTGGTACTTGGATAGCGGGTGTTCCAAGCATATGACCGGGCAGAAGAGTATGTTGTCTAATTTTACGGACAAATACTGCGGCATAGTTCGTTTTGGGAATGATCAGTTTTCACCTATTCTGGGATATGGTGATGTTATACATGAAAATCTTATGTTCAAGAAGGTGAGTTACGTTGAAGGCTTAGGGCATAACCTATTCAGCATTGGCCAGTTCTGCGACAAAGACTTAGAGGTTAATTTCAAGGCCAAGACATGTTCAGTACGCACTGAAGAAGGAAAAGAACTATTGGTTGGCACTCGCAAGTCAAACCTCTACACCATCAACTTATCAAAGGTCCAGGCAGACAATCAGGTATGTCTACTATCAAAGGCCTCGATGCAACAAAGCTGGTTATGGCATCGACGGCTTTCTCACCTCAACTTTCGGTACATCAACAAGCTGGTCAGTGGCAAGCTAGTGAAAGGTCTTCCAGAACTGAAGTATGAAAGAGAACATCTATGTACAGCATGTGAAAAGGGCAAGATGAAGAGATCCCCACACAAACCAAAGCCTGAACCGAGTACCAGCTCTCCTTTAGAGTTGTTGCATATGGACTTGTACGGTCCTATGCGAACGCAAAGCTTAGGAGGAAAGAAGTATGTGTTGGTTATCGTGGACGACTATACGCGATACACTTGGGTTAAGTTTCTATGGTCTAAAGATGAGACGCTCGAAGTTCTCATTACATTTTTGAAGACGACCCAAGTCAATCTGCAAAAACAAGTCAAGATTCTCAGGACTGACAACGGCACAGAGTTCAAGAACAAGATAGTTGAAGAATATCTCGAATCGGTCGGGATATCACATCAATACTCTGCTGCTCACACGCCTCAACAGAATGGAGTCGTCGAAAGGCGAAATCGTACACTTGTAGAGGCCGCTCGGACAATGCTCAGCCAATCTGACTTACCTTTATTTTTGTGGGTTGAAGCTGTATCAACTGCGTGTCACACTCAGAATCTCTCCATGATACACCGCCGATTTCAGAAGACTCCGTATGCGTTGATCAACAACCGAACACCAACCATTAAATATTTTCATGTTTTTGGTTGTAAGTGTTTTGTTCTAAACTACAGAGAGAATCTGAACAAGTTCAGTGCTAAGGCGGATGAAGGCATCTTCGTTGGTTATTCCTCTACCTCTACTGCATATCGGGTTTACTTGAAGAAGTCGAAGACTGTGATCGAAAGCGTTAATGTTACATTCGATGAGGAGATGGCTTCTGAGCACGTCAGTTCAGAACCCGTAATTATAGGAGTTCTAGCTTCTGGACCAACCAGTCCAGGACCTGCACCTCAAGAGAACAAATCAGATGGCGCTTCATCGTCTACTTCTAAATTATCTTATTTGGATTTATTATTTGAACTGTTTTATGATGAATTTCTTGGATCTTGTTTGCCTAAATTTGTTGTGGTTGACAGGATGGAAGACTCGTTGACTACTCATCCAATCACTTCAGATATCTCTACCGAATCAAATTTCCCGATTCAGCAAGAAGTTCCAGTTCAAAAGCCTACTCCGACAGTTGAAGTTGTGACCAACACTGATGAGACAGAAGTATCTGACTCTATAGGATGTATTGTAAGGACTGATAAACAGACAGCCCAAGTTGTACCTACTGCCACTTCTGCAACGACTACTTCAACTGACACCCCCGTTAATTCTGAACCATCTAAAGGCGATAACAGTGGATTCCTAGATGCTGACAATGATCAACATGCATCTAATCCACTCCCTCATGAACATAAGTGGACCAAAGAGCACCCGGTACATCAAATTATTGGAGATCCTTCTGCACCGGTGCAAACTAGGTCTGCAACTTCAAATCTATGTATGTATGAATCCTTTCTTAGCAAGATCGAGCCTACTCGCGTATCTGAGGCTCTTGCCGATTCATATTGGGTAACTGTGATGCAAGATGAGCTGAATCAGTTTGAAGCACTGAAAGTCTGGAGACTCGTACCCAAACCTCAAGGTAAAACTATCATTGGTACGAAATGGGTGTTCAAAAACAAGAAAGATGAAGATGGTACCGTTATCTGAAACAAAGCATGACTTGTCGCCAAGGGATATAGGCAAGAGGAAGGGATAGACTATGATGAGACTTATGCTCCAGTGGCACGTATAGAGGCGATTCGGATGTTCTTAGCCTACGCAGCCCACAAGAACTTCACTGTCTATCAAATGGACGTGAAGACAACTTTTCTGAATGGAGTACTCATGGAAGAAGTCTATGTTTCTCAGCCAGAAGGGTTTGTAAATCCAGATAAGCCGAATCACGTCTACATCCTGGATAAAGCTCTTTATGGACTGAAACAAGCTCCTCGCGCCTGGTATGGTATTCTATCTCAGTTCTTGGTCAAGTCAGGTTTTACAAAAGGTACGGTTGATACCACTCTTTTTATTAAAAGGATAAAGGCGATATCATTCTTATTCAAATATATGTGGATGATATTATTTTTGGTTCTACAAATCCTAAGTACTGTAAGAACTTTGCAAACCTCATCGTGTCACGTTTTCAAATGAGCATGATGGGAGAGATGAATTTCTTTTTCGGATTGCAAGTCAAACAATTTTCAACGGGGATTTTTATCAATCAATCTAAATACATTCTGGATATTCTTCGGAAGTTTAAAATGGAAAATTGTAAACCGATTGGTACCCCAATGGCACCTGGTACTAAGATTGGCACCGATCTTTCGGGAAAGGCTGTTGATGTTAGGACTTATAGAGGGATGATAGGTTCTTTAATGTATCTTACTTCTAGTAGGCCGGATATAATGTTTTCTACATGCTTATGTGCTAGATATCAGGCCAATCCTAAAGAATCCCATTTGTCTGTTGTAAAGCGGATCTTCAGGTATCTGAAGGGGACTGCAGATCTTGGTCTGTGGTATCCTAAGGATACAAGCTTTGAACTAACATCTTATTCAGACACAGATCATGCTCGTTGCATGTTAGACAGGAAGAGCACCTCGGGTCATATCCAATTTCTCGGAGATAAACTCGTTAGTTGGGCTTCAAAGAAGCAATTATGTGTCTCCACATCAACGGCCGAAGCGGAATATGTAGTTGCTGCTAGCTGCTGTTCTCAGGTCTTGTGGATGAGAACACAACTGCGAGACTATGGATTTCATTTCAATAGAATCCCGATCTATTGTGATTCGAAGAGCGCTATTGCGATTACCACTAACCCTGTTCAGCATACTAAGACCAAACATATAGATGTCCGGTATCATTTTATAAAAGCTAATATAGAAAAGGGGACAATTGAACTTTACTTTGTAAAAACCGATTATCAGCTTGCATATTTGTTTACCAAACCTTTAGACGAAAAGAGATTTAATTTTCTTGTCTCAAGACTTGGTATGCTAAATCTTAAGACCTAATCGGTAGTTACCTATTAAAGTTTCTTATTGTATCTCTTTATCATTTCTTTATTATTATTTCCGCATGATACCTGCCCTTTAACAGTTTGTTCATGATCTCAGGGGAGTATGAGAAGTATTTCATTGATGGTCAATGTTAGTTTAAGGGGGAGCATATTTAAATGCATTGTGCTTACTGATAATTGTTAGTGATGCATGATTCTAGGGGGAGCATACAAGTAAAGAGTATGGCTATGACTTCTGATTATTTCTGATCAGAACTCGTACATTAAGTGTTTTACTACTTTATGTCATTTCAATTTCAGTGAATAAAGTTACTTTGACTAGACTTTTAGACTTTTGTAGGTTGAGAGATGCTTCAAAGATCATATCTTTATGACTTTAAGCTTGACTTCGCGAGATGTAAGACTGTACTCGAAAGGTATAATTTCTTTTCTTCATCTCATTCATGGTTGAAAGAAGGACAACTTTCAATCAAAAGAAAACATGTTCTTAAATGTTCAAACCACTTCTCAATTCTCAAACAGATTTCTTGAATTGGAAGTGTGATTTTAAATGTTTTCTAATTCATCATTGAGTTTTAACTGTTCAAGTTAAATCATCTGAGCATCATATGCTTCATAGGAAAACATAGGATCAATGTGCTAGGACTTATCTGAACTTCTATGGATTCGCGTTAACCAGTGTTTCCTACCCCTGAAGTTAATCCTTTAGTGATTGAATGTGAGGAGTCAAAAGAAATGAGTGTGGGATGTGTGATGAGAGAAATGTTAAAAGAGAGTTTTGGTTAGCTGTGAGCTTAAAGATTAAAAGAAAGAGGGTGAGAGATCATAATAAAAGAATTTTTAAACTCTGCACCAACTACTTTCTGAGCCGGGCAGCCACATTACTAATGATTCACAATTCTTTCATGAACATTATTGAAACAGGCAAATAGCACATGCCAACTCTTAATAAAACCCCACCAGCTACTCATTTTCTTCTCAACAAGAAAATGTTTCATTTTCAAAAGGGGACGCAGCACATATGCTATCTGATTTTCATTTGGAAAATATGGATATTGAAAAGAAGGAAGTCTGCCCCACCTTCACACTTCATTCATGCACATTGAGTCTGTGTTTAACTAACTGTTGTCTCAATGGTTTACACATTTTGAGCCTTATAAGCAATCATCTTATGCTTAATTTATTCTATCACTTGCACGAACACACAAGGAATTTGTTTCTTTGTCATAACGTTCATAGAAATTACCTTTGTGGTTTTTCGATGATTGAATGGAAGCCCTGGGGGAGTGAACATCATAAAAGCTCCTTTATATTGTGTATTCGTTACACACAGTGACTTTGTGTTACTGACAGGCAATTTTTAACTGGTTCACTTGTTGATTCAGGTGTTACCTTTCATATCTATCTATTTTGTCTGGATTTGCAAAGATCTGGATACGCATCTTTATGAATTGACGGATAATCAGTGGTTCTGTTTGCAAGATCAATGGTGGAAGAAATTTCTTGAAAACACGTTTTGATGAACTCTTTGCTCTTTTCATCAAAAAGGGGGAGAAGCGTCAATCAAGAAATGCGGAGATCAAAAGTTTTTGAAAGAATTTCTGAAGATATTATGAAGATTTGCTGCTTTGAAGAAATTTTCTTTGAAGATGATTTGCTGAAGCATTCCGAGCTGAAACTGGAGATAATTTCTTTCCAAAAGATATTCTCATCGATTGGGGAGATTGCTAAATTCTGAAGACAAAGAGGAAGATTACATTTTCTGAGCTTAAAGAATGATCTTGATCCAAAGGGGGAGATTGTTAAAGCACATATTTATTGGATTCAAGATCATAATTATCTGAAGATGGAAATCTGAAGTCAAAGCTGATAAAGTCGTCTCAACAAATAGTCTAGGGTCCTTTTGTAATAAATAGTCAAAAGTGTGTTTTTCGTATTTTATTTATTTGTTTTATAATTTAGTTATTAGTTTGTTTTTGTATTTGGGCCAAAGCCTTGCAAAGCCCAATAGGCTTAATTTGCCTAAGTATAAATTAGTTATGTTTAGGTTAATTAGGTTAGAAGAGCTTAATTGAAAAATTAATATAGAGAAAAACCTGGTGGTGTGGTGGTGCGCCGTGAATAGAAGAAAAACAGAGAGAAAGGTTAATTTCTTGTCAAGAACAATTGTAATCATCAACTTAATCAATATCAGGTTTGAATTATTGTGTTAATTACTTGTTTGCTTGATTGAATGATTACGTATTGGGACACACATCCCACGCGACCCAAGTTGCGCCACAACCCGTGCCATGAGCTGAAACAGTTTTGTCGACTGTTTCAGCTAGGGTTGGGGGTTACAAAAGTTTTGAAAAAGAGAGAAGGCGGCTGAAGGCGATTTTGGAAGAGAAAAAGTGACAGACACGCAGAGAAAAGGTGGGTAGATCTTGGTGGAAACGCATACTCAACAGGGAGTTTTTGTACTTTTGAGCATTTTTCATTTCAGAACAATGTTTGGAATTTCAGTAATTTCTATGTGTGTTTTGATCTGTAATACCCCAAGCATGAACTAAACTTTTCATGTTGTGGGTTGGATGAATTTTGGGTGTAGTTACGCTTAAACATGTGATTTGGGTTTTATACTTTGTTCAAGCGATTCAATGAAGCATATGACTTGGTTTTAGTGAATTTGTTAGTCTGATCAACTAATGAATGTTCTCTTGATCTTTTTATTCTTTGAGAAAAGTGTTAAAAGATTTGATGTTAATGTTAAATGCCTAAGGAATGAATTGGATAGAGATATACCAATTCAACCTTATATCTGTTTGTTTTAATCCTGATCTTGTGGTTAATTTGGGATAAATTGTTGAGATCGAGAGATGAGACATTATTCCTAATAGCTAATGTTACTATAGCTTAAGAAAGTATAGTATCTGCTTTTCGTGATTAATTACATTGAACTCTTGTTTAAAATGTTTGACCCATATGTTGTTCTGAGTTAGATTAACCCAAAAGAATTCCAATCCCCAATTGTTTTCCCTTAATCTGAATTTGTCTCTTGTCTCTCAAAGTTGCGAATCTAGTTTGTGTAGTTAAATCTCTTTAATTTCTTGAACTCAAATCAATCCCTGTTAGTCTAGTTAATAATTGATATAGAGATTGTGGTACTCAATACCATGTTCCTTTGGTTCGATACTCGTAGTTCAGTACTATTACTTGATTTTCGACCCGTACACTTGCGGTCAGATTAGGGAGGTGTAACCCACCTATCATGTTTTTGGCACCGTTATCGGGGAAATTTTAATACTCCAACGGTGGCAGTATCTCAAAGAGGAGTGCAAGCACCAACGGTGGCGGCAAACACATTCGAGATAAGGCATGGCACAATCCAACTTATCCAAGCCAATCAATTCGGAGGATCGACATCGGAGGATCCTCACAGTCACCTCCGTTCATTTGAAAAAAAATTGCAACACAGTCAAAATGAACGGAGTGCCAGACGATGCCATCAAGCTGAGATTGTTTCCATTTTCCCTCAGAGACCGGGCTTCTAACTGGGAAGAGAATTTGACAGCGGATCAAATTAACACTTGGGACGAGATGGTGGCAGCTTTCCTTAATAAATTTTTCCCTCCAGGCCGAACAGCTCAACTCTTGGCGGAAATCACTCATTTTGCTCAATGGGACTAAGAGTCACTATATGAGGCTTGGGAGAGGTATAAAGAAATGCTGAAGAGATGTCTCCATCATGGAATACATGGGTGGGTAATCATCCAAGCATTCTTTAGGGGACTACACCCTCAATTTAAGAATGATATTACTGTTGTAGTTGGTGGGGCTCTCATGAATAAGACTTATGAGGAAGCTTGGGAGCTAATTGAGAACTTGTCGGAACATAGCTACTCCACTCCATGCTTATTTGTTAGAAAAGTAGATAGTATTCATGATTCGGACGAATTGAGGCAGATAAAGGAATAGTTGGCCGCCATCACCAATCAATTAAAAGGCACCTCTATGCAGACTTCAATGCCAAATGATGGGATGTCGGATCAGTACTCGCAGTTTGAACCGTCGTAACAAGTCAACTTTCTCCAAAACCGCAACCGACCACGGAATGACCCCTCTCCATTACATATAATGAATGATGGAAGAGACACCCAAATTTGTCATGGACCCAACCGCAAAATGGTCCAAGAGAGACCATGGGACAACAACAGCAGCAATTCGGTAATCATTCAAATTTTTCGTCTTCTTCTGATTCTAATAACGTTTATCGTCCTCCAGGTTACAACCAAAGGAGACAAGAAAAAGGGCAAGTCGTAGAGAAGAATTCGGGGTTAGAGGAAATGATGATGAAATTTGTCTCGAAGATGGATACAACCGTGGAGGGAATCACTTCTTCAGTTAGAGGCAATTGATCAGAACACCGCATCCATTCAGATCCTAGAGTGACAAGTGGGCAGATAGTGGAAGAATTACAATCCCGGATCCAAGGCCAACTTCCTAGCTAACCGGAAAAAAAAAAGCCAAGGGAGGATTGTAATGCCATCCAATTGATAAGTGGAAAAGAGTTACTAAGGGATCGAACGAGAGAGTCGGTAATAGAATAAAGAAAAGAGCCCGAAATGATGGTAGTGGAAGAAGAGGATGAAGAGAATGTAGATGAAAGCATCGAGATGGAAAATCCAAAAGGGAAGGATAAAGGGAAAGAGCAAGAAGGAACCACCACGAGATCTCCAATTAAACTCATGGCACCAAAAGTGCCATTTCCCAACCGTCTCAAAGCGTACAAGGACGATGTTAATTTTGCTAAGTTTCTTGAAATATTTAAAAAATTACATGTTGACATTCCTTTTGCAGGTGCCTTGGCACAAATGACATCATATGTGAAATTCTTGAAGGACATTCTCTCTAATAAGTTGAGGATTGAGGAGCAGGCAGCAGTGGCACTAATTGAAGAGTGTAGTGCAATCATCCAGCACAAGCTCCCACCTAAGCTAAAGGATCCAAGGAGTTTTACTATCCCTGTTCATATAAGAAATTCTGAGTTTAGTAAAGCATTATGTGATCTTCGTGAAAGTATTAACTTGATGCCTTTGTCAATTTTCAGGAAGCTAGGATTGGGAAAGGTACAACCCACTAATGTGATATTGCAACTTACCGATAGATCCATCAAGTACCCGTATGGAGTGATCGAAGAAGTACTTATCAAGGTGGAAAAGTCCTACTTCCCAGTGGACTTTATGGTCCTTGACATGGATAAGATAAGGAGATACCATTAATCCTTGGTATACCATTTTTAGCAACGGGCAGAGCATTGATTGATGTGAGATGAGGCAAGCTCACGCTCAGAGTTGGAGAAGAAGAGGTTGTATTTAATGTATTATGGGCGGCTAAACAGTCGAACGAATGCTATAGGGTGAATGCAATTGAAATTGTGGTACAAGAGAGTGTTGATTTGCTAGTGTCAAAAGATCTTTTGCAGAATGCATTAACAGGCACTGATTCTGATTCAATGAGCAAAAATGTAATGCAGTTAAATGCATTACCTAATTACAAGGGACATCCTAGGCTAGCGGTTAAGGATTTAGGAGAAATAATTCCAAAATCTCAGCCCAAAAGGATTCCAATCCCCATCAAAAGAATCATAAGCATTAATACATGAAAGAAGCACAATTGTAAGCAAAGTGATCTCGGAAAGAATCAACTAACAAGATTGGGTAATATTGGGTACTTTGTCTAACTTTCTTCATTCCCTACCAGCTCATCAATATCTTTACCCAACTATTATGGGTTGGTAATGGTTTAGAATATGTTTTGACTAGACTCTTTCCCATTCAATTGAATTTTCCCATCACTTGAATTACAACTACCTTTTCCTTCACCGTTTTCCACCCCCTAAACTTTTTTTTCTATCTAGTGTAATTGTTCGCAATGGAACAACTTTGACCAAAGTAGGTTATTAGTCTAGCAGGGGTTATCTGGGTGACTTTAGGAGTTAGGTAGCATTGAACAGTTTAAAGGTATATCAAAACAGCAGTTCATGAATCAGATACACAGAGGTGAAACCCAAATTTCCTATAGAAGTCTTTGCTATTTGATACAAGATTATAGCAAGATCATGCTATAATTACAAGAAGGATTAAGGAAAGTGTAAGATTTATGCATTCATCCTCTCACAATTGATGTGCACAAGGCTCAAAATTCTCACCCGGGTTGGTCTCCACTAATGTCCCTAAGCTAAGTAGTCCCCTAAATTTTCCTCACTGCTATGTTATCCTTACAAATTTATCCCTCAATGATAAAATTCTCTACTTTAAATGCAACAACAAGTTTCAAAAATATGACAAAACATGCACCACACATGTTAATCACGTTAATCACCGACACAACTACCCCAAAATTGAATATCACATTGTCCTCAATGTGAATAAATTAAGCAATTAATCAAAAAATCAACCAAAGTTATGCGAATTAGGTACAGTCATTCAACGAAAGAAAATAAAAGTTCAACCAATAAAATGTCTAAAACTGATATAGATAAATCAAGTGAACCAACACCTCAATCGGTGCGATGACCTGACGATGGTGCACGCCTCGGTCGCCCTCGTACAATACGAGCAGGTGGGAAGTTGGATGGTCCCGCTTCGTCAGTTGCCGATGTCGCCCCACCCATCAGTTGGCGTATCTCTCTAAGCTCATCACTCATCTCCCTGAATTTGGTTGGTCTTTATCTCCGTCGGATCGCTTGTGATCCGAGTGTTCAAGTGAGTGGCCCAAGCGGGGGAATTGGACGGGAGACCACCATCGTCATTTGGGTCGTAATCAACATCATCCACATCTAAATCATCTGCATTAGCGGGTACTCGGATATCCTCAGCTATTGCCGCTTCCTGTCGCTCCAAGTTCCTTTGCACCGTAATTTGAGCTTGATACGTGCGGCGATCAATGGGACTTTGAGGCGGAAAGGTGCCTCCTATCGCTAACCCTGCATCACTACATCTCTTAGTAATCAAACAAGGAAAAGGTAATACCCCATTGTAGTTCAGCTCGCCCGCATCTGTCATTTCAAGTTGGATGATGTGCCCGACATCCAACGGTAAATTATGTTAAATACAGTACAGGACTCGGGCAACCAGTGGATCAGCATATGTATTGTGAGTAGATGGCAACAAATTTGTTTTCACGAAGAGCATCCAAATGGCCAGTTCAGGTGGCAGTTCACTTTTTCAGATTTCTGTTTCTCTATTCCTCCAATCTCCATTCCTATTCATGCGGATGGATGATGCTATGATGTTATTATGCTCGTCGTCCTCGGGAACCCAGGTATTGGAGAAACCTCATAGTGGAGGCCCAAATTACGTGGCCTTTGAATCCCAAACTACTCACAAATTTCGTCCATTGAGAGGCAAATGGTCACTCCTCGCACCATCACAGTATGGAACTCATTGAAAGTTGGTGGTATCATTGAAGCATAGAATTCCCGCACCAATTGGGGATCGTACGACTCTAGGTTCCGGGCGTATGGGATCCATCCTCGTTGGTGTGCGATAGCAATTACTCTATCATTTGGGATTTATTCAAATTTGATTCCCCTCTCTGGCCAAATCCAGCGCTCCTCGAAATTTTTCATCCTCTCCCCATATTGTGAGTTTGTGAGCCAGCGCAAATGATTATGTTGAGAATTGGTCAGGTTAAAGTAAGTGCCCCACTTACCAGTTGTTATTGGGTTTGTCTGCATCCTGAAATTAAAACATAGGTTTGTAAGCATATGGACATCTGAACCACCCCAAACCTAGTCCAAAGTAGGTTTGTATTGACAATGGGATGGTCACACTATCATCATTGATTGAACCCCAAACCTGTGGTTTGGTTGTCTCTCAACTTGATGGTAGTTACATAATTTCAAACTCCCAACATCACAAAATAAGCATATAGTACACACTATATCCCCAACAACATGGGATCATCGATTACGTCCCCTTGAACAAAACACACAAAGGATTTTCATAAAAAAATTCAAAATTCAACCCCAAAAAGTCTTTGCCCTATTCATACAAACCACAATATTGAACATGCAAATACCCATTAGAACTAGCATCATTCATCAACTCACATTGTCAAGAACTCAAAACCCCAAAATTCTATATTAGAGACATGCAATAGCATAAAACTATTGAAGTAGAGAGCAAACATTACATGTAGAATAAAGAATTTCAAACATTTGCTTAAATTGGTAAGAAACCCAAAATTTGACAAAATCCTATAGAGTTGATGGGTAGAGACTCACCTTCGTCGTTCAAACAGAAGAGATATGGTAGGGAGATTGAAATCAGATGGTGCCAGATATTGGGCAGAATGCCACCGAAAAATTGAGTGTTAGAGTTGATTGTCGGTAGTTCTTAGTGGTTTAGGTTGGAAGAAAATCGGAATTGAGAGAAATTTGGGTTAGGGTTCTAACCAGATGTGACGACTCCCGCTTTTTAAACATGCGGGTCGCACGGGCGGGTTGGTGAGTTTTAACACCCCCCTAATCTGACTGCATGTGTACGGGTCAAAAATCAAGTAATAGTATTGAAGTACGAGTATCGAACCAAAGGAACCTAGTATTGAGTACCACAATCTCTATATCAATTATTAACTAGACTAACAAGAATTGATTTAAGTTCAAGAAATTAAAGTGATTTAACTAAACAAACTAGATTCGCAACTTTGAGAGACAAGAGACAAATTCAGATTAAGGGAAAACAGTTGGGGATTAGAATCCTTTTGGGTTCATCTAACTTAGAACAGCATATGGGTCAAGCATTTTAAACAAGAGTTCAATGTAATTAATCACGAAAAGCAGCTACTATGCTTTCTCAAATAGTAACATTAGCTATTAGGAATAATGTCTCGTCTCTCGATCTCAACAATTTATCCCAAATTAACCACAAGAACAGGATTAAAACAAACAGATCTAAGGTTGAACTGGTATATCTATCTAATTCATTCCTTAGGCATATAACATTAACATCAAATCTTTAAACACTTTTCTCAAAGAATAAAAAGATCAAGAGAACATACATTAGTTGATCAGGCTAACAAATTCATTAAAACCAAGTCATATGTTCATTGAATCGCTTGAACAAAGTATAAAACCCAAATCACATGTTTTGTATTGGTTAAGGCCCTGGAGACGTGGTGGAAAATCCCATGTGCAATGGGTTCAAATCTAGGCGTACAAAACAATTGTGGCCACTGAGGTTTAATCAGTGTTGATGTTTTACAGTCAAAGTTTTGTCAAGGGATTAGTTTAGGCATATCCTAGGACACCCTTCCTAGAAAAAAAAGAACCTAATATGTAACTATGCAAACTATAGGGACATAATCTATAAATATACAAACTACCGAAACCTAATATGTACAAATATGAAGTATAGGACCTAATTTATAAATATATAAATTACGGGCACCTAATATGGAAAAACACGAAGTATAGGGACCTTATCTTTAATTATGCAAAGTATGGGGACTTAAAATGTTATTATACAAATTACAGGGACTGAATCTGTAAATATGTAAACTATAGGGACCTAAGCTGTAATTATTGAAAATACAAGGACCTAATATGTAAATATGCAAACTATAGATACGTAATATGTCATTACGTAAATTAAAGGAACCAAATTTGTAATATATATATATATATATATATATATATATATATACACTATATTATAAAGCATTTGAGAAAATCTCTTAAAAACAAATTTTTATGCATCAAGTACTGTTAATTAATGCATATTACTTAAAATTTAAGATTACAAGTAAATGATGCATGAGTACGGGTTTTTAAGTTGCATGTTTGAATTCTTAACTAACTGATAAGTATAATCAAATACATGATAAACATCTCATTTTAAACATATATAATCTACAATATAGTTAAGATAATCACTGAATTCTAACAGAATACTTAATTATTATTTTATAAAAAAACATTGTATTATAGATCTATTACTAAGTCTAATAGTCACCATTTAACACCTTCAAAATGTTGACAAGAAAACCCTATGAACGGCTCTACCGGCCTTGAGGGGGTAAATCAACCATGAAGTTGGCACTCGACTATAGACTTAGAAAATAGAATTATGAAGTATAAATAATATATCCATGTAAATCTATAGTTATAAAATAACAAGTATGTTTTAACACAAAATCTTAATTTAGCCTATCATTTAATGATACAATAATAGAAATATAGAATTAAGAAGAACAACAAGAATACTTACAAAAGTTCTTCAAGAACCTGAGCCAAATGCTTTTATTATCTCCAAAATATGCATACAAATTGTTTACAAACTAGAAATTTAGAGAGAAAGAGAAAAGCTAAAAAGATACGTGCCTAAACCAAGGAAAGAGAGTTCCTTAAAAAAGAAAATAAGGAACAAGAGGACAAACTAAAAAAGGAAAATAAAAATCAAGCAAACAAACAACTTTTTTAAAAGTAAACAAGGAGATTCCTGATAAACGCATATAATGCAGAAAGTAAAAGTATTTGTCGATCATGATTGCAATAGAGAAGATTCTCTCACCGCTCGCAGTCTCAATTATTTGATGTTATCTTTCAGTGTGTCTTTCAAAGTTTCTAGAGCATCGTCTAGGGAAAAACCAATTTGGTCTTCGTCAGGATCTTGAGCTTCCTGAGTTATCTGGTCAGATGCCATGGAGATATCGGATTTAGAGTTTGATCCTCCTATGTTTTTATACAAGTCTTTCTTCATTTCTGCAATGTACAGATCAATTATCTCTGCTTTTGAATGAGTCTCAGCATATTTCTGAGAAATCTTCTGGAAAGGACTGAGTTCAAGAGTATCCTTCTTCTCTTCATCTTTCTGTTGCTTATAGAACTCGACCTTTTTGACGATTTTAATCAACTCATCCCCATATGGTTTCTTTGTGTCTGGATCTTCTCGAGATAATTTATCCCAAAACTTTGTGAGACTTTTTCTCTTCAGGCAAGGTGCCATAATCTCAGTATAGCCGAAAATTGGCTTCCATTTCCAAATCCAGGGAATAACGAATTCAATAAAGAACCAGCAAGTTGACCCAAAGAGTGATTATTGAAAACGATGTTTCAGAAATAGGATTTGGGGGTATTTTAAAACAAATTGACCCCCAAACAAAACAAGAAATTCTTGTAAGATTCCATTCTAGAAAATGGAATGATGCTCAAAAAAATTATGCTACTATAGCAAAAGAACTATTTGCCATTGTAAAATGCGTCCTAAAATTCCAAGCTGATTTTTATAACAAAAAAATTATTATAAAAATTGATTGCATATCTGCTAAATATATGTTCCAAAAAGATTTTAAACATGATGTTTTTAAACAAATGTTTGCTAGATGGCAAGCTCATTTAGCCCCGTTTGATTTTACCATTGTTTACAAAAAAAAGCTACAAAAAATCATCTGCCTGGTTTTTTAACTCGTGAATATCTTTCATGATTATGATTACAGGAATGAGCTCCACTCAAAGTAGCTACTCCTCTTATAGAGGAAGAGGTAGCTCCTCCTCAGCCAGAGGAAGGGGTTCTGATCATTCTTATTGGGGAAAGGAAGAAGTGGAAATTCCACCACAAATTATGAAATCCGGATGGGAAAAAAGAAGTTAATAGCTCAAAACATAGCTAATCCTAGTAATCCATTAAAAACCTTATAGGTAAAGATTCTCCTCTTCAGAAAGAATATCTAAATTATATTAAGGAAAAGGAAAAAATTGAAGCTTCTTCATATGCTAATATTAGCAAGGAAGATAATTCTGACTCCCAATTTTATGAAACCGAAATTAAAGAAGTTATACTCCTTATTGAAGAAAAAGATAGTCAATGGAATAATAATCCAGAAATAATTTTGGAAAGATATCTTAACAAGACCTGTTATATCCATGGATCTTTAAAACAAAGACAATTCTATTAAGGTCTTTTAGTTTCTACAAATTCTGTAAAAATTACTCATTTTTCTCCTTCAAATAGGACAGAAATTTATAATTTCTCAAAATTCATTATCAAAAAGATTATATCTTTTGAAGAATGAGGTATATCTTCATTAGCTAAAAGAAAATGGTTTTCTCCACTTCATAAGTGTAATTTTAATTTCAATTACTGGGATTATATCTTAAGTTTCGAAGAGATTCTTTTATATGGGAATGAAAACAAGAAACATTCTTGGTTCTTGAAAGTCTGTGAAAATTCGTGGAAAATGTTTGGCACTACGGGAGACATTCTTCCGGATGATTTAAATGGCTAGTAAAAATAATTTTTCCTTTATATCCCTTTATATTATGTATATTTATACATAATAAGTTACATCTCTCTTTTCTTTCTTCTCAACATAAACGTTTTCAGAATTTTCAAAACATCTTCCTCTTCCAACAATATCAATATTTGTTATTAGTATACGATCTAAACATCTAGATAGAATATCTTAAATATCGACAAAATGTGAAAACTGTAATGATGCCATATTTAAAAAAAAAAAAAAAACATAATTATTACCGAAACCAGGTGTTACACTAAAACATAGGAATAATATGAACTTAGGAAGAAAAACATAGTAATAACAAATATGAAGTAAAAAATGAAAAGTAAACAAAAGTAGTTAGATTTACCTGGTTATAATTTCCGAGACCACCAATTCCAACAACGAAACCAAGATCACCGCCATGCGATCTTATCTTTTCCACGACTATAAACATAAAACAGATATGTACAAACGGTATGAGCTTCCTCATTATCCATAGCATAAATTCGTATTTCGTTATGTCGATCCAAACATTTAAAAAGTAGGTTGATATGCAGATCAGAAAAAGAACAGTCCCGCCGGTGGTTGTCGCCGGGGATGCATGATGTAAAAAATTTACAGATGCAACTATCTGAACGGTGTTTGCATAATGAATTTGAACGGCTGAGTTGTTTAGGGTAAACTACATATATTTTGTTTTGTATTTTGATTTTTGTCTTCAATGATTTACTGCAATTTGAGCTTTGGGTTTTTTGGGCTTTTAAAAAGAAATATTCTTGTTTTTTTTTTTCATATGATAATTGTATTTTTAATTGTTAAAAAGCTATATTTGGTATATTGGTTGTTAAACGGTTATATTTAGTGAATGTTGGGATTACTTATTTAAAACAACTTGTGTTTTTTTTAAAGTGATTATCAACTTATGTGGTACCCTTAATTGGGCTGGGCCGTGGTCGACGAGGATTAGTCGGGTGGCACCCTTAAGTGGGAGTCTGGATACCCTGGGAACGTGTGTGTGTTAACTTGTCGTTCAAAAAAAAACTTATGTGGTGACAAAAAAGAGTTTTATAAAAAGTGTTTGGATTAGTTATTGTGGTATCAAAACATGATAAGCTAATAAGTTGTTATTTAGGGGTGTTTGGGATTGCTTATACATGTCAAATAACCAAAAAAGTTATAAGTTATTACAAATAAGTTGATAAGTCAGAATGGTTTAACTTATCAAAAACTTCTTATTAGCGGTATGGAAAAGTTATAGCACTTTCTTTTTTCCCAATCCAAACACTAAAAATAGGTTATTAGCAGTGAGGAAAAGTTATAAGTCAATAAGGAGTTTAAATAAGAAATCTCAAACACCCTCTTAGTATATTGGTTGATAAGTTATTTATTAGTTAATAAATTAGTGATGAATAAATCATGTTTGACAAAAACTAGTTGATAAATTAGATAAAAAATATAAAATGATCAAAAATGATATTGAAATATATAGGTTATATTTGCCCTATATTTTTCTATTGCAAACCAGTTAAATTTATATGATTCATTTTATATTTTAAATTTTTAATCCAATAAAATTATTTTTTGGAAAAATTAGTTACTTGTAACATAAAGTAATAAAATTTAATAAAATCAAACCTACAACTTTATGATCGATGGATTGTTGGTGACTTGTGAGCATGGTTAATTAAAGTTGTATATTTTATATTTTAGTGTGATTTTATTTATATGATATAATATATAGAAAGAGAGAGAGAAGAGGTGGAAATATGATCAAACGAGAACAACGTTTTAACAATAAAACAAGAAAACGGTTAAATCACACGTTATTTTACATGTAATTTTACATGCGATTACAGAACACAGTCAACGCAAGGTTGAGCAGGCAACGTAGCCTGCAATCTTAGGCCGCAGCAAAAGTTGTATAAATCACTTGTGATCTTGCACGTGATTTTAGTGTTAAATTACATATTCGTCATTCTCATGTTCACTTATTTAGTTACTCCTCGCATATGGACACAACGTGCAAATGGCTCCACAAGTGGCCCAACGGCTTGCAAAACTTTTGATTTATCTTACCGTTGTAACGAGAGGCAGAGACCATTAGGGTTTTTACCGCAAGAAAGAAATACGTAACCAAACAACAAGCCAACGACCCTCGGGAAAATCTAATTTCTTGTCAATCTTCCTCTCCGATTACGTCAATGAATAGAAATCAAGTATTCGAAATCCATGAAGGCAATCCAAATCAAGACCAGTTATAATCAATCAGTCCCTATCAAATAAGGCTCTTTTAAATAACTGGTTCAAAGACCAATTATCATAAGACTGGTTAAGGTTAACCAATTATGACTTAAAAAACGCCACATGACACTCACCTACTTGTCGACAAACCGGTTAAAGTAAACATGATATCAAATCTTGCTTCAAACAATAACCAAATACTTCTTGGAAAAAATGTAATAAAATGGTTTTAATTACTAATCAAATGTCCAGAATACATTCAGTAACACAAGTTTTTAAACCAAATCAATAACATCAACAGGGTGCAGGGAGGAACACACTTGTACAACAGTGACAATGGGTATATTTGCAGGTATTTTGTTTTTCCATATACCCCACCCCACCCCCCAACAAAAACCCCCAATAAAAAATAATAATAAAAAAAACACAATAATACAAATCTAAAGAGCCTTTTGACATCAACTAAGCAACCAACAAAGCTCTAAGGATCCCTACAAGAGTGTTATTTGCATCTGTTTTCACTCTTCTTTCTCTGAAGTCAACGGCTCCGGTCAAAAAGTCAAAATACCAATCCTTCAAACGGAAGTGCTTCACGAATCGGAAACCTAACTTGATTTACATGGATGCAATACCAATATGACTAGCATCTGTATTGAGAGAGAACAAATTGGGGAGCCTCTGCAATTGCATCTTGGAACCTACAAAAGAGTCGAGTTAAACAGAAGGCACATTCTCTTTAACAATACATAAACCGATTGATGCAAAAATGCCATTTCGGTTCATGGTCTCGATATGAGAATGATGATAAAAGTAGACTATAAACAAGGAGGAGGGGAGTTTAGGATCTTATGTCCGATAACGGGTGGTCTTAGGGGCCGTTACCAAATGCTAACCGAGTAAGTGTTTATCGGGTCATTTACCTTACTGGGTGAGCTGTGAGCATGACAAAGACTGATAATCTTACTGGGTAGTAGACATGACAAAGACCGAGAATTTTACCCAGTAAGTGAGGGTGGTGACTCTTACCCGGTTAGTGCTTACGGGGTAAGAGACAACAATCCTACTTTGTCATGTTGATGGCTGACCCGGCAACGTAAGTGAGGGTAGCATTTGGTAAACGGCTCCTTAGTTTTTCCTACCTTTCTTGTCTACTATTGTATTCTACTTCTTGTTGAACACTCATTCGTCTTTGCTTTTCTTCATGTACTGCATTTTGTATTTCCTTGTTTGTTAACTTATTCGGCTCACATTTGTCCCTAATGCATTTTATGTTTATTGTACTTTTTGCTTCTTTGCACACACTCTCACCTAGTCTATCTGCTTACTTTTAATTTTTTGTTTTGTAAGAAAAAATTAAAAGGGATCTCTACTGCTTGGGCATAGAGGCAAGGTAGCGTACATCTCACCCCAAAACCCTATCTCAACACAAACCCTACCTCTGCTAGGATTACTAGGTTAGTTTGATTTATTTTGTTTTCGACATCTTTCAAGTGGAGATCTTGCCAACACAGTTGGGCATGGTTAAAAATTTTGGTTTCAGGGGACGATTTTGGATTTGGGTTTTCATGAGTGATCAAATCACTTAACGTCATCATAATTGAAGTGTATTGTTGCTAATAAAGTAGTCAACGAATATAGTTGAGCTATTTTATTTTACCAGGAATTTACTTCAAAGAACCAAATGGTGATTGGCCTAGTGGTACCTTGGGTTACTGGTAGTGCCCAGCCTCCTAGGAGGCCAAGGGTTCAAACCTCACCAATGGCGAGGAGTGTGTGCGAGTATTTTCCATATATAAATATACTTTAAAAAAAATTACTTCAAGGAAATAAGATTAATAGGACCTCATCGGAAAAATCAAATGACATGAGGTAGCACACACGTACCTTTTGCGACATACTCGCATGAGTCACATCCATGGATCCAATCAAATCATCTTCCTGAGACCCTGTAGTTGAGGACAAGATCCTCAGACTTTTTCCATATATAAGCCCGTACAGTCGCTAAGCTCATTTCGGGTGTTAAGACCTGCATAAGAGATTAATTTTTAAAAGAACTGTCCATACGTTCTAAATTCTAAAAGTTTCCTATGCAGTTGCTCAATAAATGAAATATTGGCACAAAACATTTGATCATTTCTTTTACTACAAACATATTATATTTTTGAAGCTAAAAGACCATCCCAAGTCAAAATAAATATAAGCACGAATAAATCATCGTCTTTCGAGAGAGAATTTCAAACAGAAATTGTCATGCATATGCTATTTTATGTTTTTCCTGAACTAATAGGGCAAAAGGTATCAAAATGCAATGAAGTTTGGTTTGGTTCTATTTAGTGCAATAAATAACTGTTTTTTCTCAAGCGATGTAACAAAGTTTCCTATGTGTACCCATTTTGACCGGTAACCTGTAGATCTTGTAACATTTGATGACGCAGATATCCATTTACGAAAGGGTTATGGCAAAGTAGACGATAAAACATAACATCCACATCATAAATGTTACAAGATCGGCTTGTTACAAGGCAATTTTGAAATTTCTTTACATTGATTTGAGAAAGAAAGAAAAAATCTTTGTTACACTACATAAGAACCAAGGCAAATTTCGTTGTATTTTGATCTTTTCGATGCATTTTGCCCGAAATAGTATGGAGAAGATTTCAGATAATTAAAAAAGTAGTTGACAAGTTTCTTTTGGTCATTCTGGAATATAAGTTTAGTTAAACTAGCGAAAGAAGTTTTTAAACTCACAGCAAGATCCAATCCCAAGTTTTCTGTTTTGGGAAATATAAACCAAATCGAGCAAATCAACGCGGCTAAAAACAATGTCAATATGAATGAAGTTAGAAACTTGCCTGATTATTGCACAAGATCTCTATAGAAGGCTTAAGCTTTTGCCAAGGCTTCAATCCAGATCTAAGGGAACCATCTCCAACAATTGAATGCTGCAACTGCCCTCCTGGCAGCCCAGGAGCAAAAGTTCCATCACCACTCAAGCTATCCAATGGCTTGTCTAAAACCATCTTCTCCACAACATAGTTAATAACCTATAAAGAAATTAATAAGCTATATTTAATGATTGTTCGGGAAGTTCTACAATTATGGTATGGATTATACAGGAGCCATTAGAAGAAGCTGTAAGCGACCTTCGGTGGGGAAACAAATCGAGAGCAGTTACATTGTCTATAAAAAGCATCCTCCTGATTATACGGAAAACAAACCAACCCAGTATGTTCCACCAGGAGGAGGGATTTTTTCCTTTTTTTTTTTTTGGGGGGGGGGGGGGGGGGAGCAGCTTTTCCCGTGAAGACCTCCCCGGCTTGTGCAAAGTGTGCAAAAAGAAATGATAAAGCTTGCTCAAAAAAATACAGAACAGAAAAATAATAACTTAAAAATGCTATTTAAGGTCATTGTTTTATCATACAGCACCTTGTGTATTCTTAAAATACGAGGCGCACTCAGCTTCCCTTGCGTCAAGATTTGGGCAGCTGAACCTTCACACGGATGTAAATAAAAGCTGCACCTGAAAAAGAGAGAATATGATGAAATCAGCATCTTCCAATAATAGCCGGTAAGAAACACCACTTAAATCTCTAGCATGAGTATTCGCAAGTGGCTAACGAGAAACTGCCAAAGCTTTTAAGGTGTTCCGTATCCATTTATATTGTGTTTTTGTATTGCATACAAGATGGGAGACATGACACACAGATTACAAAGAAGGATTTTAGCTGTTAAGGTCTCCAATGACCGAATTTTTAAACCATGGGTTGCACACATAATCTGATCCTCGTACTCCCTCCGTCCCAAAATAAATGTCCACGGTAAAGAAAACACACATTTCAAGAAATGTGTAATTATTACACTTTTTAATCAACTGAATCATTTTACCTAAGATAAGAGGCGAACGTTCTTTCTCTCCATCTCATCAACTCTTTTCATATTTGTACGTCATAATTAAAGGTAAAGTTGGAAATTTAATAAATTATAACTATCCATTTTAGAAAATGGACGCTTATTTTGGGACAACCTTTAACAAAAATATGTTTTTTGGGACAGGGGGAGTATGTTTTAAGCCACAAAGAAATACACGAGAGAAAGAGAGATGAAAATGAGTATATAAATTGAGAGCATTGAGGATAAAGAATTTACTTGGTATGTTCCCTGGGGGGCAGCCGATTATGCAAGATACAATCTAAAACCCACCAAGGGAAGTCCTTCTCATCTTCAGTTCCATCCAGGCCGGTAATTTTCTTCCTCCATGGTCCACTCTGAGAACCCTCGGTAATAATTGAAGGTGGAGAGACAGTTGAGAATTCAAATGGAGGATACACCATGGAGTCATTTTCAGCATTACCATCTACCTCAACTCTTGAAAGTGTAATACTCCTGGCAGATATATCTCTGCCAGATGAAAGTTCTCCATTAGCTGAAGGTTGGGATCCGAATCTATGTTTTTTCTTTGCCAACCAATGAGCCAACAGTCCTTTGAGGGTTTCTCGAGCCAAATTAATCTGAAAAGAACAAAGAGATTATTCTATTGCATGAACACAATTAAGCGGTCAACAATGCACCCAGAAATAAAAATAGACAACAGTTCCAGTATGACGTTTAGGGGCTCAGGCCTTATCTTTATTCCATTAGATGAACCATAAATATATATAGTACAAATGTGGGCCAAGGAACAAGACAGTGACAACCTTAAATATACACCTTACATGATAAATACAATTAAAATGACATGACTACCTTGTATTAACAGTTCTCCTCTAGCCTGTGTATATATCTAACATGGCCAACTTATCAAACACAATGCCCACATCAAGTACAATTCTTTTTGCTTTGAGCAACAGGAATATATGTGGGGTGACAAGTGTGTCAGGCTATCAGAAAGGTAAACATGACTACAGAGTATCGCAAATACCATAATTCTCCTTGATGCTCGTGAAGGACTACAGTCTTAGGAGTTCAGACTTATGAGTTCGGACAATGCTGTCAATTTTTCCTTAGATGCATGTGAAGAGGACTTCTTCTAAACTCATCAAATTGATACACTAATGTCTCTAAAGAGGCTTAATACTTACAACCTAATGTAGAGACCCACCGATACCATTGGTCCAAAGGTCACTTGGTGTAGAGAATGGGACTAAGAATGGTACCATTACAAGTAACCTAAGCCAAGATCTCATACTTGCACATTAGAACTAAAGGACTAAAGGGATGCTAGTGAGGGGATAGGAGAATCTTATTTCTAAGAAGGTGTTTCCTTTTGTTGGTTAGGTACTTAGGTTGGCTTTTTCTTATGGGTTGGGTTTACATAGGAAAAAGTTATCACACCAATCTGCATCGCACCCCTACAAACCATATAACTTTTAACAATTAAATATGTTAAGCACCACCACTTAATAAGATTTTCAAGCAAACATGTCCGATACAACATACACACTTTGCACACATACCCTTGCTTTGCAGGATATTACTTAAATTGATATATTGAAGAAGACTACCAAAGACTATGAATACTTCAATCCTTGTGATAGTTACGATTGACTAAATCGGTTTCAGCTGCATTAAGTTAATTAAATGTAACTTTGAAGTTCAAAGTGTTAGAAAGAGATATTTCAGCCTCCATAACTTTCCTGCTTTAAGTTGTAAAATCAAAGATTGCCCAATTTATATATGTATACAAAATACACAAGCCGCCAAGGTACACAAACACACAGGAAGATATGCACCTTGTCATCCTCAGCTTTCTCAGTGATGTTGAGGTCAGCAGAATACATTTCTGCAGAAAAGCACTGGGGAGTATCCAAATGTATAGACAAACTCCCAAGCCTGGTATCGGCAGTGAACCAAGCAGGAATGCTTACCTGGAAAAGCAAAATATAGTCAGAAGGAGAAATGATGAAGTTCGCATACATTGTTCCTATAATGAACTATTGATACATACCATCTCAAACAGTTCTTCCTTCTTTTCAAATGGAACCTAGAACATGAACATCATGAAAGAAGTATATCAACCAACTTGACTAGTTACCAAACCCCAAAAATAAAAGTAAACATATGAAAAATAAATTAAACGACAATCTAAAATGCATGCAAATACAGATTGTCTGCTTAAGTGATGGCTGCCAGCGGACATATTACTGTAGTGCTCATTTAGAGGAGGGATTATGCGCCACCCTCTAGATGCTCATGTAAAATTAATCTAAAACAGCATGCAAGTAACCTGTCCATAGTCCTCAATCACAACACCTCTAGTGATCTCCCAAAGCTTCACAGAACCAGCATTATCCTAAAGAGACATGTCACACCATCAGTTCTGTGAATCAAGTTGTTCAAGACATTCATGGCAACATAAAAGACAAAAGGTGTTCTTAAAATAGTTAAATTCTTGAAAAATGTAAGGAAAGGCAAAATATCAATATTACCTTGGTCAGGACATGCCTTCTATTGTTCAATATTTCATGTTGCACTATCCCTGGAATTCCACCAATAGTGAAGGTGGGGTCTCTATACACAGGAACCTACACATCAACTGCATCCGTAAGTTTGCTATGTATGAAACAGTCACACATCCACATATACATGAGAACAAACTGTGAAGAACCTACCTCCAACTTGCAAGAACATTATAACAACACAAGCAGCCTTTAATCCAACATAGTTGGTTAGGCTAAAAATGAAACCCAATAGAAAGGTCAAACCGATAGAAATAAATAAAGAAGTGAACCCTCCTAGGGCTCTAGGACATTAATACAATACTTCCACAAGCTCCTATTTAATGTTTGGTCTTTCCACTCACTCAACCCTTTTCCTACCCCACCACACACCCAACAGGCCTTCACTGACCTATAGTCCTAAACCTCTCCTAACAACCTCCTATTTGTACAAACCTTCTCTTCTAACTCATTCATCCATAGGTCTATGTGGGAAATGATCAAATCGCCTCAAGTAGTGTTGCCTCAACTTCTCCACCAGTGTCACCCTAACCAGTTTCCAATCATCTTTTTTTCTAAGCCTAACCCTCACTTACCTAGCCACATATCCACCTAAACATTAACATTTCTGCTAGACTTGTCTTGCAACAAGTTGTCTTGCTTTTGTAAGCCAACATCCTACACTGTTCAGCATGTCTCACTGCTATCCTCCAATGTAACCTTTGCTTAAATAGGACCTTCTCACCACATAAGACTCTCAAAGCTTGTCACCATTATCAACTCCACTTGGCAGTTCAATAGAACTTGATTCTATTGGGAATGTGGGCAAGAGTTTATGTTACACTGAATATAAATATACTGCAGAAACTGGGATCATATTTAGTTTGGTGTTCATTATTGCTCACATTGTTAACAGCATCAACTATGTTGACTACCAGTTACATTATCACAAGCCAATAATAGTTCTACTGATAGCACACAAATACAAGGGTACAATAGTTCCATGAAAGATGAAGCAAGTTAATCAGCATCAACTTTTTTTGTAATAGATATATATATATATATATATATATATATATATATATATATATATATCCTCTATGTAGAGATTACAGGCAATTTCAGTAATTCAAAAAGAAACAAACACAACAGTAAAAATGGTAAATCAATTTAAAAGTACATTAATTACCATATTAACAATCAAATAGCAATTCTGAGGTACTTCTACAAGCATGTCAGTAACTTCTATGTGTCTCTCACACACTTTGATTTTGGTCAACACCCATAAATAAGATATGGATCTAACTATGAATTCAAGACCTAAGAGCATCATATACAAAATTTCCTTAGACCTTAGTCTTCACATAACCTAATATACCTAAGTTTTCAAGGCTGATTCACAAGCATTGTATATGAGAAGCAGTTTTATAGTACTCCTTGGAGGCAAATTGATTATCAGACAATCGATTGCGTTCATGTTAGCAGAGATCATTCAGCATAAGTAAAAAATAAGATGACTCACAGGGGTAGATCCTTCTAGGGAGGCCCTTGCCCTTGAAAAAGACAAGTTTCCAGCCAGGAAGGAACCGCCTCTTTGGAACACCTTGTCAGGATTCAGGCCTTCAGAAGGCCATCTGTGCACAGAAGAATCTGTTGTTGCAACCCATATACCATCATCATGCAGTGCTAATTGCTGAATAGGATGTTCCTTGGTGCAAAGCAATACACTCTCTCTTGTGGAAAGATCTGTCAAGTACAACTACAAGTAGAAAGGGATAAACGATGATGCACGAACAATGACAAATATGGTCTACCAAGACTTGTAAAATAAATCAAGGCAACATATGTACTCATAAAACCAGAAGCACACTCACAGAAAGATCTCTTCCACCACTATACACGTGACTAAATGTTGGAGTGCTAGCAAGTGCCCATACAGAATCTGTATGAACAGCATATGAGTGCACGCACCGCTGCTGCCCAAGATCCCACAATCTACCACAAGTATACATTAATTCGTCATGTTCATCATAAAAACAAGAATTCTTCATGAAACAACTATGTGTGTCTTGATATATAGTCCTCCATTAGTGGATAATATGGCATCAGATCGTAACTGTCACGCATGCTAACAGCGAAGATCCTTAAACCTTCAAAGAAGACCCAAAAGCCTTAGGCATCTTCAGTAGAGATGGTGTTGTTCTAGAAAGATCCATCCAACTTTTTCACCCATTAACTTAGGTGGTAGTGTCAACAAAATATAACCAGAACATATCTGTTTGAAAAAAGTTTCCGATTTATATGTGACAGCCTATTTTTCCGTTTTGGCAGTTTTATAGAAGAAACATAGAGTACTTGTTAGGGCCTGAATCAAATGAGGATATCTAATTTGATGGATGAAGTGATAGGTAATTACTAGGGAAAACTTAACCATGCTGATGTGTACCTGATCATAGAATCGGAGGATCCTGATAAGCAGAATCTGCAATCATGTAATTGGAAGTACTATTATGCACTCATATTGACCAAATAGTTTAATGATTTAAAAGAATAAACCTCGTTGAGGAATCATTAAAATACATACCAATCGAAAACCAGAAACAAGATGCAACTAAGGTCCAAGCACACTTAATTGCTCTAGCTAGATTAGATTCCTCATGAATGTTGCATTTAGATGCTACTGATTCTTGACCTAGGTCCCCCCCCCCCCCCCCCTCTCCCTGCCAGGACCACTTCAATTGGCAACCTCTCAATAAATAAGTGTTCAGAAACTTTAAGTAGGAAATATTTTAGAGATATTGTAATCTTAACAAGTAACAAAACCATCCCTAAATACACGTTACGTGAACATAGAGAGATTACAGTAATGAACAAACAGGTATGATAAAGATAAAATCTCCAACACTTTCTCATAACATCAGCACCTGAACATTTCACCAAAATAAGCAATTCAACTATGCAAGATGAAGGGATCCATATCTTCTTCCATAGCCAAGAGAAGTTTACAATTAAGTTGCATACTTATTGCTATGGATTCATTCATCTACGAGATTTCAAGGACACTATGTCAAAAAATTTAAGGAATAAGAATGACTTGTAAATGGACATCAAAATTTTGTTCTATATCAAATAAAATCCAAGTCCGCCAAGTCCCTGAATCCTGTCTGCACCATCAGTCTAAACAAATAATATAGACGAGATAACAAACCTCCCTGTAGAGTCGAGAAGGAGCGCCCTGATATTATCTGTATGCCCTCGAAGCTTCATCATCTTCGTACCAGTTCTCGAATCCCAAACACGTACAGCCTACAAGAAATTAAAAATCCACAGAGATGAACCCTCACATAATGATTGCTATGCTAAGCTACAATTGCATAAATGAGTAACAAAGAAAAATCTGAACTGCTGCTTAACAAAAACAATCCCTACAAAAGTTAAGTCAATAACAGAGTTCTCAATGGTAGGTGCATGGAAAAAAAAGGAACATCATAGAATCAACACAGGGTTTGCATCGTAACTCAGAAAAAGTTTACAGAAGCAACTACTACATAAGAATGTACCTTCTCCGTTCCACCAGACACCAGAAGAGTTCCAGTATCATTCATTGCTAATGCATAAACAGACTCCTTATGTCCTTTAGCCGCAATTGGGACATATCCTTGAGGCTGATTTGTGTGTGACGTAATACTGTTGCTTGAGCTGATGGTACGTAGGCTAGTAACTGGCAACGAATTTCCTGAACCATTAGTTCCATTTGAAGAATCACCATCAGCTGCCTCACTAGTCTTCGTTAATGGAGCAAGGGCAGCTTCAAGATCCCAAATGAATACCTCACCACCCAGGCCACCAGAGGCAACAATATTGCGCTAAAAGGATGAGGACACAAATAAAAATTAAGTACTAGAAGTTGAATCTGCACACTGTGCACACAATTTCGAATTTCCCTAAGAGGTGCCAAATTTTCAATAGAAGGTCTACAAAGCCTTTTTCAATGAACTTAACATAAGAATTAAAGACATATGTTGGCCATAGAATTTACATTTTTTTCTGCGGCAGCAAGACAAGTAACATAATCTGTGTGCTGGCGGAAAGTCCTTGTGCAAGTTCCATCAGAAAAGCAATCCCAAGCCTGGTACAACCCAGCATAGTATTAATACAAACTATATGAACATTAATGCAGGGAGGTAAAAATCAGTTACACATGAAGAAAAACCTTGACGGTAGTATCGGAGGAACAGGAGACAAGGGTATTCCCTCCTACAAGGACTGCATCATTGACCTGTATAACCAAACTCATTCCTTAATGGGGTAATAGACTTGTATTTACAAGAAGTTGAAGTACTATTCATTCAACATATGTTCATACTTCATATAAAGAGTGATATAGATATCTCAAATCAGCCTAACACGGATAAAGGGAGTCCAGATACCCTACTAGTCGCAAATCCCATGGATGACAAATTGAACAACTTTACAACCATATCTTGTAGCTACTTAAGTTGCATCAAAAATCTGAAGGCCGAAATTTTACAAGATGTCGTAACCAAAAACTTCCATCTCATTGATCTCCAACATTTGTATAAAATTTAAGTCAAAATTCAAAGTAACAAAACATCAACTTATAATCATGCCTGACAGTACCCTCTCAAAGACAATGACTGATAGTAAACAATACCGGTCATTTAGAAATATACCCAGTCAACATGAGACTCAAAAGTGGTTGAGCAGGTGGCACCCTCTTCACCTAATGCCCATCTCTTCAACGTGCCATCACGGCTCCCGGTGAAGAGGTAACTACAGTTATCTGATTCTGAAGGCTTTGAGACAGCCAAACAGTTCACACCTGCACAATGCTGCAAACAAAGGGGATCAGAATTTCATCATAATAAGAGAGAATCAGTAATAGGACAGACAGCAAGAACTTTTTTTTGCCTGTTCCCCACTGTATTTTCTGGATGCAGGTGGGCAAATTATTTCTAAATTACCATCAAATTGGAATATATTCTGATACTTTATTAAGAGGAAAATTCGTTAATATGGACACATGAAACACAATAGATAAGGATAGAAAAACTAATAATTTACAAGGATGAACACTAATGATGGATAAGCTAAGACAACTATTTCAGCACCCCTCAAGTAGGAGCATGGATATCTATCATAGTATCATGCCAACTTGCAACATATGAAGTCTATCCAAGTTTTCTGTATCCGTTTTCTCAAATATCTATAAGCTGGTGTTCTAACCGAAAATAAATAGGCAAAATAAGATGGAGACTCTGTCTACATACCCATCCATGATACAATCCCTCACAAATGGCAGTCAACCTCTATGCGTCTGGTCTTCTCACAAAAAACCTGATCCTTGGCTGTGGATAGCATATTTGGCCTAGTCAGTATTTTGGTGGGAATTTCTCAATTCGCAGGGGTCTTCTAGGGATAGAGGAAAGGTATGTGTACATCCTACTCCCCAGACCCTACTTTTGAGTGGGATATACTGGGTACATTTGTTTTTATTTGTTTTAGTATTTTGGTGGGAATTCCTAACTCAAGTAGCAAGTTTGGTCCATAACATCCTGCAAATTACATCTGTCATAGCTTGAGACTCTACATTAGATTGTGATCCAGTGTGTTGTTCTTGCATTTTTCCATGAAACAAGATTACCACCCAAAAAGACACAAAAACCGCCAGTGAAACAACGAGTGATTGGGGAACCTGCCCAGTTTGCATCGGAAGATCCTCAACATTTCCAGATCCTTCCTCAGCAAAAGCACCCACTCTGCAGTGATACTGATCAGAAAACAAGATCCCCTTTTGTGGAGTTGCTTTGATATACCTCATAATCCAAACAACTACAACCCCGTGATAGTCAGAGAAGAAACAAAATTAACTGACTATACTGTCAGTCCGTACAGAGCACACAATAATTAACCATGAGGGCGGAGTAATGGATGTGTTGTCTTGTAACAGTTGTATAATTAAGTTTCCTACCAGTCACGTGTATTAGTCGCCATATGAGTTGTTTTAGTTGTTGTATTAGTCGCCCATACTTTTTCTTTGGGTCTTTTAGAGGCTTTTTGACATCTAATAATAGTTTTCATTCGGAACCATGGGTGAATCAGTAGCTGGCAACAGTAACCCACTTTTTTACGATTAATGTAGTTTATGCTTTCTCGGACAAGACAATATCCCTTGATGGAAACTTGGGATCAAGAAACTGTAGTTCCTAGAATACATCAAAGACGTCCTAAATCGGTAACCCAGTTTTTCTTTTACCAATAAAGCTCTTCCAATCAGTGATACCCTGACTATAATCCCCTGTCAATACTGTCATCCACATATACCACTAGAATAATATGTAGATTCTATCAATGTGAGTAGAGTACCACAACCCGGATTGTAAGAGACATGTGAGAAGCAACTCAACCATGCTCTAAGAGACTACTTGTGACCATAAAAGGTGTATCACAATTTTATTTTTGGTTTGATGCATACATTATATTTGAATCATTACAAGGTTGTATGTACATGTCCTGAAGTGGAGAGCATGGTCTAGGGTTTTTATGACAAATACACAAACTAAACTACTCAAAAAAGCTTTGCTTATTTATTCAACTTGATGAGAACTTGATTGCATTTAAAATTGGAGACACTTGGTCCATTCTCAATAGAAGTGTGTGTGATATTGTCCAAAAGTTTATAGCATTTAAATGTGAGTGAGATACCTAAAAGTCGTTATCTATGTGCTATTGGACAATGGGGGAAGATAGACTTATGGTAGATCTAGAGTTGGCACCGGAGATGCAACCACGATTTTTTAGATCTCAAGCTTTTCAGTGAGGGCCTGTACACCTCAGTAGGTGATGGATTTTATACTTGAGGCTGAGTGAAGCTATTAAATATTCTTCATATATCATCTTACATTATGGGAAAACCACACTACCAAGAATGTTAACTCCTATTGTATAAAAAGGATATCATCACGGTATAAAGTAAAAAGATCCCCTCTAGATCTTACATGTATTTTAACTTCATACCTTGTAATTATATACAAATCTTTTCTAAAGTTAACGCCAGCATATTCTGGGAATATACAAGTATATGTCCATCAATAGCAAACATCTACGAAAAAAACATATCTACACATGGAAGAAACAGCGCAAACGAAGTGAACCCAGACCTTTGTGCAATCGGCATCATTTAACACATAAGTTAACCTTTTCTCCTTACGAGGACGGACTGAATTGGAGGCATTGCCTGCACTGCCCACACGATGCATTGCAGAATTTCCTATAGCAAATTTAAGAAACTTGAGGTATGAATATGAAACTGATTTCCTTTCATACAGTAGTAAAACTTCATGGCAGTCTTATATTAACAATTTATTAAGCAAAAAGTATGGCAATTTAACACACCTATAGTAGAGAAAGAAAGGGATCATATGATGCTGAAATAGCTGTTGTTTAATATCTATACTAGCTGCCGAAATTAAGCAACTGTAACTTTCAACGACTAAAATGTGATTACTCTACTCAAACATCATGCATGCCATCCATGATACGTATTCTTGCTGTTTCACATGAATAAACAAAACATCAGCAAGAAGTCGCCCATGATAAGTATCAACTTCTTAAATCATCTCAAAATCCGATTTCCTTCAAGATACATGACTATTCTTTACTTTTCAAATTACTATATTAGTATCCCTTTTTTCCTGTTTGGGACAATACCCTGATTAATCTTTATGCACAAAAAATACAATCGCAATCATAAACAACTACAAAAGGAGAAGGAAAAACGAAAACTTTATGTTCATTTTCCTGATATTAGTTGAGATAAAGCAAGAATTATTGGTCCCATAACAAGCTACCTTTACAAAAAGGGGGATCTTGTAGATGACCTTTGGAAATTGATAACTACATCTACCATAACCATAACCCTCCGTTCTACACCAGATTTTACTATTTAAATTCAAACACTCCAAGAAATATATTAGAGTGCCCATAAGATTTTCTTCTTAACTACCTAGTATAGACTCCTATTAAGGCGGTAAGAAGGAAATGTTAGACCAGTAAAGTTGAAAGAAAGGGAGGTGCATCAAGCTATAAGTTTTTTCTATTCTTTTAAGTGGCAAACAAGTTTAACTGCTTTAACGCCATTCTACCATATCCAGAATTCACATTCAATAAAAGCTAAACATCATTTGAAGCCTCTTATCCATTACAGTCAAGAAACTGTCCATTCAATTTGGTTTTGAGTTCTAAAATCCATACATCAAGAATCATTGAGTAATTTGGTGGGGTTTATAATTAACAAAACCAATCAAAATCATACTAAAACAAATATATTCCATCTTCAAGAAGCTCAATAACCTTCACAGTTTTCATGAACAGGGAACAAGACAATAACAAATATGACCATCCATGAACGACTAACGAAATCAAAACAACATTATCTTTTAAAAAATCATCTGATTGGAACTTCAACCTGCATCCTAGTACCGATAATAACAGAAGAAAAAAAAAACCTAAGCAGCACCTGTACCGAAATTCAAAACCGAATCGCCACAAGAGGAAAAGAAAAAGGAAGTATTCAAAACATCAAGTCAAACTACGGTTGAATTTAATCATCCAAAACTCAATCCGAATAATAACACAGAGAAACATAGTGATGCTTACCAAGAGATGGACAGTAATGAAGCAAAATAGACAAAAGGAATCGTCTGATCCTTCAAATTTCAACTTCAGTTTCTCCGAATGAAGTGAAATTTTCCATACGAACGATGCTCGTAATATGCATCAAACAGTGCGAATTTGAAGCTGAAACCAATGAATTGAAGTTGATTTCAGATGATAATACTGTAATCAATAAAGAATCAGAAAAAGAATTGATGTATGTGTGGGAGTATTTGTGTATATGCACTTGTGAGTTGATGTGTGAGTTGGAGGTGGAGGGGGGTTAGGGACGAAGAAAGAGAGAGAGAATGGAAGTGAATACTGAGTTTCGATGGGGTTCGAGTTGCTTTGACTCGGTTTTTCTTCTTCCTTTCCTCTTCTTTTCTGAAAAGGGTAGTTTGGTAATATATTTATTTGTATTTTTTATTTAAAATGTTAATGTGAAAATTCTCTACTTTATATTAGGGATACTCAAAAACCCGATCATCCCAACACGATCAATCAGGAAAATAATTAACCTGAGGTAAACCAACATATAATCGATACAAAATTAGGACAATCCAAATCTATTGGGTTGATATTGGGTTAGACTCGAAATAACTCGACCATCCCGATAACCCGACAAACAACTTGTCAATAACGAGCAATTTAACTCATAAGAGAACATTATTAAAAAATTATATGTAATACTTAAATATTTGATGAACTCATATATTTTTTGATGTATCGTATTTCAAATAAAATTTTCCTTATTTTTAAGTTTTCAATATTGTTTTACTTTGTTTAAACACAACTCGAACGGGTTAGGTTGGGTTGCACTTTTGTTTGGGTTGTGTTGGATTGAAAATTCTCAAACCGCCAACATTTGGTTGGGTTGTTGAAATATCTTCAACCCGATCAACTCAACCCGTGAGCACCCCTACTTTATATTTTAATTTTATTTAATTAGAGATGGCGATCACACTTGATACCAGGAAATGAATATTTTGAGAGGGGTGTTGAAAAATTTCGAACTAAAAAGTTCATTTGAACCGAATGAAGTTCGGGTTATTTGGGTTTCGGTATATTTGTTTGGTTAATTTCTTATTCGATTTTTGGTTTTTTCAGTTATTTTTTGTGCGATTTCAGTTAAATCGAATAATAAATTATATTACTTTTTATAGAGTGAATTATGGATTTGGTCCATGTATTTTGATGGTTTTTTTTTCTGACTAGGGTCCTATGGTATGTTTATTATGGTTTTCGTTTTAGTGGTATTCAAATTGTCTTAGACATGGTCCCTCCTACTAGCATCGTTAAAAATAAACTCGTTAACCCACTTAAATCAATGGTCATTTTAGTCTTTTTATCTTTTTCCTATAAAAATATTGTTTTTTACTATTTTAATAGGCAAAATGTAAAATAAAGAATAAAGAAAAGACTAAAATGACCATTGATTTAACTGAGTTAACGGATTTATTTTAACGGTATTAATCAGAGGGGTCATGACCATGACAAATTGAATACCATAGGGACTAAAACCATAAAAACATACCATAGAAACCATAATGAGAAAAAGTTTGGACAAAATCCATAATTCACTTTATTTTATAATCAATTATCTTAAATTGTTGAAAAATACTAATTAAATCTATTTATAAATTATATTAAATTAAAAAAAACATTGAAATAAAAGCCTTATTCAGTTTATTTGATTACTAAATTGAATAACGCAAAACCGATTAAACTGAGCCAAATAAGATTTATATATCGATTAGTTTGGGGAATGTTGAAAATCGAATAAACCAAAGCTCGAATAAAACGACTGAATAACACCTCTACTCCAACCCTAACCATGTCCCATGTGTATGCTCTCCACCCTGCCCTATTTAATCCTCGATGGGATCGCCCGGGGGGGGGGGGGGAATCTTGTCAGGCATGGGGAACCTCTCGTTAGGTAGTCGTAACGTATTGTTACATATGTCTCGTTATTGTGTGTATGTGTAAGTTTCATATATAAATGTATCTTCGTGTTTTTTCTACATGCAAAACAATATTGAATCTTTCATATATGAAATAACATTGTATGTATGATCACTGCATGTTTCATATTTTTATATATGAAGCAACACATGAAAATTGGTTTATAACATTTTCATTGGGTTTGTATTTGATTTGCCATGAATTAGGGGAGGATGGCATCATCCTTAATGTGAATTGAAAATGAAATTCTTATGAAGAGCCTATCACTTTGTTACTCAACCCAACAAGATTCACTTTGGGCAAAAGACTTGCATGGGTCACGAAGCTGACTTGTTGGACAATGGTGAGCTAGGGTCCAAAACCCTAAGCTATAATACTTAGACAACAGGCAAGGAAAAATCATAGGTCTTTACATAGGTCAGAAACCGATCCCCAGTCGGTTTCTACTATATCCCTTTAATTAGATGTTTGCCTCAAGGTTTTGGAATTCACTTGAATTTGTTTTACTTTGTTTGGCTTTAGGAAATAGGCGAAGGATCATGTGAGAAGTTGAGGTTAACGTGAGAAACGTGAGAAGTGGATCTGAACCGTTGATCACTTTTAATTTTATGTTTTCCCATGAATTGCGCCTTAGAAGGGAATCGATCTGGTGCATATTATCTCGAATTCTCGGTGCATCTCATCCTAATGTGCATTCATTTCTCATCCAGCTGTTGATAATGTAACACCCTCAAATCAGGAAGGAACAACTAATTTAAAATTTTAAAAAATGCCTCAAAGAAAGACATAGCATCTTACAACAAGTCTATCCTTGAAATACCGTTCTAGATTTAACCATCAACAAATATAAACAAAGTCTTACACATGGACTAATCAAAGGTCGGGTATTACTAAACCCAAATACAAATTGTTATAACCCAAGATAACGGGGAAGGCTACACCAAACTACTCACACTCGATCATAATCTATTCATCATTTTTTCACAGTGTTACTAGTACCACACCCAACCGGGACCTGATGCACATGCCGACAAATAAAAAGGTTATGCTAACGCCTAGTGAGTTCAAGAGTTTTCAACATGAATAAATATATTGTTAAAAGGAAAGAATGCAATTTAAATCATAATCTTTCAAAATGATTTACCTCAAGCATGAAAATGACTCGTTTTCCAATAACATGCATTTTCAAGGGCAAACGCCCCGATACACAATATTCTTTATAAAATGATGTCGCCCAAGACTCGCTCAAATGTGAATAGAAAACGGACTCCCAATTATAAAAATGTGGATAAAACCTTGCATCCCGAACACCCAAAAACACGGGTGAGGCGTAATACTTAATTTGTAAATCATTGAAAGCAAGCCATCGGAAACATGGAACTAAAATCCAATACTCACGCGACCATAAAATGGGATGAAACCCAAATGTTAAAACATGGACAATTAAATATCCAGAATATTGTTGGCCGACAACGGGGGAGACCCGTATCCGTTGAGAGTGGAGGAACAGAAAAGTATGTCACTCATATAACGTTAATCGTATGACACTTCACGACATGAAAGTCCAAGTGCCCCTACGACTCCCTCCAAGCTACACCCAAAGAGACAGCTGACCTTAGCGAATATTACCATGAATACCGCCAAAGGCCCGACAACATTCGAGGACTACAACCATGGCATTACCCCGAATGGCAGAGGTCCAAAACGCCCATCAATCATGATAGCACAACTGAACTCAACCCTCCTAGTGTACACTTGAAAGGTTAAGGTCATAAAACATAGGTTATGGAATCTAACCCCGTAATACCCATTTGACCATCAAATAAAGGCTGACTTATGTGCCTATGGATCTAATGCAACACAATCTAACATTACATGACTACACATGAATAATCAACGCACTCGAGCATGCAATTATCATAATTATGCAATAAGATGCATTAAGGTGTAAATCGTACATGGGCTCTACATAGAGCCATTAAAATTGGACAACTGTCCACGTGACTCTTTTAAGTCAAAATCGGGCTAAAGTGCTCAAAATACATTTGACCAACAAATAACGGTCCCCAAATAATAAAACCCATTTAAACGACGCTTATGCAGACACATACCTCAAAGATGTGATTAACCCAAAACTCATCACGGATTGGGACAAAAGGTTTTCCAAATGGGTTTATACCCTTATGTTTTCCAAAATGTCTCATAACACGGAGATAATCATTTTCCAACTGATTTATGAAATCAAATACACCAAAAATGCATAAATCATATATTAGACTTTTTTTTGAAAGGGTGTCCTGGGCCTTTGGCCCAGACTAATCCCCGGCAATTTGGGCCTTTGGCCCAGTTGCTAAAGCGTGCAACCCTGAGTTTATCCTCAGTGGCCACAAACGCTGCGAGTGGGGCTCGAACCCGGGCAACCGCTATGAAGTCCCCAAGCTCTTACCACCACACTACAACCCTTGTGGTTTATCATATATCATATATTAGACTTCATGTGTACAAAATCACCAAAAATGCATAATTCATAAAATATACTTCATTTGTGCAAAATTTCCAGATGCTTAAGTCATACTATTTACTTATCAAATATTCAAGTCCCAAATATGGCTTTTCATGAAATTCCATTAACCCAAGTTTAATAAATATGAAAGTTTATCAAAATACTTAACGCATTGACAATTTCCAAGTAAAACGTATTTTTTTACTTCAGAATAATCATTTTGGCATGTACATAGTTTTCAAAAAGCAACTTGAACTTACCTTGCTAGGTTAAGTTAAACCTAGGTTCCAAACTCAACCATTAGCCTTCGATTGAGTAGATTCCACCCTTTCCAAATCATCTTCAACAATGAGTTAGGGTTTCCAAACAACCCATTTCCTCAACTCTAGAAATGAATCAACAACAAGTAAAACCTTTAGATCTACAAAGATCTTTATACTAAGGGGGCGTTTGGTTCGCTGGATTCTGCCGGAATCTGATGGAATTGGAATGGTCAATTCCATTGACCAAATTCCATCCTGCTGTTTGGTTACCAATGGAATAAAACTGAATTCCATGAATTCCTTTAATCATGGATTTGGTCATTCCTTCTTAAAATGGATGGAATTGAATTCCATTCCATCAGATTTTCTCAAAATGACATAAATACCCTCCTTACCTTTTCTAAAAACCCTAGCCGCTTCTAAAAACCCTCTCTGTCTCCTCTCTCTCCTCTCTCTCTCCTTTCTCTCTCTCTCCTCTCTCTCCTCTCTCTCTCTCATTTATCTCTCTATTCTCTCTCCTCTCCTTCCTCTTTCTCCTCTCCTTCCCCTCTCTCTTCTCTCCCTCTGTCTCCTCTCCCTCTGTCTCCTCTCTCCTCTCTCTCCTCTCTCTCTCTCCTTTCTCTCTCTCCTCTATCTCTCTCATTTATCTCTCTATTCTCTCTCATCTCCTTCCCCTCTCTCTTCTCTCCCTCTCTCTCCTCTCCCTCTCTCTCCCCTCTCTCTTCTCTCTCTATCTCCTCTTTTTCCCCTCTCTCTACCCGCTCCCTCTCTCATAATCTCTCTCTCCTCTCTCCCCCCTCTCTCTCCTCTCTCTCAGCATTTAAAAAAATAAAAATAAAAGAAAGGGTATTTTTGTCATTTTTCAGAATTCCATTCCAATTCTTTTGCAAACCAAACAGACAGATTCCAATTCATTTGACTGATTACATTCCATTCCTGCCAACCAAACACTTGGTCAAACCTGATAACATTCCATTCCAATTACTTCTAGATTCCAATTGCTTAGACATATTTCATTCCTTCAGAAATCATTCTGCGAACCAAACGCCCCCTAAAACTTGGAACATTAAAGGAAACTTACCACATCAAAGTATTGAGACTTTCCACCCCAAGCTATTCAAGGAAACCATTCCAACTCTTCAACTCGAGCTTCCAAATACCGGACCCTTAGACTACCTTAGGATAAATCCACCATGGGTGTTCCAAATATGAGGTATGAACTTCCCCAAAATCATACCAATGGAAGAGACGGATGGGGTGTGGAAGTAGAATGAGAGAAAACCTTAGAAAGTTGGGTTTTAATCGACCAGATGGTCTCCCGCGGCCTTGGCCGTGACCTCAGGTCACGAGCCAAGTCGCGCGTCTCTAATCCAGGGACAACAGTGACTTGTGCGGGCCTAGCCGCGGGTCAAACCGCGCATGTCCCTGTTGTGCCTCCTCACGTCTTATGTTAAACCGTTCCCCGACCGTTTCTCTCGACCGACCGCTGACCGTTTTCCTTGGTCGGTCGTTAATCGTTTCTTTTGGAAATTACGGGTGTTACGGATAACCATTTCTCACGCTTATCATGTTAACCTCATATTCTTACCGGAACCCAACCCTTAGGAAATATGTCCTTATTGTTTTATTTTCTTAATCATCTGTTTCCTTATTCGTAGTTTTCATTTGTTTCCTTATTGCTTATTATATATAGGGTCAACCATGTAGCTTCATGAATCGATCAATAAAAATTTCATTTTCCCCCTATTCATTATGTAGCTTGCATGAATTTTTTTCTTATATTCTAATCTTCGATTACCAGATTGTTTGAGGTTTAGGTTTGTCAAACAACTTAGTTTCTGTATTAATCTAAGGAGTTTGGGATTCGAAGTACACGCTTCTAGATTGATCGTTAGGGTTGAAATATGGTTTGAATTCAAGCTTAAAGGTGCAAGAAATTATCAAGATTCGATCTTTATTTCAAGATTTATGAATTTCTAAAAACTTCACTCAACAAGGAGTTAGATTCCACATCAATCCCGGACCCCACCTTGAACTCACCTTGGATACATAAATCATTTTGCATCCCCGCCATATTACTTGCCAAGGCATAAAATCCTTGCCCCATTAGGAGTGGATATTAGCGGATTAAATTTCCTCTCTAATTGTAATTTGTATAGTTTAAAGCTTGCTTTATTTTTTGAAATTGAATATTTTGATTAATATTAATTAAAAACTCGTAATATGCTAATAAAATTGAATAATTTTTATAACAGTTGAGTAGGTCTAATTTGAAACCCGATAATTAAAAAAATAATGAAACCAAAACTCAAACCTATCTAAACAACTTTGGGTTTGGTTTATAACTAGTTAGATCCCAAATCCATAAAGTAAAAAATATTAAAAAAAAAACAAAAAGATATGGTTTCATGTTTGAGATAAATTGTTTTAAGTGAGTTTTTTAAAATCTAAACTGATAAAAAAAAATCAAATATAGTTGTTATGGTCTAAGTTTACCTCTATCTCAATTGATAGATTAATTTAAATTTATTGATTTGCACCATGTTTTGTCCACCCTTTAATTATAATGAGTTGTGATGAGTAATAAAATTTCATTGTTATCAAATGTTGAAACATTTATTCTCTTTAATTTGTGCTAAATGGTAACCATATGATAATAACTATCATAGTATATAACATGATTATAATTATTAATCATTAGTTGTAAATTATATCATGAAAGAGAGTTAATTGCATAAAAAGGTAATAATAATTTGATTTGATTTTTATTTTACTTTATAAACACATTTTCAAAAAATACATTTAAGGAATTTATTGTTTGAAAATGTATAAAAAATTTATAATATAAAAAGAGTAAACTCAATTTTGGTTCTTGATGTTAGTGAAAAGTCCAAAAGTGGGACTTGGTTTTTGATAAGTCTATGGTTTTCATTTTATTCTAAAAGTGGTCTCTGAATGTTTACTTTGTTTATTTTCCCTATTAAAGTGACAGGCATTTCAGTATTTTCAACAAAAAAAGTTAATTTTCTTTTAGAAAATAACATTAGATTTTATTTTATATTTTGTATTTTATTTTATTATAAAATTTCTCTCTCAAACTAAAATTTGTTATTTTTAAAAGAAAATATAAAATAAAATTTTATCTTTTTTTAAAGAGAAAATTAAAGATTTTGATGAAAAGACTAAAATGCTCATAGCTCTAACGGTAAAAATAAAAGGTTAAAGTTATGGACCACTTCGAGAGCAAAATGAAAACTATAAGGATGATTTCTATACTTATCAAAGTTTAGGTCATACTTTCAGACTTTTCACTAAACCTCAAAGACCAGAATTGAGTTTACTGTATAAAAAATATATGTTTTGAAAACGTATCTTTTTTTTCAACGGCAAGAAGCACTTTATTAGTTTATTACCATGACAAACCAAACCAGAACATTATCCGGATACAGAAAAAAACAAAGACAAAAAACACCACGTATAGAAAGAAATGAACCGAAGGACAGGAGGTTGCGAGAGGCAAACAACCCCACCGACCCCAACAAGCAATGCCCTATGAAGACGAAGCAATAAACACATTAATATCATATTAGCAATAAACATTTTTAACTATAGTTCTTAAATATATATTTTAAATGTAACCAAACGATCTCAATATATCTCACCCTAAAGTGGAGATACATTTTGAAAGTACGATCCTTAAAAAGAAACCGAAGATAAGTACAATTATTGTGTATGAAATTATCCGACAAAATGGTGGTTGTTTGATCAACTTATGATAAAGACTTGGGACGTGTCCTTTGACACTTTTTGTTGTAACGTCAAAAAATGTCGGGGATCGTCTAAATAAACAAAACCTCTTGATTACTGTTTATTTTTTTAAACTAATTCTTGACGATAGAAAATTCATTTCAAATAATACATACAGACACACACACATGTATATATATATATATATATATATATATATATATATATATATATATATATATAGACGAAGAATCGTGTAAGAAAAAAAGTTAAGATGAGAAGCGTAAGAAGGGATATGGACCCTTCATCACTTTTAATCTCACCCTCACCCATGAATTACGCTTCTCATTGAATTGATCCGGTGCATATCTTATTAGTGATGATCTTTAATTAAGATTGATAAGTGTTATGCTAAAAAGAGAGTGTTAGACAACTTAGAGATGGTAAATAAGTTGTTATCGTCTTTTACATATTTTGTCAGTACTTTATAGTTCAGAAATACAAACATAAAATGACTCGCAACACATAATAATTAAATAAACTGTAAATGTATTAAATAAAGAGTTTGAAACAAATGAACTTATGTGAGCGTTTGGTTTGATATAATGATTTTGAGGGATTTGGATTTGATGAAAGAATTTGAAATTGGAGGGATTTGGATTTGAAAGGATTTGGAATCTTTTAGGTGCCGTTTGTTTTTTAAGAGGTCTAAAGTCTGAATTCTTAATTTAGTTATGATTAATAAGAGGTGATGTGTAAAAAGGTATGAACGATTCAGACTTAAGAGATATTAAGAGATTTAAAAAAAAAAAAACCTTAGTATGTTTGGTTTGTAAGATTTGAAATGGAATTTAGTTTCATTCTTTACAAATAATTTATTAAAACAAATTATAAAAAATTACAAAAATAATTAAATTATTTTTTATTATAAAACAAAAGTTTTTAACATACTTTAAAACATTATTGCATACAAATCCTAGAAAATCTTATGAAATGCCAACCTCCTTCGTGGGAATTCAAAATTCTATGTTTGTGGGATTTCAAATACAGGAAATCCTTCAAACCAAACATGAGATTTATATGGAATTCAATTCCAAATCCTATTTAATCCTACAAACTAAACGGGACCTTATTATATCTGCTCAAAAAATAGAATTTAAGATTAGATATACACAAAGATGTCTCCTATCACAAACTATTAAGTTTTTTTTCTCTCAATTCACAAACGCTTTGCATCCATCATAATGGTTTGGATGTTGAATTGAACCAAATAAACACAAAGACTGCGTTTCAAACCAAACCAAACCCACCCCAAACCCCAAAGGAGTAGAGAGGTTGTTTCTATTAAGACCCCTCCTTGTGCAAAAGTGTGAGCGAAAAGGAAAGGACTCGTAAATAGCAACACAACAAGAAACAATAAAGAAATAGGCACATTGAAACATGGAAAAAGCAAGAAAAATCACACCATCTATTTATCATCGTAGGACTATTGTACTGTATATTTCAAGCCAATGGGCATAAAAAAGAAAGAAGAAAAGAACTGAATTAAACGACGATGACATTTTACAATTGTAATTCATTTCCCATTACAACAAAGACAACCAGGTAAGAAGGTTAACCAAAAAGACGTGAAAAAGAACAACTAGATTTGGCTATTTTCATATATGTTATCACGGGTATCTGTATATGTAATCAATTAATTTTCCTGTTGGATAGCTCGGGTTTAATTTCTGAAAACGCAACTATAGTTTACTGCTAACGATCCATTCCAAAGTTATAGGATAAGGAAGCACCTGGGGAGTGGGGAGCGTATATTACATAGCAGCTTGAAAGGGATCTGATATATATCTGTCGTCGTGAGGATCAGCTTACATTTATGTACTGCCAAGTGAAGGAAATAATTGTAAGGGCAACTTTAAGTAATTACTGATCATAACAAATAGAAGAAAAAATGAGGGAAAAGAAAGAAACATGACTGTGAAAGACTAAAAGTAGACTAATCAGTGGCCTTTTTGGCATTCACAAAATCCTAATCATCGACATAAATCCCCGGTCCTTGGATAGTAGTGAACCAGGCTCCCAAAAAGCTTAAAGTTGAAATAGTATCCCGAAAGCTTAAAGTTGTGATAGTAATTATTGAATATAATGTTGCCTCTAATAAATGCAAGGTTCTAAATGGCACGTGGCAATGTGGTCAAGCCTTAGGAGCCACGGCAAGGCCGTGGCGTATTTCAAGGCATGATTTATGACGACAAATCTATATCATATATGTAACTATATATATATATATACACACACACATATGTTTTCTACTATTACTCGATGAGTCAACAATATTGAACAATTTAAGTTAGGTATACTAAAAACCAAAAAGTATAACACTAAAAGTTCAAAAAGAAAAAAAAGAGAGATCAAATAACGCCTTACAAAAAGCACATCAGGTCATTGCGTGCCATGGGAGTTAACATGGCGTTTCTTAGAACACTGATTAAAAGTATGACACACGTTAAGTATCCACATTTCATGTGTGTGTATCATGCTTGATTTTAGGTGTATCATTTGGTAAGCAAACTGCCATCTGTTCTTTTATTCTCTCATCTTTTCTCCTACCAGAGTTTGGTATGGGCATGTTTAAGAATTAAAGTTATGGGCCTCTCTCATTGTGGAATTATAAGAACCAATCTCTCTCCAGAGACGATAAATTAAATGATTAAAAATTACATATTAAGAATTTTGTTGATTCAGTATGTTGTTAGAAATTGCGGAAGAAAGAAATTGCAATTTTGAGTGACTTGTGAGTGAAAGATAAGGAGTAATAGACCAATCGTGTGTGCATGTGTGTAGGGAGAGAGAGGGTTCATGCCGGCTATGGAACTAGCATGACATAGGCTTGGAACTAGTGGACTACAGATTTCATTTTATAGCAGTATTTAGAGACCTCTATGCAGCTGTGGTAGCACCCACTTCAAGATGCGAGAAGAGCTGGGACTTGATGCACGAGTTGAAATTGCTCGCACTACCTAACGCTACTCATACTTCATCCCACATAAAATCTCTATCTACATACTAGTCCCTTTTAGCTGCTCAAAGAAATCTTTTTTTAATTGTTTAATAGTTATCCCTCAAATACTCACACTCCTCACCTTTGGTGACTTCCCTGCTCTACCAGTAACTTGGGCACCGCTGGGTCAATGACCCATTGGTTGCTCAAAGGAATCTTCATTGGTGATATTACCGAAAAAGTGGAATCTCATTTTACTCCTGTATATAAAATTTGATGCTTCTTCAGCAACAGTGTATGTGATCTTCAGTTTCATTTCGGCCACTCTTATTCTTTAAGGCACGTCTTTTAATTAAAAGTGTGTATTATCACAAGAGGTGGGTTAAAAGTTCCTCATTGTTAATATGCATCTTAAATCGTTTAGGCTGTTATAGCATTTAAGAGAACCACGGTCAAACACTCGCAAATCTGATCAACAGTGAATAGACAAAGTACCAAGCGCCTTGAGTAGACTACACTTATAACCTCAGCTCAAGAGAGTATTGAAGAGCTTTCAAGTAAGTATATTTTTTGAACTTGTTCACTTTGGAGTTCTGAATTTTGATAAGCATGTAAGTATTTATTTGGCTATTATATTTTGTCAAATTGATGCCATTGTGATGCAGCATAAAGTTCCTTAAGCTTTTGTTTAGCTTATTTAAGAGAAAGAAAGAAAAAACATGGTGGGCATGCTTTGATTCATTTGTTTTTTTGTGCACAAGTTGTTGCAACCACAAGAAATAATCACAAAACTGAAAGGTGTTGCACTAGTAAAAACTAACCTTTAAATTATATTTTGTATTCTTCAACATGCATCCACTTTGTAGATGACCACTTATTTCCTTTAATCACAGGACAACCACCTGGAATTGATAAGTTGAATCTTATTAACTGATAGTGTGTATGTAACTAAAGACAGATAGACCACAACTGCTGCAAAATTAAGAAAAGTAATGCACAAATTGCCACATGTATAGAACGTGAAGTGGATCTAGTCTTGTGATTTTAAGATCAAGTTTGAGCATTGGAACCATTTGTTATTCCTTTTCAGCAGGTAAATGTGGATGACTGTCAGGTTCACAGGGGACATACCATGCAAACTACTTGGATCCAATGTTGCATCAGGCCTCATGCTCCAGAAAAGTAATGCATCACCCATTTTTGGTTTCACATGGATACCCTTTTTGGCACACTCAGACAAATTATTCCACTCAGGCTTAGAGCTAAAATTTCCCTGGGCAGCAGGGAAAACTGTCTCTCCCCCTTCCTCGACATCCGACCTGTGATCATAGCAGATAAATGAGTGTTGAATCAAGTGTCTACAGAAGCGCATGCTACAAATGCATCTAAAATATAGACCGATGCAGCATGAATGCATGATACTCACAGATACATAAGAACTGTAGCTATTCGCTGGCCTCCATTTTTAGTGTTGAATTCATCAAGAAAGTAGTCAAAGTGAGGCTCATACTTTTGTCCTTCTTCATAATGGAGAACTTGCAGTCCTTCTCCATGTTCTGTTAATTGAGATAAGTATTAGTCTTTATAATCCACCTAAGTAACTATGTTCCAGCAACTTGACATAAAATGCAGGTAACAAGTTTTGGCCATGTAGTGCAACTACATTAGCGAGAGGATTAGTGAACCACACCCAAACTCCCGAAAGCAACAACTTTGAAACTTCTACCAACCCCATATGGCTTTTTCAAATGTCTAACTCCAACCAATATCCAGAAAATAGAAGACATAAGAGCTTATATTGTAAACAGGCACGAGTAAAAGCTAGCATATCTGCTATTGCTGATGTCTTGATGACAGGTAATTGAGCATATAAAGGCTGCCATAAAAGTATAAAACCATGTGATATTCATACGCCATACCTACAGGGATAAATGTGAAGTCTGCTATCCTTTTCTCTATGTTTCGTATGACTTTATCCCTTCCCCTCCTCAAAAACATTCCTGAGCTTGTACGCACCCTAAAAAATGGAAGTGGCAGCAATTATCAACTTGCCATCAAGAAACAAGCAAGAAAAATCCCACCACATTAACATGACCCAAATTTCAAACAAGTAAAGATGAGAACATTGCCAGCACGAACCTGCTATCTTTACTCTGACCAGTCTTGCTATCAACAACTGTGGACTTTGCCATGTGAGGCTTTGCAAGATTTATCAAATACTCGCACTCTTCCTTTGACTGTTTCACAATAGAATCAAGAGTCAATACTCAATATTTCATAATCAAGTATGATGTTCCTACCAATACTAAGCATACATGGGAGATCAAAACCCAACATAAAACACTTGTTCATGTGTTTCTACCGGATTAGATATAAGCTCGAAAAAGCATAACATTCAGATAGAATAGGTTAAAACCAATGACAATAGTATTCAAATATAAAATATAGCAACATTATAGTACTGCACAATACCATGAAGTAATGAATCTCAACTTGTACATAAGGGCATCTTTATATATAATACTGAAGCTGAACAGTGAACACTACAGAATCATCCAGGAAAAAAAGGAAGGAGACATACAGAAGGGAGCTCACCAAGAAATTGTGGTAAACAAAAGCTCTAGGCTCCCAAGAGAGAATCTCAGTCCACTGATCTCCTCTCTTTCCTATCCCATCACCATCATCATTGCCACTGCATCCCAGGCCAATCAAGTTCAGCTATATCGCATAACTGGGAAGATAATAGTGAAAATAACGATGCCACTACAAGATGATCAACATCTTGAGTAATGAGACAAAACGTAATTTCTTGAAAAGGACATGGCTGTTTACAGTACCATCTACATTCACTTACAAATGGGATGCAATCAACAAAATATAGAAACCCAATCACCATAGATTCACACAGATCTAGAGAATTTTGAGCCTTAGTATATATCTCAGATTTTAAAAAGTTGGATTTCTGCCATAACTGCTTAAATCATACCAAATCATATATTTTGTGAATGCAAATCTTTTCCGGATTCTAGCGGTAGATTTATACACTCAAAAAGAAAGAGAGAAGAAAACATATCTAAACACCACTATTGACAAATATACAAATGCTAGCAGTTTGCCTATTTTGGTCTGCCACTCATCTAATCAATATCATCTCAAAAGGCCACAAAGGCACAAACATTGTCATTTAGAGTATAATATACTCCCCCCCCCCCCCCCCTTTTTCATATGAAGATATGCACCTTGAATTTAAGATTTCGATTGTGAAACCTAGTAAATTTCAGAATGTTAACATAGAGGGACTTTCCTATAAATAGAAGAAAAAAAATCCCATTATAGCATCCGAATTGTATGCCAAAACTTACAAATCATAGACAAGTTTCAGCTGTCCACCTAATTCGAGCACTATGCCCGATCAGACAGTCCTTGCAAATTACCAAAGTTAAATCCAAATGCTAAAAAAATGACAAAAGATCATCTAAAAGTCGAACAACAATCACATCTCAAAAAACACAAAACCAATCAAACCTAGATTCACACAAAAAATGAGAGAAATTTTACGTACACAAGCAGTCGTTTCCGCTTGAAATTGATGCGATCATGAAGGTAAGAAGAAGAACCGTCGTCGGAACCGATCGGAAGTGAAAAAATCCCTAGAGCAAGAAGTACCAGCAGAACTATTGTGAGCATTAAAAGCATTGATAGAACCAACGCCACCGTCGACGATCTCTTCCCTTGGTGATGCCGGCCCAAATAGCTCCTCCCCTTCCGCATTGTTGCAAAGATTTTTCAACCGGAGAAAGAAAAAAAAAACCAAATTCGTAGGGTTTTCAGCTGAATCTGTGTGTGGTTTTTCCAGGACTTGAAAATGGCATTTTTGAAGCGTTGAAACAGGAAAGAAGTAACGGAAAGCGGCTCGGACAGCGTTTGTGAAATGACTGATATGTCCCTGTAATGTTTTGCTTCTAGAATTTACACATTTGCTTGTTTCTCGTGCATTGTATTTCAAAAGAAGATATTAAGGGGTGTTTGGTTGGAGGTATTGAGGGGTCAAGAATGAGAATGATAATAAAATATGTTGTTTGGTTTGACATAATATAATGGGTCCATTATCCCAAACCCATTAATTTTCATTCCTGACTAAATTGGGGGGAATGAAAAATCATATTCTTGCTCAGTCATCTTTTCCCATACGTCCTTCATCTCTCGATGTTGAATGCAATATATTTTTTTATTTTCATGTTGGACGACACATATTTATATTTAAAATATTATATAAAACAATATTTTATTGATTATATTGGTTTAACCAAACATCAATGCAATGCTCATTCCTATTCCCATTCTACTTCATTCTCATTTTCATTTCCATTCCCATTCTTTAAAATGAACCAAACGCCCCTAAACTCACTTTTTTTGTTGAAAGAAAAGCAAGATATTAAACTCACTTAAAAACCTAAATAAAGTTTTAATTTTTATTTGATGTCGAAGAATCGTGTGAGAAGTTGAGTTAATAGTAAGAAGCGTGAGAAGTGAATCTGAACCGTTGATCTCTTTTAATCTTAAGTCCTCCCATGAATTGCGGCTTAGAAGGGAATTGATCTTGTGCATCTCGGTGCATCTTATCTTGATGTATCTCATCCTATTGTGCGTCCATTTCTCATCCAACAGTTGATAACAACTTCTCACGCTTCTCATCGTTAACTCAACTTCTCACCGAAACCCAACTCTTATTTAATTATATATATATATATATATATATATATATATATATAATAAAGGGTTGAGTTCCGGTGAGAAGTTGAGTTAACGGTGAGAAGTGATTATCAACCGTTGGATGAGAAATTGATGCACATTAGAATGAGATGCACCGACATAAGATGCATCGAGATGCACCCCGATCCATTCTCTTCTAAGCCGCAATTCATGGGAGGGCTTGAGATTAAAAGAGATCAACGGTTCAAATCCACTTCTCACGCTTCTCACCGTTAACTCAACTTCTCACACGATCCTTTGCCATATAATAAAATTGCGTTCATAAAGAAGGGCCGTTTAAATAAAATCAAAACCGGTTGATTTATATACTCGTATTTGATTTAAAAGTAAGAATTGAAAGATAGGATATCCTAACTTATGCATAAATAAGTTTGAAAAATCACGTAGAAGAGTTAAGGTGATAAGGTAAAAAGTGATCTAAACATTGATCACTTTTAATTTTAAACCCACTTCATACATCGTGTTTGATATGGAAATTGATCCAATGCATCTCATTCTAATATGCATCCAAAGGGTGAAGATTCCTTATTGCCTTTTTCATCGTAACTTTCATTTTCATCAGAACCTAACCTACATAAATAATTGGTTATATGTTACTAAATGGCTCGTTTAGTTTGCTAGATTTGATAGGATTTTGAATTGGATTCCATTTTAATCCTGAATTTGATTTAAAGGAAAGTACATAATTGAAAGACCACATCATTAGATTTACAAATCTCAATCAGGATAGTTGGTATTTCATGATACTATGGTGTCGTTTGTTTTTTAAGAGGTATAAAGTCTGAAGTCTTATTTTAGTTATGATTAATAAGAGGTGGTGTATAAAAATGTCTGAATGATTCAGACTTAAGATCGATTAAGAGGTTTAAAAAAAAAAAAAAAAAACCTATGTCAACTTTCTCATCCTCATAGATTTTCACTAAGGGGGCGTTTGGTTCGCATAATGAAATTTTATGGAATTAGAATTTATTGAAGGAATTGGAATGGAACTTGATGGAATTTAACCATGCGTTATGATTGGTGAGAATTGGATGCAATTCAATTCTTTCACTTTATCTAAGGAATGATAAATTCCTTGATTTGTGGAATTCAAATAATTCCATCATGATCAATATGTGAACCAAACAAAGGAATTAGAATTTGGTCAAAGAAATTATCCATTTCAATTCCTCCAAAATCCATGAACCAAACACCCCTAAGAGAATATAAAAGGAAATACAATCAACCATTTTTCTAAGGAGGTTAATTTGGTCAATAGATATTTAGTTCCAATGGGCTTGTGTTGGATTTGGAAGAGTTGGAATTTTCCTTTCCACCTTTTTGCCCCTCTGCCCCACACAAGACCCTTTCCTGGGGTCCCACCAGAAAAAAATGTTGAAAGTATTTACACAACAATTCAAATGATATCAAATCTTACACCAAATTTAATCTAATACTATTTATTTTAAATTTTACATCAATTAAATTTATGAAAAGGAATATAGACAAGATCAAACAGCATGAACTCACCAAGGGTAGTTCAGTCTTTCTAACCAACTGATTCTTTCTTTGACAAGTTAATAACAGTTCAACTTCAACCATTTTCTTTTACCCTAAATTTTCCTTCTAAAATTATAACAATAAATTCACTTTTTCTAATTACATAAAGAACCCGGAAAAACCAACCGGATACCACTACCAACAAGCAGCCAACAACTGCTGTTACGAACCTCTTCGCCACGCTATTGAACGAATCTCACAAAAAGGCCGAATTTTCTAAGAAGCGAAAGAAAATAGTAACAATCCCACATGTGAACACATTGTTACCAAAGAAGCATGTAATGGTCCCCCTGTCAACAAGTAAAAAATTAACCAAAATGTTTGCTATAAGATAGTGTTGTAAGAACGAGAAGCAGAAGAGGAAAAGAAAGACAAGAATCTTTCAATTCAAGTCCCATCGAGAAGCAAACCGAATCAAACAAACCCACTAAATCTCAAGTGAGTTTGGGTTCAAGTGAGTTTGGGTCCAATGGGTACATTATGTGAAGAAAATATACTTGAAACCAAGGTTCTAAATAGTGTGAGGCAAGGTGTGGCAGTGGGGTCAAGCTGGCCATAGCGAGAACAAAATATTTTTCAAGGAATGGCATAAGGCGGCAATTTTGTATGTCACGTATATAATTATACATATACATATATAATGATATAAAAAATTTTAATTTATATTAGAAGAAGAAAAATCATATATATATATATATAGGGTTAGGTTCGGGGAAAATTTGTAAAAAAATAAAAAAACTGAAGGAACACCCTGGTAACCGTTCATCTGTACGATATGCATCATGCACATGTACATAACATGCTGACGTGCATAAAAACCAAAAAGAGCTTCAATTATTTGTGCATATGTGTATACAGTCCAGTTACCAAGGTGTTTCCCAGTTCTTTTGGGATTTTCCCCTAAACCTCCCTATATATATACACACCCTATATAATATATATAGAGAGAGAGAGACGAGTTCAAACGAGAACGATACCTATTTAAAAGAACACGAGAACTAACAAAATCATTAGTGATTTTACATTAACACACGAAAAAAGGACTTTGACCGCGGCTTCAGGTCCGCGTGGCTTTTTTGGGCGTTAATGTAAAATCACTAATGATTTTGTTAGTTCTCGTGTTCTTTTAAATAGTTCCTGTTCTCGTTTGATCCTCCCTCTATATATTCGTTTGATCCTCCCTCTCTCTCTATATATATTAGTGTTATGTAAAGAGGCTTTGATAAAATATTCATAATAGAACTTGGAAGGGTTTACAACTTTGTTTTAACCATGAGTTTGTGACGTGCGTGAATCCATGAAACTGTGAGTGATGTGTATGTGATTAGGCAATCTGTAAAAGTGTAAAATAAAGTGTAAAATCTAAAGTTAAAAAATCTAAAAACACAAAAGCTAAAAAAAATAAAAATTTGAAGAAATCATGCCTTGTAAAAACGCCAAGGCACCATGGCATGAGTCACACCTTACACAAATACTATACACATTCTTACAAGAATTCAAATCATTACCTGTATCATCGACGATCACGATCTTCTTTTTCCTTAGCAATCTGCTGCCTCTGCTTTTCAACTAGTTTATCAAGAGCACCTTGCACAGCATCATGTCCACCAATAAGCAACCGAGTGATGATTTCTGGATCTTTCTCGAATCGAGCCTCCTCAAACTCCTTTCGGGCATTTGCTCGGAGAACATCACGCCACAAAACGCCATGTGAATCAGGCCACATGAAGAAACGGGTCGCACGAATTATATCTCGGTAGAGACCCAGTACCTCACGGCGGGTGCTCGTAAGTCTTTGCCGAGTTAATTTCTCATCTTCATCATCATTGTAGCTCTTTTTCTCTTTCTTGGCTACATGTCGATCCAATAACTCCTCCACAGTATCTGGGCCATTATTCAAGAAAAACCGACAGTGAAGGCGGTGAAAATATAGGTCGGACTGAAGAGAAGTTGCAAGGGTCCGCCATTTACTGATAGCAGCTGCCATCTCCTCTTTTCCACTGTATAACCTCACTTCTATAGAACGAAATGAGAGAACTTCTGCTAAAGTTACTGTTGTTCTGTGTCGTAAGGTATAATGTAAGAAACCAAAATCTTATGTTGGAATATCAGATGGTTCATAATTCATAGATTATGTGAAACATCAAGCAATTTATCAAAACATGAGAGAGAGAAACAGAAAGTGGATTGATGGATGGGGCTCATGCTGAAGACAATGATGTTCAATTCATTTGCACCACAATCAGATATATGGTTTGCTCCAATGAGTTTTACCAAACTCAATCTGATCAATATAGGGATAACCGCAGGTGTCTGGGCCAGCTTGTGTGCGCCTCAACTAATCCCACGGGGCCCTAAAGTTAACAACCAGACAATCTTCGACTAATCACATGGGCCCCTGAAGTTAACAACCAGACAAACCTTCGGTGATCCTAAGGGGACTCGAACTAGTGACCGATTGACCATTAAGGAGCAAACCCAATGTCTTACCGGTTGAGCTACCCCCAAGAGTTGGTCTACAATCCCACTTGAAAGTAGGGTGTGGGAGGGATAGGATGTACATGGACTTTACTTTAACCACGAGGATCAAGAGGTTGTTTCCGAGAAGACCCTTGGCATGTGCGCCACTCAAAGGCGTGTGCAAGCATGCAATAAGATAGGCAATATAACAGGTAATCGGAGACCACAACAGGTAGAAAACGATTCATGGTGTATGGCCGAAGCAATTTGCAGGTGTTTTCGTATCAATACTTAGGGGTTGTTTGGTAGATACATAATGATTTGGTGTCGAATGATTAAAAGGTCAGAATGATTAAGCGCCTCTATATGATTTAGTGCATCATGAAAATTGGTTGTTTGGTAAGTGTTTTGAATGGACGCTCTGAATGACAGAAAATTACCATCTTAACCCTTTGTATGAATTATGATTTAGTGTTGAGTGAAATATGATTGTTTGATAAGTTTTCTGAATTAATAAATAACCTTGTAAATATATCACTTTGCAATTATAAAAAAATGCAAAATAACATTCATTGGCAAGTCAAACACATACCCAGAAAAATGCAATCAAAAAATAAAAAATGTAAATTTCAAAGGACTACTGAAATGTTCAACATGTGCAGATTTTACAAGAATACAATACCTTAATGCACCTCATTGAAAGGTTGTAATATCCAAAAGACTACTACGGTGTTCAACTTATGCAAATTTTCTTGATAGCCTCTTGGTCTTGGTATTAGTTGTCATCAGCAACATATCATCTATGAACATGGCAGTTAATCTTACAAAGTGAAGGATTCGTGCAACAACTATCGTACCTTGTGACTAACCCCAAAAAGTCTGAGTTACTTATTTTCCTTATGTGAATTTTGGATGCAAATGATAGTATGCCTGCCATGGTCATTGCGTTTTATACAGATACGTGGTTCTTTATTCAAAACTGCAAGAAGTACTTTATCCTAAAATTTCATCTGCAACATTTACATTCCTGAAACATTTTTGTGTATGGATAGGACAACTGTACGTTCTTCCAGGACTCACTTATACTAGCTACAGGGTATGGAGCCACGTCGGTCGAGAGGATGTGCAGCAGGTTCTCGAGGAAGCCCACGCCCCAGGACAGCTGAAGCCATAGATCTTTCCCGGGATGCTCCCAAGCCGTGAAAATAGCAGCTGACTTGAACGGGCTTCGTTAATTGAAATAACAAACTAAGGTCTCGAATGCATAAACTATGACCAACTTGGGTATTATAAGAAAATAATGGTGTCTACCAGCTCTGATGTAAATTAAGCCACGTTACAGAAAGTTTGGTGAAAACAGCTCATCAACATCACAAAGCTATCAATATCACGAAGGACTACATGTCCATTATACACTTCAACGAAACATATACAAACATATACATGAAACTTTGAGATTAAAAAAATTATGTTTGTCGGAGTGTGTGGTGTGACTTAGTCCCCAAGGTTGTATTAGGATGTTACCATAAAACATGTGGTGGTATGAGGATGTATAAAACAGGTGCCACAATTACCTATAATGCAGAATGCAATAACCATAATATGTTTAGCCAGCAAATTCAATTGTCAAGTCATTAATCAAGTAGCAAATGCATATGCAATTTTTAAAGAAATCTGATTAACCCATTTGCCACTCTTTTAACAGGACACATAAATTTTGCATTAGAAAACTGCTAATCCTGACCTCAACAGTCAAAATATAATTTTTCCATATCAGGAACTACTCCTAGTGACACTACAACACACGCAGACAATAAAACAAACACTTGGTGGTGAGAGAGTAAAACAAAAACTACCAGTAAGAAGACACCGTATGGTGCAAGGATGATGCAAAGATGGAGAAGCAGCATTGAATTTCAAGCGAAAACGCCAAAAAGACTTGAAAAATAAGAGAACATGGGGTGACTCCAGCAATCAGAATGAGATGAGGAAGCAACTATGAGATCAGAGACAAGAGGAAAGGGAGCAGCAGAGAAGACGGGAGGCAAGAGAGCAGGACGAGAGACACAGGAGCAGTAGAGAAGACCACAGGCACGAGAGAGAAAAGGGCAATTGTGGAAAAAAAATATCCCCTGGATGATATGGACATAACCTGGTAACGGTAAATGAACCAGTAAGACATGGACTGAACTATTCAGAGCCTCAAAAAGTTTTACCAAACAAGATTGGGTCTGGTCGAATCAGTGGCAGCCTCTTAATGGAATCATTAAGAGCTAAGCAAACAGCCCCTTAGTCTGATCAATATTATTATCATCTAACCAACCTTTTTCAGGTGTTTTCGTATCAATTTCCTCTGCTACATTAGTATGCATTCACGAGCAGCAATCTTTTTAGTTTTTGGTTACAACATAATTATCTCAGTTGTGATCAGAAACATTCACCCTGAATTAAGTTCTTTATGGGTGTTGACTTTAATTAGCATGGAGAAGTTTTTAATGACATACGGACCATAATACCAAATACATTAACACCAAACTTCTTCAGCAATTATGCTTGACATTAAGAGGCTGTTGACGACAGTCTCCAATGTGGGAACTTTGTTCCACATAGAAATGGAAACAAAAAGCCAGTGACTTTAAAAGTCCCAGTTTATTCCAGATTGCAAGATTTGAAAGTCAAATGACAATGGCCATATACAACATCAACATACTTAGGGTGCTTTACTATGCAGATGGAACTGGACAAGACGACCATGAGGTAGGCAGGTAAAAGAACTGTCCAAGGTTCTAGGGTTTTAATTTGACATGTGTAGTTTAGTAATACACCAATCTTGTCCCATCTTCCTTATTAAAAAAAATGCATTTTGTCACACTCGGTCTAAACGTGGAGCGAAAACATGGAACAACAGTTTTTTGTTATGTCTTATCCCCCACCTGTTATTGATAGCTTTTAGAACAAACAAAAAAAACTGCATTTCTGAAAGAGCTAAACATGTCAGGAAGATTCCCTCCAAGTTAAGAACAATTCACGTCTAATAGTCTTAACAGATACCGTTTCCGAACTGATTCTTAGATATTATACTATTAGATCTGGCCAGAAAAACCTCAAAAACTACGCCTAAAAATTAGGGTTAGGACCTAAATTTGCAAAATCAAATCGGGTTGATCGAAAAGAGAATAAAAAAAGGTAGAAATTTGCAACAGGTAGCAATAGAAGAACCGACCAGTAACAACAAATGGCAGCAAAAGATAGCAAGAGATTCAGGCAAAAAATGTAGATCACAACAACAACAACAAAATCAAAAGAAAAGCAGAGAAAGAACAAATCTTTGTCAACGTCGAATCACAAGCCTTAAAAGCAAAAGAAAATAAGAATTACCTGATTACGAGAGATGAGGCGGGAACAGAGACCGGTGGAGGGTTGTTGAGGGCCGGCGACAGTCGTTGAGGGGCTGAGGGACGGCGACAATTAGCAGTTTATAAAAAACACACCGTTACATTGCATTAAAATATAAATGACTTGCTATTAATAATGTTTATCGGTTGAAGTTGACTTTGAACAAATTGGAATGAAATGATGTCATGTTTTGATCTTCTTTTGGTTGACATAATTGGAATGAAATCGGTTAAAAAATCGGAATATGTTTGTTTGGTTCATATAATGTAGCTTTGGAATTAGAATGAAATATTGATAAATGACTAAAATATCTTTTTTGATAATTTTATGTTTTATAAACAAAACATGCTTTAATAAAATAGCCATTAAAAATACTTTATTTGTAATGGTGGTTCATATTGGTGGTGGTCGATGGCGGTTTAGAACGGTGGTTTAGATTGGATGTGGTCGGCGGTGGTTTAGATCGGTGGTGGTTGGTGGTGGCTTAGATTAGCGGTGGTTCAGAATGACGGTGGTCGGTGGTCGACGGTGCCAATGGTTTAGAACGTCGTTGGTCGGTGGTCAGCGGTTGCCAATGGTTTAGAACGTCGGTGGTCAGCAGTGGTTCAGAACATCAATGGTTCAAATCGGCGGTGGTTCAGAACGTCAGCGGTCGGTGGTCGGCGGTGGTCAGCGATGGTCGGTGGTAGTTCGAATCGACAGTGGTTCAAATCGACGATGATCGGCATTGGTTCATAATGGCAGTGGTCGATGGTCGACGATTGTCGGTGGTTCAAACTAAAGGTGGTCGAAGGTTGTTCAGATCGGCGGTGGTCGACGGTGGTTCAGATCGGCGGTGGTCGGTGGTGGTCGACGATGATTAGGTTATATTGGATTGAAGGCATATGTGGTATTATGAAAATAAGAATTTCATCCCATCAAAATACCTTGTAGTTGCTAAAAAATGTTAAATTCCCTCATTTGTGGAATTTGATGGAATTTAGAGATTCCTTTCGTAAAAAAGAATGAACCAAACAAATAAATGAAATTTGGTCAATGAAATTCAATATTCCAATTATATCAGATTCCTTTACAATCTACGAACCAAACGCCACCTAATAGATTTATGTGGACCATTCAATGGATGTAAGATTTTGTCATATGATCCAATCTAATTAACATTGGATATCTGATCCAATCCAATGAATGATTAGATCGGGTCGTATCAGATCGCTTTCATCCATTGGATACTACTATTTACTATTCATTATATCAAATTGGATTTACGCAATATTTTGCTATAATTTTCAACCAATTAACAAACCGTTTCAAACAATTATTCATATATTTTGTTAATTTATCATAAACCTCTACGTATAAATATCAATTAGAAAATAATATTACAAAATGTTAATAATTATATATAATTATTAATTGGATGATAATCAGATGGTCATTGGATATTTGGATTAGAGTTGCTTGGTTTTTTTAGATTCTTGAAGAAAATTGGTAGAGGGCATGGAAGAAAACGAAAGGAGTTTATGGGAGAATTTGAGATTAAAAAAGATCAACGTTTCAGATCTACTTCTCACGCTTCTCACCATTAACTCAACTTCTCACACGATCTTTCGTCTTTTTCTTAAATAGATCAATATTATCGTGTGGGGATGCACATGCATCCGCTCCGTCGTTTCGTCGCTACGGGAAAAGAATCAGGGTCTTTTAACATGCATCCGCTTAGTTTCAGGGGTATCGTGGAAATTTTGAAAATACAGGGCGTGATTTGAATGTTTCTAAAAGTGAAGGGGCTTAAAAGGAAAAGTGTTATAAAACAATAACACAACCTTCTTCTCCCAAAATCGCCGAATTTAACTCGCCTCCAAACTACGAATTCCGACCTCCGTCCGCCGCTGCTCCGCCGCTCACACTCTCTCGCCGTGCCTCTCTCCGACTCCGGATCCACCTCCACCTCCACCTCCACCGCCTCCATTTTCTCCGGCTATTCTTCCAGATCGTTCTCAAAATTGATACCTTTTGTGTAGCTCTCGTTCGGAAAATTAAACCCAACCGCTAATGGCCGTCGTCAAGCCAAATCTCCGTCATGTCCGTCGCCTGACCACCACCATCAACTCCTTTTCTTCCTCCTCCTCAGCCGTCATCTCCGCCTCTCATTCCGACACAGATACCGACACAACAGCCGTCGTCATCACCACCACCGAGAAACTATCTCACTCAGAAACCCTAATTTCAGAAAAACTCCACTCTCTAATTAAAAACCACCACCGCCAAAACCCTAACCCTAACCCAATCCTCACCCCTTTCCCTCCGGATTTCACCATCACGTCTCTCTCCTCCGACTTCTCCAAACTCTCCCACCACCAACCCCTCCCCCCCGCCGTCATCCGCTCCGTGATCGGAAAATGTGCCGCCGTCCGTCACGGCATTCCTTTTACACAAGCCCTAGCGTTCTTCAATTGGGCAACCTCCATGAACGATGCCACACCAACCGATTCCCCGGACCCCTACAACGAAATGATCGACCTCGCCGGAAAATCCCGCCAGTTCGACGTCGCTTGGCAGGTAATTGAACTGATGAAAGCGAGAAATATACGAATTTCCGTTGATACGTTTTCGATTTTGATACGTAGGTATGTTAGGGCTGGATTAGCTGCTGAAGCTGTTCATGCGTTTAATCGAATGGAGGAATATAATTGTAAGCCTGATCGAATCGCGTTCTCGATTGTGATCGGAATTCTTTGCAAGAAACGAAGAGCAGAAGAAGCTCAATCGTTTTTCGATAGCTTGAAGCATAAATTCGAACCAGATGTTATTCTGTACACCAGTTTGGTCCATGGATGGTGCAGGGCAGGTAACATTTCGGAAGCTGAACGGGTTTTCCACGAGATGAAAACATCTGGAATCAAACCAAATGTCTACACTTACACCATCGTGATCGATGCTTTGTGTAGAAACGGTCAGATAACTCGCGCCCACGACGTGTTTGCTGAAATGCTTGACCAAAAAATCGAACCCAATGCCATAACTTACAACAACCTAATGCGTGTTCATGTCAAATCCGGCCGAACCGAAAAGGTTTTGCAAGTTTACAACCAAATGAAACGGCTTTCTTGTTCACCTGATTTGATCACTTACAACTTCCTCATCGAAAGCCATTGTAAAGACGGGAATCGAGACGAAGCAATCAAGATTCTGAACTCGATGGTGAAGAAAGGGTGTGAGCCGAACGCAAGTAGTTTCAACCCCATTTTCAAAGAAATCTTGAAAGCCCGCGATGTGAATGGTGCTCATAGATTGTTTGGGAGGATGAAGGAGATGAAATGTAAGGCGAATACGGTGACTTATAACGTGTTGATGAGGATGTTTGCTGATTCGAAATCGGCGGATATGGTTTTGAAGTTGAGAAAGGAGATGGATGAGAATGAGGTTGAGCTTAATGTGAATAGTTATAGGATCTTGATTGGGATGTATTGTGGAATGGGGCATTGGAATAATGCTTACAAGTTCTTTAGGGAGATGATTGAAGAAAAGTGCTTGAAACCTAGCCATGGTGATTATGAAATGGTATTGGGGCAGCTTAGGAAGGCTGGGCAGATCAAGAAACATGAAGAATTGGTGGAGAAGATGGTGAGTAGGGGTTTTGTTGCTAGACCTTTGTAGTAAGGTATGGCGCCACCCTCTCGAAGGATGACTGCCTCTTTGCCCCCTAAGTTAAACCCACGGGCGGATTTAGGCTTTGGCTGTTTGGGGGGGAGGCGGAGGTCGTTTGTGCGACGGTCGATAATCTTTCGCAATAGAAAAATAATTACGGGTCTTAAAAGGTGCACCTGTTTTAAATCTATGTGCACCCATAAGTTTACAGAAAGTGCCTGTGGTATTAGTGGTGTCATTGCATATGGCATTACAGGTTGCAAGCTCATATCGGGTTGAATCTTTTGTTTTTATTTTTTTTTAGTAACAGTAGCAAAAAAGAAAGGAAAAACCATTTGTATGTCATTTTTAATGAAACCGTTATTTTTGTAGTTAAATTTTGTTTTGTTTTATATTATGTTAATTATTTTGTGTGATGTTCGGAATTTTTCTGGATATGCCTCTTGCTCATGGGGACTTCGTTTGTAGTAGGTAATGCATATGGCCCGCTTTGGAGCGGTTAGTCTCGAACCTGTAGCATAGTTTATTATAAGGTCATGGTTTGAGTGGTCGTGTAGACTAGGGGTGTCAACTAGTTGAGTAACATGTTCTTTGGGTTTGATTTGAGAAAATAATATTAGTTTCGAGTCTTCAAATCTGAGTAATTTTTTTCCATGTCCAAGCTCGAAAGCACGATGATCGTTTAACAATTTTGGGTTATACATTATAACATAAAATTCAAGTTTTATATACACATTTATGGGCTCTAACTCGATATCTTTTAGCTTGGTGACATCTATACAAATGGATATTATATATGGTAAAATGAAGTACTACATGACTATGAAATCGGTAAGGTGGGCACTTCGAATGGGTAGCACAAACCCTTTTTTCACTACAACGTGATATTTACATTTCCTAGATTTTATTGGAATGATGATTTTGAAAGTTGAAACTAAACCAAACTGTACGATATATGCAAATCTTGTCTTTAGAGGTTGTTTTAGGGGTTAAAACATAAATATCTATAAAAACAGTTTACTTTCATTTATTCTTTTCACAAAAGTAAGGAAGGCTAAAAAAAATGGCACAACTGTAGCTGACTAGAAAAAACCATGGCACGAAACATGGCATGACGGCGAAGTCAAAGAGCTATGGCAAAGTCACGACTCACGACGTTTTTTAATGCGTGACTTATGGTGGCAAATATGTAAATCACACACACACACACACACACACATATATATATATATACACACACATGTTTTGTACTTTTACTCAATGAGTCAATGATATTAAAAAATTTAAATTATATTATATACTAAAAACTAAAAAGTAACAAACTAAAATGGTAAAAAGAAACAAATATCAACCGCACATTAGGCTATGGCATGCCACATGCTTAACGTGGCATCAAACACGAGCTTTGAACCACGACGCGTCACACAGCAGCCGTAGCGAGCCTTTTAAAACACTGGTTCCATCTTTCTTTCCTGCTTGTTCCCAAGTAAAACTCATGTTCAACATTCCAAAGGGGTTACAAATTCAATCTTAGTTAAAAAAACAATCATGATGTGTCAAAAAATTCTCATTCCTTCGAACCATGACACAATGATGATTAATGGCCTTGCATATCGAGCATCTCATCTAAACCCTTCAATCTCTCCATTCCTTCGCTAATCAAGTAACGGATCCTCTGCTTGTCGTTGCAGTCTCGGTTGTTCTCCATCTCTTGTCTAATCGTTTGCATCAACTCGCCTGCAAATACATTCACTCCAACTGTTGGAACATCTCCAAGACCAACAACTCCTCCAAAATAAAGAATATCGAGTTTTTATGCTTACTTTTTTGTTCCAACAACTCCTCCAAAATGGTGCAAGTGGAGAGAGAAAATTCTACAAATTTGGAGAAACCTCCAAAATTAAATGGAAGAAGAGAAAAAACTACTTTTTTTATATTATTGAATATTATAATATCATTAATGTTGGACTCTCCAAAAAATTGAGAAATTGTTTGTAACATCTGGATATTGTCCGTTTCATCCACACCTAGACTCTTGGTTTTACAACGTGTTTGATGGAGGAGGTATCCAGTCCCTTATAAGGCAACCTTTGTTCACCTCCCAACCGATGTGGGATCTCACAATCCAACCCCCTTAGAAGCCCAACGTCCTCATTGGCACACTCGTCCGGTTCCCGGCTCTGATACCAATTGTAGCATCCCTAGGCATCCCTAGGCAACTGTAGCAGATATTGTCCGCTTTGTCCACATTTGGACTCACGGTTTTAAGAGGCATCTGATAGAGAAGGTATCTGGTCCCTTATACGGCAACCTATGTTCCCTCCCCATTTGATATGGGATCTCACAATCCACCCCCACCCACCCCCCCTTTTGAAGCAATCAAAGAACCATAATAATTTGCCATCACATTTCTTGAACATAGGTTTTATTTACCGTAGACAGTATTCTCGCTAATAATTAGTTTAAATGTTGTATCCTGTTGCATCGTACGGATACACTTCGGGTGGCAAAAAGTGACCCAACCCGCCAACCTAACCTAAAATTAGCAGGTTGGATTGAGATTTTCAACCCATTTAAGTTAAATGGGTCAACCCGCCTAACCCATATATGTAAATGGGTTGGGTTGGGTCGAAATGAGTTGGGTTGGGTCGAAATTTCCAACCTGATTTCAACCTATCGTCAAACTGTTTTCAACCCATTTATAATACTACATAATTTTATTTTATTTTTAATTAATTATCATTATTTAATTATAATTAATAATTTAACATCTGTTTAATAATTAAAAAATTAATAGAAAAATATATGCTTCTTAAATCCTAATTACATCCGGCGGCACATCTGACTCCATTTTTATTGCTTTGAGAATCTCCAAGTAACGATGCTTCTTGCATTAGAATCGTTGTCGGTTTTTCCAGTACGAAGTTCACTGCACCATCCGCCATTTCTTAGAATTAAACATTCTTGCAGTTAAGGATGGTCTTCGTAGATTGGTGGTTGCTATTTGTACAAGTAACTTCTATATACTAATTTCATTTAGTTGTAATTTAAAAAGTAAATGAGAATGATTTGTATTAAATCTATAGTAAATGACAAATAGTTGAATTAAAAAGAGTAAATAACAAATATTTATATAGTTAATGAGAATTATTTGTTATAACACACACAATGATTTGTCATTATTAGTGTATATTTGTGATGATGAATAGTTGATATCAATCGGATATTGAAGAAGATGAATGCCGAGAGGTTTCTGTGTATTGAACACTAAAATGAGAAAATTACTTGTGCTAGTAAAGTAAGAGAAACATTATATACCTATGCTAACTATAGTTGTGTATCCGTACAATGCAGCTAGATACAAAATTTAAACTAATTATTAGCGAGAATATTGTATACGGTAAATAAAACTTATGTTCAAGAAATGTGATAGCAAATTATTATGGTTCTTTGATTGCTTTATCATGTTTTTATTATGTTCCCCTTTGGATGGGTTTGAGAGAGGTGCGATGTAGGGAGACCTTACCTCAAGGAGTAGAGCGGTTGTTTCCAAAAGCCTAAATCTTAAACAACATAAAACCTTGAATTAAGTGATTAATAATCTCTATTAATTTGGTTGGAAACTGTTGCTATTTTCCGTTTTACACGCCCCATGCCTTTGCAAACTTAGGACATACTTAAGACAAACTTAAGAATGCCTCTTCCTAATACAAGAATGCCTCAAAATCTGTCAAAAAATTTGTGCGAAAATGGATTGAGAAACTACCTAAACCAAACCAGTATATCCCACCCAGAGGTAGGGTCTGAAGATGGGATGTATGTAACGCGGTTGTTTTTATTTGTGAAAAGTGGAGAGGCTTAGGGGAAACAAATGTGTAGTTTTGGGTCCCACTTAGGGGAAACGAAGACGATACCCACAAAATGAAGAAGGGAGAAAAGTTGTATAAACGGATAGAATCTAAACTTTCTTGACCGACCAAGAAGCAAGAAGTTTGGTGGTCAAACACTTGTAAGACGTTTTTAACCATTCAACGGAGTAACAAACCGTGAAATGAATCTCTTATAATTACGATCTGATCAAGGATCCTAAAACGTTCCTACAGCATAGTCCACATCGGAGTTTTGGAAGCCAAATTACTAATTCTCAACTTCTATACCAATATGAAATTATCTAATTTCCAAGAAATTATGATACAATTAGGATTGTAGTTGTGCTAAACTAGGTTTGACTCTCAAAAGTCAAACATAATATCTTCATTTTCTCCTATAAGTGGTGGTCTTTCGTTTTTCAGTCTTTTGGGTAACTTTCATATGAGCAAATTTAAAACGTTTTAATAGAATTGTTGCATTAGAAAGTTCACCTCTACTGGGAACAGGCGCTCTTTTAGCAATTCGTAGAGCTTGTCTATACAGCTTCAGCACTCGAGCACGCAGAATGAAAGTCTGCAAATCAAAGGAGACAACCATAACTGACTCTCCCCTGTGGTCCAATAATATCGGATTAGAATCTACTTCAAACACAGATTTATCAAAAGTATGATAAATTTTCGACTATATCTTGTATATATAGATCAAAGATTAACGTTGCATTACAATGAAAATTACCAAAAACAACTGCTGGAAACAGTAAAAAGGCAACCCTTGGGGGTAGCTCAACTGGTCAGGCATTGGGTTTGCTCCTCATTGGTCACTAGGGCCACTCGAGGTTTTCTAGACTATTAACTTCAGGGGGCCATGAAATTAGTCGAAGTGCGCACAAGCTCGCCCGGACGCTCATGGTTGTTAAATAAAAGAAGTGAAAAGGTGCAATCATACTATATTCTATAGTAGTATGTCAAAGACATTAAGAATATGCAACCCATGTTTAGAAAAAAAGCTCATAAGCAAATTGTAGCAAGTTTTGATGCCTACTTACTCCTTTAACTTGCTTTGGTTTTCATAAAGAGGTGAAATCCCATAACTACGGCTCTTAATATATGAAAATGATAAATTTCATAGTGAAACAACCCCTTAATCAGAAAAGAGAACTAACAGTCACCAACACAAAAAACCAAACCAACCAAAGGTCATTATCCTGGCGGTATCCGAGTTACCTGTAGAGCTCAACAAAAATGACATAAATACCCTCTGCATTCCAAAATTTAAGTGCAATCTCGATTATGGAAATTTATTAAAAAAAAAATATCATAATTGACATGGATGTTCCTTAGTTCCTAAAATTTCAAAAAATCATGAGTGAACTCTCATAGGCCCTCCCTCATCATCTTCAGAAAGGCGCATAATCAATCTAATCCCTCTCTTCCTGATTAGAAAGATTCACTCTAGAAGCATAACTTCTTAAATCCTAATACTCTACTCCATGATCCCAAAATAAATTCAAGGTTTTATTGGATATATAATTCATGAAAAAATGTTTGACTATAAACCAAATATCCAAACTGCCTTTTAAAGTTAAAAACCAAACGAACCGAATATATCCCACACGGAGTAGTGTCCGGGGAGGATATAACGTACGCAGATCTTACCTCTATCCCAAAGGAATAGAGAGGCTCTTTCGGCGAAGACCACTGCTTTTAAAATAAGTTATCAACAATTCAACATGATGTAAAACCAATGCTATGTAAAAATATCCACCAAAATCAATAATTTTGGGTTGAGTTTTGCTATAAAAAAAGGATAGCATATGATATTAAAATATATTCTTAGGCATTAAGAAATAATTGTCGTAGCTATTTGGTTTTCATCAATTCTGAAATTCCTAAATTCTAGATTTTTTTTTTTAGAACGGCTTGTTAGTTGTTAGTGGTTCAGGTCCATCAGTGACATCCAATTGGGCAGTATGCTGACCCTGAGACCCCCCTATTTCTCCAATATCACCTGAAGGGGTAAAACGTCTCGGGTGGGACTCGAACTTGAGACCTCCCCTAGCCAAACATCCCCTCCCCAAGGCACCTTAAGGAAACCTTGGTGGCCAACTGAGCTAGCCCAGTTGGTTTCCTAAATTCTAGAAATTGACTTCCAAAACTCAAAATGCAAAACATTTGGACTGGAAGGCCGTAATTAGAAGCCAGATGAACACATCTTACCCATCAAGATGGAAATAAACCCTAAAAACAACGGAATCAAATCAATCAATAACACAAGCAGTATTTTCTAATCAGCTAGAAATCACAATGAAGACAGCGATTCAAACATAATTCAGGTTCGATTAGCATAAAAATAAAAAACCAATTAGGTTAACATGAAATCATGATTAATTTGCAAGAATTTTATTACTACAGAAAGCAAAAGTTGCGAAGAATCATATAGAATCGGAAGCCTGATATAAATCGTCGTAAACCTTAACCCCTAAATCATACTGTAACTAGGGTTTTTTTTATCAAGAAATAGAGAAAAAGATGATGAAAAGAATTACCTCAAAATTTGATGAGCTTTCTTTCTTCTAAGTCGTCAGTTCTCAGTTTCTTCCATCCATGATTCGAGGATTCATCTTCATTGTCTGGTCGAATTCAGTTGAAAGCATCAAGCATTCATTCTGGTCGGGTCAAAAGAATCCATCTAATTATTTGGACACTATTCGCTCGAGACCGACCCGTTTTTATTTTTATAATTAATTAAATATTAGTAAAAGCATCAGTGGTGTTGCTTTCACAATTGCATTGGCAATAACGGTGACTTCGAGAGTCGTGACTCTTAACCCAATAAACACGTGTATGGTAAAAGACAATTTCATTATTTTAAAAAGTTTTTATCAACTTATACGGTGTCAAATCGAAGTTTTCTAAAAAGTGTTTGGATTAACTTATTGTAGTACCAAAACGTAATAAGCTAATAAGTTGTTATTTAAGGGTGTTTAAAATTGTTTATACATGTAAAATAACCAAAAAAGTCATAAGCACTTTTCAAATAAGTTGATAAGTTAAAACCAAATGACAAGTGAGGTGGTGACTCTTACCAAATAAGCATTGATTTCAATGGAAAATGCAAGCAATCACCTTTACGACGGACTTGTATCTAATACTGTTGGGAGGGTGTGACGTTGTCCTGGGAATCCAATGGTTCACATCACTGGGAAAGGTTCAATTCGATTTTGTGAATCATACAATTGATTTTTTAATCGAAGGATCTAAAGTTACCTTGAGGGGGGCCACAAGCAAAAGAATCAAAACAGTAAGTGACTCAAGGATGGAAAAGGTACTGCAACAACAAGGTCAGTTGTGTATGCTGCAACTTTTTGCTATCCACCCTGATAAGCCTTTACCCGACTTTCAGATACAGACCCACCAATACAGCAACCCACTTCCCACTTATTTGCAACAACTATTAAACACTTACCAAGATCTCTTTAAAGAACCCATCAACTTATCTCCTTTTCGACAAGGGTTTGATCATAATATACCCTTGAAGGATGGTTCAAACCCAGTAAACCTTAGACCGTATCGTTACCCCTTGTTGCAAAAAGATGTTATTGAACAATTAACTCAAGAGTTACTTGATCAGGGAGTAATAAGGACCAGCAACAACCCCTTCGCTTCACCAGTCATGTTAGTTAAAAAGAAAGAGGAAGTTGGAGAATGTGCGTAGACTATAGAGCATTAAATAAGATGACTATTCCTGACAGATTTCCCATCCCACTGATCGAAGAATTAATGGATGAGTTGCATGGTGCTCAATTTTTTTTTTCTAAGATTGGTTTAAGAGCAGGATACCACCAAATCAGAGTTGCAACCAGGGATGTTCATAAAACTGCTTTTAAAACTCATTGTGGGCATTTTGAATTTTTGGTCATGTCATTCGGACTAACCAATGCCCCCTCGACATTCCAAGGCTTAATGAACCAACTATTCAAACCATATTTGAGGAAGTTTGTCTTAGTATTTTTCGACGATATACTAATCTACAGCCCAACTGGGAAGTTCATCTTCAACACTTGAAGGCTATGTTGGACATCCTACGGTCTAACCTTCTGTTCGCTAAACGGAGCAAGTGCGCATTTGGGGTTCAACAAATTGAGTATTTAGGGCATGTTATATCAAGGAAAGGAGTGGCTACGGATCCAACAAAAATCAAGGCTATCATGGACTGGCCCACACCAACAACTATTAAGCAGTTGAGAGGGTTCCTTGGCCTTACGAGGTACTACAGAAGATTTATCAAGGGGTATGGCATAATCGCAAAACCTTTAACAAGGTTATTACAAAAGGAATATTTTAAGTGGAACGAAGAAACATCATTAGCTTTTACTACCCTCAAGCAAGTGATGGTGAATCCTCCTGTGCTCGCTTTACCTGATTTCAAAGAGCCGTTTGTTGTTGAAACTGATGCTTCTACTCAAGGGATTGGGGTTGTACTTATGCAAAAAGGGCACCCAATTGCTTTTATTAGCAAGGCATTATCCATTAAACACCTAACCTTATCGACATATGAAAAAGAGCTCTTGGCAGTGATACACGCTGTACAAAAATGGAGCCCTTACTTGTTGGGTAGACACTTTGTGATCAAGACAGATCAACAAAGCCTGAAGCATCTTTTAGAGAACAAGATCCATACATCATTCCAGCAAAGATGGGTATCTAAGCTTTTGGGCTATGACTATGAAATCTGTTACAAGAAAGGGGTTGAAAACAAGGTTACAGATGATTTATCGAGAGCTACTCATGGTGAGCTATTACAATTAGCTCTTTCTAGCATTCAATCTAATCTTTATGATCTTATCAAATCAAGTTGGGAACAGGACACCAACATAAAGCAGATGATAGCGGAGATGCAGACAGATCGCAGCAGACTACACCCACAATTTAATTGGCAGAATCAAGAGTTGAGGAGGAAAGGCAGGTTGGTCGTTGGAAATTATAACAATGTGAAAGGAAAAATTTTGGCTTGGATGCATGACTCGCATCAAGGAGGACATTCTAGAATTACCGCCACCCTTAAAAGGATGACCACACTGTTTTTTTGGCCAAAGATGAGGCAAGATGTGGTCCACTACATCCGGAATTGTTCAACTTGTCAAAAGTGTAAGGCAAATAATGCAGCTCAACCAGGATTGCTACAACCATTGTCGATACCTGAAGGAATCTGGGAGGATATTGCTATGGATTTTATTGAAGGCCTCCCAAAGTCACACGACAAAGATGTCATCCTGGTGGTAATTGATATATTAAGTAAATACGACATTTTTTAGCCCTCAGTCACCCGTTTTCTGCTATTGATGTGTCGCAAATATTCCTAGACAACATCTATAAGTTGCACGATTTCCTAAAGTCCATAGTTTCCGATAGAGATAAAATCTTTATTAGTAACTTTTGGCAAGAGCTATTAGTGCTTCAAGGAATTGACCATAACTTATCTAACAGCTACCATCCTCAAACTGACGATCAATCTGAAGTCTTGAATAGGTGTTTGGAAGGTTACTTAAGGAGTATGTGTCATCAAGCACCTAAAGAATGGGCTAAATGGCTTCCTTTAGCTGAATTTTGGTACAATACCAACTTTCAATCCGCTATCAATTGCACCCCTTTTGAAGTGGTATATGGGCAAGCACCTCCTTTGCATTTACCTTATTTGTCTGGCGAAAGCAAGGTAGACACTATTGATAGAAGTTTAACAGCAAGGGAAGAGGCGATTTAACTACTTAAACATAACTTGCATAAGGCTCAGAATAGAATGTCACAAGCAGCAAACAAGAAAAGATCAGAAAGAGAGTTTGAAGTAGGAACGTGGGTCTATCTAAAACTGCAACCTTACAGGCAAACTTCAGTCGAACACAGGCCCAACCATAAATTAGCTTCCAAGTACTTCGACCTTTATCAGGTTATTGCAAAGGTCGGAAAGGTGGCATATACGCTAAAGCTACCCCCAGATTATAGCATTCATCCCACCTTTCATGTATCAATGCTGAAACAACACTTTGTGTAACACCCTCAAATATGGAAATAGAAACTTAATAAAATTTTCTAAATACATCAATAAATACCTCGAACTACAAACATAAATTGAGCAGCAACCTCAATGCTCCCACTCATCCTATACATACATTCTATGAAAAGGACGGGTGTTACTAAATCCAATACCATATACTAACTTCGTCCTGCAGAAGGCTTCGCCGACTACTCACTCTTGAAGGCTAAGGCTCAACTCTTCATAGCACCGCTAGAACTGAACCCCCGCTAGGAATCTGATGCACATGCCGACAAATAAAAAGGTTAGGCTTAACGCCTAGTGAGCTCAAGAGTTTTCAACATGATTACAAAGACCATTAAATGGAAATAATGTAACTTAAATTATGATCCTTTAAAAACGAACTTCTTTAAGCATGAGGACGACCTGTTTTCCAATATTAAGCAAAATATAAATGGACGCCTCGACGCCAAACATTAACTCATGAAATAATGCAACATGACACTTACTCAAAACGTGAATAGTTGTAAATGCTCCCATGATGACGTTTGAATAAAACTTTATAACTCAAGCGACCAAAATAAGATTACCTTCAAGTTCCCAAAATTATAATTTAAGGAGAAAAACCCAATGACTCAACTAGTTATAAATGGTAAATGACTATCCCATAAAAACCAGCTCAGAAATTAACTCGCGGATGCAGGTCCGGGTCTTGGACTCCGCGAGCCCTCACCGTCTTATCCTCGAAATCCCCCGAGACTAATCCCGACACCAACATAAAACAGGCTCAGAGATTAACTCGTGGATGCAGGTCCGGGTCTTGGACTCCACGAGCCCTCGCCGTCTTATCCTTGAAATCCCCCGAGACTAATCCCGACGCCAACATAAAACAGGCTCAGAGATTAACTCGTGGATGCAGGTCCGGGTCTTGGACTCCACGAGCCCTCACCATCTTATCATCGAAATCCCCCGAGAGGCCGAGACTAATCCCGACCAACATACAAATAATAACCCATTTTCTTTTTAAATAACACAACCGACTCATATGCCTGTGGATCCACTACATTACAGTCTAAAACGCTACATGACTCCAACTGAATGCCCAACGCACTCAAAACATGTAACTCTCAAATGACACGTAATAAACGCCATCATACCAAAACTTCCCTTTCGGGCTATTAAACCGGACCATTGTCCTCATGACTCATTTTAGTCAAAACCGAGCCAAAAGGCTCAACACTTTACTTAAATAACCAAAGAAAGCCAGTGTAAACTTTAAAACACGTTTGACCAACGGATATGCAAACGCCATGACTAAAATGTGATTTACCCAAACATCCTCATTAGATGAAACCAAGCATTTTCCCAAACTAAACTGTTGGTAAGAATGAAAATAAGAAAATGAGACCATAAACATTCTTTCAAGTTTTTCACATAAATGTGCAAGTGATACTTTATAAAACATTTCCTTTCATGAATGACGCATAAAACCGACAAACATTTAAAAACGTATTTCTTTGACCAAAGATCTATTTATGCAGTAGGACATCAAAACATATTCATTTGTGACACATTTATCAAAATGTCCAAACCTCCCAATTGTGGGTGTTATACCAGTTTGTAAAGTTAAATACTTCAATTAATCAAAGATTAGCAACTAACCCAACATTTGATAATTTCATGTAAAACACATAAACACTTTAAAATAGACATTTTGGCATGTACAACTTTTTCACAAATCAACTTGAACTCATCTTGCTAGATTTTAGGCTAAATCTAGATTTTACCCAACGAGCTCTTTTGAAGACCACTTGAATCCTCAAGCCGAGAACTTCCAAAACCTAGATCCATACAATCAAAACCATTTAGAAACATTCCCCAAACATTATACACCGAAATCCCTAAACGAGATAAAAACCCTAATTTCTCCAAAACCATCAAATCCGATATTTGAGATACCAAACACTAAGAAACCATCAATGGAGCATTTATAACCTTAAATCAAAGAAGCTTACCACTAGAGATGACAAGACCTTCCGAGAACACCCAATCCAACTCTTCAACCCGAACTCCCTAAACATCGAACTTGCATACTCCTTTATGAAGAATCCACCATGGATGCTTCCCACGCTGAGATTAAAGCTCTCAAAATCGCCAAGTGGAGAGGAGAGAAATAGAGATGGTGGCTAATGAGAGAAAACCCTAGAACCTGGGTTTAAAATCGACCAAATGACTCCCGCGGCCTTGGTCGCGACCTTGAAGTCGCGGGCCAAGCCGCGCGTGCTACAAAGTTGCGCACCACAGTGGGTTACGCGGGTTTAGCCGCAGGTTTGAGGTCGTGGGCTAAGCTGCGCGTGTCACTGGAGTCCCTTCCCACTTCTCGTGCTAAACCGCTCACCGACCTCTTCGCTCGGTCGATCGCTGACTGATTTCCTTAGCGGGTCATAAACCGATCTTGAGGGAAATTACGGGTGTTACACTTTGGCCCACCTTCTAACTCTTCTTCTCCCCTAAGCGCTAGAGGTAGTGTGGTAGAGAAGGAACAGATGCGGTCATTGATAAACGAATAATCAAGCGACAGAATAGGCCGGTAATTGAATGGCTTGTAAAGTGGAAAAGTCTAGCAGTTGAAGATGCCACTTGGGAGAATGTTGCAGAAATGGAAAAGTTGTATCCTGCATTTGATCCTTGGGGACAAGGATCATTTCATGGGAAGGGCAATGATGCGAACCAGGAGTCTTAGATGATTAAAATTATCCTTATCTGCTGATTTCCTTATCTGTTATTTATTTTTCTTATTTGTTTTGCTTTAGGAGTTTGTGTTCATCTAGGAGTCTATTTTCTATTAGTTTAAATACCTTGTGTTTATAGGTTTGGATTATGAAAAATTATATTCTTCTTCTATAAAATTCCAGTCTTCAGTTCTCTAAATTGTCTCCGTTAATTTCGAGGATCATTCTTTTATTGATTCTCTAGATTGGTAAAACTCAGTTGAACGTTGGAACTCTGATACCAATGATACAATCTTAACCAAACTTAGCTGAGGTTGGAGAGTTCCAACGTTCAAATGAACTCTACCAATCTAGAGAATCAATGAAAGAATAATCCTCGAAATTAACAGAGACAATCTAGAGAACTGAAGATTGGAATTTCATAGAAGAAGAATATAATTTTTCATAATCCAAACCTATAAACCAAAGGTATTTAAACTAATAGAAAATAGACTCCTAGATGAACACAAACTCCTAAAGCAAAACAAATAAGGAAAATAAATAACAGATAAGGAAATCAGCAGATAAGAATAATTTTAATCATCTAAGACTCCTCGTTCGCATCAAGCACTTACCGAGTTAAAGGCGTTTATCAATAATCTTGCCCAATAAGATAAGTGAGAGTGATAACTCTTACCATAAACACTTGCTATGCCAATTTGATCGCCGAAAATCTTACTCAATAAGATGAATGAGGGTGATGACTCTTACCCAATAAATACTTACCAAGTAAAAAAACGTTATCAATAATTTTACCATGCCATTGTGATAGTCGAGAATCTTGTCCAATAAGATAAGTGAGAGTGATGACTCTTACCCGTTAGTGTTGGTAAACAGCCCCTAAGCCTAGTTACCACAAACATCAATATTGAAGCAAAATCACAAGTTTTCAAACCCTAAACCTCTTTTTCTTGTACTTTCTTTTGTTTCAAGGAGCCAAAAATTGGCATAAACAACAGCAGGACAGACATTACAACAAGAAAACCCTCAAGGACCTTCAAAAACACCAACTCCACCTGCTCAAACCCTTTCAAATCCTTCAACAAAACAAAAACATGAAACCGATCTTCAACTGCAATATACATCAAGAAGACAACCAACACGTTTTTTTTCTAAAGCCTACGACTGCATGACGAGAGATGAGATCATGAACCCTGAACCGGTTTTTTCTTAACGACGCCCTCGAGAACACCGTTAGCTAACATGTGTTTTAGGGTCGGTGGGTCCACGTGCACGGGTAACTGGAACGAGACCGAGAAGTCACCAGGCGGGCAAAGATTCTGCGTATGCATCTCGAACACCATGTTGTGGGCGTTAACCTTTTTCTCACCGGTGTTTGTTACACCTTTGATTGTGATGGTTCCATCTGATTGGATATCGCATTTGAACTCTGCAGTTTACGGAATGCAGATACAAACAAATCAGTCGTCCGTAAACCGAGTGATTTACGTTTTGAACCACTATCATGGAACTTCGTTTCTAAATCATCAAACCAAACCAAACGAGCCAGGTGGGATAGGCATATCCCACCTGAAGGTGGGGTCCGAGGGATCTAAGCAGACCTGACCTCTACCCCAAAGAGTGACCTCTACCCCAAAGAGTAGAACGGTTGCTATTCTCTTAGGGTGCGTTTAATACACTGAACAAGACAGAACAGGGATCACTGTCCCACGTTTGACATGACTGTTAGGTGGAATAGAGTGGAACATGCCTGTTCCACCCCCACCCCATGGAACAAGCTAGAACAGACTTATGTTTTACCAATATAACCTCAAAATAAAATCTAATTTTCCTCGAATATTATTTTTGTATAGTTACTATGTTTTGATTAATTTATTTAAACTATTAAATATTAATAGTAAAAAAATTATAGAAAAGGTTAAAAAATAAAAATTGGAAACTATATAAACTTTTTATCTTGGTGTCAATTTAATCTATCTTGAAGAGAACTTTCTAATACTATATTTTGTTATAAAAAATATTTATTTCGTTATAATTAATAAATTACATAATTAATCAAATATATATATATAATATAAACAACTTTTAGGGTAAATTGGCCATGTTATCTGTTCTATCCGGTTCTATTTTCCCAAACACTGAACAGTTGTCCTGTCCTGTCCCGTTATATCCTAACTGCGTACCAAACATCATTTTATTAGGAAAACATGAGATCGACTTCAAGAAAGTTATAGAAGTATTGGGGGTGCTGTGGTACTTACTTTCATCCTTCTTGACGCCCGGGAGAGCAACACGAAACAGAAAAGCCTCGTCAGATTCCGAAATGTCAATTGAACCGATAACTGGTCCTATTTTCCCGCTTGCAGCACTCCCAGATATCGCAACTCCGTGTTTGGTGATGGATAAAATGTCGTTCAATTCTTTCTCGGTGGTTTGTTGAGGCAGAAAAACCATCGCGGGCTGATTCTTTAATGGCAGGTTGACTTCGTTTTGAGACATATCGGAATCAAAATGGTCGAGAGGTGGGCCCGTGTATGGGACACAGTTGAGAGGAGCTACAGCAATCGGAACTTGATCAGCCCAATGCGAGTTGGATCTGAAATTCACAAGTGAATAGGCAACATGAAGTTGTGAATATATATATATATATATATGTGTGTACTTCATACCGAATAAGACCATTCAAGATTAATTATTAAAGATCAGATAATGCAAAACAGATGACCACAGTTGTTATCTCCAAGAAAGTGTGAGATCTTGAAAGAAAGCACATACTTGATGAACATTGATAGCAAAAATCACAATATTCATGTGAAAAAGACTAAAATTCACAAGTGAATAGGCAACATGAAGTTATGAATATACACGTGTACTTCATACTGAATCAGACCATTTAAGATTAATAATTAAAGATCATACTATGCAAAACAGTTTATCACAATTGTTATCTCCAAGAAAGTGTGAGATCTTGAAAGAAAGCACATACTTGATGAACATTCATAGCAAAAATCACAATATTCATGTGAAAAAAGACTAAAATTCACAAGTGAATAGGCAACATGAAGTTGTGAATATACATGTGTACTTCATACGGAATCAGACCATTCAAGATTAAAAATTTCAGATCACTAGAAGCGTACTCGAGCAATGCAGCAAGATACATCACGATTTTAATGTTTCATTTTATTTTTTTGTCGATTTATTATAGTAATATAATATATTAATTAATAATGATACATGGAAAGGTCTGCATAAAAGAAAGCCCTGCACATACCAATTGGTGGGTGTTAGAAGCCTGCAGTAGTAATATGTATCTTGTGCTTTGATACTTGTAAATTAAGAGATTTTTAAAATCTTGCATAAAATGATGGTACCTTGTGCCTAATAATTTGTATTTAAGAGTTTTTTATCCATACTTTATAATATAGTATAGATATTATGCAAAACAGCTGATCACAAAATTGTTATCTCCAATGAAGTCTGAGATCTTGAAAGAAAGCACATACTCTATGAACATCCATAGCAAAAATCACAATATTCATGTGAAAAAGATTAAAAAGGTCATGACTCATGAAAAACAAGTTTTGAAATGAAGAAGGTTAGGAAAGTCATGAACTTGTTGTCTATTCATCCTTCTCTACTCTTCATTTCTTTAGGGTTTGAAAACCTAGAATCCCGATTAAAGCCCTCAAAATTAGAATCACAAATGGATCATGATTCACTCATTTAGATAAAGCAATAACAACCCAGGCCTCAACTTTCGAGTGGGATATACTGCGCTCGATTGGTTTGGTATTAAATATTGCAATAACAACGGGATAAGCAATCTTGATTCACTTGCGATTGTCGGGTGATTAAAAGCAGGGGCAATGAAGGTTTAATAGAAACCTAGTATCACACCCGTGTGTGTGTGTATATATATGTATATATGTATGTATATTGTTATTCAAAGTGCATAACATATATTTGTCTTTCCTATTGTGACTCAATACTAGATTCTTGATCTTGAAAGAGAAATTGAGATCATAACACTTGGTAATATATAAACTACATAATTGCAATGAAATTAGAACACCTACAAAAATGTTACAAATAAAAACACGAATATATGATAATACACAAGAAGCATTTTGAACAAGGAGGAATAATAAAAACGATTACCTCTTTTGAGATCAAGAGGGTGAATAAGAGAGATGGTACCAAGGTTAGACTCGGCAAGAAGGAAACTTATTGAGTCTCAATTGAAGGTGCAAAAACTATTGACACAAGAGGGCTTCATATCGCGTTGAGAAAGAGCCGAACTTTGGTTGCTAGACGATGTGGGACCATGAGTAATGCTATCAACTACACTAAATAGGCGTGTATATATATATATATATATCTTAAGAAATTCACGAGTAAAACCAAACCAAACAAAGCAAATATATCCCACTATAGCAGTTGTTTCCGCGCAGACCCCCCCCCCCCCCCAAAAAAAAAAAAAAACTTGTGCAAAAGTGTGAGCGAAAAGGAAAGAAGAATCAAGATCAATGATAACAAATGTACTTAAAGGCCCTCTCCCTCTTTTACTCCAAAGATTCCAAATTAGTTCATTTACATCATAATAGTACCTTTCTCATGATGAAACTTCATAAGCTATCCAATCCCAATATAACCCCTCTATAATTTCATTGCCAAAAAGAAAAATTTAATGTTGGCATGAAGCATTCTTATACATTTATAGCACCCGTCAACCTTTCAACGAAAAGGCTTCGAAGAGTCTTGATTTGAAGAATTGAATAGAAGATGATAGCGGAAATGGAAGAGAACTAATGAGAATATACTTTCTTAGGAACAAGAAAAATGAGCTTCAGAACGAAATGAGTACACTAAAAACACACCATAAATGGTATTTAACACAACGGTTATATTTTTGTCTTTTAACTTCTAAAATAGAACACCTAGTAATATTGCTACTGGATCCTTAGGGGCATATGGTTTGATGGAATGTTTTTGAGGGATTTGGATTCGGTGGAAGGATTTGGAATATTTGGTGTGTTTGGTATGGAATTGAATTCCATTCTTTATAGATAATTTATAAGAAGTTATAATTACTTATAAAAATAACCAAATTATTTTTATTAATTGATTATTACATAACGAATGTTTTTAACATATTTTAAAACATTATTACAAACAAATCCTATGAAATACCAACGATTTCAATTCTAGATTTTCCTTTAAACCAAATGCGGGATTGGAATGTAATCCAATTCCAAATCCCACCATATCCCGCAAACCAAGCGGGCCCTTAGTACTTCAATACCAAACCCCTTAAGCCACGAGTTACTTACTTTTCATTCGCTTACACCAATTTCCACCATCCTCCGTTTCTTGATTCTTATTTTTGTTTATCCTCACATCAACTAATTGGAGCCCACAATTGTATTTTTATGTCTTCCTACACTATATGCAAGATGAAAATGTTAAATAGTGGAAAATAATCTAAGATCTATCTTATTGAATTCATGATCTTATGGAACAGTTTTAACCAATTTTGAACAAAAAATTTAAGAGCCTCCATAGACCCTGCCATTATACAAAGAATTCTTCTCTGTTTTTGCTTGTTGAATAGATTTGTTTCTTTATTGTATTGGTTTTGACCATATGGTTTCATCATCAAAGAGAAATCCAACTAAGGGGTTGTTTAGTTACAGCTTAACGAGTTTAATAGTCTATATTTGCTCAGCCATGCAGGAATGTTTCTTTACGCCTTAATCATTAAGCCATTAAGCCAAAATGGCTATATGGAATAAGCAAGGACCCCTCACTTGTCCCCATTAAGCCACCTCAAACAAATTAATACCAAAAATGCCCATAATTAATCCAACCTCTCTCTTTGCCTCCCTCAAACCCATATAAGATTCACTTAACGAACCCACATTGTCATACAACAATTAACCCAAAAAACAATAAATATTCCAATACTTTCTAAGATAGATTTTCGATATATTTTTGTAAACTAAAAAAAGATTATAAAGTAAACAACAACAAATTTCCACCCTGGTTTTGAATCACATAAAAGATCAAGTAAAACCTGTCGACAACATGATTCCTCTAACATACAAAATCATCATATATCACCAAAATTTAGACAACAATCTTAAAGTCCTACGCATAACCATAATGAATAATATTATAAAGATCAATTGAATTGAAATGGATATATATGAATAGAAGTAAAAAAGGGAAAATCCACCCAATCAAGAAATTTATCAAGATTTTCAATAATTCAAGCAAGCAACTTTAATTTCAGTTACATGAGAAAATGCTACAAGGAAGGACAAAATATTGATTTCCAAAATGCATAACAAGATCCAACAACTATAGAATAAACTGATTGCATACCAATAGAAAAAAGAAATCGGAGCTTTTCGGTAAATCCAATCAACAATCACGATGAAAGAAATAAGAAGTTAAAGCAAATAAGAACGGTGCAGATAGGTGAAGGCAGTATACCCATTGAAGTATTAATACAAAAACACCTACAAACAATCTAACATTGCTTAGACACTCTTATCACTTCCATCCATTTCCCTCTTTTCTCCACTTTGTGGGTGCTATTTTCAAATCCCCTTAAATCAAACCAAACCAAACAGACCCAATAATCTCATGGACCTTGCCTCTACCCCAAGGAGTAGAGATTAGAGAGGTCGTTTCCGTGAAGACCCCAGGCTTGAATCAAATAAATTTGACACAAATCACATCATCATCTAGGCTCACACCACATACATAAACCTCAAAATATGAATATCTTTAAATGGCAAAAGGGTACCGAACCTTAGGGTTTGCAGACTTTACGGAACGCTAATTGAGAGGTAACCCAGCACCGGTTATTCTTAGTTAAATCTCTATTTCTTTCCCTTTATCCCTCGAGTTGAAGTGGTGAAACCAAAAAGGTCTTTCAATGGCATTCATACTTGTGTTTGGGAAAATCACGAAATCAGCCACCCGGCTGAGAGTAGAGGTAAGGTCTGTATACACCCTACCCTACCCTAACCTAACCTAACCCTGCTCTGTGTAGGATTCACCGGTTCGTTTGGTTACTTATGTTTGGGCAAAAACTTAACAACCTCCATACCAAGTAGCCTTTGGCCCAATGGTATCAACGGATTCAAAGATACCGTTCGGTTACAAGTTAAGTGTATTAGTTCTTGACCTTTAAAGAAACCACATAAAGGGTACACAAAAAAGCAATTTCTCCACCTAATCACCATACACCCATAAAAGATCAAATAAACCACAAAAGTATGATAGAAATCCCCAATTTTCCATCAAATTTTTTCTCCCAAAAATCATAAATAATGAAACAATAGAGTGAAAGAACATGTTAATTCAAACTTACCAAAAAAAGGGTTCTTCAACCTAAAAGTAACCCAAGCATTCAATAAGAGAACCAAATGGTCCAAATATGTTTCATCCATTTGATAACAAATAAAAATTTCAACACTTTCTATAAAAAGACCACATATGTAATCTAGTAATTGTACACCCAGAAAGCATTCATGTGCTTTTTTTCCATAAGGTAAATAAAAAACAATACATCAACCATGATCCAAATAAAAAAAGAAAGAACATAAATCTTGAAAACAATTTCAAAACCCTACACATTTTCAGTACCAAAACTATTAAAAGATGAATCAAAGCAAACAAATTTGAAATCTTTTTTACAATTAAAGCAAGTAACTTTACTCAAAAAAAAAGAAAAAAAAAACAGTAAAAAAGAAAAAAGGTCAAAAATTGATTCGCCAAATGTAGCTACAAAACAACATCAACAAATATAGACCGAATCGACTCAATACCATTTAGGGTTTTGTAGTAAATCCCATAAAGAATACGAATCAAAAAACGAACATGAATCTTGAAGATATGGGTTGGAATCATACCCGTTGGGAGCGGCCATTAGAGATGAAAAATCGAAGAGGGTTTACGGAGTCAAGAGAGTGTTTGTGATTTTTGAATTTATGCAGATGAAAATGGTCGACTGAAACGAAGGTAATCAGCAGTCAGTCATGAGAAGAACACAAGTTTTTAAAGTGACGATCAAATCATAAGTCATAACACGGTGGGTTGCTTTGTGTGTGTGTCTGTGTGTGTTTTTTGCTAGGGTTGATGGGTTGATGCTTCTTCCCTCATGCCTTGAACTTTGAAATTATTCAAAACCATCACAACCCTTCTCTATTTTTTTAATCAATACAATAAATATATTCAAGATTTTTAAATGTTTTTAGATATGGGTTATGTAGATTTGTTTAGAAAAGATTAACCATATGTAGATTTTTGGATTAAGGGTGTGTAAAATTCTATTTGAATCGATAAATGGAAGAACTAAATCGGGATCGAGGTAAAAGTGTGTTTGTTTGCAGCTTAACGGAATTCATAACATATTCGGTTAGCTATACAAGATTGTTTGGTAGTGGTTTAATGATATAAAAAGTGTTTTTTAGTAAGAATTTAGGGAGAGTTTTATGCAGAAAATCAAGTTTTCTTTTTAAACCTGCTCTTTCCAATTAAAAAAAACGGCTCTTCTATCTATGAAAAACTCTCTCAAACAAAAACATTTTCAATTTATATAGAAAGATTAATTCACACGGATAATTTATCGATATAAAACTTAATGTGAAACCATCCAAACAACCCATAAATCGAATCATAACTGGTTATGTTTGATTTAGTTCTCAATACTAGATCTTTTCAAAATCAATTTTTTATACAAGATTTTCTTTAAAATTGGCTTTTGATTTGGTCAAGTCCGATTTAGATTCAGAATCGAATCATTTTGTTTTATTTTTTGAACTTGACAAAGGTTTGATTTTTTTCAAATTAAAGTAGATCATGTATGTATTTGTTTCACACTTGACGGTTGACAGGCCGATTTAGGATTAAACTGCTTTTAGATTGAAACAAAACGTGTTTAAATTGATTTGGTTTTTAATTTCATTAGTTTTGGTTTTGGTTTCATGGTTTGGTTCTAATCTGATTCAATGGTTTCAAGAAGAAATCATGAGCCCTAAAAGGTGGGGAGGTTTGTTAATATGTAAATAAACAAAATTTAGTTCATATCTTACTAAAAAAGTAAAGTTTTACTGGGTGTTTTTAAAGGGTAAATGTGAAAACAAAAAATGTTACATTTATCTTATGACAAGATAAAATAAAAAATTATGATTTTAACTTTGAAGCAAATGGGCCATTATTTTTTAAGTAAATAGTGTATAATCATGAACCATGTGGACCAAACAATTATACCTAAAGCATACCGACATCATTCTCTATCCAAGCCCAGTAAAAGGTTTTGGTCCACCAATTAGTAACTGATGGAAAGACGCTCTCACATCATCAAATTATCTTATTTATACCCGACTAAGATTGGGTCATAGCCACTCTAGGTCCATCGGGATCATCATATATCAGTTATTCCTAACAAAGTACAGTATGCAAGGCTTTCAACAAATGTGAGTTAACATTACTGATCAATGTTGTTGGGGCAAGTGTACACAATTACATTTTATATGTATTTAGATTTATCAATCCCATTAACTTTGATGATTGACAAACTAAACCTAACATGTTTTATGCACTACTCTTTTCCATTGAATCATGTCTAGTACGGTTTCGATTCTTCATTAAGAATCGTATCATAGTGGATCATGTGTCTCATGAGAAGTTCAGAGACTAAATATCGTGTTGTGCATCTCTCCTCTCAAACTCTTCATTTTTCGCATTATATTTGTTTGAGTTTGGTAGTTTGTTGAAAACCGGGAAAAAATGTCAAAATAACCTACCTCCCAATATTTTTGTAATGGGAAATTTGAGTTTCTATATTTAGGTGTAGTATATTATGTCAAAAATATGCTACATGTTAACACTCACTAAAAAATATGCTTTAACTTTCAAAATTATTTTTCCCAAAATACATATGTTGCTAAATACAAAACATGTTTAATGGGATTCCACCTAAACTTTTGTGTTTATATCTCTCGACTTTCTTGACATAATCTCGATAGTTACTCGATCTTTTAGATGTCTACAAGGTGGCCCACCTTGAACTTTTGCGTTTACTTTTCTCGATGCGTTCAATGCACTCTTGAACGTATTGATTTGGTATGATTACTATTCATCTCATTCCCGTTAACTTCTCTTAGACGATTCGTCTCCCTTCACTGCTTTCTATCTATTATGTTCCTCACTCTCAAAACCTCTCGAGCCATATTTGCATCTCATCAACGTACCTAAATATGCTTTGCCTCATCTCCCAACTATAAGCTTTATGTTTCTCCATGTCTCGTCATTTTCTTATTATGGTTTTATTTGTTCTCAATTGTTTTTTCAAATTTATATGTTTTTGATGATACTCGACAGTGTTCGATATATGCTTGATAACGATGAAGATTAAGATAACATGACACAAATCAAGATGGTCATAATCGTATTATTGTTGGAAGATCGTCTGATAAAAAAGCATAACAACGCCATTTTAGCTTGAAAATGAACTTTCCTAAGGAGTAAAATTAGGCCCGATAGGGAGTGGTTATAGCCCAAGTGTCTAGGGCCCGACATTGGACCAGTTATGAGACCAAAATCGATCATGTAGAAGACCAATTTTCAACTTTTTAAAGTTCCTATTAGATAATTCAAAAAAACCCCATCGAACTTTCCTATTTTGAATGATTAAATCCCGAACTTTTTATTTTTGAATCAATAAACCGTCAGTATTTCTCATCCTCAAATGATTAAGTATATAAACAAAGGATCGTGTGAGAAGTGGAGGTTAACGTGAGAAGCGTGAGAAATGGATATGAACCGTTAATCACTTTTAATCTTATATCCTTTCATGAATTGTGTCTTAGAATATAATTAATCTAGTACATCTCATCATAATGTTTGTCTATTTCTCAACGTTTGATAACAGCTTCTCATCTTTCCGCTAACTACAACTTCTCATCTTTCCGCTAACTACAACTTCGCAATAGAACGGAAGACGAGTATCTAAATACTTTTTAAGAGGGTGTTTGGTATTGCTTATTTGAAGTGTTTTTTAACTTATTGCGGTGTGACACCGGAGATAAACACTTTCTAGTGTTTGGATGGAGAAAAATTAAAATGGCTTATAGCTTTGTCAAACCGCTGAAAAATAGTTTTTGACAAGTCATTTGGTTCTTACTTATCAACTTATTTGAAAAATGTTTATCACTTTTTTAGTTATTTTATATGAATAAGCAATCCCAAACACCCTTAAATAACAACTTATTAGTTTATTACGTTTTAGTACCATAATAAACTAATCCAAACACTTTTTAGAAAACTCCATGTTGACACCGCATAAGTTAATAACCATGTTTCAAAATAAACACAATTTGTTTTATATAAGCAATCCCAAAACACCCTTTAAATAAATAAACCATCGATTATTTCAAAACTGGTTGCATTGTAATACCTCCGTTCGCCGCCGATCACCAGCGCCAGGCGACGGCTGAGTTGAGATCCACATCTTGATTTAATGGTCACAAATCAGCAACGGAACCCGATTCAATTTCACATTCCAGGAGGCTGAGCAGGTAATCGAATGATAAAAACTCAAACCCTAAGTTATTGACATCGAAAACCTAATTTCCGTGGCATCCTAGAATTTTCAATTCCAATTGTTCGAATTCAATCGTGTGTTTTCTTTCAATTTTTTCCATCAGGATAAAAAGCATGAATGATTGATCTTTAGATGTTTCTATATTCTTTTGATTTACGGAAGATCGTAAGATTTGATTCTCTGAAAGTATTATGTTTCTATCTGCAATGCCTCTGATGTTTTCTGCTTACTTCATGGCTAAAAAAGAATATTGATGATTTAAGCTTCTTCCATTCTGTAATACATGAAAATTACCAATTTACATTTGGCTTCATCAATAGATGGAAATCGATACGTTTCTTAATATTTGAGCAAAAAGTTGAAAACGGAACTGCCCCTAAGAACCACATATGAGGAAGCATTTCAAAGCTGACTCCGTAGCGGAGAGGTTCATTCGAACTTAAATCTATTGTGTATTAGATTACATTGAGAATTAATTGGACATACTTATTTCATTTAATTAATTGGATTATGATTGTATGAACTTTATAAAGTAAGGTGCTTAATACTTGTTGGCTTTGGGTGTTTGTATAAGGTGATTCAAATCGTTATACGGAACAAGATAGGACGGGACATGACAATATAGAAACTTGTTGTCCCAAATTTGGCAAGACAGAACAATACAAAAACTTGTTGCCTGACTTTTGGCAAGACATTAGACTTAGGGGCCGTTTACCAAACGATTACCCGGGTAAGCGCATACGAAATCACATTTACCTTACCAGAAAAAATGGCAAGGACCAATAATCTTACCCGGAAGAGCTAAGCAAAGATTGAGAGTCTTACCCGCTGAGTGCGAAGACTCTTACCACAGTTAGCTATTACCGGCGAAATTGTTGCATACAATACCGTTTTGGTGGACTAAAATCTTACCCAGTAAGTAAGTAGGTGATAGTGTAAGCGCTTACCCGGTAAGCGTTTGGTAAATGACCCCTTAGGCTGGGACAGGACGTGAGAGAGACAAAAATGCAATTTTTTTTGCCCCACCAAATTAGATGGATCAAAAAACAGGAATGTTGGATAAGATTGGTAAATTACTAAACTACCCATGTCAAATTAAAACCCTAAAACTTCTTATTTCACCTGCCCACCTCACCCTCGTCTGTCCAGTCCGGTCTACATACCAAACGCACCCACCATGATGCTAACATAACTGATTTTCTGGTACGTTTGGAATCAGCTCAACATGTTCCTTGCTGACTTGTTTATTTACATGGATCAATGAAATGCAGATTTTTCATCCAAAAAGGTTTTGCTGCAATATCCAGATTCACGCATATCAGAAGAAACGTTAAACATCGTCAACCATATCTTCCAAACGAGTTTGAAAGCAACGCGATTGGATCAAACGAAGGCTCCAAAGAAACAGTTTTTATAGGGACATGACGACCATAAACGAAGTCACTAGTTCACTGAATGTAATGCATTTGGACAACACAAACGAAAAAGATATGGAAATCGACCATCTACCTCTGCGAAATATAAAGTTAACGCCCTCAAAACCCGAGCTTATTGACAAAATGGACATACCATTTTCAGAGGGAGAAAGGCAAATGTATGAAATATATGTGGAGAATTTTTCAGATGATGCAGCTGAGACAATGGAAACTTACTTGAGCATTATGAGCGATGTTGTTGGTGGGCATGAGAATGCAATTGCAGTTCTAGCAAGTAACTTGGATGATATGAATTGCTTTGTTGTGTATCTTACAAGAGCTGAGTTAGAGAAACTTGTGGAAATCGACAACAAGAGAATTCGGGGAATCTACCCTCCGTATAAACCCGTTTGATGGGAATTTATGAAGTGCATGACGTTGTTTTCAATCTAGATTCTGTAAAAATATGACGTCACCCTTTGGAGCGCCCCACTGTACCGGTAAGGTAAAATGTGTACCTCAGGACAGGTGAGTGGTGTCCGGAGTCGAACCCTGGACCTGGACCTGGACCTCCTATTCATTTTTGCAAGCATGTCCATCTCCTTTTCTGCTAGGCTAAAGCTGTATTTCTTCCTTGTTTTTTTTTTTTTTTTTACTATAGATGAATACATGTATTTCTTCCTTGTTTTTCTATTAGCCTTTGTTGGTTATTGGTTACTATAATCTTTTTTTAACAAGCTTTTAGGTGTTTCTTTTTCTTCACATTATGTGGTAATTCTTTAAGTTAGGACACATGATGGTATCTTAATCTCAGCTTGGGTAGGTTATATTCTTAAGTTAGGGAAGATTGGTTTTTTTATCAACTAAAGTTGATTGTGTGAAATAATCTATCTATATAGATTGAGAATATTTTTGCTTAGAAGGGTATTTTCATGGATGGAAGGAATGTGTTTTTTAAATTGGGAGGGACAAGTTTAGAAAAAACTTGGCTTTCTGCATAAAACCTGAATAAGCTACTTTTTATATCAAAGTCACTACCAAACAGTCATGTTATAGTTGACAGAATAAGTTGTTACTCTCATTAAGCTCGTTAGTTTGCTAACAAATAGACTCTTAATTGGCCTCCTACTAAATTTTGGTGTTGGATATTATCAGAACATTTGGTGGTTGTAAAAATCTTTTCCCTAAGCTTAGGGCTTTCATGGAAACAGTCTCTATGTTCTATCAGTGTAGAGTAAAAAGATGGGAAACCTTACCTTCAAGTTTGGGAAAATTTATCATTGCCCGTTTGGTTTGCGGGATGTGATGGGATTTGGAATTGGATTTAATTTCAATCATGTGTTCGGTTTAAAAGAAAGTTTGGAATTGAACTCCTACAAGCGTGGATTTAGAAATCACATGGGAGTGGTTGATATTTAACGGAATTTCATAAAATTTGTTTGTAATAATCAATTAATTTAATGTAATTTAATTTATTTTTATAATATTTTATATATCTATACTATATTATAAAAACGACATAAAAAACTCTTAATTACAACATTTTTAGCACAAGTTACAACTAATTAAAGCCAATTACTTAATTTATAATTTCTTAATGCTTTGGTACAACCTTTCCAAGCACAGTATCTCACATAATCATCTATTTGTGGAATGGATACTCATTTATTAATATAACTATTTGTTTTTTTTGTGGAGGATTTTATAAAATAGATTTTATATTAGTATAATCTATTTTAAATATAGATTTTACATTTAAATCTATATTAATGAGATGTAATATAATTTTTTTTTTCTTCCGTATTTTTTTATATTACATCTCATAATGATTTTTCCATATTTTATTTTATAAAATCTTTTTTCATATTTTATTTTATAAATTTTTTTTACATAATGAGATGTAATATAAACTCTTTTTTCTTCCGTATTTTTTTGCTAATATAAAATCTATTTTATTTTATAAAATCTACACGTATTTTATATTAGCATAATATAAAATCTACACGTATTTTTTTTGATAATATAAAATCTACACGTATTTTTTTTCACGAGCATTAAAAAAAGAAAAAAAAATATTGATATGAATTAAAAATAAAAAATAACGAGATACACAAATAAATTATGATATTCTTTAAAATAAAAATATTCCGCAATACTTTCCAAATTAACCAAGTGTAAAGAAAATAAAATAGAAACGATGTAGAAATAAAAATATTCTTCCATATTTTTAATATATTTAAATTTAAATGTAAAATCGAAAATGAAAATAAAAGATTTTAAAATATTCTCTACATTCACTATAAATATATATATAGTTTCTCTATGTATCATCCGATTATAAGAAGAAGACGAATGGTCGGGTGTCAATGGCGGAACCTGCAACTGAACAAAAGGTATTCCACTATATTTTTGTTTCTTTGAAAAACTACTTTTTTATATTTTATTTTATTTACTGAGGATTTGTTTATATTTTTCAAAACCCACAATCATATTTTTCGAAGTAGGGGAATAATGTAAAATCGAAAATGAAAATAAAAGATTTTAAAATATTCTCTACATTCATTATAAATATATATAGTTTCTCTATGTATCATCCGAGTACAAGAAGAAGACGAACGGTCGGGTGTCAATAGAGGAACCTGCAACTGAACAAAAGGTATTCCACTATATTTTTGTTTCTTTGAAAAACTATCTTTTTATATTTTATTTACTGAGGATTTGTTTATATTTTTCAAAACACACAATCATATTTTTCGAAGTAGGGGAATAAGATATATATACATATCTTTATTTTTATCGACTAATACTATGAGGTCTTGAAGTCAATAGTCAGATAAATTTTCAAGTGGTACTGAGTGAATTTGAACTATACCAGTTGAGTTGCCGGTTACAAAAGATATAAATCATTTATTTTCTTTGTCATATTTGATGTGGTTGAATGTTGTTAATTAATCTACAGATTTATACGTTCAAAGTGATTGACAAGTGTTGTCGAAGAGGTTTCAGAAAAATTGCAAAATCTGTAAAAACGTATGTTCATATTTATAATTATTTCAATAATAGTGATATGTTGTGAGACATGTCGTTTGAGTTTTAAATAATATAATACAAAACTATTATCAATATTATTGAACAAACTCATAACAACAAACGATTAAGAATATATGCAAGTTAACTAACCACTTATGAAAATACATTCGTTTTTCACATTGTATTTCATTAACTGTTAACAGATAAAATTACGTTTTATTTTAACTCGGTTCAATATTCCAACAAAAAATTTATCCTCTCGTGCAATGCACGGGCTCAACACTAGTTATCTATAATAAATGAAATTCAATTTCATTTTAAATCCTACAAACTCAACACGCCAAAGATTTCAAATCCTTGCACAAAACCCAAATCTCTCAAAAACAGTTTGTCAAACCAAACTACCTGGTTCCTATATCGTTATTTGAGCACTTGATTTAACAATTACTTCATACTCAAAGTGGTGAGTGAGAAACATTAAATAAATAGAAAACCGAAAAACACGAAAAAATGGATGAAAAAGTATATGTATATAGATGTCAAGTTAACGAGGAAAATATGATTGTTTTTTTGGTATTTTGTTTTGTTCAAGTTTTGATCATATTTCATATTTTTTCGACTTAAAAAATAAGGGGTGAGAGATTTTTTAATTTAAAGATAAAGTTGTAACGCTTGTTTAATCACATTCATTGGATCAATTAATCTAACAATTAGGGCACCGGTCGTCGAGAACTTGGTCGTTGGAGTAGTAGTTCCAAGTAGCGAAGGTCAAACAGGAAGGTTCACCAGAGTTGTAGGTCCAAGTCGAAGTTGCAGGTGCAAATCGTGAAACCAATTACATATATATACATATGTTAGACTAAATTGCATTTTGGTCCTTGCAATTTACACTTTTATTTATTTATTAAAAAATATAGTAAAATTATAAAAAGACGGAAATACTCCTCATCTAACGAGATTATTTAATGGCTGTTAGATGGCAAGGACCAAATCCGGTCGTTTTAACATACCACAGTGGTGAAATTGTAATTTCAAAACTGTAAGTACCAAAAGTGTTACAAACAACAAAGACCAGGGACTAAATTTGTAGTTTACTTACAACTTTAAAACAACGCTTTGCACACGTGTGCTATGAGTGTACCCCTACCAATAAGCGTCACGTGTTTCTTTCCTTTTTGCCCTTTTTAATTTGATTTGACGGCTTTTGGTCAGTCTGTTGTTACGTTTGACCATGAAATACGGTCAAACGCGTAATTCTAATTTATTACGAGAAATTCTAAATCTACCCTGCAAAATTTTTATAAAATCATACCCCCTTCCCCCTCACAACCGTATTATTTTTTGTTTTTTTTAATTTATAGTTACAATTTTAGTCTTTGAACTTTTTTGATTTTACATTTTTATTACATTAACGCATATAAGCATATACTAATTAAAATACGTTAAAAAAATAATTTTTAATTTTAACAAGTTACACCATTATAATCGTCTCGTTAATACCTTCGAAATGAGTCCAATATTGAATTTTTTTAAATCGACATAGTCACGAGTATTTTTTTAAACGTATTTTAGTTAATATACGATGAATATGATTAAACGTATTTTACTAATAACAATATTTTTCATTTGCCAATTTTGAAACGTATGAATATGTTTGTTCGTTTTTTTATACCCAAATTGCTACAACAATTGTTCCTCAATCTAATTTGTCACTTTCTGATTATTATATCTGGTTTAGTTTTAATATCATTATTATTCTAAATTTTTTTAGATATGGCTTGAAATCCACAATTTTCATCACCCATAGAGAGAGGGAGGGAGAGAGTTTGAAATGAAATCCCGAAATGAATCGTTCGTTTTGAAATGAAATGAATCGTTCGTTCGATATATATCTCGAATTGTTTTTACTTTATTTCAAATCTATAACTTTTATTTCAAGGGGTAGGTTGAACCCAGTGACAGATCTCAAGGGGTGCCCACGATGACACGTGTCATCGTATTGTTTCTCCCTCGCAAGGTAAAAAAATTAAGGTTTGTGAAAGGTACAATCGTATCGTTTTAGAAGGTGCAACCATATTATTTTAGAATGTGCAACCGTATTATTTTAGAAGTGCAACCGTACCTCGTAATCAACCAAAAACCAAAAAAAAAACTTTTAAATCAACCAAAAAACCCGAAAATGTCTCTTGAAATCAACTAAAAATACCGAAAAAATCTCTCGAAGTCGATAAAAAAAACTTAAAATCTCTCGAAAAACTTTAAAAGTCCTTCAAAACGGCGGAATTAGGCTAATAACACATCAGACGATATTGAATGTTGGCAAAAAAAAATGAAGGCATGTCGATAAAACCCATATAAAAAACTATGGCGCCACCATATGAAAAAGTCCATGTGTCCGTCCCTCCGTCCCTGGTTGAACCGAAACGAACGATTATCGGATTTTTTGATTATCAGATTTTTCGGTTTCAGATTAAACGGTTCGGCTCGTTTTCTTGGTTTTCCGATTTTTTTAACACCCCTAACAAACACATTTTTGCAAAATGACTTGGGAACCATGTCGAGTGAAAAAATGAAATTGCAATGCAAATAACGTTGAATCATGTCGAGTGAAAAATGCAATTGCAATATACTCCATACCAAAACGTGTTTTTTTGAGATATTTTAATATATAATAAAATAATTAAATTAAAAAATATTCAATATTTGGCTCATTTCGAAGGTATCGAAGAGACGATTATAATGGTGTAATTTGTTAAAATTAAAAATATTTTTTTAAACATATTTTAGTTAACATACGATTATATGTGTTAATACGATGATGGTGTAAAATAAAAATTAGAAAAATAAAATGTATAAAGTAAATAAATCAAAAGAGTTTAAGAAACAAAACTGTAACTATTAATTAAAAAAAACGTGTGAGAGAGATAGATTAGGTAGGGGGTATGGGAGGTGAGAGAGAGATGATGTAAGAGGTAGCCTTAACAACACCCTTTATTATTCAACGACTATTAATATTTTTGTCAACAAATATTACCATACAATTTTTTATGGACTATTATTGGTTTTGGTATTTGTGATATGTGATTTCTAATTCATTATTATCTAGGTATTTCAGATTTTTTTTGTTAGTGACATACATGTTTATGAGAGAAAAAAATAACATTTTATTAAATATATAAAATATTTTAATAATACAGTTAAAGTTATGATTGTTAAAGTAGAATAGTTATTGAAATTGAATGTAGTTCTTTTTCTTTTTAATTTTAACTTATGATATTAGAGCATCTCCAAACAGGCAACAACATCCCTAAAATTTCTCTAAAATAGAAAATCAAAAGTGAAATTTTTTAAAAAATATTACATCCATCTTCAACAGATTTGCTATTTTAGAAATTTTAGAACAACTTATATTATTATAATATTTTATAATTTATCATCCCAATACACTTTTAAAAAAAAACTTAATATAAAATAATAAAAATTGATTTTCATTGGTGGAATTGAATAAAATAATTATTTATCTCTCCTACCATCAAGTTTTAGAGAATTCTCTAAACTTGGAAAATTTTCAACTTTTTTCTATTATAGTAAACAAGATAGCAAAGCTGTTGGATAGAGGTTTAGAGAACAAAAACTCAATTTTTTCTATTTTAGCAATGTTGTTGGAGATGCTCTTATAGTTGGAGATGTTCTTAGAATGACGGACCTAGCATGGTGGTAATGGTGGCACATGTCACTGTATTATTTTTTGGGGGAAGTGTAAAAAAAATTAGGTTCGTGAAAGGTGTAACCATATCGTTTTGGAAGATGCTATCGTATTATTTTGGCAACCATACCTCGTACTCAACAACAAAAAACTCTTAAAATCAAACAAAAAACCAAAAAAAAAAAAACTCTTCAAATGAACAAAAAAAAACCTGAAAAAATCCCTTGAAATTAAGCAAAAAGATTTAAAAAATCTCTTGATGTGGTAAAATTAGACTAAAAACAGACCAGACAATATTGAATATCGGTAAAAAGATCAAGACATGTCGATAAAAACCGTATTTTTTGTAATTTTTTTTATCTATATATTATATAATAACTAGAAATGTACCCTTGCAATTCAGCGGGTTTCTGAAATCTAGAACTCGAACCCTCGATCATTATTCATATTTTTTGTTAGTCTTTTTTGATTTTATTTTACGATTTTGAGAAACGTAGATTTAAAACAAAAATATATTTTAGTTTAGTTTAATTATGGTTTTTTATAAAAAAATAATAATAAAGTATTTTGTTACATGCCAAAAAATGTTTAATTTAAATGATAACTATATTTAAGATATTTTATATATAAAATTAAAAAAATAACATACTTCAATAAAAAATAAAAATAAGGTGATTTATCTCGAATTTTCTTATATTTATCGGTTAGTTATATCAATAGTTAAAAATTTTAGATATTTTAAAAAATAATAATAAGTGCTTATCTGCAGTTAGTTACACGAATTCAAATATTGAGCTTTTATAAGTTGTACTTATGTTTAATCAATTTGTACTTTTGGATTTTAAGTAATATGCATTAATAAGTGGTACCTAATGCGTAAAAATTAACCAATAGGTCTTTGGGCTAGTGGCCACCTTCCTTCCGTAAACGCTCCTACCTGGGGTTCCCTTACCAGGGTTCAAATCCGGGGGGAGACAGGATGTCTTTTCCGGTGCAAATCTATAAGGTAGGGTTTGTAGGGTCCACAAAAGTGGACCACGGGGCCTTGGGTCCCCGCCAATAAACTTTTTTTTTTATGCGTAAAAATTAGTTTTTTAAAAGTTTACCTTAAATGCTTTATAATATATTATAGATATACTAGTTTAAATTCAAAATTACAAGTTAATGAAACATAATTATAACTTATTAAAGTCTCATGTTTTTATTTGTATAACTAACTGCAAATAAACATATTAAATACAGGATAAACCCTATGAGATAAACTACCTGTTTTATTTTTTATTAAAATATATCATCAATAATTTTAAATATAATAACATTTATATTTATCAGTTAGTTATATCAATTATCTGCAGTTATTTACACAAATTCAAACATTGAGCTTATATAAGTTGTACCAAAGCATTATAAAATTGTAAATTAAGTAATTGTCTTTAATTAATTGTATTTTGTACTTAAAATATTGTAATTAGTTGTATTATGTCTCTCTTTTATAATATAGTATAGATACCGTATGAAAAAATTTATGGATTTGTCTCTATGTTCTTGTTAGACAATTTTTTAGATGACGGTTCATAAATGTTTGCAATTTTATCTTTTAAAAGATATTCATATTTGACCACTGGTTAATGCTTGAATTATTTTAGAAGAATAATTCATTTTAATTTAGAAAAATGTTAGTATTTTGATGGATAGGGAACAAGCACATTGTATTTTTATTATAGAATATGGACCATTTTTGATTTAAACCAAAATGCAAGGGCCACACAAAACCTATATATAACAAGCCTCACGTTTTTTTTTTTTTTTTTTTTTTTTTTTTTTTTTTTTTGCGGCTTGTTACGTTGACTATAAAATCCGGTCAAAGTCGTAACCATCTGATTATATATATAAGCTCACGTCACATGAAATTATTAGTATTTTTAATTTTAAACAATGACTATACATTTTCTATAAATTGTTTTCGGTGGCTCTGATTAAGTCAATAGAAGTACGTCTATCGTCACATATAATTTGAATCAAATAATTAATGTCACGTAATTTATAAATGTTGACATCCGTTAGAGTTATATCAAAAATATGTAGATCAGATAGTTGAGTAACAAATTCAAACGAATTCGAATTAAAATAGGTTGGGTTGGCGCGGTTGATTCTTATATTAAATTTTGGAGATACTTAATACATCAATAGGTTATGCAACGTTTTTTGAGCAAAATATTGAGTACCGACAACCCTAACTGGTCTCACATGTACGACACCCAACCCTCAAGGAATCCAATGTGAGTGAGTTATCTAAGGGGTTGTTTGTTTACCTCTTAATGATTTCATTAAGAGACAACCTCTAAATCGTTAAGAGATAATTCTTGTTTGACAAATAAAATGTCTGTCTCTTAATGGTTCCAAAACTCTCTGAATGATTTTGTATCCTGACCCTCCCTTAATCATTAAGAGTCCTTATTTCATTTTGAACAATAAAAAAACAATCGTATTTCATTTTGCACTATTTCATAAGAGTCTCTTAATCATTCTGATCACTTAATCATTCTGCACCAAACCATTCGGCAACTGCCAAACAACCCCTAAGACTCACACGACGGTAAGGCGCATAAGGGGGCTTGGACTCGAATCTGAGACCAACGTCTTTTTGAGCAAACATCCTTTCATCCCATGAGCCACTTGGGCTACATGCCAGGGCAAGTTATGCAACCTTAGGTAGCATTTGTAGGTCGCATACAAGTTGGAAGCTGCGCACGAGTTTAGCGACTTGACCAACTAGCATAAATGCAAAATGGCACCACATGATTTTCTTAACCGTGAATATTCGTATCAGCTTGAACGAATGTACCTTGACTAATCTCATGATCGTCATAAATTAAAGGTAACAGTGTTAGAAAAATCTCGAGTGACCATTCATATATTCAAACTGACAACCAATGTATGCCACTTTGTGTAGGTAGCGTAAGTAGCTGACACGATAATTTGGGTTTTAATTAGCCTTTCTCATTCAGTGTTGGAAATTTATTTGACAAGCAAACACATTTGGTGGTCTCTTATCTCCAAAGTCAAAGTAACAAGGACATGCATTGTATCATATTTACAATATTACTATAAAATTTTCTCATCTCATGATATGATAATTGCATGTTAAGAAAAATGTTTAAAATTTCATAAGATAATGTAACCAAATATGAAGTTTGAATAATTTATCCCATTAATTAATAATCTTCAATAACATTACATATAATATAAATAAAAACAAAATTTGTTAAAGGTAAATTTTAATTAATTGATAATTATTCAAACAAAATATTTAATAACAATTAAATATTTCAAACCATTTGCCAAAATTCTATTATTTGTGAAAAAAAAAATAATATTATATAACTACAGTACTTATATGACTTATAAGTTATAAAGGTGTCATTTTATAATTGTCATAATATAACAACAATAATATATAAATAATTAATATAATTTCAATAATTTAAATAATAATAATAATTAGTATTCATTAATAACAATAAATAATAATTGTCAGTATAATTGAAATAATTCACAGATCTCCTTTTTAAAATTTATTCAATAAGTGGTCCCTGAGGTTTACAAAAAACTACGAAATCTAACAGACAAAGCCACGAGGGACTACTTTCATAGCAAAATCGAAACCTCAGAGATGAAATTTGCACTTATTAAAATTAAGAGACCACTTCCGTAGTTTTTGTAAACCTCAGAGACCAAATTTGTAGTTTACTCTTGAAATAATTCACAGATCTCCTTTTTAAAGTTTATTCAAAAAGATAATTGATATCCAATTGTACCTAATTCTTATAAGAGCATCTCCAACAGCTATGCTATAATTTTTCTAAAATAGAGTATAAAAAGTTAAAATCTCTAAAAGAAATTACATTCAACTCCAACAGCTACTCTATTTTAACAATTCTATCATCAATTATATTTTTAAAATATTCAATACATTTAATATAATATTATTTTTCTCTCCTAAACACACAACTTCAATTTCTCCTATTGGTGAAAAAAATTAAATATTATTTCTCTCTCTTAGAAATAGAGTTTTAGAGATTTCTCCAAATTTGGAGATTTTTACCTTCTCTCCCTTCTTTTTTCTATTATAGCATATGATTTAGCATAGCTATTGGAACAACAAAATTGCTAAAATCTTACTTTTTTCTATTTTAACATAGTTGTTGGAGATGCTCTAACAAATTTAAAATAGAGGCCAATAATTGAAAAACAGTAAAACATGACCTAAAACGTAGGCAAAAGTCAAATCATTATCGCTATTCTTGGTTTTTCATATTTTTAAACATTAATAAATTAATTAATGCATAATTGCCACGTCTAATATGCTTAGCTGGACCTAAATCTAGTCAGAATTGGAGATTTATATCATGCGTATTTTTTTTTTTTTTAGGGAAATTGACCCAAATGGCTAAATCACGAAAAGGGATTGGTCTCTTAGCCATCAATATCCCTGACTTATAAAAATGTTCCAAGGGACGCAATGGAGCCCAGGACGCAATTGCGCCCTTACTTGTTTTCAGTAAAAAAAATGACTTATTTTCAGTAATAGGTAACACCTGAGCTTGACACGTACCCAGGGACGCAATTGCGCCAGGGCTCCATTGCGTCCTTAAGGCTATTTCAGTAAACCGGAGAGAGATTTGGCTAAGAGGCCAATCCAAGCCCATGTTTTGGCCATTTAGGCCAATTTCCCATTTTTTTATCTTACACTTCACTTCCTTAACTTTCTTTTTGTTTCATTTTTGTCCTCCATATATTTAATATGACATGCATTTTCAGTTTTTAGTTTTGATCCATATCTAACATTGAATTTTGTTAATTTCTCAATCTCTCCCTCTCTCACATATTTCAACTATGTTATGAACAATTTATTTAGGGGAATTCTTAAATTTCAACAATACAAAATATACACATAATTGAGTACAAATGATTAATATAATAATTTAGAGGTATGAAATAACACTACTACAAAAAAAGTTTTTTTATACGGTTGTAAATGACCTTTAGCCGTGTAAAAGTCCATCGTGTAAGAAAGTGAAAGAGTTTTTTAAACCTTTTTAAACAGTTATTTTTAAAACCGTGTAAAAATAAGGGTGTAATAAAGTCATTTTTGTAGTAGTGTAGAGAACAATTGTGAAACACCGTAGAGCCTTTGAGGGCCATAGACACAATGCTTTTTGACTCAAATACCATATATGAACTTACTCAGGGTTCAAATAGGGTTCAAATTTACCCAGGGGATGTAGTGGATGATCTCATCTACCCGGAGTTCAAATCCAGGTGCTGCCTTTACTCTTGTGGGCCTTGTGGTCATGGAGGTTCACCTGCGATAACTCCAGACTATTCGTGGTCGCCCCAGGATTAGTCGATACGCGTAAGCTGGCCAGGAAAACCCACGGTTACCAAAAAAAAAATTATATATATATATGAACTTACTCAATTGGTTATCATCTTGTGGCCACTATCCTTGATGTCATAATTCGAATCCCTTACCTTGCATTTTGCCATTTCTTACATTTTCCCTTCCCATCCACTACATATTAAATTATTAATATTAAGTATATGTAAAAATTAGTTTTTAAATGAAATAAGGATATAATGTTTAAGTTGGTATATAGTGTTATATTACTAATCCAAATATTTTTTCTTCTTATTAGTTCATAATAGTCCAAAAACATAATAAATCTGTATTACTATATTTCGATTGATTAATAGTTTGAAGGTTCTGAATTTTAGTCTTATTAATCAATATTTTTTCTAAAATTTAATAGTCGATCATAGCACAAAAAAAGTTATGTACATCTCATTTGGTTCTCTGAGTTTTTGTAATATTATATTATTCCCCCCCACCTCGGGCAGACGACAACGATCATGTTTGGCCCTTGATAGAGAATCAAAAAGATAGAGTTATTATTAAAAACAGGTAAAAGTACAAAAAAATCCAACCTAGTTTCCTGTTTTAAGTGATTAAGTTAACCTTCCTAGACCTTTTTTGACGAACAAAATCCTTCAACTTATTGAAACAAACAAACAAATTCTTAAACTTACTAAACCTGAAAAATTAATCCAACGGACTTTCACTTTTCAAACGATTAAAACCCTGAATATTTTTTTGAATGAATATTGCTTTACACTTCTAAAATGAAAATAATATATAATTTCTTTCTTGATGTATCAACGCTACCAATAACAAAGTATAATTAATAAACCAATAAAACAAAATAATAATTATTTATTTTCATATTCAAATGACAATCAAATTAACATAAACTACTATTAATTATTTAATTTTTAAATTCAAAATTACAAGATCATAATAAACAGTTATGATTGTTATTTGCATTTAAAAAATAAATGTGACTAATAGAAATGGTACATTCTTTTTGTTATATTATACTACTGATTTGGTGATACATCCAGATAAAAATAACATATTTCTTTCCTTTTAATTACACTATTTGTTTAGAAAAATATTAAAAAAACTCACCATACGAATGTCCTTTAGGTTTTTTAAAAGTTTTAGTAATTTTAATGATTTAGTTTGCTCGATTTCAATAAGTTAAAAAATTTATTTATTTAAAATATTCAAGAATTTGATCATTAAAAATATAAAACTACCTTGGTTTTTTTGACTTTCAACAATACAAAATACATTATAGCATTGAATACAAATGGTTAAGGTAATAACTTGAGAAGTTAATAGAGAATAAAAAAACTGAAATTGTCACTGAAATTAAAAATAAATTATATACTTATTATAAAATCTTCATAAAAATTTAAATAAAACAAATTAAAAAAAAAAACTTTTTGTAAATATATATGATAAGATACCCTAAAAAAGTTTTGGACTAAACCCTAAAAATATCAAAAGTATAGGGGTTAGTTATGAAAAATATTTCAAATGAGTCAAATTAGGTTAATTTAACATTTGACATTTTTTTCATACACGTTACCCTAATTTTGTCTAATCTCATCTCGCCGGAGTTGAAGACTTTTCTCCACCCCCACCCCCCTACCCCTACCCCCCCCCCCCCCCCTTCCTCTCTCTTTCCTTGAATCACAATATATATACACACATAAAGTGTTTGAATCTATTCATTCTTGAAAAGATAAGATTTGGGTTATATACAAATGGATCATCAAAAGACAAAGTCAAACAACAAAATCATGAAGTTTCTACCAAGAGCAACATCATCGGTTACGTTTCAAAACCCTTCGATCTACAGTCCGGCGAAAGATAATAAACGATCATCGGAGAAAACCCACAAATCCCATCTCGGAATTGGCTTCTCCGGCCCCATGGTTTCCATGATTCCGGCGGACACTCGCCGGAAAATCAAGAACGACTCGGATTACACCATAGTCTATGAACCCACTTCCCCACGAGTCTCATGCATGGGCCAAGTCAAGTGCAAGTACCAAAAAGAAAAAAAACTCCACCGTCAAGGCCACGGCGGCGCCGGCAACAAACCACCGTCGACCGTCGTGAAACCAACGGATAAAGGTTCAAAGATTACGTCTTTTACGGTGGCAAGAACACATAGCGTGGATTATGATCACGAAGAAGGATCGAAAACCGAAAACAAGAGTAAGAAAAAATTAGGGTTCAAGAAAATCTTTGGTGGGGTTACCCCCGGCGGCGGTAGCGGCGGAGGAAGAAAGTCCGACGGCGGAGATAAGAAGTCGTTGAAGGCTCCGTTGTATCTTGATAAAGCTCCGAGTTTGAGCTCGATGAAGCGGTTTTCGAGTGGGAGGGGTAAGTTTTCGGATATTGATTGGACGAAAGAAGTAGCCGCCATGGATCCCGGTGACCGGAGATTTTATTCCGATGAAGAAAGTGATGGTGAAGAGGTTATTGTTCCTTCTTCTGCTCCTGTTGTGATGAGGAATCAATTAGGGTTTGATGATAAGTTCATTAGGGTTGGAAGAATAAATGTGGAGCCAAAAAAAGAGATTAATTTGTGGAAGAGAAGAACCATGGCTCAACCTAAACCTCTTCAATTGCATGGTGGTAATTAGGGTTGTTATTTTTTTTGGGTGAGATCATAAGGTATTTTGTTTTTGTGGGAAATTCTTTTATTCAATATTTTTTGATTTGTTTGATTCATATTTGTAAATAGAAGTTATAAAATTTGGATTTTTATATATGGCCAAAATACTTGAAATGTAAGGATCTTTGTGTCAGTTATGAATTTCTTATTTTTTTTTTTGTAACCGTGGGTTTCTGAGAGAGCTTACATACATCGATTAATCCCTCAGACGGTCACAAACGGTCCATAGTCATCGCATGTAAATCTCAATGACCACAAGAGTTTTGGCAGCACATTAATTCGAACTCGTGAAAGATGAGATTTCCACTGCATCTCTCTACCTTACTAGTGCTCCACAACCAAAGTGGTTCCATTTAGGTTTTTTTTTGAGTTGGTTCAAATAGCGTTCAATATTTGTATTTTCATATTTTGCATCCATTTTGACATCAATGTTAAGTTGTAAAGTTATGTTGAAAACTCATTGTCAGGTAAAATTAACCTGTCTAAAATTAATAGAAAGTTATACTTGATAAAACTAAAAGAGCTTAGGTTATGTTTGGCAAAAAAAGCTAGCTTATAAGCTAGCTTTTTTTCCTGGTACGTGTTTGGATGACCATAAGCTAGCTTATTGAAACGCTACTTTTTTGAAAAGCTAGCTTATAAGCTAGTTTGCCAAACAAAGCCTAGTTAATTATATATTGATGTATTTTGCTTTTCTTTCTTAATTTAAAAAACTTCGAAAACATGATTTCACATAACTCCAACCAATGTGAGTGTGGGGACTCCAAAACAATATTTTTTTTTGTACGGCAACTTGGGCTACGTCCACACACACACGCACCCGCGGTATCCGGGCATTCAATTGGGCAGCACCGACTAATCCGCGGCGACCCGGCCCAACCCAAATGGACTGGACCCGCCCAGGTACGACTAAGTCCGGTCAAGACCGAACCCGCATATCCATAGACTGGTATGCCCGTAAACCTGGACCCGAACCGACCCGAAGGCCGACCCAAGGTCTGGGTATCGCCGAAGTGCATCCCCCAGGATTTGAACCCAGGCATACCATGCACTATCCCCCCAGGCCTTACCACTAGGCTAACACCTCTTTGATTACTCCAAAACAATATTGTTTTAAGAATTTTATATGAATGTAACAAATGTATGCAATGTTTTTTTATTTATAGTAATAGAGATTACTTGTTCTTTCGTTATTTTTAGTTTTAAAAATCGATAGCAAATTTCAACAAAGATGGCTTTGATTTTGATGTTCTTCATATGAGACAAAACCAATGAGTTTGGTGAGACGTTTTGGTGGTCATTAGAGAGGGTCTAACTAGATTAAGTATTTACAAACCTTCGTAAATGAAATATTTTAATAAAAAACAAACAAAAATTACATTTTCAAACTAATAAAATAATCAACTAGATAAAGGCAAAATCTATTATAAAAGGACCTACAACGATTGTTGCATTCAACATATTGGATTGATAAACATTTTTAGAATCGTAGAAATAGACAAGTTGGTTGCCCTATTATATATATGAAATTGGTTCAAATTTGAAATGTATAATATTATAAAAATATTAAGATGCAGGTTCAAGTAGACATTATTAATCGGAAGATTTGCATCTATGAAATAATTTTCTCTGGGAAATCTAAATTAAATGGGGGATTGGTCACAAAATCGTCATAAAAGTTGGTGGGTAAATTGTTAGTGAGAAATTCAAATTAAGGGTTATTTGACAATTGTTGAATGGTTTGGTGCAGAATGATTAAGTGGTCAGAATGATTAAGAAGCTCTTACGATATAATGCAAAATGAAATATGGTTGTTTGGTAATTGTTCATAATGAAATCAAGGCGCTGAATGGTTAATGGAAACCCAAGATACAAAATCATTCAGAGGGTTTTGAAACCATTAAGAGACAGATTTTTTTTACCAAACAAGATCACCTCTTAACGATTCAGAGGTTGCGTCTTAATGAAACCATTAAGAGGTAAACAAACAACCCCTAATTAGTGATATATTATATACGCATGGCCCTGATTTATTAATGTCCTTTAAAACATTGAATTCTACCAAAAACATTGGTATTTTATGGGTGATATGTCGTTAAACACCAACAAAAGTTTTCCTGAGTTATTTTTATAGTGATGTACCATTTTATGAAAACATAAAAACACCTTAAACAAGCAACTATCATATGTGATACATTATATGAACAAAGTAGTGTCCTGACAACTTATCACACAGCTTAGATGTCTGTTTTAAGCGATCTCACATTCTTACAAAATAATATCATTATTGTTTAAACATTTTCCATTAAAACAATTAGTAAAATCTAGTTAGTTAGAGATTTTCCTAACTGTTTTTTACAACCATAAAATTACCCAAGATGCCTTGAAACTAGAGAAATTAATTAAAGTAGTTATTTTAAAAAATCGGATTTAACTTCTAACCATTCTCTCCCTCAATTTATTAAAACAGTCCATACGTTCATGAAAGGAGTTCGTATATACGAACACCTCCTTAGAACTGATAAATTTGATTTAAAAACTCATTAAAAAATAATAAGTTCGTGGAAAATGCAACGAGTTAAAAAAAATTACGTTTTTTGCCCCTGTTTGTGAAATTCCAATATATTACGAACTGGAAATTACAATGAGGGGCCAAAATTGTAACTTCCAGTTCGTAATATATTGGAATTTCACGAACAGGGGCAAAAAACGTAATTTTTTTAAAACTAGTTGCATTTTCCATGAACATTTCACGAACTTATGATTTTTTAATGAGTTTTTAAATTATGTTCGTATATATGAACATATATTACGAAGATGTATCAAATTTATCAATTCTAAGGAGGTGTTCGTATATACGAACTCCTTTCACGAATGTATGAGTTATTTTAATAATTTGAGGAAGAGAATGGTTAGGAGATAAACCCGATTTTCTGAAATGACTACTTTAATTAATTTCCATTTAAACTAACCTATACATCTACGATTTACAAATAAAACCAAAAAAAATAGTAATATTTTTTGAAATGAAAACACGTTCTATTTACTACAATTTCATTTATTAAAATACACATAAAAATAAAACATGATTTTATTCGATTCTCAATTAACATTTTTTCAAAGACATATTTAAAAAAAAAAAAAATAATTTGGGTCCTCCACGTGTTTAGCAGTTATGATTTCATGGCCCAAACCATACAACTACCACCACCACCACATCGTCTTCTTCATACAAACGGTTGCTGTTTCGTTTAGCAGTTATGAATTCGCCGCCGTTGGATGCCACCGCCGGAAGTCCAACGGCAACACCACAACCACTATAACCTCTTACCTCCGTCAATTTCTCCGGCTGGAAACGCCAATGCACTTCAATTCCTTCAATCAAATCACATAACACAAAAATCAAAAACAAAACAATACCGATTATGTTGTTGCTTTGTGACGCAACGATGAGTTGCGGAGATTCCGATTCCGTCGTCTACCTCCACGGAGATCTCGATTTCACGATCTCCGAAGCTCAATGCCTGCCGAACATGGACGTATTCACGCAACGCGTTCGACGTTGCTTGAACGCCTTCGACTCTTGCAATCCACCCGTACCGCGAGAGAAGAAAGGAACACCGCACCGCCGTAGAATGGTGACGTGTGATCCCTACGTCACCGTCTGCCTCGCCGGCGCCACCGTCGCACGGACGCGCGTGATCCCTAACTCACAAGATCCTGTATGGGACGAACATTTCGTTACGCCAGTCGCGCATCCGGTAACACACGTCGAGTTTCAGGTGAAGGATAACGACGTATTCGGTGCGGAATTGATCGGTGTGGCGTCGATCTCTGCCGAGAGGATAAAATCCGGCGAGTTAATCGACGATTGGTTCTCAATCATCGGTCCGTTTGGTAAACCCCCAAAACCTAACGCCTCAATTAGGTTACAGATCCGATTTACCTCGTGTGACGATGACGAGAAGAACGATAGATCGTACGACGGCGAGGAGGCGTTTTGCTTGAGAGATAGTTATTTTCCGGTGAGAGGTGGCGGAGATGTGACGCTGTATCAGGATGCGCATGTGGTGGAAGGGGAGTTACCGGAGATTGAATTGGGGGGAGAAGAAGAGGGGGGAAAGTGTAATTTTTATAAGCAGAGGGGGTGTTGGGAAGATATATGTCATGCTATATTGGAGGCACATCATTTGGTGTATATTATTGGGTGGTCAATATATGATAAAGTGAAGTTGGTTAGAGAGCCAAATGGTCAATTGCCAAATGGTGGGGATTTGACCCTTGGGGAATTGTTGAAGTATAAATCAGAAGAAGGGGTGAGAGTTTTGTTGCTTGTTTGGGATGATAAGACTTCACACAATAAATTCTTCATCAAAACGGTATGTGTATATATTCAATCTTTTCCTCATATCTATTTTTCTTTGGAAAATTGTCCAAAATAGCTATTTTAGCCGTTTTAAATAGTCAAGATTTAGCACTTTAGTCACTTGCAAAATCTACTTTTCATGAATTTAATATCAGGTACTAATTTAGTAAGTTGCTATAGTGTTGCAAGTAGCACCTTTTTTTTGGGTAATTCGGATTAGCTTAGCGCACCGACTAATCCTCCAGGCGACTGCGTGGAGTCAGGTGAACCTCCATGGCCACAGAAGCTTTGGCAGCGCCTGGATTTGAATATGGGGTAGATTAGATTTTCCACCGCATCCCTTAAGGCTTAACCAGTGCATCACAACCCAAGTGCAAGTAGCACTTTAGCAAGGGTGTAAGTGGCATTTCCACGCCAGCATTTCGCAATGGACATTTTAGCAACTTACGAAATTGCTACTTCTTGAATATTATATTAAAAAAGTGGACTTCTTAAGTTGTTAAAGTGTTGTTTGTGAAATCTGGGATATTAGTTATGGTCAATTGGTTGAAAATGTGGCTATAAAATGAAGAGTTGAGGCCAAAATGGCTATTTTGGACAATTTCCTTTCTTCAATTTCATTTTCATGTGTTGTGTTCAAGAATTTTGTTTACATGTGTTACACGAGAAGGAATTATGGACAAAACGTTTCAAATTTGCAGAAATAAAGTACACGAGAAATTAACAGACTAGGACATGTATTAACACTAATTCTAGGATATTAGAGCATCCCCAATTCAGTGACCTTTAAAGAACCTTAAAATGTCATTTTTTTATTGTCACATCAGTAAAACAAGAACCTATAAAAGAAACCCATAGTCGGAAGAACCTTGTCCAACTTCTTTGTAGGTCCCATGTATTTTTCACCATCAACTTTTATTTACTTTTATAAACTAAACGTCTAAACTTATTATAACAAATTAGAAACTTATACAAATTCCAATAAGCTAACATAAAAGTATCAAGAACCTCAAAAGGCAACCATTATGAATGCTTTTAGTAGCTCCACAATAGATGCAGTATGGGTTGTTGGCCTTTTTAGAATTTTGACATTATCCAGGAAAAGACAAAAAATAAATAAATAAATATCTGGAATTCTGGATAAGGAACAAAATGGGTATAAATAGTCCAATCCAAAAAGCAATCCAAGCCCACTCTCCATAAACCCAATTGTAACTCATTTGTTTTAATAAAAGGATTGGGACTTTTTTTTTGGAAACGAAAGATGGGAGCTAACGATTTCCTGCAAGGTCGTTCACCGTATGGATCCCCGTAATATCATTAGAAAGGTCACAAGGACAATAATCGTCAATACAATGCGCCATAAAAGGCGGAACATAATGAAACAAGTTTGGAAAAGTTAAAAAACGAGAGTGACTGGCCACTAAAAGGATTGGGATTTGTAAACTATAAAGTAATTTAAACATTTCATTCCGAACTAAGACATAAGAAACTTTTAAAGTATCGAAAAAACGGTTAAGAGGTCATCAACAATATGATTTATCTTAGATTATATGGTCTAGATTATTTCATAGTGAAATGGAATCAATCAGTCCTATACATCTCAAAATAAAGATTTAAACAAATGGTATTCCTATGAAAAGAACAATTACTTGATTACAAAAAAAAATCAAAAGTATATTTATTACTAAATAAAAAGGATAATTTACAAAAAAAAAATTAGATATATCTTTTATCATATAAATATATTCATTCTGGTGTACTTAAGCTGTCTGAATGAATTATGAATTAAGATTATTGATGTCTGTTTTTTACCGAATGACATAAATTACAATTTTAACTCTAATAACACATTATTAAATTAATGTTTTTTTAAAATAATTTTTAAACCCAACAACATGCTATCAAATTTAATAAATCTAAATAAGATATTAAACAGAGTCAAAATCTTTCTTTGGCCTACAAGAGCTTTATACTTCAACCAGTTTAAATTAGTAAATTCTGCCTAACCAACTTTCCTAAAATAAAAAGTATGAACTTGTTAAATAGAAAAGATATGAAGTCTGTCACTTCATGATGATATCTATGCTAAATATTTCAGATTGTTCTGTGTGCAGGAAGGAGTGATGGAAACTCATGACGAAGACACTCGGAAGTTTTTCAAACACTCGTCTGTACACTGCGTGCTGTGTCCACGATATGCGAGTACTAAGCTTAGTATTATTAAGCAACAGGTATGCTTTTATGACCATTTTTTCGATTCTAGTTTACTTAATTCACACTATTTTTCTATTAATTTATTATTCAAGGATGTTTCAATCTTTTTGGAGGCTCCGTTACACCAGAAGCTTTTGATATGACAGAGATACATATACGTTAAGCTCAGAAAAGAGCTAAACCCAAACAATATATTAACAATCTGAACCTAAACCTAAACAATTTAACAATTTGAAACTAATTTACACAAAAAGCAACAGCCTTTATTTTAAATAAATCGCAAACAATTCGATGACAATTAACCAAAGAAATTTGAAGACCTTAACATAAAAGAAATTGAGGACCTCGAACACCACGATCATAATTACAATAGAAGAGACAAAAGATATATATATTCGAATGAAAATATGAAATTGCTGAGTATCCAGAACCAAGGTCCAAGTATGCAATTTTGTTTTTTGGGCCTTTGGCAAGTTCAATTGCCTAATCGGGAACACAAGATGATTGACAATGGGACAACAGATTAGAGAGACATTGAGGTAGGCTATAGTTTTACACAGGTCGATGAAAGACCCTAAACACATGGAAAATTGGGCGCCAAAATTTTGAGGGCCCTGTTCAACATCCCATATTTAACATGCTAAGCAACGACCTTGAATTTCCCCCCACATTTGTCTCTAATTGCATTTTCTGTTTACTGTATCGTGTTTGTTTGCACACACTTTCATATGTACGTGCCTGCTTGTTTCTTTTAATTGTTGACTTGCCTTATCTTCACGGAAATAGCTTCTTCCCGACCCACCTTTTATGTAGGATTTACTAGACCCATTTGGTTTGGTTGATATCTTTTATAAAGTTCTGTCCATATGTATGACTTGGAACATAGTATACAGCAACCAAATTTTACAATAAAGATCTTTATTTTATTTGTAACTAGTTTGCATCCTCTACTTTAATGATAACATTCTATCTCTCTTCAAATGAGTGTAAATGATGGTAAACTTTATATTTGTCATATTTACTCAAAATGGCTAATATAACAATTATAGACTGGTCTTTGGCTAAGCGGTACCCGGGTTGACGATGATTTGATACTTGTACATGACATAGGTTGTTGGGACCCTATACACGCATCATCAGAAATGCGTTATAGTGGATACACAAGCCCAGGGAAATTACAGGAAGATATCTGCTTTTATCGGAGGTTTGGACCTATGTGATGGACGATATGACACACCAGAGCATCGTTTGTTTCGTGATCTTGACACTGTATGGGAAACCGATTTTCACAATCCAACATTTTCTGTAAGTCTCTAAATTATATAGATTAGACTTTGTACCTTTTTAGGGTATCAAATGAACAAACAGGAGTCCAGGACATGACAGTATGAGGGAAAGTGAGGTAGGTGGGTGAAACCGTGAAAGAACCGTGGAACGTTTTAGAGCTTCAATAGTTCAATTTGACATGGGTAGTTTGGTAATTTTTCAATCTTGTCCCATCTCCCTGATTTTTGTTCCACCTATTTTGGTGTTTTGTCCCACTTGGTCCTTCTATTGTCATAATGTCTCGTCAAACATGGGACAACAGGTTTCTGTTCTGTCTTGTCTTGCGTATCAAACACACCCTTTGTTGCACATGTAAACTTGAGACTATATGTCATACCTTATGATCCCTCCAAAATAGTCAGGTACAAAGGCTCCAAGAGAACCATGGCATGATTTACATTGCAAAATTGATGGTCCTGCTGCATATGATGTCCTCACAAACTTTGAACAAAGATGGAGAAAAGCCACAAAATGGTCTGAACTTGGACGCCGTTTCAAAAGAATATCTCATTGGCATGAAGATGCGTTACTCAAGATAGAGCGCATTTCATGGATTCTAAGTCCTTCATCGGATCTTCCAAATGATGATCCCGCATTATGGGTTTCAGAGGAGGAGGATCCCGAAAACTGGCATGTTCAGGTTCATCATTCTGCAACGTATACCAAAAAACGTCTTTTTTTCCCCTTCAAAATCTTGAGCCTGTTTGATTTGTTTCCGTTTCTTATATTCACAGGTTTTCCGCTCAATCGATTCTGGTTCTTTGAGAGGATTCCCGAAAGATGTTCAAGAAGCTGAACTTCAGGTTTATTTTTGTTATGAAGAAGTTTCACTGGGCTATGTAGGAGAACAACCTTTTGATAGATTTTTTTTAAATGCATGACCTTTTGAAAGATTATACTTATGTTAGCACTACAAAAAAATTGGGTTTATAGGACGCCAAAAATGTTTACATATCCTAACAGACTACTTAATTTACAGGACTTATGTTTTCTTTTTTGGGAAGGGTGTCCTAGGCTATGCCTAGACTAATCCCTTGGCAAATTATGATTGTAAAACATCAGCCCTGATTAAACCTCAGTGGCCACAATTGTTGTGTACGCCTCGATTCGAACCCTATGCAGAGAGATATTCCACCGCATCCCCCAGGGCCTTAACCAGTACACCACAACCCTTGTGGTTTATAGGACTTATGTTTATAGGAGTGTCCTATCTAAAAGTGTTGTAATAAGTTCACATGACGCTTTTGTGTCTTAACAAGTTTTTTAGAACATTTTAAAAATAAAATGCCGTATTGGCTTATTTTATAGGACACTTCTGAACACATATTTTTATAGGACACTTGTTTTTATAAGGCACTTTTTCAAATAGTGTCTTATAAAATAGCTAATACGACGCCTTATTTTGAAAATGTCCTAAAAAACTTGTTATGACGCACAAATCGTCGTATAAACTTATTACAACACTTTTAGATAGAACGCTTTATTGTTTGGTTCTACAACACTACATTTTTTGGCGTCCTATAAACCCTGTTTTGTTGTAGTGTAAGCAAAGGCGTAGGGATTCTTAAATCTGTCAAAAGGTCATATACATTTAAAAAAAATCTGTGAGAATGTTTATCCTCCTAAATAAACCAAGTTTCCTAGAGCTTTAAGTTGTTGACAAGCAGTATTAAATCTTTAATGCTTTCACTTGTTGTAGAATCTAGTATGCGCAAAAAATCTTGTGATTGATAGAAGCATTCAGAAAGCATACATTCGAGCCATAAGGTCCGCCAAGAACTTCATCTATATCGAGAATCAATATTTTCTTGGGTCATCATATGCATGGCCATCCAATAGAGATGCAGGTTTATGCACTTCCTATCTTAAAAGTTCCATCTATTGTTTACATGTTGGTTAGCATATCTAGTCCTCATATTTACAGCATAAGTGCTCACCATATGTCCCTTACCTTATTGGGTGAGCATGGCAAGACCGAGAATTTTATCCGGTAAGCACTTACCGGGTAAAAGAACTTACCACCGTTCCATTTTGATGGCCAAGAATGTCACCCGATAAGGTAAGTGAGGATGGTGATTTTTTCTTGTAAGTGCTTATCCGATAAGTTATGTTTTCTTGAAATTAAGGATCCGTTTACCAAAATGCTTACCGGGTAAGTGCTTACCGGCGAGGACATTACCCTCACTTACCTTATCGTATAACATTTCCAACCATCAAAATTGATTGTTGGTAAGCGTCTTAAACCGGGTAAGCGCTTACCGGGTAAGAGTCATTTCTCTCACTTACCGTGTAAGACTCTCGGTCCTTGTTATGGCTCTTACCGGGTAAGATTCTAGGTAGTTTCCAGCTCAATAGGTAAGGAACGTAACATAAGTGATACCAATAAGAGCTTACCCTGGTAAGTATTTAGTAAACGGCCCCTAAGTGTTTATAAGCATTTAATCACTTCTATCATCAAGATGTTTGTGATCAATCAAATCCATACTTTTTTTCCCTATGGTTAGGTGCTGATCATTTAATTCCAATGGAGCTTGCATTGAAGATTGCTAGTAAGATAAGGGCAAATGAGCGGTTTTCAGTTTACATTGTCATTCCTATGTGGCCCGAAGGTCATCCTAACTCTGTTGCCGTTCAACAAATTTTGTATTGGCAGGTAGGTGGCATTCGACTTTCTTTTTTGTTGTTTCATAACACTCTCAGAAGGAGCAATGCTCAACTTAGGATTCAACTTTGTCCCCTTTTGAGGGGGCGTGTTTTTGTCCCATGTCAGCTAGACATAAACCATCAAATCTGTATATATGTAGGAACCTTCGATATCTCTATAATGACTTTTTAAAGAGAGGTTCAAAGGGGTATCAGATATCCTAAGAATTGTGTTTTCACAGGGACAAACTATGCAAATGATGTATGATATTATTGCTCAAGAGTTGAAGGGTTCGGAAGTTGAGAACGCACATCCACTAGATTACTTAAATTTCTACTGCCTTGGTAACCGTGAAGAATGCCCGGAAGAACCTTCGCCTTCAGGCATCTATAACTCTTCAAATGCTCATTCGGTAAAGATGCAACTTTTCGTATATATATATATAGTCAGGTTTATACGAGAACAGTAAACATATAGGAGAATAAGAAAACGGTTGAATCACATATGATTATATACTAATATCACGTGTAAAATCACATGTGATTCACGCAACTTCGTCACCCGCACACCCTTGTGTTAACCGTTAGTATAAAATCACATGTGATTTTGCACGTGATTTGGCCATATTGTTAGAAACTATGCTAATTGAAAGAAAAGATGTAGAAATCAATTGATTAGAACTAGAAATGATCACTCTCCTTAGGATATTATTAGCCTCATTGTTTGGGTTTTGGCTAATACACCCCCAGGAATCAACTAATCAATAGAATAAGTTTAACAACAAAACTTATTCTCAAAGAACAATTTCTGCAGAAATGAATAAGAAGAGGAGAATCAAGAGAGGATTAAGAGAGAAAATGATGGAATTATTACACATATATATAGGTTTTGGCATAAAACTGATTTGGATAAGGTTAACTAACTTGAAACCTTATCCAAAATGAAATTAGCATGGAAAAAACCTATAAAAACGGTCAGAAATTCGTCACCAGTGGTCTACGTCTGTTGTCTTTAAACACAATGCCCAAACCCACCTAAGCTTCTGTAAACACAGTGTCTAATGCGACTTCTGTGCGACCTAACAACTTGTAGAGTTGTTTAAGGATTATAAACTAAGAAAGAGTTTCCAATGTGGGACAAGTGATGAGGCTAAATTGCGTACATATATATAGCTCACCAAATCAAGTAAGATTCCACTATTCTTTCTATGTGGGACAAATCTCACTATGAAGACTATATATATAACATTTTCTTGTTCTCTTATTTTGTTACTGTTCTCGTTTGAACCTCTCTCTCTCTATATATATATATATTACTCAAAACAAAAATATGAACATATTCCTAGATCATACCCGAATTTGGAACAAATATAGAACGGTGTTTTAAGTTGTGCTTCATTTATATCTTCCAGGTTTCGTCTTCTTATAAATATGGAAGGTTCATGATATATGTACACGCTAAAGGAATGATTGTAGACGATGAATATGTGATATTGGGATCTGCCAACATTAACCAAAGATCCATGGCGGGTTCAAGAGATACCGAAATAGCTATGGGGGCTTATCAACCTCATCACACATGGACTAACAAGAACCGGCACCCCCGTGGTCAAGTTAGTATTCTCATTCTTACACTTCAATATTTTGGGCTAACTTTCTTGGTTCACACACTTTTCACAAATATGAGGTCTTCACGGAAACAACTGCTCTACAGTTTGGGGTAGAGGTCAAGTCTGCATATATCTGACCATCCCCAAACCCCACCTCCAAGTGGGATATACGGGGTTCGTGGCGAAGGATCGTGTGAGAAGTTGAGTTAATGGTGAGAAGCGTGAGAAGTGGATCTGAACCGTTGATCTCTTTTAATCTTAAGCCCTCCCATGAATTGTGGCTTAGAAGGGAATTGATCTGGTACATCTCGGTGCATCTCATCCTAATGTGCGTCCATTTCTCATCCAACGGTCGATAACCACTTCTCACGCTTCTCAGCATTAACTCAACTTCTCACCGGAACCCAATCCCAGGGTTCGTTTGGATTGGTTTTGTTTTACCATAAAACTTCCCAAAGAAGGTAAAAGTTGCAATTTCTATGTGACATCTCAATAAGGAAATTGTTAAAATTTTAGTGAAATTTTATTTTGGTCCAAAAAGGAAATATATATAAGGAGCCTTGATGTATAGGGTTGCCCTTTCTTTTTCTTACACGTTTTTTTTGTAAGCCAACGGTCTTCACATAAACAACTCTTCTACTTTTTAGGTAGATGACAGGTCTGTATACATCCACCTCAGAGTGGGATATACTGGGTTTGTTTGGTTTGATTTTTTTTCTTGGTTGAGAAGCTTAATTGAATCAATGTAATAAAATGATCAGGTATACGGGTACAGAATGTCGTTGTGGGCCGAACACACGGGAACGGTCGATGATGACTTTATGGAGCCCGAAAGCTTAGCCTGCGTGATGAGCGTAAACGAGTTGGCAGAAGATAACTGGAGAAGGTACACTTCCGACGAGTTCAGTCCCTTACAAGGCCATCTTCTCAAATACCCGATCAAAGTCGATGCCAACGGAAAAGTAAGCCCCTTACCCCGACACGAACACTTCCCAGATGTCGGGGGTAAGGTTCTTGGTTCTCTTGCCAACCTCCCTAGTGCTTTGACCACATAAAACTTCCCGAGTTATTTGACTTTGACTTTTCAAATCATCGTACTTGTCTTTTCGTTAAAGAAAACCATTTATCGTACAGAAATACAAAAAATAACACTACCCTTTGAAAGAATGATTCTTTTTGACAAAAAAATGACTTTTGTTCATAACCAAAATCGTTTATTCTTTAAAACTATATCATTCGTTTGGGATTTTTTTCAACAAAAAAATAAAGTATGATGGTCCAAAAAGTCGATGCCATGCCCGTTCTCGTGAAGATTTCCGGTTCCGAAACCGAGAAGTGTTTTATTGTGTCTATATCATATGTTGTATATATATATATAGATCATGAATATTAGGATGATATAGATTAATGAAGCATTTCAAGAAGGGGTGTATATGTAAATTGGGATGAGATGTGCTTTTTGGTAGGGGGGTTACCTGATGAAACCTTAGGAATTCAGGTAAACCATATATATAATTTTTTTGGTTCTTTTTTATGAATTAGTTTTGAATAAAAATAATACATAATCCAATTTTTGATAATTTGGTGGTGTTCATCTTTGTTGTTATTTGTATTTTGGTTGTTCTGATTGTAGCGTTCTGCTAGATATATAGTTTAATAAGAGTGTTTGACTATTAATCAAATATATAAACTGTCTTTTTTAAATTAAAATTATGATCACTTATTGACCAATCTGGAACTTTTAATGGTTGCTAATATGTAAATATCATAATTATGAAAAAGGATTATTCAAGTTGGGTCGAGTATTAGTTTTCGGAGCCGAATTCAAAATTATGTTGATTGACTCGACTTTCATTGACACGCCGACATATAAATTAAATGCACGTCCATTCTATTTTTTGATTCGGCATGTCGTTAAAAGTAGTAAGAGGATCATTTTGGTTGATCAAGAAACAACAAAAAATACAATTTATTCGATATGTTGATCTGTTAAAAACATTATCTTAGCAGTTCACATGAAAAAACTTCTTATTGGTCAAAGAGCGTATCACTACGTATACAACAATAAGCGTCGATATTCATTCGGAGTATTCTTTTGAATATGTAATTAGCAGGTCAAACACCGTTTCCAAATTTTCACGAGCGAGACTCAAATTCTATATAACGTATTTATAACAATATTTGTTTTAGATATATGATAAAAGCATTTTGAAAAACTTTATCTGTTTTATTGTGTTTATTATACAGTACCCGTTTGGATCCTTGATCGAGTTCTGGGCCGAATTTGTAGTGAAGAGCATGATACTCATGGGTCAAGTACCATAACCCGTTTTTAGTTAGAGATTTATGCTTGATTTAGGTCCGACAAGACCAATCAATCATGGATTGGACTTTCCCGGACCCAATTGTTCTACTTTTTGTTTATATCTCTTTTCCATAACTTTATATATATATTAACCGTGGCCTACATACATATATATATATATATATATATATATAATATATATAGACAAAGGTTCAAACGAGAACGGTAACTAAATAAGAGAACACGAAAACGGTCATATCATGTGCAAAATCATATGTGATTTTACACTATCACTCAAGGCAAGGGTGTGCGGTGACATGGCTCGCGACCTCAAGTCGCTGCCAATTTCACCTGAATCACATGTAATTTTACACCGTGATTTCAGTGTAAAATTACATGTGATTCAATTGTTCTATATTCTTTTATTTGGTTATTGTTCTTGTATGAACCAGGCGCGCACTCTCTCTCTCTATATATATATAAATGAAATATTGAATTGTACATTTGATCATCGTTCCAAACAAGCCTCCTTTTGTTGCATCATTTTTCTACGTCCAAAGTTTTACGCCAACAGTATGAAATAACTTCAACACTTCGTAACGGAGATGATAGGGTGGAAAAGAAACTAATGTTGCTAGCGGAATTGTTTGATGCCGTTTTTGGATTGAATTTAGTAGATCGCAACAAAATGAGAACGAAAAAAATACCCAAAATATTTTACTGCACGAGAATCATCCAACAACAAAATACCAAGAACACGAATATAGATTGCTAGAGAATGTCGAGCTTTTAAGAGCGAATTCAAGTTAACGGATATGAAAAACATAACTGCTTTAGGCCCGAAAGCTTAGACCGAGCTTGTAACCCGTTATGGGCCGTTCCTTTAACCGATCCCAAGCCTTGGGCCCAATTTGCTACTCTATTACACATCACACACACACACACACTAGCAAGCACGTCCACATCCATACAAACCTGACCTATACCCTAAAAGTAGAGCAGTTGTTTCCATAAAGATCTGTAGCGAGTGGAAAATGTGCAAAAATGAAAAATACATATAATCTAAAACCCAACTAGTTACCGTATATAAACTAAACAAACACAATAAATCTCACGCAAATATAAAGTGAGGGGGTCAGATATATAACATTTGGATTCATGTACAATCAAAGCTATTGTTGGCCGATCGACATTCGATACACAGATACATATAACGATGTGTTGTCCCTACTCGATCCATTCACAACCCCGCCCGAATAACATTTCTACTTCATTTATTTATTTAACACCAAAACTATTTACATTCATAACAAGAGTTGGTGGGTGGGTGGGGGTGTGTGTGTTCTCTTGATTAGCAAATACATACCTTCTCACAAGAGTGGAAACATGTGATCATCATCATCATCATCCATGTCTAGATATTTGAAGCCAAGGTTGCCAATATTCTCATTTAGATCCTGATACTTGAACGATGGACTCACATAGCATTTCATTTCATGAAACAGATTCAAATTGTCCACAAGTTTGTGAAACACATTGCACCCACAACACTGCATTTGAACCAAAACCAAAATGTGATTAGCAATACTCGTTTAACCGGCATCAAGATTATGCACAAGAGACGACCATCAAAACAAGAAAAATGTGGTCATTAGCAAGAACCACTCAAGTCTAGCATGAAATAGTTGTACCATGTGAGAAAATATGCTTTACAACATTCACTGCGAAATTTACTAGTAGAGGTAAGGTCTGCATACATCCTACCCAGCTACCCTCCCAGGTCCTACGTGTGGGATTACTTATGTACTGTGTTCGTTTGATTTGGTTTACAATGGATAATGTTCGCTGCTTAAAATCTACTGGGGCAGGGGACGAGTCTATGTACATCTCACCCCCCCCCCCCCCCCAAAAGATCACACCTTCATGTGGGATATATTGGGCTCGTTTTGGTTTAGTCCTCAAAGATCAAACGTTTTCACCTTTCCAATCGGCAAATTTAAGTCACATTCAATTATACCGTTGCCCTATTCCACGTCCTTTATTTCATGGGTCTCATCTTCATTTGTACCCACATCAAGTAAATGAGGCACACAACTACCACCATATGTATTGACCCACAAAACGAACATGTTAAAAGACCAAAACGAATTGGACGCAAGCTAGTTAAAGAGAAAGTGATTCTAGATTTCTCAAGTTCGGTTTTCCTTCTTCCAAATATACGATTGAGAATTTCAGCAAGTTAAACATTTCCCATCGGTTGAAACTAAAACATGGACACAAAAGATCATCAGGTGCTTGCATCTAGCCATCAACATAAAACCAAACCACACGAAGCCAGTAGATCTCACGCAGAGATAGGGTCCAGGAGGGGGTCGGATGTATGCAAACCTTACCTCTAACCCAATGGGGGTAAAAAGATTGTTTTTTGTGAAGACCCCCCAGCTTGCAAAACTAGTAACTAAAAGAAATAATACGCAACAAGTGACAGTGTGTGCAAACAAGCAACAGGTTTGGTAAACAAAAAAAAATGCATAGGGAATAGGGATAGATGTGACGGAAATAGGTTAAACAAACAAGGAAACACATAACGAAATACTGGCAACTACTACTACAGTAAGAGCCTTAATGAGCTTAATGGGACTCACTGCTTACTCATTGAGCTATACATGATTGTTTGGTAGTGGCTTAATGATATAGAAAGTGGCTTGTTCAGTAAGCTTCTAGGGGGAGATTTATGCAGAAAGCTAAGTTTTTTCCAAACCTGTCCCTCCCAAAACTGCTCGTTCCATCTATGAAAAAATCCTCCCAAACAAAAACCTTCCTAATCTATACAGACAGAATAATCCACACAGACACATACAGCTTTATCCATACATGATTTAATAGAAAACCAATCAAACAGCCGCTAAGAAAAGCTAAGACTATCAGCATCTTCAATCAAATCATTCCTCATGTTTAATACAACAAGATAACACCTTTAAGACATTTAATAAATCAAAGATAAAAGAGTTGTAAAGAAGCACACATACCTGAACGAAAACCGTGCCATCAGTATAAGCGTGGGGATTTATTGCACGAGTTGTCCTTTGACCACACACGTTACAAGTAAAAGCAACACGCATACGACGTCTAGGAGACTTGGTGAAAAGAGACCACGGAAACGTGGAGATCTTCTCGGTGCTCGATTCACATTCTCCACCAGCACCCACAGGCACCGAAGGACCTTCCATACCCGAACCCGTAGTCCAACCCCTAACATTTGCTGCACTCAAAACTAATCCCATAGCATCATCCTGCAAAATTTTACCCCCAAAAAAGGAAACCACAAATCAATCAAAACAGACTTTTCTGCTGCTATTTTCTTCTCAATTTTTCTGTCAGTTAACTTGAATACACACCAATCAAGAAACAATCTTTTCAAAATTTCCCCCAAATTCATGATTGAAGAAGAAAACTAACAAACAATTGAGCAAAATAAGCAAACATTCGTTAACATAAAGGCTAAAATTCGAAAACTAATAGGGTACCTAACTTCTCAATCGATCCAAGTGATTTAAATTGAAAACCCTAATCATGATTTTTAAACGTAAATTGCAAGTAAAGCTGATTGATGATTACCTTTGAAAAAGTTCGGTCGGATGAAATTGGGACAATACTCGCATCATTGGATTCTGATCGCAGGTCAGATTCATTGCCATTATCTGAAACCACAAATCAAGAAAAATCTTTATTTATCGGGGGGAAATCAACCAAATTAAACCGAACGGCACTCCAAAACATAGAAAAACGCAAAATTGCTTACTCTTGGAAGAAATTGGGAAGCGAAGGAGTCTTTTCGCAGAAGGAATTTTGGATCTTGGTGAGAAAAATTGAAGAGGTGTAGGAGAAGAGGATACGATTGTTACAGATGAAGCTAGGGTTTCCATGATTGTGAAGTAAAAGAAATCACAGAAAAACCAGAGGAATTTGAAGAAGACAAAGGTCAAATTGATGGGGTTTTCTAGAAATTTGGACGTCGTCTAGATGGATTAAACTGTAGATGAAGAAATTAAAAATTGAAATTTGGGGAAAAAATGGAAGGTGTGATTGTTGCAGAAACTGGTGGTCATGTATGAATGGCAGTTTGCTTGAGATTCTTGTTTTATGGATTTTTTTTTTCATTTTTAAACATTAAAAAATTGGTAATTTTTTAATGTTTTGTAATTAAGGGGGTGTCTGGGATTCAAAGATTTTTAGCTTATTGCGATTTGGCACCGGAGATAAACACTTTTTAGTGTTTGGATGGAGAAAAATGAAAAGAGTTTATAGCGGTGTCAAACCGCTGAAAAGCTGTTTTTGATAAGTCATTTTGTTCTAACTTATCAACTTATTTGAAAAGTGCTTATGACTTATTTGGTTATTTTGGCTATGTTTGGTAAAAAAAAAAACAGCTTATACGCTAACTTTTTTTTATGGTACATGTTTAGATGACCATAAGCTAATTTATAAGTTAGTTTATTGAAAAACTACTCATAGTAGCGTTTTGAAAAGCTAGTTTATCAGCTATCAGCTAGCTTATAAGCTAGTTTGCCAAACAATGTCTTAATATGTATAAACAATCTCAAACACCTTTAAGTAACAACTTATTAGCTTATTACGTTTTGATACCACAATAAGCTAATTCAAACACCTTTTTAAAAACTTCGATTTAGTACCATATAAGTTGATAAACACTTTTCAAAATAAGCATAAGTTGTTTTAAATAAGCATTCCCAAACACCCCCTAAATATTTGATTTATCAATCAAATTATATTATTTTTGTCTAATTTTGTTTGGATTAATTATGTAAATAAATGGGTTTGAGATAAGTCCAATCTTTAGTTTAGACCTTAAGAAATAAACGATCGAACAAAACTGGATTTGAATCGGTTTTTGATTTTTGGTTTTATTTGGAATCAAAATCAAATTTGTATTCTCTTTTCGGGTCGAGTGAAAGGTGGTCAAAATTACAAAATAAATTATTACATATCATTATTTTAATCATTAAATTGTTACTACTTTATCATTAACTTTTAAAGTTTGTAGCTTCTTTGATTACAAGTTTACAACTTTTAGATGATATTTAGGCTATGTTTGACAAAGTAGTTGGTGAATTCTATCCATACTCACTCACATAGTGTGAGTGAGTTAAGAGGGGGTATGGAGGGTTTTGTTAGTGAAGAGGGGGTAGGGATAACAACACCCAAGTAGACGAGTAGTTGATAAGTTAACTGATAAATAGATCACGTTTGGTGATACTAGCTAATAAGCTAAATGAAAATTTTAAAATGACCAAAAGGTACATCTATAAAATTTTGTTCATTACAACATTTCATGATATGATTAAACAGATTGAATATAATCTGTTAATTAATACAAACAAGGTACTAAAGAAAATTAAATAATATAATATGTTAATTCAAAAAAATTCAAATTGATTATATATATTTATATATATATTATAAAATTTGTATTTGTTAAAACAAATTTTATAAAAAAAATCTACATTAATCTATGATATTAAATAACCATGACATATAATATAAATAAAAATAAAATTGGTCAACCACACATATCCTAATTAATTAATATTTTTTTTAAAATATAAGTAATAATTAAATTAAATATTTTATCAAAATCATTTGCACATTTTTATTATCTATGAAACAAAATAAGTGTAACTTTAACTTTTATGTAATTTACATAAACATTTTTAAAATTCTAATATTTGCTTTTAGATAACTAAATATATTGAATAATAATAATAAAAATAATAGATCTGATTAATAATAATTCTAAATAATTAATACTACTGTATAATGTATAATTAAAATGAATTAATACTTTTCAATTATATTAATTACTATAAATTAATATTAGTAATAATTAATTTTTATTAATAATTAATATTTATTTATAATTAATAGTAATAAATAACAACTAATATTAATCAAGGTTATAATTGGAAAAGCTGTTAAAAAACTCCTAAAAAATACTCTAACTAGTCTTTCAATAAGCTACCTTATGTCCATCAAAACCGAAACTCAGAAAATAAGCTAGCTTATGTTGTCAAATAATGCCTAAAATGGTAACGGGTCGTACTATTGCAACTATTAAAATGTTGTCAAAATGATGTTACGATGAATAAATTTTTTTTTGAACAACAATGTTACGATGAATTTTTTTTTAAACAACAATGTTACGATGAATAATGCTTGTGGGTTAAACATGTAGTTTGTCAAATATGGACCACAACTCTTATTTACTCTTTTCATTTTTAGTGACAAACTATAATAGCTTGATAACCATCTAGTTATTATGATTTTGTAAAATCATATTCAAACATTTATAGTTGCTGCCAAATAGATTGTTGTTTTTTCAACTTTGAACTGCCTACAGTTATCTTGGTCTCTTACACAAGACATCGTTATACAAGATCTACCCTTAAATTTCACGACCACATAACGACTCTAACCTATGGCATAGCAAATGGAATAACCCCCAGATGAAACAACCCTCTTGACTTCTTTTTTCATCTTCATATATTTCTTTATTATTCAACTCAAGAATCTCTTATCCTACATAGTATAATACAAGTACAGAATAAAAGCAGGAAATTTAATCCTTATTGACGGACTATTCGTCTACTAATAAAAGGCCTCACAAATTGAAAACAATCTAAATGGGCCTTATATATACATTACAATGACTAATTTGTATATATTTGGGCTTTTAGAGCATGAAGTTTCAAAAACTTTGTGTCTTGTCGCCGTATGATAGGAAAATTTCAAAATATCTCTATAATCCTTATATTGGACCCGATGATCCTAATATTTGTATTTCACGAGCCACCATTTTACTGTTTGACTCCAGTCTCACTACTTCGTTGATGCTTTTAAATGTAATGGCTCTCTCATCATGCATACTGATTTTACTTCTTTCTTTTTGTTTGTTAGGCCTAGAATGTTTGAGAATTACCTTAACATTGAGTAATTTCCCTTAAAGTTGCCTCGATGGCTCAGTCCAAGATATATTTGTAACAACTCGTCCCACATGGATAGAAAATGGGATTTGTGAGCTCCTTATAAGCCATATACTCATTATTTTTCGAAGTATCGATGATCGAATGTCTGCTCCACCCTAATAGATAAATCACTCAATATAATTCCTAGTTCAAAGGGGGAGCCACAAAGATGCTCTTTTTCAACTTTGCTATACCATTTCTATTTAACACCAGCTTAACTTATTTCCGACTCTCTTTTCTCCATTTTAAACTTCTTGATATCTTACTCTCAACCTATAACTTTAACTTTCATTCACAATCAATTCAAAAGGTTGCTTTTTAGTTGAGTAAATTCTATAACATTTTGATGGTTTTGGGGGTTAAATATATTTGAGATAATTTTGTGGTCACTACTAATACATGATAGAAAATATGGAGGGGAGCGTCGATGCTGAAAAAATTGTCGTTAATGACAAAAATGAAAATTTTGGTTTATCGATTCTAACGAGATCTATTGGAATTAGAATATTTAATTCCATTGACCTTGACAACATGGTTGTAAGTAAGTTAACTGAAACCGTGAATGCATGAATCATCCAATTATTGGGTAAACACACATGATTCAGTGAGTATTAACTAACAAGTAATTTTAAATAATAAACATATTTAGTAACATGTAATTATATTAAATAAAAAAATGTTTTTAAATCATAGATGATATTTTTTAGAAAAGGTAATTTATATAATATTTTTGTGATAAATGGTAATTTAAATAGTTTTCTATTATTGATAGTTATTCTTCAAAGATGTATTTAAGAACTAAGAGCATCTCCAACAGCTATGCTAAAATAGAAAAAAAGTGGGATTTTAGCATTTTTATTGCTCCAACAGCTATGCTATCCCTTATGCTAAACTAAAAAAATGAGGAGAGAGATTACAAAAATCTCTAAATTTAGAGAAATCTCTAAATTTTTAGAGAAGCGAGAGAAATAGCATAGCTGTTGGAGTTGGATGCAAAAAGTTTTAGAGATTTTGACTTTTTTTACTCTATTTTAGAAAAAAATTTAATATAACTGTTGGAGATGCTCTAAATAAGAAATTATAAAAGTATTACATTCAAATTTTACAACTATTATCCACGAACCAATTCAAAAATGCCAAAAAAAATCAGAATTGAATTACATTCCATTCTTTTTAATCTACTTGCATAGTTAAACAAGATTTAATTTCATTTCAAATTTTTTAAAATTCAATTCTTTTATCATATATATTTTTTTTATCTTAAAAATATCCTATGAACCAAATGTGAAAGTCTATATAAATAAAGAAAAGGATGAGAATAAGGAATTTATTTTTTGAGGGCCAAAAAACTCAACTTTTTCTTACAAGTGAAAAGAAGAATAAATTCAAAAAAGATAGATAGAAAACAAAAACAATTTGATGCATCTCTTTATATTATGCTTTTGTTGAGGTAATATATAAATATTTTGCTTTCACATGTATGAGTTATTATTGAACATTGATTAATTTCACAATTTCACATTTGATTAAGGAAACTTTGAGAAATTGGTTTAGAAAAATGATTGTACAAAATAAACCAGAGTTATCACACTCCCAAATTTCTGATTTGGTTATGTTCATCCCTCACGATTACCATCATCGTCAACATGAAGTCACTTCTTCAAGAAGGACAAGAAACAAAAGCGCTTAAAAATCATATTATTCATGTTTTAAATAGCTTAAATGACTATAGACATAGGTAACATCAGGGGTGAAACACAAACCATCTAAAATTAGGGGTTGAACTTAATCCATATAAAAATATATTATATAAATGAATCTATTCGGTATATTGTTAAAAACTAAATTGTTTTCCTTTAAAAACCCATGAATACTTGAATAGTATATGTCAACACTACAATAAAATTGGATTATAGGACATTTGAAATGTCTAAATCTCTAAATAGATTATTTCACAGGACTTCAGGTATAGGACAAAATATTTGTTTGTCTGTTGTAAAAATGTTACAATAAGTTTATAGTAATTTTCAAACATTTTAACAAAAAAAATTAGCACGTTTTCAAACTAAAGTGTCATATTAATTTTTAATATGTTAACCACTTGGGTTGTGACGCACTGGTAAAGCCTTTGGGGGATGTAGTGGAAGATCTCATCTACCCAGGGTTCAAATCCAGGCGCTGTTAAAGCTCATATGGCCATGGAGGTTCACCTGCGATGACTCCAGGCCATTCGTGGTCGCCGGGGGATTAGTCGGTGCCCGTAAGCTGGCCCGGAAACCTACGGTTACCAAAAAAAAAAATTTAATATGATATTATTTGAAAATGTATACTACGAAAACATGTATTCATAAGACGTTTCTCAAAAGTGTCCTAAAAACTTGCTAAAATGTTTCTAAAAACGTCAAATGAATGCTTTTATATAAGACGTACAAATGTTTGAACTATAAACTTAAGTCATATAATAGCGTCTCTTTTGATTTAAGTCATAATTAGTGTAATATCAAAATTTTATTTTTCAAGAAGTTGCTAACTAATGTATTCTAAAATCCAAACCATAAAGAGAAGAAATCAAATCATTTCTAAATGCCTTAATCCCTAGATTTAAATATAAATCACAAAAAAACAATTTAAAAAATGGGCACCAAAGAAAATCAAATACTTATACTAAGAATCTAATTCAAGAAATCATGGATATGGTATTGAAATTAAACTTTTAAATATAGCATTGAAACAAAAAACTTGAAGTAAAAGAATCTATAAATATAAAAATAACAATGATATCATTGAAAAGCATGAGCATGGAGTAAGGACCTGAGTTGGCAAGTGGACTAAAGTGCATGGGACAAGTAAAAACTTAAATAAAATACCCAAGAAATCTTGAGGCTGGGAAGCACAGGGGCCAAGGCCCCCTGTAGCCCTTATAGGCATCCGCCACTGGGTAACATAAAGACATCAAGTTGCTAAACAACTTAAAACAACAAAATGTATGTATGTATGTATGTACATGCCTGTTTATTTCATCTTTTTTTTACTACACGACACGTAGGATGCACTATATACGTGCATGTAACAACCCGTACATTTATAATTACATCAAAATAACATTTCCTGTCCAAAAACAGTCCCAGGCTTACAATTCAAAGTATAAGGTTTACAACTACAACCTATTACACAACTGAGTCAAAAAGGAAACTATTACAAGGAGTCTTCTAGCTCCTGGAAATAACTCACATCTTTTCTTTACCTTTATCAGTACCTGATACCTTGCGATAACCTGAAACATGATTATAATTTTTAAAGAGCGAGGGTTAGACCGATGGTCTAGTGAGTCCCCTCCAAACACTACTGTAACAGTTCAAATATTATTTAAAACATTTAAACATAATCTTACGCCTCACGAGCGTAACTCACTCTATTGATCAAATATTTATCATACTTTACGCTTCACAAGCGTAACTCGCACTACTGACCAACACTGCCGTCAAAGACGGTATGTCTGTCTCGTACTGCCTTATTTTAGGGACACACCCTAATGACATAAACGGGTCACACTCCCCGATACGAGCAGGCGGGTCACACTTCCCGACTTAGGTCAAACTTCTGAATCAAATGTATGCATACATCTAATTAACAACATTATATAAAACGTGTTTATATAACATAGCATGAATATTCCAACATAATTAAATCAACCTTCTCAACTTTCGATAATATAAACGTGCAGTTCAGAAAACTCACATTTATCATATAACTTTCAAAATCGTAAAAGATTTAGTTTGAAAGACTCACCTCAAATTATTATTGCTTAAAGCCCGCTTTCTGACGATTAACACCACCTACGATGGTACCGAAATAAAAAGGGTAAGCTAACTCGCAGATAACATTCTTTCCCTCTCTAAATATTTCAAAGACAATACATTGCTACCACCCCGATCGAGACCAGACCACCCCGGTCGAGACCGGTCGACAATACACCGGTCGAGACCGGTCATTCACCACACCGGTCGACACCGGTTCATTCATCATGTAACACCCTAGAAACTGCGGAAATAAAATTTCGAAGAAACAATTCGGCAATAGACTAACTTGCGGAATAAGGTGTGACAATTTCATTACACAATCAACCCAACGGGTATAGAGTAGCCAATATTGAGGTAGATAACTGAAGTATAAAACGACATCCTATTAATCTATAAAATATCTAGATTAGGGACGGGTGTCGCTACACTTCCAAAATGAATCTTCCAAAAGAATCCCTCACGACCCCAAGGTCGCTCCCTCAGTCCCGACGAGCCCCACTGCTAAGATAACCTGCCAACATGACAACCAAGAGCAAGCGTTAGGCTAACGCCTAGTGAGAACAAGCCAAATAAAAGAGAGTACTAAACCCAATAGGTGCCACGCGGTAGTATAGCCATGAGCTAAGTCAAGAAATCCAATAAACCATTAGTGATTAAACATGGTATAAGTAATACCCAAAAATCACATAACGAGCTCAACCCCTCTAGATCTGTTGCTCAAAACATTCAAGTCAACCCCTCTGGATCTATCCTTGAGAGTTCCCAAAACAGGGGGAACTCAAGCACATAATGGGATTACACCTTACTGCACCATGAGACGCTGCCCGACCGTATAGGCCCACACCTTACTTATCATGGCAACCCGATGCCTATCCCGTGCTAAAACGTGAACCAAATGCCCAAAACAGGGGACATAGGAACACAGTGCCTATGGATCCATTGCACTAAGACTCAAAGCCAAAGCATGTCACTTCAGAGCATACTCAAAATAAATCAGCTATACAGGCAAGTCATATGAACAACAGTTCAATTCTATAAATCGTGATTCTTGAAAATGTGAGATCTTTAAAAGGTATTTACCAACGACAATAAGTCACTTTGAAACCAGGTTTTCCACATTTCAAATAATACATTTATCACATAGCATTCGTAATACAGACCGATTTAGCTTAAAGGACTCACCTCAGATTTCTTCCTGAGTAAAACTGCTTCTGACGATTGTTACCTATGACAACACCGATAATCGGTAATCCAAAATAAAGACAACTTAATGACTTAAAACTCAGGAATAAGAACACAACACACTGCCAAAACACTGATCCGGTCGAATACCCAATACGGTCGAACCCACACCGGTCGAACACAGTACCGGTCGAACAATCAATCCGGTCGAACGTCCCACCCCGGTCGAAGGTTACACCGGTCGAACCGATGTCCGGTCGAACCCGATGTCCGGTCGAACCCGGTGTCCGGTCAAAGGACACATCGGTCGAATCGACCAACCGGTCGAAGGACACCTCGGTCGAACAACCATTCGGTCGAACAACCTTTCGGTCGAAGGACCATCGTCTTGTTCATCAAGAACAGGTCGATGCAGAACCCAGATCCAAAATGAGAAATACTCAGATCTCGAAATGGAACGGTTTAAAACCTTCACAACGAGATTCTACGCGGCTAAAAGCATTCAGATCACAACATTAAGCTAGATTCGTACCTGGATTTGGAGAAAACCGAACGACCACTTTCTTCCTGCTTCACTTTTCTCTCTCTCTGGTTTCTCAAAAAACTGATATTTGTGATATTTTTAAAATATCTAAACCTGATTTCTATTTATATAACCCAAGTTACATTTTACCCCCTTGAACTTTGGGAAATAGTCAACTTTTCACCCAACCCCAAATATAGCGGGTGTTACACATCACTCCGGTCGACACCGACCACTCACACCGGTTACCGGGCCCGGTCGACATTCAAACAGAGTCGGCGACTCAATACTTCGTACCCAGAAAACCTCAGATTCTTAAATCACCCAAAAACACGGTTACAAACTCAATAACGAGATCATTTACCGACTATTACACTTAGATGATAGTTTTAGGCTAGAATCATACCTTTATTTGCAAAGAAACCGTACGATTCTTCAAGACCTAGTCTTCCTTCTCCCTGCTCTCGTCTCCTTTCAAGCGGTTCAGAAATCTCAGAATAACTTTTATCAATAACTTAAAGTTAATATATATATATATATATATATATATATATATATATATCCCAAGTTACATTTAACCCCCTTTAACTTTGGGTCTCGCTTAACTTTTCACCCAATTTCCAAAATTATTAAAAATTTTGGACCCAAATATTACAGTGCATATTACATTAAAAGCACCCTTGAAGTTGTCTTGCCTCCGGTGTGACAGATACGATGTTTACATACCTTAAGACATATGATAATTAAATCCAAAAGGCAAGTATACAATTCGGTTCAATATCGTCTCTCGAGTAATAAAGCGGTAAAATATCGGATATCGTCTATGGAGATTGTTGTAACAGTGCAATAAAGTGAAATAAAAGAAATTAAATGATCTCAGATGACGATTTTGAAGACTTTGTTTTGAGTTGATTAACACAGTAATGTAAATGACAAGATATATAAAAGAAGCATGGGTGCAAGACTTGAGGTGAGGAGTAAACACAGTGGCCAATGTTGTAGGGATGCTACAACATTAGTTCAGCAACTACATGTTCCACCATCAACTTTGAAGAACATCCTTCTAGATATCCACTATTGCACTATTGTTTAGATTTCAACCAACATATGGCTATGTGAACCACAAGGGTTGTGGCGTATTGGTTAAGACTCTGGGGGATGTGGTGGAATATCCCATCTGCCCAGGTTTCGAATCCAGGCGTACACAACAATTGTGGCCACTGCTGTTTAATTAGGGTTGATGTCTTACAGTCATAATATGTCAAAGGATTAGTCTAGGAATAGCCTAGGAACACCCTTTCATAAAAACATATGCCTATGTGGCATCAAGACCAGTGTTTAGTGTCAAATGGTGTCTTCAAAGTATATAGTTAAACAAATGCCTTTGTAAAAAATCACCCTTCTGAGTTGATTCCCATATCATTCAAGTTGGTGTGTTCCAAGTGGCTCATTCCTAAGTCCACCACACTTTAACACTTTGACTGTTGATCAACCCCGTCAAGAATCAATCAGTTTGAAAAACATATATAGCAAATTCCTTTATTAGCAACTATTCCAAGTATATATTTCCCATATATATCCTTCAAATTGACGTTCATATACATGGTTTATTCTTAAGACCATGACACTTTAACACTTTAAGAAGTGATCAGTTCGTTAAAAAGTTCCTTAGACTTTAGAAAACTTAAAATGACATAGTGGAACATCATTATTGAAAAACAATGTCCACTATTATTTGGTTTACCATCTTCCCTTTCGTCTCACACCCAAGCTATGGAGATTAGCTACTCATAACGTAAAGTAAATTGTAGGAGATGTAAATGGCTTAAAGTAAAGACATAAATTAAATGACGGAATTTAAATTGCATAAAGTAAAGACAAAAAGGAATAAAGAAAGTAAAGAAAGCAAAAAACTGCTAAGCAATGATGTAGCAATTCATAATGATGAACAAGAACTTGAAGAACTTAAGAACTTAATATTAAAATGCATGAACAATAAATTAAAGCAAATATATCAATGTTAGAACTGATTAGAAAAGTTGATTAACATATGACCTCCCTATCTCTATTTATATGTAACACCTCAAATATGGAAAAAAAAACGACTAATTTAAAGTTTTCAACAATACCTCAAAGCAGAATAAAATCTCTTATGACCAGTCCACACTTGAAATACAATTCAGGTTGAACCATCAACAAAATAAATAAAGTTTTACATAAGGACTAATTAAAGTCGGGTGTTACTAAAAACCCACTAACAGTCGCTATCTCCAAAATGCGGAAGGTTTCACCAAGCTACTCTCTCTCGTGCATACGACTATCACTCATTTCTCCACAAAGTCGCTAGTACCAATCCTCAAACGAAATCTGATGCACATGCCGACAAATAAAAAGGTTAGGCTAACGCCTAGTGAGTTTAAGAGTTTTCAACATGAATAAATATATTTGTTAAAAGGAAATAATGCAGTTTAAATCATACTCTTTCAAAATGATTTACTTTAAATATTAAACGACTCATTTTCCAATAACACACATTTTTAAAGACAAGTACCCCATCATAGACATTCCTTCGTACAGTAAATTCAACCCAAAACTCACTCAAAACGTGAATAGAAATTGAACTCCCAATCTATAAAACGCGAATAAAAATTTATTTCCCGAAACACCTAAAACACGGGTGAGGCATAATACTCAACCCATAAATCATGAATAAAAATCCACACATATATATATATGGGGAGTATCTTTTGCAAACCACCTATTTTATACAAATTATACAAACTAAACCTTAGCCCTTAAACCATTTGATCCACGGTCATGAAAAAACCGGTGGCATGATTGTAATTTATTGCACATTCTAGGTTTATGTTATAAAGGTTAGAGACTAGTGAGGGTAACCTAGGTAATATATTTTTCTCTCTCCTCATGTGGGTAGCAACTTCTTCTCCACGGTGCATAGGGTTTCTGCTTTTGTAATCATGATTTCTTCTTCCTTTGTGGACTTCTTCTAATCTTTCTTTCTTTAATCTTTTTAATTTATTTTTGGTTTGACCCTCTCTTGTTCTTCACAAATTGGGGTTTTTTAAATGTGGATAATAAAAGTTAATACCCAAATAACACCTTTCGGTGACGGGGAAGACCCGGTTCCATTGTATGTGGCGAAACACAAAGTTAAGCCACATAACCATGTTGTCGAACTACACCTCAGATCGTGACTGGATTGCCTGTTTTAAAAGGCTACACCTCAAGTCCCAATTACACCGTATTCCTTATTGCCTGCTTTGCCAAACTACACCTCAAGAATACACGATCTTATTGTCTGTTCATTTCCTAGTAAGTTACAACCTCAAGGTTCCCAATAGACCTTTAGTGCATACTTACTAGCATTCAAGGTAGGGGATTTAACCCCTTACTTGATAACCTCAAGATGTTTAACCCTCATGCACAAGAGTTAGAGCATCTAAACCACAAAACTCATGGTCCCAGAGTAAAACCCTTAAGGGTTCATCTCCACAAAACTGGGACAACAACAATGTCAAAACGGAACCACAAGGGTTGTGGCGTACTGGTTAAGGCCCTAAGAGATGTGGTGGAATGTCTTATCTGCCCAGGGTTCGAATCCAGGCATACACAACAATTGTGGCCATTGAGGTTTAATCAGGGTTGATGTCTTACAGTCATAATTTGTCAAGGGATTAGTCTTGGTATAGCCTAGAACACCCTTCCCCCCCAAAAAAAAATGCCAAAACGACATATTTCCTAAGGTGAGAATATCAAGACTCCTCACCATTAAATATGACTGACTTACATGTCTATGGATCCATTGCATCACAGTCTAAAATACATGACTCCAAATGAATGACACACGCACTCAAAACATGTATTCTCCAAAATAAAGTGCAATAAATGCAACTCACGCCCAAAACTCCACATTAAGTTATTAAAACCGGACAATTGTCCCTAAGACCCGACAAAGACAGAAACCGAACCTTAAGCTCAACCAGTAATATGCTAAAATCCACAAAATGCAATAAAACGCAATCGACCAACGTTTATGCAAACACATGCTCTAAAATACATGAATAAACTCCAACACAATTTAGATTGAGACAAATAATTTTCCAAACAAGTTTATAGTCCCATTGATTCTTTGAAAACATCCCATAACACACATTAAAAGTGCAATTACTCCAAAGGATTTACACTCGTAAGATAAATCGTTAAAATATCAATATCAAAGATTTATTCATCAAAATACTTGAAATACATCTTCCCCAAAACCAATACGATATCCGAAATGTTCGCAAGGTTGGGAATGACCAAACTCTAATGAGCCACACGTTGGTATTTTCAAAACATTCCACAACACAAAATATACATATTTCCAACAAACACTAAAATGCATTTTTACCAAGTAACCTCCCTTTATGCAAATAAATCATCAAAACATTTTCATTATGATTCATTTATCAAATTTCCCAAAAATCCCAAAGATGGGTGTTTCACAAGATTTATCAACTCAAATATCCCAGATAAGTAAATTTCATAAAGTATTCCAACGTTTGATAATTAGCAAGTAAAACACATAAACACTTTAAAACAGACATTTTGGCATGTACATAGCTTTCACAAATCAACTTGAACTCACTTTGCTAAATTTAGGCTAAATCTAGATTTTACCCCAACTTGAGTTTCCTTGAAGAAACTTGAATCCACAAGCAAATCCTTCCAAAAATTTAGATTCACAAATTTCAAACCATAAACATTCATATTCAACCATTTAGAATCAATTCCCAAACATTTTACATCAAAATCCTAATTTGACCAAAACCCTAATTTTTGACCTAAATTCTCCAAAATCATCAAATCCGAAATTTGAGAAACCAATCACTAGGAAATCATCAATGTAGCATTTATAACTTTTAATAAACTTTAGGAACTAGGAGAATGAACTCACCACTTAAGTTTTGGTAAAAACTTAGAAAGCCCTACATGAAACTTGAGGTTGAAGATGAAGATGGAGGCTTTTGATGTCTTGCTTCTACCCACTTGAAACTCAACCGGCCTTCTCTTCTTATCCGCATAGCTCTTTTGTCGGTCTTGCGCCGCCTTTAACCTTTCTCGAATTTCTTTCACTTTGTCCGCCGTCTCTTGCACTATTTACGGCCCGACGAATTGTTTTTCACCCGCTTCTAGCCAACAAACCGGGGTTCTGCACTTCCGTCCATACAAAGCCTCGAACGGTGCCATTCCGATACTAGAATGGTAACTATTGTTGTACGCGAATTCTACCAACGGTAGATGTGAATCCCAACTTCCCCCGAAGTCTATTATACACGACCTCAACATATCTTCTAAAGTCTGAATTGTCCTCTCGCTCTGGCCATCCGTTTGAGGATGGTAAGCCGTACTCAGATTTAGTCGAGTACCAAACTCCTTTTGCAAACTAGCCCAAAAGTTCGAAGTGAAACGACTATCCCGGTCCGATACCACAGATTTCGGGACTCCGTGCCTTGACACCACCTCGTCGATGTACAGTTTAGCCAACTTATCTATTGGTAAGGTCTCCCGCATTGCAAGAAAATGCGCGCTTTTGGTCAATCTGTCAACAATTACCCAAATGGTGTCGTGGCCACGCAAGGTCTTCGGTAACTTTGTCACGAAATCCATAGTGATGTTGTCCCACTTCCACTCAGGAATGGACAATAGTTGTAAACTCCCATACGGTCTTTGATGTTTCGGCTTGACTTTTACTCATTGAAAATTACGGGTGTTACATTATACAACCAAGAGAGGGGAAAAAGAGTAATTCAAGTTTGATCAACATAAGAGACAAAATGTACATCTAAAAGTTGTTCATGATGTCAAAAGGAAAGTAGCCATCCCATCTTCTCCAAGCAATACTCAGATCTGGTAATGATTACACAAAAGATTGGGTCTTGATTAGTTTAGTTATCCTCCTTCATTAAATCCATCAAGGGATCTTCCAACAAGCAGATCTGGATGTTGTAGCATTACAGACAACATGACAATTAGTAAAAATTCAAGTTAGCTTCCCTAAGTAGTAAAAGACAGGTAAATCAAATACTTAGCTCCATGAAATAGAAAAGGGAGATTAACATAATAAAAATGACTAAATGGTTGGGATAAAAGGAAAATAATCTACCTAAAAGATAAGAAAAGGTGTTTTATACATTGAATTCTCAATGCATATCAATGACCAATTTCACCTCATTAAGGTTGCGTTTGGTACATGAGACAGGACAGGACGGGACGAAACAAAACTCAATGTACCATGTTTGGCGCGACATAGGACAAGACAAGAACTCACTGTCTCACGTTTGGTGCGACATGGGACAAAGACAAGAAGTGGGACAAGGTGGGACAACATGGGACAACGTGGGATAATTTTTTTTCTTGTTCCACCAAAATAGGTGGAACAAGATGGGACAATAATGAGATAGAAACTAAAATATTACTAATTAACCCTCGTTCGATATATAACCTTGATATGGTATTTATTTTAGTGACCACATTCGCTAGTCACGGCTACCACCACCACTGATAGCCACTATCGACCACCTCTACCTCCTCCACCACTTCCTAACCACTGTTGGCCACCGACCACCACCGTCCATCTCCACCACAACTAGTACCGTCGGCCACCACCACCTCCACATCCACCATAACTAACACCATCTTCGTCAATTGATAAGGATCTTCCAAACTGAATAAAATATAATTTCTCCTTTGTACGAATCGGGTTTTTTCAAACTAACATCCATTTTTCATTCAAATTTGGTACTATTGTATATGTATGTATTTATGTATATATGAAAATTGTGTAAAAATGTTTATAAATTAAATTATTAAATTATTTTCTTTTTTTGAGTTAATTATAACTATATGATATCTATAAAATAATCAAATAACTTTTGGGGGCAACTTGCCTAGTTATGTTATGTCCAGTCTTAGTCGTACCAAACACCAAATAGATAAGTGTTATGTCCTGTCCTATCCAGTCCTACCCTCTTGTCTTGTCCAATCCTGTCCAGTTTTGTCATATTCAGTCCTATCCAATCATGTTTGCGTACCAAATACTACCCAACCGATCAAGAATCTAAACTCCAGCAAACCACTTAATGATCATATGCTTAGCCTTTTCAGGTTTTCTTTGAATCTTTTAAATCCACACAGTTTGTGGAAACTACCCTTTAAATTAACACCACTTTATAACGTTTTCCAAAGAGTTCCAACCTCATGACCCGCCACCACAAATTTCCCACAAAGATTGTCGACAAAGTAGTCTCTACCTTGTACCGTTGAAAAGCGAATTCAAGACAAGATGAACAAATAATCAATTTAACTGTTATTTCATATTTATATTAAATAATTCAATTAAAATTGAACAAAAATAATATAATGAGTTCATTTATAAAATTTTAAAAAAGGCCGAATAAATTTTTTTTTTTGTCTAATGAAATGTGATGTTTGACATATGATTCTTACCTAATATTATTAGTATTTTTTAATGTCAAAGACAAAAAATTTGTTTTATTTATGTAAACAAGGTACTTTATATAGACCAAAAGTTCGTTTTATTTATAAATTCATTACATGTTGAATATGTTTTATGTTAATACTTATTTATATTGAATTACTAATTAATTATTAATTACTATTAAATGTTTTAAGGGAATATCTTGCCTGTCGACGTCGTGCACTCCATAATGATATATATGTTATGTTGTTCATCTAATAAATTCGACACATGCCAATATGTCATTTTTGTTTGGTCCAAACCATACATTATTTACAAGAATATGAATAAATAAATAAACAAATACATATGTATATATAGAGGTATAACTAATAAAAATTATGTATAACGTGATAACTGTAAATTTTTTATCTTATAAGATATTGTTCCACGCAATTTTTTGTCATCTAAGAGTAGCATTTAATATAATGATTAACATATATTTGTTTCACAATGTGTTTGTTTCATGTGTTTTCATTTCACAATGTGCAACTTTTTTATGTGTAACTTTTGTTTCACAAACACTCAAACAGGCTAAAAATGTTCACATTGTGAAACAAATGTATGTTAATCAATATTCTAAATCATAAAAATGTTCACATTATGAAACAAATATATGTTAACGAATATTCTAAATCATATGAAATAGCACATGATGCATTGGTTCTCAAGGTTATCACATACCCCATATATATATATATGTATATATATATATATATATATATAGACATAATTACATGAGAATCGCAAAAAAAATTAAAACTGTGAGACTCAATAATTATGTTTTTTTTAAATACGAAAATACAATGTTGTTTTATAATGTAAACAAAAATTACAGATTTAAATAGTAATCATATTATAAAACAACACTGTATTTTTCATATTCATTGTTTATCACGGTTTTCAACCCTTTTACAATATGCATAAATAATACTATATAGATAAATATAGAGAGAGACACACCGGATACCGATGATTCAACTGGTTAATAGGGTAATTCAAACAGTTCAATCATTCGTCCAAAATATCATAATTCAGAAGTAGAATATAAAAGTTTTCTGCACGTTTTCTCTAGTTTATGTTCTTATAGTTGTGTTAAATAAATTAGCCGATACCTGATAAACTAATTATTAGCTAAAAATATAGGTATTAACTGATAAATACTTAATTTTCGTAAATTAAATTATTGTGGCTATCATCTAACTTGAAAACTTTTAGAATGTTCATTTTCCAAAAAAAAAAAAAATACTTTCATTTTTATTTCTAATTTAATCACAGAATTTAAATTTTTTTTATTAAAACTAACAAACTTTCAGAAACTGATATAAAAATCACCAACTTACACAGAATAAAAATATTAACTTCCGAAAACGTTATAAAACACCTATCAATTTCGTTGATTACATGTTTTGTAGTCAATGCTACCAAAATAATCAAATTTTGGAACGCATAACAAGTTTAGTAATGATTTTTACTGTCTAGTAATAAAGTTAAAAATAAAGTAGAAGTATGTGGCCTTTTATTATATTTACCTTTGTTATTAATAATAAAAAAAAAACAATTGTTTACTTAAATAACAAATCTGGTCGCTATTGATCTAATAACCCATCCAACTGATTAAAAACCTGTATCAATAATGATCTAATAGCCAAGAGTCTGATGACAACTACATATTCACTTGTTGACACTGTATTATTTCTAGTAACGTACTTGTCAAAATTATGCGGTTTTATTAGCATCTTCACCTTTTGGTTTCGAATATGATACATTATTTGTTATTTGGGGTCGCAAATTATGATACTTTTCGGACTGTGTAATGGATCCAAAATTGATGGGCCGACATGACTTATAATACGACAATGCATCTTTCGAATATGAATCTATTTTCAGAAAAATCATAAAGTTTGGCAAAATACGAGATAGCGGCCTTACACGACAAAAACAACAATGGTCATACTTACCTACACATCGACTTATCTATCAATCATTCAATCTTTCCTGAAATTCGATAAGAAAAAGACAACGAACACTTGATTATAAGTTACACGAACTTCTCAATCGACATATACAAAGAAACTTGGGACATCAAGTCAAGGTTGACCGGAAATCCATTTAGCAATTTTTATTTTTTGACTTTGATTGGTGATGATTATTTTCTGTTTTTTGGGCTTACGTTTTAGAGTTATATGATTTTTTTAACGAAAGTTACAATTTGCAAAACTGCTTTTTGAAGATACTATTATTTTCGTTTTTTAAAAGATATTTTTAGAAAATAATCATATGATATAAAAACATAACCGAAACCAACTTTTGTTGTAATTTGCGTTTGAAAGTTCTATTTTTCTTAAATTACTTTTATAAACAATAAAAATAGAATCAAATTTACAATTTATAATTGTCCTCAAAAAGTCTACAAACTGATTTCGATTATAAAAACTCAAATGTTTTCAACACACATCTTATAACCCGTTATCACTTATAAAAGCAACATAAAACATGAAAATTCAGTATTTAACGAGTTCTTTTTTTAAGACAACAAAATTTTATTGAAAACAAATCAAATACAACAAACAACTTTCAAAGCTTTTATGCAAGATACGAAAAGCCCAATAATCCTACAACAAAACATGCCAAAAACACAGAACAAACAAAGATTAAACCCAAACAATCATAGCTCGACAACAAAGCTCCCTCGATGCTCGCTTGCAGACACAACCCGACTGAGTCACGAGAACACAAATCACATCGACACAACCACTGAACATTGAAAACTAAGACCTTAAAACGAACACCAACAAGCAAATCTACTGTGTTGTACACTTCTCAAATAACAAAGTTAAAACATTAATCAAGTAATTAGATGACCTTAAACTAGTCGTAGGGTTGTTTGTTTTTTTAAAAACCTCTTAATGACTCTTAAGTCTGAATCGTTCAGACTTTTTTACACACCACCTCTTATTTATTATAACTAAAATAAGACTTCAGACTTCAGACCTCTTAAAAAACAAACGGCACCGTAATCTCTTAAAATTTCTTTATGTACTTTTTTATTTAAACATGGATTTAAAAAATATAAAATTTATTTTATTTTGCAGTTGGTGTTGATTGTTTTTGCGGTGGTCGACGCCATACCTTAGACAAATATTTGGCCATTCACACCTTTTGGCAGATGAAAAGATATACTTAAATTACTTACTTATAATTTAATATTAAAAAGTTTATTCGTATAAATCTGAATATTAATAAATATAGATCATCATTAAGTTGTTCGAAAAATAAGCTGAATTAATTAAATAAATGTATGTATTTATCCATTTTTACCTTTAAAAAATTAATATAAACTAACAATATTTACGTCTTAGAAAAAAATATTTAATTAAAAGATTCATTTAAAACCTATATTTCGCAGACAGACGAAATTCTGTCCTCCACTCATTCTACGATCAACAAAAACGTACCAAATCTCCTCTCTCCTCTTTTGTACCGTAGCCTTTGTCTCGTCACTATCTTACATTATTATAGTGATTAGCATTTAATATTTTTCGTTCACATTTAGCTTCAAAGACTCTTTGAAGTTTCATTTGGATTTTTTTTTACGGTTTAAGGTTTCTTTGGTGGTGAGACAAAGGATGAGAAGGTGGGGCGACGGTTAGGACGACTGGGATGCACGTGTTCAAGGTGAAATAACGACAGAAAATTTATAGTTAAAATAGTCGTTATTTAAGAGATATAACATGATTGTATTTGTTTACATTATCTATACTATATTATAAAGAGTAAACTCCAATTTTGGTCCCTGAGGTTTATTGATTTCTTTGAAAGAAGTTCCTATGGTTTCATAATTCAAGTTTACATCCCCAGGGTTTGGATTTTGCTCTAGAAATGGTCCCTGACACTTAACGACGTCAAAATGATCCGTTAGTGTCAGGGGTAATTTGGGTATTAAAAGTTTTCCCTCTTTTTGCAATTCTTTTTTATCTTTTCTTATTTTTATAAAAACCAAGAAAATACAGGACCAACATGTACATCGTCCCCATTGAAAGCTTCACGCATACTCCAATCACCCCCATCACCCACCCTTCCATGGCTCCACCATCATCGTCATCTCTTTCGATTTTGTCCAATAATAGTTTGGAGATCTCCATGTGAGCGACGAGAATGATTGGAATTGATAGGGACAATGTTTGGGGAGCTTTTCATCGGAAAATTTTAAAGCTTCACCGGAATAGAGAATTACAGTGTGATTTAGTCCCTGTGGTTTCGTCGCATGTGTCCATGAAAACCAACAAACCGTTCCAATAGGTCCTTATGGGAATTGTAAAACCTGCAAAACCTCGTCAGCGATCTTCGTAAATTCACGAGGACATCGAACTCGGGTCTCAGGGATCAAATTACCAAATCACATGGATGATTTCATGTAGTTAACGGAGGTGTGGTGGGTCCCCAAATCACTGGAACGAAGGTGGTGGTGGGTCACAAAATCACACGAAGATTCTGAGTTCTGACTTTCATCAAAGTCGAAGGTACCTTTCATCGGAAAAAATGGTGATCACCGGTTGGATTTGAGTGTTTGACTAATGATACGAATAGATGTTGGGGAAATAATACAGAGACCATCGTCTCTTCTCCAAAACCACAGGGTGGTAACCTTCGTGAAGTTCACTGTTCACAGGGACGAGATCCTCATCTCCGGCCAAAAGTCTTGGAAATTTTCATCGTCATCGTCCTGTGATATTTGGTCCCTATGTTTCTTTCCCGAAGTTGGAATCAAAAGTAATCGTAGAAGGTGATGAGTGATAGGGGTTGAACTCGTGATGGGCTACGATGCTTCACGATGGTGATAGTCCTGTGTAATCGATTTTTCACAGTGATGGGTTATGGGTTAAGGGTGTGGGACAAAGCTGGTAATAGTGGTGATAGTCCCTGTGTTTTACACTAGCTCACACACGTCATATATGTGTGTGTGTGTATTAGTATATATATGTGTGTGGGGTGTTATGGTGGTTAGCGGTGGTCATGATGGCAGCCGTAGTTTGATAGAAGAAAAGGACGGGTTATCGTCCTTGTGATTATATATATATATATATATATATATATATATATATATATATATAATATTTGAGTTATTTACATGTTGGTCCCTTAAAGTTTGATATTTTCATAAAATTAAGAAAAACAAAAAAGGATTGCAAAAAAGGGATAAAAACATGTTTGGACGAAAATGCCCCTGACCCTAACGGTGATTTTTAACGGAGTTAGTGTCCAGGGACCTCTTTCAAAGCAAAATCCATACCTTGGGGACGTAAACTTAAATTATGAAACCATATGGACCTCTTTCAAAGAAATCAATAAACCTCAGGGACCAAAATTGGAGTTTACTCTATTATAAAAGAGATATAAAAAACTCTTAAAAACAACCCATTAAGCATTATGTACTATTATTTAATGTTAATCTACTTAAAATCTCTTAAAAAACAACTAATGAAGCAATATGTACTACTTTTAAATGCTTTTAACTCTAATTAATAAATTTCATTCTTATCCCCCAAAATCCTTATCTCTCAAAATCCTGATCTCTAATCCCCAAACCCTAAAATTATGAAATTTGAATTCTGATAAACATAATCAAAACAGAATAAACATCTCAATTTAAATATAAAAAATTTAAAATATATAAGATAATTAATGAATTTTAACAAACTACTTAATTTTTTTATATAAAAAAACATTATATTATTAAGTCTAAATTAAACAAATTTATAAAAAAAACATTATCACTCTATAAAAATCATCCAAAATCGTACTGTAAATCGATAAAAAACAAAAAATAAGATGAAACATTAAACTCATGATGTATCTCGCTACATTGCACGAGTATGCTTCTAGTATATGTATAAAGATCAAATGAGAATTGCAATATATATATATATATTAATATTTCAAAAACTAGTTTTTTAGTGTATATAAAAGGATGAATATACTTATTTACAAAATATCATAAAGAAATCGTCTAAAAGTTAGAAACTTTCAAAAACAGTTTGTTTGTGTTGTCTAATCTATTAAACAACACAAGTGAACATGTAGTGTTCTTACAATGTTGTTTCATATATGACACGTCAATAAACAGTTTGTGTGTGAAAAAAAACAAAAATACGTATACGTATGAAAAACACATTTATGAGTCGTTTACCAAATGCTTACTGGGTAAGCGCTCACCGACAAAAGTCACCACCCTCACTTACTTTATGAGGTAACATTCCCGACCATTAAAATGAATTGTTGGTAAACGTCTTTTACACAATAAATGCTAACTGGTTAAGAGTCTTATCCCTCATTTATCGGATAAGATTATTGGTCTTTACCATGCTCACCTGGTAAGGTAAGTGATACCCAGTAAATGTTTACTCGGTAATTGTTTAGTCAACGACTCCTTATACTCACAGACAATAACAAAACATGTGAAACAATATTAATTACTATTTAAAATCAAACTAATTTGATACTCTTGGTTGATTTTTTTACATATATGGTTTATATGATTTTTAACTTTTAAGGGGCTGTTTGGCAGTTGCTGAATGGTTTAGTAGAGAATGATGAAGTGGTCAGAATGATTAAGAGACTTTTATGATATAGTGTAAAATGAAATATGGTTGTTTCCAAATTGTTCATAATGAAATCAGGGCGTTTAATGGTTAAGGGAGGACCAGAATACAAAATCATTCAGAGGATTTTGGAACCATTAAGAGACAAACATTTTTTTTACCAAACAAGATTTACCTCTTAGCAATTCAGAGATTGTCTCTTAATGGAACCATTAAGAGGTAAACAAACAACCCCTAAATGATTTATATATTATATATAATTACCTGTCTATCTATATAAAAATAAAAAATAATCAGTTTTCGTCTTAATAATTTCCTCCTCATACATCAGTATTTAAACTAACTTTTTATATATTCGAATACATGATTTAATCTCATCCTGACATAAAATTAATACATGTGGCATAATCCTTCTTCATCGAGATTGTTATTATATATGTAGGGTTGAGTTTCGGTGAAAAGCGTGAGAAGTGGTTATCGATCGTTGGATGAGAAATGGACGCACATTAAGATGAGATTCACCAGATCAGTTCCCTTCTAAGCCGTAATTCATGGAAGGGCTTGGGATTAAAAAAGATCAACGGTTCAGATTTACTTTTCATCATTAACTCAACTTCTCACTCATTCACGCACATATATATATATATATATATATATATATATATATATATATAGGAGCGTTCAAATGCAACCTCTATACATGGTGCAACCTCATGCAACCCCTTTATCCACCACACAATTTATGTAATTAAAAAAAGGAAAAAAACTAAAAGTAAAATGTGTGGTGGATAAAGGAGTTGCAAGAGTTGCATCATGTTTTTAACCACAAGGGTGGTGGTGTGTTGGTTAGAGTTCGGGGGCTTCATAGAGGTTGCCCGAGTTCGAGCCTCACCTGCTGCAATTGTGGCCACCTTCACATTCGTAAACGCTTCTACCAGGGGTTTCCGTTAACAGGGTTCGAATCCAGGGGGAGACAGAATGTCTTTGACCGGTGCAGACTTACAGAGGTAACTCACCTGTGTATATATATATATATATATATATATATATATATATATATATATATATATAATATTTGGGTTTGTTTAATTTGCAACCCTTAAAAATGTTGCAAATCTTGCAACCCACATCTTAACCGTCGGATTCATGATCGACGGTTATAAAAGATATGAGACCCAATATTTTTAATTAAAAAAAGAGAAAAATAAAAATAAAATAACCGTCGATAATGAATTCAACGATTAAGATGTGGGTTGTAAGAGTTGTAACTTTTTTAAGGGTTGAAAAATATTCTTACACAAATATCATATGTGTCGCAAATAATAGTGTAGCACCTTTTTCGCATGCAGAGTTGGGAGACGTGCAATTATTTTCCAGTGGGCGAGTGTTTCACAATCGCGGCCTCCGACAAACAAATTACTAATTGACAGCTGTACGGTGTCAATCGGAGCATACAGAAATCCCCTGATTTTTTATGACCTTTTGTAATTAGAGTTTGAACCCCAATAAATCCCATTTGTGCAAAATAGGCCCCCCAATGTTTATATTTATTCATGTATAACAACTTGGAGCATCTCCAACAACTTTTGCTAAAATAGAAAAAAAAAAATGTTTTTTTTTCTCTAGAGCATCTCCAACAACTTCTCCAAAATAGAGAAAATAGCGATTTTGAAGATTTTTTTGCTCCAACAGCTTCTCCAAATCTTTCTCCAAAATGGAAAAATTAAGAGAGAGAGTATAATTTTCTCCAAATTTGGAGAACTCTCCAAAATGATTACCATGAGAGAGAATTGGTTTTTTTGTATCCCACCAATAAGAAATCTTGAAAAGAAATGTGTAGGAGAGAGAAATAATATTTTATTAGATATACATATTATTTTAATAATATAAGTAATGATTTCTTCTGTAAAATGGAGAATCTGTTGGAGATGAATGCAATTTTTGTTAGGGATTTTGAACTTTGGTTCTCCATTTTGGAGAAATTTTAGGAAAGTTGTTGGAGATGCTCTAATCCTCTCCAACAGCTTTTCTATCTTGTTTGCTACTATAGAAAAAAGTTGAAAATTTCATAAGTTTAGAGAATTCTCTAAAACTTGATGGTAGGAGAGAGAAATGATTATTTTATTCAATCCCACCAATGAGATTAAATTTTTATCATTTTATTTTAAGTTTTTTTTAAAAGTGTATTGGGATGATAAATTAGATAATATTATAATAATATAAGTTGTTAAAAAAATTTTAAAATAACAAATCTGTTGGAGTTGAATGTAATACATTTTAGAGATTTTCAGTTTTGTTTCTCTATTTTAGAAAAATTATAGGAAAGCTGTTGGAGATGCTCTTATAATCCATCAACAACCATTTAGTACATTAAAAATGATTATCTAATTATTATGATCTATGAAGACGTCATAATCAGTTTGAAAATACAAGTCTAAACAATTTTTTTACTGCTTTTTATAGTGATTTTACAACAAAGATATTAGCATGATATTAGAGTCATTTGTTCTAACGTAATTGAACGTTTCTGTTATATTTTTGAGAGAAATTAAGACTATAAAACATTAGCTCTGATAAACTCAGTGGTCATAATTTTTGTACACGCCAGAAATCAAATTGTGACACAAAAACTAATTATTGCAACTGTATAATCACATTCAATGCACATCCAAACACCATACCATCTTGAACTTCTAAAGACTTGCGTTTTCTTGTCAATGTTTAAAACGGGACTGAGTTTTCTAATTATGATACTTCTTATCTTATTACAAATCAATAATGACACATAGAAACATAGTAACAATAACAATTCTGGGTTTTATAGTTTAGGGATATACTATTATAATAATTTTGGCCACCTCCACATTCGTAAACGCTTCTACCAAGGGTTCCCGTTAACAGGGTTCGAATACAGGAGGAGAGATGATGTTTTGACCGGTGCAGGCTTGCAGAGGTAGGGCCTGTAGGGTCCACCCTAAAAACCTTTTTTTTTATTATAATAATTTTTTTTGATATTAATTGCAACAAAACACATTATCAACCAATAGATAAAATTACTTCTAAAGTTTTATATCACACTTATAAATCTATTACTTTATTAAATAATTAGAATTTGTCAAATAATAAACACCATAGTGACACTATAACTTCAAACAACAAAAACATATATGGAAATACTATCCCATATACATAATTTATAACGGTTAAAGGTCATTTACCAAACACTTACCTGGTCAATTACTTTACTTGGTGAGGACAATAAAGACCAAAAATCTTATTCGGTAAGAAAAAAAACAAAGATAGATAGTCTTACTCGGTATGTGAGGGTAGTGATTCTTACTCAGTAAACATTTACCGGGTGATAAACGTTTACCATCAATCCATTTTGATGTCCGAGAATATTATTCGATAGGGAAAATAAAAGTGATGACTTTTGCTGATAAGCTCTTACCCAATAAACATTTAGTAAACGGGTCCTTAGTTATCTAATTCAAATTACTTGATATTAAACAACCACATTTTTTTCAGAATAAATCACACTATCACACAATCATTTTTCCAAAAAACAAAAGTTTATGAAGGAAATAAAATCAGGGTTTATTTTGAACTTTTAATATTTTTACGAGGGTTGAAAGTGTAATCCAACATAAAGTTGAGGGGTTATCTCCTTCGACAAATCTGCGTTGTCCATTTTTAAATTTATTAGGTGCTTCCCCTGTGATGATTCATCACCTGCTATGTGGACTGTTCATTCCGGAATAATAATTTTTAATCTAAAACTTTTGATTTAAATCCTCGAAACCCTTTCCAAATCCATGGACAAATTCAGAAAATCTTTCAACAGATCAACACAAATCGAATCAGAAGTCGAACCTGAAGAAAAGCAAATCCTCCTTCATCCAAACGGTCACGCCATTGATCAAATTCCTACAGTTACTGTTCCTGCCATGCGTTCGTCTCCGTCGCCGCCGGACTCCGGCGAACGCCGGAGAGATATCGGAAAAGGAACAAACGGCAATGTTGCTGCAGGTACTGCTACTACTACTACTACTAAAGAAGCAGAACTGGCAGCTTACAAGTTTAATCCTGTTGCGGACCAGCAAAACCCTAACAAGGTATGGAGAGATTCGAGCTACGATTTCACGAACGATAATGAGAAGTTCGATTTCTTAACGTCTGATACGCCGTCGCCACAGCAGTCTCCGGCGTTATCGAGGATACCGGAGAGTCCGAATAACTACGGGATGCTTACGCCGAAGGAGGTTAGGGTTTCGTTTCACGATGAGGTGATTGAGCCGCAACCGCTACGGCAGCGGTCTCATGGTAGTGGTCGTACCAGCGGTGCTTGCGGCGGAGAAGAGGTGGTCGTTTGCTCGGCGAATGCTTCATTTAGGAGGAAATCGACTTTGATGCGGATGAAAACCAAATCTAGGTTACAGGATCCGCCGGATACAGAACACAAATCGGGTCGGTTTTCCAAATCAGGTGTTTTAGGGAGAGTTGGTAGTGACATCGATGAAGATGATCCATTTTTGGATGATGATCTACCAGATGAATATAAGGAATTGAGGTATAGCAAATGGACTTTACTTCAATTGTTCAGTTTAATCTTAATTGTTGCTGCTTTAATTTCTACACTCACAATCCCTTATTTCAAGCATAAGAAACTGTATGATCTTGAGTTATGGAAATGGGGGGTTATGATATTGGTTTTGATCTGTGGAAGATTGTTTTCTGGTTGGGGGATTAGGATTTCGGTGATCTTGATAGAACGAAACTTCTTGCTACGAAAACGTGTTCTTTATTTCGTTTACGGATTGAGGAAAGCAGTTCAGAATTGTGTTTGGTTAGCTTTAGTTTTGATTGCTTGGCAATGTATATTCGATGAGAAAGTCGAACGAATGACACATGGGAAAGTTTTGCCGTATGTGACCAAGATTTGGATTTGTCTTTTGGTGGGTACGTTGGTTTGGCTCTTGAAAACGGTGCTCGTGAAGTCTCTTGCGTCGTCTTTCCATGTGAGCACGTTTTTTGACCGGATTCAAGAATCTTTATTCAACCAGTTTGTAATCGAGACGCTCTCTGGCCCACCGGTGATCGAGATTCAACAAGAACGTGAGGAGGAAGACCGGATGATCGCCGAAGTTCAAAAGCTTCAGAATGCGGGGGCCACTTTACCGCCCGATCTTAAGGCGAATATATTCAAGAAAAGTGGAAGGTATATTGGAACTCCAAGAACTAGTACTCCCATGGCTGGTAAAAGTGGTAAATTTTCGGAAGTTAATACACCTAAGAAGGTTGATGAAGGGATTACGATTGATCACTTGCATAGGCTAAATCAGAAGAATATATCCGCTTGGAATATGAAACGGTTGATGAATATTGTTCGAACAGGGGTATTATCGACTTTAGATGAGCAACTTGAAGGTACAACAGGGGATGAAGATGAGTCTTCTGTTCAGATCACAAGTGAAAAGCAGGCGAAGGTTGCAGCCAAGAAAATCTTCTGCAATGTTGCTAAGCGAGGGTCCAAGTAAGTTCTCAATCATGTTTTTATGCTGTATTAATCAGTTTTGTGTTCAATTTTGTCGGATAACATAGGAGTGGCACTCGTGAGTTTTTGTTGTAGAGAGATCATGTTTAGCCTAATCGTTAAGTTAGGGACACGACTCATAGGCAAAAGTTCAATTTGGAACCGTAAATATCATGAGAACCGTGAGAACCCACTATTCATGATGAATAAGTATACCGAAATATTCTTGAATATTATTCATCATTAATATCATGCATTTTCATTATTCATGGTATTCATCATGAATTTCTATCACGATATTTATCATGAATAATTGGTTTTCAGTTTTCACAGTTACCAAAGATATTTATGGTTCTCAAATTAACCTGTCCCACGACTCATAAGTGGAAACACCAACTTTTGAAAGCAGACACTTTGTTGCAACCAAACGAGCCCAATATATCCCACTTGAAGGTGGGATGTGGGATGTAGGCGGATCTGTCCTCACTCAAAGAGTAGAGCTGCTTGCGAAGACCCCCGACATTTGCAACTTGTAATGTTATTAGTCATCATTTGAATAATCTTTTCACCGTATCTTATTTTTTGTTTGGACAGACACATTTATCTATCGGACTTGCAGCGTTTTCTGAGAGATGATGAAGCGTTGAAGGCAATACGACTCTTTGATAGTGAAAGTGAAACAAAAGGAATCAGCAAGCGAGCGCTCAAAAACTGGGTGGTACGACTGTTGTTCTTCCTGATGGTCGTATTTTTTTTGCTTAGTCAACAATAATTCTGTTTTTGGATTTCTAAAAATCTGTTTTTTCAGGTTAATGTATTCCGAGAACGGAGGGCACTTGCATTGTCTCTCAACGACACTAAAACAGCCGTAAACAAACTCCATCAGATGTTGAATGTAGTCGTGGCGATCGTAATAATCGTCATCTGGCTTCTTATACTCAAAGTTGCAACTACACATTTCTTTATATTCCTAAGCTCACAGCTGCTTTTGGTGGTTTTCGTGTTTGGTAACACCTGCAAGACTACATTTGAAGCCATTATTTTCTTGTTCGTAATGCATCCATTTGATGTTGGCGATCGTTGTGAAGTTGATGGTGTTCAGGTAAACATTTTTGTTGGATCCCCACGTCAACTTTTTTGGAGTTTCACGTCCGCTAGACAGATATATATGTAGGGGCAGCTTCATTTTTAGGAACCTTAAATATTTTAGGAACCCGGGAACCACTCTCTTTACAAGTATTCACGATGAATATTCATCATGAATCATGAATATCTGCTACAACATTCATCATAGGGATATTTTATCATGTTATTCGACATGAATAATCACAAAAAGGGTCCGGGGATTTAAAATATTTAAGGTTTCTAAAAAGAACCTCCCCTCTCTCTCTCTCTCTCTCTCTCTATATATATATATATATATATATATATATATATAGATATATGAACCTCCCATTTGTTTATTAGGTTTTTTAGAGGGTGATTCAAAGGGGTTCCACATATCTTTGCAATTGCAATATTTATTTCGCAGTTATGGACTTTGTTTTTGTCATGGTTGTAACTCTCAACTTTGCTGTTTGCAGATGATAGTTGAGGAGATGAATATATTAACAACGGTTTTCTTGAGGTTCGATAACCAGAAAATTATATATCCTAACAGTGTCTTGGCGACGAAACCCATTGCTAATTACTACCGTAGTCCAGATATGGGGGATGCCGTCGATTTCTGTATACATGTATCAACTCCTGTAGAAAAGGTTGCTCAGATGAAGGAGAAGATAACAAGGTATGTGTCATTACTCATTTTTCTGCAAAAAATAGGTATGACACTACCTTCTGGAGCGTTCCCACCAATACCGGTCCCAAAGCCATCATGTGGCCTGTGGGAAGGTAAATCGTGTGTCCCACAGACAATTGGACTCAAACACCATACCTCCTATTCATTCTGCAAGAATGCTCACGTACTTATTTTTTAAAAGGGTATCCTAGGCACAACTAGACTAATTCCTGGCAATTTTTGACTGTTAAAGCGACAACCCTAGATAAACCCCAGTGGCCACAACCCCAGTGGCCACAGGTTGCGTACACCTGGATTCGAACCCGGGGTGGATGGGATATCCCACCACATCCCCCACACAGGCCAGTACGCCACAAGCCTTGTGGTTAATGCTCACCTACTTAGGGGCTGTTTGTTTACCTCTTAATGGTTCCATTAAGGGCACCTCTGAATCGCTAAGAGGTAAATCTTGTTTGGCAAAAAAAAAGAGTTCTCTTAATGGTTCCAAAATCCTCTTAATGATTTTGTACTCTGTACCCTGACCCTCCCTTAATCATTAAGCGCCCATATTTCATTATGAACAATTAGCACACAACCATATTTCATTTTACACTATATCATAAAAACCTCTTAATCATTCAGACCACTTAATCATTCTGCACTAAACCATTCAGCAACTGCCAAACAACCCCTTAGGCTAAAGCCGTAGGGATTAGATACTCCTCTTTATGGCGCCACCCTTTGTAGTGTCCCGGTTTCCCGGTCCCACAACCATTATGGGGAAGTAAATCGTGTGTCCCGGGGGAAAGTAGGTGGTGCCTAGAGTTGAACATCAGACCTCTAACTCATTCTGCAAAGATGCTCACCTCCTTACCCCTAAGCTAAAGCCGTAGGGGCTCAATACTCATCTTTAAGCCATCCAATGGAGTGCCCCACCTTACCGGCCCCACCTCCATAATGGGGAGGTAAATCACGTGTCCAAGGGGCAGGTGGGCCCAACCTCCTACTCATTCTGCAAGGATGTCCACCTCTTAAATGTCATGCTAAAACCACAGGATCATATACTCATCTTTATAATAATCTCATTTGTTACCTAAAATAAACCGTCAATAACCCGTTGTTGTGATTGCAGCTACATCGAGAACAAGAGTGATCATTGGTACCCGGCACCCCTGATCGTGGTGAGGGACATCGAGGACTTGAATCGGCTAAAGATATCGATATGGCTTTCACACCGTATGAACTTCCAAGATATGGGAGAAAGGTGGCAACGAAGAGCGCTTCTAGTCGAGGAAATGATTAAAATCTTCAGAGAGCTCGATATCGAGTACCGAATGCTGCCCGTTGACATCAACGTCCGCAACATGCCGACCCTGACCTCGAATCGGCTTCCGTCAAACTGGATGGCTTGTGCAAACTGATCAAACTTTGAGAAGTAAAAAACAACATTTAATCTCAGGTGAAGTAAACCTCTGTTTCTTGAAGAACCCATTAGGTTTAATTTATAGTTGGCATTATCATTTAAACACTTGGAACTTGAGGTTTGGACTTCTTGTTACATGGTAGAATACATGATGTGTATATAAATACCAGAAGTTGTAACGTTTTTCGACATCGTTTTTCGTGTTCTGAGTCCATTCGAATGGTTATTTCTTTTGGTTTTGTGGGTATCGATTTTTTTTTATTGGAATTAAAGATGTAAAGTATCGAACAAGATGGTAAACCGAGAAAAAAAAGAAGCTAAGGGGCTGTTTGTTTACCTCTTAATGGTTCCATTAAGAGACAACCTCTGAATCGTTAAAGAGGTGAATCCTGTTTGGCAAGAAAAAAAGTTCTCTTAATGGTTCCAAAACCCTCTGAATCATTTTGTATTATGGGTCTCCCTTAACCATTAAGCGTCTTGATTTCATTCTGAACAATTACCAAACAACTATATTTCATATTGCACTATATCATAAGAGCCTCTTAATTTTTCTGACCCCTTAATCATTCTGCATCAAACCATTCAACAACTACCAAACAGCCTCTAAGAACTCGTTTGGTTTAGAGAAATATTATGGAATTTAAATCTGAATGAATTAAAATGGTCAATTCCGTTGACTGAACGAGACTATTTGTAAATTAACGGGAAAATTTGTATTTTCATTATAGATTTAAAATATATACACCTGCACAAAGAAAATGGCATGATGACACATTTCACAACCCTAATTTTTTACACTACAACGGAGGAACGAAACGATATTTGTGTCACCATATCCTCTAGTGTGGGTCCAGTGGCGGACCCATGATTTTAGATGAGCGGGTGTACAAACGAAAAATTTAAGAAGTTGTTGTCGATGTGTTTTTAGCCGAATTCCTCCCTATTAGAGGACTTTTTATGTTTTTGGTTAATTTCGAGGGATTTTTTAAGCTTCTGTGTTGATTCGATGGATTATTTTTGTGTTGATTCGAGGGATTTTTTGGATTGATTTTAAGAGATCTTTTCGATTTTTCGGTTGATTTCGAGAATAAATTTTGCTTTTTTTGGGACTGTGCACCTTTTACCCTCTAAAACGTATATATCATGAAACACCCCCTGTAGTTGAGCGGATGCACCTTACGCACCAATTTTTTTTTTCACTCTTACAAAACGTACTTCAGCAGGTGCACAGGACCCCGGGAAGGGTAGGCCTGCGCCTGTGTGGGTCCACCCATGATCTAAGGTTTTCTAATTCACGGGGATTAATATAATTCCTACGAACTTTCTTCCTTAAAACATGTAAATCCAACAAACTTTCTTCCTTAAAAAATATGGTATATACATTAATAATTAAGCATTTAACATAAGGTGTTGCGTGACAATTCATACGCATGTGCTTCCACCGCATGTTTACTAAAAAAGTGAAAGATTTAATTTACAATTAATTAGTTGTCATTAAGAATTAAAGCTTATTATGTTATTCAATATTAATATTTTTAACAAACTTTTGTAGATAATCTACTCAAGGGGATGATGAGAAGTTGACTGAAGCTGTTTGTTTACGTTTTAATGGCTTTATTAAGAGACAACCTTTGATTTATGCCCCTCGTATTCTCTCCTACTCTCTTGCCTCTCGTATTTGTTCTCATCATCGCACCCTTGACCCTCCTCTCATTATGCTTGTTGGGTCAATGACGATAAGTTTAGAGATAATTAGCTTGTTGGGTAAGTTTAGGGAAAACCTCAAATAAACGGAAAACTGAAGAACACCCTGGTAGCCCTTCATCAGGACGATATACACTTGTGCATATAAGTAATTTGTAACATGTACACGTGCATGATGCACTTGTGCATAAAAACCAAAAAAACAACATAATTTACCTGTATGCACAAGAGTATATTGTCTAGGTTTATTGGCGGGGATCCAAGGCCCCGTGGACCACTTTTGTGGACCCTACATGCCCTACCTCTATAAGCCTGCACCGGAAAAGACATCTTGTCTCCCCCCGGATTCGAACCCTAGTACGGGAACCCTAGGTAGAAGCATTTACGGAAGAGAGGTGGCCACTAGGCCAAAGACCTAGTGGTTAGTGTATATTGTTTAGATGAAGGGCTACCAGAGTGTTCTTCTGTTTTCCGTTTTTTTGAGGTTTTCTCGTGAACCTCCCTGCCATGCTATTAGATACTTTTGTAATTGTCAAATGAAATTGTCTTAAAAACCAAGTTATGTTGTAGCACGTTATCTTCCATTTCTTAATTTGGCTCATCTTTCCCCAATATTGATTGCATGTTGCATAATCCAACTCATTTAGAGAAGCTTCTACTAAATGAAGCAATCTCATTAAAATAGTATGACAATGTGGTTTCTTTTTATTATTGTATGTATGTAGGTTGTTCATCTAAACTGTAAAACCGCACAAACCGTCAATACCGTACCGTACCGTACCAAAACGCAAAACACGGTTCAGAACTTCCACGGTGCGGTTTACATTTTTGTCAAACCGCGCTATGCGATTTTGAGTTATCAAACCGCACCGCACCGCTAATTATATATGTATATATTTTTAAATTTATATATTACAAACACATATATGTATATACAGAATAATTGCAATAGTTATATAATATGTATTTATTTTTTGGACTACAATCACGTTATTGTTGGTTTTAAATCGAAGTTTTGCTCTTATAATTATTGGATTGTAGCTGTAAAGTGCGCAAGGTACAAACAGCATTCGCGTTGCGGTTTTGTGCGGTTTGAAGTATATGTGATGCGATTTGCAGTTTGGAAAAATGCTCAAACCGCATATCCGATGCGGTTTACGGTTTTTTCCCCAAACCGCACCGCGAACACCCCTACCTATATGGAACCATTTCTTATATAACCCCCGATTTTTGTTTCAGCTGATTTTATTATTCGTATTTTTCCCTCTTCTTACCCTCCAATTTTTCGGCTTCTTCAAGATTTATTCTTAATATTGCCTCAAACACAAGAGCATTCGAACACATAAACACATAATTCATAATTGCAACAAATTAAAAAGGCGTGTGACTGAATCGTGAAGCATCATATTTCGTGTTCTTTTCAAATTTCCGAAAAGAAGGCTACAAGGACACACCAAGAAACCTTCATATTTTATGTAGATATTATAGGATCGCTCTAAAAACCTATAAACCCGACGTGAAATAACCCAACCCGAAACAACTCGATATTTGTTAAATCTTCAAACAATAAGTATTGGGTTAAAATTTGGTTTAGGACCATTTGAATCCAACCCAACCCGATGAACCCTGTGTGTCCCAAATATGCAAGTATGATCAAAATGAACAACAAGATTAAACTCTAAATACCATATGTATTGATCTTTCAACAAATACAAGCTTTCTCTCTCTACAATCTCTCTCTCTAGAATGAATACGAGTTAAAATCCTAATGACATATTACAAAGAAAAACCTATTTATACCTACACTATTACAAAGCAAACTAAATTAACACTTTTGACATTTACAAAATAACTCCTTCACTTTGACTTTCAAAATAATATAATTTTGAAGCAAAACATGAGGTTCAAACCTGACATTAAAATCATTATCAGAGAGATCAAGAGACATCAATTTACGAAGAAGTGTTATATCGGTACGAACTTGACCCACAAACCCACATCTAGAGATGTTGAGATGTGTGTGACTATTAGAAAACCGACCAAAGTTAGGAACCTTCAAAATATTGAAAGCAAGATTGAGTCCCTGAAGAGGGTGGTGTTAGGGTGGATGGTACCTCGTAGCATATCACATCTAAGGTCGAGACTGATATGGTTGCAAGTGACACTCTTGTTCCAACTCATAATAACTGGATAATAGCGTCCTGTCAACACAACACTTTAGAATTTATTCGACAAAATGAACAAAACAATACTTCCGAGACAACCCGTTCCAACAAGAGAGACAACATAATTGGCTCCGCATCGTATCGTAATTATGTTGTGTTCGTCTATGATTCTCTCCATAAAAACAGACCTGCATAAACGAATTAATTAAAACAGCTTTCGTAGACTTAGTCGCGGCGAGATGCAACTTCTTGATCGGTGAATTGAAAGGTTAAAAGTGGTTTGATTTTGTTGTTCAAATGAGAATTTATGACGATGGAGAAGAAAACCGTGGGTTTAATTTCTGATTTTAGGGCACATATAAAGTTGGGCTTTAGAAAAGAATTGGCATTCGTTATTGGGCTCAAACCATCAAAAATCAAAACAAGAAAATAAATATATTTTTTTTTCAATATATTTGATATATTTATAGCTACAATTAATATTAATCAAGGTTTTAAATGGCGTGAGGCGTGGCGGTGAGGTCAAGTCTCAAGGCTTACGAGTTATGTCGAGGTCATGACGTTTTCCAAGGCCTGACTTAAGGTGGAAAATTTGTATATAATTTATATGTATAAATGTGTGTGTGTGTTTTTATCAGTGTCTTGAACAATAATGAACAGATTATTAAAAATTTAAAGTCATATAAAACAAGAAACAAAAAAATTTCTAAATTATAATAGATATTAATGGATAAATTTCAATCGAATTTTGAAGTACACAAATCCAAAGAAACGAAAGTACACAAATTTGTAACGCCATAACGCGCCATGGCGGGACATGGCGGGCTATGGCGCACCATAACGAGCTCGACGTGGAGAATTTGTAACGCCATTACGCGCCATGGCACGCCATAAACGAGTTCGACGCCTTATCTCGACGCCAAGGGGTAAAGTGTGGCGGCAAGGCCACGCCTCGACGCCATGGCGGCGCCAAGGCGCGTTTTTTAGAACCTTGATATTAATAGAGGGAGGTTCAAGGAAAAATCTCAAAAAAACGTAAAACTGAAGAACACTCTGGTGACCCTTCATCTGGACGGTATGCATTTGTACATATGTACGTGTGCATGTTACAAATTACATGTATGCACAATTGCATACCGTCCAGTCCAGATGAATGGCTACCAGGGTGTTCTTTAGTTTTTCGTTTTTTATTTTAGGTTTTTCCCTGAACCTGACCTAATATTAATATTAAAATATTAAATTTATTGTATTTTTTATATATGGAAATTATTTTAATGTATTCCTAATTTATCTTCTTGGAATTAGGCTTGAGCATCGGATGGGTCGGGTCGGGTCGGGCCCTAAACCCTGAAACCCGATCGGATATTCGGGTGAAAAGAGAGCCCCCAAAACCCGACCGAAAACAATTCGGGTGGGTCGGGTCTGGGCCTGCTTTGGGCCGCTTTTTTTTTTGTGCCTGCTACAACTTAAAACTTAAACATAGGTACATTTCATTTAGGGAAGGGAACCTGATTTGGGCTTATTTTTTTGAACATAGGTACATTTCATTTAGGTATTTTAGACGATGGAAAATTGTAAATGGAATCAGATACAGATATGACATATCATTTTCATTTAGGTATTTAGAAGTAGAAAAAAAGGGGAATTCAAACATATTTCGGATATTCGGGTCTGTCGGGTTTGGGTTTTTGGTACCCAACCCGATCCTATATTATCCGAACATGTCATTCGGTTCGGCCCATATCGGGTTCGGGTTTTTCGGGTTCGGGTTTGGGCTTCTTTTTCGGGTCGGGTCGGGTCGGTTTTTTCGGGTTGGACGGGTTATGCTCACCCCTGCTGCTTGGAATACATATCTTATTCCCCTAATTACACCATTTCTTAAGAATACTATAATTTTGATGATAGGGGAAAAGATCGTGCAAGAAATTGAGGTTAACATAAGAAACATGAAAAGTAGATCTGAACTGTGATCACTTATAATCAAATGCCTTCCCATGAATTGTTCTTTAGAAGGGAATTGATCCGGTATTTCAGAAAAACCACAAGAACCAAATTTGTAGTTTACTCAAATTTAGATGAATAGAAAATATGGGTTGAGTTCCAGTGAGAAATTGAGTTAACGGTGATAAACATGAGAAATAGTTATCAACCGTTAGATTAGAAATGGACGCACATTAAGATGACATCGAGATAACCAAGATGTACCAGATCAATTCTTTTATAGGCCGCAATTCATGGAAGGATTTGAGATTAAAAAAGATCAACGATTCAAATCCACTTCTTACGCTTCTCGCCGTTAATTCAACTTCTCTCACGATGTTTCGATTAGAAAATATAAACTATATATAAAAGTAGCAAATTTGGCCAAAATATTCTTATCCATAAAAGATATTTATTTCCCCCTCCTAAATTCTTGTTCATAGTTTCTTGGTTTTCTTCCTTCCTCCTGCAAATCTGCAAAATTTCTTCTTCGATTTCTGCAGCCATGATCGATTCTTATCCTTCTTGACGTTATTCACAGTTTTCATCTACATCGCCGTGAAAAATCACATATCCACCGATTGATTTCATCTCAATTCATCTCTATAGTCTTAGATAATCGAATTGAAATCTGAATTTTAATCGATTTCCCCCTTTTTTAGGGGGAAAGAGGATGAAACCCTCGAAAAAAACGAATTTTAGGTAGAGAAAAATGTCAACGTCGGTGGATTGGTCGGAATTACAACCGGAACTAATCGAATCAATCGGAAACAAACTCAAAGTTCATAAGGATTACGTAAAATTCAGAGCTGTTTGTTCGAATTGGCGAAGATCAATCCCTAAAACCCCAAAACATCTTCCATATCAACTCCCATGGCTGATGCTTCCTCAAAGCAACAATCACAATCGTCAATCGCATCTCCGATCGTTCTTCAGCATCTCCGACAACAAGATCCACCGGCTCAGTCTTCCAGAAGCTTCCAACATCCGTCGTAGATGCGGATCTTCTCACGGTTGGCTCGTAATCCTCGAAGAAACCCCCGCGGTTTTCCTTATAAATCCATTAACAAGGGTAAAACACCACCTACCACCGTTATCTTCGTTTCCTAATGTTACAAAGTTCAATTTCTATGATGTTGGAAGAGAATACACACTCAAAACCTCAGAAGGTGATGTTTATACCTGCAATTTGAAAGAAATGCGTGATTCGTTTATCAAGAAGGTTGTTTTTTCTTCAAGTCCTTCTGATGAAGATTCAGATTACTTTGCTCTTGCGATTTTGAATCAAACTGGTGATCTTGCTTACTGTAAAAAAGGTGATTGCTTATGGAAGTTTATAGATGATGCACAATCTTACTGTGAAGATGTTGTTTATCATAAAGGTTGTTTTTATGCTGTGAGTAAATATGGAACTATTGCAGTTTGTGACATTTCTGGATCTTTGCCTATTGTTTCATTCATCCAAACACCACCACAAGTTGGTGGAGATATGCAGTATTTGGTTAGTTTAGAGGATGAATTGTTGTTAGTTACGCGATATTTGGAGTTGGGATTCGATGTTGATCAGCATCAACTTGATATATTTTACAAAACGACTGAGTTTCGTGTTTGTAAACTGGTTTTGAGTGGACCGATGTGGGAGATTGTGGGTAAATTGGACGAATGGGCGTTGTTTGTTGGTGAGAATGCTTCGATGGCGTTTCGTGCTTCTGATTTTCAAGGTTGTAAAGGGAATAGGATTTATTTTACGGATGATTATTCGGAGTGGAATTATGATGGTGCTAATGGGGATCATGATTTGGGTGTTTATGATTTGGAAGATGGTAGTGTTGTTGCTTTACCGTGTTATCCACGAAAGTTTTACAATGGACGAAGATGGCCGCCTCCCATTTGGATCACTCCAAGTTTGCATTAATATGTAAGTCTTCAATGTTATGATATTATTTGTGGATTATGTTATATAGTTTATGCCATTGGTAATCATGCATATGCTTATATGCATCAAGAAAGATACAATAAATAAACCCGTATGCAAATTTACAACTATCTTGAAAAACATAATTAGGTCTTATGCATTTAGCATGCAACAATAAACCAAATTGAACGAACCCAAGGACGTTCTTTAGCATGTTAAATGTCTGATTTTGAACAAGGCCTCCAAAATTTGGGGACCCAATTTTATGTTGTTTAGGGTCTTTAATCAACGAATGTAAAACTATAGCCCACCTTAGTGCCTCACTAATTGTTATAAGTAGACAAAAATAATACGTCACATCATCACCTTGGTAATTTGTATATATTTATTTTTGTTAGGTGTAACAGGGTCTACAAAAAGATTGGAACGTCCCTAAACGAATCCAGGGAATCCCATGCGTCCCTCCGCATCATCACATTACATGTATTGCTCATTGCTACATTCTTCATGTAACTTATCATTGTTCATATAAATTCACTTGCAGCTGCAGTTTTTGGATCATCATAAGAGGGCATGATTTCCATTTGGGCAAACTCGGAAATCTGCAAGTAACATCGAATAATTGGAAAACATATCCTCAAAGGTAATATGTTCGGTTTTTGGGTAGATTGGTGGCTTTGTGTTCTGTATAATATTCAATGGGTAGACACACCAAGACCATGTAAATTACCATCAAACTCATCATTTTATTCTTTTCGAGTTATAGAGAATATGCGGTATTTTACGCGTTTTTTCTATAAAAATAAATGATGGTGTGTTTGATGGGAAGTTTGGTTGTAGATATAGATTTCAGAGTGTGTAAATATTTAACTAGTGTTCTTGATGGAGTTTGCTTTAGGAACCATGTTAAAGTAAAAGAGTGCATCTTTGTATTTGTATGTTTTACTATCTTGACTTTTATGGTTATTCAATCTTTTTATATTGACATCTTTGGTTCCTAGGGAAACGAATATCAGCCTCGAACTCGACTCGAGCTATAGAATATTTTTTCAAAATATTGCTCGAGTTGGAATGTTTTTCTGTGTTTGAGCTCAATGCTCATTTAACAGTTTTGAGCTATACATTATCATATAAGATTTAAGCTTTATAAGCTCGTTTATATGTTCAAACTCGAGATCGAGAGTTCAATAACTTATTTTTTATTATATGATTCATGAATATGTGAACATGTTCGGCTTGAGAAAATGTATGCTTGTATCGGTAGGCTTGGATCAAAAAAGCGTTGAGGTTATTGTTACCGAGCTCAACTCCCGGGGTTAAACGGGCATAGTTTTGTGTTTTAGATTGCCTTGGGATAAAAATTACGAAGGTTTCGTTTACCAAATACATTTACAATGTAAGCGTTTGCAGACAAGAGTCAACACGTTCACTTACGTTTTTAGGTAACATTACCGACCACCAAAATGGATTGTTGGTAAGCGTCTATCACCTGGTAATTGGATACTGGGTATGAGTCACCACCCGCAGTTACTGGGTAAGATTCTCAGTCTTTGCTATGCTCGCCCGGTAAATAAGTAACCCAGTAAGTGTTTGGTAGCTTGAGATTGAGTAGTTGGTTTAATGCTCGAATAGTTGAATTTGTATCGTTTTGATATGCATATAAACCCCAATTCTCTTGTGTTCGAATTCTACGCCAATCATGACTTGAACTAAAATTTAATTAAGCGAATGGAAATAACTACTATGAACGAACCAATGAGGGGCCATTTACCAACACAAGTTGACTAAAGGTTAGCTGGGTAGGAGTGCGGTTTGGCTCAAATTAATTACAGACCTAGTAAGGGGCTGTTCGGTTGTGGCTTAATGGGCTGTATAGCTCATATAGCTGATTCGCTCAGCCATAATTGGTTGTTCGGTTAAGGCTTAATCTGGAAATTAGTGGCTTATTCGCTCCGCCCATAAAATAGTCATATAGACTCAGCCCAATCTTTTCCCTTACTACCCCTTAGAAAACACGCTTCCTTCTCCCCAAAATTCTTTCTTCCAGCATCTTCTCCATAGATCTGCTCTTCCTCATCCCTCCATTTCTTGTTTTCCATCTCATCGATATCCATTTCTTGTTGAAGAAACAGGAACTCTCTCTCTCTCTCTCTCTCTCTCTCTCTCTCTCTCTCCATCGATTGAAGAAGCAGGTACCTCTCCATCGATTGCAAAAGCACAGGAACGATCTCTCTCTCTTTTTTCCTCTCCATCGATCTATCTTTTCCTCTCCTGGAACATCTCTCTTTTCCTCTCCATCAATCTAAAATCCCGAATGTTGACGTCGATTTTTTAGGTTTAAACCTATCGATTTTTTGGTTTAAACCCATCGATTTGGTGGTCACAGTAGAATCGACATTTAGAAACTTGTTTTTCCATCGATTTTGTGGTCACAGTGGCATCGATTTGGATTGATTTCTTTTCACAATAGCATAAGTTTTTTCTTTTGTTTGGATTGAAATGTATATGTTGTTTTTTCTTTACACATTGGGATTGATTTGTTTTCAAAGTAGCATAAGTTTTTTCTGAAATGTATATGTTGATATGTATATGTTGTTTTTTCTGAAATGTATATGTTGAAATGTAGATGATGTGGGATTGATTTCTTTTCACAGTTGCATAAGTTTTTTCTGAAATGTAAATGTTGTTTTTTTTCTGAAATAGGGGTAAAATGGTCATTTCTGACATTCAGACTGTTTATTCAGCATACAAACCGAACAACAACTTTTCTGTTAACATACAGACAACTATATCCAGACAGACAGTTATATCCATTCAGGTCTTAACAGAAAACGAACCGAACAACACCTAAGAGTCCCTTTCTTAACATATCATGTCAGCATGTCGGTCAATAACATGGACCAGTAAACGGCGTTTGGTAAAAAACAATATTTCAGGACTAACTTAACTGGTAAGCGCCTCTTATCCAATAAGAGGTCATAAGAAGATGGTAAATAATTTCGAAAGTTGAAACTAAGGGGGCGTTTGGTTCACAAAATGGACTTTGATGGAATTGGAATCTATCGAAGGAATTTGACCTTGAAGGAATTAGAATGGAATTTGATCAAACGTTTGGTTGGTAGGAATTCAATTCCTTCACTTAACAAGGAAGGATGAATTCCTAAAAATGTGGAATTCAATGGAACTGAAAGGATTCCATCGCTTTCATTCTGTGAAACAAACATGAGCATGAAATTTGGTCAATGGAATTGGTCATTTCAATTCCTTCAAATTCCGTGAACCAAAGAACCCTAATAGATGGTAGTTTAAATATTGTTGCCAGGGGATCGGAATTTGACCAAAGTTTGTTTTCTTTTAGTTTTTCTTTCATCTTAAATAAAAAGATTTGGATATTGTAACATTTGAATTTCTTAACCTATTCGTTTAGCTTTTATTCGTATGAGTTGTTACTTGTTACGAATAAATTATAGTTGAAATTGACCCTTTTTTAATATCATCTTTAATTAAACGAAAATTATCAATTTAGCATTAAAAATTGATTCTATAAATTCGGAAAAAGGATGGAGCCTCTAACGATTAGTGCTATATATTGCCATAAAGAAAACTCCGACTATCCTCTCAAGCAGTTTCATCCTTCTCGATCTTTCCATGTATTTTTACAGTGAAATATAATTACTGATTTCGTTTATAATCAAATTTAAAATCATGTTCGGTTGTATATTTGTATGAAATTTGAAATTGAAATGACAAATTCTATTAGATTGAGGAATATGCTATTCATCCTCTCTACTCATATCAAAACATATACAATGAATACTACTTAAAACAGTGTCTGAAGGATAAGATGTATGTAAATATTCTCTCTTTCTAAGAACATCCAATCTCGCACTTTTCTAGTTTTCCTATCAACTTCATGAAATTGAGTTTCAGTGAAATATATACTTCAACAAAAATACCTTTTATTATTATAATTATTTATTAGATATCAGTCTTATACAATTAAATATTAGATCAAACGATCAACACAAAAATAATAAGAACTCCTTAAAAATGTTTTAAATAAAATATTCTATATTTTCTTAAAATAAAAACCAAATATAATTGATAAGATTTAAATGTTGTCGAAATGCTAAAACAACTTAAATGATACTTTTACAGTATTATAGCAACGTATTATTGTTGTTTTTCTTTTTTGTGGGTAACAACTAAAGAAAAATAAGGTATATATAAATGATGATGAACTAAGGGGCGTTTGGTTCGCAGAATAATTTCTGATGGAATGGAATTGGAATCTGGAAGGAATTGAAATGAAATGTTTTCAGGTTTGACCAACTGTTTGGTTGACAGGAATGGAATGTAACCAGTCAAATGAATTGGAATATGTCTGTTTGGTTTACAAAGGAATTGGAATGAAATTCTGAAAAATGACAAAAATACCTTTTTTTTTTAAATGCCGAGAGAGAGAGAGAGAGAGGAGAGAGGAGAGAGGAGAGAGAGGAGAGGAGAGGAGAGGAGAGAGAGGAGAGGAGAGAGAGAGAGAGGAGAGGAAAGAGAGGAGGGGAGAGAGGAGGGGAGATAGAGGAGAGAGAGAGGAGAGAGAGAGAAAGAGGAAATAGAGGAGAGAGAGAGAGAGGAGAGAGAAAGAGGAAATAGAGGAGAGAGAGAGAGAGAGGAGAGAGAGGAGAGGAGAGAGGAGAGAGAGGGGAGAGAGGGGAGAGAGAGGAGAGGAGAGGAGAGGAGAGAGAGAGAGGATAGAGAGAGGAGATGAGAGAGAGGGGAGAGAGAAGAGGAGAGAGAGGAAACCAAATCCACATCTGATGGGTTTTAATTTTGTTAGAAAAGGTTTGGAGGGTATTTTTGTCTTTTTGAAAAATCATGATGGAATGGAATTCAATTCCATCCATTTTCAAATGGAATGACCAATTCCTTAATCTAAAGATTTCATGGAATTCAATTCCATTCCCTTGGCAACCAAACATCACGACGGAATTTGGTCAATGGAATTGACCATTCCAATTCCACCAGATTCCGGCGGAATCCAGCGAACCAAACGCCCCCTAAGAATTTTGAGTAAACTACGATTTTCGTCCCTGTGGTTTAGTGTTTATAACGATTTTCGTCCCTGTGGTTTAAAAATTGCTTTTTTCGTCCTTGTGGTTTGTATTTTCTTTCATTTTATGTCCTTCTGACTAATTTCGTTAAAAAAGTCAGTTAAATGAAGGGTATTATTGTCTTTCCTTATTTTTGTTTTTTCTACGTTTTTATTAAAAAAATTAGGAATATATATTAGATAATGTTTATATAAACATTATCCATTCAATGACGTCTCTTTCGATTCCCCTCCGATATCATATAATGTAGCCGTCTTCCGACCATCGTCACCTCCACCAGATCGCAACAAACACCACCGAGACCTCCACTCGTCTCCTTCTCCTTCTTCGTCCCTGTTGCTCTGATCACCTCCCTTCTTCTCCACTCGTGCTCCAGAGTGAGCTCTTACCCTTTCGCGATAACACTCAAGCCATGGATGAACATCAGCTCCCCAATCCTCCGGTACTAAATTGAAATCCGAAAAGCTCGGTTTCCCTTTTAAGGCCACACTCCTAATTTTCGGAAACCTCATGGCAACAATCTCCGGCGATACCAAGTAGCAATTCTCGATAAACACATGATGCCTGCTCCACCGCTCAACGTTGTACCAATCTTTACAGACTAGCGACACCGAACTGTGGTCTTTGTGAGAGTTTATTAGCGAGAGCACCGGTTCTAAGACCTCGTTCGGGAAAGGGCAGACATGAGTTGATTCCGGCGATACAACACCATGATCAACCGAATCGATTAGGTCAACCGTCTTGGTTCTCTTCTGCTTTAGATCCAAACTTCGCTACAGAAACTTTAATCATTCAAGGAACTCATTTCAGTACAAGATTCACAGCTGAAATCTTCATTTTACAAAATTGGAACCCACCAAAATCCAATGAAATATCATCGCCGAGATTTCTTCTACTAGGCTAAAATTGAAAGAAAAAAACTCAAAAAAAGGGAGAAATCTGACACAAATTATCGAGATTTGCAGATGAAGAAGTCTAGATTAAGTGAAATTATTAGGGGGAAAAGAGCACCAAAGCAAGTATACCTACATATGGGGGGCTGAAGAGATTGGATTTACATGATGAAATAACCCAATAATGGAGCTTTGTCTTGTAACACCTCAAAAATCATAGTAAAATAAAACATTTAAAACCTGACAATTGACAAAGATAAATCCATTAACTTCCCATAAATGGGATCAGTCCTTAAGACTTTACAATTCTATACAGGGATTGCATCAAAAGAATGGGACTTAACAATGCCCAACATCAATACTAAATTATCTCCAAAAACCTCGAGACTCAAAACTCGTCTCTCCAAAAACCCCGGCACCCACCGCTAATGGAAACCTGTTATACATATCATTTGAGAAAAAGTGTCAGACTATAAAGCCTGGTGAGAACATACAGTTTATAAAGTTCAAAGTATATAAACATCAGTATCATAAAGAAATCTTTTCATAAAGGTTTAATTTGTAAAGATAACATTTCGCCACAACCGGGCCTCTTCGGTCCAAAACTCTTAAACAATGATAAAAGGACCATTTTACCAAGGAGAGTGACGAAACACAAAGTTAGGCCAACAAACCGAGTTACGAGCTAAACCAATTGGAATCCGCGGATACGAATCACAAAGTCCGTGCTTCAACGTGAGATCAAGCCCCAAGCGCAAAACCAAGGTATACTCCTTCGCTAGGATCACCATGAACCATGGCTAGTATCCGGCCTCACATAACCGTACCAAGTTGCCCCCGAGGAACATGTGATCCATAGCTACAAATTTGGGGAATGTAACATCCCAACAAAACAGTCTACTCCAAAACCTAGGGATCCACTAGAAATGGTACGGACTCGTCACAACAACATATGTGACCAACCATAAATAAACATATGGTTACAAGTACATTTTATAAACAAAATGCTACTTCCAGTTCAACTTCTGGTAAGAATGAAAATCATTAAAAAGAGTTCATAAACATTCTTTTACATAATCACGTAATGTGCAAGTAAAACATCATTTTACTTCAATAGGGCGGAACCCGTCATTTTGGTCAAAACTGACCGGGAACCCCGAGATTCACCAAAAACTTCATTTATAACAAAATGTAGAGATCATAAAATCATACCGTAGAAATACTTCAGATTTCGCAAATAAGAGTTTTGACATGTATAAAGTTTGTAAAATGATAGTAGGAACTCACCGGTAGGTTTTCAGAATAAAACCCGGAAAACCAGATAATGACCACGGCGTAGAGGTGAAGCTTAAAACACCGACCCCTTGCTAGAAACACTGGAAACTAGCAACTTAACTAGCCTTGAAGATCAAAAGAAAAAAAAAGAGAAAAGAAGAGAGAGAGAGAGAACTGAGTTTGAGATATTATGAAATATCTCAAACTCAAGATATTAAAAGCAATCTCAAAAAGCAGTCTGTCAGTCGTGCGCCCTCAAAGAAGGAAATGCGCACGACCCGTGCGCTAGCACTAGCCCTCATCCCTGGATCCTACGCACGACCCGTGCGTTTTCTCTGAAGGAGGACGCACGACCCGTGCGTCCTGTAGACAGCTCCATATACTTCCTTTTTCTTTACATCGTCGCAAAACAACGAAATTCGGGGTGTTACAATCCTCCCCAACTTGGGAATGATTTCGTCCCCGAAATCCCAACTACTCAAAAAGGTGAGGATATCTTCGCTTCATATCCTCCTCGGCTTCCCACGTCACATTCGCTCCCCGATGATGCTTCCACTGCACCTTGACCAAGGTGACTTCTTTATGACGCAACTTCTTAGACTTTCTCTCTAAGATGGCGTCGGGTTCTTCCACACAACGGTTAACTTCGTCAACCCTTAACTCTGAAAGGGGAATGACGCTGTCTTCCACCGCCAAACACTTCCGGAGGTAGCAAACATGAAACGTGTTGTGTATTCTACTCAACTCCGGTGGCAGTTCCAACTGGTAGGCCTGCAAACCCACCCGTTTAAGCACTTTGAAAGGTCCGAGGAAACGGGGACTCAACTTCCCACGTTTTTCGAACCGTATAATGCCTTTCCACGGCGACACTTTAAGCATAACGCGGTCGCCCACTTGGAATTCTATCGGTCACCTCTTCTTATCGGCATAACTCTTCTGACGATCTTGAGCCGCTTTCATTCTTTCACGAATGCACTTGACCTTATCGGCAGTCTCTTGCACGATTTCAGGTCCGACAAACTGCTTTTCTCCCGCTTCAATCCAACACACGGGTGTCCGACACTTTCGCCCATACAAAGCCTCAAAGGGTGCCATACCGATACTCGAGTGGTAGCTGTTGTTGTAGGAAAATTCTACCAAAGGCAGGTGAGAGTCCCAACCGCCCCCGAAATCGATGACACAAGACCTCAACATGTCTTCCAAAGTTTGGATCGTCCGCTCGCTCTGCCCGTCGGTTTGCGGATGGTAAGCCGTACTCAATTTCACTCGCTGAAATCCATCCCAAAAGTTCGAAGTGAACCGACTGTCGCGATCCGACACGATCGACAACGGTATGCCGTGCCTCGAGACCACCTCATCGATATAAAGCTTCGCTAGCTTATCCATCGGTAGAGTCTCGCGCATAGCCAAGAAATGAGCGCTCTTCGTCAATCTGTCAACTATCACCCAAATGGTATCGTGACCTCGAAGAGTTTTAGGCAACTTCGTCACGAAGTCCATGGTGATGTGCTCCCATTTCCATTCGGGAATCTCTAAAGACTGAAGACTCCCGTACGGTCTCTGATGTTCGACCTTAACTTGCGAACACGTCACACAACGCTCAACGTAACGTGCCACATCAAGCTTCATTACCGGCCACCAATAATGCAACTTCAAGTCCCTGTACATCTTTGTGCTTCCCGGATGTATGGAATACCTGGACTTGTGTGCATCTTCTAGTAACAGCTCACGGTTACCCCCAATCTTGGGCACCCACACACGACCGCTGAACAGTTTCACTCAACGGCTATCTTCCGTCAAGAGTAAACGCTGATTGGTCATGACTTCTTCTTTGAGATTCTCTTCTAACAGTGCTTCCACCTGTGATGCCTTGATCTTCTCAACAAGGCTAGATACTAGCTCGATTCTCGAATGGGTAGCTCGAATACTCCCGCTATAGTCCTTCCGACTTAGCGCATCGGCCACCACGTTCGCCTTACCTGGATGGTAAAGCAATTCACAGTCGTAATCTTTCAGCAACTCAAGCCACCTCCTTTGCCTCATATTCAGCTCTTTCTGATCAAAGACATACTTCAGGCTCTTGTGATCCGTATACAGAGTACATTTCGTGCCGTAGAGGTAATGTCGCCAAAGCTTCAAGGCGAACACTACCGCTGCTAACTCCAGATCATGAGTTGGATAATTCTGCTCGTGTATCTTAAGCTGTCTCGAGGCATAAGCGATTACCTTGCCTCGTTGCATCAACACACAACCCAATCCCATCTTTGAAGCGTCGCTGTAAACCACGAAATCTTCCGACCCTTCAGGTAGTGTCAAGATCGGAGCTTCGCACAACTTCTTTTGAAGGATTCGGAACGCCTTCTCTTGGATTTCGGTCCATTCAAACTTCACATTCTTCCGAGTCAGAACTGTCAGGGAAGAAGCGATCTTGGAAAAGTCTTGAATGAATCTCCGGTAGTATCCTGCCAGACCCAAGAAACTTCGGATCTCGGACGGACTCTTAGGAGGCTCCCAATTCATCATAGCTTCAATCTTGGAGGGATCTACTTTCACTCCTTCTCGAGTGACTACGTGCCCCAGAAATTGTACTTCTTTAAGCCAAAAGTCGCACTTGGAAAACTTGGCGTACAATCTTTCTCTTCTCAATGCTTCCAGAACCTCACGTAGATGCTGTTCGTGTTCCGACTCACTCTTGGAGTACACTAGTATGTCATCAATGAATACAATGACCGACTTGTCGAGGAAAGGTCGGCACACTCTATTCATCAAGTCCATAAACACTGCTGGTGCGTTCGTCAGGCCAAAAGGCATTACAAGGAACTCGTAATGGCCGTAACGCGTTCTGAAAGCCGTCTTCGGAACATCTTCTTCTCTTACCTTCACTTGGTGATACCTGATCGTAAGTCGATTTTGGAAAAGCAACCCGCTCCTTGAAGTTGATCGAACAAGTCGTCTATTCTCGGAAGCGGATACCTGTTCTTCACTGTAGCTTTGTTCAACTCACGATAGTCAATGCACATTATCATTGTGCCATCATTCTTCTTGACAAATAAGACCGGAGCTCCCCAAGGTGACGAACTCGGTCTTATGAATCCCTTCTCAAATAGCTCCTGGAGTTGTGCTACCATCTCTTGCATCTCCGATGGCGCTAAACGATAAGGTGCTTTAGCGATCGGTGCAGCGCCAGGCACAAGATCAATCCGAAACTCTACCTGACGATCGGGTGGCAACCCGGGCAAGTCGTCCGGAAAGATATCTGGAAACTCACGCACGATCTTCACATCCTCCAGCTTTGATTTCTCCGACTTAGCATCGATCACATAGGCTAGGAAAGACGAACATCCTTTTATTAAACACTTGCGTGCTCTTGCCATTGTGATTATTGCTACTTCACCCTTCCTCTTTTCACCATAGATGACCACGACTTCACCAGAGGGGTCGGGAAGTCGAATCAACTTCTTGGAACATACTATCTCGGCCTGATTGTTTGACAACCAATCCATACCGATTACCACATCAAAACCCCCGATTAACATCGGTAATAGATCGATCGAGAATTCTTTCCCTTCGATACTAAGAGTACACTGCCTCAGAACTTCGCGGATCAGAACTTGACTACCATCGACTATTTCTACCACTAATGCATCCTCAAGACTAGTAGTGGGCATAGCAATTTTCTGACGGAACAATTCAGATACGAAAGAGAAACTAGCACCCGTATCGAACAAAATACGAGCAGGTACAGAGTTTATAAGAAAAGTACCCGATACCACATCAGCTGATGCTCTAGCCTCTTCAGCCGTCATCTGAAAAGCTCGACTCTGAACCTTAGGAGGGTTCTTCTTCCTTGCTGGCGCGTTACCCGACACAAGCTTCGGGCAATCTCTCTTTACATGCCCCGGTGCCTTACACTCGTAACAGACGATTCCACTGACCGGGCAATCTCTGACAGTATGACCGGGATTCCCACACTTATAGCAAACTTGAGAAATGTTGTAACAGTTACCGTGATGCTTGGTTCGACACCTCGGGCACCACTTAACTTCCTGATAACTGCTGAAGTTGCGGTTTCCGACAAAAGGTCGGGTCCGCTTGGGAGGTACTGAACTGTTCTCCCACTTTCTCTTTTCAGGCACCACCACTGCCTTCTCAGATTTGCTCTTCGCGAACATCTCTTCCATGAATTGAGCTTCCTCCACCATCTCTCGGAGGTTAGAAGCTTTGGAATTATGGACCATCGATTGCATGTCCGCAGGTAAGCCATTCAGATAGGCCTTCATCTTATCCTTCTCTGTTGGGGCAGCGTGCCCCACCAGACCAAGCTTCTCCATGAACTGACGGGTATACTCCCTCACCGTCAGGCTTCCCTTTACCAAGGACCGGAACTCTTTCTCAATTCGGTCCATTGTTCTCTCATTGCAAAACTCTTCCAGTAGCTTCTTCTTGAACTCGGCCCAAGACAACTGGGCCAACACTTCAGGAGATAGAGTGGATTGGATGATATTCCACCAGATAAGTGCAGTGTCCCTCAGCAATTGGGTACCGAACCGCACCCTCTGATCATCACCACATTCGGAAGAGCCAAAAGCTTGCTTAACCGCTCGGATCCACTTCACACACAAGATTGGGTCGTCAGAACCAGAGAACTCTGGCGGTCCGCAACCCAAAAAGGATTTGTAGGAACAGCTTTTCCTACCTCCCGGAGCACCAACAATCCTATTCTCCTCAGCCCTGACCCCTGTACCAACGCCTCCAGAACCTGCTACGATGTTTTCCACAACCGTCTCACTTCTACGATTGTTCACATCACGGTCCTCAATCACTTTTAGCAGAAACTCTTGCTGCTTTGCCATCTCTTCCCTCATTGCCAACATCATGCTGGCCATCATCTCAGAAGGGGAACTAGCATCCCTGATGACTGGGTGGGACGAAGCCAGGTCTACTCGCGGAATGACCTCTGGCCCCCCACCTAGTACTTGCTGAACGGGTGGTCGAACGATAACCTCAACTCCTTCCGGCTGATCAGCTGTAGAGGCTGTCGCTTCCAGACCATCAACACGAGTACGTGGTCTACCACGCGTATTCACCATACTGAACTGTTTCACAGAACAGAGACAGAGATAAGAGAGAGATTGAACAAACACAAAGGAAACGTACTACCACATTACCAATTGTCATATTAACAGTAATTCAAGCACTCTTACGTACAGTATCCTCATAATAACATTAGCTAAGTGAAATTATGAACATACAACACATAACGGTTCTTGTCACCACTACTACAACGCCTGATAAACGTACTTTCCGTCAACTCTAAGACTAACCCATCTTAAGAGCTCTACCCAAATCTCGCGGATCAATTCTTAGCATACGCAGTCTAAGTCTAGACATCTTACATTCATGCCTAGTTCGCTTAAACTAGAGTTCTGATACCAACTTGTAACACCTCAAAAATCATAGTAAAATAAAACATTTAAAACCTGACAATTGACAAAGATAAATCCATTAACTTCCCATAAATGGGATCAGTCCTTAAGACTTTACAATTCTATACAGGGATTGCATCAAAAGAATGGGACTTAACAATGCCCAACATCAATACTAAATTATCTCCAAAAACCTCGAGACTCAAAACTCGTCTCTCCAAAAACCCCGGCACCCACCGCTAATGGAAACCTGTTATACATATCATTTGAGAAAAAGTGTCAGACTATAAAGCCTGGTGAGAACATACAGTTTATAAAGTTCAAAGTATATAAACATCAGTATCATAAAGAAATCTTTTCATAAAGGTTTAATTTGTAAAGATAACATTTCGCCACAACCGGGCCTCTTCGGTCCAAAACTCTTAAACAATGATAAAAGGACCATTTTACCAAGGAGAGTGACGAAACACAAAGTTAGGCCAACAAACCGAGTTACGAGCTAAACCAATTGGAATCCGCGGATACGAATCACAAAGTCCGTGCTTCAACGTGAGATCAAGCCCCAAGCGCAAAACCAAGGTATACTCCTTCGCTAGGATCACCATGAACCATGGCTAGTATCCGGCCTCACATAACCGTACCAAGTTGCCCCCGAGAAACATGTGATCCATAGCTACAAATTTGGGGAATGTAACATCCCAACAAAACAGTCTACTCCAAAACCTAGGGATCCACTAGAAATGGTACGGACTCGTCACAACAACATATGTGACCAACCATAAATAAACATATGGTTACAAGTACATTTTATAAACAAAATGCTACTTCCAGTTCAACTTCTGGTAAGAATGAAAATCATTAAAAAGAGTTCATAAACATTCTTTTACATAATCACGTAATGTGCAAGTAAAACATCATTTTACTTCAATAGGGCGGAACCCGTCATTTTGGTCAAAACTGACCGGGAACCCCGAGATTCACCAAAAACTTCATTTATAACAAAATGTAGAGATCATAAAATCATACCGTAGAAATACTTCAGATTTCGCAAATAAGAGTTTTGACATGTATAAAGTTTGTAAAATGATAGTAGGAACTCACCGGTAGGTTTTCAGAATAAAACCCGGAAAACCAGATAATGACCACGGCGTAGAGGTGAAGCTTAAAACACCGACCCCTTGCTAGAAACACCGGAAACTAGCAACTTAACTAGCCTTGAAGATCAAAAGAAAAAAAAAGAGAAAAGAAGAGAGAGAGAGAGAACTGAGTTTGAGATATTATGAAATATCTCAAACTCAAGATATTAAAAGCAATCTCAAAAAGCAGTCTGTCAGTCGTGCGCCCTCAAAGAAGGAAATGCGCACGACCCGTGCGCTAGCACTAGCCCTCATCCCTGGATCCTACGCACGACCCGTGCGTTTTCTTTGAAGGAGGACGCACGACCCGTGCGTCCTGTAGACAGCTCCATATACTTCCTTTTTCTTTACATCGTCGCAAAACAACGAAATTCGGGGTGTTACATGTCTTTTCTCTCCTCTTTCTCTCTCTAAAACCAGAGCCAAGAAATGGAGGAAAAGAAAGTGGAGGTTAATGTAGAAGATGGGTTTGGGGGGTGGGGCCTTTGACTGTTTGTGGATATGTTTGGTTTTTGTTTTATTTTTCATTTTTTTTTATAAATCTTCTAATGAATCTTCTAATTAAAAGGTAAAAGACAATATTACCCTCAATTTAACGGGTTTCTTTAACCCTGTTAGGATGAAGGACGAAAAACGAAATGAAATACAAACCATAGGGACGAATAAAGCAGTTTTTAAACCATAGGGACGAATAAAGCAATTTTTAAACCATAGGGACGAAAATCGTTATAAACATCAAATCATAGGGACGAAAATAGTAGTTTACTCAAGAATTTTTGTTATCAACTTAAATATTTTATTCTGATTATTTAATATTATATAATCTCTTTCTAAATGTATATCCAAACACTCCCAAAAGTTGTAACAAACTTTGTGATTAGATGAAACTTCTCTAGATATCCAACATTTCTCTCGTACAATTCTTTTACAATCACGTAAGAACATCTCCAACAACTATCTTATAATTTTTCTAAAATAGAGTTTAAAAAATTAAAATCTCTAAAAAAAATTACATCCAACTCCAACAGCTATTTTATTTTATCAATTCTATCATCAACCGTATTAATAAAATATTATTACTCTCTCCTAAACACACAACTTCAGTTTTTCCTATTGGTGGAAAAAAATTAAATATTATTTATCTCTCTTCAATATGGAGTTTTAGAGATTTCTCCAAATTTGGAGATTTTTAGCATATGATATAGCATAGCTGTTGGAGAATTCTTTTTTGCTAAAATCTCACTTTTTTCTATTTTAGCATAGCTGTTGGAGATGCTCTAATAAAATCAATTACTACAAAGATCAACGGGTTAGAATTCCGATGAGCAACAAAAGAAAGGAGTTAAAGGTTTGAAGTTAGATCTAAAGCAAGAAGTCGATCAAGTGGCTGATCTAACGTTTTAATTCAGAACAGTGAAAACAACCTGATTGGTTCTCTATCTTCTTCGTCTATCATGTAGTAAATTATCTGATATTTACCTTTACTTGTTCATTTTTTTTTGTTTTCAAGCGGCATGTCACACTAATTTGATTATTTGTATACATATGGGTGCATGCTCAATTGCAAACTTAGTTCCATTTTAAATCAGTGTCTCATACATTATAACACCCTAAAAACTGGGGTAATTTTAAAATTTAAAAGTTCGGCAATATAACGTCTATAAATAGGGCAAACCACCCAAATAGTGGGCAAGGCGTGAACAATCACGAAACCTGCCAATGAGTATGGAAAAAAATGACAACACACCAATCCAAGCCAAACCAAACCAAGTCTATCTAGATTACATAGGTTGTCAACCCAATACCATAATGAATAAATTGGTTTAAACACCAAGTCTCCAAATTAACTAACATCTAGAAATTTCCTCAAGAGACCAAACTCTTCACTCAACCCCTTGACGACCCGCCGCTAAGGGAACCTGTTATACACATCATTTTCGAAAAAGTGTTAGGCTTAAAGCCTAGTGAGAACATACAGTTTATAAATTGAAGAAATATATGCAATTGTAACGAAGGGAATTCTTTTCAAGAAAATATGTTTACAATTGAACCGTTTGCCACAAAAGGGACTTTCGTATAAAATTCATCTTGCGATGACGGGGGATACTCGATTTACCAAGGATTGTAGCGGAACACAAAAGTAGACCACAATCCGAGTTATGAGCTAAATACTTGGATCAATGGCCACGAACAACGAAGGTCCGTACTAAGATGTGAGGGAGGGCCCCCGAGGAAACCAAGTCATACTCGTTCACTAGGACTACATTATGACCCATGGCTAGTAACCGATCTCACATAACCGTACCAAAGGCCAAAAAGGGATAAAAATGCATCCGTAGCTACAAAAGGGGAAATAGACATCCCAATAATATAAGACGACTCAATACCTAGGGATCCACTAGTAATAGTCAAGACTTGTCACAATTACATTTGTGACTAACCAAAGCTAAACATATAGCTTCCAATAACATTTATTCCCAAAGATGCAAATTTCCAAGTTAACTGCTGATAAGAATGAGAAATCATAAAAATGATATTTTATACATTCTTCCAAGTAATTCACCAAATAGGTACAAGAAATACTTTATTTTATTTCATAACAAATGAAACCCTTCCATTTCGCAAGATATAACAAGAACCCTAAAATCTCCAAAAGCTCAAGTTAGGTCAAAATGTAATTTTCGTAAATCCAAACCAAGGAGATGTATAGGAGTTCAAAATATATGTTTTGATGTGTATAAAGTTTAGAAAATGATAGTAGGAACTCACCAAGTAGGTTTTAGAAGAAAACCCAAAATTCTAGATCTTGGCCCGTTGGAGAAGATGAAGATGGTGATGAAGCTTACAAACCGAAACCTTAGATGAAATACCCAACTTCTAGCAATAGATGATGCGATTTGGGTGATTCAAGTTGCTACGGTTTCGTTTTTGAGAGATCTTCAAGGATCTAGCAAGAGATTGGAAGTCTATTGGAGTATACAAGAGTATTTTGTGGTGGTAATCTCCTCATCTCTCCCACTTCATCTTCTTCACAAAAGTTTTCTAGGGTTTCATCCACACTTTGTTCTCCCTTTCGTAGATTGGAGGTTTGTAACCATTTTGGTGAACTAGAGGTGTTTTGATTGGTGGATTCAAGCTTGGGTTAAGGTAATCTTCTATTCTCTTCATTTATGGAAGTTAGGGTTTCGGTATCAGTTGAGGTATTCATGTATAAGGTTGGGAAACGATTCTTTGGGGTTGATTATGTATATTTATGGTTGGAACCTTGTGAATTTAGGTTTTGGAAGAATTGGTTTGAAGAATCAAGTTCTTCAAAGAAAGCTCTAAGTGGGTAAAATCTAGATTTAGCCTAAATCTAGCAAGGTGAGTTCAAGTTGATTTGTTAAAACGGTGTACATTCCAAAATGTGTATTTTGAAGTAAAAGTATGTTTTACTTGGTATTTGTTAAAGTGTGAGTATTTTGATAAGTTTTCATATTTGATGAACTTGGGTTGTGTTAACCTCATAAAATGTTTATATCGGGTTTTGAACATTTCAACAACTAAATAGCATGATTTACGCATTCTTGGTGATTTTGTACAAGTAAGACCTATTTTATGATTTATGCATCTTTGATGATTTTGTACAAATGAAGTCTATTTTATGTTATATGCATTTTGGTGTATTTGCATTCATAAACCCTTCGGAAAACCTTTAGTCTCATTATGTGTTGAGTTTTGGGTTAATCTCGGTATGTGTCTTCGTAAACGTTGTTTAAAGGCATTTCATTATTTGGGGGACCGATAATTGTAGGTCAAATGGATTTTGAGCATTTTAGCTCGGTAATGGCTTAAAAGAGTCTCGAGGACATTCGTCCGGTTTTAATGGCTCGATGTAGAGTCCAATTTGTGATTTACATCTTAATGCACTTTATTGCATATTATCGATAGTTACAGACTCGAGTGCTGTAGTCATTCATGAGTAGTCGTGTAACATTAGACTGTGTTGCATTGGATCCATAGGCACGTAAGTCAGTCTTATTTGATGGTCATTTGGGTGGTATGGGGTTGGACTCCGGGACTCATGGATTGTGACCTTGTCCTTACAAGTTGGCACTAAGAGGGCTGAGTCCGGTTGAGCTATTATGACTGTGGGCAGTCCTCTGATGGGCGTTTGGGGCCTTTGCCGTGTGGGGCAATGCCTTCGGGGTATCTCCCGTGTACCGAGCCTTTGGCGACAATTCCTGGTGGTATTCGCTAAGGTCATCTGTCTCTTGGGTGGAACTTGTCAAGGAGTCATAGGGACACTTGGGCGTTCGGGTCGTGAAGTGTCATGCGACAACGTTGTTTGAGTGGCATACTTTTGTGTTCCTTCGCTCTCAACGGATACGGGTATCCCCCGTTGTCGGCCCGAGGTATTTTGGATAGTTAATTGTCCATGCTTTAATACTCGGATTTCATTCCATTTTATGGTCGCGTGAGTATTAAGCTTCAGTTTCATGTTTTAATGGCGTATCATACTTACATGGATTGTTTTCCGTTATTTAAGGGTCGAGTATTCTGTTCCACCCGAGTTTTGGGTGTTTTGGGTTATGAAGTATTATTTACATTTTAGTACATTTGAGTATCGAACTATGACCCCGTTTTGGGTGAGTTACGGGTTGCACCGTTTTATAAGAAATGTGTGTTTGGGGAGCATTGTCTTTAAAAGTGCATATTATGGGAAAATGTGTCGTTTCCATTTTAAAGTATATTATTTCAAAAGATCTTGCTTTAACCTGAGTTCCTTTATTTTAAAGATATATTCATTATGTTAAAACTCTTGAGCTCACTAGGCGTTAAGCCTAACCTTTTTATTTGTCGGCATGTGCATCCGGTTTCCAGATTGAGAGTTGGTCCTAGCAATCTTATGAAGAGTAGAGCCTTAGCTAGATCCGAAAGTAAATATTCGGTGAAGTCTTGCGCATTATGGAGATAGTGACTATGCATGGGTATTAGCAGCACCCGTCCTTTATAGTCCGTATTCATATAAGATGGTATAGGTGTATTTTAGTTGAATCTAAATTCGTGGCTGTAAATGGTTTATTTATTGATGTATTTAGAAAATTTTAAATAAGTTGCTATTTTCAGATTTAAGGGTGTTACAAGTTGGTATCAGAGCTTAAGTTTGAGAGAATTAGGTATTGATTTTTGGATGCCTAGACTCAAACTAGAGTTCTTATAAGTGATTGTAAGTGAGGTTGCACATTAGGTATCTTAAGATAAGATATTTTGAGGATTGATCGAGTCGCTAGAAACGGAAAACCTGTCGAGGGTCGCAAGGATGATCGTGTACGGTACGTTCATAATGGCACCTGGCCATTGTCATGGTGAATCTACATGTCACATGTGTATACTTGAACTACCTTGGTGGAATGACCGTTTGGGTAGTGAGAAAGTTTCTAAGCAAGTGATCTAAGGAAAGGTTGATGTTTATAGCAATGTCACTTGGAAGTGATAGGTAAGTGTGATGAAGGCATTAAGTTGACCATCTTGGGTCAGAATTATTGGTTGGAGTAGGACTATCGGTTCGACAGACCGAATCTGTTTTGAGGAAAATTGTAAGTTAACCAATTAGTGGGATTGTTGCTCTAAGATGTTGGATGCATCCGAATGACAATAGTATGTCGGGAAAATGGAGGATTGAAGTCCTAAGATGTGAGTGCCGACCAAAATTCATGCACGAAATTTATTTCTAAAAATAAGTTTGCATCAATTATTTCTCATGCTTTCGAAGCATAGATTGTGTTCTACTGTGAAGTCTTGATAAAACATTTAGCACTCATCATATTTTAAACCGTGAGCTTAAGCATGCATGGAGTTGTTTGGTTGCAAGTTATTGCAATTTTTATGGAAAAAATCTCTCCGTCCCTGTTTTGTGTTTAACGCTATCTTTGAACATCTTAAGATCTGTGTTTTAATGCCATATGTGGTATTGGACAAGTAACTATAGAATTTTTAACCCTGACATTGGATCTCCTCCACGTATGTTACGGTTTTAAAGGAAGAGTTGTCCCACTGTTTTTGAGTCTGAACTTTCTTGGGAATTTTAGTCTGTACGAGTCGCGTTGAATTTATGGAAAATTATTTTACGACATTTGAGGCGCATGAGTGTACTTTGCGATGTGTGAGTTTTAACTTTATTGCGTGTAGATTTACGAGCTTTTTGGGCGTCGTGTCTCATTAGAGTTTTGTTAAAAAGAGTCACTTTATCGTACGTTATGGTCTTGGAGTTTTAACATTCTCAGAATTATTGTTGTCTTATGTTTCATGTTGGCAAATGGAAATTTTGGCACCGCTTAGTTTTAGCATTTACTAGTTTTATGAAAATTCAGTGGGGGTTTTATGATATCATATCGTATGACTTTTGCATCGCGTAATTAAAGTTGGGAATTAGTGTACCTGCATTATTGCATGCTTTAATTTAAGAGTTTTGCTAAAGACGTCACCTCCCATGTTGTTTTGAGAAATGTCAGTTGTTGATCTTACTAATAGAAATTATGCGATTTATCTCTGGGCTTTATACAAACGTCAGTTGTTGTATGCTAATTGCATTTGGATTAAATTATGCCGTTGGAGTGAGTAAACGTCTAAAAGATTTATGTTCTTTCAGATAAAACTTTTGTTCTGAGCATATTTCAGTTATTGATTTTACTACTAGAAATTTTCAGCAATGCACATAAATGAGTTATCAACATTCATGTTGTCATAGTTACTATTTTGGTCAAATGTGTTTATCTGTGCGGCTCAAAGTTTTAAACTCGAATTGAGGATTCATTTGCGTTCCCATCGTTCCATCGAGCTTTGGGGAATAAACTGATGCAAAAAGGGGTTGTTGAAAATTTTATGCCACAACGTTTTTGGTTAAAGGATGAAAAGTTAAAAGTTAAAAGTTGTGAAGTTCTCTTTTGGGAATTGTACAAACATTTATTACACGTGTTTAGAGTACAGGAATTTAATTCCATGATTAAAGTGCGAATTTTGCTACACATCTTTTTCTACCGTTTTATTAACGTAAATACAGATCAGACGAATTTTGGAAATGGTTTTATATGTGTAGCGTCGGTGATCAATTTTCAACCTATCGAGTGATCGGTAGTGGATTTTACTGCACGACCAATTATCGTTATAAAGCGTACGTATTTAAAAGTTTTGTAAAAGTTTAAATTGACATTGCGACTGAAAACCTTGAACTCATTAGGCCTATAGATTTAAACCCTCTTTGTTAAAGGACTTGTTAATAAGGTCTAGAGGCGTCCTTGTGATTTTGAAGCGTCGGATAAGACGACCGGTGGTCAGTCCGGATTTTGGGATTTCGGTTCTTGGATTGGCTCGCACAAAAGTAATGGGGGTGTTAGGCTTGTGCCTTCTCCTAGTTAATTAGGTGATGATCTTCCCATTTCGATAAGTCTTTGGGTTAAAACCATGTGTGGTTGCTTATGTGTGTTTCGGTTTTGAATTTGTGGATTAGTGGTAGGGGTGCTCACGGGTTGGGTTGGCCGGGTTGAAGGCACTTTAACAACCCAACCCAATCGTTGTGGTTTGAAAATTCTCAACCCAACCCAACCCAACCCAATCAAAAGTGCAACCCAACCCAACCCAAACCGTGCGGGTTGGGTTGGGTTGGCGGGTTGAAACATTTATTAATTATTTCATAAATTACATACCTGTTGCCGCCGCCTGCCGTCAGCTACCAACTGCTGCCAGCTGCCTCCAACTGCCGCCAACCGCTGCCTCCAACTGCCGCCAGCCTCTGCCACCATCCTTTTGTCAACATCAATAGGTGTAGCACTATCAAGTCCATGCCTGTTTAATCCCAACAACAAAAGCCCTTTCTTATATGGCATGCAAGCAGGCTAGTATCCTTGTACTGAAACTGAAGAAGTGACTAACCAACTAATGTGCTACCTAAATAAATACTACTTATCAAAGGAAGCAAAGAAATACACATACATGTACACGATTCTGAACCTAAAGGTCAAAACCTGCTCATCCTATCAAATCCTCAGGGGAACTAGATCATGATGATTGTAAAATATCAAGTTTAAGCACTTCCTTCAAATAGCTATACACGCAGGAAAAACTAAACGATATCGTCGAGTGACTAGATCCATCCAACTCATCAAACACATAAGTAATCAAATGGTATACCTCCAAATGCAGCACTGGCAGCAGAAAACATAAGCAGTGGAGGAATATGCCAAAACAGGAGATTTATGGAAGTGGTAAAGATGAATTTTGAAACACAAGGCAATTCCACAAAAGAATATTAGGAAATAAAAATGAAATGAAGATGACAAAACATATAAACAGTTCCAAAAGTACCCCTATGACAAATGGAAGCCACTTTGGTCCCTTGACATGCTTCTGAATATATGGTATTCCTGAAATGAATAATCGAATACAAGTTAAATTCCATATAGACTTGCATAACTCCCAGCCCTGTCCAGACTAAATAAACATACCCGTGTTCAAACCATAAAAGGCACCAAGCATTCCACCTAAACCACAGCCTGCCTATTGGATACACAAAACAAATGAGATTGGCAATTTGGACAAGATAAGACCATCTTACATTCTTACTTGTACTTTTGCAAATCACTAGACTTGTATGCCTATAATTCATAGTTTACTTTCAGAAAACCATAATAGCTTTTGATACTTAGAGTTGGATTCACAGAGTTGCAAGCATACCTTTAGCAGCCAGGAGGGAGCAGCTGAGCATGCTACCAAAGATGCTACGCTTGTTTCCTGCGGGCATTCATTTGGTGGTCTGATGCTTAGGAGGGTCATAGATACGGTACGTGAAAGAAGAGTTCTTTTCTTATTGATTCTTAATGAAGATGCAAAACATAGACTGACGACTGTGTATAGAAATCAGGATTAGCAAATAGTAGCTGGTTCAATAGTAGAAATTTTGAGAGTTGTTATTGAACAAAAGACATGGACTGCTTAAAAACAACAAATAACATAGGTGCTTTATAAAAAAATAACAACTTCCCTAAATGGCTTAAAAACCAGGAATATGTCAAAAAGCAGAAACATCACCATTGATTTTGTCCAAGATATATCCAATAAAATGAACCCGAATATGGGAACTTGTAGTTGATTTTGGATCATCCCTCACAAAATAAAGAAAATTTGTTCAATATTCATCCAAGAAAACTTAAAGATCAACCAGGATAATTAAGATTCAAAATTAAAAAAGAAAGATTAATCAAGATAAAGAATCAAAATCAAGAACAAGAACAATATATATGTTTAATTAATCAATTAATTAACCTGTCTTCTTCGTCTGTCGATTTAGTGAAGGCCCCGAATCTAACTGAACTTTGGGATTTGAAGGTGTCGATTTGGGGAACTTGGGAAAGGAAAGGTAACGGCGTCGATCTCGATCATGTGATTGAACTTGGTGATTTGGGGAACTTGGTGAAGGCGTCGATCAAGAACTTGGTGATTTGGGGAACTGAAGAAAGGAAAGGTAGCGGCGCTGCACTGCTAGTCTGCTACTGCTCTAGGTCGAAGAGAAGAATGAACTCAATGAAGTATAAACTGGTGAAATGTAAAAAAAACAAAAGGGCCGCTTATATTTTAGACTGGTTATCGGGTTGGGTCGGTTTGACTTGGGTCCAAACCATTTCCAACCCATTCAATGCGGTTTGATCTAAAATTGTATCGGTTATATCACGGTTTGATGCGGTTTACGTTTTTTGCGGGTTGGGTTGGACGGGTTGGCCGGGTTGGTCGGAAATTTGAGCACCCCTAATTAGTGGTACGTCGGCATGCTATGTGACTATGGTGTATCACCCTAATGAGTATCTGTGACTATTGATGATGTTGTGGTTGACTAGTAAGGACGTTTGATTTGAACAATTATTTCCAAGAGTAGGTGTCAACTTCGTATCGGCATTGCTAATTGGGAATGGAATATTTGTTAGTATATCCGCATTACATATAATTGTGTTGAGGATAGGTGTTGACACTCGGTTTTGGGAAATAATCGTTAGTATGCCTCAGTGCACATCTGTTGAACCTGGTGTTGTAAGTTAAGTGATAACATTAAGGAATGTAGGTATTAATACCTAGGAATCAAGCGTTGACAATCTTGTGATCAACGAAGTTTCGCTGATTCGGCAATCGACGTTAGAATGCATTATAAGGGTTGTGTAGACGCGAATTTTGGGGCAACTCGCTATTTGCAGATGTTGTGTTTGGGTGGTCAGCTCGATGATTTGATTTATTGTTGTGCTGAACCGGATCAAACTTGTTGATGAAAATTTCGTGGAAGAAAGAACGATAAGCCTTTTTGGGTGTTGCTTATGGGGGATATTTAGTGAGGATATCGTTATGGACCTTAAGTAGGAATCTCTTATTGAAAAGGCCTTGATTTGTTGAGATTATAAGAATCGTTTTGTAACAGCAGCAAATGATCAGCTCATCAGTTATATATATGGATTCAGTCGCCACTCGGGTAAAGTCGTCATGGATGGGGCTACATGGAATTGAAAGGAGTATGGTTAATCAATAGTTGGGCCGTTTCTACAGGATTTGTGGTGTTCATAAAAGGCAAGAAAAGAGTGTAATGTGATTCAATGATGGGTGATTAGAGGTGTGTAAGGTCAAGTTCACTCTGGGATACCATTGGGAGAGTGGTTAGCTCAGAGCCGTAAGCTATCTTGAGGTGTTATGTTCAATCTAAGGCTGGGAGGCAACCGAAATTTTTATTGATGGGGGAATGAATTGATAAGGACTCGATGCTCTTTCCGTCACCGGTAAGATGCATTGAACCTTAGAATTTGAGTTTATGGCGGCTTGTTATGTGGAATTCAGTGACAACGTCAACCGGGATGTAATCGGGTTCATATATGAGGTAAGGTTTCGAGAAGGTATTTCTTTTTGGATAGAGAATCAATTGATCTTGCCAAATGTGATGTTGGGTGCTTGGTTGGTGCCAGATTTCGAGGACGAAATCTCTTTTAAGGTTGGGAGGATTGTAACACCCCGATTTCGAAAAGCTATCGTTTCAAGTTAATACAGAAATTGGTAATTTAAGGGAAAAATAAGATATTGGATTTTGGACTTGAATCCTAGATTTTATAGTATAGATGGATGAAGGATTCAATTACGAGTCCAAAGGTTCTTTCCGGAGCGAAAACAGAGCTATAACGAAGAAGTTATGGCCAAAACAGTGATCGAGGAGAAAACCAGGGGAAGCGCGCGACTTATGCCGCGACTTAAGGTCGCGAGTAAGTCGCGAAAGCCCCTGGTCGAGCTTAAAACCCGATTTTCAGCCACCAAACTTCATATCTTCATAATTTTTGATCCACAACTCCGATTTGGGTGATTCAAGTTTCTACGGTTTCGTTTTTGAGAGATCTTCAAGGATCTAGCAAGAGATTGGAAGTCTATTGGAGTATAAAAGAGTATTTTGTGGTGGTAAGCTCCTCATCTCTCCCACTTCATCTTCTTCACAAAAGTTTTCTAGGGTTTCATCCACCCTTTGTTCTCCCTTTCGTAGATTGGAGGTTTGTAACCATTTTGGTGAACTAGAGGTGTTTTGATTGGTGGATTCAAGCTTGGGTTAAGGTAATCTTCTATTCTCTTCATTTATGGAAGTTAGGGTTTCGGTATTAGTTGAGGTATTCATGTATAAGGTTGGGAAACGATTGTTTGTGGTTGATTATGTATATTTATGGTTGGAACCTTGTGGATTTAGGTTTTGGAAGAATTGGTTTGAAGAATCAAGTTCTTCAAGGAATGCTCTAAGTGGGTAAAATCTAGATTTAGCCTAAATCTAGCAAGGTGAGTTCAAGTTGATTTGTTAAAACGGTGTACATTCCAAAATGTGTATTTTGAAGTAAAAGTATGTTTTACTTGGTATTTGTCAAAGTGTGAGTATTTTGATAAGTTTTCATATTTGATGAACTTGGGTTGTGTTAACCTCATAAAATGCTTATATCGGGTTTTGAACATTTCAACAACTAAATAGCATGATTTACGCATTCTTGGTGATTTTGTACAAGTAAGACCTATTTTATGATTTATGCATCTTTGATGATTTTGTACAAATGAAGTCTATTTTATGTTATATGCATTTTGGTGTATTTGCATTCATAAACCATTTGGAAAACCTTTAGTCTCATTATGTGTTGAGTTTTGGGTTAATCTCGGTATGTGTCTTCGTAAACGTTGTTTAAAGGCATTTCATTATTTGGGGGACTGGTAATTGTTGGTCAAATGGATTTTGAGCATTTTAGCTCGGTAATGGCTTAAAAGAGTCTTGAGGACATTCGTCCGGTTTTAATGGCTCGATGTAGAGTCCAATTTGTGATTTACATCTTAATGCACTTTATTGCATATTATCGATAGTTACAGACTCGAGTGCTGTAGTCATTCATGAGTAGTCGTGTAACCTTAGACTGTGTTGCATTGGATCCATAGGCACGTAAGTCAGTCTTATTTGATGGTCATTTGGGTGGTACGGGGTTGGACTCCGGGACTCATGGATTGTGACCTTGTCCTTACAAGTTGGCACTAAGAGGGCTGAGTCCGGTTGAGCTATTATGACTGTGGGCAGTCCTCTGATGGGCGTTTGGGCCTTCGTCGTGTGGGGCAATGCCTTCGGGGTATCCCCCGTGTACCGAGCCTTTGGCGACAATTCCTGGTGGTATTCGCTAAGGTCAGCTGTCTCTTGGGTGGAACTTGTCAAGGAGTCGTAGGGACACTTGTGCGTTCAGGTCGTGAAGTGTCATGGGACAACGTTGTTTGAGTGGCATACTTTTGTGTTCCTCCGCTCTCAACGGATACGGGTATCCCCCGTTGTCGGCCCGAGGTATTTTGGATAGTTAATTGTCCATGCTTTAATACTTGGATTTCATTCCATTTTATGGTCGCGTGAGTATTAAGCTTCAGTTTCATGTTTTAATGGCGTATCATACTTACATGAATTGTTTTCCGTTATTTAAGGGTCAAGTATTCTGTTCCACCCGAGTTTTGGGTGTTTTGGGTTATGAAGTATTATTTACATTTTAGTACATTTGAGTATCGAACTATGACCCCGTTTTGGGTGAGTTACGGGTTGCACCGTTTTATAAGAAATGTGTGTTTGGGGAGCATTGTCTTTAAAAGTGCATATTATGGGAAAATGTGTCGTTTCCATTTTAAAGTATATTATTTCAAAAGATCTTGCTTTAACCTGAGTTCCTTTATTTTAAAGATATATTCATTATGTTAAAACTCTTGAGCTCACTAGGCGTTAAGCCTAACCTTTTTATTTGTCGACATGTGCATCAGGTTTCTAGGTTGAGAGTTGGTCCTAGCAATCCTATGAAGAGTAGAGCCTTAGCTAGATCTGAAAGTAAGTATTCGGTGAAGTCTTCCGCATTATGGAGATAGTGACTATGCATGGGTATTAGAAGCACCCGTCCTTTATAGTCCGTATTCATATAAGATGGTATAGGTGTATTGTAGTTGAATCTAAATTCGTGGCTGTAAATGGTTCATTTATTGATGTATTTAGAAAATTTTAAATAAGTTGTTATTTTTAGATTTTAGGGTGTTACAGGAGACGATGAGAGGAAAAACAAGAAAGAAAAATGGGTTTAGAATGAGAAATGAGGCTAAAATATGATTTTAAGCCGCTGGACCTTCTGATGGTGCGCACGACCCGTGCGTATCCCATGAAGGAAAAACGCACGACCCGTGCGCTATGGCAGAATGTGCAGGATCCTTCCCAAAACATGTTTTGGTCATAACTTCTTCGTTATAGCTCCGTTTTCGCTCCGGAAAGAACCGTTGGACTCGTAATTGAATCCTTCGTATATCAAGACTATAAAATCAAGGATTCAAGTACAAAGTCAAACATCTTATTTCTCTGTAATATATCGGTTTCAGTATTAACTTGAAATGATACCTTTCAAAAATTAGGGGGTGTTACAATACTCCCCAACTTGGAAATGATTCCGTCCTCGAAATCTTAGTTACACAAACAAGCGAGGGTATCTTTGCTTCATGTCCTCCTCGGCTTCCCACGTCACATTGGCCCCACGATGATGCTTCCACTGCACCTTGACCATAGTGACCTCCTTGTGACACAATTTCTTAGACTTGCTTTCTAAGATAGCGCCGGGTTCTTCTACACAACGGTCACCTTCATCCACTCTTAATTCGGAGAGAGGAATGACACTTTCTCCATCCGCCAAACTTTTCTGAAGATAACATATATGGAACGTGTTGTGGATTCTATTCAACTCCGATGGCAGTTCCAATTGGTAAGCTTGCAAACCAACCCGTTTAAGCACTTTGAAAGGTCCAATGAAACGAGGACTCAACTTCCCACGTTTTCCGAACCAAATAATTCCCTTCCAAGGCGATACCTTTAGCATCACGCGGTCGCCCACTTGGAATTCCATCGGTCGTCTCTTCTTATCGGCATAGCTCTTTTGCCGATCTTGAGCCGCTTTTAATCTTTCCCGAATGCCTTTGACTTTATCGACTGTCTCTTGCACAATTTCGGGTCCGGAAAATTGTTTCTCTCCCGCTTCTAACCAACACACGGGAGTTCTGCACTTCCGCCCATACAACGCCTCAAAAGGTGCCATTCCAATGCTTGAGTGGTAGCTATTGTTGTAAGCGAACTCCACCAAAGGTAGGTGAGAATCCCAACTAACCCCAAAATCAATGACACAAGATCTTAACATGTCTTCGAGTGTTTGGATCATTTTATCGCTTTGACCGTCGGTTTGTGGATGGTAAGCCATACTCAGTTTTACTCGCGTACCAAGCTCCTTCTGAAAGCCATCCCAAAAGTTCGAAGTGAACCGACTGTCGCGATCCAACACGATCGACAAAGGTACTCCATGTCTCGATACCACTTCATCGATGTAGATTATTGCTAAATTGTCCATCGGTAAGGTTTCGCGCATAGCCAAGAAATGAGGGCTCTTGGTCAACCAGTCAACTATCACCCAGATGATATCATGACCTCGAAGAGTCTTCGGTAACTTAGTCACGAAGTCCATGGTAATATGTTCCCATTTCCACTCAGGGATCTCTAAGGATTGCAGACTCCCATACGGTCATTGATGTTCGGCCTTCACTTGTAAGCACGTCACACAACGCTCCACATAATGTGCCACATCCAGTTTCATTACCGGCCACCAATAATGCAACTTCAAGTCCCGGTACATCTTTGTACTTCCCGGATGGATGGAATACTTGGATTTGTGAGCATCCTCAAGAAGAAGTTCACGGTTACCCCCAACCTTGGGTACCCATACACGACCATTGAACAACCTCACCCCACGTCTATCTTCCGTTAAGAGCAAACGTTGTTTTGTCATGACTTCAACCTTGAGATTTTCTTCCAACAGGGCTTCTGTTTGAGACTTCTTGATCTTCTCAATAAGATTTGACACTAGCTCGATTCTCAAAAGGGTAGCCCGAATACTTCCGCTATAGTCCTTACGACTTTGGGCATCGGCCACTATGTTTGCCTTACCGGGATGGTAAAGCAATTCACAATCGTAATCTTTAAGTAATTCGAGCCACCGCCTTTGCCTCATGTTCAACTCCTTTTGGTCAAATACGTATTTCAAACTCTTATGATCGGTGTATAAAGTCCACTTTGTGCCATAGAGGTAGTGTCGCCAAAGCTTCAAGGCGAACACCACCGCCGCTAGCTCCAAATCGTGGGTAGGATAGTTCTTCTCGTGGATTTTGAGTTACCTCGAGGCATAAGCGATCACCTTACCTCTTTGCATTAACACACATCCTAATACCATTTTCGAAGCATCGCTATAGACCACGAAATCTTTCGACCCTTCGGGTAGCGACAAGATTGGAGCTTCACGCAACTTCTTTTGCAAAGTCCGGAACGCTTTTTCTTGCGCTTCGGTCCAATCGAACTTCACATTCTTCCGTGTCAACGCCGTAAAGGAAGAAGCGATTTTCGAAAAGTCTTTAATAAATCTCCGGTAATAGCCCGCCAAACCCAAAAAGCTTCGGATTTCGGACGGACTCTTAGGAGGTTCCCAATTCATCATGGATTCTATTTTGGAGGGGTCTACTTTCACTCCATCTCGAGTGACAACGTGACCCAAGAATTGTACCTCTTCAAGCCAAAAGTCGCACTTGGAGAATTTGGCGTACAGTCTTTCTTTCCTCAACACTTCTAGAACTTCACGGAGGTGTTGCTCGTGTTCCAACTCGCTCTTGGAATATACAAGTATGTCATCAATGAATACGATGACCGGCTTGTCGAGGAATGGTCGGCACACCCTATTCATTAAGTCCATAAACACCGCCGGTGCGTTTGTTAGGCCAAATGGCATTACAAGGAACTCATAATGGCCATAACGCGTTCTAAAGGCCGTTTTCGAGACGTCTTCTCCCTTCACCTTCACTTGGTGGTAACCCGAACGTAAGTCGATTTGGAAAAACACCCCACTCCTTGAAGCTGATCGAACAAGTCGTCTATTCTCGAAAGCGGGTATTTGTTCTTCACCGTTGCTTTGTTCAACTCACGATAATCAATGCACATTCTCATTGTGCCATCTTTCTTCTTGACAAACAAGACCGGAGCTCCCCAAGGCGACGATCTCGGTCTTATGAAACCTTTCTCCAAAAGTTCTTGGAGTTGAGCCATCATCTCTTGCATCTCCGATGGCGCCAACCGGTAAGGAGCTCTAGCAATAAGAGCTGCTCCCGGTACGAGATCAATCCGAAACTCCACTTGACGATCGGACGGTAACCCGGGCAAGTCGTCCGGAAAGACATCGGGAAACTCCCGCACTATCTTCACATCTTTAAGCTTTGACTTCTCTAGCTTGGCGTCGATTACGTAGGCTAGGAAGGATGAACATCCTTTCACTAAGCATTTGCGTGCTTTAGCCATGGTGATGATTGCTACATTACCTTTCCTTTTCTCACCATAGATCATGACGACTTCACCACTAGAAGTAGGAATTCAGATCAATTTCTTGGAACAGAAGACCTCGGCATGATTATTCGTTAACCAATCCATGCCGACCACCACATCAAAACCACCAATAATCATCGGCATCAAATCGATCGGGAAATCTCTCCCTTCGATTCCAAGAGTACATTTCCTCAGAACATCGTGGATTAAAATTTGACTACCATCTGCTATCTCTACCACTAACACATTCTCTAGACTAGTAGTGGGCATATCAAACTTTTGACGAAACGAATCAGATACAAAAGAGAAACTGGCACCCGAATCGAACAGTACATGAGCAGGTACGGAGTTTAGAAGAAACGTACCCGATACCACATCGGTGGATGCCTTGGCCTCATCGGACGTCATCTGAAAAGCTCGACTTGGAGCCCTAGATGGGTTTTCTTTCTTCTCCGACACGTTACCCGCCTTGAGTTTCGGACAATCTCTCTTCGTATGTCCCGGTGTCCTGCACTCGAAGCAGACAAGCCCCCGGATTGGGCAATATTTGATGGCATGATCAGGCTTCCCACACTTGTTGCAAGATTGAGGAGGTAGATTGAAATCGCCGCAGTGCTTACTATGGCACCTCCGGCACCATCTAGCTTCCTGACGGTTGTTGGAACTCCTATTCCCGACAAAAGGTTGATTCCTCCTAGGAGGTGCAGAGTTGTTCTCACATTTTCTCTTGTCCCCAACCACTACTGTTTTCTCCGCCTTGCTTATCGCAAAGACCTCTTCCATGAATTGAGCTTCCTCAATCATCTCACGAAGATTGGAAGCCTTGGAGTTGTGGACCATGGACATTATGTCCGCCGGTAGGCCATTGAGGTAGGCCTTTATCTTCTCTTTCTCCGTTGGGGCCACGTGCCCCACCAAATCAAGTTTCTCCATAAATTGACGGGTGTACTCCCGCACCGTCAAGTTCCCTTTTACTAGAGACCGAAACTCCTTTTCGATGCGGTCCATAGCTCTCTCACTACAGAACTCTTCCATTAACTTCTTCTTAAACTCAGTCCAAGACAACTGAGCTAACACGGTAGGAGAGAGAGTGGATTGAGTAACATTCCACCAGATGAGAGCCGTATCTCTCAGTAGTTGGGTACCAAACCGTACCCTCTGATCGTCTCCACATTCAGCGGAGCCGAAAGCTTGCTCTACAGCTCTAATCCACTTCACACACAGAACAGGGTCGTCAGAACCAGAGAATTCGGGCGGCCCGCATCCCAGAAAGGATTTGTAGGAACAACTCCTTCCTTTCTTCTGAGCACCCATAACCCTGTGTTCTTCAGTTCTAACACCCTGACCGGAGCCACCAGAACCTGCAATGACGTTCTCTGCAACCGCCTCATTTCTCTTGAGACTGGCATCGAGGTCTTCTAACAATTTCAAAAACGCTTCTTGTTGCTTCTCCATAGCCGATGACACCATCTGCATAATGCTGGCCATCATGACAGTTTGAGAGTTCGCCTCTTGAACAACTGGGTTTGTGGATGCCAACTCCGCTCTTGGCCCTTGTTCCACTTCTCCCGTGATTATAGGTGGCATACTCGGAGGAACAACAGTTGCTTCCCGAACCATTGGACTTCTCTCGGGTGAGCTATCTTCGCGTACATCCCCATCGACCATCGGTCTACTGCGAGTGTTCACCATAGTAAAACAATGGCTGTTGCACAAGCACGAAAAGGATAAGAAAGGGATTAATCGAAATACACACGAAGGAAACGTACTACCATGTCTACCAAATGTCATAACATTAGCAAACCAAGCACACTTACGTAAAATATCCTCATAATAACATTAGCTAAGTGAGATTATGAACATATAACACATAAGGGTTCTCGTTACCATCATCACAACGCTTGATGAACATAATTTTCGTCGACTCTACGATTAACCCATCTTAGAAATTCTACCCAACTCACAAATCATTGCCTAACGTACTCAGTCTAAGTCTAGACATATTACATTCATGCCTAGTTCACTTAAACTAGAGCTCTGATACCAACTTATAACACCCTAAAAACTGGGGTAATTTTAAAATTTAAAAATTCGACAATATAACGTCTATAAATAGGGCAAACCACCCAAATAGTGGGCAAGGCGTGAACAATCACGAAACCTGCCAACGAGTATGGAAAAAAATGACAACACACCAATCCAAGCCAAACCAAACCAAGTTTATCTAGATTACATAGGTTGTCAACCCAATACCATAATGAATAAATTGGTTTAAACACCAAGTCTCCAAATTAACTAACATCCAGAAATTTCCTCAAGAGACCAAACTCTTCACTCAACCCCTTGACGACCCGCCGCTAAGGGAACCTGTTATACACATCATTTTCGAAAAAGTGTTAGGCTTAAAGCCTAGTGAGAACATACAGTTTATAAATTGAAGAAATATATGCAATTGTAACGAAGGGAATTCTTTTCAAGAAAATATGTTTACAATTGAACCGTTTGCCACAAAAGGGACTTTCGTATAAAATTCATCTTGCGATGACGGGGGATACCCGATTTACCAAGGATTGTAGCGGAACACAAAAGTAGACCACAATCTGAGTTATGAGCTAAATACTTGGATCCATGGCCACGAACAACGAAGGTCCGTACTAAGATGTGAGGGAGGGCCCCCGAGGAAACCAAGTCATACTCGTTCACTAGGACTACATTATGACCCATGGCTAGTAACCGATCTCACATAACCGTACCAAAGGCCAAAAAGGGGTAAAAATGCATCCGTAGCTACAAAAGGGGAAATAGACATCCCAATAATATAAGCCGACTCAATACCTAGGGATCCACTAGTAATAGTCAAGACTTGTCACAATTACATTTGTGACTAACCAAAGCTAAACATATAGCTTCCAATAACATTTATTCCCAAAGATGCAATTTTCCAAGTTAAGTGCTGATAAGAATGAGAAATCATAAAAATGAGATTTTATACATTCTTCCAAGTAATTCACCAAATAGGTGCAAGAAATACTTTATTTTATTTCATAACAAATGAAACCCTTCCATTTCGCAAGATATAACAAGAACCCTAAAATCTCCAAAAACTCAAGTTAGGTCAAAATGTAATTTTCGTAAATCCAAACCAAGGAGATGTATAGGAGTTCAAAATATATGTTTTGATGTGTATAAAGTTTAGAAAATGATAGTAGGAACTCACCAAGTAGGTTTTAGAAGAAAACCCAAAATTCTAGATTTTGGCCCGTTGGAGAAGATGAAGATGGTGATGAAGCTTCCAAACCAAAACCTTAGATGAAATACCCAACTTCTAGCAATAGATGATGCGATTGGGGTGAAGATGAACCCTAGATTCGGTTTCTATGAAGGGGAGACGATGAGAGGAAAAACAAGGAAGAAAAATGGGTTTAGAATGAGAAATGAGGCTAAAATCTGATTTTAAGCCGCTGGACCTTCTGATGGTGCGCACGACCCGTGCGCATCCCATGAAGGAAAAACGCACGGCCCGTGCACTATGGCAGAATGTGCAGGATCCTTCCCAAAACATGTTTTGGTCATAACTTCTTCGTTATAGCTCCGTTTTCGCTCCGGAAAGAACCGTTGGACTCGTAATTGAATCCTTCATCTATCAAGACTATAAAATCAAGGATTCAAGTACAAAGTCAAACATCTTATTTTTTCGTAATATATCGGTTTCAGTATTAACTTGAAATGTTACCTTTCAAAAAATCGGGGTGTTACATACATTCACGTGATATTGATCATGAATGGTGTAACATTAATCTAGAATGGTGTAAAAAATTCACGTGGTTTAGTGTTTATGATGAATGTAAACAAACAAGGACACGTGTGTAATCTCTTTTTTCCCCGGTTTTAGGGACGTTTTAATCTTTTTGGAGGTCTTATTACACCTAAATTTTTTGATTACACCGTAAAATGAGACAACAAAGATGCATATATACAAATTTGCAATGATAAGAAGCATTACTTGTTTTCTGATTGAAATTAGAGTAACACTGTGGAAGAGTTATATTTTTTTTTCCATTCTTTGATGAAAAACCTACAAATGTAAAAGTAGACCCCAAATTTTTATGGATCCCGTTCTAAATCACACATTTAACGTGCTAAAAAACACCGTTCTATCCGATTTACAACAAAAAACAAGTTTGCAACTGAATTTTCTAAAAAAAAAAAAGAAAAAAAATCCCCTGAATAATGTTGATTTTGAAACACATGAGTTTTAAAAGGAAACACTTCATGTTCCGAAAAATGGGAGATGCTGTCTTGGACTTACTGTACTTGTTGTCACTTGTTCAACTCGATCTCCTCTTCATACTTCAACTTCGAAGCTTTGAGGTACATGATAAAATCTCAAACTAGATTTCTTTATAATCTAACTGACCCACGTAGATTGTGTAATGCTTTCTGTAATCATTGTACTTTTCAAGCTCAGCGTAACTCAAGTTCACTTGTTGAGTCAGTAATAAGGTCTATAAGCTTATGTTCTTCGATATCCGTTTGCCAGTTGATTCATTCAACAGTTATTAAGTGTTTAAATTACAATGATGGGTTCATTGGTGACAGATTGGTGTCCCTCTATACGAGATTGGGATGCATTAAGGATGCACACAACCTGTTTGATGAAATTCCTCACAAGGATTTGGTATCCTGGAATTCGATTATTTCCTCATTTTCTCAAAAGGGGGATGTTTGTTTGAGCTTGAATGCATTTTATAGGTTGAGACAAGAGGATGGAATGAACCCAAATGAGATAACGCTTATATCGTTAATTTCAGCTTGTGGAACTGTGGAGGGAGGTTATATTCATGGCTTTGCTGTAAAAAATGGTTTAATATCAGAAAGAAAAGTTTTGAATTCTCTTATTAACATGTATGGGAAGTTTGGGTATTTGAATGAGGCTTCTGGGTTGTTTGAGATGATAAAGTTGCCAAATTTAGTGTCGTGGAACTCGATCATTAAGATTCATATTCGAAGTGGTCTTTTGGAGAAAAGTATTATGTATTTTAATTTAATGCGGAGAGCTGGGATTTATCCTGACCAAGCTACAATTGTCACAATACTTCAGAGTTGCGGTGATATGGGCGTTGGGAAAGTAGTAGATGCATTTCATGGTCTTATTTTGTGCTCTGGTCTAGATAAAAGTATTCCTACAACGACTGCATTACTGAGCGTTTATGCAAAATCTGGAAGATTAACGGCTTCGTATGAAGTCTTTAGAGAAATGAAAGATCGAGATATGATAGCTTGGACTGCCATGCTTGCTGGATACGCCATGCACGGGTATGGCAGACAAGCGATTGCGCATTTTGAATTCATGGTTCAAAAGGGTCTGTACCCTGATCATGTTACTTTCACCCATTTGTTGAGTGCTTGCAGTCATTCGGGTCTTATCGACGAGGGAAAGAGATTTTTCCAAATTATGTCAACTATTTATCGAGTTGAACCACGGTTGGATCATTACTCGTGCATGGTTGATCTGTTTGGTAGATCAGGGCATTTAAAAGATGCACACATTTTAATCGATAACATGCCCATGGAGCCTAACTCGGGTGTTTGGGGAGCACTTCTTAATGGCTGCAAGGCTTTTGGAGACATCGAGCTTGGTGAGGAAGTTGCAGAAAGACTGATTGCTTTAAACCCGTTAGACCCTAGAAATTATATTATGCTATCGAGCATGTACGCTAAGGCTGGCCGTTGGAAAGATTTTTCGAAAGTTCGACTTTTAATGAAAGAGAAAGGTCTTGTAAGAACTGCCGGCTGCAGCTTTATTGAACATGGGCACAAGATTCATTGCTTTATTGTGAACGATCAAGCACACCCTGAGAGCGAGAGTATCTATACTAAGTTAGATGAAGTTATCAAGAAAATTCGAAAGGTTGGATATGTACCTAATACGGAGTTCGTTCTACATGATGTAGAGGAAGAAGTTAAAGAAAGTTTGGTGAGCAAACACAGTGAAAAGTTGGCAATTGCGTTCGGTCTTTTGGTCTATAATGACAGCAAGCCTCTAATAATCACAAAGAACTTGAGGATCTGCGGTGATTGCCACAACATGGCAAAGTTTGTATCGTTTGTTGAAAAGCGTAGGATCATCATTCGCGATACACGGAGGTTTCATCATTTCGCGGATGGGTTATGCTCTTGTGGAGATTACTGGTAATCTTCATTTTTATGGTCTTTTTTTTCTTTTCTTTTGGGGTGGGCAATGGATGCATGGAGGTACCTGCACCTAGAGTGGACATGTAAAGATAATATGTTGTTGTAATCTTGAAAAAGAAAGCCGCATACTTGTCACCTTTGTTGAGTTTAGTATATTTTATGATACATTCGAGGTTTCGACGCTCACGCTCTCATCTTCTCACACTCTCATCCTCTCACTCTCTCAATCGACGCTCACGCTCTCCTCTCACTCTCGTGTCTCTCTGGTAATCTCGTTTCCAACCATCTTCATCTCAATCTCATCGACTACTGGACCTGTCACCTGTGGTCTGTGTAACTGTGTTCTAGAATTCAGACTCAGACTTCCAAAGTTCCACTCTTCCAGCGCAATCTGCATCGTGAATCTGCCACTCTTCTGGGTTCTGGCCGACGCAGTCATGGGGGCAACAAGCAGCCTGCAGGTATTTTCTATTTAGCCATTTAGGGTTATTGGGTTAATCATTAATTGGTTATTTGTTTTATTGTTTAGTTTAGATTAGATTATTAGTGATATGTTTAATTCTTTAAATTGTTGTTTTCTTGTTATTTTGTGATGATTATTAACTTGTTTTTTGTTAATGGTTGCATAATCTAGATTAATTGAAGACTTCAAATATTCAACTATTCATTATTGAGCTTCTAATTTTCATCAAGTTTGACAATTGACAATTTCACCAACCACGACTAAATCAGTTGTTATCCTTCTAATCTCTATTCCTCTATATCACTTGTTTAGTTGTTTAAGATATTAGATATGTATCCTCGATCACAACCCTCAGATGCTCAAAATCGAAAACGAAAAAAAAAGACAAGAAGAAATTGCTCAATCTATGCGAAGGTCTTTAAATAAGTTTATTATTAGACAACCAAATGCTTGTGATCATAACGAGAACATAGTTGATGAAAATGCCTGTGATGTGAATGCTTGTGATGCAAATGCTTGTGATGAAACTACTTGTGATGCAAATGCTTGTAATGAGCCGCCTACTTTGACTAGGTTCCAAACCCCTTTAAATTGTTTTTCGTTTGTGTAATAAATGGGCATTTTTTTTGCCTCTCGCCATGGGCATCCAAAATATCAGGACCGACCCTGAAGTCTATATATATATATTAGCATTATGCAACCTTGTTTTAGCATCAGTTCTCAATCTCATGATTTCCCTGTTCCAGAAGAATTAGGTATTAAAGTGGAACTAGTACATACATGAGTAACATTAAGGTGTCTTCACTAAGATATTGTAATTATTAGTTAGGGGCTGTTTGGTTGATTTTCCATTAAGTTCTGTATGGATAAAGTTGTCTGTGTGGATTAATCTGTCTGTATAGATTTAGAAGGTTTTTATTTGAGAGAGTTTTTTCATAGATGGAATGAACGTGTTTTTTAATAGGAAAGACTGGTTTGGAAAAAACTTGGCTTTCTGCATAAAGCTCCCCCTTAAAATCTTACTGAATAAGCCACTTTCTATATTATTAAGCCACTACCAAACAGTCATATATATCTGACTGAATAAGCTGTGAGTCTCATTAAGCTGCCTAACAAACAGACCCTTAGTTAACATGTTGTGGATCCATACTAGTGACTACAAAGAACAAAATCATGATTCTTCTTTTTCTTTCTTTTTCACAAGTGAAAACCCTTCCTTTTTTTGTTCTTCATGCAATGAAGGTTCTTATATCTTGTAGAATTGATTGTCTTGCCACTCATGGAACTAGTACAGGAGGTCAACATGATATATATTTATTAGATTCTCAATGTTGCTTATTTGAGGATTTATTTGTGTAGGGTTTTAAAAGAAATTGTAACCCTTAAACGCAGCAGAAAATCAAAATATTTGGTTACAAATATTATAGAAAACTTTTCTAAATAAACTTAAAACCCAATCGGATCCAATGATGTATTTAATTAAAATCAAAACCACACCATATGATGTTTTAGAATGTGTACCTTTTATAGATCAACCGGGACAGGAATGGAGCACTAAGAAACCAAAGCAGGTTTCCTCTACTGGTAGTCTACACACGAACACGTTTCCCATCTCCATCGCGTGCTAGCCCAAAAATCCTAGATCTATATGCGTTTTACAGAAAAGAAAAGGTTTCTTTTCTGTATTTCTCTGAAAGGTTAAATCTAATTTCAATCGTATGGAAAAATGGTTTAGCCTAACGCCCTATTTATACTAGAAGAATTTTAGATGAACTATAATTCAAATAAAGTTTAATAATCATCTGTAATATTCAAATTCAAATTCAAATTTAAATCCAAATTCAAATATATATATATATATATATATATATATATATATATATATACAATTACAGATAACACCACGTAATTAACATAATTACGTTTTCACCCTGTAATTATTATAATTACAGTTTAGCACATATTTTCATAGTTATTCTTCAAGAATAATCATTTCCTTAATCAACTTGATAAAATCCAGGTTTCTAAAGATGGAAACAAACGTATTCTTTGTGTGCGACCCTATATGTTTACATACTCCTCAACAGTATCTCTCTGTGTGACACATGTCGTAGGCATATATAACTTACATTCTCCCACTTGCACACGATACACAGTAACACAGACGATAGTAAGCGTCTAGAAACACGTTACCGCCCCCAAGGCTATGTAAATGTGCTTTTACATTCGAGCAATTTGATTGATTCAATCAATCATATAGTAGAATAATTCATTATCCTTTTGCTTCACGATATTTTGTTTTGAACTTAAGGCATAGATCATTCTCATCATTTACAGTTCAAAGAATATGTTTCTCGATCCCAACATATTTGATTATACAAGTGTCATTAGTCCAACTAATCCACTTGTTCATGAATGTAAATCAAACTATGTCATCGAGGGGCCCAGAAATATCTCTCTCATTTTGAGAGGAGCAAATCCCATATTGCATGTGCACGACTAACTACACAATTCATGTTACATCCAACATAACCCTTATGATTACCCGGTTAAGGGTAATGTTAGACTATATCAAAGCATAACACTCCTTGTGCATTAGATCCCAATGCACATCTCAGGTATGAGGATAAAGAGTGTTTATTATTTCAGGACTCGCCTTATAACGCTGATCTATGAGGTGATCCTGACCGTGGGTTTTGTCCAACGCGTTGTGCACCGACAAACGCATGTGACTCTGGTTGCACCTAGTGCACTTCCAACTTGGACTATGACCAGACTTCACAATGATCTTGATTTATTACTAGTCCCCTAGTAATAATCGATCAAGGACAATTATAAATAATATGATCATCATATTTATTTAAGGATACTTAAACATGCTAATAAAAAACACATAAATGTTTAATGTATATACTCATACCCAGTATGCCATATCAGATAAAAACATAACTGTTTTAATGTTCCAGAAAGTTTAAAGTTTACTAAAATTATTATTCAATACAAAAATCCTCAAGCCTGTAAAATGAACATCATGATTGTTTTGAGAGAGAGGCTTGACAAGTAGATTTGCATGTAAGCTCTTACAACTCATAGTACCTCCGTTTATATATATATATATATATATATATATATATATATATATATATATATATATATCCCTACTACAATTTAAGTCATTTACAGTCGGTTTAGAAACTAGCATCTGTGTATCCTTAAACACACATATCTCTTTCATAACCGTTGTACAGTAAGAACATATCTTTAGTTCTTCTTAGATACTTCAGAATGTTCTTCACTGTTATACAGTGAGCATCACTTGGGTCTGACTAATATCTGCTCGTCATGCTCAGGGCATATGAGACGTCCAGTTTTAGTACATTAACATGACATACATGATTGAACAGTTGGCCGAAACACAGGGAACATCCTTCATATGGCTCATGTCCTCTTTAGTGCTAGGACACAAAGTTTCGCTCAGATTACACTATGTACTATTGGCAAGTTTTTTTTTCTTGGAACCCTTCTTCTTGAACTATTTCAAGATCTTGTCAATGTATGTACTTTTGCTTAATCTAATTAAACACTTTGATCTACCACGATAGATCTTTATACCAAGGACTTTGTCTCTTCTAGATCCTTCATCTTGAAGTATTGTCCTAATCTATGATTTTACACCTTCAAGCATTGGGATGTCATTTCTGATGATCATATAAGATCTAGAATACTGTTATGCTCCCACTGACCTTCTTGTAAATATAAGATTTCACGATATGATTGTCCTAGTCCATAAATGGACTTTTGCAACTTGCACTTTTAGGTTTGATGTTTTAAAGCCTGGTATACGTCCTCGCTCAAAATTCCTTTTAAGGAATGTAGCTTTTAACACCAGTCTTCATGGCATCTTGCCATTTATCAGTAATCCGATCTTCAGATTGTTTTGTATCTCGTTTATTATCTTCAACAACTTGTTGAAGCTCAGCAATTTGTTGAATGTCAATGTCAACCTTCGTCCCATCTTTGTGATTCTTGAATTTCTTCAAGATCTACTGTGTCCCATTGTGATTCTTGATAGAGAATCTTTTTCTAAGAACTCACCAGGGTGTGTAACAAAACTTTTGTTCTCGCTGGACCTGTAGAAATAATATCCAATTGGATATCACATAAAGATGTACTTTTCAGACCTTTGAATCAAGCTTCCCTGAGGCATTATGCTTAGCTTAAGCATTATAACCCCATATTCTCAAATATGATAACTTTGGGATCTTTCCAATTCATATTAAGAGGGTGGGTTTTATTGGTCCTTGTTGGTTGCTACATATACTAGTATTTGGGCAACTGTTTCTAAGGCATAACCCCAAAAACATTTAGGCAGAGTGGTGAGACTCATCATAGAGTGAACCATGTTCAACATGGTTCTATTTCTCTTCTTGAATACACCATTGTGATACGGTGTTCCAAGAGGAGTCAACTGGGATACAATCCCAAAAATCTCTAGGATGATCTATTGGCTTAGATATTCATGACCTCGATCTGACCGAAGCATATTTATCTTTTGCCAAGTATACTCGCTACTTCTTTCTAAAACTCTTTGAAAATCTCAAAGCTTTTAGTTTTGTTTTATTAGGTAAACATACCTATGTATGTCTACTGAAGTCATCAATAGAATGTAATGAAGTAGTGATGACCGTATCTTGTGACTGAACAGTAAGGCTCACATACATCAGTATGGATAACTCCTAATAGTTCTTGTAGCCCCTAAGGGTTTTTCCTTTTATAAGGCTTTTTTGTCATCTCGACTAACAAGTGTAACACCCTAAAAATAGGGATAACAAAAATCCGAAAATCGGACATGCGGTATTTAAAATTGCCAAAGCAAGAGCCTCCCAAAAATGGGAAAATACACAAACCTGTTTAAATATAGTCGTAAATAACCGGACAATAAATAACCACCAACTAATCTAATTTCCATAACTAGAAAAGAGATTACAAATAAGGGTGTCATTTATAAACCCAAAGGTTCTCCTACCGAAAGTAAGTCCAATTGCAATATTCCCAAATCTCTCACCCAAGCACTATGCCCGGTTAGAACTGGTGCCGCTAAAACCTGAGATACACATCGACACCAAACAAGTGTTAGGCCAAAAAGCCTAGTGAGTTAAACAATAATAAGCATGCAGAACATATTTGACTCTTATCTGTAATTAGCCAATTTTCCGTATGTATGGAGTCAACGGGGGATACCCATAGCACCAATCAGTTCCACCCCAGAGATGATGTATCTTGATGCCCACCGGAAATTCCACCTTATCCGAGTGGTGCACCCCAAAGTCCCGGCACACCCGGAAATTCCACCTTATCCGAGTGGCCGAGGTCTAAGCACATACCCCCACGGTGGTGCCTACGACTACATTCTCCTTATGTCAGTGACTTGGTTCGTCCAACATAATGTATATTAGGAGGTCCTTAGGTATATTTCAACCACATATAATCCGGTACCAACCACGGGTACAATAACACCCTCCTAATAACATGAGTCCAACATAAGACTTAAATATCCACATAGTCACGTTGTAGATACAATAACACCAAGAGTGTATTCCGAATGGAAATCATCATGTTATACTAAACATATATTCCATAATCATGTAAAATACCCATTTTGGGTACACATAATGTAAATCCCCAATTAATTACACAACATAGAGTAAATCATGGGATGATACTTCATATACGCATATTCTTCACATAATCTCATGTAAATGCCATCAAATACTCAAACCCGTAAAAATGACCATTTTGAGCAATTATGTGATAATAACAACAATTAAGCAAATATGATGTGTATCCAGTTTTAACAAAAGTTTAGTAAACTCACCTTGCTAGATTTTAGCTAAATATAGTATTTACCCACTTAAAGCTTCCCTTTGAAGAAACTTGGTTCTTCAAACCAAATCTTCCAAAAACCTAGATTTACAAGGTTCCAACCATAATTATACAAATTAAAACACTTAGAATCATTCCCCAAACATTTATACCAAAATCCCCAAATATGGGAAGAACCCTAACTTCCATAACCGAAGAGGATGGATGATTACCTTAACCCAAGCTTGGATTCACCAACCAAAACACTTCTATTTCACCAAAACGATTACAAACCTTCAATACATGAAAGGGAGAACAAAGGATTGATGAAATCCTAGAAAACTTTGGGGAAGAAGATGAATAGTGAGAAATGAGAAGCTTACCACCACAAAACGTTCAATCAAACTTCAATAGACTTCCAATATCTTGCTATATCCTTGAAGATCTCTCAAAAACGAAACCGTAGCAACTTGAATCATCAAAATCGAAGCTCTAGATCAAAAGATATGAGGAAATGAAATTTTTGGGTGAAATGGGGCGGAAATCAGGTTTTGAGCCGCGCTTTGACCCTTGCGCATGGCCCGTGCGCTTTTGTGAAGGGCCCGCGCACGGCCCGTGCGCACCCTCCAGTGAGCCCATGATTTTCCCGAAAACCGTTTTGGTCATAAATTCTTCGTTATAGCTCCGTTTTTGCTCCAGAAAGAACCGTTGAACTCGTAATTGAATCCTTCATCCATCTAGACTATAATATTAAGGATTCAAGTCCAAAATCAAAAATCTTATTTTTCCTTAATATATCGCTTTCGGTATTAGCTTGAAATGATACCCTTCGGAAATCGGGGTGTTACAACAAGACATACATGTATCATATGAATCGTCATATGATTCCAACTCTTCGTTCGCCTGGAGTTTGACTATGTGTTTCTTGTTTAAATGTCACAAATAGATCTGATTTAAGCCTTGATTAATTCGTTATATTGATTTATAATTACAACTATCAATTTCATAAAACATTTATTGAGATAAAATGAAAATTTATTTTTGAAAACATCAATTTGGTTTGTTGTAATTGAGAAAAATGAAACTAAATTCCTAGCATTACTAGGTACATAAAGACACTTGCTAAGTGTTAATGTAAGACCATCTGGAAAGTCCATATCATATGTCCCTTTAAGCAACAACAACTAACTTAGCTCAATTTGGTCTGGTTTCATCTTCTCTTCACTTCTTATTTCTGGAAAGTAGTACTAATATGAGTATCATATCCAATATGTAATACTTAGTCAGAAGTGAATAAATCAAATGGTAAGCATACCTGAAGGTCCGACTTCATTAACCTTCTGTTTCCTCATTTCTGCCAATAGGATAGGGCAATTTCTCTTCCGGTGCCCCTTCTGGTTGCAATTAAAGCAAACTGCATCTTCAGGAATCTTTCCTTTGCCCTTTTTCTTGTTGGAGCTTCCAACTTTTTCTTTACCCTTGGTAACCACCCTCTTCTTTTTGACTATCCCACTTTTAGGCCTGACCATCAAGGCCTGTTTTGGTTCGGATAAATCCAACTTGGATTTCATATTTCTCTCAACAGTTTTATGCATGTCGTGAAGCTCTGTGAGTGTTTTCTCTAAACCATTCATATTATAGTTCAGGACGAACTGGTCATATCATTTGGATAAAGAATTGAGAACTATATCGATTCCCAATTCTTGACCCAGTGGGTAGCCAAGACGGGTTAATCGGTCAATATACCTTTCATTTTCAAAACGTGGGTACTGACTGATGATCCCTCAGTCATCATACAGACATGCAATGCCAGGACTGTGTCAAACCTCTCTTTCCTTGCATGTAACTGAAACATGGATTTCAGAGAGGATATCATATCCCATGAATTCATATCTTCATGATCCCTCAATAACTCGGGAGTAATGGATGCAAACAACAGACAACTAACATCCAGTGAGTCATTGAGATGCTTATCATAAGCAACCCTGAACTTAGCTGAAGCATTTCTAGCAGGTGGGTTTGGAGAGGGTTTTCAAGAACATACAACTTCTTTTCGTGCTTAAGGACAACTCTCAAGAAACGAAACCAATCGACGAAGTTTGTACCGTTCAGTTTTTCCTTATCAAGGATTGACATTAACGTAAATTGGGATAAACCGTCTGTGTTTGTAGTTTGGTTGGAGGCATTAGTAGACATCTACAAAATAAGTTTAATTTTAGTAACTTTAATATCTGAAATAAATAGATTAACCTTTCAAAAATCATTTGATTTGAGCTAAGATCCATATTTCACCTACTTCCATAAATGGCCAAGCAACTGTCTATGGAATTAGGCTATTTAGGTAGGCATCATCCAATTATGTTCAACATAACTCTTAGATATCGTGGGATCCTATTTAATATATCATATACTGAAATTGGGATGTTTAACCCCACTTCAACGCTTTGAAAATATTCATAAATGGCTAAGCAACTGTCTATGATATTCTCAAGTAAACAAACCATACTAAGGTATCATGATCCCACCTAAATACTAGACATAGGGTTGGGATCAGTCGTCCAAAATACGACTATTTAAGTGAATGACCAAGCAACTGTCCACTTAAATCTTGTTATTTTGGCTCCTTGTCTTACACTACATTCAACCGGCATGATTGACTGAGCATTGACCACACCGGAATCCTGTATACTCGACAAATACCTTAAATAGGTGGCGTTAAGTTTACATTTTGTGAAAGGTTTGATTTTAGAAACATTCTAATTCCTTTTAAAACATTTTGATTTTATCTCTAAAAATATTGTTTTAAAAGTTTATCTTATTAAATCGGTTTGATTTTGATAAACATATCAATTTTAAAATATCATATTTCATTTACCGATTTAAAATTTGTTTTGCGCTTGATTTTATTTTTAAAAGGTTTGCAATTATCATAACAATAATAAAGCAATAAAAGCAAACACAAAATAAACAACCACAACAATAATATATGGATTTGCCCCTAATGTGGTGTTATGAGTCAATACAACAACCACGGTCAATTCTAAGGACGTATTCAAGCTCCCATTGGCCTCACCATTTTGGTGAACTCCAGGGACTCCGTCTCGACCTTTTGGGACACCATCTTGAAAATTAGAAAATACAACATGTCTATTCTATTTACGCTTGTCCCTATCTAGGAAATTTAAAATTACAACCCTTGCAATTAATACATTTTAATTTTCAAAACATAGAAATAAATCAACCACGGGTTTTTGGGGCAAACCATATATTATCTTATTTTAAATATAAAATAACAATAATTGACCAAAAATTAATAACATAAAAATTACGGTCAATTATTTGGAACAAAATTACATATGGCAAATAAATCCAGTTGACCCTATTCCTAATTGGTGAATTATCAAACCACAACCTATAAGAGGAAAAAAAACTTGGGTCTAAACCCAAAACGACCGACAACAACCCAAACCACTTGGCTCCAAGCCAGCGGTGACCGGGGATTCAAAAAGAACAAACGAAATCAACTGAAACAATCTTGCAGTAGGCGGCGATGGACAACAAATGACACCAAATACATCGATTGTGTGGCAGCATCACACGAGTGCCCGGATCCAACACCACCAGCCTCTTTGGGCGGTGGTTAGGAGGATTAACGACTCCGCCAAGAACCGTGGTATCGGCAGTCAATGAAACCGAATTAGTCACTGTTGGGTTACGGGATCTCAAGTACAGCGGAAAATAAAACCGTAACCCTCCAAGGACCTATACGAACCGGAATAAATCGGATGTTTCGAAATTATACCTCATAGTTAACGAGACTTTGAATCACAGCAACAAAGCAAGCTTGATGCCTCCACGGTATCCACGCGAACAATCCGAATCCTTTGCCTTCTCGTGATGCTAGTCACGGTTTCAAAACTTAGAAAGGAAAGGGGACATATAGTTGTAGGTGATTTTTGGAGAGAATTTCAAGAACAAGAATTGCATACAATGTCATACATTATATATGGTGATGGAAGTATGGCCTAAAAGATCACCATCATATCCACACCTTACTTGAGTGTAAGAGTGGCCATGCACCATCACTTTCTTACATATCCATACCTAGTCAACTTATTTAATGTCCAACAAAATAATATCTGATTTTTATTTAATAAGATTAAATCAATACAAAACAAATATAATAATTAAACATTTTAATTATTGAAACTCCTTATTCGGATATGTTCAAAGCGTGTGACCCAATGGGTTCTCGAGATGTTGGTAATAAATATAAATATCGTATTATAGTTATAAACGATGAGCGACATCTAGCAATACATCATCGTCACCCAAATGACGAGAATTGGTGATACAACAAATTATCAGTTTGTAATCAATTTTAATTTACACATTTAATTCTTTTGTGCTTGATGTCCAGATTGAACACGAGACATTGAATGTGTCATTCTCGTTATGTCTAATCTCTAGTTTCTTGATTCCCTAATATACTAATAAAACAGATCATGATATCTCATATCAATTATCCTAGCATGCATGCATTTCCTTAGTATGTATTTATCAAGGGCCCCAGAGACATCACTCCGGTCATAAAGGAGGGACAAATCCTATCTCGATACATGCCAGTTCTACTATGTGATTTATAACATACCCAACAATTATTCTGTCACCCAGTTACGGAATGATTAGAACAAATGTCAAAATATATTACTCACGTATATAGCAAACTCCATATTTCTCATGTCAAAGAATTACATGTACATTGACCACATGAGAAACACTTATGACACTCATATGACATCCAATGAAGTGTTCTAATAGCGAGTCACGTCCGATACACAAAATCTCCATTTTGTACCCATATGCAGATTCAATATCTCTATATGAATCCCTACATATGTTAGTCATTATCATATTACTTCAACCTTAAAACCCAAAATAATATTTAACTAGGGACATTTAGAATACATTATTCTAAGGTTATTTATTATGAATAATTAAAACACATATTATAACATAGACATAATAAATTGGGCAATGCCTTTTATTTATTTGTTAATTTCATGAAACAAAACGCAAAATTACAATCATCGTATGATTAGCTTTTGGGCATTCACTAACAATCTCCCACTTGCACTAAAGCCAATCATCCATGCATCGTATACCAATGGATCTACAGTGGCCATCATGCTTCTGCTGTGTTAATGGCTTGGTTAGTGGATCAACAACATTGCTGTCAGTTGACACTCTGCTTATACTAACATCACCTCTTTCAATAATCTCTCTAATGAGATGATATCTTCTAAGAATATGTTTGGATCTTTGGTGAGATCTAGGTTCCTTGGCCTGTGCTATAGCTCCATTGTTGTCGCATAACAACTCTATAGGACAATCGCTGCTAGGAACAACTCCAAGTTGAGAAATAAATTTCTTGATCCAAACGGCTTCCTTGGATGCATCTGATGTTGCGATGTACTCAGCTTCCGTTGTAGAATCAGCTACTGTTGCTTGCTTAGAACTCTTCCAGCTCACAACACCACCATTAAGACAAAACACAAAACCCGACTGCGATTGAAAATCATCTTTATCCGTTTGGAAACTTGTATCAGTGTAACCCTTTACACTTAACTCTTCTTCACCGCCATATACCAAGAATGAATCCTTTGTTCTTCTTAAGTATTTTAGGATATTCTTGACGGCAATCCAGTGACCATCACCTGGATTGGATTGGTATCTACTCATCATGCTTAAAGCATACGATACATCAGGTCGAGTACATATCATGGCATACATGATAGATCCAATTGCCGAAGCATATGGAATCTTACTCATTCGTTCACTCTCTTGAGATGTAGTAGGGCACTGAATCTTAGAAAGTGATATGCCATGAGACATAGGTAAGAACCCTTTCTTGCTATCAGACATGTTGAACCGTTTCAACACTTTGTCTATATATGTACTCTGACTTAAGCCAAGTAATTTTCACGATCTATCTCTATAGATCCGAACGCCTAATACATAGGCAGCTTCACCAAAGTCTTTCATTGAAAAACATTTTCCTAACCAAGCCTTTACAGACTCAAGTGTCGGAATATCATTTCCAATGAGTAGTATGTCATCTACATACAATAAAAGAAACGATACGGTGCTCCCACTAACCATTTTGTAGACACAAGGTTCATCCTCATTTTTTTGAGAATCCAAACTCTTTAATCGTTTCATCAAAACGATGATTCCAACTCCTTGAAGCTTGCTTCAACCCATAAATAGATCGTTGCAACTTGCATACCTTATGAGATTTTTCAGGAGCGACAAAACCTTCGGGTTGTATCATATATACGTCCTCAAGTAACTTTCCTTTAAGGAAAGTTGTTTTGACATCCATTTGTCAAATCTCATAATCGTGATATGCTGCAATGGCTAGTAAAATTCTAATAGACTTAATCATTGCGACTGGAGAGAAAGTTTCATCATAATCAACACCTTGAATTTGTTTGAAACCTTTTGCAACCAATTGTGCTTTATAGGTAACCACATTACCATCCATGGCGGTCTTTTTCTTGAATACCCATTTGCACCCTATAGGTCGTACCTCATTGGGTAGGTCAATTAAGTTCCAAACTTGGTTTTCATACATGGAGTCCATTTCTATTCTCATAACATCTAGCCATTTCTCAGAGTCAGCTGTGCTTGTCATAGCATCTTGGTAACTAGTGGGCTCATCATCCATGAGCATCACATCCCCGGTATGAGTGATGAGAAATCCATATCTCTCAGGCTCATTCCGTTTTTTACTAGATCTACGAGCACTTTGTGTTACGACATCAGACTGCCTTTCCACATCACTTTGTGTATCCACAATTACTTGTGGTGTCTATGTTGGTTCCATCTGAGTTGACATATTTTGATCTTGAACAATTTCAAGTTCTACATTCCTCCCACTAATACCTTTGGAAATAAATTCCTTTTCCATGAAGACACCAGTATGCCCAACAAACACTTTATTGTCATGAGGATGATAGAAGTAGTATCCCATAGTTTCTTGGGGATATCCTACAAACATGCATTTATCAGATTTTGGTTCTAATTTAGTTGTGATTAGACGTCGTACGTAAACCTCACAACCCCAAATCTTCATAAAAGATAATTTAGGACTCTTCCCAGTCCATATCTCATATGGTGTCTTTTCAATAGATTTTGATGGAACTCGGTTTAGCGTGAAAGCTGTTGTCTCTAGAGCATATCCCCAAAAGGATGTTGGAAGGTCAGCTTGTAACACCCTAAAAATTGTGGTAAAATAAAACTTAAAATTTCGGCAACATAACGGTTAGAAATTAAGGATTTATAACCTGTAATTGGGAACAACTAAAATCCCAAGATTTGGGTTAGTTTGTACAACTAAGTGTAGCGGTGAGGATGAAACATAATACACAACAACCTAATTAATCTAGAACAATTCAATTAGCTAGATTAAATGTGGGTGTTGCTATGCCTCCAAAATCGCTCTTCTCTCAACATCCCAAAAATGCCCGAACCATGGGTGCTCCTAGGTGTGCTTTTGGCAAATCAAGGTGCCCTAGACACACCACTAGCCGAACCTGAGAGTCAAAGAACACATGCACAAGTGTTAGGTTGAAGTCAAGGAGTGACTACAAGATGATCACATTTATCAAAGAGTGCAATTAAAGCAAGTAAATGTTACCGACGCGCCTTTAGATTAAACTCATGCCCTCATCCCGGTTTGGGATAAGAAATTAACATCTGTACAATTCACCAGAGATAACTCCATTTAACGGGACATACCCGTTCCATCTTGGGTGACGAGAACACATGAGTGGAGTCACCCGCAATGTTAAATTGGATTTCACCACATATCCCGGACCTAGTTCCCATGCCACGCCGGACATCACAACCCTCGGACCGTTTATGCCTCTAATGCTTACTCCGTCGAGTTACGCTCCAAAGACTTATGTACATGGGTGCCTATCCAAAGTAGACGAGTTACAACCCGGAGACTTGCGTCTCCTATTGCCTCATCGCTAAAGACCCAACGGTCAATAATTCCATGTTACATAAGAACCGCCTAATTCCTCGTGCACAAGGAATTAGACATAACCTCCGCATTTAAATCTTGCACATATACATATGAATGACACCTTTCATGCAATGAACATATACCATTTACAAGCATAATAAAGCACCCTCATGAGTAATATTTGCTTGAATACTAGAGTAACATTGTGAAGACCTCATTTGGTAGACATTAGTCCAACTGCTGATAAGAATAATTCTACACATATTTCATACCCAATATAAATCATCACCATAGCATTTATTGATATATCATATCATACACATAACAATCCTCTCTACATTAAATGATTCTTCCAACCACAAATACCCAAACATGGTAAATACATAAACCCTAGTTTTAGCTTACTTGAACATTTTACAATAAACATTTAGCACATAATGCACAAGTATGATTAGTTAGGGTTTAGGAGACTTACCAATGAGATTGAAATGACAAACCCTAGAAATGAGGAGTGAAAGGAAGGAGACTTGGATTCCTTGAAATACTTGAGGAGTAGTGCTTCTACAATCTTATAGCCCTAGCAAACACCAAACCTTAATGATCCAACCACCAAAATTAAATAAAGAGAGAGAGGGGGGGGGGGAAGAAGTGTGTGAAAATCGCACCTTTACTGTGTGTTTTCGACCTCAAAGCTTGAAATCCCGAAATGGTACTCAAAACCCTCAAAAATTGCATTAAATGAGATTTTTCCCGTCTGCCCCCCCTCTCGCGCGACATTGCCCACACGATAGTGCCAATGGCACAATCGTGAAGGATGTACCGCGGGTGGTACACCCCGCGCGACATTGCTCTGGCGATAGTTCCATTGGCACAGTCGCGGGGCATAGTCGTCGGACGCCCTCCAGCCACCGCCCGAACCCGAAACGATGCGAGAAACTTGAACCAACCAAATACTAAAATTACCAAATTAGATTTAGAGCCTTTAATCATAAACTCATACTGATATTCATCAACGAGGTCTAAAATTCGGGGTGTTATACAGCTTGACTCATCATAGATCGTACCATGTCCAACAGTGCACGATTCCTCCTTTCGGAGATACCATTCCGTTGTGGTGTTCCAGGTGGAGTGAGTTGTGATACAATACCACAATTTCTAATATGATCAAGAAAAGCATGGTCTAAGTATTCGCCACCTCGATCAGATCGAAGAATCTTAATACTCTTTCCAAGTTGGTTTTGTACTTCATTTTGAAATTCTTTGAACATTTCAAAGGACTCGGACTTATGTCGCATTAAATATACATATCCGAACCTACTGAGATCATCAGTAAATGTAATGAAGTATCTATAACCACCTCTAGCATGTATGTTCATTGGACCATATACATCACTATGTATGATTCCCAATACATCACTTGCTTTCTCACTTTGTCCAACAAAAGGAGCCTTTGTCATCTTTCCAATTAAACAAGCTTCACATGTCCCATATGATTCAAAATCTAACTTGTTCAATAATCCATCTTTATGGAGTTTGGAAATGCGAGTTTCGTTTATATGTCCAAGACGACAATGGCAGAGATAGGTTAAATTTGAACTATTCGATTTGACATCCCTTTTATCTATGTTATAAATCGGATTATCCATATTAAGAACATAAAGACCATTAATCAAACTTGCATCACCATAATATATATATTACCAAAAGAGAATGAACAACATTTGTTTCCAATACTAAAGGTAAAACCTTTCTTGTCCAAAAAAGATACAGAAATCAAATTTCTAGAAATAGATGATACACAATAACAGTCATCAAGTTTTAATAATAATCCGGTCGGTAAAGTTAACAAAATAGATCTTACGGCTATAGCAACAACCTTTGCTCCATTTCCAACACGCAGATCAACTTCACCTTTGCTCAACCTTCTAGTCCTTTTTAGTTCCTGCACGTTTTTACAAATATGAGAACCACATCCAATATCTAATACCCATGATGTATAAGAAGTAGAAAGATTAGCTTCTATCACATAGATACCTGAAGTGGAAGTTACACTTCCTTTCTTCTTTTCCTGAAGGTAGAGAGGACAGTTCATCTTCCAATGCCCAGGTTTGTTGCAATGAAAGCACTCACCCTCCTTAGGTACAGTTACCTTGGGTTTCTTAATGCCTCCTTTTGGCTTCAAAGATTTAGAAGTGTGTTTGGCAATGGACTTTCCTTTGCTTTTCCCTCTCTTCTCCTTACGGACCATCAAAATGATGGACTTGTTCTTTGCAAGCTCTTGCTCGGCTGTTCGTAACATATTGAGCAATTCTGGAAGGGATTTTTCAAAGTCATGCATGTTGTAGTTCATCACGAATTGACTATAGCTATTTGGAAACGATTGCAAAACTACATCAATGGCCAACTCCTTTCGTAAAGAAAAACCTAGTCCTTCAAAACGCTCAATATGCCCAATCATTTTAAGCATATGAGTGCCAACAGGACTACCTTCGGACATTCTACAACGGAACAGTTCCTTGGATGTTTCGTACCTCTCATGTCTAGCTTGCTCTTGGAATAACAATTTTAGGTGTTCGATCATATCGAAAGCCCCCATGTTTTCATGTTGCTTCTGAAGCTCAGGTTCCATGAGACGTCCAAAGCATCTTCATCATGTTTTTTTTAAAGTGTCCCTTTCAGTTCTAGGAGCACTAGAATTAGGTTCTTCAGGGATTTGTTGCTCCAATACATACAATTTCTTTTCAGCTTTGAGGACAATTCTCAAATTACGATACCAATTGATGAAATTTGTTCCATTTAGTTTTTCTTTCTAGAGAATCGACGGCAAAGTGTTTTTGTTTCCATTGTTGGTTTGTGCCATTGGTAATCTACAATAGAGAAGCAGAGTTCTTAGTGTCATGAAATTTTATTGTTTAATAAGGACTTTCATCAAACAAGCTCCCACTATTTTAATCAAAACAACAACCCTCTTTTATTGTTTTGGAGAACGTCATAAGCTTTCTAGATCCATATTCTCATTATCGATCAATTTAACTTTAGCTAACCGATCAACCAATAATGTTTTAGGTAAGCAACAACATTGCTAATTACATCTCTATGTAACTCTTGGATAGTTAGGTAAATAACTTTTATTTAAATTCATCATATGAATGTTCCCAACACATGCCTCCAAATCCCCAATCCTATTAGGCTTAATTTGGTTAAGTCCGACCCAAAATGGCTTGTAGGAATCCTATGCTTACCTTATCTTACTAAGATTAAAGAGAGTACCCAACTTTAGCATGACCCACCCTCGATGATTAAAGTCTTGACAAGTGCCATGTTTGCAAGACATCTTAAACTTAATATTTTGGTGAGGGATTTTAGTTAGTTTGATTTTTACCATTCTTTCTTTTGTAATAGATCGTTTCCTCATAGTTTGATTTAACCGGAATCCAGATTGGAGGAGGATCACTTAAATACCTTCATTTCTTTGGCGGTTTAGGCCTTTGTGACAAAACCGGTTGAAATCTAACTATGATGTACTAAGACCTTATCGCTCAAAATCGACGGTCCACTTTATATCTTATATAAATACCAAATTTTATTTTATCAAAACTCAATTTGATTTGTAAAACTCCTTTTACTTATATATTTTAAAATCATATTTTGTTTTAAAATGTTGTAACAAGTATCACATACATACAACCACGCATAATATATCACAATATATATAAAGCGTAAAATAAATGTGAGATGGTTATAACCCTCCTATGCGATATTCATAGATCCAAGTATGAATATCATTACATAAAATAAACTCTTATGGTTCTAAGTCTTCTCATCTTCATCACTTCATAACGCCTCAATCTTTTGCTTTCTTTTATACAAAATATTTTACATTTCAAACAAAGAAACCTCGAGTTACATTCGAGGGGATTGGATGAGAGGAGAATGTACAAAGAGAGTATATAGATAAAGGTACGACATGCAAGTCGTATTTATCAAATATAATACATCCATGACTAAATGCTATAACCATTCACCAAACAAATCACATTATACATATTCATTCACATTGAAACATAAAGATGATTTGCAACACCACCGTATAAAATTAATACAAAATTCATACGATATCGAAAAAGGGTGATTCAAAGTTCTTTAGAAAACGAACAAAAAGATGCACATCTTTTATGTTTAAGGATTTAAAAGATCTAGAACCCTTATGGGTCTAAATACAAGTCAAACTCGTAGTGGGTTCGATTTTCGAACAACATTGCGACACTGTCGTAAACAATTCCTAAATAATTTATACGAAATCGAAATGATGCGATTCAAAAGCCTCTGGAACCCTAACAGAAAGCTCCACGTTTTTCATGTTTTAAGTTTTCTCATATTCAGAATATTTCTGGGACGAAAAAACCAAAACATTTACGAAACAAAAACATACAACAGCAAAACAGTTTTTAAAAATGCATGCATGCCACCAAAAACCGATCTAGAGGTTTGTAAGTAGCTCTGATACCATTGTTGGGTTACGGGATCTCAAGTACAGCGGAAAATAAAACCGTAACCCTCCAAGGACCCATACGAACCGGAATAAATCGAGTGTTTCGAAATTATACCTTATAGTTAACGAGACTTTGAATCGCAACAACAAAGCACGTTTGATGCTTCCACGGTATCCACACGAACAATCCGAATCCTTTGCCTTCTCGTGATGCTAGTCACGGTTTCAAAACTTAGAAAGGAAAGGGAGCATATAGTTGTAGGTGATTTTTGGAGAGAATTGCAAGAACAAGAATTGCATACAATGTCATACATTATATATGGTGATGGAAGTATGGCCTAAAAGATCACCATCATCTCCACACCTTACTTGAGTGTAAGAGTGGCCATGCACCATCACTTTCTTACATAATCATACCTAGTCAACTTATTTAATGTCAAACAAAATAGTATCTAATTTTTATTTAATCAAATTAAATCAATACAAATCAGATATAATAATTAAACATTTTAATTATTGAAACTCCTTATTCGGATATGTTCAAAGCGTGTGACCCAATGGGTTCTCGACATGTTGGTAATAAATATAAATCTCGTATTTATAGTTATAAACGATGAGCGGCATCTAGCAATACATCATCGTCACCCAAATGACGAGAATTGGTGATACAACAAATTATCAGTTTGTAGTCAATTTTAATTTACACATTTAATTCTTTTGTCCTTGATGTCCAGATTGAACACGAGACATTGAATTGTCATTCTTGTTATGTCTAATCTCTAGTTTCTTGATTCCCTAATATACTAATAAAACAGATCATGATATCTCATATTAATTATCCTAGCATGTATGCATTTCCTTAGTATATATTTATCAAGGGCCCCAGAGACATCACTCCGGTCATAAAGGATGTACAAATTCTATCTCGATACATGCCAGTTCTACTATGTGATTTATAACATACCCAACAATTATTTTGTCACCCAGTTACGGAATGATTAGAACAAATGTCAAAATATATTACTCACGTATATAGCAAACTCCATATTTCTTAAGTCAAAGAATTACATGTACATTGACCACATGAGAAACACTTATGACACTCACATGACATCCAATGAAGTGTTCTCATAGCGAGTCACATCCGATACACAAAATCTCCATTTTATACCCATATGTAGATTCAATATCTCTATATGAATCCCTACATATGTTAGTCATTATCATATTACTTCAACCTTAAAACCCAAAACAATATTTACAATCATCGTATGATTAGCTTTTGGGCATTCACTAACAGTCACAACACCACCACCTTAAGCAGCGGTTATGTCGAATCAACCCGAGAATTTAGCGGTGGCAACAGCCATAGATGGCCACAGACGACCAAAAAGAACAATGTACTTTGAAAGGGTTTTTCATGAAGAAAACAACTCAGCTGTCGACCACAGTCGAGGATCGGCGATTGTGCCTGGAAGCAACTAAGGCAATGGACCGACAAGATATGGCAGCCGCCTAGCACAAGGCCAACGATATTCATGGTCAGTCATCGAGCCTCTTTGGGACGCCAATACCAGCTCCAAGGCCGTGGCCCAAGCGGTTGCAGTCGACACGTAGCAAGCAGCGGCACCACGACACACATGCCAACAGCCTGCGACAAAGACAAAACTGCCGCTTGGCTCAAAAGTCAGCGGCGATGGCTGCAACTGTAAACCACACAACAGCAACGGCGAGGCCGATTTCGGCAGCAATCGCCGCAGAAGACCGAGTACAGCCATAAAAGACGAAGACCTGTTTGCGGCTACGACAGATTCCGGCAGTGGTGGAAAAAGAAAAGACAACCACCATGGTTGTTCACATGACACCTTGGGTTTAACGGCAAGAAACAAACAACAGTCGGTGCTGGCCGGCGACATGGTCGACGGGGAAATTTTTTTTTGGCTGACTCCTCTTAGAGAGAAAGAGAGATGAACATATGTTTTAGGGTTTTCAAAACCCTAAGGGAAAAATTTGTATACTGTAACACCCATAAAATTTAAGGTAAGTAACAATAATTGTTAATGTGTCCTCGTTATATTTTATGTGAAGATTGTCTTGGTTTGGTGATGATTGGTGTGACAACTGTCAAATTTTGAGTAATGAGGTCAGCACCCTCAGAATAATTTTATAAGTTTTGTCACTTTTTAAGTTTTATTAAAAGCCTTTAAGATAAAAAGTTTCCCCGAAAAATTTAGAAGTTGCGTTAAAGACCCGGAACAGTTCCGCATCTGACCGTCACTGTCCAGAAATGCCAAATAAGTGAATAAAAGTCCAAAATTCTTAAATTATAAAAATCAAAATTTTAATTTCTCTTGCATTGCAAAATTTTCAAAATTTTCATTTATTTAGTAAAAATTGAGAATCGGGTGTTTCAGTTCTCAAATATATCTGATATTTATAGATTAGACTAGCAATTTAAATTAATAATACTAAATTAAATATTTTAGTGGGTGAGTCACTTAGGACACTTGTCCTAATCCTACCAAATGTAATCATTTTTGAAATTTAAAAGCCAAATTTAAAAACAAGAACACTTTCAATTTCTCATTTCTAACTCTTCACCTCCTCTCTCTCCTCTCTCTCTCTCATTTTCGGCCGAAAAAGCACCACCACCACCACCATTTTCATTTTTCTTTCTTCAATTTCTCCTTCCATTGCTAAGAATCAAAAATCCAACCAAGAATCTATCACCATTTTGAAGTTGGAATCCAAGTCTTCATCTCTTTTGTTAAAGGTAATCATTTAACCCTTCCATTTTTCTCAAGTTCATAATCAAAAAGCTTCTATTTTCATATCTTTTATGTAAATGATGTACAATCCAAGTTTTAGAAGTGAAATGGGATGCATTAGTACCTATACATTTGCTAATGAACCATTTAATGATCTTCCAATGAAACTAGGGTTTCCTTGTGTGTTATTTTGAGATTTTGTCAAAGAGATGATGATTTTATGAAATGTGGTTTTTGGTCCACAAAATTTTATTAAGGTTGGATTGAAATTTATGCATTTATATCAATTTTGTGTATAAATAAACTCTTAGGATGAGATTGTTCAATCTCATATGATTAAGAGTTCTATATAGTGTTAAATCACTAATCTAGTGTTTATGTTGTCTTGCATGTGGGTGAAAACTTGTTAATAAGATGGTTTACCTTTGATATTGATATAATATGAGTTTTTGACTCTTGATACAATGGGTGTTAGTATAAAGATGTTCTTATGAAGGAATTTTCTAAGTTCTACATGATTAAGAACATTGTAACAATATTAATGTCTTATCTTCTTTATTTTGTGTTCATGCATGCATTTGGATGAGCATTTAGATTGCCATGAATCCATGATGCATGTGTTAGTTTTTCATGTGTTGAAAGGTGAAGACATGGTTTTAACCAAAAACCATGTCTAATGATCATTATTTGTGAGTTAAATTAGCATTCACATCTTTCTAGAATCTGTCCAGAAAATGGACCTCACTTCTAGCTTGCACAACTCACAAACCACATGTCCAAATTTGGGGTTTTTGCTTCTAAACTTCAGTTTAGAGTGTTTGCTTTCTAAAAAGTCCAAAAACATAGAATTTGGAGATGATTTGAGCACTTAAATGGATTTTATAAGAAAATGGTGCAATCTGTCCAGTGAAGACAGATTCATACACCTATTTTGTAGAGGCCATAACTCCCTCACTACTCATCCAAATTAAGTGAATCTTTTTCCAAATGTTAGGATTTTGAGTTAGGTTTGCATCCATATATGGATCACTAGCTAATTCCAAGAATTGATACCTCAAAAACCTGTTACAAGTGAGGTATGTCACTGATCCGAAAATCAGTGACACTTTATTTTACAAAAATGATTTGATGTACCAAAAGTTATTCAAAAAATTATGAAAAAGTGCAGATTTGATCTAAACATATCATAGTTCCATCCCAAAAATTTTGATTAAATAATTCTCTTGAGAAGTTAAGTTTCCGTGTTGAAATTACCGGATAACTTTCTGGACAACATGTGCTGAATCCAGAAAAGTTGTGTTATCAAGTTTAAGTAATGCCTTATATTTGGAACTTTGTCTAGACAAAATAATTATGGATAAGAAACTTATTTGATGGCATTTCATGGGACAATTGGACATATTGGTTGGACATCGGAATAGGGTATTAATGTGTTTCTTATGGCAACTCTTATATAGGGAAAGTTAAGGCGTGACAAAACTCATTAAGTTTAAAGTAAAGCTTCACTCGTTGCTTGCATCAAGGTGAGTATTCACAACCCCTATTTTACTGTTTTATATATTTTGGGGTGAAAGGCATGTTATTTATTTCAATAATTCACGAAGTTTGTTTATGATTATCATGGTTGATTTTGGTTGCTTTGGTGATAAAGCGTTTGTTTTGGATATTATATGACATATATGCGGATATTAGTATGTTGGATTGTTTCTTTAAGTCCTCGACTCTACTAGTTAACTCCTGCGGGAGCCTATAGTCTTAGTGGATAGCGCTATTTGGTGTGACAAGCCCACCTTATACTGACGAGTAAGGGTGCACTAATTCTAGAGAAATAGGAGCTATCAATGTGATTCATGACCACAACGGTAGTTCTTTTTGGGGCATATTTGTTTGGTCAGTGGACGGTCTAGTAGAGGTTCAACATACAAAAGGTTATTGAGGCATATTTTCTGTCATATAATTTAAAAATTATAATCGTGAATTATGGTTCAAAGGGTTGAATTGATATTATGTTTTTAATTGGTCAATTCTGCATATAAAAATTTATTTTTGTGCATCTTTAAAACTTGTGAACTCACCAACTCTTTGTAGTTGACCTTGGTTTTTATTCATGCTTTTCAGGAATCTAGAAGGTAATCCCATGATGCTTTATCAGCGTACTCGTATTTTCAAGCACAAGACTATTTTTGCTTTAAGCGTATCTTATGTTTAAAAGACTTGGAATTTGTACACGATAACGACATTATGTTCTAAAAAATGTAACGTATTTTAGTTGTTAAGTAAATGTTGGTATGTTTATAATCTTGTGCTGTGACATCGGAGCTGTTACGCCTCGTGTTTCCGCTTTAGCGGGGTGTGACAATTGGTATGTCATGTTAAATGTCATTATTATAAGTTTCTTCACAGGTTTAAATTTTTCGAAATCGTCGAAAAAATGAAGTTTTGGGTGTGGCGCGATAGTGCCCCGCGACTATAACATTGGTCATAGTCGCATGTCAAGGTCGCGGGCCGGGGGGTGGTCTCGGTATGCCCCCGGAGATAGTGCCTCGCGAGAGTGACAAGGGCACAATCGCCCTGTCACAATCGCGGTCTTTGTACCGAGAGGTGGGGTTGGGGCGCGACTATGCCGTCGCGACAGTGCCAAGGGCAATGTCGTCGGGCACTGTCTCCGACGCACTCTGAGGGTATAAAAACATACTTCCAGCAGGATTTAATGCACAAGACTGATTCTCTCAAAACCCTAGGCGATTTTATTGTTGTGGGGACGTTTTCTCATCATCAAACTTCTCCTTCTCATTAATTTCAACTTGGGAATTCTTGGTGAGGGCATTTACTACATCTAGGAAGTATTTATTGAAGTATTACATCTTGGATTCAAGTCCTACCTTCTCATCATCCAAGCTTGGAGTCTCCTAAGTTTCTAGGGTTTTTCTATAAAACCTAGTTAGTGAGTTTCTTATACTATTTTCAAATGAGATACATATTTTATGTGTTTTCCTACTTAGTACATCATTTTCATGAGAAGATCTGATCACCTGATAAGTTTGACCTAACTGCTACTTTTTAGGTTGTTGATATCTTAGCCTTGAATATTATTGCGGACATGGATGAAATGATTATTCTTGGTATTTGAGCATGATATATATATATATATATATATATATATATATATTGATGAGCCATGGATAATATTGAGTATTTGCATATTTTAGAGTTTTGTACGTAAATTATGCTTGGGATTGTTGAAGTCTTATACATGTATCTTATGGGTATGGAATTATGTATAGAGACGGATATTGTACGTACATAGAACGAACCACGAGTAAGTGCTAGGAGGATGTAGTCTTAGGTGCCACTATAATGGTATGCGCCTAGACCTCCGCCATTTGGAGTAATGCCTAGGAGGTAGTCTTCAAGTGTGTCGGGCCTTCGGGATGTTGCTCAAGCGAGTGAACATCAAAGTACATTGACTTGAGGTAAAACTCATTGGTGTAATGGGTCTCCCCCATGATTGACCCCGTATGGACTTTGGTGATTGAAGTGTCATAATTGTTCATAACATGCTTTATATATGTATGTCATGTTTTTATGCAACTCACTAGACCCGTTTGGTCTAACACTTGATTGTTGGTATGTATCTCAGGTTCTAGTGGCGCAAGCGCCAAGGAAGCTTAGCCGACCGTTAGTGGTGAGCATGAGAGCATTTTTGGGATGCCATTTGTGAAGGCAATTCTTTTAGATATAGTTGACAACCGACCGTAATCTTTGTCTAGAAAGATTTAGATTAGGAAGTTGTTATCTATTATTGCCTCTTTTTACAAATTTGTAATTAACAGGCATTTAGTGTTCCCTTTTTGTATGAGCTCATGTTTTGGCATTTTATGCATACCAAGTTTCCATTTTCCGGAAATTTTTGTTAGTCACATTTTTGGGGTGTTACAAGTTGGTATCAGAGCTCTAGTTTAAGTGAACTAGGTGATGACCTTAGCATACCTAGACTTAGGATATGCTTATAGAATCACTGTCCATTTGGGTAGAGCATTCCTAGGTGGAGAGAGTATTAAGATTTCGGAATTGCATTGATTGAGAATTATGATGATGATAACAAGGATTCTTGTGTAAAATACGTTCACAATCTCACTTGGCCTGTGTTGTTCTGAATTTATGATTACGTGAGCATGTTTGAAGTTATTATTATGATGATTGATCCTTGTAGTAGTACGTATTGAACCGGTTATCTTTTAAAGAATTAACCGGTATCACTCTTGTCATGTGTGACAGTTTATAATGGTAAACACGAGGAGACGGGTCGGGGCGACCGAGGAGGTAAATGAGGCAAGTGTAACCGCTCTGGCGGTTACTCGGCAAACGAACGCCACAGCAAATCAAGTCATTCCACCGATACCCCGAATGCTAGAAGGGATCATAGACGCGGTTCCTCCAGTGAACTTGGAACCCGAGAACCCTGTTGTTCAAGAAGCGGACCCTCAGTCGGTCCTATTGGTCAGCATAATGCAGATGATGAACTCTGTGATGGAAAAGCGAGATGAGAGACTCATGAAAGTCTTGGAGGACAGGGATGCAAGCAACCAGAGGCATGAGACGGTGGGGGACAATGCAGTGATGGGATCAGGCGGTGCTGTTAATGTACCTGGGACAGAGGAGCATGCGACCAGGGCTGACAAGAGGAAGGAAGGGGGTTTTTCTTTCAAGACCTTCCCGTGTAGTCGGGCTCCGGAATTCTCTGGAACGACCGACCCATTAGCCTGCATGAAATGGATTCAAGATGTAGAGATGGCTTTTGAGTCAAGCGAGTGTGCGGACTCTTAGAGAGTCAAGTTTGCCTCTCAACTTCTTAGAGGGGATGCTTTGAGTTGGTGGAACGTTACCCGAAGATCGCTCACACCGGAGGTTTTGGCCAAGCTCAGTTGGCCAACATTCAAGAAGAAAATCATGGAGAAATATTTTAACGAGAGAGCGCTCGACAAAATTGAGGAGGAGTTCCGAAGTTTAAAGAAGGGTAATCTGTTGGTCGCCGATTATGCCAAAAAATTCTTGGACAAGCTCAGTTTAGTCGAACACTTGGCAACGGGTGAAGGGTCCAAGATAAAGGCATTTGTGAAGGGATTACCGACGGAGATGAAAACGGGCGTGAGGAACGCTCAAAAGGCTACTTTGCAAGAAGTAATTAAGGCATCTCAGTTGGTGGAAGATGATCTACTACAAGAGAGAGAGAGAGGAGAAGAAATTGCAAGGCGAGAAGCGTAAATGGGAGGGGCCAACTGGGCCCGCACGACCTTCCAAACCCTTTAACGGGGGGAGGAACACTGACCCGCGACGTGAGGCGAGGTGGTGCCTCAAATGTAAGAGCAATCACTTCGGGCCTTGCAATCCGAGGCCATTTTCTGGAGCTATGGAATGTTTCAAGTATGGGCGAAAGGACCACATGAGTCGGGATTGCCCCTCACGGGGAGTTTGTTACGAGTGCCGGGAACCGGGGCACATCAAACGCGATTGCCCTAAGCTAGCAAAGGGTAACCAAGGGGTGTCAAGTGGGGCTTTGTCGAAGAAAGAAGTTCAACCGAAGGCGCCAAGTCGGGCCTTCCAGATGACGACTAGTGAAGCAAGAGAGGCGGCGGACGTAGTGTCGGGTACGTTTCTAGTGAACTCTCTACCTACCCGTGTTTTATTCGATTCCGGTGCGAAACGATCTTTTGTGTCTACCTCTTTTTGCAAGAACCTCACCACTCCTTGTAGTTTGTTGAATGATGCTCTAGTGGTAGAAGTAGCCAATGGAGAGCATATGGTTGTTCGGAGTTGTTATGTAGGATGTACCTTAGAGTTAGATGGAGAGCCCTTCGTTATAGATTTGTTACCGACCAATATTGGAGGATTTGATGTAATCGTGGGAATAGATTGGCTAGCTAAGCACGACGCCGACATCTTTTGTTCTAAGAAGTTGATTCGGGTACCCTTGTCTAAGGGTGGTGAAGTGTTAGTTTACGGAGAGAAGAACCGAGGAACTAATATGATTATATCGTCACTCAAGGCACGCAAGAGCCTAGCCAAAGGATGTGAGTCGTACTTTGTAACACCCCAAAAGTAGGGATAACAAAAATCCGAAAAACGGACACGAGGTATACTAAAATTGCCATAGCAAGAGCCTCCCAAAATGGGGAAAATACACAAACCTGTTTAAATATAATCGTAATTCAAACGGATAATAAATTGTGACCAACAATCCCAAATCCAATTGCTAGGAATTAAATTACACACGGGGTCATTTATAAACCCAAATAATTCTTCCATAAATAATAAGTCCAAACGCGATATTCCCCAAGCTCTCACCCAAGCCCTATGCCAATTTAGAACCGGCGCCGCTAGAACCTGAGATACACATCGACACCAAACAAGTGTTAGGCCAAAAAGCCTAGTGAGTTGAACAAGAAATAGCATAATAGGACATATACAATTCTTATCAGCATTTAACCAATTTTCCACATGTGTGGAGTCAACGGGGGATACCCATAACACCAATCGATTCCACCCAAAGAGACAATGTACCTTAATGCCAACTACTAAGAGTGACATCCAAAGGCCCGGCACACCCGGGGACTACGACTTTAGGAAATTCCCCGACGGCGGAGGTCTAGGCACATACCCACACGGTGGCACCCAAGACTACATCCTCCTAGTATCTATCGACTTGGTTCGTCCAACATAAATTATACAGGAGGTCTTTAGGTATATTTCAACCAAATATAATTCGGTACCAACCATGGGTACAATATCACCATCCTAATAATATGAGTCCAACATAGGACATAAATATCCCAATATACCAACCATGTATTTATTAAACATGTTAAAATACCCATTATGAGTATGCATAATAAATATCCCAAATACTTACACAAATATAGTACATCATGGGATTAAGCATATAAAACATATTTCTCACATATTCTCATGATAATACCATAAAATAATTGAATCCATGAAAATGAACATTTTGAGCAAATATGCACAATTAACAACAAATAATCAAATATGATGTGTATCCAATTTTAACAAAAGTTTAGTAAACTCACATTTTAGATTTTCACCAAAAACCTAGAAAATAGATGAAGTGGTGAGAATTGAGATCTTGAGGCTCCAAACACTTGATTGTTAGATCTTGAAGACAACCTTGAAGATCTTTGCAAACCCCAAACGATCTCTATGTAAAAATTGAAGCAAAAGGGTGTGGAAGTGAAGGAAATCGCCCAAAATCGCTCCCAAGCAAACCCTAAATCTGATTTTGAAGTTATGAGACGAATGGAGGCTGTGAGGGGTGTTTTTAATCGTCCAGACCACGTGGGCGATAATGCCCGGCGATAGTGCCAAGGGCACTATCGCGAGTCACAATCGCGAGCATCCAAACATCTGCGGTACAATTTGGGCGATTATGCCCGACGATAGTGACAATGTCACTATCGCGATGGCACAATCGCGAGGACCCCAAATTCGCCCTAAAACTTAGCCAAATTCGAATACGAGCGTGAGGTTTAAACACTTGAACTTAATATGCTAACCATATAACATTACCATACCAAAATAAGGTTCGTAAGCATATAACGACTCATATTTCCCAAATAAATACAATTAATGTATTAAGGGAATAATTACATACCTCACGAATTTCCGGATGTTACAATCCTCCCCACCTAATTAGGATTTCGTCCCCGAAATCTCATCCTAAATTAAACAAGTGAGGGTATCGTAACTTCATATCATCTTCGGACTCCCAAGTAACATTAGTACCCCGATGATGCTTCCATTGTACTTTAATCATGACTACGTCTTTATGACGTATTTTCTTAACTTTCGATTCTAAAATCGCCTCCGGTTCTTCCACGCAACGATTTCCGTTGTCCACCCGAATTTCCGACAAAGGAATCACGCTTTCCTCCTCGGCTAGACACTTCCGAAGGTAACATACGTGAAACGTAGGATGTATTTCATCCATTTCCGGTGGTAATTCCAACCGGTAGGCTTGTAAACCAATTTTCTCCAAAATAATGAAAGTTCCAAGGAAACGAGGACTAAGCTTCCCACGTTTCCCAAATCGGATTATTCTCTTCCATGGAGATACTTTCAACATGACACGGTCGCCCACTTGAAACTCGACCGGTCTTCTCTTCTTGTCCGCGTAGCTCTTCTGACGGTCTTGAGCCGCCTTTAGTCTTTCCCAAATTTCTTTCACCTTATCTGCAGTTTCTTGAACAATTTCCGGTCCGACAAATTGCTTTTCACCCGCTTCTAGCCAACAGACCGGAGTTCTACACTTCCGTCCATACAATGCCTCGAACGGTGCCATTCCAATACTAGAATGGTAACTGTTGTTATACGCGAACTCTACCAAAGGTAGATGTGAATCCCAACTTCCCCCGAAGTCTATTACACACGACCTCAACATATCTTCTAGCGTCTGAATTGTCCTCTCGCTTTGACCATCCGTTTGAGGATGATACGCCGTGGTCAAATTCAGTCTAGTGCCCAACTCCTTTTGCAAGCTTTACCATAACTTCGGCTTTGAGGTTTTCTTCATTGAGTGCTTCTCCTTGACACGACTTGATGCTCTCTAACAAACTTGATACCACATCAATTCTTGTAAGAGACATTTTGACACCGCCATCATAACTCCTTCGGCTCAATGCATCCGCTACTACATTGGCCTTACCGGGATGATAGAGTAGGTCGCAATCGTAATCCTTCAAAAGTTCAAGCCATCTCCTTTGACGCATATTGAGTTCTTTTTGATCGAAGATGTATTTGAGACTCTTGTGATCCGTGTAAATAGTACACTTTGTCCCATACAAATAATGTCGCCATAGTTTTAATGCAAAAACTACCGCAGCCAATTCCAAATCATGAGTCGGGTAATTCTTCTCATGATCCTTTAATTGTCGTGATGCGTAGGCTATTACTTTTCCCCTTTGCATGAGTACGCATCCAAGTCCCATCTTGGAATCGTCACTATACACCACAAAGTCTTCCGATCCTTCGGGTAAGGATAAGATCGGAGTCTCGCACAATTTCTTCTTGAGCGTTTGAAAGGCAAGTTCTTGTGCATCGGTCCAAAGAAATTTGACGTTCTTCCTCGTGAGCGAGGTGAGCGGTGTAGCTATCTTGGAAAAGTCTTGAATAAAGCGCCGGTAATAACCCGCCAAGCCTAAGAAACTTCAAATTTCAGTCGGACTTGTCGGAGGTTCCCAGCTCATCATCGCCTCGATCTTCGCCGGGTCCACCTTTACCCCGTCTTTTGATACCACATGCCCCAAGAATTGCACCTCTTGGAGCCAGAATTCGCACTTTGAGAATTTCGCAAACAATTTCTCCTTTCTTAGGATCTCTAACACTTCTCGTAAGTGTTTCCCATGCTCGGACTCATCCTTTGAATATATTAAAATATCGTCGATGAAGACGATCACGGATTTGTCCAAGAATGGTCGACACATGCGGTTCATCAAATCCATGAACACGGCTGGAGCGTTGGTTAAGCCGAAAGGCATCACCAAAAATTCATAGTGACCGTATCGCGTTCGGAAAGCCGTTTTCGGAATGTCTTCCTTCTTCACTCTTACTTGATGATAACCGGATCGGAGATCGATCTTTGAGAAGCATCCCGCCCCTTGAAGTTGATCAAAAAGATCATCGATACGAGGTAGAGGATACTTATTCTTCACTGTAACTTTATTCAGTTCTCGGTAGTCTATGCACATCCGCATAGATCCGTCCTTCTTCTTCACGAATAAGACCGGTGCTCCCCAAGGTGAAGAGCTCGGTCTAATGAAACCCTTCTCTAACAACTCTTGAAGTTGTGACATCATTTCTTTCATTTCCGTTGGTGACAATCGATATGGAGCGCGGGCTATTGGAGCTGCCCCCGGTGTGAAATCAATCTGAAACTCCACTTGTCGTTCTGGCGGTAACCCGGGTAAGTCTTCCGGAAAGACGTCCGGAAAGTCCTTCACAATCTCCACATCTTCTACCGACTTCTTCTCTTTCTTCGTGTCCACCACATAAGACAGGTACGAAGGGTAACCCTTCGCTATAAAATTTCGTGCCTTAAGAGATGAAATAATGGGATTATTCCTCTTTCCTTTTTCCCCATAAATAGTAATCACACCATTTTCCGGCGATGGCACTTGGATCATCTTTTTAGAACACAAGATGTCTGCTTTGTGTCTTACCAACCAATCCATACCTATAACCACGTCAAAACCTCCTATAGCCATAGGAAGCAAATCTATTCCAAAGGAATTCCCATCAATGACAATAGTGCAATCACAAAAACGATCGCGAATAATTACTTGATCTCCATTGGCTATTTCTACCACTAGAGCATCGGGAAGAACACTAATAGGAATTATAAACTGCTTACAAAAACTTCTCGATACGAAGGAACACGTATCACCCGAATCAAACAAAACACGAGCAGGCAAGGAGTTTACTAGAAACGTACTCGAAACAACATCAGCGGTCTCCTTTGACTCCTCGGTAGTCATCTGAAAGGTTCGACTCGGTGCCCTTGGCGGTTAGTCAACTCAAGCCGCCGAACCCGTAGAATTTCCACGGTGGCTACTCGCAAGCTTCGGGCACTCCCTCTTTATGTGCCCTGGTTCTCTGCACTCGAAACACACCGGCCCTCGGATAGGGCAATCTCGAATCACATGCCCTTTCTGGACGCACTTGGCACACTCACCTGGATTCGTGTGAGGTTTTGGGTCACAAGAGCCAGAGTGCTTGGCCTTGCACCTGTGACACCATCGCCACTCACGGCAACCATCATTGGCTTTTCCGCCCCCGAATGATTTAGACTGACGATTGGGCCCAACTGGCCCGTCCCACTTTCTCTTCTCACCCGCAAAGCTTCTTTCTTCCTTCTCAGCCAACCTATCATCTTCAATAAGCAAGGCCTCTTCAATGAATGTTTGAAGAGTCGACCCTCCGGCATTGCGCACGTCAGTCCGCATATCGGCCGGTAGGCCAAGATGAAAGGCCTTAATCTTTAATTTCTCGTCTGGGACCAGTTGTCCCACCAAGTTCAACTTCTCCAAAAATAGTTTGGAGTAGTCGGCTACAGACAAATTTCCCTTCTTCAGATTCCGAAATTCTGATTCCAGTTTGTCCAACAAACGCTCGCTGCAATATTTATCCATTATCTTCTTCTTGAAGACTGTCCAGGTCAGCTTTGCTAGGACTTCGGGGGTGAGGACTGATCGAGTGAGGTTCCACCAAATCAAAGCCTCTCCTCGAAGTAGTTGAGAAGCAAACTTGACCCGTTGAGAAGGATCGCACTCACTGGACTCAAAGGCCATCTCTACCTCCTTGAGCCAGTACATGCAAGAAACCGGGTTGTCTGAACCCGCAAACTCTTTAGGGTGGCACCCTAGAAATTACTTGTAGGTGCACCCCTTAGTCTTTGTCTTGTTACCATTATCAGATGGTTCTCCAATCGTTACCACATTCGGTCCACCCGATCCCTCCATAACATTTTCTGCTATGGTCTCAGGTTGACGGTTGTTGGTGTCTCGATCCTCTAGGAGCTTCATGAATAACTCTTGATGTTGATCCAGGGCCGAAGTCATGGCCAGTTGTTGTTGAGTCATGGCAGCACTCATAGCCTGCATCATACTATCCCGTAACCGGGTTTCCATGGTTGCCTCCTCCATGATAGGATCACTTGAGTTGAGGTTTCGGCGAGAAATATGCTCAGGTCCACCTCCCAAGATTATGGGTATAGGAATGTCATCGGTGGTTACACCCACGGGAGGTCGTACAACTGCAGATTCCACCTTCGGTTGACCTTCTGGTATGTCAGGTACTCTACTTCGAGTGTTAACCATCTTGATCTGCCATACACGTACGAGAAATAGATTGAGAAAAGACTAATCGAGTTGAACTTATTGTACGTACTAATACTGTCATCAATCATCATAACAATAGTAACCCAAGCATGCTCACGTAGCAATGCGTTCATAATAACAGTAGCTAATTGAAATTGTGAACGAACCATACATAAGAATTCTTGTCACCATCATCACAACTTTCAATTAGATTAATTCCGTAATCCTAACACTCTCCCCACCTAGGATTTCTACCCCAAGTGGACAGTGAAGTCATAAAGTCTAAAGCTTAAGTCTAGATATGCTAAAACAATACCTAGTTCACTTAAACTAAAGCTCTGATACCAACTTGTAACACCCCAAAAGTAGGGATAACAAAAATCCGAAAAACGGACACGAGGTATACTAAAATTGCCATAGCAAGAGCCTCCCAAAATGGGGAAAATACACAAACCTGTTTAAATACAATCGTAATTCAAACGGATAATAAATTGTGACCAACAATCCCAAATCCAATTGCTAGGAATTAAATTACACACGGGGTCATTTATAAACCCAAATAATTCTTCCATAAATAATAAGTCCAAACGCGATATTCCCCAAGCTCTCACCCAAGCCCTATGCCAATTTAGAACCGGCGCCGCTAGAACCTGAGATACACATCGACACCAAACAAGTGTTAGGCCAAAAAGCCTAGTGAGTTGAACAAGAAATAGCATAATAGGACATATACAATTCTTATCAGCATTTAACCAATTTTCCACATGTGTGGGGTCAACGGGGGATACCCATAACACCAATCGATTCCACCCAAAGAGACAATGTACCTTAATGCCAACTACTAAGAGTGACATCCAAAGGCCCGGCACACCTGGGGACTACGACTTTAGGAAATTCCCCGACGGCGGAGGTTTAGGCACATACCCACACGGTGGCACCCAAGACTACATCCTCCTAGTATCTATCGACTTGGTTCGTCCAACATAAATTATATAGGAAGTCTTTAGGTATATTGCAACCAAATATAATTCGGTACCAACCATGGGTACAATATCACCATCCTAATAATATGAGTCCAACATAGGACATAAATATCCCAATATACCAACCATGTATTTATTAAACATGTTAAAATACCCATTATGAGTATGCATAATAAATATCCCAAATACTTACACAAATATAGTACATCATGGGATTAAGCATATAAAACATATTTCTCACATATTTTCATGATAATACCATCAAATAATTGAATCCATGAAAATGAACATTTTGAGCAAATATGCACAATTAACAACAAATAATCAAATATGATGTGTATCCAATTTTAACAAAAGTTTAGTAAACTCACAATCTAGATTTTCACCAAAAACCTAGAAAATAGATGAAGTGATGAGAATTGAGATCTTGAGGCTCCAAACACTTGATTGTTAGATCTTGAAGACAACCTTGAAGATCTTTGCAAACCCCAAACGATCTCTATGTAAAAATTGAAGCAAAAGGGTGTGGAAGTGAAGGAAATCGCCCAAAATCGCTCCCAAGCAAACCCTAAATCTGATTTTGAAGTTATGAGACGAATGGAGGCTGTGAGGGGTGTTTTTAATCGTACAGACCACGTGGGCGATAATGCACGGCGATAGTGCCAAGGGCACTATCACGAGTCACAATCGCGAGCATCCAAACACCTGCGGTACAATTTGGGCGATTATGCCCGGCGATAGTGACAATGTCACTATCGCGATGGCACAATCGCGAGGCTCCCCCCTTCTCGGTACAAACTGGGCGATTATGCTCGGCGATAGTGACAATGTCACTATCGCGATGGCACAATCGCGAGGACCACAAATTCGCCCTAAAACTTAGCCAAATTCGAATACGAGCGTGAGGTTTAATCACTTGAACTTAATATGCTAACCATATAACATTACCATATCAAAATAAGGTTCGTAAGCATATAATAACTCATATTTCCCAAATAAATACAATTAATGTATTAAGGGAACAATTACATACCTCACGAATTTCCGGATGTTACATACTTAGCCTACGTGATCGACATGAAGCTAGAGAAGAAGAAGTTGGAAGAAGTGGACGTGGTGTGCGACTACCCGGATGTCTTTCTGGACGATCTACCTGGACTTCCACCGGAACGACAAGTGGAGTTCCACATCGACCTTACTCCGGGAGCTGCTCCGATTGCTCGTGCTCCCTATCATTTAGCCCCAACAGAAATCCAAGAGATGATGACACAACTCCAAGAACTAATGGAGAAAGAATTTATACGACCGAGTCCGTCGCCTTGGGGAGCGCCGGTGTTATTTGTGAAGAAGAAAGATGGGTCTATGCGGATGTGTATAGACTACCGCGAGCTCAACAAAGTTACCGTAAAGAACAAATATCCACTTCCTCGGATCGACGATCTCTTCGATCAACTGCAGGGAGCGGGATGTTTCTCAAAAATAGACCTGCGATCCGGTTATCATCAAGTACAGGTGAAGGAGAGCGATATACCGAAGACGGCATTCCAAACGAGGTACAATCACTATGAGTTTCTAGTTATGCCGTTTGGGTTGAACAATGCTCCGACCGTGTTTATGGACTTGATGAACCGAGTATGCCGACCCTTTTTGGACAAGTCGGTTATAGTCTTCATCGATGATATCCTCATCTACTCTCGTGACGAGTTGGAGCATCGACGACATTTGCGAGAAGTCTTGGAAATCCTTCGCAAAGAGAAATTGTTTGCAAAGTTCTCAAAATGTGAGTTTTGGCTTCAAGAGGTTCAATTCTTGGGCCACGTGGTGTCCAAGGACGGAGTGAAAGTGGATTCGGCTGAGATAGAGGCGATGATGAATTGGGAGCCACCGACGAGTCCAACGGAGATTAGGAGTTTCTTGAGATTGGTCGGTTACTACCGGCGGTTCATTCAAGATTTTTCGAAGATCGCCTCACCACTCACATCGTTGACAAAGAAGAACGCCAAATTCGTATGGACCGAGACGCAAGAGAACGCCTTCCGAATTCTTCAAAATAAGTTGTGTGAAGCACCGATACTATCCTTACCCGAAGGAACAGAAGATTTCGTGGTTTACAGTGACGCCTCTAAGTTGGGATTGGGGTGCGTTTTGATGCAAAGGGGGAAGGTGATCGCTTATGCCTCGCGGCAACTCAAGGAGCACAAGAAGAATTACCCTACGCATGATTTAGAGCTAGCGGTGGTGGTTTTTGCCCTAAAGTTGTGGCGGCACTACCTTTACGGGACGAAGTGTACGTTGTTCACCGATCATAAAAGTTTGAATTATATCTTCGACCAAAAGGAACTCAATATGCAACAAAGAAGATGGTTGGAGCTCTTGAAAGATTATGATTGTGAATTGCTTTACCACCCCGGTAAAGCCAACGTGGTAGCGGACACGTTAAGCCAGAAGAGTTATGGAGGGGAGAGTAAAGTAACTCTTGCTAGGATCGAGGTGATGTTGACCCTAGTAGAGGACATCAAGAGGAGTCAAGCGGAGGCACTTCAGGAAGAAAACCTCAAAGAGGAAATCATGGTGAAGCAACGGGAAGCGCTAACGGAAGACAGTCGCGGCCTTAAGTTGTTCCAAGGAAGAATTTGGGTACCGAATATCGGGGGAAACCATGAGTTACTGTTGACGGAAGCGCACAATTCAAAGTACTCCATACATCCCGGTAGCACTAAAATGTATCGAGATTTAAAATTACATTATTGGTGGTCGGTGATGAAACTCGATGTGGCTAATTATGTGGAACGGTGCGTCACTTGCCTTCAAGTCAAGGCAAAACATCAAAAGCCCTATGAAAGCTAACAACCTCTAACCATCCCGGAGTGGAAATGGGAACACGTCACTATGGACTTTGTCACCAAATTGCCGAAGACCTTGAAGGGTCATGACACTATTTGGGTGGTGGTGGACAGACTTACCAAGAGTGCACATTTCTTGGCAATGCGGGAGACGTTACCGATGGGCAAATTAGCTAAGCTCTATATTGATGAAGTGGTGTCTCGTCACGGTGTTCCGTTATCCATAGTCTCGGATAGGGATAGTCGGTTTACTTCCAAGTTTTGGGATGGTTTGCAAAGGGAGTTGGGCACGAAGGTTAAGTTGAGTACGACATATCACCCCCAAACTGACGGACAAAGTGAGAGGACGATCCAAACTCTTGAGGACATGCTTCGATCGTGCGTCATAGATTTTGGAGGAACTTGGGATTCGCACTTACCGTTAGTAGAGTTCACCTACAATAACAATTACCATTCGAGTATCGGGATGCCCCATTCGAGGCACTTTACGGGCGAAAATGTAGGACACCAGTGTGTTGGCTCGAGGAGGGAGAAAAGCAATTTGCGGGTCCAGAAGTTATGCAAGCAACAGCGGATAAAGTGAAGGGCATTCGAGAACGATTGAAGGCGTCCCAAGACCGACAAAAGAGCTACGCGGACAAAAAACGAAGACCAGTTGACTTCCAAGTGGGAGACCGGGTTATGTTGAAGGTGTCACCTTGGAAGGGGATCATCCGATTCAGGAAGCGTGGGAAGTGCGGGAAGCTTAGTCCCCTTTTCCTTGGGCCCTTCACGATTTTAGAGAAGATCGGACGTCAAGCTTATCGGTTACACTTACCGCCGGAGATGGACGGAATTCATCCTACCTTTCATGTTTGCTACCTTCGCAAGTGTTTGTCCGAAGAAGAAAGTATTATCCCTTTGACGGAAATTCGGGTGGACAACGGGACCGATGTGTAGAAGAACCGGAAGCTATTCTAGAGTCAAAGACAAAACAATTGAGGCACAAGGAAGGGACTATGTTGAAAGTCCAATGGAAGCACCATCGAGGTGCTAACGTGACATGGGAATCGGAGGAGGACATGAGGAAGTGATATCCTCATTTATTTAGTAAATAAGATTCCGGGGACGAAATCCTCATTAGGTGGTGAGGATTGTAACACCCGTAAAATTTAAGGTAAGTAACAATAATTGTTAATGTGTCATCGTTATATTTTATGTGAAGATTTTGTCTTGGTTTGGTGATGATTGGTATGTCATGTTATATGTCATTATTATAAGTTTCTTCACAGGTTTAATTTATCGAAATCGTTGAAAAAACGAAGTTTTGGGTGTGGCACGATAGTGCCCCACGACTATGACATTGGTCATAGTCGCATGTCAAGGTCGCGGGCTGGGGGTGGTCTCGATACGCCCCCGGCGATAGTGCCTCACGAGAGTGACAAGGGCACAATCGCCCTGTCACAATCGCGGTCTTTGTACCGAGAGGTGGGGTTGGGGTGCGACTATGCCCTCGCAACAGTGCCAAGGGTAATGTCGCCGGGCACTGTCGCCGACGCACTCTGAGGGTATAAAAACATACTTCCAGCGGGATTTAATGCACAAGACTGATTTCCCTCAAAACCCTAGGCAATTTTATTGTTGTGGGGACGTTTTCTCATCATCAAATTTCTCCTTCTCATTAATTTCAACTTGGGAATTCTTGGTGAGGGCATTTACTACATCTAGGAAGTATTTATTGAAGTATTGCATCTTGGATTCAAGTCCTACCTTCTCATCATCCAAGCTTGGAGTCTCCTAAGTTTCTAGGGTTTTTCTATAAAACCTAGTTAGTGAGTTTCTTTTACTATTTTCAAATGAGATACATATTTTATGTGTTTTCCTACTTAGTACATCATTTTCATGAGAAGATCTGATCACCTGATAAGTTTGACCTAACTGCAACTTTTGAGGTTGTTGGTATCTTAGCCTTGAATATTATTGCGGACATGGATGAGATGATTATTCTTGGTATTTGAGCATGATATATATATATATATATATATATATATATATATATATATTTTTTTTTTTTTTTTTGATGAGCCATGGATAATATTGAGTATTTACATATTTTAGAGTTTTGTACGTAAATTATGCTTGGGATTGTTGAAGTCTTATACATGTATCTTATGGGTATGGAATTATGTATAGAGACGGACATTGTACGTACATAGAACGAACCATGAGTAAGTGCTAGGAGGATGTAGTCTTAGGTATGCGCCTAGACCTCCGCCATTTGGAGTAATGCCTGGGAGGTAGTCTTCAAGTGTGCCGGGCCTTCGGGATGTTACTCAAGCGAGTGAACATCAAGGTACATTGACTTGAGGTAAAACTCATTGGTGTAATGGGTCTCCCCCATGATTGACCCCGTATGGACTTTGGTGATTGAAGTGTCATAATTGTTCATAACATGCTTTATTTATGTATGCCATGTTTTTATGCAACTCACTAGACCCATTTGGTCTAACACTTGATTGTTGGTATGTATCTCAGGTTCTAGTGGCGCAAGCGCCAAGGAAGCTTAGCCGACCGTTAGTGGTGAGCATGGGGGCATTTTTGGGATGCCATTTGTGAAGACAATTCTTTTAGATATAGTTGACAACCGACCGTAATCTTTGTCTAGAAAGATTTAGATTAGGAAGTTGTTATCTATTATTGCTTCTTTTTACAAATTTGTAATTAACAGGCATTTAGTGTTCCCTTTTTGTATGAGCTCATGTTTTGGCATTTTATGCATACCAAGTTTCCATTTTCCGGAAATTTTTGTTAGTCCAATTTTTGGGGTGTTACATACATACACACACACACACACACACACACATATATAGGGGGCCATTCAAGGGAGAACTGAGTTGTTTGTGATAACCGTGAGATCCATTCTCAACCACAAATCAAATGATAAATTAGGAAACTAATAATTTTGTTAATGTTGACTTAAAATTTTAATTAAATGACATTTTATGTATTTTAGAAATATCCTCTCTCCTATCTCATCTCCTCTCTTCATCAAACTTTATTCCCGAAAACACATGATACACACTGTGATGCCCTTAATAAAACAAACGAAAAAACATAGTGTGATACACTTAGTAAAACAACATTACATGATACATTGTGATACACTTCGTAAAACAACAAAAATACATTGTGATACACTTCATAAAACAATGAAAACATGTTGTGATACACTTTGTAAAACAACGAAAATACGTTGTGATACACTTCATAAAACAACAAAAACATGTTGTGATACACTTCGTAACACAACGGAAACATGTTGTGATACATCGCGTAAAACAACGAAAACACACTATGATATACTTGTAAAACAAGATGATGGTGACTGTGGTTTCACCCAAAGAAGCAAGAGTCTCGATGATTTTTCACACGAGGCCATGTAAATATCCATTAGGTTGAATAATTTTTCAAGGTTTAGAAAGAGAGAGGAGAGAGAAAGAGATACACCTAAAATCATGGAATTAAAATAAATAAAATTATTTATGAGTTGTCCAATCATAACAATTTACTAAATTAACTTTTGATATTTAATTAATAATAAAATAAATAATCTCAAATGAGTGGCTTATATTGGATCTTACGGTTATCACAAACTACCGAGTTCTCATTTGATTATGTCCCTCTATATATATATATATATATATATATATATATATATATATATATATATATATATATATATATATATTCTTTTTACGGTGGTAATTGGGCTTAACAAAGCCTTTGGAATGAATGGACCAATTAGAAAATTAGATCTTAAATCCATTTATCAATTAGGTTCAAATTTATTTTGTCATATAAATTTGTGTCCTTTTTAATTAAATGCTTAAAGTGGCTCTGATACCACTATAGGGTTTTAAAAGAAATTGTAACCGTTAAACGCAGCGGAAAATCAAAATATTTGGTTACAAATATTATAGACAACTTTTCTAAATAAACTTAAAACCCAACCGGATCCAATGATGCATTTAATTAAAATCAAAACCACACCATAGGGTGTTTAGAATGTGTACCTTTTATAGATCAACCGAGACAGGAATGGAGCACTAAGAAACCCAAGCAGGTTTCCTCGATCCACACACGAACACGTTTCCCGTCTCCACCGGGTGCTAGCCCAAGAACCTTAGATCTATATCTGTTTTGCAGAAAAGAAAATGTTTTTTTTCTGTATTTCTCTAAAAGGCTAAATCTAATTTCAATCGTATGGAAAAATGGTTTAGCCTAACACCCTATTTATACCAGAAGAATTATATTATAATTCAAATAAGGTTTAGTAATTATCTGTAATATTCAAATTCAAATTCAAGTTTATATATATATATATATATATATATATATATATATATATAATTATCTTTTTAAACTTTAAATATAATTATATATATACAATTACAGATAACACCACGTAATTAATATAATTACGTTTTCACCTTGTAATTATCATAATTACAGTTTAACACATATTTTCATAATTATTCTTCAAGAATAATTATATCCTTAATCAACTTGATTTAATCCGGGTTTCTAAAGATGGAAACAAACGTATTCTTTGTGTGCGACCCTATACGTTTACATACTCTTCAACAGTATCTCCGTGTGATACGTGTCGTGGGCATATAATAACTTAAAATTTGATAGACTTTGTTTCCAAGAAATTATATGAAATTGCATGTTTCTCCTAGAATCAATTATTATAATTTATCTGCAACTTGCACTGAACTTTTTGTCAAATAAGTAAATTACTTTGCTCTAAGTCGAATGTGTGGATATTGTAGACTATATTGATTTGAAACTTGTTGGAAGCCATTACTCTTTTGTGTTTTTTTAGAAAGGGTGTCCTAGGTTATGCCTAGACTAATCCTTTGGCAAATTATGACTGTAAGAGGTCAGTGTAACACCCGTAATTTCAATGTTATGTATAAAATAAATCTAGAGAAAACGGTCGAGGAACGGCCAATAAAACGGTCAGTGAACGGACGGGAAAATGATCGAGGAACGACCGAGAAAACGGTCGGTGAACGGCTGAGAAAACGGTCGAGGAACGGTCGAGAAAACGACCGGTACAAGTATGGCGAAAGTGCCAAGCGAATGTGACATATGCCACTTTAGCCAGGCATTCTTGCTGAGAGTGTAAAAATCTCGGTACATCTGGCGTAAGAGTTCCTAGCGAAAGTGACATGTCAGTCACTATCGCGGAGCGGGTCAGGAGGTTAAAAATCCGATTTTTGGGGGTTTTTCTTCATTTCCTCATATCTCCTTCACCATAACTCCGTTTGAGACAATTCTTTTTTCTATGGTTTCGTATTTGAGAGCTTTTCAAGGATAGATTGTTAGTTTTTGGAAGATTCAAGAGTATTTGGTGGTGGATTGGAAGCAAAGTCAAGAGCTCATCATCACCACCTCCACATTCAAGAAATTTGGGATTTTCTAGGTTTTCACCAAAACCTAAGTGGTGAGTTAATCCTCCTAGTTTCTAAACTTTATTATTAGTTATAAATGCTCCATTGATGATTTCCTAGTGATTATATTTCTCAAATTTCGGATTTGATGATTTTGGAGAATTTGGGTCAAAAATTAGGGTTTTGTCCAAATTGGGGATTTCGATATAAAATGTTTGGGGATCGATTCTAAATGGTTGAATATGAATATTTATGGTTGGAAACTTGTGAATCTAGGTTTTTGGAAGGATTTTCTTGTGGATTCAAGTTTCTTCAAGGAAGCTCAAGTTGGGGTAAAATCTAGATTTAGCCTAAATCTAGCAAGGTGAGTTCAAGTTGATTTGTGAAAACGTTGTACATGCCAAAATTTCTATTTTAAAGTGTTTATGTGTATACATGAAATTATTATTCGTCGAGTTATTTGGTGGGCTAAATTGTTTGAAGTGTTTGACTTGTAAAACCTTGTAAAACCCCCACATTTGGGACTTTTGGACATTTTGGTAAATAAGTCATATAGGGAAGTGTTTTAATAATTTATTGCATAAATGGAGACTACTTGGTGTTAATAACTTAATGGTGTTAATAACATAATGCGTGGCTTACTTTGTGTCCGTCACATTATATGGAATCAGGTATCTCGTGTCACCGAAATGTGTTGTTTTCGGTCTGGGGCTTTAATATTTATGTATTCGGTGATGTCTTTTATGTGTAGATTATTGTACATAATTTTATGAGTGGAGTATTGTGCCCCACCCGTGTTTTGGGGTGTTTCGGGATATGAAATGTTATTCATGTTTTCATAAATTGGAAGTCGATTCTACTTTCGTTTTGAGTGAGTTTTGGGTTGCATCATTTTATAAAGAATGTTTTGTAATGAGGTGTTCATCTTTGAAATGCATGATATTGGAAAAGAGTCGTCCCCAAGTTTAAAGTAAATCATTTGAAAGATTATGATTTTAAGTGAAGTTCATTCTTTTAAAGATATATTTATTCAGGTAAAAGTCTTGAACTCACTAGGCGTTAGCCTAACCATTTTATTTATCGGCATGTGCAACAGTTTCGGTTAGGAATAGTTCTAGTAACACAGTGAAGAGAGAAGTACTAGTTGTGTACCCGAGGAGTGAATAGCTGATGAAGTCTTCCGCATTAGGTTGGGGAGAGCAACTTGTATTTGGGTTAAGTAACACCCGACTTCAGTCTAGTCCTTGTAAATTATTGGAGTTTGTATTTGTTGAGGTTATTTATCGAATTTTATATTTGAGGCATATTGAGTTTTGATTTGTAGGAAGATGTGTTGTCTTTATTTGATGTTATATCGAAAATTTTATTAGTTGCTCTTACCAAATTTAAGGGTGTTACAAGTTGGTATCAGAGCATAAGTTTGAGAGATTTAGGTGTTAATTTCGGATACCTAGAATCAAACTAGCGTTCTTCTAAGTAAGTGAAAGTGAGATTGCACTGTTAGACGCTTTAAGATAAGATACTTTAAGGTCGATAGAGTCACTAAAAGCAGGAATCATGATGATGGTAGCAAGGATAATCATGTACGGTACGTTCATAATTGGACCTGGCCATTGTCATGGTGAACTTACATGTTACATGTGCATACTTGAATCGCCCTTATGTGATGACTAAAGGGGTAGTGGATGAACTTTTGAGGAGTAGTAGTCAGAAGAAGTTGATGATGATAGTATTGTCACTTGGAGTGACGTTTAAGAATGATGAATACATTAAGTTGACCGTTTTGGGTCAGAACTATTGGTTGGATTAAAACTATAGACTTACGGAATAGACAATATTCGAAGAGGCAATTTCTCTTTGTAGTTAACAAAAAGTTGAAGCAGATCTGGATTTTATTTAATTGATGATCCAGTCTTCGTAAAATACCTTGGGGTACCCCTTATTTCTACACGATTATTTCACATTGACTGGCTAGGCCCCATCGACCAAGTCAAGAAAAGAGTGAATGACTGGAAGAACAAATGGTTATATATCTTTTGCTGGCAAGCTTTAACTTATACACATTGTACTGGTTGCTATTCAAGTGTACTGGGATCTCTTTTTCTAATTCCTTTCTCTGTCACCAAGGAGATTGAAAAGATTTTACATGATTTCCTATATGGAACAAAAACTCATGGAGGTCTGGGCATAAAAACCCTGGAAAACTAGAACAAGGTCCTTGATAGAATATAATATGGGATCCATTCCTTCATATATTATTAATTTATGATGTTTATCCATTACTAGATCTTTTCTAATTATAGATCTTTCGTAATCATATTAGGATTCTAGAAATATCTCCTATTGCATATTTGCAATAGGAATCTATCCTGATCTACTGTATATATATAAATAGATAGCAATGTAGAAGCTCTATTCAAGGGACTCGATTACTCTCTAATAGTCCTGCTTGCTAAACATATATGGAAGATTATTGAGGAGGGGGTATCTTTATGGGTTAAATGGGTCTTTATATCTATATTATATTATAAAGCATTTATAAAAAAACTCTTAAAAACAATTGTTAAAGCCTAATGTGCCACTATTTAATGTTAATTACTTACAATCTCTTAAAAACAACCATTAAAACTTTATATACTACATTTAAGACTATTCATTAACTTTAAATCCTTATCTTTAAGACCATACACATAAAAGGCTTGCAAAGCCTTTCAAAAGCAATTGCAAATGGCCACCTAAACAAAATATTGTTGACACTTGCAAAAATTACAATTATTGTTGCAATGCCACCTAGACACACCAAACTTTTTTATAGTATTAAATAATTATTAATTAACTAAACTAAATTATGTTATATTTTTTATTGTTTTAATGTAATATTTCATCGGTTAAAAATTTATTTTGTTTATCAAACATTTATTTGATTAATTGAAATAATAATGTAAACTTATAATACACATTAAAAAATAGATTGTCATTATTATATTATGATTAAATTAAAATAAAAAATATATATCATGTATTTATTAACTAAAACTAATTAGAATATTGTAGTAGGGACCATTTTTGAAATTGTAGGTGAATTGCATGTGTGTAGAAAGTAAATGCAAAAGTTGATTTGTCACAATTGAAAGTATAAATGAATTGCAAGGATGTGGATGATATTATCACTTTAACTCCTCTAAAATCACTCCCCACTCCAACTCCCCTAAAATCACTCCCCGCATAACTAAATACAAGATAAAAAGAAAATTTTAAATATAAAAAATATAAAATATAATTAAGAAAATATAACAGATTATTTAATGTTTATTTTATAAAAAGAACATTATATTATTAAACCTAAAATAAATTACATTATTATTAAACTATCGAAGAAACTCCTAAAAACAAGTTTTTATTCATTAAGTATTGTTTACTGATACACATTACTTACAATTAAAGATTATAAATCATGATCCATGAGTACAAATTTCTAAAGCTATATGTTTGAATTCGTAACTAACTGATAAACATAATCAAACAAAATAAACATCTCAATTTAAATATAAATAATTTAAATATATAAGATAATAATTGAATTCTAACAAAATACTTAATTTTTTTATATAAAAAACATTACATTATTAAGCCCAAATTAAACAAATTTATAAAAACCATTATCACTCTCTTAAAACCATCCAAAATCGTACGTTAAATCGATAAAAAAAACAAAAAATAAAAGGAAAAAATTAAAATAGTGATGTATCTCGCTGCATTGCGCGAGTACGCTTCTAGTACAGACTAAAAGGAAGAAACTTTGGGGATGTGCTTGAATATTTTGGGACGTACATGCCAGGTTCGATGACGTCTTGAGTCGGTTGGGCTCATATATTCTTAGTTGGAATGATCTGGTTAGTATCTTTTCCAATCAGCGTATTTTCAAGACTATATGGAGTATCATTCAAAGACTGTTTGTGTATTTCATTTGGCAGGAAAGAAATGCTAGAGTATTCTAGAAAAGGACTATATAATGATATTGAGGAAAATAGTATTGTGTATTTTACAATGAATCTTTACAGTGGCTTTATAGCTGTAATACGACAAGGAGGGGAGATAATTAAGGAGCTAATATAGGAAGGCATTAACAATAATATAACAACCTTTGACTATACAAATAGTTTAAATATACTTTATTTTGTGGCCTTAGATACATTCGTAATACGCCCCCTCAAGAGGGAGGATCCATCGTAGACTTCAATCTTGGAACGGAGATGGAGGAAGACCGAGCGACCCAGTGGCTTGTGAGGGCATAAGCTAGCTGATCAGAGGAGTTGATATGTAGAACACGCAAGGAGCCATCCTAGACTCGTTCACGTACAAAATGGTAGTCTAAAGCAACATGTTTCATCCGGGAGTGATTAGGGGTGCTCAAAAACCCGATCAACCCAACCCAACCCAATGCGAAATAACTCAAACCGAAGCAACCCGATGTCTAATCGAGTTGTAAAATCTTCAAACCGTAGGTATTGGGTTGATATCGAGTTACTTTTATTTCAACCCAACCCAACCCGATGAATCCGATCCTTTAATTTTGTGGATTTAATATGATTATTAAGTCTCTATTAATATGAAAAATTAGACAATTACACTATTGCGTACCCTCTTCATTTACATATATTTTCAATCTATTATTCATCTCTATATAACTCCTTTGTATATATGTTTAATAAATGTAAACACACACACACACACACACATATATTAATGTGATATATTTAAGATTTAAGAAGTATGGATAAGTTGTATCAAATGGTTGATGATGACACGACCAACCTCAAGGCCAAGAAAGCGAAAGTATCGGGGTTGGAGACGTCTAAAACGATTTTTGTTGATTGACATATTATCATTTGGTTTAGACATTTTTATATGTAATATCGTAATATTTTTGATGAACTTACATACTCTCATAAATTATCGGTCATTCGGTTGTATTTCAAAGAAATGTTTCCTTTATGTTTATATTTCTAAATTGATTTCATCTTGTTTAAACACAACCCGACCAACCCGATCAACCCGAACGGTTTGGGTTGGGTTGGGTTATACTTTTGATTGGGTTGGGTTGGGCTGTAAAATTTTCAAACCGCCTATATTGGGTTGAGTTGTTAAAAAGCCTTCAACCCGATCAACCCAACCCGTGAGCACCCCTAGGAGTGATAGACCGGGTTAACACATAAGTATGTGGCACCCGTGTTGTCACAAAATAAGGTAGGTGGCTTAGAGGATGCCAAGCCGAGATCACGTAACAGGTGTTGTACCCAAGTGACTTCAGCCGCTACATTAGCTAATGCCTTGTACTCCGCTTCTGTTGAGGATCGGGAAACTAATCTTTCGCAGGTTGAGCGCCATGAGATGATATTAGACCCAAGATATAAAATGTATGTTGTTATAGACCTACCACCGTTAGACACCCCGCCCCAATTTGAATCCGAGAAGGCTTTGAGGTCAAGAGAGGACCCTTTTTTTAGAAATAAGCCATGATGTATTTTGTCCTTTAAGTAGCGAAGAACTATTTTTAAGGCTTGCTAGTGAGTCTGTGTTGGTGAATGCATAAATTGAGAGAGTCGGTTTACAACAAATTAATGATACATCGGGTCTAGTAAATGCAAGATATTGTAATGAGCCCACAAGTTTCCTGTAGGGTGTTGGATCAACAGTCGGGGAGCCATCCATGGGATTTAGAATAACTGACGAGTTCAAAGGGGTAGCTACTTCTTTGGCACCATCCATTTGGAATTGAGACAAAAGATCTTGGATATGGCGATGTTGGGAGAGAAATAGGCCGGTGGAAGTAGGTAGGACCTCAATGCCAAGAAAATGATGAAGGGGGCCAAGGTCTTTGATTTTGAAACGAGTGGCAAGGGTTTTAGTGAAGTGGGTGAGAAAGGTGGAATTATTTCCGGTGAGGACAATGTCATCCACATAGACCCTGAAGTAACATGTGACACTGTCATGAGTGTAGATGAAAAGGGAGGCATTGGCCATTGACTTATGAAAACCAAAGGTAAGTAGAAACTGTGTAAGCTCCATGTACCACACTCGAGGAGTTTGTTTGAGACCATATAGTGATTTTCGGAGCTTACAAATGTGGTTTGGCAACTGAGGATGCACAAAGTCGGGTTGTTGAGACATGAAGACTTCTTCATGCAGTGTGTCATGCAGAAAGGCATTGTTTACATCCAACTGACGGAGTGGCCAGTTTTTGGAAATAGCAATAGATAGGATGGTACGAATGGTGACAGGTTTGGTAACCGGACTGAAGGTTTCAAAATAGTCTTTACCGAATTGTTGAAGGAAGCCTTTTGCTACTAGGCGGGCTTTGTAATTGGCAACGGTACCATCTGGATTTCTTTTGACATGAAAGACTCATTTACAGCCGATGGGTTTTTGAGAGGTTTGAGGGACAAGTTCCCACATGTCATTTGCATTAGAGCATTAAACTCATGATCCATGGCTTCACGCCACTTGGGATCTTTCATGGCATGGTTGTGAGTAGTGGGTTCAAGAGTGGCAGGTATAGGGTGAAGAGTAGTGGTGTTGACAAAGATGGAATTGAAGTATTTGGAGTTTGGTTTGTGGGGCCTTTTGGGAGGGGGAGGTGGTGGAATATGGGAGGTAGTAGGGGTATGCAAGGGAGGTAAAGTAGTAAGTGAGGAAGGCTGCAGTGAGCTGGAAGGAGGTTGTTGAGCAGGGGAGGGAGGAGGATAAGGTTGTCTTGGCCGGAGAGAGTAGGTGATTGGGTATGAGGGTGGAGGAGGTGGGTGGGAGTGATCGATCAGGGCAGTTGGGAGTGGCAGGTGAGTTGAGGTCGGTTTCAGGTGTATGATTAGGAGGAGGTGACCGAGAGTGATGTAGGGAAGGTATGGGTGGGCGTGGTATTAGGTAGTTAGGTAGTTGGGTAGGCATGGGTGAGGAGGAAGGTGTGGGGGATGTGGGTGGATGTGGTGGAACAGTAGAGGTAACTGTGGGGATGGGGTTGAAATCATGAGGCGTGGGTAGGGTAGATGAGTGTGGATGGTGGTGAAATGGAAAATTGTCCTCGACGTGACGGGAGTGATATAGACGATTGGTGGCAAGATCAAGGCGCTTATATGCTGATTTGGATGTGGAGTGGCCGAGAAAGATGCATGGTGAGGAGCGAGGTTGAAGTTTGGAATTAGTGTATGGTTTGAGCCATGGATAGCAAAGGCACCCAAATGGTTTGAGTTTAGAGCAGGTTGGTGGTTGATGAAAGAGAATTTGAAAAGGGTTTTTATTTTCAAGAATGGTGGTGGGTAGAGGGTTTATAAGATAGGCATGGGACCACGGAAGTTTGGCATAATGGAGAAGGGGTAGACCGATTTCAACCACGTGCGTATGAAGGCGTTCCGCTACCCCATTTTTTTCGGGAGTATGTGGTGGGGTGGTATAATGAAGGATACCATTAGATTGTATTAGATTGTAGGAAAGGGAGTAAGCCGAGGTACTCTCCCCCATTGTCAATAAAGAGAGACACAATCGAGTGGTTAATGAATTTCTCAACAAGCATCTTGAATTGTGGGAATAACTTAGCAAGATCAGATTTGTAGCGCATTGGGTATAGCCAAACATATTTGGAGTAGAAGTCAACAAATATCACATAGTAAGTAAAGTGATCAATGGATTCTATAACAAGACCCCATACATCTGAGTAAATTAATTGCAAAGGTTTGGTAGCAACAAAAGAATTTTGACCAAAAGGCAATTTGTGACTTTTATTAACCGCACAAGAGGGACAGTGAACATTTGAGTTTGACATAATTTTAGAATTAAGACCTAGACCGGAAGCAATAGTATTGAAGACTTTGACGGACGGATGACCTAGTTTGTGGTGCCAATCAAGAGACTTTTTTGGTGGTGGTGAAGTTTAGTTGATGTAAGGATGAGATGGTGGCATGATAAACATCGTCGGTGTTCTCCCCCCGAATTAGACGCGCCCCCCGTGCGAAGATCCTTCACAAATGGGAGGGAAAAAATTCAATAGAAACATTGTTAGTCTTGCATAGTTTAGCAACCGAAATAAGGTTTCGTTTCAAGTCTGGAACACACAATATGTCAGGTAAAGATAAAGGTTTAAGTGGTGTGGTATGTGTGTTGAGCCAATGTGAGAAATTGGTAAATTTGTACCGTTGCCAAGTATTTTTTCGTTCGAGCCCCCGTATTCAGAGACATTTTGGAGACTGGATGGATCAAATGTGGCATGATTTGATGCTCTAGTGTCAAATAACCAGTTGGGTTGCATAGAAGTAGAACCGGCGGTGGTGACATTTGCAACATGATTCAGGGCTGGAGTAGTAGCAATTGATATGTTGTTGTCACGAAGAAACCTGGACAGTTTGCAACATTCCTTTTGTAGGATGTCCCGGAATGTTACAATAATGGCAGTAAGCGGTACTGCGGTTCGGATTTTGTCGGTTTCCTCCGTTTTGGGAGTTGGCCCATTGGGGGCGATTGGTTCCTCTCTGTTGGACATTTGGTGAAAAAATTTGGTTTCTTTGAGAGAAACCATGTGATGGCTGGCGACCTTGTTGACAGGAGGTATAATTGGCGGTGAGCAAGGGAGATGCCGAGGCTTGAATAGTCTCCTTGAGTCTCCTTTCAAAATCAAGCAATTTATTATATAGGAGAGGGCAGTCTCACGTACCTTGATGGCTGCAACAATATTGTCATATTCATCCCCCAGTTGAGAGAGAATATGCACCATGAGATCTTCTTCAGAGATTGGGCTTTGAGCAAGGGCCAGGTCATCAGCAATTGATCGCATATCTTGAAGATAGTCAGTGATGGATCGAATACTTTTAGGGTTTTTCACCCGCTTGGATTTCAAAGAGATGACACGAGATCTTGAGGCGCTGGCATAACTTGAGTTCAGTTGAGTTCAGCCGCACCCAGGCTTCTGGGCAGTACTTGCAGACGAGATGAGGGGCTGAATTGATTCCGAGCAGCTTCCAAGGATTGCGCTGATGAGGATTTGGTCTTGTCAATACCAAGGTAGGTATTCGATCTGGATTTTCTTTCTTTCCATCCTTGTCTTCGATTAATTTCTGTGGCGGTTCACGGCTGCCATTGATGAACGCTTCGAGTTCTAACCCGATTAGGGTGGATTCCACTTGTTTGCGCCAAACAGGGAAATTGATAGAGGTGAGTTTAATGGGGAAGTGGGTAGCGACAGTTAGTTGAATGGTTGGAGTCTGGGTAGTCATTGATGGGTGCTTGAAGGTGATTTAGGGTTTCTGTGAGAGGGATCGAGAATTGCTTAAAGGAGCCTTTATGGGCTCTGATACCATATAATGATATGGAGGAAAATAGTATTGTGTATTTCACAATGAATCTTTACAATGGCTTTATAGCCGTAATACATACAAGGAAGGGAGATAATTAAGGAGCTAATATAGGAAGGCATTAACAATAATATAACAACCTTTGACTATACAAATATTTTAAATATAGACTTCATTTTGTGGCCTTAGATACATCCGTAATAGACTAGGCCCGTGAAAGTATTAACTTCCCAAATCCTGGGTGATGTACACGCTAGATTGCTTGGCTAGAAGATTACGGACACCCCAAAACCTGTTCGGCTGTGGTGGTGTGGAGATGGAAGGTGGGAGTCATGGGGTTTGAACCAGATAACCTTTCCCATGTATCATTTTTGCTTAACATGGATTGCTGTTGTGGCTAGACCTGTTGGCGGTGCTATCTAGAGTTTTTCAGAATGTTCCTCAACGGAGATTGTCTTATATATTTTTTATGCTAACCTTTGTTGATTTTGCAGGTTGGAGTTCAATTTTCGGGAACTTGGTTGTTACTACTGCTGTTTATTTATGTTGGTGGGCTAGTATTTATGCTACCATGATGATGATTTGGGATCATTTGTCGAAGATGCAGATGTTATATAAAGAGGATAACCTTTCTCTTGAAGTTCAGATCCAAGGTAGAGATACAGAAGTTCATGATGCTGCAGAGAGGGGACACCAACTTCGTGGTTTGTTCAATTTTGTGGAGCAAAATTGGCGCGCTGCTTCCAATCTCGTAGTTTTCTTGGAACGTAGTTCAACTTTTGAATATGTAATGATTCTGAATATGTAATGCTTCCAATATTTAACTTGTAGACGAAAGTTATAAACAAAAGAGGCACGCTTCGATTAAAATACAGGATTAAGAAATGCGGAACTAATCGGATGCTTCTTCAAAAGTTAAGACTACTGCAATATATGAACTTGTATATTTATAACTCTCTGGTCCTTGTCGTATCTCCTGATCAAGTGGTTGCATCAGTTGACTGAGTAGTGGGGCCGCACCTCGCTTCTACTTATGTCTTCATCTTCTACCTCGTCCTCTGGCAGATACGCTTCAGCTTTTTCCTACATGCAGGCTTTGTCGTTATTCTACCCGCTTGCTTGGTTGGCCGAACATCTGCTGCTCATGTTGTACTTGCCAATTTTCCGCTTTTGGTAAAAGACAAACTGTTGCAACCAGCTCTAAAGAACTTCCGGGTTTGCTTTATGTGAAACACAAAGTGGGTTACTAACTTACACAAAAGAGACTTGACAATTGCAATTGCAATTATTTCAATTACAAACTTTCTCAATTATGCAACTACAATTTAATGCCAAAAAAAAAACTATCACAATTACCTCTACTTGACACCAGAAAACTGTCCAAACACTTCCCCAAAATGATTGAAACAACACCAGAATTTGCTAACAAATAGTAATTAGCCAGCCACACTGTAGTACTTAGAATTCTGCCCCAAAAAGAGGGGCTGAAATAGCTCCTAATAACTATGCAGAAATTGTGTGTGATATGCTTATTTCTAGCCCCAGTTATGTAGAAAGTAATGATGGTTGTTAACGCAGGTAGAACCATAAGTTGGGTAACTGTAAGTGCAATTATAATGAATTGAAACAAATAGAATACATCTTATATATGATGTTGAGAAATTAATGGTGTTAAAAATACATACCAGCTTTATATGAGAGCATTAAGTGCATGCAGTTGCAACCTCCATCAATCTTTCTCTAGAATGTGTATCCCTGTAATCAAAACAAGTTTCTCAAGAATGTTCATACTAAAATTCACATAACTTAATCTCCCAAATTACCTGTATCATTGTCCTTATAAAGGAGTTGAGGTCTTCCGTTGCATCACACAACCCAAAGATTGTTTCTATTACCTTTAGCTTTGGAGTAGTAGACTGCCCGTTGGTGAAAACTGTCATTTCTCGACAATATGTAATTTTCAGAGTATCTAATGATGGCCATAGAAAAGCCTGATCACCCCCCAAGCAAAATCCCTTCAACCTCATCAGATGAGTAAGTTGTAAGGATTTTAGACAAGGGAAGGAAACCACCTCCTTAGCTTTAGTTTCTGAATCTTGCACTGCCTCCACAATTACCTTCATACTCATGCAATCATTTATATGTAGGTCTTGGAGTTGGACTAAACTAGCAGCCATGCCACGAGAGAAAACATGTTCCAGATAAAAACAGTTATGAAGTGATAGCTTTGTGAGGTTTGAAAGGTTATATGAATTAATCTTCCGTGTCATTAATGATGACGATGTTGGTGGATGATCCATACTCATGACTTGTTTATTCTTGGAAATTAGTATCACATTCACATCATCATCATCTGCAGATTGTGTTTCATCATTTGTCCCTTCAAATACCTTATCTGCTTCATCAATATCACCAACATTTTCTACTTTAACCAACTCATTGCTTGGAAAAATTGTTTTTTCCCATCTCAATTCATGACGACAACGTACATCTACTTCGATTAAGTTCGAAAAAGACCAAGGGAATTGAAGATATTGTGTTATATTTGAAGTTGAGCACATACTTGAGTTATAGAGTTGATTCTGCTAACAAAAAACATATATCAGTCAGTCATCATATGAACAAAACCAACAAAAATATTAGCTAAGAAACATTAAATAATTAACTCAAATTAATAATTAGTATATATGTGTACAAGTTAAATTAGTATATGTGTACAAGTTGAAGGATGACAAGTTGTATATACGTACCAAACCCTATTCTGATTCAATAACGGTCCTTTAATACTTAAGTCAGTAGCGGGTCCATGATTTTTGCCAAGCCGGTACACCTTTAAAGTCGATCAAAAAGTGTCTGGTATGTTTTTAGCCAAATTCCACCTTTGCGATGGATTTTTATAAGTGTTTTGGTTGATTTCGAGGGACTTTTTGGGTTTTTTTTGTTGATGTTCCTTGTATTTTTTAATATTTCGGAGCACTGCTCAAAGTTTAGTGGGTTCACCTTTCATACCCCAAAAAATTTTTACTTGCGAAATTAATTCAATTGATCTGTGCACACATGCATCATCGATAGGGTCCGCCCCTGATCTAAGTCCTACATGTGACACTACTACTTTTTCTTGAATAAGATTTGTAAATTGCATCAACTAAAGCAAATTAGACAACTAAATTAAATATTTTCTAGAAAAATTTAATTTGACCATGTTACAAGAAATCAAACTTTGAAACAGAATATGTTAAAAAAACTAAAAATAAAGTTCCAATTTTTTTCACATATTTGTCCCTCTACCTATTTTTTATTGGAAAATCATAACAATCATGGATGGTGGGTCTGTTTAACTTGGTTGTTATGAATTAAAAACCAGATAAAATTTCTCCTTAATATTTGGCTAATATACTTCTCATTTTATGGATATAAAAAAGGAATGGGAAGTGGTTTTGAAAGAATAAAAACACTAATAAAAGTTTAGTAAGTTAATTTTGATAGTTTAAAAGAACCATGTAAGCAATTAATATTGTTCACATCATAACCAGAATAAAATGATACAAGTAAAGTAAGAACATACCTCAGGTGGTGCACTGATCCAATCAAAGTTGAGGCCACATTCAAGAATATGTTTGCCAACACCTGTATGTATGTATTTGAGTTTCGGAGCCATTGAGCGACCGGATGTGAAAATCATCATTTGCGGGCAACCATAGATTTCAACCTTATCCAATACGGGCCACCCGAAGTCATTTTTTCCCATGAAGAAGCTCTTTAGTTTTTCTAATTTGCCTAGCACAAGAGACTTTAGACGAGGGAAGACCACATCTGTAGATGCTATTAATCCATTGTCTTCGTGCTTCACAATCACTTGTATTGCAGAGCAATCAATTATCTTCAACTCTTGGAGTTCCTTGAGACTTTCAAGTGTGGAGCTTATGAAAATATATTTCAAACCATGACATCCTTTAATTTGCAATACTTTCAGGTTGGGTAATCCAAGTGATGTCATATTTGTCAACCTAGGGATTATTGTCATTGCAGAACCCATATCACCATTTCCTTTACCAATATCAGTAATGTCACCAACAACATCTTTGTTGACCCCTTCAATTTCAAATATCTCTCTCATTGACTTGCAGTCTACTATCATCAACACTTCAAGCTTTGGCATTTGTCCAACCACATGGGATGGAATCACATTTAACAATGCATCACATTTATTTATCTTTATTGATTTCAAGCATTGGTAAAAGGACCCATATGCTACACCCACTTGAGAACACTGCAATGCATACATGGTTAAAAAATCAAATATATATATATATATATATAATTACCAATGAAGCTGACAGAGTACTTCAACAAAACTCAATTACTTGATATCCAATAAAACACTACTTATATATGTAAATACAATATTTATTCTTCTAACTATATTTACAAACACTAAGGGGCCGTTTACCAAAGAGATACCTCAGTAAGCGCTTACCGGTAAAATTGAACACTATTACTTAATTGTCGGGTAAGATTTTAGTCCACCAAAACGATATTGTATGTAACAATTTTCCTGGTAGGTGCAACCGTGGTAAGAGTCTTCCCGTCACTTACCGGGTAAGACTCTCGGTCCTAATTGCCTTAGCTTTTATTGGATAAGATTTTTGGTCTTTGCCATATTCATGGGGTAAGGTAATGTGACTTCGTAAGTGCTTACCTGGGTAAGTATATGGTAAATGACCCCCGAGTATTATCCAAAAGATATCAAGTAATGGTGTTGAAAGGGAAATTCAAATTGAAATATTTTGTGTTGAAGGGAAAATAAACGATATTCAATTTAGTTGGCACACCGGAATTTTAATTTGACAATTTATAAAACTCGACTAATACTATAATTCTATTAAAAATAATAGAACTTTTGATATTTAAACAATAAATATTTGAAAATATACAAATACAAATTATTAAAGGAGAGAAACAAAACAAAAATGAAGAATTGATCTCTATTAAGAGATTTTATTTGGTGTTTGATAATCCAAACACCAAATAGCTTTTAAAGTAAACTCCTAACCGTTAAGATGTGGTTAGAAAGGAATTTGATTGTATAAATAACATATAAAATATTGTAACAAGTGTGAAAACATCTACTATTCTTATTTTAGTTTGCGTTAAATGTATCATGGTTATTTGAATAAGAAAGAAGTATACTATTTACATAAAACATATTAACTGGCTAAAATGAAATAGACTATTGAGAAAACATTTACAACTGAATAACAGAGATTCAAGATTATTAGAAAAGAAATGAAGTAAATAGTTGAACTTTTATATACGATGTATTAAAAAAGAAATTGTACCTGTAATTTATCATGAACAACAGTAGCAGTAACAGAGGCGAGTCTATTGGCACTAACACCATCAATACGCTTTAGACTTCTCAAACGAGAAAGGTCAATATCTATATGCGGGAGAAAAGTGGTGTTTGTATTGGAAGATATAGATGTGGCAATTTCTTCATATTCATTTGAAACAACCTCTTCTATAGCATTACAATCATGTATAGTGATGCTATTTAAGTTGGAGAGATGTTTCATCATGAGAGGAGAAAACAAGTACTTTATACTATCGGAGGATGTAAGTCTTATGCTCCCGAGATTGGGGAATGAAGAAGATGTTGGTTCTTGTTGAGAGATTATGAATTGGTTCCAATCGTACTTCCACACATGAGACATCTTTTGCATGCCTTCTACTATCAAATCCTTGAGGTGCGGTAGTAGTGGTGGTTGTTGATTACTCAGAGTTGTTATCAATTTTCTACTATTTGCAGTCTCCATCTCAAACACCACCTCCACTCTTTTAAAACCACTTATATGAAGTGTATGAAGGTAACAACAAGTTTGTATGAGATAAGATGAGAATGCAACAACATTAACCTGCATATATTCCAACAACATTTATAGTTAGCAATTCCCTTTAAAGACCTAAATTATATTAGCAAATTTATTCTATAAATCCGACAAATATTAATTAGATTCTAAGCCAATTTCCAACAATCTAGGATGAGATAGAAATGACGAAGAAAGTTCATAGGCTAGAAGCGTATTCTTTTTATTAGAATAATGTTATCGTTGACAAAATACATTTTGTCTTAAGTCAACTTGTGCTTATAAAAGGTAAACCCTTATCTCATTGATCTCCGTTCGGTCATCAATGTAGGGTTGTTATCAGACTAGCTAGATATAAGAAGGTCAACCCTTATCTCATTTCCCTCCGAAAGGAGAGGAAATGTATTTTTGTAATTATTAATTATGAGCAAATTCAAAGAATCTGGGAGAGAATTTGTGTATTTCTTCTATGGTGGACATATATATAATTATTCAAGGATATAGCATTTTGCATCCAATAGTTTAAATTGTAATGTATGTTGTTTGGAAGTGAAATAAATAAATAAAAAAACATTATTTGAAATAACTTTGTATATGAAATTGAGTTTCTGATTTTCTAAAAAACACATGTTGGATACTAAAAAAATACTAATGCATTTATACTAATTAGTTTTAAAAATGCAAATTAAGATGTGATAGTAAGTAATAACTTACTTCGTAACTAATTTAATTCATAAACAATTAGTTAATTAAATAGAAATTGGAAGCTAAAATAACATGACATACCTCTTCCACTTGACTACTCTGAACCATTTCATATGGTCGGGCTATCGAACATGGGGTCAGAAGTGAATTACGAGTAAGACCGATTTGCGAGTTGTCGCTTTCATTTTCTCCGTGAACAAAGCCATTTAAAATAATCATTGTAAGTGCTTTCATGTCAAAATTTGAGGTGGTTGGCGTGAATACGTTTCTTAAGCTCTTGCAGGAATATATTTCTATGCATTCAACGTTTTGAAAGCCAAGAATGGGGAGATCATCATTAGAGTTGTTTACTCCTTTCACTCTCCAAACTTCTCTTAGTTCCCCTAAATTCATCACTTTAATATCTCTCAAGTTGCAGCTATCTTCCTCAATTTCGCCGACACATGAAGATCCCAAGTCAATGTTGAATATAACATCAATGGAACCACAATTACAAATTGTAAGTCTTTCTAGATGATGCACCAAAGACATCGGATTGCTTGGAAACAAATTCATAAGACTATCACATCCTACCACTTCAATCACTCTCAATTGAGTTATCACCTGGTCATCATTACTCAATTGACTTGGCCATATCTCCCTCAACTTCTCCATGTTCCAAATATTCAGTTTCTTCAATTTAGAATTCATTACCTGCATAATAATCAAACCTTGTTGGATCTGTAGGTTATACTCTACTTAATCAATATATTGTGAAGTTAAATTAAAAAAAGAAGTGTCTAACTGGCAGTTGCTATAAAGACTACTTACTTAACATAAATATATGTACCTCTTTCTTCAGAAAATGTTGATAAATGCTAGTGAAATTGGGAAGGCTTTTAAGTTCCAACTCCTCCAATTGTGGTAGCTCAATTACGTTGCCACCTTTGCACAAACTCAATAGCATTGGGAGCGCTTTCAAAGATAGAAACTTTAGAGCTGGAAACGTAATCACCTCAACTTCACAAATCTCCTGACGATCTACCAGTGTTTCTAAAATAGGGCACTGATTTATTTTGAGGCGCTCAAGGTGCTTGAGACCATCTGCCACACGGATAGTGAAAAGGTATCTCAACTTTGTACATTTACAAATATGAAGGACTCTTAAATTATGCAAGGACGCCCCTAAACCATCTCCAAGATCATTTATACCATCCACACGTAAATAAAGCACCTCTGTTTTCGAAAACAACTCATTCATCCCAGAATCAAAAAGCTCACATTTGTTGGTGACCAACATCAACTTGTTTTCAAATGAGTAATCGCTTAGGCCATCAATTTTATCTAGATGACATCCTAATGAGATCCCGAATCTTTTAAGATTCTTAAATGACATATTCTGCGACATATCATTATCAAAGAACTCAATCTCTAATGCACCAAGGTTTTTTGAACACTCCACCAATTCATCACCCTCGGCATTGACCTTTCGCGTAGCCCCTCTCATATACAGCTCTTCGAGCTTGCCTAAACTTTTCAAGATACCATCATCAATACAAAGATACCTACAACCTGTTAAATCAAGTAACTTTAGCTCCTTCAAATTTACTGTTGTGGATGGTAACTTGTGTATGTTAGAATAGGCAAAGCTAAGCACTTCCAAATTCAAAAGATTGCCAATAGAAGAACAATCGAACATCAATGAGCATTGATGGAGACAAAGTGTTCGAAGGTTGGTAGAGCACTGAAGGGATCTAAAATGCAATGGATACTTCATTTCATCGTATGAAATAACTTCAAGCTTTTTCATCTCTTCATAAAAGTGTTCAGGAAACCTCAATGACTCGTTTCCATACATAAGTTTCAATAGCAAGAGATTTGGGTACTTATGATTTTTAGGGAAGTCATGCATACCTGTGCAAGTTAATGAAATCTTTTTGCAATACTCGCTCATAGGTTTAGCAGGCCACTTTGACATATTACCAACAATTGAAGAATGTTCGCTTTCAGAAGACACATCCAAAACAAAAGCACGCACTAGATCGTGCATCTTGACACACCCAATTTCCTGACTTTGAATCAACAAATTTGCATATATGAGTCGGCTGATGCAATTGTTCAACCTGTTTCTTGCTTTTCTTATTGTATCCACATTTCTAAATAATCTCAATCCCCAAGCATACCTCACCAAGTCCTCCGTAGGAGTATCAAAGTCTTCTGGAAACAACCCACAAAGCAATAAAGTTAATCTAGTCTCTTCATCATGGAGATGTTTGTAGCTTATTGCAAAAATTTCACCCGCAACTTCACTAATGTCCTTGTGCTCTAATTTAGAAAGTGTATCCTCCCATACATCCATGATTTGACCTTTAAGAGTAAGAGCAATGGTTTTGATGGCAATAGGCAAACCATGACATCTAATTGTGATATCATGTCCAATATTACGGAGATCAATATCATCTGAAAACTTAGCAAATTGGAGGAAGAAATCTTGTGCTTCCGAGTCTTCTATGATTTCCAAATTCAAAATTGAATCAAGTTTGACCCCCATCTGAATGCAAACATTCCGATCTCGTGATGTCAATAAGACCTTGAAGTCGATACCTTGATCTGGCTTCGGACTTAAACCAATATCTTTGAGATCAAGTCTTTCCCATACATCATCTAGTATTAGTAGGAACTTCTTCTTACCACCGCCAGATTTGGCCTCGAAACCATTACAAAGCTTAATAACTCTAGCTTCTTTAGTGCTTTCATTTAGATCTATAGCGAGTTGCTCTGCTACAGATTTCTGAATAACAGATACATCCATCTTTTCCCCTATAGCAACCTCAATAACAAAATCAAACATTGTATTTTCACGCACGACCTTCTGTAGCTTTTCCGTCATTTTGGTCTTCCCTACTCCCCCCATCCCGCATAAGGCTATCATGTGGGGTTTATTGTCTGCTTTAAGTGCGTTAAATGCTTCCATATAAACCGACTTTCTTGATTCGAAGTCATTGTAATCACTGGATGGTGTAGAGATGGATGCCTTCGTGGAATTAACTTCTGCAGGAGCAATTCGAATATCAGTCCAATCGATCCTAGATTTTTCTTCCATGAGACGGTTGATATCGTGAATGATGTTGCAGGCTTTCCTTCCGAGCTTATGTCGACCCTTGAGATTGAAACAACTGCCAACTTCACTATCAATGCTTTTCACTTGCGCATCGATCTTTTCTACTTCTTCCAACCAACCTGGGACTTTCGTTGGAACTTTCAAACTGTTGCTTTTGTTCCTTTCCTTGTGGTCTTCCACATCGGATCTTGTAGCATTCAACTCCGCCATTTTGGTATTCATATTCGCCACATGTTTTGTGGAGGAAATCAGGTAGTCTAGGTGCTTCTTAACGGGAACCATGAGAGACTCAACAACAGGAGTAACAATGGGACTAATAATCGGATCCATTGCTTAATATTCTTACTTGTGCTAGTACCTACAGTTAAAGAAGCAAACAAATGAACATAATCGCAAAGAGAGAAGGAAAAAGTATTTAGCAGGTTTTATGAATAAAAGATTGGTTAGTTAATGATGTAGCGTTTGGGGAAATTCTCACTAACATTTCAAGGAATTAAAACGTAATAGAAACTTAAGCAAATAGAAACTAATTGATATTTAACCATAACTTGAAGTAAATGAAAAATAATGTGTGTCATCTCCTCCCGTACTTAATGACTTGTTGGAACACCCTGGCTAGGTTCAGTTTGGTTTAGTTTTCAGTTAATCTTTTTTTCCGGTTAAGACATTGTTTGGCAAAAATAAGCTAGCTTATATTCTTGGTACATGTTTGGATGACCATAAGCTAACTTTTTGATAAGCTACTTGGAGTAGCTTATGAGGAGCTTTTTATGATTATTCAAATTATGCCCCTCATTAATATTCATAATTATATATTAACTTATAATTATAAATAAATAATTAATGTACTTTTTGGTAATTTAAATGCTTATAAGCTAGTTTTTGCCAAACGTGACTTTTTCATCGGCTAGCTTATCAGCTATCAGCTTATCAGTCATAAGCTAGTTTATTAGTTAGTTTGCCAAACATAGCCTAAATTGAACATATCCGAATAACATATTATAATATTCCTTTTTAATTTCTATACAAATAATAGTGAGGTAAATCTGAACTCATTGGTTTTTTTAGCAACCCCTTGTTTTTCTTATTTGTTAACTTTGTTCACTTGGATTTTTAAATTTTGTTATATGTTTCAATCAAACTTATTTGTTTTAGTTATTAGGTGTTTTGAAAATAAAATAGAAACCAATTAACCGAAACTGAAAAACGAATAACCCAAAACTGATTAATCCGAAACTTACTTGGTTCGAGTCGGTTATTCGGTTTCAGGGTTTTTACACCCCTAATTTAGTCGACTGAACAACACCCCTAAATATACATGTAAAACATACAACTTTGTCTCATATATAAAAAACACATCACGATTGTTTCACATATGAACAAATCATGTTATACGTTTTATATATGAAACACACACAAACATGAATCCTTCTATTTCCTATTACAAAACAGAAGGGAATCACATAGATTTTTCTGTCTGTAATCGGTCGTTGAAAAAAAAGTCGTGGGCGAATGCATCACCGACGAATATGGATCTCCGACGGATATAAAACTCCGACGTTCATACTAAATTATATAAATGATACTTGTATGTATATAAAAATAATTCCTTAGTAACTATAATAGAAAATTATAATTATAATTAAATGTTTTAAATTAAAGTTGAATGATACTTTAATTTTTAATTTCTTAGAACTCTCAAATTAAAAAGTTTTAATTAAGTTGGTAATTGTATTTTTATTTTTATTTTTATTTTTATTTTTATTTTTATTTTTATTTTTATTTGTTAATTTTCTATTTTTTTAATGTTTCAAAAACTCTCAAATAAAAAAAATATCCGTTGGTAATCCGTCGATAATTGCCGACAAATATTTTATTTCTTATCTTTAAAACACTCTCAAATTAAAAGATAAAAAATAAAAATCCGTCGGTAATTGCCGCGAGATATTTTAATCGATATTCTCTAAATTCGTCGGTAATTACCTACGATTTTCAAATCCGTCGGGTAATACCGATGGGTATATTATTTTTTTAATTTTTTTATATAAATTAATAATTTCCAAATCCGTCGGCAATCACTAGCGGAAAATATCATCGGTAATATTTGGTCGGTAAAAGGCATTTTTCTAGTAATGTCCTAAAATGAATATAATTGTTGACATTGATTTTCACGCTTCTCAATATTTTTGTGGTCCACATTTGATTTTTGATATATATATATAATTGTTGACATTGATTTTCATGCTTCTCAATATAGTGTTGGGCCCATGCATTGCACGAACGGATAATTTTTTTGTTGAAATATTGAACCCAGTTAAAATGAAACGTAATTTCTCTGTTAACAGTTAATGAAATACAATGTGAAAAACGAATGTATTTTCATAAGTGGTTAACTTGCATATATTCTTAATCGTTTGTTGTTATAAGTTTGTGCAATAATATGGAAAAATCCTTATGAGATGTAATATAAAAAAAATACGAAAGAAAAAAGATTTTATATTACATCTTATTAATATAGATTTAAATGTAAAATCTACATTTAAAATAGATTATGCTAATATAAAATCTATTTTATAAAATCCTCCACCAATTTATAAAATCTATTTTAAAATCTTTTATTTTCATTTTCGATTTTACATTTAAATGTAAATATATTAAAAATATGGAAGAATATTTTTATATCTACATCGTTTCTATTTTATTTTCTTTACACTTGGTTAATTTGAAAAGTATTGCGGAATATTTTTATTTTAAAGAATACGATAATTTATTAATGTATCTCGTTATTTTTTATTTTTTATTCATATCAACCTTCTTTTTTCTTATTTTAATGCTCGTGAAAAAAAAAATACGTGTAGATTTTATATTATAAAAAAAATACGTGTAGATTTTATTTTATGCTAATATAAAATACGTGTAGATTTTATATTAGCAAAAAAAAATACGGAAGAAAAAAGAGTTTATATTACATCTCATTATGTAAAAAGATTTTATAAAATAAAATATGGAAAAATCATTATGAGATGTAATATAAAAAAATATGGAAGAAAAAAGATTTTATATTACATCTCATTAATATAGATTTAAATGTAAAATTTACATTTATAATAGATTATGCTAATATAAAATCTATTTTATAAAATTCTCCACCAAAAAAACAAATAGTTATATTAATAAATGAGTATCCATTCCACAAATAGATGATTATGTGAGATATTGTGTTTGGAAAGGTTGTACCAAAGCATTAAGAAATTGTAAATTAAGTAATTGGCTTTAATTAGTTGTAACTTGTGCTTAAAATGTTGTAATTAAGAGTTTTTTATGTCGTTTTTATAATATAGTATATATATATATATATGTGTGTGTGTGTGTGTGTGTGTGTGACTATATATATATATATATAGAGAGAGAGAGAGAGAGGTTCAAAGGAAAACTTAAAAAAATGGAAAACTGAAGAACACCCTGATAGCCCTTGATCTAGACGTTATGCACTTATGCATACAAGTAAAATGCACCGAGATATACCAAATCAATTCTTGTATCAATCTTGATTCATAGGTGAGTTAATTTGAGATTAAAAGTGATAAAGGGACAAGCTCCCTTTTTACCTTCTCACCTTTAACTATTCTTCTCATACCATATTTGTCATATTCATCAATCATTTAATTGGTATATTATATATATATATATATATATATATATATATATATATATAGGGAAAGGTTCATTTGAGAAACACTAAATATATGAGAAATAGAGAAGTGATCTTAAACCATTAATTCGGTCAAGATCGGCGGCTTTGACCGATAATTAGGGGATAATTGCTCCCATGGTCCACTCCCGTGTTCCTCACATTGTTTATTATTCGAAGGGTATTTTTGTAAATTATCCAAACGTTCAGATATGAATATCACTTTTTTTTCTTTTTTTTTAGCCGTGTGTGTTCATATATGAATGCATGCAAAAAACAGAAGTTCATATATGAATGTTAGTAGAATGCCACTATTTTTTTTGTACGTATTCATATATGAACGCATGCATTCATATATGAAGGCATGCAAAAAACAGACGTTCATATATGAATGTCACTCTTTTTTTTTTTTGCATGCATTCATATATGAACACATGCATTCATATATGAAGGCATGCAGTCAGTGTTTATGTAAAAATTATGAACATTCATATATGAACGCATGCATTCATATATGAAGGCATGCAAAAAACAGGCGTTCATATATGAATGTCACTCTTTTTTTTGCATGCATTCATATATGAAGGCATGCAAAAAACAGGCGTTAATATATGAATGTCACTCTTTTTTTTGCATGCATTCATATATGAACGCATGCATTCATATATGAAGGCATGCAGTCAGTGTTTATTTAAAATTACGAACATTCATATATGAACGCATGCATTCATGTATGACTGCATGCCTTCATATATATGAACACGCGCGTGTTTTTGTCAAAGTTACGTAAATACCCTTATATTTTTGGAAGAGCCGTAATTTTTGACCACCAGTCAAAGCCGTAACTTTTGACCAATTAAATCCAATCTTGACCATATGAATGGCTAAGATCACTTCTCTATTTCTCATATATTTACCATTTCTCAAATGAACCAAACACTATATATATATATATGGAGAGATCAAATGCAAACCACCTTAATTTGTACAAACTTCGGGAACCGTCAATCTCATTGGTTAATTTAATGAAATTGTTTCATATAATTCTTTTCTTGATGAAATTATTTAATATATTTTTATTTTTTATGTAAAAATAAATTTGTTTCATGTATTCTTTTATTCTTATGAAATTGTTTCATTTATTTTCTCGTCTGATAAACTTTTACCATATATTCTTGACTAATCAACCCTCATATATTCTTGATAAAATTGTTTAATATATTCTTAAGTAATAAACCCTCATAATTAAAAAAAAAATGATAAAATAAATTATGATTGGTTAACTTGTGTTTGTATGGTTTGCACAAGCTAAAATGATTTACAAATGAAACCACCTTATCTATATCTATATCTATATCTATATCTCTAATTTATTTCTCATCTCCACGTTTGTTGTATTCTCCATATCTTCTCGATTATTGATTTTGGTATGTTTTGTTGTATTTGGTGTTTACAAATTGTAATCATCCTAAAACAGTGGATGATTTCTTCATAAAAACGTCCCAAATCCTTCTAAGGTATCAACTCTTGAGATTTTCTTCATTGACTTGTGTCATTCATGCCTTACAAATTTGGAATGACAGCATTAACAATCTGGCAATATTAAAGATATTACTTAAAAGGATATGAATAGTTACATTAAGGCCAATCCTCAAATGTGGTCCTGTTTTATTTAACAATTTGATAGTTATGGTTTACTCTTTAACTCAAATGGGTTGTTTTTTTAGCTTTATGGATAAAAAAATTTCGAGTTTGTTTCGTTTTTTGTCAAGCTTCAAATATCAGCTAATGTTTCTAAGATCCCTCCAGACTCCGGTGGATAACCAAAATCAGAGGTACAAAAACAAATTTAGCTTTTGAACGATTGATACTGAATCATTTACATGCCTAATATTAATTCACTGTTTTATTTGAAGAAAAGAGGAACTTTGATGAACAAAAATGTGAAACCCAACTTTTTAAGCATAGAAGAAAAAGGTGGATAATGAGGCATTTAGTTGAATCACATAACAGAATTTTGCAATGTGTTGAAGAGATTGGTGACAAGATCAAAACAGGGGGTGAGCATGTGGATAAACAGATTGAGCAGAAGAAATTGAATACATGTGTGTTGAAGGAGAGAGAAATTCAAAGGAAGCCATTGCTAGAGGCAACAAAAATGTGAACGATAAAGATATGTAGAAGAGCAACATTATTGGCAAAGACAATCTTTGAAGGAAAATGTGAGTCTTTATTTGTGTGAAAGCATTTTATTTTCATAATGAATTAATTTAAGTTGGTAGTTATACACAACATACTGGGGATTAATTAAGGGACTTAGGTCGGTGAAATAGTTGTAGAAGGTTTTGGGGTTTTAATTTGACATAAGATGCTTTAGGTAACTCAACAATCTTGCCCCCATTTCCCATATTTTTGTTCCACGAGGGACAAAAAAAACCGCATTTTTGCCTCACTCATGTCCCGTCCTACCCAGTCAAATGTTGTGTCAAAATGTGAGATAACAAGTTATTAGTCTTTCTTTCCCCTTGTACAAAACACACCCTAATTTAATGTTTGGAACCTTTGATAGGGTAATCTAATGGGATCCACATATTCTCACACATCCAATCCGCAAGACATAGGAATAAGGAATGTGTTCATGCTGAAAAAGTAGTAGTGTTGCTCCTATATTATAAAGGGTGTTGCTAACCCTACCCCTATAAAACCCATACCCCCTCCTAAACCCCTATCTCCCTCACAATGTCGACACCAACCTTCCAAACATGTAGTTTTTAATTATTTTTAATATATAATTACATTTTATATCCCTATAATTTTTTAGTTAGTTTACTTTAAACCTTTTACTTTTCTAATTTTCATTTTACACCATCATCATATTAATACATATAATTGTATATTAACTAAAATACGTTAAAAAAATACGTTTTAATTTTAACAAGTTACACCATTACAATCATTTCTTCGATACCTTCGAAATGAGCTCAATATTGAATATTTTTGGATTTAATTATTTTATTATATGTTAAAAATACGTTAAGGAAATCGATACACACACACACACACACACACACACACATATATATATATATATATATATATATATATATATACTAGAAATGTACCCTCGCAATGTAGCGGGTTTCTGAAATCTAGAACTCAAACCCTCGATCATTTTTCATACTTATAAATTCAAACAAATTCAAACATTGAACTTTTATAAGTTGTACTTATGTTTAATCAATTTGTACTTTTGGATTTTAAGTCTATACATTAATAAGTGGTACCTAATGCATAAAAATTATTTTTTAAGAGTTTAGCTTAAATGCTTTATAATATAGTATAGATATTATTCAAATCGTCCAATAAATATAAAAAATAAATATTGATAATAGTAGATAATACTGATCAAATCGTCCATTAAATATAAAAAACAAATATTTATAATAAATGAGTATTCATTCCACAAATAGATGATGATGTGAGATATTGTGCTTGGATAAGTTGTACCAAGACATTATGAAATTGTAAATTAAGTAATTGGCTTTAATTAGTTGTATTTTGTGCTTAAAATGTTGTAATTAAGAGTTTTTTATGTCTCTTTTATAAAATGATGGTACCTTGTGCCTGATATTTAAGAGTTTTTTTATCACATACAAAAGTAGATTAGATGTGTATGAAGAATATATAGAACGTACTCGTACTCGTGACTATGTTGATTTAAATGAATAATCAAAGTTGAAATACGTTGGAATAAAAAAAAATATGCAATATATTTATTATGTTTATTATCTTTATGTTAAAAACTTACGTTCGATGTGATTCATTTTCTATTTTAAAAAAAAAATCAATTTACCAAGATACAGTATATGAGATATAATAATATAATCAAATCAAAAAATATTTAATATTGAGCTCATTTTGAAAGTATCGACGAGACGATTATAATGGTATAACTTGTTAAAATTAAAAAGTATTTTTTTAACGTATTTTAGTTAATATACAATTATATGTGTTAATATAATAAAAATGTAAAATGAAAAATATAAAACTAAAAGGTATAAAGTAAATAAATCAAAATAGTGTAGGGACAAAAAATGTAATTATAAATTCAAAAACAATAAAATAAATCAATGTGAGGGGAGGTGAGGGGGAGGGGGTGGGAAATTTTGCAAGGGTGGGGAAAGAATTTCCCTTATTAAATAGTTCTTTGGAATTTATCCATATTAAAGACTATTTTTAGTTTTTTTATCCTTCTAAACTCCAATAGTTTTACCTAGGATTTATTGGTTTGTTAGAAGCAACCATGTGTGCAAAATGCTTTCGTTTCTCCAATTTTTAATCGAGTACTTAGGATATACGTCTTCTTGGTTCCTTTAATGTGTAATTGATCTATGGGTAACTTCTATTTGTTTTTTTTATGATCACACTTTCTACAGATAAACCATTTAACTTTCAAGTTATGTTTGTGAGAAACTTAACTATTAGTGGAAGATATGATATAATCTATATATAATCAAGTTTTCAACATAGATTTATATAATGAAGTTAAGAGTACTCATTATGGGATGCATGCTTAATTTTTATGCTTATTGAGAACTATGTTAAATTTGTGGGTCAATATTGATGGCATATTCATCATAGATAATTGATTTTCTTCCTATGAAGATTCTGTCTTTCCTTCCATTTTTAACGTTTGAATCCAATGTTTGCAGAATCTGATAGTTGAGGACTTGCTCCAAGCACATACTATTAGTATATGAAAGCTTAACGAATTGAATTACTTGTACATACCCATCACATATTGTTTTTGGGCTCTTTTTTGTTGTCAAAGTTGTTTCATTGTTACCTGAATTTTATCGATTTAGACATGATTTTTGGTGGTTTAATGTATATAAATAATAAAGAAGTTATTTCAATGTCGGTGATTCTCATGTATATTGTTATATTTTAGAGTTCATTTCTTCTATTTTTGAAGGTTGATTAAGTTGTATCTTTATAGAAATAATAGCCCACTCGAGGTAATCGAAGAGTTAACCCATGCACATAAGCTGATCTAGATACCCATAGTTACAAAAAATACGGAAAGAATCAAATTCATGACATGATGTTATGGTAGAATGAAATATTACTTTTTTAATGATTTTTAGGATCATATAATATAATAGCATGATATTCAATTTAATTGAATATGTTTTGACATCCATATAACATATTTGTTTTGTACTTGTTTTCACACTCTACATAAAGGTAAATCAAACTATGTGTTACTTGGTAAAAACATAATTGTATCATGCAATTTTACTTACACTTATTCAGATTTTGTATCCTGTTGCATTGCATGGGTAACTAACTAGATATATATATATATAGGGGGCATTCAAGGGAGAACTCATTTGTTTGTGGTAACTGTGAGATCCATTATCAACTACAAATCAAAGAATAATTTAGGAAATTTATAAATTTTGTATTTTGATTTATAATTTTAATTGAAGGGCATGTTAGGTATTTTGAAATTTTCCTCTATCCTCTATCCTCTCTCTTCTCTCCTCTGAACCTAATTCCGACAAAATACAACGTGATACACTATTGTGATACCCAATAATTTTTAACCATAAGACATAAACCATCAATAAATCACACTGTGATACCAAAAGATTTTCTAACTGCATGTAAGGCACAAAGAAACAATGAATCACACTGTGATACCAAAAGATTTTGTAACCATAAGGTGCAACCAACAATGAATCACACTGTGATACCAAAAGATTTTCTAACCGTAAGGCACAAACAAACAATGAATCACACTGTGATACCAAAAGATTTTGTAACTGTAAGACGCAACCAACAATGAAGTGATACCAAAATATTTTCTAACTGTAAGACACAAACCAACAATAAATCACACTGTGATACCAAAAGATTTTGTAACTGTAAGACGCAACCAACAATGAAGTGATACCAAAATATTTTCTAACTGTAAGACACAAACCAACAATAAATCACACTGTGATACCACATGATTTTCCAAATAGAAGGTATTTCAAAATTATGAATTAGGACATATTAAAATTAATTATATTAGGTAACCATATAGTATAATTGGAAGGAGTAAAATAAGGAATTGATTTATTAAAAAATCCAAATTGTCAATTTACCAAATTATTCTTTTCTTTTATTTTAAATTCAACATTAATTATATTAAATGAGTGGCTCACGTTGGATCTCACAGTTATCACAAAATATTTAGTTTTCATTTGATTAGGCCCCTATATATATATTTTGATTGAGAGAATACCACATATTAAAAAATGTTAGACATATAGGTTAAATATTACCGTAAAGTTATTAAATAAGAATAATATTGTTTAACTTAAAAAAATAGATTAGCAAATTTAATTTTAGAGGGAAAAAATTAAAGTCAAATCAAAGTGATGATACAACTTTATTGGTCGTTTGTAGAGTTGTTTATCAACACAAGTTAAATGAATAAATGTTTATCAGATAAGAGTTAGGGGGTGTTTATCAAATTTTCTACTATGTTCTGTATAAATAAATTTGTCTGTCTGGGTAAAAATATGTTGTTGTTTACATTTTTAACTGAATCAACGGTCTGAATAACAAAAATAACCGATCTACCCCTCAAACAAAAATGTGGTGTTGTTTACTGTTGTTTATCTTCTTTGAACATGTTTGAACATTCGGTAAACATGTTCAAATATCCATGGAAATGAAATCAAAATGAAAAAGGAAATTGTATAAATAGGAAAAGTGAACTTTGAGAAGAATTTCATATACCCAAAATGAAAAAGGAAAAGAAATACCCATTTTGAAACCCTAGATTCTCATCTCTCATACATACCACACCCAAAAGAATAAAAATCAAGACCTCCATTGATATCATCAACACCAACCTTAAATCGATCCAATCCCACAAAGAAACAGAGATAGATATATAGATCTACAGATTATCCAACACAACATTGGTAGTAGCATTCTCTTCAGACTCACATGGCTCTGTTAAAATCCATAGAACATGTATGAACATTTGGGAAAATCCATGGAAATGAAATCAATCTGGGAAATCCATCTCAAAAAATCGATCAAGCAAATCCCTCTCAAAAAATCGATCTGGAGAAATCCATCGATTTGGAAAAATCAAATCGAAAAACGGAAATCGATTTGGAAAGAAGATGAGCATTTCTGGAATCAAATCGGTGGAGACCAAACTTGAGAAACTAGAGGAAGAAGAAGGTAGAAGATTAGGGTTACCTGATGAGGAAGAAGACGGTAGAAGATTAGGTTGATGTCTATTTTTTTTTTTTTTTGTTAAAGGTAGAAATGTCAAAATTGTGTCTTAATGGGGACAACACCTCTCTTCCCTACTTAGCGAATAAGCCATTTTTGTCTGCGCGAATAAGCCCTTAAGCAACAAGTAAATACCCTCAAACGTCTGCGCGAATAAGCCATTTTTTCAATAAGCTCATTAAGCCACAAGTAAACACCCCCTTATTGTCCTTACCGTAGAGGGTAAGATTTCTTGCTCATTAAAGTAGTAAAGTATAAACGGTTTAATTTAACCGCGTAAGTTTCTTCCTCTCTTACTAGGTAAGATTTTCGGTTAACAAAATAGTACGTTGAAAATATTAGTAAAGACCATTATTTTTTACCAGGTGAGTGTGGCGAGTGTTTAGTAACTCTCTATTGGTGAACAATTAAACATGTCGTCCCTTAGTTTTTCCTTGATCTTTTATGACCAATCAAGAATTAGAACATCTTAATAGTTCATTTTCTATTCATTTAGCTTGTATTTCGATTCACAGTTGATCCACGTACATGTTTGCTCATGTAAGCTTCAAATTAGCTTAAAGGATTCTTGATGTTTTTTAATTTGTAGCCCATAAACTCACATTTGTGATATATAATCAAACCTATAAAAGTGAATGTGACGGAATTCCCGACTAAGATCAATTAAGCAAACATTGGCAAATAAAAAAAGGAATAACAATAGAAGCAAGTGTGTTTTAGCTTAGATTTACATAAATGGAGATGATTAATAAAAATAATAGAAAGAGGTACCTGAGGATTTGATAAGTTTGTATGCAAGAGGTCTTGTTGCTTCTTTTTCAAGAGAGATATGTGAACAGATGATTTATATTCATTTATAGAAGAACGCCATAATATTATACGTATTATATATATATATATATATATATATATGAATGATCAAGCGAGAAGTTAAACATTTTGCGAGAAGCCGAGAAGTGTGATATAATATATGATTACACAACATGTGAGTATGCTTAATCATATATGATTAAACGTCTATGTATTGCCAATATAACACTTATCGCCTTCTCACAAAATGGTTAGCTTCTCGTTTTAACCTGCCCTTATATATATATATATGACATTTACCATGTTATAGCTTCTTTTAGGAGTTCTCATCAACACATTTTTAATAATTTTGTAGACATGTTAATAATGACATTTAAATTCATATACTATAGTTTTTTTTTTAAGTTTCTATATGATAGAACTACACATGTAATTATACAGTCACTAAAACAAAAGTGGGTTTATAGAACGTCAAAAATGTGAAAGTGTTCCAATAAATTGGGATCTTTTGCGTTTGGTTATATTTCAAACGACCAATGAATAACATTGATGTTCGTCTTAACATATAAGATTTAGAAAAATGAGATTTAATTCGATTTGGATTGTAAAATCGCCAAAGATTTAAGGTGGAAAATTAGATAAAAAATCGATAAGGATCAATATCCAAAAATTGTTATAGAAAAATATTTATATTCTCGTTTGAACCGATCATATATATATATATATATATAGGGGAGGGGTCAATTGGAAACCAGTATTACATTGGAAACTTTGAAAACCGAAATCAACCAATCATTGAATTTTTTTTTATTTTTTTTTTAATTGATAAGGTTATTTTAGTCTTTTACATAATTTCATAATATATATGGTAATTGTTATTATTGTTATATTAATAATTATTTATTTTTAATTTATTTTATATATGGTAATGTTAGTCATTTATTAATGTAAAAATGATATATTTAATTTAGGAAAACAAATTTTAATCATACGGATCCTTTATTTTTGATTCTGATGAATCATTGATTGATTAAAATATTAATATAAAAAATAAATATTTAATTTTTCAAGTATTCATGTGAAATTACCTCCTGAAACAAAATATTAATATAGTGAAACATAATGGATTTAATATAGTGAAACAAAATATTAATATAGTGAAATCTGATGAAACAGATTTGATATAGTAAAACATAATGGAAAGGTAATGAAACAAAATATTAATAAAGTGAAACCCGATATAGTGAAACAAAATATTAATATAGTGAAACCTAATGAAACAGATTTGATATAGTGAAACATAATGAAAAGGTAATGAAACTTAATTGAGTTTTTACATACTGCATATTGATGAACAGGTAATAAAAAAGTAGTCTTGATATATTGTTATTACTTTTTATTAATAAATTAATTAATTTATTACAATATATAATTATTATCTTTTATTAATAAATTAATTAATTTATTACCATATTTCATCTTTGTTGCCAAATTTAAAACACAAAAGAAAAAGACACATTTACCCTTTTGACATATTATTATTATCTTTTATTAATAAATTAATTAATTTATTACCATATATAATTCAAATGAATCTTAACCATTGATTAAAAAGATCAATGGTTGAAATTTAGTTTCCAAAGTTTCCAATAAAATTTGGTTTCCAATTGAAACCACCCTATATATATATATATATATATATATATATATATATATGGAAATTTAATTAAAATGCCCTAAGTTGAAAAATCAGTACCCAATATGCCCCAAATCTTGTTATTTTTGCCAAAATACCCCTTATGTCCACGTTTTTTGCTTGAAACGAGGACTTGGTCCGCGTTTTGTTCTCGTTTCACTGTTACACGCGGCCTTAGTCCGCGTTTTGTCCTCGTTTCACTGTTACACGCGGCCTTGGTCCTCGTTTTGTCCTCGTTTCACTGTGACACGCGGGTTGGGTCCGCGTTTCCTCACTATGTCCGCGTGCAATTCAATTCAATTCAATTGAATTGGAAATTTATTATATATTTACAGTTTATACCCCTATAATTATTTAGTTAGTTTACTTCATACCTTTTACTTTTCTATTATTCATTTTATACTTTTATCATATTAACACATAAAATCGTATATTAACTAAAATACGTTAAAATAATACGTTTTAATTTTAACAAGTTACACCATTATAATCGTCTCTTCGAAACCTTCGAAATGAGCCCAATATTGAATATTTTTGGATTTAATTATTTAATTATATATCATATGTATTACATAAAACGTATGAAACGTATGCATATGCTATTTTTCTTTTTACCCTAAAACATAAAACATATTATATATCATATATATTACATATTTTTGGACAAATTATTCATAATTTATAACGATATAACGATATTTTAGTAAAAATAACGATATTTTACTAATAACGATATTTTAGTAAAAATAACGATATTCTACCATTGGATTAAAAATATCGGTATTCTAATAAAAATATCGCTATTCTACCATTTTTATAAAAATAACGATATTATACCATTGGACTCAAAATAACGATATTTGAGTAAAAATAACGATATTATACCATTGGACTAAAAATAACGATATTTGAGTAAAAATAACGATATTTGACTAAAAATAACGATATTATATCATTGGACTAAAAATAACGATATTATACCATTGGACTAAAAATAACGATATTTGAATAAAAATAACGATATTATACCATTAGACTAAAAATAACGATATTTTACCATTGGACTAAAAATAACGATATTTTAGTAAAAATAACGATATTCTACCATTGGACTAAACATATCGTTATTAGTAAAATGGTAAAAAGAAGAATAACATAAATTATAAATACTTTGTCCAAAAATATGTAGTAGATGTGATATATAATACGTTTTGCGTTTTATGGTAAAAAGAAAAATAACATATGCATATGTTTCATACGTTTTATGTAGTACATATGATATATAATTAAATAATTAAATCCAAAAATATTCAATATTGAGCTCATTTCGAAGGTTTCGAAGAGACGATTATAATGGTGTAACTTTTTAAAATTAAAACGTATTATTTTAACGTATTTTAGTTAATATACGATTTTATGTGTTAATATGATAAAAATGAAAAATGAAAAATAGAAAAGTAAAAGGTATAAAATAAACTAACTAAATAATTATAGGGGTATAAAGTGTAAATATACATTAAATTTCACAATTCAATTGAGCCATGTCCGCGTTTTTTGTCACATGTCCGCCTTCTCCACCCCATGTCCGCGTTCAACAGTGAAAACGCGGATCCAACCCGCGTTTTGACCCAAAACGCAGACCTAGGGGGTATTTTGGCAAAAATTACAAGATTTAGGGCATTTTAGGTACTGATTTTTCAAAAAAGGGTATTTTAATTAAATTCCCTATATATATATATGGAGCGATCAAATGGAAATCACTCTAATTTTGAAAACCGTGGAAACCAATTGAAACCACCTCTCTCTCTCTCTCTCTCTCTCTATATATATATATATATATATATATATATATATATATATATATCAAATAGAAACCACTTTAATTTTCAAATTGTGAAAACCGTCGATTTCATTAGTTAAGTTAATGAAATTGGATCATGAAGTTGTTTAATTTGAGGAAATTGTGTTATATAATTCTTTTGTTGATGATATTTTTCATATATTTGTGTTTTTTTATGTAAAAATGAAATTGTTTCATGTATTTTCTCATGCAGATGAAATTGTTTCATGCATTTTCTCATTCTGGTGAAACATTTTCATTTTTAAATAAAAAACATAAATATATGAAACAATTTCATCAAGAAAAAAATTATATAAAACAATTTATCAAATTTTACAAATTTATGAAACAATTTTATTAACTTAACCAATAAAATCGACGGTTTTCATGATTTTCAAAATTATGATGGTTTTCAAATAAAAGTAACCATATATATATATAGAGAGAGAGTTGAGATCTTTTGTTAACCTTGTATTTTTTGTTAACTATTTGAACTAATCCAAGCCATCCATCTATAGATTGGATGGTTGAGATTAAATGTAATTTTTTTAATAAAAAAACGTTTCATTAAATACAATTGTAAGTGAATATGAATGGAAAATGGTATTTTGGGGATAAAAACACTCAAAACATTAAACCCTTGGAAATGCTTTAAACACATTTATTACACTAAATTAGAAACCGACGAGTACCAAATTGATTTTGTAACCGACATATTATGCAACTAATAAACATTTATACCATGAACACATATGTTATCATATTATGCAACTATAATGCTTATGTTAACATATTCAATTTCTCACGATATGAACAATCATTGACTGCTAAAGATGATATCCAAATTGAAATTTGAATTATATGTTAACAAATGTGAACATATATGCATAACATGAACACATTTGTTAACATGGATGCATATGAACACTACTGTTAGCATACTTAATTTAACATATTATGAACAATTATCACCGTCTAATGTTGGTAGTTAAGTTGATGTTTAAATTAAATAAACAGATGTGATCTAAAATTTATATTTAAATTGAACGTAATTCCAAATCATATATCGTATATGTTATCTAAAGAAATTTATGTGAATCACATCTTTTATGATTATACTATAGTTGCATACAAACACTTACCTTAACCTCATTTTTTTCATCATGAACAAACTTGAACATATATGCATAACATGAACATATATATGTAAGCATGGTTAACTATGAACACATACGTTAGCATAAATACATATGAACGGTTCTGTTGACATTTTTACTTAAATAATATTGAATTGATTCAAAAAAATTATGAAAAATGATAAAATTGTAAAATCGTAACCTACACAACAATTTTGGAATCTTCATTTTTGTAACTCCCATATAATTAATTACAAAAGATTACATATCAAAATGACGTTAATACCCTTTTGTATTAAATAAATAAATGAATAAAACATCAACTAACCTTGCAATCCTATTGGTTGATCAAGGTTCACATAGTTAGCAAGAAATACAAAGTTAACAAATGATTCTCCCTATATATATATATATATATATATATATATATATATCATATATAGACGGAGGTTCAAGGGAAAACCTCAAAAAAACGGAAAATTGAAGAACACTCTGGTAGCTCTTCATCTGGACGGTATGCACTTGTGCATATAGATAAATTATGTTGTTTTTTGGTTTTTATGCACAAGTGCATGTTACAAATTACCTGTATGCACAAGTGCATAACGTCCAGATCAAGGATTACCAAGGTGTTCCTCAGTTTTTCGTTTTTTTGAAGTTTTCCCCTGAATCTGACCCTATATATATATATATATATGAGAAGTCACTTTTGTTATAAATTTCTTTAGTTTGAAAAGAACACATGTATTGCAATACTTTTTTATTATGAAGTTCAACATTACAGATCGAGCAGGTTCCTTTTTTCTTTTCTTTTTCTTTTTAAGAGAAGTTCGATTCGAAATAAAAAAAAAAAAGTTTTATTTTAGTAATAGAACATGTATTAGAAAATGTTGTTTGAAGGTTTGGTCTCACGTAATTTTCTCGAAGGACTAACAAAATAAGCATTTTGTTTTCATATAAATCACGTGAGATGCACCTTTCCCAACCTTTTTGGTCAAAACAAGAGTACTGGCATGGCAACACATATATATAAATATACATAATTAATCCAGAAACCAAGATTTTAAAATTCAAGTTGTTCAAACCGTATAATGTCACGTGATTTGAGCCCTCCCAACAAATCATCTCACGTGATATGAGGCAAGGATTAGAACAATGGAGGTTTTTTGTCCAATAAATTTAAAGGGTCTAAAGAATAGCAAGGAAAATCTTAGTGTAACTGTAGGACTTGAAGCTTACAAAGTTGTGTCAGTTGAGCTAACCCCACAAGGTTGTCTCACTGTCCACATTGTATTATATAGACTATGAATTGTTGAAACGTTACAAGTATTGTTATGCAATTTATTGAATATTTATTTTGGTTTTACGGTCTTTTTTTTAGGACGGAACCCTTTGGAAAAACTTTACCGATACGTTTTACAGTTTGAGACATACGTGGTTTGGTCTGTCAACCTCTTCAAGGAACTTTTCAAAATAATTTTTTTTTTTTCGCAATTGGAGAGTATTCATGAAAACAACTTTGGTTTTTCTTAAACCCTTTAAACACTTGTAACAAATGATAAATGATCAAAATGCCCCTCACATGATGAGCATTTCGCATTTGAGGACAAATCCAGTAAAATTTGCAAACTGCGATGATATAATAAATGAATCACAAATTCCAAATTTGTAACTTCCGACAAACCAGAGGAATCAATCAAAATTAAGTGTAGTTTACCTTTGAATGTTCGGTCTATGTATGTTTAATTTTCCCCATACATATTTATTGTTTTTATAAGTTCCAATCCACGTGATTTCAGCCTTCCCATGAATCCATTTCACAAAAATTTTCACGTGATTTTCTCCAAGACTAAAAGAAATAAAGCTATTTGACCAAAACAAGAACAATTATTGGGTTTAAATTTTATTTTTGGTATAAAGGGTGAAATTACAATTAATAGAAATTTTATTACATTAAGTAAACATAGTTACAGTTTTCCTACATTACGATACACAAATATATCAGAGTTCGCTCGAAAGCGTGGTGGACAAGGGAATTTAGATTTTTTAAAACAACATCAAAATAAAACTTTTATTGAAAATGACACGTTTAAATTACTCACAAACTTTTTGACACATGAATTAGAAAAAAGAAAAGATGTTACAACAAGTATAAATATATCCTATAATTTTACATTTAGAAAAAATATATAGGATTAATATATATACTAGAAGCGTACTCGCGCAATGCAGCGAAATACATCACGATTTTAATACTTTTTGTTTTTTTGTCGATTTACACTACGATTTTGGATGATTTTGAGAAAGTGATAATTTTTTTTTATATATATAAATTTGTTTAATTTAGACTTAATAATATAATGTTTTTATATATAAAAATTAAGTATTTTGTTATAATTCAATTATTATCTTATATATTTTAATGACATTTAGAAAAAATAACCAATTACATATTTAATAATATAATTAAAACAAATTTATAGTAATACTAGTGTTGGGCCCGTGCATTGCACGGGAGGATAAATTTTTGTTGAAATATTGAACCGAGTTAAAATGAAACGTAATTTCTCTGTTAACAGTTAATGAAATACAATGTGAAAACGAATGTATTTTCATAAGTGGTTAACTTGCATATATTCTTAATCGTTTGTTATTATGAGTTTGTGCAATAATATTAGTAATAGTTTTGTATTATATTATTTAAAACTCAAACGACATGTCTCACAACATATCACTATTATTAAAATAATTATAAATATGAACATACGTTTTTACAGATTTTGCAATTTTTCTGAAACCTCCTCGACAACACTTGAAAATCACTTTGAACGTATAAATATGTAGATTAATTAACAACATTCAACCCACATTAAATATGACAAAGAAAATAAATGATTTCTATCTTTTGTAACCGACAACTCAACTGATATAGTTCAAATTCACTCAGTACCACTTGAAAATTTATCTGACTATTGACTTCAAGACCTTATAGTATTAGTCGATAAAAATAAAGATATGTATATATATCTTATTCCCCTACTTCGAAAAATATGATTGTGGGTTTTGAAAAATATAAACAAATTCTCAGTAAATAAAATAAAATATAAAAAAGTAGTTTTTCAAAAAAACAAAAATATAGTGGAATACCTTTTGTTCAGTTGCAGGTTCCGTCATTGACACCCGACCGTTCGTCTTCTTCTTGTACTCGGATAATACATAGAGAAGCTATATATATTTATAGTGAATGTAGAGAATATATTAAAAATATGTAAATACATAGAAAAGCTATATATATTTATTTTCATTTTCGATTTTACATTTAAATGTAAATATATTAAAAATATGGAAGAATATTTTTATATCTACATCGTTTCTATTTTATTTTCTTTACACTTGGTTAATTTGAAAAGTATTGCGGAATATTTTTATTTTAAAGAATACGATAATTTATAAGTGTATCTCGTTATTTTTTATTTTTTATTTATATCAACCTTCTTTTTTCTTCTTTTAATGTTCGTGAAAAAAAAATATGTGTAGATTTTATATTATCAAAAAAAAAATACGTGTAGATTTTATATTATGCTAATATAAAATACGTTTAGATTTTATAAAATAAAATAGATTTTATATTAGCAAAAAAAACACGGAAGAAAAAAGAGTTTATATTACATCTCATTATGTAAAAAGATTTTATAAAATAAAATATGGAAAAAGATTTTATAATATAAAATATGGAAAAATCATTATGAGATGTAATATAATAAAATACGGAAGAAAAAAGATTTTATATTACATCTAATTAATATAGATTTAAATGTAAAATCTACATTTTAAATAGATTATGCTAATATAAAATTCTACACCAAAAAAACAAATAGTTATATTAATAAATGAGTATCAATTCCACAAATAGATGATTATTTGAGATACTGTGCTTGGAAAGGTTGTACCAAAGCATTAAGAAATTGTAAATTAAGTAATTGACTTTAATTAGTTGTAACTTGTGCTTAAAATGTTGTAATTAAGAGTTTTTTATGTCCTTTTTATAATATAGTATAGATAATATCGTTAAATTATATGCAACAATATTTAAGAGTTTTTTATCCGTACTTGTATCTAGTGTTGGGCCCGTGCATTGCACCGGAGGATAAATTTTTTATTGGAATATTAAACCGAGTTAAAATGAAAAGTAATTTCTCTGTTAACGGTTAATGAAATACAATGTGAAAAACGAATGTATTTTCATAAGTGGTTAACTTGCATATATTCTTAATCGTTTGTTGTTATGAGTTTGTGCAATAATATTGGTAATAGTTTTGTATTATATTATTTAAAACTCAAACGACATGTCTCACAACATATTTATCTGACTATTGATTTCAAAACCTCATAGTATTAGTCGATAAAAAATAAAGATATGTATATATATCTTATTCCCCTACTTCGAAAAATATGATTGTGGGTTTTGAAAAATATAAACAAATCCTCAGTAAATAAAATAAAATATAAAAAATTAGTTTTTCAAAGAAACAAAAATATAGTGGAATACCTTTTGTTCAATTGCAGGTTCCGTCATTGACACCCGACCGTTCGTCTTCTTTTTGTACTCGGATGATGCATAGAGAAGCTATATATATTTATAGTGAATGTAGAGAATATATTAAGAATATGTAAATACATAGAGAAGCTATATATATTTATTTTCATTTTCGATTTTACATTTAAATGTAAATATATCAAAAATATGGAATAATATTTTTATATCTACATCGTTTCTATTTTATTTTCTTTACACTTGGTTAGTTTGGAAAGTATTATGGAATATTTTTATTTTAAAGAATACGATAATTTATTAGTATATCTCGTTATTTTTTATTTTTAATTCATATCAACCTTATTTTTTCTTATTTTAATGCTCGTGAAAAAAAAATATGTGTAGATTTTATATTATCAAAAAAAATACGTGTGAATTTTATATTATGCTAATATAAAATACGTGTAGATTTTATAAAATAAAATATATTTTATATTAACAAAAAAATACGGAAGAAAAAAGAGTTTATATTACATCTCATTATGTCAAAAGATTTTATAAAATAAAATATGGAAAAAGATTTTATAAAATAAAATATGGAAAAATCATTATGAGATGTAATATAAAAAAATTTGGAAGAAAAAAGATTTTATATTACATCTAATTAATATAGATTTAAATGTAAAATCTACATTTAAAATAGATTATGCTAATATAAAATCTATTTTATAAAATCCTCAACCAAAAAAACAAATAGTTATATTAATAAATGAGTATCCATTCCACAAATAGATGATTATGTGAGATACTGTGATCGGAAAGGTTGTAACAAAGCATTAAGAAATTGTAAATTAAGTAATTGACTTTAATTAGTTGTAACTTATGCTTAAAATATTGTAATTAAGAGTTTTTATGTCGTTTTTATAATATAGTATTGATATATATATATATATATATATATATATATATATATATATTAATATATCTCTCCTCCGGCGAGATCGTCTTCTCCGGCAAGCCTCCGGTGAGGTCGTCTTCTCTCTCTTTCTCTGTATCTCGATCTATCTCTCTCTCTTTTCTCTCGATCTCTCTGTATTTCTCTCTCTCTATCTCATATATATATATATATATATATATACATATACATCTCTCTCTCTCTATCACTGGCCAGAAGGTGTCGACGGCGGTGAGCGATGGTCCACCGACGAGGATATCGTCGTCGGTCAAAAACCCATCGCCACCAATGAGGGCAACCTGCAACCCCCACCTCCACTGCTGACCACCACCTGGACGAAAATCGTAGACGAAAATTGTGAGTTCGTGACCCACCACCTGGACGAAAATCGTGACCCACCGCCGACCGATCACCACCTCCGGCCCAGTTCTGGTTGGACCAAAATAGAGTTCTGGATGGGGAGGATGAAGGGATAGAGAGATCGAGATACACAGAGAGAGATAAGAGAGAAGAGAGAGAAATCGAGATACAGAGAGAGAGAGAGAGATAGGGGTGTACATAAAACTGTCAACCCGCGAAACACGACCAACCTAACCCGCTCCCAACCCAATTAAACCCAACCCACGAAACCGCCAAACCTCTAATTAGAAGGGTTGAAATTGGGTTAGGAAAACTTAACCCAACCCAACCCAAACCGCCAACCCGCCGCTATTTTTTTTTATAAAATTATATATATATATATATATGCAGTTTATTCACAACCCAAATTAACTTTAAGACTTATGGATTATAATTTATAATTAGATGATTGTAATTAGAGTTGTAAACGAATTGAACGTTCAGTGAACCGTTCGTGAACCGTTTGGCTGGAAGTTCGTTTATGTTCGTTCATTTAATAAATGAACGAACATGAACACATTTAATAGTTGTTCTTTCATTTATGTTCATTTAAATTTATTTATGTTCGTTCGTTTATGTTTGTTTAAGTATATTTGTGTTCGTTTGTTTATGTCTGTTTAAATCCATTTATGTTCGTTCGTTTATGTTCGTTCGTTTATGTTCGTTTAGCATCTTAAAGAAGAAAACATAACCGAACACGAACAAACACATTTTCTTAATGAATCAACATGAATACAAAAAAATTCATTTAAGTATATAATATTTATATACGGCAAATACAACAAATAAACTCACACACCCTCCTCACCAGAGGTGAGGTTTGAACCTCTGACCTTCTAGGAAGTCAAAGGCTATTTTATCGCTAGGCCAAAGACCCTTTGATCTAAAAAAAATTCATTAGTTTACCGTTCGTGTTCATTCGTTTGTTCGGTTAAGTTAAACGAACGAACACGAACAAACCCTAATTGTAAACTTGTAATAACTAATAACTTTGTTGAGAATAATTTTAATATTATTTATCATATTTCAATCGGCAAATTTATGTATATTACTAACCCGCCAACCCAACCCAACCCGCCATAACCCGCAAGGGTTTTGGGTTATATTTTTGAATGAGTTGGGTTGGGTTGAGATTTTCCAAACCGCCATAATTGGGTTGGGTTGTAAAAACGTCCCAACCCGTCCAACCCAACCCGCGTACACCCCTAGAGAGAGATAAGAGAGAAGAAAGAGATTGAGATACTTCGCCGGAGGCTTGCAGGAGAAGACCTGTCTGTGTATGTGTAAATTTGTGTGTGTATATATATATATATATATATATATATAGGGCCTTTCATGGGAGACCCTAGTATTTTGTGGTAACAATGAGATCCAATCTCATCCATCCATTTAATTAATCAATGGTTTAAAATAACTAATATAAATAATAACTAAAAAACGGATTTAATGCAACTAAATTAGGAAAAAGGGGTAAAATTGTCAAAAAAAACATTATAATTCAGTGTGATCTAATTTAGGCGTGTTCCGATAATTTTGGGTGTGATCTAAGTTAGCGTTTATCGGATTTAATGCAACTAAATTAGGAAAAATGGGTGTGATACACTGTGATCATCTTGCAAAACATTTTATCCTTCATGATAGAATGATGTGATTATTGTTGCTAATTCCGTAGGTGGTGATACACTGTGATCAGTGTCTCATGGTACATATGAGATTCAAATGTTGTTAGATTATCAGATATATGTCAAATTACAATGTAACACATATATCAAATATATGCCAAATCACAATGTAACACATACATCAGATATTTGGCAAATCACGTGGCACATGAGATTCAGATGATGTTATATTATCACAATGTAACACAATGTCACATGGTCCATATTGATATTATCCCAAAATCAATTTGTTGAGATAATAAAGAAAACGTAATATTTGATTGATGAAACTTTGATTTTTTCAGTTACAAAAAAATGTTATATTAATTAATTTATCAAGTTACTAATATATCCTCCCCCTATTAATTAATTAAAAAAAATAAATTAATTAAAATGATTAGATGAGATTGGATCTTATAGTTACCACAAATTAGCAAGATCTCATATGATTAGACCCCTATATATATATATTAATTAATATTTATATAATATTAATACAAATTAAAATAAATTACAATTTGGTCCCTCATGTTTTTATGGTTTAAACAAAAATTAGAAAAAAACAAAGAAAGATTATAAAAGGAGAGAAAAAAACATGGTTAGACGAAAATGCCCCTGACTTAACGGAAAAATTTAACGGAGTTAACGACGAGGGACTACTTTCAAAGCAAAATACAAACCATGGGCCGATAATTACAGTTTTTGAACCACATAGACCAAAATTGTAGTTTACTCTTTACAGTATAGCAACATATTATTGTTGTTTTTCTTTTTGTGTGTAACCACTAAAGAAAAATAAGGTATAATTTAAATATATAAATGACGAACAACTTAGAATTTTATTATCATCTAAATATCTTATTCCGATTATTTAATATTATATGATCACTTTCTAAACGTATATCCAAACACTCCCAAAAGTTGTAACAAACTTGTGATTAGATGAAACTTCTCTAGATATCCAACATTTCTCTCGTACAATTCTTTTACAATCATAAAATAAAATCAATTACTACAAAGATCAACGGGTTGGAATTCCGATGAGCAACAAAAGAAAAGAGTTAAAGGTTTGAAGTTAGATCTAAAGCAAGAAGTCGATCAAGTGGCTGATCTAACGTTTTAATTCAGAACAGTGAAAACAACCTGATTGGTTCTCTATCTTTTTCGTCTATCATGTAGTAAATTATATGATATTTACCTTTACTTGTTCGATTTTTTTTTTGTTTTCAAGCAGCATGTCACACTAATTTGATTATTTGTACCCTGAAAAAGCATCTTTCGGCTAACTTAGCCTCCTCCATCCCTCGGGACCAACAAGGGGTAGTACAAGAATATTCACCTGTTGTCCATCGACTACGCCTTTCGGCCTGATCTTAGGCCCTGACTCACCCTCCGTGGATGATATATATATATGGGTGCATGCTCAATTGCAAACTTAGTTCCATTTTAAAGCAAGAGACAAATACCAGTGTGTCACGTGTCTCATGTCTCAGACATTTACGTGATATTGATCATGAATGGTGTAACATTAATCTAGAATGGTGTAACAAATTCACGTGGTTTAGTGTTTATGATGAATGTAAACAAACAAGGGCACGTGTGCAATCTCTTTTGTCCCTGGTTCAGGGACGTTTCAATCTTTTTGGAGGTCCTATTACACCTAATTTTTTTGATTACACCGCAAAATATATACAAATTCACAATGATAAGACGCATTACTTTTGTTTTCTGATTGAAATTAGAGTAACACTGACGGAGGGTTATATTTTTTGCATTCTTTGATGAAAAACCCTAAAAATGTAAATGTAGACCCCAAATTTTTGGGACCTGTTCAAAATTACACATTTAACCTGCTAAAAACACACACGGTTTTGCCCGATTTACAAAGAAAACAAGTTTGCAACTGAATTTTCAAAAAAAAAAAAAAATCCCCTGAATAATGTTGATTTTGAAACACATGAGTTTTAAAAGGAAACACTTCATGTTCCGAAAAATGGGAGATGCTGTCTTGGACTTACTGTACTTGTTGTCACTTGTTCAACTCGAACTCCTCTTCACACTTCAATTTCGAAGCTTTGAGGTACATGATAAAATCTCAAACTAGATTTCTTTATAATCTAACTGACCCACATAGATTGTGTAATGCTTTCTGTAATCATTTTACTTTTCAAGCTCAGCGCAACTCAAGTTCACTTGTTGAGTCCGTAATAAGGTCTATAAGCTTGTGTTCTTCGATATCCGTTTGCCAGTTGATTCATTCAACAGTTATTAAGTGTTTAAATTACAATGATGTGTTCATTGGTGACAGATTGGTGTCCCTCTATACGAGATTGGGATGCATTAAGGACGCACACAACCTGTTTGATGAAATTCCTCACAAGGATTTGGTATCCTGGAATTCGATTATTTCTTCATTTTCTCAAAAGGGGGATGTGAGTTTGAGCTTGAATGCATTTTATAGGTTGAGACAAGAGGATGGAATGAACCCAAATGAGATAACGCTTATGTCGTTAATTTCAGCTTGTGGAACTGTGGAGGGAGGTTATATTCATGGCTTTGCTGTAAAAAATGGTTTAATATCAGAAATAAAAGTTTTGAATTCTCTTATTAACATGTATGGGAAATTTGGGTTTTCGAATGAGGCTTCTGGGTTGTTTGAGATGATAAAGTTGCCGAATTTAGTGTCGTGGAACTCGATCATTAAGATTTATATTCAAAGCGGTCTTTTGGAGAAGAGTATTATGTATTTTAATTTAATGCGGAGAGCTGGGATTTCTCCTGACCAAGCTACAATTGTCACAATACTTCAGAGTTGCGGTGATTTGGGCGTTGGGAAAGTAGTAGATGCATTTCATGGTCTTATTTTGTGCTCTGGTCTAGATAAAAGTATTCCTACAACGACTGCGTTACTGAGCGTTTATGCAAAATCTGGAAGATTAACGGCTTCGTGTGAAGTCTTTAGAGAAATGAAAGATCGAGATATGATAGCTTGGACTGCCATGCTTGCTGGATATGCCATGCACGGGTATGGCAGACAAGCGATTGAGCATTTTGAGTTCATGGTTCAAAAGGGTCTGGACCCTGATCATGTTACTTTCACCCATTTGTTGAGTGCTTGCAGTCATTCGGGTCTTATCGACGAGGGAAAGAGATTTTTCCAAATTATGTCTACTATTTATCGAGTCGAACCACGGTTGGACCATTACTCGTGCATGGTTGATCTGTTTGGTAGGTCAGGGCATTTAAAGGATGCACGCGTTTTAATCGATAACATGCCCATGGAGCCTAACTCGGGTGTTTGGGGAGCACTTCTTAATGGCTGCAAGGCTTTCGGAGACATCGAGCTTGGTGAGGAAGTTGCAGAAAGACTGATTGCTTTAAACCCGTTAGACCCTAGAAATTATATTATGCTATCGAGCATGTATGCTAAGGCTGGTCGTTGGAAAGATTTTTTGAAAGTTCGACTTTTAATGAAGGAGAAAGGTCTTGTAAGAACTGCCGGCTGCAGCTTTATTGAACATGGGCACAAGATTCATCGTTTTATTGTGAATGATCAAGCACACCCTGAGAGTGAGGGTATATATGCTAAGTTAGATGAAGTTATCAAGAAAATTCGAAAGGCTGGATATGTACCTAATACGGAGTTCGTTCTACATGATGTAGAGGAAGAAGTTAAAGAAAGTTTGGTGAGCAAACACAGTGAAAAGTTGGCAATTGCGTTCGGTCTTTTGGTCTATAATGACAGCAAGCCTCTGATAATCACAAAGAACCTGAGGATCTGCGGTGATTGCCACAACATGGCGAAGTTTGTATCGTTTGTTGAAAAGCGTAGGATCATCATTCGTGATACAAGGAGGTTTCATCATTTCGCTGATGGGTTATGCTCTTGTGGAGATTACTGGTAATCTTCATTTTTATGTTTTTTTTTTTCTCCTTTTGGGTGGGCAATGGATGCATGGAGGTACTTGCACCTAGAGTGGACATGTAAAGATAATATGTTGTTGTAATCTTGAAAAAGAAAGCCGCATGCTTATACACCTTTGTTGAGTTTAGTATATTTTATGATACATTTGTCCATCATTTGTCAAAGAAGATGTATATATATATATATATATATATATATATTAGCATTATGCAACCTTGTTTTAGCATCAGTTCTCAATCTCATGATTTCCCTGTTCATGATGACTTATGTATTAAAGAGGAACTAGTACCTACATGAGTATCATTAAGGTGTCTTCACTAAGATATTGTAGTTATTAGTTAGTTAACATGTTGTGGATCCATACTAGTGACTATAAAGAACAAAATCATGATTCTTCCTTTTCTTTCTTTTTCACAAGTGAAAACCCTTCCGTTTTTGTTCTTCATGCAATGAAGGTTCTGATATCTTGTAGAATTGATTGTCTTGCCACTCATCGAACTAGTACAAGATGTCAACATGATGTATATTTATTAGATCCTCAATTTTGCTTATTTGAGGATTTAGTTGATAGACTTTTGTTTCCAAGAATTTTATGGAATTTCATGTTTCTCCTATAAATATAATCAGTTAATATCCGCAACTAGCATTGAACGGTTTTTGTCAAATAAGTATATTACTTTGCTCTAAGTCGAATGTGTGGATATTGTAGAGTATATTGATTTGAAACCTGTTGGTAGCCATTACTCTTTTGTGTTGTATGTGTAATATTGTAAAAATTTTGGTTTAAAATCACTAGGATGCTTACAGAATTTTCTTCATAATGAGCATTGCAAAAAAGTTAAATATGATGGTTCAAAAAGCTAATTCCTCATTATAGTTAACAAAATTTTTAAGCAGGTCTGGATTTGATCTGATTGATGATTCAGTCTTTGTAAAATACCTTGGGGTGCCCCTTATTTCTACACGATTATTTCACAGTGACTGCCTAGGCCCCATCGACCAAGTCAATAAAAGAGTGAATGACTGGAAGAACAAATGGTTAATTATCTTTTGCTGGTAGGCTTTAACTTATACACTTTGTTCTAGCTGCTATTCAAGTGTACCGGGCATCTCTTTTTCTAATTCCTGTCTCTGTCACCAAGGAGATTGAAAAGATTTTACGTGGTTTCCTATGGAACAAGGGTGATTATATGAAAGTAAGACTAAGGTGGGATGGAAGGAGGTTAGCTACACAAAATCTCAGGGAGGTCCGGACATAAAAACCCTTGAAAACTGAAACAAGATCCTGCTTGCTAAACATATATGGAAGATTATTGAAGGGGGAATCTTTATGGGTTAAATGGGTCTTCATATACAGAATAAAAGGAAGGAACTTTGGAGATGTGCTTGAACCTTTGGGGCATGCCAGGTTGGATGGCGTCTTGGGTCGGTATGATCTTGTTAGTATCCTTTCCAATTGGCGTATTTTCAAGACTATATGGAGTATCATTCAAAGACTGTTTGTGTATTTCATTTGGCATGAAAGAAATGCTACATTGCTCGGCTTGAAAATTAAGGACATCCCAAAACCCGTTTGACTGTGAGGGCGTGGAAATGCAAGGTGGGATTTATATATGGGGTTTGAACCAGATGACCATTCCCATGTATAATTTTCTCTTAACGTGGATTTCGTCTGTTGCTGTTGGGTGTGCTGTCTAGACTTTTTTCAGAGTGTTTCTCAAGGGAGATTATCTTATGTGAATGAGAATCCTTGGGGTGGGATAAATAAGGGATGGACCGGGACAATTTTTTTTTTATATGACAACATTTGTTGATTTTGCAGGTTGGAGTTTAATTTTGGGGAACTTGGTTGTTACTACTGCTGTTTATTTATATTGGTGGGCAAGTATTTATGCTACCATGATGATGATTTGGGATCATTTGTTGAAGATACAGTTGTTAAAGAGGATAACCTTTCTCTTCAAGTTCAGATCCAAGGTAGAGATACAGAAGTTCATGATACTGCAGATAGGGGACACCAACTTTGTGGTTTCTTAACCACAAGGGCTGTGGTGTGGTGGTAAAGGCTTGGGGAGTTCATAGCGCTCAACCCGGGTTCGAGCCCCACTCGTAGCACTTGTGGCCACTGAGGATAAACTCAGGGATGCACGCTTTAGCAGCTGGGCCAAAGACCCTAATTGCCAGGGATTAGTCTGGGCCATAGGCCCAGGATACCCTTTCCAAAAAAAAAAAAAAAAACTTTGTGGTTTCTTGTCGAGCAACCATTGGCGCACTGCTGATGATGCTGATGCACATAATGTCAGTTTTCGGAAATTCAAAGATTCATCATTTATTGTTGACATGTTACTCGAGGATTTGTCTCATCATATCATATGATACTGCTCGTGATGCTGATGCACATAAGGTCAGTTTTCGGGTCACATCTTTGTTTATTTGAAAATGCATATATTCAACTGTATCTCATGGCATTGTATAATTTAGATTTTCCTTTTATGCAGTGAGTTAGCCATCGATACCATCATATGTGGTGTAGATATTTCAAGGTTCAAAATGGCGTGAGGCGTGGCGGCGAGGTCAAGCCTTAAGCCTTACAAGCCACGGCGAGGACGCGGCGTTTTTCAAGGCGTGACATAAGGCGGCAAATTTGTATGTCATATTCAAAATTATATATATACATATATGTTTTATATATATTATTCCAATCAAATAATGATATTAAAGAATGTACATTCATATTAGAAGAAGAAAAATCATATAAATTACTAGTATAAAAATAGTTTTTGATTGAATATTTAAAATAAAACTTAGAAAAATAATTTTACACCTTCGTTTTAATCGTGAGTCCATAACGTTTATTAGTTCGTGAAACTATGAGTGATGTGATTAGATAAATCTATAAAAATGTTAAATCTAAAATTAAAAATGTAAAAACACAAAAGATAAAAAAAATCAAAAAAATTATTTTTTTGAAAAAAAATCACGTCTTAGAAAAAACGCGCGCCATGGCGCGCCTTAAGGCGCCATAGCGTGAGCCACGCCTTACAGAAACTTTATGGGCCATTTCGTAACGGCGGAGACGCGTCTTGCGCCATATCGCGCCATAGCGCACGCCATGGCGCGCCTTTTTGAACACTGAGATATTATATGGCAACAAGACATTTGGAATAACTATTTCTTCTTGATGATAACCTTCGTTTCTTTTCTTTTGTAGTAGAAGTAAAGATGGTAGAGGGAACAAAGCTCGGTGGGGTTAATTGCTCAATTTCTTTGAAGTTGATGAACCATTTTGTTCAACTGTGCAAGAAAAGAAGAAAACATCGAGCTTCTGTTTGAATCTATGCTTTTAACCGCACCACTGTAGCGGTGCTATTGCGGTTAGCAGTGGTCAAATAGCGGTCCCACAATTAGTGGCGCTATTTACTGCTAAATGACCGTATTTTGAATGCAAAAAAGCTTCCACATAACTCCGAATACACCAAAATGTTTATGAATTTGCTATGCTTGTAATCATGCAGGAACAATCCAAATGCTTATACAAAAGTTAAGAATAGTGTAATATGAACTTGTATATCTCCTATTTATATAACCTTGGAGTCCTTGTCGTATCTCCCGACCAAATGGTTGCATCAGTTGACTGAGTAGTGGGGCCGCACCTCTCTGCTGCTTATGTCTTCATCTTCTACCTTGTCCGCTACCAGATACACTTCAGCTTTTTCCCACATGCGGGTTTTGTCGTTATTCTACCCGCTTGCTTGCTTGGCCGAACGTCTGAATACTCATGTTGTACTTGTCAATTCTCCGCTTTTGGTAAAAGACAAACTTTTGCAACCAACTCTGTTGGTTGGGGGGTAAGGAACTTCTGGGTTTGCTTCATGTGAAACACAAAGTGGGTTACAAACATAAACAAAAGAGACTTTACTTTATCTATATCCATATATGATGATGAAGTATAGAACTATTTCAATTGCATAGCTTCTTAATTATGCAACTACATATAGTGCCAAAAACTATCACAATTACCTCTACTTTGCACCAGAAAACTGTGCAAACACATCCCAAAAATGATTGGAACTACACCAGAACACTGCTGCTGCATTAGAATTCTGGCCCCAAAAAGAGGTGATGGTTAGCAGTGAAATAGAGAGAATTTAGAAGGGGCTGAAATAAGTCCTAACTGTATAGAAATTATTTGTGATATATATATGTATATACATAATTAACCAGTGGTCGTTATTGTTTCAACTGATGCAACCACTTCGCCAGGAGATACGACAAGGACCCAAGGATTAATAAATATACAAGTTCATATATAAATCACACTAGTCTTAATTTTTAAATAAGCATCCGGCTATCTAGTTCTGCACTTGTTAATTTTGTATTCTAATGGAAGCCCTCTTTTGTTTATAACTGTAATCTGCAAGTTAAATATTATGCGGTACAGAAATCCTTGTGAGGAATTTCATCAAACAGGTTGTGTGCATTTTTATATATAATGTTGAGAAACTAATGGTTTTAAAAATACATACCAGCTGTGACAACATTAATTAGTTGCAACCTCCATCAATCTTTCTCTAGAATTAGTATTCCTGTGAAACATGTTCCTCAAGAAATTTAATACTAAAACAACATAACTAAATTTATATCCCAAGTCTATTATTAGTTCTAACTTGAAACAAGAAATTAATTAACACAAACCTACCTCTTGTAAGATTTTTGTCCTTATAAAAGAGTTGAGGTCTTCCGTTGCATCCCACAACCCAAACCTTGTTCGTATTACTTTTAGCTTTGGAGTAGTAGACTGTCCATTGGTGAAAACTGTCATTCTTGTACAATCTATTATTTCCAGAGTAGTTAATGATGGCCATTGAAAAGCCTGATCACTCCCCAAGCAAAATCCCTTCAAACTCTTGAGATAAGTTAGTCGTAAGGAATTTAGACAAGGGAAGGAGACCACCTCATTAGCTTCGGTTTCGGAATCTTGAACTTGCTCCACAATTACCTTCATGTTGGGGCAGTGACTTATATGTAGCTCTTGGAGTTGCACTAAACTACCAGTCATGCCATAAGAGAAAACATGTTCCAGGTAATGACAATTTTGAAGTGATACCTTTGTGAGGTTTGAAAAGTTAATCTTCCATATACATGATGATGATGATGTTGGTGGATGATCCATACTCTTGACTTGTTTTTTCTTGGAAATTAGTAGTTTCACATCATCTGCAGATTGTGTTTCATCATTTACCTTATCTGCTTCTTCAATATCACCAACATTTTCTTCTTTAACCAACTCATCAATGCTTGGAAATATTGTTTTTTTCCATCTCAATTCATGAGAAGAACTTGCATCTACTTCGATTAAGTTCGAAAAAGACCAAGGGAACTGAAGATACTCTGTCGTTTCTGAAGTCGAGCACATACTTGAGTTATAGAGTTGATTTTGCTAACACAAAACATACAAAAATATTAGCTTATAAGAAACAATAAGATACATTATTAATTATGTATACAATTAAGTTCAAGGATGACAAGTTGTATTTCTGCGGGTGTACCAAAACCTATATTAATAAGTAAAGTAACAAACAAGGGTGGTGGCGTGTTGGCAAAAACCCTAGGGGAATGTGATGGCATTCTGTGACTAGGCTTAGTCTCAGACGACCATAATTTGACAAGGATGTAGTCTACGCTTTTTAAGTGAACCTTTAAAAAAAGTAACAACATACCTCAAGTGGTGCATTGGTCCAATCAAAGTTGAGGCCACATTCAAGACTATGTTTGCCAAACCATGTATTTATGTACTTGAGTTTCGGAGCCATCGAGCGACCAGGTGTGAAAATCATCATTTGCGGGCAACCATAGATCTCAACCTTATCCAATAATGGCCACCGGAAATCATTCTTCCCCAAGAAGAAGCTCGTGAGTTTTTCTAATTTGCCGAGTGTAAGGGACTTTAGACGAGGGAAGACCACATCTTTAGATGCCATTATTAATCCATTGTCTTCCTGCTTCACAATCACTTGTATTACAGAGCAATCCTTTATCCTCAATTCTTGGAGTTTCTTGAGGCTTTCAAGTGTTGAACTTGTGAATATATATTTCAAACTGTTACATCCTTCAATTAACAATATTTTTAGGTTGGACAATTCAAGTAAAGTCGCATTTGTCAACCTTGCAGAATCCATCTGATCACCACTTCCTTCACCAATACTAGCTTTGTCACCAACATCTTTGTTGACCCCTTCAGTTTCAAATATCTCCCTCAATGAGTTGCAATACGATATGCGCACCTCCTCAAGCTTTGGCATTTGTCCAACCGCATGGGATGGAATCACATTTAACAAGGCATCACATCTATTTATCTTTATTGTTTTCAAGTATCGGCAAAAGGATGAGTATGTTACATCCAATTGAGAACACTGAAATATATACATGGATAAAAATCAGTGCATATATAATTACCAATGAAGCTGATGGGGTACTTCAACAAAACACAATTACTTGATATCCAATAAAACACTACTTATGTATATATATATAAGGTAAATACAATATTTATTCTTCAAACTATATTTACAAACACAAGGTATATATTATCCAAAAGAGATCAAGCAATAGTGTTAAAATTATGACATATTACAACTCTAAAATAAGAGAAATAAAGGAAATATTAATACATCGTTCATTGAAGTGGAACCATCTAATCATTTCAGTAATGATTGGAAATGAAATGAAGTAAATAGTTAATTTTTATTATGATGTACTAAAAAAAAGAAACCATACCTGGAATTTGTCATCAATGGAAGTAGCACTAAGAGAGTTGAGTCTATTGGCACCAATACCATCAATACACCTTAGACTTTTCAAACCATAAAGGTCAATAACGTCTAAATGCGGGAAGAAATTGGCGTTTGTATAGGAAAATATAGATGTAGCAATTTCTTCATATTCATTGTCTATTGTTGAAACAACCTTTTCAATAGCATCACAACGATATATAGCGATGCTACTTAAGTTGGAGAGAAGTTTTGCAATGAGAGGGGAAAACAAGTACTTTATACGATTGCAACTTTCAACTCTTATGCTCGCGAGCTGGGGGAATGAAGAAGATATTGGTCCTTGTCGAGCAGTTAAGAACTGGTTCCAATCGTACTTCCACAAATGAGTCATCCTCTCCATGCCAAATAAATACAGATCCTTGAGGTGTGGAAGTACCGGTGGTTGCTGATTATTCAGAGTTGTTGTCAACTTTCTACTATTTGAACTCTCTATCTCAAACACCACCTCCATTCTTTTAAAACCAATTATGTCTAGTGTACGAAGGTAAGGGAACGTGTGTATGAGATAAGATGGGAATGCAACAACATTAGTCTGCATATATTCCAACAACAAATGTAGTTAGCAATTTTATTTTAAAAAACTAAATTATATTAACAAATTTATACTATGAATCAAACAGAAATTAAATGGATTTTAAGAAAATTTCCAAGAATCTAGGAATGAAATTGAAATGATGAAGAAAGTTCATTGACTAGAAGCATTTGCATTTTTTTCCTTGAAATAAATGAGTTTTTGTAATTACTAGTGATGACCAAATTCTAAGAATTTGGGAGAGAGTTTGTACATATGTTTTCTCTATGGTGGACATATAATTATTTAAGGATATAGCATTTTGCAACCAATAGCTACTTAGGCATTGTTCGACAAACATAACCTAACTTATTTTTCTGAGTTTTTATTTGGATGGACATAATTTAGTTTATAAGCTAGCACTCTTCGTATAGCCATCAAAGCATTGAATAAGAAATGTGACTTTTTATAGCCATCAAAGCATTAAATGCACAATGTCCAACTTTGATGTGTGTCTTCTTCTAAGTGGTTGATCCATGTAACCTAGCACTCTTCGTATCAACCTTTAGTCTCTAATGTAGACACCATTTTGCCTTACTTCATCTTTAATATGCCGAGAGAGCAGTAAAGCAAACAAAATACCAAGTAAATGGTGCTTTTGTACTAGCCTATGATGACATGTTGTACATGTTCTCATATCTAAGAAGAGAGGTAAGCCAGTTGGTGAGCCAAAAATTTGCTGGCGAATTTTGTACTTCAAGATTCAGTTTGCTAGTAGTAGTATTATTTGTCGCACTACTATTTGACTTTTTACTTTGTAGTGAGCTTCTATTGGCTAAATAACAAACCAATGCGCTTTGGTGACAATCGTGACCTTACTTCAACTAATCTTTGATTTTGCTAAAAGTATTTGTTTAGTTACAAGACTTTTACATAAAAAATCCTATCTTTTTCTATATTCGAAACATAAGCTATCGACCAACTTATAGAACTTGACTTTATCAGATTAAGGATGCTAAACATGCCATCTATGAAATCGTAGATTAATATATATTCCTTCTACAATTTCTTTTACCAAATCCAAACTTATAATATATATAATAATAATCAATTTGAAATTCTTTTAATAAACATATTATATTATTAGCTACTTACTTTAATTTTATTATGAAATGTTGTAAGTGACTAATTTTTTAAGATGTCATTTTTGGTAATTTTACATATTTTATCAAATTTGTCCATTAATTTTTGCCAAACGTGATTTGTTCATCAGCTACCTTATCAGTCAACGAGTAGCAAAACATAGCCTCAAAATTGTAATGTATGTTGTTTGGATGTGAAATATTTTAAGGCATAATTAATTTAACATAGAGTTAAAATAACTTAATCTGTATATGAAATTGACTTTTCTGATTTTCTAAAAACCACATGTTGGCCGACATTAAAAGAATATGAATTCATTTAATATTAATTAATCTTAAAAATGCAAATTAAGATGTGGTAGAATAAGAGGTGGAGGTAATTAGTGGTGTACAAAAAACCGTTAATCCGTGAAACTCGTCCAACTTAACCCGCTAATAACCCAATTAAACTTAACCAACCAAACCGCCAATTAAGAGTATTGAAGTTGGGTTAGGCCTAGCTCAATCCGTACAACCCGCCGCTAATATATAATTTTATAAAATTATATATATATATATATAAGAATAAAGAAATACTAATCTATTTAGTTTTATAACATTTTGTTCGTTTAGTTAAAAGAACGAACATGAACAATGGTCTCGTTCGTTCGTTCATTCATTTATGTTTGTTTATATATTTAGATACATTTATATATTTTGACATTAATATTGTAATATAGTATTTGTTTTTTATCCCTCCTACATTTTCCCCATTTTTCATTTTGTGGTGTTAATTTTTAGAAACGAAATGAGGATTAATGGTGGTTGTTTTTTGTTCATTTATATTCGTTCGTTTATGTTCGTTCGTTTAGCATCTTAACAAGCAAACACATTTTCTAACGAACGAACATGAACACCCAAAAATTCTGTTTGTTTGTTGAGTTAATTATATATTTGGATGGGTAATAAAATATCGTTTTGCATATTTTTAGTAGTATTTATCGTATTTCATTCCTCAATTTTATGTATACTATTACCAAACCGCTCAACCCACCCAACCCGCCACAACCCACAAGGGTTGGGTTGGGTTATACTTTTGAATGAGTTGGATTGGGTTGAGATTTTTTCAAACCGCTATAATTGAGTTGGGTTATAAAAATGTCCCAAACCGTCCAACCTAACATGTGTACACCTCTAGAGGTAATAACTTACTTCATAACTAATTTAATTCATAAATAATAAGCTAATTAAATACTCAAAGCTAGGATAACATAACATACCTCTTCCACTTGGCTACTCTCAACCATTTCATATGGTCGGGCTGCCAAACGCGGAGTCAGATGTGACTTACGAATTAGATCGATCAGCCAATTTGTGCTTTTATATTCTTCCCGAACACGGTCATTTAAAAGAATCTTTGTAACTGCTTTCATGTCAAAATTTGAGGTGGTTGGTGTGAACACGTTTCTTAACCTCTTGCAGAATTTTATTTCTACGCATTCAACATTTTGAAAGCCAAGAATGGGGAGATCATCATTTACTCCTTTCACCCTCCAAACTTCTCTTAGTTCCTCACATCCGTCTACTTGAATATATCTCAAGTTGCTGCTATTGGCTTCTTCCTCAATTTCAGCAACTACACATGATGATGATGATGATGATGATGATCCCAAGTCAATGTTGAATATAACATCAATGGAACTACAATCCTTAACTGTAAGCTCTTCCAGATGATGCAATGAAGACATCGGATTACTCGGAAACAAATTCACAAGACTATCACATCCTTCCACTCTAATTTCTTTCAATTGACTACTTATCACCTGATCATTGTTACTCAATTGACTTGGCCATATCTCCTTCAACTTCTCCATGTCATTAATGTGCAATGTCTTCAACTTAGACGCCGTAGCCTGCATAATAATCAAACGTTGGATCTGTATGTTACTCTACTTGATCAATATATTTTGTGAAATTAAATTAAAAAAAATCTCTCTAATTGGAAGTTGCTATAAAGATTACTAGACAAATATATTATAACTGACATAGATATATGTATGTACCTCTTTCTTCAAAAAATGTTGATAAATGCTAGTGAAATTGGGAAGGCTTTTGAGTTTCAACTCTTCCAATTGTGGTAGCTCAAGTACGTTGCCACCCTTGCACAAACTCATTAGCATTGGTAGCTCTTTCAAAAGTAGAAACTTTAGAGCTGGAAATTTAATCACCTCAACTTCACAATTCTCATGACTATCTACCAGTGTTTCTAGCATACCACACTGATCTATTATGAGGCTCTCAAGCTGCTTCAGAGCATTTGCCACACGGATTGTGAAGAGGTATCTCAACTTTGTACATTCACATATATGAAGGACTCTTAAATTATGCAAGGAAGTCCCCAAACCATCTCCAAGATCATTTATACCATCCACACGTAAATAAAGCACCTTTGTTTTCGTAAACAAGTCATTCATCCCAGAATCCAAAAGCTCACATTCGTTGGTGACCAACATCAATGTGTTTTCGAATGAGTATCTGCTTAGGCCATCAATTTTATCTAAATGGCATCCCAATGAGATCTTGAATCTTTTAATATTCTTAAATGACATATTCTGGGGTAGAGCATCGTTATCAAAAAACTCGATCTCTAATGCATCAAGGTTTTCTAAACACCCTACCAATTCATCACCCACTACATTGACCTTTCGTCTAGCCCCTCTCATATAAAGCTCTTCAAGCTTGACTAAACTTTTCAAGATACCATCATCAATATAAAGATACCAACAACCTGTCACATCAAGTAATTTTAGCTCCTTTAGATTTACGATTGTGGATGGTAACTTGTGTATGCTAGAATTGGCAAAGCTAAGCACTTCCAAATTCAAAAGATTGCCAATAGAAGAACAATCGAACATCAATGAGCATTGATGGAGACAAAGTGTTCGAAGGTTGGCAGAGCATTGAAGGGATCTTAAATGCAATGGATACTCCATTTTGTCGAATGCAACAACTTCTAGTTTTTTCATTTCTTCGTAAAAGTCTTCTGGAAACCTCAACGATTCATCCCCGTGCATAAGTTTCAATAGCAAGAGATTTGGGTATTGACGACTTCTAGGAAATTCATGCATACCGGCACATGTTAATGAAATCTTTTTGCAATACTCGCTCATAGGTTTTGTAGGCCACTTACCGACAACTGAAGAATGTTCGCCTTTAGAAGACACATATAAAACAAAAGCACGCACTAGATCGTGCATCTTGACACACCCAACTTCCTGACTTTGAATCAACAAATTTGCATGTATGAGCCTCTCAATGCACGTGTTCAACCTGTTTCTTGCTTCTCTTATAGTATCCACATTTCTGAATAATTTCAATCCGCAAGCATACCTCACCAAGTCCTCAGTAGGAGTATCGAAGTCTTCAGGAAACAACCCACAAAGCAACAAAGTTAATCTAGTCTCTTCATCATGGAGATTTTTGTAGCTTATTGCAAAAATTTCACCCACAGCTGCTTGAACGTCTTTATGCTCTAGTTTAGAAAGTGTATCTTCCCACACATGTTTGCTTTGACCTTTAAGAGTAAGAGCGATGGTTTCGATTGCAATTGGTAAACCATGACATCTAATTGCGATATCGTCTCCTATCTTACGGAGATCAACATCATCCGAAATATTTACAAATTGTTGGAAGAAATCTTGTGCTTCTAAGTCTTCTATGACTTTTAAATTTAAAATTGAATCAATTTCAACTCCCATCTTAATGCAAACATTTCGATCTCGTGATGTCAATAAGACCTTGAAGTCGATCCCTTGATCTGGCTTGGGACTTAAACCAATATCTTTGAGATCAACATGGTGCCATACGTCATCTAGTATTAGTAGGAACTTCTTCTTACCATGATTAGATTTGTCCTCGAAACCATTACGAAGCTTACTAACTCTAGCTTCTTTAGTGCTTTCTTTAAGATCTATAGCGAGTTGTTCTGCCACAGCTTTCTGAATAATAGACACATCCATCTTTTCCCCTATGGCAACCTCAATAACAAAATCAAACATTTTATTTTCACGTACAACCTTTTGTAGCTTTTTCGTCATTTTGGTCTTCCCTACTCCCCCCATCCCGCATAAGGCGATCATGTGGGGTTTGTTGTCTGCTTTGAGTGTGTTAAAAGCTTTCATATAAGTCGGCTCTCTTGATTTGAAGTCATTATAATCACTTGATGGTGTAGAGGTTGATGCCTTGGTGGAACCAACTTCTGCAAGAGTAATTGGATTATTAGTCCAATTGATACTAGACTTTTCTTCCATGAGACGGTCGATATCTTGAATGATCTTGAAGGCTTTTCTTCCGACCTTATGTCGAACCTTGAGATTGAAACAACTACCGACATCAATAGGAATGATTTCCATTTGTGCATCAATCATTCCTACTTCTTTTAACCAAGCCTCGACTTCTTTTGGAACCTCAAGACTGTTGCTTTTGTTGTAGCTCATGTTGCCTTCAACATCGAGTCTTGTAGCCTTCAACTTCTCCATTTTTGTACGCATTTTTGCCACATGTTTTGTGCAGAAAATTAAGTAGCGTAGGTGTTTCTTAACACGAACCACGAGAGAATCAACAACTGGAGTAACAATGGCACCAACAATCTGATCCATTGCTCAATATCCTTACTTGTGTTACCACCTACAGAGACGCAAACAAATGAAATGAACAAAGAGAATTATACACAATTACAAAGATTAAACATTAAATTTGTAAAAAAAAAGCCCATCATGAAATGTGAAAGGAATTGAAAAACTTAAAGATGATTACAATTTCTTTTCAGTTACCAAAAAGATGGAATGGTTTTATTTTTGTCTTGCAACTTTCTTTGTAACTAACTTCGGAGAGTATATAGTTGGCGAGAGAGAAGGAAAAAGTATTGGCAGGTTTTATGTGAGTAAACTATTGGGGAAATTATGACTAGTAGTGATGGCCAAATGGCCCCGGCCCGATCGATTAACCGAAGCCCGACCCGTCCAAAGCCCGGCCCGGCCTGGCCGGTAGTAAACCGGTTTAGAGCCCGAAAAACCAAATCGGTCTAGGATTTTGGAGGTTTTGTCGGCCCGGCCCGGACCGGTTCAAGGCCCGGTTTTTGGCCTGGCCCGACCCGATTCGATGGTTTAAAAAAAATAGCCGTTATAGATCCATTAACTAGCCGTTTATAGCGGTTTTGACCGTTTTTTTATTTTTTTACCCCCCCCCCCCAAAAACCCCTATAAATACTTGTGTTGATTATGGAGTTAGAAACCAACTTACAAAACGCAAAAAAACGCATACAATTCTCATTTCTCGCTATTTTTAAAGTGTATTTTAGTGATCCAATGATTTCAATCCAATTTTTATTTTTTAAGGTTTAGTAATTGATATAATTGAGTTTTTAAAGGTTTATTAATTGGTATAATTAAACCTATTTTTTAAAGTTTATTATATAATTAATTATTATATAAAAAAATTAAATTTAAAAAAAAAAAAAATGGTCCGATCACGGCCCGGTTTTTGGCTCGGCCCGGTTTTCTAAGAACCGGTTTCTTCCAACATTAACCGGGCCACCAATATTTGGGTGAAACCCGGCCCGGCCCGGCCCGAAACCCGCTTGCCCCGGTTTTTGACTTTACTGTTTGGGCCTGAAACCCGTTTGGGCCTGAAACCCGTTTTGGCTCGGCTCGGCCCGACCCGAGCCCGATATTTGGCCATCACTAAAGACTAGGAACATCTCCAAAATTCTCTAAAATTTCTTCAAAATGAGTGAAAGCAATTGTGATCGTTGCCTTTCATTCCTTTTGGCACCACAATTTATACAAGAGATTAGGATATCTCCAAGGAAAGTAAATCAATGCCTAAATTATATAAAAGGATTTACATAAGAGAAATATCTACAAAATTTATGGTTATCTTCTATCAGACCCTCGCAGTCGAAGCAGGAGGGGAACGAATGTTGAGACTGGCTGACTGCAGGTAGGCCTTTGGTAAAAATTTCTGCAATCTGGTAGCATGAAGGTAACGTTTGGTAAGTAGACATGAGTGGATTAGAAATGACAGGAAACAACTGGACATGACAAGATAGTAGGACAAGACAAGACTGAACAAGTATTTGTCTGGTGTTTGGTATGACTAGGACTGGACAAGACAGAGCTAGACAAGTTCCCTCCAAAAGTTATTTAATGATTGCATAGATATATCATATAATAGTTATAATTAACACAAATAAGGTAAATAATTTAATTTATTAACATTTTTACACAATTTTCATAATACTTAAATACATACATATATAATGGCTCCAAATTTGAACGAAAATTTTGTTATAATTGATGGTAGTTTGAAAATTTTTGATTCGTACAAAGAAGAAACTATGTTTTATTTGATTTGGAAGATCCTTATCAAATGGCGAAGGCATGGTGAAGATGGTGGTGGCGGTCGACAATGGTGGAGGGGTTAGTCGTGGCCGATATGATGCAGGTAGTGGTGGTGGCCGATGGTGGTGGTTATGGTGTAGGTGGAGGTGGTGGCAGTAGTGGTGATGGTAGATGATAGTACTATTGGTGGTGGCGATGGTCGGTGCTGGTGGTGGTTATGGAGAACGCATAAATAGTAGATAGTAACGGTGGTAGCGGCCGACAGTGATATCGGAGGTAGTTGTGAACGATGCGATGGAGGTAGTGGTGGTGCTTATGGTGGAGGTAGTGATGGCCAACTATACTGGTGGAAATGGCAATAGGCGGTGGCAGTCGTTGGTCGATGGTGGTAGTGGTGATGGCGATGAACGGTGGTGGTTGGTGGCCGACGATGGTTGTGGAGGTTATTATAGTATATGAGGAGGTGGGGTGGCCAACGGTAGTGGTGACCATGGACGATGGTGATTGGTGGCCAATAGTGGTTGTAGAGGTGGTAGAGGAGGAGGTGGTAGTGGTTGGTAGCTGATAGTGTTTGTAGAGGTGGTGATAGATGGTGGTAGTCGGTGGTCGATGGTAGTTGTAGAGGTGGAAGAGGATGTTGTTGTATTGGAAGAGAAGGTGAAGGTGGTCGACCGGTGGCTATTGGTGGTAGTGGCCGCCACGAGTAGCGATGGTGACCACTAAAATGAAGATTATATTAAGGTTATATATCAAACAAAGGTTAATTAGTAATATTTTAGTTTCTATCTCATTTTGTCCCATCTTGTTCCACCCATTTTAGTGGAACAAAAAACACTTTTTTATCGCACGCTGTCCTACCTTGTCCCAGTTCTTGTCCCTATCCCATGTCACACCAAAACTGTGACAATGAATTCTTGTCCTGTTCCATGTCCCGCCAAACGTGGAATAATGAGTTTTGCCCCGTCTTGTCCTGTCCCATGCCATGCACCAAACGCAGCCTAAAGGGCCATGTAGAACACGAACTTCCCCTCAAGCCACGTTCTCACGTACGAATAAGATGTCGATTTTGATTTGTTTCGTTCGTTGGTGCTGAACAGGATTTCCAAATAAATAGATGGAACTAACATTATCGCAATAAATCAATGTGGCTTTTTGAATAGGGCAATGAAGTTCCAACAAGAAATTGTGTAACCAACGTGATTCGAATACAACGTTTGCCACTTCATGGTACTCGGCTTCACCACTAGATCGGGATAACGTGGATTGTCGTTTTAAGGACCAGAAGATCAAGTTATCATTCAAAAATACATAGTAACTTGAGGCGGAACTTCGAGTATTGGGACACCCACCCTAGTCGACATCAGTGTAACTGATAAAAAAGAGGTTGTTGTCGAGGGGTAGAGATGTAGACCATGATCGAGGGTACCTTGAAGGTATATGATAATTCACTTCAAAGTGTTAATATGTGCATCTATCGGGTCATGCATGAACAAACAAAACTTGTTGTACAACGTATGAGATATCGAGACGAGTGAAGGTGAGTGAAGGGCCTCGACTAGGATGCAATACAGGATAAGATCCAAGTATGGTGTGGTTGAGTCTGTACTTAGCTTGGGCTTGGTGTCTATAGGAGTTGCCGTGGACTTACAGGAAGACATGCCATCATGCTCAATGATGTCCTCCGTATATTTCCGTGGAGATAGAAATAGTCCATTTTTATGGTGGGTTACATATATGTTTACGAAGTAACTTTAAAGGCCCTAGTTTTTGTCAAAAGGATATCATAGACATATAAAAGAATGTAGGTCATATCAGAACCACGATTATATATATATATATATATATATATATATATATATATATATATGAATAAAGAGTGATCAGACCCGTTGTGTGATAAACCAATGGAAGAGACGAAATCTGCAAAACACTTGTATCAAGCACGGGGTGCCTGCTTGAGTCTGTGTATGGAAAATTTAAGTATACATACATGATCAGAATGATTTTGGTCCCGAAAACCAAGGGGTTGATCTCTTTTATACAAGTTCATTTAGTTCCCCATGTAAAAAGGAATTCTTTACGCCCAACTGATGTACTCGCCAAGCATTAGAAAGAGCAAGACTTAAAACCATACGGATGGTGTTCGGTTTCACGACCAGACTAAACGTCAACTTGTTGGATTTTACCAACCTACCAGTCGAGCCTTGTATCATTCAAAAGAACCATCAAAATTTACTTTTTGTCAAAAAATCCACATAGACCGTATCACATTGACACCCGAGGGTGGGGTACCAAATCCCATGTCTTATTTTTAATTAGAGCATAATATTCATCGTTCATGGCCAATTTCCAGTTTGGGTCATGGAGGACAAACACTAAATTGATCGGAATGGGAGATATAGAGGTTTGAGAGTGAAGATTGAAAACAGATTTTGGTTTGAAAATGCCATATTAGATGCGAGTGATGGGTCAATGAGATAGAGGGGGTGGGGATGGGTGTGTGTTCACGTTGGCGAAATGTAGGGGGTGATGGGTCGGCAGGAGTGGTGATGAGGGTTCGACAGGAGTTATTGCCGAAATTAAGGGTGAATATGGGTCGACAAGAGTGGCCAAATTGGAAGGTTCAAATGGTTCGGCGAGAGTGGATGAGGTGGCAACCGAGGGATGCAGGGAAGAGGGATTATGGTGCGCGTGAGATACGAGGAAGGGTCCTCATTGAGAAAATCATAGGAAGGAGGAGGTTTGTTTAATCCCAAAAAGGGATATTGAGTTTCATCAAATAGGACGTGACGACATATGATTACTTTGGGGGAGGAAAGGTCGTAACACTTGTAACCCTGATGATTTGGAGGGTAACCGAGGAAGACACAATAAGTGGAACGTGGTTGGAGTTTGTGTATGGTGGATGAAGGTATGAGGGGGTAACATCGGCTACCGCAAACTCGAAGATGAGAGTAGGAGGGTTCCTTTTGATAACATATGTAGCGGGGAAACATAAGAAATAGGTTTAGAGGGAATAATATTTAAGAGATATGTAGCCATATGGAGTGCGTGATGGCAAAAAGATGGTGGAAAATAGATGCCTGGTTTAATATAGTACGGATAATATTGTTGATTAATCTTCGCTTTCTTTCGGATTTTCCATCTTGAGATGATGTGTGGTGACAAGAGAGACGAAAGGAAAAACCATGAAAGGAGCAAAATTGCCAAAATTGTGTGTTGTCAAATTCCTTGCCATTGTCACATGGGATGCTTTTAATATCACATTCTAACTGAGTTCAAAAATCTTTTGATGGTTAGGGAACATGAGAAAACTTGCAAACTTTTAGATAACGATAATGTCCACAAGTAATTAGTGTAGTCATCCAACATAATAAGATAATTGCGATCCCCGGAATGACTCGAAACCGGGGATATCCATAAATCTCAATGGATAATATCAAAAGGCATAATAGTAGTGGAATTAGATGCAAGAAAAGGTTGTTTAATATGTTTTCCAAACACACAAGAACGACAACGATGCAAAAAACTAGAGTTATTTCAATGAATATTAATATTCTGCTTAAGAAATTGAAAAAATAGGAGTGCCCGAGTGACACAAACATGCATGCCAAATAGAAGGGGATATTGCTGAGAGACTCATTGAAGTGGCGGTGGCAGGTAGACATTTGTAAGCAGGAGTAATGGGGTATAAGCCTCCTTGGCTATAATAACTCATGAATTGTATGCTCGTCCAAAAATCCTTCATAGAAAACCTAAAGGGATCAAACTTGATAGAAATACCCTTATCATTGGTGAGTTTACGAACAAAAACAAGGTTTTTGATAAGATGAGGGGCGTGGAGACGTTTTTGAGTGGTAGAGGGGGTGAGGAGAGGATAGGTGTGTGTGACCATAACCATGAATTGGAATTTTATGACCATTACCGACAATAATATACTTTGTAAGTTTCAGTATGAATAAAAAATTCGATTGTGAATCATTCAAATGGGGATTCCTTACTCAAAGATGTTCATTTGTACATGTAACGAGTTTTACTCAAATGAAAATAAGAGAAGAGGTTACCTGAGTCGGATGTGATGTGAGATGTTGGCCCAATATCCATGTACCAATTTGGGTCGTCGGGGGGGGGAGGTGTCCATTGTGAAGTGGACACATAGTAGGGTATGGGGGAGGCATGGCCCAAAGACATCCATGGTGAGGGCCATTAAGGATGCTAAGGTTTGGTGGGACGAATGAAGTTACTCACTCCCTGACCTTCGACACGTCGACCCCCATTTCCATGTCTTATGGATGAGACACCACGTCGACCCCATTGTCACGGCTTGGTTCACATTGCAATTTTGCTGCCTATGCCGGTTTCCTTGTCCATTGCCTGAATAACAATGAACGAAATCGTTGTAGGGTGAGTCTTCGAGATATTTGGAGGATGTGTTAAGCATGACATAGTTGATAGTGGCCGCATGAGATGCTTTCTTGATAAGTCTGGCTTCCTCAAGCATTAACATAGATCTGACTTGGTAGAAAAGGAGTAGAAAATCACTTTGACGGATAAGAGTTCTGATACCATTATAGGCCTCAGTAAGACCCACAATCATTTGAAGAACGAGATAGTTGATAGGTACCAGGGCACCTACATTCTTAAGTTGATCAGATAATACCTTAAGTTTTTGGCAATAGGCGGAGGCATTTGAAAGTCTTCCATGATGGTGTTCGAGAATTCCTGTTCGAGTGTGATCGTACTAGAATTTTTGTTGTCTTGAAAGATGTCTCGTAGCCGGTTCCAAGCTTCCATGGCCGTTGAATCGGGTTCCATTATATTGTGCAAGAGATCATTAGAGATGGTGGTGTAGATTAATCGAAGAACGGTTGCGTCAAGCGTAAACCATAACTCAGGATCTTCATCTATTGAGGCAGCTGATGACGAGCCCGTTGAAGGTGGAATGTTGTTGAATAACACAGTGAGATGCCCCATGAATTTTGAATAGTTCTGCCCACGTCGCATAATGGATGTTTTCCATATCAAGGGTGATGGGTATGAGGATTTTGACATTGGAAACGGTTAAGGGAATATGGAAGGAGTGACCGAACGATGGAGAGCTGGATCTGCCGGATTTTTTCATCGGTAAGGAAGATGACGACGACGGTTTGTTTTAGAGTACGACCGAGATTTGGGAAATGAGGAGAGATTTTAGGGTAGCTCTGATACCATGAAAGCAATTGTAATCATTGTCTTACATTCCGTGTGGCACCACAATTTATATAAGAGATTACATGGCTATCTCTAAGGAAAGTAAATCGAGATAAATCAACGCCTAACATAAAAGGATTTACATAAAGAAAACATCTACGAAATCTGTGATTAGTCTCTATCAATGAGAATTAATTAAAATGTAAAATCTTCAAAATGAAATTACATTCAAATCCAACAGATTCTTTATTTTTTGAAGATTAAAAAAATCCGTGTATTATTGAAAAGTATACCTTATATTTAATAGGAACAAATATTTTACAAACCTCCTATCTAGTGCAAAAGAATTATTTTGAAATACATGGCTTTCTTCTATGTTTCACTGATAGCTGTTTTTTCATGTCTCAAAATTGCAATTAAAATCCCAAGGTTTTTATCATTTTGTGGTTAACATGCATTCCCTTAAAGACTTATGTTTATTTTATAAATGCAAGCCCAAAAGAAGAAAACTAAAACCCGAGTTTTGGGCCTCTTTGTCCCTTGCTAGACTCCTTATTGCAATCTGCAAAGCCGTACACAAACTCCCAAGCAGATTGGAGTCAAGAACAATTGAGGATATGCGAGCAACTTTCTTGGCGGCCAAAGTCGTCAGATATACCTCCGGAGACACTGTTCTGGTTTGATCCAGACCCTCATATGGCTCCTTATGTAACACCCGGAATTTCGTTATGTAATCTTGGTATTCTTGTGTTTAGCTTTGGTCGTTAGCACCGCGTTTTGTACCAAGTTTGAGATTGGATTTTTGGTGGTTTTGGACAAACCACAGTGAATTTCGCGAGTTACACCGCGACTTGCAAGTCACGGCACAACCCGCGAAACTCACTGTTGGGTTTCCATTTGTAGTAAGCGGACGAGTCATGCTGCGACATAACCCGCGAGATCACCTGGCCGACTTGTATGAGTTCAACCTAAAATATCTCATTTGGAAATATCTCAAATCTCTCTTCTTTCTCAAGTCTCTCTCTCTTTCTTCATTTATTTTGTTTGGTTAGCTTCAAGCTATCATTTATTGCTAGCATTAAGTACTTCAAGCAAGGGTTCGGTATATAAAGCTTCATCTTCTCAAAGGGGTCGATATCTAGTTTTCGGGTTTTCGTCTAAAACCTATTTGGTGAGTTCCTACTATCATTTTCTAAATTTTATACATGTCAAAGATTTCATTTTGAACACCTATATGTTTCCATGGTTTTGGATCTAAGTTTACTACATTTTGACATAACTTGAGTTTTGGGAGATTTTAGGGTTCCCGATCATTTTCAACTAAAATGATGGGTCACATCTTATTTGAAGTAAAATGGAGTTTTACTTGCACATGTATGTGGATATTTGAAAGAATGTGTATAAGTTCATTTTTATGATTTTCATTCTTACCAACAGTTAAACTTGAAAATGTATTTTGTTTATAAATGTTATTTGGAAGCTATATGTTTAGCTTGGGTTGGTCACAAATGAAATTGTGACAAGTGTAGACTATTACTAGTGGATCCCTAGGTATTGAGTCGGCTTATATTTGGGATGTCTTTTTCCCTCTTTATAAAAATGGATATATATGATCCTCGGGGGCCATTTGGTACGGTTATGTGAGACCGGTTACTAGCCATGGGTCATAGTGTAGTCCTAGTGAACGAGTTTTGACTTGGTTTCCTCGGGGGCCCTCCCTCACATCGTAGTACGGACCTTTGTAGTTCGTGGCCATGGATTCCAAGTGATTCGACTCATAACTCGGATTGTGGCCTACTTTGTGTTACGCTACAATCCTTGGTAAAACTGATTATCTGTTGTCATCTTATGATGAGTTTGCATCGAAAAAGCCCGGTTGGGGCAAAAGTTTCATTTGAAAACTAAATCTCATTGAAAAGATTTCCCTTTAATACATTTGTTTATATCTCTTGAAATTATAAACTGTATGTTCTCACTAGGCTTTAAGCCTAACACTTTTTCTCAAATGATGTGTATAATAGGTTCCCATTAGCGGTGGGTTGCCAAGGGCTTTAGTGACGAGCTTGGTCTCGAGGCATTTTGTGATGACTAGTCTTTGATGTTGGGCATTTGTTTAAGTCCCATTTTTGGTCATTTTGGATTAACAACCGATGTAATCTAGATGGTTATGTTTAGATTAGTTTGTTGTTGAATTCCATATCCGTATTCAGGTTTTTGTAAAGGCTTAGTACAGTTCATCTCTTTAGGAACTTTATGTCAATGCAGATGTCTTATTGCCCAGTTTCCGTTTTTTTTAAATCTTCTCTGGTTTTTAGGGTGTTACAAGTTGGTATCAGAGCTCTAGTTTAAACGATCTAGGCATGAATGTAAGATGTCTAGACTTAGACTGAGTATGTTAAGCATTGATTCGTGAGTTTGGGTAGAACTTTTAAGACGGGTTGGTCTTAGAGTCGACGAAATTTATAGTTATCGAACGTTGTGGCGATGGTATCAAGAACCTTTATGTATTGTATGTTCATAATCTGACTTAGCTAATGTTATTATGAGAATATTTATACATGATTGTGCTTAAAGTACCATTACTATGACAATTGGTAATGTGGTAGTTCGTTCTTTCGTGTTTTTTCTATTGATCTGTCTCTCATCCTTTTCGTGCTTGTGTGACAACCATTACTTAGGTATGGTGAACACATGTGTTCATCCGTTAGGAGACGGAGATCTTCGCGATGTTAGTTCGCGCGAGCTGAATCCGATGGTTAGAGTGCAGGCAGTCGTTCCTCCGGGCATGCCACCGATATTTACTGGGGAAGTGGAGCTGGGGCCAAGAGTAGAATTGGCATCCACCAGCCCCGTTATTCAAGTGGCAAACCCTCAAGCTGATATGATGGCCAGCGTCATGCAAATGGTGACGTCGGCCATGGAGAAACAACAAGAGACTTTTCAGAAGATGTTGGAGGACCGGGATACGAGCCTCAGGAAGCATGAGGCAGTGGAGGAGAATGTGTTGGTTGGTTCTGGGGGCACTGGGAACAGAGTCAGAACTGAGGAACACAGAGTTTTCGGTGCTCCGAGAAGTGGGAAGAGTTGTTCCTACAAGTCTTTTCTGGGTTGTGGACCACCAATGTTCTCTGGTTCCGAAGACCCAGTTGTGTGTGTCAAGTGGATCCGAGCTATCGAACAAGCCTTCGGCTCGTCTGAGTGCGGAGGTGACCAGAGGGTGAGATTCGGTACTCAACTGCTCAGGGATACGGCGCTGACGTGGTGGAATGTTATTCAGTCCACTCTCTCTCCTACTATTTTGTCCCAACTGACTTGGGGCGAATTCAAGGTAAAACTGTTGGAAGAATACTGCAACGAGAGGGCTGTGGATCGGATCGAGGCGGAGTTCCGAGCGCTTGAGAAAGGAAATTTGACGGTGAGAGAGTATACCCGTAAATTCTTGGAAAAGCTGGGGTTAGTGGGGTATGTGGCCTCAACTGAGAAGGAGAAGATAAAGGCCTATCTGAAGGGTCTACCGTCGGATATGATGACCATGGTCCGAAACTCGAAGGCTTCTAACCTTTGGGAGACGATTGAAGAGGCACAGTTTATGGAGGAGGTTTACGCGAGGGGTAAACCGGAGAAGGTTGTGGCGGTTGTCGAAAAGAGGAAGTGGGAGAGCAGTTCAGTACCTCCCAAGAGAACCCGACCTTTTTTCGAAAACCGAAGCTTCAGCGGTTATCAAGAAGCTAGGTGGTGCCAGAAGTGCCAGGCGTCGACCACGGTAACTGTAACACCACTTCTCAAACTTGTTTCAAGTGTGGGAAAGCTGATCACGCCGCCAAGGATTGCCCGATTAGAGGGCTTGTATGTTATGAGTGTAAGACACCGGGGCATATGAAGAGAGATTGCCCGAAGCTCATGTCGGGTAGCGCGCCGGTGAAGAAAGCAAACCCATCTAGGGTTCTGGGTCGAGCGTTTCAGATGACGACCGATGAGGCCAAGGCATCCGCTGATGTGGTATCGGGTACATTTCTTCTAAACTCTGTATCTGTTCGTGTTTTATTCGATACGGGTGCCAGTTTCTCTTTTATATCTGAATTGTTCCGTCAAAAGATTGTTATGCCCACTACTAGTCTTGAGAATGCGTTAGTGGTAGAGATAGCAGATGGTAGTCAAGTTCTGATCCGCGATGTTCTGAAGAAGTGTACTCTCGGAATCGAAGGGAGAGAATTCCCGATCGATTTATTACCGATGATAATCGGAGGTTATGATGTTGTGATCGACATGGATTGGTTAGAGAACAATCATGCCGAGATCGTATGTTCCAAGAAATTAATTCGGCTTCCCAATCCCAGTGGTGAAGTTGTTGTGATCTATGGTGAGAAGAGGAAAGGTGAGGTGGCAATAATCACCATGGCTAAAGCACGCAAGTGCTTGGGTAAATGATGCTCGTCTTTTCTAGCCTACGTGATCGACGCCAAGCTAGAGAAGTTAAAGCTGGAAGATGTGAAGATTGTGCGTGAGTTTCCAGACGTCTTTCCGAACGACTTGCCCGGGTTACCACCCGATCGGTAAGTGGAGTTTCGGATTGATCTCGTGCCGGGAGTAGGGGTGAGCAAGGAGTCCCAAATCCCGATACCGAACCGGTACCGTCCCGGTACCGTACCGATCCCGGACCGTCCCATGTATTTCGGTACGGTAATCGGTTCCATGTTTTTCCTATAATCGGTAATCGGTTCGGTACTGATAGGGTACTAGTACCAAAATATCGTTAGTGTTACCGGTACCGGTACCGAACCGGTCTAATCGGTACGGTATTCGGTATCGAGTTTTCCACATTTTCGGTATCAGGAATTTTCGGTACGGTACCGGTTCGGTACGGTACTAGTCCCATGCTCACCCCTAGCCGGGAGCGGCTCCTGTTGCTAGAGCCCCTTACCGGTTAGCGCCATCGGAGATGCAGGAGATGATGGCATAACTCTAAGAACTTTTGGAGGAGGGTTTCGTAAGACCGAGCTCGTCGCCTTGGGGAGCTCCGGTCTTGTTTGTCAAGAATAAAGATGGCATAATGAGAATGTACATCGATTATCGTGAGTTGAACAAAGCAACATCGAAGAACAAATATTCGCTTCCAAGGATAGACGACTTGTTTGATCAACTTCAAGGAGCGGGGTGTTTTTCCAAGATCGACTTACGTTCGGGTTACCATCAAGTGAAGGTAAGAGAAGAAGACGTTCCGAAGACAACTTTCAGAACGCGTTACAGCCATTACGAGTTTCTTGTGATGCCTTTTGGCCTAACGAACGCACCAGCGGTATTAATTTATGGATTTGATGAATAGGGTGTGCCGACCATTCCTCGACAAGTCGATCATCGTATTCATTGATGACATGCTCGTGTACTCTAAGAGCGAGTTAGAACACGAGCAACACCTTCACGAAGTTCTTGATGTGTTGAGAAAAGAAAGATTGTACGCCAAGTTTTCCAAATGAGACTTTTGGCTTGAAGAAGTGCAATTCTTGGGTCACGTTGTCACTCGAGACGGAGTGAAAGTGGACCCCTCCAAGATTGAAGCTATGATGAATTGGGAGCCTCCCAAGAGTCCGTCCGAGATCCGCAGTTTCTTGGGTCTGGCGGGGTACTATCGGAGATTTATTCAAGACTTTTCGAAGATCGCTTCTTCCTTGACAGTTTTAACTCGGAAGAATGTGAAGTTTGATTGGACCGAAACGCAAGAAAAGGCGTTTCGAATTCTACAAAAGAAGTTGTGCGAAGCTCGAATCTTGTCGTTGCCCGAAGGGTCAGAAGACTTCGATGTCTATAGCGACGCTTCGAAGATGGGATTAGGATGCGTGTTGATGCAAAGAGGCAAGGTAATCGTTTACGCCTCGAAGAAACTTAAAATACACGAGAAGAACTATCCTACCCACGATTTGGAGTTAGCAGCGGTGGTGTTCGCCTTGAAGCTTTGGCGACATTACCTCTATGACACAAGATGTACACTCTACACGGATCATAAAAGCCTAAAGTATGTCTTTGATCAAAAGGAGTTGAATATGAGGCAAAGGCGGTAGCTCGAGTTGCTCAAGGATTACGATTGTGAGTTGCTTTACCATCCCGGTAAGGCGAACGTGGTGGCCGATGCATTGAGTCGGAAGGACTATAGCGGAAGTATTCGGGCTACCCATTCGAGAATCGAGTTAGTGTCTAGTCTTGTTGAGAATATCAAGACATCGCAGGTAGAAGCTTTGTTGGAAGAAAATCTCAAAGAAGAAGTCATGACGAAACAACGTTTGCTCTTAACGGAAGATAGCCGTGGGGTAAAACTGTTTAACGGTCGTGTGTGCGTGCCCAAAGTTGGGGGTAACCGTGATCTATTGCTTGAGGATGCTCATAAGTCCAAGTATTCCATTCATCCGGGAAGTACAAAGATGTACATGGACTTGAAGTTGCATTATTGGTGGCCAGTAATGAAACTTGATGTGGCGCGTTACGTGGAGCGTTATGTGACGTGTTCGCAAGTAAAGGTCGAACATCAACGACCGTATGGGAGTCTTCAGTCCTTAGAGATTCCCGAGTGGAAGTGGGAACATATTACCATGGACTTCATGACGAAGTTGCCTAAAACTCTTCGAGGTCACGATACCATTTGGGTAATAGTCGATAGATTGACTAAGAGCGCTCACTTCTTGGCTATGCGCGAGACCTTACCGATGGACAAGTTAGCAAAACTTTACATCGATGAAGTGGTCTCGAGGCATGGAATATCCTTGTCGATCGTGTCGGATCGCGACAGTCGGTTCACTTCGAACTTTTGGGATGGGTTTCAGAAAGAGCTTGGTACGCGAGTTAAGTTGAGTACGGCTTACCATCCACAAACTGACGGGCAAAGCGAGAGAACGATCCAAACGCTGGAAGACATGTTAAGGTCTTGTGTCATCGATTTCGGGGGTAGTTGGGACTCTCACCTACCTTTGGTGGAGTTTGCTTACAACAATAGCTACCACTCGAGTATTGGGATGGCAACATTTGAGGCGTTGTACGGGCGGAAGTGCCGAACTCCCATGTGTTGGCTTGAAGCGGGAGAGAAGCGATTCGCCAGACCTGAGATTGTGCAAGAGACGACCGATAAGGTTAAAAGCATTCGTGTATGCCGATAAGAAGAGGCGGACGATGGAGTTTCAAGTGGGCGACCGTGTGTTGCTTAAGGTGTCGCCATGGAAGAGAATTATCAGGTTCGGAAAACATGGGAAGCTGAGTCCCCGTTTCCTTGGACCTTTCAAAGTGCTTAAGCGAGTGGGTTTGCAAGCCTACCAATTGGAACTGCCACCGGAGTTGAGCAGAATCCACAACACGTTCCATACTTGTTACCTTCGGAAGTGTTTGACGGAGGAAGAAAGCGTCATTCCTCTCTCCGAGTTAAGAGTGGACGAGGGTAACCGTTGTGTAGAAGAACCTAACGCTATCTTAGAGAGAAAGTCTAAGAAATTGCGTCACAAAGAGGTCACTTTGGTCAAGGTGCAGTGGAAACATCATCGGGGAGCCAACGTAACATGGGAAGCTGAGGAGGATATGAGGCGAAGATATCCTCATCTTTTTAAGTAGTTGGGATTTCGGGGACGAAATCATTCCCAAGTTGGGGAGGATTGTAACACCCCGGAATTTCGTTATGTAATCTTGGTATTCTTGTGTTTAGCTTTGGTCGTTAGCACCGCGTTTGGTACCAAGTTTGAGATTGGATTTTTGGTGGTTTTGGACAAACCACAGTGAATTTCGCGAGTTACACCGCGACTTGTAAGTCGCGGCACAACCCGCGAAACTCACTGTTGGGTTTCCATTTTGAGTAAGCAGGCGAGTCATGCCGCGACTTGAGGTCGCGGCATAACCCGCGAGATCACCTGGTCGACTTGTATGAGTTCAGCCTAAAATACCTCATTTGGAAATATCTCAAATCTCTTTTCTCTCTCAAGTCTCTCTCTTTCTTCATTTGTTTTGTTTGGTTAGCTTCAAGCTACCATTTATTGCTAGCATTAAGTACTTCAAGCAAGGGTAGCTTGATAGAGGTTATTGAAAATGAAGATATATGAGATGTCTTACATGCAAATATGCATGATAGATACTAGGTTTTTTGAGATAAATCTTGTGTCTATGTGAAATTCAAATAAGGTTTTACAAATCACCCTCCCAGCATCAATTTCCTATTAACCAAAATTCTTCATTTCTCCATGAAATAAAAAGATAATAATCACGGAATTAATTTTTGAAACAACTGCCATGAAGCTTTCTTTGATTCGTCCTAAGGGGGTGCTTGGTTGGTTTTAAGGAATGGAAGTATTCCCATTGCATTGTTGATGCTTGTAGATGAAAAAATCATTAAAAATGACCAGACAAGTCCCACCCTGACAAACAACCGAAAAATCTGCAAAATCGAACAAATTCTTGATTTTCTACAGCCATGGAAGATGTTCCCCATACACCCTCTTCTTATTAATCATCATCATCATCATCATCATCATCATCATCTTCGTTACAAACCCCAAACCATACATCTGTTCCATATCTTCGTTACAAACCCCAAATCATTAATGATTGATTCCATATTATAAAACCGAACATCTATGATATATATATATGGGTTTAGGGTTCACCGAAGAAGCCATAGAAGAAGACGATGGGGTGTTGCAGGTTATTCGATTTTGTCACTCACCGGAGTAGATGAACGACGGTGGTGTTGGCGATGGTTTCTACAAAAACAAAAAAAGCTTCATGAGTAGACCAAAGCTATTGTCCATGTCGTTTGTTACAAACCAGAAGGGGAAAATGGGATTCACGAGTGGTCAACGGAAACAATGGAGTTATCAAAATCGTGCGTCGCCGGAAACATTAGGAAGGAAGGTGGTTATACAAAATGTATAGAGTTGGTCCCTAATTGTTGGTTTGAGAGGGAAAACAAGTGATATGACCAAAATACCCCTCCCACTTACTGAGTTTTTTAACGGGGTTAGTGAGGAGGTCCTCCTTTTAGAGCAAATACCAAACCTCAGGACCACTATTTGAGATACGGTAGTATAGGTCATCCTTTCAAAGAAAATACGAAACCTTAAGGACCAAAACTGTAATTCTCTCTTTATTATTATATATATATTATAAAATTTGAATTTGTAAACCAAATTTAAAAAAAATCTACATTAACTTATGAATTTAAATAACCGTTACAATAAAAAAAACAATAATTAAAAATAATAATAATTGATAACCAAAATATATTTGTTAAACTAAAAAGATTGATCTAATTATCAATAACTATAAATAATTAAAAATTAATATCAATGTATAATTAAAATTTAATTTATAAATTTTAGTGAATACTAATTAATAATAATTAAATTTTAATAACTAATATTTATTTATAATTAATAGTTAATAAATAATAATCAATATTAGTGATGGAATAATTGGAATAATCACAAAAAAACTCCTTATAAGCTACTCCAAGTAGCTTATCAAAAAGCTAACTTATGTCGATCCAAACATATACCCAGAAAATAAGCTAGCTTATTTTTGCCAAACGATGCCTTAAACCTTATAGATGCTTTATGGATGTCTTTGTCTTAATTTGGTCTTGTGTGATATGGCAAACTCTTGTCATAAAGCAAAAACAATTTTTTGGTATATGTCAAATAGTTTATATTGTATTCTCTAATTCTACAAAGCGATAGAGTGTTTTATTTGAATATATTGATGATTTTACTTTGAAGTCTTTATGTTCTACTCGTTGGGAAAACAATGTTGAAAGTGTGTAAGCAATAAAAACTCAACTTGGCCAAATAAAAGATGCTTTGATAAAATTAGCCAATGTGTGTGAAGATGGAAAAGTGTGTAGAGATGCTGAATCTTTGATAAATGGTGAGCTTTCGAGTTTTGAATTTATTTTAAATTTGGTTATTTGGCATGCAATTTTATATAGAATCAATTTGGTTAGTAAAAAGTTACAAGCAAAAGATATGCTTCTAGATATTGAGGTAAAAAACTTGGAAGGTTTGGTTGTTTATTTTGAAAATAAAGGGACAATGAGTTTGACTTAGCTATTATTGAAGCTAAAGAAATTGTACAAAACATTGGAGTTGAACCCGAATTTCCTGTAAACGTTATGCTTGTAGAAATAAACAATTTGATGAGATCCCAAATAGTGAAAGAGCACAACAATCTGCACAAGAATCATTTAGAACTGATTATTTTCTAGTTTTAGTAGATATGACACTTTCTCAGTTAAGAAGTAGACTTGAACAGATGAAACATTTTGAGTCAATATTTGGGTTCTTGTTTGATGCATTGAAGTTCGTTAAATTGAGAGATGATGAATTAAAGAAATGTTTATTTGAATCTTGAGGTTGCTTTGAAACATGGTGACGATGTTGATATTGATGGGAAATATCTTTTTACTGAGTTACAAATTTTGCAGGGCATGATACGATATGAAAAACCTTGGACGTCTATGATCAAGTTATGGAGTTTGTAAGGAAGGTGGATATGTTCCCACACGTGTTGCTTGCCTACAAGATTTTGTTAACCGTATCGGTCACGGTAGCATTCGCCGAAAGGAGTTTTTCAAAATTAAAGCTATTGAAGTCATATTTGCGGCTACCATGAGTCAAGAGAGGCGTAATGGGTTAGCAATTTTGAGCATCGAAAGTAAGTTTTAGCAAATGTTGACTATGATAGATTAATTGATGATTTTGTTTCACGCAATACCCAGAGACACCGTGTAGGTGATATTATATTTGTTTTTCAAAGTTTTTAAAATAAAATACACATTTGTTTTCAATTTGTTTAACTCTAATTTTGACAAAGTTTCATTTATTTTCGTTTTAAAAAAAAAAGGAAAAGATCTCTTTTGTTTAATTGTATTAAACAAGATTGAGGTTTAAAATTCTTAACTAACTTTCAAATCACTTTAATTGTATCATTTAATGATTAAAAAATTGTATCATCAAGTTTGAATCGCGCAAATTCTTAATTCTTTGGGAGAGAGCTTAATTAAGCTCATTTTGCTTCTTGGAATTTAGAGAGAGTTTGGTTGTATATTGGGATTTACAACGATCTAGGATTTTTTTTTAATAAATTAATATACTAAATACTTTTGCTAAGAAATTTTTATTTAAATACTAAAAATAACAAAATTAAGAACACATAAAAACTATTAATATACTCAATTATATCATATCGAATTTTCAAGTATGCCGGTCAAAAGTCATATGTATTGCTGGAACGTCCCCACCGATGAATAATCCAAGTAGAATTATTGAGATGCTTACACCTTTTCTTTATTGATAAAATTCAATGTGTATTGTTGAACATATATTTTATAGTACTCAAACTTTTATATATAATTATATATTTATTGATAATTAATATATATAAATATAAATATATATATAGGTGGGTTCATACGAGAATAACATCTATTTAAGAAAACACGAAAATAACCAAGTACATAGAAAATCATATATGATTCATGTACAAAATTATATATGATTCATGCGACTATGCGCGCGACCTGTGTCACCGTTGACATCGTTCGCGCCCGATTTTTTCGGGTAGTGCAAAATCACATATGATTTTGTACATGATTTGCTGTTTTTTGTTGTTTTCTTGTTTTTTTAATTAATAGTTAGCGTTCTCGTTTGAACCTTTCTTCCTTTCTCTCTCTCTATATATATTACTCTTTGTTAATTAATATAATAGTATATTGATTGATTTAACCACATTGAAAAAACAAGTTGTTCAAAAGAATAATATTGTTTAACTTAATAAAAAAAATATTAGCAAATTTAATTATACAGAAAAACTTCAATCACTATAAACATGTTTACTAATACAAATTAAAGTCGAATCAAAGTGATAGATATAATTTTATTGGCCATGTTAGGAGTTGTTTATCAACATAAGTTAATTGAAAAAACGTTTATCAAGTGAGAGTAATCCTTACTTACCCTACATGGTAAGATTTCTTCGTCATTACAATATCATAGTAATGAATGTCTCAAGTGAGAGTAATCCTTACTTACCCTAGTAGATTAGCAAAATAGTACACTATAGGAATGTTGGTAAAAACCAATCATCTTTTACCAGGTGAGCGTCATAAATGTTTAATAATTGTTTATTGGGGAACAATATAAACATATTGTGACCTTATTTTTCCTTGATTTTTGTGGCCAATCAAGAATTAGAGCGTCTTAATAATTCATTTTCAATTCATTTAACCTTTATATTCGATTCTCAATCGATCCACGTACATGTTTGCTCATGTAAGCTTCAGACCAGTTTAATGGATATTCTTGATGTTTTTTAGCGCACAAACCAGTACTTGTGATTTATAATCGAAACTATGAAAGTGAATGTGATGGAGTTGTCGACTAAGGTTAACTAAGCAAACACGGCTAATAAGAAAGGAATAACAATAGAAGGATTAGCTAGATTTGTAGAAATATATATGATTGATAAAGATAATTGAAAGAGGTACCTGGCTTTGATAATTAAGTTGGTATACGAGAGGTCTCTTTTTTTCTTCTTCTTCTTCTTCTTCAAGAGAGAGAGAGATGTGAATAAATGATTCATATTCATGTATAGAAGAACAACATAATATATACACACACATATATATGTATATATTTGTATGTATATATGTATGTATGTATGCACATGACATGCCTTTACCGTGTAGCTTCGTTTGAAGGTTTCCATCAACACATTTTTTATAATTTAGTAGACATGTTAATAATGACATTTAAATTAATATACTAGATTTTGTTTAATTTCTACACGATAGATCCACACATGTAATTATATAGACGTACTATATATACTGTAATTGTATTTTTTTTCTGTCTACTTTCGGTTTTTCATACATAATTGAGTATCTTCTTTCCTATCCTCTTAATTTATTTGGTTAGTTTTAAGTTTTGTTCGAATGTTATTACTTAATGAATCATTCTTGAGTTTTCTCTTTGAATCCTTCTTCATTCTTGTTGGTTGGCATCAAGTGTCAATTTTTCTGCACTTCTCTTTGAATCCTTTACTTTATTGTTCTCTACTTTTATGCATCTCTACTCTTTATACCCTATTTTAATTCACTGAAATTGAATTAAATCTACACACCTTTTGAATTTCTGCACTTCAATTTCTACAAAAATAGATTAGGTTAATTGATTTTCTGCATTGGTTTCTAATTTTCTGCACTTAGTTAATTTACTGCACATGATCTCTTAGTTATTCATTGTTTGTCTTTGATTTGTGCTAATGTTAATCGTTAATAGATCACATCTAATGTAGTTATCTTTCTAGTTAGTTATGTTCCATTTTCTTTGTTTTAATTGGGATCAAGATAAATTAAATTGGTTCTTGGTTTTAATTTAGTGGTCGATTATTGGGTAATCGTCACTTAAGATCGAGGTTTTGGTATGATCAATTGCTCTTAAAACTATTTTGGTTTTTAATCCATTTCGACTCTAACGGAAGTCGGGGTTCATTTAATTGGTTTTTAACAAAACGTTTAGCTAATTCAATTAGTTTTTGACAAGGTTCTAAATGGCGTGAGGCGTGGCGTGGCGACGAGGTCAAGCCTCAAGCCTTACGAGTTATGGCGAAGCCTTGGCGTTTTCCAAGGCGTGGCTTAAGACGACAATTCTATATATAATTTATATGTATAGTTATGTATGTGTGTGTTTTTATCAGTGTCTTGAACGATAATGAACAAGTTATTAACAATTTAAATTCATATAAAATGATAAACAAAATAAATTTTAAATTATAATCGATACTAATGGGTAAATTCCAATCGAATTTCGAAGTACACAAATTCGAAGAATCGAAAGTACACAAATTTGTAACGCCATAACGAACCATGACGCGCCATTACGAGCTCAGCGTCGAGAATTTGTAATGCCATAACGCGCCATGGCGTGTCATGGCGTGCCATAACGAGCTCGACGCCTTATCTCGACGCCAAGGGTTAAAACGTGGTGGCAAGACCACGCCTCGACGCCAAGGCGCGTTTTTTACAACCTTGGTTTTTGATGTAAAAAAAGGTTGTTCTTTTACTTGAATTAAATTGATCGATGACAATAACTCTAACATGCAAATAGTTAGGGACCCTTGATTGGGAAAATTATTTGTCTAAAATTCTTACGTTTCTTCCCAATGTAAATATATTGCGAAAGTAAATATGTGTATGTGTCTTGGTCTTGAAAAGGTTTTCCACCTCGAAAGAGGGTTGAAATTATTTGCTTAACGAATTCCCACCATTACTAAGATCCGAGGTTGACGTTATCGAGTGCCTCTTTAGTTGTAATCATCATTTATTTTGCTTAGTTTTGCTTTTGATTGCTTCATATTGTATCTTCTCTTCTTAATCTTGTTTATTTCATGTTCATTTAGTTTAATAACCAAGCCAATTATCTGATTCACATAGCTAGGACATGATTATTAAATGATTAGTGTTTAGATTGTCACCTCCTTGTGATTGACCTGTATGCTCCGTAACCCGTACGCTTGCGGTATAAAATTTAAAACACATCAAGTTTTTGACGCCGTTGTCAGGGAGACAACTAGCCTAACAAATAACTACGTTTTGATTTACTAATGTATGTCTTTACCCCATTTCTTTTATGTTTTCATCTTCGTCTTCTCATATTTTATTTTATTCAACCGTGTGCTTGAAGTTTTTGTTTGTGTAGTTTGGCCAATTTGCAGACGGGAATGAAAAGTCATGAATGACGAAAAAGACGGTGAGTGACGGGCCATTGAGTATTATGTTTGGTAAGACCGATATAATGATTACCTTTTAGAAATGATGAGTGATACTATCTCTATCTCGTTAAATGCTTCTCGTGTGCTACTTTATTATTTTCTCGATTCGGTATTTTTAATGTCAAGTCGGACATCACTGATCCTTCTTTCTCTACCCCTTGTTTGATTCTCGGCTATGGGTAATGTAACTGGTTATATAACGAATACACCTCGATTAGCCGATTTTTTTTTATCTGTTTACGCACCCCGTACAAATCGGTGAGCATTTAAATCAATCACTTGGCTTTCAACGATTTGTACACTCTCTTCTCTCTAAATCACTTAATTCTTCGTCAAGCTCGCGATGATAAACGAGCCATTCTCCCCCATGTTTAGTTCTTGGTTCAGAGTCAAATTCGTGACTTTAAACGAGTCTTCGTCCTTTCCTCTTTTTTCTACATTATTTTTCAAGTTTTCCGAGTCTAAAACGATCGAAATTCAACCTCTAAATGTCCCTCAACATCATGTAATCTCTTTTCGCTTCTTTTCTTTGATTTTTCTGAGAATTCCTTTCTGTCCATGTTCATCGGTGCGAAGCTGAGCTTCACGCCGACGAACAAACCTCATCCAGTAGACTTTAACTTTCTGCCCATCTTCACCGGCAAGAAAGACCCCTTCACGGGAGTGAAGAAACCTGCCTCTAAGGCACTATTTGGTTTTGTTTACTTTCACTCACGTGAAGGTTTCCTTCATGGGCGTGAAGGATGTTGCTTCTAAACCATGATTTCTTTCTGTTTGTTTTCACTGTCGTGAAAGTTTGGTAAAGAACCCGTAAAAACCTCTTTCTTTTCATTATTATTTGTTTTTTTACCCCCCCCCCCCTTTTATCTTTTTATATATTGTTTACCATATACATTTACCAGTTTATTTTATTTATTTCTTTCATTATTATACTTTATTTTTTTAATTTTGTTTTCTTTATTTCAAAAAGTTAAAAAAAAGTTTTATTTTATCTAATTATTTATTTTTGTGTTTTCTCAATTTCCTTATAAAAAAGATCTTGTTGCCTTTTTATTGTATACTTTGAAAAAAAAAGAGTAAAAGTCAAAACACTAAGTTTTTACCTCATCTCGTCTTTTTCATCGTCTCCACAATCCATCATTTTCCCCATTCACGATCGCACGCCATCGCAAACCACCATCATCAGCCTTCATCACACACACTTTTCCTTCTCGCTCCCACCGTGTGCAGCCACTACTTGTCACCGATGAAGAAACAAGTTTGCTCCTCTCTCGACCTCCTCCCATCACCATTCCTCCTCTTGAAGAACCATCATCCTTCCCTTCTCGATCTCTCTAGAGCCCACGACCATCCTGGTCTCCCTTCCATCCAACAACCATCACCAACAATTGACAACACTTGTTTTGGTCCTGTTGTGTGATCTTTAGCAATAACACCCGTATAGCAAGACTAACAAGCCTCAATAGAGATGTTATTCCATTTCGATTTTTGGGCAGATTTGGGTACATTCCTTGTAGTTGCATGCTCTGATATCTTTATATGAGTTATTTATATGTGAAGTTCATAATCCCAATAGTTGCTTGTGGGTTCTATAATCGTTTGTGGCTCATGTTTATGTGAGTTATATGTTTGTGGAGTTAATAGTTTGATAAGTTGTTTTTGCGTTCTCTAAAATGTTTGGATCAATCTACAATACTTGTTTAGTTGATTTTTTATATTTCTATTCTAGATGGTACAAACTGCATTCGTGCTCGTATATGTCAATTTTTTTTAAAGTTTTGAGTGCATTCTTGGCTAGCTTGTGGGTTTTTATTCCTATATACTTATCTGTTTTGCTGAAAGATTGTTGATTAGTTTTTCGTACTTACTAGATTGTGCCGCCACCACTTGGCAGATGTAGGTTGTGTACACTTCATTTGTCACTTCTTGCATTCACACGCGAACAATCCGAATCCTTTGTCTTCTCGTGATGCTAGTCACGGTTTCAAAACTTAGAAAGGAAAAGGAGCATATAGTTGTAGATGATTTTAGAGAGAATTGCAAGAACAAAAAATCTTGCATAGAATGTCATACATTATATATGGACATGAGAGGCATGGCATGAAAGCACCATCATCCCTACACCTTACTTGAGTGTAGAAGTATCCATGACCATAACTCATCTTTTCAAGACCATACCTAGCTATCTTTATTTATGTCTAACATAAATAATATCTGATTTTATTTAATCAGATTAAATCAATACAAATCAGATATAATAATTAAACGTTTTAATTATTAAAACTCTTTATTCGAATATGTTCAATGCGTGTGACCCAATGGGTTCTCGACATGTTAGTAATAAATATAAAGATTGTATTTATAGTTATAAACAATGAGCGGTATCTAGCAATACATCATGATCACCCAAATGACGAGAATTGGTGATACAACAAATTACCAATATGTAGTCAATTTTAGTGTACATATTTAATTATTTTGTCCATGATGTCCAGATTGAACACGAGACATTGAGTGTATCATTCTCGTTATGTCCAATCTCTAGTTTCTTGATTCCCTAATATACTAATAAAAACAAAAATTGATATCTCATATAATTTATCTGAGCATGCATGCATTTCCTTAGTATATATTTATCAAGGGGCCTAGAGACATCACTCCCATCATAATGGAGGGACAAATCCTATCTCGATACATGCTAGTTCTACCATGTGATTTATAACATATCCAACAATAATTCTGTCACCCATTTACAGAATGATTAGAACAAATGTCAAAATACATTACTCACACATAACAAACTTCATATTTCTCAAGTCAAAGAATTACATGTACATTGACCACATGAGAAACACTTATGACACTCACATGACATCCAATGAAGTGTTCTCATAGCGAGTCACGTCCGATACACAAAATCTCCATTTTGTACCCATATGCAGATTCAATATCTCTATATGAATCCCTACATATGCTAGTCATTATCATATTACTTCAACCTTAAAACCCAAAATAATATTTAACTAGGGACATTTAGAATACATTATTCTAAGGTTATTTATTATGAATAATTAAAACGCATAATATAACATAGACATAATAAATTGGGCAATGCCTTTTATTTATTTATTAATTTCATGAAACAAAACTCAAAATTACAATCATCGTATGATTAGCTTTTGGGCATTCACTAACAATATCCCACTTGCACTAAAGCCAATCATCCATGCATCGTATACCAAAGGATCTACAGTGGCCATCATGCTTCTGCTGTGTTAACGACATGGTTAGTGGATCAACAACATTGCTGTCAGTTGACACTCTGCTTATACTAACATCGCCTCTTTCAATAATCTTTCTAATGAGATGATATCTTCTAAGAATATGTTTGGATCTTTGGTGAGATCTAGGTTCCTTGGCATGTGCTATAGCTCCATTGTTGTCGAATAACAACTCTATAGGACAATCACTGCTAGGAACAACTCCAAGTTGAGAAATAAATTTCTTGATCCAAACGGCTTCCTTGGCTGCATCTGATGCTGCGATGTACTCAGCTTACGTTGTAGAATCAACTACTGTTTCTTGGAACTCTTCCAGCTCACAGCACCACCATTAAGACAAAACACAAAACCCGACTGCGATCGAAAATCATCTTTATCCATTTGGAAACTTGCATCAGTGTACCCTTACACTTAACTCTTCTTCACCACCATATACCAAGAATGAATCCTTTGTTCTTCTTAAGTATTTTAGAATATTCTTGATAGCAATCCAGTGACCATGACCTGGATTGGATTGGTATCTACTCGTCATGCTTAAAGCATACGATACATCAGGTCGAGTACATATCATGGCATACATGATAGATCCAATTGCCGAAGCATATGGAATATTACTCATTCGTTCACTCTCTTGAGATGTAGTAGGGCACTGCGTCTTAGAAAGTGATATGCCATGAGACATAGGTAAGAACCCTTTCTTGCTATCAGACATGTTGAACCGTTTCAGTACTTTGTCTATATATGTACTCTGACTTAAGCCAAGTAATTTCCGCGATCTATCTCTATAGATCCGAACGCCTAATCCATAGGCAACTTCACCTAAGTCTTTCATTGAAAAACATTTTCCTAACCAAGCCTTTACAGACTTAAGTGTCGGAATATCATTTCCAATGAGTAATATGTCATCTACATACAATAAAAGAAACGATACGGTGCTCCCACTAACCTTTTTGTAGACACAAGGTTCATCCTCATTTTTTGAGAAGCCAAACTCTTTAATCGCTTCATCAAAACGATGATTCCAACTCCTTGAAGCTTGCTTCAATCCATAAATAGATCGTTACAACTTGAATACCTTATGAGATTTCTCAGGAGCGACAAAACCTTAGGGTTGTATCATATATACGTCCTCAAGTAACTTTCCGTTAAGGAAAGCTGTATTGACATCCATTTGCCAAATTTCATAATCATGATATGCTGCAATGGCTAGTAAAATTCTAATAGACTTAATTGGAGAGAAAGTTTCATCATAATCAACACCTTGAATTTGTTTGAAACCTTTTGCAACCAATCGTGCTTTATAGGTAATCACATTACCATCCATGTCGGTCTTTTCTTGAATACCCATTTGCACCCTATAGGTCGTACCTCGTCGGGTGGGTCAATTAAGTTCCAAACTTGGTTTTCATACATGGAGTCCATTTCTATTCTCATAGCATCTAGCCATTTCTCAGAGTCAGTTCTTGCCATAGCATCTTGGTAACTAGTGGGCTCATCCATGAGCATCACATCCGCGGTATGAGTGATGAGAAATCCATATCTCTTAGGCTCATTCCGTTTTCTACTAGATCTACGAGCACTTTGTGTTACGACATCATACTGCCTTTCCACATCACTTTGTGTATCCACAATTACTTGTGGTGTATGTGTTGGTTCCATCTGTATTGACATATTTTGATCTTGAACAATTTCAAGTTCTACATTCTTCCCACTAATACCTTTGGAAATAAATTCCTTTTCCATGAAGACACCAGTATGCCCAACAAACACTTTATTGTCGTGAGGATGATAGAAGTAGTATCCCATAGTTTCTTTGGGATATCCTACAAATATGCATTCATCATATTTTGGTTCTAGTTTAGTTGTGATTAGACGTCGTACGTAAACCACACAACCCCAAATCTTCATAAAAGATAATTTAGGACTCTTCCCAGTCCATATCTCATATGGCGTTTTTCAATAGATTTTGATGGAACTCGGTTTAGTGTGAAAGTTGTTGTCTCTAGAGCATATCCCCAAAAGGATGTCGGAAGGTCAGTTTGACTCATCATAGATCGTACCATGTCCAACAATGTACGATTCCTCCTTTCGGAGACACCATTCCATTGTGGTGTTCCAGGTGGAGTGAGTTGTGATACAATACCTGAATTTCTAAGATGATCAAGAAAAACATGGTCTAAGTATTCGCCACCTCGATCAGATCAAAGAATCTTAATACACTTTCGAAGTTGGTTTTGTACTTCATTTTGAAATTCTTTGAACATTTTAAAGGACTCGGACTTATGTCACATTAAATATACATAGCCAAACCTACCGAGATCATCAGTAAATGTAATGAAGTATCTATAACCACCTCTAGCATGTATGTTCATTGGACCACATACATCACTATGTATGATTCCCAATACATCACTTGCTATCTCACTTTGTCCAACAAAAGGAGCCTTTGTCATCTTTCCAATTAAACAAGCTTCACACGTCCCATATGATTCAAAATCTAATTTGTTCAATAATCCATCTTTACGGAGTTCGGAAATGCGAGTTTCGTTTATATGGCCAAGACGACAATGCCAGAGATAGGTTAAATTTGAACTATTCGATATGACCTCTCTTTTATCTATGTTATAAATCGGATTATCCATATTAAGAATATAAAGACCATTAATCAAACTTGCATCACCATAATATATATTACCAAAAGAGAATGAACAACATTTGTTCCCAATATTAAAGGTAAAACCTTTCTTGTCCAAACAAGATATAGAAATCAAATTTCTAGAAATATATGGTACGCAATAACAGTCATCAAGTTCTAATAATAATCAGGTCAGTAAAGTTAACAAAATAGATCCTACGGCTATAACAGCAACCTTTGCCCCATTTCCAACACGCATATCAACTTTACCTTTGCTCAACCTTCTAGTCCTTTTTAGTTCCTGCACGTTTCTACAAATATGAGAACCACATCCAGTATCTAATACCCATGATGTACAAGAAGTAGAAAGATTAGCTTCTATCACATAGATACCTGAAATGGAAGTTACACTTCCTTTCTTCTTTTCCTGAAGGTAGAGAGGACAGTTCCTCTTCCAATGCCCGGGTTTGTTGCAATGAAAGCACTCACCCTACTTAGGTACAGTTACCTTAGGTTTCTTAATGCCTTCTTTTGGCTTCAAAGATTTAGAAGTGGATTTGGCAATGGACTTTCCTTTGCTTTTCCCTCTCTTGACCTTACGGACCATCAAAATGGTGGACTTGTTCTTTGCAAGCTCTTGCTCGGCTGTTCGTAACGTATTGATCAATTCTAGAAGGAAATTTTCAAAGTCATGCATGCTGTAGTTCATCACGAATTGACTGTAGCTATTTAGCAACGATTACAAAACTACATCAATGGCCAACTCCTTTCGTAAAGAAAAACCTAATCCTTCAAGACGCTCAATATGCCTAATCATTTTAAGCATATAAGTGCCAACAGGACTACCTTCGGATATTCTACAACGGAACAATTCCTTGTAGGTTTCGTACCTCTCATGTCTAGCTTGATCTTGGAATAGAAATTTTAGGTGTTCGATCATATCGAAAGCCCCCATGTTTTCATGTTGCTTCTGAAGCTCAGGTTCCATGGTTATTAGCATTAGACATGAGACGTCCAAAGCATTTTCATCATGTTTTTTAAAAGTGTCCCTTTCAATTCTAGGAGTACTAGAATTAGTTTCTTCAGGGATTTGTTGCTCCAAGTTATACAATTTCTTTTCAGCTTTGAGGACAATTCTCAAATTATGATACCAATTAATGAAATTTGTTCCATTTAGTTTTTCTTTCTCGAGAATCGATCGCAAAGTGGTTTTGTTTCCATTGTTGGTTTGTGCCATTGGTAATCTACAATAGAATAGCAGAGTTCTTAGTGTCATGAAATTTTATTGTTTAATAAGGACTTTCATCAAACAAGCTCCCACTATGTTAATCAAAACAACAACCCTCTTTTATTGTTTCGGAAAACTTCATAACCTTTCTAGCGGGCCAAGATCCATATTCTCATTATTGATCAATTTTACTTTAGCTAACCGATCAACCAATAATGTTTTAGGTAAGCAACAACATTGCTAATTACATCTCTATGTAACTCTTGGATAGTTAGGTAAATAACTTTTATTTAAATTCATCATATGAATGTTCCCAACACATGCCTTCAAATCCCTAATCCTAGTAGGCTTAATTTGGTTAAGTCCGACCCAAAATGGCTTGTAGGAATCCTATGCTTACCTTATCTTATTAAGATTAAAGAGAGTACCCAACTTTAGCATGACCCACCCTCGATGATCAAAGTCTTGACAAGTGCCTTGTTTGGAAGACATCTTAAACTTAATATTTTGGCGAGGGATTTTAGTTAGTTTGATTTTTACCATTCTTTCTTTTGTAATAGATCGTTCCTCATAGTTTGATTTAACCGGAATCCAGATTGGAGGAGGATCACGAGGATCACTTAAATACCTTCATTTCTTTGGCGGTTTAGGCCTTTGTGATAAAACCGGTTGAAATCTTACTATGAAGTACTAAGACCTTGTCACTCAAGATCGACGGTCCATTTTATATCTTATATAAATACCAATTTTTATTTTATCAAAACTCATTTTGATTTGTAAAACTCCTTTTACTTATATATTTTAAAATCATATTTTGTTTTAATATGTTGTAACAAGTATCACATACATACAACCACACATAATATATCACAATATATATAAAGTGTAAAAATAAATGTGAGATGGTTATAGCCCCCCTATGCGATATTCATAGAGCCAAGTATGAATATCATTACATAAAGTAAACTCTTATGGTTCTAAGTCTTCTCATCTTCATCACTTCATAACGCCTTCATTTTTTGTTTTCTTTTATACAAAATACTTTACATTTCAAACAAAGAAACCTCGAGTTACATTCGAGGGGATTGGATGAGAGGAGAATGTACAAAAAAAGTATATAAAGAAAGACACGACATGCAAGTCGTATTTATCAAATATAATACATCCATGACTAAGGGCTATAACCATTCACCAAGCAAATCACATTATACATATTCAATCACATTGAAACATAAAGACGATTTGCAACACCACCGTATAAAATTAATACAAAATTCATACGATATCGAAAAAGAGTGATTCAAAGTTCAAAACTAACAAAAAGATGCACATCTTTTATGTTTTAGGATTTCAAAGATCCAGGACCCTTATGGGTCGAAAATTAAGTCAACCCGTAGTGGGTTCGATTTTCGGACAACATTGCGACACTATCATAAAAAAATCATAAAAACTTCATACTAAGTAGAAATGATGCGATTTAAAAGCTTGTGGAACCCTAACAGAAAGATACACGTTTTTCATGTTTTAAGTTTTCTCAGATTCAGAATATTTATAGGACGAAAAAACCAAAACATTTACGAAACAAAAACATACAACAACAAAAGAGTTTTTAAAAATGCATGCATGCCACCAAAAACCGATCTAGAGGTTCGTAAGTAGCTCTGATACCACTGTTGGGTTACGGGATCTCAAGCACAAAGGAAAATAAAACCGTAACCCTCCAAGGACCCATACGAACCGGAATAAATCGGGTGTTTCGAAATTATACCTCACAGTTAACGAGACTTTAAATCACAACAACAAAGCAAGCTTGATGCCACCACGATATCCACGCGAACAATCCAAATCCTTTGTCTTCTCGTGATGCTAGTCACGGTTTCAAAACTTAGAAAGGAAAAGGAGCATATAGTTGTAGTTGATTTTAGAGAGAATTGCAAGAACAAAAACTCTTGCATACAATGTCATACATTATATATGGACATGAGAGGCATGACATGAAAGCACCATCATCCCTACACCTTACTTGAGTGTAGAAGTATCCATGTACCATAACTCATCTTTTCAAGACCATGCCTAGTTATCTTTATTTATGTCTAACATAAATAATATCTGATTTCATTTAATCAGATTAAATCAATACAAATAAGATATAATAATTAAACATTTTAATTATTAAAACCCCTTATTCGAATATGTTCAATGCGTGTGACCCAATGGGTTCTCGACATGTTGGTAATAAATATAAAGATTGTATTTATAGTTATAAAAAATGAGAGATATCTAGCAATACATCATCATCACCCAAATGACGAGAATTGGTGATACAACAAATTACCGGTATGTAGTCAATTTTAGTGTACATTTTTAATTCTTTTGTTCATGATGTCCAGATTGAACACGAGACATTGAATGTGTCATTCTCGTTATGTCCAATCTCTAGTTTATTGATTCCTTAATATAATAATAAAAACAGAAATTGATATCTCATATCATTTATCTGAGCATGCATGCATTTCCTTAGTATATATTTATCAAGGGGCCCATAGACATCACTCGCGTCATAAAGGAGGAACAAATCCTATCTCGATACATGCTAGTTCTACCATGTGATTTATAACATATCCAACAATAATTCTACCACCCAGTTACGGAATGATTAGAACAAATGTCAAAATACATTACTCACACATAATAAACTCCATATTTCTCAAGTCAAAGAATTACATGTACATTAACCACATGAGAAAAACTTATGACACTCACATGATATCCAATGAAGTGTTCTCATAGCGAGTCACGTCCGATACACAAAATCTCTATTTTGTACCCATATGGAGATTCAATATCTCTATATGAATCCCTACATATGTTAGTCATTATCATATTACTTCAACCTTAAAACCCAAAATAATATTTAACTAGGGACATTTAGAACACATTATTCTAAGGTTATTTATTATGAATAATTAAAACACAGAATATAACATAGACATAATAAATTGGGCAATGCCTTTTATTTATTTATTAATTCCATGAAACAAAACTCAAAATTACAATCTTCGTATGATTAGCTTTTGGGCATTCACTAACAGTGGCTTCACCTGTTCAACACAAATCAACAATGGTTCTTAAAGCACTACCATACCGAGCATAATCTCCCCTTCCTTCCCCGTGATTTTTTTAATAAACCCTAACCCTAGCATTGGGGGCAATGCTCCTTTTTGCTTGTAGGTGGGTGTTTCCTTTTCTTCCATTTCCCATTTTCGTTGCATGCAACACCCGCAATTTTCGGTAAGATAAGTTCTTCATTTGGAGTGTTTAGTAATCTTATGTTTCGGGTTACCTTTTAAGAATTTTCATGTTTTCTTCCCTAACGCGAGTCGAGAGCTTTCGAGTGAGAAAAATTCGAAATCGAGGTTCAGTACACTCTGGGCGAGAGTGCCTTGTGAGAGTGACATTGGTCACAATTTTCGGGTCACAATCATTGGACCAGAGGACCTTTCGGTACACTCTGGGTGATAGTACCCTGCGAGAGTGACCTTGGTCACAATCGCTAAGCACAGTCGCGGGATGGGGTGTCCCTTGGTACATTCCACACGAGTGTTCCCTGGGCACAATCGCAGAGGGGTCCAGTGTGTTAAATGAACGATTTTCCAGCCTTTCCTTATTTATTTTCCACAGCTACTTCTCCTATATCCTCTCAAGTCGACCCCCTCTCATTTATTGCAATTTTGGATGCATTCAAGACCTTGATTCTTGGGTTTTTAAGTGATCCTTCACCACCCAACAAGGATTTGAAGTCTAGAGTTGAGGGTTCATCATCTCTCCACCTTTAACTTCAAGATTTGTAGGGTTTTGGGACAATTATAGGTTTTAGCCAAAACCTAATGTTGTAAGTTCATCCTACATCTTTAAACTTCATACATGTCAAAACCTTGCTATTTTAACCTCTTGAACTTCATTTTCTCATTTGATGAGTTTTGACCTAACTTGGGTATTTTGAGAAGTTTTATGGTTTTATTATCTTTATATAAAATGAAAAAGGGATTTTATGATGTATGTTATAAAAAGAAGTTTTATGTGCATATGTATACTTGGAAACTTGAATAATCCATTTTGTTTATGTTCATGATTTTACTTCATTGGGGAACTTACTTGATAAATGCGAGCCTTCGAAAAATATGAGTGAATGATTGGTTTTAAGAGTTAAGACTATTTTAAATTGTTTAAACTTTTAAAAACCTATTTTGGAAATATGTTATATGGGTTTTGGAAAAAAAAGGTCATTGGTTATCTTTCCACATGAAAATTGTATCATAAAGTGTTGTTGCAAGAAATACATTTTTGGGCGTATTGATGTTAAAACTATAAGTATGATTATAGCTTGGTCACTATGTGTTTGTGACGATCCTTAGACTAATACTAATGGATCCATAGGTATATAGTCGGCTTAATTGTGGGATAATTCCCGTTTGTAACTAGTTGAGACACTGGATCCTCGAAAGGCAACTTAGTACGGGTAGGACCAGATACTAGCCATGGATTGTAAATGTTATTCTAGTAAATGAGTGTGATTAGGATCATTGGGTGGCTTCCCCCACATCTGAGTACGAGTCGACGAACTCGTGGCCTTGATCCTAGTATTGAACTCGCAACTTGGAAAGTGACTTACTTTTGTGTTCCGCCACATTCCTTGGAAATCAGGACTCCCTCGTCACCGTAAGATGCTTTGGACCGTATGGTTCCTATGTGGTATATTTGGAAAGCATAGCTACTTCTCATATTCAAAAGTTATTTATTGTTAATCGCATTCTTCATTGATTTATATAAAATGTTTGTTCACATTAGGCGTAAAGCCTAACACTTCTTCTTAAATGACATGTATGTCAGGTTTTGTTAGCGGTGGGGATTCCAAGAATTGAGGGGCGAGTGTTGGCCGATAGCGGCAACTTTTGGAGATTTACTTTTGGAGATTTACTTTTGGAGATTTACTTTTGGAATATTGGTGTAGAGAAAGGAATAGATACTTTTGGAAGATCGGGTTGACAACCGTTATAATCTAGATGTAAATGATTAAATTGATATGTTTTCGACTTTATTGTCCCTTCATAGAAAATTGTAAACGCTATTACAGTTTCCCCCTTTTTGGGTGATTTCCTCATATTTAGGATGTCATTTATTGCAATCTTTCAGTTTTAAATTTACCTCTATTTTTGGGGTGTTACATTGCATATAGTGTTACTTTGCTTTGCATCCAAAAAAGAAATCCAAAACGATTTTTGATTTCTATTTGTTGTATTAAGACACATTGTACACCATATCTCACGTCACATGATTTAGCTGCTTGACTCCGTAATTGCACATCAACTTTTTACCATTATGTCAAATGATTTTTATAGGAATAATGTCACCTTAGCTGTCACTTGCACACACTGTTAAGCATGTTGTTCCACACAGCCTTTTAGAACTAGTTTGCATACCATAGTCCCCATACATTATAAATGTGACTATGGTGGATGGATTTACCTGGTGAGATTTTGGGCTCTTTGGATTGAAAATATGTAATCAATCCTAATTTCACTTCTTGTGTGTTTCCTCCCATCAAGGTGTAGTCTAGGCTTTTGAGTGGTTTCTCGTCCAAATTTATCATGAATATACATAGAGGCATTTGTTTCCTGAACTATCCATCACGAAAATTTCAAAAATATTTTTACTTTGTAACCCAATTTGAGGCTAAACACTAGCCCTTCTTTATACACCCATACACCCATGAAAAAGATGCACATTATGGTTGAATTTTTCGAAATGATAGATGAATTTGACATTTAGTCTATAAATAAACAGAAGCGTAGCTTGTGGGTAGTTTGTTGAGCTCCAAAACAAGCATAGCTTGTGGGTTCACAAAGTCTTATACAAAAACAAAAACAAAAAAAAACAAAAAAAAATACAAAAGAAACTAAAAAAGGAAGAAAAAAGGTTAATAAGCAAAAGTAAAATAATCCTTTAATTCATCAAAAAAATTAGAAAAATAACCCTTAAGTGCATACAAAAAACCCCCATAAACTGATTTCTCCAACACCAATAAACGAGCATAATACTGCCTTACACCTCTAGCCTTATCCCAAAGCCCTCATTGCATGTATTATCATGGTAAATTTTGAACTTAAGAATAAATTCAATCGTGTCATGACTGCATTACAATTTTCTCAATCGGGACGTATTTGAGTGTGTACGCGTCCCTATACACACTTGAGAGCATAGAGCAATACCTTGAGGATCCATATTTACAGATAACTATCCCTTCCCTTAGCGGCTATGGTATGTTTGCGAAATCTTCTTAGGTTGCATTTTTTTGCGATATGTTTGATTGGTGTTTGTTGGTTTGACGCTTTGGTAATCATGGTTCCTACTTATATTTACTATAATCCAACATGTGGCATTTGGTTGTTCATTTGTGATATGTGATCTTAATACTTGATTATGTTAGTAAAATTGTGGAATGACTCGTCTTGACATCTTCGAAGGTTTTCGTTCATTGTTCTTTCTTTTCTTTGTTTTCATCCGAATAAATTCTATTTCTTTCTTGGGGACAATAAAGTTTAGCTCGTGGATGGTTTGTTAAGTGCACTTTATGCACCTAACTATGTGTATATTAGTTGCATTTTTATTATGTTTTAGTTTTTAGTTAACTTTTCACGCATTTTTAGTTATATCTCTCTTATATCCTCTAATCATGGTTGGAATTAGGGGTGTAACGAGTCGAGCTTTTAACGAGCTACTCGAGCTCGAGCTCGTTTATCTCGAGCTCAAGCTCGTTTATCTCGAGCTCAAGCTTAATTATTCTCGAGCTCGAGTCGATTTCGAACACAAAATAAAACTCGTTTAACTTATCGAGCCAAGCTTTATAACACCAATATTCGACTAGGCTCGTTCGAAAACTCGATTCAACTTTCGATTCGAGTCGAGCCGAGCTGAGCCATTCGAGCATATACCATTTTTCGAGCCAAACATTCTCATATATTTATTAATCATACTATAAAAATATAAAAATTATCGAGCTTAAGCCGATAAACGAGTTAATTGATCGCGAGTTCAAACCCATAAACGAGCATCGAGTTCGAGCTCGATCTTAAAAAATATTTGAGCTCGAGGCCTACATTGAAAAGTTAATCAAGCTCGAGCCCAGTATTAAGTTTTTGAGCCCGGATCGACTAACCTACTACTCGACTTGGCTCATTTACACCCCTAGTTGGAATTCCTTTCGGTGATAGTTTTTATGCTTTTGATATATGTTTGTGTGCAGATTGTGCATAATTTTAAAGATGACATGGGTGAAGTGTGTGTTCAAGGTAAAGAGAGAAGAGGAAAGTCAAGTGTATGTGGAAGATGAATCCGAGAACGAAGGAAAGAAGAAGATAATTAAGAGCAAAGAGGAGAAACAATTGAAAGAGATGAAATCGGAAGGACATAGTTGCTGCCCATGTGTCGCGTGTGCGAAGAAAACTCCTTGATTCATGCTAAAAGTTTTTGCCACGGTTTCGCGGGCACGAAGATTTTTCACGGTCTTGAAGCACTACTCTTGAAACAAAGATATTTTTCTGCTTCACTTTCCACTACTAGAAAAATCACTATCACCGACGGACGTTTCCGACGGATTTTCCGTCGGAAAAATTTCCGATGGATTTCCGGCGGATTTCAAAAAAGTCAACAAAAGTCAACATCACCTTAAATCCGTCGGAAATCCGCCACAAATCTGCCACTGAAATTTTACGGAAAATAAATACTTATATTCTCTTTAATATTTGTGGCGGATTTGTGGCGGATTTGTGACGGATAAAATATCCGTCACAAATCCGTCACAAATATTTGTTTAATTGAAATTAAAATACTTAATTAAATAAATTAGTAACTAAACAAGCAAATTAGAAAATAATTTGTTTAATTTTTCGACGGATTTCCGACGGAAAATAATTTAAATTAAAATTAAATTATTTTCCGTCGGAAATCCGTCGGAAAATTTAAAATTTTAAAATTAACTCTTATTTATAGAAATGATTTTTAAAATAGGAATTTTAAAATTTTAAAATTTTAAAAATTCAAATTATTTTCCGACGGAAAATAATTTAAATTAAAATTAAATTATTTTCCGTCGGAAATCCGTCGGAAAATTTAAAATTTTAAAATTAACTCTTATTTATAGAAATGATTTTTAAAATAGGAATTTTAAAATTTTAAAATTTTAAAAATTCAAATTATTTTCCGACGGATTTCCGACGGAAAATAATTTAAATTAAAATTAAATTATTTTCCGTCGGAAATCCGTCGGAAAATAATTCATCCTTTTAAATTTTTAAAATTAACTCTTATTTATAGAAATGATTTTTAAAATAGGAATTTTAAAATTTTAAAAATTCAAATTAAAAACTCATATTTATAGAAATGGTTTTAAAATATATTTTTTTTAAAATTCAAATTATTTTCCGTCGGAAATCCGTCGAAAAATAATTTGAATTTTTCAAAAACAAAAATTCTTATTTTAAAACCTTTTCTATGGGTTTAAAAATTCCAAAAAAAAAAAATCTTATTTTAAAAAGCATTTTTTAGAGTAATGGTTATTTTAAAATTTAATTAAAATTCCAAGTTATTTCTGACGGAAATTAATTTAATGAACTTTGTAGCGGTTTGTAATTTTTTTTTACGTTTTTGTGTATTTTTTTTTCAAAACTCATCTCCATTTATTCTTATTTATATCTAATTGAGCTTTGCAGGGTTTTTTTTGTGTCTTAGTGGTTCGTATTGGGCTATGGTGGTTTAGTTTATTATCAAACTGACTGCACACCACACACACCACACACATAATGGTTCTTAGTTGTCTAATTAACATAAATACACGACACATGCATCTATGAAGTCGATACACGTAAATAAGCATATAATAAATCATTACTTGTGTGTTTGGGCAGTAATAAGTCAATAACGATCATAACAGACTTTGATGGGTTCAATTGGGATTTGACGAGTTATATTCATCTTATATCAGTTTTGTTGGGCTTAAATCGGTTCAATTGGGTTTTACTAGGTTATATTGGGCTTAAATCGATTCAACTGGACTTAAATCGGTTCTAATGGTCTTAAATCATTTCTATTGGGTTTTATTATGTTATATTGGGCCTTGTTAAGTCGATAACAATCATAATGGGCTTAGATGGGTTCAATTGTGATTTGATGGGTTATATTGATCTTAAGCCGGTTCAATTGGGCTTAAATCGGGTATGTTGGGCTTAAACCGGTTCAACTGGGCTTAAATCGATTCAGTTGGGTATACTAGGTTATATTGGGCTTAAACCGCTTCAACTGGGCTTAAATCGATTCAGTTGGGTTTTACTAGGTTATATTGGGCTTAAGTCGGTTCAATTGGGTTTTTACTAGGTTATATTGGGTCTAATTGACCTTAATACATAACACATGCATCTATGCAGTTGATACATGCACACAAGCACGCAATAAGTCACCACTGGTGTTGGGCTTAAACTGATTCAAATGGGCTTAAATCGGTTCAATTGGGTTTTAATAGGTTATATTGGGCCTTAATAAGTCAACAATGCTCGTAATGGGCTTTATTAGGCTTTGATGGTTCTATTGGGCTTAAATCGGTTCAATTGGGTTTTTAATAGGTTATATTGGGCCTTAATAAGTCAACAATGCTCGTAATGGGCTTTATTGGGCTTTGATGGTACTATTGGGCTTAAACCGATTCAATTGGGTTTTAATCGGTTATATTGGGCCTTAACAAGTCAACAATGCTCGTAATGGGCTTTGATGGCCTTTATTTGGCTTTGATTGTTCTATTGGGCTTAAATAAGTTCAATTGGGTATATTGGTCTTAACAAGTCACCAACAATCACAATTGGCTTTGATGGGTTCAGTTGGACTTAAACTGGTTCAATTGGGCTTAAATCAGTTGTATTGCTCTTTGATGGGCTATATTGCGTGTGAATCGGTAAATTGAAAAACTAACGATGATAATTCCAAAAGCAGGGTCTCAAAAATATTAGAACACTAAACATTTCAAAAAAAATATTATTTGAAAATCTTTTCTATTAATAAGAGTTATTTTTTAAAAAAAATTTAAAGATCAATTATTTTCCGACGGAAAATAATTTAATTTAAAAAATTAAATTATTTTCCGTCGGAAATCCGTCGGAAAATAATTCATTTTTTTTCAAAAAAACATTTATTATTTGAAAACCTTTTCTATTAATAAGAGTTATTTTTAAAAAAAAAATTTAAAGATCAATTATTTTCCGACGGATTTCCGACGGAAAATAATTTAATTTTTTAAATTAAATTATTTTCCGTCGAAAATCCGTCGGAAAATAATTCATTTTTTTCAAAAAATCATTTATTATTTGAAAACCTTTTAAAAATTGGGCGGGTCTCAAAAACGTTTATTATTATTTAAAAAATATTATTTGAAAACCTTTATTATTTGAAAACATGTATTATTTGAAAACCTTTGAAAACATTTAATAAATTTAAACTAATTCAAATTTATTTTTATTTAAAAATCTAATTTTTTTTTAAGAAAATGATTTGGGCGGGTCTCAAAACAATCCCAATCCCGCTCCCAAATCCCCCAAAACAACCCTAACACACGAGTCACGACCTCCCTCTCCCTCCTCCGGCGCTCCCTCCTCTCTCCCCCTCCGGTGCTCTCGGCGACCTCCCTCCCACGGTGCTCTCGGCGACCTCCCACGCGGCTCCCTCCCACGGTGCTCCCTCCCTTCTCCGAACTCAAGAGCTTCTGAGGTCGTCGATCAACTCAGAACTCAGGAGCTTCAACTAGGTATACAATTTTACGTTTTTAGTGATCTCTGTTTTCTGATTTCTCATTCGGTCTCTGATATTTTTTCCTGATTTTTAGCTAGCCTACTGTTTTTTTTTATTTCTTTCTATCCATGAACAAAAGTAAACAAAAGAAAACAAGATTTTTACCTAGCCTACTGTTTTCTGTTTTTTACGTTTTTTAGTGATCTCTGTTATCTGTTTTCTGTTTTTTACGTCTTTCTATCTATTAGTTTTTTAGCTTCTGATGTTTTTTACGTTTTTTAGCTAGCCAGAGTCTGATGGAAAATAAAACAAAGTAGAACAAAGTAGCAAGTCCACCGGAACGCTAGATTGCTGCCAATTTCTCGAAAAACGTTGGAAATTGAGTTGAAACTAAACCACACAAAAAATAAAATAATGGGTTGCAAGTATGACACACGAGAGTGAAAATATCAATTCATGCTGTTATCGTTTCTAAATTGACAATTTTCTATATGTTCATTTTATAAACATGTGATTCACCCAAATTTTTTGGTAGTCGTTTTGGTGCTAACATCGACATGCTATCACTAATTCCAAATTAAGTTTGAAGAGTGAGTATGCAGTAAAAGAAGTTAGAAACATTAGAAGAATGAACATGAACTTTAGTAACAAAAGTACCTGCCCAGCAATGTAATCGTTTAGAATTATGGGGAGTCCTCGGATCATAGCTTTATACAAAATGATAATACAATTAACTTTTTTGGTGGAAATAATTACAAGAACCCATTTTTGAACAATTCTTAAGTTTTGGATAATCTGTTGAATCAAAAGAGTAGGTTAAAATCCCCATACAATTTTCATTTTGTTTATTTTTTGAAAGATTGTATTAAAAAAAGGTAATTAAGGGTGACAACGTAATGGGGTTGATTGTTGTTTTTTTCCTGTTAAGATTAAAGTATACTCATTTAGTTGATATCTAAAACTCGAACCTTCAATCATGATTCATAATTTTTTTATAGTTATTTGTCTTTCTTGATTTTATTTTATGGTTTTGAGAAAGCTAGAGATATGTTGTTACTTTTTATCCTAAGTTTCAAACTAAAAAACGTTAAAATCCTCATCTTCTGATATAAATTAAAGTTTTATTGTAATTTAGATCTAAAATAATATAACTTATTTTAGTTTCAGTTATAAATATTTTTATAAAGTTAATGATGATTTATTTTAATATAAAAATAACTATAAAGTATTTTGCTAGGGGTTCATGAAGATTGTCGATCAATTAATGTATTATCTTTCTCAATTAATGTAAATTTCTCAATTGTTGATTATTTTGACTAAGCTAGCTAATGATTGACTATTTGTAGTTGGGTTGCCAATTGTTGGGCAAACATTAGGCTTGATTGTATATGAAAATATTAGTTTTATAGCCGTTATGTCGTCGAATTTTTAAAAAAACAATTGCTTGCGTTTTCAAGTCATTCAAAATGTGCAAAAGACTAACCACCATGGTTAAATGATATATGGTAAATCGTAATTTTGTTAAATGATATATGGTAAATCATGAGTACGATACATTATGATTGATTATTTGTAATTGGGTTGCCAATTGTTGGGCAAACATTAGGCTTGATTGTATATGGAAATATTAGTTTTATAGCCGTTATGTCGTCGAATTTTTAAAAAACAATTGCTTGCGTTTTCAAGTCATTCAAAATGTGCAAAAGACTAATCACCATGGTTAAATGATATATGGTAAATCGTAATTTTGTTAAATGATATATGGTAAATCATGAGTACGATACATTATGATTGATTATTTGTAGTTGGGTTGCCAATTGTTGGGCAACATCACCTTAAATCCGTCGGAAATCCGCCACAAATCCGCCACTGAAATTTTACGGAAAATAAATACTTATATTCTCTTTAATATTTGTGGCGGATTTGTGACGGATAAAATATCCGTCACAAATCCGTCACAAATATTTGTTTAATTGAAATTAAAATACTTAATTAAATAAATTAGTAACTAAACAAGCAAATTAGAAAATAATTTGTTTAATTTTCCGACGGATTTCCGACGGAAAATAATTTAAATTAAAATTAAATTATTTTCCGTCGGAAATCCGTCGGAAAATTTAAAATTTTAAAATTAACTCTTATTTATAGAAATGATTTTTAAAATAGAAATTTTGAAATTTTAAAATTTTAAAAATTCAAATTATTTTCCGACGGAAAATAATTTAAATCAAAATTAAATTATTTTCCGTCGGAAATCCGTCGGAAAATTTAAAATTTTAAAATTAACTCTTATTTATAGAAATTATTTTTAAAATAGGAATTTTAAAATTTTAAAACTTTAAAAATTCAAATTATTTTCCGACGGATTTCCGACGGAAAATAATTTAAATTAAAATTAAATTATTTTCCGTCGGAAATCCGTCGGAAAATAATTCATCCTTTTAAATTTTTAAAATTAACTCTTATTTATAGAAATGATTTTTAAAATAGGAATTTTAAAATTTTAAAATTTTAAAAATTCAAATTATTTTCCGACGGATTTCCGACGGAAAATAATTTAAATTAAAATTAAATTATTTTCCGTCGGAAATCCGTCGGAAAATAATTCATCCTTTTAAATTTTTAAAATTAACTCTTATTTATAGAAATGATTTTTAAAATAGGAATTTTAAAATTTTAAAAATTCAAATTAAAAACTCATATTTATAGAAATGGTTTTAAAATATATTTTTTTTAAAATTCAAATTATTTTCCGACGGATTTCCGACGAAAAATAATTTAATTTTAATTATTTTCCGACGGATTTCCGACGAAAAATAATTTAAATTAAAATTAAATTATTTTCCGTCGGAAATCCGTCGAAAAATAATTTGAATTTTTCAAAAACAAAAATTCTTATTTTAAAACCTTTTCTATGGGTTTAAAAATTCCAAAAAAAAAAAATCTTATTTTAAAAAGCATTTTTTAGAGTAATGGTTATTTTAAAATTTAATTAAAATTCCAAGTTATTTCTGACGGAAATTAATTTAATGAACTTTGTAGCGGTTTGTAATTTTTTTTTACGTTTTTGTGTATTTTTTTTTTCAAAACTCATCTCCATTTATTCTTATTTATATCTAATTGAGCTTTGCAGGGTTTTTTTGTGTCTTAGTGGTTCGTATTGGGCTATGGTGGTTTAGTTTATTATCAAACTGACTGCACACCACACACACCACACACATAATGGTTCTTAGTTGTCTAATTAACATAAATACACGACACATGCATCTATGAAGTCGATACACGTAAATAAGCATATAATAAGTCATTACTTGTGTGTTTGGGCAGTAATAAGTCAATAACGATCATAACAGACTTTGATGGGTTCAATTGGGATTTGACGAGTTATATTCATCTTATATCAGTTTTGTTGGGCTTAAATCGGTTCAATTGGGTTTTACTAGGTTATATTGGGCTTAAATCGATTCAACTGGACTTAAATCGGTTCTAATGGTCTTAAATCATTTCTATTGGGTTTTATTATGTTATATTGGGCCTTGTTAAGTCGATAACAATCATAATGGGCTTAGATGGGTTCAATTGTGATTTGATGGGTTATATTGATCTTAAGCCGGTTCAATTGGGCTTAAATCGGGTATGTTGGGCTTAAACCGGTTCAACTGGGCTTAAATCGATTCAGTTAGGTTTTACTAGGTTATATTGGGCTTAAACCGGTTCAACTGGGCTTAAATCGATTCAGTTGGGTTTTACTAGGTTATATTGGGCTTAAGTCGGTTCAATTGGGTTTTTACTAGGTTATATTGGGTCTAATTGACCTTAATACATAACACATGCATCTATGCAGTTGATACATGCACACAAGCACGCAATAAGTCACCACTGGTGTTGGGCTTAAACTGATTCAAATGGGCTTAAATCGGTTCAATTGGGTTTTAATAGGTTATATTGGGCCTTAATAAGTCAACAATGCTCGTAATGGGCTTTATTAGGCTTTGATGGTTCTATTGGGCTTAAATCGGTTCAATTGGGTTTTTAATAGGTTATATTGGGCCTTAATAAGTCAACAATGCTCGTAATGGGCTTTATTGGGCTTTGATGGTTCTATTGGGCTTAAACCGATTCAATTGGGTTTTAATCGGTTATATTGGGCCTTAACAAGTCAAAAATGCTCGTAATGGGCTTTGATGGCCTTTATTTGGCTTTGATTGTTCTATTGGGCTTAAATAAGTTCAATTGGGTATATTGGTCTTAACAAGTCACCAACAATCACAATTGGCTTTGATGGGTTCAGTTGGACTTAAACTGGTTCAATTGGGCTTAAATCAGTTGTATTGCTCTTTGATGGGCTATATTGCGTGTGAATCGGTAAATTGAAAAACTAACGATGATAATTCCAAAAGCAGGGTCTCAAAAATATTAGAACACTAAACATTTCAAAAAAAATATTATTTGAAAATCTTTTCTATTAATAAGAGTTATTTTTTAAAAAAAATTTAAAGATCAATTATTTTCCGACGGAAAATAGTTTAATTTAAAAAATTAAATTATTTTCCGTCGGAAATCCGTCGGAAAATAATTCATTTTTTTTCAAAAAAACATTTATTATTTGAAAACCTTTTCTATTAATAAGAGTTATTTTTAAAAAAAAATTTAAAGATCAATTATTTTCCGTCGGAAATCCGTCGGAAAATAATTCATTTTTTTCAAAAAATCATTTATTATTTGAAAACCTTTTAAAAATTGGGCGGGTCTCAAAAACGTTTATTATTATTTAAAAAATATTATTTGAAAACCTTTATTATTTGAAAACATGTATTATTTGAAAACCTTTGAAAACATTTAATAAATTTAAACTGATTCAAATTTATTATTATTTAAAAATCTAATTTTTTTTTAAGAAAATGATTTGGGCGGGTCTCAAAACAATCCCAATCCCGCTCCCAAATCCCCCAAAACAACCCTAACACACGAGTCACGACCTCCCTCTCCCTCCTCCGGCGCTCCCTCCCCTCTCCCCCTCCGGTGCTCTCGGCGACCTCCCTCCCACGGTGCTCCCTCCCACGCGGCTCCCTCCCACGGTGCTCCCTCCCTTCTCCGAACTCAAGAGCTTCTGAGGTCGTCGATCAACTCAGAACTCAGGAGCTTCAACTAGGTATACAATTTTACGTTTTTAGTGATCTCTGTTTTCTGATTTCTCATTCGGTCTCTGATTTTTTTTCCTGATTTTTAGCTAGCCTACTGTTTTTTTTATTTCTTTCTATCCATGAACAAAAGTAAACAAAAGAAAACAAGATTTTTACCTAGCCTACTGTTTTCTGTTTTTTACGTTTTTTAGTGATCTCTGTTATCTGTTTTCTGTTTTTTACGTCTTTCTATCTATTAGTTTTTTAGCTTCTGATGTTTTTACGTTTTTTAGCTAGCCAGAGTCTGATGGAAAATAAAACAAAGTAGAACAAAGTAGCAAGTCCACCGGAACGCTAGATTGCTGCCAATTTCTCGAAAAACGTTGGAAATTGAGTTGAAACTAAACCACACAAAAAATAAAATAATGGGTTGCAAGTATGACACACGAGAGTGAAAATATCAATTCATGCTGTTATCGTTTCTAAATTGACAATTTTCTATATGTTCATTTTATAAACATGTGATTCACCCAAATTTTTTGGTAGTCGTTTTGGTGCTAACATCGACATGCTATCACTAATTCCAAATTAAGTTTGAAGAGTGAGTATGCAGTAAAAGAAGTTAGAAACATTAGAAGAATGAACATGAACTTTAGTAACAAAAGTACCTGCCCAGCAATGTAATCGTTTAGAATTATGGGGAGTCCTCGGATCATAGCTTTATACAAAATGATAATACAATTAACTTTTTTGGTGGAAATAATTACAAGAACCCATTTTTGAACAATTCTTAAGTTTTGGATAATCTGTTGAATCAAAAGAGTAGGTTAAAATCCCCATACAATTTTCATTTTGTTTATTTTTTGGAAGATTGTATTAAAAAAAGGTAATTAAGGGTGACAACGTAAAGTGGTTGATTGTTGTTTTTTCCTGTTAAGATTAAAGTATACTCATTTAGTTGATATCTAAAACTCGAACCTTCAATCATGATTCATATTTTTTTTATAGTTATTTGTCTTTCTTGATTTTATTTTATGGTTTTGAGAAAGCTAGAGATATGTTGTTACTTTTTATCCTAAGTTTCAAACTAAAAAACGTTAAAATCCTCATCTTCTGATATAAATTAAAGTTTTATTGTAATTTAGATCTAAAATAATATAACTTATTTTAGTTTCAGTTATAAATATTTTTATAAAGTTAATGATGATTTTTTTTTATATAAAAATAACTATAAAGTATTTTGTTAGGGGTTCATGAAGATTGTCGATCAATTAATGTATTATCTTTCTCAATTAATGTAAATTTCTCAATTGTTGATTATTTTGACTAAGCTAGCTAATGATTGATTATTTGTAGTTGGGTTGCCAATTGTTGGGCAAACATTAGGCTTGATTGTATATGGAAATATTAGTTTTATAGCCGTTATGTCGTCGAATTTTTAAAAAAACAATTGCTTGCGTTTTCAAGTCATTCAAAATGTGCAAAAGACTAATCACCATGGTTAAATGATATATGGTAAATCGTAATTTTGTTAAATGATATATGGTAAATCATGAGTACGATACATTATGATTGATTATTTGTAATTGGGTTGCCAATTGTTGGGCAAACATTAGGCTTGATTGTATATGGAAATATTAGTTTTATAGCCGTTATGTCGTCGAATTTTTAAAAAACAATTGCTTGCGTTTTCAAGTCATTCAAAATGTGCAAAAGACTAATCACCATGGTTAAATGATATATGGTAAATCGTAATTTTGTTAAATGATATATGGTAAATCATGAGTACGATACATTATGATTGATTATTTGTAGTTGGGTTGCCAATTGTTGGGCAAACATTAGGCTTGATTGTATATGGAAATATTAGTTTTATAGCCGTTATGTCGTCGAATTTTTAAAAAAACAATTGCTTGTGTTTTCAAGTCATTCAAAATGTGCAAAAGACTAATCACACTTTCGTCAATTTGTAGATATGTCAACTAATACCGATAGAGGATGGATGTATAAACGTTTAAATAGGGGTGGTCTATTAAATCCAGTTTTTAATGAGGAAATAGGTAGATTTTTGGATTTTGCGTTTGCAAATGAGGAAGGTGATGAAATAAGATGTCTTTGTAAAAAATGCAAGCTTCTCAAATACAAAGGGAGAGAGGAGGTGAATTTAGACTTATTAAGAAAGGGATTCATGCTTTCTTACACTCACCGGTATGCACACGGTGAAATAGCACCCTTTCAACAACCGCAACAAACAATAGTGGACGAAGACTATAATGAGTTTGATGGTGTTCAACAAATGGTGATGGATCAAAATGTTCCCGGTACATCCAGTACGTGGGACGAGTAAGATCCAAATCCACATGCACAGAAATTCTATAATATGTTAGAAGCTGCAGACCAACCATTGTGAAGAAGTCTCTCCTTTCACATACATGTTCACTGATATGGTTAGACGTAACGAGCCTTATATTGATGAAGCGGGTCTCGATGTACGTAGAAATGAACAATTTGCCGGCTGGTTTGAGAGCTACGTAAGTGTATACATATTACTTGTCATTATATGTTATTCCTTCATTTTTATGTTTTTTTATGATTATTTGTCATGTATAGGTTATGTCTTGTACCGACCCCACTATCGATCGTCTGAAAGTGTTGGCAGCTAGACCCCTCCGTTATGTTTGGAGACACCCGGGTTTTTTTTTGCAAATGGCTACAAGTTTCACACGCAAACTCACAGTACCGGTCGCACCACACATAACAGTGGAGTATGCGTGAGAGGCTCTTGTTACTCCGAGTATGAGTCTGACTACTATGGATTGTTGGATGAAGTTCTAGAGATAGAGTATCATGGGTTTGGACTCGGTCGTTGTGTTGTTCCATTATTCAAATGCACATGGTTTGATACAGTTAGTGGCATCCGAGTTGACCCAAAACATAATCTTGTTGACATCAAACACAGATCAAGACTTCGTTCAGACGACCCGTTTATCCTAGCATCACAAGCTGAACAAGTCTATTATGTACCATATCCATCGAAATCATTAAAAGATTGGTGGTCTGTGGTGAAAACAAAGCCAAGAGGGGTCTACGAGTTAGCGGTCGAAGTATCGTCGGATGAAAATGTGGATGATGAACAATTTTTCCAAGAAAATGATAGAATAACATCCAGAGGTAGAAATGAAGATGTGGATGAACCTATATGTCTTGTCATAGAGGAAGAAGAAATGGAAATTGCCAATGATGATCCCGAAAACTGGCATGTTGACTAGAGTGGTGACGAAGAAGAAGAGTTTGAAGACTCGGATGGTGACGAGAGTGGTGACGAAGAAGAAGAGTTTGAAGGATCAGATGATTAAATATTAGGTTAATTTTAGTCTTATTAAACTTTGCCTAGATGTTTTAAATCTTTATTTGGCAAACATGTTTAATTGTTTATTTGTTACCCTTATGAATTTGGAGACAAAATGTTGTGTTTTTTATTTTTCTAGGTCTTTTAAATCTAACGTTGTTTTGTATACTTGCATCATTGTTCTATACTTTCTAACATTGTTTTGTAGACTTCCAACCATGGCACGCACATGGCGTTATGGAGGTAGGGGGGTAGTTCGAGTAACCGAGGAGAAGACTCTTCTACTCCCGAAGCCTCTAGTAGTGCTTCGGCACCTCAAGATTCGACATCTCTACCTTCAACACCCATCGCTGATGAACTCGAGTCGGGAAATGGTCGTGGCATCACCAATCCCCAACAGCCTCCTTTGCAAAGACATCGACTTGGGGTAAACGCCACCGAGTAAGTGTCATATTAATTAATTGATCAAATTAATTGTTTTAGGGTATCGATACTAACTCAAGTCAATATATGTATATATATAGCTTCGACGATACGCATGCCACTCGCCGTATGAGCGAGATCAATCGATCATTTATTAGGCATCCCTGGTGTTCTTGGTTGGAGATCCCTAGGGTGGTTAGGGCTAAGATGTGGGAGCGATTTCAGGTTTGTAGTATGTATTTAATTTGTAATCGTTTTGAAAATAAATATCAACTAACACTTTATGTACAGGCATATTATTGTTGGGATTCGGCGTTAGATAGCGCTATGTTGCAGATTTGGGAGGCCAAATCAATGAAAAATTACAATGACGGCTTGAATTCTGCAAGGACAAATGCAGGCATAAAGGCCGTCAAAGATAGAAGACCCTATGATCCCAAGAACAGGGACCGAGATATGAATTTATTGAAGGACTTCCCTCCCGTATGGTTCGCTAAGGAAATCTGGAGCGAGATGATCGATCGATGGAACACCGAACATTGGAAGAAGGTATCCAAGAAGGCCAGTGATAACAGAATGACAGAGATTGATGGTGAAATTTCCAAACACACCACCGGGTCGATCACGATCTCTACGCATCGTGCTCGTTTGGTAGGTTCTTAACAACGATTACTTTAGTAGCTTGATTTTTAGTATTTGACAATTAATACATGTTTGTATTTACCTTTGTAGACAAAAGCTAGAAATGGTGTGCCACCGACATGTGGGTTCCTCTTCGATTATACACATAGGAAGAGGTCGAGCACAGAGTCATCTTCTTCGGATGGCGGTTTATCACTAGGGGATTACGTGACTTCAAGGGATAGCCATATTGCGGTAAGTTTATATAATTGTTTACCTTTAATTCCAAATCTTTTTCTAGTAAACGTTGGGATTGTTTAAGTTAAAATGTTATTATATCTATCTATATATATTTGTCTAGTATAAGTGTTGGCATATATATATATATATATATATATATATATATCTCCATTTTAGTATGGGTTGCCATTTCTTGGGCAAACGTTAGGATTGTTTAAGTTAAAATGTTAGTGTTATATCTAGTTTGGGTTGCCATTTTTTGGGGCATACATTTTATTGTTTAGAGGCTATATCTGTCTTTGGTTTCATTGTTTGCGGAAATTAATATTGTTTTAGTTTAAATGTTGGTATATATATCTCCATTTTAGTCTGGGTTGCCATTTGTTGGGCAAACGTTAGGATTGTTTTATTTGGAAATGTCCCAATTACAGCCGTTATGCTGTTGAAATTAACTTGTGTCTTAAACCACAGGGTAACTATAATGCCAATCTCACCCAAAAATATGGCGAGGATGCCACTTCCCATCCCATAATAGATGAAGAATTGTGGCAACAGGCGGTCGGGGGAAGCAAGAAAGGCCGAACATACGACTTTGGGAACACAAGGGATCCGAATTTGGTCTTGACCGGGGTGCCCTCAAGTGGATATTCGAGTAGTGCATCTTCTTCTGATGCTCGGGTATGTACCTCTTTTTCCTTTGATGTTTATTTACTTCGTATATACTTCTTATTATAAACTCTAATGTGGTTTTTTTTTGTAGATTCAAGCATTAGAGGCCCGACTGCTCGAATCAGAAGAGGCCCGCAACAAAGAGATGGAGGAGATGCGTCGAAGAGACGAGGTCCGCAGGAAGGAGCATCAGGAAATGATGGAGATGGTGACCAGGTTAACCCAGAGTCAGTTTACTCAATCGCAGTTTCCGCCTCCCCCACCCCCAGAGTCTTGATGGTTGAGTATTATGACCTATTTTGTATTTAAATTAATGTACATGAACTTGCTTTAGTGAACAATTGGGACAATTTGTATTTTTAGCGTCTTTTATAATCGATGACGGCGTTAATTTATTTTAATATTTTATTTACAGCTTTTTTGCATTTATAGGATTTTAAAATTTTAAAATCGTTTTTTTTTTATTTTTTTTAAATATTCAGTTAATTTCCGACGGATTTCCGACGGATTATCCGTCGGTGAAATTAAAGAAATATATTAAAATTATAATTTTAAAAACGTTTCCGACGGAAATTTCCGACGGATTTCCGGCGGATAATTTAAATAAATATTTTTAATAATAATTTTAAAAAACAATTTTAAAAAAGAAAAACAAATTTCCGACGGATTTCCGGCGGATTACCGACGGATTTCCGGCGGATTTTCCGTCGGAAATTTGTTTTTCTTTTTTAAAAATTTTTCTTTGTATTTTTTTAATAAATAAACGGTTAAAAATAAAATAATTAATAAAAATTTTATCCGTCGGAAATCCGTCGGAAACTAATTAATCAGATTAAGAGTTTGGTGATTAATCTGACTTTTTTAAAAAAATGGGAAATTAATTTCTGACGGATTTCCGACGGAAAATCCGTCGGAAATCCGTCGGAAAATCCATTTTCTGGCGGGGCATTTTTTGACAGCGTAATCCGCCAGAAATCCGCCGGTAATTCGATTTTCCGACGGATTTTGCCGTCGGTAATGGTCTTTTTTCTAGTAGTGTTCACGGGCATGAAAGATTCTTCACATGCGTGAAAGTCGTCTAGACTATTTTATTTTGGGATTTTGCCTTGGGCTTTTTGACTTGCCTATTTAAACCCCTTTTAGGTTTGTTTTTATTAGGCCGTTTTTCATTAGAGAGCACCATACTATCTCATTTTTGGGGTTCCATAATCGATTTGTACATAGCTTGGGGAAGAAGACTCTTGTGCTTGAAGCTTATGCCATTGCAGTCTGATCTACATTCGGTTCATACGTTATTGAGTATCTTCTTCCCTATCCTTTTAGTTTATTTGGTTAATTTCCATTTTGTTCGAATATTATTACTTAATGAATCGTTTTTGAGTTTTCTCCTTAAATCCTTCTTTTATTCTTGTTGATTTGCATCAAGTTTCATTTTTTCTACACTTCTCTATAATTTGCTTCATTGTTCTCTACTTTTATGCATCTCTACTCTTTATACCCTATTTTAATTAACTGCAATTCAATTAATTATGCACTCTTTTTAATTTTTTGCATTTCAATTTCTACAAATTAGATTAGGTTAATTGATTTTCTGCATTTGTTTCTAATTTTCTGCACTCGGTTAATTTTTTGCACATGATATCTTAGTTATTCATTCTTTGTCTTTGATTTGTGTTAATGTTAATCGTTAATAGGTCGCATCTAATGCAGTTATTTTGCTAGTTATTTTTGTTCCATTTTCTTTGTTTTAATTAGGATCTAGATAAATTAAACTTTTTCTTGGTTTTAAATTAGTGATCGTTTTATTGGGTAATCGCTGCATAGGATCGGGGTTTTGGTATTGATTTAATTGTTCTTAAAATGGATGTTGGGTTTTAATCCATTTCAACTCTAATTAATGTCGCCGTTGATTTAATTGGTTTTTAACAAAATGTTTAGTTAATTCAATTAGTTTTTGATGTAAACGAAACTTTGATCTTTTACTTGGATTAAATTAGTCGATGACAACGAGTCTAACATGCAAATACCTAAACGTTGATTGAGAAAATTATTTGTTTAAAATCCTAATATTTTTTCTCAACGTACATATATTGCAAAAGTAAATATGTGCCTTGGTTTAGAAAAAAATTTCCACATCGAAAGAGGATTGAAGTAGTTTTGCTTAACCGAATTCCCATTATTACTAAAATCCGAGGTTGACGTTACCGAGTGACCGTTTAGTTGTAATCGTCATTTATTTTGCTTAGTTTTGCTTATGATTGTTTCACATTGTATATTCTCTCTTTAATCTTGTTTATTTCATGTCCATTTAGTTTAATAACCAAGCCAATTATCTGATTCGCATAGCTAGGCCATGATTAAGTGGTTAGTGTTTAGATCGTCATCTCCCTGTGATCGACTACCGTACGCTTGCGGTATACAATTTTAAACACACCAAAAACCATAACACATAGTAACATACCTTAAAAATATATAGTAAGGTGTTATAATGTGTTAATGTGTATTAACATGAGTTAAGTTGTGTTAACATTAATTCATCTCTCCTTTTTCTGTGAATAGGGGTAGGGAGCGGAATATTCCTAACCTATCGGAAGATCTTATATTTTTTTTGTCATTTCGCATTTCTCATCAAATAAATAGCGGAATTCTCATTAATGCTTGGTGATAGACATATATGGATTAGTAAAATTATTGGCATATTCAGGATTCTAAGAGAGATCGGATCTTGTGTTAAGATGTGGTTCCTAGATTCCTGTAGATTTTGAGTTCCTATCAAAACCTAACCCTATATATATATATATATATATATATATAAAAGCTAATTACAGAAAAACTCATAACTTTATGACAACCATAAGATCTAATCTTAACTGCTTGTCTTTTTTATGCAAGGGTAAGAAAACTTAAGGGAGTGTTTGGTTGGAGGTATTAAGTAGTAATTAATGGAATGATAATAAAACACTACTAGAAAAATGTGAAATACAGACGGCAATTACCGACGGCAAAAAACAGTCGGTATTTATCGACGGCAAACCGACGGCCTACCAACGGTATCTCTTTAATTTTATTTTTTATTTATTTTTAATAAGTCGTCGGAAAACCGTCGGAAAAATTAGTGAAATACCGACGGCTATTTTTTTCTTTTTCTTTTATATTTATTTTTAATAAGTAAATACCGTTGGAAAACCGTCAGTAACTGGAACCGTCGGTAAGCTGTCGGTAGTTGTCGTCGGAAAACCGTCACTGAATATTACCGACCAGCTTTTTACTAACGATCATTCCCGTCACAAAACCGTCGCTAAAGCCTTTTTCCGACGGTTTACCGACTGTTTCAGCCGTCGGTAATACGATTTATTTTAGTAGTGAAAGAAACTGTTTGATTCTATATAATATAATGAGCCCATCGCCCCATAAGCCCAAATTGTCATTCTAGGTTAAACTGGTGGGAATGAAAATCCATTCCCATTCATATTACATGTCATTTTCATTCCCATAGTTGCAATTTTGTAATAAATGGGAAACTGTAACTAATTTTAATTTGAAATGAGAGTATATAGCAAAAAAGGGATTCGATAAAATCATTCAAATTAGGAAATTGTTATATCCCATAAATCTCTCCCTATATTTTCTTAATCTTTTATAAAAATAATAAACCTTTCTTTTTTTAAAATTAAAATAGAATATCATCTTTTAGATCTAAAATACTTCAATTACAATTAAGTTATTAAAATTAATATATTAAAAAACGAACTTTTTATTTTCATTAACTTGACACTAATATTATTATATATTTAAAAATAGGAGTACAATATGTTGATTAATTTTTTAAAGAAATATATTTGTTGTACTTCAATAAGATGTCATAAAAATAAATAACTATAAAAATTAATAACATTTTTTTTACTATAATAGTTAAATAAATATTATAATTGTTATGCTTCAATAGTCTAATAATGTTATAATCGTAAGTGTTATAACAATTTTTTTAAAAGGCTAACAATTTAACTATAGTAAAAAAGAACAAGAGAGTCAATAATAGAACATTTCTACAAGGCACAAACACAAAAAAAGAAAGGAAACAACGCCTAAACACAAGCCAGCCAAAAAAGAAGATAGCAAACAAAACCAAACAAAAGACTAAGCCCTAACGAGAGACCATCTAACTTTAAGAGCAACGAAGAGGCTTGTAACATCAATTTGTCTAGGAAATACTAAAGTTTTTAGCACAATTTGTTATAGGAAAGAAGTTGGATATCGAAAGTTAAACTAGTCTAAGGAGGTAGCCGATCAGAGGACATAACTTTGTTATGATAACCCCAAATCACGTACAAGGAAACCAAAACAAAAACGCCTGCCATAAGCTTTTTGAGAAGTTAGAAAAAGATGGGGATCTTCCATGGAGAAAACTGTTAGGAGCTAATTTGAATTGTATTCAAGATTTAGGGGCTAAATGTATTTCTTGTAAAAGGCCTTGAGAAGTCAATGTGTTGACTTCCTACATATAAATAGTTTTTGTCTTTGTTAGAGTTCATAACTCTCTAAGATGTGTGCGTGAACTCTATGCTAAAAACATAGTGCTCTAATTGTAATATTTCTCTTACTAAATAGGTATATGACACATTGAGTTCTTGATTTTGATCTTGTCTATTAGAGCTTGAATCTGGAACAACAATTGGTATCAGAGTCTGATCAATTGATTTAAACAACAATCCATGAAGAATCTTGAACGAATTTGAAGAGTTGATCAAGTTTTGTGTTCTTGAAGTATTTTGAAAAAGTCATGTGTGTGAAGATGAATTATGCGATTTGTTGAAGATTTTGATCTGTTTTGTGGTTCAATTGATTCGAAAAACATTGTGGAATCAATCTGATTTAGTTTCTTTCAACAATTTTGAGATTAGTTGAAGAATTTGGATTGATTTGAAGTTTCTGGAGTTCAAAAATTTCTTGCTATTTGTGAACTCAAGATCTTAAGATTCTAGAGAGAGAAAGATAGAGAGAGAGAGTTAATCTTGAACGCTCTTGTCATATATCTCACATATCTGATTTACAATTAAGTTCTTACCTAAAGATTACAAAGCAAACTCTATTTATATCACCTAACTAAACTAAAACTTAACAACTAAGTAAAACTAATCAATATTGACTTTGACAATACAACTTTGACTTGCTTATGACTTTGACATTGTTGACTTACACATTGACTTTTCTTATTAAATCTTGTATACAATATTTGGACTTAACAATCTCCCCCTTTGTATTCAAGATTTAATAAAAATTTGATACAGATCTTCAACACTTGATTCTTCAGCTTTTGTCTTTGGCAACTTTGAACTTTGAAGCTTTAACAATCTTCAGTCTTTCAGCCTTTGAAGAATCTTGAAAAGTCTTTTTAACTTTGAGGCTTTGAAAGTCAACATGTCTTGAAAATGCGAAACGTAATTCTTGAAACTTCTTTGAAACTTCAACTTTGAAACATCTTTGAAATATCTTTGAAATATCTTTGAACTCTTCAGCTTTGAACTTTGAAACAGCTTTGATTAAGGAATCTTTGAAAAAATTGTATCTTCATCACTTTGATCTCTTAATCATCTTTGGAAGAACAAACCTTCTTGAATCTTTTGACTTTGAATTAGTCTTTGAAACAGCAGCGGAAGCTATTTTGAATTTTAGACATGAACTTTGAACTTGAACTCTTGAAATTGATCTTTGAATAATTCTCCCCCTTTTTGATGATGTGAGCATCAATATCATCAAAATATCATCAATTTCAGCATAGGCTTTGATTTCCCCCTTTGATCAACAAACAATCTCCCCTTTTGATAAATGTCGTACTTTGATCTGAAAGAGCCGAATCATGAACATAATATATCTGAATCTTTTCAAATTCAGACATAATGAGCGTGTAACCCTGATTCAACAAATGAAACAGTTAGAAGTGCCTGTCAGTGACACAGAGTCACTGTGTACAACGAATGTACAATATAAGGAGTTGGTTTGATGTTGACTCCCCAGGACTTCCATTCAATCATCGAAAAACACAAGGTTTATCTATGAATGTTCTGACAAAAAAACAAATTTTCTGTGTGCTCGTGCTTGTGTATGAAAGAATTTAGCACAATGATTGTGTTTCATAAAGGCTCAAAGTATGTAAATCACTGAGACAACAATGATAATACATGGACTCAATGTGCATGAGAAAGGGTCGAAGGTGGGGCAACTTTCCTTCTTTTTCAATATCAGTATCTTCCAAGAGAAAATCCGATAGATTATGTGTTGCTTCCCCAGAAAATGTGAAACATTCTCTTCTTAAAAAAAGAATGAGTAGCTAGTGGGGTTGTATGCAAGAGATGGCATGGGCTATTTGCCTATTTCAATGATGGTCACCAAAGAAATGTGAACCAATCAGTAATGTGGCTGCCCGACTCAGAAAAATGTTTGGTGCAGAGTTCTGATATTCTTTTAACTCTGTTCTCACACTCTTTTTCTTTTAAACATTTAAGCTCACATCTAACCAATCTCTCATTTCCATTTTATCTCAGCTCACTCCCACACTCAATTCTTTTAGACCCCTCTCCCCTCAATCACTCAAAGGATTTCTTCTGGGTTAGGAAACACTGGTTAGTGTGAATCCATGGAAGATCTAATAAGCACTCACACTGAATCCCATGTTCCTAAAAATACATGCTGGTCAATGATTTTCTTGACATGTAAAGCACAAGAAATCATATGTCAGAGTATGTATGCTCATTGAAAAATATGAATGAAATGTGAGCATTTGTTCTTTGAAGATTTCTCAAAACAACGATATTGAATGAATGAATATGAAGTCAAGAGAATTGTTTTGAGAATCTGACAATGAATCAATCAAATCAAATCAAATGGTTAGGGTATCAAAGAATTGGTAATTTTGTTTATATGAACAAATATAAACAATTTATCAATGAAAGCACACATATGAAAAAGATGAATGATGCTCATCAACTTTGAATTTCAAACGGGGGTATTACCATCGAAAAATTGTTTGAATTTGAGACATGGTAATAACAATTTCAAATAAAATACTGAACCGGTGTGTGTGAATACTTGACAGTATATGGACAAGATAATACACAAGTATTGATCTTTGGAAACACACGATCGGTTAAACAATAAAGCGCAAAAATTGAAAAACATTTAAAAATCACACTTCTAAACTTATGAAATCGTTTTGAGAATAAGAAGTGGTTTGAACATTTCAGAAATTGTTTTTCATGTTTGAAAGTTGTCTTTCTTTCAAACAATCAGAGATCTAGGATCAGAAGATTTTTTTTACCTTTCCGGCTCCCCCTCAAATCATGATAATATGATTTATATCTTTTTAGCTCCCCCTGGATATTAGCATAATATCCTTCTTTGATCATTGATGAACGGGTCCTGATCTGTCATGTGATCAAAAGCCACTTTATTCATATTATTTATTAAAAAAAATAAAAGACAGAAAGCAGTAAAACGATTATAAAATGAGTTCTGATCTAAAGTAATCAGAAGTCATCACCTTTACTCCCCCTTAAATTAAGCACCTGAAATATGTCAATTAAAACAGGATAGAGATCAAACATTCCCTTTAGAATTGTTAGACCATCAATATCAGAAAAATTTGTAAGTGAAAAAGTATAGGATAGAGATCGGATCAATTCTCTTGGGATGAAGACCATCAATATTCATCTGATGCAAGCATACAGGAGTAAGGTCTTTTTGATCGATGAGGTACGGGTCCTAAGCTGTTGTGCTTAGAAGCCATTTTCTTGACATTGAGGTGCGGGTCTTGAACTGTAATATTCAAGAGCCATTTTGACATTGAAGTCCGGGTCTTGAGCTGATGTACTCAAGAGCCATTTTGTTTCTTACTCCCCCTTGGATTAAGGTCGGTTTTGGTACCCACTGGTATTTGGGTCTAGAAATGTTAATTGCAGTGCATGTGGGGGACACAGAGTAAGAACCATACCAGAAATGGTCATTTGTTTTATGAAAATGATCATGTGTACAACAAATAGAACAATAATATTTCTTACCATTGGGTGCTTTGTTCTTCTTTGCTTTGTGTACATGTACACATGAATTCTTCTCTTTCAGCTCATCAGTCTTGTCATCTTTGACTGATTTCTTCATCCAGACCAGTTTCTCGTTCTTGAAAGTTTTTCTCCTTGGATAAGAATCTGAACCATCTAAATATTCATCAAAGAAAAGGTTAGTGCGACGAATCTGATTAAATGATTTGACTGACCTTTGTGAAGAAACGAATTTCTGATTTGAACTTGAAACAGATTTCTCAAGTTCTTTGATCTTTGAGGCGAAGTTGTCTCTTTCTTTCACAAGCTGGTCAATCTTTGTTTTGAATTCAGACTTTGTCTTTTGCTCTTTCATCCCTGTAGTAGACAGTTCAGATAATTTTGAAGTCAGTTTCTTAATTTCATTCTCAAAGATTAAACGTTCTTCTTCAAACTCTTTTTCTGAATCTGTTCGCTGGCCAGATAATTCTTTAAAAAATCCTACATTCTTTTGTTCTATGGCCTTTTTCTCTTTTTCAAACTTCTCTCTTTCTAAAATCAGTACTTTCTCAAAATCGGAGATTTGTTGAGAAAGTTTTATGCATTTAAGCTCAAACGACTTCTTCTCTTCATAGCATTTCTTGGAAAAATCTGAGAACTTTTTGGAAAATATTTTCTTTTCACTTTCAAACTCAGCTTTGTTTGCAACAAGCAGTTTTTTTAAATCAGATAAATTCCGTTTAAGCTCAAAGTTCTCAGATTCCAATTTCTTAACTTTCTGCTCATTGTTCTCAACAGAGATTGTCTGCTGAATTATAGTTTTCTTAACCACTGAGCCAAGCATGATTTTCTCCAAATGAGTCCACATGAGCATTAGATTGTTCTTGTAACAATCTACACGATTGTATATGTGACTTGGCAAGGCAAGAATGAGATTAGACTTAGCAATTCTTTCTCCGTTGTACTTTAAAGATTCTTCTTCATTGTACTCATCAACTGGCTTTAGTATTGTGGATTGTTCAGTATTAGCAGTGGCTGGAATGATCTTGACAGGTCTCTCAAAAGGAGGATTGGTTAAAGCATGAACCATGTAATCCCCATTTTGTTGTCTCTCAAGAAAATTAATAAATCGGTCTCTCCATTGAGAATACTCATTCTCATTAATAAGCACAGGGGGACGTGTATCTGTCCCGAGAGACATCATCAACTCATTCTTATAGACTTGAGATTGAAGAGACATGCTGAATAGTAGCAGAGAACTTTTCGGCTGAAGAAAATAAGAACCGAAAACCACGCTTTTCGGTTGTTGATGAAACCGAAAACCAAACTTTTCGGTTGTAAAAGAAACCGAAAACTTAGCTTCTCGGTTGAAGAGGAAACCGAAAGACTAAGATTGAAACTGAAAAGAGCGAAAACCCTTAGCCGAAAACCTTAGCCGGAAACCTTAGCCGGAAACCTTATTCGAAAACCTTAGCCGAAAAGAACACAATCCAGAAGAATGAACCGAAAACCCTGAAGAATAACCCGAAAACTCTTAAGAATGAACCGAGAATCGATTCTGTCCAGTTTTCGAACGAAGAAAATCACACAAGTCCAACATTTCTCAAAACACTCTCACGGAATTCACTTAGAAACTGGTTCAAACACCAAAACTAATCCAAATATAGATCAAACATCCAAAAATCAACAAGAATTCGCGAAGAACAGAAAAAACTCGAGAACTCTTCTGGAATATTCAAAATGACAAATTCGATAACAGAATGATCAAATCTTTGCACGAATCAAGAACAAAACATGTTCTACATTGAATTCCGAAGCAATTGAATCCAAATTCACTGAAAATCGATCAGAAAATCAACATAGATCTAGAAAAAAAATTCAGAAAACTATTTTCTTGAAAAAAAATTCTGACGAATTAGAAAATCAATTGAACTGATTAACACAAAATTTAGTACTCTACTCTCAAATCTCTCAAAATCTAACCAGCTTTGATACCAATTGTGAACTCAAGATCTTAAGATTCTAGAGAGAGAAAGATAGAGAGAGAGAGTTAATCTTGAACGCTCTTGTCATATATCTCACATATCTGATTTACAATTAAGTTCTTACCTAAAGATTACAAAGCAAACTCTATTTATATCACCTAACTAAACTAAAACTTAACAACTAAGTAAAACTAATCAATATTGACTTTGACAATACAACTTTGACTTGCTTATGACTTTGACATTGTTGACTTACACATTGACTTTTCTTATTAAATCTTGTATACAATATTTGGACTTAACACTATTCTTGAGATATTCATGTAAAAGTGTTGATTTGATCCAAACTAGTTCATAAATCAAGTGTTAATTGTGTTTGTAATGACATTTTGATCTTTATTTCAAAAGACCTTCGAGTATTTTGCTGTTTTTGAAGAGTCAAGGACAGAGCAGACGAAGGTGTTCTAGATCTTCAAACTTGTCACACAAAGGATAAATCTAAGGAATCAATCTTATCACACAACAATCTGCGATAAGTGGATCTTTATCACACGATACATGTCGAAGTTTCTTATCGCACAACAAAGGTGTGTATCCTAGTTTATCGCACGACACTTGAAGCGCTTACTGATTAAGTGATAACCTTATCGCACAGCACGTTTGGGAGACATTCCTCTTATCACACGAAAGGGCTGCAATAGTTTCCTCTGTGATAGTTGACTTCTGCGATAGTTGACTTTTTGTGACATATTGACTTTGACTTTTTGTCAAAATTTCAAGTTGTTTAAATCTTCACTGATTAACGATCGCTTCAAGTTTTGTATTTCTATTGTGATCAAGATGTCGAAAGAACTTCTAAGTACCGGATCTGAGATGAAGCCACCTATTTTAATTTTGGGATAGTATCCACAATGGAGAATTCAGATTATTAGTGCGCATAAATATGTTAGATACAAGATCATAGAAGACAGAAGACTGAAGTCAAAGCAAGTCAAAGCTTAAGTCACCTCTTAAGCAGAAAGTCAAAGTCTTTTGTAATAAAAGTCAAAGTCATAGTGTAATGTGTTGTAAGTGTTTTAGTTGTATAAGTGTTTGTGTTAAATAGGGATATGACTAAAGTTAGTTGTGTGAGAGTATCAAGTGAGAGCATTGTACGAGTTCTTTGTAGATAGAGAAAGTTTGAGAGAGAGAATTTTTGTAATCGTATTCTGAGTTGAAATGAAAATGAAATTTGATTGACATTGTTTATAGCATCTTGACAAACACTGATTGTGGGACACACAATTATATTGGTATCATCAAAAAGGGGGAGAGACTCAAGAAATGGAAAAGATGATCAAGAAATGTTTGAGATGGTCAAGAAATGAATATGGGAGAAGCTAAGTTCATAGAATTGCAAGTTTTGCTGAAGATTGTACAAGTTTGAAAGATCAAGTTCAAAGAATTCTGAAAGTGAGCAGAAAATACTGAAATTTTCTTTGAAGATAATTTGCTGAAGCAAACCGAGTTGAATCTGAAGATAATTTATTTCCGATGTCTAAAAGAGGTTTTTACAACCTTGGGAGAGAGTTTGTTATTGTTATTGAAGATCATTCTCACAGACTGGGGAGATTACTGTGAGATTGTTACTGGTTTTGAAGACGAATTTTTATCCAAGAAAGGGGAGATTGTTTTTGAGCTTGAAAGGGGAGATAAATTGTTAAAGATCAGATAAAGGGGGAGATTGTATTGTCAAATCTTTTTGAAGATGATCTTGAATACAAAGGGGGAGATTGTTAGTGCTTAAATATGTTGGATACAAGATCATAGAAGACAGAAGACTGAAGTCAAAGCAAGTCAAAGCTCAAGTCACCTCTTAAGCAGAAAGTCAAAGTCATTTGTAATAAAGTCAAAGTTAAAGCATTGTATTGTGTTTAGAGCATCCAGAGTGTACGTGTTTTTCACCGAGCTTTTTCCTTACACATTATTGCCACATCAACAACTTAAAAACCTCCACTATGTGAAAAACCTCACCCAAGCTTTTTCATTACTTTTTTAAACTATTCAGGGTCCCACTATTTTAACTTTATATCATTTTTATTCTTATTTATAAAAATAAATAAATTAAAATTCATACAAATACATATTTATTTAAATCAAGAAAATATTATTAATTTAATTATGTATTTATTTTACATAATTTTTTTAAATATATAAAAGTTGTATAAAAAGCATGTAAAATAAAAAGTAAAAAATGTTAAATTTAAAAGTATGTATAACCGAAAATGAAAATCGGGTCATTAAGAAATATGTTAGAATTGTATAAATATGTCAAATTTGAGATATTATTTTAAAAATATAAAATATAATTACTTTCATTATGTATGTATTTATTTATATTATTTATTTAATAATTATATTTAAATAAGATTACTTTAAATATATTAATAAATAAAACTGATTAAATACAAAACTTTTATAAAATTCTATAAAGTTAAAACTGATTAAATATGAAAAGCTACGAAAAAGCAGATCGTGCAGTTACGAGCTATGACGAAAAACCTCAATTGAAAAACCTCTCCACTATGTGAAAAACCTCAAAAAGAGGTTTTTGCTTTTTGAAAAACCTCCCAACGAGCACATTGTGGATGCTCTTAGTTGAATAAGTGTTTGTGTTAAAATAGGGATATGGTTAGAGTTAGTTGTGTGAGAGTATCAAGTGAGAGCATTGTACGAGTTCTTTGTAGAGAGAGAAAGTTTGAGAGAGAGAATTTTTTGTAATCGTATTTTGAGTTGAAATGAAAATGAAATTTGATTGAAATTGTTTATAGCATCTTGACAAACACTGATTGTGGGACACACAATTGGTATCAGAGCCGAAAGAAATTCAGAAATCAAGGATCAATTCGAAAGATTTTGGGTCGATTTTTTCAAGAACTCGCAACCTATCTGTTTTTAATTCGATTTCACGATTCATTAGTGTTTTGGATCTGAAATTGGTGTTTCTATACTCGAGTTCATATCTAGAATACTTTTCGTTTGTACCGAGTTACCTAATTCACATCATTTAGGTGTGAATTTTGAATTTGTTTGTATCTTTGGTTCGAAGTCTGTAAACGTACTATAGTTAGATCGAATTCATATTTTTGTTGTATTAATCTGAAATTCATTGGTTGTATTTGGTTCGAAATATGTATAATAAGGCTTCTACAAAATTTCAGATCAATTGATAAAGGATTGGATCGAAATCAGTGTGAAAAATCAAGTTTTTGTTCGAACAAGTGAAGGACACGCAAGATCCAACGAACACACAAAGGCAAGAACACGCAAAGGTTAAAGGATTTTGAAAAGCATGAAGAACACGCACGACAAAGGATTAAGTGTGCGCGAAGTCTGAACTCGCACAACCTTGTTTGCGCGAAGCTTGTTCATATTTTCTTTAGTGTGCACGAACCTTGAAACGCGCACGACACTGTTTTTGCGTGAAGTTTGTATCCTTTGATCTGCGAGTTCCATACTTAGATTTTTTTTGAGTTTTCTGAAATTTGACCAAGTTTGACTTTTGAAGGATTTTTCTGTTTCTGAATTTCTGAAGGTCAGTTTACAGTGTTTTGTCAAAGATGACTTCCAGAGAAGCTTTAGCAATTGGTGCATATGTTAAGCCACCGGTACTTTTCAAAGGCGAATACGAACAGTGGAAGGACCGATTTCTGGACTTTATTGATCGCAACGATTTGGGTGACTATATCCGAATATATCTCAAGGAAGGAGGGATGAAACCTTTTATGAAGGCTTATGTGGTTGAAAATGAAGGAGATGAATGTGAACATAAGGAATACCCACTGCGTCTAGAAGAGTACACAAAGCTGACAGACTGGCTAGATCGTTCATCTTACAAGGAATTCCAAACGAGATCTACGTCTGTTCGAACCAGGCTTCTTGTAGAACTTCTTTTGGAAAGCTTTCGTCAATAGTAGCATAGCCTGTTTCAGATTCTCACAGTCATCTGAGTCAGAATCCTCTTCACTTTCCATCTCATCGGATTCAGAAACTATAACCTTCTTCTTTTTCTTTAGGCTCACCGATCTCTTCTCTTTCTTCTTTACCACCAAGGCAACAAGATCAGTAACCACCTTTTCAGCTTTTTTCTTTTCATCTTTAATCTCCTACACTTCTTCTTCATTCTGCCTTAAAGTCTCGTACACCTCGTGGAGTGGTATCTCGTTCAAGTCCTTCATCTGTTTCATCTGCCTTGTGAACCTCTTCCACTCAGGCTGCAGTATGCTCAAGAATTTGACATTCAGTTCGATCTGAGTTTACTGAATTTGTTCTTACTTATGGCAAGATTCCTTGCGATAACTAAAATATAATAACATATGTAAATAATCATAAGATATAATAATCACTTCGGTAACTAAAATATACAAATAATTATATACACATATAAACTCAACGTACTTAAACAATATTAAATTTTAAAGTATATACAATACCATTATAATTAATAATTAAAACATATAATGAACATATAGGGGTTGTTTTATTTGCAACCCTTAAAAAGGTTGCAAACCTTGCAACCCACATCTTAACCGTCGTATTCATGATCATCGGTTACAATAGATATGAGACCCAATATTTTTAATTAAAAAAACAGAAAAATAAAAATAAAATAACCGTCGATCATGAATCAAACGGTTAAGATGTGGGTTGCAAGGGTTGCAACCTTTTTAAGGGTTGCAAAATATCCTTCCACTATATATATATATATATATATATATATATATATATATATATATATAGAGAGAGAGAGAGAGAGAGAGAGAGAGAGAGAGGAAGGTTCAAACGAGAACGTTAAATATTTAAAAAAACAAGAAAAAGGCAAAAAAACAACATATCGTGTACAAAATCATATGTGATTTTGCACTACCCGAAAAATTCGGATGCGGACGATGTCAACCGCGACTCACAGGTCGCGCGCATAATCGCGTGAATCATATATGATTTTGTATATACTAAGTTATTTTCGTGTTTTATTAAATAGGTGTTGTTCTCGTTTGAACCCACCTATATATATATATAGGCCGATAATCAAATGGGAACCACAAATATGTTATAAACCCTTGAGAACCAATATAAAAATATTATTTACATGATTTTTTTCATCAAAACCTATGATTGAAGATATTGTTTCACATATATTTTTGTTCACCTTATGAAAAGATTACACGTGATTTTTTTTTTGATTAACCTAGTGAAATGAAAAATACAGGTCAAAAATATTAATGTGGTGAAACAAATACATGTGAAACTATCATATTATGGAACAAATATATATGAAGCAATATCTTAAATTCAAACATTTGGTGAAAATGTATCATGTAAAAAAATATTTTTATATCGGTTTTCACATAACATATTTGTGGTTCTCATTTGATGTAAACCATATATATATATATATATATATATATATATATATATATATATATATATATATATATATATATAGGGGAGTTCAAATGCAACCCTTTACATGATGCAACTCATGCAACCCCTATATTCACCACTCATTCTATTTTCACTTTTATAATTAAGAAAAATGAAAAAAAAACCCTCTTTTTGACCAAAGATTACGTTTTTCAGATAATAAACGCACTCAACCCATACAATGAAATCACACGCTCCAAAATGCTTGAATGGGCTCCAACACAGTTTAAGTCGGGATACAAGATTTCCAAATGGATTTATGCTCTTTATCCTTTCAAAACGTCCCATAACACAAAATTGAACCTTTTGCCCAAACAACACTAAAATGTATTTTAACCAAATAATCTCATTTATGCAATAAGTTACAAAACACACCCATTATCAAAATGCCCAAAAATCATAAGAATGCGTGATATATGAGTTCATAAAGTTAAACACTTTCAAAATAACCAAACTGATCAGCAATTAATAATTTCATGTAAGATGCAAACACTTTAAAATAACCATTTTGGCATGTACACCGTTTTCACAAATCAACTTGAACTCACCTTGCTAGGTTAAGTTAAACCTAGGTTTCAATCCCCAACCATTGGCCTCCAAAAGCATAGATTTCACCCAAAGCTTTCCGAAGACATCCATTCCAACTCTTCAACTCAAGCTTCCAAAACCTAGATCCACACATTTTCAACCGTAAATAACCATATCCAACCATATAGAAACATTTCCCAAACATATTACACCAAAATCCCCATTTTGATCCAAACCCTAATTTTTGACCAAAAACTTCCAAAATCTTGCAAACCGAAAATGGAGGAACATAATACCTAGGAAACCAACAATGGAGCATTTATATCACCTAACAAGGTTTAGAGATGGAGAAGGTAAACTTACCACATAGGTTTTGAGCAAAACCCTAAAACTTATAAACCTCAAGGAATGAGAAGGAACACTTAATCTAGCACATGAGGTTGGGGTTGCAAGCTTGATGGTGATGGAACACCTTAAAATCCATGGAAATGACCTTAAAATGGGTTAGGGTTTGCCTTTGAGGTTTGGGAGAGAAAAGGGGAGAAGATAGAAGTGAGAAATGAGGAGAATGGTGAAAATTCGGACTTAACAGCCTCTCAGCCCCCACCAGCGACATTGACACGGCGACTATGCCCTTGGCATAGTCGCGGGGCATAGTCGCCCGCTCCTTAGAGCCTGCGGTACCTCTCCCGCGAGAGTGACACGACGACAGTGACAAGTCATTATGAATCATATTTCCCAACATTATGAGAGTGACACGGCGAGAGTGACACGGGGCATTGTCGCCCAGGCCTCTTCGAGTCCCAAAACTTGACTTCTTCCATGCCAACACTCTTGAAACCCTCAAGGAACTTTAAACAATACATTTCCCAACGAAACCCCACTGTTTTACATGTCACATAAGCGTCCGGTTGACGATCACTTACCGAAAATTACGGGTGTTACAGTCAACTCAGAATCATCATTATAAAATAACATGCAATGGTTTTTGCAAGCGTCGATCTTTTGTTTTGGCAGAGCAAGCTTTTTCAAACTCTTTTTCGTCTCATAGAAGTTACCAGGTAGTTTATCACCCTCGGGTAACATCTCTTTAATTATAGTAACATTACGGTTATAAGTCGTCTCGGGTACATTAGATTCTGCCTTCCAATTCAACAATCTCGTCGCAGCTCCTAATTTCGAGTAATTTGGACACCCGTCCCATAGTGGCTCGTCAACAGCTTGTAACATGTCATAAAATCCTTGGGTAGAAGGATTAGGGGTTTCTTCTTCCCATATCATGCCATCATGTATCATGTGATCGTTCACCATTTCAGCATAACCTTCATTATGATCTACTACCGGAGTAGAAGATTGACCCACGTCTTGATGCCCTTCATTATGGTAATAAGTTTCACCATGTGCCCACCATGTAGTATAATCATGCATGAAACCATGCTTCATCAAATGCAGCCTCACGTCAGTCCTTTCTTTATAGCGTAAGTTTTGACAATTCTTACAAGGGCCTCTAATATGAAGCACTATCCCATCACGTGTTGGTTTCCTTTCAACAGTCCTTTCACCGGCATAGGCATAGTCCAAAAAACTGTCCATTGCAACAATATAGTCGACGTTAGGAAACCCCCGACTGTCGTTCTTTCTATACATCCATCCTCTATCTGTCGACATATTCAACCACTACAACAAAGAAATAAGTAGTTAATCGACATAATCAAGATAGAGGTGGTGTAATGGTTTGACTATTGAAAAGTCACACCGTAAGTTTAGATGAGCTTTGGATGACTTTAAAATCCTACGTGTAATAGTTTGACTATTTAAAAGTCAAATCGTAGGTGTCAACAAAGTTAGAAGTCTATTGAACACTACATGTAATGGTTTGCCTTCTTGAAAGTCAAACCATAGGTTTAGAGGAGTTTTGGATGACTCTAAAACTCTAAGTGTAATGGTTTGACTATTGGAAAGTCAAACCGTAGGTTACAATCAAAGAAAGATGTTTTGGAAAGTTTAAAAACCCTACGTGTAATGGTTTGACTATTTAAAAGTCAAACCATAGGTGTCAACGAAGTTAGAAGTCTATTGAACACTACATGTAATGGTTTGCCTTCTTGAAAGTCAAACCATAGGTTTAGAGGAGTTTTGGATGACTCTAAAACTCTAAGTGTAATGGTTTGACTATTGGAAAGTCAAACCGTAGGTTACAATCAAAGAAAGGTGTTTTGGAAAGTTTAAAAACCCTACGTGTAATGATTTGACTATTTAAAAGTCAAACCGTAGGTGTCAACAAAGTTAAAAGTCTATTGAACACTACATGTAATGGTTTGCCTTCTTGAAAGTCAAACCATAGGTTTAGAGGAGTTTTGGATGACTCTAAAACTCTAAATGTAATGGTTTAAGTATTGGAAAGTCAATCATATGTTTTTTAAAATTTCGGCGGCATAACGGCTATAAAATGAATATTTCCATATATCAACCTAATGTTTGCCCAACAATTGGCAACTCAACTAAAATAAATAAATAAAATCAAGTATAATCAAATCCTAAATCATACCAAATGTCTTAATTTATCAACCTAATGTTTGTCCAATAAATGACAACCTAACTAATTAATATCACAAGTTTATCAAACCAAATCATACCAAAACATTTTCACAAAAACCAAATCATAAGCTAAACACATACAAAAACATTATCACAAGTTTATCAAACCAAAAATGGCGTTTTCATAAGCTAAAACAACTCATATCAATTTGAATATACAATATGCTCATATCAATTTCAATCTACAATATATACATACATACATACATACATACATACATACATACATACATACATACATACATACATACACTTTGTTCATTTTGACGTGTAGTCATAGCCCTATAAACACAACAATTGAGTTATAAACAATAAACCATTTGGACACATACACACATAGAGATTTTCTTTCCATACTTATAAACTTATCAATAATCACATACATTTGATCCATATTTGATCATTGAGTTATAAACTTATCAATAATCACATATTTGATCCATATTTATAAACTTATCAATAAACCATTTGGACACATACATCAAATATGGATCAAATATGGAAAGATTCATTTATTTATTCACATACACATACACATATTCATTTATTCATTGCACACATACACACACAGAGATTCCTACTTAGATACAAACAAACTCAACATCACAACCTTTTGATCGAAAATAGTTATAAACAATAAACCAACATGGATGAAAATCATAGTTATAAACAATAAACCAACATCGATGAAAATCATAGTTTACTCTTTACAAAATCATACCTGATCGAGAGGGAGACAATGGCAGTCGGTGGCCGCCGGTGGCTGTTGCTCGAGGTTAGAAACGAGAGGAGACGAGGGAGGTTGTGGAGGTCGTCGTCGCCGGTGTGGAGGTCGACTCCGGTGGAGAGATCGAGAGCGAGAGTGAGAGGGACAGATCGAGATGGAGAGACGAGATGGAGATGGAGGTCGACGGCGCCGGTGGGTTGAGAGAGGGAGACGAGAGGGAGAGACGAGAGACTGAGAGGGAAATCGACAGATTAGGGCTTTAAGTCCGCTATTTTTTTTAAGAATTTTCGGAAATCCACCGACGGATTATATCCGTCGGTGATTACCGACGGATAATTGTTTTTTATTAAATAAATTACTTTTAAATTAAAATTATATTTAAAATTATAATTATTAATTAATATATTATTTAATATTAAAATTAATAAATAAATTATTAATTAATTATTTTATCAAATTATACTTAAAATTATTAATTAATTTATCAAATTGTATTTAAATTGACTAAAATACCCCTGAAGTAACTGAACTTAATGGAAACAATTAACGACCGTTATCTTTTCCCGTTAATTCCAGTTAGATCAGGGACCAAATGTGATCAGTTAGGCTTTAACGTACCCATTTGTGCTTTAAACGAATCCGGTTGGGCTTTAATGGATTTAGTTGGGCTTTAACGTTACCAGTTGGGCTTTAATGGATTCAGTGGGGCTTTAACGTTCCCAGTTGGGCTTTAACGTATCCAATTGGGCTTTAACATACACAGTTGAGCTTTAATGGATCCATTTGGGCTTTAATGGACCCGGTTGGATTTAATATATCCAATTAATGGATTCAGTGGGGCTTTAACGTTCCCAGTTGGGCTTTTAATGGATCCAGTTAGGCTTTAACGTACCCAGATGGGCTTTTAATGGACCCGGTTGACTCTAATGGATCCGTTGGGCTTTAACGTTCCTAGTTGGGCTTTAATGGTACATACATGATCACATACGTATATGTACATACCTACATATTACATACATGATCACATACGTACTATACATGATGTGCATACATACATGATCACATATGTACATGTACATACATACATATTACATACATGATCACATACATAATATACATGGTGTACATACATTCATGATCACATACGTACATGTGTATATACATACATGATCACATACATACTATACATGATGTACATACATACATGTACATACATACATGTACATACATACATATTGCATACATGATCACATACGTACTATACATGATCACATATTTACATATACATACATACATATTACATACATGATCACATCCATACTATACATGGTGTACATACATTCATGATCACATACGTACATGTGTATATACATACATGATCACATATGTACATGTACATACATACATGATTACAAACATACTATAGATACATGATCACATATGTACATGTACATATATACATACATGATCATATACATACAAACATACATACACATATATATATATATACATACATACATGATCACAGAAAAAGTTAATATTTATTAAATTATTAAATTTATCGACGGACGTCAGGAAAAAAAATAATATTTATTAAATTATATAAATTACTGACGGATTTCCGACGGATTTAAAAATTGAAAAAAAATAAAAAAAAAATAATTTAATATCCGTCGAAAGCAAAAATTAAATTATCGTCGGTAATTACCGACGGATAGTATCTGTCGAAAATCTTGGTCTGAAATAAACAATTTTCCAGTAGTGACAAGGTCCAAAATTGATGACTATATGGTCCTTCAACTTACATACCAAAAACTCAAAAACTAATTGAAAATAATTATTTGAGAAAACAAAAGTTGATATTTTTTTCAAGATCTCGTGATCCCCAAAATATAAATTGATTTCTTTTTCTTATATGGCCAAAAATAAAAATAAAAAACCATATAACTGTTTAATTTATAATCACATCGAAATTATAATGAAATTACGTATGAATTTAAATAATATTTTTTAGTACAATTCCCTTTTCTTCTACATTAATATTCATTTTTTTTATTTGATAATTCCAATCAAAATTAAATAATTATAAATTCAATTGGTAATAACAATATATATAAAATCAATATCACAAACTAACAGAAGCATTGCAAGAAAGTAACCAGATGTTGTTTAGTCATGATTACTTTCTAATATTATCACTAAACAATTTTATTGTAATATATAATCTATATCTATACTATATTATAAAGCACGGATAAAAAACTATTAAATACAAACTATTAGATACAATGTACCATCATTTTATACAAGATTTTAAAAATATCTTAATTTACAAATATTAAAGCACAAGATACATATTACTACTGCAGACTTCTAACACCCACCAATTTGGTATGTACAGGGCCTTCCTTTTATACAGATCTTTCCATGTTTCACTATTAATTAATATATTATATTACTATAATTTTGTTTTAATTATATTATTAAATATGTAATTGAATATTTTTTCTAGATTTCATTAAAATATATAATAATTATTGAATTCTAACAAAATACTTAATTTTTTTTATATAAAAAACATTATATTATTAAGTCTAAATTAAACAAATTTATAAAAAAAAATTTATCAGTTTCTCAAAACCATCCAAAATCGTACTGTAAATCGACAAAAAAATAAAATGAAACATTAAAATCGTGATGTATCTCGCTGCATTGCGCGAGTACGCTTCTAGTTATATTATAAAAGAGACATAAAAAACTCTTAATTACAACATCTTAAACACAAAATACAACTAATTAAAGTCAATTACTTAATTTACAACTTCATAATGCTTTGGTACAACTTAACGAAACACAACATGTTTAAATCTATATAACTAACTGATAAACATAATAAAAAAACAGGATAAACATCTAATTTTAAATATAAATAATCTAAAATATATTAGGATAATCATTGAGTTTTAACAAAATATTTATCCTAATTATAATTTAGATTTTTTATATTTAAAATATGTTTATCTATTAGTTATATGAATTTAAACATGTAGCTTTAAATAGTTGTTCTCATGCATCATTTACTTCTAATCCTGTATTTTAAGTAATATGCATCAATAAAAAATACTTGAAACATAAAAAATAGAGTGAATTGTGGATTTGGTCCCTATGGTTTAGAGTTTTGGTATGTGCAGGGTCTTCTTTTTATGCAGACATTTTCATGTATCAAACATGTTGATAACGTGTTATAGGAAAAAACAGAATAGAACCACAATAAATAAAGAGAATGAAATCTGTAATTGTCATTAATCATAAGCCCTTTAAATAGTGAGAAATTTACAAAAAAATGAAACATTCATTATGATAATTTAATATTAAGGAAATATTCTGTCAACCACTTTTTTTTTAATGATAGCACACAATCCTTCAACAAAACCTGATTTTTTATACATTTTTGTAATTAGTTGCCATGAATTATGGAGATGATCACTAACACGCTACCATTTGATTTTTATAATAATAAACTACTTCAATAAATGTATACATGTAACATGTGATGTGCTCTTTTAACCTAATCAATATTATAAAAAAATTAACACTATCAAAAAAAGACATTTTTAGGTGGATTTTTTCGCCAGAATATTAACAGCTTATACAAAAAAGTCAACTTTTATTAACTTTCGTATGTCATTAATCCTTCACTAATTTTTCATGAAAAAGTAATTATTTAAAAAAAAAATTCGACAGATCTTCGATTGATGATTTATATATATTCTTTTAAAAAATAATTAATTTTAATTAATTAAATTTCTATCAGACTTTCAATGGATTATTTATTTATTTTTTAAAATTAATTAATTCTTCCGTAGATTTTAGACGAATTGTTTAATTATTTTAATTTATTTATTTTAAAAAATAATTAACTTTAATTAATTTATTTTAAAATTAATTAATTTTAATTTATTTATTTTAAAAATTAATTAATTTTAATTAATTAAATTTCTGACGGATTTTTTATTTAAATTTATTTATTTACTTTTAAAAATAATTAATTTTAATTTATTAATTTTTCGATGGATTAACTATTTAATTTTATTTATTTTCAAAAAAATATAATATTAACTATTTAACTTTTTGGCGAATTTATTTATTTTTAAATAATAATTAATTATAATTAATTAATTTCCTGGATTATTTTAATTAATTAATTTTCGACGGATTATTTTTTTCATTTTTTATTTTTAAAAAAATATTTAATTTTGATTAATTGAAAATAGCAGCGAATTATCGACGCATTATAAAAAATTAAACTAAATTTAAAATTTTCTTTAATGACAAAAAATATTTAACCGGTAAAACTAAAAAATTCTTGATCAAAAAATATTTAATAAATTTAGAATAAAATCTATCGGTAATCCAACGGTAAGATTTAAAAGAATAAAAATTTTAAAATTTTCTATGATCAAAAAATTATTTAATAATTTTTAAAATAAAATCGCCGGTAAAAATATAAAAATGACAAAAAAAATTAAAAATTATATGTGTAATATTATCGAACCCAATGCACATCCCATGGATAAATGTTGTAGAGACCTGCATTGTTGTTGTTATTGAGCCTTAATAAGTCATAAAAGGTTTTGTCGGGCTATAATATGCCTTAATAAAGTTTGTAATAAGCTATAGTGGGTATTAGTGGTCTTATAGAGTCCAATACAAACCACATACATAAATATAGTACATACATGCATACAATGATACAAACACGTAATATGCCACAGGACAAACCCCACAACTCTCAATTGGGAAGGGTTCTGTGACACGCACGGTTTACCCCGCTGTTCTTCACCAGGTGAGCCTTTCTAGAATAATAATCCGAGTCTTTCACCTTTTTTAACCTCTAATCCCTAGTATAATGGTCAGATTTTCCACAGTTGAAACAACGATTATCCTTCCCTTCTCCTTTCTCTCCCCTTACTTGTCTTTCTCCTTTCTCCATACTCTTTCTATCAGATCGGGATCTATCCTCAGACTTGCCTTTGTACTTATCAACCTTGTACTGATCAGACTTGGGTTTTGAGTAGAATTTTTTCTTCACAAATCTTTTATTAAAAGTATTGGTTAATAAAGCAAGATTTTTCGCAATCCTTCTCAAATCTTCATCCGAATCACCACCATCATTAGAATTGTCATAAGCAATCTCATGTATCTTTGACATTAAAGAAGATCTTGAATGTTTAGAATTGGAACTGGACTTGAATCTGTTATGTTTTTCAACAATTAAAGCCAAAGAATCAATGACCATCTTTTTCTCAACAACAATCTCTTTGACTTCATCTTCATGTTGATTCAGAATGCAAAATAAATCATGGGTGTCTTCTTCACACATATTTTTGTTCATCTGAAGATTAACTGAATAAGTATCCCACTCTGGTTTCAAATTCTTCAAAATTTTGTAGTTAATCTCAGAAACTGTTTTGTTAAGCCTGTTTCTCCTCAAATCATTCAGAATTGTATTGAATATGTTATAGGATTTAGTCAAAGCCCCGCTTTCTTTGGCCTTCAAACCTTCATAAACACTTATATATTGATTGAGTTTTATTTCAAGAGATCTTGCAGAACCTTGCATCTACTTTTCCAACTCATTCCATATACCTTTTGTGTATTTTCTACTATCAATTCTCTTATATACATCATTTGGAACTGCCAAGGTAAGCAAGTTTAGGGCTCTTCTGTCAGATTATGTCTCTTTTCTCAGTTTCACTATAAAATCTATGAGGCTTAGGTACTCTCATAGTAGGAACCTCTAGATCGGTATTTGTAGTCGGAGTAATAGGAACTTCAGTATACGCTTCTGCAGGTCCTTCTTTGATTCACTTTATTATCGTCAATGTTTTCAAGAAATTTGATCATTCTCAGTCTCCCTTGAGGATACTCCTTTAAGATTAAAACAACTGGCTTCGTTTCAAATCCGATACTAAGTAGTTCTTTAGACATCTTAATCACTGTAGATTTTTAGAACTTGAAAACATCGTTAATCAGTGAATATTTAAAAACAAGTTGAAGTTTTGACAAAAAGTCAAAAGTCAAACTTTGACTAGAAAGTCAAACTTGAAGTCAACACTCAAAAGTCAAACTGAAAATTCAAAATTTGTCACTAAAAGCCAAAGCTGTCATAAGTAACCCAAATTGTCGTAGAAAACCACACCAACTGTCACTAAACACCTATATAAACAATGTTATCGTAGGCAACTAGTGTGCTGAACTCTAACTTGTCGTGTGGTATTTCCAAGTCTCGCACCTCCTTTGTGCGATAAACAAAAGATGTCGCACCTCATTTGAAACCAAAGTGTCATGCGATGAAAGCAATCTCTCGCACTAATTATGTGCGATAACAGTGATCTCTCGCACAAGCTATGTGCGATAACTTGATCTCTCGGACATGTTTTCTGCAATAAAACAACTGTAGCAAATCAATGATGTGCGATAAGACCAATATGTCGCACTTCCTCTGTTCGACAACCTTCCTTGGATATACATATACTTTTTCGAGCGATAAAAACCAATTATCATCTTTAATGTGCGATAACATCCATTTATCGCAGCTTGTTGTGCGACAAAACAACCTTCATTCTACTTTGTTGTGCGATATCCAAATCTAATATTCCTTAATCATGAAACAAGTGTGAAGATACATAACTTCTTCAACTAATCGATTCTTGAATCACCAAAAACCCGTAATCATTTGACAAATCTTTGAAATTAGGATCATAATGTGTTTACAAACACAATTAACACAAGGTTTAACAACAAATTTGGATCAAATCATTAAATTTTACAGGAAGATCTCAAGAACAACAAGAAAATGTTCGAACTCCATTTCTTCAAATCGATCAGAATTTCTTCAAGTAAACCAGAAATTGTTGAACAAAACTAATTCAGATTGATTCAATGATGATTCTCGAACAATTTGAGCAATAAATCAGATCAAATCTTCATCAAATCGCAAAATTTCAATATCATAGATTGACATTTTCAGAGACTTTAATAAACTTAAGAACACGATTAAGTCTTCAAATTTCTTCACTAATTTTCAAAAGAGTTGCTGTAAATCCACGGAATGTGCTCTAATATCTTATTCCCATATTTAAGCTCCAAATCATAAGATCAAGATCAAGAAAGTCATATGTCATATTATTTGTAGAGAGGGAAATATTACATGAAGAACACTCTGTTATAAACTCACAGTAAGCTCAATGATCTTGCAGAAACTATGAACTCTAACAAAGGCAAAAACTTTTATACCAAGGAAGTCAAACTTTGACTTCTCAAGGATTTTACATCAAATTGTAACTAAGCCCTCTAAATATTGAATACAGTCAATTTAGCTCTAACAGGTCTGGTCAGGTCTGAAAAATTGTCAACAGCTTGATCCGATCCTGTCTACGGTTTGAACATTTTTTAGTGGTTTGGATGAATCAATCGTCAAAATACATGTGTATTAATTACATTTAGTTTTCATGTTGTAGACTCAACGAAGAAGAACCTTTTGTATACAAGAAAGCCAGTTAGAGCATTATTGTCTTCCTAGTTCTATATGTCGATGAACATTCTAATAATCGAAAACGATATCTCAACGCTAGAAGAAGTAAAATCCTAGATAGGGAACTATTTCGCGATGAAGGACTTGGGAGAAGCCGCCTATATCCTTGGAATAAAGATCTAACGTGATAGATCTAAGCGCTTAATTGGATTAAGCCAAAATACATACATGGACAAGGTCTTTGTAACACCCCGATTTTCGAAAGGTATCATTTCAAGTTAATACAGAAACCGATATATTAAGGAAAAATAAGATGTTTGATTTTGTACTTGAATCCTTGATTTTATAGTCTTGATAGATGAATGATTCAATTACGAGTCCAACGGTCCTTTCCGGAGCGAAAACAGAGCTATAACGAAGAGGTTATGGCCAAAACAGTGTTCGGTACATGCTCGACTATAGTGCCCGGCTATTGTGACACTGTCACACAATCGCTGAACTCCAAACACTCTCGTTACAATCTCGGCGATTGTGTCAGCGATTGTGACAATGTCACTATAGCCGTCACAATAGCCAGAGCTGGCGATTGTGCCACTGGCACAATAGCCTGACACTATAGCCTACGGGTACCAGAGTGTTAAAATTTGCGATTTTCAGCCCCATATCCCATTTTCTCACTTCCACTCTCTTCCCTTTCTCTCCCAAACCGATTCCTATCATATTGGTTCGAACCTCAACCATTTCAATGGCCATTTACTTTGATATTGAAGCATTCCATCATCATCTAAGGTCTTAGAAGTCTAGGATTCAAGGAACTACCATCTCATCATCTCCATTGTTGTCTTCTTCAAGAAAATCCTAGGGTTTTGAGTTTTATCAAAACCCACCAATGTGAGTTCATCCCTTCTTCTTTCTAACACTTTAATCAAGTTGTAAATGCTTCATTCATAGTTTCCATGTACTCTATTTCTTAAGTTTTTGGTTGGATGATTTTAGAGAAATTAGGGTTTTGATCTCGTTTGGGGATTTGATATAAATTGTTTGGGGAATGATTCTACGGGTTTGGTTATGTTTATTTATGGTTGAATATGTATGGATTTAGGTTTTTGAAAGTTTTGACTTGAGAATCCAAGTGTTCTTCAAAGGAGCTCTAGTTGGGGGAAAAATATAGATTTAGCCTAAATCTAGCAAGGTGAGTTCAAGTTGATTTGTGAAAACGGTGTATATGCCAAAATGTCTATTTTAAAGTGTTTGCATGTTTTGTATGAAAATGGTTAACTGCTAATCATCTGATAAGTTTTTGTTTGTTGGAAGTATTCAGTTTTATAAACTTATAAAACACCCACATTTAGGATTTTGGGCACTTTGATAAATAAATCATATATTTTGGGTATTTAAATGATTTATTGCATGGAGCATATTTTTGAGTATAAATGCGTTCTATTGGGTGTCATGGGATGGTTTGAAAGAATAAAAGGTATAAATCCACTTTGGAAAATGTTTTGTCCCGATCTAAATCATGTTAAAGTTATTTGGGTGTGTTGAAGCATGGGTTGCATTATTTCGGGTCATTCACATTTGATTTCATTCTATGATTTTCAACGTGGGGTCTTTGGATTTGTTGAGCGTATGTCTCGGCTTGGATTTTGTTGGGTCTTGGGGACACTTGTCCGGATTTGATAACTCATTATAGAGCGTTTGGTTATGATTTGCATTTATTGCATCTTATTTGGGAATTACATGTTTTGAATGCGTTAGTTCATTCGTTTTGAGTCATGTAATGTTTCAGCCCCGTCTGCTATGGATCCATGAGCACTTTTGTATTTTATCCGGTGTTGGGACGACTAGTTTTCCACATCGAGGCACGTTAGGTATAGGATGAGATGTAAGTCCTTCGTGCTCGTATCAATGGGTGTATGCTGAAAGATGATGAGCTCGATACATTTATTTCTTTGTCAGATGGTGGAACGATTCGTTTTCCCCATTGAGGCGCGGTTTGGCTTCTTTGGTATGGTGTAAGTCCTCCGTGCTAGTATCTATGGATGTATTCTGAAAGATGTTGAGCCCGATACTTATACCAATTTAACGTAATGTGTGGCTTACTCTGTACACGTCACATTATGCGGAATCGGGTTTCCCCCGTCACCGAAAGGTGTTGTCTTTGGGCTGAGTCGTTTATTATTTGTTTCGATGACATTTTTCATACATGAATTTATTCCATGTTTTATGGGTCGAGTATTAATCCCTATCCGTGTTTTGGGATGTTTTGGGATATGAAGTATTATTTACATTATCATAAATTGGGAGTCATTTTATATCCACGTTTTGAGTTGGGTTATCTCCCTTATGCTATAGTTTTAGAGACTCGAGTTTACTCATATTTTGGTCGTTTGTTTTATAAATCTTTCTCAAATTTCATTAATTGAGCATTACCATTATTCCTGTTTCAATTAAGTGTTGGATTACATCATTTCATGAAAGAATGTTTTGGCGTTTAGGCGACCATCTATAAAATGCATATTATTGGTAAATGAGTTGTTCCATTATTTTAAAGTATATCATTTTAAAGGATCATGATTATAAGTTACAATATTTCCATTTTACGTTTTCTTTATAATCATGATATAAACTCTTGAACTTACTAGGCGTTAAGCCTAACATTTTTATTTGTCGGCATGTGCATCAGGTTCCAGATGGGGGTTTGGTCCTAGCTGTCCCAAGAAGAGAAGTGCTTAGTTCCCCCGAGTGTAAGTTAGTGAAGACTTCCGCAGTTTGGAGATAGTGACTTTTATTGGGTTTTAGTAGCACCCGTCCCTATTATAAACTGTATGTATAGAATGAATGTGTGTGTTGAGGTTAAATATTAAATTGCGGTTGCATATGAGTCTTTTATTGGTGTATTTAGAAAATTTTAAATTAGTTGTTATTTCCAGAATTCAAGGTGTTACAAGTTGGTATCAAAGCTTAAGTTTGAGAGATTTAGGTATTGATTTTTTTGATGCTTAGACTCAAACTAGTGTTCTTATAAGTGATTGAAAGTGAAGTTGCACAATAGGTACCTTAAGATAAGATATTTTGGAGTTGATCTAGTCGCTAGAAATGGGAAAATTGTCAAGGGTCGCAATGATGATCATGTATGGTATGTTCATAAGGGCATCTGGCCAGTGAAGGAGTTCTGAGTGAGTAACCGTTAGGAGAGGTTGATGAATTTAGTATTCGTCACTTGGAGTGACGGTAAGCATAATGATTTCATTAAGTGGACCGTTTATGGTCGGATTGATTGGTTAGATTAGAACCATAGACTCTTGAAAACCGATGTTATTTCGAGGATAAATTGTGAAGTGAACCTATGAAATCCTTGATCTTCTCCTTAAGATGTTGAGCATCTGGATGACGATAGTGTAACTAAGAAATCGAGGAGCGTGGTTTCGAGGTTTTGAGTGCCGACCAAGTTCATGCACGAAATATATTTTTGATATAAATTGCATCGATTATTTCTCATGCTTCCAAAATCACCATGTGGATCATTCCACGAAGTCAATAAATGTTAGCACACACAAGTTTTAGACCATGATCTTAGACAGACATAAAATTATTTTATTGCATGTGGTTACAGGCTCTGTCGAGACTTTGTTTATTCTCATTGCTGCCTAATACTATTTTCGAATATGGTAATGTTCGTATTTTGACGTTGCGTAGAGTCTTAGACAAGTAACTGCGGTTTATGACTTTAACATTGGATCTCCTCCACATATGTTAAGGTTGGACGAAGAGTTACCTTTCATTATTTTGATGTCTGAGTTTTATGGAGAATTTTATTCTATGGGGTTTTGTTGATTTGACGTGAAAATTTTATTGGCGTCTAGTAGTGTTGTTTTTCCCCTTGGGTTTCGTGTCAGTAGTTTGGTCGCACATAGCATGTATGCATATTTTTATGGAGAATTTTCATCACGGTGTTTTAGCCAACATTTTAGAACGATGAGAGAATCTCTTATCATTGAAATTGAAACCGACATAAAATATTTCATGTTTTAACCAAAGCACGTACATATGTCACGTTATTAGTTTTGTGGAATAAACCTTCTCATACGAGCTTTGGGGTGAGATCTCTTCCGCGTCATGTTGTAACTAAAAGAGAGAAAACTTTGAGAGTATGATATCATGAAAATGTTGTTTTGGGTTTTACAAGCATTTTATTTGTACGGCCAAAAATTTGTAATCAAACTAAAGTACTCTTACGTTTGATCAAATCGCATGCATATGCCTTTACAAAACTTGGGGATTAAGCCGATGTAAACGAGTCGCGTTGAATTTTATGGAATATTGTTTTACGACGTTTTGGACGCGTGATTGTACTTTGAGATGCGTGGGTTTTAATTTTATTGCGTAGAAATTTACGAGCTTTTACGCATCGTGTCTCATAAAAGTTTTGTCGAAAATGGTCACTTTATCGTACGTTGTGTTTTTTTTAACATTTTAGACTTATTGTCGTCTTATATTTATGTTTATGATTGGGAAATAAAAGATTTTTGCACCACTTGGTTTTAGTGTTACTGGGTTTTATGAATATTCAGTCGAGTCTTCTGGCGTCTCATCTTACAACATTTTGCGTCATGTAGATAAATTTTGGAACGTGTATACATGCATTATGGTGTGCGTTAATTTACATGTTTTGTTAATATATGTCACCCTACCTACTGTTTTGGGAAAATTGCATTATCATGTGTCTTACCTTTGGGTTCGATACAAGTGTAAATCGATGCATACTATTTGCATTCAACTTTAAATTATACTGTTGGTGTGAGTGAACATATAAAAGATTTATGTTATTCCAGATAAAACTTTTGTTCTGAACATATTGTAGTTATTGATTTTACTGTTAGAAATTTTCCGCAATGCACTTCAATGAGTTATCGGCATTCACGTCGTTATAATTACTATCCGGGTCAAATGTGATTTATCGGTGCTGCTCAAAGCTTTAAACTTGATTTGAAAATTTATTTACGTTCCTATGGTGTTGCTAAATTTGGGATTTAAACGGACGTATGTGGGCCTTATTGGGGACGTTGTCCTCCAACGTTTTGTGTAATTAAAGGAAAGGATTTTAAAGTCGAAGTTGTGAGATTTTCCCTTGGGAATGGCACAAATTTCTATTGCACATGTTATAGTGCGAAAAATTATTTTCATATGCATAATATAACTGATGCATGCGAAGACCATGGTAGCCCATTTGAAAACTTTGTTGCGCATATTTTATTATTTTCACTATTAACGTCGGTACACGTCAAATGAGTTTTGGAAATGTTTTTATATGCGTAGAGTTGGTGATCAATTTTGAAACCTATCAAATGAAGGGTAGTGTATTTTTACCGCACGATTAATGGTTGCAAAACTTGTGTATTTAAAAGTGTTATAAATTTCAAATTGGCATACTAGTTGAAAAACCTTGAACTCATTAGGGCCATAGATTTAAAACCTTTACTGTGAAAGGAGTTGTTATAATGGACTAGAGAAGTCCTTGAGATTTGGGGCGTCGGATGATCCGACTTGTGGCCAGCTATGAATGTTGGATTTCAGTTTTGGATCCGTGCACGTATGGATAATTGAGGTATTAGATTTATATGTTACCCCTATATATATAAGCGGCAATATTTCCTTTCGGTAAATCTGTGAGTTGAGTCTTGTGCGATTGCTTGAGTGCGGTTTGTTTTGAATTGATGGGTTGATATTGACATCATGTTATGTGTTGGCGGTGTACTACCTTTATGGATATTTGGAATATTGAGGACGTTACAATTGGTTGTAAAAAGGTATGATCGAAGTTCTCATTTCCATATTAGTTGTTAACTTTAAATCTTTGAGGATCGACTCAGTACAAATCAACCTGTCCTTTTGAGGTCAGTAATATTTGGAATGTTGGAAGTGTCCCCGTTGGATTACAAGAAATGTTAGCTTCTTGGTAATGGAACTTAAAGGAAGTTAGATATTGGTAATTAAGTGTAGGACTGTACGATTTTTCCTTGTTGTGGTAATTCTGGGACTGATTTGGACTGATGGTGGAATTTGGATTACACATTCAGAATCGGGTTGAGCTGGAATGATCTAATCAGTGGGAAGTTGAAGTCACAAACTATCCTTGAGGTAGTGCGTGTCACCCAAGGTTGGGAGACAAGCACAGTCTCATGGTTAAGGACTACGTTAGTAAGATAACTATTCATTCGGTTATAAGTGTGATGTGCCCAAGGGGACATTTATCGTGAGGACCGACATAAGGTTATGGTGGTAGTTTTGGAAAGTGGAGTAGATACAACCTATTATGCGGTAAACGTTTCATGGGAATCTAGATTTCGAGGACAAAATCTCTTTTAAGGTTGGGAGGATTGTAACACCCCGATTTTCGAAAGATATCATTTCAAGTTAATACAAAAACCGATATATTAAGGAAAAATAAGATGTTTGATTTTGTACTTGAATCCTTGATTTTATAGTCTTGATAGATGAAGGATTCAATTACGAGTCCAATGGTCCTTTCCGGAGCGAAAACGGAGCTATAACGAAGAGGTTATGGCCAAAACAGTGTTCGGTACATGCTCGGCTATAGTGCTCGGCGATTGTGACACTGTCACTATAGCATGTCACAATCGCCGAACTCCAAACACTCTCGGTACAATCTCGGCGATTGTGCCAGTGATTGTGACAATGTCACTATAGCCGTCACAATAGCTAGAGTTGGCGATTGTGCCACTCGCACAATAGCCTGGCACTATAGCCTACGGGTACCAGAGTGTTAAAAGTTGGGATTTTCAGCCCCCTATCCCATTTTCTCACTTCCACTCTCTTCCGTTTCTCTCCCAAACCGATTCCTATCATATTGGTTCGAACCTCAACCATTTCCATGGCCATTTACTTTGATCTTGAAGCATTCCATCATCATCTAAGGTCTTGGAAGTCTAGGATTCAAGGAACTACCATCTCATCATCTCCATTGTTGTCTTCTTCAAGAAAATCCTAGGGTTTTGAGTTTTATCAAAACCCACCAATGTGAGTTCATCCCTTCTTCTTTCTAACATTTTAATCAAGTTGTAAATGCTTCATTCATAGTTTCCAAGTACTATATTTCTTAAGTTTTTGGTTGGATGATTTTGGAGAAATTAGGGTTTTGATCTCGTTTGGGGATTTGATATAAATTGTTTGGGGAATGATTCTACGGGTTTGGTTATGTTTATTTATGGTTGAATATGTATGGATTTAGGTTTTTGGAAGTTCTGACTTGAGAATCCAAGTGTTATTCAAAGGAGCTCTAGTTGGGGGAAAAATCTAGATTTAGCCTAAATCTAGAAAGGTGAGTTCAAGTTGATTTGTGAAAACGGTGTACATGCCAAAATGTCTATTTTAAAGTGTTTGCATGTTTTGTATGAAAATGGTTAACTGCTAATCATCTGATAAGTTTTGGTTAGTTGGAAGTATTTAGTTTTATAAACTTATAAAACACCCACATTTAGGATTTTGGGCACTTTGATAAATAAATCATGTATTTTGGGTATTTAAATGATTTATTGCGTGGAGCATATTTTTGAGTACAAATGCGTTCTATTGGGTGTCATGGGATGGTTTGAAAGAATAAAAGGTGTTGAGTCTGAAAAATGCTAAGTCTGGATAATGCTGTTGATACTTGAAGATTACTACTGTTGATAGCATTGGTGCTGCTTAAAGGATTAGTACTGCTAGTGTAAAAGTTAGTACTGCTTGGAGAGTTAATACTTCCAGTTAGAAATTACTACTGCTAACATGTTAGTACTGCTGATGATGAGAAGATACTGCTAGAAGAATTAATGCTGCTGATAATGATAAGGATGGTTTGTTAAGTGAAGCAAAAGAAAAGCAGTTGAAGATAATTATGGAATGGATGTTGAAGATCATTGTTATTTTAATAATTATCTTGTAATCTGTTATATATATATATAGTCTAGAAGATTTAGATTAAGAAGATACGTATTTTTGTTTTAGAGAGAATTAGCCTCAAGATTCTTAGTGATCCTTTCATTAGAGAAGTTTTGAATGTCTGTTGAGTCTGTTCAACAGATTGAGGCTTTGGTTGTAAACATTAAGTTAATTCAATATAACTTGTGATTTGATTTCATATACTGTTTCATTGATTTCTTGTTAAAGTGTTATTCCGCAACTTCTTTAACAAAGTTTCTAAGTGTTTATTTAAATTCTTGTTTTGAATTTCGATCCTGACAAGTGGTATCAGAGCAATAGGAACTCAGAAATCAATAATCATCATGGACGGATCACACGACAGTGTTCTTGTTTCAAAGGTTCCCATGCTCAAACCTAATGAGTTTGTCATGTGGAAAATCAAGATCAGGCAATATATACTTCTTACAGACTACTCAATGTGGGACATCATTGAGAATGGTCCCTCCAATGTAGGAGAGATTGGAGCAGATGGCAAGATACCTACACCAAAGACTGATGGAGAAAGAAAGATGAGGCAGACTTAGATGAAAGCCTTGAGCAGTCTGCTCTTGGAAATTCCTAATGAATATCAACATCAATTTTGCAACTGTGCTGATGCCAAAATCTTGTGGAATGCTTTGGAAAAGAGATTTTCAGGTACCAAAAGCACTAAGAGAAATCAGAAAGCAATTCTCAAGCAACAATATGAAAATTTTATGTCTACAAAGAATGAGTCTATGACTCAAACCTTTGATAGATTCAACAAGTTGATTAGAGAATTGGCCACTGTTGGTGTCAAGATGGACCAGGACGATGTCAACAGAAAGTTTCTAAGATCTCTTCGTGAAGAATGGATAATGTATACAGTATCCTTCAGGCAGAATGATAATCTGGAGGATAAGGAACTTGATGACCTCTACAATGATCTCAGGGTGTTTGAAGCAGAGGTTGAATCAAAGAATAAGCCATATGGATATTCTCACAATGCTGCTGTCCTATCATCTACTACTGATTCTTCTGCTAATACAGAATCAGTTAGTGCTGCTTATGGCTCAAAACAGGATGGACCCAATGATTCTGTTTTGGAAGCCTTCCTTGCTATTCATGCTAAATATTCTCTTATCAATGATGATCTGGAGAAGATTAATGTTGATGATCTTGAAGAGATGGACATCAAATGGCAAATGGCAATGCTCACCATGAGAATCAAAAGATTCATCAAAAGAACAGGAAGAAACAACTTTGCCATGAGAAGAGAAGATGGTGCTGGATTTGACAAATCCAAGGTGGAATGCTACAAGTGTCATAAACTGGGGCACTTTGCAAGAGAATGCAGAGGAGGAATCTCTCAACAGCATGGGAGCAACAATCAACAATCAAAGTCCACAAAGTACAACAACAATAGGAACTCATCTCAAGCACTTGTCTCACAAGATGGAATGGGATTTGATTGGAGTGATCAAGCAGATGAGGTAATACAGAATCAAGCATTGATGGCTGAGGTTTCAGAGTCTTCAAGCACATCAATCCCCACAGAGGTAAAATCTAAACTTTGCTCTAAAGCCTGTCTTGAAACTGTTAGAAAGTTCAGGGATCACAAACAGAGCATGTGTGATGATCTTAAAAGGTTGGAGAAACATAGGAGAGAGTCTAATTTGATCATTGTGAATTTTGAAGAACAAATTAAGGCATATCAGGCCAATGAACTTCAACATTCATATGATCACAACTATTGGAAGTGGGAGAAGAAGGAGTTAGAGATTAAGCTAGAGAAGGCTAGAGAGGAATGTGAGAAAGTTAGGAGTGAATTTGAGAAGGCCAAATTAGACATTGAGAAATTTTCCAATGCTTCTAAAGCAATGGACACTTTACTCAAATCTCAAGTTCATGACAAACTGAAGAGAGGTATAGGCTACAACAACACCCCTCCACCTTACAATAACAACTATATTCCACCCACCTCAGACCTCTTAGAAAGACAAGATAAGAATGACTTACCTACAGGAGCCACAGAAGTAGATCCACTAGACAATGTAGTGGTTGAAGTAGAGTCTGAAGAAGAGAACACTGAGGATAAGAATAAGGAAGACCAGAAAGAAATTCCCTTAGCAAACCATATTCTTACAAATGAGAAGGGGGGTAAACCATTTGTCAAGAGTGAGAAAGTGGAGATGTCTAAGATAGGGAAAGAGAATGTTAAGAGTGAGAAAGCTGAGATCTCTAAGACAGAGAAGCAAAAGGTACAGGGAGTTCACTATATGCAAACTACTGTTGTAAATCCCTGTACTTGTCAACAGAACAAGCCCCATCAACATGATAAAATTAGGGGAAATCAGAGAAACAGAAATAACCAGTGGGCTCAAAAACAAGGAATTGATCTAAGCAAAATCAATAGACCAAAGCCTTGTTTTATTTGTGGCAAGTTGAATCACTTAGCCAAACACTGTTATTTCTATCCTGTTAACCAAAGAATTACTTTTCAAAGACAAATACGAAATTCTGTTGGTTATAGGAAGCAATCAAGACAATCAAGGAACCACATGGCTGATAATGTGAGAACAACATCTATGAAATCTCATATTCAGAATAAGTTTGCTAAAGCAAAAGAAAATACTCCAATCAAATCAAGGAGTAACTCACAGAATAGGAAAGCAAACAACTTTGTCAAAATTTGGGTTCCAAAAGTCATGAAACCTGTTAGTACTGCTATGTCAAATAGTAATGCTAACAGAAATAGTGCTGCTGATAGCAATACTACTGCTGACCAAGTTAATACTGCTATCTCAAATAGTACTGCTAACAGAAATAGTGCTGCTAATAGCAATACTACTGCTAACCAAGTTAGTACTGCTAACAAGGATAGTACTGCTACCAGTGTTAATACTGTCAAGCCTATAATTATGACAAAGTATTCCAGCCATGAGATTCCTAATCCTAATCATCTCATCAAGACTAAGCTTACTGATTATGAGTATGTTGATGAGAAAGGGCAACCCAAGACCATTTTGGCTTGGGTTCCCTCAAAACACTAACTGTTTTATCTTATGTGCAGGGCAACCAACAGCTCAAGAGGAAGAGCATTTGGCATGTAGATAGTGGTTGCTCTAGGCACATGACAGGTAACATGGTCTGCCTTCAAATTTTCAAAAGGTTTGATGGAGGATGTGTTGCTTTTGGTGACAATCCAACATGAGGTAAGATAAGTGGTAAAAGTATGGTTTCAAAAGGTAAGATGACTTTTGAAGATGTTTACTATGTTGAGCAATTGAGATACAACCTGTTAAGTGTATCACAGGTTTGTGACAAGAAACATAGTATATTATTCAGTGATACTGAATGTATTATCCTTGCTCCAGGGTTCAAGGTAGTTGATGAAAATATGATACTACTTAGAACTCCTAGAAAGGATAATGTTTATTGTTTGGACTTAGAGAGTGTTTCATCTGATTCATCACTAAACTGTCTGTTTTCAAAAGCTTCTTTAAATGAATCATCTCTTTGGCACAGAAGAATGTGTCACATGAATTTTAAAACTATGAACAAACTTGTGAAAAACAACCTTGTGAGAGGTTTGCCTCAAAAAGTGTTTTCATGTGATGATCATTGTGTTGCATGTCTTAAAGGCAAGAAGCACAAAACTTCTCATAAGTCCAAAGAAATAAACACAATCTTTTCACCCTTTCAGTTATTGCATATGGATCTTTTTGGTCCTACAAATGTGATGAGTATTGGTAAGAAATCCTATTGCTTAGTCATTCTTTATGACTTCTCTAGATTTACTTGGGTATATTTTTTGAGGACAAAGGATGAGACAAGTGGAATGATCAAATCCTTTGTCCTTAGGATTGAAAACCAAACAAATCTAAGAGTTAAAGTTATCCGATCTGATAATGGAACTGAGTTTGAAAACAGTTACTTAAACAAATTTTGTGAGACTAAAGGTATTGAGAGACGATTCAGTGCTCCTAGGACTCCTCAGCAGAATGGTGTTGCAGAGAGGAGAAATAGGACATTGATTGAGGCTGCTAGATCTCTGTTGGCAGATTCGAAGCTACCCATTACTTTTTGGGCAGAAGCAGTTAATACTGCTTGTTATGTCCAAAACAGAGTTCTAGTAGTCAAATCCCAAGGTAAGACACCTTATGAACTTTTCAACAAGAAGAAACATTTTATTGGATTTTTCAAACCTTTTGGGTGTCCTTGCACAATTCTCAACACCAAATCTCATTTAGAAGTTTGAAAGCAAAGCTGAGGATGGATTTCTTGTTGGATACTCCTCCCAGAGTAAGGCATATAGAGTATTCAACAGTTCTTCCAGGATTATAGAGGAAAGTAACAATGTCAAATGCAATGAGAACACACCAAATCAAATTGGTACAGGTGATAGGGATGTTTGCACACCTCTAGACATGTGATAGTTGAACCTCAAAGAAAGTATACAATGGGATCCAATATCGTCTTTTCAAGTAATAAAATGGTAAGAACCAAGTATCGTGTTCCACAAGGATAGGTATCTTAAGTTGCAAGATCTCGAGATGAAAAACTAATTTCAGATGGTGAGTTTGAAGACTTTGTTTGAGTTGGTTAACAATGATATGATTAACAAGATATATAAAGATAGAATGGGTGCAAGACTTGAAGTGAGGAGTAAACACAAATTCTGGAGGCCAATGCTATAGGAATGCTATAACATTAGTATTAGCTCAGCCACAACAAGTTCCACCATGTACTTTAAAGAGTATCCTTCCGGATATCTACCATTGCACTGTTGTTTAGCCTTCAATCAACATATGACTATGCAAATGTCCGGACCAGTGTGAGTGTCAAATGGTTTCTTTAAAGTATATGTAAAAACAAATGCCTTTGTTTAAAAATCACCCTTCCGAGTCGATTCCCATATCATTCAAGTTGACGTGTTCTTAGTGGCTCATTCCTGAGTCCACTACACTTTAACACTTTGACTAGTGATCAACCCGTCAAGAATCAATCGGTTTGAAAAACAAAGATAGCGAGTTCCTTTGCTAGCAACTCTTCCAAGTATACTTCCCTTATCATTCAAACTGACGTGCTTTTTCATGGCTTATTCCTAAGTCCATGGCACTTTCACACTTTAAGAAGTGATTAATTCGTCAAGAAGTGCGTTTGGATTTATAAAACTTAAAATGACATAGTGGAACAATGTTATTGAAGAACAAAGTCCACTAGTTTTTGGTTTACAACCTCCCTTTTTGTCTCACACCCAAACTATAAAATTAGCTACTCATTACGTAAAAATAAATTGCAAGAAATGTAAATGACATAAATTAAAAACATAATGTAAATAACGGAATATAAATTACGGAAAGTAAATGACGGAATATAAATTACGAAAAGTAAATGACGGAATATAAATTACGGGAAGTAAATGACTAAAAATAAATGCCTGAATTTAAATTACTAAATATAAATGACCGAAAGTAAAGAGCATAAAGTAAATGATATGAAGCAATAAAGAAAACTAGAAGAATCTATTATGCAATGCTGTAGCAACCCATGTGTAAGAACAAGAATTCCAAAAAGAAATTCAAAACTAATATTTAAATATGAATCTTCAACCACAAGCTATTCAATCCTTTGTTAAATCTGAAATTACTTACCTCCATGACCAGCCCACTCCCCCTTTTTATAGGTTCCAAGAGGGGACAAAAAGGACTAAGTAAATAGTAATAAGTACAAAAACAACTTATATAATACTAATAAATCAAAAAGCTAACTAGAAGTACACAACCCTTAGTTACAATCTGATTTTAAACAAAAGAGCAATTGATCCTCAACTTGAGTAGCTTAGTTGGCATCCACTTGTGAGTCTTGGCCGATTTTCTCTTTTAAGCACGCAAAAAGCCCGAATCTAAATCTGCGATCGAATGCTGTGGCATCAGATTTCAGCATTGCAGCCTGCACATTTTTAGACAAAATTAGCCTACCTAATAAGTAAAAGCAAGTAAACCACAAACTTAGCTCCATATAATAGAAAAGGGAAAATAAGATAAGAAAATTGGACTCAAAGTCGGGATTTAAACAAAATGATCTATCTAAAAAGAAGGAAAAAACGCTCGTATGCATTGAATTCTCAACGCATATCAACAGGTCCTGATTGGCTGTTTGACATTGACTCACTCACTAATTTTTTGGGTTTTAGTAATGTGAAAATTGCAGGAACAAGTTCAGCAATGGTACAAGCACAGAGACAAGAGTTTGTGCTGTTCCCTATACCTACAGTTGATCCTGTTGAATTTTGTCATCAAGAAAAGAAAGATGATTCAGAAACAGAGGATTCCGAATCAGAACAAGATGAAGATGCTAAAGGTGATGAAGAGGATAAAGGTGGAAAAGAGGATGCTCATCCTTCAGGTTTAGGAAACACAGGTCCTGAAATGTCTATATTGTCAGGAGATGATACTGATGATGAAAATTCTTCAGTTTTTGGTGGAAACACTCCTGAAAAGAATGACTCCAATCTTGATGCAAATATTAATGAGGAGGTTGTCTATCAATCAAGAAATCAGAAGAATCATCCTCCTCAGTTGGTAATTGGTGATATCAATTCCCCCATAATCACAAGGCATTAAAGTAAGTTAGGAGGATTGAAAGACTTACAGTCAGGTTTGTTGTACTGTTTTCTATCCCAAATTGAACCCAAGAAGGCTTATGAAGCAATGAAAGACCCAAGATGGATAGAAGCAATGCAAGAGGAGCTGCTGCAATTTGTGCTACAAAATGTGTGGGATCTGGTTGATCTTCCACAAGGACACAGGGCAATTGGAACTAAATGGATCTTCAAGAATAAGAAAGATGAGAGAAGAATAGTGATAAAGAATAAGGCCAGACTTGTGGCACAAGGGTACACACAAGAAGAGGGGATAGACTATGAAGAAGTGTTTGCACCAGTAGCCAGAATTGAGGCAATTAGGTTGTTTCTAGCCTATGCTTCTTTCATGAAGTTCAGAGTATATCAGATGGATGTTAAGAGTGCATTACTATATGGGAAAATTGATGAAGAAGTGTATGTTTGTCAGCCTCCAGGGTTTGAGAATCCCAACTTTCCTGAAAAAGTATACAAATTAAAGAAGGCACTCTATGGGCTACATCAAGCACTAAGAGCATGGTATGACACTCTGTCTACCTATCTCTTGGAAAATGACTTTGAAAGGGGAATCATTGACAAGACCCTTTTTATTCAAAGGAAGAAGAAGGACATCCTGCTTGTACAAATCTATGTGGATGACATCATCTTTGTATCCACAAAAGATCATATGTGCAAGGAGTTTGAGGAGTTGATGCACAAAAGATTCAAGATGAGCTCTATGGGTGAACTCACATTCTTCCTTGGGCTATAGGTTAAACAAAAGAAATATGGCATTTTCATAAGTCAATCCAAGTATGTGCAGGATATACTTACAAAGTTTGGATTTTCAGAAGCAAAGCCTGCAAGCACACCTATGGAAACACACAAACAGATCACTGCAGATCTTGAGGGGGAGGATGTGGATGTTCATCATTATAGATCCATGATAGGTTCCCTCATGTATCTAACAGCTTCAAGACCAGACATTATGTTTGCTGTATGTGTGTGTGCAAGATTTCAAGTTAGGCCTAAGCAATCTCACTTTCAAGCAGTCAAAAGGATCTTCAGATATCTCAAAGGACAACCTAGGTTGGGTCTTTGGTATCCTCATAACTCACCATTTGATCTACTTGCATATTCAGATAGTGATTTGGGTGGTGCAAACTTGGATAGAAAGTCTACATCAGGATGATGTCAGTTTTTGGGTGCAAGGTTAGTTTCATGGCAGTGTAAAAAGCAAACCACAATGTCCACCTCTACAACAGAAGCAGAGTATATAGTTGCTGCAAGCTGCTGCTCACAAGTGCTATGGATTCAGAATCAGATGTTGGACTATGGTATTACTTTTCTTCACACTCCCATCTACATTGATAACAACAGTGCTATAAGCATTGTTCATAATCCAGTGAAGCATTCTAAAACCAAGCATATAGAAATCAGGTACCATTTTATTAGAGATTGCAATGAAAAAAAGTTAATTCAGGTCTTGAAAGTACATACCAGTAACCAATTTGCTGATCTATTCACCAAAGCTTTTGATGTGGGTAGATTCACATTCTTGGTCACAAGTGTGGGCATGATAAACACTGAATAAGCCTCTTTTGATTTTCTTCATGTACCTTTTCTGTATAGATTCTTCAATGTTTACTTTCTCACATTTCATTGTGCATGGTGCTGCTAACCATTTGTGTTTAAGTGTTTCAGAGTTCATTACTTTGCTGATTAGATACTTGGTGCTTCTGGTTAAGTTAATACTGCTCTCAGTATTACTCCTGCTGACAGTTCCAATATGGTTAAGTATGGTTCCTACTACTAGGTGGTTTATACTGCCAGTACAAAGTTCCTACTTCTTGCCTTATTTCTACTGCCAGACAGTGCTAATACTGCTAGCATGTGTTAATACTTCTAGTATGTGTTATTACTACTTATATAGGTTAATACTGCGAGTATGCGTTAATGCTGCTAGGGTACTTAGTACTGCTTTTAACCGAATCCCTTACCCTATAAATACCCTCTCTGACCGCCAAAATCCAAACGGCTCTTTGAACTTCCATTGAGTTTTCATCCTCTCTCTCTCTCTCTAGAATTCTTGATTACCAGTGTGTAAACCCTAGCTTTGATTCGAACCCTAGACTCGATCAGGAAGATGGCAACACTTGATTTCTTTGATGACCACAATGAGCTTGCAATGCTACAAAAACCTAAACAAGCTGAGGGTTTTCATGAAATTGTGGATTTCTTAAAATGATCGCATATTGAATATGCGCTTACTGTTAATCCTACCATCTATGTGGATCATATGCGACAGTTCTGGGCAAATGCATCAATTCAGACTATTGATGGAAATCAGTTCATTCAATCAAGGGTTTGTGATAAACCTATCACAATCACAGAAGGCTGCATACGCACTCATCTTCATTTAGATGATGCCTCAGGTATTTCTATTCTCTCGAAGGAAGATCTCTTCCAAGAAATTGGTAGAATGGGGTATGAAGGTCCTATTGAGGTTTACAAGTTTTTCAAAAGCAAATTTTCACCTCAGTGGAGGTTCTTTGTTCATACTCTTCAACATTGCTTATCTCGCAAGACAACTGGATGGAGTGAATTTAGCAGTACAATAGCTTATGCTCTTGTATGCTTAGCTACCTCCAGAAAGTTCAATTTTTCCAAAATGATTTTAAGTGATTTGCTGTCAAAATTGGATACCAAAACCAAAACCAAAAGATTTTTTATGTATCCAAGGTTTGTACAAGAGGTACTAAACAAGGAATTGACGGATTTACCCTCTTTTAAAGAGGTGTATGTACCTAAACCTCCCAAAGGGAAGGTGTTCTCCAATATGAGAAGGCTTAGTAAGGACTTTTCTGGAAAAGACACACCATTGTTCTCTACAATGATGGTTGTGTCCCACCCACATGGTGAGGCATCAGGGTCACAACCCATATCTGACCAACCCACTGATGACCTACCCACACCATTCACTTCAAATATTCATCCTTAGTTCCCTGTTGATAAGCCAATTCCCCCAATCACTCAAAAATATACAAGGAAAAAGGTACAGAAGGTTCCTTTCCTTCATGTATCTACACCCCAAAAGCCTACAAGCCCTCTGCTAGAGCATTCTCCATCAGAGAATATCCAAAGGGAATCCACAGGGGTGTCTCCCAACCCCGAGAAGGTGCTCTCTAAGGAGAAGGATGAGCATGTGGGCAGCAAGGCTCACACTACTGATTCTGCACAAGTTGTGGATCAGGACAGTGTGAACATGACTAAGACCTTCCCCACGACAACTTTGGATGAGAAATCATCTAAGGGACCCAGGTGCCAAGAAACCAATGGGGTAGTAAGTGCTTCTGCTAGGCAGAAGGCCTCTACTAAAAGATCCCATGATCCTTCACGGGTGGTAAACACACCTAAAGGAGGTGAGGACAGATATAACTATGATGAATTGATGGAAACCATTGGTAATGTGAACCTGGATGTACTCAATCAGGGTTCAGAGATAAAGGCGCTGAAAAAGGTGATCATTTCTCAACAAGGCCAGATAGAAAAACTCAAGAAGAAGGTGTTGAATTTGGTGCACAAAAAGAAGAGAAAGCAATTTATCTTGAAGAAAAGGGGAAGTGCTCATGATGCTTCCAAAAAGGGGGAAAATCAAGAAGCTGAATTTGAGAAGGAAAGCTCAGTTGGTATGGAATTTCAATTTGAGGGGGAGATTAGTGGTGAAGTTGAAAAGAAGGTCGAGGAATTAAGATCAAAGTGTGAAAGCAACAGAAACAATAGTGAAAGCAGCAGAAACAATAATGAAAGAAACAGAAACTGTAGAAGCAGCAGTAACTACTGAACCAGAAGTAGAAACTGCCAAAGCAGTAGAAATAGAGAAAGCAGCAGCAGAAACTGGAATGTCTATAGAAGAAATACAGATTGCAGAGACTTTGGTGAAGGCGAAGAATGACACTCCTAAGGCCACTCAAAAGGCTAAGGGAGTGGTGATTAAAGAAGAAGGCTCAGAGAAGAAAAAGAAAGAGGTCAGTGTCAGAGGCCAAGAAGAAAGGGAAAGAGAATATGGTTGAGCCTGTGATACCATTAAAGAAGCAGAAGAAAATAGATTTGGATGCAGAATTGGCAAAGGAGTTAAATGCATAGTTTGAGAAGGAATTTGAAAAGGAGAATGAAATCCAAAAGGCCAAAGACAGAAAGCTGGCTTTAGATTTGGCAACAAGGCTTAATGAAGAATATCAGAAGAGTTTGAAGACTGCTACAAAGAGGGTTACAATGAAAGCAACCAGACAAAGGCAACCTTCAAAGAAAAGACAGCCTTCAAAGACCTTTCTAGCTACACAAGAAAGAAGAAAAATGATAAACTTCTTGAAAGGATCTATTGGATTTCCTGAAGGGATGTTTACAAAAATGTCTTTTAGTAGGATAGAAGACTTATACAAAAAGGAGATGGCCAAGCTGCAAGGAGAATTTAATCAGAGGGTTGAATTTGAAAGAAAGATGAAAGAAATACATGATCTGAACATTCAACAGCCTTTTCTTGACAGTGAAGAAGGCACTCCGACTAAAGAAAAGATAGAAGTCAAGAAGGAAGAGACTCTAGCTCAAAAGATTGGAGATGTTAAAAGAATGAAGTCAATTGCTTCAAAGAAAAAGGCAAAAAGGCCAAGAACTGAGGAAGGTGAGAAAGAGAAGGGCAGTGAAAGAATGGAAGTTGAATCATCAAGACCTACTGATGCACCTCCTGTGCCTTCTACTCCAGTCAGTTCAATGCTTCCAAAGATTATATTTTGGGATGTATGTGTGGAGAAAGAAAAGCACTTTCTCAGGATCAAAAGAGCAAATAACAGATTTGAGATCTATACCAACTTTCATCAGTTCATACAAAAGTGCTCAAGAAGTGACTTGGAAGAAATGTATTCTGTTGGGAAGAAGTTGTATGAAGACAAGATTCAGCATGGAGCTCAAGATGATACAAGGCTGATCATGGAATGGATATGTCTTATGTTTGAACCTGACATAATACAACTTGAAAAGCAGAATGTGTTGAGGTGGCGTTTGATAAATCAATGTGAAGTTTATGCTTTGTTTCTGTCAAAGGCAAAGATAGAGTATTATCTGGTGGAAAAGCAGTATAATCATGATTTGATCAGATTGAATGGTATGCTGCAATTAAAGCTGAGTGGTGGAAGAGGATCAGAAATGGAGAAGAATCTAATCCAGTTACTCAAAGGGCAGAATCAACAAGAGCAACATAAACCACAAGAGCAGCAGAAACAAGAAGAATCTGTTGAAACTCAAGAGCAGAGTCAAGAGCAATCAAGTCAACAACCTCCAGAACAGCAAAATCAATCTGATAAGTAGTTTGAGTTGTATTTAACAGTGATAGATGAAGAACCATTAAAAGTTGATCCTATCTCAGTGAAAGCTCCAGAAATCATACATTGGGATACTGTGATGAATAAAGGCACATAATTCTTTAAGATCAAGAGAATGGATGGCAAGTATGAGGTATATTCAACATGGGATAAGATCATCAGAAGTTGTACCAGATCGGATTTGGAAGACATGTATAAGGTTGGTTTAAAAGTGTATGGTGACTTGTTGAAAGGAGCATGTAACACCCCAAAAATGGGACTAACAAAAATTTCCGGACAATGGAAATGTGGTAAATAAATTGCCAAGGCAATGAGCTCATACACAAGGAAACCATAAATGCCAGTTAATTACAAGTTTGTAATAAAAAGCAATAATAGATGACAACACTCTAATCTAGGCCTCACTAGACATAAGATTACAAAAGGTTGTCAACTATATCCAAAAGAATAGTCTTCAATATTGGCATCCCAAAAATGCTCCCAAGCTCACCACTAAAGACATCTAGGCCTCCTTGGCACTCGCGCCGCTAGAACCTGAGATACATACCAACAATCAAGTGTTAGACCAAACGGGTCTAGTGAGTTACATAAAAGCATGGCATGTTAATGTAAAGCAGAATATGAACAATCATGACACTCCAATCACCAAAGTCCTTACGGGTCAATCATGGGGGAGACCCATCACACCAATGAGTTTTACCTCGAGTCAATGTACCTTGATGTTCACTCGCTCGAGCAACATCCCGAAGGCCCGACACACTTGAAGACTACCTCCCAGGCATTACTCCAAATGGCGGAGGTCTAGGCGCATACCGTTATAGTGGCACCTAAGACTACATCCTCCTAGCACTTACTTATGGTTCGTTTTGTGTGCTTACAATGTCCGTCTCTATACCTCATTTCATACCCATAAGGTACATGTATAAGACTACCACAATCCCAAATCATACTTAGGTACAAAACTCTAAGATATGCAAATACTCAATATAATCCATGACTTGCCAAGACAAATATGTACACATACTCAAAACATCAAGAGTAACAACCTCGTCCATGTCCATAACCATATTCAAGGCTAAATACCAATAATACAAAGATTAGCAGTTAGGTCAAACTTATCAGGTGATCAGATCTTTTCATAACGATAACACATTAGACATAAAAGCATATAAAGTATGTATCTCATTTGAAAATAATGTAAGAAACTCACTATCTAGGGTTTCACACAAAACCCTAGAAAACTTGGATGAGAAGATGAGAGGGTGAGAACTTGAAGGTGCTTTAAATACTTCACTTGATGACTCTTGAAGCTTCCTCAACCACCAATAAATGTTCCCAACTATCACAATGTTTGAAGCAAGTGTTGGAGGGTTTTGGAATGGAGAAAATCGCCCTAAATGAGCTCTTGGACGGAACCAAAACGTGTGAGATGAGGAAATGAAGTCTAAATGGTCAAGGTTGAGTTTATATACTCTCAGCCCCCGATGGCGACATTGCCTGGCGATTGTGCCATGGCATAGTCGCCGGGGCATAGTCGCGAGCGGCTAGATGCCCACGGTACGCATTCGGCGATGGTGACAGGGCGACATTGCCCCTGTCACTCTTGCAAGTCATAGTCGCCGGGGGTGTACCAAGACCACCCCCCGGCCCGCGATAGTGCCTCGCGACTATGACCATTGTCATAGTCGCTGGTCACAATCGCCCAACACTCCACAACCCAAATTTTGTCGTTTTCGAAAATCGTTCAACATGTACGGAATCCAAGGAAACTAACAGGTAAAATAACATAATAACATTCTTAAGCCCAAGTAAGAATCCCAACAATTTTGATTGATGTAAACACTAAGAAAATTATAAATACTTACCTCAATTTTCCGGGTGTTACAGAGCAAGGATGAGCTTAACAAAGATGTCTATGGAGTTTTTGTGTATGGTGTTTAACCCTGATAAAGTTGAATATCTTATCAAAGACTTGCATCACAGAGAAGGATTTAACAACATTGATCATTGGATGCTTGTTGAAAGATCTGGAGTATATATCATAACCATTGATAACAGTTTTCATGAGTACTTTTTGGTTGATAAGGTGTATGATCACAGCAAAGAAAAGTTGCAGGGGATGCTGAAGACTAAGTTGGTTTGCACTACAGGTTCAGAGATCGCAAGAATCTTGGTTAGAAGAACAATCAATCAAAGTATGGGATTGAATCCTGATCTGGGAATGTGAGCAATAATTTTGAAAGCATCATGAAGACCTTATTCTGAAAAACTTAACTTCTTGCTTTAAAAAGTTAAGTTAGGGGGAGATTGTTAGGTCTGAAATATGCTAAGTCTGGATAATGCTCCTGATACTTGAAGATTACTACTGCTGATAGCATTGGTGCTGCTTAAAGGATTAGTACTGCTAGTGTAAAAGTTAGTACTGCTTGGAGAGTTAATACTGCCAGTTAGAAATTACTACTGCTAACATGTTAGTACTGTTGATGATGAGAAGATACTACTAGAAGAATTAATGCTGCTGATAATGATAAGGATGGTTTGTTACGTGAAGCAAAAGAAAAGGAGTTGAAGATAATTATGGAATGGATGCTGAAGATCATTGTTATTTTAATAATTATCTTGTAATCTGTTATATATATAGTCTAGAAGATTTAGATTAAGAAGATACATATTTTTGTTTTAGAGAAAATTAGCCTCAAGATTCTTAGTGATCCTTTCATTAGAGAAGTTTTGAACGTCTGTTGAGTCTGTTCAACAGATTGAAGCTTTGGTTTTAATCATTAAGTTAATTCAATATAACTTGTGATTTGATTTCATATACTGTTTCATTGATTTCTTGTTAAAGTGTTATTCCACAACTTCTTTAACAAAGTTTCTGAGTGTTTATTTAAATTCTTGTTTTGAATTTCGATCCTGACAAAAGGTATAAATCCACATTGGAAAATGTTTTGTACCGATCTAAATCATGTTAAAGTTATTTGGGTGTGTTGAAGCATGGGTTGCATTATTTCGGGTCATTCACATTTGATTTCATTCTATGATTTTCAACGTGGGGTCTTTGGATTTGTTGAGCGTATGTCTCGGCTTGGATTTTGTTGGGTCTTGGGGACACTTGTCCGGATTTGATAGCTCATTATAGAGCGTTTGGTTATGATTTGCATTTATTGCATCTTATTTGGGAATTACATGTTTTGAATGCGTTAGTTCATTCGTTTTGAGTCATGTAATGTTTCAGCCCCGTCTGCTATGGATCCATGAGCACTTTTGTATTTTATCCGGTGTTGGGACGACTAGTTTTCCACATCGAGGCACGTTAGGTATAGGATGAGATGTAAGTCCTTCGTGCTCGTATCAATGGGTGTATGCTGAAAGATGATGAGCTCGATACATTTATTTCTTTGTCAGATGGTGGAACGATTCGTTTTCCCCATTGAGGCGCGGTTTGGCTTCTTTGGTATGGTGTAAGTCCTCCGTGCTAGTATCTATGGATGTATTCTGAAAGATGTTGAGCCCGATACTTATACCAATTTAACGTAATGTGTGGCTTACTCTGTACACGTCACATTATGCGGAATCGGGTTTCCCCCGTCACCGAAAGGTGTTGTCTTTGGGCTGAGTCGTTTATTATTTGTTTCGATGACATTTTTCATACATGAATTTATTCCATGTTTTATGGGTCGAGTATTAATCCCTATCCGTGTTTTGGGATGTTTTGGGATATGAAGTATTATTTACATTATCATAAATTGGGAGTCATTTTATATCCACGTTTTGAGTTGGGTTATCTCCCTTATGCTATAATCTTAGAGACTCGAGTTTACTCATATTTTGATCGTTTGTTTTATAAAGCTTTCTCAAATTTCATTAATTGAGCATTACCATTATTCCTGTTTCAATTAAGTGTTGGATTACATCATTTCATGAAAGAATGTTTTGGCGTTTAGGCGACCATCTATAAAATGCATATTATTGGTAAATGAGTTGTTCCATTATTTTAAAGTATATCATTTTAAAGGATCATGATTATAAGTTACAATATTTCCATTTTACGTTTTCTTTATAATCATGATATAAACTCTTGAACTTACTAGGCGTTAAGCCTAACATTTTTATTTGTCGGCATGTGCATCAGGTTCCAGATGGGGGTTTGGTCCTAGCTGTCCCAAGAAGAGAAGTGCTTAGTTCCCCCGAGTGTAAGTTAGTGAAGACTTCCGCAGTTTGGAGATAGTGACTTTTATTGGGTTTTAGTAGCACTCGTCCCGTCCTTATTATAAACTGTATGTATAGAATGAATGTGTGTGTTGAGGTTAAATATTAAATTGTGGTTGTAGATGATTCTTTTATTGGTGTATTTAGAAAATTTTAAATTAGTTGCTATTTTCAGAATTCAGGGTGTTACAGTCTTGAAACGCTTCAAGATGGAGAGTTCGAAAAGAGGAAACTTGCCAATGGTACATGATATACAATTGAGTAAATCTTAATGCCCTTCCACAAAGAAAGATATGGATCACATGAAAGGTGTCTCCCTATGCTTCAACAATTGGATCCATAATGTATGTGGTCTCCAGGAAATGTATCCCTAATTTCTCAATAAAATGTAACACCCGTAATTTTGGAAATTCCCTTGATGGTAATACGGGAGTCGTTTGACTCTTAGAATGTAAATATATTGAGAAATCAAGTAAGTTTTATAATGGAACCAACGAGAATTGATTCGGGCTCAAAAAACACGAGAAATGGGGGATTTCGGAGGTCCCGCGGGTTGGTGGGCGACCCTAGGCCACGGATTAGGCTGCATAACTCGCTAGAAGTGATGCCGAGGAAGCACGTAGTTTACCCCGCGACTGCCAAGCCACGGGCCAAACCACAGGAATCGATATGAGGATTTTAAATCCGATTTTGGTTATTCTTGGACCTAGGGTTTCGTTCTTGAAGCTTTTCAAGATGAGATAGAAAAGAATTGGTGATCTTGGTTCGATCTAAGGGTTCATGGTCAAGATAATCTTCTCCCCTCTTCTTTTAGATACTAAGGTTGATGTTTTCATCATATTCCTTACATCCTTCAACTTTGGTGTAATTTTGGTAGCTTGGTGGTAAAGGAAACCTTATGGAGGTGTTGGATCTAAGATCTAGGAGGATTGCTAAGAGGTTTCAAGAAGATTCAAGTTTTGGGGGTAAAACCTAGATTTAACCTAAATCTAGCAAGGTGGGTTCAAGTTGATTTGTGAAAACGGTGTACATGTCAAAATGTCAATCTTTACATGTTTATATGTTTTACATGAAATTATTAACTATTGAGTTATTTGACGAGTTTTGATTTTTTGAAATGTCTTAACCTTGTAAACTTGTAAAATACCCACATTTGGGATTTTTGGCATTTTGATAGATAAATCATATATTTTGGTATCTTAATGGTTTATTTCATGGAAGTATATTTTGAGTATAAAAACGTTTTATCGGGTGTTTTGGAGAAATGTTTGATGTTGTGTTATGGGACGTTTTGAAAGGATAAATGTTATAAACTCACTTGGAAAATGTTTTGTCCCAATTTAAACTATGTTGGAGCTATCTCTAAATTTTGGAGCATGGGTTTGCATAAATGCAGGTTGTTTACGTTTGGTTTCATTTTATGATTTTCCTACAATTGGCCTTTCGATTGTTGAGCCTATGGCTCGGTTTGGACCTCGTTGGGTCTTGGGGACAATTGTCCGGGTTTTCATAGCTCAATATAGAGCGTTTGGTCATGATATGCATTTACTGCATCTTATTTGAGAATTACATGTTTTGAATGCGTTAGTTCATTCGTTTTGAGTCATGTAATGTTTTAGTTAGTGCAATGGATCCATAGGCATGGTGTTCTTATGTCTCGTTTTGGACAAGTTCACCACTTTGGCACGGAATAGGAATCGGGTCACCATGGTAAGTAAGGTGTGGATCTATATGGTCGGCCATCGTCCCATAGGCAGTAAGGTGTAATTCCTTGTGCTAGAGTTCCCGTTTTGGAACTCTCAAGAATAGACCTAGAGGGGTTGACTTGATGTTTTCGTGCAATAGACCTAGAGGAGTTGAGCTCGGTATGTTTTATGGGTATAACCCATATGTTTTGGTTTCATACATAGTTATGTGACCTACTTTTGTGTTCCGTCACATACTATGTAATCGGGTCTCCCCCGTCACCTCAAGGTGTTGTTTTGGTTACGGAGTTTTATAATCCATGTTTTCGGTAATGTTTGGGCATGTATTGTTATCCATGTTTTTGGGATATTTTGGATGAGAGAATTTATCCACGTTTTCAGTATTTGATTATTAAAATGTCTGTTATGTATTACGCGAGTTTTGGGTCTTGGACTTATATTCGAAGAAACGTTTTGTTTTGTGATTTTAATCACGATGAGGGTGAATGTTGAAAAAGAGATTGTTTCCAGATTTAATGTATTTCATTTTGGTTGTTTTCAGACTGAACGTATTTCATTTTGAAAATCACGATTTAAATAGCGTTCTTAAAGTTATTGTTTTATATATATCTAATGAAAACTCTTGAGCTAACTAGGCGTTAATCCTAACCTTTTTATTTGTCGGCAGGTGCATCAGGTTCCAATTGGGATTTGGTTCTAGCGGTGCTATGAAGAGATGAGCACTAGATTTACATGAGGGTGAGTAGTTTGGTGAAGTCTTTCGCAGTTGGAGATAGTAATTGTTATTGGGTTTTAGTAACATACGTACCTATTATAGATCGTGTATAGGGATTGAATTGTGTTTATTGAAGTTAAACCTTAAATTGTTGTCGTAGTTGATTCAGTTATCGATGTATTTAGAAAAAGTTTAATTAGTTGATATTTCCAGATTTGAGGGTGCTACAGAATAACACTCAAGTGTACATGCCAAACTAGTATCGTATTGAAAACAAGTACTGAATATCGATCCCACAGAGACAATTAAGCAAGCAATTAATCTAAGTCAACTTAAAAGGTGATTTTAATGAGAGAATTCGAAGGAATGATATTTGAGTGAGTTGACAGCTTTGAAATGGATTTAAAACAGTAAAGGAAATGCATGGGTGTAAGTTCAGGTTGGAGTTTAGCTACTCTGTGTTTAGGTAGATTGCTACAGCATGAAGCTGCAACATTGGTTCTCTACCTTACTTCTGAATTGAGTAGTCCTCTTTCAAGGTTCAAATGAGACTATGTACTAGCAGTACCACACATTTGGGTAACCCAACCAATGTCGTGAAAATCATACTGTTCTTTTCATATAGTTCAGTTCACAATCCGTTAGAATTGATACAGTTCATCATAACTATAACACCCTAAAATTAGAGTAAATTTAAAATTCAAAAATTTGGCAATATAACGTTTTCATTTGGAATAAACCACCCAAAATGGGTAAATGTATAAGGCATTTACAAAAATCCTGTGAACGGAAATGATAATTGACAACAAACTAATATAAACATGAATTATCTAGATTACATCGGTTGTCAACCCAAAATCACCAAAAGAAGAAACTAAATCAATTGCCTCAAAATCCAAATACTAGCCAACTCAAAAATGCTTCAAGACTATGCTCGTCACTCAAGCACTTGGCAACCCACCGCTAAAGGAACCTGCTATACACATCATTTGAGAAAAAAATGTTAGGATTAAAGCCTAGTGAGAACATACACTTTATAAGTTGCGGAAATATAAACAAAGACAACTGATCAAGCATAGGCATAACATAGTCTATAATCCTTTCCTCTTTAGAGTTTTCAATATGAATAATGTCTTGGTTCTCAGGCCTCGGTTGTGGTCCATGCACAGGTTCATCCATTTCTAATGTTTCAAGAATCGATGCTAAATTTCTTTGTATTCTTCTCCTTCTTCGAAATGTTCTTTTAATATCAGGATCAAATTCAAATACTTCACTGTGAAACAAACGTGGCATGCAACCAAAAATTAATAACAAAGTTGATTAGAAAAATCAGATTAAAAGCGACTTAAAAAGTTCTTGCTTTGGCTTGTCCCCGACAACAGCACCAAAAACTTGGTCTCTGGGAAATGTATCCCTAATTTCACAATAAAGGAATAACACACAAGTATACATGCCAAACCAGTATCGTTTTGAAAACAAGTAATAAAGTGGTACTAAGTACCGAATATCGATCCCACAGAGATAATTAAAGCAAGCAATTATTCCAAGTCAACTTAAAAGGTGATTTCAATGAGAGAATTCGAAGGAATGATCTTTGAGTGAGTTGACAGCTTTGAAATGGATTTAAAACAGTAAAGGAAATGCATGGGTGTAAGTTCAAGCTGGAGTTTAGCTACAATGTGTTTAGGTAGATTGCTACAACATGAAGCTACAACATTAGTTCTTGGCCTTACTATTGAATTGAGCAGTCCTTTTTCAAGGTTCAGATGAGACTATGTACTGGCAGTACCACGCATTCGGGTAACTCAACCAATGTCATGAAAATCATGTTGTTCTTTTCATATAGTTCAAAATCCGTTAGAATTGATATGGTCCATCATAACCACTGCAACACTTCAGTGTTCTAAATTTACGTTGGCTTGCATTCAAGGCCAAGTCATCTAAGTGGAACAACACTCGTCACTTTATCAAGAAACACTTAGATGAAACTTAGAAACAAGGGGTGAATAGAAAGAAGGATAGCCAATAGCGAAAACAATCTTCCACTACCACAAAGGCCTTTATCTCCCAACCTTTACTTACACCCAAGCTAGGGGTATTAGCCCATCATTACTTTAAAATAAATAAAAGACATAAATTTAAATGACAAATGTAAAGACATAAATAATAAAGTAGCAAAAAATTTCTTAGATTAAAGCAAGTAAAAGATGACAATAACTACTAAATAGTTAGAAGAATACTTAGTTGTTTCCCTTGTCAAAGAAACTACAACTACAATAAGTAAAGTAAAAGATTAAAGCTAAAGTTAATTTGCAAAAGCAAGCTAAATTGTGTGTCCAACTACTGGAAATGAAGCCTCTATTTATACAAGGAGAGGGCATCTAATGTCAATTACAAAAGTACAAGATTCTTTTAACCAATGGTCATTACCCAAAATACAAAAGGTTTACAAGATGCCTTCCTTAACAAAACCATAAATATGATTATATTCTTTAAAAGATGCCTTCAGCTCCATCTTGCAAAACAGGTCCAGGTGGCACCAAAATGACTCCCCAACAAAAAATTTATGAAATGATGTCTTGTTCTTGCTGAAATTGCGAACATGTTGTAGCCTCCTGCTACAGCAAACCAAACTGTTACATTCTTTTTAAAATCATCACAAACATAGGACATTCCTCTTACTTAGCTCCAAACTACAATAAATGGTAAAAATAGACTAAAAGACTTAAATTTGGTGATTGAGTGACTAAAAATAAGAGCAAATATAAAATAAATAAGTGCTTAGAACGTGACAAGTTATGCACTTATCAGTATGCCATGATATGTACTAGACCTGACGTATCTTATGCTTTAATCATGACTAGTAGTACCAGTCAAACCGGGGTGAAGCTCACTGGGTAGCAGTAAAGAATATCCTCAAGTACCTAAGAAGGATTAAGGATATGTTCCTGCTATACCACGATATGGAAGGAGATCTGTGTATTCGAGGATACTCAGATGATAGCTTTCAAACCGATCGTGATGACTTTAGGTCACAATCAGGTTTTGTGTTTACACTGAACTGTGGTGCCGTAAGATGGAAGATATTTAAGCAGAGTACGTTTGCAAATTCTACTAAAGAGTCAGACTACTTGGCAACTTAAGACACTGGGAAGGAGGTTGTATGGATGAATAAATTCATCACAGATCTTGGTGTAGCTCCGAGTATAGATGGCCCCGTCGAGATCTACTACGATAAAGAGGGTTCCATAGCTCAAGAAAAGGAACCAAGGTCCCACCAGTGGTCCAAGTATATTCTAAGGAAATATCACATCATTCGACAGATGGTCAATCGAGAGGATGTGAAGATTTGCAAAGTTCGATTGTAAGATAATCCGACAGATCAGTTCGCTAAACCTATGAGTCATAGCAAGCATGATACTCACACTAACTCTATAGGTTAAAATTTTAACTGTTTGAATTGATCAGTAACTTTAGTATATTTTTGGAACATTAAGCAATGAAATTCTATCTGTTTTAAGCATATTGGGTATGAGTCATTACATTAATTTAGTTATGTTCTATATTAACATGTTTAAATCCATAAATAATATGATATTATTTAAAACTATCCATGGTCGATTGTTACTAGGGACTGGTAACAAACTAAGATTATTGTGAAGTCTGGTCATAGTCAAGTTGGGCCAGCACGGGGGTGCAACCAGAGTCACTTGCACTTGTGGGTACAAGTGTTGAAAGACCCGCCTTTAAGATCACTTCATAGATCGGCGTCATAAAGTGAGTCTTGAAATGATAAGTTGTTCATTTATCCTTTGACCTGAGATGTATATTGGGATCTCAAGCACAAGGAGTGTTGTGCCTTGATATATGCTTAACATTACCTTTCACCTGGTGATTATAAGGTCTATGTTAGGTACAATGTGAATTGTGTAAGAGTCGTATACATGTAATATGGAATTTTTTCCTCTCATGATGAGATAGAAAAATCTGGGGGCCTCAATGATATAAATTGAGAATTGTATGGACATACACAAGTGAATTAGTTTAACCAATGGTACTTGTTTACTCAACTGATATCGGGATCTAGAAATACAACTATTGAACAACCAAGGATGGGCCTGATCTATGCCTTGAGTTCAATATGAGATATCGTGTAGCAAAGGGATAAGGAATATTTTATTCATATTATTGATTACATCAATAAAAGCTAAGGAAACATATATTCATTTGACTTTCGAGGCAGTGGCGCGTTGCTAGACACAGAATCATTGTTTGTGTTTTATGTGTCGTGTGCATGTGGGAGACTGTAGGTTTCTGTATGCCCACGTCATATGAAAACACTGTTGATGTCAAGTGAACCTATGAGGGTCACAAGCAGTGGGTATGTATGTCTCATATTGACCATGATGGTCGTTAACCAAATTAATTACACGTTGTAATGGAAAGATAATTATTGTTCTAGTAGAATAATACTTATAAAATGTGTGTGTGTAAAATATAATTACGATAATTATATAATGGACTTAATATGGATAATGAATTATTAAGTTAAAAATTAATTAGGCCAAAAGACCAACACGTGAGAGTAATGTTTACTTAAGGCCCAAGATTAATTATTATGTTAATAATTAATTAAAAAAGGCCATAAGCTCATAAGCTTGTTTAAGCTAATTAAGGGCCCGGTCAAAATATGTTAAGAGGGTATATAAACCTAATAGTTAGGTTTAGGATTAAGCTAATCAAACCACAAGAAAACTCTCCTCCCCTCTCCCCTTTTTGGTGGTCGTCAATCACACACACACCACAAGGAAAATTGATTTTTCCTTCTGCAATATTTGGCTCTACAGGCTAGCAACCGATTTGAGATAGGAGCATCTCACGTGTGGATACTGCTAGAGGAGGCCTACGTTGGTCTCCCGTGCTTTAAATCCTCTCGTCGGCAAAACCTTTGAGGTAATGTTCTTAAACCTTTTTTAGTTGGTTTATGTCCTTATTTTCGTTAGTTACGTATCCCGACTTGCTAGGGTTTCGTGTTTTGTTTATATATATATATACATATATATATACATATATATATATATATATATATATATATATATATATATATATGGATGTTTATGTATTTTGTTTTCGCTGCATTTTTGAGATCCCGAAGAAACCCCACAGTGGTAAGAGAGCCCCGTAACAATGGTATCGGGCAGAAAGTTGGGTAAAACGGTCAAAACGAAAAACGGGCCAAAACTGCCGTCGTGCGTTGTGCGTATGCCCCGCCCTGTGTCGTGGGTCGTGCATCATGCGGTGTCGTGTCGTGCGCCGCTGTGGCCGTGTGCCTCTCGTCGGGTCATGGTTTGGCCACCCTCACGGTTTCGACCGTTTGGGTGGTCCATGACCTAGGTAGTCAGTGACGACTCCAAAAAAGTTGGTTTTGCAAAACCCTAATTTTTCGTTTTAGGCCTAAGGTTTTTCGAGGGCCGGAAGGTTTCTTGCCTTTGATCGGGTTTTGACCCAATTTTCATGGGCTTGTTAATTTTATCTTTAATTGGACCCTAGCCCATTTTGAACCGTTTTGCTTGTTGGATTTTTTTGGCACGATTGACCCATGTTTGTATGTTTTATTTTTCGGTAATGAAAATGTATGATTATGTGGGTTATGTAATTTTAACGATCTACATATCCTTTTATTTATTTTGAATGTAATGTAACAGTTAGGTTAGAAGTTTTAGCCTAGCGTTGTATTATTTTAAAAATCTTGTTTTTGAAGTCCGGGGGAATAGAAGACGGCGTCCCGGAATTCACCTCAGTTAGCGGAGTTAGTGGGAGCCATGGCGATGTCCCTAGGGTTTGACCGAGGTTTTCCGTGTGGGCACATGGAAACCTCATTAGTGGGCCATACTGAATCTGTTTGTTTATATGTGTGTTTGTGTTTGTGTTGTTTTTCCGCTTTATTTATTTTGCTTTATAATTATGAGATATAACTATTGCAATGTTTTATAAATGAAATAAAAGTAAAACACAATCGTAAAACTTAAAAACCAGTGATTTGTAAATGTTTTACAATATATTGATAAGTTATCAAACTTAATCCGATTATTCGATCGAGTTTTACAAATGAGAGATATTTTATATATATATATATATATATATATATATATATATATATATATATATATATATATATATATACCGACTCTGAAAATTGTTTTAAAACGATTTTAAAATGTTAATTTTTATAAGAGCTTGGTAAAACCCCTACAAACTAAAATGTGAGTTTTTCACCACTCATTTTAAACACTTATCGAACATATAACTGTCTGATTTCGATATGAGCATTGGTCAAGACGGGTTGGATTAGTATAGTGTAAGATAAGCAACTAGATCACGAGATTACAGTGGGTTGTGTATAGCCCACTTATTGTGATAATCGTGACCCGGACGACCGATTTCTGAGTTGATACTTAAAATAAAAATTGTGATATTTTAGTATGGTTAAACTCACTTGAGGTATTTATGCATTGTGTATTGCCTGTGTAATAAGTAACCTCAAGGTGAAGAAGTGGTATTAAACAATTATATAAAGAATCTCACGAAGGTCTAAGAGTTGTTATGATCACAATTGGAAATTTCCTACCTAAATAGCTATTTTTCATGGTTTGCGAATTGACCAATCGTGAGAAATAGTGAAATATGGATCTTAGCTCATTTTTGAATTTTAAGGGTTATTCAAATTTTGAGAACTAATTACTAAAATGAACTTTATTTTCTGTAGATGTCTGCTAATCAAGATAACACAAACTCAAACCTCACGCAGTTCACACTCCGGCCCATTTTGGAAAAAGAAAAACTAAATGGTCAAAACTTCCTAGAATGGTCCCGATTCCAGAGGGTCGTCCTCAAGCATGAGGAAAAGTTCTATGTACTCGAGAACCCCCCTCCAAACACTCCTGCTAGGAATGTTTTTGAGAGTGTTCGATCTGCTTATGATAAGTATCGTCGAGACTCTCTAAGCGTTTCATGTCTGATGTTGGCCTCAATGACTCCTAAACTTTTGAAGGAACATGAGGAGATGTCAGCTTGGGAAATGATTACCTCTCTGAGGACCATGTTTGGTCAACAGGCAAGGCAGGAAAGGTTCGATATCGTGTGATCACTACATGCTTGTATGATGCAGGAGACGACGTTGGTCAGTGCCCACGTTCTTAGGATGAAAGGGTACATTGACCGTCTGGCTCGATTAGGTTACCCTCTTGGACAAGAGTTATGGGTTGACTTGATCCTCAACTCCCTGTCTAAGTCATATGATAACTTTGTGCTCAATTATCATATAAACGTCTTGGACAAATCTCTCACTAAGTTGTATGGAATGCATAAGATTGTTGAAAGATGGATTACCTCCAAGCTGGAGAAATCCAAGCCTGTCCTGATGATCAAGGACAAGGGAGGGGTGACCAAGAGTAAGGGTGTGAAAAGTCTTGACTAGGAAAGGAAAGGCAAAAGTTGGAAGTTCCAGCAAGATTAAAAAGAATGAGGGAAAGATTCCCCTGGATGTTGTTTACTTTGAATGCTCTGAGAAAGGGCATTGGAAAAGAAACTGTTCAATTCTAATTGCAAAGGCAAAGAAGGATAAGGCTCTGGGAGTCGGGCCTTCAGGTGTATATACCATTGATTTATTCACTTCTGATTATGATTCCTGAGTATTGGATACCGGATGTAGGAATCGTATTTGTTCCTCTTTGTAGGGACTAAGTGAGAGGCAGCTGAGGTCGGGCCAGTTGGAGATCAAGATAGGCAATGGGACAAGAGTAGATGTTGTGTCTCAGGGTGATTTTGATATGGTCCTTCCCAATGGTCTGGTCTCTGGTTTTTAAACTTTATGATTGTCTTTACGTACCTAGTATCGTAAGAAACATTGTTTCAGTTGCACATTTGAGACAAGATGGATTTATGTTTAAATTTCTTGACGAGCATATTTGCACGGGATTTCATATTTTATTGCTAAGCCAATTAATGGTATTTATGAAATAGATGTTTTTAATAGTCTTAATTCTGAATCGATGTATACTAAAAGACTTAAACATGACTTAAGCTAAATATACTTGCGGCATTGTTGTCTTGGCCATATAAATAAGAAACGCATTGTCAAGCTCCAAGTGGATGGGATCTTGGAATTAACTGATGATCATTTGATAAATACGAATCTTGTTTATTAGGAAAGATGAATAAAGCACCTTTTTAAGGATAGACCGAAAGGGTAAATGAGTTGTTGGGAGTGATACATACTGATGTATGTGTGCCCTTTAACCCAACCACAAGAAATGGTTGCTACTACTTCATTACATTTACTGATGATTTAAGTAGATATGGATATGTTTATCTAAAACATAAATTTGAAAGCCTTGAGATTTTCAAAGAGTTTTCGAATGAAATAGAGAACTAACATGGCAAAAAGATAAAAGCCCTTCGGTCTGACCGAGGTGTTGAATATATAAGCCAAGAATTCACCTATCATCTTAGAGAGCGTGGGATAATCTCACAACTCGCTCCTCCAAAAACACCACAACATAATGGTGTTTCTGAAAGAAAAAACTGTTTCTTGTTAGATATGGTTAGATTAAAAGATGAGTCATACCAAGTTGCCTAAGAGTTTCTGGGGGTATGCTTTGGAAGTTGCCACCAGAATACTAAACAACGTACAAACCTAGAAGGCTGATAAGACGCCATATGAGATGTGGTCTAGGAAGGTTCCAAACTTATCTTATATGTAAGTCTGGGGTTGTGTTGCTTAGGTTAAGAGGGAAGTTTCTAGGAAGTTAGACCCTAGATCTGAATGGTGTATCTTTGTAGGATTTCCCAAAGAGACTGTTGGGTATTATTTCTACAACCCTAGCGAAAACAAGGTGTTTGTCGCTCCCAAGGCTGAGTTTCTAGAAAATGATTTTTTAGCTAAGCCTAAGACAAGGGATAAAGTAGAACTTGAAGAAATTCAAAAAACACCTCTAGATACACAAGTTGACACAGAACCCAACAAGATGTTGAGGATACCAATGAGAGACAACCGGTATGAAGGTCTGGGAGGATTCGTCGAGAGCCAGATCGATACTAGAGGCTCCTAATTGGCTGTGACGACATGGTTGATGATGAACCATTGACCTACCGAAGGGCTATGTCAGGTGTAGAATCTGACAAATGGCATGATGCCATGAAAGCCGAGATACAATCCATGTTGGATAACCAGGTCTGAGATCTGGTAGATGCACCCGAATGCGGCAATTTCTTTTGGAGAAAATGGATTTTCAAAAAGAAATCCGACATGGATGGGATCGTGTACACCTTCATTGCTAGATTGGTAGCATTTTGTTGGGTCATTGACCAACATCTTCCTAAATCGAAACGTGGCGCTGTCTACTACGCTATATGGAAATAAGTTACGCGTTCTCCATCATCAATTGCTTTTGGCGTAGTAGTAAGTGCTTGGATCCTAACATGTGATATCATAGTAGGTCATGGGTTCGAATCCAATGGATTGCATTTCAATGCCAAAGGCATGTTGTGCAACGACTTGTCTTCTACCAAAGATCTTGTTAGTGTTGGCAGATGCTGGGGGGGGGATTGTTGGGTCATTGACTATCATCTTCCTAAATCAAAGCATGGCCCTGGCTGCTACGCTATATGGAAATAAGTTGCGCCTTCTCCATCAACAATTGCTTTTGTCGTAGTGGTAAACGCTTGGATCCTAACGGTTTTACTCAAACATATGGTGTTGACTATGATGAAACCTTCTCTCCAGTAGCCATGATCAAGTCCATTAGGATATTGCTTGCCATTGCTGCATAACACCATTATGAGGTATTGCAGATGGATATCAAAACCACATTTATTAACGGAACGCTAAGCAAGGACGTGTACATGGTACAACCCGAAGGTTTTGAGCATCCTAAACATCCTAATAACATGTGCAAATTGCTAAGGTCCATTTATGGACTAACGCAAGCGTCTCAAAGTTGGAATCTTTGATTTGAATAGAAAATAAAGAATTTGGATTCATCAAAAATGAAGATGAGCCTTGTGTATACAAGAAAGCCAGTGGGAGCATTGTTGTCTTCCTAGTTCTGTATGTCTATGACATTCTAATAATTAATTAAAAAAGGCCATAAGCTCAGCCCATAAGCTTGTTTAAGCTAGTTAAGGATCCGGTCCAAATATGGTAAGAGGGTATATAAACCTAATTATAGTTAGGGCTAGGGTTAAGATAATCAAACCACAAGAAAACTATCCTCCCCTCTTTCCCTTTTGGTGGCCGTCGATCACACACAAACCACAAGAAAAATCTATTTTTCGTTGTGGAATTTTTGGTTATAGGGGCTAGCAACCGATTTAGGATAAGAGCATCTCATGTGTGGATACCGCTAGAGGAGGCCTACGTTGGTCTATGGTGCTTCAAATCCTCTCGTCGGCAAAACCTTTAAGGTAGTATTCTTAAACCTTCTATGGTTGTTTTATGTCCTTATTTTCACGAGTAACGTATCCGAACTTGCTAGGGTTTCGCAGTTATATATATATATATATATATATATATATATATATATATATATATATATATATGCATGTTTATGTATTTTGTTTCCGATGCATTTTTGAGATCTCGACGAAACCCTACAATTTTTTTAGTTTAAATCTCATAACAAGCTTAAACCCTACACTTGTTTCCAAACATCCCGATTTAGAAAACTTTCTAAACCGCCATTGCAGTGTGGTTTGTGGTTTAAGGGATTAAACCACTCAAACTGGATCACAATACCCCTAGGAGTTTTTATGTTCTCACTTTGAGATCATTGCTCGAGTAAGCATTGTAGGCATATCAATATTGCAAAGTGGTACACGTGTAAAATTGGACTCTGGGACCGTGAGTATTTTAGAGGTGATTTTATAATGAGACAGACTCCTGGACCCTAGTTTTTTAGGATTTGTCCTAATATAGTTGACACTAATTCATCGAGGGTATTACGGGGGTGAACTCGGGTGGAGTCGGTCCCTAGGACCATTGGCTGTTAAGGTGTAACTCTATTGTGTAAGTGTAGGCACTAAGATCAAAGGTATTAATGTGGATATGAGCTTGTGTGGGGTCAGGCTCTGGGACATTGGGTATTGCGGTGGAAACTCTGAAAGAGTTAGACACTGGACCTGGATCTAAGGTGATACTCGGTAGCGTTGATGAATGGATTACTTTGTGTTTTGCCATGATCGATGGAAAAAGATATCCACCGTCACCAAAAGGTGTTGTTTTTGGATAGTGTATTTTTACTGTCGTTTTGGGTATGGAGTGTAACCATAATTTATGGTTTTGAATATTGAACTTTATCCTTGTTTTGGGTATTTTGGATATAGTTTTATCCATGTCTTCAATATTTGATATTAAACTTTATTCACGTTTAGAGTTAGTATTGTGTTTTGGTTTCAAATTTAAATAGATGTTTTGATTAATGTATTATCGTCTCGAAAATGATAGATTTTTGAAAGATGTTGCTTCCATGTCAAACACATTTTATTATGGAAAATTATGATTTAGGTAACATTCTTTGAGGTTACCATTTTAATAATTGAGATGAAAACTACTTGAATTCATTAGAAGTTAAGCTAAAACTTTTTTTGTTGATATGTGCATCAGATTCTTGTTGGGGAATGGTATTAGGGACATTGTGAAAAAGTTGAGTGCTAGTTAGAGGCGTGCGACGTATTAAGTTATTCGGAGACATCTTCCATACTTTGGAGATAGCGATTGTTATTGGGATTTAGTAACACCCACAGTGGCGGAGCCACATTAGGACCAGAAGGTGCACAAGCCCCTTCTAGGATTCATCCCATTTTTAATATTTTAAATTTGCATTACTCATCCGTGTTTCATCTCATCTCATGCCTCACATAAATTCTTGGTGTAATTGATGCATTACAAATATTTGCATTATTCATTAGGCCCCACATGGGGTTGAAGAATCAGATTTTGAACTATATCTTGATATCCTATTTATTAATTTGTGGATCAAATATAAGATGTTTAATACTCCTTTAAAAACTCTTGATATTGTTGCTTTAGTATTTTTAGGGGTCGTTTATCAATTGTTCACTGGGCAGGTTTTTGTCAAGTAGGAGTTACCACACAACTTACTTTTGTTAGATTCTTGGTCATCAAAGGACATAGTAAGTGTTGATAAGTGTCTCTTATCCGTAAACACTAACAAGGTATAGAGACACCATCCTCATTTACCGGGTAAAATCCTTAGTCTTTGTCGTTCCTTTTACCGGGTAAAATTCTCATTTTTTGTCATGCTCACTCGATAAAGTAAGTGAATTGGTAAGTACTTACCAGGTTAGCATTTAGTAAATAGCCCTTTAGTAAGTAAAAACCATATGTTGCCAAAAATATTGTCAGAATTGAAGCACTCTTAGGTGGCGTTTGGTTCGTATTTTCTGAAGGAATCTGATGGAATTGGAATGTTGAATTTCATTGACCAAATTTCATTCCTTTGTTTGGTTCATTCTTTTTCAAGGAATGAATCTCTAAACTCCATCAAATTCCAGAAATGAGGAATTGGAATGTTGAATTCCATTGACCACTGCCGATCTGAATAACCGTCGTTTAGAACCATCACCGATCTAAACCGTTGCCGACCACTGCCAATCTGAACCACCTTCGACCACCACTGACCACTGACGACCACCATTGACCACCGTCGACCACTGACGATCTTAACCACCATCGTCCACTGCTGACCACCGCTGACCACCGACCCCTGCCATTTTGAACCATCGCCGATCTGAATCACCGTCGACCACTGGCCACCGCCGACCACTGCCGATCTGAACCACCACTAACCACCGACGACCACTACCAATCTGAACCACCAGCGACTACTGTCGTTCTGAACCAACACTTATCTGAACCACCGTCGACTATCACCAATCTGAACCACAGTCGACCATCGACCACCGGCGATCTGAACCACCACCGACCACTGCCGATCTGAACCACCTCCGACCACTGCCGTTATGAACCATCACCGATCAGAACCACCACCGACCACCGCCGTTCTGAACCACCACCAACCACTGAAACCGCCGTTCTGAGCCATCGCAGATCTGAACCACCGTCGACCACCGCCAATCACTTATCATCACCGATCTGAACCCCCGCCGATCTGAACCACCGTCGACCACCGCAGTTCTGAACCACTGCCGATCTAAACTACCGCCGACCACCGCCCTTCTGAACCACCACCAACAACCGCCGTTCTAAATCACCGCTGACCACCATCGATCTGAACCACCGCCCACCGCCGATCTGAACCACCACATACCACATCCGATCTGAACCACCATTCTAAACCACCACTGGTCACCATCAATTTAAACCACTGTTACAAATAAAATATTTTTATTGGCTATTTTATTAAAGTATGGTTTGTTTTTTAAAAATTAAAATTATTAAAAAGGGTATTTTGGTCATTTATCAACATCTCATTCCAATTCTAAAACTACATTATGTGAACCAAACAGACATATTCCAATTTCTTTAACAACTTCCATTCCAATTCTGTCAACCAAACAGGTGGTCAAATCTGACAACATTTCATTCCAATTCTTTCAAAGTCAAATTTCTTTGACAGATTTCATTCCATCTAAAAACATTCTACGAACCAAACGTCACCTTAGTGTTGATGGATTGTATCCCATGCATTAGTGCTCCCCCTGATCCTAAATTCTGGTTCCGCCCCTGAACACCCATCCCTAAACTAGACTTTACGTAAGGTTAGGTTTATCAATTGTTGATGTTAAATCTTAGATTTTCATTGTAGGTAATCAAGTGTTGATCTATAGAAAAGAATTTATCCTTTATTTGATGTATTATACAAAATTTAAATAGTCCGTTTTCCAGATTTTGAGGCGTTACAGACACGGCTATACCTACTGCAAAAGTCCCTTGTGGGCGATTAGGGTTGAAGGTTAGGCTTAGGCGGGTTATGATGCGACTATGGTCGTTGGAAAAGTCGCCCGACCATCTTTCTTGTCTCTAATCGCAGCCCAAGCGCAAACGAGCCCTAAAATTGCTATTTAGCCATTTTGTACTTAACATATATGTATGTTATTTAGCCATTTGTACTTAACATATATGTATAATCGTTTAGTATTTAATCTTTAAGCAACTAATAATTGAAATTGAGATAATATTTAAGATACTAGGTGGAGAGGATCATCAAGTTGGAGTCCGGGCAGTTGTTGGGGAGAGGGTTCCTTGTATGGAAATTTAAATAACGATGGAGACATGTCACCTAAACATAACAATTTTTTAAAACCAAATATGCAACGTTCGAACAACTTGTTTTTAAATTGTGAAATTGGCTCAAATAATAATTTTACCTTTTAAAATTGTTCTTCTAATAATTTCTTTTCTGATTTTATACAAATATCACTATTTTCACAATATACAGACTAGTAATTGCGAACCTAGCTCAAAAAGACAAAAAAATAAATAATACAATCCACAATTGCGGACCCAGGTGCGCAAAAAACAAAATTTTAAAGGAAAAACGATCAAATTCGTATATTTTTATGTGTTTTTAAGCTAGATCCGCAATTACTAACTTGTATACTACCGATGTAGTAACAATTTAGTAAAAATGGAAAATAAATGACTAAGAAAATAATTTCTTTAGATAAAATGGCTATTTGGATTTCCTTTTGTAAATTATGTTTTTGCAATTGACCAAATCTAGGGTAACATTAATCTTATAACCCTCCTTCCCCTTCTATCTATATCTATACTATTTTATAAATCACTGATAAAAAACTCTTAAATACAAATTATTAGGCATAACTCATAAGGTACCATTATTTTATGTAAGATTAGTTACAAAACACAAGATACATATTACTACTGCAAGTTTCTAACACCCATCAATTTGGTATGTGCAAGACCTTCCTTTTATGCAAACTTTTCCATGTATTATTATTATTATTATTATTATTATTATTATTAATTAATATATTATATTACTATAAATTTATTTTAATTATATTATTAAATTTGTAATTGGTTATTTTTTGTAGATGTCATTAAAATACATAAGATAATCATTGAATTCTAACAAAATACTTATTTTTTTTATATAAAAAACATTATATTATTAAGCCTAAATTAAACAAATTTATAAAAAAAACGTTATCACTTTCTCAAAACAATCCAAAATCGTACTGTAAATCAACAAAAAAATAAAAAATAAAATGAAACATTAAAATTGTGATGTATCTCGCTGCATTGCACGAATACACTTCTAGTATATTATGAAATATTTATATTGTAACTCTTAATTTTTTTTATTTTTTGAAACTACAAATATTATAATATTATGTACATATTAGTGATGCATTCAAAATATTTCAATTTTTTTAAATATTCCTAGTTTTACTTATTTTATAGATGATGAGAATAAAAGTTTGAAGTTTTCGGTTATTTTTATTATTATTTCCGAATAAACAGATCATGTTTTTAAAACCATATTATCTTTCATCTTTAAAACTAAAACATATTTTTATCTTTTCTTAATTATTTGAATTATAATAAACTTTAGAATTAAACAAATACACCAAAAAATTATAAACTTTATTATATTTAATTTGAAACTACTATCAATATACTCTTTCGCAATTTTGATCGGCTATTCAATAGTTTAAAAGTTAAAACAATTGGCAAATCTAACAAGAGTTAATTTTAGCTTAGCTAGTAACTTGACTTCTATACTAGCTTACGACATCTCCAACAATTTCTCTAAAAAAAATGAGGTTTTTTCTCTAAACTTTTCTAGCAACTTTGCTATTTTGTTCTCTATAATAGAATAAACTTGAAAAATTTTCAAGCTTAAAGAATTCTATAAAACTTGATGGTGGGAGAGAAAAACGATTATTCTATTCAATCATACCAATAAGGTTGATTTTTTATCATTTTATATTAAGCTTTTTTAAAAGTGTACATGATAAATTAGAGAATATTATAATAATATAATTTGTCTTAAAATGTTTAAAATAGAGAATTTGTTAAAATAGAATGTAATTTTTTTAAAGATTTAATTTTTGATTTTCTCTATTTTAAAAAAATTATAGAGAACTTAGGAAAAATATATATTCTAAAAAATTATTTAATTTTTTATCATCAGTTTAAAAACAATATTTAGCTAAGTTGGCGCAGTTGACTCCCACATGTTTTTATAACACATATTATATACTATATTATTAAACCATTTGGTGCTATATTACGAATTATTATAACAATACATATAGTACTTTAAGACTAAAAAAAAAGATGCGACATCATATATAGACTAAACTTAAAAACAAAAACCAAAACACATCTTACCTAAATCATCGCCTCCATTTCTTTCCAGGATATTGACCCAAACATCAAGTTCAAATCGATTTCCATAATATTTGTTTAAATCGATTTCCAGAATTTGGAATCAAACACTACTACAAAAAAGGGTTTTTTTACACGGTTGTAAATGACCTTTAACCGTGTAAAAGTCCGTCGTGTAAGAAAGTGAAAAAGCTTTTTAAACCATTTTACACTGTAAAAATAAGCGTGTAATAAAGTCATTTCTGTAGTAGTGAAATCGCTTTCCAGAATTTCAAGTTCTAATCGCCTCCATTTTTGTTCAAATCGGTTTGAAGTTTTATTTCGATTTGAAGTTAGATTTCGCTTTAAAATTTTCGATTTTAAGATTTCTATTTACAGATTCATGTCGATTTGGAGATTTCAATTTGAAGTTATATTTCGATATGAAGTTAAATTTCGATTTGAAGATTTGGATTTACAGATTCATGTCGATTTGAAGATTTCGATTTGAAGTTATATATGAAGATTTCGATTTACAACACTACAAGAAAAGTCCTTAGTGACAAAAGGATTTGGTCACTAACAGCCTAAAATTGGTCACTAAGGTTGTTTAGTGACCAAGATTTCGGTGGTCACTTTTTGTCAGTAATTTACGACAGTGACCAAATACAAAAATGGCCACTAATTAATGACAAAATTGAAGTGGCCACTGCGTTTGTGGCGACTAATTTGGTCATTAAATATCGTCACTAAATTGCTAAAATCGACACTAATTGTTCAAGATAACAACTCCATTAATGTTCGTTAACTTCCATTAGTGACCAAAAATAATGGTCACTAATTAAGAAAATACGAAGAAGAAAAAAAGGTAAACAACCCCTTTAAGTAAAGCTTATTAATTTTGGAATAAAAGTTACAACTTGATGTATCCTAAACTAGAAGAATGCTCAAAAAGAATATTAAAATACAAAATAACAAAAGTGTCTTTAGAGACATGTTCTTTACATAAGCTATTTAGGGTTCCAAAAGTTTGCCGATGTACAATTTCACATGCTTGGATACACTAGTCGATATCCACAAGCAAAACATCATATATTCAACCAACTTCAATTTGATATGTGCGAGTTAAAGCAACTTGTAACTCGGTGTATTAGGTTAAGATAATGAAGGTGAATCCGTAATACCCGCAACTTCAAGTAAACTTCTAGACCCCTCTTATCCTCAAATGTCACTTATGCACGAAAAATAGGATCTTCGGGCTTCAGCAGGGGTGGTGCGACTATGCACGACGATTGTGAGAGTCACTGTCGCCAAGGGAAATGTCACGGGGTCTGAAAGTCCTTCGGTACATTAGGGCGAGAGTGCCCGACGATTGTGACATTGTCACTCTCGCTGTGGTACAATCGCGGAAAGGGGTATGGTCGCGGTACATGTGCCGCGATAGTGACCCGCGACAGTGCCATGGTCACTATCGCATGGCACAGTCGCCGGCGGGGTGTAGGCTTCAATAAATCGGATTTTTGGAGTTTTTTTCTCATTCATTCTTTCACCCACTTTCTTCTAAAACTCTCTCAACCGAACCCTTTTTGCTTCCACTATGATTTTGAGCATTTGTGGCACCAAGACTTGGAACTGCAAGTAACCCTTCATCAGCTAGCAAGGTTTTGGATGCTAGAGATAGACTCCTCTCCATCTTCTTCGTCATCGATCTTTATCAATTTCTAGGGTTTTCACCTAACCCTTTTCATCATTTTGGAAGTTTGGGAGTTTATGGATCAACTTGGTGACCTAGAGGTATTTTGGTTGGTGAATTGAAGTTATGGATAAGGTAACCTCCTCTTTTCTTCATCTATGGAAAATTAGGGTTTTGACATAAGTTGGGATATTCATTTATAATGTTTGGGGAACGATTATAAATGGTTGAATATGATTATTTATGATTGAAAATTGTGGATCTAGGTTTTGGAAGGATTTTCTTGTAGATTCAAGTTTCTCTAAGGAAGCTCAAGTTGGGGTAAAATCTAGATTTAGCCAAAATCTAGCAAAGTGAATTCAAGTTGATTTGTGAAAACGATGTACATGCCAAAATGTCTATATTAAAGTGTTTATATGTTTTAAATGAAATTATTAACTGTTGATTTATTTGATGAATTTTGATTATTTGAAGTGTCTAACTTTATAAACTTGTAAAATAACCACATTTGGGATTTTGGGCATTTTGATAAATAAATCATATATTTTGGTATCTTAATGACTTATTCTATGGAAGTAGATTTTCAGTGATCTTGTATCAAACTTGGGAAGCAAAAAGAGTTTTTATATGTACCCAAGGTTTGTACAGGAAGTCATAACCCATGAATTGACGGATATGCCTCACTTTGATGAGGTATATGTACCAAAAATCCCCAAAGGTAAGGTCTTTTCAAACATGAAAAGATCTCCATTAGACTCGGAAGGAGTTGACACCCCATTGTTCTCTACAATGATGGTGGTGTCCCACAATGAAGAAGGTATGGCAGCAGGGTCAAGGCCCTCATTAGACCATCCCACTGCTAGCAAGGAAAAAGGTAAAGAAGGCTCCTTCCCTTCTTGTACCATCACCCACTGAGCCTTTAAGTCCTCTAATGGAGAATTCTCCATTAGAGAATATCCACAGGGAAACCACAGGGGTGTCTCCCAACCCCAAGGAGGTGCTCACTGAGGAGATGTTTGAGCATATGGGTGCTAAGGCTGCCACTACTACTGTTAGCACAGAGGAGGTCAGTGGTAACATAAATAAGACCTTCCCCATGGCAACTTTGGGTGAGCAATCATCCAAAGGTCCCTGGTGCCAAGAACCCACGGGGGTGGAGAGTGCTTCTGTTAGGCAGAAGGCTCCCACTACAAAAAGATCCCATGATCCTTCAAAAGAGGGTAACACTTCTGGAGAAGGTGAGGACAGATATAACTACTATGAATTGATGGAAACCATGGGAAACATCAACCTGGATGTGATCAAGCAGGGGAAAGACATTGAAGAACTGAAATTGGTCATTCTGTCTCAACAAGACTAGATTGTCAAGCTAAAGAATATGGTGAAGAAATTTATTCTGCAAAAGAAGAAGAACCAGTTTGTACTTAAAAGGAAGAAACCAGTGACTGATGCTCCCAAAAAGGGGGAGTTAGAAGTTGAGGACAAATTAGAAGCTGATACAAATAAGGGGGAGAAACATAATGTTGAGGTGGAGAAAGAAGCTGAAATAGAAAAAGAAACAGATTCTGTACAAGCAGCAGAAACATCAGATCATGCAGCAGTAAAAGAGCAAGCAACAGAAAGTGTGTAAGAAGTTCTAACAGATCTTGAGATTGCAGAAACCTTAATCAAAGCCAAGCATGATACTCCCAAGGTCACCTCAAAGGCCAAAGGAGTTGTCATCAAAGAACAAGGTGAAGTAATCAAGAAAGCAAATGTTGAGAAGAAGGTGAGCAAAGATAAAGGCAAAGCTAAGCTAGTGGAATCTGATCAACCAATCAAAAAGAAAAGGTTGGTTGAGTCAGATGAAGCTTTGGCCAGAAAGATACAAGCAAATATTGAGTAAGAAGAAAGAGTCCAAGTTGAGAAAGACAGGGAAATGGCTAAGGCTTTAGCTGCAGAACTGAATAAAGCTTATCAACAAAGCCTGGCAACTGAAACAACTCAGAAGAAAGCTGCAACCCTTAAGAAGTCTGTGGTGGTCAAGAAAGCTGCAAAGAAGAGACAACCTTCAAAGACTTTCCTTGGTACTCAAGAGAGAAACAAGATGATAACTTTTCTCAAGGCTGCCGTAGGAGTCAGAAAGAAGATGTTCTCCAAGATGACATTTGAGCAGATCAAAGAGTTGTACAATTCTGAAATGACCAAGCTTCAATTACAAAACTGGTGATGGTGTATCTGTGTATGATGTTCAAGCTTGATGAAGCAGAGCATGTGATCAGGAATGTGTTCAAAACAGTCAACAATTGGACTCTATATGAAGCTAGTGGAGTATATGCAATAACTATGGATTTAAATCACATAGAATACTTCCTAGTGGATAGAGTGTACAATCACAGCAGACTAAAGCTTCATGCAATGTTGAAGAAGAAGCTAGGATGTGTTCCAGATTCAGAGATGGCTAAATATTTGATCAAAAGAACAATCAATCAAAGCTTGGGGTTGAATGTGGATACAGGGGTATGAATCATGAAGTTTTGGGAGCATCTAAGAAGACCTTCTGAAGAACTTGACTTCTTTTCCTAAAAGTCAAGTTAGGGGGAGATTGTTGGGAAATTCAGAAATATACAAGTATGGTTAATGCTGCTAGAACTAAATGGTTACTACTTCTGAGATTAATGCTGCTGAGTGAAGTTAATACTGCTGAACAAGATTATTACTGCTAAGTCAAGGTTAATGCTGCTAGAGGAGATTACTACTGCTAAGCAATTTTAATACTGCTAGTAGTTAGTACTGGTGAAGGTTAATACTTCTCAAAGTATTAATACTGCTGAAGACTTAATGCTGCTTATGAGAAATTGAAGGCTTCGGATGGAATGAAGACAACTGGATTATTTGAAGATAATATGGAAGGCTTGAAGATAATTATGGAAGACTATTTTGAAGATATTTTATTATTTGTAATTATCTTTTATCTTCAGTATATATAGAATAGTTTAGAGTTGATAATGAATTTAATTCTGAGTTTTTTATTTTCTTAGAGAGAATCAACCTCAAGGTTTGTAATCCTAATTCTAGAGAAGTAGAATTCATATTGGTGAGCTTGTTCATCAATATTGAGGTTGAGTGTTGAATGTTGTAGCTTTATAATCATTCAATAAAGTTTACAAGTTGTAATTCAGATTCACTGATTCTGATTTACTGTTTCATTGTTTTTCTGAATATTAAAGTGCTATTCCGCCGCTTCTTTAATATTGTTTTCTGAGTATTTATTCTTGTTTAGAATTAAGATCCTGACATGGAATGTGAGAACCTTCACGAAAATCAGCATGACAGTTATGTCGACAAGTCACCGAGTTTTAACACAAGGATGGAATGGATTAGAGACAATCCCTTTGGAAAAGAGATGGTCGTTTTTGGAAAATGACATTGTTGAAGTTTATGATTGGTTTGTTACCTTTTGAAAACCGAGGAAACCCATTAAGTGCTGAGAGAGGTAACGAAATGTTGGGTATATGAACTAGATTTCGAGGAGGAAATCATTCTAAAGTTGGGAGGATTGTAACACCCGCAACTTCAAGAAAGATTCTAGACCCCTCTTATCCTCAAATGTCACTTATACACGAAAAATAGGATTTTTGGGCTTCAGCAGGGGTGGCGCGACTATGTCCAGCGATTGTAACAGAGTCACTGTCACCAAGGGCAATGTCGCGGGATCTGAAAGGTCTTCGGTACATTTAGGGCGAGAGTGCCCGACGATTGTGACATTGTCATTCTCGTTGTGGCACAATCGCGGAAAGGGGTATGGCCACGGTACATGTGCCAAGATAGTGACCCCGCGACAGTGCCATGGTCACTATCGCATGGCACAGTCGTCGACGGGGTGCAGGCTTAAAATAAATCGCATTTTTGGGTTTTTTTTCTCATTCATTCTTTCACCCACTTTCTTCTAAAACTCTCTCAACCGAACCCTTTTTGCTTCCACTGTGAATTTGAGCATTTGTGGCACCAAGACTAGGAATTCCAAGTAACCCTTTATCATCTAGCAAGGTTTTGGAAGCTAGACCTAGAATCCTCTCCATCATCTTCATCATCTTCATCAATTTCAAGGGTTTTCACCTAACCCTTATCATCATTTTGGAAGTTTGGGAGTGTATGGCTTAACTTGGTGACATAGAGGTATTTTGGTTGGTGAATTGAAGTTATGGATAAGGTAACCTCCTCTTTTCTTCATATATGGAAAATTAGGGTTTTGACATAAGTTGAAATATTCATGTATAATGTTTGGGGAACGATTCTAAATGGTTGAATATGATTATTTATGGTTGGAAATTTGCGGATGTATGTTTTGGAAGGATTTGCTATTAGATTCAAGTTTCTCCAAGGAATCTCATGTTGGGGTAAAATCTAGATTTAGTCAAAATCTAGCAAGGTGAGTTCAAGTTGATTTATGAAAATGGTGTACATGCCAAAATGTCTATTTTAAAGTGTTTATATGTTTTACATGAAACTATTAACTGTTGAGTTATTTGATGAATTTTGATTATTTGAAGTGTCTAACTTTATAAACATGTAAAATAACCACATTTGGGATTTTGGGCATTTTGATAAATAAATCATATATTTTGGTATCTTAATGACTTATTCCATGGAAGTAGATTTTGAGTATAAATGCATTTCATTGTGTGTTTTGGAGAAATGCATGATTTTGTGTTATGGGACGTTTTGAAAGGATAAATGTTATAAACTCACTTAGAAGTTGTTGTGTCCCAATCTAAATTGTGTTGGAGTTATCTCCATATTTTGGAGCATGGGTTTTCATAAATGCGGGTTGTTTATGTTCGATTTCATTTTATGACTTTCTTACAATTGGTCTTTTGATTTGTTGAGCCTATGGTTCGGTTTTGACCTCATCGGGTCTTGGGGACATTTGTCTGCTTTTAATAGCTCACTGTAGAGCTTTGGTTATGATTTGCATTTATTGCATTTTAATGGAGAATTACATGTTTTGGATGCGCTAGTTCATTCATTTGGAGTCATGTTAAGTTCTAGACTGTAGTACAATGGATCCATATGCACGGTGTTCTTAATGTCTCGTTTTAGACAAGTTCACCACTTTGGCACGGAATAAGCATCGGGTCACCATGGTAAGTAAGGTGTGGACCTATATGGTCGGGCATCGTCCTATGGGCAGTAAGGTGTAATTCCATTGTGCATAAGTTCCCGTTTTGGAACTGTCAAGAATAGACTCAGAGGAGTTGACTTGATGTTTTTCGAGCAACAGAAGGTATGGAGTTTTATAATCCATGTTTTCGGTGACGTTTTAAGTATGGGTTATCATCCATGTTCTAAGGTTTTGAATATTGAATCTTATCCATGTTTTTGGATATTTTGGATGATATAGTTTATCTACATTTTCTGTACTTGATTGTTAAAGTATAAGTTATGTTTTACGTGAGTTTTGGGTTTGGATTTATATTCGAATGAACGTTTTGTATCGTGGTTTTAATCACGAAGATGATGAATGTTGGAAAAGAGATTGCTCTCAGACTTAATGTATTTTATTTTGGGAAATCACGTTTTAAATAACACTCTTAAAGTTTATAGTTTTACATATCTATTATGAAAACTTTTGAGCTCACTAGGCATTAAGCCTAACCTTTTATTTGTCGGCATGTGCATCAGGTTCCAGTTGGGGAAATGGTTTTAGCAATACTATGAAGAGTTTTGCATTAGTTTTACACGAGGGTAAGTAGTTGGTGAAGTCTTCCGCATTTTGGAGATAGTGACTGTTATTGGGTTTTTAGTAACATCTGCCCCTATTATAGACCGTGTATAAAGATTGAAATGTGTTTATTCAAGTTAAACCTTAAATTGTTGGTGTAGATGAATCAGTTATCGGTGTATTACGACGACTACATTAAGTTGACCATTTTTTGCGTCGGAGTTGTTGGTTGATTTATAACCATAGGCTTATTGAATTGACTTAATTTCAAGAAGAAATTGTAAGTTAACCAAATTAGTGTGATCATTGCTTTAAGATGTTTGAGCATCTGGATGACGATAGTGTGACTAGAAAATTGAGAAGCATGGTTCTACGATGTTGTGTGCCGACCAAAATTCATGCACGAAATTTATTTCTGAAATGAGTTTACATCAATTATTTTTCGTGTTTCCCGAATCGTAAAGTGTAATATACTATGAAGTTTTTGGAAAAATGTTTAGCACACATTGGATTTTAAACCGTGAGTTTAAACATGCATGAAATTGTTCTATTGCACGTGGTTGCAAATTTTAATTGAAAATCCCTTCATCCCCGTTTCGTGTCTAACGCTATTTTCGAATATTGTAACATCCATGTTTTAATGTTATTCGGGTATTGGGCATGTAACTGTAAAATTTTAACCTTGACATTGGATCTCCTCCACGTACGTTAAGGTTTTACAGGAAAAGTTATTCCCATGTTCTTGCGTCTGAGTTTTGAGAATTTTAGTCTGTACGAGTTGTGTTAAGTTTTATAGGGTATTATTTTACGACGTTTTTCTTTCGACGCGTGCGTGAACTTTGAAATGCGTAAGTTTTGATTATGTTGCGTGTGAATTTATGAGTTTATTGAGCATCATGTCTCATGCAAGTTTTGTTGAAAAGTGTCATCTTATTCTACATTGAGATATAAGGGAAACTCTTAGAATTTTGACATTTTAGACATATCTTAGTCTTATGCTTTTTATGTTGGGAAACGGATATTTTGGCACCGCTTGATTTTAGCGTCAATGAGTTTTATGAAAATTTCAGTTGGGTCTTAGAGTTTTATTTTACAACATCTTGCGTCACATAAGTGAATTTTCAAACACGTATACTGAATTATTGTGTGCGCTAACTTATGTGTTTTGTTTAATATTTTTGTCTCATGCGAGTTTTGCACATGTCTTTTCGCAACCGTAAGAGACGTCTTGACAGTTTTGTTGGTAAATGTTATTTTGGAAGTGTCAATATCATGTGATTTCTCTTTTTGGTTTACACAAAAGTATTTCGTTGTATGCTACTTAGTATTCGAATTAGTTTATACGGTTGGTGTGAGTAAGCATACGAAGGATTTATGATGGTTTGTATCGAGCTTTTGCTATATACATTATTCGGTTGTTGGTTTTACTGTTATAAATTTTCTGTAATGCATTAAAAGGGTTATCGGTACACTTGTCATTGTAGCCACTATTTTTGGACAAGATCATTTTATTTGTACGGCCTAAAGTTTGAAAAGTGATTTAATTTATTTAACGTTTGGCCAATCGCATGCACATTTTGTCTTGCTATGTTTCGAGAAACGAACTCAACATGCGGGTGTTGGGGAATTTATTCCACGTCATTATATGGTCAAATGAGTAACTTTTGAAACTTGATTACATGAATTTCCCTTCTGGAGTTTTGTACAAACGCCTTGTTATATACTATTTTAGTACGTAAAATTATTCTCCTTCATGGCTTAAATTGATGCGTGGCAAGACCATGGTAGTCCATTTTAAAGGTTTGTTATGTGTCCTTGATATTGTCATTGAAGTGTGAGTAATGATCAAATGTTTTTTTTGTAATGGTTTTATATATGTGGCGGTTGTGACGACTCTGCACACCTACCTAGTAAACGGTAGTGGATTTTCATACGGGTGACTAATTATTATAAAGATTTTGCGTTTGAAAGCTTATAAAATTTCACTTGGCATACTTGTTGAGTCCTTAAAAGCCTTGAACGCATTAGAGCTATAGATTCAAACCCTCTTGAGAAAGAAGTTATGATAAGGGTCTAGAAACACCCTTGGGAATTGAAAATGGGAATGATCCGAATTGTTGGTAAATTGGGATTTTGGGAATTCAACCTCAGGAGACCGGATCAGGTATGTCTACTTAAGGGAGTAGATTTATGTCATTACCCCAGTTATGCAATGGATGATCTTTCCTTTCGGTAAGTTTTTCGGGTGAAGTTTTGTGTGATTGTCTATGTGTGGTTAGGTTTGAATTGGTGGGTTGCTTGTTCGTTTGACATCATGTTGTGTGTTGGTGGTGTATCATCCTAATGAGCCTTGGTGAATAAAGAGAATATTGTGGTTCGTTTGTTAGAGATGTAAGATTTGTAATTTTAGTGTCATGTTAGGTGTCAACTTTAACATGACAATGCACCTGGAATGGAATATTTGACGGTATATCCATGTTTTCGGTATTACCATTTTGGTTTTAGGCATCGACTTGTTCTTTTGAGGTCAATGAATCTTTGGAAGGTTGGAGGTGCTCCCGTTGGATTATAAGAAGTATTTGCCTCACAATGATAGAGTTCTAAGGGGATGTGATAATGGTAATTAAGTATTGATGTGTAAGATTTTCTTGATGTGGTAAGGATCATATTGGCTGAATGTTTGAAGTTTGAGAATAGACCGGACTTGTGTGATAGCCTAATCTGAATTAACCGACTCCCCGGATAACGTATTGGTACGTCCTTGGAAAGAAGGCTTTACCCATATTAAGGTTGAATTATTAGAGAATTTTGGGAATTCTCTGGGCTTGGTGTTGATCTTTGGAATACGGATACATAATCGTGTTGAACTGGGACAAATTAGTCTTTGGAAGGTGGAGGTCACTGGTTGCCCTTGAGGTAGTACGTGTCATATAATGTTGGGAGGCAACCATGATCGTATGGTTAGAAATTGCTCCAATAAGGTTCAATATTCACTCTAGTATGAATGTCACGTATGAAGGCGATTATGGAATGTTGGGAAATTCAGAAATATACAAGTATGGTTAATGCTGCTGGAACTAAATGGTTACTACTTCTGAGATTAATGCTGCTGAGTGAAGTTAATACTGCTGAACAAGATTAGTACTGCTAAGTCAAGGTTAATGCTGCTAGAGGAGATTACTACTGCTAAGCAATTTTAATACTGCTAGTAGTTAGTACTGGTGAAGGTTAATACTTCTCAAAGTATTAATACTGCTGAAGACTTAATGCTGCTTATGAGAAATTGAAGGCTTCGGATGGAATGAAGACAGCTGGATTATTTGAAGATAATATGGAAGGCTTGAAGATAATTATGGAAGACTATTTTGAAGATCTTTTATTATTTGTAATTATATTTTATCTTCAGTATATATAGAATAGTTTAGAATTGATAATGAATTTAATTCTGAGTTTTTTATTTTCTTAGAGAGAATCAACCTCAAGGTTTGTAATCCTAATTCTAGAGAAGTAGAATTCGTATTGGTGAGCTTGTTCATCAATATTGAGGTTGAGCGTTGAATCTTGTAGCTTTATAATCATTCAATAAAGTTTACAAGTTGTAATTCAGATTCACTGATTCTGATTTACTGTTTCATTGTTTTTCTGAATATTAAAGTGCTATTCCGCAGCTTCTTTAATATTGTTTTCTGAGTATTTATTCTTGTTTAGAATTACGATCCTGACAAGTGGTATCAGAGCAAGTATTCTCAGAAATTTTATTCATCATAGAAAACACAGTTGAATCAAACAGTACTCTAGACTCAAAGGTTCCAATGCTCAGATCCAATGAATTTGACATGTGGAAGATAAGAATCAAGCAATACATTCTCCTCACAGATTATTCCATGTGGGATATCATTGAGAATGGCCCATCTGATGCAGGAAAGATAGGTGCAGATGGAAAAAGAACCCCACCAAAGATGGATGGAGAAAAGAAGATAAGGTAGACAGAGATGAAATCCTTGAGTACTCTGCTCTTGGCTATTCCCAATGAATATCAACACCAATTCAACAATTGCACTGATGCACAGATGCTCTAGAATACTCTAGAGAAGAGATTCTCTGGTACCAAAAGTACCAAGAGAAATCGAAAGGCAATCTTGAAACAACAGTATGAAAACTTTATGTCAACTAAGAATGAGTCCATGACTCAAACCTTTGACAGGTTTAACAAACTGATTGGTGAACTGGCTACTATGGGAGTACAGATTGATCAAGATGATGTACACAGAAAGTTCTTAAGGTTCCTTGGAAATGAATGGACCATGTACACTGTTTCATTCAGACAGAATGATCAGCTGGAAAAGAAAGAACTTGATGATCTGTACAATGATCTTAGAGTATTTGAAGCTGAGGTGGAGGCAAAGAAGAATCCTTCTGGATATATTCATAATGCTGCACTCCTATCAGCATCAACTGATTCTACTGCTAACCCTGAATCAATTAATGCTGCTAGTGGAGCAAATCAAGAGAAAGGCACTGATTCTGTGTTTGAAGCCTTTCTTTCCAGCCATGGAAACTCTTCTCTCATTAATGATGATTTAGAACAACTTCATCCTGATGATCTTGAAGAGATGGATATTAAATGGCAGATGGCCATGCTTTCCATGAGGGTGAAGAAGTTTATAAAGAGGACTGGGAGGAACAACTTCTCCCAAAGAAGAGAAGATGGTGCAGGGTTTGATAAATCAAAGGTGGAGTGATATAAATGCCATCTGAAGGGACACTTTGCCAGGGAATGCAGAAGTGGAGTGTCTCACAACAATAACCACCAACAAGCACAGTCTGGAAACCTCAACCATAACAGAAACTCTGCTCAAGCCCTTGTTTCTCAACAAGGAATGGGGTTTGACTGGAGTGATCAAGCAGAAGAGGCTATCCAAAATCAAGCACTTATGGCTGAAGTATCTGATCTCCCATCTGAGGTAAGTTCTAATCTCTGTTCTAAAACTTGCATAGATACTGTCGAAAGGTACAGGGATCACAACCAGAAGATGAGTGATGACCTTAAGAGATTAGAGAAAAATATAAAAGACTATGTGAGAATAGTTGAGAATTTTGAGGAACAGATTAAAGGTTTTCAAGCCAATGAGCTTCAGCACATGTATGACACAAATTACTGGAAGTGGGAGAAAAAGGATCTAGAACTCCAACTGACCAAATCTAAAGAGGAGAGTGAAAAGTTAAGAGAGGAGCTAACCAAGGTCAAGCTTGATGTAGAAAAGTTTTCAAATGCTTCTAAAGCAATGGACTCTTTACTACAAAATCAGATTCATGATAAATTAAGAAGAGGAATTGGATACAATGCCACACCTCCACCATATAACAACAATTACATTCCTCCTACTTCAGACCTGTTAGAAACCAAAGATAGGAAGGACTTGCCTGAGAGATCCACTGAGATAGATCCCTTAGATGAGGTTGTTGTTGTGGATAAGACTGAAAAAGAGGTTGGTAAGAGTAAGGAGAACAGGGTGAGTGGTGAGATTTCTATAGATAATAATATTATTACCAATGAGGACTGAGAAAGGGCTTGGATCAAATCCAAGGACATAGAGAAGACAGAGGGAAAGTCTGGTAAGGTCCATTACAAACAGACCACAGTTGTGAATCCAGGTCCTTGCAAACAGTGTGCATGTAAGAAGAATGAGCCCCAAAAACATGATAAAAAGAGGGGAAATCAAAGAAACTGGAATAATCAGTGGGCACAAAAACAAGGGGTTGATTTGAGTAAAATCAATAGACCAAAACCTTGTTTTATCTGTGGCAAATTGAATTATCTTGCCAAATACTGTTATTTCAATCCTATGAACCAAAGGATGAATTTTCAAAGATCCATGCAAAAACCCTTTGGTTATAGGAAGGTTGAAAAGAACCATGTGGCTAAGAAATCTGTTAAATCTAAAAGCCACATGAAGAAAAAGTATGTTAAAGAAAGTTTCAATATGTGGGTTCCTAAAAGCACTAAAACTGTTAGTACTGCTACTACAAATAGTGCTTCTGACAATGATAGTGCTGCTAGAAGTAATACTACTGCTAACAATGTTAGTGCTGCTGACATTGTTAGTACTTCTTTGAAAGTTAATACTGCTAACTCTGTTAGTGCTGCTAACAAGGTTAGTACTGCTAAATCTGTTAGTACTGCTACCTCTGTTAGTACTTCTAAGGTTAGTACTGCTTCTAGTGTTTGTGCTGCTAAGCCAATCATATTGACAAAGTACTCTAATAAAGAGTGCTCTGAGTTTAAAAACCTCATCAAAAAGGAATGTAGATACTTTGGTGAGAAAGGGAGACCCAAGACCACTTTCGTTTGGGTCCCCAATCAATACTAATTGTTTAATCTTATGTGCAGGGCAACCAACAGCTCAAGGGGAAGAGCATCTGGCATGTGGATAGTGGTTGCTCTAGGCACATGACAGGGAACATGTCACGCCTCAAGAATTTCAAGAAAATTGATGGTGGACATGTTGCTTTTGGTAATACTCCAGATGGAGGTTCAGGAAGTGGAGGATCAGGGGATGACCAAGTACAAGTACAAGACATTATTCCTCAGTCTGTGATCTTTCCCATACCTATAAATGAGCCTGTTGAGGTCTGTGAAAAGGAGAATGCTACTGAACCAATTCAGAGTGAGGAAGAAAGAAGAGATGAAGAGAATCAAGTGCATGAAGAGCCAGAAGCAGCTGATGAGATCCCCTCAGCTGACTTAAATGATTCCAATCTGGATGTGGGAATCAATGAAGAACCTAGTCCTCAGACTAGAACTCAAAAGAATCATCCTCCAGAGCTGGTCATAGGAGACATCTCTTCTCCTATGATAACAAGGAATCAAAGCAGACTTCAAGAGCTGCAGGATCAGCAACACACAGTACTCTCCTGCTTTCTATCTCAGATTGAGCCTAAGAAGGTTTATGATGCTATGAAAGATTCTAGTTGGATAGAAGCTATGCAAGAAGAGTTATTGCAGTTCAAGTTGCAAGAAGTCTAGGACTTGGTGGACCTTCCAAAAGGTCATAGAGCTATAGGCACCAAGTGGATTTTCAGGAACAAAAAGGATGAGAGAGGCATTGTGATAAGAAACAAAGCAAGGCTGGTGGCACAAGGGTACACTCAAGAAGAAGGCATTGACTATGAAGAAGTGTTTGCTCCAGTGGCAAGGGTAGAGGCCATTAGACTATTTCTAGCCTATGCCTCATACATGAAGTTCAAGGTATACCAAATGGATGTGAAGAGTGCCTTTCTATATGGTACAATTGATGAAGAAGTATATGTCTGTCAGCCCCCTGGATTTGAGAATCCATCATATCCTGACAGAGTATACAAACTGAAGAAAGCACTTTATGGTTTGCATCAAGCCCCAAGAGCATGCTATGATACTCTGTCTACCTATCTCTTGGAAAATGGGTTTGAAAGAGGAATTATTGACAAGAACCTCTTCATTAAAAGAAGTAAGAAGGACATCCTATTAGTTCAGATTTATGTGGATGATATCATCTTTGGATCCACAAAAGATCAGATGTGTAAAGACTTTGAAAAGTTGATGCACAAGAGCTTTAAAATGAGTTCAATGGGTGAACTTACATTCTTCCTTGGGCTTCAAGTAAAACAGAAGAAAGATGGGATCTTCATAAGCCAATCAAAATATGTGAAAGACATCCTGGACAAATTTGGATTAACAGGTCCAAAGCCAGCAAGCACACCTATGGAGACTCATAAACAGATCACTGCTGATCTTGAGGGGGAGGATGTGGATGTCTATCTATATAGATCAATGATTGGATCACTCATGTATCTCACAGTCTCAAGACCAGACATCATGTTTCCTGTGTGTTTGTGTGCCAGATTCCAAGTCAAGCCAAAGCAATCACATTTGCAAGCTGTTAAAAGGATTTTCAGATACTTAAGAGGGCAACCTAGATTAGGTCTTTGGTATCCGTATGAATCCAACTTTGATTTGATTGCTTATTCAGACAGTGACTTGGGTGGTGCTAACATGGACAGAAAGTCTAATTCAGGATGATGTCAACTTTTGGGTGCAAGACTAGTATCTTGGCAGTGTAAGAAACAAACCACAATGTCCTTATCAACAACAGAAGTTGAGTACATTACTGCTGCAAGTTGCTGCTCTCAGGTTCTATGGATTCAGAATCAGATGTTGGACTATGGGGTAACCTTTCTTCACACTCCAATCTTTATTGACAATAGCAGTGCTATAAGCATTGTTAACAATCCAGTCAAGCACTCCAAAAACAAACACATTGAGATCAGGTATCACTTTATCAGAGATTGTAATGAAAAGAAGCTAATTCAAGTTGCTAAAGTTCATACTGACAACCAGTTTGCTGATCTATTCACAAAAGCTTTTGATGTGGGTAGATTCACTTTCTTGGTCACAAGTGTGGGCATGATCAACTCTGAATAAGCTCATTTTTCTTAAAAGTATTTTCATACCTGTTATTGGTTTATTCTTTGGTGCTACTAACATCTTTTTCAGGAATTTATTACCTTGCTCAGAGTACCTTAAAGCTTCAAAAAGTGTAAGTATAGTTAATGCTGCCAGTGCTCAGTTAATACTGCTAGTTAAGTTAATATTGCTCTCAGTTAATACTGCTAGTTAGTTAATACTGCTCTCAGTTAATACTGCTAGTTAAGTTAATACTGTCTCAGTTAATACTGCTAGTTAGTTAATACTGCTAGTTAGTTAATACTGCTAGGAGTTAATACTGCTTATGTCCCGAATCGTATAAATACCCTTTTTGCCCGCCCAAAAGTTCATAACGACTCTTTGCTTTCTATTCATCTGCACTCTAACCCTTTTCTCTTAAGAACCAAGTGATTTGCAGTCCAGAATATTCAAGCTCATTGGCGTCTATGGCATTTATTGATGAGCACAACGAGATTGCGATGCTACAGAAGCCAAAACAAGCTGCTGGATTCCACCAGATTGTGGATTTTCTCAAGTCCAGCCACATTGCCCATGCTCTTACTGTGTCGCCAACTATCTACATTGAGCATCAACGACAATTCTGGGCAAATGCCACCATAGTCACAGAGAATGGTGTGCAGATTCTGAAGACAAGGGTGGGTGACAAACCCTTGTCAGTTTCTGAAGAGGTGATACGCATCTGTCTACGTCTAGACGATGCTGAAGGTATTACTTCTATTTCTAATGAGGACTTGTTCTCAAATTTGTCAAGAATGGGGTATGGAGGCCAATTGGGTGGTTTTAAATTCTCAAAAGCAAAATTTTATACCCAATGGCGTTTTCTTGTTCATACCCTGATGCACTGCATTTCCAAAAAGACTACTGAATGGAGTGAGTTTAGCAGTACCATTGCTTATGCTTTGGTCTGCTTGGCAAGCAAAAAGAATGATTTTCAGTAATCTTGTATCAAACTTGGGAAGCAAAAAGAGTTTTTATATGTAACCAATGTTTGTACAGGAAGTCATAACCCATGAATTGACGGATATGCCTCACTTTGATGAGGTATATGTACCAAAAATCCCCAAAGGTAAGGTCTTTTCAAACATGAAAAGATCTCCATTAGACTCGGAAGGAGTTGACACCCCATTGTTCTCTACAATGATGGTGGTGTCCCACAATGAAGAAGGTATGGCAGCAGGGTCAAGGCCCTCATTAGACCATCCCACTGCTAGCCAATCCCAACCTTCCATCTCTATATCAATCCCTCAGTCTCTTGTTCAAAAGCCAACTTCACCAATCACCCAAACTTATACAAGGAAAAAGGTAAAGAAGGCTCCTTCCCTTCTTGTACCATCACCCACTGAGCCTTTAAGCCCTCTAATGGAGAATTCTCCATTAGAAAATATCCACAGGGAAACCACAGGGGTGTCTCCCAACCCCAAGGAGGTGCTCACTGAGGAGATGTTTGAGCATATGGGTGCTAAGGATGCCACTACTCCTGCTAGCACAGAGGCGGTCAGTGGTAACATAAATAAGACCTTCCCCATGGCAACTTTGGGTGAGCAATCATCCAAAGGTCCCTGGTGCCAAGAACCCACGAGGGTGGAGAGTGCTTCTGTTAGGCAGAAGGCTCCCACTACAAAAAGATCCCATGATCCTTCAAAAGAGGGTAACACTTCTGGAGAAGGTGAGGACAGATATAACTATTATGAATTGATGGAAACCATGGGAAACATCAACCTGGATGTGATCAAGCAGGGGAAAGACATTGAAGAACTGAAACTGGTCATTCTGTCTCAACAAGACTAGATTGTCAAGCTAAAGAATATGGTGAAGAAATTTATTCTGCAAAAGAAGAAGAACCAGTTTGTACTTAAAAGGAAGAAACCAGTGACTGATGCTCCCAAAAAGGGGGAGTTAGAAGTTGAGGACAAATTAGAAGCTGATACAAATAAGGGGGAGAAACATAATGTTGAGGTGGAGAAAGAAGCTAAAATAGAAAAAGAAACAGATTCTGTACAAGCAGCAGAAACATCAGATCATGCAGCAGTAAAAGAGCAAGCAACATAAAGTGTGTAAGAAGTTCTAGCAGATCTTGAGATTGCAGAAACCTTAATCAAAGCCAAGCATGATACTCCCAAGGTCACCTCAAAGGCCAAAGGAGTTGTCATCAAAGAACAAGGTGAAGTAATCAAGAAAGCAAATGTTGAGAAGAAGGTGAGCAAAGATAAAGGCAAAGCTAAGCTAGTGGAATCTGATCAACCAATCAAAAAGAAAAGGTTGGTTGAGTCAGATGAAGCTTTGGCCAGAAAGATACAAGCAAATATTGAGTAAGAAGAAAGAGTTCAAGTTGAGAAAGACAGGGAAATGGCTAAGGCTTTAGCTGCAGAACTGAATAAAGCTTATCAAAAAAGCCTGGCAACTGAAACAACTCAGAAGAAAGCTGCAACCCTTAAGAAGTCTGTGGTGGTCAAGAAAGCTGCAAAGAAGAGACAACCTTCAAAGACTTTCCTTGGTACTCAAGAGAGAAACAAGATGATAACTTTTCTCAAGGGTGCCGTAGGAGTCAGAAAGAAGATGTTCTCCAAGATGACATTTGAGCAGATCAAAGAGTTGTACAATTCTGAAATGACCAAGCTTCAATTACAAAACTGGTGATGGTGTATCTGTGTATGATGTTCAAGCTTGATGAAGCAGAGCATGTGATCAGGAATGTGTTCAAAACAGTCAACAACTGGACTCTATATGAAGCTAGTGGAGTATATGCAATAACTATGGATTTAAATCACATAGAATACTTCCTAGTGGATAGAGTGTACAATCACAGAAGACTAAAGCTTCATGCAATGTTGAAGAAGAAGCTAGGATGTGTTCCAGATTCAGAGATGGCTAAATATTTGATCAAAAGAACAATCAATCAAAGCTTGGGGTTGAATGTGGATACAAGGGTATGAATCATGAAGTTTTGGGAGCATCTAAGAAGACCTTCTGAAGAACTTGACTTCTTTTCCTAAAAGTCAAGTTAGGGGGAGATTGTTGGGAAATTCAGAAATATACAAGTATGGTTAATGATGCTGGAACTAAATGGTTACTACTTCTGAGATTAATGCTGCTGAGTGAAGTTAATACTGCTGAACAAGATTATTACTGCTAAGTCAAGGTTAATGCTGCTAGAGGAGATTACTACTGCTAAGCAATTTTAATACTGCTAGTAGTTAGTACTGGTGAAGGTTAATACTTCTCAAAGTATTAATACTGCTGAAGACTTAATGCTGCTTATGAGAAATTGAAGGCTTCGGATGGAATGAAGACAGCTGGATTATTTGAAGATAATATGGAAGGCTTGAAGATAATTATGGAAGACTATTTTGAAGATATTTTATTATTTGTAATTATCTTTTATCTTCAGTATATATAGAATAGTTTAGAATTGATAATGAATTTAATTCTGAGTTTTTTATTTTCTTAGAGAGAATCAACCTCAAGGTTTGTAATCCTAATTCTAGAGAAGTAGAATTCGTATTGGTGAGCTTGTTCATCAATATTGAGGTTGAGTGTTGAATGTTGTAGCTTTATAATCATTCAATAAAGTTTACAAGTTGTAATTCAGATTCACTGATTCTGATTTACTGTTTCATTGTTTTTCTGAATATTAAAGTGCTATTCCGCCGCTTCTTTAATATTGTTTTCTGAGTATTTATTCTTGTTTAGAATTAAGATCCTGACATGGAATGTGAGAACCTTCACGAAAATCAGCATGACAGTTATGTCGACAAGTCACCGAGTTTTAACACAAGGATGGAATGGATTAGAGACAATCCCTTTGGAAAAGAGATGGTCGTTTTTGGAAAATGACATTGTTGAAGTTTATGATTGGTTTGTTACCTTTTGAGAACCGAGGAAACCCATTAAGTGCTGAGAGAGGTAACGAAATGTTGGGTATATGAACTAGATTTCGAGGAGGAAATCATTCTAAAGTTGGGAGGATTCTAACACCCGCAACTTCAAGAAAGATTCTAGACCCCTCTTATCCTCAAATGTCACTTATACACGAAAAATAGGATTTTTGGGCTTCAGCAGGGGTGGCGCGACTATGCCCAGCGATTGTAACAGAGTCACTGTCACCAAGGGCAATGTCGCGGGGTCTGAAAGGTCTTCGGTACATTTAGGGCGAGAGTGCCTGACGATTGTGACATTGTCATTCTCGCTGTGGCACAATCGCGGAAAGGGGTATGGCCACGGTACATGTGCCAAGATAGTGACCCCGCGACAGTGCCATGGTCACTATCGCATGGCACAGTCGTCGACGGGGTGCAGGCTTAAAATAAATCGCATTTTTGGGTTTTTTTTCTCATTCATTCTTTCACCCACTTTCTTCTAAAACTCTCTCAACCGAACCCTTTTTGCTTCCACTGTGAATTTGAGCATTTGTGGCACCAAGACTAGGAATTCCAAGTAACCCTTTATCATCTAGCAAGGTTTTGGAAGCTAGACCTAGAATCCTCTCCATCATCTTCATCATCTTCATCAATTTCAAGGGTTTTCACCTAACCCTTATCATCATTTTGGAAGTTTGGGAGTATATGGCTTAACTTGGTGACCTAGAGGTATTTTGGTTGGTGAATTGAAGTTATGGATAAGGTAACCTCCTCTTTTCTTCATCTATGGAAAATTAGGGTTTTGACATAAGTTGAAATATTCATGTATAATGTTTGGGGAACGATTCTAAATGGTTGAATATGATTATTTATGGTTGGAAATTTGCGGATGTAGGTTTTGGAAGGATTTGCTATTAGATTCAAGTTTCTCCAAGGAATCTCATGTTGGGGTAAAATCTAGATTTAGTCAAAATCTAGCAAGGTGAGTTCAAGTTGATTTATGAAAATGGTGTACATGCCAAAATGTCTATTTTAAAGTGTTTATATGTTTTACATGAAATTATTAACTGTTGAGTTATTTGATGAATTTTGATTATTTGAAGTGTCTAACTTTATAAACATGTAAATTAACCACATTTGGGATTTTGGGCATTTTGATAAATAAATCATATATTTTGGTATCTTAATGACTTATTCCATGGAAGTAGATTTTGAGTATAAATGCATTTCATTGTGTGTTTTGGAGAAATGCATGATTTTGTGTTATGGGACGTTTTGAAAGGATAAATGTTATAAACTCACTTAGAAGTTGTTGTGTCCCAATCTAAATTGTGTTGGAGTTATCTCCATATTTTGGAGCATGGGTTTTCATAAATGCGGGTTGTTTATGTCCGATTTCATTTTATGACTTTCTTACAATTGGTCTTTTGATTTGTTGAGCCTATGGTTCGGTTTTGACCTCATCGGGTCTTGGGGACATTTGTCTGCTTTTAATAGCTCACTGTAGAGCTTTGGTTATGATTTGCATTTATTGCATTTTAATGGAGAATTACATGTTTTGGATGCGCTAGTTCATTCATTTGGAGTCATGTTAAGTTCTAGACTATAATGCAATGGATCCATAGGCACGGTGTTCTTAATGTCCCGTTTTAGACAAATTCACCACTTTGGCACGGAATAGGCATCGGGTCACCATGGTAAGTAAGGTGTGGACCTTTATGGTCGGGCATCGTCCTATGGGCAGCAAGGTGTAATTCCATTGTGCATAAGTTCCCATTTTGGAACTCTCAAGAATAGACTCAGAGGGGTTGACTTGATGTTTTCGAGCAACAGACTTAGAGGAGTTGAGCTCGATATGTTTTATGGGTATAATCCACACGTTTTGGTTTTCTACATAGTTATGTGACCTACTTTTGTGTTCCGTCACGTGCAATGTAATCGGCTCTCCCCCGTCACCGAAAGGTATTGTTTTGAGTATGGAGTTTTATAATCCATGTTTTCGGTGACGTTTTAAGTATGGGTTATTATCCATGTTCTAAGGTTTTGAATATTGAATCTTATCCATGTTTTTGGATATTTTGGATGATAGAGTTTATTCACGTTTTCTGTACTTGATTGTTAAAGTATAAGTTATGTTTTACGTGAGTTTTGGATTTGGATTTATATTCGAAGGAACGTTTTGTATCGTGGTTTTAATCACGAAGATGATGAATGTTGGAAAAGAGATTGCTCTCAGACTTAATGTGTTTTTTTGGGAAATCACGTTGTAAATAACACTCTTAAAGTTTATAGTTTTACATACCTATTATGAAAACTCTTGAGCTCACTAGGCTTTAAGCCTAACCTTTTATTTGTTGGCATGTGCATCAGGTTCCAGTTGGGGAAATGGTTCTAGCAATACTATGAAGAGTTGAGCACTAGTTTTACACGAGGGTAAGTAGTTGGTGAAGTATTCCGCATTTTGGAGATAGTGACTGTTATTAGGATTTTTGTAACATCCGCCCCTATTATAGACCGTGTATAAAGATTGAAATGTGTTTATTGAAGTTAAATCTTAAATTGTTGTTGTATATGAATCAGTTATCGATGTATTTAAAAAATTTTAAATTAGTTGCTATTTCCAGATTTGAGGGCGTTACAGAATCAATGTCTTTGGCCACTGTTGATGCCGCCGCCTCTTTGTCAAGCTTTTTCTTCCATACTCGTCCACCGCAGGTCTAAATACGACTTTTCCAGAGACGATACCAATGCTAAAACAGAACAGATGATCCAAATCATTAGACTAAGATGGTTCATCAGCAGAAATTAAAAGTTAAATAACAAAGCTCATGCTTCTTTAGGAACTTATTTGTTCATCGCATAATCTATTTTGAAGAAATTTAAACAAATTTATAAGTCAAATATAATTCAAGAACTATTGCACTACCCAGTTAACGATGATTAAAGACTACCCATAAACATAACCCCAATGGGAGAGTTTCAAGTATCTAGGCTCTATGGCGAGATCTAGGATGACATACAATACAGACGTGGACTCTTCTTCTAGGTCAAAATATAAATATAAATGTGAACACCTGTTTTGGGAAAGAAATCCCTCATCCGAAATTTTAGAGGATTGGGGAGAAGGAGAGAGAGAGAGAGATTAAGTTCTTGTTTGAGTGTCCTTGTTGTTCATGTTTCTGCTTTATGAAGCCGAAAAGGGAAAACCGAAAGGGAAAGAAGTTAAATAATCTAAACGGAAAGAGAAAGAAGCTAAAGAAAGCAAGGATGAGAAGAAAACAAAGTGAATAGTAAAAAGCAAACCAACGTTTTGTTAAAATCCGAATTATATTGCTAAAAGCAAATGTGTTATGTAGTTGTTTCCTTTTCACATATGTAAAATAAGTGTCTAAATCATCATCTTCCTAGATGTTGGATATGGTCCATTTTCACTTAGCAGGTTCCTATATAATTCATGATTATTGCCATACGATCCACTTTCATTTAACAGTATCATGTATGATGATTCAAGATTCCTCATGTGTTCTAGATTAGATCATGCATTCAATATTCCTCTTGTGATCCATGATCCATCCGGGGTTCTAGATTATGTTTTTAATTCAAGATTCTTCTTGGGTTCCAGATTGTGTTTTTCTGAATTCAAGATTTTAGGGACTAAATACCTTATCCGGACTGTCATTAAAGAGTATATTGATTAAATTGTAATCACTCAATAATGAACTTCCCAATTTATAACACGATCTATAGTGTAAATTCAAGAAAAAAACATCGATTTTTCCTTCAAATACCTAAATGAAGAAGTAGAGTGTACCAATAGGAATGGTTTATGTTCTTACAAATTTAACCAAATCTTCTTATTCCCATGTTTTCTAAACCAAACACCACATTTAAAATCAATTAATCCAAGATGCCTATATATATATATATATCAAAACCTATATCACGTTTACTCCTTTCTACCAAAATCTATCACTTTAACAAAAACAAATACCCCACTGGGCTTTTCCCGGTGGTAAAATATTTATCCCCAGGTGTGATTAGGGTCTGGATTGAAAAAGCAACAAATCTCCAATCAACATCCAAAAGCGAACATAAACGTAAATCACAACGTATATTATATATGTTAGAGAAAAAGTGTGCCTCACAAATACAAAGCTAGCAAATGATTTCTAAGGTCCTAAAAGAGTAGAAATTTAAGTGCACAATTAACCCAACAACAAATACGAAAAACAATAACCTAGATGTTGCACAATAATTCTCTAACGTAGAATAATAAACCCATGAAATATAGATAATAACAAATACGTTATTATCTATAAATATAGCAAGTTCAAAACAAATAACACCGAGATTTAACGTGGTTCCACTATCACTGTGATAGTGTACATACACCAAAGAGAGAGAGAGAGAGAACAAGAATATTATTACCAACCGGGAGATATTACAACGTGTTATCGAGATCCTCGGATCAACAAATCAACCACCAAAATCTTTCTCAATATATATATATATATATATATATAAATATACACCAACGAGAAAGAAGGAAAAGAAGAAAAGATGAAGATTAAGTGGCCTTCAACCTTTTATTGATGGCATTTTTGGTGTATTTATCCCTTATATATGCATGGGTATTTATAGGTGGATGAGCCAACAAAAGGACAAAATGGAGCTAAAATGGAACTTAGCTCGGTGGGTTTCCTCAAGGCATCTCTGATGCCAATCTCTCATTTACTGATGCCACTCCATTTGCTATCACTCATGGCTTAGAGAGTTACTAATGTCACTCTTGTCCTCACTAATGTCACTCCTTTGCCAATCATTGATAGCTTCATTTGATAATGGCACTTTTCCTTTCATTTCTCTTTTCCAAACAAGATGACAAAAGTGAGTTGTCATCCACAAGAATATTTTCTTTCATTCTCCACCAAGTATTTTGTTTTCTAATAAGACAAAATAAAATTTTCACTTAAAATATGTAGCTCCAAAAAAATCCATATCTTCATGCATCAAAAAGACTTGTACGTTTTGCTTGGTGAGTTGTACAACATCCAAATGAAAAACTAATTTGTTTTTCAACACTCCACCATGATGTGCAAATCACCCGATGAAAAACAGAGCATGAACGAAAACGAACGAGTAGCTGATAGAGATTGACATGAGGTAACCAAATTCATTTTGATCGTGACGAGCTTCGGCTCGACCATCACCCGTTAAAGCCAAAAGCAAAAAAATCCTCAAGTGTGCAATCTTAACAAAACAAAGGAGTTAAGCAACACCAAAACACGTACCAAGTAATAAATCCCCAAAGATGTCATTTTGTCACCTGTGGTAATACCTTCTCTCTCGTTCGAGCAAAGTGCCCAACGACACTAACACAAACGGAGTTGGATCAAGTTTAAGCAATGCTCAAACTTAGCTGGCGGTAGCGACTTAGTGAACATATCAACAACATTGTTGTCTGTCAGGACTTTCTTCAAATAGATGATCTTCGCTTCATGTAATCTCACAAGATATGCATCCCACACATTTATGTGCATTGTCCGAGAGCTGAAAGCCAACTTAGTTACCAAATGGATGGCACTCTTATTATCACAGAAAATGCGCACGGAAGGTTGTTCCAAGCCTAAGCCATTAATCAATTCTTTTAAATGAACCACTTCCTTTGCAGACTCAACCGCCACAACAAGTTCGACTTCTGTGGTCGACAATGCAACAATGGACTGTAAATGTGATCTCCAACTAACGGTTGTTCTACCTACAGTAAATACATAACTGAATGTGGATCTCCAACCAACTCGATCACCTGCATAGTCAGAATCACAAAATCCAATATTTTCACAGTCATTGTGAAAACCAAATATAAGACCATGTCTCTCGGTTCCCTTCAAATATCGGAATGCCGTTTTAACGGTTGCCCACTGTGATCGACCCGGATTCGCGAGAAACCGACTAACCACTCTGACACAATGTAGGAGATCGGGACTAGTACACACCATGGCGTACATAAGACTCCCGACCGCACTAGCATATGGAACCTTTGACATTTCGGTCTTTCCCTTATCATCCTTCGGACAATCTTCACTTGTAATCCTTGATGTGCTTGGGTAGTGGAGTGCTAGACGTATTGGCACCATCAAGATTGAAAAACTTCAACATATTTTGGATATACGCCCATTGTGTCAATCTAAGTGTTCGGGACTTTCTGTCCTGCACGATTTCAATGCCCAAAATCTTTTGCGTCGTGCCAAGATCTTTCATTTCAAATTATGAACTCAACTTATCTTTCAGACGTTTGATCTCTGACCGGTCCCTGCAAGCTATAAGCATGTCATCTACATAAAGAAGTAAGTAAGTGAAAACACCACTACTTTGTCTATGATAGACACGAGCGTCCTTTTCACTTCACTCAAATCCCAAATTGAGCATTAACAAATCAAACTTCTTATATCACTAACGAGGCGATTTTTTAAGTCCGTAGAGGGACTTCTTCATCTTACATACATAATCTTGTTTGCTTTTGGAAACGAAACCATATGGTTGCTTCATATAGATAGTTTCCACCAAGTCTCCGTGTAGGAAGGTGGTCTTCACATCTAACTGTTCTAGCTCCAAATAATGAATAGCCACTATCGCTAAAAGAACCCGAACTGATGTATGACGTATAAAGGGAGAAAAAATTTCGTCATGCTCGATACCTTTCCGTTGTGCAAAGCCTTTAGCAACGAGACGAGCCTTGTACCGATTGTTATCTTTGACTTTGAAAACCCACTTGCAACCAATAGCACGGCTGCCATTCGGCAATGGACATAAGTCCCAAGTGTTGTTCTTCGAGATAGCTTCCATCTCTTCTTGCATGGCTCCAAGTCATTTAGAACTGTTGGTCGAGGCTAAAGCCTCCTTTATATCAAGAAGATCATCTTGCCCTACATGCAAAGAAAACTCCAGCTGATCTGTAAAACTCATGTTAGCAAAATACCAATCTCCATACCTGTTAGGCGGACGAAATGTTCTTTGACTATGCTTAGTAGGTGCAATAACTGGGATTGTATCGCCTTGGTCTCTACCATCATTCAGAATCTCTTCTTCAGAATCACTAGTAAAATTCACTGGCGGAATGACTTCTTCAACATTAACGGGTGATTCTGAGCTAATATCAGGAGTGAATGAACTAGTAATATAAGGATTGTCTATTGTCTCCATATCATCGGCAGTAGGAGCAACAGTAGTAATGACTTTCGGATCTTGAGAGGAGTGAGGATCTTGTGACTTCAACAGGACCAATTCATCAAATGTGACAAGACAAGAATGAATCTCTTTACGAGTCAAAGGGTTCCAGATTCGTTAACCGTTGATACCATATGTATAGCCGAGCAAGAATCCTTTGGTGGCTTTAGGATTTAGCTTATTCTGGCCGGAAATATGAAAATAAACAGGACAACCAAATACAGGTATGTATTTCAGACATATGTTTCTTTTACCTCTCCAACCTCTTCCGGAATCTTTCCCCCGATGGCCAAACAAGGTAACTTATTAATAATGTGCACCGCGGTATAAAGTGCTTCGGCCCAAGAAGATTTGGGGAATCCTGATGTGGATAACATGCATTGGACCTTTTCAAGAAAAGTTCTATTCATCCGCTCGACGAACCCATTTCATTGAGGGTTGTCAGGTGTGGTGTAGTGACGGTGGATGCCTTTACACGAACAAAAGTCTTTGAAGTTACCACTAGTAAATTCTCCACCATTGTCAGATCTCAGCACTTTCAACTTCTTGCCAGTCTCGACCTCTACTCGTGCCAACCAAGTATTGAACATATCGAAGACATCTGACTTTAACTTCAACACATACACCCAAAACTTATGTGAGAAATCATCAATAAACGAAACGAAGTATTTACCTCCAGTGAGGGATGGAGTACTAGATGGTCCCTAGACGTCTGTATGAACATAATCGAGGATTCCTTTAGTGTTGTGTTTTCCAACACCAAAAGAAACACGTATCTGCTTTCCTTTGACACATCCCGAACAAAAAACCTGGCTAGCAGGTACGACGACTTTATTGAGTTTTCACTTGCGCAAAATATCCAAATTCTTCTCGGATGTGTGGCCCAAACGAAGATTCCATAAGCGAGCAACATCGATATTCTTTGAGTTTTCGTCCACACATGATTCAGAAGAGATAGTTTCACCAATCAAGTGGAAAAGATGTTTTCTGCTTGTTCGCCTTTGATTACAATAATACTCCATCGGGAGATGCACAAACTCCCGTCGTCAATCCGAATCTTGCAACCCAATTTGGACAATGGTCCAACAGAGATCAAGGAACAAGTCATGGATGGAACAAACTTGACATTATTCAATGTCCGAATACACCCATCGAACATCTTGATCTGCATAGTACCGACACCCTTAGTAACACATGAAATACTGTTTCCCGTATAAATACTGTTACCTTCAACTTTTTCGAAGGTAGAGAAACGATCTCGAAATGGTGTCATATGGCAATGCGGGTCGTTGGAAAGATGTTTCGAAAGTTCGAGCTTTAATGAAGGGGAAAGGTCTTTTAAGAATTGTCGGCTGCAACTTTATTGAACATGGGCACAATATTCATCGTTTTCTTGTGAATGATCAAGCACACCCTGAGAGTGAGAGAATATATACTAAGTTAGATGAAGTTATCATGAAAATTCAGAAGGTTGGATATGTACCTAATACGGAGTTCATTCTACATGATGTAGAGGAAGAAGTTAAAGAAACTTCGGTGAGCAAACACAGTGAAAAGTTGGCAATCACATTCGGTCTTTTGGTTTATAATGACAGCAAGCCTCTGATAAACACAAATAACCTAAGGATCTGCCAAACATGGCAAAGTTTGTATCGTTTGTTGAAAAGCGTAGGATCATCATTCGTGATACAAGGAGGTTTCCTAATTTCACTGATGGGTTATGATCTTGTGGAGATCACTGGTAATCTTCATTTTTATGGTCTTTTTTTTGGGGGGTGGGGGGTGGGGGTGGGGGAAGGGCAATGGATGCATGGAGGCACCTGCACCTAAAGTGGACATGTAAAGATAATATGTTGTAATCTTGAAAAAAAAAGGTGCACGCTTATACACCTTTGTTGAGTGTACTATATTTTATGATACATTTGTCCATCGTTTGTGAAAAGAAGATGTCTCTCTTTGTTGAGTTTACTATTTGGTCCACTATTATTAATTCAGATTTCCCCGCTATCTTTTTCTTTCTCACAAAGATATATTTCTGCAACTGCAATATGCAACCTAGTTTTATTTTAGCATCGATTCTCAATCTCATGATTTCCCGTGTGTTGTGATTTATAGATATACATGCATGGATGATAAGTTGCATGCAAAGAATTTGTTCATGATGACTTATGTATTAAAGAAGAACTAGTATACCTACATGAGTAACATTAAGGTGTCTTCACTAAGATATTGTAATTATTAGTTAGTTAACATGTTGTGTCTTAGTTTGATGGATCGTGGATGAAGAAGGAAGCCATTTGAGAGAACATCTCTAGTATATTGATAAAGAAGTCGACATCTTACAAGAGACACAAATTATATACCCACTAAAACTAATAGTAAAAGACAAAACTGATCCCTCAACTATACATTATATATACATATAGCTAACACACACCCCCTCAAGCTCAAGGTGGGTTAGAAGAAGTCAACTTGAGATTGCGAACGAGGTTTAAGAAACGACCCGGAAGAAGATCCTTAGTGATGATGTCTGCAATTTGTTCGGTGGAAGAGACCAGAATGAGTCGAATAGTGTTGCGAAAAACATGTTGGCGGGTAAAATGACAATCAATCTCGATATGCTTAGTCCGTTCATGGAATACATCATTATGAGCAATGTGAATCACACTACGATTATCACATTAGATAACAGTGGGTGATGACTGAGGTGCACCCATGTCAGACAGAAGCCACCTTAACCACAACAATTCTTCAGTGGTGTCGGCTAGAGCACGATATTCAACCTCGGTACTAGAGCGAGAGGTGAGAGACTGTTTCTTGCTACGCCAAGACACGAGGGAGTCACCAATAAAGAAACAGAAACCAGTAGTTGTAGATCGGTGATCAGTGTCATCATCATCCCAGTCAGCATCGGAGAAGGCATGAAGCTCGAGGGATGAGGAGGAGGAGGAGAAGTATAAACCATGAAATAACGTACCTTTAGCATACCGTAATATCCTCAAGACAGCTGAATAATGAGAAGTTCGAGGAGCAACCATGAATTGGCTGACAATGTGGACTGCAAACGCTATGTCAAGGCGTGTGACAGTGAGATAAACTAGAGAGCCTACCAACTGACGGTAGCATGTAGGATCCAAGAGAAGACTACCATCACTAGGGGTAAGCCTAAAGTTTGGTTCAAGGGGCGTAGAAGATATCTTGTTGTCAATGATACCAGCACACGAGATAAGATCAGAAGCATATTTGGATTGACATAAATAGATCCCAAAGTCCCGAGGTAAAACCTCAACGCCAAAAAAGTAGTGAAGCGGTCACAGACCTTTCATCTCAAAGTGTTGATGAAGAGATACTTTTAATGTAGTAATACCTTGAATATCGCTACCTGAGATAATCATGTCATCAACATAGAAGAGAAGAAGAATGGTGCCTGGTGAGATAGTTTTGGTGAAGAGACCAGAGTCATAGTGACTAGCAGAGAAACCTAAAGAACAGACGGTATTGCTGAACTTCTCAAACCAGGCTCGGGGAGCTTACTTGATCCCATAAAGGGCTTTGCATAAATGACAAACACGGTTGGGAGAATGTGGAGCGCCCGGTGGAGGCTTCATGTAAACCTCTTCAGAATGATCCCCGTTGAGAAAAGCATTCTTCACATCCATTTGGTAGAGCGGCCACTTGCAGACAGCGACAATGGCCAGAAGAATGCGAACGGAAGTGACACGGGTTACTGGAGCAAAAGTTTTTTCGTAGCCAATCCCATACTCCTGATTGTAACCTTTGGCAACCAAGTGAGCTTTGTAGCGATCAACAGAACTATCATATTTCGTTTTGATTTTGTACACCCATTTGGAACCAATAACACCCTTGTCAGGATCGAATTCTTAACAAGAATTAATTCTCAGAAACTAATATCAAAGGAGTTGCGGAATAACACTTTGATAATTAATAAAACAGTAAACAAGACAGTATATGATTAACAAACTGTAAACTTGTATTGAATGCTTGAAGCTACAAGATTACACACTCAACCTCAATATTGATGAACATGCTCACCAATACGAATTCTACTTCTCTAGAATTAGGATCTCTATCTTGAGGTTGATTTTCTCTCTCTTACTTGAATTAAAAACTTAAAAAAAACTATTTTAATTTATTCTATACATTCTATACATATACTGATCAAAAGATAATTACAAAGAATAAACAAATCTTCAGTATATCTTCCATGTATATCTTGTATGTATATCTTCAGTATATCTTCAGAATATCTTTAGAATATCCAGCTGTTATACATTCCATTCGTATCTCTTTAGCAGCACTAATTATGCTTAGCAGCATTAACTTCTTCCAGCAGCATTAACTGTAAGCAGTACTAACTACTAGCAGTACTAACTAGCTAAGCAGTACTAACTTTGTTCAAGCAGCACTAACTTTGACTAGCAGTAGTAATTCTACTAGCAGTAGTAATACTCAGCAGTATTAATCTTCAAAGTGTTCTGGCAGTAGTAACCACTCTTCAAAGTGTTCTGGCAGTAGTAACCACTCTTGTACTAGCAGTAGTAACCACACTTAGTAGAATCTTCAGTTCCCAACAATCTCCCCCTAACTTGACTTTTAGAAGAGAAGTCAAGTTCTTTAGATATTTCTTCATAAGCTCTCCAAGATGCTCCCAAAACTTCATAGTAGCCTATATTCCAGTATTTGCATCCAATCCCAAACTCTGATTGATGGTTCTTTGGATCAAGTATTTAGCCATCTGTGAATCTGGAATACACCCTAGCTTTTTCTTCAGCATGGCATGAAGCTTCAATCTGCTATGATTGTACACTCTATCCACTAGGAAGTACTCAGTGTGATTTAAATCCAAAGTTACTGCATATACTCCACTAGTTTCATATAGAGTCCAATTATTCACTGTTTGAAACACATTTCTGATTACCTCCTCTACTTCATCAGGTTGGAACATCATACACAGATACTCCATTACCAGCTTTTTGATTGAAATCTCTGGAGCTTTCAGTTCATCTGCATATGTCTTCATCCCTATTGCAAACATTTCTTCAATATCAGACCTTGAGCATGTTCTGACAATCTTATTCCAAGTGCTGTACACCTCATATTTCTCATCTTTTCTCTTCAGTCTGATATACTCTTTTCCATCCACTGTCAATGTATCCCAGTGAATGACCTCAGGAGGCTTAACTCCTACAGGTTCTGCAGAAATTGGTTCAGGCACTTTGTCCATCACTACCATATACCAACTTACATCATCTCTGGTTGATGACTCTTGCTGGCTAGATGACTCAGGTGCCACTTCTTCTTTAGCAACCTTTTGTTCTTCTGGTACTCTAGGCTTCTTGTTTTTCTTTCTTTTAGCCATCATTTTGGTTCTCTTCAAAATCTTTTGAACCTGCACTAGAGTCTCTTCCTTATTCTTTTCTTCCTTATTCTCTGCCATTTCTTTGATAGGAGTTCCCTCTTCACTTTCAGGGAATGGTTGATTCATGTCAATATCATTACTCTCCTTGGCCTTCTTTTCAAATTCCACTCTATCCTTTTCATTTCTCTTCAGCTTCCCCATTTCTTTCTCATAGAGGTCCCTGATTTGATCAAAATTCATCTTCACAAACATTTCTTTCTTTACCCCAATTGCACTCCTCAAGAAAGTTATCATTTTGTTTCTTTCCTGAGTGGCAAGGTAAGTTGGTGAAGGTCTTCTTTTCTTTGCACTTGATTTAGCTATCATGGCCTTTCTCAGACTTATGGCCCTTTGTTTAGCTTTTTCAGTTTCAAGCCCTTTTTGATAGGCTTTATTTAACTCAGCAGCTAAAGCCTTTGCCATCTCCCTGTCCTTCTCCACCTGAGCTCTTTCTTCTTTTTCCATCTCCTCCTGCATTTTCCTTGCTAAGGCTTCATCTGATTCAACCAACCTTTGCTTCTTGACAGGTTGATCAGATTCCACCATTTTTGCTTTTCCCTTATTCTTTGCCTCTGCATCCATTTCTTTCTTTTCTCTTTTCTTTGCTCCCCCTTCATTTATGATTACTCCCTTTGCTTTGGGAGTGTCATTCTATGCTTTGATCAACATCTCAGCTACTTCAATTTCTGATGGTGATAACTCTGTTACTGCTGCTTGTGAGGTTTTAGCAGCATTATCAGTTTCTGCTTCTAGTTGAACTGAGACTCTTTCTTTTTCTGCTTCCCTCTCCCCCTCAACTTCAACTTTCTCTTTTTCAAGCTCCCCCTCTCTTGTTGCTTCTTCCATGTTGATCTCCCCCTTTTTGGGAGCATCCTTCTCAAATTTTCTTCTCCTTAGCACAAACTGTTTCCTCTTCTGTTTCTGTACTAGTTTCATTACCAACTTCTTGAGCTTGGTAATCTGCACTTGTTGAGATAGGATGACCAGCTTCAGCTCCTCTATTTCTTTTCCTTGCTTAATAACATCTAGGTTGATGTTTCCCATTGTATCAATCAATTCCTGGTAGTTATATCTGTCCTCACCTTCTCTAGAAGTGTTACCCTCTATTGAAGGATCATTGGATCTTTTTGAAGTGGAAGTCTTCTGCCTAGCAGAAGCACTATCCACCCCCTTGGTTTCTTGGCACCAGGGACCTTCAAATGATTGCTCATTTGAAGTTGCCATGGGGGAGGTCTTATTGATGTTACCACTGTCCTCCTCTGTGCTAGCAGGAGTAGTGGCAGCCTCAGCACCCATATGCTCTTCCTCCTCCTCAGAGAGCACCTCCTTGGGGTTGGGAGACACCCCTGTGGTTTCCCTATGGATATTCTCTAAAGGAGAATTCTCCTTTAGAGGGCTTAAAGGCTTAGGGGATTCTGGTACAAGAAGGGAAGAAGCCTTCTTTACCTGTTTTCTCTTGTAAGTATGGGTAATTGGAGAGGTTGGTTTTGCAAGAAGGGACTGGGGAATTGTTTTTGAGTGAGAAGGTTGGGCTTGGCTAGCAGTGGGATGGTCTAATGAGGGCCTTGACCCTGCTGCCATACCTTCAGTGGTTTGGGACACCACCATCATTGTAGAGAACAATGGGGTGTCAACTCCTTCCGAGTCCCCAGCAGATCTTCTCATATTTGAGAAAACCTTGCCTTTGGGGGGTTTAGGTACATATACCCCAACAGGTTGAGGTATATCCGTCAATTCATGGTTAATAACTTCTTGAACAAACCTGGGATACATGAAGAAGCTCTTCTTGTTATCCAGATTTGAGACAAGATCGTGAAAAATCATTTGAGAAAAATTGAATTTTCTAGCAGTGGATAAACACACCAATGCATAAGCAATGGGACTGCTAAATTGGCTCCAGCCTGTTGTTTTCTTTGAAATACAGTGCATTAAAGTATGAGCAAAGAACCTCCATTGGGGTGAAAATTTTGCTTTGAAAAACTTAAAAATCCCCATCTGGCCTTGATATCCCATTCTGGAAAGAGTTGAGAGCAGTTCATCATTAGGAATAGAAGTTATACCAGAGGCATCGTCTAGTCGTAGACTGATGCGAATAACTTCTTCAGTAACGGTTAGGGATTGGTCACATATCCTGGTCTTGATCATCTGCACCCCATTCTCAGTGACAATGGTGGCATTTGCCCAGAATTGCCTCTGATGCTCGATGTAGATGGTAGGGGCAACAGTGAGAGCATGAGCAATGTGGCTTGACTTGAGGAAATCCACAATCTGGCGGAATCCTTCGGCTTGTTTGGGCTTCTGTAGCATTGCGATCTCATTGTGTTCATCAATAAACGCCATGGATGCCATTGAACTGGGATGTTGTTGCCTGGAAGACTAGGTACTTGAGAGAAAAAGATTAGAAGAGCAAGTGAACAGTATGCAAAGAGTCGTTATGAACGTTTAGGCGGGCAAAGGGTATTTATAATATTCGGATTATAAGCAGTATTAACCTAGAGCAGTATTAACTAACTAGCAGTATTAACTGCGAGCAGTATTAACCGCGAGCAGTATTAACTAACTAGCAATATTAACCAACTAGCAGTATTAACCAACTAGCAGTATTAACCAACTAGCAGTATTAACCAACTAGCAGTATTAACCAACTAGCAGTATTAACTAACTAGCAGTATTAACTAACTTACTCCTTGAAGCTTAGGCTGAATTGAGTACTGCTATGTATGCCCTGCAAATATAGATTAGTAGCACCAAGAAAATATAATATTCAGGTACTTATCCACTTTTTGAGATGAAGCTTATTCAGAGTTGATCATTCCCACACTTGTTACCAAGAAAGTGAATCTACCCACATCAAAAGCTTTGGTGAATAGATCAGCAAACTGGTTGTCAGTATGAACTTTCACAACTTGAATAAGTTTCTTTTCATTACAGTCTCTTATGAAGTGATACCTAATCTCAATGTGCTTTGTCTTAGAGTGCTTGACAGGATTATTTACAATGCTGATAGCACTACTATTATCAATAAAGATGGGAGTGTGTAGAAAGGTTACCCCATAGTCCAACATTTGATTCTGAATCCATAAGACCTGAGCACAGCAACTTGCAGCTGCTATGTACTCTGCTTCTGTTGTAGATGTGGACACTTTGGTTTGCTTCTTGCACTGCCATGAAACTAGTCTAGCACCCAAGAACTGACATCCTCCAGAAGTAGACTTTCTGTCCAAGTTTGCCCCACCTAGATCACTGTCTGAGTATGCAATTAGGTCAAAGGGTGAGTCATGAGGATACCAAAGTCCCAATCTGGGTTGTCCTTTGAGATATCTGAATATCCTCTTAACAGCTTGAAAGTGAGATTGCTTTGGCCTAACTTGGAATCTTGCACACACACAGACTGGAAACATTATATCTGGCCTTGATGCTGTGAGATACATGAGAGAGCCAATCATGGATCTGTAATGATGCACATCCATATCCTCCCCCTCAAGATCTGTTGTTATCTGTTTGTGTGTTTGCATAGGTGTACTAGCAGGTTTTGAATCTGAGAAACCAAACTTGGTTAGAATGTCCTGCACATACTTGGATTGACATATGAAGATGCCATCTGACTTCTGTTGAACTTGGAGTCCAAGGAAGAAAGTAAGTTCCCCCATGGAACTCATTTTAAACCTTTGATGCATTAGATCCTCAAACTCCTTGCACATGTTATTTCTTGTAGATCCAAAGATAATGTCATCAACATAAATTTGGACCAACAAGATATCCTTCTTCTTTCTCTTGATAAATAGAGTCTTATCAATGACTCCTCTTTCAAAGTCATTGTCCAAGAGATAGGATGACAGAGTGTCATACCATGCTCTTGGAGCTTGATGTAGTCCATAAAGAGCTTTCTTCAATTTGTATACTCTGTCTGGATAGCTTGGGTTTTCAAACCCTGGTGGTTGACAGACATGTACCTCTTCTTCAATTGCTCCATAGAGAAAAGCACTCTTTACATCCATTTGATAGACTTTGAAGTTCATGTAAGAAGCATAGTCTAGGAATAATCTGATAGCTTCTATCCTAGCCACAGGTGCAAAGACTTCTTCATAATCTATACCCTCTTCTTGAGTATACCCTTGAGCCACTAGCCTTGCTTTGTTCCTTATGACAATTCCTCTTTCATCTCTCTTGTTCCTGAAGATCCGCTTTGATACCACTTGTCAGGATCGAATTCTTAACAAGAATTAATTCTCAGAAACTAATATCAAAGGAGTTGCGGAATAACACTTTGATAATTAATAAAACAGTAAACAAGACAGTATATGATTAACAAACTGTAAACTTGTATTGAATGCTTGAAGCTACAAGATTACACACTCAACCTCAATATTGATGAACAGGCTCACCAATACGAATTCTACTTCTCTATAATTAGGATCTTTATCTTGAGGTTGATTTTCTCTCTCTTACTTGAATTAAAAACTTAAAAAAAACTATTTTAATTTATTCTATACATTCTATACATATACTGATCAAAAGATAATTACAAAGAATAAACAAATCTTCAGTATATCTTCCATGTATATCTTGTATGTATATCTTCAGTATATCTTCAGAATATCTTCAGAATATCCAGCTGTTATACATTCCATTCGTATCTCTTTAGCAGCACTAATTATGCTTAGCAGCATTAACTTCTTCCAGCAGCATTAACTGTAAGCAGTACTAACTACTAGCAGTACTAACTAGCTAAGCAGTACTAACTTTGTTCAAGCAGCACTAACTTTGACTAGCAGTAGTAATTCTACTAGCAGTAGTAATACTCAGCAGTATTAATCTTCAAAGTGTTCTGGCAGTAGTAACCACTCTTCAAAGTGTTCTGGCAGTAGTAACCACTCTTGTACTAGCAGTAGTAACCACACTTAGTAGAATCTTCAGTTCCCAACAACCCTTGCTGGGGGAGGGGAACAAGATCCCAAGTGTGAGCTTTAGAGAGAGCCTGCAATTCCTCGAACATAGCTTGCTGCCAAAGAAGGTTAGTAGAAGCTTTCTTGTAGGAAGAGGGAGTATGGGTAGAAAATAGTGTAGAATAAAAATGAAAATCATGAAGGTGTGAAGGTATATGTCTTATCCTATGGGATCGCCAGACATCAACCAGAGTAGGAGCAGGATCATATTAGGATTCGTCGAAGATAGAGGATCAGATGTAGGGCCAGGGGAAAGAGGAGTAGGAAATTCGGAGGAAAAAGATGGAAGAGAGTGATCAAGTGAGTGAGAGATGGTGTCAATAAGAGGAGAAGAAATTGGTGTTGGGATTGAGTCAAAGAAGGGAATAGATATATAAGTAAAGAATGGATGAGAAGAATCAGATTGGACCTTGAACTTTGAAACAGAAGAAAACATATGATCTTCCCAAAGTACAACCTACCTCGAGATGCGTAGGCGTTGGGAGATGGGATCCCATAAACGATATCCTTTGTGTTCTATACCATATCCAAGGAAACAACATAGACAGGAGCGGGGTTCGAGTTTGGTACGTTCATTAGGTTGAAGGAGAACAAAGCACCCATACCTGTATTAGATCATAGGCATGAGAGTTGCCATAGAGACTCTCTTAGGGAGATTTGTGGTTATGGTGCCATAGAGACTCTCACAGTGACTACCTAGGCTCATCGACCAAGTTAAGAAAAGAGTGAATGACTGGAAGAACAAATGGTTATCTTTTGCTGGTAGGCTTTAACTTATACACTTTGTTCTAGCTGCTATTCAAGTGTATCGGGCATCTCTTTTTCTAATTCCTGTCTCTGTCACCAAGGAGATTGAAAAGATTTTATATGGTTTCCTATGGAACAAGGGTGATTATATGAAAGGTAACAAGGTTCTGCTTGCTAAACATATATAGAAGATTATTAAAGAGGGGAATCTTTATGAGTTAAATGGGTCTTCATAAAAGGAAGGAACTTTGGACATGCCAGGTTGGATGACGTCTTGGGTCGGTTGGGCTCATCAATTCTTAGCTGGAATGATCTTGTTAGCATCCTTTCCAACCTGCGTATTTTCAAGACTATATGGAGTATCATTCAAAGACTGTTACTTGCCACCGGTTGTGCATTTCATTGAGCAGAAAAGAAATACTAGAGTATTCTAGAAAAGGACTAGGCCCGTGGAAGTGTTAACCTCCAAATCTAGGGCTATGTACAAGCTACATTGCTTGGCTTGAAGATTAACCTCCAAATCTAGGACACCCCAAAACCCGTTTGACTGTGGAGGCGTGCAAATGGAATGTGAGAATCATGGGTATATTGTCTGTTGCTAGACCTGTTGGGTGTGTTGTCTAGACTTTTTTCAGATTAATGTTTCGCAAGGGAGATTGTCTTATGTGAATGAGAATCCTTGGAGTAGGTTAACTAAGGGATGGACCAGGATAATTTTTTATTTACATTGGTGGGAAAGTATTTATGCTACCATGATGATGATTTGGGATCATTTGTTGAACATACAGTTGTTAAAGAGGATAACCTTTCTCTTCAAGTTCAGATCCAAGGTAGAGATACATATAAGTTCGTGATACTACAGAGAGGGGACACCAACTTCATGGATTGTTCAATCTTCTGCAGCGAACAATTGGCGCACACATAAGGTCAACCTTTGGAAATTCAAGATCTTTCGTCATTTATTGTTGCCATGTTACTCAAGGGTTTGTATCATCATATCATATCATACAGCTCGTGATGCTAATGCACATAAGGTCAGTTTTTGGGTCACGTCTTTGTTTATTCGAAAATGCATATATTCAACTGTTTCTCATGGCATTGTATAATCCAGATTTCTTCTCTATGGCGTAGAAGTTATATGGCTTAGGTGTTGTTCGGTTCGTTTTCTGTTAAGACCTGAATGGATATAGAAGTCTGTCTGGATATAGTTGTCTGTATGTTAAGAGAAAAGTTGTTGTTTGGTTAGTATGCTGAATAAACAGTCTGAATGTCAGAAATGACCATTTTACCCCAGTCTTTATTTTGTCTGAATAAAATAGTTGTTTGATAAAAATATGAAATAAATGACTTATAATTATTAAGGATGCAAATCAACCAGAAAAACAACATATACATTTGAAGAACATTATATAAGGATGCAGCCGTGAACCAGAAAAAAAAACATATACATCTTCAAGAACATATATAACAAATCTACTGTGAAAAGAAATCAATCCCACATATCTACATTTTCAAAATATCTTATGCTACTGTGAACCAGAAAAAACAACATATACATCTTCAAGAACATATATAACAAATCTACTGTGAAAAGAAATCAATCCCACATATGCTACATTTTCAATATAACTTATGCTATTGTGAACCAGAAAAAACAACATATACATCTTCAAGAACATATATAACAAATCTACTATGAAAAGAAATCAATCCCACATATCCTACATTTTCAAAAAATCTACTGTGAAAAACAACATATGCAGTCGTGATGGGTTTAAACCATCTACTGTGAAAAACAAATCTACTGAGAAGACACGCAGAAAAACAAATCTACTGAGAAGAATAACAAAGAAATACAACAAAGAAACAACAAAGAAATTGTGATGGGTTTAAACCAAAAAAACAACAAAGAAATTGTGATGGGTTTAAACCAGAAAAACAATAAAGAAATCGTCACCAAGATTAAACCAGATAAACAACAAAGAAATCGTGAGTGTAGTTGATAGGCTTAAACCACAAAATCGATGGGTTTAAACCCAAATAATCGATGTATACACTTGTGATTTTAGATCGATGTAGAGGAAAAGCAATCGATCCCACAAAGTACCAGTATCTTCAATGGCGATGGAGATCGATGTAGAGGAAAAGCAATCGAGAGAGAACGATGGAGAAGAAAGATACATGTGTCTTCAATGGCGATGGAGAAGAAATGAACCAGTGTCTTCAATGGTGATGGAGGTTTGTCTTCAAGATTTTGGTCGGCTGTCTTTTAATAACAGGTTAGGTTTAATAAAGGGGAGTAGTTGGGAGTTGGGAGAGTAGATGAGGAAAGTAAAATATATTTAATGGTTGAATGTGGAAGAGTTTATTTTTCTAGCTGATTCGGTCAGCCACCAACCGACCGATTAAGCTGCTACCAAACAATGAGATATGGCTGACCGAATAAGCCATATCCCTTATTCAGCCCATTAAGCTGCTACCGATCAGGACCTTATTATCCAAACAAGACATTTGGAAAAACTATTTCTTCATGAAAACCTTTCGTTTATTTTCTTTTGTAATAAAAGTAAAGATGGTAAAGGGAAAAGAGCTCGGTGGGGTTAATTTTCAATTTCTTTGAAGTTGATGAACCATTTTGTTCAACTGTGCAAGAATAGAAAAAAAATCATTGAGCTTTTGTTTGAATCTATGCTTTGTATCGCACCACTATAGTGGTGCTATTGCAGTTAGCGGTCATGGGGCAAATAGTGGTCCCGTGATTAGCGACACTATTGACTGCTAGATGACTGCATTTATGAATGCAAAAAAGCCGCCGCATAACTCTGAATACACCAAAATGTTTATGAATTCGTTGTGATTGTAATCATGCAGGAACAATCCGAATGCTTATACAAAAGTTAATACTAGTGCGATATGAACTTGTTATATCTCCTATTTATATAACCTTTGAGTCCTTGTCGTATCTCACGACCAAATGGTTGCATCGGTTGACTTAGTAGTGGGGTCGCACCTCGTTGCTACTTATGTCTTCATCTTCTACCTTGTCCGCTACCAGATACACTTCAGCTTTTTCCCACATGCGGGTTTTGTTGTTATTCTATTCGCTTGTTTGCTTGGCCGAACGTCTGTTGCTCATGTTGTACTTGGCAATTTTCCGCTTTTGGTAAAAGACAAATTGTTGCAACCAACTCTAAAGAACTTCCGGGTTTGATTTAGGTGAAACACAAAGTAGGTTACTAACTAACTTACACAAAAGAAACTTAACAGTTGCAATTGCAGTTATTTCAATTGCAAAGTTTCTGAAGTATGCAAGTATATATAATATAATGCCAAAAACTATCACAATTACCTCCACTGGACATCAGAAAACTGTCCAAACAAAACACTTCCCCAAAATAATTGAAACAACACCATATTTTGCTAGCAGCTGCCAAATTCTGCCTCAAAAAGAGGTGCTTGTTAGAGTGAAATAGAGCAAGAATTAGGGTTGAAATAGCTCCTAAGTGTGCAGAAATTATGAGAAATTAATGATAGTTCTTAACACAGCTAGAACCATAATTGATAGACCAGTTGGGTGAGTCTAAATGCAATTCCAATTAATTGAAACAAATAGAATACATGTTATAGACTTGGGATCATATGAGACCGGTCTGTTTTCGTGAGACCTATGAGACCACAATTTTACACTTGAAACTTCACAGCTTATCTTCACGGTATTTTGCTGTGAAGTTTCAAGTGTAAAATCGTGGTCTCGCGGGTCTCACGAAAACAAATTGGTTTCACGTGAACCCAACCCACATGTTATATATGTATATATATATATACATGATGTTGAGAAATTAATGGTTTTAGAAATACATTCATACCAGCAATATATGAGAACATTAATATCCTCCAAATTAAGTGCATGCAGTTGCAAACTCCATCAATCTTTCTCTAGATTTCGTATCCTATAATTAAAACAAGAATTTTCATACTAAAACAACATAAAGTATATTAATTTCCACCAAGTCTATTAATTCTAACTTGAAACAAGAAATTGAAGGGAATAATTGAATATCACAAATTAACCTACCTCTTGTATTTTTGTCCTTATAAAAGAGTTGAGGTCTTCTGTCACCTCACAAAACCCAAAACTTGTTCCTATTACCTTTAGCTTTGGAGTAGTAGACTGTCCGTTGGTGAAAACTGTCATTCTTGTACAATCTATTATTTTGAGAGTATGTAATGATGGCCATTGAAAAGCCTCATCATCACTCCCCAAGCAAAATCCGGTCAATTTCCACAGATGAGTAAGTTGTAAGGATTTTAGACAAGGGAAGGAAACCACCTTCTTAGCTTTAGTTTCGGAATCTTGCATTGCCTCCACAATTACCTTCATATTGCTGCAATAACTTATATGTAGGTCTTGGAGTTGGAATAAACTAGCAGCCATCCCATAAGAGAAAACATGTTCCAGATAATCACAGTTATAAAGTGACACCTTACTGAGGTTTGAAAAGTTGGGTGAATTACTCTTCCATATACATGACGATGATGATGTTGGTGGATGATCCATACTCATGACTTGTTTATTCTTGGAAATTAGTATCACATGATCATCATCTGTAGATTGTGTTTCAAATACCTGCTTATCTACTACTACTACTACTACTACTACTACTGCAGCTTCTTCAATATCACCAACATTTTCTACTTTCTGTTAGGATAATCTCGACATTTTAATATAGGATTTCTAAATAATATATATATATTTATATATATATATATATATATGTATGTATGTATATAAAGTGGTTTCATATGAAAGGGTGTGATGGTTCATGAACCATCACCATGTAACCACCTCTATCTGAACCATCACAATGGTTCGAAGGCACCTCTTCATAGTCTATATATATGTATCGATTTGTATAGTTTCAAGGTGTGTATTCTCATTATAATAAATAAAACTTTGATTGTTTATTAGATATATTCGATCCAACATTTGGTATCAGAGCTTTGGGTTTAATCAAAACCAAAAGTCTCTCATCATCTACCATATACCAACAAAAAACCGAGAGTCACCGAAACCGTCGGAGATTAACGATCAGCCACCATCACAGTGTTCATTTAGGGCTAATCAGAATCTCAAGAAGATACCTAGGGCGTCCAAACACCAGAAGGAGTTTTACCACCATCTGGCACCCACCGAAAAAGGGGATTTACCTTAATCGGAACCGGAGATGACAACTGGAAAAATCAAATCGGTCACAAAGATCGTTGATTGAAGACACGAGGGCAGAAGGCAGCGCGTCACAAGAACGGAGATTAGGAAAATCATCGTTCAAGATACAACCGGAACAGACGAGAAAGACCACCGAGATTGACAACAGAAACGACCGCCGATTGAAAGAAACCAGAGGGGTGATTCGATTTTGAACATTCGAGAACCGCCACAAAGCCGAGAAACGGCACACATAAAAGTTTCGGATGCAAATAATACTGGAAGCAAATGGTCTTTGGGAAATGATTGAACCACAACCAACAACACAAGCCAATGCAAAGAAAGATAAAACCGCTATCGCCTATATTTATCAATCATTACCAGAAGATCAACTACTTCTGATTTCAAAATACAAGACTGCAAAGGCAGTGTGGGATGCATTGAAGACAAGACATGTTGGTGTAAACAATATTCAACAAGCAAGGTTACAAACACTCAAGACGGAATTTGAGATGTTACAGATGAAAGAAAATGAATCAATCGATTCATTTACTACAAAGTTGACGGGTATTATCAACAAAGCGGCAAGCTTAGAATTGACATATGAAAATTCTACTCTCGTAAGGAAATTATTAAATGTCGTACCCGGCAGATTCCTTCAAATTGTTGCATCCATTGAACAATACTCGAATTTAGATACTATGTCTTTAGACGAAGCAATCGGAAGACTGAAGACTTTTGAAGAAAGACTCAAGTATAAAACGGAAAGACATCCAGACACTCAAGAAGGGTTGATGTTCACATAGCATGAAGGTCGAGGCCAACCTTACAGAGGATGTGGTCGTGGTAGATTTAACCAATCACGAGGCCGAGGGAATAACAGATTCAGACCAGAAAGAAAGAAAGAACTGGGAACCCTCACAGAACAATTTCAAGAAAGAACCAAACAGCACTACAAGGAAATTTACTCCCGATAAGAGTAAAGTACAGTGCTTCAAATGCAAGAAATATGGAGATTATGCAACCAAATGTCCACAAAAGGATCAAGAAACGGAACACTCCAATCTTATTGAAGAAGATTTAGAACCAACACTACTCATGGCAACAATTGAAGAGCACCAGACAATTTTCTTAAGTGAAAGGAATCTCGAAGCAAGCAAGATAACTACAAATGATGAAAGTCTATGGTATTTAGACAATGGTGCAAGCAATCACATGACAGGAGTCAAAAACCATTTCAAGGAGATTGACGAGAAGATTACTGGAAACGTAAGATTCGGGAATGGATCATACGTAGAGATCAAAGGAAAAGGATCTATACTATTGGAATGCAAAAACAAAGAACAACGGGTTATCTCACAGGTACACTACATTCCCAATCTAAGGAGTAATATACTGAGCCTAGGACAATTGATAGAGAACGGTTGCAAAGTAGTCATGGAAGAGGATCTATTACTACTATATGATTCAAGAAACAATATTCTACTAAGACTCACGCGATCAAAGAACCGACTATACAAGGCAAACTTGAGAATCAGTAAATCTGTTTGTTTATTACCAATCTACATGATAAGGCATGGTTATTGTTAATCCAAGATCACTAGAACTTCTAGAGAGAGAAAGTAGAGAGAGAGAATATTGAAGCGCAAAACTGAATTCTATTAGATGTGCGTGTGTTACTTGTTACAAGACACAAGACCAAAGGGACTTAAATACCCTTGGTTAGATACACTACATATATGCTCTTTAAGCACAGTATAAGACCAAACCTATAAATACAATGATTACTATAAAATCAGACCTAACAATCTCCCCCTTAGTAATCATTGGCGCTTTGGTCTTCAAAAATTATCTTCAATAACAGCACGGACCAATAAAGCGACTTTCAGAAGCTTTCTGACTTTTAAGAAAAAAAAATTCTTCTCAGCATCTTGCAGAAAGAAAATTTTCTTTACTGCTTAAGCTCAAAACGATACACCTCTTTTGAATGAACTTGAATGAACTGTGGTGTTCGGAGCAAGAACAGCAAAAGAATTTGATGTAGTGAGAAACTGGAATCTTTGAGCGAATCTGCTGATCTTGATCAGCAGATAATCTTTTGAGCTCTTTGTCTCTTAAACTTCTCCTTGACTTCTCCCCCTCATGACCTTGATGATCTTGATCAACTTGGTCATGCGAATGTTGGAGATGAGACAGCGAAAGATCTGCAAAATCAAAGAAACAGAGAAAACAGGGGTGGGTTGCGCTTCATGTTGGAGGGGCAAACCAAGGTTTGCGTTTCATGAAAGGAACGCAAAACAAGGTTTGTGGGTCATGAAGGAAACGCAAAACAGGGTTTGCGGGTCTAAGTGGAAGCGCAAAGCTTACTTAGAATTTTTTTTTACCTTTTTAACCTCTTTGACTCCCCCTACACAAATGCACTAGATGTGACAATTCGAGTTAGCATTCATGTAAAGAAAATCAGACACTCCCCCTCAAAAACAGATATAATCTTTGAAATACATCTCTCTGTTCACTCCCCCTTGAATAATGCATAAACCCATTAAAATATATTTATGAGAACACAGTGATCAAAAATTAATGTAGAAAGAAAAATATACTGAATGTAATTTTTGAAATAACTAAACATATAAAATTTTAAATACTAAACAAATTAAATTTTACAGAGTAAAATATCACAAATTTATCAATCATTTGAAATCAAACATATGTTGTAAGATAAAAGAACGAGTTTAATTGCATATCAAGTTAAAACATGTTCAGTTTCAAAACTTCCAGCAATCTATTCAGTGTGCTCACATGCGAATCTTCGAATAGTTTCAAGAAAATGCAATTCTAACAATATTATAGAGAACTTTGCATGTACTAACACTAAGCCATCAAAAATTAAGATTTTCACAAATTTACAGGTTTATCGCAACTCGAACATTTTACCAAGTGTCATGAGATGTGTGCTCATTGGCATCTTTTAGCATTGTGCTCATTGGCATCTTAACATGAGTGTGCTCTTTGGCATCTTTTAAGCTTGTGCACTTTGCCATCTTTTTAATCAAGAAGTTTATTAAGTAAAGAACATGCCGTAAACGTAACTTTCTATCTGACCCTATTGCAGGATTTGGGTCAGCCGCTCCCAGACCAGTTGGCCTTAGGGGACTAGGTGTCAAGCACCCCTTGGAACTTACTCTCCCGGATCCGAAAGGCTACATCGACATATCCTAAACCCATTCATACCAGTAGAACATGACTTTCGATCTAGTTCTATTGCAGAATTTCTGTTCGATCACTCCCAGACCAAATGACCTTAGGGGACCAGATGACAAGCATCCCGAGGAACTTGCTTTCCCAAACCAGAAAGGTCACAGGTACAAACTTTTAAACTTATAGATTTCTGTATTTTATGAATTTATTATTCATCTCAATTAATCAACGTCTAAATGCTTAGCCCATATTTTCATTCCGATCTATAATTTTGATTATTTAGGTAGTCTAAGCAAAGTAAACGAAAAAAATTCCGAATCACACAACTTTAAAGCAGTAATAAAAGTTTCAAACACGTTGCTGACTTTTCGACTTTTGTAAGACTTGAAATTTGACCATATAAAAACTTTAATATAAGCAAAAGAACTTGAAAATTTATCCTAGACACATATTTTATTCAAAGGAAAGAAAAAATGTAAAACTTTACTTTATAGAATAAAATTTGTAAAGATTTAAACTTTTAATTGATATTTAGTTGGAACAAAATAAAATTCAACTATTTCATCTTTTACATAAAAGAAAATAAATTTGTGTCTCATATTAAAAGAAAATTTTGGGTAATACAAATTCATGAGATAGATAAACAAGCTCAGATTCTTGAAACATTGAGAAAAACTGGAATAACATCATAATCAGTGATATATGCAGCGGAAATAAAATTGATGTACTCACAGTATCTCATTTAGTCAGAAGCTTAATCATTGAAGAACGAGTTCTAAACTGTTGTGTTTAGAAGTCGATGTCTATGAAGTGCGCGTCCTAAGCTGAATTACTCAGAAGCCAATAATCGATGAAGAACGGGTCTTGAACTATAGTATTCAAGAGCCAATATTCCTATTACTCCCCCTTAACATGTGATGCCTGCAACTTTGAATCAGATAAAGATTTGGGAACCCACTTATATTTGGGCCCGTGTTTGTTAGTTGCAGTTCGTATGGGGAAATAAGAAGCAGATTTAGCAGATAAAGCATGAGGAATAGGATCAGAAAAATAATCACAACCATCAGAAGAGAAAGCATGATCATCTGAACTAGAATCAGAAGACGAATATGAGACATTTTTGGAAATTTGAAACATTTGCTTTATAGAGTATTTTGAAATTTTATTACAATAAGCAAATGAATCACTATTGTAAATTTTGTCTACACATCGATCTCCCTCAGTTATAGAAACATTTGATTTCCGCCTTGCTCTCCAGATTTGCCTCTTAGAATGGCTCACAGTCCTATCTGAAAGAATAAAATCGGAAGAATTAGAACTGTCAGAAACAACTTTATCTTGTTTCTTTGACTTCCTTGACCTTCTTCTTTTACGCTTAGGTTTATAATATTGATCATTGAGCGTAAAAGAATCATCAAGAATTTTAGACTTACTATTTAAATCAAAAGAAATAAATTTATCCAAGCAACCAATCTGATCAACTAATAAATCTGAATTAACTTCGGAGTCAGAAGAATTTTGAGAAAAGATTTCAAAATTGAAAACTTCCTTTTTATTTCCCTTTGAATCAGAAGAGGAACTAGAAATAGAATCTGATTTTTGAGAAAATAAATTTTCTTCAAGACTAGATGTCATGAAAGAAAGAATAATATCAGATTCAATTTTCTTCAAAATATTTTGATCTTCTATCTGATCTTCAAGATCTATGATTTTTCCTTCTAATACTATCGGAGGAATATATTTCTTCAAATAATAAGATACTTGAGAACTATTTTCCTTAGAAGTATCAGGTGCATAAGGAGCAATAAAATCATTAGACATTGAAGATTTAATAGAAGATATCTCATTTAAAACTCTTTTTCCTCTTCTAGATTTTTCTGGAAAATATTTGGCATTTTCAGACGTATAAACAAAAGGAATTTCGTTTTTCTTTTTATATATCCTTTTCTCATTTTCGATATCTAAAATTTGCTTTTCACTAGTCCAAAAGAATTTGTATTGAGGACCATAGTGTGCAAGTTTTAGATATTCGTATTTATATATAGTGGGAACTTCATCAATCACTTTATTTAAAAAATGAGGATTTTCAAAACCAAGTCCCCATCTTTGTTTAACAGCTTCTTCACTTCTCGGTTTGTTCATATAAATTGTTTGTTCAGATTGGTCTCTTCGATAAAGTTTTTCTTCTAACTTAATTATTTTATCTGAAAACTCATTTTTTAATTTGGTCATGTCAGTCAAAGATTGAAGATAAGATTTGTTTGAATTTTCCAAAGCATCCAATTTCTTTTGAAAGATGTCTTTAGTATTTTCTAAAATTGATTTTTCATCTTTCAAGGAAATTTTCAGTTTGTCAATTAAATTTGACTTTTCAACATTTAGATTCTTTTCAGTTAAAAACTTAGAACGAAAATCAGACAAAGCATTAATTATGATATTCAACTGAGAGGTAATGAAATTAAAATCAAATTCAGAATATACCTCATCCTCGTCAGTATCAGAATCATCTGACTGGTCATCTCCGACTAAGCATAAATGAGCGATCTCTACGTTACCAGCTTCGTCATCAGAGTGATCCAGCCAAAATTCTTCTTCGGCTAGCAAAGCTTTTCCATTCTCTCTTTTCTCAGCCAGCTCCAATTTCCTTCGGTAATAAGTTGTGTCCTTAACCCTCTTTACTCTACACTCCTTTGATATATGTCCCGTCTTTCCACAGTTGTAGCAAGCATCAGTCTTTGGCTCGGTTACTTTTGCTTTAGGCATAGGAGTGAAGCGAGAAAAGTTGGAACCCGATCTCGGTTGGAACTTCTTCTGATAATGTTGAGAGAGAAGGATCATAGCTTGCTGTAATGCCTCTCCATCATCATCAGTTGACCCGGTATAAGCGTTATCAGACAACGCTTTTTCAGACAATTGCTTCGTGAGAAGAGTTATCGGATCTACTGTCTTTTTATTCCTCTTATATAGCTTGGTTTTCTTCTCTAGCACCAAGCTCTCATCAGTTAGCAGAATCTCGAACAACTCTTGAATCTGCATTGTGGAGATTCTGATATCGTTCCTCAGTCTATGACATGCTTTATTCCACCCAGGCTGAAGAGAATTAAGGAACTTCAGATTCGTCTCCAGATCAGTCTTTTCCACTTTAATCTTTCTAAGATCATTAATCACAGTGCAAAACCGGTCAAAGATAGCCTTCAGAGATTCATTGTCCTTCGCCTTAAATTCTTCAAAGTTGTTCATGAATCGTGTCTGGCGAATCTGAGTAGCAACTGATGACCCAAGCATAATTTTTTCTAATTGAGTCCACATCATATTCGGATTATGTTTGAAACAGTCAATTCTATTGTAGATTGTGTTAGGCAGATCTAGCATCAAATTGGACTTTGCTTCTCTATCGGCTTTTTCACGTTTGATTTCATCAGCAGTCAAAGGAATGTCATCTTTTGGCTTGACAAATGATCCTTCAGTAAAAGATTTCATCATATTTTCTCCGTTACTCTGACGCTCAATGAAATTTATGAACCTATCTTGCCACTATGTAAACTCATCTTCGTTGATTAAGACTGGTGGACGAGTATCTGTTCCCAATTGCATCATCAGATCATTTGAGTAGAATCTAGCTTGGAGAGCAAATTTGGCAGAATCCATAGCTGATAAATCTGAAAAACAAAAAACAGTATGAATTGAAAAAAAATATTAAAAATTGTAAATTTGAAAAACACTTGTTATGACACAAAGTTTAAAAAGAAAAAAAAATTTACATGACACACAAAAAAAAAAATTCCAGTAAAGGAATTCGGGTCACATGAATTTTTTTTTTAAACTAAGACAGGGAGACTCGCAACATTGAGGAATTCGGGTCACAGAGGAATTCGGGTCACAAAGGAATTCGTTTCACAAAGGAATTCGGGTCACGAGTGAAACGCATAAGAAGGAATGCGTGTTATGAAAGAAACGCATTATGAGGAATGCGTGTTATGGCTGACACGCAATTGAAGAAATGCGTGTTAAGGCAGACCCGCACTTTGAAGAAATGCGTGTTAAGGCTGACACACAATTAGAAGAAATGCGTTTACAACAAGAAAACAATAACCTGTGAAAAAACTAACACTTAAAAGTTAGACCCGCATCTCAGGATGAGTAACCCGCATTTCAGGATGAGTGACACGCATTCAAATATGATAGACCCGCATTACTCAAGAATGAAACGCATTACTCAAGAACTTCTTAAATTTCCGCAGGAACAGATCAAAACAAGAAATTTAACCTAGAAAATGTATAAACTGAACTTCTAAAACACAATTCTAACAACACTTAACAACCTAAATCGATTAAAACACACTAAAACAGAAATTCTTGAATAGAACAGTAACAAAAACCCGTTTTTTCAGAAAATCACAATTTTGTAAAATCAAAGATCTAAACTCGAATTTTATGCAAAACACTATGAATCAAACATGATCGACTATTCAAAACGATTCTAAAACAATCAAATTTGCACAAATTCAACCAGAAACAAATCCAAATTTTGTGAGAAATCAAGAAAACGAGATTTTCTTGAAAAATTCAAGAAAATCGATCAAATTTTCGATTTCGATCACTAATTCAGATTCAGTAAAACAATCTCTCAATTCTCTCAAGAACTAGACAGCTCTGATACCAATTGTTAATCCAAGATCACTAGAACTTCTAGAGAGATAAAGTAGAGAGAGAGAATATTGAAGCGCAAAACTGAATTCTATTAGATGTGTGTGTGTTACTTGTTACAAGACCCAAGACCAAAGGGACTTAAATACCCTTGGTTAGATACACTACATATATGCTCTTTAAGCACAGTATAAGACAAAACCTATAAATACAATGATTATTATAAAATCAGACCTAACAGTTATGGCATGCAAGGCTAGGTCATCTGAATTTTGGCTCAATGAAGAAAATGTTTTCGAAGGATTTGGTTCATGGTATACCACCCATTAAACATACAACAAGTATTTGTGACATACGCTTAATAGGAAAGCATAGCAGAGCACCATTCCCATAACAAGCAAAATCAAGGTCAGAAGCAACGTTGGATTTAGTATTTGGAGATTTATGTGGTCTAATATCACCACCTACACCAACGGGCAAAAGGTACATATTTCTACTAGTAGACGACTACTCAAGATATATGTGGGAATACTTTCTAGATTCAAAAAATCAAGCATTTGAAATCTTCAAAGAATTTAAACAAAGGGTGGAAAACGAACTTGGAATCAAGTTGAAGATGATCAGAACAGACAGAGGAGGAGAATTCACATCAAATGGATTCCTACAATATTGCAAAGACAATGGCATCACAAGACAATTAACTGCACCATACTCACCTCAACAAAACGGAGTTGTTAAACGAAAGAATAGGACAATTCTTTCAGCAACAAGATGCATGATAAAGGCAACAAATTTGCCACATAATTTTTGGGCAGAAGCAGTTAGACATGCCAAACTGATATTGAATTGCACACCAACAAAGTCACTTGATGACATTACTCCATACGAAGCATTGAAGGGAAGAAAGCCAAGCCTACATCATCTAAGGATTTTTTGGATGCATCGCATATGCAAAGGTACCTTCACAACACCTGAAAAAATTAGATGATAGAAATATACGAATGGTATACTTAGGCAATGAGCCAGGATCAAAAGCATACCGCCTATTTGATCCAACAAAGAATAGAATTTGCGTCAGTCGGGACGTAAAATTCAAGGAAGATGAGACATGGAATTGGAAGGAATATAGCAAAGATTTCGATCTAGATAGACCAGAATGGACTGATTTCATTTTAGGGAATAATGAAACATCTGGTACTCAGTCTATCTCGAATGGAAATGAAGGTTTCGAAAATGATGTTACACATTGTAACAATGACTTAGATGAAGAAGTACCTACTACACCCAATTCCCAGACAACTACACCTCATACCAACACTTATGAGTACAGTCCACAGCAATCCACCATCCATTCACCAGGGTCAGAAGTTGATACACCTTCGACAACGGATTCAAGAATAGATCACATACATGTAGGAGGTTATAGGGCCTTGAGTGATATATACGCCAACACAGATGAATTATTACTATTAGAAGACGAACCAAGGAACTTCAAGGAAGCAGCCAAAGACGATAAGTGGATTGAAGCTATGAAAGCAGAAATTGATTCTATCAACAAGAATGATACGTGGAAACTAACCACTTTGCCAAGGAATCATAAAGCAATAGGTTTGAAGTGGGTATTTAAGACAAAAGGGGATGTTGAAGGAAGGATATTAGAACACAAGGCACGACTGGTAGCCAAAGGATACATTCAAGAGCATGGCATAGACTTTGATGAAGTCTTCGCACCAGTAGCACAAATCGAGACAATACGATTAATATTGGCTCTGGCAGCATACAACAAATGGGAAGTACATCATTTAGATGTAAAATCAGCATTTCTACAAGGCGAATTAAAGGAAGAAGTTTATGTCTCATAGCCTGAAGGTTTTATAAAAGAAGGTAACAAAGGAAAAGTTTACAGACTCATGAAAGCACTATACGGGCTAAGACAAGCTCCACGAGCATGGTACACCAAGTTGGACAACACATTGAAAATACTTGGTTTCAAGAAATGTGCTTTAGAACAAGCAGTCTACACAAGAACAAATAAGGCATCAACTCTATTGGTTGGAGTATACGTTGATGACATGATAGTCACTGGAACACCAACAAAAGAAATTGAAACTTTCAAGGATCAAATGCAAAAGAAGTTTGAAATGAGTGATCTTGGATTACTTGCTTATTATCTTGGCATTGAGGTTACACAGAACGGGGGTGAAATCTCAATAAAGCAAACTGGCTACGCAAACAAGATACTCACAGACACAGGGATGTTAGACTGCAATGAAGCAAAGATACCTATGGTACCAGGACTCAAGCTGACAAAAGTAACCGAAGAAAGATCCATAGACGCCACCGAATATCGAAGCTTAATTAGATGTTTACGGTACTTACTACACACAAGACCTGATCTATGTTTTTCAGTTTGATTACTTAGTCATTTCATGCAAGAACCACAAGAACAGCATATGAAAACAATCAAGCAAGTACTGTGTTATATCAAAGGAACAAAGGACTATGGTATAACTTATGGGCATAAAGGAGGAAACAAGATACAAGGTTACAGTGACAGCAGTTACGGTGTTAACACGCAAGAAGGAAGAGGCACAACAGGAATAATTTTCTACTTTGGAAGCTCACCTATTAGTTGGAGCACTCAAAAGCAAGGAACAGTAGCATTATCCTCATGCGAATCAGAATTTATTGCAGTAACAGCAGCAGCAACATAAGCACTTTGGTTAAAGAGACTACTTAGTAAAATTACTGACACGAAGGAAGAAAAGGTCACGATTTACGTGGACAATAAATCAGCAATAGCACTAATGAAGAATCCAGTATTTCACGGAAGGAGTAAATACATTGATACAAAGTATCACTTCATACGAGAATGTGTCGAGAAGGAAGATCTAGCAGTGGAACATATCAGTGGAGAACTACAACGAGCAGACATTCTTACAAAACCACTACCAAGGATAAGATTTGTCACCATGAGACAACTACTTGGAGTTAAAGATTTTCTACAACATGATCGAGATTAAGGGGATGAATGTTAGGATAATCTCGACATTTTAATATAGGATTTATAAATAATATTTATATATATATATATATATATGTACATAAAGTGGTTTCAATTGAAAGGGTGTGATGGTTCATGAACCAACACTTTCACCAACTCATCAATGCTTAGAAATATTGTTTTTTTCCTACCCAATTCCTGAGACCAATTTACATCTACTTCGATTAAGTTGGAAAAAGACCAAGGGAATTGAAGTAACTCTATTATATCTGCAGCAGTCGTCGAGCACGTACTCGAGTTATAGACTTGATTCTGCTAACAAAAGAATAAAAACACTAACAAAGTTCAGTAATTAACTTTGATAGTTCAAAAAACCAGGCAAGCAACTAATATATATGATTCACATCATAATTAACTTGACATGATTACAGAATAAGATGATGCAAATAAAGTAACAACATACCTCATGTCGTGCACTGGTCCAATCAAAGTTGAGTCCACATTCAAGACTATGTTTGCCTACACCTGTATCTATGTATTTGAGTTTCGGAGCCTTTGAGACACCAGATGTGAAAATCATCATTTGCGGGCAACCATAGATCTCAACCTTATCCAATAATGGCCAGCTGAATTCATTCTTCCCTGGGAAGAAGCTTTCAAGTTTTTTCAGTTTGACTAGTGTAAGGGACTTTAGACGAAGGAAGACCACATCTCTAGATGCTATTAATCCATTGTCTTCGTGCTTCACAATCACTTGTATTGCAGAGCAATCCTTTATCTTCAACTCTTGGAGTTTCTTGAGGCTTTCAAGTGTAGAACTTGTAAATATATATTTCAAACCATGACATCCTTCAATATGCAATTCTTTTAGGTTGGGTAATTCAATAAAAGTCATATTTGTCAACCTCGGAATTATTGTCATTGAAGAACCCGTATCACTACTTCCTTCACCAATATTTGTAATGTCACCAACATTATTGTCGACCCCTTCAATCAGATTCAACAATGCATTGCATTCTCTTATACGTTTTCTTTTTAAGTATCGGCAAAAGGATGAATATGTTACACCCAATTGAGAACACTGCAATATATACATGGATAAAAAAATCAATGTATATATAATTATCAACGAAGCTGATGGAGTACTTCAACAAAACTCAATTACTTGATATCTAATAAAACACTACTCTTTTATATATATATATATATATATATATATATATATATATATATATATAATATATATATATATATATATAATATATATATATATATATATACAGAGAGAGAGGTGGGTTCATACGAGAATAGTATCTATTTAAAAAAACACGAGAATGACCGAATCAATACAAAATTATATATGATTCACGCGACTTTGGCCGCGACTCCAAAGTCGCCCGTGCCCATTTTTTTGGCCGTTAATACCCAATCATATATGATTTTGCACATAATTTGTTGTTTTCTTGTTTTATAGAGAGGGGGGGGGGGGGGGGAAGGGAGAATCAAACGAGAATGTTAACTGTTTAAAATAATACGAAAATGGCCAAATCACGTGCAAAATGACATGTGATTTTACATTAATGGTCAAAAAAAGGTGTGCGGGCGACTTTGGTCGCGTCTTCAGGTCACAGGGCAAAGTCGTGCTATCACATGTGATTTTGTACGTGATGTTAGTGTAAAATCGCATGTGATTCAACTATTTTCTTGTTCTCTTAAATATGTACTTTTTTCGTTTGAACCCGTCTCTCTCTCTCTAGAAAGAGAGAGAGAGGAAGGAAGGATCATGCAAGAAGTTAAACATTTTGCGAGAAGACGAAAAGTCTCAATATCATATATGATTACATGTCCTTTGGGTGTTTTTAATCATATATGATTAAGTGCCTATATATTGTCAATGCAACGTGTGTTTAATCATATATGATTAAGTTTGTGTATCATATATGATATTACACTTCCCGCCTTCTCGTAACATGTTTAGTTTCCCGTTTGAACCTGCCCCTATATATATATATATATATATATATAGAGAGAGAGAGAGAGAGAGAGAGAGGTGGTTTCAATTGGAAACCATATTAAATTGGAAACTTTGGAAACCGTCAATTTCATTGGTTAAATTAATGAAATTGGTTCATAAAATTGTTTAATATGATCAAGTTGTTTCATATAATTCTTTTGTTAATGAAATTGTTTCATATATTTGTGTTTTTATGTAGTTTCATCTATTTTTCTCATTCTAATGAAATTGTTTCATGTATTTTCGCAGTCTGATGAAACTTTTTCATTTTTACATAAAAAACACAAATATATGTAACGATTTCATCAATAAAAGAATTATATGAAACAATTTCATAAAATTAAACAATTTCATTAACTTAACCAATGAAATCGAGGGTTTCCACGGTTTTCAAAATTAGAGTGGTTTTCATTTGATCGTTCACCTATATATACATACTATATTTATTCTTCAAAGTATATTTACAAATACCAAGTATTAATTATCAAAAAGTATCAAGTAATAGTGTTGAAAGGGAACTTCAAATTCATATTTTTTGTATTCTGTAATTCTATTAAAAATAATACAACTTTTGAATATTTATACAAAAAATAATGAAAATATACAGATAAAAATAATTGAAGGAAAGAAACAAAACAAAAATGAAGAATTCTCCAAGTTTGATAATTCCAAACACGAAATAATTTTTAAAGTTAGGAAACTCTTAACTGGTAATAAGTGGTCAGAAAAGAATTTGATTATATAAATAACATATAAAACATTGTATGAAGTGTCATAACATCTACTATTCTAAGTTTAGTATGCGCTAAATGCATGACGGAGGTTCAAGGGAAAACCTCAAGAAAAGGAAAAACTGAAGAACACTCAGATAGTCTTTCATCTGTACGGTATGCACTTGTGCATACAGGTAAATTATGTTGTTTTTTTGGTTTTTATGTACAAGTGTATGTTACAAATTACTTGTATGCACAAGTGCATTCCGTCCAGATGAAAGGCTACCAGGATGTTTTTCAGTTTTTCGTTTTTTTGAGGTTTTCATTTGAACCTCCCTCTATATATATATATATATAATAAATAAATCAAAGATCATTTAACTAAATAAATAGATAGATATTCACAAAGAAGATTCCCAAAAAAATGTTCAATTAATATTGGCATAACATTAAAGTTTGTTTTTATATTAGATTAATGTAATGGAAGCAATCAATAGAAGCGCATTATAGCATCTCCAACAGCTTTGCTAAAATAGAAAAAAAATAAGTTTTTGTTCTTTAAACCTTTCCAACAACTTTGTTATCTTGTTTGCTAAAATAGAGAAAACTTGATGTGAGGAATCAATATTTTCTTGAATTTTTATTGAGAAAAATATCAAACATATATACAACTCACACAACCCCAATTACGCCTAAACTCAAGCCTAAAAATTTATGACTTTCTATAATACAAATATACATGAAATACATCCTAAAAATAGGCTTAATACCCCCCCCCCCCCTCTCAAGTTGGAGCATGCGGATCACAAGTGCCCAACTTGCTTAGTAAGTAAAGAAATTGTCGTTTGCCTAACGCTTTAGTGAAGATATCGGCAATATTTTCGTTAGTCAGCACATGATTAGTACTAATCACGACTTCTTGGATTGCATCACACACATAATGACAATCCACCTCTATATGCTTTGTACGCTCGTGAAATACCGGATTTTGGGCAATATACAGTGCCGACTGACTATCACAAAATACGTCCATCGCACTCGAATGTGCAATTTCCAGACTCTAAAGCAATGCCTTAAGTCATTTCAGTTCTGAAGTAATAGCAGCCATCGAGCGGTACTCTGCTTCTGCAAAAGAACGAGAGACCGTGTATTGTTTCTTGGTTTTCCATGAAATCGGGGAACCACGAAGAAACACAAACAAGCCTGTAATCGAGCGCCTCGTTAAGGGGAAACTAGCCCAATCAGAGTCGCACCACCCCGTCAAACGTAAATCACAATCTGCGCGCAGAAGAATACCTTGACTCGGGCAGCCCTTCAAATAACGAACGGTACATAGGGCTGCATCCCAATGTTCCTGACGAGGATGTTGCATAAATTGCGCCAAAATATGTACGGTATAAGCCAAATCTGGGCGTGTAAAAGATAAATATATTAATCGACCCACTAGTCGTCGGTACTTCTCTGGATCATCAAGGAAAGAGCCTTTGGCGACAGCCAAATGGTGGTTTTGCTCAATCGGAAAACCAGCAGGTTTCGCTCAATAATGTCAAGTGTGTACTTCCTTTGACACAAGAATATCCCTTCCGGACTTCGAGAAACTTCAATACCAAGAAAATACTTCAAAACCCCTAAGTCTTTCATGTGGAAGCAATCATTCAAATATTGCTTAAAAGCATTAATAGCGGAAGAGTCGTTCCCCGAGATAATCAAATCGTAAACATATATAAGCACATTAAGTTGAATTTTCCCTTGATGCATAATGAAGAGTGAATAGTCCGAGTACGACTAACGAAAGCCATACCTTTTTAATGAGGTGGCTAACTTAGCAAACCAACATCGCGGGGCCTGTCGCAAGCCATACAAAGACTTTTTGAGGTGACAAACCATACCAGGTTTGTTGACGGTGAATCCGGGTGGAGGTTTCATATATACTTCTTCATCGAGATCACACATTATGAACGTCCATTTGATGTAGTTCCCAGTTTTTTGCAGCCGCCACAGATAAGAAAGCGCTTACAGTGACCATTTTTGCAACGGGAGTGAATGTTTCATTGTAATCGATGCCCTCTACTTGATGATTGCCAAAAATAACGAGACGAGCTTTGATACGCTCGATCGTCCCATCAACATGATATTTTATTTTATAAACCCATTTGCAACCTAGGGCCTTCTTCCCATGAGGCAATTCTTCCATTTTCCATGTTCCATTACCTTCCAAGGCCTCTATTTATTTCTGCATTGCTTCCCTCCAACCAGGATCTTTCATAGCCTCATAAAAGGTACGTGACTCAAACCCTTGATTTACAGCTGCAAGAAATATACGATGTCGCGGAGAAAATTTATCACAATTCACGAAGTGTACTATAGGATAAGGAGTACCTGAGGAGCTCGAAGAAGTCGACGAACGTTTAGATGGACTCGATTGTTGTACAGTATGCATGACGTAGTCTCGATGCGAGGATGGAGCACGCTTATTTCTTAGACCATGCCCCAAGACCGGTTCGATGGTCTCATTAGTAGAAGTGGAAATAGGATCAGTAGTAGGCATGCTAGTGATGTCCAAATTGGGGTTGCTAGATACATCTGCTACAACACGTTGTTCGACGACCGCACCCGTATCATGTGCAGCAGGTTGTTGAGTTGGTTCTATGTTCTGTGCAGGTTCAAGGCCCACACCATTGTTATTCTCCAAAATATTCTCCAAATCATCCAAAAATTCAACATCCATCCCCTCTTTGTTAATAGGCTCTGAGTCTCTTCTATTTACACCATGACTTTGTTGTGTTGTTACAAATGGGAACTCATTCTCATGAAATTTAACATCTCGTGAGACGAAAATTTCACACGTCTCAAGATCATATAATTTCCATCCCTTTTTTCCATGAGGGTAGCCAACGAACACACACTTCCTACTTCTAGGTGCAAACTTGTCTCCTTTAGACTTTTGATTATGAGCATAACAAAGGGACCCAAACACTCTCAATTCAGAGAAACTAGGTTCTTTGCCGAAAAGGATTTCATATGGAGTTTTATTTTCCAATAATCGTGAGGGGGTACTATTAATTAAATAAACTACACTAAGCACACATTCACCCCAAAAAGAAATTGGAAGATTACCTTGGAACATTAAAGCACGCCCTACATTCAAAATATGTTGATGTTTGCACTCTACCCGACCATTTTGTTGTGGGGTACCGACACAAGAAGTTTGGAAGATAATTCCATGTTCGGCAAAGTATTGCGACATACAGTTAAATTCACTTCCGTTGTCACTCCTGACCAATTTAACTTGCACCTCAAACTGTTGTGTAATCATAGCAAAGAAAGAACAAAAGGCTTTATAAAGTCCTGTTTTCGAATGCAACAAATACACCCAAACAGCCCGTGAAAAGTCATCAACCAAAGTTAAAAAATAGTGTGCACCACCCGAAGAGGGTGTTTTATATGGCCCCCACAAATCACAATGAATTAATTAAAAAATCCGACTTGCTTTACTATTATTATTCGGAAAACTTTATCGTGCTTGTTTTGCTTTAGGGCAAACATCACATGCTTTATTCAACGATTTTCTAGCAGTACTAGAATGAAGAGCATGAACTAACTTGACGACTCTATCTGACGGATGCCCCATTCGTCGATGCCACAACTCAAATTCACTGATCTCAAGAACTTTCGCCATGCATACTGAAGGAACTCCACGATAGTAATAAAGTCCATCCTTTCGTTTACCGGCTCCAATCAGGCTCCCCGAACGTTGGTCCTGTATAACACATAAAGATTCAGTGATCTGGACAAAACATTTAGAGTCATTGGTTAGTTTTGACACCGAGATCAAATTGCAATGTAATGTAGGCACGAATAAGACGTGTTCTAGTGTAATTCCTCCAGAAAGTTTCACGCGGCCTTCTTTGGTAGCTACGACTTGTGATCCATTAGGCAAACCAACATGGCATGCTAAAATGTCTTTTGAATGAGTCAAACATGATGCGTTGCCCGTAACATGACGAGAAGCACCGGTATCAATAATCCAAGATAAAGAACAATACTCACCCATTGTTTGGTCCTGTTGACGATTATTTACCAGATTTAAAAGGATTTGAACTTGCTCAGGTGTCAAGTCAGCCAATGAAGCTCCTTCAGCTCCTGAACTTGCGCCTACTGCCTCGGTACCGCTTGTTGCGTCGCTGTGACTCGTTACTACATTAACACGCAGTCCTCCGGCCTTACCATGTTTAGAAACAGTTGTCCTGCTCTTCGATTGATGTGTAGCAAAGGTATGGTTATTACCAGACCCTTTACCACCCCGAGTTCGGTCTTCCCACCAGTCCGAATAACCATGAAACTTAAAATATGTACCATCATCGTGCCCAGATTTTTTACAATGAGAACAAAAGAGTTTAGACTTATCTTGGCGCTCAAACTTACCTTTCCATCAATCAGATTGTATAGCAAAAACATTTGCTTCTTCCTTCACAGCTTTACCCCGTGCAATACCGCGAGATCTCTCTTCCTGTAGAAACACCTGATAGGCTCGGTCTAGATCCGGAGGTGGATGTTGATAGAGCAAATTAGTCCGAACCATGGCATATGAATCATCATCCACACCAATCAAAAATTGGTGTAGTTTTTCTTCCTCTCTATCGCTGATGAATTTTCCAACCACATCACAGGTACACTTGCCACACTCGCAAGCGTGTAGCGGTTTAAGTCGAGTAAGATCATCATACAGACCCATTAAACGATTATAGTAATCTTCAATAGACATAGATTTAGTTTGCTTACATTCGATGATATATGCCCGTAATTGTTGTAAACGAGGGCCATTAGCCACGCAAAAGCGTTTCTCCAGATAATCCCAAAGTCGCTTTGCCTCATCATGAAAAGGAATTGAAGCCGCAACTTTCGATTCCATGCTCCGCAACATCCATGACACAAGCACGGAATTAACTGTCTCCCAATTGATCAGGTTCTTCTTTTCAGACGGCTTGCTGATAGTACCGTCAACAAATACGAATTTCCGACGAGCCTTAAGGGACAAAATGATTGCCCTAGCCCATGCCATATAGTTATCGCCCTTCAAGATTACGTGAGTAATCAGATTTCCGGGTTGATCTCCTGAACCAAGACGGAACGGCAAAGTTGGATCGATCTTTCCATCCTCCGACATTGATAATAAGAGGCAGGAACGGTGCAAGAAAGAAGAAAAAAAAACGTAGGGTTTATGGTGGCGGCTCTGATACCATGTGAGGAATCAATATTTCCTTGAATTTTTATTGAGAAAAATATCAAATATATATACAACTCACACAGCCCCAATTACGCCTAAACTCAAGCCTAAAAATTTATGACTTTCTATAATACAAATATACATGAAATACATCCTAAAAATAGACTTAATACTTGAAATTTTTCTATGTTTAGAGAATTCTCTAAAACTTGATGGTTGGAGAGAGAAATGATTATTTTATTCAATCCCACCAATAAAATTCAATTTTTATCATTTTATATTAAGTTTTTTTAAAAAAAATGTATTGTGATAATAAATTAGATAATATTATAATAATATAAGTTGTTTTAAAATTTCTAAAATAGCAAATATGTTGGAATCAAATGTAATACTTTTTAGAGATTTTCACTTTTGATTCTGTATTATAGCAAACAAAATATCAATGATGTTGGAGATGATCTTAGACAAGTGCTTTCGATTCATATTTGTTTGGTAATTAAATCACGTGGGTGATGGAGGCCTGTCGACACCACTCATCGAATTGCATAAACCTTTTATTATTATTATTATTATTATTATTATACTTTCCATCATTTAAATAGAAAATATATTTCTTTTTATAATATTTTACCAGAAATGTAGTTTTATTTTTTATTTTTTTTTTGCAAATGAAATCAACAACTTAATAATTTGTAGTAATTGTTTATAACACAAAACTATATTTTAGTTTCAATTGTTGAACGATGAGAAAACATTAATACATTTATTTGGAAAGGAAAAAAAAACTCCATTATTTTTTATTTATGACTAAATTTTAGTTTTTCTTTTATATATTATATTTATTGGTCCAATAACATATAAAATTAAACTGACATTAAAGAAACATATCCTTCAATTATCAAGTCCCACTTCCCATATCTCCAACCAATCAATCATCCTTTCAATTATAAGAAACTGATATTATCTTCTTTTTCCTTTTCTCCCTTTGCAATTTGTAGTCTTGTTCCTCAGAATTGTTGACAAAGAATATCACAAAAGCAACAGCAATACCATCCTGTTTGAGGTAAATGAAAGAAACTGTCTCTCTGTTCCATTGCCCATGTTGAGAAATTGTGAATCTTTTAAGTTATTTTATGTTATGATATCTATGAGACCTATTATTTTTTTTCAGTTTACTTGATGAATATGTGAGTTTACTAACCTCATGTTACATGTAATTGCTCTTCTTATATCAATTATCGATTTCACAAACTTCATTTTACTATTAGTGTAATTGTTCTTCCTTTTTTATAAAGGGTGTCCCGGGCTATGCCTAGACTAATCCCGACAATTTTTTACTGTAAGAAACTAAATTAGACCTGATAAACTCAGTGACCACAATTTTTGTGTACGCCTGTAATTGAACCTTGAACAAATGAATATTCCACCACATCCTCAGGGCCTCAACCACTACGCCACAACCTTTGTGGTTGTAATTGCTCTTCTTATATTAATAGATTTCTTCATATTGCACAAAATTCACTTTGTTCATTTGTTTGCTTCTCTGTAGGTGGTAGCACAATAAGAATATCGAGCAATGGAGATTGTTACTGCCATTGTTACTCCTGTTGTTGAGTCTCTCATGGTTCCTGTTAAAAAACACGTAAGTTATTTGCTTTCCTGCACAAAATATATGAGGGATATGGGTACCAAAATGAGAGAGTTGAATGCTACAAGACTTGGTGTTCAAGACCACATGAACCGGAACAAAAGCAACTGTCTTAAGGTTCCGATGGAGGTCAACGGTTGGTTGGAAGAAGTAGGAAATATCGAAGCACAAGTGGAAAACATTCCTAGTGATATCGGCAGGTGTTTCAATCTCAGGGTTAGGCATAAGCTCGGAAGGAAAGCCTTTAAGATCATTCAGGATATCGACCGTCTCAAAGAAGAAAAATCTAGGATCGATTGGACTGATCATCCAATTCCTCTAGGAAAAGTTGATTCCATTAAGGTATCCACCGCTACACCATCAAGTCATCACAATGACTTTAAATCAAGAGAGCCGACATTTATCGAAGCATTAAAAGCACTCGAACCAGATCACAAACCCCACATGATAGCCTTATGCGGGATGGGCGGAGTGGGGAAGACCGTAATGATGCAAAAGCTAAAGAAGGTTGTAAGTGAAAGAAAAATGTTTGATTTTATTATTGAGGCTGTTATAGGGGAAAAGATGGAGGTGTTTGTTATTCAGCAAGCAGTAGCAGACTTTCTTGGTATAGATCTAAAAGAAGGCAGTGAAGCAGCTAGAGCAATTAAGCTTCGTAAGGGTTTTGAGGCCCACTCTAATGGAGGTAAGAAGAAATTCATAGTAATGCTAGATGATGTATGGCAGTTCCTTGATCTGAACGATATTGGTTTAAGTTCTTTGCCAAATCAAGGTGTTAACTTCAAGGTCTTGTTAACATCACGAGACCGAGATGTTTGTACTATGATGGGAGTTGAAGTTGATTCAATTCTGAATGTGGAAGTCATAGAAGACACAGAAGCACAAAATTTCTTTCTCCAATTTGTAAAAAATTCAGATGATGATGATCTTGATCTTGATCTCCGTACGATAGGAAATGATATCGCAATTAGATGTCATGGTTTGCCCATTGCCATCAAAACCATCGCTCGCACTCTTATTGGCAAAACCAAGCTTGTATGGGAAGATACACGTTCGAGAATAGAGGACAAGGACGTTGATCGAGCCGTGCATCAAGTTTTTGAAATAAGCTACAACAATCTCCCAAAAGAAGAGATTAGATCAACTTTGTTGCTCTGTGGTTTGTTTCCTGAAGACTTTGATATTCCTATGGAGGACTTGGTGAGGTATGGTTGGGGATTGAAAATATTTGACAATGTGAATACCATACGAAAAGCAAGAAACAGGTTGAACACATGCATTGAGCGACTCATACAGGCAAATTTGTTGATTCGAAGTGAGGATGTTGGGTGTGTCAAGATGCACGATCTAGTGCGAGCTTTTGTTTTGGATATGTGTTCTAAAGGAGAACATGCTTCAGTTGTCGGTAATATGTCAAATTGGCCTACAAAACAAATGAGCGAGTCTTGTAAAAGAATTTCATTAACATGCGCAGGAATGCTGCCTGAGTTTCCTAGAGAACACAAGTACCCAAACCTCATGCTTCTGAAACTTATGAATGGAGATAACTCGCTCACGTTTCCGGAAGACTTTTATGAAGAAATGAAAAAACTTGAAGTTATAGCGTATGAAAGAATGAAGGATCCATTGATTCCCACATCACTTCAATACTCAACTAATCTTCGAATGCTTTGTCTCCATCAATGCACATTGATGTTTGATTGCTCTTCCATTGGCAATCTTCTGAATTTGGAAGTGCTCGACTTTTCTCATAGTAGCATAATAAAGTTACCGACCACAATCAGAAATTTGAAGGAGCTAAAGTTACTTGATTTAACTGATTGTAGTAATCTTTGTATCGATGAAGGTGTCTTAAAGAATTTGGTCAAGCTTGAAGAGCTTTATGTGAGGGGGGCTAGACTGAAGGCCGATGATGAATTGGTAGTGTTCAAAAAACCTTGGTGCATTAGAAATTGAGTTCTTTGGTAACAAGCCTTTGCCAAAGAATATGTCATTTGAGAAACTTGAAACATTCAAGATCTCTTTGGGATGCTCTTTAGAGGATCATTATCGCCAAAACATGCACTCATTCGAAAACATGTTGATGTTGGTCACTAACAAATGTGAACTTTTGGATTCGAAGATGAATGAGTTGTTTGAAAAAACAAAGGTGCTTCATCTAGAAGTGGACGGTATAAATGATCTTGGAGTTGGTTTAGTGGAGTCCTAGCATCATCATCGATTCCCATTTTACAATTTAAGAGTCCTTCATATTCGTAAGTGTGCAAACTTGAGATACCTCTTCACAATCCGTGTGGCGGATAGTCTCAAGCAGCTTGAGCGCCTTGAAATTTTCCAATGCCCTGTTTTAGAGACACTCGTAGATAGTGAGAATTGTGAAGTTGAGGTGATTAAATTTCCAGCTCTAAAGTTTCTATCTTTGAATGAGTTACCAATGTTAATGAGTTTTTGCAAGGGTGGTAACGTAATTAAGTTACCGCAGCTGGAGGCTTTGATACTTGACAGCCTTCCCAATTTCACTAGCAAATATCAGCATCTTCTGAACAAAGAGGTACATATATTTATGTTGACATAAAAGTGACACAAAAGTTTCAGTAACACACTTCAATTTGTCTAGTAGATTGGGCAAGTATTGAAAGTCACTATATTATTGAGAGCAACTAATTAATGCCAAAAAAAATATTTTTTATTTAATTTCAAAATACATTAATTGAATGGAGTTAGTTATTTAACCCAACAAGGTTTGATTATTATGTAGGTTATGATTTCTAAGTTGAAGAAATTGAAGATTCGTAACATGGAGAAGTTGAAGGAAATATGGTCAAGTCAATTGAGTAATAACGATCAGGTGATATGTCAATTGAGAGAACTTACAGTGCATGGATGTGATAGGCTTGTGAATTTTTTTCCGAACAATCAAATGTCATTGTTGCATCATCTGGAACAACTTACAGTTACGGATTGTGGTTCCATTGATGTGTTATTCAACATCGACTTGGGATGTGTTGGTGAAATTCAAGAAAGCAGCAGCAACTTGAGATCTATTAAAATAAGGAGATTAGGGGAACTAAGAGATGTTTGGAGGGTGATTAATGGAGTAAACAACTCTAATGATGATCTCCCCATTCTTGGATTTCAAAGTGTTGAATACATAAAAATAGAAGATTGTAAGAGGTTAAGAAATGTATTCACACCTACCACCTCAAATTTTGACATGAGAGCACTTAAGGAGATTACTATAGATGGCTATGATGGTTGGGGAGAAAATAGAAGTGACAATGAAATGGTTGAGAGTAGCCAACAAAAGGAAGAGGTATGTTATGTACTTAGAATCAGAATAGTTTTCGTCACATTTACATTATTAATTATTAATGCAATTTAGTTTTTGTTAAACGAAATTGCTAACTACATTTGTTGTGGGAATATATGCAGATCAATGTTGTATCCAATGAATATATATCGGAAGTGGATGATGATATTCCTAATGTTGCATTCCCATCTTATCTCATACACACGTTCCATTCCCTCCGTACACTTTTCCTAAGCAAATGCAAAGAAGCGGAGGTGGCGTTTGAGATAGATAGTCTAAGTAGTAGGAAACTGGCAACAACTCGGAATAATCAACCACCACTGCTACTCCGGCACCTTGAGGTTTTGCAATTAAATGGCATGGACAACATGACTCATGTGTGGAAGTACGATTGGATCCAATTCTTAATTTCTCAACAAGAACCAAAATCTTTTTCATTCCATAATCTCTCGATAATACGTCTTACTAATTCCAAACGTATAAAGTACTTGTTTTCCCCTCTCATGGCCAAATTTCTTCCCAACCTAAAGAGCATCAATATAGAATATTGTGGTGCTATTGAAGAGGTTGTTTCAAATAGAGATGATGAAAATAAAGAAATGGCTACATCTATATCTTCCCACACAAATTAACACCACTCTCTTCCCGCATTTGGACTTTATCGTGATTTGCTATTTGCATTGTCTAAAACGTATCGATGGTCTTGATGCCAAGTGTAGGGGCACCTCCAATAACACTATTACTTCAACTTCGGTTCATGATACATTTCAGGTATGGTTTATGTTTTAATGCATATTTCATTTCTATTCTAATAACCGCATTTCTGTTATTCATTTATTTACTGACGTGATATATATGTTTTATATTTAGTGAAAAATACCCATTTTTAAGGTAATAGAAATGATATGTAGCTTGTTTTTAATGGTATTTCGAAGTTAAATTGTTTTACTTGGGAATAAGAAAAGCCTTTTTTAAAACAATTCAACTTATAAGCAAAAACTAATAAAGGTTTTACTTGGTATTTAATTTTGGTACATATAATTAAGCACTGTTTATCTGGGTAGCAAGTAATTGCTTCTTTTATCATGTATTACAGTGTTCTCAAATGGGTGTAGGATATTGGTCCTTATGCCAATACTTGAAATCAATATATATAGAAGGATGTGATGCCTTGTTAAATGTGATTCCATCCCATGCGGTAGGACAAATGCCAAATCTTGAAAAGCTAGTGATATCAAACTGCATGTCAATGAGGGAGATATTTGAATTTGAAGGGGTCAACAACAATGTTGGTGACGATACTATTATTGGTGATAAAAGTCGTGAAACGGACAATGCGATGACAATAATCCCAAGGTTGACACAGATGACTTCACTTGAATTGCCCAATCTCAAAATATTGCGAATTGAAGTATGTTGCTCTTTGGAATATATATTCACAAGTTCCACGCTTGAAAGCCTCGAGAAACTCGAAGAGTTGAAGATAAAGGGTTGCTCCTCGATACAAGTGATTGTGAAGGAAGAAATTGGAGAGCAGATAATAACATTGGAAGATGTGGTCTTCCCTCGTCTAAAGTCCCTTACACTGATCAAATTAGAAAACCTCAAAAGTTTCTTCTCGGGGAAGAACAACTTCCGGTGGCCATTACTGGCCGATAAAGTCAAGATCTATGGTTGCCCGCAAATGATGATTTTTACATGTGGCCGATCGATGGCTCCGAAGCTCAAATACGTAAATACAGGGTTAGGAAAACATAGTCTTGAATGTGGCCTGAACATTGATTGGACCAATATTGCACTGCACCAGGTATTATGTTGTACTTTACCTGCATAATCTGATTAAATAATCATTTCAAGTTATGATGTGAAATATGTTATATATATATACAAAGGATCAGGCGAGGATGAGAAAAGTTCCAAGATCACACATGATTACATTGGATACAAATATCACGGGCGGAACCACCTTGGATCCCGAAGTGACATCTCCCCTTCAAACTTCAAAAATAAAAATTAATATAGTCCCAAACCTCGATCAATATACCACTTAAAACTTTATTTATTCATATCAAATTATTATTTTTCTTTCTTTATATAAATGCCAATTTTTCTGAAGGTTTTAAAATAAACACCTTACTTTACTTTATTGAATACATTAAAAAAAAGTTAACCTAAATTTCATGTATTTTAAAAAGGCTTTTCTTATCTCTATGGTTACTTACACACATCTTATATTTGTATTTATAAATATAGACATAGTTATGTTGTATAGGTCACTCATTCTTTTCAACTCTTTTTTACAACTATTTTTAGGAAATATTTTTAATTTAAAAAACGTATATACTTGAAAAATGTAATTAAAAAATGTAATCATGCGTGATCTTGGAACTTCCTGCATTCTCATTTGAACTTGGCCATATATGTATATATATATATATATAGAGAGAGAGAGAGAGAGGGAGAGAGAGAGAGAGGGAGAGAGAGGTTCAAACGAGAACAATAACAAAATAAGAGAATAAGAAAACGGCCAAATCACATGTGATTTTACACTAACGGTTAACACATGTGTCCGGGCTACGATGTGATTTTACACGTGATTTTAGAGTAAAATCACATGTGATTTCATTGTTTTCTTATTCTCTTATTTAGTTATTGTGTTCTCTGAAACTCACTCTCTCTCTCTCTCTCTCTCTCTCTCTATATATATATATATATATATATATATATTCTTTGTGTTCCTTAAAAAGTGTCGGCAAATACTTGATCATTTTGTAAGGAATTAATGGTTTATAAATTATAAAAACCAAGTTGGGTACATATGCTAACATTTACTCTTCCCCAACTAATTCATAATTCTTTAGTTTTTGTTTGTGTTTGATTTTTTAGCAGAATCAACTCTATAACTCAACTAGGTGCTCAACTACATATATGAAAAAGTTACTTCAATTCCCTTGGTCTTTTTCGAATTTAATTGAAGTGGATGTAGATGATTATCATGTATTGAGTGAGAGCGAAACAATTTTTCCATGCAACGAGTTTCTTAAACGGCAAAATTTTGGAAAGCCTGATGCTATTGAAGAAGCACAAAACATATTTTAAGGGACGAAGGATGAGTTGATCGAAACAAAATGTAAACAAGTGAGTATACGAAACAGTAATTGGTGGACGCTATCCAACCTTTCAAACCTCACAAAGGTATCAATTCGAGGTTGGCTGTGGTGTGGTGGTAAAGGCTTGGGGAGTTCATAGCGCTCAACCCCGGGTTCGAGCCCCACTAGCAGCAATTGTGGCCACTGAGGATAAACTTAGGGCTGCACGCTTTAGCAGCTGGGTCAAAGGCCCTAATTGCCGGGAATTAGTCTGGGCCATAGGCCCCAGGATACCCTTTCCAAAAAAAAAATCGAGGTTGGCATTGTCTACAACATGTTTTCTCTTATGGCATAGCTGGTAGTTTAGTGCAACTCCGTGAGCTACATATAAGTCGTTGCGACGATGTGGAGGTAATTGTGGAGCAAGTACAAGATTGTGAAACTAAAGCCACTGAGGTTTCTTTCCCTCATCTAAAATCCTTACAACTTGGTTCTCTGTCGAGTTTGAAGGGATTTTGCTTGGGGAGTGAGGATTTTCAATGGCCATCATTAGATACGCTGAAAATAATAAATTGTCCACGAGTAACAGTTTTCACCAACGGACAGTCGACTGCTCAGAAGCTGAAGGTAATAGAAACAAGTTTTGGGTGGTGTGATGCAACGGAAGACCTCAACTACTTTATAAGCACAAAAATACAAGAGGTTTGTGATGTTCAATTCCCTCTCTTAGAATACACTTGGTGAAGTTATTGTTTGTTTTAGCATGAAAAAGTGTTGAAACTTGTTTGGCAGGGATACAAATTCTAGAGAAAGATTGAGATTGCAACTGCATGCACATTGGAGATGCATTAATTTTAAAGATTGAGGTATAATATTGTTCTGTGGTATGTACTTCTAAAACCATTTCCCAAGATTTGTATTAATTTTATATGTTTTGATAGTTACTCATCTAATTAAGTTTACCCATTGCTATTTTTCTCTTATGGTTCTAGCTGCATTAAGAGCCATCATTTCTACACACTTGTGTGGTTCCAAAACTTACTGCACATCGTGCATAATTTCTGCACGGTTAGACAGTTTTCTAATGTAAAATAGAAGTAAGAATAGAGCAATCGTGTTCGTTTTAGGCATTGTAATTGCAGAAGGAACTTTGCAATTGAAAATAATTACATACTTCATCATCATAGTCCAAGTTGGTAACCCACATTTTGTGTTTCATTTTCACCTTTAATTTGGTTAGATGTTGTATGCTATCAATTGTTATATTCCCCTAACATGTCTCCTTGCAGATACATAATTAGCTTACCCTATATTCCCTTTAGAGTGATTTTTGTTTTGCAATTAATAAAATAATATAGCTGCATTACAGATGACATTCATTGTTTACATTATATTTTATACGCAGGAAGGATTAATTAGCTGGAATTCTTATTTGCGTTTGTAATCGATTCAAACCCAGAGGCCGATGAACAAGCGAGTCAAATTAGGTTCTGATTTTGCAAACCAGGTACTATTTGGTATATCTCACTTTCTACCGCATTTTTCATACATATGTTGGGTGATTTTATTTTTTGTAATTTCTGTTTAATGTAAACAACAATAGCAGTAATAGCAGTCAGAGTAGAATAATTGATCAGTAAAATCCTATTAATTAGTTTCTAATGTGACAAAAGTAGCAGCAAGGTCCGGCCCTACTTTTGAGTTGACTGATGCAACCGTTTGGCCTGGAGATAGGGATTGAAGGTGATACAGGGAGAATTCAAGAGTTATCAAGGTGTTTCTTCTATATTGGGAAAAGAAGAAAAGGAGTTTGAAAGAGGCTAGGAAATTGGAATCGGAAAAGAGGCAAACAGAAGCTACCGGAATGGAAATTACTTGGTTGCCCCAATTCGACATTACCTTACCTATTGGTGAGTATGTGAAAACAAGCAATTAGACAATACAGAGGAAACTGAAACACAAAGCACAGTCTAGGCAACTACAATTACCAAGTTCTAAACTAAAGAAATAGAATAACAAGGAATTCTACTACTTGTTGCTTTCAAGGCGAGTGATCTCTCTATCCTTAAAGCAATTTCGCCCCCACCGTAGGTGCTTTGGGATTTGACGAATTGCTTCTCAAGATACAATGAAGCAACGTATGTAGATTGATTATCAACACCGCACAAGTGGTGATAATCCCGGTTAAACTATTGAGTTTCAAGGATTTCGAGAAACTAGAATATTGTGTTTCTATAGCAACACAAATTCTCTAGCAATCTGGTATATGAGAAAGATGATTCTTTTCGGTGTCTAGAGGAGGATATATATAGAGGAAAAAATGAAAAGGTGCAATCTTTCATGAAGAGGTGCAACCTTTCATGAAGAGGTGCAACCTTTCTTGACGAGGTGCAACCTTTTCAAAAAAGGTGCAATGATTCAATTTCCCTCCAAAAATAACCGAAATAACTAACTAATGGTTCCCTCCAAAAATAACCGAATTAACTAACTAACGGAGTTAACGAAAAAATTAATGGACTGTTAATTATAAGGACCAAAATTCTCTCTTATTATGTAGGACAACAAGAGGTGAAAAAGTACCAAAATGAGACTTTCTCATCTTCCTAAGACTTAACCCAAAATATTTTAGACTCTAACTTATTTTGAAAATTTCCCCAACAAACCCCCACAATTTTCAAAATAGACTCGAATTTGAAAAAACTGACTCGACCTGACCTAACCAGATTCCGAAATCCTTGGGGGTGTTATGCATAAGTAAATGTGGAGTTTTGCACCTTGAACCTTTACATAGTGAAAGTGCTAAAATCTAACTAGGGCAAGAATGGTTGAACCAAAGTCATTGAACCATCTTCCTTTATATGTTAGACGGAAATACCTTACGCATATCTTTCCTCTCATTCATTCAACCACTATAAAGCCGACCCACTATAAAGCCGACCCGTTAACTGGCCATGGGTCTATATCTTGATTTCTCAGAATGTTCTAGAGCCAAGCCCTTTAGCTCATAGGAAGCGGCCTCACTTCCACATTCAGATAGGTGGACCTTGTCAAGAGTGTTCCCGTAACTTGAACACTCCAACACATACTTACAAGTCCATTAAGAACTAGATTCAACCTTTCTTCACATTACGGTTCCAAGTTTTGCTGACCTTTGGGATGGTTTTTAAACATTGCAGAACTTTCAGTCACATTCAAATGATGTACTTTAACTTAATCTTGAGACTTGGTGAAATACCAAGTGTCAAGACAAGGTTCCATCATGGGTGACTATCTATAGGTGGGCTTGAGACCCATCCCTTTTGAAGTGCTTTCAATCAATTTTCTTGGTAATCCTTTTGTGAAAGGATCTGCTAAGTTCTTACTTGATCGTAAGAAACTAATGGTGATCACCCAATCATTTATTAATTGATTTACTTGCCTATGTCTAAGTCCAATATGTCTGGACTTACCATTATACACTTGATTGTATGCCCTTGATAGTGTAGTCGCACTATCACAGTGTATACAAATTGGTGGCATTGGCTTTGGCGATAAGGGTATGTTAATCAACAAGTCCCTTAACCATTCTGCTTCTTTACAACAAGAAGCTAAAGCAACAAATTCCGATGCCATGGTAGAATCTGTCCCTTAACCATTCTGCTTCTTTGATCCCCAAGACACTGCACCTCCGCCAAGTGTGAAAATCCATCCACTTGTAGATGCATAGTCTTCTTGATCATTTATCTAACTTGCATCGGTGTATCCTTCCAATACTGAAGGATATCCACTACACTCCAAACCATAATCCATGGTTTTCTTCAAATACTTGAGTACCCGATTTACAGCATCCCAATGTGCTTTTCCAGGCTTACTAGTATGTCTACTTAATCTTCCTACAGCATAGGCGATATCAGGTCTAGTACAAGTCATAGCATACATTAAACTACCAATAACTTTAGCATATTCATTTTGAGCTAATACCCTACCGGTATTAGTCGTCAATCTAGAACCTACTTCGAACGAAGTGCTTACAGGTAAACAATCAAATTTATTAAAACGTTTTAATATCTTTTCAATATAGTGAGACTGGGATAGCATTAGTTTATTGTCATTTCTAAGAATCTTTATTCCTAGAATAACATCAGTTTCTCCCAGATCCTTCATATCAAAATTTTTAGATAAGAGTTTCTTAGTCATTTGCACTTGTTCTAAGTCGGTTCCAAAGATCAACATATCATCCACGTACAAGCAGATGATAACCCCTTGACCATTAACAAATCGACTATAAACACATTTGTCTGATTCATTAATTTTGAAATCATTCGATAGAATGATTTGGTCGAATTTTTTATGCCACTGTTTGGGAGCCTGTTTAAGGCCATACAAGGACTTAATAAGTTTACAAACTTTCTTTTCTTGTCTTTGAACTATGAAACCTTCCAGTTGTTCCATATATACTTCCTCTTCTAATTCACCGTTCAAGAATGCGGTTTTGACATCCATTTGGTGAATTACGAGTTTATTAATGGAAGCTAAGGCAATCAAAATTCTAATGGTTGGCGTTCGTGCTACATGGGCATATGTGTCAAAATAGTCTAGTCCTTCTTTCTGTGTAAATCCCTTAGCTACTAATCGGGCTTTAAACTTTTCAATACTGCCATCAACTCTTAATTTTCTTTTGAAAATCCATTTATTCTTGATTGCCTTTGAACCAGGGGGTAGGTCGACTAAGATCCAAGTATTATTACCTTTGATGGAATCCATTTCATCGTTGATTGCTTCTTTTAAAAAAGATGCATCATGAGATTTCATAGCTTCCGTATAAGTATGTGGTTCTTCATCCAAGTTATAAATTATTGGATATTCTTTCACTGAACCATGTCGATCACCTTCAACTAGGTACATTTCAAAGTCAGGCCCAAAGTTTCTTGCTCTTCTTTGACGTTTGCTTCTTCTAGGTTCAATCACTTGATGATTCGGGGAATCATCATCTTCCCTTTCATTATCTATGGGAATCTTGGTAGACACGGTTTCCTTAGAAACCTCATGTGCCTTTGGAATGCTTTTGAACCTTTGTTCGTCAAAATGAGCATCTCTAGATTCTATGATGGGTGATAAGTACTCACTTTTGAGTACTTAAGCACATTGTTTTTATCATTTTAGATTAGATTTTACACTTTATAATCCCAACCTTGAGTCATTTTGGTTATTATTTTCCACTTTCTTGATTTGGAGCTTAAGATATGGATTTGTATACAAACATGGGTTGTATAGGCTAAAGTTGATGTAATTTGCAAACTCTTGATGATACAGGTTAGTGCTGCAGCATCTCAACAGCATTGAAAGTGCAGGGAGAATTGGAAGTGATTAAAGAAGAGTGGATAAAGCATTTCTATGGACCATTGGACAATACTTTTGCCAGCTGTTTATCTGATAATTAGCTGTATTATTCCTTTGTATGGTACCTTTTGTTGTAAAACTCTAACATTAGTACCTTAATTTAGTTAGATTAACCCTTTTGGCCCCTCTCTATTTCCTATAAATAGAGTGTTCTTGGGGCATTAATGGAGAACATATCTTAGCTTATCCTATCATCACCAATCACTCATCCATGAAGCCTCCTTCACCATCGATCATCAGATCATCATTCCATCTTTGAAGACACTTTTGTAGTTACTTTTAATCATCTCCAATTCTCTCTTATATTTAGTAATCTTTTAGTTTAAATCATCTTGTTCTTCATATTTGCTTTAATTTCTTCATCATGTTCTTTGATTTCTTCATGTTGTTATGTTGTTTGTAATCGTTGGCATATCATAATCTTTTTATTTTCATTCATCTTGGAACTGGACCGAACCTCAGTTCTAAGGTTTTCTGGAAATTTCCAGAAAATATGCATATGTTCATATGGTGTTCTTCGTGTTCTTCATGTGTTCTTCGTAAACCCAGGCTATGAATGCTTCAAGCATTGGAACAGCATCCATCTGCAGATTTTCTCCATGCATTTTCTTTACTTATCTTGCATCTCTAGCCTTTCCATTTATTGTATGTCTTTAGTTTCAAGCATTTAAATTCTAGTAGATTGTAGTGTTGTACTTACATTCCATTTTACTTTCTTGTCATTTACATTTATTGTCCTTACATTCCAAGTCTTATATATATATTTATATACTTTCTTGTCATTTACATTTCCAAGCATTTTACATTATGTCTTCTTTTATATTTTTTTGTAATGTTCTTTCTTTATTTATTGTAATGAGTAGCTAAACACCTTAGTTTGGGTGTGAGGCAATTGGTGATGGTGTTAACCTAAACAAAGTGGACTTTTGTGACTTTAACAAAGTTTTATTATTCCAACTCAAGTTTTATCAAGATAACAAAACTCTTTGACAAATTGATCGTTTTGATAGTGTAATATTGTCATGGACCTAGAGATAGGCCATTGAATAGCACGTCAAATTAAATGACATAGGAGGTAATATCGAAAGAGTTACTTGCAACGAGAGTTGTTACTTGTGTCATTTAAAATGATCCATTCTTGATAAGTTGTCGCTTTTTCAAAGGGTTAAAATGGAGTAGACTTAGAGATAAGCTATTTGGAATATACCAACTTGGGAGGTACGGGGGTTATTTCGAAAGAGTAACTTTTAACGAAGAGAATTTGTTTCGTCGTATATTTTGAGAACTCCATTCCCATCATTCCCTTATCTGGAACCTTGCTCAGAGATGAGATGGTTCATAGCTACTGGAATAATGGGATGGTGAGAGTCCGAGAGGAACGTGTCTTGAAATAGATAATAAAATCAGTTTCTGTCACAAGGATGCTGCAGCATCACTGCAGCATTGGTCCACTGGAATTTGGGTTAACATTTCACCATAAGCCTTGCACCCTTGCTTCTTTTTAAAGCTTGTTAAAGTAATCGTGTGTTAACCAACCAATCAAAATATTGCTTCAAATTCGTCATCAGAAATCATATCTTTCATCATACTTTTATTACACTTTTTAGTTCAATCTCTGTGGGACGATATCTGGTATTTTACCACTTTATTACTTGAAAGGCGACATAGTACCAATTTGTATACTTGCTTTTTGGTATTATTTCTCTCACCCTAAGGTACACAAAAGGGCCTGTCAAGTTTTTGGCGCCGTTGCCGGGGATTGGCAAGTCAAAAGTGTTTGTAAAGTATTTTAAAAGATTTGGTTTTTCTACCACCTTTGGGAGTTTCAAAAGATTTTTAAAAGTGGTGCATGCCAAGAATACAACGCGGGGAACTTTTTGAGTTAGATCCAGATATTGAGAGAACCTTCCGTCAAAGAAGGAGAATTCAAAGAACTTTTCAAAACATAAATCCTCTCAATATGGAAGGACCTCCCCCGGGCTTTGAAAACATGCATCTTAGACCACCACTTTTGGAAAATCAACTGCCACCTTTGGAAAATCAAATGAGACCACCTTTAATGAATCAAATCAGGCCGCCACCAATTTTTGCAAATAATGCACCAATTTTTGGAAATCCTCCACTTCATCAGTTTCAAAATCACCAAAACCATAACGATGAGGAAGATGAGGCTGGGTCTGTTGGTAATGTGGAACCACAAAATATCATTGATCTTGCAAACTCAAAAGATGGAAGAATTATGGACTATGCAATTCCTAATTTCGAGCAATTGAATTCTGGGATTATTAGGCCACAATTAGACACTTTGCACTTTGAACCAAAACCCATCATGTTTCATATGTTGCAAGCCAATGGTCAATTTTCTGGAATGCCATCAGAAGATCCACATTCGCATTTAAAATCTTTTATGGAAATCACCGATGTTTTTCTAATCCCGGGAGTATCTGCTGATGCCTTAAGGCTCACTTTATTCCCATTTTCTTTAAGGGATCGGGCAAAAGTTTGGTTCAACTCATTAGCACCAGGTTCAGTACCATCATGGAGTGATATGGCCGAAAAATTTTTGCGAAAATATTTTCCACCCACCCGGAATGCCAAATCCAGAAATGAGATTTGCATGTTTAAACAAATGGATGATGAAGCTATTCCGGACGCGTGGGAAAGATTTAAAGAATTGTTGAGAAAATGCCCTCATCATGGCATTCCCTACTGTATTCAACTTGAGACGTTTTACAATGGGCTAGTTCCCAATGCAAAACAAATGCTCGATGCGACTTCAGGAGGGGCTTTTACTTCTAATACCTACAATGCCGGGTATGAGATTCTCGAAAAAATTTCAACAAACAATGGACATTGGGCTGATCCAAGGGCCCAAACTCAAAGGAAAACTGCTGGAATGCATGATGTGGATGCATATACTGCATTGACAGCTCAGCTTGCTTCCATGACCAACATGCTTAAAAATCTAACTTCTGGTCAAGGAGCACAGTCGACTGTCCCTACACCTGCTTCCGCAGTTCTTTCTGTGCAATGTGTGTGTTGTGGTGGAGAGCATTCTTATGAAAACTGTCCGCATAATTCTGAATCTGTAAATTTTGTGCAAAACAGACCTGCTCCCCACTCCAACCATTACAATGCCAGCTGGAAACAGCACCCAAACTTCTCTTGGAATAGTCCATGTTTAAATCCTCCAGTTCAAAAGCAGCAAGGGAACTCCAATTTTCAAAATCAAGCAAGTAGTTCTCAAAACCAGTACAAGGGAAACTTTCAAAATAATCATCATCAGAATAATCGTAATCAAGGTTTTCAACACAATCAGCACACTCAACCACCTTTTCAAAATCAACATCATGCACCTCCACATGATGACTCAAATCTCTCTCTTGAAGCAATGATGAGAGGATTTATGAGTCAGACACAAGCAGCTCTCCGGAGTTTGGAAACACAAGTCAGTCAAATTGCACTTAATCAGAACAACAGAGCCTCAGGCACTTTGCCTAGTAATACAGAATTACCCAAGGCTCCTGGAAAAGAACATGTGAAAGCTGTCACACTTAGGAGTGGTAAAGAATTACCTGAATCTGTGGAAAAGGAGTCAACAACCAAAACAGATTTTGAAAAAACACCCAAGTCCATTCCTGATCCAGAGATTCATGTAATTCCAATACCAGAAATTCAAGAAGAAAAGCAAGATCCTAAGATCACAAGTTCAAGTCCACCTTTGATTGACCCAAAAACCAAAGTTGTGATTTTACCCAATGAAACCAAGACCAAAAGCATACTGGAGCCATCTTGCTCAAAACAATCAAACCAAGTTGTTATCAAACCAGTTCCCCCTTACATTCCTTACCCCCAGAGGTTAAGAAACGAGAAGGAGGAATTGCAATTTAAAAAGTTTTTGGATGTTTTCAAAGCATTGCACATCAACATACCTCTTGTTGAAGCAATTGAGCAGATGCCCAGTTATGCCAAGTTTTTAAAAGACATACTGAGCAAGAAAAAGAAATTGAATGAATATGAGACTGTTGCCCTCACAGAAGGTTGCAGTGCTCTCTTGACCAACAAGATTCCCCCTAAGCAAAAAGATCCAGGGAGTTTCACCATTCCTTGTTCCATAGGTGGGAAAGAAGTTGGGAAGGCACTGTGTGATTTAGGTGCTAGTGTCAACCTTATGCCATTGTCCATTTTCAAAAGCCTAGGCATAGGAGAGGCCAGACCTACCACAGTCACACTCATTCTAGCTGATAAGACCATTGCATATCCCAAGGGTAAGATTGAAGATGTGTTAGTCCAGGTTGACAAGTTCATTTTTCCGGCTGATTTTATCATTTTAGACTTTGAGGCTGACAAGGACATTCCTATACTTTTGGGAAGACCTTTCTTAGCTACGGGTAGAACTTTGATAGATGTCCAGAAGGGTGAGTTGACCATGAGACTACAAGACCAAAAAGTCACATTCAATGTCTTCAATTCTTTGAAATACCCTAGTGATTTAGAGGACTGCTCAAGCCTAGGTGTCATTGAGGACTTGTGTCATGAGGAGGGAGTCAAACAAGCTTGTAGGATAGAAGAGGTGGATGAGGAAGACCTGACTTTGGGAGACTTAGACAAGGAATATGATGATGATGATGATAAGACCTTGGAGAAAGAGTCTGTCCCTCTGGATGCTGCAGCATTTGAGCTGCTGGAAAGAGATGAACAGAAGTCATTTACTTCTTCCACTATCTCACCACCTGACCTGGAGTTAAAACAACTCCCATCTCACTTGAAGTATGCCTTTCTAGGGGGAGAAGACAAATTGCCAGTCATTATTTCAGCTACCCTAGAATTGCATCAAGAGAAGAAATTAGTAGATATGTTGAAGTTGCACACCAAAGCCATAGGGTGGACTATTGCTGATCTTAAAGGAATTAGTCCCTCTATTTGTCAACATAAGATCATCTTAGAAGACAAGAACTTCACTTCCATAGAGCCACAAAGAAGACTGAACCCTGTCATGAAAGAGGTAGTGAAAAAGGAGATTTTGAAATGGTTAGATGCAGGAATCATTTTCCCAATAGCCAGTAGTTCTTGGGTTAGTCCAGTCCAGTGTGTACCCAAAAAGGGAGGGATCACTGTCATTTCCAATGACAAGAATGAACTCATCCCTACCAGAATAGTCTCCGGATGGAGAATTTGCATGGACTACCGTAGGCTGAACAAGGCTACCCAAAAAGACCATTTTCCCTTACCTTTTGTTGATCAAATGTTAGACAGGTTGGCTGGAAAAGAGTACTACTGCTTCTTGGATGGATACTCAGGATACAACCAGATAGCCATAGCACCAGAAGACCAGGAGAAGACTACTTTCACTTGTCCTTATGGCACCTTTGCCTTCAGAAGGATGCCTTTTGGACTTTGCAATGCTCCTGCCACTTTTCAGAGATGCATGATGTCCATATTTTCTGATATGCTTGAAAAATCCATTGAAATATTTATGGATGATTTTTCTGTTTATGGTTCATCTTTTGATCAGTGTTTGGATAATTTAAAACAAAGTCTTAAAAGGTGTGAGGAGACTGACCTGGTCCTTAATTGGGAAAAGTGTCATTTCATGGTAACAGAAGGGATTGTCCTTGGTCATTTAATTTCAAAAAGAGGAGTTGAGGTAGACAAAGCTAAACTTGAAGTAATTGAAAAACTACCTGAACCAACAACTGTTAAAGGTATCAGAAGCTTTCTTGGCCATGCTGGATTTTATAGACGGTTTATAAAAGACTTTTCAAAAATTTCAAAACCTTTATGTCTATTATTACAGCATGACCAAAAGTTTGATTTCAATGATGAATGTAGAAATGCATTCATCACCTTGAAGAAAGCTCTGGTAACTGCACCAGTAGTTGTTGCTCCTGAATGGGACAAACCTTTTGAGATCATGTGTGACGCAAGTGATTGGGCTGTTGGTGCTGTATTAGGTCAAAGAAAAGATAAGATTTTTCATTCCATTTACTATGCAAGCAAAACCCTAAATGAAGCTCAAATTAATTATACAACAACTGAGAAAGAATTGTTAGCTGTGGTTTTTGCCTTTGAAAGGTTTAGCTCATATTTGATGGGAGCAAAAGTCATTGTACATACTGACCATGCTGCCATTAAATATTTGATATCAAAGAAAGATGCAAAACCTAGGTTGATAAGATGGGTTTTGTTATTGCAAGAGTTTGACCTAGAGATCATTGATAGGAAGGGGACAGAAAACCAAGTGGCTGATCATTTGTCCAGGTTAGAGAAGCTTGTTGAAAGTAGGAAATGTGGAGATATTGTAGAAACTTTCCCTGATGAAAGGATTCTTATGGTGCAAGCACAACTTCCATGGTTTGCTGATATAGCAAATTATTTGGCTTGTGGCATCATACCTTCTGATTATACTCATCACATGCTTAAGAAATTTCTCCATGATTGCAAATTTTACTTGTGGGATGATCCTTTTCTGTTTAAACTTGGTACAGATCAATTGTTGAGAAGATGCATCCCAGAGACAGAAGCTGCAGCAATCCTGCAGCATTACCATCAATCAGCTTATGGAGGACATTTTGGAGGCCAGAGAACAGCAGCTAAAGTGCTTCAATCAGGATTTTATTGGCCAACTCTCTTTAAAGATGCCCATAATTTTGCTCAAAGATGTAATGAATGCCAGAGAAGTGGTTCCATTTCTCGGAAAAATGAAATGCCTTTGAATGGAATCTTAGAAGTTGAGTTGTTTGATGTATGGGGAATAGATTTTATGGGTCCATTTCCCCCTTCAAACAATTGCCAATACATTCTAGTTGCTGTTGATTATGTATCCAAATGGGTAGAGGCAATGGCATGTGTTTCAAATGATGCTAAAACTGTAGTTAAGTTTTTACAAAAACAAATTTTTACAAGGTTTGGTACCCCCCGGGCACTGATTAGTGATGAGGGTACCCACTTTATAAACAATTTGTTGAGTAAAGTTCTTGAAAAATACCATGTGAAACACAAAGTTGCCACTGCATACCACCCACAGACAAATGGACTAGCTGAACTCTCAAACAGGGAAATTAAAGGGATTCTTGAAAAAGTTGTTAAACCAAACAGAAAAGACTGGGCTTTCCATTTAGATGATGCTTTATGGGCATACCGGACTGCTTTTAAAACACCTTTGGGTATGTCTCCATACAAGCTAGTCTTTGGAAAAGCCTGTCACCTCCCTTTGGAACTTGAACATAAAGCATATTGGGCTATAAAGGAATTGAACATGAATTTAGATGAGGCTGGTAACAAAAGAAAATTGCAACTCTGTGAGTTAGAAGAGCATAGAAACATGTCCTATGAGAATGCCAAGTTGTATAAAGAAAAAACAAAGAAGTGGCATGACAATAGAATTAGACACAGAGAGTTGAGAGCTGGCCAAAAATGTCTTTTGTTCAATTCTAGGCTAAAGTTGTTCCCTGGTAAACTTAAGTCTAGATGGTCAGGCCCATTTCTTATTCACAAGGTGTATCCATATGGGGCTGTAGACTTAGTCAATCCTGAGAACAACAGTGTGTTCAAGGTCAATGGCCAGAGAGTGAAGTTGTTCCATGATTCTGTAACATCTCCATGCTCTGTGGAGATGATCTCTCTTTGCTAAAAGCTTCCACAAAGATGGGAACTATCTTAAAGTTCCAATTCTGTGTAAATATCTCTTTTTAAAAGTCTTGTTTATGTTTCCGTATTAGTTATGTTTAATATGTTTGTTAGTGTACAGCTAAAAGTCAAAGAACAAAGGCAGAACCATGTGATGCTGAATCCATGCTGCAGCATCAGAAACCCTAGGATTTTCAAGACAAATCAGCTGAATTTAGAGGGAACCGGGTATAGCAATTTTTGAATGGAATTGAGAGATAAGTACCAAAAGTGACATCAGCTTTTCATCACCTGGAGAAGAGTACACCTCTCTCCTAGGTGATGATGAGTTTTAGTACCTAAAGATGCCTCTTTGATATCCTTTTTGTACTAATCTTAAAATCATCCATTGGATAATACCCATTAACAACCTGGTTCCATCTTTTTAAAAACACTCAAGATCAAACCCACCTCCATCCAAAAACTGACTTTTCAGTTCCCTCCTTCCCAAAAATCTACCTTCTACAATCAAACCCAATCATCTTCCCTCTCATTCTTTCCAACGACGAACAACTCTCAAGAACCACCATCTTCTTCCCCTTTTCTCAGTGATTCAACCTGTCAAACTGTATCATGGCAAAGGTGAAGAAAGCCACGGCTCGAAACCCTAATAGCGAAGGAAGAAGACGAAGCTCACGAACCAGGGCTGTCGAGCAAAGCCCGAACGCGAACAACCCTCGACCTTCAACTGGTTCCAGCCCTGCACAAACTCGACCATTCCTCCACATTCTCACTCCACAGACCTTATTCCCTAACACTTCTGACATCGAGGGTTCTCTAAGGGCCGAAAGAAAAGAAATTTCGGAAACAGGGGAGAAAGAGGTCGCTACTGTGGATACACCACCAACACTCAACCCTCTTGCTATCATCGTGTACAAGGATGCTTCTTCAACCCCTTCATCAACTCAGACACCGAAGGTATCCACTGGTCCCTCTGAAACTTTGGTTGAAGGATTATTCACTTCTTGTTCTGAGGACAATGTCGATGAACCTATTTCATCAACAAAAGTCGACATTTCCCTCATTCAATCACACACCAAGGCTGCACAACCCTTTGGCTTTCTACAAACTAATGGAGATTTGGCCACGGCCATCTCCAGTAGAGTAGCTATTGAGGACCCATTGGAGGAGATAAACACTGAGACTTTGTCCAAACCTGCTGAGTTTGACAATACAAGTCTTGAGGACCTCTTTGGTGATGATGATGATATACCTGTGGTTAAGTTGATCACCAAGAAAAAGAAGAGACCATTAGGGAAGACTTATGCCACTAGGTCTAGAAGTGGGATTCCTACTGCACCTGAAGTCCAGGAACCCACACCAAAGAAGAGAAGGACAGTGAGATTTGAGGATGATGAGGATGATTTAGAACTCTTAGAGACCAACTATCATGCTGCAACATCTGTGCAGCATGAACAGACTGTGAAAGAAAAAGGTAAGAAAGCCAAGGAAACTACTGTGTTTGTTACTAGACCAGAAATGCCACACAAGGGATTTAGCTCTAAGGCTACTGCTAGGATGTGGAGAAAGCATCACACTAAGGTGGGATTGCCAGATAAGGGATTTGATGAACAAAGCCTAAGGGAATTCCAATTTATTGGAGATGTAGTTGATACCCATGGACTGGAAAAGGTTTGTGAGGTCTATTCCTCATATAACCTCACACTGATGAGAGAGTTTTATTGTGAGATTTCTGTCACGCCTTCACCAAAAATCAAAATTAGGGGGGTCACTTTCAAGCTCACAGCTAGGCAGATCAATGAATTCTTAAACCTCTCACCACCTAAGAACACCGAATACCACAAGATGATGGTCAAGACCACTCCACAAAACCTGGAAGAAGCCTCTGCATTACTGGGAAAACCAAAAGCAGAATGGGAACATCACAGTAACTTCATGCTTAAGACATTTAAGGCTTCTAACCTCACTGCCAATGCTAATGTTTGGAACAATCTTGTCAAAAATTCCATTTATCCTACCACACATGATGGAACCATCTCTGTGGATAGGATGCTTTTATTGTACTGTCTCATTACAGGAAGAAGCATCAATCTGGGAAGGATAATGCTCAACAGCATTAGGGAGTGTGCAACAAGAACGAGAGGCAAGCTGTACTTTCCAGGACTACTCACAAAGATGTTGGTAAAGGCTGGAGTTCCACAGTACAAGGATGACCTTATTGTGAAGGAGCAGAGGGAGAGATGGCAGATAGATATGAAGGCTGTGACTAGGTTGAGCAACAGGAAGGAGAAGCCTGTTGAGGCTGCAGATTTGTTGACATTGGTGCAAGATCTTCTGGCCCAGAACACTGCTGTGATGGAAGCCATGAACAAGCAAAGGACTGAAGGTTTGGAGAAGATGGAGAGACTAAGGGAGGAGTTGATTGTGGTTGCTAAAGGAAAGAGGAAGGTAGGAGAAGGGTATGGAGCTGAGAGGCAGATCGCAGTGCTGAAGAAGATGCTGAAGGTCAGAGATGAAAGGATCAAGGCATTGGAGGAAGAAAATGAGAAGTTGATTGCAGATGCTATTGTCAGTTCAGGTGCTGCAGCATCCAAGGATGCTGGACAGCCCTCCACAGATTCCGCAGAAGATCATTAGCCTACTCCCATGGGAGTGGGACAGGTCCATATCATTCCCTTTCGCTCCATTTTATTCATTTTTGTGTCTGGGATCTGTTTTTCTATTTTTAGGAGTTATTTTCTTGCATTTGGGATCATGTTATGTTAGTTAAATGTACTTGCATAGCCCAAATAAAACTTGAAGTACACATCACAATTCTAGGATTTATTTATGCTAGAACTAGCCGTGTAATTACTTGGGACACAATTTGGTGCACAATTCACTCATATCACATCAAAATGCCAAAAAGCCATACACTTTATTCCATTTTTATCCACCCAAAGTCAATACACTCTTTCATCCTATACAATGAGGACATTGTAAGATTTTTAGTTTGGGGTGGGGGGTGTCTAAAAATGGCAAGAGCAAAGCTCTATACATTCTGAAAAAATGCCATGGACACACAATCAAAACACCACAAATGTTCCATAGGGGCAGGTGTATGCATGCAACAAAAAGAGCACAAAAAGTGCCAAAACTTGAAAAAATTTCATGTTGATGCATGGGGTGAGAAAAGGCAAGGTGAGGAAAATCAAGCGCCAAAAAGAGAGAAACACATTCCACCTATGGCCTTATCAAAGTGTGATGTGAATTGTGTAAACCATAACAAAGAGAATGCTAGGCTAGCATATGGTTCATAATAGCAAATAGGATGGTGTGTGATCACTTTTGTATTATGAAAGGCTATGCTATGTATTCTTGACACTTTCAAACTCATGATGTGCACTTAATGCCATCCTTTTGCATAAATTTCTTAGAATTGAGTCTTTTCTTTTCTTCTTTGTTTTGCTTGAGGACAAGCAAAGTTTTTAGTTTGGGGTGGTGATAAGTACTCACTTTTGAGTACTTAAGCACATTGTTTTTATCATTTTAGATTAGATTTTACACTTTATAATCCCAACCTTGAGTCATTTTGGTTATTATTTTCCACTTTCTTGATTTGGAGCTTAAGATATGGATTTGTATACAAACATGGGTTGTATAGGCTAAAGTTGATGTAATTTGCAAACTCTTGATGATACAGGTTAGTGCTGCAGCATCTCAACAGCATTGAAAGTGCAGGGAGAATTGGAAGTGATTAAAGAAGAGTGGATAAAGCATTTCTATGGACCATTGGACAATACTTTTGCCAGCTGTTTATCTGATAATTAGCTGTATTATTCCTTTGTATGGTACCTTTTGTTGTAAAACTCTAACATTAGTACCTTAATTTAGTTAGATTAACCCTTTTGGCCCCTCTCTATTTCCTATAAATAGAGTGTTCTTGGGGCATTAATGGAGAACATATCTTAGCTTATCCTATCATCACCAATCACTCATCCATGAAGCCTCCTTCACCATCGATCATCAGATCATCATTCCATCTTTGAAGACACTTTTGTAGTTACTTTTAATCATCTCCAATTCTCTCTTATATTTAGTAATCTTTTAGTTTAAATCATCTTGTTCTTCATATTTGCTTTAATTTCTTCATCATGTTCTTTGATTTCTTCATGTTGTTTGTAATCGTTGGCATAGCATAATCTTTTTATTTTCATTCATCTTGGAACTGGACCGAACCTCAGTTCTAAGGTTTTCTGGAAATTTCCAGAAAATATGCATATGTTCATATGGTGTTCTTCGTGTTCTTCATGTGTTCTTCGTAAACCCAGGCTATGAATGCTTCAAGCATTGGAACAGCATCCATCTGCAGATTTTCTCCATGCATTTTCTTTACTTATCTTGCATCTCTAGCCTTTCCATTTATTGTATGTCTTTAGTTTCAAGCATTTAAATTCTAGTAGATTGTAGTGTTGTACTTACATTCCATTTTACTTTCTTGTCATTTACATTTATTGTCCTTACATTCCAAGTCTTATATATATATTTATATACTTTCTTGTCATTTACATTTCCAAGCATTTTACATTATGTCTTCTTTTATATTTTTTTGTAATGTTCTTTCTTTATTTATTGTAATGAGTAGCTAAACACCTTAGTTTGGGTGTGAGGCAATTGGTGATGGTGTTAACCTAAACAAAGTGGACTTTTGTGACTTTAACAAAGTTTTATTATTCCAACTCAAGTTTTATCAAGATAACAAAACTCTTTGACAAATTGATCGTTTTGATAGTGTAATATTGTCATGGACCTAGAGATAGGCCATTGAATAGCACGTCAAATTAAATGACATAGGAGGTAATATCGAAAGAGTTACTTGCAACGAGAGTTGTTACTTGTGTCATTTAAAATGATCCATTCTTGATAAGTTGTCGCTTTTTCAAAGGGTTAAAATGGAGTAGACTTAGAGATAAGCTATTTGGAATATACCAACTTGGGAGGTACGGGGGTTATTTCGAAAGAGTAACTTTTAACGAAGAGAATTTGTTTCGTCGTATATTTTGAGAACTCCATTCCCATCATTCCCTTATCTGGAACCTTGCTCAGAGATGAGATGGTTCATAGCTACTGGAATAATGGGATGGTGAGAGTCCGAGAGGAACGTGTCTTGAAATAGATAATAAAATCAGTTTCTGTCACAAGGATGCTGCAGCATCACTGCAGCATTGGTCCACTGGAATTTGGGTTAACATTTCACCATAAGCCTTGCACCCTTGCTTCTTTTTAAAGCTTGTTAAAGTAATCGTGTGTTAACCAACCAATCAAAATATTGCTTCAAATTCGTCATCAGAAATCATATCTTTCATCATACTTTTATTACACTTTTTAGTTCAATCTCTGTGGGACGATATCTGGTATTTTACCACTTTATTACTTGAAAGGCGACATAGTACCAATTTGTATACTTGCTTTTTGGTATTATTTCTCTCACCCTAAGGTACACAAAAGGGCCTGTCAATGGTGTTAATAGAAATGTGATCATTTGATTCAACCACCATGAATCTATAAGCTTTGCTATTTTGGGCATATCCCAAAAATATACATTCAATACCTTTGTTTCCTAACTTTCTCTTCTTGGATTTGGGAAGTCTCACAATTGCTCGACATCCCCAAATCCGAAGGTAATCTAGTTTAGGTGTCCGTTGATTCCATAACTCATAAGGGGTCTTTTGACTTCTCTTGCTTGGTACTCTATTGAGTATGTAGCAAGATGTAAGTAATGCTTCTCCCCAAAATCCAGAACTTAATCCGGAATATGACATCATGGAATTTACCATTTCCATCAAGGTATGGTTTTTTCTTTCCGCAATACCATTTTGTTGTGGTGTGTATGGAGCCGTCACTTGGTGAATAATTCCCTTGGATTCAAAATATCTAGGGTTATAATATTCACCACCCCTATCCGTTCTTAAACATTTTATCTTTGTGTCACATTTAAGTTCTACTTCATTTTTGTAGATCTTAAACTTTTCAAGGACTTCATCTTTTGAGTGTAAAAGATACACATAGCAATATCGAGAGTAATCATCGATAAAAGTGGCAAAGTACTTTTTGCCACCAAGAGAGGGTGTAGCATGTAAGTCACATATGTCACTATGCACTAAGTCTAAGATTTTAGATGATCTTTAGACTTGAGGGAACGGTTGTCTAGTAATTTTTGTATGCATACAAGTAAGACACTTATGATTTTTATCATCTAATTTTGGAATTAAATTACTTTTTGCCATATTTTTCAAACGTTTAAAGTGTACGTGACCTAATCGACCATGCCACAATAGTAATGAAGAATCAAAGTAAGCAGAACTAGTAGTAGTATTATTAGCATCAATCATATGTACATCGGGAGCAACCGCATTATTTGCGTTGCTTATGTCAATCATATTTACATTATTCACACTATTATTCACAACATCATTTATGTTTAGTTTAAACATTCCTCCGGTGAGATAGCCTTTGCCGACGAATCTTCCGCCTTTAGAGAGTATAACCTTGTCGGATTCGAAGACGAGTTTGAAGCCATGTTTGTTGAGGATTGATCCGGAAACCAAGTTCTTTCGGATATCGGGAACATGGAGAACATCATTTAGGGTCAAAGTGTTTCCCGATGTGAATTCCAAAGTAAACTTCCCTTTTCCCTTGACTTGAGCGGTAGAGTGATTTCCCATGTAAAATACGGAGTTAGAAGCTTCGTACGTTTTGAACATGTCCATGTTGTTGCACACATGTCGGGTAGCCCCCGAATCCACCCACCAACATTCGTGTTCCTCAAGTGAGAATACTTCGGAAATCATAGCAACAAAGTTGTTGCTTTTGAAGTTTCCATCCTTGGTGTTGTCACTACCATTTCCTCTTCTTCTTTTGAGAAGTCGACAATTACGTTTGTAATGTCCGGGCTTGTTGCAATTGAAACAAACCAAGTGATTCATATTCCTTTTCTTTTTACCATTTTCCTCGTAGTGTTTCCTTTTCTTACCACCGGCCTTGGAAGTCTCTCCCTTTTCCTCGACCACATGAACTTTGGAAGCATCGTCGTTGGATTTATTTTCCAATCGATATTGTTCTTCAATGAGAAGATGTTTTCCAAGTTCTTTTAGGGTGCGTTTGGTTTGCAGACTGTATGGGACGGGACAGGACACAAACTCATTGTCCCACGTTTGGCGTGACATGGGACAGGACAAAAATTCACTGTCCCACGTTTGGCGCGACATGGGACAAGGACAAAGACTGGACAAGGTGGGACAATGTGGGACAAAAAATGGTATTTTCTTGTTCCACCAAAATAGGTGGAACAACATGGGACAAAAACTAAAAATCATTGCTTTACTGCTATTTGATGTATAATCCTAATATGGTATTAGTCTTAAGGGTCACCACTACCTATCGCCGCCATTACCACCATCGGGGGCCACCAGTAGCCACCGCCAACCACCATCGACCACCTTTACCTATTTCTCCACCATAACAACCTCATCCACCACCTCCACAACCATCGGCCATCGCCACCACCACTACCATCATCGACCACCTCCACTAACACCGATCACCACCACCTTTGGCCGTCACCACCATCAACGACCACCGGTAGCCACCACCAACCATCGTCGACCACTTCCACCTCTTCCTCCACTACTTCAACTTCCTCCACCACATCCACAACCACTGCCTATCGCCACCTCCACCGATCACCATCACTCATTGTCGCCGCCACCACCGACGCTTACCGCCAACTACCGTCGGTGACCTCCGCCTCTTCCTCCACTACAATAACCTCTATTACCCCTGTCCACCGCCACCACCACTACCATCGTCAGCCATATATACATCTACCACATCAACCATAACAACCACCTGCACCACCACCATACACTATCTTTCACGTTCTTCACAACTGTCGTCCTTCACCGGCCACCCATCGCATTTATCTTTACCTGTCGCTGCAACTATGCATCCGCCAATTCATTAAGATCTTCCAAATTGAATCAAATATTATATTTTCTTTATATGACTCATATTTTTTCGAACTACCATCAATTATTTCAGATTCTTCATTCAAATTTCCTACCCTTGTTTTTCTATGTATTTATATGTATGAAAATCGTTTAAAAAATAAAAATGTTTTTTATTTAAATTATTTAAATATATACTTTATTTGTGTTATTTATAACTATTATATGATATATAAAATCATCAAAAAACTTTTAGGGACATTTGTCCAGTCCTAGCCATACCAAACACAAGACATATATCTGTCTTGTCCTGTCCTGTCCAGTCCTGTCCTAGCCTCTTGTTCAGTCCTGTCCAGTTCTGTCCTGTCCAGTCCCGTCCAATCATGTATGCGTACCAAACGCTACCTTAAAGACATATACTGTCCTTACGATGTTTAAAATTTTTCTTAACATCTTTCCAAGAGGGAGGGAGTTTGTCGATGATCGATGCCACTTGGATCGATTCATCTATTTTCATGTCGTGTTGTGTGAACAATATAAGAATGTGCTCAATTTCATACATTTGATCCATAAAAGGACGTGAATCTATCATTTTGTAAGAATTAAATTTGGAAACAATAAATTTCTTACTTGTTGCATCTTCCGTGAAGTACTTTTGTTCGAGAGTGTTCCAAAGTTCCTTCGCCGTTTCGATGTTTTGATAAACATCGAATAGAGGGTCAGACATAGCGTTGAGGATGTCACCACGACATATGAAATCATCGTTCTCAAACTTGAGCCTTTCTCGTGCCGAAGAAAGTGTCTCGTCATCGTGTTGTTCCGGGTATGGTTTGGTGAGGACGTAGGAGACGTTTAGAGTGGCCAACAAGAATTGCATTTTCTTTTGCCACCTTTTAAAGCCTCCACCGTCAAATCGTTCCAATTTGACGATGTCACAAGACATTTGTTGAAGATTCTTGGTTGCCATCTTTCTTCGGAAATTGCTTTAAGATTGTTGTTTTTAGGGTTCTAAACTAAAGAAATAGAATAACAAGGAATTCTACTACTTGTTGCTTTCAAGGCGAGTGATCTCTCTATCCTTAAAGCAATTTCGCCCCCACCGTAGGTGCTTTGGGATTTGGCGAATTGCTTCTCAAGATACAATGAAGCAACGTATGTAGATTGATTATCAACACCGCACAAGTGGTGATAATCCCGGTTAAACTATTGAGTTTCAAGGATTTCGAAAAACTAGAATATTGTGTTTCTATAGCAACACAAATTCTAGCAATCTGGTATATGAGAAAGATGATTCATTTCGGTGTCTAGAGGAGGATATATATAGAGGAAAAAATGAAAAGGTGCAATCTTTCATGAAGAGGTGCAACCTTTCAAAAAAGGTGCAATGATTCAATTTCCCTCAAAAAATAACCGAAATAACTAACTAACGGTTCCCTCCAAAAATAACCGAATTAACTAACTAACGGTTCCCTCCAAAAATAACCGAATTAACTAACTAACGGAGTTAACGAAAAAATCAACAGACCGTTAATTATAAGGACCAAAATTCACTCTTATTATGTGGGACAACAAGAGGTGAAAAAGTATCAAAATGAGATCGACTTTCTCATCTTCTTAAAACTTAACCCAAAATATTTTAGACTCTAACTTATTTTGAAAATTTTCCCAACATTCGACATTACTTTACCTATTGGTGAGTATGTGAAAACAAGCAATTAGACAATACAGAGGAAACTGAAACACAATGCACAGTCTAGGCAACTACAATTACCAAGTTCTTTGTGTATTGGTTTCGGTTCACAGCTTTATTTTGCATGATTAAAGGTATTTTAGTAATTAGCTAATAGCATTACACATTCCAAATGAAAAAGTGCATATTTCATTGAAATTTAATTTTGGTTTGGTTGTAGAGACTAGCAGAAGACAGCAACCCAACCATTGCGGCTGTAGCATCTAAAACCATTTCAAAACTTAACAGACAACGAGAGATTACTGTTAAGGACTTTGGAGTAGGCTGGGCCTTGGAAGATTGATCAGTACCACGATGTTGGCTCTCCATTATCCTGCATTTGCAAACAGTTCATTAATATGTACTACATACTGAATCTAGACATCAGTGGATGTGCATAAATATTCATAATATATATATATATATATATATATAGCATTTTACGTAAAAATGGTTAAAATGAAGAAAAAAACTATATCGAGATGGATATGATGTCATAGCGAAGAGCACAAAATTCTTTTTTTTGATGTAATTTGTTTGATTAAAATATTATTAATTTTAAGATAATTTATTTTAAACTTTAAAAAGGTAAAAGATTTTTAATTAAAAAGAAAAATAAAAAGTCAAATAAGGTAGACGTTGATTCAAATTTTCATTTTTGTCCCTAATCACTTTTCAATTAATTTTATTATATTTTAACCATTGATTAGTTTTCTAAATTTTGATCAATGACTAAGATTGCTCGTCACATGCACAATGAAAAATAAGTTTTCGTTTGAACCCACCCATATATATATATATATATATATATATATATATATATATATATAGAGAGAGAGAGAGAGAGAGAGAGAGAGAGAGAGAGAGAGGTGGTTTCATTTGGAAACCACCATTATGTAGCAAACTTTGTAACCCATTTTGCCACCATAGATCATAATAATGAATGGATGAGATTAAACTGAGGTATTTATGGCAACCATGATATATTTTTTTCTTTTTTAATTAAAAAATAAGTGGTAAAAGGGTATTATGGTACTTTTGATTATCTCTTTAATTTAGGAAAGCATATGATTCCCAAATTACTCCCAAAATCAATTTAACAATTAGACATTGGTATATTTTAGGGGTGGATTTCAGCAGATCATCTTCTTCATCGAAACCATGATTCGACTTTCAGCAGATCATATTCTTCATCGAAACCATGATTCGACTTTCATCTCCGTGTCTTCTCGGTTTCATCTCTGTTCATCGTCGTTCTCCGTGTCATCTCAGTTTCATCTCCGTTCATTTCCGTATCATCTCGGTTTCATCTCCGTTCATCATCGTTCATCTCCGTTTCATCTCAGCATATCCGTTTTCATCTCCATTTATCGTCATTCATCTTTTTTTCATCTCCGTTCATCTCGGTTTCATCTCCGTTTTCATTAGTCTTTCACTTCGTTTACGACCTGTTTTGTGTCAAATGTCAATCGGTATGACTTTTACTTGATCGATAAACAATGAAAGCGCCCTTTAATTTTGAAAAAAAAATGAAAATTGGTCCTACATATAAAAAAGGTTAAGATTTAGTATATATCCAAAAAAAAAAAAATACCATAATAAACAATAAAATAGGCATTTATTATTGAAATAAACAAAAAATATATTTCCATGTAAAGGGTTATGATTTATTTTATCTAAATATATATTTTATTGATTAGGTATATTAAGTTACCATGTTTAAGCGTTAAATGTAATAAAAGAGATACCATTGTATTAAATGCAATACTAAGGGGCTGTTTGGCAGTTGCTGAATGGTTTGGTACAGAATGATTAAGGGTTCAGAATGATTAAGAGGCTCTTATGATATAGTGCAATATGAAATATGGTTGTTTGGTAATTGTTCATAATGAAATCAGGGCGCTTAATGGTTAAGGGAGACCCAGGATACAAAATGATTCAGAATGATTCAGAGGGTTTTGGAACCATTAAGAGACAACCTTTTTTTTTTGCCAAACATGATTCACCTCTTAACGATTCAGAGGCTGCCTCTTAATGGAACCATTAAAAAGTAAACAAACAACCCCTAAAAAAATGATCCCTCTTAATGAATCAATACATTCCATGGATAACTCTTCCATGGTAAAATGTCTAAAACACCCTTACTAATAATTAAAAAAAAGTAAGAAATTCTATGATTGGTGGAAATGTCTTTGCATAGTTTGTAAACTATGGAGGGTTTTCATATGATCCCTCCCCTATATATATATATATATATAGAGAGAGAGAGAGAGATAGAGAGAGAGAGGTGGTTTCAATTGATAACCATATTAGATTGAAAACTTTGGAAACCATCAATTTCATTGGTTAAATTAATGAAATTGGTTCATAAAGTTGTTTAATATGATCAAGTTATTTCATATAATTCTTTTGTTAATGAAATTGTTTCATATATTTGTGTTTTTTTATGTAGTTTCATCTATTTTTCTCATTTTGATGAAATTGTTTCATGTATTTTCGCAGTCTGATGAAACTTTTTCATTTTTACATAAAAAAACACAAATATATACAACGATTTCATCAATAAAAGAATTATATGAAACAATTTCATCAAATTAAACAATTTCATGAAACAATTTCATAAACTTAAACAATGAAATCAAAGATTTCCATGGTTTTCAAAATTAGAATGGTTTTCATTTGATCGCTCCTCTCTCTCTCTCTCTCTCTCTCTCTCTCTCTCTCTATATATATATATATATATATATATATATGACCCATAATTCCCAACATAATCAAGTTAATTTCACCGTGACTTGCAATATGTATTGTTTTATGTGTAGTCAAACTTTTTGAATTCATACTTTATAGACAAACAAGGAAAGGTGAAGGAAAATTCTAGGCAAAGAGACCAAATTGATCGGCTGCATAAACAAATATTAGATCGATGAAAGGGACTTACTTAATTTCAAGTAAGTTTCATTTCAAGGTAATTAAGCAAGTTGGAGATCCCATTCCTTATATTCCATCCAATCTTCCTTCCTCGATCAAGACACAAGCTGGTTTGAAGATGACATCGTTTGGTAAGTGATAACTTTTGTCACTTTTGTGAGTGGTTTGAATGTGTGTGTGGTAAACAAAGTCATGTGTTTTCAACTTGTTTCCAGTTGTAGGTTTGGTTACACTTGCAGACCATCGAAAGTTATTTCAGGTGGTACCAGATGACGTTAAGAAGATATGGAACGAGTGGGCACTTCGTGGACTGATTTTCATCAGCCTTGCTTCGCAGATCATCTTAAGTCTACTAGGCAACGTTCGGAAATACAATCCAAGAACTCAATACAGAATTGTTCTCTGGTGTGCCTACTTATCGGCATACGGAGTGGCATCAACAGCTCTTGGGATTATTATCCAAACTGCCTTAGATATATGCACTTCACACAAACTAAACACAAGCGAGGTTATGTCTTTTTGGACACCGTTTCTCCTCCTTCATCTTGGTGGTCCAGATACGATAACAGCCTTTGCAGTCGAAGACAATGACCTTTGGTTCAGACAGTTTGTGGAGCTGGTGTTTCAATCAGGAGTAGCTCTCTATATCTTCTTGTTGTCCTGGCCAGGTTGTTCTCATCTCCCCAAACTAAGCATATTGGTTTATGTAGCTGGTTTCATCAAGTGTTTCGAACGTGTTCAGGCTCTAAGGTTATCAAGCACCGAGCATATCCAAGACTTGATTCGTGGTGCTGCTGACCCAGGTCCTGATTATCATCGGTTCTTGGACGAGTTCCAAGCGAAAAGGTTACAGGGGTTTACTGTGAAGATCGAGGAGGTCTCTGAGCCCCTCCCTCTCCCAGAAAATGATCATGCATATCCTGAAGGTGGTGTTAATGTAATATCTGAAGCTTATGATCTATTCCAAACATTCAAGCGGCTTTTGTTTGACTTCAAGCTCAGACATCAATATCACGATAGAAGCCTATCCAACTTTCGTCGTCTTTCATCTAGTAAAGCTTTCTCGATTGTCGAGATTGAACTTGGATTTGCATATGGCATGCTTTACACCAAGGCAAGTGTGGTCTATACCCGTATGGGGCTCATACTTCGTCTTGCTAGCATTTTTCTTAATCTTTTGATATTGGTGGGCTTCTGTTTTCTCTGTCAAATTGACAATTACCGAGTCATTGACATCACCATAACTTACCTATTAATTGCTACAGCAGTTATAATAGAAATCTTTGCGGTTATTGGCATGTTGTGCTCTGATTGGACCGATCACTGGTTGAGCCAACATAACCACAGTCGCAAGATCCTCATATTGCCGTTCTTGAAGCAACCGACTAAACTACTGTTAGAAGATGAATATGATTGAAGAACACGATGAATATGCTGAAGGATTGAAACCTCGATATATTGACTGAGAGAAAACGTACAATATGAAAGTGAAAAATATGAAAAGTAATCTTCACCTAAACTACAGAATACAACAAATATATACGAAGACTAAATGGGCTTGGGCCCTAACATGGGCCTGGGCCTCTATATACATTAACATCCCCCCTCAAACTCAATCGGGAGAAGAATGAGCCAGATGGAGTTTGGAAACAAGATCACGAAACCGTCCTGGTAAATGAGCTTTAGTAAAAATATCAGCCGGTTGATCAAGAGTCGAAATAGGAAGCAGCTGAATAGTCTTACGAGTCACATGTTGACGAACAAAGTGACAATCAATTTCAATATGCTTCGTACGCTCGTGGAAGACATCATTGTGGGCAATCTGAATGGCACTGTTGTTATCACACCACAATGAAGTTGGAGACTGTTGAGGAGCCCCCATGTCAGAAAGAAGCCAGCGTAACCACACAAGTTCTTGAGCTGTGTCAGCTAGTGCTCGATATTCAGCTTCAGTGCTGGAACGAGCTGTGAGAGATTGTTTCTTGCTTCGCCAGGATATAAGAGAGTCGCCAAGAAAGAAACAGTAGCCAGTAGTAGAACGACGATCAGTCATGTCACTATCCCAATCAGCATCAGAAAAACCTCGCAAAATCAACGATGAGGTGGATGGAAAATGAAGACCATGAAACATAGTCCCTTTTAAATATCGAAGAATGCGCAGGACAGCAGCATAGTGATCAGAACAAGGTGCAGACAAGAACTGACTAACAGTATGAACAGCATAGGCAATATCAGGTCGAGTCACTGTCAGATAGACAAGTGACCCCACTAACTGGCGATATAGAGTAGGATCACGAAGAGGTGGACCAACATTTGGAGCCAAATGAAGGTTGTGTTCAAGAGGAGTGGATGCTGTTTTGTTGTCAGTAATCCCAGCTTTCGACAAAAGATCTGAGGTGTATTTGGCTTGACACAGATAAAGACCCGATGGATCAGAGAGCACCTCAAGACCAAGAAAATAGTGTAAGGAACCAAGATCCTTCATCTCAAAACAAGAGCTGAGAGATGACTTCAGATTGGCTATGCCTGTAGAGTCACTGCCAGTAATGATCATATCATCCACATACAGAAGGAGTAATATTGTGCCAGCTTCCGTGGTCCGAGTAAACAGTCCTGAGTCATAGTTGCTGGGTACGAAGCCCAAAGAGGTGACAGTGGAACTGAATTTCTCAAACCAAGCTCGCGGAGCTTGCTTGAGGCCATAAAGAGCCTTCCGAAGTCGACAAACATGACCTTGTGGAAGTCGAACGCTTGGAGGAGGTGTCATGTAGACTTCCTCAGATAAGTCACCATTCAAAAAGGCATTCTTAACATCCATCTGAAAAAGAGGCCATTGTTTTGTAGCAGCAATGGCAAGAAGACTGCGAACAGATGTGACACGAGCAACAGGTGCAAAAGTCTCCTCATAATCAATACCATATTCTTGATTAAAACCCTTGGCCACAAGCCGAGCTTTGTACCGATCAATAGAACCATCCGATTTGGTTTTGATTTTGAACACCCATTTAGAGCCAATGGGTTTCTTGCCTGGTGGAAGAGGGACAGAATCCCAAGTTTGAGCTTTGTCAAGTGCCTGAAGTTCCTCATCCATAGCTTTCTGCCAATCAGAGTTAGAAGAGGCTTCCTTGTAGGAAGTAGGTTCGTGATTTGATACGAGAGTAGCATAAACATGATAATCACGAAGATGAGAGGGAACTTGTCTTACCCGTTCTGAGCGTCTAACATTCTGAGATTGAGAAGTTTCAGGAACCAAAGACTCAGCAGGTACCTCAGATGTTGGCTGTGCGGAAGGAGCAGATGATTGATGATGATCAGGAAAGCTAGGAGAGGCTGACTCAGAAGGAGTTGGAACAATAGGTGGGGGTGATATAATGTCAGATTGGAGTGAGTCCAATGAGACAGAAGCATCTGTGAAAAACGGAGGTGTGAGATTAGGAGACTCATGAAACTTGGATATAGAGGAGAAAGGAACATGTTCCCAGAAGGTAACATGTCGAGAAATACGAAGACGCTGTGAGATAGGATCCCAGCAGCGATAACCCTTGTGCTCAATCCCATATCCAAGAAAGCAGCACAGTCTGGAGCGAGGTTCAAGTTTGGTATGTTCATGAGATTGCAGTTGAACAAAACAGGCACTACCCCAAACTTTTAGGAGTTCATAGGCAGGAGTGACCTCATAAAGAGCCTCATAAGGAGACTTATTTTGAAGGATGGGAGTAGGGTGACGATTGATAGTGTAAACGGCAGTAAAAGCAGCTTCACCCCAAAAGCGTTCTCGACATTTCGCAGAGATGAGAAGAGTGCGAACTGTATCAAGAATATGACGATGTTTGCGTTCAGCACGACCATTTTGAGGAGAAGTGCCAGGGCAGGAGTACTGAGAGAGAGTCCCCTGAGAGTGAAGAAAAGAGAGAAGGGATGACTCTTTGTATTCCATAGCATTATCAGCTCGCAGAATCTTTATGGATTTTGAGAACTGGGTGTGAATCATCCGAGCAAACATAATATAGATTTGAGGTAATTCCGAACGATGTTTCATAAGATATATCCATGTGAAACGGGTATGGTCATCAATAAAAATCACAAAATATCTAGCACCACCCATGGATGAATGTGGTGCTGGTCCCCATACATCAGAATGAATAATATCAAAAGAAGAGGTGGAATTAAATTCATTCATTTCAAAAGATAAAGCGTGATGTTTGCCAAGTTTGCAAGATAAACAAGAAATAGTGTCAGTTGATACACAATTTCCTAATACACCTAAATTAGCTAAGGACTTTATTCTAGCTAGAGATAAATGACCCAGGCGGGCATGCCACAGCTCGAGGGAAGAAGTGCTAGAGACCGAGGCAACAAAACTTGAAGAGGGTAAAGGAAGACGCAGGTAGACCACTTCAATCATTCGTCCAACTTTACGGCCGAGTCCAAGGATCTGCTTGGTCTTTGGATCCTGTACAACACAACCAGAAGAATGAAACAAAATAATCAAATTAGATTCAAGAAGTTGAGCAATCGAGACTAAGCTCAGAGATAGCTTTGGCACATTTAGAACATCCGGTAATTGTATAAGAGGAGTGGAAACATTGCCACTAAAAGATACCGGTAGACCAGTGTTGTCAGCAGTTCTTACTGACGTAAATAGCTGAGGTGATTTCTTAGAAGTGAAACCATCAGGGCAAGGTGTCATATGATTGCAACACCCAGAATCAAAAAGCCATACGTTACCTGAGGCAGCTGAGTGTGGAGAGTTCATACCCATAGCACCCGACATGATCTGTTCCATAAGTTCCTGATTGCGACGCATCAGATCCATTAGGTCAGGTGAGGAAGCTGTAGAAGCCTCAGTATCAGCAATAGCAGGCCCAGCAACAGCATGAGTCCGGTTCTGAGAACTAGTGTTCTTTGAGTTCTTCGGACAGTCAGTCTCATAGTGACGCGGATGCGTGATGCCACACTTACGGCACTTACGGATAGGGCAATCAAGAAGAAGATGAGCAGGAGAATGACAGAAGGCGCACTCAGATGTGTTCGTCTTGCCCACAGATCTGGAATGATTGTTAATGGTCCATTTGCCTTTTGGCTTAGAATGAGACGTGTAGAGAACACTATCAGTAGCAGACACTAGTGACCGCATGTGAAGACGAGTTTCTTCACTTAGCAATTCTGAGATTGCTTCTTCAAGAGTAGGTAAAGGCTGCCTATGAAGAAGTGAAGCACGGACATTCTCAAATTTATCAGTCAAGCCCATCAAAATGGTGATCAGATGCAGCTGGTTGAAGTAGGCGGTGAACCGTTGAGCGGTTTCATCAAAAATCTGAGGTGCTCCAAGACTGATATGATCTCTGAGAGACTGCATTTCAGAGATATAAGAATTGATGGATTGATCAGGCAGTTGACGTTTGCTCTGAAAAGTGGTCCACAGTTGATACTGATGAGATAGACCAGATGATGTATACCGCTTGGCGAGAAAATCCCAGAGACTTTTGGCTGTAATATAACCAAGGAACTGTTGGTTGATCTCAGGAGTAGTGGAAGCATTAATGAAGCCCAAGATACGGGTATTATGAATATCCCACTCGTTCATTCGTTTGGCAAAGTCAACCGCACTCTCAGCTGTTTCTTGAACTGGAGATTTGGATGCGCCAGTAACATAGGTGTAAAGACCATGAGACTTCAACAGAATTGTCATATGGTGATGCCAAAGAATATAGTTGCTACCGTTGAAAACAACGGAGATGGGATTTGAGTGACTGAAATTGGTAGCCATGAAATAATGAAAAGATACTGAGAAACAGTATGAGAGACCGGAGAAAAGCTCAACCGAAGATGGGGTGACTCGACCGGTGTGTTCGACCGGATGAATGTTCAACCGAAGGGGTGATTCGACCGAAGGGGTGATTCGACCGAAGATGGGGTGATTCGACCGAGGGTGATTCGACCGGTGTGTTCGACCGGATGAATGTTCAACCGAAGGGGTGATTCGACCGAAGGGTTGTTCGACCGATGGGATGATTCGACCGAAGATGTTTGACCGAAGGTGTTTGACCGAAGGGGATTAAAGACCGAAGGTGTTCGACCGGTGTTGCGGCTAGGGTTTCTAACAGATCGATGGCAACAGCGGCGGCAATGGCAAACAGCGGCGGTGATGGCAGTAAGATCGTAATGAACAGAAAACCGGTGAACAAACCTAAAGCTCTGATACCATGTTAGAAGATGAATATGATTGAAGAACACGATGAATATGCTGAAGGATTGAAACCTCGATATATTGACTGAGAGAAAACGTACAATATGAAAGTGAAAAATATGAAAAGTAATCTTCACCTAAACTACAGAATACAACAAATATATACGAAGACTAAATGGGCTTGGGCCCTAACATGGGCCTGGGCCTCTATATACATTAACAACTACGATGGTCCACCTCCATTGCACAGTTAGACCTACTAAGTGTCGTCCTCGGGGAGAAGCATGTTAGTTTTTTGACAACTCAGAAATTCTTTGGGATAGATAAGTATCGCATAAAGCACGGTTACAAAACTTACATCAAAGTTTCCGAAAACCTCAAAAATCTGATTTACAGTCGATGTCATGAGGTCATGGATTGCAGCTCCGATTCCCTAGCATTTTGTACTCTTAAAGGTAGTTTTTCTCTCCAAAAGAATGAGTGTGACGCCCTTTTATGGAGTACCGGTAGCTTGGAATTCGATCAAATCATTCTTATGTGGCACATTGCTACCATTATTTGCTATCACTTAGAGCTTGACGATAAAGATCAAGGTTACATTGATATCCGGTGTATGGAAAGCAAGCACATATCCGACTATCTGTTACATCTTCTGGTGTCATACCCCGTTATGTTGCCAATAGGTAGTGGCATAGTCGGGTATCATGACACTTGTGCTGATGCCATGCGTTTCTTCAAAAAAATGGGACCGAATATTGTTGAAAAGGCTGAAGCCAGTAGAAAGTTGCTTCAAGTTGATTGTAAGGAATTGTTGCCAAGTATGGTGAAGGGGGATCGATCCAAATCTGTACTTTTTGATGGTTGCAGGCTTGCGTCAACTTTGAGAGAGATTGAAACGGAACGCATGTGGAAAGTCATGAGTCAGGTATGGATCGAGATCCTAGCTTATGCTGCTGCTCATTGCAGAGGGTTTAACCATGTACAACAGCTTCCGGAAGGGGGAGAATTTTTTACTCATGTTTGGCTTCTGATGGCACATCTAGGCATCTCTGAGCAGTTCGAGGTATCGGATCATGGTCGTGCCCGACTTTCAGTCTCATGACTCTATGACTCGGTCTCTTTAGCGACTCTATGTTCACTAAGCTTGTACTGTAATAACTTAAAATCAATAATAACGACAACACGTCTCTCTATTAATTACTCTCTTACACTGTTTTAAGGCTCAATCTATTATATATAGACATAAACTTATGTCTTTATTATTGCTGAATTCGTAGAAAAAGGTTAGAGTTTACAAAGTTGTGCCTTATTGTGAAGATCGTTTGCCTTCAATAACTTTGTGGGACGTGACATCAGTCGCTCAAGTCTAACAGGCCCATATAGCCCATTTAGAGGGCCGACTGTTTTTGTGCGTACATGGGTTTAGACCCAGCTTCTGTTTTCTATTTTTAGAGCTATTGATTTTAAACATATCAGACAAGAATAGAAACCCTAGTACTTTCTACTCTCTCATTCAAAACCTCAAGAACCCTAACTTGTTTCTCCATTAATGTAAGCTGAAATTTCTCAAGTATATCATCATCAAAGTGATAGTGGATCAGTTCTCGGCGTCCTCCGCCCGTGGTTTTTCCCTTTTCGGGTTTTCACGTAAAAATCTCGGTGTCTCTCTTACTTATGCTTTATTTTACATTTATTGGGTTTGATCATTGTTTACATTTTCTTAGTGGTTGATTATCTTACATTGTTAATCGTATTTCTGCTTCGAATCTCGATATAGAACTTTAGTTCATTTGTTCTTGGGTAATATTGTGTTTTTATCGGGAACCAACCATTGTGCTTTTAGCTATTTGGATCTTGGTAATTTCACAACAATTGGTATCAGAGCTCAAGGATTAATATTGAGATTCTTTGATCGATTAAAGATTGTAGAATTATTGATTTGCTAGGGTTTCATTTATGTCGACAATGAAATTCGATTTTCCTTTGTTGGAACGAGATACCCGATATCCATTATGGAAGATAAAGATGAGAGATGTCCTTGTCCAAAAAAACTTACACAAAATGTATTTTGGGACGGGTTTTTATGCCCGGTGCTTGGACGGAAAAGGAAAAGGAACTGAATGACTTCAGAGCCTCATCCTTGATTAGATTGCATTTGTCTACTGATATTTTACAGGATGTTGCGGAAGAGGAAACGGCTTACCGAATATGATGTAAGCTAGATAAAATGCTTATGACAAAGAGCTTGCCCAATAAGCTCCATATGAAGCTTAAATTGTATGCCCATCGTTTATCTGACGGTGGTTCAATTACTGCACATCTATCGAAATTCAAAGAGATAGTTGGTGTAACACCCTAAATTTTAGAGAAATAAAAATCCGAAAATTTCGCAATAAGACGACTATAAACTGGGTAAACCGGAGTGAATTAAAACCTGCCATAACAAACCCAATGTATCATCCCGAAAACGGGGTATATGGTTGTAGCCTTTACAAAAGAATCAAATGAAGAATAATGCTTAACAACCTAATAATCTAACTTAAACAAGAAAGATTAATATTGGGTGTTGCTATTCTTCCAAAAGGTATATTCACTATCGCCATCATGTCGGTCAATAAATCAAACTCAAAAAGATCGCTCTCGTCCTCAAGGCTATCCGCTCAATCCCGCCGACACCCATCGCTAGATTGACCTGCTATACATGTCATTTTAAGAAAAAGTGTTAGGCTAATGCCTAGTGGGATCAACAGTTGAATTAAAATATTTAACGATGAGCGTAAATGTAGAAAATGGAGTTATGATAGGAATAATGATGCTTTTACCATAAACAGTTACCTCTTGGTTTAACGGGGGAGACCCGCTTACTAACAAAAGTGACGGAACACAAAAGTAAGCCACTAGACAGTAAGTAAGGCTAAAACACATAAAAGTACACGCAAGGGATGTTAGGCTCAGTGGCTTTAAACGTACACCCGCGGAAAGTCAACTTCAACCCAAAGGGCCCTTACGTTGAGATCCTCATCCAATATCGTAATACTTAGCACGTAGGACTTATAACCCAATCCGATGCTTAAACGTGCCTCGACGAGGGAAACTAACGTCTCCAACGTCGGACCAAATGCACAACAATGATGGGGTCATGACTCCCAATGCAACCCAATATGTCACATAGAGCTAACAAGCTAACCGGTATTTCCACACTAAGATATGATGTCCACAATATTGATAAAGAAGGTTTTTGCATAAATACTTGCATAATCTTACCAAGAGGTTCCAAATATTCAGTCCAAGGTTATAGTAAAACAAGCTCCCAAGGTACAAACTTATCAGTAGTTAGATGAAAATAACATTTACCCATCATTTACAAATCTTGAAGCTAGAGGATAGAAAACATAACGATAATCTTTCTTCATACATATATCCAATATATTCTCTTTCTTTTCTCAAACTCTTTCCACACATATGAACCCTAGACTCTCCCAAAATAGGTTTTTGGGTGAAAATGCACCCCAAGTTACATAATGAAAATGGAGATATCTATTAGGTTAAAAATAAGATTTTAACATGTATAGAGTTTTATGAAGAGGATGAATTCACCTTGTAGGGTTGTATTTCAAAACCCCAAAACAACAAGACATAGAGAGATGAGGAAGAGATCCTTGAGAATACTTGAGCTATTGCCACCAAAACCACCTAAGAGCTCCAAGATTGACATAAATGATCAATGAATGAGGTAGATGAGAGTATTAATGACAAATGAGGAGAAAGGATTGAACTTACCAAACCCTAGGGGAGAAAATCGCAGCCACCAAGAGTTCCAAAGCTAAAATTTGTGAAATAAGGGTTTTGGCTGATTTTCCCCATTTAATTGGGTTCTGCGCGCCCGCGCAGATCCACTCGCGCCGTGAGCCATGCGGAGCACTGGGTTGCGGATTGGCAGAGGCCCGAGCGGCTCCACCCGCGCGGTAAGTTGCGCCAAGCACTGCCGAGCTTTCACTATTTCTATTCTTCTACCTTGGCAAACCAGATCGTAACACCAATAAGACTCCAAATTCGGGATGTTACAATCCTCCCCACCTTGGAATGGATTTCGTTCCTGAAATCCCAATCTAATCAAACAAACGAGGATATCGACACTTCATATCCTCCTCCGCCTTCCAAGTCACATTCGCATCGCGATGATGTTTCTATTGCACCTACACCATTGCCACTTCTTTATGTCGGAGTTTCTTGATTACTTTTTGTTGATCGAACTCTCTAAGTGATTTGATAACGACCCTCTTCTATACTTAGTGAAAATTACGTTATTAATATGTATTAGTGTTTCACCATCAGCGATCAGACTGAGTATGTTCAGTTATCACTGATGATCTTTCTTGTAAACATTCATATGTATTAGTGTTTCACTATCAGCGATCAGACTGAGCCTGTTCAGTTATCGCTGATGGTTTCTGATGTAACGTAATCCGTGAAGACAAGTTTCGCGTCAAAAAGATGTTCATAGCTGAATCATAGACGAAGCTGCTGAACAAAGACAAGTCTACTAGTGACCTGATGCGGATATCAGTGAAGCAAAGACGACTCTACTCATACGCGAAGAAACCTGAGGAAAAGCTTCAAAGATAGCTGAACTTCTTTGTATCTCTGAAGGAAGAGATATTCAGCGATCGATGATCACTTAGCTTACGCCTCAAGTCTCTTTTGTCTTACCTTGCACAACCAGTACGATGTGTCAGAACGGACATACCTCTGCCACAATTCGTACAGCAACTCTATCAACTACACTGTTCATGATACGGTCGAAAGCATGTCTCCCAAAGTCAGACTCCCAAAGCCAATCACTGAATGACACGTGTAAAGTACCCTGCCATGCATTTAATGCATAGAGTATAAATAGAAAGATTACCTCTCCATCTGAGAGTGTGCTCACCTCTGGCCTTCATCTTTCTATCATATAGAAACCTTTGTTTTCTATACTTCTCAAACCCCCATTCTCTATATTCTTGTGCAACCATCTTAGTGTTTTCTTAAGTTTGTTTAGATTGAGTTTTACTTAATCTTATTCCGCAGCAGACTTGTAAATTGTGTTTGATTTTTCAATAAACAATTTATTAAACTTTAAATTTTGTGTTTGTATTCACCCCCCCTTCTACAAACTTGTTAAGCACCTTCGGGACCAACAAGTGGTATCAGAGCGGATTGTTTAATCTAATAAACAAGATCTTGCTTTATTCTCTTTCTTGCTATTCTAAAATGGCACTTAACACAAACACAAACTACTATGATAATGGTTCACTTTCTAAACCTCCTTGATTTAGCAAAGATAACTTTTCTCTCTGGAAGAATCGAATGATGCTATTTCTTGAAGGTGCAGATCCCACTATACCTGAGTACATAGCAAATGGACTTTATGAACCTGTCCAAATCATAGCTGCCGTTCCAGCTACTGCCACCACTCCTTTTGTCCCTGAACGCTATGTCGTTAAGGAAATAAGACAATGGAGTGATGAAGACAAAAAGAAGGTTGGTATAGATGCAAGGGCAAAAACCATTATCTCTATGGCTCTGCCTGATGAAGCTTTCCATTCCATCATGCATCTTAAAACCTCCAAGGAAATGTGGAACACTATATGTTTTCAATATGAAGGCAACACTGAAATCCAAGAGTCTTGAAAGATTAACTTGGTAAGACAGTATGAAAGTTTTATCGCTGGTAAGAATGAATCTCTCTCTAATGTTCATCAGCGGTTTAACTGCTTAATCATTGATCTAAGAATTGTTGGTAGGACCTATTCTAATTTTGAGGTCCTAACAAATTTCTTAGAATGTCTTCCTGAATGCTGGGGACAGTTATTCAATATGTCTCAAGCTGACAAAAGACTTAAATTCTCTTTCTCTCAGTACCTTGTATGGAATATTGCTCAACTATGAGCAATCAAACCTTCTGAAGAAGAATATTGTAAAAGATTCTAAAGACTCCAAAAGCACTCCTGTTGCTTTAGTCTCTTCAGAAATAATTCCATCTCAGCGATCTACTCTCACTATCACTGAGTTAGATTCTGAATCTGAGGATCTTTCAGAGTTTGATGAGTCCTTAGCACTCTTGACAAAATCTTTTAAGAGATTTGCAAGAAAGAACAATTTCCGGAGAAATAAGCCTCTCTCTCTTACTGATAAGCCAAAATCAACCCCTGTTGATAAGGCTACTGCTACTTGCTTTAACTGCGAAAAGATTGGACACTTTGCAAGTGAGCGCAGGTCGAAGAAAGTCTTCAAATCTTCTACCTCAGGAAGATCCAGCGATGACAAATACCTAAAGCTGAAAGAAAAATATCAAAAGCTGAAAAGCTACAAGCGAAAAGATAAAGGTCTCATTGTTGAAGAACATGACTGGGCTGAATCAGAAGAATCAAGTTTTGATGAAGAAGAAGTCGCTAATCTCTGCCTTATGGCTGAGATTAAAGAAGAAGTGGAAGAACCAACTGAAACTTCTATGAGCTATATATCATATCAGGTATCTATCTCTACTAATCCCTCTCTACCTGAAGAAGAGAGAAGTCGCACTGTGGATGTACTGACGATTGATCTATACAATGCTCTAAACGGCAAAACTCTAGCTGAGAACAAAAACATTGATTTAACTGAACAACTAGAGAAATACCATGAAAAGATCAGAGAGCTGACTCTTTTAGAGGAAAGTTTGAAAGATCAAGTCATTGTTAATGAAATCATCAGAATTGAACGCGAACAAGCCATCGCTGCTCTAAATACAGAAAAGGCTACTGTTGAAAAATGGTGCAAATCATCAACAAAGATCACTGAGATAATAAATGCTCAAACTCCTGGCCGTGATAGAACTGGTCTTGGTTTTTGGAAACCACAGGATGAGCCTAAAGAAGATAGTTCCATACTTAAGTTTGGAACGTTTGTCACTTCTATCTCTGACACTTCTTATAATCAGTTTTATCCCTCATCTTTTTCTAATCCCATCCCTGAGGAAATATCTAAAGACTCTAAGTCTGTAGATAAAGGAAAATCTATTCTCCATCCTCAGAAGGCTACCAAGAAAGCAAAGCTGAAAGTTCCTTCTAAACCTTCATCGAATCAATCGTCTAGCTCCGTGATAGATATATTTGATCTCTGTCCTCCAAAGCTAAAGATTGATGTTAAGCCTAAGAGATCTGAAGAAATAAAAATTCCTCCCAGATCTCATGAGAAAAGCATTCTTGGAGCTGGACCTGCTCATCTTAAATTCTCAAAACCTTCTATTTCTGGTCCTAAAACCACATTCAAATATAGAAAATGCTATCACTGTGGATTTACTGACCATATTGCAACCAAATTTCCAACTGCCACTAAAGCTGATAAAACAGCTAAAGTGAATATGAATGCCTCCAAGGCTGATAAGGTCATCAAAGCTGAAAAATCGACTAAGGTGAAGGTTACCACTGACGATGAATCTTCATCTACTGTGAATATTTTTGAACCTTCCATATCCACTAACTCTAAAGGACCCATTTAAAAGTGGGTAACAAACAAAGCTTAATCTTCCTTATGTTTGCAGGGATCAAAGGGCATCTGATATCTCGATAGTGGATGTTCTCGTCATATGACTAGACAAAAAGACCTGCTCACTGAATACAAGGAAGAGAAAGGTCCCTCTATGACCTTTGGTGGAAATGGAGAAGGATATACCCGAGGGTTTGGTGTCCTCAGCAATGGGACAACTACCTTCAGAAGAGTCTCTTATGTAGATGGACTGAAGCACAACCTTCTGAGCATCAGTCAGCTATGTGACAAAGACTATGAAGTTCGCTTTACCAAGAAAGCATGTTCAGTGGTGAATGAGAAAGGAAAACTTGCTCTCAGTGGTTATCGTAAAGAAAATGTCTATGTAATAGATATGGACTCTACTACCACTGAAAACGTGTGTTTTCTCTCTAAAGCCTCTTCTAATGTCAACTGGCTATGGTACAAAAGGATCTGTCATTTAAACTTCAAAACCCTGAATTCTCTCTCTTCTAAGGAACTGGTTTCTGGTCTTCCTCAACACTCATATGCTAAAGAATCTCTCTGCTCAGCATGTGAAAAAGGAAAACAGACAAAAGCTAGTTTCAAGTCTAAACAAGTTTCCTCAGTAACAAGTCCTCTTCAACTCTTGCATATGGATTTGTTTGGCCCTGTCAACATCCAATCAATAGCTAGAAAGAAATATACACTTGTCATTGTAGATGAATACTCACGCTACACATGGGTTATCTTTCTTCGCTGCAAAAGTGATACTCCAGAAGAACTGATATCTTTTGTTAAAAAGATGGAAGTGCTGAATAATCTTACTGTTCGTTCAATAAGAAGTGATCATGGAACTGAATTCAAAAACAGTTCCCTGAACAATTTCTTTGAGAACAAGGGAATTTCTCATAACTTCTCTTCAGTAAGAACACCTCAGCAAAACGGAGTCGCTGAAAGAAGAAACAGAACAATCATTGAAGCTGATAGATCAATGCTCATCGATTCTCACCTCTCTACTCAATTTTGGGTTGAAGCTGTAAACACTGCATGTTTTACTCAAAACAGATCGCTGATAGTAAAGCGATTTGGAAAGACAACTTATGAACTTTTTCATGGAAGAAAGCCTTCTATTAGTTTTCTTCACATCTTTGATTGTTAGTGCTTTATTTTAAACAACAAAGATCAGCTTGGAAAGTTCGACCCAAAAGCAGATGATGGAATATTTCTAGGATATTCCTCCATCTCCAAAGCCTACAGAGTTTTCAACAAGAGAAGATAATAGGCGGAAGAAACAATTCATGTCACCTTTGATGAAACTCGCTCAGCGAACTCTAAACCAATCGCTGACAATGAAGAATTAAATGCTTGGATGTTTTCTCATTACAGAGAAACAAAACCTTTCTTCTCAAACCATCAGCATTCAGATCCTCCAGTCGCTGATGATGATCCAAACATCATACCTCCGAACGCTGAAGCCATCTCATGGGTTTCAACTGAGCCTCTAAACACACTTCCTCCATCAGATCCATCGTCGTCTGAACACCTCTCTGAAAACAATGGTATGTCTGACACTCAACAGTTGATAGCTGATGAGCCTCAAGCTTCATCATCAGTGAACATTCCTATTGTTGATCCAATCTCTGAAATGAGCGATCATGCTCCTGCTCAGCGATGGACCAGAGATCACCCCATAGATCAAATTCTTGGCGATCCCGATGCAGGTATTCAGACACGACGAAGTTCAGGTAATATATGTCTCTTTGTCAACTTTATTTCTTTAATAGAGCCAAAGAAGGCTGATGATGCCCTCAGAGATCCAAACTGGGTCAGCGCTATACAAGAAGAGCTGACTTAGTTCACTCGCAACAAAGTTTGGAATCTCATTCCTAGACCATCTGATAAAACTGTTATAGGCACCAAATGGGTGTTTAGAAACAAATTAGATGAACATGGAACTGTAACCCGTAACAAGGCTCGACTTGTTGCTCAGGGATACAAACAAGAGGAAGGCATAGACTATGATGAAACCTTTGCCCCTGTGGCTAGGCTCGAAGCAATTTGACTATTCTTAGTCTATGCAGTCTACAAAGACTTCATTGTGTATCAAATGGATGTTAAATCAACATTCCTAAATGGAAAGCTGAATGAAGAAGTCTATGTAGAACAACCTCCAGGGTTTTATGACCCTAAGTATCCAAATTATGTTTATAAACTAGATAAGGCTCTCTATGGTCTAAAACAAGCCCCTCGTGCTTGGTATGACACTCTCTCATCTTTTCTTATCTCTGAAAATTTTGAACGTGGCAAAATTGATAATACATTATTTTTTAGAAAGATAAAAGGTCATATTATTCTTGTACAAATATATGTCGATGACATCATATTTGGTTCTACTAACCCATCTCTGTGTACTCGCTTCGCTGAAAAAATGAAGAAAGAATACAAATGAGTATGATGGGTGAGCTGACATATTTTCTTGGCCTTCAGATCAAACAATCTGACAAAGGTACTTTTATCAGCCAAGGTAAGTATGTTCAAGACATGCTGAAGAAGTTTGATTTAACACAAAATTCAGCGATGAAGACTCCTATGGCACCTCCTCTGACACTTAACAAAGATCCATCTGGAAAACCTGTTAAGGTCACTGCCTATAGAGGAATGATAGGCTCCCTGCTATATCTTACAGCGAGCCAACCTGACATTATGTACTCTACTTCTTTATGTGCACGCTATCAATCAGAACCTAAGGAATCCCATCTGATCGCTGTAAAGTGAATTTTCAGATATCTGAAAGGGACTCCTAACCTCGGTCTTTGGTATCCCAAAGACTCAGGGTTCGATCTAACTGGATATTCCGATAGTGATTTTGCAGGTTGTAAATTGATAGAAAAAGTACCACTGGTGGATGTCAACTCCTAGAAGGAAAGCTGGTAAGTTGGACAAGCAAAAAGCAAAATTCAGTGTCCACTTCCACAGCTGAAGCTGAATACGTAGCCGCTGGAAGTTGTTGTGCTCAGGTCTTATGGATGATAAATCAACTATTAGACTATGACCTTCAACTATCAAAGATTCCAATCTATTGTGACAGCACTAGTGCTATCTCCATAGCTAATAATCCAGTGCTACATTCAAAGACAAAACACATAGAGATCAGATATCATTTTATCAGAGATCATGTGATGAATGGTGATATTGAACTTCACTTCATTCCCACTGACTATCAGCTTGCTGATTTATTCACCAAACCTCTTGATGAGACAAGGTTCAACTTTCTTATCAGTGAGCTTGGAATGCTGAATCTTGAAGAGTAAATCTTCATCGTTTATGCATTATGTCAGTGATTCTAAGTTCCCCCTTATCACTTAATCTCTGAATAACTATCTGACTCTCAGGTATGTTCTCTTACTCTCAATCACTGAATCTTCATTCAGTAAGACGTTTTTCAAAAATAAAAACTTTAATCACTGATTTTTCTTCAAATGATTAAAAGCTTTTTGATAAACAAAATCTATCACTGATATTTCTCATCAGTGATACTTTTTAAAAAAAAAAGAAAAAAGAAAAAAGAAAAATAAATCCCTAAATTTCTATCAGGGATAATTTCAAAAAGAAAATCTATCTCTGACTTTTCTTCAGAGATAGTTTCAAAAAGGTGACCAGGTTCCTGCTATCTCCTTCAGCACTGACTTAGGATCAGACATGATTACAGCTTTCAGCCTGAGGAAGGCACTCAGATTCCCTGACAGACCAAGGAGTGGATTTGATGCTCTTCCAACTTATGTTGAACTCATCCAGTTTCTGGATGATATGGAATATTGTTAGGACAACAAGCCTCGATCGACCATCCCCAATAAGCGGCTGACTCTCATCAAGAAGGCAAGCATGCCTTCTCAACTGAATTTCATCTTTTCTCACTTCATTCAATGTACGAGTGGGAAAAGTGGTTCACTTGATCAGGCAAGCAAAGTTCAAGTCCAAATGGCTTACTAGGTCATCGCTGGAAGGAATTTTGACTATGCCACTGCTATCTTTGACAATCAAAGGTCAAAGATAGAGAAGATGGAGAGGGATCCCAAGATCCCGTATGTACAGTTTATCTGTGCATATCTGAAGTTTCTCTACCCTGATTCTTACCTGTTAAGACACAGTCTCATTGGATTCAAGATCATCCAATCTGAAGATCGCAATCTGAAGCTAAAGCCGAAACGTCGACTCTCGATATTAAAGTCTATGTCATTTGTAATAAATGTCAATGTATTTGTTTGTTTATTATATTAGTTAATTTAGGTTAAATATCTATTTCTAATAGATATTAGATCTAGTTTCTAGTATTGTAATAACTTAGTTAGTTATCTAGTTTAGTTATTAGAAATAATATCTAGATATTAGATATTATTAAGTGATAATAGTTTTATAATGCAACTTGTTGTTGCAAGTTGTAGGAAGTGTGTCTAACACACTAAGTTTAGATATTAGGTGTATCTGTAACTCTCTCATAGATCAGATAACAATTCACAAATACAAACACACACTTAAAGGTGTATTTGAGAAAGAAACAGAGAAAACACAAACCAAAGCTTCATAGATCAACCTTGTAACTCGTTTGTTATAATCAATACAGGTTGGTAATCATATTGTGTTGTCGTTTATAAAACTTGATATTAGTATTATTGTTAAGGACCGACAACTGGTATTAGAGCCTGATTAAGATCAAAACAAGTTTTCAGAAAAACGACTCTGTGTTCTTCAAGAAAAATTGATTTTGTGATTTTGAGTGCTTTAGGTGTAAGAATCGATCAGTTTGTGATCGTACTACATGCTAGATCGAGTTGTTGATATTTTATTTCACTTTTAAGCTTAAATCGAGTTCCAATTTGTGGATTTTATGTGAAAAAGTCGAAGTGGGTAAGTTCACTGTGTCATCGATTTTATTTCGAAAAAGTGTGTTTTAGAGAGATCGAGTGCTTACATTCTTTTCTAAAAGTGTTTCTAGACACATTGGTAGGGTTTGGTATTGCTAAATCGTTTCAGGAACAGATTTTAGTCGATCTTTAGAAGTTCAGGACGAACACACGCACACCAGAGGAAGAACAGCCCGCAAAGTCCTACTGTGCGCGTCCCAAAGGACCCGCAAAGCATACTTCTCGGCTCCCAAAGCACCCGCAAAGCACATATCAGCTCACTTCTCGGTTCCAAGTCAGACACGTAAACCTTAGACCCGCATATCTCAATTGTACGCTCCTCATTAGACCCGCATACCTCAGTGTGCGCTTCCCACTAGACCCACATACCTCAGTGTGCGCTCCTCACTAGACCCGCATACCTCACTGTGCGCTTCCCATTAGACCCGCAAACCTCAGTTTACGCTCCTCACTTGAAACGCAAAACCTTCTTCAAACGCAAACCTGAATTTTGCACCAATTTCACACTTAGACAAATTTTTGAAAACTGTAATAGGGTCTTTAATTGTCATAAATTTTTTCTCTAGGGGCGCTGACCCCACACCCCCGCAAGGGCGTTGCCCCTTGACCCCACCCGCTAACCGGGTAGCGGGACCCCCGTGCTAAGTCTGCCTAGGGGGACAAAAATTTCTTGTGTGATCAAATTTTATCTGGACTAACGGTCAAATCCAAGTTCTTTTTGCACATCAAATTAAACAGGATGACATCAAGCGAAGCTTCTTCCATAAGTATGAATGAGAAACCACCTGTACTCTTCAGAGGAGAGTATGAACTGTGGAAAGATCGGTTCATGGACTTCATTGAAAGACATGATTTGGGTGTATTCATCAGAAAATCTCTGCAGCAAGGAATTATGATAGTTCCAAGAAGAGTGTTTACTCTTGTAAAGAGGAATGGTGAGAGAGAAGAAAAAGAGCTCCCATTAAATCTTAATGAATACACAAATGAGAAAAGAAAAAGATATGAAGCTGACAGTTTGGCCAAAACGTTTATTCTGCAAGGAATATCAGAGGAGATTTCAATTGAGATCTTCTTTACACTAGAACGTGAAGAGGCTACAGGAAAGCTGTTATGGGAACATATTGCTAAGATTATGATAGAATCATATATGTCATCAAGAGTTATGGTTTTGGAAGCTAAGAACTCTGAGCTTCAAAAGAAAATATATGAGTTTGAAAAGAAGTTCTCAGATCTGTCAAAGAAGGGTGTGGAGGAGAAGAAGGTGATTGAGCTTCAAAGTTTAATGCTTTCTCAAAAAGTTGAAGACTTTGAGAAAGTAATCATATTAGAAAGAGATCAGTTTGCCAAGGAGAAGAAGGTAGCTGAACAAAAGGGTGCAAAGAAGGATTTTGAAAAAGATAGAAATATGTTTGAAGCAAAGATAAAGAAGCTTACCAAGAAGCTATCTGAATTATCTACAAGTGTACTGACAGAGAAGAAAAGGAAGTCTGCATTTGAGAAGAAGATTGAGCTCCTTATCAAAGAACGAGACAGTTATTCTTCAAAGGTAAAAGAGCTTCAAGATATTATTTCAAAGACGGTGGTGGTGACTGAGCGAACGACTCCAGAGTCAAAAATCCACTCACCTAGAAATATTTCAGTTGGATCTAACAAACCAGCCGCAAGCTCACATCAGAAAACTGCTTTTTTCAAAAGGTCAGTTAAATCTTCTAATCAGATTCATTCTACTAATCTTTTCTATGACAGGAATAAAGATTTTTCAGGTACACATCAAAGAAGGAGAAGAAGCTTCCAGGAAGAAGATGAACTGGTCTGGAACAGGAAACCAGTTAAAGAAGAGCTGAAATGTAAAAACTTATGTGTACATACGCCGATTGCCAAGAAGAACAATGCGCTGAAAGGTAAACCTGATTTTGTTTACTCAAGAGATAAATTAATCAGCTTGTCAGGTAAGAAATTCTATTGTTCTTATTGTCGTACACATGATCCTGTTCACAAGACAAGTGACCATTACTGGTATGGTTCTTACTCAGTTACCCCCATACGAACTGCAACTAACTTTCATGGACCCAAATACCAGTGGGTACCAAAGAAAACTAAACCTGTGTTGCAGGCACCTACTGTCAAGGAGGAGTAGGAAGAATAATGGCTTTTGAACACAACAGTTCAAGACCCGTACTTTAACGAAGTAATGACTTCTAAACACAACAGTTTAGGACTCGTACTTCAATGATCAAAAGACCTTACTCATGTGCTGAATGAAATTGTACTCCGATACTCCAATAAGAAAATCAACCATCAAGGGGAGTACATACATATTTGTCTGAAATTTTATGCATATCTTTAAACACTAATAATGTTCTGATGCATAATTTCAGGGGGAGTAAAAGGTGATGACTTCTGATTATTTCTGATCAGAACTCGTATTTTAAAAGTTTTACTGCTTTTTGTCTTTTCAATTTAAGTGAATAAATTTTACTTTGACTTGACGTAAGACTTTTGCAGAATTTTTGAGAGAAGCTTAAAAGATCATATGTTTATGACTTAAAGCTTAGCTTCATGAGATGGTAGATCGTACGTAAAGGTATTATTCTAAATCTTCATCTCATATATGGTTGAAAGAAGGACAACTTTCAATCATTTGAAAATATTGTTTTTAATGTTCAAACCACTTCCTGATTTTTCAACAGATTTTAGATTTTGGGAGTGTATTTTAAATGTTTTCATGATCTAAATTGTGCTTTAACTGAAATAGTTAAACCAATCTGAGCATCACGTGCATCATAGGAAAACAAGGAATCATTGTGCTAGGAATTAACACAACTTCTATGGAATCACCTTAACCAGTGATTTCTACCTAAGAAGTTAATCCTTAGTGATTGAGTGTGCAAAGAGAAAAGAAATGAGTGTGATTAGAGAAAGCTAAATGTTTAAAGAAAGAGCGTGTGAGAACAGAGTTAAAAGAATATCACAACTCTGCACCAACTTTTTATGAGCCGGGTAGCCACATTACTAGTGTTTCACAATTCTTTCGTGAACATTATTGAAACAGGCAACTAACCCATGCCAACTCTTGATCAAACCTCACTATCTACTCATTTTCTTCTTCACAAGAAAGTGTTTCACATTTTCAAAGGGTATGCAACACATTTGCTATCTGATTTTCATTTGGAAAATTTGGATATTTGAAAAGAAGGAAGTCTGCCCCACCTTCGCACCTCAATCATGCACATTGAGTCTGTGTTTAACTTACTGTTGTCTCAGTGGTTTACACAATTTTTGAGCCTATAAGCAATCATCCGTGCTTAGATCTTTCTAACACAAGCACGAACACAAAAGGAATTAGTTTCTTTGTCATAACGTTTATAGAAATAACCTTTGTGGTGTTTCGATGATTAAATGGAAGCCCTGGAGGAGTCAACATCAAACAGCTCATTTCCAATGTGTATTTGTTACACACAGTGACTTAGTGTTACTGACAGGCATTATAACTGATTCATTAGTTGATTCAGGTGTTACACGACTATTTTGTCTGGATTTGAAAAGATCTGGATGAATATCTTTTGAATTAACGGATCAGGGGCTCTAACCGCATGATTGACATTTCTTACAACTAATTTTGATGAAGTCGTTGCACTTAACATCAAAAGGGGGAGAATGACTACACAAGAAATGGCAAAGATCACATGTTTCAAGAATCACGTCCAAAGGGGGAGATTGTTAGATTGAAGACATGCTGATTTTAGAGCTAGAAAAAGAGATTGCATCTTCTGAGCTGAACAAGAAGACTGAATTGCTAAAATCATTTTCATAATGATCTTGATCCAAAGGGGGAGATTGTTAAGACACAGTCTCATTGGATTCAAGATCATCCAATCTGAAGATCGCAATCTGAAGCTAAAGCCGGAACGTCGACTCTCGATATTAAAGTCTATGTCATTTGTAATAAATGTCAATGTATTTGTTTGTTTATTATATTAGTTAATTTAGGTTAAATATCTATTTCTAATAGATATTAGATCTAGTTTCTAGTATTGTAATAACTTAGTTAGTTATCTAGTTTAGTTATTAGAAATAATATCTAGATATTAGATATTATTAAGTGATAATAGTTTTATAATGCAACTTGTTGTTGCAAGTTGTAGGAAGTGTGTCTAACACACTAAGTTTAGATATTAGGTGTATCTGTAACTCTCTCATAGATCAGATAACAATTCACAAATACAAACACACACTTAAGGTGTATTTGAGAAAGAAACAGAGAAAACACAAATCAAAGCTTCATAGATCAACCTTGTAACTCGTTTGTTATAATCAATACAGGTTGGTAATCATATTGTGTTGTCGTTTCTATAAACTTGATAAGTATTGTTGGACCGACATTACCCCACTACTCCCGATGGCTCCTTCGCCAAAGTGGGTCAGCGTTCATTGGAGGTCAAACCGCTAGACAACGAGGTAAGTATCTCTACTCTTCGCTTCCGTCTCTCTCTCCACAGTTCTCCTACTTCAGCGGCCACACAGGAGGTTCGTTCTTCTGCTAGCCCTGCCGCTACAACCGGTTCAAAAAGACCATCATCTAGTCTTTCTGGTCCTTTGAAGAAGGCCAAACTGACTAAGGAGAACATCGCCACTAGCTCAAGGCCTGAGGTAGTTTCTCAACAAACTACCTTAGATGGTTTTGTGGGACTCTCCTCCACATATGCAGCTGTGATCACATCAACCGTGCCAACGATCTCAGTCGCTGTCACAACAACAGTGACTCAACCTGAAACCTCAGTTCATCAATCAACTGAGGTAACTACAAAACTCCAAACTTCTTCTATCCCTGTTACTAGTCCTCCCATCTCTTTGGTCTCTAACCCTTCATCTCACATGCAGCAACCTCATGTTGCATTTATAGGACCTGATGCTCAAACCTTTGAAAGAGACATGCAATTTTTCAAGATGTTTGAACCATTAGGTATACCTAAACCCACCAACACCACTCCCATCTCTCCATATAAGCCTGTTACTTAGAAGATAACTTTTCTTTCAGGTCCTAGTATGGCAACTGTTGACTCTAATGTCAACAGTTTGAGTGTCAAGGTGGATTCTCACACCACCTCCATCAACGAAACCACCAGCGCCGTCGATACCGTTGGTGAAGAGCTGAAGCAATTGACAGCTACCTGCTCCACCAAAGCTGAAGCCTCACAACTCTCAGCTCTCCAGGGGGAGCTCTTCAAAGTAAAGGAAGATACTCAACTTCTTCAGGGACGATTCGATTCTCTAAACAACAATGTCCAGAGGTTATCTGAGAAGATCGATTCCTACACAACTATTCTACAGCAAGTCCTTGATAAGCTGAATGCACCAGCTCCTACGACCACTCCTTTTTCACAGAGGATGATCGAACCTCTCTGGTCGTAGCTGTTGAATTCATTCATCATGCTACTTCAGATCTCCATGTGATTGAAGGACGCTTGGAAACTCTGGAGGCTGAAGTCCGTAAGTTGGCCGCTGCACAACCTTCCTCTCATCCTGAAGTCCTCTCCCTCGGTGATAATGACATAGAGGGGGAGAAAGTCGTTGAAGAAAATAAAGAGGAAGCTGCTGCTGAGGTTCACCCGGAAGATCCTCCCTCTCATGTTGAGGGGGAGAAAGTTGCTGACAAAGCCCCTTCTCCTTCAGTCTTAGTAGAAGAAGAAAAAGATGATGATCTTGATCTTCAAGATCAAGATGAAGAGCAATACCCAGAAGATGATGATGATGACGATGAAGAAGACCAATCTTTATGGTTTTCTGCAGCTGGCGCATCATCAGTGATAGCTTCGAAAGAAGTTGTCACAGCAGGGGGAGTAATGAAACATCTTCAGGAGCCCCTTCCCAAAGCAGATCTAAGGGTGTTGCTACTGAGGGAAGCCTGATTAACGTTTCACTATCTGAGGAGAATCCTTCTCAGGTATGCCTCGCACTTGTCCCTGTATCTTTCTATAAAACCCCTGTCTCTTTCTAGCCTTTATCTTTCTTCTTCCCAAACAAACACTAACTCCTTCTTTTTTATATATTTTTGACCAGACAGTTCTCTCCCCTACTTAAGGGTAAGGAAGTACAAATAATCCCAGCTACCATAGCTGATGAATCAATAATCCCAATCTCCATAAATGAGATTGATGAAGAAGATGAAGAAGAAGCCCTGCACCATCCAGGAAGGCCCTCAAGACCATCTCACTAGTCAGAGGAAGAGATGAAGAGAAGAACAGAGATGATCTCTCATCTAGAGAGTCAACGGCTGAAGGTCCCTCTTCAAACAACATCTACAGAACTAGAGTTCCTGACTGAAGCTGAAATCGAAGAATTTGTCAAAGCTGAGAAACTGATAGCTAATTGTCAAAGGGATGCCTCTCTTGCTCTCAGGATTCACTCCTCTCAAGTCAAAGACAAAAAGCTGAAAAAGAAACCAGTGGAAGTCCAGGCTGCTCTATTGAAGAAAATTGAAGAGGAGCGCTCAAAAGAACAAGCGATCAGCGATAACTCTGTCAAATGGTGCAAACATAAAGTCGACTATCGCTCCGACCTATTGAAGATAAAGGTCGTTATCATCTCTGGAAGAAAGAAGAAGGATCGAATTTCTATCACCATGGAGGTAATCAGGGAGGATGGAAGCTCTCAGGCTATGTTTGTTTCAAGGCTGGAATGTTTCGGCTACATGGAATGGCTAGAGTTCAAAGATGCGCTGAAAAAATATAAATCAACCTACAGAGGCTATGTCGAAGGCATCCTAGAAGCCCTCATCAACAGAGTCACTACTGTGTTAAAGGTACCATCTGCCCTTCCTTCCAAGCCAAGGTAACTAAAAAGAAAGCATGTCTCCTCCTCTTCTGAAAATGTCGTTGTGATAGGAAACGAAACCTCCATCAAGTTCTCAAGAGAAACTCTGTTTGGTCCTCCTCCTGGTCTTTCAGTTCTCGATCTATCTCTGCCCCCTGGTGGACCATACCTTGCAGGACAAGTTCTTAAAGAGCCTTTTGGAATCTTCTTCAGAGATGATGAGGAACAACTCAGATTCCAAAGAGTCTCTGAAATTCCTATCTGCCCCCTCAGCCATCTCAAAGATCTCCTATGCTTATGGTGTGACTTCTCTCCCTTAGCTGAGCAAATCAAAGCAATCATTAGTCAAGAATCTTCAGATCGAAGGCAAAGAGGAGAAGAAATACCTGAGTATATGATCAATCCTCCAAAGTCTTCTTTAGATAGCTGATAGATTAGTTTCCTAATTCTTGTAATCTATTAGTTAAAACTTACAGTAAGTTAGTTCATCACTTGTACTTGTGATTTTCATATCTTGTAATTCTATCTTTGAATTAATGAAAATTTCAGTGAAGTACTTAACTCTATCAGTATTGTAAAAGATCCCTCAAAATAGTAATTGGGACATGTATGTTATAAGTCTTGATTATTCCATTATTTTGAACTATAAAGTAATTTTCTTCAGTTACTTTGTCATTATCAAATAGGGGGAGATTGTTGATCCAACTCTCTCAGTGATTTGATAACGACCCTCTTCTATACTTAGTGAAAATTACGTTATTAATATGTATTAGTGTTTCACCATCAGCGATCAGACTGAGTATGTTCAGTTATCACTGATGATCTTCCTTGTAAACATTTATATGTATTAGTGTTTCACTATCAGCGATCAGACTGCGTATGTTCAGTTATCGCTGATGGTTTCTGATGTAATGTAATTCCTGAAGACAAGTTTCGCGTCAACAAGATATTCATAGCTGAATCGAAGACGAAGTTGCTGAACAAAGACAAGTCTACTAGTGACCTGATGCGGATATCAGTGAAGCAAAGACGACTCTACTCATACACGAAGAAACCTGAGGAAAAGCTTCAGCGATAGCTGAACTTCTTTGTATCTCTGAAGGAAGAGATATTCAGCGATCGATGATCACTTAGCTTACGTCTCAAGTCTCTTTTGTCTTACCTTGCACAACCAGTACGATGTGTCAGAACGGACATACCTCTGCCACAATTCGTACAACAACTCTGTCAACTACACTGTTCATGATACGGTTGAAAGCATGTCTCCCAAAGTCAGACTCCCAAAGCCAATCACTGAATGACATGTGTAAAGTACCCTGCCATGCATTTAATGCATAAGGTATATGTTGGTCCCGGAGGTGCTTAACAAGTTTTTAGAAGGGGGGGTTGAATACAAACACAAAAAATAAAGTTTAATAAATTGTTTATTGATAAGTCAAACAGAATTTACAATTTGTTGCGGATTAAAATTAAGACAGACTTAATCTAAACAAACTTAAGAAACACTAAGATGGTTGCACAAAAATATAGAGAATGGGGGATTAGAGAGTATAGAAAACAAGGGTTTCTATGAAATAGAAAGATGAAGGCTAGAGGTGAGCGCGCTCTTAGATGGAGAGGTAATCTTTCTATTTATACCCTATGCATTAAATGCATGGCAGAGCACTTTACACGTGGCGTTCAGTAATTGGCATTGGGAGTCTGACTTTTGGAGACATGCTTTCGGCCGGGTCATGAACAATGTAGTTGACAGAGTTGTTGTACGATTTGTGGCAGAGACGTGTCCGTTCTGACACATCGTATTGGTTGTGCAAGGTAAGACAAAAGGAGACTTGAGGCATAAGCTTCGTGATCGTTTGATCGCTGAATATCTCTTCTTTCAGAGATATAAAGAGGTTCAACTATCGCTGAATCTTTTTCTCATGTTCCTTCGCGTATAAGTAGATTCGTCTTTGCTTCACTAATATCCGCATCAGGTCACTAGTAGACTTGTCTTTGTTCAGCAGCTTTGTCTTCGATTAAGCTATGAACATCTGTTGACGCGAGACTTGTCTTCAGGGATTACGTTACTGTTTACATCAGAAACTATCAGCGATAACTGACAGACTCAGTCTGATCACTGATAGTGAAACACTAATACATATAAATGTTTGTAAGAAAGACTATCATCGATAACTGAACAGACTCAGTCTGATCGCTGATGGTGAAACACTAATACATATTAAGCGTAATTTTCACTAAGTATAGTAGAGGGTCTTTATCAAATCACTGAGAGAGTTTGGATCAACAATCTCCCCCTATTTGATAATGACAAAGTAACTAAAAAAATTACTTTATAGTTCAAAATAAGGAATAAACATGACTCATAACATACATGTCCCAATTACTATTTTGAGGGATCTTTTACAGTAGTGATAGAGTTAAGTACTTCACTGAAATTTTCATTAATTCAAGGAAAGAATTACAAGATGTGAAAATTATAAGTACAAGTGAAGAACTAACTACTGTAAGTTAAAAAAAATAGATTACAAGATATATAGAACTAATCTATCAGTTATCTAAAGAAGATTTTGGATGATTGATCGTATACTCAGGTATTTCTTCTCCTTTTTGCCTTCGCTCTAGAGATTCTTGGATAATGATTGCTTTGATTTTCTCAGCAGTAGCCACACCATAAGCATAAGAGATCCTTGAGATGACTGAGGGGACAGATAGGAATTTCAGAGACTCTTTCAAATCTGAGCTCTTCCTCATCATCTCTGAAGAAGATTCCAAAACGTTATTTGATTACTTGTCCTGCAACATATGGTCCACCAGGGGGCAGAGATAGATCGAGAACTGAAAGTTCAGGAGGAGGACCAAACAGAGCTTCTCTTGAGAATTTGATGGAGGTTTCATTTCTTATCACTGCGACATTTTCAGAGGAGGAGGAGACAGGCTTTCTTTTGAACTGCCTTGGCTTGGAAAGAAGAGCAGATGGTACTTTTAACACAATGGAGACTCTGTTGATGAGGGCTTCTAAGATGCCTTCGACATAGCCTCTACTGGTTGGTTTGGATTTCTTCAACGCATCTTTGAACTCTAGCCATTCCATATAACCGAAGCTTTCCAGCTTTGAAACGAACATGGCCTTACAGCTTCCATCCTCTCTGGTAATCTCCATAGTGAAAGAAACTCGGTCCTTCTTCTTTTTCCCTGAGATGACAACGGCTATGATCTTCATTTGGTCAGAGCGATAGTCGATTTTGTTTTTACACCATTCGACTAAGCTATCGCTGACCCTTTGTTCTTTTGAGCGCTTCTCTTCAATCTCTTTCAATAGAGCAACCTGGACTTCAACTGGTTTCTTCTTCAGCTTTTTGTCTTTGACTTGAGAGGACTGAATCTTGAGAGCAAGAGAGGCATCTCTTTGACAATCAACTATCAGCTTCTCAGCCCTGACAGATTCTTCGATTTCAACTTCAGTCAGGAACTCTAGATCTGTTGATTGAGAGGGGATCTTCAGTCGTTGTTTCTCTAAAAGAGAGATCATTTATGTTATTTTCTTCATTTCTTCCTCTGACCAGTGAGTTGGTCTAGAGGGCCTTCCTGGATGTTGCAGGGACTCTTCTTCCTTATCTTCTTCATCAATCTCTCTTACAGAGATTGGGATTATTTGTTCATCAACTACAGCGGCTGGGATTATTTGAAGTTCTTTATCCTTAAGAAGGGGAGAGAACTGTTTGGACAAAAAATAGAAAGAAATGAGTTAGTGTATGTTTTGGGAATAGAGAAGATAAAGGCTAGAAATAGATAGAGGGTTTATAGAAAGAAACAGGGACAAGTGAGAGGCATACCTGAGAAGGATTTTCCTCAGATAGTGAAACTGTCTTCAGGTTTCCCTTAGCAACCACACCTTTGGATTTTCTTTGGGAAGGGGTTCCTGAGGATGTTCCATGACTCCCCCCTGTTGTGACAACTTCTTTCGAAGGTATCACTGAAGATGTGATGGCTACAGAAGAACACCATAAGGACTGATCTTCTTCATCTTCATCATCATCATCATCTTCTTTATTAGGTTTCTCGTCATCTTGATCTTCATCTTCATCCTCAAGATCAAGATCTTCTTCATCTTCATCCTCTCTACACCATCAAGATCAAGATCTTCTTCATCTTCATCTTCATCCTCCTCTTCTTCTTCTTCAACAAAGTCTTTTAAGGAAGGAGGGTCTTGGTCAGCAACCTTCTCCCCCTCAACATGAGAGGGAGGATCTTTCTGTTGAACCTCAGCTTCAGCAGCATTAACTCCAGCAACTTCGTCCCTATTTTCTTCAGCCGCGTTCTCCCCCTATTTGTCATTATCAGGGAGGGAGGGAACTTTAGGTAGAGAGGAAGGTTGGGCAGAGGCAAACTTCCGGACTTCAGCCTCCAGACTCTCCAGACGTCCTTCAATCACCGGGATATCTGAAGTATCTTGATGAATAAATTCAACAGCTAAGTTCAGAGAGGTGCGATCATCCGATGTGAAGGAAGGGGATGGAGTCGGAGCTGGTGCATTCAGCTTGTTGAGGACTTACTGAAGAAGAGTGGTGCAAGCATCAACTTTTATGGACAGAGTGTCAAACTGTCGCTGAGTATCCTCCTTGACTTTGACAATCTCAACTTTAAGAGCAGAGAGTTGAGAAGCTTCAGCTTTGGTGGAGCAGGTAGCTGTCAAAGTCTTCAGCTCTTCACCAGCGGTAACGACTGCGCTGGTGGTTCTGTTGACTGCGGTGGTGAGAGAATCCACCTTGACCCCCAAACTGTTGACATTAGCGTCAACAGTGGCCATATTAGGACCTGAAAGAAAAGTTAGCGTCTGAGTAACAGGCTTAGATGGAAAGATGGGAGCAGTGTTTGGGCTTATAGGATTACCTGAGTTATCAAACAATTTGTAGAATTGCATATATTCTTCAAAAGTTTGATGATCAGGTCCTAGGGGTCCAAACTGTGGCTGTTGAGAAATAGAAGGAGGGTTAGAGACCAATGAAATAGAGGGATTAGAGATGGGGATAGAAGAATATGGGAGTTTAGAAGCTACCTCAGTTGATTGAAGAACTGAGATTTCAGGTTGAGTCACTGTTGTTGTGACAGCGACCTCGGTCGTTGGCACGGTTGATGTTATAGCTGCAGATGTGGAGGAGAGGACCACAGAATCATCCAAGGAAGTTTGTCGAGAAACTTCCTCAGGCCTTGAACTAGTGGCTGGTTTCTCCTTAGTAACTTTGGCCTTCTTAGAAGGACCAAAGGAACTAGCAGATGGTCGTTTGGAACCAGTGGTAGCGGCAGGGTTAGCAGAAGAATGAACCTCTTGCGTGGCCGCTGAAGTAGAAGAAGTGTGGAGAGAGAGTCGGGAGCGTAGGGAAGATATACTTACCTCGTTTGTCAGCGGTTAGACCTCCAGTGAACGCTGACCCACCTTGGCGAAGGAGCCATCAGCAGTACTGGGGTAGGCGTTGGCGTAGAGGAACTTCAGATATGCACAGATGAATCGTACATATGGGATCTTGGGATCCCTCTCCGTCTTCTCTATCTTTGACCTTAGATCGTCAAAGATAGCGGTGGCAAAGTTAAAGTTTTTGCCAGCGATGACCGAGTAGGCCATCTGGAGCTGTACCTTGTTGGCCTGATCAAGGGAACCAATTTTCCCACTCATACACTGAATGAAGTGAGAAAAGATAAAGTTCAGCTGATTCTTCCACTTTTTCTTTAATCTCAGCCATGAGGCAAAGATTAGCGACTTCTTCTTCATCAGAACTTGATTCTTCTGATTCAGCCCAGTCATGTTCTTCAGCAATGAGACCTTTACCTTTTCGCTTGTAGCTTTTCAGCTTTTGATATTTGTCTTTCAGCTTTAGCTATTTGTCATCGCTGGATCATCTTGAGGTAGAAGGTTTGAAGACTTTCTTTGACCTGCACTCACTTGCAAAGTGTCCAATCTTTTCGCAGTTAAAACAAGTAGCAGTAGCCTTATCAACAGGGGTTGATTTTGGCTTGTCAGTGAGGGACGGAGGCTTATTTCTTCTGAAATTGATCTTTCTTGCAAATATCTTAAAAGAGTTTGTCAAGAGTGCTAAGGATTCATCAAACTCTGAAATATCAGTGTCTGATAGATCCTCAGTTTCAGAATCTAACTCAGTGATAGTGAGAGTAGATCGTTGAGATGGAATTATTTCTGAAGAGACTAAAGCAACAGGAGTGCTTTTGAAGTCTTTAGAATCTTTTATAAGATTATTCTTCAAGAGATTTGATTGCTCATAGTTGAGTAATATTCCATATAAGGTGCTGAGAGAAAGAGAATTTAAGTCTTTTGTCAGCTTGAGACATATTGAATAACTGTCCCAGCATTCAGGAAGACATTCCAAGAATTTTGTTAGGACCTCAGAATTAGAATAGGTCATACCAACGGTTCTTAGATCAATGATTAAGCAGTTAAACCACTGATGAACGTCAGAGAGAGATTCATTCTTACTAGCGATAAAACTTTCATACTGTCTTACCAAGTTAATCTTTCTAGTCTCTTGGATTTCAGTGGTGCCTTCATATTGAACACATATGGTTTCCCACATTTCCTTAGAAATTTTAAGATGCATGATGGAATGAAGAACTTCATCAGGCAAGGCCATTTAGATAATGGTCTTTGCCTTTGCATCGATACCAACCTTCTTCTTGTCTTCATCACTCCATTGTCTAATTTCCTTAACAACATAGCGTTCAGGAACAAACGGAGTGGTGGCAGTAGCTGGTACAACAACTATGATTTGGATAGGTTCATAGGGTCCATTAGTTATGTATTCAGGTATGGTGGGATCTGCACCTTCTAGAAATAGCATCATTCGATTTTTCCAGAGAGAGAAGTTATCTCTGCTGAATCGAGGAGGTTTAGAAAGTGAACCATTATCATAGTAGTTTGTGTTTGCGTTAAGTGCCATTTTAGAATAGCAAGGAAGAGAATAAAGCAATATCTTGTTTATCAGATTAAACAGTCTGCTCTGATACCACTTGTTGGTTCCGGAGGTGCTTAACAAGTTTGTAGAAGGGGGGGGGGGGGGGTTGAATACAAACACAGAAATTAAAGTTTAATAAATTTTTTATTGATAACTCAAACACAATTTACAAGTTTGTTGCGGAATAAGATTAAGACAAACTCAATCTAAACAAACTTAAGAAACACTAAGATGGTTGCACAAGAATATAGAGAATGGGGGATTAGAGAGTATAGAAAACAAGGGTTTCTATGAAATAGAAAGATGAAGGCTAGAGGTGAGCGCGCTCTTAGATGGAGAGGTAATCTTTCTATTTATACCCTATGCATTAAGTGCATGGCAGGGCACTTTACACGTGGCGTTCAGTAATTGGCATTGGGAGTCTGACTTTTGGAGACATGCTTTCGGCCGGGTCATGAACAATGTAGTTGACAGAGTTGTTGTACGATTTATGGCAGAGACATGTTCGTTCTGACACATCGTACTGGTTGTGCAAGGTAAGACAAAAGGAGACTTGAGGCAAAAGCTTCGTGATCGTTTGATCGCTGAATATCTCTTCCTTCAGAGATATAAAGAGGTTCAACTATCGCTGAATCTTTTCCTCATGTTCCTTCGCGTATAAGTAGATTCGTCTTTGCTTCACTGATATCCGCATCAGGTCACTAGTAGACTTGTCTTTGTTCAGCAGCTTTGTCTTCGATTAAGCTATGAACATCTGTTGACGCGAGACTTGTCTTCAGGGATTACGTTACTGTTTACATCAGAAATTATCAGCGATAACTGAACAGACTCAGTCTGATCACTGATAGTGAAACACTAATACATATAAATGTTTGTAAGAAAGACTATCAGCGATAACTGAACAGACTCAGTCTGATCGCTGATGGTGAAAAACTAATACATATTAAACGTAATTTTCACTAAGTATAGTAGAGGGTCTTTATCAAATCACTGAGAGAGTTTGGATCAACAGTATAAATAAAAAGATTACCTCTCCATCTGAGAGTGTGCTCACCTATAACCTTCATCTTTCTATCATATAGAAACCTTTGTTTTCTATACTTCTCAAACCCCCATTCTCTATATTCTTGTGCAACCATCTTAGTGTTTTCTTAAGTTTGTTTAGATTGAGTTTTACTTAATCTTATTCCGCATCAGACTTGTAAATTGTGTTTGCTTTTTCAATAAACAATTTATTAAACTTTAAATTTTGTGTTTGTATTCACCCCCCCCCCTTCTACAAACTTGTTAAGCACCTTCGGGACCAACACTTTTTTTCCAAAATGGCTTCAGGTTCTTCGACACAACGGTGGTCGTCCACTTGAATCTCTGATAATGGTATAACACTCTCTTCTTTCGCCAAGCACTTTCGCAGATAACACACATGGAACGTAGGGTGGATTCCGTCCATCTCCGGTGGTAAGTCTAATTTGTATGCTTGGAGTCCAATACGCTTAAGAATGGTGAATGGTCCAAGGAAACGGGGACTTAAATTTCCATGCTTCCCGAACTGGATCAATCTCTTCCAAGGGGACACCTTCAACATCACACGATCCCCCACTTGGAACTCCACCGGTCTTCTCTTCTTGTCGGCGTAACTTTTCTGGCGATCTTGCGCCACTTTCAACCGTTCTCGAATTGACTTGACTTTGTCGACCCGTCTCTTGCACAATTTCCGGCCCGGCAAATTGCTTATTTCCCGCCTCTAGCCAACACACGGGGGTTCTACACTTTCGTCCGTACAACGCTTCAAATGGTGCCATCCCGAGGCTAGAGTGGTAACTATTGTTGTATGCGAACTCTACCAAAGGTAGATGGGTATCCCAACTACCGCCAAAATCGATCACACAAGACCTGAGCATGTTCTCCAAGGTTTGAATCGTCCTTTCACTTTGTCCGTCCGTCTGTGGGTGGTATGTTGTGTTCAAGTTCACCCGTGTGCCCAACTCTTGATGTAGGGCTCCCCAAAACCTCGATGTGAAACGACTATCACGATCGGAGACTATAGACAAAGGTATACCGTGCCTAGAGACCACTTCGTCTATGTAAAGCTTTGCCAACTTATCTATTGGCAAGGTTTCCCGTATTGCTAGAAAATGCGCACTCTTAGTCAACCGATCAACGGTCACCCAAATGGTGTCGTTCCCTCTCAAAGTCTTCGGCAACTTGGTCACAAAATCCATAGTAATCTTGTCCCATTTCCACTCGGGTGTTTCCAATGGTTGAAGGTTTCCATAAGGTCATTGGTGCTCAGCCTTCACTTGAGAACAAGTCACACATCGTTCTACATAGCGTGCCACATCTAATTTCATACCTGGCCACCAATATTCAAGTCACACATCGTTCTACATAGCGTATCTTCAAGTCCCTATACATCTTTGTACTCCCCGGGTGGATAGAGTATTTGGACTTGTGTGCGTCTTCCAACAGCAGCTCCCGGTTCCCACCAATCTTTGGCACCCAAACTCTTCCATCAAAACTGTCAGGATCTGATTCTTAACAAGAATAATAAAACTCAGAAACAATATTAAAGAAGTTGCGGAAAAACACTTTAATATTCAAATATCAATGTAACAGTAAAATAGAAATCACAACTTGTAAACTTTATTAAATGATTAAATTTACAAGCTTTCACACAAAACCTCAATCTTGTTGAACAGGCTCACCAAGACGAATTCTACTTCTCTAGAACTAGGGTTGTAAACCTTGAGGTCAATTCTCTCTCAAAACAAAAACTCAGAATACTCGTCTAACAAACTATTCTGAATAATTCTATACAAATACTTAAAATAAAAGATAATTACAAAACATAAAAGATCTTCAGTATATTCTTCCATAATTATCTTCAACCTTCCATGATTATCTTCAAACCTTGATCTGCACGACTTACCAAGATTATCACATAAGCAGTATTAAGTCATAGCAGCATTAACACTCTAAGAAGTATTAATCTTCACCAGCAGTAGTAACTATGCATAGCAGTATTAATTTCTAAAAGCAGTAGGAATTTGGCTCAGCAGTAGTAACTATGTTGTACTGGCAGCAGTAATCATACTTAAACAAATCTTCAGTTCCCAACAATCTCCCCCTAACTTGACTTTTAGAGAAGAGAAGTCAAGTTCTTCAGATGCTCCCAAAACTCCATTGCTTATAATCATGTATCAGGATTCATCCCCAAACTTTGATTAAGAGTTCTCTGGATCAAGTATCTTGCCATTGCAGAATCTGGTGCACAACCAAGCTTTTTCTTCAACATACCATCCAGCCAGACTGAAGCACCACCTATTCCCTTGGTTTCTGGGCACCCGGGACCTTTGAATGATTGTGTTGGATCATAAATTGTATTCAAGATTAAAGTTAAAGTTAAGGGTTTAAACTGCAATTGTGCTAAAGTTAAGTTAGAGGGTTTAAAGTGTAATAAATCAATAGTTATTAAGCTATTGGGCCCAAGCCCATTAGAAAGCCCGTTAAGCTTAAAGCCCATATGGCCTGGGTATTCAAAGTTATGATTAGTTTAGTTTTAGGTTAGAACTCTGATAATTTTCTAAATAGTCGATATAAGTTTTCTCTGTATTCAAAGGGTATCAAGAACACTCAAGGGTTTCATTGTTTATTCAAGGGATTGGTACGTTATTATTAATCTTTATATCTCTTGATTATTATTGTGTTGCTTGATTACTTGATTGATTGTTTACCAACTAGAATAAATCTGGGATAACAATTGGTATCAGAGCCTAAAAAATCAAGTTTTAGGATTAAATCTATATATTTTTTTTCGAATTTACTGTTCATCATATTCTGAAAATCGATTGCATGTTAGTTGAGATTCATGATTCTGAATGCTATCTGGTTAATTAATCGCATTATTGTTGGTTTAATTGTGTTATCGGTTGAATAAATTTTCTGGGTTTGGTTTCAGTCGAACCCCAGATATTCTTCGTGTTCTTCGGTCTAGTCATAGTAATTATCGGTCTTCTAAATTAGTCGATCATATCTGTTACTATGTTTATCAATATTATTATTCGACCGATAGTTATTCGACCTTAGCCTTCGACCGAATAGTTGTGATCTCCGGTCATTCCTTCGCCCGGACCTTAGTATTCCCCGGTCTTTCCTTCGACCGGGTAGGAGCATCGACCGGACCTTAGTGGTTTCCGGTCTAGCACTCGAACGGATATTTGTTACTCCGGTCTTGGCATTCGACCGATACTAGCCGACCCCGGTCTTACCATTCGACCGGATACGTGTTACTCCGGTCTTGTCCTTCGACCGGATACGTGTTACTCCGATCTTGTCCTTCGACCGGGTACTTGCTTACTCCGGTCTTCTCTTCGACCGGATACTTGTTACTCCGGTCTTGCCATTCGACCGGTATCTTGCATACTCCGGTCTTTCCTTCGACCGGTATCTAGCACATCCCCGGTCGATTTTTGCAAACTGTGACAGGGCATCTAAAAGTCAAATTTTTTTCTCTAGGGGCGCTGCCCCCATACCCCCGTGCTAATTCTGCGAAGGGGGACAAAGATTTGCTCTTGATCAAAATCTTCATAATTTTTTTCAGTATTTTATTCATAGATATCAGTGCTTTATACTGTGTGCGAGGACTGCATTTGATTATTTTTGGAAATTTATTTTTTCTTAAAATTTTTGAGTGTAGTCTTTACTTTTGATTCTAACGATCTCATCTAGTTGGTTGTCTTGGTACAGAAAAGTCTATTTACTAACCGTACAGCTAAGATATCGAATCAGCTTCTCTCGATGGGTTCTCAAATCAAACCTCCTATCCTCGTGGCAAATGAGTATCAGCAGTGGAAGACAAGAATGATTCAGTTTCTGAATCACAAGAACAGAGAGTTCATGACAATAATCATTGAAGGTCCCAAAACTCCAATGATCACAGTAAAGGGTCAACCTGCTACAGATTCCTCTCCTGAAATCCCTGACAGAGATATTCCTAAACCTGTTCAGTTCTACACTGAAAAGCAGAAAGACCAGCTCAAGTTAGAAGAAGAAGCTCTAATCTATCTGACGATGGCAATTCCAAACGACATCTACAATTGTGTCGACAGTCAGAGTACTGCTAAAGGAATCTGGGATGAACTAGCAAGGCAGTTTGAAGGAAGTGAAGCTTCTATTCAAGCTAAGCAGAATCTGTGCATAAATGCTTACGAGGGATTTTGTTGATCCAAACTGTCTCAGTGATTTGATAACGACCCTCTTCTATACTTAGTGAAAATTACGTTTTAGTATGTATTAGTGTTTCACCATCAGCGATCAGACCGAGTCTGTTCAGTTATCGCTGATAGTCTTTCTTATAAACATTTCTATGTATTAGTGTTTCACTATCAGTGATCAAACTGAGTCTGTTCAGTTATCACTGATAGTTCCTAAAGTAAACAGCCAACGTAATCCCTGAAGACAAGTCTCGCGTCAACAGATGTTCATAGCTGAATCAAAGACGAAGCTGCTGAACAAAGAGAAGTCTACTAGTGACCTGATGCGGATATCAGTGAAGCAAAGACAACTCTACTAATACGCGAAGGAACATGAGAAAAAGCTTCAGCGATAGCTGAACCTCTTTATCTCTGAACTTAGAGATACTCAGCGATCAAATGATCACAAAGCTTATGCCTCAAGTTTCCTTTTGTCTATCCTTGCACAACCTAGTACGATGTGTCAGAACGGACAAGTCTCTGCAACCATTCGTACAACAACTCTGTCAACTACACTGTTCATGACCCGGCCGAAAGCATGTCTCCCAAAAGTCAGTCTATCAAAGCCAATCTGTGAACGCCACGTGTAAAGTATCCTGCCATGCATTTAATGCATAGGGTATAAATAGGAAGTTCACCCCTTCATCTAAGGGTGTGCTTCATCCTTGAACTCAATATAGAAACCCTTGTTTTCTATATCTCTAATCCCCCATTCTCTGAATTTCTTGTGCAATTATCTTAGTGTTTCTTAAGTTTGTTTAGATTGAGTCTGTCTTAATCTTATTCCGCAACAAACTTGTAAATTGTATTTTGATTTATCAATAAACAATTTATTAAACTTTAAATTCTGTGTTTGTATTCAACCCCACCCCTTCTACAAACTTGTTTAGCACCTTCGGGACCAACAAGTGGTATCAGAGCAGTTTGTTTAAATCTAATAAACAAGATCTTGCTGTATACTCTTCCTTGCTATTCTAAAATGGCATTAAACACAAACACAAACTACTATGATAATGGTTCACTTTCTAAACCTCCTCGATTTAGCAGAGATAACTTTTCTCTATGGAAAAATCGAATGATGCTATTTCTTGAAGGTGCGGATCCTACTATACCTGAATATATAGAAAACGGACCGTATGAACCTGTTAGAATTATAGCTGCGGTTCCTGCCACTGCCACCACTGAAGCTGTCCCTGAACGATATGTCGTTAAGGAAATAAGACAGTGAAGTGATGAAGATAAAAAGAAGGTAGGCATAGATGCAAGAGCAAAGACCATTATTTCAATGGCTCTGCCTGATGAAGTTTTCCATTCCATCATGCATCTGAAAACTTCTAAAGAAATGTGGGAAACCATATGTGTTCAATATGAGGGCACCACTGAAATCCAAGAGACTCGAAAGATTAACTTGGTAAGACAGTATGAAAGTTTCATCGCTGGTAAGAATGAATCTCTTTCTGACGTTCATCAGCGATTTAACTGCCTAATAATTGACCTAAGAACTGTTGGTAGGACCTATTCTAATTCTGAGGTCCTAACAAAATTCTTGGAATGTCTTCCTGAAAGCTGGGACAGTTATTCAATATGTCTTAAGCTGACAAAAGACTTACATACTCTCTCTTTAAGCACTCTGTATGGAATATTGCTCAACTATGAGCAATCAAATCTTCTGAAGAAAAATCTTGTAAAAGATTCTAAAGACTCCAAAAGTACTCCTGTTGCTTTAGTCTCTTCAGAGATAATTCCATCTCAGCGATATACTCTCACCATCACTGAGTTAGATTCTGAATCTGAGGATCTATCAGACCCTGATCTTTCAGAGTTTGATGAGTCCTTAGCACTCTTGACAAACTCTTTTAAGAGATTTGCAAGAAAGAGTAACTTCCGAAGAAGTAAACCTCTCTCTCTTACTGAAAAGCCAAAATCAACTCCGGTTGATAAGGCTACTACTACTTGCTATAACTGTGAAAAGATTGGACATTTTGCTAGTGAATGCAGGTCGAAAAAGGTCTTCAAACCTTCTACCTCAAGAAGATCCAGTGATGACAAATACCATAAGCTGAAGAACAAATATCAAAAGCTGAAAAGCTATCAGCGAAAAGGTAAAGGTCTCATCGCTGAAGAACACGACTGGGCTGAATCAGAAGAATCATCTTCTGATGAAGAAGAAGTCGCTAATCTTTGCCTCATGGCTGAGATTAAAGAAGAAGTGGAAGAACCATCTGAATCTTCTATGAGCTACATATCATCTCAGGTATCTATCTCTACAAATCCCTCTCTACCTGAAGCTGAGAGAAGTCGCGCTGTTGATGTGCTGACGATTGACCTTTATAATGCCCTAAACGACAAAACTCAAGCTGAGAATAAAAATGTTCATTTAACTCAAGAGCTGGAGAAATGTCATGAAAATATCAAAGAACTAAATCTTTTAGAAGAAAAGTTGAAAGATCAAGTCATTATAAATGAAATCATCAGTATTGAACGCGAACAAGCCATCGCTGCTCTAAAAACAGAAAAGGCTCATGTTGAAAAATGGTGCAAATCATCAGCAAAGATCTCTGAGATAATAAATGCTCAAACTCCTGATAGTGATAAAACTGGTCTTGGTTTTTGGACACCTCAGGACGATCCTAAGAAAGAGAGTTCCTCGCTTAATTTTGGAACTTTTGTCACCTCCTTCTTTGACACTTCTTACAATCAATTCTATCCCTGTTCTTCTTCAAATCCCATCCCTGAGGAAAAATCCAAAGACACTAAGTCTACGGATAAAGGAAAGTCCATTCTCCTCCCTCAGAAGGCAACCAGGAAAGCAAAGCTGAAAGTTCCTTCTAAACCTTCAGCTAAGCAATCCTCTAGCTCTGTGATAGAAATCTTTGATCTCTGTCCTCCAAAGCTGAAAATTGATCTTAAAACCTCGAGATCTGAAGAAATGAAAATTCCTCCCAGATCTCAAGAGAAAAGTCTTCTTGGACCTGGCCCTGCTCATCTTAAACTTGCAAAATTTTCTTCTTCTTCTGGTCCTAAACCCATTTTCAGATATAGAAAATGTTATCACTGTGGTTTTACTGATCATATTGCAAGTAAATGTCCAACTGCCACTGAAGCTGATAAAATAGCTAAAGTGAAGAAAAATGTCTCTAAAGCTAAGGTCACCAAGGCTGAAAAATCAACCAAGGTGAAAAATACCACTAAGGTTAAGAAATTAACCAAAGTGAAGATTACCACTGAATCTGAATCTTCATCAACTGAGAATACTACTGAACTTACCTTATCCACTAACTCTGAAGGACCCATTGAAAAGTGGGTACCAAACAACGCTTAATCTTCCTTATGTGTGCAGGGATCAAAGGGCATCTGGTATCTTGATAGTGGATGTTCTCGTCATATGACTGGACAAAGAGACTTGCTCACTGAATACAAGGAAGAAAAAGGTCCCTCTGTGACCTTTGGTGGAAATGGTAAAGGATTTACCCGAGGGTTTGGTGTCCTCAGCAATGGGACAACAACCTTTCGAAGAGTCGCTTATGTAGATGGACTGAAGCATAATCTTCTAAGCATCAGTCAGCTATGTGATAAAGACTATGAAGTACGCTTTACTAAGAAAGCATGTTCAGTGTTAAATGAGAAAGGAAAACTTGCTCTCAGTGGTCATCGCAGAGAAAATGTCTATGTAATAGATATGGACTTTACTATCACTGAAAACTTATGTTTTCTATCTAAAGCCTCTTCTGATGTCAACTGGCTATGGCATAAAAGGCTCTCTCATCTAAATTTCAAAACCCTGAATTCTCTCTCATCTAAGGAACTAGTTTCTGGTCTTCCTCAGCACTCATATGCTAAAGAATCTCTCTGTTCAGCATGTGAAAAAGGAAAACAAACAAAAGCAAGTTTCAAGTCGAAACAAGTTTCCTCAGTAACAAGTCCTCTTCAGCTCTTGCATATGGATCTGTTTGGCCCTGTCAACATCCAATCAATAGCTGGAAAGAAATATACACTTGTCATTGTAGATGAATATTCTCGCTACATCTGGGTTATCTTTCTTCGCTGTAAGAGTGATACTCCAGAAGAACTAATATCTTTTGTGAAAAAGATGGAAGTGCTGAATAATCTTACTGTTCGTTCAATAAGAAGTGATCATGGAACTGAATTCAAAAATAGTTCCCTGAACAATTTCTTTGAGAACAAGGGAATCTCTCACAACTTCTCTTCAGTAAGAACACCTCAGCAAAACGGAGTCGCTGAAAGAAGAAACAGAACAATCATAGAAGCTGCTAGATCAATGCTCAGCGATTCTCATCTCCCTACTCAATTTTGGGCTGAAGCTGTAAACACTGCATGTTTTACTCAAAACAGATCGCCGATAATAAAGCGATTTGGGAAGACAGCTTATGAACTTTTTGTTAGAAGGAAGCCTTCTATCAGCTTTCTTCATATCTTTGGTTGTCAGTGCTTTATCTTAAACAACAGAGATCAACTTGGAAAGTTCGACCCAAAAGCTGATGATGGAATATTTCTAGGATATTCCTCCATCTCCAAAGCCTACAGAGTCTTCAACAAGAGAAGACAAACCGTAGAAGAAACAATTCACGTCACTTTTGATGAAACTCGCTCAGCGAACTCCAAACCAATCGCTGACAATGAAGAGTTAAATGCTTGGATGCTTTCTCACTACAGAGAAACTGAACCTTTCTTCTCTAACCATCAGCATTCAGATCCTCCAGTCGCTGATGATGATCCAAACATTATACATCCTACCGCTAAATCCAACTCATGGGTTTCAGCTGAACCTCTAAACACACTCCTACCATCAAATCTGCCTTCGTCTGAAAACCTCTCCAGTGAATCTACTCAACAGTTAATCGCTGATGAACCTCAGTCGTCATCATCAATAAACATTCAAATTGTTGATACAACCTCTGAGTTAAGCAATAATGCTCCTGCTCAGCGATGGACCAAAGATCACCCAATAGATCAAATTCTTGGTGATCCAGATGCAGGTATTCAGACACGACGAAGCTCAGGTAATATCTGTCTCTTTGTAAACTTTCTTTCTTTAATAGAACCAAAGAAGACTGATGATGCCCTCAGAGATCCAAACTGGGTCAGCGCTATGCAAGAAGAGCTGACTGAATTTTCTCGAAACAAAGTTTGGAATCTTATTCCTAGACCATCTGATAAAACTGTAATAGGCACCAAATGGGTGTTTAGAAACAAGTTAGATGAACATGGAACTGTAACCCGCAACAAGGCTCGACTTGTTGCTCAGGGATACAGACAAGAGGAAGGCATAGACTATGATGAAACCTTTGCCCCTGTGGCCAGGCTCGAAGCAATTCGACTATTCTTAGCTTATGCAGTCTATAAAGACTTCATCGTGTATCAAATGGACGTAAAATCAGCGTTTCTAAATGGAAAGCTGAATGAAGAAGTCTATGTAGAACAACCACCAGGGTTCTATGACCCTAAGCATCCAAATTATGTTTATAAATTGGATAAGGCTCTCTATGGTCTAAAACAAGCCCCTCGTGCTTGGTATGACACTCTCTCATCTTTTCTTATCTCTGAAAATTTTGAACGTGGCAAGATTGATAATACGTTATTTTTCAGAAAGATAAAAGGTCATATAATTCTTGTACAAATATATGTCGATGACATAATATTTGGTTCTACTAACCCATCTCTGTGTACTCGCTTCGCTGAAAGAATGAAGAAAGAATATAAAATGAGTATGATGGGCGAGCTGACATATTTTCTTGGTCTTCAGATTAAACAATCTGACAAAGGTACTTTTATCAGCCAAGATAAATATGTTAAAGATATGCTGAAGAAGTTTGATCTTACTCAAACTTCAGCTATGAAAACTCCTATGGCACCACCCCTGACACTTAACAAAGATCCTTCTGGAAAACCTGTTAATGTCACTGCCTACAGAGGAATGATAGGCTCTCTGTTGTATCTCACAGCAAGCCGACCTGACATCATGTACTCTACTTGTTTATGTGCACGCTATCAATCTGAACCCAAGGAATCCCATCTGATCGCTGTAAAGCGAATTTTCAGATATCTGAAAGGAACTCCTAACCTCGGTCTTTGGTATCCCAAAGACTCAGGGTTCAATCTAACTGGTTATTCTGATAGTGATTTTGCAGGATGTAAACTTGACAGAAAGAGTACCACTGGTGGATGTCAACTCTTGGGAGGAAAGCTGGTAAGTTGGACAAGCAAGAAGCAAAATTCTGTGTCCACTTCCACAGCTGAAGCTGAATACGTAGCCGCTGGAAGCTGTTGTTCTCAAATCCTATGGATGAGAAATCAACTATTAGATTATGACCTTCAGCTGTCAAAAATTCCTATCTATTGCGACAGCACTAGTGCTATCGCTATAGCAAATAATCCAGTGCTACATTCAAAGACAAAACACATAGAGATCAGATATCACTTTATCAGAGATCATGTGATGAATGGTGATATTGAACTTCACTTTATCCCTACTGACTTTCAGCTTGCTGATATATTCACCAAACCTCTTGATGAGACAAGGTTCAACTTTCTCATCAGTGAGCTTGGAATGCTGAATCTTGAAGAATAATTCTTCAGCATTCATGCATTGTGTCAGTAATCAAAAGTTCCCTTTCATCATTCTCTCTGATAAATATTCTGACTCTCAGGTATGATTTCTCAATCCCTACAACTGAATCTTCATTCAGTTGAGATATTTTTTTAAAATATAAATCTTAATCACTGAATCTTTCTTCATATGATTAAAAGCTTTTTGAAATTAAATTTATCACTGATATTTATATTCATTGATCCTTTTAAAAGAAAATCTATCCCTATCTTTTCATCAGGGATACTTTAAAAAAAAAAAAAAAATTCTATCGCTGATTTTTCTTCAGTGATAATTTCAAAACGGACAAATGAAACGTCTCTCTCCCATGACGTCATTTGAGCGGATAATCCACGACACGCCTTTTTCTGACACGTTCGTCCGTTGCTCTTCTATCCAATCAACTTTGTGGAACGTGTCAATGTCATGATGATTTTTTCCCGCTTCATTCTTTCTCTCTCCTCTATCTCTTTGTATAAAAGGAATTCTTCTCTCCTTTATACGGTTTACGCTTTCAAAACTTTCATAGCAAGAAACACTCTCTCTCAAGAACACTCAAGCAAGTAAACCCAGAATATTGAATCTGCAACTCTTCTTCTTCAATATAAACAGGTTTATTTCATGTTTATGTGCATTGTTTGTATGCTTTCTATTTTTTTTAAAATCCTACTCGTTCTTGTTCTTCATGGATTTTATAAAAAAAAATTTGTTTAAAACTAAAAATCATTCTTTCTGATTTTATGTTTTTTTTAAATAAAAACCTTTTGGTTTTTAAAGTGTTCTTCATTCTTTCTACCCAGAACACTATTTTTCTCTTCCTAAAAATAACTTGATATTTTTCCAGTTTCCCCTCATCTAGAGAAACTGGTAATCATATTATTTTTTAATCATAATCATTTCTTCTATTATGCTTCTTTCCATAACAGAAATGGCACAATCTTCGATCGTTGCTTCCAAGCATGTACGATTCGCTATCACTGAAGTTGAGATTACTAAATGTAATCACTTGGGAAGACTCGACTTTAAAGCTAACAAATACCCACATCTGGTGGAAGCTGCTGGATTTCTCAAACAATCATGCATAACTTACGCGATCACTGTGGATCCTAAGCCTTCAAAGACTCTACTCCAGCAGTTCTGGTTCACTGCTGATGCAACTGAACTCACCAACAAAAAGGGTGAACGAGTCCCTGCTATCTCCTTCAGCACGGATTTGGGTCTAGGGAGCATGACCGCTCTTAGCCTCAGGAAATCGTTGAGATTCCCTGACAAACCAAATAGTGGGTTCGACGCACTCCCCACTGATGCTGAGCTGATATCCTTTCTGGATGCAATGGGTTATTGTTGGGAAAACAAACCGAGATCTTCTATTCCCAACAAAAAGCTCACCAAGATTCTCAAAGCTCAGATGCCTTCACAACTGAACTTCATCTTCTCGCACATAATTCAGTGCATGAGCGGGAAGAGTGGTTCGCTGGATCAAGCCAGCAAAACACAACTGCAAATGGCCTACTCAGTTATCGTTGGTCAAAACTTTAACTACGCCACTGCCATCTTTGAAGACCTGAGGTCGAGATTAGAGAAGTCTGAACGAGATCCCAAGATCTCGTACGTACGTTTCATATGTACGTACATCAAGTTCCTCTATCCCAACACCTATCCCACCAAAGATGATGGCACTTTTGCCAGGATAGGTCAACGATCACTGGAGGTAAAGCCACTCGCCAACGAGGTAAGTATCTCTCTCCTTCGTTCTCGTCTCTCTCTCCATTCTTCTTCTTTTTCAGCGACCACGCAGACGGTTCCTTCGTCTGCTATCCCTATCGCTACCACTACTTCCAAACGACCATCAGCTGGTCCGATTGGTCCTTCTAAGAAGGCCAAAAAGACTAAGGAAAGTACACCCTCTAGTACTATACCTGAGGGAGCTTCTCAACAAGCTACCTTAGATGCTTTTGTGGGTCTTTCCTCCACAACTCCAAAAGTCACTCAACCTGCCGTGTCAGCGATTTCAATCGTTGTCACATCATCAGTGACCCCACCTACTATCTCATTCGCTGAGATTAACCCCAACCCTACTTCTATCCCCATGATTCTTCTCTCTCCTTCTTTGGTCTCTGAACCCGCTACCTCTCTACCTATAGGACCTGAACATCAAACGTTTGAGGAATCTTTGCAGTTCTACAAAATGTTTGATACGTCAGGTAAACCTATTATCCTAAACACTTCTTTCCCCACCTCTCCAAATAAGCCCATATCTGAACTGATATCATTTTCAGGTCCTAGTTTGGCGTCTGTTGACACGCATGTCAACAGTCTGGGAGAAAAGGTGGACGCTCTCACCAACACCATCAACAACACCACCAGCGCCGTAAATCAGGCTGGTGAGGAGCTGAAAAGGTTGACAGCCACCTGCTCATCCAAAGCTGAGAACTCCAAACTTTCAGCTGTGGAAGAACAAGTCGTCCAACTCAGAGAGTCCTCTCAACTCTTTCAAGGGCGATTTGAGTCTCTTACCACTGAAGTTCGAGATCTCTCTTCTAAGGTTGATCTCTGCACGTCCCTTCTTCAGCAACTTCTCCAAAAGGTATCTGAAACAGCTCCAGCGCTGCCCCCCTCCTTCACTGAAGATGATCGGACAAATCTCAACATCGTTGTGGAATTCATCCATGATGCCACATGCGACATCTCTGCAGTTGAAGAACGGGTCACGCATCTGGAGGCTGACGTTCAAGTGCTGAAAGCTTCAACAGCTACTCCAGCAGCTGACCAACCCCCTGTCGTTGATAATGACAAAGAGGGGGAGAAGGCGAAAGAACCCTCTTCTATCCATTCTCTTCTCTTTGAAGATGATGAGGAAGAAGACGATGAAGAGGAAGATGATCTAGATCTTGTTGATCAAGAAAAGGATCAACCCTCCAATGATGACGACGACGATGAAGAAGACCAATCTATGTGGTTCTCCAAGCCGAACGTAGCATCAGGGACAACTTCGCAAGAGGTTGTCAAAGCAGGGGTGAGAGGTGATACATCTTCAAGCACTCCTTCGCAGAGCAAAGACAAGCAACCAATCGCTGAAGAATGCTTGAGGACTGGATCACAATCTGAGGGGGAGCATCCTTCTCAGGTATGTCTTTCAATTGTACCACTCTCCTACTCTTTCCAAACCCCTATTTCCTTCTAGCCTTTCTCTCTCTTTTTCTAAAAATATACACTTATCCCTTCTTTCCTTCATTTTCTATCCAGACAGTTCTCACCCCTGCTTAAGGGTTCTGAACTACAAATAATTCCAGCTGCTATCGCTGAAGAAATAATCCCAATCTCTATCGCTGAGATTGATGAAGAAGAAGAAGAAGATTCCCTGGTCCATCCAGGAAGGCCTTCTCAACCATCTCAATGGTCAGAGAAAGTGATGAAGAAAAGAGTTGAAATGATCGCTCAACTAGAAAGTCAACGGCTGAAAATCCCTCTTCAAACATCCTTCTCAGAGCTCGACTTCCTCACTGAAGCTGAACGAGAAGAATCTGCCAAAGCTGAGAAACTGATCGCTGAATGCAGACGAGATGCCCAACTCGCTTTAAAGATTCAATCTTCTCAAGTCAAGGACAAGAAGCTGAAAAGAAAGCCTGTGGAAGTTCAAGCTGCACTGCTGAAAGAAATTGAAGAGGAACGCTCCAAAGAACAAGAGATCAACGATAAGTCCATCGAATGGTGCAAACAGAAGATGGATTATCGCTCTGATCTTTTTCCAATAACAGTCGTGACTATCTCTGGTCGCAAGAAGAAGGATCAACTCTCAGTGACCATGGAGATTACCAGAGAGGATGGAACTCAGAAAGCTATGTACGTTTCCAAACTTGAAGGTTTCGGGTTTACAGAGTGGATAGAATTCTGGGATGCGCTGAAGAAATCGAAATCTACATACAGAGGCTACGTTGAAGGACTTCTTAAAGCTCTCATCAACAGAGTCACTTCTGTACTGAATCTGCCATCTCCTATCCCTCCCAATCCCAAGAAACTCAAGAGAAGAATCGGGCCCTCCTCCTCTGAAGACGTCGCCATCATCAGGAATGAAACTTCTATCAAATTTTCAAGAGATGCACTGTTTGGTCCTCCTCCTGATCTTTCAGTTCTGGATTTATCTCTGCCTCCTGGTGGTCCTTTCCAAGCTGGTCAAGTAATTGACTATCCTTATGGAATATTCTTCAGAGATGATGATGAGGAACTCAGATTTCAAAGAGTCTCTGAGATTCCTATCTGTCCTCTGAATTATCTCAAGGATCTCTTATGCTTATGGTGTGACTTCTTCCCTGCTGCTGAGAAAATCAAAGAAATTATCAGCCAAGAATCCTTGGAACGAAGACAGAAAGGAGAAGAAATACCTGAGTATATGATAAATCCTCCTAAATCTTCTTATAGCTGATAGATTAGTTTTCTCTTCTGTAATCTATTAGTTGTACTTACAGTAGTTAGTAATTTACTTGTAATTTTCATTCCTTCTAATTCTATTCCTGAATTAATGAAATTTCAGTAAAGTACTTAACTTCATCAGTGCTGTAAAAGATCCCTCAAAATAGTAATTGGGACATGTATGTTACGAGTCCTGATTATTCCATCATTTTGAATCATAAAGTAATTTTCTTCAGTTACTTTGTCATTATCAAATAGGGGGAGATTGTTGATCCAAACTCTCTCAGTGATTTGATAACGACCCTCTTCTATACTTAGTGAAAATTACGTTTTAGTATGTATTAGTGTTTCACCATCAGCGATCAGACTGAGTCTGTTCAGTTATCGCTGATAGTCTTTCTTATAAACATTTCTATGTATTAGTGTTTCACTATCAGTGATCAAACTGAGTCTGTTCAGTTATCACTGATAGTTCCTAAAGTAAACAGCCAACGTAATCCCTGAAGACAAGTCTCGCGTCAACAGATGTTCATAGCTGAATCAAAGACGAAGCTGCTGAACAAAGAGAAGTCTACTAGTGACCTGATGCGGATATCAGTGAAGCAAAGACAACTCTACTAATACGCGAAGGAACATGAGAAAAAGCTTCAGCAATAGCTGAACCTCTTTATCTCTGAACTTAGAGATACTCAGCCATCAAACGATCACAAAGCTTATGCCTCAAGTTTCCTTTTGTCTATCCTTGCACAACCTAGTACGATGTGTCAGAACGGACAAGTCTCTGCAACCATTCGTACAACAACTCTGTCAACTACACTGTTCATGACCCGGCCGAAAGCATGTCTCCCAAAAGTCAGTCTATCAAAGCCAATCTGTGAACGCCACGTGTAAAGTATCCTGCCATGCATTTAATGCATAGGGTATAAATAGGAAGTTCACCCCTTCATCTAAGGGTGTGCTTCATCCTTGAACTCAATATAGAAACCCTTGTTTTCTATATCTCTAATCCCCCATTCTCTGAATTTCTTGTGCAATTATCTTAGTGTTTCTTAAGTTTGTTTAGATTGAGTCTGTCTTAATCTTATTCCGCAACAAACTTGTAAATTGTATTTTGATTTATCAATAAACAATTTATTAAACTTTAAATTCTGTGTTTGTATTCAACCCCCCCCCCTTCTACAAACTTGTTTAGCACCTTCGGGACCAACAGATTTCATGCCAAAGAAGGAGAGCTGCTTTTAGATACCTATAATAGGTACAACATTATTCTCAATGACTTGCGGAGGAACAAAATCGCCAAATCTGCTTCTGAGATAAACTACAACTTCATCAAGAATTTGAATCCAGAATGGAAGAACTTTGCTATCAACCTCCAGATGTCGAAGAATATGGCTCGAGAAAATGTCACCGATATCTTCTCTACTCTTGCTCAACATGAGGATGAGGTGAGATCTATGAATAATGAGTCTAATCATCTGAAGGATTATGTGGCTCTCATAGCCGGCAAAGGTTCTGTATCCTCTGCAAGGTCGAAGAAAAAGGCGTCTAAAGCTCTAGTTACTGAAGTTACTGACTCTGACTCTGATTCGAGCGATGAAGAACTGGAAGTTGATTCAGATCCTGATATTCAAAAGTTCTCTGAAGACTTGGCTCTCATTACGCGACGATTCAAAAAGAGCTTTGGCAAGAAAAGATTTTACTCAAAGCCAAAGTATGATGGATATAAGAAAGAGAAGTCTGAGATGCGATACAAGCCGAGGCATGGAAGGAGAGAGGAAGGACGAGAAGATCGGAAGGAAGATAGAAGAGAAGGAAAGAGAGAGGAGAAGCGAGAAGAGCAAAAGGATGAACCAGGAAGATGCTACAACTGTGGCAAATTTGGGCACTTCTCAAGGGACTGCAAATTCAAGAAAGTGAAGAACTCAGAGTACTACTCAAGAAAGTCACTAATTGCCAAGAAAGCTGAAGAAGGAAAAGTACTAATGGTTGAAGAAGAGAACTGGTTGTTCCAAAGTTCTGATGACGAGGAGCAAGCACATTTCACCCAAGTTTCTTACATGGAAAAGCTGGAAGGTGACGATGAAGACTCTGAGACACAATCCGAAGAAGCAAACTCTGAGGTAAGTGAAAATTCTGAACTTATTGAATCTTTAATGGCCCAAATACATGGCATGAAAGATGAATTTGCTTTACTGAAAGGCAAACTTAGCTCTGCACATCAATCTGTTTTAAGCTTTCGTGATGAAAATGCTATTTTAAAAGTTGTTGTGGAAGAAAAGGAAAAGGAAAAAGATGATTTAAAAGCTGAAAAAGAGTTTTTAAAAGAAAAAATATCTGGTTTAGAAACAGATCTTGTTAATCTTAATGCTGAAAAGGGTGAGTTTCAAATCAAATTTGAAGTTTGTTATAAAGAAAGAAATGAAGCTTACACCAAAATAAAGCAATTGGAGGACATTAACATGAAACGAGGTCAGACTGAACAGACATTAAATCTGTTGACCAATAAACTCCAAGACGAAAGGTTTTACAAACTTAAACCAGGTTTGGGTGTGCCAATTAATGAAGTTTTAAAAAAGGCACCGGAGCACCTATATAATTTTGATAAATTTGGCTCCGCAATAAAACCCATTCCTGACATTCGCGCTACTTTTGTTGAAGCAAGTTCTCCTAAACCTTCTGAAGAGACCAAAGGTCAAGAAGAAATGGGAAAGAACAAGTCTGGTGACACTGATTCTCAAAATCTTTTTAAATCTGTTGGTTTTACATATGGTGATTTGAACGAAAGCTATGCAACTCGAAAGATCGAATTTACTGAGTTTGAATCACTATTTACCACACCTTCTAAAGAATCAGTGAGCACCAACACAGTTCTACCTGAGACTGCATGCAAATTTGATGACTATGAATCGAATGTTGATCCATCAACTATACCATCAGTCTCAACTCCCATTGCTTCTAAACCTTTACTTCCTGAAGAAGTTGGAGAAGTTACTGCTACCGCGGATGAATCTTGTGTTCAAAATGATAAAACGGAGTTTATTGAGTCCATGACTGAAGATACATTTTCTGAAATGATGAATGCTTCAGACTCTGATCCTGTTTCTAATTCAAAGGGATCAAATTCTGTGAATGATCATACATCTGAATTGATGAAGCAAATCGATTTGTTGCAACAGTCTCTTGATGAGGTTGAAGATGAAAACTTTGATCTCAAACATAAACTTGAAAAGTCTTTAAAAGTAAATCAAGAGCTTTGCATAGAGATCAATGATTTGAAAGTAACTATGTTTAAAAATGCTTCAAGTGATAAACAGATGTTCAATGACCCAAGCTGGAAGGTAAGAACCAATCCAGAAATTGATGCTCCTGCAAAACCTACAGTTGTTTACTCTGATTGTCCTGAATATCCTCCGAGTATTTTTGAAAAGGGTGAGACTTCAAAGAGCACTAGAAAAGAACCACCTTCTAAGTTAGAGACTAACAAGGTTCCTGTTTCTGTTTCAGATATAAGAGGAAATGGAGTTGGGAAGAGTAAGAAGAATAAAGTTCTTAGTTTAAATAAAAAGAATAGTTTGAATTCTAGTAGTTTTCCTACAGACAGTGTTATTTTGAATAGTACTTCTTTTGATAAACATGAATGTAAGATTTGTTCCGATAAATCTAAGTTTATGAATTTTGCTCGAAAGAACCTTTATTGCAAACACTGTTGGGATAATTCATTCAAATACTACTCCACTCCTAAGTCCAAAAAGAATAAAAGCAAAGCTAAGCTGAACTCTAAGTCTAATTCTAATTCTGATTCTTCTACACAACCAAAAGTGTATCATGCTAAGGTTGCCAATCCTACTTCTAAAAAGCACTTTCAGGAACTGAATGTTAAGATGGTTTGGAAATGGGTTCCAAAACCGCGTTATGAATGGAGAGTGAAAGTCAAACTAGATGATATTCCTGAGTTGCTTGATGCTAACCGCGAAGGACCCATCCTGATATGGGTGCCTAAGCAAAACTAATTGTCTCTTTTGCAGGCCTGTCGATTGTGGGTAATAGATTCTGGATGTTCACGCCACATGACAGGATTCAAGCACCTCTTGCATAACTATGTGGAGGAGCCTGCCGGAGCAGTTAGATTTGCCAATTCTGAAGCCGAAGGCCACGTCAGAGGATATGGAATGCTCGATAACGGTGTTGTGAAGATTCAAAAAGTGCTATATGTTGAAGGACTTGATCACAATTTGTTCAGTACCAGTCACTTCTGTGACATGCAATATCAAGTCCGCTTCACAACCACTCATTGCTATCTAGAAGATCACGATGGTTACGAAGTCTTCAAAGCTGAGCACCATAGAAATCTAAACTATGTAGATTTCCCTACACTGTCTGCCACACGTCCAGTATGTCTACTAGCCAAAGCTTCTAAAGCACAATCATGGACGTGGCATCGACGCTTGTCTCATCAGAATTTCCGATCTATAGCGAAGCTACAAAGACAAGGTCTGGTCAAAGGTCTACCAGAAATGAGGTTCGAAAAAGACTCACTCTGTTCCGCATGTGAGTTGGGCAAAATGAAGCGTAGCTCCTTCAAGTCCAAAGCTGAATCATCGACCTCATCAGCACTGGAACTTCTTCATATGGACCTTTGTGGCCCAATGCGCACTGCATCTATCAACGGAAAGAAATATGTGTTGGTAATGATAGATGACTACTCAAGGTATACATGGCTCGAGTTTCTTTGCAACAAGTCAGATGCGCCAGAGTTGATTATTGCTTTCATCAAGCGCATTCAAGTACGCCTTCAACTGCCAGTCAAAACCATTCATTGTGATAATGGCACGGAGTTCAAGAATGACACCCTGAAGAGTTATCTTACTTCCGTGGGTATTTCACATAATTTCTCCGCCGCCTACACTCCGCAGCAAAACGGCATTGTTGAACGAAAAAACCGCACTCTGGTTGAAGCAGCTCGGACTATGCTTGTTTACTCAGATCTACCCATGTACCTTTGGGCCGAGGCAGTCGCTACAGCGTGTTTTACACAGAACCGTACCATTGTGGTCAAGCGATTTAATAAAACAGCATATGAGTTAATCAACAATCGTACACCTAATATCAAATTTCTTCGTGTCTTTGGTTGCAGGTGCTACATTCTCAAAGAGCGTCAAGGGTTATCAAAATTTGATAAGAAAGCGGATGAAGGATATCTCGTTGGATACTCTCTGACATCCAAAGCTTATCGAATGTACATTATTCGAACAAAGACGGTTGTTGAGAGCATGAATGTCTCCTTTGATGAGAATTCAACAAGGACTTCTGGACACAACAGTTCAGAACTCGGTCTTAACGACAAAGCTTCTATTCAAGCAAGAATAGAACCAGCTATAACAGGATCATCTTCTTCAAACTCTAACTCTACTTCATCTGAGTTAGATTTATTGTTCATTGATGCCTTTGATGATATATGTGCAAATTTTGAAAAAGGCATATCAACATCAATAACAAGTGGTACAAACTCGGAGGTCCCTACTATCTCTGAAGACATGCCTGGACCTTCCGACGAAGTCACTGACACTTCAACTCCATCAGGTACAACTACACCGTTAGTTTCTGACTCTACCAATACTGAATCTGTCTCTACAGATAGTTCCTATGGAAACGAAGTCCCGAGCACTTCAACCGCTAGTCCAGAAGCTTCAGTGTCAGAAACACCAGTACAAGATGTCCCAAGTACATCTGTGGAGCAACCTGCCGTACAAGATAACAACGATGCATCAAATACGCAACAAGCAGTTGATGCACTACCAAGCACACATCGTTGGACTAAGGATCATCCCCTGGAAAACGTGATAGGTGACGTACAATCTGGTGTCACAACAAGATCTGCAACAGCTAACTTCTGCATGTTTTCAAGCTTCCTCAATTCCTTAGAGCCAAAGAAAGCGGCTGAAGCTCTACGTGATCCTTTCTGGATTTCTGCTATGCAAGACGAGCTTCTACAATTCGAAAGGAACAAGGTGTGGCGCTTGATCCCACTACCTAAAGGAAAATCCGTTATTGGAACAAAGTGGGTGTTCAGAAATAAGAAAGACGAAGTTGGAGTAGTCGTGAGAAACAAAGCTCGACTGGTCGCCAAAGGGTATTGTCAACAAGAGGGCATTGACTATGATGAAACATTCGCCCCGGTTGCAAGGATCGAAGCCATCAGAATCTTTCTAGCCTATGCAGCGCACAAAAACTTTACAGTCTATCAGATGGATGTAAAGTCGGCTTTCCTGAACGGCGTTTTGCATGAGGAGGTCTACGTGGCTCAACCTGAAGGTTTCGTTGATCCTCATCACCCTGATCATGTCTATGTCTTAGACAAAGCGCTATATGGTCTTAAACAAGCACCGCGAGCCTGGTATGAAACTCTCACTAAATTTCTACTTGCTTCTGGTTTCAAGAAAGGTATAGTAGATACAACCTTATTTCTTAAAAGGCAAGGTGAGGACTTGATTCTTATTCAGATTTATGTTGACGACATAATATTTGGGTCGACAAATCCGAAATTTTGTAAGAACTTTTCAAAGATAATGGAAACAAAGTTTGAGATGTCGATGATGGGTGAATTAAATTTCTTTCTTGGTCTACAATTAAGCAATTACCCGAAGGCATATTTATTAATCAAGCTAAGTATATAAAAGATATTTTGAAAAAGTTCAATATGTCAGATAGTTCAGTCATAAAAACACCAATGGCTCCTGGTACACTCTTAGACGCGGATCCCTCCGGGAAGCCTGTTGATCAAAAGGTGTATCGTAGCATGATTGGATCTTTACTTTATCTGACTGCCAGTCGCCCGGATATAATGTTTGCCACATGTTTTTGTGCGAGATATCAGTCTAATCCTAAAGAGTCGCACTTAACTACTGTTAAGCGAATACTTAGATATCTCAAAGGTTCTCCTAATCTAGGCCTTTGGTATCCAAAGGATTCTCGTTTTGAACTAACTGCCTTTACAGATGCTGATCATGCAGGTTGTAAGCTAGACCGGAAAAGCACCTCTGGGTCATGTCAATTCATAGGTGACAAACTTGTGAGTTGGACTTCAAAGAAACAAAACTGTGTTTCAACATCCACTGCCGAGGCTGAGTATGTAGCTGCTGCTAGCTGCTGTTCTCAAGTCCTCTGGATGACGACACAGTTAAGGGACTTTGGATACAACTACAAGCGCGTTCCGATTTATTGTGATTCCAAGAGTGCAATATCTATAATTGCTAATCCGATACAGCACTCGAAGACTAAGCATATCGATGTACGCTATCATTTCATCAAGGATCATGTAGAAAAAGGTAATATTGAAATGCACTTTGTTCAAACTGACTTCCAGTTAGCCGATCTTTTCACCAAGCCGTTGGATGAAAAGCGTTTTCAATTTCTAATCAGCAAACTTGGTATGTTGAACATGTCTTAAACCTTTCTCATGATTCTAGGGGGAGTATTCTACGTTTTTATCTCGTGTGTTATTTTCCAACTGTTGTTAACGAGAAAGGAATCATTTTCATAAATGATTACCATTGTTTCTTTCACATATGCAGGTTGGTTCAAGTGACTATGGCTTCTAATCACGTCGGATTAGAACCCGCACTTCAGTGCTCTATCTATTTTTATATGCTTTATTTCCTTATTATTAAAAAAAAAAACCTATAGTGATTTAAGGGGGAGAATATCTGTGATATTAACAGATTTTTGGATACTTAAATGCTTATCTGACCGTGTGTTCTTAAAGATAAATACTTGCGTTTTATCTTGTCAATATACTTTGTCAAGTATTCATACACATAACGGTTCAGAACATTCTAATTGACTTTGTTATTACCATGTATCAAAAGTTAAATCTTTCTATGGTAATACTCACGTTCTTTGTATTCACTGTTGATTGAATCAAACGTCATTTCATGTGCTTTCATTGAAAATATGTTTATATATTGTTCATATAAACAACATTCGTTTTTGATTCTCCAAAATCTTATTCTTCATGACAAAATGATATGAGCTTAATTGTCAAACTCTTTTAGTTTGAGGGGGAGAATTGTATCGTCAAACACAACTGTTTTGACATCTTCGAAAGTCTTATTCCTCATGTAACAAGTGGTATTTATGCTTACATGTACAAAAAGCTTGTTGAACACTATGTTCTTTTAGGAAAAATACATGGGATTCAATGTGAGAACTTAATAGAACTTTCATGGATTCACGATAACCAGTGTTTCCTACCCAGGAAGTATTCCCTGAGTGATTGAGGGGAGAAGGGTCAAAAGATTTGAGTGATGGTGTGTGAAGAGGTAAAATGGAAAAGAGAGATTGGTTAGAAGTGAGTATTAAAAGAAAGAGGGTGAGAGATCAGAGTAAAAGAATATTAAACTCTGCACCAAACTTCTTTCTGAGTCGGGCAGCCACATAATCTGATTAGTTCACATTCTTTGGTGACCATCATTGAAAAAGGCACCTAGCCCATGCCATCTCTTGCAAATACCTCACCAGCTACTCATTCTTTTCTCAAAAAGAGAATGTTTCACATTTTCTGGGGACGTAGCACATATGCTATTGGTTCTTCATTTGGAAGATACTAATATTGAAAAAGAAGGAAAGTTGCCCCACCTTCGAACCTTTTATCATGCACATTGAGTCTTTGTATAATTTGTTGCTGTCTCAACAAGTTTACATATTTTGAGCCTATATTGAAAAGCAATCATCTATGCTTAATTTCTTTCATACACATGCACGAGCACACAGAAATTTGTTTTCTGTCAGAACGTTCATAGATAACCATGTGTTATTCGATGATTGAATGGAAGACCTGGGGAGTCTACATCAAACCAGTTCCTTATATAGTAACTTTGTGTTACTCAGTAACTTTGTGTTACTGACAGGCATTCTAACTGAGTCATTTGTTGATTCAGGGTTACACTTATTAACTGTTTGAATTTGAAAAGATTTGAATGGTTACTACTTTATATTTTAATCTGAAAAGATTGAAATAATAACTCTTTCCATCTGGGAAGACTGCTCTTATTTCCATACAGGGCTCGTTACATGATGAAGATTGTGCTTACGTGATCATACACAATGGAGGAGATTGTCTTTAAAAGGAGGAGATTGTTTTGCCAAGTTTTGATGATGTTGATTCTCACCATTCATCAAAAAGGGGGAGAAGATATAAAAAGGGGGAGAAGATACAAAAAGGGAGAATACAAACTGAAGATCTGAAGATATTCAAATTTTCAAAGATTTTAAAGATTTGAAGATTGTTTAAAGATATCAAGTTTTGAAGCTATCAAAGTCATATCTGAAGATTCTCAAGAGAAAATTGAAGACAAGAGAAGACCCGAAGACAATTGCAAATTTTTTTAATCTTGAATCCAAATGGGGAGATTGTTGGATCATAAATTGTATTCAAGATTAAAGTTAAAGTTAAGGGTTTAAACAGCAATTGTGCTAAAGTTAAGTTAGAGGGTTTAAAGTGTAATAAGTCAATAGTTATTAAGCTATTGGGCCCAAGCCCATTAGAAAGCCCGTTAAGCTTAAAGCCCATATGGCATGGGTATTTAAAGTTATGATTAGTTTAGTTTTAGGTTAGAACTCTGATAATTTTCTAAATAGTCGATATAAGTTTTCTCTGTATTCAAAGGGTATCAAGAACACTCAAGGGTTTCATTGTTTATTCAAGGGATTGGTACGTTATTATTAATCTTTATATCTCTTGATTATTATTGTGTTGCTTGATTACTTGATTGATTGTTTACCAACTAGAATAAATCTGGGATAACAGATTGCTCATTCAAAGTTGTCGTGGGGAAGGTCTTAGTGATATTACCACTGGCCTCCTCTGTGCTAGCAGGAGTAGTGGCAGCCTTCTCACCCACATGCTCATGCATCTCCTTAGTGAGCACCTCCTTGGGGTTGGGAGACACCCCAGTGGTTTCCCTATGGATATTCTCTAATGTAGAATGCTCCATTAGAGGGCTTTGAGGTTCTAGGTTTGTAAGAGTTTCAACAAGGGAAGGAGCCTTATGTACCTTTCTCTTAGTGTAAGTTTTGGATATAACTGGGGTTGGCTTAAGAACAAGGGACTGAGAGAGTGATATAGTGGTTGAAGGTTGGGTTTGTCTATCAGTGGGATGGTCTAGTGAGGGCCTTGACCCTGATGCCATACCTTCTTGATTGTGGGACACCACCATCATTGTAGAGAACAATGGGGTGTCAACTCCTTCCGAGTCCTTGGCAAATCTTTTCATATTTGAAAAGACCTTGCCCTTAGGTATTTTAGGTACATATACCGCATTAAACTGAGGTATATCGGTCAATTCAGAGGTGATAACTGCCTGGACAAATCTTGGATACATATAGAAACTCTTTTTATTATCCAAGTTTGACACAAGGTCTTTGAAAATCATTTGTGAGAAATTATACTTTCTGACAGTGGACAAGCAGACCAAAGCATAAGCAATGGTACTACTGAACTGACTCGATCCAGTAGTTTTTCGAGAAATACAGTGCATAAGAGTATGAACAAAGAAACGCCATTGGGGAGAAAAGTTAGCTTTGTAAAATTTGAAAACACCCGGTTGGCCTTCATACCCCATTCTTGTGAGATTGGAAAACAAATCCTCATTAGAGATAGAGGTAATACCTGAGGCATCGTCTAGTCGTAGACTGATGAGAATGACCTCTTCAGAGACTATCAAGGGTTTATCACACACCCTTGTCTTGATAAACTTCACACCGTTTTCAGTAACAGCGGTGGCATTGGCCCAAAATTGCTTCTAGTGCTCGATGTAAATTGGTGGTGACACTGTAAGAGCATGAGCTATATGACTCGACTTGAGAAAATCAACTATTTGATGGAATCCAGCAGCCTGCTTAGGCTTTTGAAGCATTGCGATCTCATTGTGTTCATCAATAAACGCCATGGATGCCATCTGGCTTGAGGATTCTTGACTGAAACACACTGGTTGCTTGAGAGAAAAGAGTTAGAGAGAAGACGAACAGTATTCAAAGAGTCGTTGTGAGCTTTTTGGCAGGCAAAGAGGGTATTTATAGACTTCAGGAAAGAAGGAGTATTAACCCTAATTTCAGTTAAAGCAGTACTAACCCACTCGTAGTATTAACTGAGAGCAGTAGTAACCAACTAGCAGTATTAACTAACTAGCAGTAGTAACACATACCTGAAGTAGTAACTCAGACTAGCAGTAGTAATAATGAACCTGCAGTAGTAACCTTGCACTGTCAGCATTAAAATTGCACTGGCAGCATTAACGATACTTACACTGTTGAAGCTTGTGTTAGTCTGATCAAGGCAATAAACTTCCTGAGAAAGATGATTGGTAGCACCAAAAAAATAAACAAATAACAGGTATACAAGCACTTTTTAAACATGAGCTCATTCAGAGTTGATCACGCCCACACTTGTGACCAAGAAAGTGAATCTACCCACATCAAAAGCTTTAGTGAATAGATCAACAAACTGGTTATCAGTATGTACTTTAGCAACTTGAATAAGCTTCTTTTCATTGCAGTCTCTAATAAAGTGATACATGATTTCAATGTGCTTTGTTTTGGAGTGCTTGACTGGATTGTTAACAATGCTAATAGCACTGCTATTGTCAATGAGGATTGGAGTATGAAGAAAGGTTACCCCATAGTCCAACATTTGATTCTGAATCCATAGAACCTGAGAGCAGCAACTTGCAGCAGCAATGTACTCAGCTTCTGTTGTGGATAAGGACATTGTGGTTTGCTTCTTACACTGCCAAGAAACTAGTCTTGCACCCAAAAGCTGACATCCTCCTGAAGTAGACTTTCTATCCATATTAGCACCACCCAAGTCACTGTCTGAATATGCAATCAAGTCAAAAGTAGATTCATAAGGATACCAAAGACCTAATCTAAGTTGCCCTCTTAAGTATCTGAAAATCCTCTTAACTGCTTGAAGATGTGACTGCTTTGGTTTGACTTGGAATCTGGCACACACACACACTGGAAACATGATATCTGGTCTTGAGGCTGTGAGATACATGAGAGATCCAATCATTGATCTATAAAGATGGACATCAACATCCTCCCCCTCGAGGTCAGCAGTGATCTGTTTGTGTGTTTCCATTGGTGTGCTTGCTGGCTTTGAGTCTGATAAACCATACTTATCTAGGATGTCTTTCACATACTTTGATTGACTTATGAAAATCCCATCTTTCTGCTGTTTCACTTGAAGCCCAAGGAAGAAAGTGAGTTCGCCCATTGAACTCATTTTGAAGCTCTTGTGCATCAACTCTTCAAAGTCTTTACACATTTGATCTTTTGTGGATCCAAATATGATGTCATCCACATAGATCTGAACAAGTAGGGTGTCCTTCTTACTTCTTTTAATGAAAAGGGTCTTGTCAATGATTCCCCTTTCAAACCCATTTTCCAAGAGATGGGTACACAGAGTATCATACCATGCTCTTGGGGCTTGATGTAGACCATAGAGTGCTTTCTTAAGTTTGTATACTCTGTCAGGATATAATGGATTTTCAAATCCAGGGGGCTGACAGACGTATACTTCTTCATCAATTGTTCCATATAGAAAGGCACTCTTCACATCCATCTGATATACCTTGAACTTCATATATGAGGCATAGGCTAGAAACAACCTAATTGCCTCTACCCGTGCAACTGGAGCAAAGACTTCCTCATAGTCTATGCCTTCTTCCTGAGTGTACCTTTGTGCCACTAGCCTTGCTTTGTTCCTGATTACTATTCCTCTCTCATCCTTTTTATTTCTGAAAATCTACTTGGTGCCAATTGCTCTATGACCTTTTGGAAGGTCCACCAAGTCCCAAACATCTTGCAATTTAAACTGTAGCAACTCTTCTTGCATGGCTTCTATCCAACTTGAATCTTTCATTGCATCATAAGCCTTCTTAGGCTCAATCTGAGATAGAAAGCAAGAGAGTACTGTATGCTGTTGATCCTGCAAATCTTGAAGTCTGCTTTGATTCCTAGTCATCATAGGAGAAGAGATGTCTCCTATTACCAGCTCAGGAGGATGATTCTTCTGCATTCTTGTCTGATGACTAGGTTCTTCATTAATTCCCACATCTAAATTAGAGTCATTTAAGTCAGCTGAGGGGATCTCATCAGCTACTTCTGGCTCTTCATGCTCTGGATTCTCCTCTCTAGACTTTGTCAGTTGGATTTCTAGATCATTTTTCTCCCACTTCCAGTAATTTGTATCATATGTGTGTTGAAGTTCATTGGCTTGGAAACCTTTAATTTGTTCCTCAAACCTTTCAACAATTTTCACATAGTCTTTTCTATCCTTTCCTAACCTCTTAAGGTCATCACTCATACTCTAGTTGTGATCCCTATACCTTTTAACAGTTTCTATACAAGTTTGAGAACAGAGATTAGAGAGTACCTCAGTTAGAAGATCAGATACCTCTGCCATGAGAGCTTGATTTTGAATAGCCTCTTCTGCTTGATCACTCCAGTCAAACCCCATTCCTTGTTGAGAAACAAGAGCTTGAGCAGAGTTTCTGTTCTGGTTGAAGCTTCCAGTTTGAGCTTGTTGGTGATTGTTGTAAGACACTCCACTTCTGCATTCCCTGGCAAAGTGTCCCTTCATATGACACTTGTAGCACTCCACCTTTGACTTATCAAATCCTGCTCCATCTTCTCTTCTTTGGGAGAAGTTATTCCTCCTAGTCCTCTTGATGAACTTCTTCACCCTCATAGAAAGCATGGCCATCTGCCATTTAATATCCATCTCTTCAAGATTATCAGGATGAAGCTGTTCCAAGTCGTCATTGATTAAAGAGGAGTTACCATGGCTGGAAAAAAAGGCTTCAAAAACAGATTCATTGCCTTTTTCTTGATTTATTCCATTAGCAGCAGTAACTGATTCAGGGTTAGCAGTAGAATCAGTTGATGCTGAAAGGAGTGCAACATTATGAACATATCCAGTAGGCTTCTTCTTTGCTTCCACCTCAGATTCAAACACTCTCAGATCATTGTACATATCATCCAGTTCCTTTTCTTCCATTTTGTCATTCTGTCTGAATGAAACAGTGTACAAGGTCCATTCATCTCCAAGAGATCTGAGGAACTTTCGGTTGACATCATCTTGTTCCATCTGGACTCCAACAGTAGCCAACTCACCAATTAACTTATTGAATCTATCAAAAATTTGATTCATAGACTCATTCTTTGAAGATGTAAAATTCTCATATTGCTGCTTGAGAATATCCCTTTGATTCCTCTTAGTGCTCTGTGTGCCAGCAAATCTCTTCTCTAAAGCATTCCATAGAATCTGAGCATCAGTGTAGTGGTGAAACTGATGTTGATACTCATTAGGAATGGCCAAAATCAGGGTGCTTAAGGCTTTCATCTCCAATTGTCTCACTTTCTTCTCAGCATCAGTTTTTGGAGGTGGTCTTCTTCCATCTTGTCCAATTTTACCTTCAGCAGAGGGACCATTCTCAACAATGTCCCACATAGAAAAGTCTGTAAGGAGGATGTACTGCTTGATCCTAATTTTCCACATGTCAAACTCATTAGGTTTGAGCATGGGAACCTTTGAAACAAGAGTACTGTTTGATTCAACTGTGTTGTCCATGATGAATGAAGGTTTCTAAGAATACTATGCTCTGATACCACTTGTCAGGATCTGATTCTTAACAAGAATAATAAAACTCAGAAACAATATTAAAGAAGTTGCGGAAAAACACTTTAATATTCAAATATCAATGTAACAGTAAAATAGAAATCACAACTTGTAAACTTTATTGAATGATTACAGTTACAAGTTTTCACACAAAACCTCAATCTTGATGAACAGGCTCACCAAGACGAATTCTACTTCTCTAGAACTAGGGTTGTAAACCTTGAGGTCAATTCTCTCTCAAAACAAAAAACTCAGAATACTCGTCTAACAAACTATTCTGAATAATTCTATACATATACTGAAAATAAAAGATAATTACAAAACATAAAAGATCTTGAGTATATTCTTCCATAATTATCTTCAACCTTCCATGATTATATTCAAACCTTGATATGCGCGACTTACCAAGATTATCACATAAGCAGTATTAAGTCATAGCAGCATTAACACTCTGAGCAGTATTAATCTTCACCAGCAGTAGTAACTATGCTTAGCAGTATTAATTTCTACAAGCAGTAGTAATTTGGCTCAGCAGTACTAACTATGTTGTACTGGCAGCAGTAATCATACTTAAACAAATCTTCAGTTCCCAACAAAAACACTTAATCCCCCGACTATCTTCGATCAAGAGTAGGCTTTGCTTGACCATTACTTCAACTTTGAGGTTCTCTTCCAACAAGGCCTCGGTTTGCGATGTCTTAATCCTTTCCATGAGACTTGATACTAACTCGATCCTCGTAAGCTTGACTTGAAGCCTCCCACTGTACTCTTTCCGACTCAAGGCATCGGCCACCACATTCGCTTTCCCCGGGTGGTAGAGTAGCTCACAATCGTAGTCCTTGAGTAGTTCCAACCATCTTCTTTGTCTCATTTTGAGCTTTTTCTGATTGAAGACGTACCTCCGGCTTTTGTGATCCGTGTACAAGGTACACTTTGTACCATAAAGATAATGTCGCCACAACTTCAAAGCAAAAACTACTGCTGCTAATTCCAAGTCATGAATGGGGTAATTCTTCTCGTGCACCTTTAGTTGCCTAGACACATAGGCAATCACTTTTCCCCTTAGCATGAGCACACACCCAAGCCCCATCTTAGATGCGTCACTATAGACTACAAAGTCTTCCGATCCTTCCGGGAAGGATAAAATTGGAGCCTCACACAACTTCTTTTGCAATGCCCGGAAAGCTTCTTCCTGGGCTCCCGTCCATACGAACTTCGCATTCTTCTTGGTCAGTGCTGTCAACGAAGAGGCAATTTTGGAGAAATCCTGTATGAACCTTCGATAGTAGCCTGCTAAACCCAAAAAGCTCTGAATCTCAGATGGGCTCTTTGGAGGTTCCCAATTCATCATAGCCTCTATCTTTGCCGGATCCACCTTTACTCCATCTTTCGTGACCACGTGCCCTAGGAACTGCATTTCCTTCAACCAAAATTCACACTTGGAGAATTTTGCATAGAGCCTTTCCTTTCTCAAAACTTCCAAAACATCTCGGAGATGGCGTGCGTGATCGGATTCGCCCTTAGAGTAGATCAAAATATCATCGATGAACACGACGACCAACTTATCAAGGAAAGGTCGGCACACACGGTTCATCAAGTCCATGAACACCGCCGGGGCGTTCGTCAAGCCAAAGGACATCACCAAGAACTCGTAGTGACCATAGCACGTTCTAAATGCGGTATTCGATACGTCGTCTTCCTTGACTTTCACTTGGTGGTAACCCGAACGTAGATCAATTTTCGAAAAACAACCCGCTGCTTGAAGTTGGTCAAATAAGTCATCGATTCTAGAGAGTGGATATTTATTCTTCACGGTCACCTTATTCAACTTCCTATAATCGATACACATCCTCATGGTTCCATCCTTCTTCTTTACAAATAAGACCGGTGCTCCCCAAGGTGACGAGCTTGGTCTCACGAATCCCTTCTCAAGAAGGTCTTGAAGTTGACTCGTCATTTCTTTCATCTCTGACGAGGCCAAACGGTACGGAGCTCTATCTATCGGGGCCACCCCCGACGTTAGATCGATCTTGAACTCCACTTGACGATCGGGTGGTAGACCGGGCAAGTCATCCGGGAATACATCGTGGAATTTCTTTACCACCTCTACATCCTCTAACCGTTTCTTCTCGAGCTTGGCGTCTATAACATACACCAAAAAGGATGAGCATCCTTTTGATAAGCACTTTCGTGCCTTCACCATATTGATAACTGCTACTTCGCCCTTTCGCCTCTCGCCGTACACGGTTACCGACTCAACTTCCGAATTTGGAATTCGGATCAACTTCTTCGCAGAAAGGATTTTGGCTTGGTTAATTGACAACCAATCTATCCCGATGACAACGTAAAATCCTCCAATTACCATTGGCATTAGATCAACAAGGAATTCTCTCCCTTCAACTTCTAGCTTGCAACCCTTAAGGACGTCTCGAACTACCACTTGGTCACCATCCGCTAGCTCTATCACTAACGCATCTTCTAAACTAGTAGTGGGCATGGATAGCTTTGGGCAAAAATAACTTGACACAAAAGAAAAGCTAGCTCCCGAATAAAATAATACACGTGTAGGTACGGAGTTTAGGAGAAACGTACCTGACACTACGTCCATCGATGCCTTCGCCTCCTCAGTAGTCATTTGAAATTCTCTTCCAGTTGCCTTCGGAGGATCCACTTTCTTTCCTCCGCTGAAGCCAATCTTTCCCTTCGGGCACTCACTTCTAATGTGTCCCGGCTCCCTACATCCGAAACAAATTTGTCCTCTGTGGCCGGACTTGCCACATTTAAAGCACGGTTCGGATCCTGAGTTACAGGGGCCGAGATGTTTGCTTCGACACTTTGAACACCAAGGAACGTCCCGCCTAGGACCTACTCCTCTTTGACTGTTGTTGTTGAACGACTTTGCTTTCTTAGAGTGCATCGTACTTCCTTCCCACTTTCTCTTCTCAACTACCCCGCTTCTCCCCCCCTTGCTTGAACCATACGAATCTTCCACAAGTTGAGCTTCCTCGATTGCCTCTCGAAGAGTAGAGGCCTTGGACACTCTAACCATATTCATCATCTCTGTAGGCAAACCCTTGATGTATGCCTTGATCTTCTCTCTTTCGGTTGGGACCAGATGTCCCACCACTCCCAGTTTATCCATAAACAACCCTCGAAATTCGTCGATGAGGCAATCCATGGCCCGCTCGTTACAGAATTCTTCCATTACTTTCTTCTTGAAAGTCTCCCAACTTAGTTTGGCCAGAACAGTGGCCTCAATGGAAGTGGAATATACGTTCCACCATGTGAGGGTCACCCCTCTAAGCATTTGAGACCCGAAAATAGCTTTTTGGATTTCCCCATACTCGCTCGATCGGAAAGCCTGCTCCATCTCTCGGATCCAGTTCATGCATACCACCGGGTTGTCTGAGCCTTTGAACTCCGGTGGTCGGCATCCGAGGAATGCCTTAAAAGTACAAGCCTTTGGCGCGTGCCTCACTTCTGGGGATGGGGTTTCATTAGAAGGGATTATGGATCCCGTGTTAGAGCATAAATCTGTTGGATACAAGATCAAGAATACTGAAGGTCAAAGTTGAGAAAGTCAAAGCTGCTAAAGTCAAATCTCATTCAAAGTCAAAGTCTATTTGTAATAAGTCAATGTATTTTGTATTTTTGTATTTTCCTTGTATTAGATATTAGTATAAATAGTTTCCTTTCTTTGTAATATGTAACATACGAATTAGAAAGAACAGATTGGTAATATCATTCAGTTGTATTCTAGAGAGAGAAAGTTTGAGAGAAAGAGAGAGTTCGTTAGAGAGAGATTGTAAAGAGAGATTTTGTAATCTTGGATTTCAAAGTAATCAAACAGGTAATTGATTGTAAATCTTGTTGTGTTTGATTAATCTTGTTTAGAAACTAGAATCTGGAACACACAATTGGTATCAGAGCAGATCCAAATCGAGAAAAATCAAGAAATGCGTATGTTCGTACTATTCATCGAAGTCCATATTGATTTTCAGTTTTAGTGAGTTTTTGGAGTTGTAATTGATTAGGTTTGTCAGGAAAGTGTAATCAATCGAGTCTGTATAGGTGTTTTCAAGAATTGCATTGTAATTCATTCTAATTTTTGAATTTTGTGTGGTTTTTGTTTTCACGAGTTCTTGACACTGTTATTGATTCAAATTTGTAATTCTTGTGTATTTGATCGAAAATTAGTGATAGTATTATGTTCGAGTTGTATGGAAGATCAAATTGTCGAAGTTTAGAGGTTGAAATCAAGGTATAAATGAGTTGTTGGTGCGATTTTGTTCAACATTATAGGTGTGCGGGTGTTCTTCAAGTGTGCGATTCATTCATCAAATTGTACGTTTGATTCATCAAAGTGTGCGGGTCTATCATCAAGAAATGTACAAGTTCTTCAGAGGAATGCGTGTTATTCAAAGTCTGCCGGTGTAAAGTCGTTTGAGAATCAAGAAGATCAGTGTGTCTTGCGGGTGTATCTAGACACGCACAGTGTGTTTTGCGGATGTAACTTGACACGCATAGTGTGCCTTGCGGGTGTTAAGTGACACGCACAGTGTGTGTTACATTTGCAACTTGAAACGCAAAGTTTGTTATGCGTTTGCTTCTCGACACGCACAGCAGAGGTTGCGGTTTCTTTGTGACACGCACAGAAGAAATTTGAGGTTCCTTTGTGACAAGCACAGAAAAGGTGTGCGGTTCCTTTGTGAAACGCATAGTTGACAAAGTAAAAGGATAAGCAAAGTGTGCATTTCATACCTGTCATGCATAGTAGAGGTTTACGGTTCATGTGTGACACGTATAGTGGGATGTGCGTTTCATATGACACATGCAAAATTGTTGAATTCGTTTCCTGAGTGACGCGCATAACAGAAGAGACTTGGATTAATTTTTGTGTTTTTTCGAATTTCAATTTTTTTTTAATATTTCATGTTTCTTGATTGTTTCATTTGGACTAACGATCAGTTCTAGTTTCTTATTGTTATATTTTTTTAAAAGGGTTAAACAAGATGACTTCTAAAGATGCTCTTTCAATTGGAACCGATGTTAAGCCTCCAGTTTTATTCAAAGGCGAGTATGAACAATGGAAGGACAGATTCTTGGATTTCATAGACAGGCATTCAAATAGAGAGAATATTCTTTTGTCTATCACCGAAGGTCCAATGACTCCAATAACAGTTCAAGTACCTGATGTTGACTCATCTGATAGTGAAGATGGAACTGAGGAAAGAGAGCAGAAGATGAAAACAGTGATAGTGGATATTTCTCAATATTCTGAAGATCAGAAAAGCCAATACAAAGCAGATAAACAAGCAAGATCATTACTTCTTCAAAGCATTCCAAACGAGATCTACATCAAGATTGATAGTTATAAAGCCAATGCTAAGAAGATGTGGGATCAGTTGCAAAAGATGATGATGGGATCAAAGATCGGAAATCAGATGAAAGTGGCGAACTGCATTAATAGTTATGAGGAATTCAAAGCTAAGGAGAATGAGAGTCTGGAAGATACCTATGAAAGGTTTGTATTGCTTCTGAATGAGCTGGAAAACAATGTCAAATTTCTGAGTATCCTACGCCCGGAGTGGAAGAAACATACTCGTAGGATGAAGCATATGAAGGATTTGAGTGAAATTCCTCTTCACGAAGTTTATGAGACATTACGTCAGAATGAAGAAGAAGTAGAAGAGAAAAGAGCTGAGAAAAAGAAGGCAGAAAAAGTTCCTGATCCGATTGCTTTGGTAGTTGGAGAAAAGAAGAAAGAAAAGAAAGAAAAGAAAGAGAAGAAAAAGAAGATAGTTCTTACCAGTTCTGAGTCAGATTCAGTTACAGATAGTGATGATGGCGAAAGTCTAAAACAAGCCATGATACTACTGACTCGTGCTTTTTAGAAGAAATTTTATAAGAAGTCGGGATCAAATTCTCAATGCTATTCGTCATCCAGTTCAAAGAATCATGAGCATCGACAGAAAGTGGAAGGAAAGAGGTATGAAGAGGATAGATATGTGGAGAAGAAACCGGATGAGAAGAAGAAGTTCGTGAATGACTACACAGTTGATGAGAAGCCAGCAACAGATTCCATCAAATGCTACAATTGTGGCAAGATGGGTCATTTTGCAAAAGATTGTCGGAAGCCGAAAATTCGCAATTCTCAGTACTATCAGAATAAGTTGATTTTGGAAAGACAACAAGAAGCAGGTGTCGCTCTAATGGCTGAAGATGAGTTTTGGCTGGATTACTCAGAAGGAGAAGAAGAAGTGAAAGAAGAAACAGCTCATATCTGTCTCATGGGCAAAGAAGTAAATGATGACGAGTCAGATGATGAGGCAGTCAATGAGGTATTAAACTTATCTGAAAAAGATTTTATTACCAAAATGGAAACCATGGTGGTTGAGTTACAAAATTTACAAAATAATCTGAAAAAGGAAAAAGAAAGAGTTGCTAAAAAGAACAAGAAGATCTTTGAACTTAATATGTTTGTTATTTCAAACAAAGATCTGATTGGTTCTTTACGCAAGTCTGATTTTGATTACAAATCTAAAGTAAATTGTTTTGAAAAGAGGATTTCTGAGTTTGAAGGTAAAGTTTCTAAATATGAATTTGAAAAGACAGAATCTGCACTAACTGTTTATAAATTGCAGGTTGAAAACAAGAATTTGAATAAGAAGGTAAATGGTCTGGAAGCAAAACTTTATGCGAGAGGTCAAACAGATCAAACCATTTTTCTAAATGCACCAAATGAAGAGGCTGATGTTAAAGAGAAATGGGGACTTGGTTTTGAAAACCCCCATTATCTTAAGAAAGCCATCAGAAAACAGCCGGCACTTTATAACTACGATTTTCTTGCTTGTGCTGATAAACATACTCATTTAAAACCCAAATTTGTTACCAAATTACCAGAATAAATTGAGCACCAAGAAACTGAAAATAGGAAGAATAAAAAGAAAATGCAACTACCATTTAACTATGTAAAGTTAAATGATAGTTATCTTTCAAAAACACCAAAAGTTCTTTCAACTGACTATTTTGTTAGTTACTCCGCTTCTGAGATGAAGGCAAAACCTGCGATTGCAAAGGTTTATGTTCCTACATCTATTCTTGAAAGCAAAATAGTCGAGCTTGAAAATGTTTTATCTGATGAAAAACTTTTGGCTGATATACAACAAAATATATTTTCTACAGTTATAAAGAACACTGTTTTTCAAACTAGATCTAAAAAGTGTTCTACAGTTTCTAAGGCATCTCAATCTTCATCTGATAATTCTGATGACTTATTTGAGTCTGCAAATGATTTTTTTAATTCTGATGATGGGTGCATGGAAGAATTTGATATGTTTGACGTCAATTCTACACTTCCTGATCATTCTACTTGTTTTGTCAATGACAAAGTGTTACTAAGTGATGTTCATAGTGTTGAATTATCAACTAAGGTTGGTGAATCAGTTTTTGTAACTGCTGATTACTATGCTAATGGTAAGAATCATAAGAAACAACGATTACAGAAACAGAAATACACTGGTACACGAAAGAATACTCAGTCTCGGAAATCTGCTTTTCCTAATAAATCTATATCTTATGTTTCAGATTTAAGGAAGAAAAAGTTGAAAGCTCAATCTGAATGGAGACCAAAACGGAAGGAGGATGAGATAGTGGAATCAGTTTCTGATAATACTTGTATTAGATCAGTGAGTAGTGATACTGATGTGATTGATCAAATTGCTTCTAATAATCAAAACCTTGTAACTTCTTACAAGAGATATTCAATAAAGCAATTGATTCAATTGTCTCCTATTACTACTACATCTTATCCTTATCAGAGGAATGATTTTGCTTATTCTCATAATTCTTCTGATTGGTATGGATCTTATCATGTTAATTCTTCGAGATCAAATGTTTTTCAAAGAAAAGGAGGATCCATATTTAAATGGATACCAAAATCTTGTGCTAAACTGTTAGGACCCGCTTTTAAATGGGTACCTAAATCTATTGTTGTCTGATTTCTCTTGCAGACCCGGCATATGTGGTACTTGGATAGTGGATGTTCCAAGCATATGACTGGGCAAAAAGCTTTATTGTCTAACTATACAGAGAAATTCAGTGGTAATGTCAGATTTGGAAACGATCAGCTTTCACCTATCTTAGGATATGGTGACATTATTCAAGACAACTTAACGATAAGTAAGGTGAGTTATGTCGAAGGCTTGGGGCACAACTTATTCAGCATTGGTCAATTCTGCGATAAAGGGTTAGAGGTCAACTTCAAGTCTAAGAGTTGCTCAGTTCGTACTGAAGACGGAACAGAACTCTTATCTGGAAATCGAAAGACAAACCTCTACACCATCAATTTGTCCAAAGTTCAGATTGACGATCAAGTATGCTTATTGTCAAAAGCTTCAACGCAACAAAGTTGGCTCTGGCACAGACGTTTATCTCACTTGAACTTTCGTTACATCAACAAGCTGGTTCGTGGGAAATTGGTCAAAGGACTTCCTGAGCTGAAATATGAACGAGAACACTTATGCGCAACATGTGAAAAGGGTAAGATGAAGAGAGTCGCTCACAAACCGAAGTCTGAACCAAGCACTAGTTCTCCGTTAGAACTGTTACATATGGATTTGTGTGGTCCAATGAGAACTCAGAGTTTGGGAGGAAAGAAATACGTGCTGGTTATTGTGGATGATTATTCAAGATACACGTGGGTCAAATTTCTTCGTTCAAAAGATGAAACACCGGAAGTTCTCATTACTTTCTTAAAAACGACCCAGGTGAAAATGCAGCGACCAGTCAAGTTTCTTCGTACAGACAATGGCACAGAATTCAAGAACAAGATTGTTGATGAATATCTCGAATCAGTTGGGATTTCACATCAGTATTCTGCTGCTAGAACGCCTGAACAAAATGGAGTAGTCAAAAGGCGAAATCGAACGCTAGTCGAGGCCGCTCGGACTATGCTTAACCAATCGGACTTACCTCTATTCTTGTAGGCAGAAGTTGTGTCGACTGCATGCCATACTCAAAATCGATCCATGATTCACCGTCGTTTTCAAAAGACTCCATATGAGCTGATCAACAACAGAACACCAACTATCAAATATTTTCACGTATTTGGGTGTAAATGTTTTGTGCTTAACGACAGAGAGAGTCTGAATAAATTCAGTGCTAAGGCGGACGAAGGCATCTTTATCGGTTATTCTTCAACATCTGCTGCATATCGTGTTTATATAAAGAAGTCAAAGACAATTGTGGAGAGCGTCAATGTCACATTTGATGAAGAGATGGCTTCTGATCATATCAGTTCAGAACCCGTTATCACAGGAGTTTTAGCTTCTGGGCAGATCAGTCCGGAACCTGCATCTACAGCGACTAATTCGGATAACGCATCTACATCTATTTCTCATTTAACTGATTTAGATTTGTTATTTGAATTCTTTTATGATGAGTTTTTCGGAACTAATGTATCTAAATCTGCTGTGACTGACAGGCTTGAAGACACAAGTTGCAATCATCCAGTCACTTCATATGTCATAACTGAACAAGCATCCCCAGTTCAGATAGAAACTCATATTTCTACAGTTGAAGATGTTCCTATTGTTACTCCTACAGTTGAAGATGTTCAAACAAATGCTGAGCCAGAAGTAACTGTTTCAGTTGGGTGTACTACATTGTCTAAACAACAGTCTGAATCTGTTGTTCCAACTGCTACTTCTGCACATGAGTCTTCAACTGCAAACCCCCCTCCTGCTATTCAAGCTGAAGATTCTGAAAGTGGACTTCTAGATGATGATCATATTCAAAGTTCATCTACTCCACTCCCACATGAGCATCGCTGGACCAAAGAGCATCCATTACACCAAGTAATTGGAGATCTCAACAAGCCAGTTCAGACTAGGTCAGCGACTCTTAACCAAGGTATGCATGACTCATTTCTCAGTAAGATTGAGCCCACTCGAGTATCTGAGGCTCTTGCTGATTCGGACTGGGTATCTGCAATGCAAGAAGAGATCAATCAGTTTGAAGTCCTAAAGGTTTGGAGATTAGTTCCTAAGCCAGAAGGAAAGACCGTGATAGGAACTAAATGGGTATTCAAGAACAAAAAGGATGAAGATGGTGTTGTCATAAGAAACAAAGCTAGACTTGTTGCCAAAGGTTACCGGCAAGAGGAAGGCATAGACTACGATGAGACATATGCTCCAGTAGCGCGTATAGAAGCAATCCGCATGTTTCTAGCCTACGCAGCTCATAAGAATTTCACAGTCTTTCAGATGGATGTGAAAACAGCCTTTCTGAATGACATTCTTAAGGAGGAAGTGTACGTATCTCAACCAGAAGGGTTCGTCAATTCAGATAAGCCAGATCATGTATATATCTTGGACAAAGACCTTTATGGATTGAAACAAGCCCCTCGAGCATGGTATGATGTCTTATCCAAATTCTTGGTCAAGTCTGGTTTCTCTAAAGGTAAGATTGATACTACTTTATTCATAAAGAAGGAAAAAGCTGATATTATTCTTATTCAGATTTATGTTGATGATATAATATTTGGTTCTACTAATCCAAAATATTGCAAAAACTTTTCTAACCTCATGGTGTCACGTTTTCAAATGAGTATGATGGGAGAGATGAATTTCTTTCTCGGATTACAAGTTAAACAGTTTTCTACGGGGATTTTTATAAATCAATCTAAGTACATTTTGGACATTCTTCGGAAGTACAAAATGGAAAATTGTAAACCAATTGGAACCCCGATGGCACCTGGTACTAAGATCCACACTGATCCTTCGGGTAAAAGTGTTGATGTTAGAACATATAGAGGTATGATAGGTTCATTAATGTATCTTACATCGAGTAGACCAGATATTATGTTCTCAACATGTTTATGTTCTAGATATCAGGCTGCTCCCAAAGAATCCCAGTTGGCTGCTGTCAAACGGATTTTTAGATATCTGAAGGGGACTGCAGACCTTGGTCTGTGGTATCCTAAGGATACTGGGTTTCAACTGACTGCATATTCAGATGCAGATCATGCAGGTTGCATGTTAGACAGAAAGAGTACTTCTGACCACGTTCAATTTCTTGGAGACAAGCTCGTTAGCTGGGCTTCAAAGAAACAATTATGCGTTTCCACTTCGACTGCTGAAGCAGAGTATGTAGCTGCTGCAAGTTGCTGCTCTCAAGTCTCGTGGATGCGAACATAGCTACGAGACTATGGATTCAAATTTGATAAAATTCCAATATATTGTGACTCGAAGAGTGCGATTGCCATATCTGCTAATCCTGTCCAGCATACAAAAACCAAACACATTGATGTCAGGTATCATTTTATAAAATATAATGTAGAAAAAGGAACAATTGAACTTTATTTTGTAAAAACAGATTATTAACTTGCAGATTTATTTACAAAACCCTTAGATGAAAAGAGATTTAATTTTCTTGTCTCTAAGCTTGGTATGTTAAATCTTAAGACATAATCGATTGTTACCTACTAAAGTTACGAATTGTTATTTTTCATCATTTTCTTTATCTTTATTTTCTGAAAGATATATGCACTTTAATTGTTTGCTCATGATCTCAGGGGGAGTAAGAGAAGTTTTAGATGATCTACATTCATTTGAGGGGGAGCAAAACTAATTTCTGCATTATACATTTTAACTGACAAAATTTTTGTGATGCATGATTTTAGAGGGAGCTTATAAGACAAAAGGAGTAAGACTATGATTTCTGATTATTTCAAATCAGAACTCGTACATTAATCGTTTTATTTTTGAATAAATTTTATGAATAAATTTTGACTAGACTTTGAGACTTATGCAGGATGAGAGAAGTTGACACGATCATATATTAATGACGTTAGCTTGACTTTCTGAGAATTAAGATTGCGTGAAATGGTAAATTTCTTATCTTAATCTCAAATATATCTGAAAGAAAGACAACTTTCAGGTATAGAAAACATGTTCTTAAATGTTCAAACCACTTTCCGATTTTTAAACAGATTTTATAATTTGGAAGTGTGATTTTAAATGTTTTCATTTTTATTTTTGTGCTGAAATGATTATAAACCGTGTGTTTCCAAAGATAAATACTTACGTATTGTCTTTTCTATATACTTTCGAGTATTCACACACACAGGTTTGAATTTTTGTTCAAATCGTTCTTACCATGTCTCTAAATTGAAACAATTTTTATTCGATGGTAAGACACCCCGCTTGTACTTCAAAGAATTTTGAGCGATATTTCATTTCGAAGCGTTTCATTCAAGAATGTCTATATTTTTTGTTTCGTATAGACAATATCCATTTTTCTTGACCTTAAGTTTTGATTGCTATATCATTCATTTCTGATCATTTTTATACAATGTCAGATTTTCAAACAAGTCTTTTGCATTCATATTCATTCATTCAATATACTTGTTTGAAAATACTTCAATGTTTAAAAATGCTCAAATCTTCATGATTATATTTTCTGAGCATATCAACATCTGACATTTGTATATTAGTTTTAACTGCTAAAGTTAAACCACTTGAGCAACTCATGCTTTATAGGAACTATGGGTTCTTTGTGTTAGGACTTAACTGAAACTTCTATGGATTCACGTTAACCAGTGTTTCCTACCCAAGAAGTTAATCCTTTAGTGATTGAGTGTGAGGAGTCAAAATGAAATGAGTGTGGGTGTGATGAGGTAAAATGGAAATGAAAGATTGGTTAGTAGTGAGCTTAATGATTAAAAAGAAAGAGGGTGTGAGATCAGAGTAAAAGAATATTAAGCTCTGCACCAACTACTTTCTGAGCCGGGCAGCCACATTACTAATGATTCACAATTCTTGGTGAACGTTATTGAAACAGGCAAATAGCACATGCCAACTCTTGCTTAAACCCCACCAACCACTCATTTTCTTCTTAAAAAGAAAATGTTTCATATTTTTCTGGGGACGCAGCATATAATCTATCTGGTTTTCATTTGGAAAATCTGGATATTGAAAAAGAAGGAAGTCTGCCCCACCTTCGCACTTCAATCATGCACTTAGAGTCTGTGTTTATCTACTGTTGTCTCAGTGGTTTACACAACTTTGAGCCTTATTGAAAAGCAATCATCATGCTTAATTCTTTCTACACGTGCACGAACACACAAGGAATTTGTTTCTTTGTCATAACATTCCTAGAAATTGCCTTTGTGGTATTTCGATGATTGGATGGAAGCCCTGGGGGAGTAAACATCACAAAAGCTCCTTTATATTGTGTATTCGTTACACACAGTGACTTTGTGTTACTGACAGGCATTTTAACTGATTCATCTATTGATTCAGGAGTTACCTGTTCTTATTTTGTATGGATTTGCAAAGATCTAGATGAATACTTGGTTATGGGTCACAGAATCAGAGGCTCAGTTTGACAGATCAGATTGGTCAATGACATTTCTTGGAAGAAAAGTTTTGATGATATAGATGCTCAAATCATCAAAAAGGGGGAGATGATATCAAGAAATGTTAAAGTTTTGAAGTTTGTGGGAGATGATATCAAGAAATGTTATAGTTTTGAAGTTTGTGGGAGATGATATCAAGAAATGATAAAGTTTTGAGAGATATGTTTTTCAGAAATGTTCAAGTCAGAAAAGTTCAAAGTAAAGATTTGAAGACGATCAAAGTATTTCTGAAGATTTGAGGAAATTTTCTTTGAAGATTATTTGCTAAAGCAATTCGAGCTGATTCTGAAGATAATTTCTTTCCAAAGTCTGTAAGTATTATGTGAAAGATTTGAGGAGATTGTTCATTGTTTGAAGACAGTTTTGGAAAGAATGTTGATAAAGAAAAAGGGGAGATTGTACTGACCTAGCTTAAAGTGAAGACTGAATTGTTAAATCTTTCAACAGTGATCTTGAATCCAAAGGGGGAGATTGTTAGAGCATAAATCTGTTGGATACAAGATCAAGAATACTGAAGGTCAAAGTTGAGAAAGTCAAAGCTGCTAAAGTCAAATCTCATTCAAAGTCAAAGTCTATTTGTAATAAGTCAATGTATTTTGTATTTTTGTATTTTCCTTGTATTAGATATTAGTATAAATAGTTTCCTTTCTTTGTAATATGTAACATACGAATTAGAAAGAACAGATTGGTAATATCATTCGGTTGTATTCTAGAGAGAGAAAGTTTGAGAGAAAGAGAAAGTTCGTTAGAGAGAGATTGTAAAGAGAGATTTTGTAATCTTGGATTTCAAAGTAATCAAACAGGTAATTGATTGTAAATCTTGTTGAGTTTGATTAATCTTGTTTAGAAACTAGAATCTGGAACACACATCCCGTACCCCAGGATCCCGCCACTACCACGTTTTCCGCGACCATCTCATGTCTGTGGTTAGCAGCGTCTCGGTCCTCCAGTAACTTCAGAAACATTTCTTGTTGTTGTGCCATAGCTGCATTCATGGATTGCATCATCCGATCCACATCTTGGTCTCCGGAGTTGCTTCTTCAATAATCGGATGAGTTGCAGCTATGTTACGTTGGGGTACGTCCTCCGGTCCCCTGCCCAACACATTTATAAACGGTGGGGGCAAATCTGCATTGGTTACCCTTGGTTGGTCGGCCGTAGATGCCGCTGTATCTTGAACCTCCGGTCGGTTGCGAGTATTTACCATGTTCTACCACACATACGCAAGAACATAGATGAGACAAAGAATAAACAAACTACAGACAAGGAAACGTACTACTACCATCATTAATCATCATACTAATGGAGAACAAGCATAATCACGTAAAACACCCTCATAATCACGTTAGCTAAGCGAAATTATGAACATGCAATACATAAAAAAAATTTCATTACTATTACTATAATTCTCAATTTATGTAGTTTCTGTCAACTCTAGACTATCCCGTCTTAAAAGTTCTACCCATTCTCACACGATCATAACTTAATGTTACAGCTTAAGTCTAGGTAGTCTACACCCATACCTAGTTCACTTAAACTAAGACTCTGATACCAACTTGTAACACCCTAAATTTTAGAGAAATAAAAATCTGAAAATTTCGCAATAAGACAACTATAAACTGGGTAAACTGGAGTGAATTAAAACCTGCCATAACAAACCCAATGTATCATCCCGAGAACGGGGAATATGGTTGTGGCCTTTACAAAAGAATCAAATGAAGAATAATGCTTAACAACCTAATAATCTAACTTAAACAAGAAAGATTAATATCGGATGTTGATATTCTTCCAAAAGGTATATTCACTATCGCCATCATGTCGGTCAATAACTCAAACTCAAAAAGACCGCTCTCGTCCTCTAGGCTATCCGCTAGATTGACCTGCTATACATGTCATTTTAAGAAAAAGTGTTAGGCTAACGCCTTGTGAGATCAACAGTTGAATTAAAATATTTAACGATGAGCGTAAATGCAAAAAATGGAGTTATGATAGGAATAATGATGCTTTTACCATAAAAAGTTACCTCTTGGTTTAACGGGGGAGACCCGCTTACTAACATAAGTGACGGAACACAAAAGTAAGCCACTAGAGAGTCAGTAAGGCCAAAACACATAAAAGTACACGCAAGGGATGTTAGGCTCAGTGGCTTTAAACGTACACCCGCAGAAAGTCAACTTCAACCCAAAGGGCCCTTACGTTGAGATCCTTATCCAATATCGTAATACTTAGCACGTAGGACTTATAACCCAATCCGATGCTTAAACGTGCCTCGATGAGGGAAACTAACATCTCCAACGTCGGACCAAATGCACAACAATGATGTGGTCATGACTCCCAATGCAACCCAATATGTCACATAGAGCTAACAAGCTAACCGGTATTTCCACACTAAGATATGATGTCCACGATATTGATAAAGAAGGTTTTTGCATAAATACTTGCATAATCTTACCAAGAGGTTCCAAATATTCAGTCCAAGGTTATAGTAAAACAAGCTCCCAAGGTACAAACTTATCAGCAGTTAGATGAAAATAACATTTACCCATAATTTACAAATATTGAAGCTAGAGGATAGAAAACATAACGATAAGATTTCTTCATACATATACCCAATATATTCTCTTTCTTTTCTCAAACTCTTTCCACACATATGAACCCTAGACTCTCCTAAAATAGGGTTTTGGGTGAAAATTCACCCCAAGTTACATAATGAAAATGGAAATGTCTATTAGGTTAAAAATAAGATTTTAACATGTATAGAGTTTTATGAAGAGGATGAACTCACCTTGTAGGGTTGTATTTCAAAACCCTAAAACAACAAGACTTAGAGAGATGAGGAAGAGATCCTTGAGAATACTTGAGTTATTGCCACCAAAACCACCTAAGAGCTCCAAGATTGACATAAATGATCAATGAATGAGGTAGATGAGAGTATTAATGGCAAAGGAGGAGAAATGATTGAACTTACCAAACCCTAGGGGAGAAAATCGCAGCCACCAAGAGTTCCAAAGCTAAAATTTGTGAAGTAAGGGTTTTGGCCGATTTTCCCCATTTAATTGGGTTTTGTGCGCCCGCGCGGATCCACTTGCGCCGTGAGCCACGCGGAGCACTGGGCTGTGGATTGGCATAGGCCTGCGTGGTTAGCCGCACGACTCCACCCGCGCGGTAAGTCGCGCCAAGCACTGCCGAGCTTTCACTATTTCTATTCTTCTACCTTGGCTAACCAGATCGCAAAACCAATAAGACTCCAAATTCGGGGTGTTACAGTTGGTGACTTGAAGAAACTTGATGTGAAATATGACGATGATGATTTGGGTCCAATTTTTTTATGCTCTTTGCCGCCATCATTCTCAACTTTTATGGATACAATCATTTATAGTAGGGATTCACTTACTCTTGAGGAAGTATATACCGCTTTGAGTTCAAAAGAGAAGATGAAGAAGATAGTTCCCGGTCATGAACCAAGGGTCAAGGGATTAAATGCAAAGGGAAGACCTTTTGAAAAATGCTCGAGCTCTTCAAGCAAATCAAGATCAAAATCTCGTGGAAAGAAGAAGTTTTGTAACTTTTGTAAACGGATGGGTCACATCATTTACGAATGTTTTAAGCTTCAAGCCAAAAACAAATCCAAGAACAAGACAACGGGTTCCTCCAGGGAAGCCGATATTGTTGACCATGATGAAGGTGCATCTAGTGAAGGTGAAGTCATGACGGTCTCCGATGGTAATCCAAAGGCCACGGAAGAGTGGATTCTAGACTCGGGTTGCACATTTCATATGTGTCCCAACCGTAGTTGGTTTCATACATATGAGCAAGTTTCCGAAGGTGTTGTGCTGATGGGGAACAATGCTACATGCCCTATTGTTGGTCAAGGCACAATTAGAATCCGTATGCATGATGGTGTCACCCGAACTCTTGGGAATGTGAACCATGTTCCCGAGCTTCGAAAAAATCTCATCTCTCTTAGTTCTCTTGATGAAAAGGGTTACGAGTTCTTGGGTAAAGGTGGAGCTATTAAGGTCAAGCGTGGAGCGTTAGTTGCAATGAAAGCTCAAAGAAAGTCCGCTAACCTTTATATTTTGCAGGGTCAAACCGTTACGGGTGATGTTGCGGTAGCTTCTAAGTCAATGTCCAATGGTGATTTATCCAAGTTGTGGCATCTTCGTCTCAGTTGCATGAACCTTGGTGGCATGACCGAGCTAAGTCAATGTGGTTTGTTGAATGGCCACAAAGTTACCGATTTGAAATTTTGCGAGCATCGTGTGTACGGCAAGACAAAGAGGGTCAAGTTTTCAAGTGGCATTCACTCGACTAAAAGGCCGCTTGACTATATTCATTCCAATCTTTGGGGTCCGACTCGTGTTACTTCTTATGGTGGAGCTTCTTACATGCTCAATATTATTGACGATTTCTCTCGTCGGGTGTGGGCTTTCTTCTTAAGACACAAGAATGATGTTTTCGAGATATTCAAAGATTGGAGGACGATGATCGAGAAGCAATCCGGTAAAGAGGTGAAATATCTCCGAATGGATAATGGCTTAGAATTTTTCTCTGAGGAGTTCAATGCCTATTGTCAGAAAGAAGGCATTACAAGGCATCGTACCGTTGCCCATACTCCTCAACAGAATGGTGTGGCCGAAAGGATGAACCGCACTATTCTTGAGAAAGTTTGATGCATGCTTTCAAACTCTAAAATGCCAAATTCTTTTTGGGCGGTAGCGGCTTATACCGCTTGTTATATCATCAATCGGTCTCCCTTCGTTGCTATTGAGAAGAAGACTCCCATGGAAGTTTGGAACGGATCACCGGCCGATTACACTAATTTAAAAATATTTGGTTGTCCGTCTTATGCACATGTTGATAAAGGGAAGTTGGAACCGAGAGCTTTGAAATGCAAATTCCTTGGATACAAAGATGGGGTGAAAGGCTTTAGGCTATGGTGCCAGAAACAAAGAAGATCATTATAAGTCGAGATGTCACTTTTGACGAATCCTCCATGTTGCATGATTCACCGTCTCCTACGTCCGAGACCATTTCTGAAGCTCCTAAGGAGAAACCTCCGGTGGAGGTGGAGCTACCTATGGCTCAAACATCGAGCCCACATGTTACTAATGATGCTAATGCCCCTTCTTCTTCTTCTTCTTCTTCCACTACAGGTGTTCAAGTGGTAGGTGATGCTCCATCACAACCTTCGCCACAAGAGCCCGAACCGTGCATTGAGCGTGATAGGGGAAGGAAACAAATTGTACGCCCCGCACGGTATACTAAAGAAGCCGATTTAGTAGCATATGCTTAAAGTGTAGCGAATGAAATGGAATGCAATGTTAAGCCTACTTCTTATAGTGAGGCTATGAAACTAAAAGATGCATATAAATGGATGATATCAATGCACGCGGAGATGGAATCCTTGCAAAAGAACGGAACTTGGGAGCTCGTGCCGGCTCCTAAAGGCAAAAAGTCGGTTAGATGCAAGTGGGTTTATAAATTGAAGGAAGGGACCACTCCAAATGAAAAGCCAAGGTATAAAGATCGGTTAGTCGCGAAAGATTATAGTCAAATTCCTGGCATTGACTATAATGACATTTTCTCACCGGTTGTGAAACATACTTCTATACGTGCTCGGGATGGTTGCATCCAATGAGCTTGAGCTTGAGGAAGAGATTTATATGCAACAACCGGAAAGTTTCGAGATTCTGGGTAAAGAAGGTCACGTGTGCAAGCTTATTAAATCTCTCTATGGCCTCAAACAGTATCCTAGGCAATGGTACAAGAGATTTGACGCATTTGTGACCGCACACGGCTTATCAAATTCGTCGTACGACAACTGCGTTTATTTCAAGAAGTGTGAAGATGGGTCGATGTTATATTTGCTCTTGTATGTGGATGACATGCTCTTAGCAACTAAAGATATGGGAGAAGTTCAGAAAGTTAAAGATCATATAAACTCATAATTTGATATGAAGGATTTGGGAGCCGCAAAGAGAATTATTGGTATGGAGATTATTCATGACAGAAAGGCGAGAAAATTATACCTTAGTCAAAAGGGGTATGTTCAGAAAGTTCTTCGCCGGTTCAACATGTCTGAAGCAAAGTTTGTCAACACTCCATTTGCGACTCATTTCAAGTTATCATCCGCTTTAAGTCCTTCAACTCAAGTCGATGTTGCCTATATGGCAAGAGTGTCGTATTCTAGTGCGGTAGGATCTTTGATGTATGCCATGATTTGTACCCGTCCTTACCTTGCCTATGCAGTTTCTATGGTGAGCAGATATATATCCAACCCGGGTAAAGAGCATTGGAGAGCGGTCCAATGGATTTTTCGTTACTTGAGGGACACGGCAGATCTATGTTTGCACTTTGGGAAGAATTCTTCGGGGGTACTTGGTTATTCGGATTCCGATCATGCCAAGGATCTTGTTAATAAAAGATCTATCACTGGATATGTTTTTACTCTTGATGCATGTGCCATTAGTTGGAAGGCACATTTGCAACCTACCATCACTTTGTCCACAACGGAAGCGGAATACATGACAGTTAATGAAGCTGTGAAAGAAGTTGTCTGGCTTAAGAGATTCTTTGGTGAATTAAGTGATCATCTGAAGGTCGAGGAGGTTTTCTGTGATAATCGAGGTACGGTGTCCGTGGGATAGTAGCTAAAGGTGATGTTAAAGTGGTCAAGATTAGCACTCATGACAACGCAGCGGATATGTTGACTAAGTCACTTCCGGTATCCAAGTTCGATTTGTGTTTGGACTTGGTTGGTGTTGCAAGACGGGGTTGATGCCCTTAGGGGCGAATTGGCTGAGGATATTGCTTTTCAAGAACTTTGATTGCTTTGGTATTGCTTTGTTTATGGGTGATCGTTTTTGGCTTGAGATGAAGATTATAGAGTTGTGTTCTTGATGTTTACTTGGTTTGAAGACAAGGTGGAGATCGGTTCTTAATTCTGATCTTTGGATTGAATGCAAGTTGGAGATTTGTGAAGATCGTTTGCCTTCAATCACTTTGTGGGAGGCGACATCAGTCGCTCAAAGGCCCATATGGCCCATTTAGAGGGCCGACTGTTTTTGTGTGTACAAGGGTTTAGACCCAACTTCTGTTTTCTATTTTTAGAGTTGTTGACTTTAAATATATCAGACAAGAATAGAAACCCTAGTACTTTCTACTCTCTCACTCAAAACCTTACTCTCTAAACCTCAAGAACCCTAACTTGTTTCTCCATTATTGTAAGCTGAAATTTTTCTAAGTGTATCATCATCAAAGTGATAGTGGATCAGTTATCGGCGTCCTCCGCCTGTGGTTTTTCCCTTCCCCCGGGTTTCCACGTAAAAATCTCGGTGTCTCTCTTACTTATGCTTTATTTTACATTTATTGGGTTTGATCATTGTTTACATTTTCTTAGTGGTTGATTATCTTATATTGTTAATCGTATTTTCGTTTTGAATCTCGATATAGAACTTTAGTTCATTTGTTCTTGGGTAATATTGTGTTTTTATCGGGAACCAACCATTGAGCTTTTAGCTATATGGGTCTTGGTAATTTCACAACACTTATGTTATTTATCAAAAACAATGGTTGTGCTTTGAGGTACATTGTATACTTAGGGTTGTTTACCAATTAAAGTGCCATCCCGAGATTGACAAATATGACTTCAATTGAATTACCCAACCTAAAAGAATTGCATATTGAAGGATGTCATGGTTTGAAATATATATATCCACAAGTTCCATACTTGAAAGCCTCAATAAACTCCAAGAGTTGAAGATAAAGGATTACTCTGCAATACAAGTGATTGTGAAGCACGAAGACAATGGATTAATAACATCTAAAGAGATGTGGTCTTCCCTCGTCTAAAGTCCCTTACACTAGTCAAATTAAAATTACTCGAAGCTTCTTCCTGGGGAAGAATAAATTCAGCTGGCCATTATTGGATGAGGTTAAGATGTATGGTTGCCCGCAAATGATGATTTTCACATCTGGTGTCTGCTCCGTAACTCAAATTGTTGGAAACTAAATATCATTGTCACATATTATTAGTATAGTTTTAATGTTATTTAATATTTAAGTATAGTTTAATAGTGACTTTAATTGTAGATAAGGACACCTCATCATGGTAGTTAAGGACACCTCATCATGGAGGTTTCTTTGTTAGTTATGAATGAACCATCACCTCCCATGATGGTGTCGTTTCATGTATTATATATGTATGTGTCTGTATCTTGTAAATTGATCATTCCTTTTGTGAAATAAAGTGCATATTAATTAGTGTTTATTTTCTCTCAAACACATATTCCTTCTTTTCTTGCTTATACGATGGCATCTTCAAACATCAATTCACGACGGAAGGTTGTCACAAACAACCCTCATAATTGTACACATGGTGCGATTTATCAACAATGGTATCAGAGCCCAAGGTCTGATCGTTGGGAAGGAAACGCAAGATCAACTCGAAGGCACGACAACCCGAAGTATGGTCGAAAAGGAAGAAGTACAAGGGTTGTCCAAAAGTTTCATCAAACCAGAAAATTGCAAACTTCTAAACGATGTTTGGAACTTGCAAATCTTCTGCAAAATTGGAATCTTGGCGGTAAAATAAGCAAGAAAAGGAATAGGAAGGCAACATGTTATCGTTGTAACGAAAAGGGACACTTTGCATGGGACTGTTCCAAAAGAGAAGGTGTTTTTCGAAAGGTACAAGAAGGCGGGTCGAACTTGTACAACGGATTGGTTCAAGAGAGTGTTCCTCTACAACCATACCATCAAACTCATATTGATCGGATCATCGTAAACGGTGATTATTTGGTAGAAGGAACCGATCAAGAAATATGGGACAAGATATGGTATGTAAACACGAAGATTTCTAAACACATGTCACCAAATCGTGATTTATTCATGAGTTTTAAGAATAATTTCACTGTGAACAAGGATAATCATTCTGATCAAATCACTATACATGGTGTTGGGGAAGTTGAAGCAAAATCAGACGGGACGATGTTTGCTATACCATATGTATCGTATGCACCCGGAATCAACATAAACGTGTTAAGCCTGACGCAATTAATCTTGCAAGGCTTTGAATTCGAGATCAAAGACATGGGAGGCATACTCACTCATATGTGTGTGAATCGAAGAAGGCAAGAAGCCGATCAAAGTGAGTCTACTTCAAGGATCAATATAGAAATCAACCAAGGTTCAAGTAAAATAGAGGAAGGAGTGGAATTTGAAGGAAAGACGGTATCTATGAGTGTTGAAAACTTTGATGATTTTATCTCATTCATGTTTTTATTGAATTGTGATAAAATATATTACAAGAATCAAGGATATTTCATGAAGAAATTTGATAAGGCAATAGGTTGGTTTCATAAGATGATGAATGGAGAGGTTCTTGCACTACCACCGAAGATAGCATGATTCGATGTTAGTTTATTTGAACTATACACATTTGTCAAAGCGTCGGGAGGACACGAAAAGATAACGAAGGAAAAAAAGTGGGATGAAACGGCCATGAGTTTTGGATATCCGGAGTGTTACGGGAAAAAATTCAAAGAATTGTTTGATCAATATTTATTGATCCCACAAGAGCACTACGAGTTTGGATTAGAAAGATTTGGCAGAATTCCAAGCATTAACGAACAAGACGAGAGAAAGGATCGGGAGGATCAGAATATTGCAGATACTTGGAGACCGGATCAAATACAAACTCAGGATAGTGAAGAAGAAGAAGAAGAAGACCCTACCATTAAAGGATACTACTCGGATAAGGATGCTGGTGGTGGGCAAGGAAGATGATAAAGATGTTGATGACAGCAGCAACGAAAGTGATGACTTTGTCATCATACTTTGAAAATCAGTGAAGACTCGTGAAGAATGGATGAAATGATATTTAGGGGGGACTGTTGGAAACTAAATATCATTGTCACATATTGTTAGTATAGTTTTAATGGTATTTAATATTTAAGTATAGTTTAATAGTGACTTTAATTGTAGATAAGGACACCTCATCATGGTAGTTAAGGACACCTCATCATGGAGGTTTCTTTGTTAGTTATGAATGAACCATCACCTCCCATGATGGTGTCGTTTCATGTATTATATATGTATGTGTCTGTAACTTGTAAGTTGATCATTCCTTTTGTGAAATAAAGTGCATATTAATTAGTGTTTATTTTCTCTCAAACACATATTCCTTCTTTTCTTGCTTATACGATGCCATCTTCAAACATCAATTCACGACGGAAGGCTGTCACAAACAGACCTCATAATTGTACACATGGTGCGATTTATCAACACAAATACATAAATACAGGAGTAGGCAAACATAGTCTTGAATGTGGCCTCAACTTTGATTCGACCAGTGCATCACATGAGGTATGTTGTTACTTTATTTGCATCATCTTATTCTATAATCATGTCAACTTACTGAACTTTATAGTTTGAAGGGATTTTGGTTGGGGAATGATCAGGCTTTTCAATGGCCATCATTACATACTCTGAAAGTAAAATATTGTCCAGAAATGATAGTTTTCACAAAGGGACAGTCTACTACTCCAAAGATAAAGGTAATAGGAACAAGTTTTGGGTTGTGTGAGGCAATGGAAGACCTCAACTTCTTTATAAGGACAATGATAGAGGTAGACTTGTGATATTTAATAATTCCCTTCAATTTCTTGTTTCAAGTTAGAATTAATACACTTGGTGGAAATTAATATGCTTTATGTTGTGTTAGTATGAAAATTCTTGTTTTAATTATAGGGATACAAAGATTGATGGAGGCTGCAACTGCATGCACTTAATTTGGAGGAGATCAATTAATGTTCTCATATATAGCTGCTGGTATGTATTTATCTTTTTCAAACCATTAATTTCTCATCATATATATATATATAGGGGAGCGATCAAATGGAAATCACTCTAATTTTGAAAACCGTGGAAACCCTCGATTTCATTGGTTAAGTTAATGAAATTGTTTAATTTGATGAAGTTGTTTCATATAATTCTTATCTTGATGAAATTGTTGCATATATTTGTGTTTTTTATGTAAAAATGAAAAAGTTTCATCAGACTGCGAAAATACATGAAACAATTTCATCAGAATAAGAAAAATAGAGGAAACTACATAAAAAACACAAATATATGAAACAATTTCATTAACAAAAGAATTGTATGAAACAACTTGATCATATTAAACAACTTTATGAACCAATTTCATTAATTTAATCAATGAAATTATATTGACGGTTTCCAAAGTTTCCAATCTAATATGGTTTCCAATTGAAACCACCTCTCTCTCTCTCTATATATATATATATATATATATATAAGCCAATGTAATTTTACAAACCAGTGAAATCTAATAAATCGTACAAACAGTCGTTTTCATTGTTTAATTGAATGAAATTGTTTCATGAAAATGTTTAATATGATGGATTTGTTTCATATAATTCTTTTCATGATGAAAATGTTTCATATATTTTTGTTTATATGTAATAATGAAATTATTTAATTTATTTTCTCATTCTAATGGAACTTTTTCATATATTATATTCTTGATGAAATTGTATGAAATTATATGAAATTGTTTCATATATTCTTGACTAATCAACCCTTATAATTAAGAAAAAGTGAATAAAAAGAAAAATTATGATTGGTTGAATGCGGTTTGTACGGTTTGTTAGATTTCACTAGTTTATAAAATAAGTGGATATAACATGTATTCCATTTGTTTCAATTAATTGGAATTGCACTTAGACTTACCCAACTGGTTAAGTTAAGTTTACCCTATCAATTATGGTTGTAGTCGCATTAAGAACCATCATTAATTTCTACATAATTTCTGCACAGTTAGAAGCTAGCTATTTTAACCCCTAATTCTTGCCCTATTTCACTCTAACAAGCACCTCTTTTTGAGGCATAATTTGGCAGATGCTAGCAAAATATGGTGTTGTTTCAATCATATTAGGGAAGTGTTCTGTTGGGACAGTTTTCTGGTGTCAAGTAGAGGTAATTGTCATAGTTTTAATTTGGCATTATATTATATATAGTTGCATAATTAAGAAACTTTGCAATTGAAATAACTGCAATTGCAACTGTTAAGTCTCTTTTGTGCAAGTTAGTTAGTAATTAACTCACTTTGTGTTTCACCTAAAGCAAACCCGGAAGTTCTTTAGAGATGGTTGCAAACAGTTTGTCTTTTACCAAAAGCGGAAAGTTAACAAGTACAACATGAGCAGCAGACGTTCGGCCAAGCAAGCAAGCGGGTAGAATAACGACAAAACCCGCATGTGGGAAAAAGCTGAAGCGTATCTGGTAGCGGACAAAGGTAGAAGATGAAGACATAAGTAGCAGCGAGGTGCGGCCCCACTACTCAGTCAACTGATGCAACCGCTCGGTCAGGAGATACAACGACAAGGACCCTAGGGTTATAAATAGGAGACGTACAAGTTCATATCGTGGTAGTCTTAATTTTTATATATAATTTTGTAACTTCTTTAAGTATACATTTCAATCGAAGCATGTGTCTTGTTTTTCTATCTATTCTCTTCTTGTATGGCTTATCGTTATCCATTGGTCAGTGTTAAAAATATAAACTAAACTTTAGGGACTTTATTTGTATTTAGTTTTAAGTTTAAGGGGTCTACTTGTAAATTGTGGGGTGGTTATTAACCAACAGTTGTGTTGGTTCTTAACCATTGTGTTGGTTCCTAAAGTGACGTTACAAAATGTATAAATATGTTTATTGTAATCATTTTTAGTGTGTTGTAATATAATAAAAAAAATACTTTGTGGAAATATTTTCTTCTTTACATACTTCTTTTCTTCTTCATTTCAACACAGCAAATATATGTTGATATTTTATTGTTAAATTCCAACAAGTGGTATCAGAGTCATGGTTATTGGCTGTTGATTTGAAGAAAATGAGAAAAGAATATGTGTAGATTGTTTTCTTATGGCTACAATAAAAAAAACAAGAAGTACTAGAAAAATCAAAAGGGTTGGATGGATTGCTTCTACAAAAATTCAAAGGAAATTCAAGAAAGGACTTTGGAATGACGTTGAAGACGAAATTTTGATTAAACACATCAAGATTCATGGACCAAGAAAATGGAGTCTTCTTCACTCCCAAGGACTGTTAAATCGTTCCGTAAAATCTTGTAGAACTCGATGGATTGGCAAGCATCAATCGAATTTAAAGAAAGGAATTTAATTTTCGGAGTATGAAGAACGATTGGTGATTTGGCTACAAAAACATTTAGGGAACCATTGGGTAAAAATATGTAATTGGTTACCCGGTAGATCCGAAGTGGATGTCAAGAATATATGGCATCGAAGATTGAAGAAAATTGTGATAGGTGAAACTTCGAAAGCGAAGTAATTGGGTTTGATGAATGTTGGTGATTCCGTCTTCGTGAAAAGATCGGGTCGATGATGTTTGAATGATTGTTTTTTATGAAAGATAGTATGGCCGTCTCAAATAAAATGATTTGGGGCGATGATTGGGTTGTTTCAAAAAGGTTGTTACCTACCAAGTGAAAAGATCTTGGTGGATGATTGGATGTGTTTTTTGCTGAAAATTGAAGATTAGCTGATTGAAGTTTAATTATCTTGGTGTTTACTAAAGTTTAGTTTAAGGGGGAATGTTAAAAATATAAACTAAACTTTAGGGACTTTATTTGTATTTAGTTTTAAGTTTAAGGGGTCTACTTGTAAATTGTGGGGTGGTTATTAACCAACAGTTGTGTTGGTTCTTAACCATTGTGTTGGTTCCTAAAGTGACGTTACAAAATGTATAAATATGTTTATTATAATCATTTTTAGTGTGTTGTAATATAGTAAAAGAAATACTTTGTGGAAATATTTTCTTCTTTACATACTTCTCTTCTTCTTCATTTCAACACAGTAAATATATGTTGATATTTTATTGTTAAATTCCAACAGTCAGCACGTTTACGGTTTCATCTGTTTCGAGACGGATACGGTATTAGATTAGGAGGTTTTGAATCAAATTCGAGTCGAGTCGGGTTAATTTAATTTTATAAATGTTAAGGCATATATTGGTTAACATTTGTTATAATGACGTTCATTGACAAAGGTAGTATCCTTGCATAATCTTGTTGTACCCTACGCCTAAAAACTTGTACTTTCATACGATGGCGTAAAGATACATTCACGCAGCGGCAAGAACATTTCACCTAGCGGGAGGTCTCGAGTGACTGAAGTGCAGTAATAGCGTTTGGTGCCTCGTCCTACGATGTAAACCGCGGCCGGGACAGCGGCATTGTCTCCGTTGGCAGCGACTGCCGAAAACATTCACCGGAAAACGACCACCAACTGGTTGGGTCCGAGCTGTAGCTCCCTCCAAATCATCGGGAACATTCTCGGGACGCGTAGCATTGAACGGAACCAAGAAATTAATTTGGGGGGAGCCTTAAATTATTATAAGAAAATTTATAATTCGAGGTTGGATTTTTTTGTTTAAATTTGTTCATAGACTATCGTTATTAAAAAAGAGTTGGAATGCCAAAGTGAGATAAACAACATATATAACAATATCTATATTTAGACAAACAAACACATAATGTGTTTACACATATGAATAGATAATTAAACTAAAAGTCCTTTAAAAACGTATGAAAATTATCATAAAAACTTTGTTTAAAGTTGATGAATCCAAAATGAAAACCATTTGAAGTGAGTTCTATTAAAAAAATTAAAGAATAAATTAATTGAATGCATAGTCAATGAAGATATTTCCCATTTTAATGTAAATACATTATTTCAATGAAATAAATTATTTTAAATCGAAACATATTACTAATATTTGAACTAATTATTATATATTTAGCTGTATTTTCTAAAACACTAGAATTTGAGGGTGGGCATGGGCACCCCTGGCTCGTTAGTGGCTCCGCCCATGGCGTTGATGGAATTGATGACTGCGGGATCGGTGCAGCATTTCGATCCTCAAACTGCAATCATGGAAAGCACAAATGGTGGGTCGTGATGGAGGGTGAACCGAATGCTCACAATATTCTTGTGCTTGTAACGAGAATGATGAAATGGGACGATGAAGCCCCATAGACCTTGGTCGTAGGTCTGGACAATGGTCTTAAAAAACACCCACCACGATCCACAACTTTCACGCCGATTGTGGCAAGCGGCACATTGACGGCTTCGAGATTATCAAAGAGACGTTCAAATAGATAGTAGACGATGTAAAAGAGTGCAGCACAACCGTAGGTTCGGCTCCTGTTTGCAGACATGGTGTAGACAATAACCATTGGTTCTGGACCGTCCATAATACGAAGGGGTCCGATGCTACCGAGAACATATGCAATAAAAGCTGGAAATTTATACCTGTTGCTACTCGGTGATGGGGGGTTCATCCGAGTGTTACAAATGATAGGATCATAAAGCTCTGTGACGGAGCCAGTTGTAAGTGACCGACGTCGCTGTGTTGACCATCATGTTAACATCGGCCCTGATGGTATCGGTTATCGAGGTCTTGTAGCGACAGTTGTAGCGGTTACGGAGTTCTTGGATGAACGGGAAAACTATGTTAAGATGGTCCTTCATGGCCGTTATGAGATGCTCTAAGTCTATCTCGGCAACTGCTGTGAGCCTGTAGGAATTTATAGGCTAAATGCTTATGCAGCCCGATGCCACTAAATCAAGAAAAGGATCGGCTTTCTTGCTAGGGTTGGTTTTTTGGTTGTGCAAGTCGGGGTGATCTAACATATCTCGATTGCACCTGTTCAGAAGGAGATTACAGGGCCGTCCCTGGGGGAGGGCGGGCCGGGCGTACGCCCAGGGCCCAAACGAAATAGGGGCCCAATTTTTTTAGTATATGCCACTGTTCTAAAAAACTCGTCGCACAGCCGTCATGGCGCGCCATGGCACCAAGGCTTGTGTGTCACGCCACGTTAAGCCCATGGCACGCCATGGCCTAATACGCAGTTATCATAATGAGATATTTGATTTTTCTTTACGTTTTTAATGTCTTATTTGCAAGTTTTTAATATATAACATAATTTAACTTGCTTATTACTATTGACTCATTGAATAACACTACAAAACATATGTTTTATATATAATATTATATATGAATTAGAAATTTGACGCCATAAGTCACGCCTTGAAAACGCCATGGCTCCTAAGGCTTGAGGCTTGGCCTCGCCGCCACGCCACGCCTCACACCATTTAAAACCTTGGTATATGCTATATATTAGTAGTTAAAAAAATTGTAAATAAAAAAGACAAAAAAAAAATAATATATAATAGGACCCAAAAAGAATTTAACATTATATTAAGGCTCAAACATATATTAATTAATAACATTGGACAAGAAAAATTGTAAAAAGTTATTTAGTCTTTCATTTTATAGTATTGTTTATTGTTTCTCTACGTTTTTTATCTAGTACTAATATCTAAAAATTATTTCTGCCTATAATCTTTGATATATTTCATTACTCATCTTCTATATACTCTTTTCATTATTCCATCTGTATGAATTTTATTATTGTGTTAGAATATAGTAGATTTCTTGTTATTAACTAAGAAAACTCCTACATTTTAAAAACAATTACCAAACTAATATATCAATATTTAGGATTTCAAAGATACTTTTTTTCATGCATTATTAACTTTTTATTATTTTTTGATATTGGATGCATGAATTTTAAGTACTCTCTTATCTTTAAAATAAGAATAAGATTTCAAATTATAATCAACATGGATTTTTGATTTTAAGATTGATGGTTCTTAAAAAGTTTGTTTCATCCATAAAAGTTTAAAATGACGATTAACATCAAGTAACATGTGGAATATCTACTGATTTATGATGATTTACTTAAACTGTTACTCTGAAAACGTCAAGTGATTTCAATCTATATATTAAACGTATATCATAAGATGTCTTTGATGGTGGAACTGATTGACGATGTTATGTAAAAATGATACGGTAGATAATATTAATTTAGAAATGTTTATTGATTGATCTCGCGGTAGGAATACCGGGGAAATCGGTTTTATATGAATTATTAGTATTATTTGAATTCATTGTTATTTTTGATGATATAAACAATATATTGAAAATAAGTTCGTAGTTATCGAGGACCCATTTTTACATCTCGCCCAGGACCTAAAAAATGTCAGGATCGGACCTGGAGATTCACTTCTAGTCGATAAATTCAGATCAAGGTCCAAATTAAGGAACAAAATAAGTCATTTGCTCTTGGATTTATGGATTATTTCATTTGGGATCGAAAATTCAAATAGTGTACAACTTTCACTACTTGTACAAGTCCCGGAAACGGTATAAACCAAACAAACCCAGTAAATCCCATGTAGAGATATAGTTTGGGGAGCATAAGATATATGCAAACATTTTACCCTTATACAATTTTATTCTTGAAACTATATTTACCTCCACCAAGTATTATGCAAAAAGATATCAAGTAATAGTGTTCAAATGGAAATTGATATTCAAATTTTTTGTATTCCGTGTTGTATTGAAGAGAAAATAAATGATATTCAGTTTAGTTGGCATAATTACCAATTAAGTTTAAATTTTACAGATGATAAAACTCTAACAATACTATAATTTTATTAAACCAAATCATCTAGTTCCATATCCACCTCTAAAATAAAAGAACTTTTTATATTTGAACAATAAATAATTTAAAATATAAAAATAAAAATAATTAGAGGAAGAAACAAAACAAAATTAGTTTTAAAGTTAGGTAATTAAAGTCCTAACCAATAAGAAGTGAATCCTTTTTCTAAGTCAGAAATGAATTTGATTGTATAGAAAAACTCAATAACTTTCCTATTTCGGATGATTAAGTATTTGAACATCTTTTTTTGAATAAATAAATCATCAAACTTTTAGAAATTAGTTATCTACATTCTTTTAATCCAAAAATTTATATTTAACACACTAGCTAAGAAGGTTTTAAAGGGAAAAAACCGTAAATTAATTATACTGTTCTAAAGCTCTGTGTCACGTAAACCCCTCGCACCCGACACCATCACTCACCCTCACCTCCCCATCATTGTCTGCTCTCTATCACCACCCATCATTTCCATTGAACCTCCCATTGATCTTCCACTTTTTGTTCATTTTTTTTTTTCGATTCTTCCTCTTTTATGATCCGTCTATACGTGCTATATTAAATTCTTGTAAAAAAGAAAGAATTGAAAGAGAAAATGAAACAAATAAAAAAGAGGAAGATCAATGGCAAGGGTCAACAGCGGTGATAGACGGTATGGGAAACAAACGATGATGAAGGGGTGGGAGGGGCGGTGAAGGGGAGTGATGCCATTGGGTACGAGGGGTTTGAATAACGTTAGGTTTGGAAAAGGTAAACTGATTTTTATTTATTTTTACTTTAAAACCTTCCTACCCGACTACGGGTAGTTTTTTTTTTTTTGTTAAAAGAACGTAAGTAACTGATTTTTAAAAGTTCAATAATTTATTTATTGAATAAATAAATGTTCAGGGATTTAATCATTCAAAATTAGAAAGTTTAATGATTTATTCATTAAAAAAAATTATATAAAGACGTAATCATTCAAAATGAGAAAGCTTATTAGCATTTTACACTACTAAAAAAAGAGCTATCACCGACGGACGTTTCCGACGGATTTTCCGTCGGAAAAATTTCCGACGGATTTCAAAAAAGTCAACAAAAGTCAACATCACCTTAAATCCGTCGGAAATCCGCCACAAATCCGCCACTGAAATTTTACGAAAAATAAATATTTTTATTCTCTTTAATATTTGTGGCGGATTTGTGGCGGATATTTTATCCGTCACAAATCCGCCACAAATATTTGTTTAATTGAAATTAAAATACTTAATTAAATAAATTAGTAACTAAACAAGCAAATTAGAAGAAAATTAAATTAATTCTAATTAATTTCCGACGGATTTCCGACGGAAATTAATTAATTTTAAATTAAATTAATTTCCGTCGGAAATTAATTCGATTTTTAATTTTTTTTTATTTTAAAACATTTTCTTAAATTAAATGGTTAAGATATATATATATTTTTTTAAATCGAATTAATTTCCGACGGATTTCCGACGGAAATTAATTCGATTTTTATTTTTTTTATTTTAAAACATTTTCTTCTAATTTTAATTTTAAAACATTTAAAAAAAATAAAAATCGAATTAATTTCCGATGGATTTCCGACGGAAATTAATTCGATTTTTATTTTTTTTATTTTAAAACATTTTCTTCTAATTTTAATTTTAAAACATTTAAAAAAATAAAAATCGAATTAATTTCCGACGGATTTCCGACGGAAATTAATTTAATTTTTAATTTATAATTAAATTAATTTTCCGTCGGAAATCCGTCGGAAATTAAAACATTTTCTTCTAATTTTAATTTTAAAACATTTAAAAAAAATAAAAATCGAATTAATTTCCGACGGATTTCCGACGGAAATTAATTTAATTTTTAATTTATAATTAAATTAATTTTTCGTCGGAAATCCGTCGGAAATTAAAACATTTTCTTCTAATTTTAATTTTAAAACATTTAAAAAAAATAAAAATCAAATTAATTTCCGACGGATTTCCGACGGAAATTAATTTAATTTTTAATTTATAATTAAATTAATTTTCCGTCGGAAATCCGTCGGAAATTAATTCGATTTTTAATTTTTTTTTATTTTAAAACATTTTCTTAAATTAAATGGTTAAGATATATATATATTTTTTTTAAAAATCGAATTAATTTCCTACAAATTTCCGACGGAAATTAATTCGATTTTTAATTCTTTTTTATTTTAAAACATTTTCTTAAATTAAATGGTTAAGATATAATTTTTTTTTAAAAATCGAATTAATAAGTCAATAACAATCATAATGGGATTTTTTGGGTTCAACTGGGATTGATGGGTTATATTGTTCTTAAGTCGGTTCAATTGGGTTTAAATCGGTTCTGTTGGGCATAAACTGATTCAATTGGGCTTAAATTGGTTCAATTGGGTTTTAATAGGTTATATTGGACCATAATAAGTCAACAATGCTCGTAATGGGCTTTATTGGGCTTTGATGGTTATATTGGGCGTAAATAGATTCAATTGGGTTTCAATCGGTTATATTGGGCCTTAACAAGTCAACAATGCTCGTAATGGCCTTTGATGGCCTTTATTTTGCTTTGATTGTTCTATTGGGCTTAAATCAGTTCAATTGGATATATTGGTCTTAATAAGTCACCAACAATCACAATTGGCTTTGATGGGTTCAGTTGGGCTTAAATTGGTTCAATTGGGCTTAAATCGGTTGTATTGCTCTTTGATGGGTTATATTGCGTGTGAATCGGTTAATTGAAAAACTAATGATGGTTTAGTTTTCTTATTGAACCGACTGCACACATATATGTATACAAACACGTAATAAGTCACATATGGTTTTAAGGTGGGCCTTAATAAGTTTTAAAACGTCATATTAGGATATAATGGTGATTTAGTGGTTCGTATTGTGATATAATCGTTCATAGTTCTTTTTTCGACCTTAATAGACAACATATACATCTATGAGTGGATACGTACACACAAACACATAATAAGTCCCCACTGGTGTTATTGGGTCTTAATAAGTCATAAAATGTCATATTGAGCAATAATGGTGGTTGAGTGGCTTATATCAGGGTATAATGATTCTTGGTTGTCTAGTTGACACGAATACACGACACATGCATCTATGAAGTCGATACGTGTAAAGAAACACATAATAAGTCATTACTTGTGTGTTTGGGCATTAATAAGTCAACAACGATCATAATAGGCTTTGATGGGTTCAATTGGGGTTTGATGGGTTATATTGATCTTATATCGGTTATGTTGGGCTTAAATTGGTTCTGTTGGGTTTTTAGGTTATATTGGGCCTTAATAAGTCAACAATGCTCATAATGGGCTTTGATGGGCTTTTATTGGGATTTGATGATGAAGTCGGTTTTATTGGGCTTAAATCGATTCAATTGGACTTAAATCGGTTCTATTGGGCTTAAATCGGTTCTATTGGGCTTTTAATAAGTCAATAACAATCATAATGGGCTTTTATGGGTTCAATTGGGATTGATGGGTTATATTGATCTAAGTCGGTTCTGTTGGGCTTAAACTGATTCAACTGGGCTTAAATTGGTTCAATTGGGTTTTAATAGGTTATGTTGGGCCTTAATAAGTCAACAATGCTCGTAATGGGCATTGATGGGCTTTCTTGGGCTTTGATAGTTCAATTTGGCTTAAATCGATTCAATTGGGTTTTAATAGGTTATATTGGGCCTTAACAAGTCAACAATGCTCGTAATGGGTTTTGATGGGCTTTTATGGTTCAATTAGGCTTAAATCGATTCAATTGGGGTTTAATATGTTATACTGGGCCTTAACAAGTCAACAATGCTTGTAATGGGCTTTGATGAGCTTTATTTGGTTTTGATGGTTCTATTGGGCTTAAATCGGTTCAATCGGATATATTGGTCTTAATAAGTCACCAACAAATCCTTCACAAATATTTGTTTAATTGAAATTAAAATACTTAATTAAATAAATTAGTAACTAAACAAGCAAATTAGAAGAAAATGAAATTAATTCTAACTAATTTCCGACGGATTTCCGATGGAAATAGTTTAATTTATAATTAAATTAATTTTCCGTCGGAAATCCGTCGGAAATTAATTCGATTTTAATTTTTTTTATTTTACAACATTTTATTCTAATTTGAATTTTAAAACATTTTAAAAAAAAATTAAAAATCGAATTAATTTCCGACGGATTTCCGACGGAAATTAATTTATTTTTAAATTAAATTATTTCCGTCGGAAATTAGTTCGAATTTTAAAAAAATTTGTTTTCCCCCCAATTTTTATTTTACAACATTTTCTTCTAATTTGAATTTTAAACATTTTAAAAAAAATTAAAAATCGAATTAATTTCCGACGGATTTCCGACAGAAATTAATTTAATTTTTAATTTAAAATTAAATTAATTTTCTGTCGGAAATCCGTCGAAAATTTTAAAAAACTTAAAAATCAAATTAATTTACGACGGATTTCCGACGGAAATAATTTAATTTAAAAATAAATTAATTTCCGTCGGAAATCCGTCGGAAATTAATTCGGATTTTTAAAAAATTTGGTTTCCCCCCAATTTTTATTTTACAACATTTTCTTCTAATTTGAATTTTAAAACATTTAAAAAAAATTAAAAATCGAATTAATTTCCGACGGATTTCCGATGGAAATTAATTTAATTTTTAATTTAAAATTAAATTAATTTTCCGTCGGAAATCCGTCGGAAATTTAAAAAAAAATTAAAAATCGAATTAATTTCCGACGGATTTCCGACGGAAATTAATTTAATTTTAAATTAAATTATTTCCGTCGGAAATCCGTCGGAAATTAATTCGGATTTTTAAAAAATTTGGTTTCCCCCCAATTTTTATTTTACAACATTTTCTTCTAATTTGAATTTTAAAACATTTTAAAAAAAATTAAAAATCGAATTAATTTTCGACGGATTTCCGACGGAAATTAATTTAATTTTAAATTAAATTATTTCCGTCGGAAATCCGTCGGAAATTAATTCGGATTTTTAAAAAATTTGGTTTCCCCCCAATTATTTCCCTCCCTTAATTTCACCCTCTTCCTCTCCCTCTTAAATAACCATTCCCTTTACAATACCCCTCACAAACCCACCTCTCATTTTTCCTCTCAACCTCACCATCAACACCAAAAACTCGCCGGAGGACTTAGATAAGAGATGCTTCTTGCCAACAACTTCGGGGCTACATCTTGTTTTTACACTGTTTTAATTCTCTTATTCACACAAGGTATCGTTTTTTCGATTTATTTTTTTTAAAGATGTTTTCTTCTCTAACATAATTGTTTTTTTAAAAACCTTAGATATCTTTGTTTTATAATATTCAAATCTTATTAAAAAAACTTCAAATCTGTTATGTTTTATCAATGGTTTTTGAAGATCTATAACCACTGAATGTACATGTTTTCTATTTGGGATCTACTTTTTATAAAAAAAAAAAACGTTTTTTGTAAAAATATTCCAAAAAAAAATACCACATCTAATTTTATAAAAGTTTTCAGATCCGATTTATTAAATATTATTTTTGTATCAATGCTTCTTTTAAGATCTACAACTACTACTTTCTGTTTAAAAAATTATTTTGGAAATGTTTTTTTATTATCAATTTACCGATCTATTTTTTTATAAAAAACCTTGATATGTTTTAAAAATATTGAATATTTTATTTTTACCTTGTTATAATTTTTGCAGTTCAAATTCACTGGAAATTTGGCATCAATGTTAGTTACTTATGAACGACGTCAGATTTGCAAATGCAAATACTAGGAGAAGAAAGATATGTATGAAGATTCTCATACTTTTGTGTGGAATGTTAATTTTAAATTGTTCTAGATGTACATTATTTTTAATAGGGTATTTTTTGTTTGGAGATGTAAATTATATTTTGATCTTAATATATTTGTATAATGTTTATGAGGTTTATTTAATATCTATTATTTATAGATGTATGCGTATGCGTGTTTGTTTTGTTTTTTTAAATAAATCAAATTTTATCAACGATTTAATGACAAAATATCTGAGGGTGAAATTAAACAAATAGATTCAAATTTATAATTTTAAAAAATTTTCCGACGGATAATTTAAATAAATATTTTAAATAATAATTTTAAAAAACAATTTTAAAAAAGAAAAAAAAAATTCTGACGGATTTCCGGCGGATAACTTAAATAAATATTTTAAATAATACTTTTAAAAAACAATTTAAAAAAAACAAATTTCCGACGGATTTCCGGCGGAATTACCGACGGATTTCCGGCGGATTTTCCGTCGGAAGTTTGTTTTTCTTTTTTAAAAATGTTTCTTTATATATTTTTTAATAAATAAACGGTTAAAAATAAAATAATTAATAAATTTTATCTGTCGGAAATCCGTCGGAAACTAATAAATCAGATTAAGAATTTGTTAATTAATCTGACTTTTTTTTAAAAAATGGGAAATTAATTTCAGACGGAAAAATCCGTCGGAAATGATAAATCCGTCGGAAAATCCATTTTCTGGCGGGGCATTTTTTGACAGCCTAATCCGCCAGAAATCCGCCGGTAATTTGATTTTCCGACGGATTTCCGACGGATTTTGCCGTCGGTAATGGTCTTTTTTCTAGTAGTGTTATGAACTTTTCCCTTGTATCAATAACATATAAACATTGGAACAAGTGTTAGTGTGTGTTGAATGTATTTATCTATATAAGCATCCAAAATCAATAAAAGGCATATGTTTAAGTTGAAATGTAATTGATATAAGAAATATTGTTATTAGTAAAGATGAAGTACATAGTTGAACTTTTATGATGTATTAAAAAAGAAACCATACCTGGAATTTATCATGAACGCAAGTAGCAGTAACAGAGCTGGGTCTGTTGGCACCAATACCATCAAGGCATCAATATGCTTTAGACTTTTCAAACAAGAAAGGTCAAGAATGTCTAAATGTGGGAAGAAAGTGGTGTTTGTATGGGAAGATATAGATGTAGCAATTTCTTCATATTCATTGTCTATGTATGAAACAACCTCTTCAATAGCATCACAATCATGTATACCGATGCTATTTAAATTGGAGAGAAGTTTCGCCATGAGAGGGGAAAACAAGTACTTTATATGATTGCATGATCTAAGTGTTATGCTCGCGAAATTGGGGAATGAAGAAGATAGTTGTTCTTGTTGAGAAATTAAGAATTGGTTCCGATCGTATTTCCACACATGAGCCATGCTCTTCATGTTAGATAAATTCAAATCCTTGAGGTGGAATAGTAGTGGTTGTTGATTATTCGGAGTTGTTGTCAATTTTCTACTATTTGTACTCTCTATCTCAAACACCACCTCCACTTTTTCAAAATGATATATATCAAGTGAACGAAGGTAACGGTAAGTGTGTATGAGATAAGATGGGAATGCAACAACATTAATCTGCATATATTCCAACAACAATTTTAATTAGCAATTTCATTTATAAAAAAAATTACGTTGACAAATTTATACTATAAATCCGACAGATATTAATTGGATTCTAAACAAATTTCCAAGAATCTAGGAATGAAATAGAAATGATGAAGAAAGTTCATATAAGCTAAAGCATTTGCATATTTTTTTTACTGAAATAAATGGTTTTTTGTAATTATTAGTGATTACGGAATTCTAAGAATCTCGGAGAGTTTGTATGTTTCTTCCATGGTGGACATATAAATATTTGAGGATATAGCATTTTGGGCCCGGCCCAGCCCGGTTTTGGGTGAACCGGTTTATCCCAACACTAACCGGGCCACCCCTTTTCGGGTGAAACCCGGCCCGGCCCGGCCCGAATCCCGTTTGGACCCGGTTTTTGCTTTCATTGTAGCGGCCCGAAGCCCGTTTTGGCCCGGCCCGGCTCGACCCGAGCCCGATTTTTGGCCATCACTAGTTTCTTCCATGGTGGACATATAAATATTTGAGGATATTGCATTTTGCAACCAATAATGAAATTGTAATGTATGTTGTTTGGAAGTGAAATATTTTAAAGTATAATTTAACCCAGATTTGAAATAACTTTGTATGTGAAATTGACTCTGGGTTTCTAAAAAACACATGTTGGATATCAAAATAATATGAATGCATTTATATTAATTAATTGATTTTAGAATGCAAATTAAGATGTGGTAGAATAAAAGGTGGAGGTAATAACTTACTTGATAACTAATTTAATTCATAATTAACCAATAATTAGTTACTAATTAAATAGAAATTGGAAGGAAGCTAGGATAACATAACATACCTCTTCCACTTGGCTACTCTCAACCATTTCATATGGTCGGGCTATCTGCGAGTTGTCTCTTTCATTTTCTTCCCAATCATAAGTGCCTTTTAAAATAACCTTTGTAAGTGCTTTCATGTCAAAATTTGAGGTGGTTAGCATGAATATGTTTCTTAAGCTCTTGCAGAATTCTATTGCTATGCATTCGACGTTTTGAAAGTCAAGAATGGGGAGATCATCATTTAATACTCCTTTCACCCTCCAAACTTGTCTTAGTTCCCCACATTTCTCTACTTTAATAGATCTCAAGTTGCTTATGTTGTCTTCCTCAATTTCAGCAACAACACATGATGATGATGATGATGATGATCCCAAGTCAATGTTGAATATAACATCAATGGAACTACACTCATTAACTGTAAGCTCTTCCAGATGATGCAGCAAAGACATCGGATTGCTCGGAAACAAATTCACAAGACTATTACAATTGTACACTTCAATCACTCTCAATTTGTCAGGATCTTAATTCTTAACAAGAACACACACTCAGAAAACAATATTAAAGAAGCTGCGGAATAGCACTTTAATATTCAGAAAAACAATAAAACAGTGAATCAGAATCAAAACTTGCAAACTCTTTATTGAATGATTGAAAGTCACAAGCTTTTACACACAACCTCAATATTGATGAACAGACTCACCAATACGAATTGTAAGCATTGTAGACTATAAATATTCCGAATAACACAACTTTAAAGCATTTTCAAAAGTTACAAACATGTTGTTGACTTTTCGACTTTTGTTAGACTTGAAAGATGAACATATAACAACTTCAATATAAACAAAGCAACTTGAAAATTTATCCTAGACACACATTTTATTCAAAAGAAAGAAAAATTGTAAAACTTTTACTTTATAGAATAAAATTTGTGAAGATTTAAACTTTTAAATTCAACATACCGAGATTTGAAAATAGAAACATTTGATCGGCAAGTTTATATTCAGTTGAAACAAAATATAATTCAATAATATCATCTTTCACATAAAGTATAAAGAATTTGTGTCTCATTTGAAAAAATTGGGTTGAACAAATTAAGGGTGGAATAAAATTGCTCAGATTCTTTAAAAATCAATTGAGAAAAACTGGAACAACATCTTTATCAGAGAAAATTGCAGCAGAATTAAAGTAGATGTACTCACAGTTTCTCATTAGTCAGAAGCTAAAGCATTGAAAAACGAGTCCTAGACTGTCTTGTCTACAAGTCATAGTCTTTGAAGCATGGGTTCCAAGCTGAAGTACTTAGCAGCCATAGTCTTGACATTTAAAACCGGGTTTTGAACTGCTGTGTTCAAAAACCATGATTCTCTTACTCCCCCTTGACGTGAGATGCCTACAACTTAGAATCAAACTGAGATTTTGGTACTCACTTGTATTTGGGCCCATGAAAGTTAGTTGCAGTTCGTATGGGGAAATATTTATGAGATTTGACATTGTAAGCACGAGAACAATTATCAGAAAAATAAGCACAGTCATCAGATGAATACAAAGCATAATCATCTGAACTAGAATCCGAGGAAGAACATGAGACATGTTTTGAAATTCGAATCATTTGCTTTATAGAGTATTTTGAAATTTTATTACATGTAGCAAATGAATCACTGTTATAAAATTTGTCTACACATCTATCCCCATCAATCATAGAATCAGTAGATGTCTGCTTCGCTCTCCAGATCTGCTTCTTTGATTTGCTCAAAGTCCTATCTGAAATATTAGAATCAGAAGAATTAGAATTATCAGAAATGATATTATCTTGTTTCTTCGACTTCTTTTACCTTCTTCTTTTACACTTAGGTTTATAATATTGATCATTGAGCGTAAAAGAATCATCAAGAATTTTAGAATTAGTATTTAAATCAGAAGAAATAATTTTATCTAAGCAACCAACCTGATCGAACAATAAATCTGAACTTGCCTCGGAGTCAGAAATATTTTGAGAAACGATATCAAATTTAGAAACTTCCATTTTGTTTACTTGACAATCAGAAGAAAGGCTAGAAATAGAATCTTGTTTTTGAAAAAATAAATTTTCTTCAAGACTAGACGTCATGAAAGAAAGAATAATATCAGATTCAATTTCCTTTAAAATATTTTGATCTTCTATCTTATCTTCAAGATCGATGATTTTGCTTTTTAATACTAACGGAGGAGTATATTTCTTAGAATCATAAATGATTGGAGAAATATTTTCCTTATCAGAATTAGGAGCATAAGGATCAACAAAATCATCAGACATTGAAGATTTGATAGGAGATATATCATTTAAAACTTTTCTGCCTCTCCTTGATTTTTCAGGAAAATATTTGGCATTTTCGCTTGTGTAAACAAAAGGAATTTCCTTCTTCTTGTTATTCGTTCTTTTCTCATTTTCGATTTCTAACACTTGTTTTTCATTCATCCAATCAATTTTAAATTGAGGAGCATATTTGGCAAGTGTTAGATAATCGTATTTGTATAAAGTTGGGGATTTTTCAATCGCATTGTTTAAACAATGTGGATTTTCAAAACCAAATCCCCATTTTTGTTTTAAAGGTTCTTCACTCCTTGGTTTATTCATAAAAATTGTTTGTTCAGATTGGTTCCTTCGATACAACTTTTCTTCTAACTTATTTATTTTATCTGATAATCCATCTTTTAAATTGGTCATATCGGTCAAAGATTCAAGATAAGACTTATTTGATTTTTCCAAATCATCTAATTTCTTTTGAAAGATATCTTTTGTATGAGTTAAAATAGATTTTTCATCTTTCAAAGAAATTTGTAATTTGTCAATCAAATCTGACTTTTCTACATTTAAGTTCTTTTCAGATAATAACTTTAAGCGAAGATCATGTATGGTAGTTATCATGATATTCATCTGAGAAGATATGAATTTATAGTCAAATTCAGAATATACCTCATCAGATTCAGATTCAGAATCATCGTCTGACTGATCATCTCCAACCAAGCACATCTGAGCGATCTCGACATTTGCAGCTTCATCGTCAGAGTGATACAGCCAGAATTCTTCTTCTGCTAGCAAAGTTGTTCCATTCTCTCTTTTCTCGACCAGTTCCAGTTTCTTCCGATAATATGCTGAATCCCTAACCTTCTTCACTCTACACTCCTTTGAAATGTGCCCCGACTTTCCACAGTTGTAGCAGGCAGCAGTTTTTGGCTTGGGTACTTTGGCTTTAGACCCAGAAGTGAAGCGAGAAGTGTTGGAACTCGACCTTGGTTGGAACTTTTTCTGATAATGCTGAGAGAGAAGGATCATTGCTTTCTGCAGAGCCTCACCATCATCATCAGTTAACCCGTTGTAAGCGTTATCAGACAACGCTTGTTCAGCCAGTTGGCTCGTGAGGAGTGCAACTGGGTCCACTGATTTCTTCTTTTTCTCTAGTTTGGCCTTCTTCTCATTTACAATATAACACCCGCTATTTTTGTAACACCCGCTATTTTGGGGTTGGGTGAAAAGTTGACTATTACCCAAAGTTCAAGGGGGTAAAATGTAACTTGGGTTATATAAATAGAAATCAGATTTTAGATATTTTAAAAATATCACAAATATCTGTTCTTGATAATCAGAGAGAGAGAGAAGAGAAGCAGGAGAAAGTGGTCGTTCGGTTTTCTCCAAATCCAGGTACGAATCTAGCTTAATGCTTTGATCTGAATGCTTTTAGCCGCGTAGAATCTCGTTGTGAAGGTTTTAAACCGTTCCATTGTGAGATCTGAGTATTTCTCATTTTGGATCTGGGTTCTGCAAATCGATCTGTTCTTGATGAACAAGACGATGGTCGATTCGACCGAGGGGTCCTTCGACCGGTTGGTCGTTCGACCGGTGATGTCGTTCGACCGAAGGTCGTGTTCGACCGAGGTCTCGTTCGACCGATGATGTGTTCGACCGAGGTCAGGGTTCGACCGGACCTCGGGTTCGACCGGTGTGACCTTCGACCGGGGTTGGCTGTTCGACCGGTATGGGGTACTCGACCGGATCAGTGCTTTGGCAGTATGTTGTGTTCTAATTCCTGAGTCTTAAGTCATTAAGTTGTCTTTATTTTGGCTTACCGATTATCGGTGTTGTCATAGGTTGCAATCGTCTGAAGCAGGCTATAATCAGGAAGAAATCTGAGGTGAGTCCTTAAGCTAAATCGGTCTGTATTACGAATGCTATGTGATAAATGTATTATTTAAATGTGGAAAACCTAGTTTCAGAGTAACTGATTTTGTTGGGAAATACCTTCTAAAGATTTCACATTTTCAAGAATCACAATTTATAGAATTGAACCGTTGTTCATATGAATTGCCTGTATATCTGATTTAATATGAGTATGCTCTGAAATGACATGCTTTGGCTTTGAGTCTTAGTGCAATGGATCCATAGGCATTGTGTTCCTATGTCCCCTGTTTTGGGCATTTGGTTCACGTTTTAGCACGGGATAGGCATCGGGTTGCCATGATAAGTAAGGTGTGGGCCTATACGGTCGGGCAGCGTCTCATGGTGCAGTAAGGTGAAATCCCATTATGTGCTTGGGTTCCCCCTGTTTTGGGAACTCTCAAGGATAGATCCAGAGGGGTTGACTTGAATGTTTTGAGCAACAGATCTAGAGGGGTTGATCTCGTTATGTGATATGTGGGTATTTCTTATACCATGTTTAATCACTAATGGTTTATTGGATTTCTTGACTTAGCTCATGGCTATACTACCGCGTGGCACCAATTGGGTTTAGTACTCTCTTTTATTTTAGCTTGTTCTCACTAGGCGTTAGCCTAACGCTTGCTCTTGGTTGTCATGTTGGCAGGTTATCTTAGCAGTGGGGCCCGTCGGGACTGAGGGAGCGACCTTGGGTCGTGAGGGATTCTTTTGAAGATTTATTTTGGAAGTGTAGCGATACCCGTCCCTAATCTAGATATTTTGTAGATTAATAGGATGTCGTTTTATACTTCAGTTATCTACCTCATTATTGACTACTCTATACCCGTTGGGTTGATTGTGTAATGAAAATTGTCACACCTTATTCCGCAACTTAGTCTATTGCCGAATTGTTTCTTCAAAATTTTATTTCCGCAGTTTCTAGGGTGTTACAAGTTGGTATCAAAGCCTTGGTTTAAGTGAACTAGGTATGACTGTAAGATGCCTAGACTTAAGCTGAGACTATTAAGTTACGACTCGTGAGATGGGGTAGATCTTGTAAGATAGGATGGTCTTAGGGTCAACGGAAAATTGCACAAGTTGAAAGTTGTAACGATGGTAATAAGCACTCTTGCGTATTATACGTTCATAATTTCACTTAGCTAACGTTATTATGAAAATGTCTTACGTGAGCATACTTAAATTACTGTTGTTATAACGATTGATAAGTGTAGAAGTACGTTCTCTGTGTTTTCCGTAATCCTTATTCCGTTCTTTTGCATGATTGAGTTCAGCAGAACCATGGTTAATACCAGGAGTCATCCGGAAGGCCAGGAGGCCGACATACCTACGGCCGACCATCCGCTGGCGACCGTAGTGGGGGAAACTGTACGTGTGAGTAATGTGCTGGGAGGAGGACCCGAGCATATTCCTCGACGAAATTTGGAGGCTAATGAGCCTATTATAGAAGAAGTGACGGCCGAATCGAGAATGATGGATCGTATGATGTTGGCCATGAATAGGGCCATGGCGCAACAACAGGAAGTGTTCTTGAAACTCCTCGAGGACCGAGACACTAACAACCGTAGGCCCGAAACGGTTGGCGAGAATGTGATTGTTGCTGGATCCGGGGGTACCGGACCCGTAATTTCCCCTGTGGTGACTGCAACCCTAGGCGTCAATCGAACGACACGGACTTGCACGTTTAAGGCTTTTCTGGGTTGCCGACCACCAGAATTTAAAGGCTCGGACAATCCCTTAGATTGTATGGCTTGGGTTCGAGAGATGGAGCAAGCTTTTCGCTCAAGCGAATGTGGGGAAGAACAGAGGGTGATATTTGGTTCCCGAATGCTGCGGGGAATAGCTCTTACCTGGTGGGATGTGTACTCTGCTTCTCTGGAGCCAGCTATTCTAGACCAATTGTCTTGGTCTACCTTCAAGGAGAAACTGCTAGAAGAGTATTGTAACGAGCGGTCGTTGGACCGAATCAAGGATGAATTCCAGAACTTGAAGAAGGGAGGTATGTCTGTGAGGGAATACAGCCGTCTCTTCATGGACAAGCTAGGCTTTGTGGGACATCTGGTCCCGACAGAGAAAGATAAAATCAAGGCTTACATCAAGGGTCTCCCATCGGACATGATGTCGATGGTTCGTGTGACAAAGACCTCCACCCTTCGGGAGGCAATGGAAGAAGCTCAACTCATGGAGGATGCTTACAGTCTCAGCAGGGATCAGAGTGGTCGCCAAGTCGAGAAGAGGAAGTGGGAGGGAAGTTCAATGCCCTCAAAGAAACCATTTTATGTCAACAACAACACTCAGCGAGGAGCTGATCATAGACGTGATGCTAGGTGGTGTTCCAAGTGCTGAAGCAAGCATTTCGGTCCTTGCAACTTTGTTCCCGGGACGTGCTACAAATGTGGGAAGACGGGTCACACGTTCCGAGATTGCCCTCTCAAGGGACAGGTATGTTTTGAGTGTAGGGAACCGGGGCACGTAAGGGCGGAATGCCCGAAGCTGAAGACCGGAGGATCTGGCGGGAAGAAGTTGGAAACTCCGCGGTCGACTGGAAGGGCTTTCCAGATGTCGTCCGAGGAAGCGAAAGCATCGACCGATGTGGTGTCGGGTACGTTCTCTCTAAATTCCGTACCTACACGTGTGTTATTTGATTCTGGTGCTAGCTACTCGTTCACATCCGAATTGTTCTGTCAAAGGCTTGCTATGTCTATGAGTATGTTAGAGAATGCGGTTGTGGTAGAAATAGCAAATGGAGGTCAGGTTCTAATTCGTAGTATCCTTAAGGATTGCATCTTAGAGCTTAAGGGGAAGAAATTTCCCATTAACCTATTACCAATGCAAATTGGCGGATTCGACGTGGTGGTAGGTATGGACTGGTTATCTAAGAACCATGCCGAAATTGTATGTTCCAAGAAAATGATCCGTTTACCTGTGGCAAACGGAGAAGCGACTATAATCTACGGCGAAGGAAGGAAAAGCGATGTGGCGATTATTTCAGTAATCAAAGCTAGGAAGTGTTTGGCGAAAGGATACGTATCTTTCTTAGCGTATGCCATCGATACCAAACTCGACCAACGGAAATTGGAAGGTGTTAGGGTGGTGCGCGAGTTTCCCGATGTGTTTCCGGAGGACTTGCCCGGGTTGCCACCCGATCGTGTTGTGGACTTTCGTATTGACCTCATTCCTGGAGCGGCTCCGATTGCTCGAGCTCCTTATCGTTTGGCTCCTACCGAAATGCAAGAGATGGTGGTTCAACTTCGAGACCTTCTCGAGAAAGGTTTCATCAGACCGAGCTCGTCCCCGTGGGGAGCTCCGGTTCTATTTGTCAAGAAAAAGGACGGTGCATTGAGAATGTGTATCGACTACAGGGAACTGAACAAAGTGACGGTGAAGAACAGGTATCCACTTCCAAGAATCGACGACCTGTTCGATCAGCTTCAAGGAGCGGGTTGCTTCTCAAAGATTGATCTTCGATCGGGGTATCACCAAGTGAAGGTAGCAAAGAGCGACATTCCGAAGACGGCATTTAGAACTCGCTATGGGCACTACGAGTTTCTGGTGATGCCATTCGGCCTAACCAACGCACCGGCAATATTTATGGACTTGATGAACCGAGTGTGTCGACCGTTCCTCGACAAGTCGATAATTGTATTCATCGACGACATCTTAGTTTACTCCAAGAATGAAGAAGAGCATGAGCAGCATCTCCGTGAAGTGTTGGAGGTGTTAAGGCGAGAAAGACTCTACGCAAAGTTTTCAAAGTGCGACTTTTGGCTTCCAGAAGTTCAATTTTTGGGGCATATAGTTTCAAAGGAAGGAGTCAAGGTGGATCCCGCAAAGATCGAGGCAATGACGAATTGGGAACCTCCCAAGAATCCGTCCGAAATCCGAAGTTTCCTAGGTTTGGCAGGATACTGCCGGAGATTCATCCAAGACTTCTCGAAGATAGCCTCGTCGTTGACAATCTTGACCCGGAAGAACGTGAAATTTGTGTGGACCGAGAAGCAAGAAGAGGCGTTTCGCACATTACAGAAGAAGCTTTGTGAGGCTCCTATCCTATCCTTACCAGACGGGACGGAAGATTTTGTGGTGCACAGCGATGCGTCGAAGATGGGTTTGGGTTGTGTCCTGATGCAAAGAGGGAAAGTGATCGCTTACGCATCAAGGCAACTTAAAGTGCATGAAGTCAACTACCCTACTCATGACATGGAATTGGCAGCTGTGGTGTTTGCACTGAAATTGTGGCGGCACTACCTTTACGGTACGAAGTGCACTCTTTATACGGATCACAAGAGTCTGAAGCATATCTTTAATCAGAAAGAGCTAAACATGAGGCAGCGAAGATGGTTGGAGTTGTTGAAGGATTATGACTGCGAGTTGCTCTACCATCCGGGTAAGGCAAACGTGGTTGCCGACGCCTTGAGTCGAAAAGTCTGCGGAGGAAATTCTCGTGCTACCTTTGCACGGATTGAAGTAACTTCAACGCTTATTGATAGAATCAAGGAATCGCAAGCCGAAGCCCTGCTAGAGGAAAATCTCAAAGGAGAAGTCATGGCGAAACAACATCTTTTGTTGACTGAAGATAGTCGAGGGGTGAAGCTTTTCAATGGGCGAGTCTGGGTGCCCAAGATTGGGGGTAATAGAGAACTTCTTCTCGAATATGCCCACAAGTCAAAATACTCCATTCACCCGGGAAGCACGAAAATGTATAGAGATTTGAAATTGATTTATTGGTGGCCAATCATGAAGCTCGATGTGGCGCGCTATGTGGAACAGTGTGTGACTTGTTTGCAAGTGAAGGCTGAGCACCAAAGACCCTACGGAAGTTTGCAATCCTTGGAAATTCCGGAATGGAAATGGGAACACATCACGATGGATTTCGTGACAAAGCTACCAAAGACCTTGAAAGGTCACGACGCCATTTGGGTTATAGTTGACCGCTTGACCAAAAGCGCTCACTTCTTGGCCATGCGGGAAACCTTGCCAATGGATAAATTGGCGAAGTTATACATCGACGAAGTAATTTCCCGGCACGGCGTGCCTCTATCTATAGTCTCTGATCGGGATAGTCGGTTCACGTCGCATTTTTGGGAAGGCCTACAAAAGGAATTGGGTACACGTGTGAAGTTGAGAACAGCCTACCATCCTCAAACCGACGGACAAAGCGAGAGGACAATCCAGACGCTAGAAGATATGTTAAGATCATGCGTGATCGACTTTGGGGGTAGTTGGGATACGCACCTGCCTTTGGTAGAATTTGCATACAATAATAGCTACCACTCAAGTATAGGGATGGCACCCTTTGAAGCGTTATACGGTCGCAAGTGTCGAACTCCCGTATGTTGGCTCGAGGCGGGGGAAAAGCAGTTCGCCGGACCGGAAGTTGTGCAAGAAACGGCGGACAAGGTCAAGGGCATCCGCGAACGTCTGAAGGCGGCCCAAGATCGACAGAAAAGTTACGCCAATAAGAAAAGACGGCCAATGGAATTCCAAGTGGGAGATCGAGTTATGTTGAAGGTGTCCCCTTGGAAGGGAATTATTAGATTTGGGAAGCGTGGGAAGTTGAGCCCCCGTTTCCTTGGACCGTTCTCTGTGACTAAGCGGGTAGGACTTCAAGCTTATCAGCTGGAACTTCCTACGGAGATGAAGGGAATTCATAACACGTTCCACGTGTGCTATCTACGAAAGTGTCTAGCAAAGGAGGAGAGTGTCATTCCACTATCCGAGATCCGAGTGGATGAGGGAAATCGTTGCGTTGAAGAACCTGAGGCGATTTTAGAAAGGAAGACGAAGAAGCTTCGTCACCGGGAAGTCACAATGATCAAGGTTTAGTGGAAGCACCATCGAGGTGCCAATGTGACTTGGGAAGCGGAAGAGGACTTGAGGCGGAGGTATCCTCACCTCTTCCCATAGCCGAGATTTCGAGGACGAAATCTTCTCCAAGTTGGGGAGGATTGTAACACCCGCTATTTTGGGGTTGGGTGAAAAGTTGACTATTACCCAAAGTTCAAGGGGGTAAAATGTAACTTGGGTTATATAAATAGAAATCAGATTTTAGATATTTTAAAAATATCACAAATATCTGTTCTTGATAATCAGAGAGAGAGAGAAGAGAAGCAGGAGAAAGTGGTCGTTCGGTTTTCTCCAAATCCAGGTACGAATCTAGCTTAATGCTTTGATCTGAATGCTTTTAGCCGCGTAGAATCTCGTTGTGAAGGTTTTAAACCGTTCCATTGTGAGATCTGAGTATTTCTCATTTTGGATCTGGGTTCTGCAAATCGATCTGTTCTTGATGAACAAGACGATGGTCGATTCGACCGAGGGGTCCTTCGACCGGTTGGTCGTTCGACCGGTGATGTCGTTCGACCGAAGGTCGTGTTCGACCGAGGTCTCGTTCGACCGATGATGTGTTCGACCGAGGTCAGGGTTCGACCGGACCTCGGGTTCGACCGGTGTGACCTTCGACCGGGGTTGGCTGTTCGACCGGTATGGGGTACTCGACCGGATCAGTGCTTTGGCAGTATGTTGTGTTCTAATTCCTGAGTCTTAAGTCATTAAGTTGTCTTTATTTTGGCTTACCGATTATCGGTGTTGTCATAGGTAGCAATCGTCTGAAGCAGGCTATAATCAGGAAGAAATCTGAGGTGAGTCCTTAAGCTAAATCGGTCTGTATTACGAATGTTATGTGATAAATGTATTATTTAAATGTGGAAAACCTGGTTTCAGAGTAACTGATTTTGTTGGGAAATACCTTCTAAAGATTTCACATTTTCAAGAATCACAATTTATAGAATTGAACCGTTGTTCATATGAATTGCCTGTATATCTGATTTAATATGAGTATGCTCTGAAATGACATGCTTTGGCTTTGAGTCTTAGTGCAATGGATCCATAGGTATTGTGTTCCTATGTCCCCTGTTTTGGGCATTTGGTTCACGTTTTAGCACGGGATAGGCATCGGGTTGCCATGATAAGTAAGGTGTGGGCCTATACGGTCGGGCAGCGTCTCATGGTGCAGTAAGGTGAAATCCCATTATGTGCTTGGGTTCCCCCTGTTTTGGGAACTCTCAAGGATAGATCCAGAGGGGTTGACTTGAATGTTTTGAGCAACAGATCTAGAGGGGTTGATCTCGTTATGTGATATGTGGGTATTTCTTATACCATGTTTAATCACTAATGGTTTATTGGATTTCTTGACTTAGCTCATGGCTATACTACCGCGTGGCACCAATTGGGTTTAGTACTCTCTTTTATTTTAGCTTGTTCTCACTAGGCGTTAGCCTAACGCTTGCTCTTGGTTGTCATGTTGGCAGGTTATCTTAGCAGTGGGGCCCGTCGGGACTGAGGGAGCGACCTTGGGTCGTGAGGGATTCTTTTGAAGATTTATTTTGGAAGTGTAGCGATACCCGTCCCTAATCTAGATATTTTGTAGATTAATAGGATGTCGTTTTATACTTCAGTTATCTACCTCATTATTGACTACTCTATACCCGTTGGGTTGATTGTGTAATGAAAATTGTCACACCTTATTCCGCAACTTAGTCTATTGCCGAATTGTTTCTTCAAAATTTTATTTCCGCAGTTTCTAGGGTGTTACAATTTTGGGGTTGGGTGAAAAGTTGACTATTACCCAAAGTTCAAGGGGGTAAAATGTAACTTGGGTTATATAAATATAATTCAGATTTCAGATATTTTGATAATATCACAAATCTTGTTATCAAAGATCAGAGAGAGAGAGAAGGAAGTCAAGGAAAAGTGGTTGTTCGATTTTCTCCAAATCAAGGTACGAATATAGCTTAATGCTTTGATCTGAATGCTTTTAGCCGCGTAGAATCTCGTTGTGAAGGTTTTAAACCGTTCCATTGTGAGATCTGAGTATTTTCTCATTTTGGATCTGGGTTCTGTATTCGATCTGTTCTTGAGGTTCTTGATGAACAAGACGACCGTCGTTCGATCGGACCGTTGTTCGATCGGACCGTCGTTCGATCGGTGGGGTCGTTCGACCGGGTAGTTCCTTCGACCGGGGTGTCCTTCGACAGGACCCTGTTCGACCGGGTAGTTCCTTCGACCCGGGTGTCCTTCGACCGGACCTTGTTCGACCGGGGTTGTGTTCGACCGTAGCTATGTTTGGCAGTTGTTGTGTTCGTATTCTAGAGTTGTAAGTCAGCATGTTGTCTGTATCTTTGGGCTTACCGATTTAACGGTGTTGTCATAGGTAGCGATCGTCAGAAGCAGTCTTTAAGCAGGAAGAAATCTGAGGTGAGTCCTTAAGCTAAATCGGTCTGTAATACGAATGCTATGTGATAAATGTATTATTTAAATGTGGAAAACCTGGTTTCAAAGTAACTGATTTTGTCGGGAAATACCTTCTAAAGATCTCACATTTTCAAGAATCACGAATTATGGAACTGAACCGTTATTCATATTAATTGCCTGCATAGCTGATTTAATATGAGTATGCTCTGAAATAACATGTTTTGGCTTTGAGTCTTAGTGCAATGGATCCATAGGCACTGTGTTCCTATGTCCCCTGTTTTGGGCATTTGGTTTACATTTTAGCACGGGATAGGCATCGGGTTGCCATGATAAGTAAGGTATGGGCCTATACGGTCGGGCAGCGTCTCATGGTGCAGTAAGGTGAAATCCCATGTTTAATCACTAATGGTTTATTGGATTTCTTGACTTAGCTCATGGCTATACTACCGCGTGGCACCAATTGGGTTTAGTACTCTCTTTTATTTGACTTGTTCTCACTAGGCGTTAGCTTAACGCTTGCTCTTGGTTGTCATGTTGGCAGGTTATCATAGCAGTGAGGCTCGTCGGGATTGAGGGAGCGACCTTGGGGTCGTGAGAGATTCTTTTGAAGATTCATTTTGGAATTGTAGCGACACCCGTCCCTAATCTAGATATTTTATAGATTAATAGGATGTTGTCTTATACTTCAGTTATCTACCTCAATATTGGCTACTCTATACCCGTTGGGTTGATTGTGTAATGAAATTGTCACACCTTATTCCGCAAGTTAGTCTATTGCCGAATTGTTTCTTCGAAATTTTATTTCCTCAGTTTCTAGCGTGTTACAAGTTGGTATCAGAGCCTTGGTTTAAGTGAACTAGGTATGACTGTAAGATGCCTAGACTTAAGCTGAGACTATTAAGTTACGACTCGTGAGATGGGGTAGATCTTGTAAGATAGGATGGTCTCAGGGTCAACGGAAAATTTCACAAGTTGAAAGTTGTAACGATGGTAATAATCATTCTTGCGTATTATACGTTCATAATTTCACTTAGCTAACGTTATTATGAAAATGTCTTACGTGAGCATACTTAAATTACTGTTGTTATAACGATTGATAAGTGTAGAAGTACGTTCTCTGTGTTTTCCGTAATCCTTATCCCGTTCTTTTGCATGATTGCGTTCAGCAGAACCATGGTTAATACCAGGAGTCATCCGGAAGGCCAGGAGGCCGACATACCTACGGCCGACCATCCGTTGGCGACCGTAGTGGGGGAAACGGTGCGTGTGAGTAATGTGTTGGGTGGAGGACCCGAGCATATTCCTCGACGAAATTTGGAGGCTGATGAGCCTATTATAGAAGAAGTGACGGCCGAGACGAGGATGATGGACCGTATGATGTTGGCCATGAACAGGGCCATGGCTCAACAGCAAGAAGTATTCTTAAAACTTCTTGAGGACCGAGACGCTAACAACCGTAGGCACGAAATGGTTGGCGAAAATGTGATTGTTGCAGGATCCGGGGGTACCGGACCTATAATTTCCCCGTGGTGACTGCAACCCTGGGCGTCAATCGAACGGCACGGACTTGCACGTTCAAGGCTTTTCTGGGTTGCCGACCACCAGAATTTAAAGGCTCGGACAATCCCCTAGATTGTATGGCCTGGGTCCGAGAGATGGAGCAAGCTTTTCGCTCAAGCGAATGTGGGGAGGAACAGAGGGTGATATTTGGTTCCCGAATGCTGCGGGGAATAGCTCTCACTTGGTGGGATGTGTACTCCGCTTCCCTGGAGCCGACCGTGCTGGACCAATTGTCTTGGTCTACTTTCAAGGAGAAACTGCTAGAGGAATACTGTAACGAGCGGTCGTTGGACCGAATCAAGGATGAATTCCAGAATTTGAAGAAGGGAGGTATGTCTGTGAGGGAATACAGCCGTCTCTTCATGGACAAGCTGGGCTTTGTGGGACATCTGGTCCCGACAGAGAAGGATAAGATCAAGGCTTACATCAAGGGTCTTCCATCGGACATGATGTCGATGGTTCGTGTGACGAAGACCTCCACCCTTCGGGAGGCAATGGAAGAAGCTCAACTCATGGAGGATGCTTACAGTCTCGGCAGGGATCAGGGTGGTCGCCAAGTCAAGAAGAGGAAGTGGGAGGGAAGTTCAATGCCCTCAAAGAAACCCTTTTATGCCAACAACAGCGCTCAGCGAGGAGCTGATCCTAGACGCGATGCCAAGTGGTGATCCAAGTGCCGAAGTAAGCATTTCGGTCCTTGCAACTTTGTTCCCGGGACGTGCTACAAATGTGGGAAGACGGGTCACACGTTCCGAGATTGCCCTCTCAAGGGACAGGTATGTTTTGAGTGTAGGGAACCGGGGCACGTAAGGGCGTAATGCCCGAAGTTCAAGACTGGGGAATTTAGCGGGAAGAAAATGGAACCGCTGCGGTCGACTGGAAGGGCTTTCCAGATGTCGTCAGAGGAAGCTAAAGCATCGACCGATGTGGTTTCGGGTACGTTTCTTCTAAATTCCGTACCTACGCGTGTGCTATTTGATTCTGGTGCTAGCTACTCGTTCATATCTGATTTGTTCTGTCAAAGGCTTGCTATGTCTAAGAGTATGCTAGAGATTGCTGTTGTGGTAGAAATAGCAAATGGAGGTCAAGTTCTAATTCATAATATCCTTAAGGATTGCATCTTAGAGCTTAAGGGGAAGAAATTTCCCATTAACCTATTACCAATGCAAATTGGCGGATTCGACGTGGTGGTAGGTATGGACTGGTTATCTAAGAACCATGCCGAAATTGTATGTTCCAAGAAAATGATCCGTTTACCTGTGGCAAACGGAGAAGCAACTATAATCTACGGCGAAAGAAGGAAAGGCGATGTGGCGATTATTTCAGTAATCAAAGCTAGGAAGTGTTTGGCGAAAGGATATGTATCTTTCTTGGCGTATGCCATCGATACCAAACTCGACCAACGAAAGTTGGAAGATGTCAGGGTGGTACGCGAGTTTCCCGATGTGTTTCCGGAAGACTTGCCCAGGTTGCCGTCCGATCGAGTTGTGGACTTTCGTATTGACCTCATTCCTGGAGCGGCTCCGATTGCTCGAGCTCCTTATCGTTTGGCTCCTACCGAAATGCAATATATGGTGGTTCAACTTCAAGACCTCCTCGAGAAAGGTTTCATCCGACCGAGCTCGTCACCCTGGGGAGCTCCGCTTCTATTTGTCAAGAAAAAGGACGGTGCATTGAGAATGTGTATCGACTACAGGGAACTGAACAAAGTGACGGTGAAGAACAGGTATCCACTTCCAAGAATCGACGACCTGTTCGATCAACTTCAAGGAGCAGGTTGTTTCTCTAAGATTGACCTTCAGTCGGGGTATCACCAAGTGAAGGTAGCAAAGAGCGACATCCCAAAGACGGCATTTAGAACTCGCTATGGGCACTACGAGTTTCTGGTGATGCCATTCGGCCTAACCAACGCACCGGCGATATTTATGGACTTGATGAATCGAGTGTGTCGACCGTTCCTCGACAGATCAGTAATCGTGTTCATCGACGACATCCTAGTTTACTCCAAGAATGAAGAAGAGCACGAGCAACATCTCCGTGAAGTATTGGAGGTGTTAAGACGAGAAAGACTCTACGCAAAGTTTTCAAAGTGCGACTTTTGGCTTCCAGAAGTTCAATTTTTGGGACATATAGTTTCAAAGGAAGGAGTCAAGGTGGATCCCGCAAAGATTGAGGCAATGACGAATTGGGAACCTCCCAAGAACCCGTCTGAAATCCGAAGTTTCCTAGGTTTGGCAGGGTACTACCGGAGATTCATTCAAGATTTCTCAAAGATAGCCTCGTCGTTGACGATCTTGACCCGGAAGAACGTGAAATTTGTGTGGAACGAGAGACAAGAAGAGGCGTTCCGCACCTTGCAGAGGAAGCTTTGTGAAGCTCCAATCCTATCCTTACCAGATGGGACGGAAGATTTTGTGGTGTACAGCGATGCATCGAAGATGGGTTTGGATTGTGTCCTGATGCAAAGAGGGAAGGTAATCGCTTACGCATCAAGGCAACTTAAAGTGCACGAAGTCAACTACCCTACTCATGACTTGGAATTGGCAGCTGTGGTGTTTGCACTGAAATTGTGGCGACACTACCTCTACGGTACGAAGTGCACTATTTATACTGATCACAAGAGTCTGAAGCATATCTTTGATCAGAAGGAGTTGAACATGAGACAGCGGAGATGGTTGGAATTGTTGAAGGATTATGACTGCGAGTTGCTCTACCATCCGGGTAAGGCAAACGTAGTTGCCGATGCTTTGAGTCGGAAAGTCTGCGGAGGAAATTCTCGTGCTACCTTTGCACGGATTGAAGTAACTTCAATGATTATTGATAGAATCAAGGAATCGCAAGCCGAAGCCTTGCTAGAGGAAAACCTCAAAGGAGAAGTCATGGCGAAACAACATCTTTTGTTGACTGAAGATGGTCGAGGGGTGAAGCTTTTCAATGGGCGAGTCTAGGTGCCCAAGATTGGGGGTAATAGAGAACTTCTTCTCGAAGATGCCCACAAGTCAAAATACTCCATTCACCCGGGGAGCACGAAAATGTATAGAGATTTGAAATTGCTTTATTGGTGGCCAATCATGAAGCTCGATGTGGCGCGCTACGTGGAACAGTGTGTGACTTGCTTGCAAGTGAAGGCTGAACACCAAAAACCCTACGGAAGTTTGCAATCCTTGGAAATTCCGGAGTGGAAATGGGAACACATCACGATGGATTTCGTGACAAAGCTACCAAAGACCTTGAAAGGTCACGACGCCATTTGGGTTATAGTTGACCGCTTGACCAAAAGCGCTCACTTCTTGGCCATGCGGAAGACGTTACCAATGGATAAATTTGCGAAGTTGTACATCGATGAAGTAATTTCCCGGCACGGCGTGCCGCTATCTATAGTCTCTGATCGGGATAGTCGGTTCACGTCGCATTTTTGGGATGGCTTACAAAAGGAATTGGGTACACGTGTGAAGTTGAGCACAACCTACCATCCTCAAACCGATGGACAAAGCGAGAGTACAATCCAGACGCTAGAAGATATGTTAAGATCGTGCGTAATCGACTTTGGGGGTAGTTGGGATACGCACTTGCCTTTGGTAGAGTTCGCGTACAATAATAGCTACCACACAAGTATAGGGATGGCACCGTTTGAAGCATTATACGGTCGCAAGTGTCGAACTCCCGTATGTTGGCTCGAGGCGGGGGAAAAGCAGTTCGCCGGACCAGAAGTTGTACAAGAAACAGCGGACAAGGTCAAGGGCATCCGCGAACGTTTGAAGGCGGCCCAAGATCGACAGAAAAGTTACGCCGATAAGAAAAGACGACCAATGGAATTCCAAGTGGGAGATCGAGTTATGTTAAAGGTGTCCCCTTGGAAGGGAATTATTAGATTTGGGAAGCGTGGGAAGTTGAGCCCCCGTTTCCTTGGACCGTTCACTGTGACTAAGCGGGTAGGACTTCAAGCTTATCAGCTGGAACTTCCTCTGGAGATGAGGGGCATTCATAACACGTTTCACGTGTGCTATCTACGGAAGTGTCTAGCAAAGGAGGAGAGTGTAATTCCACTCTCCGAGATCAGAGTGGATGAGGGAAATCGTTGCGTTGAAGAACCGGAGGCGATTTTGGAAAGGAAGACGAAGAAGCTTCGTCACCGGGAAGTCACAATGGTCAAAGTTCAGTGGAAGCACCATCGAGGTGCTAATGTGACTTGGGAAGCAGAAGAGGACTTGAGGCGGAGATACCCTCACCTCTTCCCATAGCCGAGATTTCGAGGACGAAATCTTCTCCAAGTTGGGGAGGATTGTAACACCCGCTATTTTGGGGTTGGGTGAAAATTTGACTATTACTCAAAGTTCAAAGGGGTAAAATGTAACTTGGGTTATATAAATATAATTCAGATTTCAGATATTTTGATAATATCACAAATCTTGTTATCAAAGATCAGGGAGAGAGAGAAGGAAGTCAAGGAAAAGTGGTTGTTCGATTTTCTCCAAATCAAGGTACGAATCTAGCTTAATGCTTTGATCTGAATGCTTTTAGCCGCGTAGAATCTCGTTGTGAAGGTTTTAAACCGTTCCATTGTGAGATCTGAGTATTTTCTCATTTTGGATCTGGGTTCTATATTCGATCTGTTCTTGAGGTTCTTGATGAACAAGACGACCGTCGTTCGATCGGTGGGGTCGTTCGACCGGGGTGTCCTTCGACCGGACCCTGTTCGACCGGGTAGTTCCTTCGACCCGGGTGTCCTTCGACCGGACCTTGTTCGACCGGGGCTGTGTTCGACCGTAGCTATGTTTGGCAGTTGTTGTGTTCGTATTCTAGAGTTGTAAGTCAGCATGTTGTCTGTATCTTTGGGCTTACCGATTTAACGGTGTTGTCATAGGTATCGATCATCAGAAGCAGTCTTTAAGCAGGAAGAAATCTGAGGTGAGTCCTTAAGCTAAATCGGTCTGTAATACGAATGTTATGTGATAAATGTATTATTTAAATGTGGAAAACCTGGTTTCAAAGTAACTGATTCTGTCGGGAAATACCTTCTAAAGATCTCACATTTTCAAGAATCACGAATTATGGAACTGAACCGTTATTCATATTAATTGCCTGCATAGCTGATTTAATATGAGTATGCTCTGAAATAACATGCTTTGGCTTTGAGTCTTAGTGCAATGAATCCATAGGCACTATGTTCCTATGTCCCCTGTTTTGGGCATTTGGTTCACGTTTTAGCACGGGATATGCATCGGGTTGCCATGATAAGTAAGGTGTGGGCCTATACGGTCGAGCAGCGTCTCATAGTGCAGTAAGGTGAAATCCCATTATGTGCTTGAGTTCCCCCTGTTTTGGGAACTCTCAAGGATAGATCCAGAGGGGTTGACTTGAATGTTTTGAGCAACAGATCTAGAGGGGTTGAGCTCGTTATGTGATTTTTGGGTATTACTTATACCATGTTTAATCACAAATGGTTTATTGGATTTCTTGACTTAGCTCATGGTTATACTACCGCGTGGCACCAATTGGGTTTAGTACTCTCTTTTATTTGACTTGTTCTCACTAGGCGTTAGCCTAACGCTTGCTCTTGGTTGTCATGTTGGCAGGTTATCTTAGCAGTGGGGCTCGTCGGGACTGAGGGAGCGACCTTGGGGTCGTGAGAGATTCTTTTGAAGATTCATTTTGGAAGTGTAGCGACACCCGTCCCTAATCTAGATATTTTATAGATTAATAGGATGTTGTCTTATACTTCAGTTATCTACCTCAATATTGGCTACTCTATACCCGTTGGGTTGATTGTGTAATGAAATTGTCACACCTTATTCTGCAAGTTAGTCTTTTGCCGAATTGTTTCTTCGAAATTTTATTTCCGCAGTTTCTAGGGTGTTACATACAATGCATTCATCAGTTAGCAAGATCTCGAACATCTCTTGGATCTGCATTATAGATATTTTGACATCATTCCTCAGTCCGTGGCAAGATTTGTTCCACTCTAGTTGAAGTGCATTGAGGAATTTCATATTTGTTTCAAGCTCAGTCTTTTCCACTTTGATTTTTCTCAGATCATTTATAATGGCACAGAATCTGTCATACAAAGTTTTCAGTGGCTCCCCATCATTGGCTTTGAATTCTTCAAAGTTGTTCATATATCGAGTATGTCGCAGTTGAGTGGCAACTGAAGAACCAAGCATAATCTTCTCAAGTTGTTGCCACATAAGATTAGGATGAGTTTTGAAACAGTAAATCCTGTTGTAGATAGAGTTTGGCAAGGCTAGCATCAGATTTGCCTTTATATCACGATCAGCTTGATATGCGGACAACTCTTTAGGTGAATATTCTTTAGTAGACTTATATAATCCAGAAGCCAATTTGGGTTTTTCAAATGGTCCTTCTGATAGAATGGTTATCATGTCATTTCCATTCTTTTGACGTTCAATGAAGTTCAGGAACCGATATTGCCACTGTGTAAATTCATTTTCATCAATTAGCACTAGTGGACGATTTTCTGAACCCAATTGCATCATAAGATCATTCTTGTAGAACTGAGCTTGATAAGCAAATTTGTCAGAATCCATGTTTCAGATAATCCAGAAAAAATGCTAAGTGTTGAGATGGCGCAAAGTTGATGTTTGCGTGAGATGTAGAAGACGCAAACTGAGCTTCTCTCGAGCAGAAGGAAACGCAAACTTAGGTTTGCGTGAGACACTTAAGACGCAAACTGTTCTTTGCATGAACAAGCAGTAGCGCAAAGGAACTTTGCGTGAGTAGCAGGAGACGCAAACAATGATCCTCTTGAGCAGTTGGAGACGCAAATGAGATTTGCGTAAGACAAGTGATACACAAAACGAACTTTGCGTTAGCAGAAGGTCACGCAAACAGAACTTTGTGTGTGACGAGTAAGACGCAAACTGAGTTTTGCGTGTGTCGTTGAAGACGCAAACTAAGCTTTGCGTGATGTGCTGATAACGAGAACTGAACTTTGCGTAAGTAGCTTGAAACGCAAATTGAACTTCTCTCGAACAGAAGTAGACGCAAACGGTACTTCTCTTGAGCCGAGGAATACGCAGACTTTACTTCTCGTGAAACACGGGAGACGCAAAGTTAGCTTTGCGTGAATAACCCAATGCGAAAACCTGAAACACTAGCACAACAATTAGAACAATGAAACTAGCGCAAGCTGATATGAACTCGCGCAAACATGTATGAACTCGCGCAAACTGTAGATCTAGCGCAAACCGAAGAAAACCAAGTAAAACTCGCAAGATTCGATTATAACCATGAAATTAATGCAACTAATTCAAACAGTAATGAACGAAAACATGTTTCTAACACATTTCAATCAACAAAAAACGATTAAAAACCACAAAATCACGTTTTCAAGAATGTAACAGTTCGAAAATACGAGTTTCCAGAAAATCAAGATTTCTCAAAATAAACGATCAATTACTGATTTTCTTGCAAAAAAATGTAAAACAACAAAGTTCTCCTATCAAAATCGAGTTCAATGAATCCAAATTCAACCCAAATCGTCCACAAACTAGTCCGAATTTGATGAAAAATCAAGAAAACGGGATTTTCTTGAGTTTTCTTGAAAAATTCAAGAAAATCGATCAAATTTTCGATTAATCTACAAATTCAGGAACGAAAAACACAATCTCTCAATTCTCTCAAGATCTAGATTAGCTCTGATACCAATTGTTAAACCAAGATCGCTAAATCCTAGAGAGAGAAAGTAGAGAGAGAGAGAACTAGAAGCGTAAAGTGAGTGATATTGAATGTGGCGTGAATGTGTTGTTACAAAGACAAAGACCAAAGGGACTTAAATACCCTTGGTCAATACAACACAGTATTAGACTCTAAACACAATATTTGACCAAGCCTATAAATACAATGATTACTATAAAATCAGAACTAACAATGAAAAACGCAGTTTTTAAATATTAAGGACGAAAATCGTTATAAACATCAAACCATATGAACGAAAATCGTAGTTTACTCAAATTTTAATTCATAGTTACAATTTTGGTCCATGAACTCTTTTGATTGATTTATTTTATACCTTTTGGTTTTACATTTTACATTTTCATTATATTAACACATATAAGCATATATTAACTAAAATACGTTAAAAAGGTAATTTTTAATTTTAACAAGTTACACCATTATAATCGTCTCGTCAATACCTTCGAAATGAGCCCAATATTGAATATTTTTTTATTTAATTATATTATTATATGTCATATATTGTACCTTGGTTAATCGATTTTTTAAAAAAAAAAAGAGAAAATGCATCACATCGAACGTAAGTTTTTAACATAAAGATAATAAACATAATAATTATATTGCGTATTTTTTTATTCCAACAAATTTCAACTTTGATTATTCATTTAAATCAACATAGTCACGAGTACGAATACGCTCTTTATAATATTTTTCATACACATCTAATCTACGTTTGTATGGGATAATCCACGACATTGCATCTGGAAGTACATGACGTGTCAATGGTGTATGAGTGTGGGCATTGGGTAATCTCCGTTTAATACCACCTTTATGTAATGATTACCATTAACATGCACTATTGCAACCAAAGGGGTGTTAGCCTAGTGGTAAGGCATGTGGACTTGCTAGTAGCGGTCTCATGTTCGAACCCTGGGGGACGCATCCTGGAGGTACGGGGGCTTCGACCCCGGGCTGCATGCTTTAGCAGTCGGGCTTCGGCCCAAATTGCCAGGGATTAGTCTGGGCCCAATGTGGTCTGGGATACCCTCTCCAAAAAAAAAACATGCACTATTGCAATTGACTCGTCTTGGGATGATGACGACGGTTGTGTCCTGGATGATAAGTATGTCGCACTGCCTTCCATACTGAGAACATGTAGTATGACATTGAACCTTGAAGCAGTTAGAATTCTCATTTCAGACATAGCGATCCAATGCCTTGGTGGTGCAAAGACTCTTAATGATTCTATTTTCATTAACATCCACAATTAATCGACATTTGCTACAGATCACATATGATCCTGTTTTCATTAAATTTTTTTCAATATTTAATTTGAATCGTTGTTTTTCAAATTTTAAATCATATATGATTAGGAAAACATTTTAAAAAAATTAATTCATTGTGAATCACATATGATTTGATGAAAATTATGAATTACGTTTTGCAGTAAATGTGATATTATACATTAATTTTAATTGTGTTTTATTACAGATCACATATGATTTTGTTTTCATTATATATATATATTATATATATATATACACACATATATATATATATACTAGATGCGTCCTCGTGTATTACACGGGGTAATTCACTACTAGAAAAATGTGAAATACCGACGGCAATTACCGACGGCAAAAAACAGTCGGTATTTACCGACGGCTTACCAACGGTATCTTTTTTATTTTATTTTTTATTTATTTTTAATTAGTCGTCGGAAAACCGTCGGAAAAATTAGTGAAATACCGACGGCTTACCGACGGTTGTTTTTTTCATTTTATTTTATATTTATTTTTAATAAGTAAATACCGTCGGAAAACCGTCGGTAAGCAGTCGGTAGCTGTCGTCGGAAAACCGTCGCTGAATATTACCGACCAACTTTTTACCAACGATCATTCCCGTCACAAAACCGTCGCTAAAGCCTTTTTCCGACGGTTTACCGACTGTTTCAGCCGTCGGTAATACAGTTTATTTTAGTAGTGATTTAAAAAATTAAATCATGCCAAAAAACTTATCTTACAGATATGAATGATCATCGAAAGTATGATGCTATTTTTTCAAGTTTTTTTTCCGTTCAGAGTTTTTTTTTCATTTGGTTACAAAATGCCCCTGTTTTAAGCAGTTTTCACAAATGATGTTTTGCAAAAAATAATTAAAAAATGAATAAATATTAAGAATTTATAAAACAAAATTTAGAATAGAACGTAAATGAAATTATGGAAAAGTGGATAGTTAAAATATTAAGAAAATAAGAATCATGTATCATAAACTATCAAATATTTCTTTATATACAACATTCTTTGTTCTATTGCTAAATATACTTTCATCATCTATAATTAATATTTTTAGAATTAAAATATCATAATGTCAAAAAAGTAAAATTAAAAATTAAAATTGTTATTTTATAAACCTTCATGATAAAAATCAAAATTCTTATATAAAAATTTAAAGAGGATGAAGTTTTCATAAAAAAAACTCTTGAAGTAAAAATTGATATGAAATAGCCAAAATAAAATTAAGACAATTTAGTGATTATTTGTATCAAATTTCATACTAATCGCAACATATTAATTTGTATATATTTATGATATTTAATTATATAATTAAATAAAAAAATATTCAATATTGGACTCATTTCGAAGTTATTGACGAAACGATTACAATGATATAATTTGTAAAAAATTAAAATGTTTTTTTCAATGCAATTTAGTTCATATACATTATTTATGTTTATATGATAAAAGTCTAAAATGAAAAATAAAAAAGTAAGAGATTAAAAGTAAACTACCTATCTAATAAGGTATAAATTTAAAAAAATTGAATTAAGGAAAGATTAAATAAGGAATGAATGTGGATTTGGTAAATGAACTTATAGTGTAAAATGCGTCCAGATTCATGTTTAGGCGGGAAAATGAAAAAAATGGACTCACCAAGGGGCGACACGTGTCTTTCCAGTTACTTATTTATTATATGTATAGATATATATATCGAGTTCCTTAACGTATTTTAAAACGTATTTTTTAACATATAATAAAATAATTTATTACAAAAATATTCAATATTGGGCTCATTCGAAGGCATCGAAGAGATGATTGTAATGGTGTAACTTGTTAAAATTAAAACGTATTTTTTAACGTATTTTAGTTAATATATGATTATATATATTAATATGGTAATGATGTAAAATGAAAATTAGAAAAGTAAAAGGTATAAAGTAAACTAACTAAATAATTATAGGGGTATAAAATATAACTATATATTAAAAATCATATAAAATGTTTTTGGAAGTATGTTGTCGATGTGCCAGGAATATAGAGTTGTAGGAGGGGGTATGTTTTAATAGAAGTAGGGAAAGCAACACCCTATTTTATTAAACATACTAGAAACGTACTCACGCAATACAACAAGATACATCACGATTTAATTGTTTTATTTTATTTTTTTGTTGATTTACAGTACGATTTTGGATGGTTTTGAGAAAGTGAGAATATTTTTTTTATAAATTTGTAGGCTTAATAATATAATGTTTTTTATATAAAAAAAATTAAGTATTTTGTTAGAATACAATGATTATCTTATATATTTTAATGACATTAAAAAAATAACCAATTACATATTTAATAATATAATTAAAACAAAATTATAGTAATATAATATATTAATTAATAGTGATACATGAAAAAGTCTACATAAAAAGAAGACCCTGCACATACCAAATTGGTGGATGTTAGAAGCCTCCAGTAGTAATATGTATCTTGTGTTTTGATACTTGTAAATTAATAGATTTTTAACATCTTGCATAAAATAATGATACCTTGTGCCTAATAATTTGTATTTAAATTTTTTTTATCCATACTTTATAATATAGTATAAATAGATAAAATATTTTAATAACATAACTATAATATTGTAATATCTATAAGGAATAAGTTGAAAGAGTTAAATGTAATTATATCGAGAGATCTTAAATTTTGATTTCAATTTTAAATTTTAAAAGAAAATTATCTAAATAAGTTTTTGAATAAAATGATAAAAAAGTATTGGCAAGTTTCGAGAGTAAAAAAGCTTGGGGAACCTTCCGATGAATTAAAAACGATAATGCTAATTTCACCCATTTATTGTCAAAATCAAATCAATTTATATATTAAAAAAAAAATATTGATGTTGATAAAATCAATGGATAGGGATACACTTACGCATACTTAGTAGTGTGCATTATCCCAATTCCCACCCCATTTAAAAATGAGTGAAGTTACATTTTTGGTCTTTATCAATAGTTGTTTTATGATTTTTGTCCTAAAATTCATAAAGTACATGGGTAGTTCACTTTTTATGGTTTGGAGGTTAAACTAGTCCTTCAATTTAACATCGTTAAAAGAGCTTCGTTAAATGCATCATGTACCCTTTACGTATGTGAAGGGCAATTTAGTCCTTTTACCCTTGCTTTTTAAAGTGAAATACATTTTTGATCATTTATCTATGGATACTTTTTGATTTTGGTCCTCATTTATGATACTTATTGGTTTTGGTTTTGGTTTCCATGGTATTTTCTAAGCATGGGAATGAGTCTCGACCCGTTAGGGAACCCGGTCCACCTGTCCCAGTCGGGGATGGGGACGGAGATCCCCATTTGCCTCAAACCGGGGAAGGGGACGGGTATCGCACTCATTGTCCCCACCCAGTGCCCATTAAATATATATATATATATATATATATATATATATTAATAAATTTAATATATATTATTTATTTCAACTAAATCGGTAATTCATATTTTCTTATTGCTTTAACTAGATTTTGAATCTAAAATTGTTATTTTCTGAAATCGGATGTTAGGACGTAATATTTTGGATGTAAAGTCAAAAATAAAATTACTCGATATGCTTTGGATATTACTCGATATGATATTAGATATTACTCTATATGTTTTGGTACGTGTGACATTAAGTTTTTTTTTGGATAAAATTAAATTTATTTTGGTTTTAGGTATTAATTATGACATGATGTTGTGAATTTTTTGTATTAAATTAAATTCCTTTTGATTTTAAGTTTATTAGGACTATGTGAGATTTAAACATGTACGACTTCACACATATTAGATTTAAAATAGCTTCCATAATCAAGGAAAAAAAATTCCCGTTCCTCGTTAGGGACTGGGATGTGGATGTGATCACATTCCCCGACCCATTCCCTTGCCTAGTGTTTATGCCAAAAATCTCCCAAGAAAAATTTAAGGTAAATGTGGAGCTTGATCCAACCAAAGAAAGTAACTTTAATAATCGCACGACAGTAATAAAAGTGAAGTAAATGAGACAAGGGATTTGGTGACGCGGAAAACCCCTAAAATGGGTAAAAACCGCGGACGAGTATGAGTCGTCGTGCACTATGGACGTCAATCAGGGACGTCGTCCTTGTTAACAAGTGTTACAAATGTAATGTAATGTAAAACAGTACAATAAAGTAAAGTTCGTCGTGCGTCGTACGTAATTGGACTTCGGTCGTGCGTCGCGTGACAAACAACAGTAGATCTTTTGAACTTCGAGAGAAACTGAGAGAGCTTGAGAACGTAATTTGTGAGCTTGTAAGGTATGAGAATCAGATGTCCGAATGTGAAGTTCAATCTTCATATTTATACTCCAATTGTCCGTTAGCAAGTCTTGAATGCATATCTTTAATAGAGTAACCGTTTGATATTGATGATAGCATCCGTTATATCCGTTGTTGTTGGTAACGTCTTCCGTTATGATCTCTCATCATAAACGTCATTGAAATCCTGCATTAAATATAATATAAAGTATGTTGCAAATTAGTAACTGAAATCATGTCGTACGACAGCCATCGTGGACGAGTTTTGATAGTCTGGTCAAAGTCGCTCAAAGGAAGGACGCCAGTTATTTCTCTGGTCGTGCGACTATGGGCTAATGGACTGTTTGAAATCTAAAGACGTACGACAAAGGACCTTGATTATTTTTTACCCAAACATTTTTAGTCACTAACTCTTTGAAATTAGTGACTACTATATTTGGTCATTACCACTTTGATTTTAATGACAACTATTCTTTGTTACTAACATTTTTATTTTAGTGACCATTATTTTTTTTCACTAATCTATTCACTAACATTAACTACTAAATACTATTAGTGACAACTATTTTTAGTCACTAAGTCTTTGAAATTGGTGACAAATATTTTTAGTCACTAACTCTTTGAAATTAGTGACCATTATTTTTTGTCACTATCACTTTCATTTTAATGACAACTCTTTTTAACTTAGTGACCATTATTAATGTCACAAAACACATTGATTTATAATATTAGTGACGAAAAACATAACCGTCACAAATTTCGTCATTAAATTAGATAGATATGAATAATCTTATTTTAGCCATGAGAATTAGTGGCCACTCTAGTGACCAAATTTTAGTTTTTGTCCCTATATTTATATCAGTGACCAAATTTTAGTGACAACCTTTTCTATTGTTACTAATGTTGAAATTAGTGACCAAAAACAAGTCGTCACTAATTAACTAACGTTTTTCTTGTAGTGTATTTTGTCTTTTCATTATTTTATTTTAAAATTTTAAGAAAATATATTATTTATATATAAACTATATTATATTGTATTCTATTATTAATAAGATTTAATAATTTATTACTATAATATTTAAATATGGCCAACATGTCTTCCTCGTCGGAGATGGTTCCCCTTCCTCCCAAGTGTCCCCGGAGTCTTCATCGGCCTCCATATTATATCTATGGGTTTTGGTCTCGTCGACCAAGGCGATGAAAGATGACTAGGGGAGGGGAGGGGGTCTTTTCTAGTGGTTTTTTTTTTCTGTCACAAGTGTGTTTGTACGAGCCTGTGTGTGTGCGTTTTTTTAAGCTCGTTGAGCTCGTGGAATATGTTTTCTTCTCTTCTTCCAACATCAATCTCCGTCTTTTCCTAAATTTTGAGACCTTTGTTTTAAACATTTGTTGAAGAAGTTACACATCCGGGTGTGAGCTTCAACCATCTCTAACAAAGCTTCGATCTCAGTTTGAGCTTCGATGGAGTTGTAGTCGCTTGATCGGAGTTACAGACCGGTTTGAGCTTCGATATGGGAAAGAATGTTGGTATTATCTCTATATGTATTTTAATAATACATATAATAAACAAAATTAATCAACGAATGATTTTAAGAAATCGATTAAGAAATCAACTAATGATCTTTAAGCAATCGATAAAAGAAAATAGAAGAGGATATAGAACATAGGTTGAGGCTCGTGTTACACACGATTCCCTTAAACAGATTCACCGTCTGTTCCCAGGGTACAACAGCAAAAACAGTAGTACTGCCGGAGATTACCACTTGCCTTGAAACTTCACTAGAGTTATTGTATGCACTATGAATTTCAGAGAGATAAGTAAGATTGTTTCGTTGTATGGATGTCGACCTCTCCTTTTGTGAATGTAACCAATCGTCCTTTTTATATTGAAAACCGAAACCAACAACATTAATACGTAATTAACCAATAATTAAAGAATTAATATTTAAAACCAACATGATTAATTCGACAATCGGCACCCCCCGCGAGCGGGTAGGTGTTGGAGTAAAACCAATCAAATAGCTTGTAAGCCCTTATTACATTCATGGTTATAAACCACAAATTGTTTACTCCTCCTTCCTATGTGGGACACAATCCCATACCCACTTGGTTTCCACCAAATTCATTCCAAATACCTAACTTTGACCATCGATATCTCATTCACACATAGACCGTTTTGGACACATAATATATCATTTTGGACACATTAGAATACAAACACAATCCCATACCCACTTGGTTTCCACCAAATTCATTCCAAACACCCAACTTTGACCATCGATATCTCATTCACACATATTCTGTTTTGGACACATTAGAATACAAACCCACGAAGAATTAGATATATACAATACATATACATGTATTTAATTGTGTCCAAAGTTAGTAAAAACCCATATTTTTACTAAATTTTCCAACAAAGAAGTCGTGTGTGTTATTGTATGTATAAATTGTATTATATATATATATATATATATATATATATATATATATATATATATGCGAATGATCGTGTGAGAAGTTGAAGTTAACAAAAAAATCATGAGAAGTAGATATGAACTGCTTATCATTTTTAATCAAATACCCTCTCATGCATGAATTGCGGCTTAGAAGATAATTGAACCGGTGCATCTCATCCTAATGTGCATTCATTTATCATATAACGGTTGATAACCAGTTATCACGCTTCTCACGTCAACCTCAAATTCTTACAGAACCTGACCCTACATATATATATATATATATATATATATATATATATATATAGGTTTTTTAAAATAAAATTGATAAAAAGACACAGATAACCGTGATTCTAACAGACATTATTAACAAAGTTAACTATTAATAAACATCTTCAGAGCAAAATACAAATCATAAGAACGCTTTCTAGAATTATCAAAGTTCAAGTCCCACTTTCAAGTATTTTAGTAAATTTCAAGGACCAAAATTGAACTGTATTAATTATTTATATATTTTTTGTCCTTTCCAAAACTTCTTTCAAAGAAACGCGTTTTAACCTTTTCAATTATTAATGTATGTTTTTGTCCTTTGCAAAACTTCTTCCAAAGAAACGCGTTTTCTAGCTCCTTTCAACCATTCAATAGTTAGTAGGGGCACCACAAGGTGTTGAGCCTCCTCCAACTATTCACTCTTTATGCTTATATAAAAGCAAATTATATCGCTACTCTCCGATGTTTTATTTTATTTTTAATTCATAGTTACAGTTTTGGTCCTTAAACTTATTTTATAGATTTACTTTATACCTTTTAGTTTTACATTTTATATTTTACATTTTTCATTATATTAACACATATAAGCGTATATTAACTAAAATACATTAAAAAATAATTTTTAATTTTAACGAGTTACATCATTATAATCGTCTCGTCGATACCTTCGAAATGAACCCAATATTGAATATTTTTTTATTTAATTATATTATTATATGTCATATATTATACCTTGGTTAATCAATTTAAAAAAAAAAGAGAAAATGCATTACATCGAACGTAAGTTATGCACCCATTTGTCTTAGCATTTGATCTTTCGGTAACAACAACGACATCAACCGAAAGTATCACATTATGCACCCAGTCAGTTATTTCTTCTCGAGATTCGTTTCGAAGATATCGAAGAGACGATTATAAATTACGTTTTGCAGTACATGTGATATTATACATTAATTTTAATTGTGTTTTGTTACAGATCACATATGATTTTGTTTTCATTATATATATATATATATATATATATATCGATTTTCTTAACGTATTTTAAAACGTATTTTTTAACATATAATAAAATAATTAAATCCAAAAATATTCAATATTTGGCTCATTTCGAAGGTATCGAAGAGACGATTGTAATGGTGTAACTTGTTAAAATTAAAACGTATTTTTTAACGTATTTTAATTAATATACGATTATATGTATTAATAAGGTGATGGTGTAAAATGAAAATTAGAAAAGTAAAAAATATAAAGTAAACTAATTAAATAATTATAAGGTTATAAAATGTAAATATATATTAAAAATCAATAAAAATTTAATATAGAGGGGGTATGAGATTATAGAGGGGTAGGGTTAGCAACACCCTATATAAATACTCAAAAAGATGTAGAAGATGCATGAAATCAAATGATGAATAATTAAAGAACAAAGAACTAAACATGAAATAAATATAGAAATCTATATATCTAACGTAAATAAACGAGAATTTGGAAATGTTAAAGATGAAAACTCATGAACAACCCAATGAATAGCAAGATAAAACAATAACCAAGTAAATAAATAAATAAAAAATGGGAAGAAGATACTCATAATATTATCAATGGAGATCTATATTATCGGTAGACCCTCCTCTTCACTAGTGATGGCTATCCTCCGATCATCTTCTCTGGCTATAAAGAACATAGAGATCTCCCATATACACCATAAAGTCAACAACTTAAACCCATTTCTAAAGGATAAAATCAACAAAAAAAATCCATTTATGAAGAATAAATCAACAACGTAAACTCATTTGCAAAGCATAAATCAATAACAAAACCCAGATTTACCCTCACTTGTGCAAATATGGATTTTTCATTATTAGCTTTCATCAAGAACATGAAATCTGTCACGAACTCATAAGAACTCAACATCTAGAATAATAATCTAAATCAAAAACCCTAAAAATCGTTATGTATCCAAACCATAACCCAAAACCTTAAAATACAAAACCCTAATGTCGAACCAATACCAAGAAATCGTAAAGAAGAGATGGAGGCTGGAGTTGATGCAAAACCTTAGATTTTCAACAAATTTTGGATGTTTCCTTCAATTTCTTCAACCCAAGTAATCATCTTCATTTTTTCCAAAGGGAGTCGAGTAAATGTCATGAAAAAAAACCCTATTAATGTCCGTCACTTCATCTTTGTTCTACACACACCAGAGGTTTTTTGACCTAGGTTTGATGGAGACGGAGTCTCACAGTGGTTTCTCTTGCCTTCGGTAGAGATGGAGTCTTGCAATGGGGCCAAGTTTGTTTGAGTTTTTGGTGAGTAGGGAGGACGGAGGTTGAATGGAAAAAGCATGGTCACCAATTCATCATGCGTGTTTCTAAAAATAATATTATTATACTAATTTTTATTTTTAAATAATATATTACATATAAATAACAGATTATATAATTTTTTTCTTTTTTAAATAAAATATAAAATGACTAATAGACCCTTGACTTAACAAAGCTAAGTTAATGAAGGTAAAGGCAGGGACTCAATCCATAATAAGGGGGTGTTTGGTTGGGGGTATTAAGAGGTAAGGAATAGGAATGGTAATAAAAAAATGTTGTTTGGTCTAATACAATATGATGAAATCATTCCTTTACATTCATTAATTTTCATTCCCAACCAATTTGGGGGGAATGAAAATTCATTCCCGCTAAGCCTAATCTCACATCGATGGCATCTTCTTCCACTGAAATATTGCTGCACGTCATGGAAGTTCCCATTTTCCTGTAATAAACCCCTAATCTCACATCGATGGCCTTTTCTATTTCTCCCGTTACATCGTCATCCTCTGTATCAATAAACGAAGAAGACAACCATATTCCACTTCGAGATATCAATAAACGAAGAAGACGACGACCGACGATGGAGAATGAGTCGACGACGGCCGACGATGGAGAAAGAGACAACGACGACCGACGATGGAGGAGAAGAAGACGACGCCCGATGATGGAGGAGAAGAAGACGACGGCCGGCGATGGAGGAGAAGAAGAAGACAACGGCGAGTGATGGAGGAGGAGAAGAAGACGTCCTCTACCAATTTCGATGTTCAGACCCCTTTTTTTTTAAATAATGTTCAGACCTTATAAACCCTAGATTCTGCATAGTTGATAGTTGTGATTTATAAGTATTAATCAAACAACATCAATCAAATCCTCATTCCTATTCCCATTCTTTTATATTCCTATTCCCATTTTCATTCCCATTCCATAAAATGAACCAAACACCCCCTAAAACTGAAACCATGATGACCATGCTTGTAATTATTTCGTTTGAGGGATCTAATCCAAAACTTCATATAACCACAGGGACGTAAATTGTAATTTACTCTAATAATTGTGTATATATATATAATTATTGTGATCTTCTTGTACACATCATCACTTGTTCACATATCTCTCCTTATACGTAAAGAAGCAACAAGATCTCTCACATACCAACATATATATCAAAGCCAGGTACCTCTTTCTATCATCTTTATTAATCATCTCTATTCCTCTACAATACTAGCTACTACAAACTTTCCACTATTGTTATATATACCTTTCTAGCTTATTGTTCGTTTGTTTGCTTAATCTTATAATTACCGAATGACGGACTAATTAGTCGACAACTCGGTCGCATGACTTTCATCAGTTCAACTATATATCACAAATATGGGTTTGTGGAATGTAAGAAAAGCACCAAAGAATCCTTACGTTTATCTAAATCCTACATGAGATAACGGGTTCATGGAACTAAACATCTAAATCCTTAAAATTAAAATTGTTGACGAAATTATATTATATTTTCAGTAATATTAAAAATAGTAATCAATTTCTATTCAAGTTAAATAATATTCTTTTTTAATTAACAATTCTAGGGTGAAATTTCACCTTAAGTAACTAATAATTGAAGGGTAATATTCAAGGTTGCAAGTAGAAGGTTCCTAGTAAGGAAATTTAGTTAATGATGGAGCATCATTAATTCAACAAAGCAAAAACTTTAAAATATTTTCATTATGACAAAAAAAAAAAAAACTAAGTGTTTTCACAACTTTTTCCAACTTTAACTTTTTAGGTTCTATTATTTGAACTTAATTTATATCATTTGTATTTTTATTTATTAAAATGAATGTATTGAAAGAGTGGGTATGTGACAGTGTAGTCTTTTTGTTAAGAATGTTTTGAATGTTCACCATATGTTCACAAAGTGGTAGGTTTAATTTTATTTTATAATATTTAATAATATGATTAAATTTAAAATATCAATATTGGGTTCATTTTGAAGGTATTGACGAGACGATTATAATGATGTAATTTATTAAAATAAAAACGTATTTTTTAACTATATTTTAGTTAATATACGATTATGCATGTTCATATGATGAGAGTGTAAGATGAAAAATATAAAAAACAAGGGATATACCATAAAGTAAATCAATAATTATAAAGGTATAAAGTGTAAGTATTAAAAATATTTTTTGTAGTATGTATAATATATATTAATATGATTAAATCAAAAAATATTCGATATTTGACTTATTTTGAAGCTATTTGCGAGACGATTATAATTATATAACTTGTCAAATAAAAACATATTTTTAACGTATTTTAGTTAATATACGATTATATATCTTAATATGAGAAAAGTGTGAAATGGAAAGAAAAAAAACAATGAATACAAAATAAGTTAACTAAGAGCATCCACAATGTAGTTATTAGGAGGTTTTTGAGAGGTTTTTCAAAAAGTAAAAACATCATTTTGAGGTTTTTCACTTAAGTATTTTCGTGAGGTTTTTCGTCATAGGTCGTAACTGCATGACCTGTTTTTTCGTATTTAATCAGTTTTAACTTTATAGGATTTTACAAAAGTTTCGTATTTAATCAGTTTTATTTATTAACCAGTTTATTTATTAATATATTTAAAGTAAGGGCAATGCTAATGGCACGTAATCCTATTTAAATATAATTATTAAATAAATAATATAAATAATTACATAATGAAAGTAATTATATTTTTATATTTTTAAAATAATATCTCAAATTTGACATACTTATATAATTCTAACAAATTTCTTAATAACCCAATTTTTATTTTCGGTTATACATACTTTTAAGTTTAACATTTTTTTTATTTTTATTTTACATAATTTTTATACAATTTTTATATATTTCTTAATAACCTAATTTTTATTAATTTTATTGTACATACTTTTATGTATTTGTATGAATTTTAATGTATTTATTTTTATAAATAAGAATAAAAATGATATAAAGTTAAAATGGCGGGACCCTGAATAATTTAAAAAAGTAATGAAAAAGCTTGAATGAGGTTTTTCACATAGTGGAGGTATATAAAGGTTTTTAAATTGTTGAGGTGACAATAACGTGTAAGAAAAAAGTTATGAAAAATCTTGGTGAAAAAGTCATACACTGCGGATGCTCTAAAGTAACTATAAGAGCATCTCCAACAGCATTGCTAAAATAGAAAATTTTGGCTTTTTTTTTGTTATTACTCTCCAACAGCTTTGCTATATGGTTTGCTAAAATAGAGAAAGATCAAAAAATCTCTAAATATAGAGAATTCTCTATAATCTCTAAATTTGAGAGAGAAAATATTATTTTATTCAATCCAACCAATAAGATTCCATTTTTAATATTTTATTTTAAGTTTTTTTAAAAAGTGTATTGGGATGATAAATTATGGAATATTATAATAATATAAATAATGATTGATTCTCTAAAATAGAAAAGCTGATGGAGTTAGAAGAAAATGTTTTTAGAGATTTTGACTTTCCATTCTCTATTTTAGAAAAAATTGTGCAATACTGTTGGAGATGCTCTAAGGGTGTTAATTATAATTTTAACATTAGTAATCATGAAGTTTGACCATGTGGAATTGTATGTGAGGTAAGGAGAGTAAAATAGTAGGAGGAGGTATGAATGTATATAGAGGGTATGTTTAACGAGCCTTTTAATAATGTTGAGAATAATTAGATAAAATATAGAAAATGATTTAGGAACATTAATGGAACATAGAAAAGATAAAAACATTATATGTATTATAATTGAGAAACAAAGTATTTAAATAAACGTTATCGACTCACGACTAAAACAAAGTTGTAAAATTATCTTTCTAAGTTCTATTTAAATATTCAATCAAAAAAATATTTTTATAGTAGTAATTTATATGATTTTTACTCTTCTAATATGAATGTACATTCTTTAGTATAATTACTTTATTAGAATAATACATATAAAACATATATGTATATATAATTTTGAATATGACATACAAATTTGTCGTCTTATGTCACGCTTTGAAAAACGCTCGTCATGACGTGTAAGGCTTCAGGCTTATCTCGTCGTCACACCACGCCTAACTCCATGTTGTACATTTTAAAAAGTGAACAACCCATATACTTTTATGAATTTTACTATTTTAGGGACCAAAATTATAAAACAACTATTGATAAAGACCAAAAATGTAACCTCACTAATTTTTAACTTATTGGAATTTTGGTCAAAATTTCCCCAAACGCTGCACTATTCCCCAAGCTTTTTTCCTCATGAAACTTGTCTAGGGATGGCAAAAATAACCGAAACCGATGGTGAAAACCGAAAACCGAAATTTTCGGGCCCGGTTCGGGGACTTTTTATCGGGGACGGGGCGGGGATCGGGGATATATTCGGGGATTTTATCGGGGACGGGGACGATGATCACCGGCCCGGCCCGGCCCGATATGTGTATATATATAAATATTAATGTATTTATATATATATATATATATGTTAAATTATATATATATAATATCATTAAAAGAAAATTACTAACATTATATTAAAATTTAAAATATTTTAATCCATTTTATCTCAACACCCCAAACAAGCCTCCCGAAAAAGTTTATTTTATTTGTTTAATCGTGAAACCGTAATGTTAGTTGGATGATATATGAATTTTATTTACTTTTATATCGTAATTTAAGACATTTTTGAGACATTTAGACTTATGTTCATAAAAATTGTAATTTATTTTTAGTTGTGACAATTAACATTTTGTAAAATAAAATCGGGGCCGGTTTCGGGTTCGGGTATAACCAACGGTGAACGGGGAAACCCAATGGGGAAATACGATTTTTAACCTTAACGGGTTCTCCAACGGGGATCGGGGAAACCGCGGGGACCCAATGGGGATCCCCGATAAGATCCCCGATGGGGATCGGGACGGTTTCGGGGACGGTTTTGGTTATCGGTTTCGGGGACGGGGATACCAATAACCGGCCCGAACCCGGCCCGTTGCCATTCCTAAACTTGTCAATATTTTTTGATCATTTTATTCGAACTCTTATTTAGATACAAATTTAAAAAATAGAAAATCAAGATTTAAGATATGTGAAATATACATTCAATTCCTACAACTTATTCATTTTCAATGTTACAACCTTAACTATATTATTAAAATAATTTTTTTAAAAACAATAAAATATTAATTATCTATTCTAAACATTTTATTTCTATGTTTTTTATTGTTAAAGAGTATAAATAAAAGGGAATTTAATTAAAATGCCCAATGATGAAAAATCAGTACTTAATATGCCCTAAATCTTGTCATTTTTGCCAAAACACCCCATATGTCCGCGTTTTTAGTCCTCGTTTTTGAAAAAACGCGGGGTGGCACGAATTCGGTCCGCGTTCCACACAAAAAACGTGGACATATCCCTCGTCCAACCAAAAAAAACGCGGCCATACCCCTCGTCCAAGCCAAAAAACGCGGACATGCCCCTCATCCAACCCAAAAAACGCGGCCATACCCCTTGTCCAAGCCAAAAAACGCGGACATGCCCCTTAACCCCGTGAATTGAATCAAAACGCAGACTACTACCTTGAATTCAAGCCAAACGCGGACTATCCCCATGAAACGCGGACCAAACGCGGACCATCCCCGCATTTCAAGCCATACGCGGACAGAATGGCTGCCACCCCCGCGTTTTTAAAAAAACGAGGACTAAAAACGCGGACATATGGGGTTTTTTGGCAAAAATGACAAGATTTGGGGCATATTGGGTACTGATTTTTCATGTTAGGGCATTTTAATTAAATTCCCTAAATAAAATATATTTATTTTTATAGTAATTATTTTTTGAGCGCTCTCCAAATTTGGAGAATATTACATATTTTCTCTATTTGAAAAATATATTTTTGAAAAAAAGTTGCCAATAATATTTAAATCCTAAATTTTTACTATTTTAAAATTTTTGTTAGAGATTTTACTAGATAAACACCTCCAACATTTTTTCCTCCAATTATATGCTCTCCTAAATTAATAACAAAGTTGATTGCTAGAAAAATCAAAATGATCCCATTTTGTAAATCGGTAAATAAAAGAAAATGTAATTGGCGTTATTATCTTTCAGTTAAATGTTGATGCTTTGTAGTATTCTTGTTAAAGTTCATTTTTTGTTTATTTGTTTGCTTCTGTGCAGGTGGTAGCATAAAGTAAGAATATCGAGCAATGGAGATTGTTGGTGCCTTTGTTACTTCTGTTGTTGACGCTCTCTTGGTTCCCGTTAAGAATCACTTGAACTACTTGATTTTCTGCACAAAACATGTGACAAAAATGCATACCAAAATGGAGAAGTTGAAGACTGCAAGACTCGACGTTGAACGCAACATGAAGCACAACAAAAGCAATAGTCTTGAGGTTCCAAATGAAGTCGAGGCGTGGTTAAAAGAAGTAGGAACGATTGATGCACAAGTGGAAACCTTTCCTACTGATGTCAGTATTTGTTACAATTTCAAGGATCAACATAAGCTCGGAAGAAAAGCCTTCAAGACCATTCAAGATATCGGTCGTCTCATGGAAGAAAAATCTAGTATCAACTGGACTAATAATCCAATTGCTCTTGCACAAGTTGATTCCACGAAGGCATCCACCTCTATACCATTCAGTGATTACAACGACTTCGAATCAAGAAAGCTGGTTTATATTGAAGCATTTAACGCACTTAAAGCGGACAGCAAACCCCACATGATAGCCTTATGTGGGATGGGGGGAGTAGGGAAGACCACAATGATGGAAAAGCTACACAAGGTCGTATGTGAAAATAATATGTTTGATTTCATTATTAAGGTTGTTGTAGGGGAAAAGATGAATGTGGCTGAATTTATTCAGACCGCTATAGCAGAGCAACTCGCTATAGATCTAAAAGAAAGCACTAAAGAAGCTAGAGTTATTAAGCTTCGCAATGGTTTCGAGGCCAAATCTGATGGTGGTAAGAAGTTCCTACTAATACTAGATGACTTGTGGCAGAGTGTTGATCTCAAAGATGTTGGTTTAAGTCCCAAGCCAGATCAAGGTATCGACTTTAAGGTCTTATTGACATCACGAGATCGAAATGTTTGCACTGAGATAGGAGTTGTGCTTGATTCGATTATGAATTTGAAAGTCATTGAAGACTCAGAAGCACAAGATTTCTTCCTCCAATTTGTAAAGATTTCAGATGATGTCGATCTCCGTAAGATAGGACATGATATCACAATTAGATGTCATGGTTTGCCTATTGCCATCAAAACCATTGCTTGTACTCTTAACGGTAAAAGCAAGCATGTATGGGAAGACACACTTTCTAAACTAGAGCACAAGGACGTTCGTGAAGTTGTGGGTGAAATTTTTGCAATAAGCTACAAACATCTCCATGATGAAGAGACTAGATTGACTTTGTTGCTTTGTGGGTTGTTTCCGGAAGACTTCGATACTCCTACGGAGGACATGGTGAGGTACGGTTATGGATTGAAATTATTCAGAAATGTGGAAACTATAAGAGAAGCAAGAAACAGGTTGAACACGTGCATCTCCCGACTCAGAAAGTCGAGTGTGTCAAGATGCACGATTTAGTGCTTGCTTTTGTCTTAGATATTTCTTCTAAAGGTGAACATGCTTCGATTGTCGGCAATATGTCAAAGTGGCCTGCAAAACCTATGAGTGAGTCTTGCAAAATGATTTCATTAACGTGCGCAGGTATGAAGTCTGATGACTTTCCTAGAGATCATAAGTACCCAAATCTCTCGCTACTGAAGCTTATGCATGGAGACGAGTCGTTGAGGTTTCCTGAAGACTTCTACAAAGAAATGGAAAACCTTGAAGTTGTTGCATACGACAACATGAAGTATCCATTGCATTTGAGATCCCTTCAATGCTCTGCCAACCTTCGAACACTCTGTCTCCATGAATGCTCATTGATGTCTGATTGTTCTTCTATTGGCAATCTTTCGAATTTGGAAGTGCTTAGCTTTGCTGGTTCTAACATACACAAGTTACCATCCACAATCGTAAAGCTGAACAAGCTTAAGTTACTTGATTTGACTGAGTGTATGTATCTTTTTATTGATAATGGTATCTTGAAAAGTTTAGTGAAGCTTGAAGAGTTGTATATGAGAAGTGTTAGACGAAAGGTGAATGCCGAGGGTGATGAACTGGTAGAGTGTTTAAAAAACCTTCATGGTTTAGAAATCGAGTTCTTTGAAAAAGATGCTCTGCCACAGAATATGTCATATAAGAATCTTAAAAGATTCAGGATCTCATTTGGATGTCGTCTAGATAAAATCGATGGCCAAAACATATACTCATTCGAAAACACGTTGATGTTGGCCACCAACGAATATGAGCAACTTTTGGATTCCGAAATGAATGAGTTGTTTGAGAAAACACAAGTGCTTTATTTACATGTGACTGGCATAAGTGATCTTGGAGGTGGTTTAGGGGCTTCTTAGTTGCAAAATCTAAGAGTCCTTCTTATTTGTGAATGTAAAGACTTGAGATACCTCTTCACAATCCGTGTGGCTAATGGTCTCAAACAGCTTGAGCACCTTGAAATAGATGAGTGCCCTGTTTTAGAAACACTGGTAGCTGATAGTGATTATGAGATTTCTGAAGAGAAGGTGATTACGTTTTCAGCTCTAAAGTTTCTATCTTTGGAAGGGCTACCAATGCTAACGAGTTTGTGCAAGGTTGGCAACGTAATTGAGCTACCGCAATTGGAGAAGTTGATACTTGACAACCTTCCGAATTTCACTAGCATTTATCAACATTTTCTGAAGAAAGAGGTATATATATATATATATATATATATATATATATATATATATATATATATATATATATATATATAGGGAGAGGTTCATTTGAGAAATGGTAAATATATGAGAAATAGAGAAGTAATCTTAGTCATTCATCTGGTCAACATTTGCGACTTTAACCACGAAGCACCGGATAATTCCTTGTGTGGTCTATAAAAGGTAGAGGGGTAATTTCGTAAAATACACGGGATGAGTTCATATATGAATCTGTATGAATCACAAAGATTCATATATGAATATGTTAATTAGTTCAACTGATTCATATAAATTCATATATGAATCTTTGTGATTCATACAGATTCATATATGAATCACAAAGGTTCATATATGAATCTGTTCGTTAGTTCAATTGATTCATATATGAATTACAAAGGTTCATATATGAATCAGTTAAAAGAGTTCAGTTGTGAATTGCACTGGTTCATATATGAACATATAGTTCATATGTGAATTATACATGTTCATATATGAACACAGCCCGTGTGTTTTGTAAAATTTACGAAATTGTCCTTCTATTTTTGGGATAGCCGCAACTTTTGACTAGTTAAAGCTGCAACTTTTGACCGGTCAAAGCCGCAATATTTGACTAGTCAAATCCGATCTTGACCATATGAATGGCTAAGATTACTTCTCTATTTCTCATATATTTACCATTTCTCAAATTAACCAAACACTATATATATATATATATATATATATATATATATATATATATATTTGTCTACTAGATTAAGTATTGAAAACATGCAGTAATGTTTATGGCAACTGCCAATTAGATACATATTTTTTTAATTTAATTTCACAATATATTGATTAATTACAGATCCAACATGGTTCGATTATTGTGCAGGCTATGAGTACAAAGTTGAAGGAATTACATATTAATAACATGGAGAAGTTGAAGGAGATATGGCCAAGTCAATTGAGTAATAATGAGGTTAGTCAATTGAGAGCGATTAAAGTGGAAGGATGTGATGGTCTTGTGAATTTGTTTCCATGCAATCCAATGTCTTTGTTGCATCATCCGGAAGAGCTTACAGTTAAGGATTGTGGTTCCATTGATGTTATATTCAACATTGACTTGGGATCATCATCATCATGTGTTGTTGCTGAAATTGAGGAAGACAACATACGTAGCAACTTGAGATCTATTATAGTAAGCAAATGTGGGGAACTAAGAGAAGTTTGGAGGGTGATTAATGGAGTAAATGGTGATCTCCCCATTCTTGGCTTTCAAAACGTTGAATGCATAAAAATAAAATCATGCAAGAGCTTAAGAAACGTATTCACACCAACCACCTCAAATTTTGACATGAAAGCACTTACAGAGGTTTATATTAATGGTAACCAAGCGGAAGAGGTATATTATGGTTTGACATGAAAGCACTTACAGAGCTTTCAATTTCTATTTTATTAACTTACTAGTACTAGTTATGAACTAATATTTATTGGATTTATAGTATTAATTTGTTAATGTAATTTAGTTTTTTTAAATAAAATTGCTAATTAGAATTTTTGTGGAATATATGCAGATTAATGTTGTTGCATTCCAATCTTATCTCATACACACTTGCCGTAACCTTCATACACTTACGATAAGTGGTTTTACAAGACTAGAGGTGATGTTTGAGACTCAACAAGAGCCAATATCTACTTTATTCCCCAATCTCACAAGCATAACACTTGAATTCTGCAATCGTATAAAGTACTTGTTTTCCCCTCTCATGGCCAAACTTCTCTCCAACTTAAAAAGCATCACTATACAGTATTGTGATGCTATTGAAGAGGTTGTTTCAAACATAGACAATGAATATGAAGAAATTGCTACATCTATATCTTCCCATACAAACACCACTTCCTTCCCGCATTTAGACATTCTTTCCCTTTCTGGTTTGAAAAGTCTAAAGCGTATTGATGGTGTTGGTGCCAATAGACTCACCTATGTTACCACTACTTCTGTTCATGATAGGTTCCAGGTATGGTTTCTTTTTTTATACATCATATAAAAGTTCAACTATTTACTTCATCTTTACTAATAACGATATTTCTTATATCAATTACATTTCAACTTAAATTGGTAATATGCTTTTTTATTAATTTTGGATGCTTATATAGATAAATACATTCAACGCAAACCAACACTTGTTCCAATGTTTATATGTTATTGATATAACGGAAAAGTTCATAAAAACCCAACAAGCTTTCTCATTTTGAATGATTACGTCTTTATATAAACTTTTTTTTGAACGGATAAACCGTTAAACTTTCTAATTTTGAATGACTAAATCCCTAAACATTTTTTATTAAATAAATAAGTTATTGAACTTTTAAAAATCGGTTCTTACGTTCTTTTAACCCAAAAAAAAACTACCCATAGTCGGCAAGGAAGGTTTTTAAGTAAAAAAAAAAAATAGTTTTACCGTTTCCAAACCTAAAGTTATTCAAACCCCTCGTACCCAATGACATCGCTCCCCCTAGCCACCCCTTCATCGTCTGTTCCCCAAACCGTCCATCACCGCTGTTGGCCCTTGCCATTGCTCTCCCTCTTTTTTATTTGTTTCATTTTATCTTTTAATTCTTTCTTTTTTACAACAATTTAATAGAGTACCTATAGACATATCAAAAAACAGGGAGAATCAAAAAGCAAAAAGAACGATCAAAAAGAGAAAAATCAGTGGCACGAGCCAATGGAAATGATAGGTGGTGATAGAGAGCGGACGATGATGGGAAGGTAAGGGTGAGTGATAGTGTTGGGTAATTTTATGAGCTAAGACTTTACCTAACTTTAAAAGTAATTTTGTTACATTTTTTCCTTTAATTATTTTTATGTTTCTATTTTAAAATATTTATTGTTTAAATATAAAAACTTGTTTTATTTTAGAGTTGGATATGGAACTAGATGATTTGGTTTAATAAAATTATTCTCTTCAATTAATGTACTACAGGGAATACAAAAAATTTGAATCTGAATTTCCCTTTCAACAGTGTTCGTAAATTAGTTTCAAGAATAAATATTGTATAAACATATATATAATTTGGGTTTTATTGGATATCAAGTAATTGAGTTTTGTTGAAGTTCTCCATCAGCTTCATTGATAATTATATACATTGATTTTTTTTATCCATGTATATATTGCAGTGTTCTCAATTGGGTGCAACATATTCATCCTTTTGCCGATACTTGAAAAAAATACATATAAGAGAATGCAATGCATTGTTGAATCTGATTGAAGGGAACGACAACGGTGTTGTTGACATTTCAAATATTGGTGAAGGAAGAAGTGATACGGGTTCTACAATGACAATCCCGAGGTTGACAAATATGACTTCAATTGAATTACCCAACCTAAATGAATTGCATATTGAAGGATGTCATGGTTTGAAATATATCTTCACAAGTTCCACACTTGAAAGCCTCAACAAACTCCAAGAGTTGAAGATAATTGATTGCTCTGCAATACAAGTGATTGTGAAGCAGGAAGACAATGGATTAATAATAGCATCTAAAGATGTGGTCTTTCCTCGTCTAAAGTCTCTTGTTCTAGGCAAATTAGAAAAACTCGAGAGCTTCTTCCCGGGGAAGAATAATTTCAGCTGGCCATTATTGGATAAGGTTAAGATCTACGGTTGCCCGCAAATGATGATTTTCACATCTGGTGTCTCAAAGGCTCCGAAACTCAAATACATAGATACAGGTGTAGGCAAACATAGTCTTGAATGTGGCCTCAACTTTGATTGGACCAATGCACGACATGAGGTATATATGTTGTTACTTTAATTATTTGCATCATCATATTCTGTAATCATGTCAAGTTAAAGAGACCCACGACCCATACAACTAAACATTTTCTAATAAGTAATGCTAGAGAAAAATACGTAAAGAGATTGGAACTTTATTTTTACTTTTTTAATATATTCTGATTTCTTGGTAAAATAATATTAAATTTTTACATAAGGTATTTAATCTGTTGTCTAATTTATAAATCCTACTACAAGAAAAAAATAGAAGTACCGTCACATGTTTAAAGGAATGATGTTGGATTTAGAATAGACCCTGGTACACCTAGAACGATACAAGTTGTCACCCTTTAACATGAGTTATATTTATTTATTGTTTTTTAGCTAATATTTATGTTGGGTTGGGTTTCGGTGAGAAGTTGAGGTTAACATGAGAAGTGGTTATCAACCGTTGGATGAGAAGTGGATGGACATTAGGATGATGAGATGCACCAGATCAATTCCTTTTGTGGGAGGACATTTGATTAAAAGTGATCAACGGTTCAGATCCACTTCTCACGTTTCTCACGTTAACCTCAACTTCTCACACGATCATTCGCCTATTTATGTTTATGTTTTTTGTTTGCAGAATCAACAACTCTACAACACAAGTATGTGGTCGACTTCAGATATAACAGAGTTACTTCAATTCCCTTGGTCTTTTTCCAACTTAATCGAACTAGATGTATCTTATCGTCATGAATTGAGTAGGAAAAAAACAATATTTCCAAGCATTGATGAGTTGGTTAAAGTAGAAAATGTTGGAGAAGCAGTAGCAGTTGATAAGGTGGTATTTGAAGGGAGAAACAATGAAACACAATCAGCAGATGATAATGTTGTGATGCTAATTTCCAACAAAAAACAAGTGATGAGCATGGATCATCCACCATCATCATCGTCATGTATATGGAAGAGTGATTGGTGGATGGCATCTAACCTTTCAAACCTCACAAAGGTATCACTTGTTGAATGTTATAATCTGGAACATGTATTCTCTTATGGGATGGCTGCTAGTTTAGTCCAACTCCAAGACCTACATATAACTCATTGCGAGAGTATGGAGGTAATTGTGGAAGATTCAGAAAGTAAAGCTAAGGAGGTGGTTTCCTTCCCTTGTCTAAAATCCTTACAACTTACTTATCTGTGGAGTTTGAAGGGATTTTGCTTGGGGAGTGATCAGGCTTTTGAATGGCCGTCATTAGATACTCTCAGAATAACAAATTGTGAAGAAATGAGAGTTTTCACAGAAGGAGAGTCTACTACTCCAAAGCTAAAGGTAATAGAAACAAGTTTTGGGTTCTATGAGGGGACGGAAGACCTCAACTCTTTTATAAGGACAAAATTACAAAAGGTACGTAGGTTAATTAATTTGTGATATTCAATTATATATTCCCCTAATTAATACACTTGGGAAATTTAATTAATTAATTTATGTTGTTTTAATTACAGGGATACAAATTCTAGAGAAAGAAAGATTGATAGAGGTTGCAACTTCATGCACTTAGATTGATGCAATTAATTAATGTTCTCATATATAGCTGCTGGTATGTACTTTTAAAAAACCATTAAAATTTCTATTTATTTACCCAACTGTATGGGTGTGTAGAAAGTCGATCGATCCAATTAGAACCGACCAACCATAATTGGATATCCGATGGTAATTGGATCGGATTGAAAATCTCAACATCCAATTTAGATTGGTCGGTTCTTGGATGGCAGTTCAGAACCGATCAACATCCCATTACCCATCCGATTACCAGTTTTCCATTCAACCATCATCCAATTATTTTTTTTGCAATTTGCTTAAATCTAAATTTGTTGTGTTGGTTTTTGACTTCTTAGGGGCTGTTCCGTTCATGGAATTGGGAGGAATTTGAAGGAATTGAAATGGCCAATTCCATTGACCAAATTCCAAGCCCATGTTTGGTTCACGGAATGAAAGTGATGGAATCCTTCCAATTCCATTGAATTCCACAATTTAAGGAATTCATCATTCCTTAGCCTAAATGAAGGTATTGAATTCCTACCAACTAAATGCTTGGTCAAATTCCATCAGATTCGATTTCAATTCTTTCAAAGTCAAATTCTTTCGATGGATTCCAATTCCATCAAATTTCATTCAGTGAACCAAACGCCCACTTAGTCCCACTAACGTTTTAACACAAATTAAAAGTGATTAATCAATTTGTTTCATTGTTAGAAAATTGCATTAAATTAACACGGATCCGATCCGATCTGATCATCCATTGGATGTTGTATGGATCCAATCCAATCCAATGGATATCCGATAAGAATATCCAGTAAGAACATCCAATGGATGGAACGAACCGATCCAAGGATTGGAAAAATCCAACATCCAATGGATGATTAGATCGGTTCGGTTCCCCTCACATCCATTGGATGTCAACCGATAAACACCCCTACCCAACCGGTCAAGTTTACCCTATTACTATATTTCGCTTGATTACGGTTCAGCTGCATTAAGAACCATCATTAATTTCTACATAATTTCTGCACAGTTAGGAGCTAGCTATTTCAACCCCTAATTTGTGCTTTATTTCACTTTAACAAGCATCTCTTTTTTAGGCAGAATTTCTCAGCTGCTACCAAATGGTGTTGTTTCAATTCAATCATTTGGGAAGGGTTCTGTTCAGACATTTTTTTGGTGTCAAGTTGAGGTAATTGTGATAGTCTTTTTTGGCATTAAATTGTAGTTGAAACTTTGCAATTGCAATTGTTAAGTCTCTTTTGTAAGTTAGTTAGTAACCCACTTTGTGTTTCACCCAAAGCAAACCCAGAAGTTTTTTAGAGATGGTTGCAAATAGTTTGTCTTTTACCAAAAGCGGAAAATTAACAAGTACAACATGAGCATCAGACGTTCGGCCAAGCAAGCAAGCGGGTAGAATAACGACAAAACCCGCATGTGGGAAACAGCTTAAGCGTATCTGCTAGCAGACAAGGTAGAAGATGAAGACATAAGTACCAGCGAGGTGCGGCCCCACTACTCAGTCAACTGACGCAACCACTCAGTCAAGAGATACGACAAGAACCCAAGGGTTATATGTAATACCCAGTTTCGAAATTTTGTTAATTTTGGAAGTTGGGGGAAAAAGTGTAAAGTTATTCAAAGATCAAGGGGGTTTATTGAAAATTCAATTTTCATCACATAAATATCAGATTTTGAGAAGTTATATCTCATACTGATATCTTATGTGAGTTTTGAAAGAGTGAAAGAAGAAAGAGTGAAAGAGAGAAAGCAGAGAGAAAGAAGAGAAGGATCTTGAAGGGTTGATCCGTTTTTGTCAAAAAGAGGTATGTTTTTAGTTTCATGCTTCTATCTGCATGTTATAGTCAGTAAATAGACGTGTTAATCAAGCTTTTAACCGTGTATTTGATCGATTTAATCGATCAAAATAGTTCTGGGTTTAGAACTGGGTAAACCGACTTCTGTTCTTGATTAAGACCGGAAGATGATATATCGGTCATATGTTTAAGACCGAAGTGTTTAAGACCGAAGTGTTTAAGACCGAAGTGCTAAAGACCGATATAGTATAAGACCGGTGGTAAGGTTCGACCGAAGGTCTGTTCGACCGAAGGTCTGCTCGACCGGAGGTCTGCTCGACCGAAGGTCTGTTCGACCGGTAGGATGTAAAGGACCGATAGAGATTCGACCAATAGTTTTATAATTGGTCTAAGAGGTTTTTAATCAGTTTGGTTTTGACCGGGTTAAAAACAGTAGATTTCAATTGATGAGTCTTTTGAAAGAAAGAGTGTTAGTTGCAAGTTAGCTTACCTTTGTTTTTAATACCATCGTAGGTGGTGTTAATCGATAGAAGTCAGAGTTTAATTCAGAGGAATTAAAGGTGAGTCTTTCAACTAAATCTTTTATGATTTGAGCAGTTATTTTATAAATGTGAGTTTTTATATATTGCGCATTTATAATATGAAAAGTTAGTAGAATTATTTCAAATGATTGATTTAATTAGTTGAGCATGTTTATGTTCAGGGTATATGAACTTGTTTTATATACTGGCAGGACCAAATGTATGCGTACATTTGAGTCAGAAGTTTGACCTAAGTCGGGAAGTGTGACCCGCCTGCTCGTACCGGGGAGTGTGGCCTGTTTATGCCATTAGGGTGTGTCCCTAAAATAAGGCAGTGCGAGACAGACATACCGTCTTTGACGGGAATGTTGGTCAGTAGTTGAAAGTACGCTTGCGAGTGTAGAAAGTAATCACTAATTATTTAGTGCCATTAGACTCTTTTATTTTGCTTTTTAGAATAGTTTTTACTTTCTAATCCCAACATTTGAGTCCTTTTATTACTTATTTTTTATTTATTTATTTCTTGGAGCTAGAGTTAGTGGATAACCTGTTTTATTGTTTTGAATGGCTAATTTTGTGTGTTTTGAAAGATTTTGAATAGAACAGATCCAGTGCTGCAACATTTCTGTAGCATCTGCAGCTGTCAGTACTTTTTTAGGAGAACGTGTGGAAGCTGGAAAGTAGAAAACCATGGGTTGGTTTTGGGCTGACAAAAGAAGCCTCCACTATAGTATTTGGAGAATTGACATCACCTTTTTGATAGCTTGTAACCCTTGTTAATTAAACATTGGGCATTGGACCCCCGTTTTTGTACTAATTGTACCTTAAGTACTTTGTGTAGGGTTTATTACTCTTTTGCCACTCCCTTTTTGTATATAAAGGGAGGTTGGGGTTTAGTTTACTATCAAGTTCATACCTAAGTGTATCTCATCTAAGTGAAAAATCAAAGGTTGGCACCAATAACCTTTGATTTTAATGTACTTTTGAATTCCAAGTAAACCTTTGAAGTTACCATCCCTTGTCTTTTTACTTATGCTTTATTACTTCTAGTGTTCTTAATTTAGTTCTTTACTTTCCTTGCAAGTTATATTCAAGTCATTTATATTTATTGTAATTTATATTTCCGTCATTTACATTCATCTCTTTAATTTATGTAATTTATTGCTTTATGTATTTACATTTTAGTATGAGTACCTAATCCATTAGCTTGGGTGTAAGATAAAAGGGTGATATTTCAAACCAAAAGAAGGTGGACATTGTTTCGCAATAACAATGTTCCATCATTTCATTCAAGTTTTATAAAGCCAATGACACTTCTTGACGAGTTGATCACTTTGAAAGTGTGAAAGTGCTATGGCCTAGAGATAAGCCATAATATGCACGTCAACTTGGATGATATGAGAAGCCGACTTGAGAGAGTGACTGATAAAGAGATTTATCGCCTCTATTTTTCATCTTGATTTATTCTTGACGGGTTGTTCGCTTGTTAAAAGTGTTAAAGTGTAGAGGATTCAGAGATGAACCCCTTCGAACACTCCAACTTGAATGATATGGGAATTAACTCGAGAGAGTAGTTTTATACAAAGAGATTTGTAAATCCGTATATTTTGAGGACTCTACCCCTTGCTATCAAGAGTTAAAACTGCATAGAGATATGTTTAGTTGGATCTAAACGGTAGCGGGAGTATTGAAGTCCGAGAGGAATACCCTCAAAATAGATGGTGGATCTGTTTATGCTGAACTCATGTTGCAGCATACCTGCAGCATAGTCTGCTGGAATTTGTGTTTGAGTCTCACCCAAAAGTCTTACACCCTTGCTACCTTTATTATTCTGTATCTTAATCAACTGTTAACCAACCAAACCAAATCCAAGTCTTCAAATTCGCCATCTGAAATCATCTCTTTTCTTACACTTTTATTATACTTTTACGACAATCTCTGTGGGACGATATCCGGTACTTTACCGTTTTATTACTTGAAAGACGATATTAGATCTCATTGTATACTTGCTTTGAGGTTTAATTAGCACACGTCTATAGGTGTATTCCACGCACTATCAAGTTTTTGGCGCCGTTGCCGGGGATTGGCACGTTAAAAGTTTATAAAAGTATTTTAAAATATTTGATTTTTCTAACACCTTTGGAATCCCAGTTGGAAGTGTATGCCAAGAATACCACGTGGGGAATTGTTCACTCTTGACCCGGAAATTGAACAAACGTTTCGTAATAGGAGAAGAACGCAAAGAATCGCATTAATCATTGAACCTCCAATTATGGAACCACCACCACCCGGATTTGAAAATAGAGGACCGAGACCACCACCGCTTTTGGAAAATCCACGGGGAGCACCAATATTTCATGATGCACCTCCAATTTTTGGAAACCCACCGGAGCACCAATTTCGACAAAATCCACCAAATCAAGGAAATAATCATAACCATGTTGATGATGATGTTGAATCTCAAGGCACCAATGAAATAAGAAATGAAGTTCCAAACATAATTAATCTTGCAAACTCCAAAGAGGGAAAAATTATGGACTATGCTATTCCAGATTTTGAGCAATTAAATTCAGGAATAATTAGACCCCATATTAACACCCTCCATTTTGAGCTAAAACCCATCATGTTTCAAATGTTGCAAACAAACGGACAATTTGCCGGAATGCCATCGGAAGATCCACATTCTCATTTAAAATCTTTTATGGAGATCACTGATGCATTCCTGATCCCTGGGGTATCTAACGATGCCTTAAGACTCACTTTGTTTCCTTTTTCTCTAAGGGATCGGGCAAAGTCTTGGTTTAATTCTTTGTCACCTGGCTCTGTGCCATCATGGAGCAACATGGCTGAAAAAATTTTGCGAAAATATTTTCCACCTACCCGTAATGCTAAGTCCAGAAACGAAATTTGCATGTTTAGACAATTGGACGATGAAGCAATTCCCGATGCTTGGGAAAGGTTTAAAGAGTTGTTAAGGAAATGCCCTCACCATGGCATTCCCTACTGTATTCAACTCGAGACGTTTTACAATGGGTTAAACCCCATGGCTAAACAAATGCTCGATGCGACATCAGGAGGGGCCTTTACAGCTATTACCTATAATGACGGGTATGAAGTTCTTGAAAAGATTTCAGCAAACCATGGACATTGGGTTGATCCACGTGCCCAAACGCAAAAGAGGACTACTGGAATTCATGATGTAGACGCATATACTGCTTTAACAGCTCAACTCACTTCTATGGCCACTATGCTTAAAAACATAACTTCAGGCCAAGGAGCACAATCAGCTGCCACTACACCTATTCCAGCAGTACTCTCGGTGCAATGTGTTTGTTGTGGTGGGGAACACTCTTATGAACATTGTCCTCATAATTCTGAATCTGTAAACTGTGTTCATAACAGATCTGGTCCTTACAACAACACTTACAATGCCAGTTGGAAACAACACCCGAACTTTTCTTGGAACAGTCCATGTTTAAATCCACCCGCGCAAAAACAAGGAATTTCAAATTATCAACCACAACATCAAGCAAGTAGCTCTCAGAATCATCATCAAAGTTTTCAAACAACTCAACCATCTTTTCAAAACAACCCACCTTCACAAGCTGATTCATCGTCTTCTTTGGAAGCAATGATGAAAGGGTTTATGACCCAAACACAAGCTTTCTTAACCCAACAACAATCCCAAAATCAAGCTCAACGGCAACAAAATCAATCTATGTTTAATCAACACAGTGCGATAATCAGGAACTTGGAAACCCAGATCAGTCAACTCGCACTCAACCAGACCAATAGGGCCATGGGCAATTTGCCTAGTAACACGGAAGTCCCAAGAGCTTTAGGAAAGAAACATGTAAAAGATGTGACCCTTAGGTGTGATAAAGAATTGAATGAAACAGTACAAAACAAGTTTGGACCAATGACTCAAACAGAATTTGAAAATACCAAAAAGTCAGAACCCGAAACTACTGTTTTAGCTACTGTTCTTGAACCACAGCCTAAGCCCACAAAGAATCTAGAGTCCGAGGTAGCCAGTCCTGTCCAGCCTATAGTGGATGAAATCCCAACCTTACCAAAGGAGAGTGAGACCAAGGGCACAAAAGACACATCTTGCTCCACACATCCAAGTAAAGCTTTCATAAAACCAGTTCCTCCTTATGTTCCTTACCCTCAAAGGTTAAGGAATCAAAAAGAAGAACTGCAATTTAAAAAATTCTTGGATGTGTTCAAAGAATTGCACATCAACATACCTCTTGTTGAAGCAATCGAGCAAATGCCTAGTTATGCCAAATTCCTTAAAGACATCCTAAGCAAGAAGAAGAAGTTGAATGAATATGAAACTGTTTCTCTTACTGAAGGATGTAGTGCTCTCTTGACCAATAGAATACCCCCTAAGCTGAAAGATCCAGGGAGTTTTACCATTCCTTGTTCAATAGGTGGGAAGGATATTGGGAAGGCCTTGTGTGATTTGGGAGCTAGCATCAATCTCATGCCTTTATCCGTCTTCAACAACTTAGGAATAGGACAGGCTAGACCCACCACTGTTACACTCCAATTGGCCGACAAGACCATTGCCTACCCAAAAGGAAAAATTGAGGATGTCTTAGTTCAGGTTGATAAGTTCATCTTTCCGGCAGATTTCATCATTTTAGACTTTGAGGCTGATAATGATATTCCTATCATTTTAGGAAGACCATTTTTAGCCACCGGAAGAACTTTGATCGATGTTCAAAAAGGAGAGTTGACCATGAGACTCCAAGACCAAAAAGTCACATTTAATGTTTTCAATTCCTTAAAATACCCTGATGATGTTGAGGATTGTTCAAACTTAAGTGTGATTAAATCACTGTGTCATGAGGAGGGAGTTAAAAAAGGTTGTAAGTTGGAGGATGAGGATGATGAGGAATTAGCCTTAGGAGAAAAAGTTGAGGTTGAGGATTTTGCCTTAAGAACAAAGGAGACTGTCCCACTGCATGCTGCAGCATTTGAGCTGTTGGAAAATACTGAGCAAAAACCTTTCACATCATCCATTGTTTCATTACATGACCTGGAGTTAAAACAACTCCCCTCTCATTTGAAATATGTTTTTCTAAAACAAGAAGGCAAATTTTCTGTCATCATATCATCTACACTAGATTTTCATCAAGAAAAGAAATTGGTGGACAAATTGATGTTGCATATAAAAGCCTTAGGAGGGACCACCACTAACCAAGGTGTGATGATCATGATGCAAGATTTGTTTGCACAAAACAGCAGGTACATGAATAGGTTACTTGGTCAAAAAGGAGAGCTCAGGGACAAAGTAGAGATAATGAAGACTGAATTGGTGGACAAAGGGCAAAAGAAAGTCAAAACAAATGTGAAGAAAATCAAGGTTATGTTGATGGAGAGGTATGAGTTCAAGATCAGGAAAGTGGGGAGGAAGCTGAAAGTTCTGAAGAAAAAGAACATCCAATTGGCAAAAGAAAAATGGGAGGCCAAAGAAGAATTGAAGGCTCTCAAAGAGCAGGTGACTACTTCTGCTGCTACACCACCACAGGATGCACAACCTACTCTTCAAGAGTAGGACATGTTTATTCACTTACCCTTTAGCTCCATTTTCTTTGTTCATTTTTTATTTTTTTTTATTTTTGAGTCTGGGGTGTGTCTTTGCTGATTTTAGGATTTATTTTATTGCAATTGGGCATTGGTGATCAGTTTAAGAATGCATACATATCCGTAATAAATTCTTACAGTCATGGTCTATATCTCACTGTGTAGTTCTTGCTAGAACTAGAATTGTTTTACTTGGGACGCAATTTGGTCCACATCTCACATAAGAAATGATTTAGGCCATCTTTTGACACTCAAAATTAGCCACTTGCACCAACTCCATATTATCCATACACTTTCACACTATTACAATGAGGACATTGTAAATCTCAAAAGTTTGGGGTTGGGAAAGTCCACCATGGCAAAAGCATAAACATAGAAAAAAACATAACTCTTTCAAATATGCCATGGTTGGACTTAGGCACTACAAAAGTCCCATAGGGGCTAAGTGCATTGCATTCACCAAGGAAAAGAGCACAATAGTGCCAAATCTGAAAATTTTAAAATGATGCAAATGGTGAATATAAGAGGCAAAGTGAGAAAGAAAAAGCCATAAAGAGTGATCTAGTTCTTTAAAAAGTCCTTTTGATCTTAATTTTGAGATGTGGGTACCATAACAAAAAGAAAATCTTGCTAGCATATGGTTCATACTCATGGTAGATAGAAATCATGGGCACTTTGGATTTATGAAGGGCTATGCCATGTATTCTTGGATTGATCATCTACATGTGTGCACTTAATGCATCCATCTTGCAAATATTACCAACTTGAGTCATTTTTTTATTTTATTTTATTTTATTTTCTTTTCTTTTTGTGTCTTAATTGCTTGGGGACAAGCAATACTTCAAGTTTGGGGTTGTGATGGCACTAATTATTTAGTGCCATTAGGCTCTTTTATTTTGCTTTTTAGAATAGTTTTTACTTTATAATCCCAACATTTGAGTCCTTTTATTACTTATTTTTTATTTATTTATTTCTTGGAGCTAGAGTTAGTGGATAACCTGTTTTATTGTTTTGAATGGCTAATTTTGTGTGTTTTGAAAGATTTTGAATAGAACAGATCCAGTGCTGCAACATTTCTGTAGCATCTGCAGTTGTCAGTACTTTTTTGGGAGAACGTGTGGAAGCTGGAAAGTAGAAAACCATGGGTTGGTTTTGGGCTGACAAAAGAAGCCTCCACTGCAGTATTTGGAGAATTGACATCACCTTTTTGATAGCTTGTAATCCTTGTTAATTAAACATTGGGCATTGGACCTCCGTTTTTGTACTAATTGTACCTTAAGTACTTTGTGTAGGGTTTATTACTCTTTTGCCACTCCCTTTTTGTATATAAAGGGAGGTTGGGGTTTAGTTTACTATCAAGTTCATACCTAAGTGTATCTCATCTAAGTGAAAAATCAAAGGTTGGCACCAATAACCTTTGATTTTAATGTACTTTTGAATTCCAAGTAAACCTTTGAAGTTACCATCCCTTGTCTTTTTACTTATGCTTTATTACTTCTAGTGTTCTTAATTTAGTTCTTTACTTTCCTTGCAAGTTATATTCAAGTCATTTATATTTATTGTAATTTATATTTCCGTCATTTACATTCATCTCTTTAATTTATGTAATTTATTGCTTTATGTATTTACATTTTAGTATGAGTAGCTAAATCCATTAGCTTGGGTGTAAGATAAAAGGGTGATATTTCAAACCAAAAGAAGGTGGACATTGTTTCGCAATAACAATGTTCCATCATTTCATTCAAGTTTTATAAAGCCAATGACACTTCTTGACGAGTTGATCACTTTGAAAGTGTGAAAGTGCTATGGCCTAGAGATAAGCCATAATATGCACGTCAACTTGGATGATATGAGAAGCCGACTTGAGAGAGTGACTGATAAAGAGATTTATCGCCTCTATTTTTCATCTTGATTTATTCTTGACGGGTTGGTCGCTTGTTAAAAGTGTTAAAGTGTAGAGGATTCAGAGATGAACCCCTTCGAACACTCCAACTTGAATGATATGGGAATTAACTCGATAGAGTAGTTTTATACAAAGAGATTTGTAAATCCGTATATTTTGAGGACTCTACCCCTTGCTATCAAGAGTTAAAACTGCATAGAGATATGTTTAGTTGGATCTAAACGGTAGCGGGAGTATTGAAGTCCGAGAGGAATACCCTCAAAATAGATGGTGGATCTGTTTATGCTGAACTCATGTTGCAGCATACCTGCAGCATAGTCTGCTGGAATTTGTGTTTGAGTCTCACCCAAAAGTCTTACACCCTTGCTACCTTTATTATTCTGTATCTTAATCAACTGTTAACCAACCAAACCAAATCCAAGTCTTCAAATTCGCCATCTGAAATCATCTCTTTTCTTACACTTTTATTATACTTTTACGACAATCTCTGTGGGACGATATCCGATACTTTACCGTTTTATTACTTGAAAGACGATATTAGATCTCATTGTATACTTGCTTTGAGGTTTAATTAGCACACGTCTATAGGTGTATTCCACGCACTATCATAAGCACAATGCAGAGAGACACCACCCCATTGCCATTGAGAACACCAACTTGGAGACGGATGGTAGAGACGGGACATGACAAAGTTTCGAAGGCCCACCTTCAGCAAGACGATCGCGTTCCATTTTCTCGACAGATGAATCCAAGATAGTAAGCATGTATGTCATGAAAACATTTGTCATTAGCTGTCAAACACATAATTCGTTAAAAACTAAGGTTAGCAAGAAATAGAAAGAGAGAACGAAAAAAATATACCTCACAACGTGTGTCGTTATTTAGTAATGTAACTACAAAAAGAAGACGTGCATGTGCAATTGGAGGCTCATTCGTAGGTATGGAAAAAGAAAGAAATGAAGGGAAAGTTAGTAATATAATATAACACCCTAAATTTTGTTACCGGTATATTGATTTATGTGATGCTATACCTACTTGTAACCATAGTTAAAATAGTTGTATTTTTAGACTACTAATGTAAGTCAAAATCTTATGTGGGGGTCAATTATGTACAAATGAAACATGGGTTTAGGACTTGAAATGTTATGTAATATCCATATAAGGACCATTAGTGAATTAGGCTATAGATGAAGGATCAATGTTGGACAAAATGGAAATTCTTAACCTACTTTGCCAAGTTTTTAAACCCATATTTTCAGCCATAATTTTCATTTTAATCTCAACCTCTCTCTCTTTAGAATCAAAATTCTCTCAACATTCAAAGCTAGGGTTTGCTTCAATTCTCATCATGCTACTATGAAGATGTTAATTTTATGAAAGATTCTTGAAGAAAAAGTAAAGAATTAAGGTATGCCTATATAAATCCCAAGGTATGTTGAAGTTTTAGAATGTTATACAAAAGTTTGATCAAGAATTTTGGTTTATGATTGAAGGATTAAGAACTTGAGGTATTGATGATTAAATCTTGAAGGAGTGCTAGTTGTAGAAGACAAACCAAGGTATGTACATCAAATTGTTGATTAAATAAGTTGGAAATTAAGTTGTAAACATTTGTTTGTGATATGGGAATGGTATCTAGTTGATTCATGATGATTTTGGTAGCAATCTTATGAAAAGGAGATATGTTTTGAGCTGTCAAGTAGAGTCTTAAAATTTGCAGATTGTTTGAAAAATCGTATAAAATCGCTTGTTGATCCGATTGAGGTGTATAATATACCTTTGGAAAGATATATGTGTCTATTACAACTTTGTAGTTTATGTCAAGAGCTGATTTTAACTGTATAAGTCTCAAAACAGTGAGTTTCTTGAGTTGGTCCTGTGAAAAACGGGATTTGTGCACTGTTTTTAGAAAATTCATATAAAATCGGTATTTGCTTCAAAATGGATGAATCCAAAACGATTAGAACCATAAGAAATAGAGGTAAAACTTTTGTTTAGACATTAACACCTGAATGTACCTCTAAGTATGATAAAAAGACTCAAACTCGAGTTGGTACAAAGCTGTCAGGTGCAGGGGATTATATATGTTGCATTATTTGTTTGTACCTTGTGCTTTAAGGACTTGTAACGTATGTAATCAAATCCCAATCACTTTTAATCTTATTCAGGGTCAATCTTAAGATAAGAAAGGGGTCTTAACAATGGGATAGAGGCTATATGCATATGTAAAACTCTAAGGTAACTTGGAGTGACGGGGCTTAAGGTCGGAACATCCGGAACGTGTAGCATCACTCCGATTACCATTTAAGGTACGGATATCCGATTCTTGCGAATCTCTTTAGACATTAGTCTATTATCGAGGTAATATCGTATTCCGTTTACCATCTAGACATCTATTACTCGATTATGATTATAATTCTTCATATTCAATTCACGCAATCATATTGGGATATTGTGAGTTTGATAACTCCTCTAATTGTCGACATTCATAATGTTTATGATCATGGTTATTATTTGGAGCTATCACCATGGCTTATCTTTGATATATTCATTATTGGCTATTCGAGTTGAATTGAACTATCTTTGGATTTGATTATTTCTTTATAATTGATCCGTTATCGGATTTGAATCGTTTTTGGATTTGAACCGTTCTCGGAATTCTATTTTGATATTTAGTGATTGAACGTCACATGTTTTATGAAATTACTTCTTATACATCGACTTGACATGTTTTCAACGATTTGAATATTTCGTGCTTTAAGGCACGACATCGAGGGCAACGATGTCGTGACGCCTCCATGGCGTCTATAAATTGCCATGGCGTCCTTGTGATTAGTACCCCAATGTCAATAAGTGGGTCTGGCCTAGTACCGGCCAACTTGAGGGCGAATGGATCGATCCTAGGAACTGTTTTCGGGAGCCGTTTTCGGGAACCGTTATCGGGAGCCGGTTATCGGAAGGAAATTGAGTGTATTGCCCTATACTCATTTCTTATTGTTCGAGTGGTCCGTACAACCCTCGAACCCAGATGATTTTCTTAATTCTTGACTTTTGGTGTGATGATACGTTTTAGTTACCAGTTGAGATAATTGTGTAAATTGGTGACATGCCACTTTATGTTTCGGTTTTGAGTCATTATTACTCTTTTACTCTTATTCTTTTTATTAACTTGTTTATGACTGTGATTTTTATTATATAAATTATCTGCTCACTGAGCATTTTGCTCAGCCGAGGTTTGTTTTGTCCTCGGCAGGTGTAGGATCGCAGATGGGATCATCTCGGGAATGAGAGCTATGGAGTGTAACCATTTTGAAGACGACATTAGATGGAATAACTTTTGATTCTGTAAATATTGTACTATAATTATGTTGTCTTAAATTTGGTCTCCCGCTTGATGGAATTTTTTTGTAGTAACTTTTCTTCCCGTATATGTTAGCCAGTTATGTTATTGTGTTTTCATTTCGTAGCACACCGTCCTACGGTCACGTGGGACGGGGGTGTTACATATAATGAGTTATGTATAAAAATATAGAGAATGTATTACCTGTAACGTGGGAGTACGCGGTGTAATATTATGAAATACTTCATTGTAAACAATATTTTTAATAAACTTTGTATCATCCATCTCATCGTCTGTATTAAGAATGATCAATCCTGCTCGTTGGGTGACTCGAGAGGCTGCAACGTACAAAATTTGTCATTAGCGGTCCCACACATAATGGTTAAAAACTAAGATTATGGTTAAAAACTAAGATTAGCAAGAAATGAATATAAATGAGAAACATTTGAAAGCGAGAAGAAAGGGAGAATGAAAAAAATGTACCTCACAATTTGCATCGTGATTTACTAATATAACTACAAAAATAAGACGTGCATGTGCAATTGGAGGTTCATTCCTATGTATGGAAAAAGAAAGAAATGAAGGGAAAGTTAGTAATATAATGAGTTATGTTTAAAATATAGAGAATGTATTACCTGTAACGTGGGAGTAGGCGGTGTAACATAATGAAATACTTCTTCGTAAACAATATTCTTAATAAATCTTCTACTCCATCTCATCGTCTGCATTAAGAATAATCAATCCTGCTCGTTGGGTGATTCGAGAGGCTGCAACGTACAACATTTGTCATTAGTGGTCCCACACATAATGGTTAAAAACTAAGATTAGGAAGAAATGAATATATATGTGAAAATTTTGAAAGCGAGAAGGAGGAGAGAATGAAAAAAATATACCTCACAATTTGCGTCGTTATTTAGTAATGTAACTACAAAAAGAAGACATGCACGTGGAATTGGAGGTTCATTCCTAGGTATGGAGAAAAAAAAGAAATGAAGGGAAAGTAGTACAATAAATAATTATTTATAAGGCTCATTATCTTACTGAGTAATCAAAATACACTATTGATTTATAAGCATTGTTAGATAAATAAAACCATATATATATATATATATATATATATATATATATGTATGTATACACACATAGATGCAAGGGAAATACTATAATCATTATTTATTAAGATAAAGTTATCTAAAAATACGTAAAATATTGTTAATGAGAATGGTAACTTATTTATGTAACATAATTCTATAAAAAATGATAGGTTATAATAAATATGACGTGATAAATAAAGTGAAATGTATAAATATAAAATAGTTGTTATATATATGTGTGTATATATATATATATTGAATTACCTTTTATAAATAATTGTTAATGATAACATAACTATATAATGATATGTTATAATGAAATTGACCTATTAAATAAAATATAACATATTGATATTTTAATTATGTAATTCATTTATATAACTTGAGTACATAATGACTAATAATTGTCATGAACATACTAGTAACGGTCATTTTCTTTATGCAACAAAAATAAGTTAACTAAATGTTAATAAACGACTCTTCAAAATATTGATGATATAATAATTTTTAATGATAATATTAATTTATGTTTATAACATAATGAAATGGCTCGTTATGACGTTATCTTACTAAGTCCCTCCTTTATATATATATATATATATATATATATATATATATATATATATATATATATATATATATATATATATAGTGGAAGGATATTTTGCAACCCTGAAAAAGGTTGCAACCCTTGCAACTCACATCTTAACCGTTGGATTCATGATCGACGGTTATTTTATTTTTATTTTTCTGTTTTTTTTAATTAAAAATATTGGGCCCCATATCTATTGTAACCGCCGATCATGAATCCGACGGTTAAGATGTGGGTTGCAAAGGTTGCAACATTTTTAAGGGTTGCAAATGAAACAACCCCTATATATATATATATATATATATATATATATATATATATATTGATGATTGATTATAAGGTTACTAAGAAAATAAGATGATTAAATTGGAAAAAAAAATTCAAATAAACATATATGTTTAAATAATATAAATGAAGTAAATAAAAATAAATTTTTTTTAGCAAATGTTAAATAAACTTTTGACCATTTATTAAAAAAGTCAATATATAAAAAAATTAATAAATCAAAACTAATATTTAACATATTTAAAATGTTGTACTCATTTAATACACAATTTTATTTAAAATAAATCAAAATTCTAGTAAAATTTTAAAGCCTCTTTGAAGCCTCTCATTCACTCTCTCTCCTAGTCCCTCCTTTATATATATATATATATATATATATTGATTGATTATAAGGTTACTAAGAAAATAAAATGATTAAATTGGAAAAAAAATATCAAATAAACATATATGTTTAAATAATATAAATGAATTAATAAAAATAAAAAAACATTTTTTAGCAAATGTTAAATAAACTTTTTGCCATCTATTAAAAAAGTCAATATATAAAAAATTAATAAATCAAAACTAATATTTAACATAGTATTTAAAAGGTTGTACTCTTTTAATGCACAATTTTATTTAAAAAAAATCAAAATTCTAGTAAATTCTAAAGCCTCTTTGGAGGCCTCTCCTTCACTCTCTCTCCTAATCCCTCTTTTATATATATATGTATATATATATATATATATATATATATATATATATATATATATATTGATATATATTGATATATTGATTATAACGTTACTAAGAAAATAAGATGATTAAATTGGAAAAAAAATTCAAATAAGTATATATGTTTAAATAATATAAATGAAGTAAATAAAAACAAAAATATATTTTTTTAGCAAATGTTAAATAAACTTTTGGCCATTTATTAAAAAAGTCAATATATAAAAAAATTAATAAATCAAAACTAATATTTAACATAGTATTTAAAAGGTTGTACTCATTTAATGCACAATTTTATTTTAAAAAAATCAAAATTCTAGTAAAATTTAAAGCCTCTTTGGAGGCCTCTACTTCACGCTCTCTCCTAGTCCCTCCTTTATATATATATATATATATATATATATACTGATTATTAAAAAAGTCAATATATAAAAAAATTAATAAATCAAAACTAAATTTAACATAGTATTTAAAATGTTGTACTCATTTAATGCACAATTTTATTTAAAAAAAATCAAAATTCTAGTAAATTCTAAAGCCTCTTTGGAGGCCTCTCATTCACTATCTCTCCTAGTCCATCCGTTATATATATATATTGATGATTGATTATAATGTTACTAAGATAATAAGATGATTAAATTGGAAAAAAAATTCAAATAAACATATATATTTAAATAATATAAATGAAGTAAATAAAAATAAAAAAACATTTTTTAACCAAATGTTAAATAAACTTTTGGTCATTTATTAAAAAAGTCAATATATAAAAAAATTAATAAATGAAAACTAATATTTAACATAGTATTTAAAATGTTGTACTCATTTAATACACAATTTTATTTAAAAAAAAAATCAAAATTCTAGTAAAATTCGAAAGCCTCTTCCTTCACTCTATCTCCTAGTCCCTCATTTATATATATATATATATATATATATATATATATATTGATTATAAGGTTACTAAAAAAAAATAAGATGATTAAATTGGAAAAAAAATTTCAATAAACATATATGTTTAAATAATATAAATGAAGTAAATAAAAATAAAAAAATATTTTTTTAGCAAATGTTAAATAAACTTTTGGCCATTTATTAAAAAAGTCAATATATAAAAAAATTAATAAATCAAAACTAATATTTAACATAGTATTTAAAAGGTTGTACTCATTTAATGCACAATTTTATTTAAAAAAATCAAAATTCTAATAAATTCTAAAACCTGTTTGGAGGCGTCTCCTTCACTCTCTCTCCTAGTCGATCTTTTATATATATATATATATATATATATATATATATATATTGATATATTGATTGATTGATTGATGATTATAAGCTTACTAAGAAAATAAGATTATTAAATTGAAAAAAAATTCAAAAGCCTCTGGTCTCTCCTTTACTCTCTCTCTTAGTCACTCCTTTATATATATATATATATATATATATATATATATTGAATGATTGATTATAAGGTTACTAAGAAAATAAGATTATTAAATTAGAAAAAAATTCAAATAAACATATATATTTAAATAATATAAATGAAGTAAATAAAAATAAAAAAATATTTTCTTAGCAAATGTTAAATAAACTTTTGACCATTTATTAAAAAAGTCAATATATAAAAAAATTAATAAATCAAAACTAATATTTAACATAGTATTTAAAATGTTGTACTCATTTAATGCACCATTTTATTTAAAAAAAAATCAAAATTCTAGTAAAATTTTAAAGCCACTTTAGAGATCTCTCCTTCACTCTCTCTCCTAGTCCCTTATATATATATATATATATATATATATATATATATATATATATATATCGATTGATTGATTGATGATTATAAGATTACTAAGAAAATAAGATTATTAAATTAGAAAAAAAATTCAAATAAACATATATATTTAAATAATATAAATGAAGTAAATAAAAATAAAAAACATTTTTTTAGCAAATGTTAAATAAACTTTTGGCCATTTATTGAAAAAGTCAATATATAAAAAGTTAATAAATCAAAACTAATATTTAACATAGTATTTAAAAGGTTGTACTCATTTAATGCACCATTTTATTTAAAAAAAATCAAAATTCTAGTAAAATTCTAAAGCCTCTTTGGAGACCTATCCTTCACTCTATCTCCTAGTCCCTCATATATATATATATATATATATATATATATATATATATATATATATATATATATATATATATTGATATAAGGTTCGCTGGACCGGAGACAGTTCAAGAAACGACGGACAAGGTTAAGGGGATATGAGAGCGTTTGAAGACGGCTCAAGACTGTCAAAAGAGTTACACGGACAAGAAACGGCGTCCGATGGAGTTCCAAATAGGCGACCGAGTCATGTTGAAAGTGTCGCCTTGGAAGGGGATTATAAGGTTTGGGAAACGAGGGAAGCTTAGCCCCTGTTTCCTCGGGCCTTTTCCTATCATTGAACGAGTGGGACTCCAAGCTTACAAGTTTGATTTACCACCCGAGATGAGTGGGATCAACCCCACTTTCCACGTTTGCTATCTACGGAAGTGTTTAGCGGAAGAAGAAAATGTCATACCGTTGTCTGAAATCCGGGTGGACAGCAACCGTTGTGTTGAGAAGCCGGAAGTTATTCTGGAAAGGCAAACGTGGTGGCGGACGCGTTAAGTCGGAAGAAGTATAGCGGGACGTTGAAAACCTCATTGGCGAGAATTGAGATTATCTCCAATCTTATAGAAATGATAAAAACCGCTCAAGCCGAGGCACTATTGGAGGCGAACCTCAAAGATAAGGCAATGACGAAACAACACCTTAGCCTGACGGAGGATGGTAGAGGATTGAAACTCTTCCAAGGACGAGTTTGGGTACCCAAGTTGGGAGGGTGTCGGAAATTACTTTTGGAAGAGGCACATAAGTCGATATATTCTATTCACCCCGGGAGCACCAAAATGTATAGAGAACTAAAGTTGAACTTCTGGTGGCCCGTGATGAAATTGGATGTGGCAAACTATGTGGAGAAGTGCCTTACTGGCTCGTTAGTGAAGGCCGAACACCAGCGACCGTATGGGAGTTTTCAATCTTTGGAAATACCGGAGTGGAAATGGGATCACATTACAATGGATTTCGTGACGAAATTACCAAAGACGTTGAAGAGCCACGACACCATTTGGGTGATAGTGGATCGGTTGACGAAGAGCGCGCATTTCCTGGCCATGAGGGAAACGTTACCACTAGACAAGCTAGCGAGACTCTACATCAATGAGGTGGTGTCAAGGCATGGAGTGTCGTTGTCCATTGTGTCTGACCGAGACAGTCGCTTCACTTCCCATTTCTAGAACGCCTTTCAAAAAGAATTGGGAAAAAAGGTAAAGTTGAGCACGGCGTATCATCCTCAAACGGATGGGCAAAGCGAGCGGTCAATTCAAACGTTGGAGGACATGTTGCGATCGTGTGTGATCGAATTTGGGGGAAATTGGGAATCTCACCTACCATTGGTGGAATTTGCCTACAATAATAGTTATCACTCGAGTTTGGGAATGGCACCGTACGAGGCATTATACGGGCGAAAATGTAGAACCCCAACTTGCTGGCTCGAAGCGGGTGAGAAACAGTTCGCTGGACCGGAGATAGTTCAAGAGACGGCGAACAAGGTTAAGGGGATACGAGAGCGTTTGAAGGCGGCTCAAGACCGTCAAAAGAGCTACGCGGACAAGAAACGACGTCCGATGGAGTTCCAAATAGGCGACTGAGTCATGTTGAAAGTGTTGCCTTGGAAGGGGATTATAAGGTTTGGGAAACGAGGGAAGCTTAGCCCCCGTTTCCTCGGGCCTTTTCCTATCATTGAACGAGTGGGACTCCAAGCTTACAGGCTTGATTTACCACATGAGATGAGTGGGATCCACCCCACTTTCCACGTTTGCTATCTACGGAAGTGTTTAGCGGAAGAAGAAAATGTCATACCGTTGTCTGAAATCCGGGTGGACAGCAACCGTTGTGTTAAGGAGCCGGAAGTTATACTGGAAAGAGTGACGAAGAAACTTCTCCATAAAAAGGTGGTAATGGTGAAAGTTCAGTGGAAACATCATCGAGGCGCGAATGTCACATGGGAAGCGGAGGATGATATGAAGGGTCGGTACCCTCATCTTTTTGTCTAGAGTGAAGATTTCGGGGACGAAATCTATTCCTAGTGGGGGAGGATTATAACACCCCGAAATTTACGTTATAAGATCTAATGATAAAACTTCTAGTCTTATGTACAGTTTAATGTTGTACTCTCATGTTTAACGGTTATCATTAGTTCTATGTTATGATCTAATTTGAGTACTTGAATTTTGGTGGTTTTTGGCACTAAGAGGGGATTTCGCGAGTTACTCGCGGGTTGCAAGTCGCGCATAACCCGCGTAACTCACTGTGGGATTTCAGATTCAGGCACACGGGCGACTTGTGCCGCGACTTGGAGTCGCGACATAACCCGCGGGAGCCCTTTGGTCGATTTTATACGGCTTCTCCTTCATTTCTCATCATTTACTCTAATCTAACCTAATTTCTATCTCTCTCAACCCTCATAAGTTCTCCCATCCGATTTTGGGGCTTCAACCACCACAATCTATCCCATTTATTGCTAGTAGTTGGGGCCTTTGATCAAGATTTCAAGTTGAGCATTTAACCACCATTTTCATCCTCTTCAAGTTCAAACCTAGGGTTTGGGTTTCCTCCAAAAACCCACTTGGTGAGTTATTCCTTCTTACATGCTTTAGTATTTGATTTTTACCATGGCTTTATCTCACACTACTTCTATGTGCTACTTGGTTGAGTTTTATAACCTAATAATTGGTATTCTTGACTTTATGAACCCAATGGGGCAAGTATGATTAGTAGACCTTGATAATCTCTTTAGTAGTAACTATGTGGATTATATGTCCTAGTTTTCATGCTTATATGTTGAGTTCATGAGGAAACTACTAATGTCATGATTTAATCCAATTGCTGATAACTTTACGAAGGAATGAGGTAATGATAATGGGTGGATGTATTTACATGTATGAAATTATGAGGACCATGATTTATGATGAATATGGAAGTAAATGTTTTATATGTGGAAGAAAGGTGTATATAATGTGTTACTTATTTAACAAATGTGGATCACCTGATAAGTATGTGGCACTACTCCTTGTGCATGAGGAGGTAGTAGCTTAATGTATGAATTTTTCATTAATCACGGTGTGTTACTAGCGAGTAGGCAATAAAGGATCTCGTATCCTTGAGGTGTAACTCGTCTAGAATATGGATAGGCAATAATGTCCGTAAGACCTTGAGGTGTAACTCGACGGAGTAGGCAATAAGGGCAGTAAATACGGTCTGAGGTTGTGATGTCGTTATGGCATGGGAACTAAGATCGTGGCATGAGGTGTAATCCATGACCATCGCGGGCGATCCCACTTTCGGGTAAATATCGCCCCGATGGAAGCTGGTCTCCCCCGTAAACCAAGAGGTATTTCTTGTATGTTTATATTCAGGTTTGAGAAACTGATGGCGGAGAATTGTTCCGCATGAGCCAGAGGAGTTCGGTAACACCGTTATCGTTTTATAAATATCATGTCTAATATCTGCATATTTATGGGATCTCATTAGGCTTCGTCCTAACACTTGTTGTGGTTGTTGTTTCCTCACAGATCCTAACCGTGGAGGAATTTAGGATGTTGGCTTGGCTACCCGACACGTAGGAGATCTTGAAGTGCCGGTCTTTTGGGGATTTTTGTGAAGAGCGTTAATAGTGATTTTTGGTGACGCCCATTTTAATCTAGATTGGAATTGATCTTAGATTAAGTAGGTCGTTGTATCATTAGCATCCCATTTATTATGGCAACCTTTCTTACACAAACTAACCCGACTTCTCAAGGTTGTGGTTGTATTGAACATTGGGTTGTTATTCTTTTGGAATATTATTTACAGGATATTTGGAGCTTTGATTTTGATGTAATGTTGCCAAATTTATGAAATTTTTATAAGTTGAATTTTTAGAGTGTTACAAGTTGGTATCATAGCTCTAGTTTATACGAACTAGGTATAGAATCCAGGTTCCTAGACTTAAACTGAGACTTTTTGGACGATTAAGTGTGAGATTGGGGTAGAAATTCTAAGATGGGATATTCCTAGAGTCAACGGAAACTACATTGTTGAGAGTTATAAATGTGGTAACAAGACTTTTTATGTATTATGTGTTCATAATTTCAATTAGCTACTCTATTATGAATGTATGTTTATGTGAACACGCTTGAATTACTGTGATTATGACGATTGATGAGTTGTAGTAGTACGTTTCGCGTGTAAAATCTTGAGTAGCCCTCTCTCACCCTCTTTCAATTTGATGACAGACGAAAATGGTAAATACTCGGAGTCATCTTCAGTCATCGCAAGAAGGTCAAGCGGTAAATGAATCCACCGCCGACAGACCCAATGCAACTGTAACGGATGGACCCCCGATTCTACCTATGCTCATCGGAAGGGTGGAACAAGTTCCGAGGACAGTCATCGCCACTGCCGATCCGATTCTGACTGAGGTAACTTCCCAGACTCAAATGATGGACATGATGAGGGCCATGAACGAGACTATGGCAAAGCAACAAGAGTTGTTCGTGAAGCTTCTAAAGGACCGTAAGGGGAATCAACGCCGACACGAAACTATTGAGGAGAACATTGTTATAGCCGGTTCCGGGGGTACCGGGGGAGAGATTCGCACGGATGGGTTAGCAACTTGAGAGACAAGGCAACCGGAGAAAGGGAGTTCATACAAGTCGTTCCTTTGTTGTAAACCATCGGAGTTCGCAGGGTCCGATGACCCCGCGAAATGCATGAGTTGGCTTAAAGAGATTGAACAAGCTTTCCGATCTAGCGACTGTGAGGAACGCCAAAAGGCGAAGTATGGGTCTCAATTGCTCCGAGGCACGGCCTTGACTTGGTGGAATGTCTTCACCTCAACCACTGAAGAATCGGTATTGGCCAAAATGTCGTGGGCCGAGTTCAAGAAGAAGATTTTGGAGGAGTATTGTACTGAGGAGGAGTTGGATGCAATAGAAGAAGAATTCAGGGCGATTAAGAAGGGTGACTTATCGGTGAAGGAGTATACTCGACTCTTTATGGAAAAGCTCGACTTAGTAGGGCATGTAGCCCCGACCGAGAAAGAGAAAGTGAAGGCTTATCTAAAAGGCTTACCAGCGGACATGATCCAAATAGTTCGCAACTCAAAGGCCTCTAATCTCCGAGAGACAATTGAGGAAGCTAAGGTGACAGAGAGACTTTTTGCGAAAGACAAAGCCGAGAAGGCAAAGACTGTGGAGAAGAGGAGGTGGGAAAACCCGCCTAGTTCATACAAGAAGCCGAAGTTTTAACCTCCCAATAAGAGTTTTGACAGTCGACGGGAAGCTAAGTGGTGTCCCAAGTGTAGGAATAGGCATCACGGGTTTTGCAAGACCAACCCTAACCCAAATCTGGGCCCACCCTCATGTTTCAAGTGTGGCCAATCGGGTCACACTAGTTTCTTGTGTCCTATTCAAGGGACGGTCTGTTTTGAATGCAAGGAGATTGGTCACGTACGAAGAGAGTGCCCTAAGCTGCTAGAGGGGGAAATTCTGGAAGTCAAGCGAAAAGAGAGGCCATCCCTAAGGCTCAAGGGAGGGCATTTCAGATGACGAGGGAAGAAGCCAAGGAAACCGCCGAGGTGGTGTCGGGTACGTTCTTACTCAACTCCACGCCTGCTAGAGTATTATTTGATTCTGGTGCAAACTTCTCTTTTGTGTCCGATGTGTTTTGCAAAACCTTAAACTTGTCAGTTAGTGCCCTTAGAGACGCCTTGGTGATAGAAGTTGCTAATGGGGAACGGGTGGTTTTGAGTGATATTTTGAGAGATTGTCGACTCGAAATCAATGGTGAAACCTTCATGGTGGACTTACTCCCTTTGACCATCGGGAGTTTCGATGTGGTGATTGGTATGGATTGGCTAGTAAAGCATCAAGCGGAGATCTTTTGTTCAAAGAAACTCATACGGATTCCCATTCGGGATAGCGACTCCCTGTTTGTGTATGGCGAGAAACGAAAAGGCGAGGTAGCAATCATCTCGTCCATCAAGGCAAGGAAATGTCTGGCAAAGAAGTACCCATCGTACTTAGCCTTCGTGGTGGACGCCAAAGCAGAAAAGAGGAGAGTGGAGGACGTGAAGATTGTCAACGAATTCTCGGACGTGTTTCCCGACGACCTACCTGGCTTACCTCCTGATCGACAGGTGGAATTTAGGATCGACCTAATTCCGGGAGCGACACCTATTGCCCGAGCACCGTACCGCTTGGCGCCAACTGAAATGCAAGAGATGATGTCACAACTTCAAGAGTTACTTGACAAGGGATTTGTGAGACCGAGCTCGTCTCCGTGGGGAGCTCTGGTACTCTTTGTGAAGAAGAAGGATGGGTCAATGCGTATGTGCATCGATTACCGAGAATTGAACAAGGTAACCATCAAGAATAAATATCCACTACCCCGGATAGACGACCTCTTTGACCAACTGCAAGGGGTCGGATGTTTTTCCAAGATTGACTTCGTTCGGGGTACCACCAAGTGAAGATCCGGGAGGAAGATTTCCTAAGACGACATTCAGGACTCGGTATGGGCATTACGAGTTCTTAGTTATGCCTTTCGGATTAACGAACGCGCCGGTAATATTCATGGACTTGATGAACCGTGTGTGCCGACCATTTTTGTACCGGTCAATCATAGTGTTCATCGACGACATTCTAGTATACTCTAAGGATGAAGAGGAGCACGAACAACATCTGAGGGAAGTGTTAGAGGTGCTAAGGAAGGAGAAACTTTATGCTAAATTCTCTAAGTGCGAATTCTGGCTACGGGAAGTGCAATTTTTAGGGCATGTGGTGACCCGAGAAGGAGTAAAAGTAGATCCCGCTAAGATCGAAACTATGATGAACTGGGAGCCTCCGAAAAGCCCGACCGAGATCCGAAGCTTTTTGGGACTCGCCGGTTAAAACCGAAGGTTCATTCAAGACTTCTCCAAGATCGCCTCATCGTTGACCGCATTGACCCGAAAGAACGTGAAGTTTGCTTGGACCGAGGCTCAAGAAAAAGCTTTCCGTACCTTGCAACGGAAATTGTGCGAAGCCCCAATTTTGTCACTACCGGAGGGGACAAAAAACTTTGTCGTGTATAGTGATACATCCAAGATGGGGTTGGGTTACGTTCTCATGCAACGGGGTAAGGTGATAGCTTACGCGTCAAGACAATTGAAGAAGCACGAGAAGAATTACCCAACTCATGACCTCGAGTTAGCGGCGGTAGTGTTCGCCTTGAAGTTGTGGCGACACTACTTGTATGGTACAAAGTGTACACTCTACACCGACCACAAAAGTCTGAAATACGTTTTTGACCAAAGAGAGCTAAATATGCGTCAAAGAAGATGGCTAGAATTGCTGAAGGATTACGACTGCGAGCTCCAATACCACCCAGGCAAGGCAAACGTGGTGGCGGACGCGTTAAGTCGGAAGGAGTATAGCGGGACGGTGAAAACCTCATTGGCGAGAATTGAGATTATCTCCAATCTTATAGAAATGATAAAAACCGCTCAAGCCGAGGCACTATTGGAGGCGAACCTCAAAGATGAGGCAATGACGAAACAACACCTTAGTCTGACGGAGGATGGTAGAGGATTGAAACTCTTCCAAGGACGAGTTTGGGTACCCAAGTTGGGAGAGTGTCGGAAATTACTTTTGGAAGAGGCACATAAGTCGAGATATTCTATTCACCCCGGGAGCACCAAAATGTATAGAGAACTAAAGTTGAACTTCTGGTGGCCCGTGATGAAATTGGATGTGGCAAACTATGTGGAGAAGTGCCTTACTTGCTCGTTAGTGAAGGCCGAACACCAGCGACCGTATGGGAGTTTGCAATCTTTGGAAGTACCGGAGTGGAAATGGGATCACATTACAATGGATTTCGTGACGAAATTACCAAAGACATTGAAGAGCCACGACACCATTTGGGTGATAGTGGATCGGTTGACGAAGAGCGCGCATTTCCTGGCCATGAGGGAAACGTTACCACTAGACAAGCTAGCGAGACTCTACATCAATGAGGTGGTGTCAAGGCATGGAGTGTCGTTGTCCATTGTGTCTGACCGAGACAGTTGCGTCACTTCCCATTTCTGGAACGCCTTTCAAAGAGAATTGGGAACAAAGGTAAAGTTGAGCACGGCGTATCATCCTCAAACGGATGGGCAAAGCGAGCGGACAATTCAAACGTTGGAGGACATGTTGCGATCGTGTGTGATCGACTTTGGGGGAAATTGGGAATCTCACCTCCCATTGGTGGAATTTGCCTACAATAATAGTTATCACTCGAGTTTGGGAATGGCACCGTACGAGGCATTATACGGGCGAAAATGTAGAACCCCAACTTGCTGGCTCGAAGTGGGTGAGAAACAGTTCGCTGGACCGGAGATAGTTCAAGAAACGGCGAACAAGGTTAAGGGGATACGAGAGCGTTTGAAGGCAGCTCAAGACCGTCAAAAGAGCTACGCGGACAAGAAACGATGTTCGATGGAGTTCCAAATAGGCGACCGAGTCATGTTGAAAGTGTCAGCTTGGAAAGGGATTATAAGGTTTGGGAAACGAGGGAAGCTTAGCCCCCGTTTCCTCGGGCCTTTTCCTATCATTGAACGAGTGGGACTCCAAGCTTACAAGCTTGATTTACCACCCGAGATGAGTGGGATCCACCCCACTTTCCACGTTTGCTATCTACGGAAGTGTTTAGCGGAAGAAGAAAATGTCATACCGTTGTCTGAAATCCGGGTGGACATCAACCGTTGTGTTGAGGAGCCGGAAGTTATACTGGAAAGAGTGACGAAGAAACTTCGCCATAAAGAGGTGGTAATGGTGAAAGTTCAGTGGAAACATCAACGAGGCGCGAATGTCACGTGGGAAGCGGAGGATGATATGAAGGGTCGGTACCCTCATCTTTTTGTCTAGAGTGGAGATTTCGGGGACGAAATCTATTCCTAGTGGGGGAGGATTGTAACACCATGAAATTTACGTTATAAGATCTAATGATAAAACTTCTAGTCTTATGACAGTTTAGTGTTGTACTCTCATGTTTAACGGTTATCATTAGTTCTATGTTATGATCTAGTTTGAGTACTTGAATTTTGGTGGTTTTTGGCACAAACAGGGGATTTCGCGAGTTACTCGCGGGTTGCAAGTCGTGCATAACCCGCGTAACTCACTGTGGGATTTCAGATTAAGGCACACGGGCGACTTGTGCTGCGACTTGGAGTCGCGACATAACCCGCGGGGGCCCTCTGGTCGATTTTATACGGCTTCTCCTTCATTTCTCCTCATTTACTCCAATCTAACCTAATTTCTATCTCTCCCAACCCTCATAAATTCTCCCATCCGATTTTGGGGCTTCAACCACCACAATCTATCCCATTTATTGCTAGTAGTTGGGGCCTTTGATCAAGATTTCAAGTTGAGCATTTAACCACCATTTTCATCCTCTTCAAGTTCAAACCTAGGGTTTGGGTTTCCTCCAAAAACCCACTTGGTGAGTTATTCCTTCTTACATGCTTTAGTATTTGATTTTTACCATGGCTTTATCTCACACTACTTCTATGTGCTACTTGGTTGAGTTTTATAACCTAATAATTGGTATTCTTGACTTTATGAACCCAATGGGGGCAAGTATGATTAGTAGACCTTGATAATCTCTTTAGTAGTAACTATGTGGATTATATGTCCTAGTTTTCATGCTTATATGTTGAGTTCATGAGGAAACTACTAATGTCATGATTTAATCCAACTGCTGATAACTTTACGAAGGAATGAGGTAATGATAATGGGTGGATGTATTTACATGTATGAAATTATGAGGACCATGATTTATGATGAATATGGAAGTAAATGTTTTATATGTGGAAGAAATGTGTATATAATGTGTTATTTATTTAACAAATGTGGATCACCTGATAAGTATGTGGCACTACTCCTTGTGCACGAGGAGGTAGTAACTTAATGTATGAATTTTGCATAAATCACGGTGTGTTACTAGCGAGTAGGCAATAAGGGATCTCGTATCCTTGAGGTGTAACTCGTCTAGAATATGGATAGGCAATAATGTCCGTAAGACCTTGAGGTGTAACTCGACGGAGTAGGCAATAAGGGCAGTAAATACGGTCTGAGGTTGTGATGTCGTTATGGCATGGGAACTAAGATCGGGGCATGAGGTGTAATCCATGACCATCGCAGGCGATCCCACTTTCGGGTAAATATCGCCCCGATGGAAGCGGGTCTCCCCTGTAAACCAAGAGGTATTTCTTGTATGTTTATATTCAGGTTTGAGAAACTGATGGCAGAGAATTGTTCCGCGTGAGCCAGAGGAGTTCGGTAACACCGTTATCGTTTTATAAATATCATGTCTAATATCTGCATATTTATGGGATCTCATTAGGCTTCGTCCTAACACTTGTTGTGGTTGTTGTTTCCTCACAGATCCTAACCGTGGAGGAATTTAGGATGTTGGCTTGGCTACCCGACACGTAGGAGATCTTGAAGTGCCGGTCTTTTGGGGATTTTTGTGAAGAGCGTTAATAGTGATTTTTGGCGACGCCCATTTTAATGCAGATTGGAATTGATCTTAGATTAAGTAGGTTGTTGTATCATTAGCATCCCATTTATTATGGCAACCTTTCTTACACAAACTAACCCGACTTCTCAAGGTTGTGGTTGTATTGAACATTGGGTTGTTATTCTTTTGGAATATTATTTACAAGATATTTGGAGCTTTGATTTTGATGTCATGTTGCCAAATTTATGAAATTTTTATAAGTTGAATTTTTAGAGTGTTACAAGTAAATATCCTTGGCTTTTGTTTGTTGAATTCCCTGAGCCATGTACCGATATTCTCAGATGGAGTATTGGAATTCGGAAGTTCATTAGATTGAGGAGGAGGGTTTCCACTAGATTGTCGTTATGCCTCAGCGAGTTGATCTATATACCCCGACATCATTTGTGATAGAACTTGCTGTACGGTAGCAGCAATATTGTAACACCCCGAATTTCGTTATGTAACCTTGGTATTCTAGTGTTAAGCTTTTGTCGTTAGCACCGCTTTGTTGCCAAGTTTGAGTTTGGCCTTTAGTGGTTTTGGACAAACCACAGTGAACTACGCGAGTTATGCCGCGGGTTGAGGTCGCGGCATAACCCGCGAAACCCACTGGATGTCATGGGTTTTAGGGACACGGGCGAGTTATGCCGCGAGTGGAAGTCGCGGCATAACCCGCGAAGCTCTCCTGGCCGACTTAAGGGTTTCCACCCAAAATATCTCATTATTTCTAATCTCTCTTCTCTCTCTCTGAATAGTTTCTCTCTCTCTCTTCAAGTCTCTCTCTCTCTAAAGTTTATTTGGATATTCAAGGGTTCGTTAATCGCTAGTATTAAGTGCATTGCTCGGGGTTTCGGAGTATAAAGCTTCACCTCTTCGTCGTGGTCGATATCTGGTTTTCGGGTTTTCGTATAAACCTGTTTTGGTGAGTTCCTACTATCATTTTACAAACTTTATACATGTCAAAACCCTTATTTGCGAAATCTGAAGTATTTCTACGGTATGATTTTATGTTCTCTACATTTTGTTATAAATGAAGTTTTGGTGATTCTCGGGGTTCCCGGTCAGATTTGACCAAAATGACGGGTTCCGTCTTATTGAAGTAAAATGATGTTTTACTTGCACACAATGTGGATATGTGAAAGAATGTTTATGAACTCATTTTAATGGTTTTCGTTCTTACCAGAAGTTGAACTGGAAGTAGCATTTTGTTTATAAAATGTACTTGTAACCATATATTTATTTATGGTTGGTCACATATGTTGTTGTGACGAGTCCGTACCATTGCTAGTGGATCCCTAGGTTTTGGAGTAGACTGTTTTGTTGGGAGGCTATATTCCCCAAATTGTAGCTATGGGTCACATGTTCCTCGGGGGAAACTTGGTACGGTTATGTGAGGCCGGATACTAGCCATGGTTCATGGTGATCCTAGCGAAGGAGTATACCTTGGTTTTGCGCTTGGGGCTTGATCTCACGTTGAAGCACGGACTTTGTGATTCGTATCCGCGGATTCCAATTGGTTTAGCTCGTAACTCGGTTTGTTGGCCTAACTTTGTGTTTCGCCACTCTCCTTGGTAAAATGGTCCTTTTATCACCGTTTAAGAGTTTTGGACCAAAGAGGCCCGGTTGTGGCGAAATGTTATCTTTACGAACTAAACCTTTATGAAAAGATTTCTTTATGATACTGAAGTTTATATCTCTGATTTTGAATAAACTGTATGTTCTCACTAGGCTTTAAGCCTAACACTTTTTTCTCAGATGATATGTATAACAGGTTTCCCTTAGCGGTGGGTTGCGCAGGGTCTTTGAGAGTCGAGCGTGGACTCGAGGCATATTTTGAGATGTCTAGTATTTTGGTGTTGGGCATTGTTTAAGTCCCATCTTTTAGTGAATTTTGGATTGTCAAGTGTTGTAGTCTAGACGGTTATGTTTAGATTAGTATTGTTGATAAATTCTATATCCGTATGAGTTTTGTATAGGCTTAAGGACTGATCCCCTTTATGGGAAGTGTATATCTTTACGGATGTCTCGTTGCCATGTTTCCAGGTTTTATTTTACTCTGAAGCAACGACCAATTAGATATGAAGTATATAAAAACAGTGTGCAGATCCCGTTTTTCACACGACCAGCTTTGAAAAATCACTGTTTGGAGCTGCTTATCTTCATAATTTGGTTTCAGTCTAAACTACAAAGTTGTAATAAACTCAAATACCTTTCTGTCGATATAAATAACACCTCATTTGGACAATTGGTTGATTTTATACGAATTTTTAAACTTACCACAATGAATCTGCCACTTCTAACAACACTAAACTTGAAGAATTTCCACCCCAATTCCTCAATCTTCAACCTATGATCATAGATAAACTTAGGGTTTTAATCCATTTGACCCAAAATTGATGTAATCAACAAAATTAACCATGAACATACCTTATATTGAGCCCCTAGTTCCATTTTTAACAACCAATCTTCAAGAACACCAAAATTTAAAGGAGAATTTTTGAGGTTTTGAGATGAATTTTGAGGGTTTCTAGAGAGAGGTTGGAGAGATTGAAAGCTAGAGAGAGAGAAAAAAAATCTGATAATGGAGTTATTAAATTTTAAGAATTAATTAAAATCATATATATATTTTTTCTACATTTACAAACTAACCCTTGATCTTTAACTTATAACAATTTAACCCTTTCTTGACAATTCCTTTACAATGTTGGTCCTAACCAAGATTGTTTCATCCAACATTAGTCCATAAATGAAATCTATAAATATAGACTCGGACTAATGTACAACTCTTGGAGACTAAGGTATAAGTTACTATAGCACGATTTTATATTTAAACCCAATTTGGTTCTTGATCACGAAATTTGGTTTACTAAATACGGGGTATTATAGTATCGGTTATTGAGGTCTCGGAGCCACAACTGTAGCGGTTACGGAGTTCTTGGATGAACGGGAAAACTAGGTTAAGGCGATCCTTCATGGCCGTTGCGAGATGCTCTAAGTCGATCTCGGCAACGGTCGCATTCCCGTAGTAACATATAGGCCGAACGCAAACTCGGCCCGATGCCACTAAATCAAGAAAAGGGTCGGCTTTCTTGCTAGGGTTGGATTTTTGGTTGTTGAAGTCCGGGTGATCTAACAGATCTCGATTGCACCTGTTAAGAAGAAGGCGATTCACTTAATCCTAGTCAACAATCTCATATCAAGTTCCAACATTCCAAACAGAATCTACAAGTCATTTACTCGGGATTTAGGGATTATTTCATTTTTGGGATCGAAAAATCAAATCGTTTACAAATTTCACTAAGTATACAAGTCACAAAAAGGTATAAACCAAACCAAACAAACACGGTAAATCCCATGTAGAGATACGGTCTGGTGAACGTCCTCTATCCCAAAAGGTAGAGACCGTTTTCGTGAATACCCCCGTCTTGCAAAACAAGAAAAAGTCACGAAAACGGTATGTATCCCTCTCCAACCATAACCATTAGATGCACAAGCGTCGGGCATATAAGAAAACTGATACAACGAGAAAATTTAGCTCAAATTACCAAATCCTATAGCCCGAAAGCTCCATCAATTCTGTAGTGTTTTACATGGGATCTGAGTGCATAAAATAGTTGAAGGTGAAGAATCCATGCATTAAAGATTAAGCGAATGTTCTAGCCAGGCCCGTTCTTGAAATTTTGTAGGCCGTGGGCGAGATGTAAAACAGGGCCCTCCAAAAGTACGAAAAAAAATTCTTTAATATATCGATTTGTATCATAAGAAATAACACTGAATTCAAAAAATACTAAAACCATTTTTCCGAGTATTCCTAGACGCAAAATCAATCAATAATATTTTCAAATCATATTATCTATATATTATATCATTTTTACATAGCATCTTTAATTTGTTCCACCGTCAAAAACATCCTTATGATATATATTTAATATATAGATTGAAATCATTTGGGGTCACAATGTTAATGTTCGGAGTACCAATTTATGTAAATCAATATAAATCAGTTGAGTTCCCATCCCCTCAAGTTAATGTTTTTCATCGTCGTTTTAAGCTTTAAGGGTTAAAACAATAATTTAAGAATCCTTGATCTTAGAATCAAAAACTCATATTGGACATAATGTGAAATATCATTATTGTTTTTAAGATAGGAGAGTACTTAAGATTCATGCACTTAATATTAGGTAAAAAATCTTGGAGAAACAATAATCAAAGTTGTAAAATGAACGACCAATTAAACTTTTACATATTTGTTTTTCCAATATAATTAACGAATACATGTTTGGGCCCTTAATATATTACAAATTTCTTTGGGACTTATTAGATGCTAAAATAATTTGCGTCTCTTGTATTTGCTAATTTTTTTACTACTACTACTACTATATAGTAAACAAAATTGGGCCCCTGTTTCTCATGGGCCTGGGCGTACGCCCGACCCGCCCGACCCCAGGAACGGCCCTGGTTCTAGCATAAAGAATAGTGAGTCAACTCACCCGGTTGACTCTTCAACTCGAGTTATCGGAACGTTGTTCTCCTCTGGGCCTAAATCTTGGATAATTACGGTAGTTCAAAGAATGGAGCCAAACAACAACGAAACCTTCTTTATGCTCTGTTGCTGCTATGTGAGAATAAATATGCTTCAATTTGAATTCCTCAGCCTCCTCTGCATACGCTTTCATCGACACTTCTTCATGTGTATCTTTCCACTTCCGGTTATACGATGTGAAAAAGCATCCGTCCAAATATAAACCGACTTCAGGAGCTGTAGGCACACTGATTCTAACATCCCTGTCAACATCATAGATAACAATAAGGTTAGACAACAATTTAGGAGCCTATTTCTAATGAACATTTAACATTTTCGTTTTTTGGGCATGGCATGAGAAGGAGTGAACATATGATCAAGGGTTCCAGTTCTCGATATGAAGTGAGACCCATAAGACAATGATGCAGAATGAATAAAATTAGCGGATGAATGAATGGAACCTCTTTCTTTGAACATGCTAACCTGCATTTCTAGTTTCTATCTTTTTATTTGCTCTCTTTCTTCTCTCTCATACTTATGTCAAACTCTAAGAACCAAATTTATAGCATTTCTAGTCCAGTCTATGCACCAAAAGCACACTTTAAGATGTCTAGCATTGCTTCTGAATCTTGAAAGCAAAACAGAGTACACATACAACATTGTTGGTCCACCAAAAACTGGTTTTAGACACTAAATGCAGTGTCAAACTTGCCACTATCCCTTTTCCTCTAAACAATCCTACTTACTAAATTTGAAGAGTAGAAAACTAGCAAAAAGTTGAAGGTTTATGGAAGACGGTTCACCAAATCCCAACTTTCACCATATCATTTGAACTTAGCACATGATAACGTTGCAATTGTAAAGTTTTTAACATGAAAAACACAATGCAGAACCAGCCTAAACCCAACCCTTTCTTTCTAAACAATCATACGAACTTAAAAACAAGTACTACCAAGTTTCCACTTCCGGAAGACAATTTACCGAATCCTAATTTTCACCATATCATACAAACTTAATAAACATGAAAAGATTGCAACTGTTAACCTTTTCACATGAAACATATTATGCAAAACTAGCCCTAAACCCTTTTTTTTTTAGCAACAAAGTTTGAATTTTGGAAGTCAATATACCAAATCCTAAGTTTCACAAGCTCATATAGTCTAATAGTCATATGAATTCCTGAAGTGAAAAGGTTGCAATTATTAAGTTTCTAATTAAGTACTACTAATTACTACCAGTTGTATTTAAAGATTAGTTGAATTCATGTAACACCCCTAATTTCGTTATGTAACATTGGTATTCTAGTGTTAAGCTTTTGTCGCTAGCACCGCGTTTGTTACCAAGTTTGAGTTTGGCCTTTGGTGGTTTTGGACAAACCACAGTTAGCTACGCGAGTTATGCCGCGGGTTGAGGTCGCGGTATAACCCGCGAAACCCACTGGATGTCTTGGGTTTTAGGGACACGGGCGAGTTATGCCGCGAGTGGAATTCGCGGCATTACCCGCGAAACTCTCCTGGCCGACTTAAGGGTTTCCACCCAAAAATATCTCTCATTTCTCAATCTCATTCTCTCTCTTCAAATTCTCTCTCTCTCTAAGATTTCTCTTTGGTTTCTTCGATCTTTGAAGCTCCGTTGATCGCTAGTATTAAGTGTATTGCTCGGGGTTTCGGTGTATAAAGCTTCACCTCTTCGTCGTGGTCGATATCTGGTTTTCGGGTTTTCGTATAAACCTGTTTGGTGAGTTCCTACTACCATTTTACAAACTTTATACATATCAAAACTCTTATTTGCGAAATCTGAAGTATTTCTACGGTATGATTTTATGTTCTCTACATTTTGATATAAATGAAGTTTTTGGTGATTTTCGGGGTTCCCGATCAGGTTTGACTAAAATAACGGGTTCCGCCTTATCAAAAGTGAAGTGATGTTTTACTCGCCCATGTTGGTGGCTTATCGAAAGATTGTATATAAACTGATTTTATGATTATCTTTCTTACCAGCAGTTGGTCTGGAAAATAGCATTTTGAAATATAAAATGTGTTGATAGCTATTTATCTAGCTTTTGTTGGTCACATGAAATATTGTGACAAGTCCTGACTGTACTAGTGGATCCCTAGGTATCGAGTCGACTTATGGCTGGGAAGGATATGTCCCTTCCGTTGTTATGGCTGGGAAGGATATGCCCCTTCCGTTGTAGTTAGCTACATTTGATCATCGGGGGCAACTTAGGTACGGTTATGTGAGACCTGATCCTAGCCATGGTTCAGATGTAGTCTAATGAACGAGTATGACATGGTTCCTTGGGGGCCCTCCCTCACATCGTAGTACGGACTGAAGAGTTCGTGGCCATGGTTCCATGTATTTCGCTCATAACTCGGATTTGGTGGTCTACTTTGTGTTACACCATAATCCTTGGTAAAATGGTCCTTTTGTCATCGTTTAATGAGTTTTGGACCGAAAAGGGCCGGTTGTGGCGAAATGTTATCTTTATAAACTAAACCTTTATGAAAAGATTTCCTTATGATACTGATGTTTATATCTTTTAAGCGTTATAAACTGTATGTTCTCACTAGGCTTTAAGCCTAACACTTTTTCTCAAATGACGTGTATAACAGGTTTCCCTTAGCGGTGGGTTGCGCAGGGTCTTTGAGAGTCGAGCGTGGACTCGAGGCATTTTGAGATGTCTAGTATTTTGGTGTTGGGCATTGTTTAAGTCCCATCTTTTAGTGAACTTTGGTTCGTCAAGTGATGTAGTCTAGACGGTTATGTTTAGATTAGTTATGTTGATAAATTCTATTTCCCTGCGAGTTTTGTATAGTCTTAAGGACTGATCCCCTTTATGGGAGGTTTATACCAATTCGAATGTCTTGTTGCCATATTTCCAGGTTTTATTTTACTCTGAATTTTTAGAGTGTTACAAGTTGGTATCAGAGCTCTAGTTTAAGCGAACTAGGCATGAATGTAAGATGTCTAGACTTAGACTGAGTTTGATAGGCACTGATTGTGAGATTTGGTAGAACTTCTAAGAAGGGTTAGTCTTAGAATCGATGGAGGTTATGTTAATCAAGCGTTGTGATGACGGTAACAAGAACCCTTATGTGTTATATGTTCATAATCTCACTTAGCTAATGTGATTATGAGGATATTTTACGTAAATGTAATTGGTTTGCTAATGTTATGACAATTGGTAGACGTAACGGTACGTTTCTTTCGTGCGTGTTTCGGTTAAACTCTTACTTACCCTTTCTCGTGCTTGTGTTTACTTGCTCTACCTTGGTATGTCGACCGTTAGAGTAGTACGAAAGCTTCTAAGCGAGTAAGCTAAGGAATAATTGCTGTTTATAGCAATGTCTCTTTGGGATGTTAGTAAGTATGTAGAACTCATTAAGTTAATCATCTTGAGCCAGATTCGTAGTGGAATTAGAACTATATCTTGTTAGATCGATTCTATTTCGAGGAGATTTGTAAGTTAATTAATGGGATGGTTGCCCTAAGATGCCTGAGGCATCCGGTTGATTGTAGTACGTCGGGATGTTGGGAAGCGTAGTATTAAGATGTGAGTGCCGACCGAATTCATGCATCAGATTTATTTCTAAAATAAGGTTGCATAAATTGCTTTTCTTCATTCATGTAACACCCTAAAAATAGGGATAACAAAAATCCGAAAAACGGACATGAGGTATACTAAAAATTGCCAAAGCAAGAGTCTCCTTAAATGTGGAAAATACACAAACCTGTTTAAATACAGTTGTAATTAAACGGACGATAAATAACAACCAACTAATCTAATTTCCATAACTAGAAAAGAGATTACAAATAAGGGTGTCATTTATAAACCCAAAGGTTCTCCTACCAAAAGTAAGTCCAAATGCAATATCCCTCAATCTCTCACCCAAGCATCTATGCCAGCTTAGAACCAGCGCCGCTATAACCTGAGATACACATCGACACCAAGCAAGTGTTAGGCCAAAAAGCCTAGTGAGTTGAACAATAATAAGCATGAATGAGCAGTTACAATTCTTATCAGCAGTTAACCAGAGTTTAACAATGTGGAGTCAATAGGGGAGACCCATAGCACCAATCAGTTCCACCCAAAGAGACAATGTACCTTAGTGCCAACTACTAAGAGTGACACCCAAAGGCCCGACACACCCGAGGACTACAACCATGTCATTACCCCGAATGGCGGAGGTCTAGGCACATACCCACACGGTGGCGCCCAAGACTACATCCTCCTAGTGTCTACCGACTTGGTTCGTCCAACATAATATATATAGGAGGTCTTTAGGTATATATCTACCAATGCATTTCGATACCAACCATGGGTACTATGCTACCATCCTCACATAAGTCCAATGTGAGACTCAAATTCCAACATATTCAGTGTTCAATAATTAAATCACCAAGAAGGCATTCCAAGTAGAATTTATCATCTGCTATACCACATATAATCCATATCATGCCAAAATGCCAACAATGTACATTCATGGAGCAAGTCCCAAATATTCGACCAATAGAGTAAATCATGGCAAATACTCATAAAATATAACCCAAAATACCCATTGTGGGTGTACATAATGAAGACCCCAAATACTTTCACAAAATAAAGTAAATCATGGGATGATACTTGTTAAAACATATTTCCCATATAGTCTCATGAAAACACCATCAAATACTTAAACCCGTAAAGATGAACATTTTGAGCAAATATGTGATATTAACAACAAATAAGCAAATATGATGTGTATCCAGTTTTAACAAAAGTTTAGTAAAATCACCTTGCTAGATTTAGACTAAATCTAGATTTTACCCATTTAGAACTTTCCTTGAAGATCTTGATTCTTCAAATCAAATCTTCCAAAACCTAGATCCACAAGGTTCCAACCATAAATATACATATTCTACCATAAACAATCATTTCCCAAACCATATACATGGATACCTCAACTAATACCGAAACCCTAACTTCCATAACCGAAGAGAATAGAAGATTACCTTAACCCAAGCTTGAATTCACCAACCAAAACACTTCTAGTTCACCAAAATGATCACAAACCTTCAATCTATGAAAGGGAGAATAAGGGGTGGATGAAACCCTAGAATATTTTGGGGAAGAAGATGAATAGGGAGAGATGAGAAGCTTACCACCACAAAATGCTCTAGTATACTTCAATAGACTTCCAATATCTTGCTAGATCCTTGAAAAGCTCTCAAAAACGAAACCGTAGCACTTTGAATCACCCAAATCGGAGCTAGGATGAAGGAGATATGAAGAAATGAAGTTTGGGGCTGAAAATCGCGATTTAAGCTCGATCCAGTGGATTTCGCGACTTGTGCCGCGACCTTAAGTCGCGGCATAAGTCGCCCGCTTCCCTGGTTTTCTTCTCGATACTGTTTTGGCCGTAACTTCTTCGTTATAGCTCCGTTTTTGCTCCGGAAAAAACCGTTGGACTCGTAATTGAATCCTTCATCCATCTAGACTATAAAATCAAGGATTCAAGTCCAAAATCAAAAATCTTATTTTTCCTTAATATCTCGGTTTCTGTATTAACTTGGATCGATATCTTTCGAAAATCGGGGTGTTACAATTCACGTCTTGTGTTTAAATGCTATTTTGGACGTCGAAATATCTGTGTTTTAACGCTTTTTGAGTTAATGGGCAAGTAGCTGTGGAATTTTGACCTTGACATTGGATCTCTTCCACGTATGTCAATGGTTTTAAAGGAAAAGTTATTCCCATGCTTTTGAGTAGGAGTTTCTTGGGAATTTTTAGTTGTGTGAGTTTTGTTGAATTCTTGAAGTTTTGTTTTACAGATTCTTTTGTCGCATGTGTATATTTTGTGATGCGTGAGTTTAATTTTATTGCATGCAAGTTATGAGTTCTTTGGGCGTCGTGTCTAAATCTTGTCAAAATGGTCGCCTTACCTTGTGTTGCAAAATGGAAATTGGTCACCGCTTGATTTTAGCGTTAATGAGTTTTATGAAAATCCAGTTGGATTATGGTGTCTCATCTTACGACTTTTTGTGTCGCGTAAATAATTTCAGGAACATGTGCATATGCATCATTGTGTGCATTAATTTCAGGGTTTTGTTAACAAATGTCAACCGTCATGTACTATGTGCATTTGATTTAAGTATAACGTTGGTGTGAACGATTGCATAAACGATTTATGTTATTTTAAAGCAGGACTTTCGTTCTGGTCGTATTTCCATCATTAACTCTTACTGTTAAAATTTCCGCAAAGCATTTAGCGAGTTAGGGGTATTTTTGTCGTTGTAGTTTCCATTTTGTCAAATGTATTATCTTTACAACGTGAAGCTTTAAACTCGATTTGAAATTTTATTTGCATCTCCGTTATCTTACCGCCCTTTGGGGAATAAATTGTTGCATATGGGGTGAGTTGAAAATTCTTTTGCTGCGAAGCCTCTTGGTTATAGAGGAGGAATTTTAAAGATAAAATTGTGATTTTTCCTTTGGAGTTGTACAAACAATTGTTGCACATGTTGAAGTGCAAGAACCTATTTTCACGTTTATAGTATAAACTATTGCGTATGTTTTACTCGGTATTTCTCAAGGTGCGAGTATTTTGTTAAGTTTTCGTATTCGGTAACTTGGATTGTTTTAACATCATAAATTGCTCATGTCGGGCTTGAATATTTCAACAAGTAAATAGCGTGGTTTACATATTCTGGGTGATTTTGTACACGTAAAACCTACATTATGATTTATGCATCTTAGAATATTTGCATTCATGAAACCTTTGGAAAATCCTTGGTCCCAATACGTGTTGAGTTTTGAGAAAGCATGTATTTGTGGTGTGGGTTTTTCATAAGCATTATTTAAAGACATTTCATTATTTGGGGAAAACCGTTAAATGTCGGTTAAATGTGTTTTAAGGTATACGAGGCTTTCGTTGGAAATTTACGTAAAGTGTCGGGCCTTTGGCTCGGGTTTTGACTGAATGAGTCGTGTGGACATTTGTCCGGATTTATAACCGCAATGAAGGATTTTCGTACGATGGAGTTTAAATGTGTTTTGGTGAGTTAAAGTTGATTTGTGAAAAAGGTGTTCATGCCAAAATATTTATTCTAAAGTGTTGGTGTTTTACATTAAAATGTTAACTGCTGATAAGTTTTGGTTATTTCGAAATGTTTAGTTTTATGAACATGTGAGACACCCATTTTGGGATCTTTAGTTATTTTGGTAAATAAATCATGTTGAAGTGTTTCTTTGATTATTTTACATATATAATTGGAGTTCAATTGACGTAAGTGTCATTTGGTGTATTTGATCTTATAAACCTTTTTTAGAAAATGCATATTATTGTGTTATGAGGCCTTTTGAAAACATAAGGGTATAAGTTCATTTGGAAAACGGTCTGTTTCAACCAACGATAAGATTTGAGTTAATCATACTTTTGGTCGTGTTTGCATAATAGTTGGTCAAACGTGTTTCAATATTTATTTCGGCTTTCATTTGGGTATTTACGTAAACCATTGGGTCGTTGGCTCAATTTTGACTAAATGGAGTCTTGAGGACATTTGTACGGTTTAAAAACAGTTGTGAAATTTTGGAGTATGATGGCGATTGTTTTATGCCATTGAGAGTTACATGTTTTGGGAGCTTTGGTTTTCAGTTGGAGTCATGTAATGTTAGGCAGTCTGTCTGTTTTGTAAAGCCTGAGTTTTTGGGTTACACTTAGTGACCGCTCGGGTTGGCTAGCGAGTAGACAATAGGTGGAACGAGCTACTGAGTTAGAACTCGTCTGGATTGGATAGACACCCGTGTCCGTAAGCCCTTGAGGTGGAACTCGACGGGGTATGGCTAGAGGCAATAAACGGTTTGAAGTTGTGATGTCTGGTATGGCATGGGAACTAAGACCAGGATACGTGGTGAAATCCAATAACATCATGGGTGGCCCCATTCATTTGTTCTCGCCACCCAAGATGGAAACGTTTAGAGGTCATGCGAGGAAGTTGTATGGGCGACCTACTTGTGTGTCCTTCTATTCTCTTTGTGTACGGGTCTCTCCGTCGTAGACCCGGGGTATTTTAAACTCTAATGTTATATTTTTACTTGCTTTAGTTATGTGGAGTCGACGGTAAATGATGGCTTAAATATTTGATTCTCCCCACATATATTAAGGTTTGAATGAAATGTGTTATTCCTGCATGTTGATATTTAGTTTTCTTTCATTTCTGATCGTGTGACTATTGGGCTTAGTGTCCATGTTTTCGGACGTACAAGGTGGATGATGTTACTAATGTTTCATACTTCAAGTTAGTACAAGTCGTGTCAATTTATAAAGCAGTGTTGAAATGAAGGATCCATCTTTGAAATTGCATAACTTTGAAAAGGAGTTGTTCCATGTTTTAGAATTCATTATTTGAAAGGTTCTGTTTTAAAAGAGAAGTTCATCAATTTAATTGCTTTTACTTATGTAAAACTCTTGAGCTCTCTAGGCATTAAGTCTAATCCTTTTGAAAGAAATTTGTAGATGGAAAGTTGAGGTTGTTAATTTCCTGGAAGTAGTATTTGTCACCTAAGGTTGGGAGGCAACCGTAACCTTATGAGTAAAGGTTACTTTAGAGTGTTGAGTGTTCGTTCGGTTAGGAGTGAATTGTGCCCAAGAAGGGTAGCTCATGTGGATGTCGGTATTAGAATCTCGTTAATGATTCTGGCATTTGGGTTTGAGACGATCTTCTCTGCGGACAGTGTTCCATTGAGAAGAGTAGATTTCGAGGACGAAATTATTCTAAGGTTGGGAGGATTGTAACACCCCTAATTTCGTTATGTAACCTTGGTATTTTAGTGTTAAGCTTTTGTCGCTAGCACCGCGTTTGTTACCAAGTTTGAGTTTGGCCTTTGGTGGTTTTGGACAAACCACAGTGAGCTACGCGAGTTATGCCGCGGGTTGAGGTCGCGGTATAACCCGCGAAACCCACTGGATGTCTTGGGTTTTAGGGACACGGGCGAGTTATGCCGCGAGTGGAAGTCGCGGCATAACCCGCGAAACTCTCCTGGCCGACTTAAGGGTTTCCATCCAAAAATATCTCTCATTTCTCAATCTCATTCTCTCTCTTCAAATTCTCTCTCTCTCTCTCTAAGATTTCTCTTTGGTTTCTTCGATCTTTGAAGCTCCGTTGATCGCTAGTATTAAGTGCATTGCTCGGGGTTTCGGTGTATTAAGCTTCACCTCTTCGTCGTGGTCGATATCTGGTTTTCGGGTTTTCGTATAAACCTGTTTGGTGAGTTCCTACTACCATTTTACAAACTTTATACATGTCAAAACTCTTATTTGCTAAATCTGAAGTATTTCTACGGTATGATTTTATGTTCTCTACATTTTGATATAAATGAAGTTTTTGGTGATTTTCGGGGTTCCCAATCAGTTTTGACTAAAATAACGGGTTCCGCCTTATCAAAAGTAAAGTGATGTTTTACTCGCCCATGTTGGTGGCTTATCGAAAGATTGTATATAAACTGATTTTATGATTATCTTTCTTACCAGCAGTTGGTCTGGAAAATGGCATTTTGAAATATAAAATGTGTTGATAGCTATTTATCTAGCTTTGTTGGTCACATGAAATATTGTGACAAGTCCTGACTGTACTAGTGGATCCCTAGGTATCGAGTCGACTTATGGATGGGAAGGATATGCCCCTTCCGTTGTAGTTAGCTACATTTGATCCTCGGGGGCAACTTAGGTACGGTTATGTGAGACCCGATCCTAGCTATGGTTCAGATGTAGTCTAATGAACGAGTATGACATGGTTCCTTGGGGGCCCTCCCTCACATCGTAGTACGGACTGAAGAGTTCGTGGCCATGGTTCCATGTATTTAGCTCATAACTCGGATTTGGTGGTCTACTTTGTGTTACACCACAATCCTTGGTAAAATGGTCCTTTTGTCATCGTTTAATGAGTTTTGGACCGAAAAGGGCCGGTTGTGGCGAAATGTTATCTTTATAAACTAAACCTTTATGAAAAGATTTCCTTATGATACTGATGTTTATATCTTTTAAGCGTTATAAACTGTATGTTCTCACTAGGCTTTAAGCCTAACACTTTTTCTCAAATGACGTGTATAACAGGTTTCCCTTAGCGGTGGGTTACGCAGGGTCTTTGAGAGTCGAGCGTGGACTCGAGGCATTTTGAGATGTCTAGTATTTTGGTGTTGGGCATGGTTTAAGTCCCATCTTTTAGTGAACTTTGGTTCGTCAAGTGATGTAGTCTAGACGGTTATGTTTAGATTAGTTATGTTGATAAATTCTATTTCCGTGCGAGTTTTGTATAGTCTTAAGGACTGATCCCCTTTATGGGAGGTTTATACCAATTCGAATGTCTTGTTGCCATATTTCCAGGTTTTATTTTACTCTGAATTTTTAGAGTGTTACAATTCATATCAATTTTAAATCTTTTGATTGAAGATATCTAATGTAACACCCCGAATTTCGGTTTGGTTTTGAGAAGTTGTAATGAAGAAAAGAGGATGATGTTTCTGTCTACAGGGCGCACGGGCCGTGCGCCCTCCTTCAGGAAAAACGCACGGGTCGTGCGCAAGGTTTTGGGGTGCAAGACAGTGGAAAACGCACGGGCCGTGCGCCCTTCCCTTTGGAAAACGCACGGGCCGTGCGCTGTGTTGGGAGGTGTGCCAATCCTTGGCTAAATATCTCTTTTGTGAGATTTCTTTTAGAAATCTCAGATTTCTCTTTCTCTCTCTCCTTTTCTCTGTTTTTCTTCTCCGATCTTCAAGGCTCGTTTGGTTGCTAGTTTTCGGTGTTTCTAGCGAGGGGTCGGTGTTTTAAGCTTCAACTCTACGTCGTGATCATTATCTGATTTTCCGGGTTTTATTCTGAAAACCTACCGGTGAGTTCCTACTATCATTTTACAAACTTTATTGACAGTCCCTTTTGTGTACCTTAGGGTGAGAGAAATAATACCAAAAAGCAAGTATACAAATTGGTACTATGTCGCCTTTCAAGTAATAAAGTGGTAAAATACCAGATATCGTCCCACAGAGATTGAACTAAAAAGTGTAATAAAAGTATGATGAAAGATATGATTTCAGATGACGAATTTGAAGCAATATTTTGATTGGTTGGTTAACACACGATTACTTTAACAAGCTTTAAAAAGAAGCAAGGGTGCAAGGCTTATGGTGAAATGTTTACCCAAATTCCAGTGGACCAATGCTGCAGTGATGCTGCAGCATCCTTGTGACAGAAACTGATTTTATTATCTATTTCAAGACACGTTCCTCTCGGACTCTCACCATCCCATTATTCCAGTAGCTATGAACCATCTCATCTCTGAGCAAGGTTCCAGATGAGGGAATGATGGGAATGGAGTTCTCAAAATATATGGCGAAACAAATTCTCTTTGTCAAAAGTTACTCTTTCGAAATAACCCCCGTACCTCCCAAGTTGGTATATTCCAAATAGCTTATCTCTAAGTCTACTCCATTTTAACCCTTTGAAAAAGCAACAACTTATCAAGAATGGATCATTTTAAATGACACAAGTAACAACTCTCGTTGCAAGTAACTCTTTCGATATTACCTCCTATGTCATTTAATTTGACGTGCTATTCAATGGCCTATTTCTAGGTCCATGACACTATTACACTATCAAAACGATCAATTTGTCAAAGAGTTTTGTTATCTTGATAAAACTTGAGTTGGAATAATAAAACTTTGTTAAAGTCACAAAAGTCCACTTTGTTTAAGTTAACACCATCACCAATTGCCTTACACCCAAGCTAAGGTGTTTAGCTACTCATTACAATAAATAAAGAAAGAACATTACAAAGAACTATAAAAGAAGACATAATGTAAAATGCTTGGAAATGTAAATGACAAGAAAGTAAAATGGAATGTAAGTACAACACTACAATCTACTAGAATTTAAATGCTTGAAACTAAAGACATACAATAAATGGAAAGACTAGAGATGCAAGATAAGTAAAGAAAATGCATGGAGAAAATCTGCAGATGGATGCTGTTCCAATGCTTGAAGCATTCATAGCCTGGGTTTACGAAGAACACATGAAGAACACGAAGAACACCATATGAACATATGCATATTTCCTGGAAATTTCCAGAAAATCTTAGAACTGAGTTTCGGTCCAGTTCCAAGATGAATGAAAATAAAGAGATTATGCTACGCCAACGATTACAAACAACATAACAACATGAAGAAATCAAAGAACACGATGAAGAAATTAAAGCAAATATGAAGAACAAGATGATTAAACTAAAAGATTACTAAATATAAAAGAGAATTGGAGATGATTAAAAGTAGCTACAAAAGTGTCTTCAAAGATGGAAGGATGATCTGATGATCAATGGTGAAGGAGGCTCCATGGATGAGTGATTGGTGATGATAGGATAAGCTAAGATTAGTTCTCCATTAATGCCCCAAGAACACTCTATTTATAGGAAATAGAGAGGGGCCAAAAGGGTTAATCTAACTAAATTAAGGTACTAATGTTAGAGTTTTACAACAAAAGGTACCATACAAAGGAATAATACAGCTAATTATCAGATAAATAGCTGGCAAAAGTACTGTCCAATGGTCCATAGAAATGCTTTATCCACTCCTCTTTAATCAACTTCCAATTCTCCCTGGACGTTCAATGCTGTTGAGATGCTGCAGCACTGACCTGTATCATCAAGAGTTTGCAAATTACATCCACTTTAGCCTATACAACCCATGTTTGTATACAAATCCATATCTTAAGCTCCAAATCAAGAAAGTAGAAAATAATAACCAAAATGACTCAAGGTTGGGATTATAAAGTGTAAAATCTAATCTAAAATGATAAAAACAATGTGCTTAAGTACTCAAAAGTGAGTACTTATCATTTATACATGTCAAAACTCTTATTTGCGAAATCTAAAGTATTTCTACGGTATGATTTTGTATTCTCTACATTTTGTTATAAATAAAGTTTTGATGATTCTCGGGGTTCCCGGTCAGTTTTGACCAAAATGACGGGTTCCGCCCTATCGAAGTAAAATGATATTTTACTTGCACATTATGTGGTCGTTTGAAAAGAATGATTATGAACTCATTTTAATGGTATTCGTTCTTACCAGAAGTTGAACTGGAAGTAGCATTTTGTTTATAAAATGTACTTGTTACCATATATTTATTTATGGTAGGTCACGTATGTTGTGGTGACGAGTCCGTACCATTTCTAGTGGATCCCTAGGTTTTGGAGTAGACTGATTTGTTGGGAGGCTATATTCCCCAAATTGTAGCTATGGATCACATGTTCCATGATGAGTTTATGGTACGGTATGTGAGGCCGGTTACTAACCATGGTTCATGGTGATCCTAGTGAAGGAGTATACATTGGTTTCCCTTGAAAGCGCGATCTCACCTCGTAGCACGGACTTTGGGTTCATTGTCGAGGACTCCAAGTGTTTAGCTTGTAACTCGGTTTGTTGGCCTAACTTTGTGTTTCGCCACTCTCCTTGGTAAAATGGTCCTTTTATCATTGTTTGAGAGTTTTGGACCGAAGAGGCCCGGTTGGGGCGAAATGTAATCTTTTGCGAACTAAACCGTTATGAAAAGATTTTCTTTATGATGACTGATGTTTATATCTTTGAGCTTTATAAACTGTATGTTCTTACCAGGCTTTATAGTCTGACACTTTTCTCAAATGACATGTATAACAGGTTTCCATTAGCGGTGGGTGCCGGGGTTTTTGGAGAGACGAGTTTTGAGTCTCGAGGTTTTTTTTGAAGATAATTTAGTATTGATGTTGGGCATTGTTAAGTCCCATTCTTTTGATGAAATCCCTGTACAGAATTGTATAGTCTTAAGGACTGATCCCATTTATGGGAAGTTAATGGAATTGCTTACGTCATATTGTCAGATTTCTAGGTTTTAATTTACTCTGATTTTTTTTTGAGGTGTTACAAGTTGGTATTAGAGCTCTAGTTTAAGCGAACTAGGCATGAATGTAAGATGTCTAGACTTAGACTGCGTATACTAAGAATTGATCCGCGAGATTTGGGTAGAGCTCCTAAGATGGGTTAGTCTTAGAGTCAACGAAAAGTACAGTTGTCAGGCGTTGTAGTAGTGGTGACAAGAACCGTTATGTGTTGTATGTTCATAATTTCACTTAGCTAATGTTATTATGAGGATATTGTACGTAAGAGTCCTTGATTGCTGTTGATATGACAATTGATAATGTGGTAGTACGTTTTCCTTTCGTGTGTTCCTATCTCTCTCTTATCTCTTTCTTTGTTCTGTAAAGTTGTTCAGCATGGTGAATACGCGTGGTAGACCGCGTACTCGAGTTGATGGGCTGGAAGCAACAGCCTCTACAGCTGATCGGCCGGAAGGAGTTGAGGTTGTTGTGCGTCCGCCAGTTCAGCAGGTACTAGGTGGGGGGCCAGAGGTCATTCCGCGAGTAGACCTGGCTTCGTCCCACCCAGTAGTCAGGGATGCTAGTTCCCCGTCTGAGTTGATGGCCAGCATGATGTTGGCAATGAGGGAAGAGATGGCAAAGCAGCAAGAGTTTCTGCTAAAAGTGATTGAGGACCGTGATGTGAACAATCGTAGAAGCGAGACGGTTGTGGAAAACATCATAGCAGGTTCTGGAGGCATTGGTACAGGGGTCAGGGCTGAGGAGAACAGGATTGTTGGTGCTCCGGGAGGTAGGAAGAGTTGTTCCTACAAATCCTTTTTGGGTTGCGGACCGCCAGAGTTCTCTGGTTCTGACGACCCAATCTTGTGTGTGAAGTGGATCCGAGCGGTTGAGCAAGCTTTTGGCTCTTCCGAGTGTGGTGATGATCAGAGGGTGCGGTTTGGTACCCAACTGCTGAGGGACACTGCACTCATCTGGTGGAATATCATCCAATCCACTCTAACTCCTGAAGTGTTGGCCCAGTTGTCTTGGGCCGAGTTCAAGAAGAAGCTACTAGAAGAGTTCTGTAATGAGAGGACCATGGACCGAATTGAGAAAGAATTCCGGTCCTTGGTGAAAGGAAGCCTGACGGTGAGAGAGTACACCCGTCAGTTCATGGAGAAGCTTGGTCTGGTGGGGCACGCTGCCCCGACAGAGAAAGATAAGATGAAGGCCTATCTGAATGGCCTACCTGCGGACATGCAATCTATGGTCCATAATTCCAAAGCTTCCAACCTCCGAGAGATGGTCGAGGAAGCTCAGTACATGGAAGAGATGTTCGCGAAGGGCAAATCTGAGAATTTGGTGATAGTGTCTGATAAGAGAAAGTGGGAGAGCAGTTCAGTACCTCCCAAGCGGACCCGACCTTTTGTCGGAAACCGCAACTACAATAGTTATCAGGAAGCGAAGTGGTGTCCGAAGTGTCGAACCAAGCATCACGGTAACTGTTACAGCAATTCTCCAACTTGCTATAAGTGTGGGAAGCCTGGTCATACTATCAGAGATTGCCCGGTCAGGGGGATCATCTGTTTTGAGTGCAAGGCACCGGGGCACGCGAGGAGAGATTGCCCGAAGCTTGTGTCGGGTAGCGCGCCGGCAAGGAAGGAGAACCCTCCGAAGGTTCCGGGTCGAGCATTTCAGATGACGACCGAAGAGGCCAGAGCATCCGCTGATGTGGTATCGGGTACTTTCCTTATAAACTCTGTACCTGCTCGTATTTTGTTCGATACGGGTGCTAGTTTCTCTTTCATATCTGAATTGTTCCGTCAGAAAATTTCTATGCCCACTACTAGTCTTGAGGATGCATTAGTGGTAGAGATAGCCGATGGTAGTCAAGTTCTGATCCGCGAAGTTCTGAGGCAGTGTACTCTTAGTATCGAAGGGAAAGAATTCTCGATCGATCAATTACCGATGTTAATCGGGGGTTTTGATGTGGTAATCGGTATGGATTGGTTGTCAGACAATCAGGCCGAGTTCGTATGTTCCAAGAAGTTGATTCGACTTCCCAACCCCTCTGGTGAAGTCGTTGTCATCTTTGGTGAGAAGAGGAAGGGTGAAGTGGCAATAATCACAATGGCAAAGGCACGCAAGTGTCTAGTAAAAGGATGTTCGTCTTTCCTAGCCTATATGATCAATGCCAAGTTAGAGAAGTCAAAGCTGGAAGATGTGAAGATCGTGCGGGAGTATCCAGATGTCTTTCCAGACGACTTGCCCGGGTTGCCACCCGATCGTCAGGTAGAGTTCCGGATTGATCTTGTACCTGGCGCTGCACCGATCGCTAAAGCACCTTATCGTTTAGCGCCATCGGAGATGCAAGAGATGGTAGCACAACTCCAAGAGCTATTGGAGAAAGGCTTTATAAGACCGAGTTCGTCACCTTGGGGAGCTCCGGTCTTATTTGTCAAGAAGAAGGATGGCACAATGAGGATGTGCATTGACTATCGTGAGTTGAACAAGGCTACAGTGAAGAACAGGTATCCGCTTCCGAGAATAGACTACTTGTTCGATCAACTTCAAGGAGCGGGTTGCTTTTCCAAAATCGACTTACGATCAGGTTATCACCAAGTGAAGGTAAGAGAAGAAGATGTTCCGAAGACGGCTTTCAGAACGCGTTACGGCCATTACGAGTTCCTTGTAATGCCGTTTGGCCTGACGAACGCACCAGCAGTGTTTATGGACTTAATGAATAGAGTGTGTCGACCTTTCCTTGACAAGTCGGTCATTGTATTCATTGATGACATACTAGTGTACTCCAAGAGCGAGTTGGAACACGAACAACATCTACGTGAAGTTCTGGAAGTGTTGAGAAGAGAAAGATTGTACGCCAAGTTTTCCAAGTGCGACTTTTGGCTTAAAGAAGTACAATTTCTGGGGCACGTAGTCACTCGGGACGGAGTGAAAGTCGATCCCTCCAAGATTGAAGCAATGATGAATTGGGAGCCTCCTAAGAGTCCGTCCGAGATCCGAAGTTTCTTGGGTCTGGCGGGATACTACAGGAGATTCATTCAAGACTTTTCCAAGATCGCTTCTTCCTTGACAGTTCTGACTCGGAAGAATGTGAAGTTTGAATGGACCGAAACCCAAGAGAAGGCGTTCCGGATCCTTCAAAAGAAGTTGTGTGAAGCTCCGATCTTGACATTACCTGAAGGGTCGGAAGATTTCGTGGTTTACAGCGACGCTTCAAAGATGGGTTTGGGTTGTGTGTTGATGCAACGAGGCAAGGTGATCGCTTATGCCTCGAGGCAGCTTAAGATACACGAGCAAAATTATCCAACTCATGATCTGGAGTTAGCAGCGGTGGTGTTCGCCTTGAAGCTTTGGCGACATTACCTTTACGGCACGAAGTGCACTCTATACACGGATCACAAGAGCCTGAAGAATGTCTTTGATCAGAAAGAGCTGAATATGAGGCAAAGGAGGTGGCTCGAGTTACTGAAAGATTATGACTGTGAATTGCTTTACCATCCAGGTAAGGCGAACGTAGTGGCCGATGCGCTAAGTCGGAAGGACTATAGTGGGATCATTCGAGCTACCCATTCAAGAATCGAACTTGTGTCTAGTCTTGTTGAGAAGATCAAGGCATCACAGGTGGAAGCACTGTTAGAAGAGAATCTCAAGGAAGAAGTCATGACAAAACAGCGTTTACTCTTGACGGAAGATAGCCGTGGAGTGAAACTGTTCAGCGGTCGTGTGTGGGTGCCCAAGATAGGGGGTAACCGTGAGCTGTTGCTAGAAGATGCACACAAGTCCAAGTATTCCATACATCGGGGAAGTACAAAGATGTACAGGGACTTGAAGTTGCACTATTGGTGGCCGGTAATGAAGCTCGATGTGGCACGTTACGTTGAGCGTTGTGTGACGTGTTCGCAAGTTAAGGCCGAACATCAGAGACCATATGGGAGTCTTCAGTCTTTAGAGATTCCCGAATGGAAATGGGAGCATATCACCATGGACTTCGTGACGAAGTTGCCTAAGACTCTTCGAGGTCACGATACCATTTGGGTGATAGTTGATAGATTGACGAAGAGCGCTCATTTCTTGGCTATGCGCGAGACACTACCGATGGATAGGCTAGCAAAACTTTATATCGATGAGGTAGTCTCGAGGCACGGCATACCATTGTCGATCGTGTCGGATCGCGATAGTCGGTTCACTTCAAACTTCTGGGATGGATTTTAGAAAGAGCTAGGTACTCGAGTAAAGTTGAGTACGGCTTACCATCCGCTAACCGACGGTCAGAGCGAACGAACGATCCAAACTTTGGAAGACATGTTGAGGTCTTGTGTCATCGATTTCGGGGGTAGCTGGGACGCTCACCTGCCTTTGGTGGAGTTTGCCTACAACAATAGCTACCACTCGAGTATCGGTATGGCACCCTTTGAGGCTTTGTATGGGCGAAAGTGTCGGACTCCCGTGTGTTGGCTAGAAGCGGGAGAGAAGCAGTTCGCCGAACCTAAAATCGTGCAAGAGACTGCCGATAAGGTCAAGTGTATTAGAGAGAGGATGAAAGCGGCTCAAGATCGTCAGAAGAGCTATGCCGATAAGAAGAGGCGACCGATGGAATTCCAAGTGGGCGACCGCGTTATGCTTAAAGTGTCGCCGTGGAAAGGCATTATACGGTTCGGAAAACGTGGGAAGTTGAGTCCCCGTTTCCTCGGACCTTTCAAAGTGCTTAAACGGGTGGGTTTGCAAGCCTACCAGTTGGAACTGCCACCGGAGTTGAGTAGAATACACAACACGTTTCATGTTTGCTACCTCCGGAAATGTTTGGCGGTAGAAGACAGCGTCATTCCCCTTTCAGAGTTAAGGGTTGATGAAGGTAACCGTTGTGTGGAAGAACCCGACGCCATCTTAGAGAGAAAGTCTAAGAAGTTGCGTCATAAAGAAGTCACCTTGGTTAAGGTGCAGTGGAAGCATCATCGGGGAGCGAATGTCACGTGGGAAGCCGAGGAGGATATGAAGTGAAGATATCCTCACCTTTTTGAGTAGTTGGGATTTCGGGGACGAAATCATTCCCAAGTTGGGGAGGATTGTAACACCCCGAATTTCGGTTTGGTTTTGAGAAGTTGTAATGAAGAAAAGAGGATGATGTTTCTGTCTACAGGGCGCACGGGCCGTGCGCCCTCCTTCAGGAAAAACGCACGGGTCGTGCGCAAGGTTTTGGGGTGCGAGACAGTGGAAAACGCACGGGCCGTGCGCCCTTCCCTTTGGAAAACGCACGGGCCGTGCGCTGTGTTGGGAGGTGTGCCAATCCTTGGCTAAATATCTCTTTTGTGAGATTTCTTTTAGAAATCTCAGATTTCTCTTTCTCTCTCTCCTTTTCTCTCTTTTTCTTCTCCGATCTTCAAGGCTCGTTTGGTTGCTAGTTTTCGGTGTTTCTAGCGAGGGGTCGGTGTTTTAAGCTTCAACTCTACGTCGTGATCATTATCTGATTTTCCGGGTTTTATTCTGAAAACCTACCGGTGAGTTCCTACTATCATTTTACAAACTTTATACATGTCAAAACTCTTATTTGCGAAATCTAAAGTATTTCTACGGTATGATTTTGTATTCTCTACATTTTGTTATAAATAAAGTTTTGATGATTCTCGGGGTTCCCGGTCAGTTTTGACCAAAATGACGGGTTCCGCCCTATCGAAGTAAAATGATATTTTACTTGCACATTATGTGGTCGTTTGAAAAGAATGATTATGAACTCATTTTAATGGTATTCGTTCTTACCAGAAGTTGAACTGGAAGTAGCATTTTGTTTATAAAATGTACTTGTTACCATATATTTATTTATGGTAGGTCACGTATGTTGTGGTGACGAGTCCGTACCATTTCTAGTGGATCCCTAGGTTTTGGAGTAGACTGATTTGTTGGGAGGCTATATTCCCCAAATTGTAGCTATGGATCACATGTTCCATGATGAGTTTATGGTACGGTATGTGAGGTCGGTTACTAACCATGGTTCATGGTGATCCTAGTGAAGGAGTATACATTGGTTTCCCTTGAAAGCGCGATCTCACCTCGTAGCACGGACTTTGGGTTCATTGTCGAGGACTCCAAGTGTTTAGCTCGTAACTCGGTTTTTTGGCCTAACTTTGTGTTTCGCCACTCTCCTTGGTAAAATGGTCCTTTTATCATTGTTTGAGAGTTTTGGACCGAAGAGGCCCGGTTGGGGCGAAATGTAATCTTTTGCGAACTAAACCGTTATGAAAAGATTTCTTTATGATGACTGATGTTTATATTTTTGAGCTTTATAAACTGTATGTTCTCACCAGGCTTTATAGTCTGACACTTTTCTCAAATGACATGTATAACAGGTTTCCATTAGCGGTGGGTGCCGGGGTTTTTGGAGAGACGAGTTTTGAGTCTCGAGGTTTTTTTTGAAGATAATTTAGTATTGATGTTGGGCATTGTTAAGTCCCATTCTTTTGATGAAATCCCTGTACAAAATTGTATAGTCTTAAGGATTGATCCCATTTATGGGAAGTTAATGGAATTGCTTACGTCATATTGTCAGATTTCCAGGTTTTAATTTACTCTGATTTTTTTTGAGGTGTTACATCTAATTATGTGAAGTTAACATGCAAATCTAAAGTTTTTGAAAAAAAAGTAGTGTATCTTCATATAAAGGTAAATAGTGAAAGAACCTACTATTGTAGAGCGGTTTCCATCAGCGATTCTGGAGCACAATTCCTCATGATCGCAACAGCAACACCAATCATCTTCCTTATCTGATGAAGCTCCTTATCTGATGAAGCATAAAGCTCTGCCCAACAACCTCACATTTGACGAATTCAATCCCGTCGCCTGTGACAGACGTGTTAGCATGAAACGAGATAATGTAGCGATTAGCAGACAGGTCAGCAGCCTTCGTTCTCGTAGTGAAATTATGAAAATTGTGAGTTCCTTCATAATGTTTAAGAATCTTATTAAACCTCTCCTTCTCTTTCTCACCATAACAGAACACATTCTCGTTTACAATATCCACACCAACTCCATTGCCAACACCATTTATATAACAACCCTTGCCTAAATCTGATGAATTTTCCAATGATTTGCATTCAACAATCACAGGTTTAGAGTTCCCATTACTCAAAGATGTTGGATTTTCCTGCTTAACATCACAATCTGACAATGCACTTACCCGTTCGACGAAATGCCTGACTGAATTTCAACTTCAGAACTTGTTATTGTTCTGGTTTCCGGATTACCAAGAACTTTTCGGCCTCTCTCCGAGCACTCTAAACATTTAAGAAGCTCATTTTCAGACCCTAAACTAGCCAACACACTTTCTCTATCACGACGAGAAGCAGGATCAAGTGCAAAAACCGGTAGCAAATAAACATACCTCCGACGATCACATAACTTCTTTGCACTAAACGACGCCGTCACAGACTTGTACCCAAAAACCCGAAACTGAGGAGGCAAGTTGTTGTTTAGGCATTCCACGAATCCCGGCGGATCCACATAGAACTTTCCAGAAACCACCTGCCCAACAACGCTAACTCCCTTATCAGTTCGTGCTGATCGGGCCAAATCGAAACACTTCGGGCATCTCCAGTCAGTTTCAGGTACAACACCAACAAATTACTCAAAACCGGACCTCAAACACCCCTAGTTATATGTATAATATCATTACTTTTGATCATCTACAAATTACTGATTTTTGTCAAATGTCGAATATTAGCAGATACTCGAGTTACAAGAAAAGCTGACGAAGTTTAAGGTGGACCAGCAGTGGCGGCAGCAATAATATCGGACCAAGATGGCTGCTTAATAAAAGTTGAGGGCGGACTTGGAGACACGACAAGCTGCAGTCATTAGTTAGATTGCGGATATTAGACACGACAAGCTGCAGAGAAACAATATATCTCTACCTAAACAAGTATTGTATAAACCCAACAACAATGCATATCTAATAGATCTCAAGTTTGTGCCCGATAAATACTGAGCAACAAGATCGATCATAACAACCACAATACGATGCAATGAAGATATAATATTATGCACATTTAAATCTCTTTTATCTTGTATTAATTACTCTAATGATTAACTCCAATGAGACGACCTCTCAGCTTGTCATCGATGAGGAGCTTTGGTTTTGGTATTTCTATCAATATTGATAAGTGGTGGTGCTGAAGTCTGAAATCTGAATCAATAAGAGTGTTTGTTTTTGTAAACCGCCATAGCATAGTATGCCCATATATAAGTGGTACTGACGTGCGTATGGAGCCTATACAGTCTCATGCATCTTTAACCCTGGATAATAAATGACATCCCCCGATAAATGTCTAAATTTGTTTAAATTGTCTATTTTACCAATTAGAATATTGTAGTGTAGAATTTATACATAAATTTTATACAATTTCACATATTTATTCATTATCATTAGGAAATTTATATTTAAATTGTAAAATTGTCATTCATTTAAACTAATAAGGTTAAATGATTGAGAGATAATAATAAATTTAAAATACAATTCAAATTAGAAATTCATCTAATTATAGTAACTTGAGTTTTATTATAATCCAGGTGGATCAATTGAGAGAAATGATCTATTAAGGTTAATCCGTTAAGAAAAATAAGAGGCAAATAAGGGGTTGGTTACCTTTTACTAGATAAGAAGATGATACGACATATGTGGCTCTAAAAATCTGAAAAGACCGAACAGTCTCAATGGACCTGCCTCTTAAGGTTAATCTTGTTGTGAAGCTTTAATTCCATGCAAACAGTTAACTATGTGGTGGTCTGATCTGATCTGATCTTGTATGGATTGTGGGGTTTTCTGATGGTTTTTGCTACTGATCTATTTATTTTGGTTGTTCCAGATATGGTTATTGATCTGTTTGGCTTTGAGGTTTCCTTTTTGGAGTATTGGGATATTCTTAATCCTCATGGTGGTTTATTTTAATTTGGGAGAAACAGTACTTGTGGATCCAATTTGGAGATTATCAGTTTTTTTTTTTCTGGTAGGATGTATTAGACAGACAGACCTATAAATATTTTTCTAAGTGGTGGCATCATTTGACTATAAGAAAAACAAATATAAGGATATTTTTCACAAAATAATCACTTCCATATGTGAGGTCTTGTATTCAAGTTTTTTATTGCATTTTTTTTTTCCAGAAACGTATTAAATCTGAAATTAAGAGCTAAAAAATAAAAAGAATGACGTAAACAGGATTCAAACTCGGTTGAAAGGTGAAAAAAAAGGCCTTGCATGATACCATCTTGGGTAGTGGGCCTGATGTTGATTATTCTTTTTTGTAGGCTACTATTTTGGACCATGCTGATGATGAATTTTAGGAGGTATCTGGGCCACTGGTTTATTCATATATTTTGGCTGATATTTTGGTCTTTAAATGGGCTCTTGGTGGCAGATTATTAATTGAAGTAAAGAATCAATATGTGGGCACTTTTATTCATTTGGGGTCTTTTTTGTTTGGTCGGGACCTCGGGAGTTGGGGCGCCCGGGTGGGGAGGGGGACCGGGGTCGGTCGGTCGAAGGGGTGTCTGGGGTTTAGGATTCGGGCTCTGTCATGGGCAGTGTGTCCTTTGGTTTAAATCCAATTTTTATCTTTATAGGTGATTGGTGATCAGGTAAGAGTCGATCGGGGCATAAGTAAGTTCTTGTGACCAGGTGAGTTTTTTCTAAACTAAACGCGGTTATGATAAATTGATTTTAGTTGTGAATGTCATTTACTGGGTTGCTAATAATGTGCATCAATTTTTATGAAGTTATCTGTTGGGTTTTATGATGATGCTATTTTAATTGTATACATATATTATCAGTAGAAATTGCGCAATTATCGGGGGGGGGGGGGGTGTCCCAAGTGTGGAATTATCGGGGGTGTGTCCCGAGTGTGCAAGTAACGGGGGTGTGTCCCGTATATGCCAGATGGGGGTGTGTCCCAGTTGAGGCAGTATGAGTCAATATGCCGTTATCTTTAGGTGACGGTAGTGTGTGACATGATTGTGTATGGTAACTCACATTATTGCTTATTTTATCTGAAAGGATTAATTATTTGAAGTATTGTTTCCTTTATAATTGGGTTGTTGATTAACTTTGTTGAGGGGACTTACTAGACCTTTGGTCTAACCCTCGCTCTTTCAAAAACTAAAAATCTTTTCAGGAAGGAGCGATATAGACGGATCTTCTAAGGGTAAAGAGAAGGTGTGTAAGCAGCAAATCCAATCTTAGAGGACCTCCATATAGATATTTCTTTATTTCTCAGTTATATAATAGGTTACTTCATTGTAGACCTAGAATTTTCTTATACTGTGGATTTGGGGCCGTTTGGCATAATTTGCTTATGGTTTTGTTTACGTCTTATTTGAGAATTGCATATGTGTGGGTTGTTACATAAACAGATGTTACCAATGGATCACCGCGGATCCAACTTTCAAACCTCACCAAAAGCGAGAAGGGTGTGTGAGTTTATTTGTTGCATTTGTCGTATATAATTATTATATACCTAAAAAAATCGATAAACCGAAGAAAACTAGAATTATCTAAACCTAATTATTTAAGACTTAAAAAATAATCAGATAGACTTATATATTGCCAAGAGGGTTGAATTCCTAAAGTGGTACATCTGATACCATTTGATGATATGTCGACAACCCCCCCCCCCCCTCTCTACAAAAGAGCCATTAGGACATAAATGGTTTTCAACATATATATATATATGTATATATATATATATATGTATATATATATATGTATATATATATATATATGTATATGTGTATATATATGTATATAGGGGAGGGATCAATTGGAAACCAATATTACATTGGAAACTTTGGAAACCGAAATTAACCAATCATTGAATTTCCTTTTTTTTATTTTTATTTTTAATTGATAAGGTTATTTTAGTCTTTTACATAATTTCATAATATATATGGTAAGTGTTATTATTATTATTATTATATTAATTATTTAATTTTAATGTATTTTATATATGGTAATATTGAACCTTTATTAATTTAAACATAAAACATTTAATTTAGACATAAAACATTTAATTTAGGTAAACAGAAATTGATTCATACGCAAGCTACAAATCAAATTATTTTTTCTGATTCTTATGAATCCATGATTGATTCATCCAATGAATGAAAATTTATATTCATATGAAATTTTCAATATTACCTTCAGGCACAAAATATTAATATAGTGAAACATAATGGATTTGATATAGTGAAATAAAATATTAATATGGTGAAACCTGATTAAACATATTTGATATAGTGAAACATAATGGAAAGATAATGAAACAAAATATTAATATAGTGAAACATAATGTAGTGAAACAAAATATTAATATAGTGAAACCTGATGAAATATATTTGATATAGTGAAACATAATGGAAAGTTAATGAAACAATAATGGTAATGAAACTTAATTGAGTTTTTACATACTGCATGTTGATGAACAGGTAATAAAAAGGTATTCTTGATATATTATTGTTATCTTTTATTAATAAATTAATTAATTTATTACCATATATAATTATTATCTTTTATTAATTAATTTACTACCATATTTCATATTTATTGCCCAATTTGCAACACAAAAGAAAAAGACACATTTACCCTTTTGACATTTTATTATTATCTTTTATTAATAAATTAATTAATTTATTACCATATATAATTTAAATTTATCTTCACCATTGATTAAAAAGATCAATGGTTGAAATTTGGTTTCCAAAGTTTCCAATGAAATTTGGTTTCCAATTGAAACCACCCCTATATATATACTATATTATAAAGAAGACATAAAAAACTCTTAAAAACAAATCTTAAAGCTTAATGTACCGTCATTTAATTCTAATTACTTAAAAAACAACCATTAAAGCTATATGTACTACATTTAATGCTATTTATTAATTTTCAATCATTATTTCTAACCATTTTAACTCCCTTAAAATTATTTCCCACTTTAACTTTCCTAAAATAACTCTCAGCATAATTAAATATAGAATAAAAACCAAATTTTAAATATAAAAAATATAAAATATAATTAAAAAATCTAACATAATATTTTATAAAAAAACTTATATTATGAAACCAAAATAGATTACATTATATTATTAAGTTTAAACTAGATAAATTTATATAAAAAAATATTATCACTCTCTCACAACCATCCAAAATCGTAATGTAAATCGACAAAAAACAGAAAATAAAATGAAACATTAAAGTCGTGATGTATCTAGTTGCATTACGCGAATACACTTCTAATATATATATATATATATATATATATATATATATATATATATATATATATATATATATTGAAGATAAACTATTTAAGTTTTGCCGATTATGAAACTCTAACACGATCCATTCGTTTGCATATTTACCGTTGCATTTGTTTGCCAACCGACAGTATTAGATTTAGATCAGGTTTTGAATCAAATTTTAGTCGGGTCGGGTGATTTAATTTTACAGATGTTAAAGCATAAACCAGTGAATTCATTAACAAAAAGGTAGGATCCTTGCATAATCTTGTTGTACCCTATGCCTAAAAATTTGTACTTCCATACGATGGCATAAAGATACATTCACGCAGCAGCGAGAACATTTAGGTCTCGAGCGATCGAGTGAAGTGCAGTAATAGCGTTTGGTGCCTCGTCCTACGATGTAAACCACGACCGGGACAACGGCGGTGGCTCCGTAGGCTGCGACTGCCGACCGAATCCCAAAAACATTCACCAGAAAACGACCACCGACAGGCTGGATTCGAGTCGTGGCAATTTACCAAATCCTAAGTTTCTCAAGCTCATGTAGTCATATGAACTCTAGAAATGAGACGAAAGATCATGCGAGTAAAAAAGATTTAAGGTGAGAATCGTAAGAAGGGATATGGACCCTTGATCACTTTTAGTCTCACCTCCACTTGAATTGCACTTCTCACAGGAATGATCGTGTGCATCTCTGTGCATCTTATTAGTGTTGATCTTCAATTATGATTGATCCAAGGGTCCATATCCCTTCTTACGCTACTCACTATAACCTCCATTCTCACCGGAACCCTGTTAGATAGTATAGGGGTTGTTTTGTAATTTTGTATATTCTTGTTTCTTTTATATATTGTAGTTATAACCCTTGTATTGGGTGATTGATTCTAATGTAATTAAACCCTATCCTCCCTGACTCTTCTTCTTTCTCTCAACACAAAAAGGCTTCAATCCTTCTCTTCTTGAAAGTTATCATGGTATCAGAGCAAGGTTAATCTCTTCTTCTTCTCTCAAGTACTGTTAATCTCAAGCACGGTTGTGCGTGGATCCAACTCCGCGGTGAGTTAGGTATCTATTAGACGCTCCTTTCTGGATCTGTTCGACGACATCTTTTCTGTTCGTCGGCGCTAGGGTTTCTTCTTGTTCGACGCTTCTTTCTGGATCTAGCAACTTCGATCCTTGTTCAAGGGTCTTGTTCGACGGTTGATTTTGGCATACGATATCTCTATACTCTCTATTTTATTTTCCTTCCTGTTGTTTTTCGTTTACAATGGCTGGAAAAGATGATTCTCTCCAAGCCATTAGTGTTTGTCTGGATGGAAAAAATTACTCCTATTGGAGTTATGTCTTGAAAATTTTTCTGAAGGGCAAAAAGATGTGGGGTTATGTTTATGGCACTATTGTGAAACCGAAAGAAGCAAAAGATTTGGATTATTGGGAAGTGGATAATTCGAAAATTATTACTTGGATAAACAATTCTGTTGAACACTCGATTGGTGTTCAATTGGCAAAATATGAAACAGGCAAGGAAGTATGGGATCATCTTGAGAAACTGTATACACAGTCTAATTTTGCAAAACAGTATCAACTAGAAGTTGATATTCGAGCACTCGAACAGAGAGATGTGAGTATTCAGGAGTTCTACTCAACTATGACCAATTTGTGGGATCAGTTAGCTCTTACTGAACCTGCTGAATTGCGTGCCTTTGGAACATACATTGCTCGTAGGGAAGAACAGAGATTGGTTAAATTTCTTATGGCCTTGATAAGTGACTTTGAAGGACTTCGTAGTAACATCTTGCATCGCACCCTACTCCCTTCAGTTGATTCAGTAGTAAGTGAATTGTTAGCCGATGAAACTCGTCTAAAGACACAAGCAGGAAAGGGTATTCTTCCAACTCCAAGTCCTTCTGTTTTGGATGTTCCTCATAAGCCTTTTAATTCAAATCAGAATAAGAGTCGTCCAAGAGTTGGGTTTGATGAATGCAGTTTTTGTAAGAAAAAAGGCCATTGGAAGTCTCAATGTCCAGAACTTATGGGTCAAAATCAATCACAGCAGTCTGGTAATCCGAGACAATTTCATCATTTTCCTCCTCAATTTAACACTGCTGCCGCCATTCCTCCCCCTGGGTCAACTACTAATCCTACTTTTGTATCTATAACTAAACAACTCCAGAAGCTCCTTGATGTTCAGTCTCATGCCATGTCTGTCTCATCGCCCATAGGTCAGTCGATTAGTAACGAATCAGGTATGCATCCAACTACATGGATTCTAGATTCTAGATTCTGGTGCTTCCTTTCATATGTCTCCGAATTCTAAATTATTTGCTTCTTTAAATCCTATGCCATCTGTGCCTGTCATGAATGCTGATGGGACTCCAATGCCATTAGCAGGCATTGGTTCTATTGTGAGTTCGAATTTTTCCCTTCCTAATGTATATCATATTCCTAAACTCTCATTGAATCTTGTTTCTGTTGGTCAATTATTCGATTCTGGTTATAAGGTATCCTTTTCTCCTGATTCTTGTTGTGTGCAGGATCCACGTACTCAGAAGCTGATTGGGACCGGTCGTAGGCGTGGGAGCTTATATGTGTTGGATGAGTTGCGGTTACCAGTAGCAGTTGCTCATAGTGCAGATCTATCTTCTTTTCGTTTGTCGTCTAAGTCATCTAGTTTTTATTTATGGCATTCACGCCTTGGACATGTTTCAGCTTCTCGTCTAAAATACTTAGCTTCTTCTGGAAATTTGGGAAATTTGCAAGTTCATGATATTTCTAATTGCAGTGGTTGTAAACTTGCAAAATTTTCAGCTTTACCTTTTAAATAAAGCAAATCTCGGTCTGTTGCATCTTTTGATTTGATTCATTCTGATGTATGGGGCCCATCTCCTGTTCCTACAAAAGGAGGGTCTCGATATTATGTCTTTTTTATTGATGATTATACTCGGTTTTGTTGGATTTTTCTCATGAATTATCGTTCAGAATTCTTTGATATTTATTACCGTTTTCGTGCATATGTTAAAACCCAACATAATTCTGTGATTAAATGTTTCCGATGTGATTTGGGAGGTGACTATACTTCCAATAAATTCTGTGAACTACTTGCTTTGGATGGAACTATTTACCAGACCTCTTGTACAGACACTCCTGAGCATAATGGTGTTGCTGAAAGAAAACATAGACATATCTTGGAAACCGTCTGCTCTCTCTTGTTGTCTTCTTTGTTTCCTACTCAATTCTGGGGTGAATCCGTTCTTACTGCTGTCAATCTGATCAACAAAATTCCATCCTCAATCACTTCAGGTTTATCTCCCTTTGAAAAACTTTATGGTTATTGTCCTGGTTATTCTTCTTTACGTGTCTTTGGTTGCACTTGCTTTGTTCTTCATCCACATGTAGAGCATGATAAACTATCTTCTAGATCTGCTGTCTATGTTTTTCTTGGTTATGGTGACGGTCAAAAAGGTTACCGTTGTTTTGACCCTACCTTTCAGAAATTATATGTATCTCGTTATGTTGTGTTTCTTGAGCATATTCCTTTCTATTCCATTCCCATAAATGCACACAACTTGACAAAGTCGGATGTAATTAATATTGATCCATTCTCTAAGCAAGTAAACTCTACTCAGACTCCAGATATTTCTCCAATCGAAGAAAATGCTACTGGTACTCCAATACCTGACACAGTTGCCCCTCCTCCTAGTACTGTCACTTAAGATGCACCAGAGACTGTGGATCCTCTTCGACAATCCCAACGCCCTTGTAAGTCTACTCGTCTACCAGACCTTGTTTATTCTACTTATTCTCCCTCTTTTACTTCGTTCTTAGCTTCTATACACTCTCTTTCTGAACCATCCTCTTATAAAGAAGCAGCTACTAACCCTCTTTGGCAGCATGCTATGAGTGAGGAACTCTCTGCTTTGCAAAAGACCCATACTTGGGATTTGGTTCCGCTTCCCAACGGTAAGCGTGCTATTGGTTTTCGGTGGGTCTATAAAATCAAGACCAAATCTGATGGATCTGTTGAACGTTACAAAGCCCGTCTTGTAGCTAAGGGCTTTACTCAGGAATATGGCTTGGATTTTGAGGAGACCTTTGCTCCTGTAGCCAAAATGACTACAATTCGCACCCTTATAGTTGTTGCTGCTGTTCGCAAGTGGAATATTTCACAAATGGATGTTAAGAATGCCTTCTTGAATGGTGACTTAAATGAGGAGGTATATATGGTTCCTCCTCCCGGTGTTCCTCAAAAAACTGGTGAAGTTTGCAAGCTTAGAAAAGCATTATATGGGCTTAAACAAGCCCCACGAGCTTGGTTTGAAAAAATTTCTGATGTTATTTTGTCTTTTGGATTCTCTGCAAGTGAACATGATTTTGTTCTCTTTTTCAAGCATACTTCTGCAGGTCATATATTGCTTTCATTGTATGTTGATGATATGATCATCACCGGTGATGACCTTCAAGAAATTCATGCCTTAAAGTCGGAATTAGCTGCACAATTTGAGATGAAGGATCTGGGTCCTCTTCGATATTTCTTAGGTATTGAAGTTGCTTCATCTCCTAGAGGTTACTTGCTTTCTCAATCTAAATATATAGCAGAAATTATTGAAAGAGCTCGCCTTACTGATACTCGTGTTGTGGACTCTCCTTCTGAATTGAATGTCGAGTATTCTCCCACTGATGGTCCTCCACTCAAAGACCCTACATTGTACCATACTTAAGTTGGCAGTCTGGTTTATCTCACTATTACTCGACCAGACATTGCATATGCTGTTCATATTGTCAGCCAGTTTGTTGCAGCTCCGACCTCTACTCATTGGACAGTTATCGTACGTATTCTACGTTATCTTCGAGGTACCACGTTTCGAAGTCTCCTGCTATCATCCACATCTTCTCTCGAACTACGAGCATACTCTGATGCTGCTTATGCACGTCATCCTACAGACCGTCGATCTGTCACAGGTTTCTGTGTTTTCTTGGGAGACTCTCTTATTTCATGGAAAAGTAAGAAACAATTTGTGGTTTCTCTTTCTTCAACTGAAGCTGAATACCGAGCTATGGCATCTACTTCCAAGGAGATTATTTGGTTGCGTTGGCTACTTGTTGATATGGGTGTCTTCCTTCCTCATCCCACTCCTATGTATTGTGACAATCGCAGCGCTATTCAGATTGCCCACAACTCCGTTTTTCATGAACGCACGAAGCATATCGAAGTTGATTGCCACTTTACACGTCATCATCTAAAACGCGACGCTCTTTCCTTACCGTTTGTCAGTTCTACTTTACAACTTGCAGACTTCTTTACGAAGTCTCACCCGATCTCTCGCTTCCGCTTCTTGGTTAGCAAACTGTTGGGAACTGAAGATGTGAACAAGTCTTTAATGCTGCTAGTTCAGAATTACTACTGCCAGAGGACTTCAAAAGTTAATACTGCTGAGTATTACTACTGCTAGTAGAATTAATACTGCTAGTCAAAGTTAGTACTGCTTAGCTAGTTAGTACTGCTAGAGGTTAGTGTTGCTTAGTAGTTAATACTGCCAGGACTCAGTTAATACTGCTTCTGAGATAATATGAAGATAATGATGAAGAGATCGTGTTTAAAGATAAACATGGAAAGCTGAAGATATTCATGGAAGATATACTGAAGATATTTTATTTATTGTAATTATCTTTTATTCAGTATATGTATAGAATTGATAGAATAGTTTAGAATAATCAATTTATTATAAGTTTTAGTTCTAGAGAGAATCAACCTCAAGGCATAGATCCTAATTCTAGAGAAGTAGAATTCGTTTTGAAAGAGTCTGTTCTTCAAGATTGAGGTTGAGTGTGTAATCTTGTGATATTAATCATTCAATACAAGTTTATAAGTTGTTAATCATATACTGTTTGTTTACTGTTACATTGAATATCAAAGTGTTATTCCGCAGCTTCTTTGATATTGTTTCTGAGTATTCATAATTCTTGTTGAGAATTCAATCCTGACAAGTGGTATCAGAGCCTGTTCTCTCAGAAACATCTATTCATTCATCATGGAAAACTTTGCAGAATCAAACAGTACTCTGGTCTCTAAGGTTCCAATGCTCAAACCTAGTGAGTTTGACATGTGGAAGATCAGAATTAGGCAATACATTCTTCTCACTGATTACTCAATGTGGGATATCATTGAGAATGGTCCTTCTGAAGAAGGAAAGATTGGACCAGATGGGAAAAGACCTCCACCAAAGACAGATGGTGAGAGGAAGATCAGACAGACAGAGATGAAGGCCTTGAGCACCCTGCTCTTGGCCATCCCCAATGAATATCAGCATCAATTTTGCAACTGCACTGATGCTCAGATTCTCTGGAATGCTCTAGAGAAAAGATTTGCTGGAACTAAAAGCATCAAAAGAAATCAAAGAGATGTTCTAAAGCAGCAATATGAGAACTTCACTTCTTCAAAGAATGAGTCTATGACTCAAACTTTTGATAGGTTCAACAAGCTCATTGGTGAACTGGCTACTGTAGGAGTGAAGATGGAGCAAGATGATATCAACAGAAAGTTCCTCAGATCTCTTGGGGATGAATGGACTATGTACACTGTCTCATATAGACAGAGTGACAATCTGGAAGAGAAGAAACTTGATGATCTATATAATGATCTAAGAGTTTTTGAAACTGAGGTAGAAACCAAGAAGAAGCCCACTGGATATATTCACAATGCTGCACTTCTATCAGCATCTACTGATACTACTGCCAACCCTGAAGCAGTTAGTGCTGCCAGTGGAGTGAATTCAGAAAAAGGCACTGAAACTATCTTTGAAGCCTTTTTGTCCAGTCACAGCAACAACTCTTTGATTAATGATGATCTGGAACAACTTCACCCTGATGATCTGGAGGAGATGGACATTAAATGGCAGATGGCCATGTTATCTATAAGGGTGAAGAAGTTTATTAAAAGAACAGGGAGGAACAACTTCTCTCAAAGAAGAGAAGATGGAGCTGGTTTTGACAAGACAAAGGTGGAATGTTATAAGTACCACATGAAGGGACACTTTGCTAGAGAGTGCAGAAGTGGTGTTCCAAACAACAACCACCAACAAGCTCAGAATGGAGGCTACAATCAAAACAAGAACCCTGCTCAAGCCCTTGTTTCTCAACAAGGAATGGGGTTTGACTGGAGTGACCAAGCTGAGGAAGCAATTCAGAATCAAGCTCTTATGGCAGAGGTGTCTGATCTCCCCTCTGAGGTAATTTCTAATCTTTGCACTCAATCTTGCATAGACACTGTCAAAAGGTACAGGGATCACAACCAAAGCATGTGTGATGACCTCAAAAGATTAGAAAAGGACAGAAAAGACTATGTGTTGATAGTAGAGAGATTTGAAGAACAAATCAAAGGCTTTTAAGCTAATGAACTTCAACACTCTTATGACACAAACTACTAGAAGTGGGAAAAGAATGAGTTAGAGTCAAAACTGTCTAAGTCCATAGAAGAGAATGACAGGCTGAAAGAAGAACTGTCTAAGGTTAAGCTTGACATAGAAAAGTTCTCATATGCTTCAAAAGCAATAGATTCTCTTCTAAAGGCTCAGATTCATGATAAGATGAAGTCTGGTATTGGATACAACAATACACCTCCTCCTTACAACAACAACTATATCTCTCCTACTTCAGACTTGTTAGAGACCAAGGAGAAAAAGGACTTGACTGAGAAAGCTTTTAAGATAGATCCTTTGGATGAGGTAGTAGTTAAGGACTTGACTGAGAAAGCTTTTAAGATAGATCCTTTGGATGAGGTAGTAGTTAAGGATTTGACTGAGAAAGAAGCCAGTGAGAATAGGAATAATGTTGTGAGTAAAGAGATACCATTAGAAAACAACATTATCACCAATGAGGGATGTGGAAAAATCTGGGTCAAGTCTAAGGAGATAGAGAAGACCAAAGGAAAGGATAACAAGGTCCGTTACAAACAAACCACTGTTGTGAATCCTAGACCTTGTAAACAGTGTGCTTGCAATAAATCTAAGAGCCTAAATTCTGGTATAAAAAGAGGTAACCAAAGAAACTGGAATAATCAATGGGCTCAGAAACAAGGAGTTGATCTGAATAAAATAATCAGACCAAAACCTTGTTTCATATGTGGAAAGTTAAACCATTTGGCTAAGCACTGTTTCTTTAATCCTATTAACCAACAGATGAACTTTCAAAGATTTGTGCAAAAACCTGTTGGTTATAGGAAGGCTGGAAAGAAACATGTGGAGAAGAAAGCTGTTGAAACCAAAGGCCCCATGAAGAAAAAGGTTTTAAAAGAAAGTATCAAAATATGGGTGCCTAGAAGCACTAAAACTGTTAGTACTGCTGACAGAGATAGTGCTGCTAGAAGCATTACTGCTGCTACCAGTGTTAGTACTGCTGAAAATTTTAATACTGCTAATACAGTTACTGCTGCTAACACAGTTACTACTTCTAACAAGGTTAGTACTGCTAAGCATGCAAGTGCTGCTAATGCAGTCAGTACTTCTAAAACCAGTACTGCTTCTAGCAAATGTGTTTCTAAACCCATCATTGTGACAAAGTACTCCAGAAATGAGGAGTCAAAGTTTAAAAATCTTGTCAAGAAAGAATGTAAGTATTTTGATGAGAAAGGGGTACCCAATACCACTTTGGCTTGGGTTCCTAATTCATACTAACTGATTTATTATATGTGCAGGGCAACCAACAACTCAAGGGAAATAACATATGACATGTTGATAGTGGTTGCTCTAGGCACATGACAGGTAACATGTCATGCCTTCAGGATTTCAAGCATATCAATGGAGGACATGTTGCATTTGGAGATAATCTTACTGGTGGTAAAATAAGTGGAAAAGGTAATGTTACAAAAGGTAAGATGACATTTGAGGATGTCTACTATGTTGATCAGTTGAAGTACAACCTGTTAAGTGTATCACAGGTTTGTGACAAACAACATAGCATATTATTTACTAATACAGAGTGTATGATCCTTGCTCCAGGGTTCAAGGTAGTTGGTGAAAGCATAATACTATTTAGAACTCCAAGAAAGGACAATGTTTATTGTCTAGATATGGACAATGTTTCTAGCGATTCATCCCTGAACTGTCTTGTTTCAAATGCTTTTGTGGATGAATCCTCTCTATGGCACAGAAGGATGTGTCACATGAACTTCAAAACAATGAACAAACTTGTTAAAAACAACCTTGTAAGAGGTTTACCATCAAAAGTCTTTTCATGTGATGATCATTATGTTGCTTGTCTTAAAGAAAAACAGCACAAAACTTCTCATAAGACCAAAGAGCTAAATTCAATTTCTTCTTGTCTCCAGTTATTACATATGGATCTGTTTGGTCCTACAAATGTTATGAGTATAGGCAAGAAATCTTACTGCTTGGTTATTGTTGATGATTACTCCAGATTTACCTGGGTATATTTTCTAAGGACTAAGGATGAGACAAGTGGACTGATTAAATCCTTTATCCTAAGAATTGAAAACCAAACTAATCAAAAAGTAAAAATCATTAGATCAGACAATGGGACTGAATTTAAAAATCTTGATCTAAACACCTTTTGTGAAGAAAAAGGAATTGAGAGACAATATAGTGCCCCTAGGACTCCTCAACAGAATGGAGTTGCTGAGAGGAGGAATAGGACACTAATAGAGGCTGCTAGATCTCTGTTGGCTGATTCAAAACTGCCAATTACCTTCTGGGCTGAAGCAGTTAATACTGCTTGTTATGTCCAAAACAGAGTTCTAGTGGTCAAGCCAAAGAACAAGACCCCAAATGAACTTTTAAATAAAAGAAAACCCTTTATTGGATTTTTCAAACCTTTTGGGTGTCCTTGTACAATTCTCAATACCAAATCTCACTTAGGTAAGTTTGATAGCAAGGCAGATGATGGATTTCTTGTTGGGTATTCATCTCAGAGTAAGGCTTATAGAGTTTTTAACTCTTCTTCTAGAATAATTGAAGAAAGTGACAATGTCAAATGCAATGTGAACACACCAAATCCTACTAGGTCTAGTCCTCAGTGGCTGTTTGACATTGATTCACTAACTAACTCTTTTGGTTTCAGTAGTGATGATTATGCAGGTTTAGGGTGTGGAGGATCAGGGACTACACAAGTTCAAGATAGTATATCTCAATCTGTGATCTTTCCCATACCAACAGTGGATTCTGTTGAAGACTGTGAAAAGGAACCATCTACTGGACCAAATCAGAGTGAAGAAGAAAATAGAGCTGAGGAGAATCAAGAAAATCAAGAACCAGAAGTAGCTGCTGAAAACACCTTAGTTGAGTTGAATGACTCAAATCTAGAGGTGGGACTTAATGCAGAACCTAGTCATCACACCAAAATTCAAAAGAATCATCCTCCACAGCTGGTAATAGGAGATATATCTTCTCCTATGATGACTAGAAATCAAAGCAGGCTGGAAGAAATGCAAGACCAACAGCATACAGTGCTCTCTTGCTTTTTATCCCAGCTTGAGCCCAATAAGGCACATGATGCTATGAAAGAGTCCAGTTGGATAGAAGCCATGCAAGAAGAGCTACTGCAATTCAAGCTGCAAGATGTTTGGGATCTGGTAGACCTTCCTAAAGGCCAAAGAGCAATAGGAACAAAATGGGTCTTCAGGAATAAGAGAGATGAAAGAGGCATGGTAATAAGAAACAAAGCAAGGTTGGTGGCTCAAGGGTATACACAAGAAGAGGGAATAGACTATGAAGAAGTATTTGCACCTGTGGCTAGGATAGAAGCAATTAGATTATTCCTGGCTTATGCTTCTTATATGAAATTCAAAGTCTATCAAATGGATGTCAAAAGTGCATTTCTATATGGCTCAATTGAAGAAGAAGTATATGTCTGTCAACCACCAGGGTTTGAAAACCCAAGCTATCCAGACAGGGTATATAAATTGAAGAAAGCACTTTATGGACTGCATCAAGCTCCAAGAGCATGGTATGACACTCTGTCATCCTATCTCTTGGAAAATGGCTTTGAAAGAGGAGTCATTGATAAGACTCTATTTATCAAGAGAAAGAAAAAGGATATCTTGCTGGTCCAAATCTATGTTGATGATATTATCTTTGGATCTACAAGAGACAACATGTGCAAGGAGTTTGAGGCACTAATGCATCAAAGGTTCAAAATGAGTTCCATGGGGGAACTTACTTTCTTCCTTGGACTCCAAGTTCAACAGAAGTCAGATGGAATCTTTATCTGCCAGTCCAAGTATGTGCAAGACATTCTAACCAAGTTTGGTTTCTCAGATTCAAAACCTGCAAGCACAGCTATGGAGACACACAAGCAGATAACAGCAGATCTTGAGGGGGAGGATATGGATGTTCATCATTATAGATCCATGATTGGCTCTCTCATGTATCTTACAGCCTCTAGGACAGATATAATGTTTCCAGTCTGTGTATGTGCAAGATTCCAAGTTAGGCCAAAGCAATCTCACTATCAAGCTGTTAAGAGGATATTCAGATATCTCAAAGGGCAACCCAGATTGGGACTTTGTATCCTCATGACTCATCATTTGACCTACTTGCATACTCAGATAGTGATCTAGGTGGAGCAAACTTGGACAGGAAATCTACTTCTGGAGGATGTCAGTTTCTGGGTGCAAGACTAGTGTCATGGCAGTGCAAGAAACAAACCACAGTGTCCACATCTACAACAGAGGCAGAGTACATAGCGCTGCAAGCTGCTGTTCTCAAGTCTTATGGATTCAGAATCAAATGCTGGACTATGGGGTAACCTTTCTACACACTCCAATTTTTATTGATAATAGCAGTGCTATTAGCATTGTGAATAATCCTATCAAGCACTCAAAGACAAAGCACATTAAGATCAGGTATCACTTCATAAGAGATTGCAATGAAAAGAAACTTATTCAAGTTGTAAAAGTTCATACTGATAACCAGTTTGCTGATCTGTTCACCAAAGCCTTTGATGTGGGTAGATTCACTTTCTTGGTAACAAGTGTGGGAATAATCAACTCTGAATAAGCACCTTATCAAAAAGTAGTTCCATACCTGTATATTGTTTATTCGTGGTGTTACTAATCCTTCTTTTTCAGGATATGTATAGCAGTACTCAGTGTATCACAAGCTTAAAAGAGTAAGTATGGTTAATACTGCCAGTACAGTTTTAATACTGCCAGTGCACAGTTAATACTGCTAGCGGTTAATACTGCTCTCAGTTAATACTGCTAGTTAGTTAATACTGCTAGTAGTTAATACTGCTCTCAGTTAATACTGCTAGTTAGTTAATACTGCTAGTGGTTAATACTGCTCTCAGTTAATACTGCTAGTGGTTAATACTGCTCTCAGTTAATACTGCTAGTTAGTTAATACTGCTCGCCGTTAATACTGCTCGCCGTTAATACTGCTCGCCGTTAATACTGCTTGTTAGTTAATACTGCTCTAGGTTAATATTGCTTATGTCCCGAATACTATAAATACCCTTTGCCCGCCTAAAAAGTTCATAACGACTATTTGCATACTGTTCACTTGCGCTCTAAACCCTTTCTCTCTCAAGTTCAAAGTTTTCAGGCAAGAACGTTCAAGATCAATGGCATCAATGGCATTCATAGATGAGCACAATGAAATCGCGATGCTACAGAAGCCCAAACAAGCCGCTGGTTTCCACCAGATTGTGGATTTCCTCAAGACGACCCATATTGCCCATGCTCTCACTGTATCGCCATCAATCTATATCGAGCATCAAAGGAAATTCTGGGCAAATGCCACCATTGTTACTGAGAATGGTGTGCAAGTGATCAAGACAACGGTGTGTGGCAAGCCCCTGACAGTTACTGAAGTAGTAATTCGCATCAGTCTACGTCTAGACGATGCCTCTGGTATAACTTCTATCTCTAATGATGAATTGTTTTCTACTCTTACAAGAATGGGGTATGGAAGCCCATTGGGTGTGTTCAAGTTCTCAAAAGCCAAATTTTCACCCCAATGTGCACTATATCTCTAAAAAGACTACTGGATGGAGTGAGTTCAGTAGCACCATTACTTATGCTTTGGTGTGCTTAGTCACTGCCAGAAAGTACAATTTTTCTAAAATTATTTTCAGTGATCTTGTCTCAAACTTGGGAAGCAAAAAGAGCTTTTATATGTACCCCAGGTTTATCCAAGAAGTTATCACCCACGAATTGATGAATATGCCTCATTTTGATGGGGTATATGTACCTAAACCCCCTAAAGGCAAGGTTTTCTCAAATATGAGAAGATATGCTGGGGACTCGGAAGGAGTTGACACCCCATTGTTCTCTACAATGATGGTGGTGTCCCACACTGATGAAGGTATGGCAGCAGGGTCAAGGCCCCTATTAGACCATCCCACTGCTAGCCAATCCCAACCTTTCCACTCTAAATCAATTCCCAGTCTCTTCTTGATAAACCAACTTCACCAATCACGCAAACATATAAAAGGAAACAGGTAAAGAAGGCTCCTTCCCTTCTTGTACCTTCCCCCACTAAGCCTTTAAGCCTTCTAAGGGAGGATTCTCCCTTAGAGAATATCTACAGGGAAACCACAGGGGTGTCTCCCAACCCCAAGGAGGTGCTCACTGAGGAGAGGGTTGAGTATATGGGTGTTGAGGCTGCCACTACTTCTGCTAGCACAGAGAAGGACAGTGGTAACATAACTAAGACCTCCCCCATGGCAACTTTGAATGAGCAATCATTCAAAGGTCCCAGGTGCCAAGAAACCACGGGGGTGGATAGTGCTTCTGCTAGGCAGAAGACTTCCACTACTAAAAGATCCCATGATCCTTCAATAGGGGGTAACACTCCTAGAGAAGGTGAGGACAGATATAACTACTATGAATTGATGGAAACAATGGGCAACATCAACCAAGATGTTATTAAACAAGGGAAAGAAATAGAAGAAATGAAGCTGGTAGTTCTGTCCCAACAAGTCCAGATTGCCAAGCTAAAGAAAATGGTGACAAGGCTATTGCAAAAGAAGAGGAGAAAACAGTTTGTTCTAAAGAAGAGGAACAATGCTCAAGATGCTTCCAACAAGGGGGAGAAGCAAGAAAGGGAAACAGAAAAAGCAAGTTCAGCTGAAAAGAGATATGAAGTTGATGGGGAGACAGAGGATGTAATAGAGGCAGAAACTGAAGTTAATCAAGCAGCAGAAACTGTTAATGCTGCTGAAACAGCAAAAACAGTTAATGCTGCTGAAACAAAAGAAGCAGTAACAGGGCTCTCTGTAGAGGAACTGGAGATTACAGAGACATTGGTTAAGGCCAAGAATGACACTCCTAAGGCTAGTCAAAAAGCCAAGGGAGTGGTCATCAATGAAGGAGGAGGATCAAAGAAGAGAAAAGAAACAAGTCAAGCAACTTTGAAGGGAAAGGGAAAGGAAAAGTTAGTTGAAACTGAACTACCTTCAAAGAAAAAGACTCAGATTGAAATGGATGAGGAGATGGCAAAGCAGCTTCAAGAGCAAATGGAAAAGGAGGAACAGATTCAAACTGAAACAGATAGGGAACTTGCAGAGATAATTGCCAGAAAGCTAAACGCAGAATATCAAAAGAGTTTAAAAGAAGCAGCTGCGGCAAAGAAGTTACCTGTCAAAAGAATGCCAATTCAAAAGAAGAAAAGACAACCTTCCAAGACATTTTTGGCCAATCAGTAAAGAAGAAAAATGATAAATTTCCTGAAAGGTGCAATTGGTGTCAAGGGGGAGATGTTCACCAACATGGCATACACTCAGGTTGAGGAGTTGTATCAGAAAGAGATGGTCAAGCTTCAAGGGGATTCAGCCCAAAGGGAAGAGGCTGAGAGAAGAATGAAGGAAAGGCATGACCTGAACAATCAAAGACCATTCCCTGAGGAGACCACACCCTCAAAAGACAAAGCTAAAGAGATGAAGGAAGAACATGAGGGTGTTGGTGAAGAAGCCAAATCTGGAAAAAGGGTGAAGTCAATTGCTTCCAAAAGGCAGTCTAAAAGGGCAAGAGTGGAAGAAAAGGCAGAAACTGCAGCAGAAACTGAAGCAGAATCAGTGCAAAGTCCAGAGCAGTCTAATAAGCAAACTAATGAGAGTATGGATCTGTACATGACCATAGTAGAACCTATGAAGGCTGTTCCAATCTCCATGAAAGCTCCAGAGATCATTTTCTGGGACATTCTAAGAGATAGTGGAAAGAATTTCTTCAGAATCAAAAGAGTAGGTGATACATTTGAAGCATATTCAACATGGGGGAGAGTTATCAGAAGTTGTTCAAGAGCAGATATAGAGGAAATGTACAAAGTGGGGATGAAACTCTATGAGCCTGTGTTGAAAGGTACTGAAGAAAATCTTCTCAAGGTAGCAATGGAATACTTGTGCATGATGTTTGATCCAGAGAGAGTGGCTTATAGGATTAAAGATCATAATCATGAGTTTGTATTCAAGAAGATTGATAAATGGATATTGTTTGAAAACTGTGGAGTATACATGATTACTATTGACAACTGTTATCATGAATACTACCTGGTGGACAAAATCTATGAGCATAGCAAGGAGAAGCTAGTAGGAATGCTAAATGCCAAGCTAGTATGCACAAAGGATTCAGAAATGGCCAAGATTATGGTAAGAAGAACTGTAAATCAAAGTTTGGGCCTAGATCCAAATTTGGGAAATTGAACCTGAAGTGTTGAAAGCATATTTGAAGAAGATCTGAAGAACTTGACTTCTCTTTTTAAAAGTCAAGTTAGGGGGAGATTGTTGGGAACTGAAGATGTGAACAAGTCTTTAATGCTGCTAGTTCAGAATTACTACTGCCAGAGGACTTCAAAAGTTAATACTGCTGAGTATTACTACTTCTAGTAGAATTAATACTGCTAGTCAAAGTTAGTACTGCTTAGCTAGTTAGTACTGCTAGAGGTTAGTGCTGCTTAGTAGTTAATGCTGCCAGGACTCAGTTAATACTGCTTCTGAGATAATATGAAGATAATGATGAAGAGATCGTGTTTAAAGATAAACATGGAAAGCTGAAGATATACTGAAGATATTTTATTTATTGTAATTATCTTTTATTCAGTATATGTATAGAATCGATAGAATAGTTTAGAATAATCAATTTATTATAAGTTTTAGTTCTAGAGAGAATCAACCTCAAGGCATAGATCCTAATTCTAGAGAAGTAGAATTCGTCTTGAAAGAGTCTGTTCTTCAAGATTGAGGTTGAGTGTGTAATCTTGTGATATTAATCATTCAATACAAGTTTACAAGTCGTTAATCATATACTGTTTTTTTACTGTTACATTGAATATCAAAGTGTTATTCCGCAACTTCTTTGATATTGTTTCTGAGTATTCATAATTCTTGTTGAGAATTCGATCCTGACACAAACTCTCGATGCTTCTTACACCAGCATCATGAGTTTGAGGGGGGATGTTAGATAGTATAGGGGTTGTTTTGTAATTTTGTATATTCTTGTTTCTTTTATATATTGTAGTTATAACCCTTGTATTGGCTGATTGATTCTAATGTAATTAAACCCTAGCCTCCCTGACTCTTCTTCTTTCTCTCAACACAAAAAGGCTTCAATCCTTCTCTTCTTGAAAGTTATCAAACCCAACCCCCATAAATGAAAGGGTTGCGATTATAAAGTTTCGAATTAAGTAATATTAATTACTACCAGTTTTAAATCAATTTTAAATCCTTTGATTGAAGATATCTAATTTTGGTGAACTTGATATGCAAATCTAAAGTTTTTGAACAAAAAGTAGTTTATCTTGCATATAAAAGTAATCAATAAAAGAACCTACTATCGTAGAGTGGTTTCCATCAGCGATTCTGGAGCACAATTTCTCATAATCGCAACAGCAAGACAAATAATCTTCCTTATCTGGTGAAGCATAAAGTTGTTCCACACAAACTCACATTTGACGAATTCAATCCCATCGACTGTGACAATCGTATTAGCATGAAACGAGATAATGTAGCGATTAGCAAACGGGTCTGTTGTAAAACATAAGATGAAGAATGTGTGTAAGTTTTATTTTCCGTGTATAAATATTTGACTAAACTATAAATTTTGTCCCTGTGGTTAATTTGTTGTCTTTTGTTATTTTCCATCCTGGTCTTTAAACATAGTTTTTTTGTCCTTGTGGTTCCATTTTGTTTTGCTTTCACCACAAGAAATAGGTGTTTTAGCAACAAATTTTGTCGTCGCTAAAAGTCAAATTAACGTCAGAAACAACTTATAGAGATGACATGTTATCGCAATAGCCTCTTGCTGAAACACTTTGTCGCTAAAGTCCCGTCGTTGAAACTCACTTTTCTAGTAGTGTTTTCGTTTGTGAGACTTAACTTTCTTACAACAGATCCCGCTAAATCTAGTAAGAATTATATCTGTGTGTGTTGGAAACTCATCAATCCTCGAGTAAAAACCGCCATCTCTATATATCCACGCCTCCGGTGAATGCTTCCCCCACCCAGTCGGCCTCCTCCTCCCCTTTTTCCCTCCCCTCTTCTTCCTTCACTTATTTCCTTCACAATGAGAATCAAACAAACATCCTCATCATCAAATTTCCACCATCGCAGATTTGAACCCCTCCCTATTTGTTGACCTCGAGAACTTTCCGTTCATCACACCAACTTCAACCTCCAACCCCACCCTCGTTTGATTTCTCATATCCCCTCCCCGTTTCTTGCCTTTAGATTTTGGGTTCCTCTCTTCCAACGACACCATTCGCCACCATAGGGAAAAGCCACCATTCAAAAAGGTGTGCCATGGCATGATATAGCGTAAGACGCGTCTCTGTCGTTACGATAAGGCCTATAGCGTTTCTGTAAGTAGTGGCTCAAGCCGTGGCGTGCCACGACTTGCTTTTTTTAATAGGCATGACTTTTTTCAAAATAATATATTGTGTTTTGTCAGGATCGAAACTCGAAACAAGAATTAAACTAAACACTCGGAAACTATGTTAAAGAAGTTGCGGAATAACACTTTAACAATAAATCAATGAAACAGTATATGAACTCAAATCACAAGTTATATTGAATTAACTTGATGATTACAACCAAAGCCTCAATCTGTTGAACAGGCTCAACAGACGTTCAATACTTCTCTAATGAAAGGACTACTAAGAATCTTGAGGCTAATTCTCTCTAAAACAAAAACGTATGAATGTGTCTATCGTATGAATGTATATATTGTATCTAAGACTTCTAGTCTATATATATACAAAACATATTACAAGATAATTATTAAAACAATATTGATCTTCAGCATCCATTCCATAATTATCTTCAGCTCTTAGTCTTTCGTTCCAAGTAACAGATCATCATTATCAACATAAACAGTATTAATCTTCAGCAGCATCTTCTTATCAATAGCAGTACTAACCATGCTTGCAGTAGTAACTTCCAACTTGCAGTATTAACTCTTCAGCAGTACTAACTACTAGCAGTAGTAAATCTGTTGGCAGTACTAACTCTCCAAGCAGTACTAACTAATAGCAGTAGTAATCCTTCAAGCAGTATGAATACAACTAGCAGTAGTAATGTCTTCACTAGCAGTACTAAAGTCTTCAGCAGTAGTAATCTTCCATACTTAGCAGCACTATCCAGACTTAGTACATTTCAGACCCAACATGTTTCATTTTTTTGTTGTGTTTTTACACTTTTAACTTTATATTTTATACTTTATATATTTATTTGATCAAATCACTCACAGTTTCAGGAATTCGAGAAGTTAAGTTCTACAGAATATGGTCTTCATTCAAGAAGTTAACTTTTCAATTCAAGAAGTTAAGTTCTACAGAAGATGGTCTTCATGATGCTTTCAAAAATACTTCTTATTTTCCCAGATTAGGATCCAAACCTAAACTTTGATTTATGGTTCTTCTGATCACAATTCTGGCCATTTCTGAACCTTTAGCACATACCAGCTTAGCTTTCAACATCCCTTACAACTTTGCTTTGTTGTGGTCATATATCTTATCAACCAAGTAGTACTCATGAAAGCTTTTGTCAATGGTTAAGACATAGACTCCACATCTTTCAAAAAGCATCCAATGATCAATTCTTTTAAATCCATTTTCATGATGGAAGTCTTTGATAAGATACTTCACTCTATCTGGGTCAAACATCATGCATAAAAACTCCATAGCCATCTTAGTTATGCTCATCCCAAATCCTTTCAGCAAATCACCATATAGGTTCAGACGAACCTTATACATCTCCTCCAAATCAACCATGATATAGCTTCTGATTATCTTGCCCCAGGTTGAATAAACCTCAAACTGATCACCCATTCTCTTAATTCTGAAGTATTCTGTTCTTTTATCCACCAAAGTATCCCAATGATTAATTTCTGGAGCATTCACTGAGATAGGATCAACTTTCACTGGTTCTTCATCTGTCACTGTCATATACAGATCAAACTGCACATCAGATTATCTTGACTGTTCTGAAGGCTGTTGACTTGATTGTTCAGGTCTTGAAGATTCATCTTCCTTTCTTTCACTACTCTATGCTTTCTCACCTTCATCAGTCCTTGGCCTTTTTGCCTGTTTCTTTGAAGCAATTGACTTCATTCTTTTAATAGCTCCAATATTTTAAGCTAATGTCTTTTTCTCCTTGACTTCTGTCTTTGCTTTTGTAGGAGTGCCTTCTTCACTATCAGGGAAGGGTTGTTGAATATTCAGATAATGTCTTTCTTTCATCTTTCTTTCAAATTCAACCCTCTGACTAAAGTCTCTTTGAAGCTTGGCCATCTCCTTTTTGTACAAGTCTTCTATTCTGCTCCAAGACATTTTTGTAAACATTCCTTCAGGAACTCCAACAGATCCTTTCAAGAAGTTTATCATTTTTCTTCTTTCTTGTGCGGCTTGAAAGGTCTTTGAAGGCTTCCTTTGTCTTGTTGCTTTCATTGCAACCCTCTTTGCAGCCAGTTTCAGGCTTTTCTGATGTTCTTCATTGAGTCTTTTAGCCAGATCTAATGCAATCTGTCTGTCTTTGGCAGTTAGAATCTCATTCTCCTTTTCAAGCTCTTCTTGCATCTTCTTTGCCAATTCTTCATCCAATTCTATTTGCTTTTTCTTCTTTGATGCTTTCACAGGCTCTACCATCTTTTTCTTCCCTTTCTTCATGACCTCTGTCATGCTTATCTCTTTCCTTTTCTTCTTTGTGCCTCCTTTTTTGATTACCACTCCCTTAGCCTTTTGAGTAGCCTTGGGAGTGTCATTCTTTGCTTTAACCAGAGTTCTGCAATCTCTATTTCTTCTCTGAACATTTCAGTTTCTGCTGCTTTTTCTGTTACTCCTGTTTTCACAGTTGTTTCTGCTTCTTTTGCAGTTTCTGCTGCTTTCACAGTTTCTGCTTCTTTCTCTGTTTCTGTTGCTTTAACTGTTTCTGCTGCTTTAACTTTCTTTTCAGCTTCACCACTGATCTCCCCCTTAAACTGAAATCCCATATCCACTGAGCTTTCCTTCTCAACTTATGCTTCTTTATTTTCCCCCTTTTTGGAAGCATCATGAGCAATGCCCCTTTTCTTCAAGACATATTGTTTTCTCTTCTTTTTGTGCACCAACCTGAGAACCATCTTCTGTAGTTTGCTTATCTGCACTTGTTGAGAAAGGATCACCTTTTGCAGCTCCTTTATTTCTGACCCCTGTTTGAGTACATCCAGGTTGACATTTCCAATTATTTCCATCAATTCATCATAGTTATATCTGTCCTCACCTCCTTTAGTTGTGTTGAACGCCCTTGAAGGATCCTTGGATCTTTTAGTAGAGGCCTTCTGCCTAGCAGAAGCACCTACTACCCCCTTGGTTTCTTGGCACCTGGGTCCTTTAGATGATTTCTCATCCAAAGTTGTCGTGGGGAATGTCTTAGTGATGTTCACACTGTCCTGATCCACACCTTGTGCAGAATCAGTAGTGTGAGCCTTACTTCCCACATGCTCATCCTTCTCCTTAGAGAGCACCTTCTTGGGGTTGGGAGACACCCCTGTGGTTTCCCTTTGGATATTCTCTAATGGAGAATGCTCCATCAGAGGGCTTGCAGGCTTTTGGGGTGAAGATACAGGAAGGGAAGGAACCTTCTGTACCTTTTTCCTTACATATGTTTGAGTGATGGCGGAAATTGGCTTCACAACAGGGATCTGAGGAGGATCATTTGAAATGAATGGTGTGGGTAGGTCATCAGTGGGTTGGTCAGATGTGGGATGTTACCCTGATGCCTCACCATGGGAATGGGACACAACCATCATTGTAGAGAACAATGGTGTGTTTGTTCCAGAAAAGTCCTTACTAGGCCTTTTCATGTTGGAAAATACCTTCCCTTTGGGAGGTTTTGGTACATACACCTCTTTAAAAGAGGGTAAATCCGTCAATTCCTTTTTTAGTACTTCTTGTACAAACCTTGGATACATATAAAATCTTTTAGTTTGGTTTTTGTATCCAAGTTTGACAGTAGATCATTTAAAATTAGTTGTGAAAAATTAAACTTTCTGGAGGTAGCTAAGCAGACAAGAGTATAAGCTATGGTACTGCTGAACTCACTCCATCCAGTTGTTTTGCGATAAATACAATGCTGAAGAGTATGAACAAAGAACCTCCACTGAGGTGAAAATATGCTCTTGAAGAACTTATAAACCTCAGTAGGACCTTCATACCCCATTCGATCAATCACCTGAAATAAGTCTTCCTTAGGGAGAGTAGTAATACCTGAGGCATCATCTAGATGTAGATGAGTGCGAATGCAGGCTTCAGTGATTGTGATAGGTTTATCACAGACCCTGGATTGAATGACTTGATTGCCATCCACAGTCTGAATGGAGGCATTGGCCCAGAACTGTTGCATATGAGTCACATATATGGTGGGATTTACCTTTAGCGCATACGCAATGTGTGATTGTGATAGGAAATCCACAATTTCATGGAAACCCTCAGCTTGTTTGGGTTTCTGCAGCATTGCAAGTTCATTGTGATCATCAATGAAATCCAGTCCTGCTATCGTTCTTGGGTTCGAATTAGCACTAGGGTTTACGCACTGGGAAGCAAGAATTTGAGAGAGAAAGGATGAAAACTCGCTGGAAATTCAAAGAGCCGTTTGGGTTTTGGCGGTCAGAGAGGGTATTTATAGGGTAAGAGTTTCAGTTAGAAGCAGTATTAAGTACCCTAACAGCATTAACACATACCCGCAGTAGTAACCCATATAAGTAGTAGTAACACATACTGGCAGTATTAACACAGACTAGCAGTATTAACACATACCAGTAGTAGTAACACATACCAGCAGTATTAACGCAGACTAGCAGTATTAACAAATACCAGCAGTATTAACACTGATTGGCAGTAGAAATAAGGTAAGCAGTAGTAACTTTGCACTGGCATTATAAACCACCTACCAGTAGTAACCATACTTAACCATATTTGAACTATCATTATGAGTAATATAGAGAGCAGTATTAACTTAACCAGAAGTACCAAGTATCCAATCAGCATAGTAATCTGAAACACTTAAACACGAATGGTTAGCAGCACCATGCACAATGAAATATGAGAAAGCAATCATTGAAGAATTTATACAGAAATGGTACATGAAGAAAATCAAAAGAGGCTTATTCAGTGTTTATCATGCCAACACTTGTGATTAAGAATGTGAATCTACCAACATCAAAAGCTTTTGTGAATAGATCAGCAAATTGGTTGCTAGTGTGTACTTTCAAAACCTGAATTAACTTCTTTTCATTGCAATCTCTAATAAAATGGTACCTGATTTCTATATGCTTGGTTTTAGAGTGCTTAACTGGATTATTAACAATGCTTATGGCACTGTTGTTATCAATGAAGATAGGAGTGTGAAGAAAAGTAATACCAAAGTCCAACATCTGATTCTATATCCATAACACTTGTGAGCAGCAGCTTGCAGCAGCTATATACTCTGCTTTTATTGTAGAGGTGGACACTGTGGTTTGCTTTTTACACTGCCATGAAACTAGTCTTGCACCCAAAAACTGACATCCTCCTGATGTAGACTTTCTATCCAAGTTTGCACCACCCAAATCACTATCAAAATATGCAAGTAGGTCAAATGGTGAGTCATGAGGATACCAAAGACCCAACCTAGGTTGTCCTTTGAGATATCTGAAGATCCTTTTGACTGCTTGAAAGTGAGATTGCTTAGGCCTCACTTGAAATCTGGCACACACACATACAGCAAACATAATGTCTGGTCTTGAAGCTGTGAGATACATAAGGGAGCCTATCATGGATCTATAATGATGAACATCCACATCCTCCCCCTCAAGATCTGCAGTGATCTGTTTGTGTGTCTCCATTGGTGTGCTTGCAGGCTTTGCTTCTAAAAATCCAAACTTTGTAAGGATATCCTGCACATACTTGGATTGACTTATGAAAATGCCCTCTTTCTTCTGTTTAACCTGTAGCCCAAGGAAGAATGTGAGTTCACCCATGGAGCTCATCTTGAATCTTTTGTGCATCAATTCCTCAAAATCCTTGCACATAAGATCTTTTGTGGATCCAAAGATGATATCATCCACATATATTTGGACAAGCAGAATATCCTTCTTCTTTCTTTTAATGAACAGAGTCTTGTCAATGATGCCTCTTTCAAAACCATTTTCCAAGAGATAGGTAGACAGAGTATCATACCATGCTCTTGGTGCTTGATGTAACCCATAGAGTGCCTTCTTTAATTTGTATACTTTGTCAGGAAAGGTAGGATTCTCAAACCCTGGAGGTTGACAAACATATACTTCTTCATCAATTGTCCCATATAAGAATGCACTCTTGACATCCATCTGATATACTCTGAACTTCATGAAAGAAGCATAGGCTAGAAACATCCTAATTGCCTCAATTCTGGCTACTGGTGCAAAAACTTCTTCATAGTCTATTCCCTCTTCTTGTGTGTACCCTTGTGCCACAAGTCTAGACTTATTCTTTATCACTATCCCTCTCTCATCTTTCTTATTCCTGAAGATCCATTTTGTTCCAATTGCCCTGTGTTCTTTTGGAAGTTCAACCAGATCCCACACATCTTGCAGTACAAACTGCAGCAGCTCCTCTTGCATTGCTTCTATACATCTTGGGTCTTTCATTGCATCATAGGCCTTCTTGGGTTCAATCTGGGATATAAAGCAAGATAACAAGCCTGTTTGTAAGTCTTTCAATCCTCCTATCTTACTTTGTTGCCTTGTGATCATTGGAGAATTGATATCACCAATCACCAACTGAGGAGGATGATTCTTCTGAGTTCTTGTATGATTGACAGCCTCCTCATTAAGATTTGCATCAAGATTGGAGTCATTCTTTTCTGGAGTGTTTCCACCATACACTGAAGAATTTTCATCATCAGTATCATCTTCTGTCAATGTGAGCATATCACGACCTGAGTTTCTTGAACTTGAAGGATGAACATCCTCTTTATCACCTTTCTCCTCTTTATCCTGTTCTGACTCAGAATCATCTTCTTCTGAATCATCTTTCTTTTTTTTGCTGGCAAAATTCAATAGGATCCACTGTAGGTATAGGGAACAGCACAAACTCTTGTTTCTGTGCTTGTACCTGTTCTGAACCTGTTCCTGTAATTTGCACATGACTAAAACTCAAAGAATTAGTTAGTGAGTCAATGTCAACTAGCCAATCAGGACCTGTACCAATCTGATTTGGTGTGTTCTCATTGCATTTGACATTGTCACTTTCTTCTATAATCCTGGATGAACTGTTGAATACTCAATATGCCTTACTCTGAGAGGAGTATCCAACAAGAAATCCATCCTCAACTTTGCTTTCAAACTTGCCTAAGTGAGATTTGGTGTTGAGAATTGTGCAAGGACACCCAAAAGGTTTGAAAAATCCAATAAAAGGTTTCTTCTTTTTGAAAAGCTCATAAGGTGTCTTTCCTTGGGATTTGACTACTAGAACTCTGTTTTGGACATAACAAGCAGTATTAACTGCTTCTGCCCAAAAATTAATGGGTAGCTTTGAATCTGCCAACAGAGATATAGCAGCCTCAATCAATGTCCTATTTCTTCTCTTAGCAACACCATTTTGTTGAGGAGTCCTAGGAGCACTGTATTGTCTCTCAATACCTTTAGTCTCACAAAAGTTGTTTAAGTCATTGTTTTTAAACTCAGTTCCATTATCAGATTTGATGACTTTAACCCTTAGATTAGTTTGGTTTTCAATCCTAGGGACAAAGGATTTGATCAGTCCACTTGTCTCATCCTTAGTCCTCAGAAAATATACCCAAGTAAATCTGGAGAAGTCATCAACAATGACTAAGCAATATGATTTCTTTCCAATACTCATCACATTTGTAGGACCAAAGAGATCCATATGCAATAACAGAAGAGGTGAAGAGATTGTATTTATTTCTTTGGACTTATGAGAAGTTTTGTGTTGCTTGCCTTTAAGACAAGCAACACAATGATCATCACATGAAAACACTTTTTGAGGCAAACCTCTTACAAGGTTGTTTTTCACAAGATTGTTCATAGTTTTAAAATTCATGTGACACATCCTTCTGTGCCATAAAGAAGATTCATCTAAAGAAGCTTTTGAAAACTGAGAGTTTAATGATGAATCAGATGAAACATTCTCTAAGTCCAAACAATAAACATTATCCTTTCTAGGAGTTCTAAGTAGTATCATATTTTCATCAACTACCTTGAATCCTGGAGCAAGGATAATACATTCAGAATCCGTGAATAATATGCTATGTTTCTTGTCACAAACCTGTGATACACTTAACAGGTTGTATCTCAATTGCTCAACATAGTACACATCATCAAAAGACATCTTACCTTTTGAAACCATGCATTTACCACTTATCTTACCTCTTTCTGGATTGTCACCAAAGGCAACACGTCCTCCATCAAATCTTTTGAAATTTTGAAGGCAGTCCATGTTACCTGTCATGTGCCTAGAGCAACCACTATCTACATACCAAATACTCTTCCTCTTGAGTTGTTGGTTGCCCTGCACATAAGATAAAACAGTTAGTTTCTTGAGGGAACCCAAGCCAAAGTGGTCTTGGGTTGCCCTTTCTCATCAACATACTCATGCTCAGTAAGATTGGTCTTGATGAGATGATCAGAATTAGGAGTCTCATGGCTGGAATACTTTCTCATAATTATAGGCTTGGCAGTATTAACACTGGTAGCAGTACTATCCTTGTTAGCAGTACTAACTTGGTTAGCAGTACTAACTTGGTTAACAGTACTAATTGAGATAGCAGTACTAACTTGGTCAGCAGTAGTATTGCTATCTGCAACACTATTTCTGTTAGCAGTACTATTTGAGATAGCAGTATTAACAGGTTTCTTGACTTTTGGAACCCAAATTTTGACAAAGTTGTTTGCTTTCTTATTATGTGAGTTACTCCTTGATTTGCTTGGAGTATTTTCTTTTGCTTTAGCAAACTTATTCTGAATATGAGATTTTGCAGTACCAATTTTCATTGGTGCTGTTCTCACATTCTCAGCCATGTGGTTCCTTAATCTTCTTGATTGCTTCCTATAACCAACAGAATTTTGATTTTGTCTTTGAAAAGTAATTCTTTGGTTAATAGGATTGAAATAACAGTGTTTGGCTAAATGATTCAACTTGCCACAAATAAAACAAGGCTTTGGTCTATTGATTTTGCTTAGATAAATTCCCTGTTTTTGAGCCCACTGGTTATTTTTGTTTCTCTGATTTCCCCTTATTTTATCATGTTGATGGGGCTTGTTCTGTTTACAAGTACAGGGATTTACAACAGTAGTTTGCATATAATGATCTCCCTGTACCTTTTCCTTTCCTTTCCTGGAGGTCTCACCTTTCTCACTCTTAACAGTCTCTTCCCCAATCTTGGACTTCTCCACTTTCTCACTCTTGACAAATAGTTTACCCCCCCCCCTTTCATTTGTCAGAATATGGTTTTCTAGGGGAATTACTTTCTGGTCTTCCTTATTATTATCCTCAGTGTTCTCTTCTTCAGAATCTGCCTCAACCACTATTGTATCTAGTGGATCTACTTCTGTGGCTTCTGCATGTAAGTCCTTCTTATCCTGTCTTTCTAAGAGATCTGAGGTGGGTGGAATATAGTTATTATTGTAAGGTGGAGGGGTGTTGTTGTAGCCTATACCTCTTCTTAGTTTGTCATGAACTTGAGTTTTGAGTAAATTGTCCATTGCTTTAAAAGCATTGGAAAATTTCTCAATGTCTAATTTGGCCTTTTCAAATTCACTCTTAACTTTCTCACACTCCTCTCTAGCCTTCTCTAGCTTAATCTCTAACTCCTTCTTCTCCCACTTCCAGTAGTTGAGATCATATGAATGTTGAAGTTCATTGTCCTTATATGCCTTAATTTGTTCTTCAAAATTCACAATGATCAAATTAGACTCTCTCCTATGTTGCTCTAACCTTTTAAGATCATCACACATGCTCTGATTGTGATCCCTGTACTTCTTAACAGTTTCAAGACAAGCTTGAGAGCAAAGTTTAGATTTTACCTCTGTGGGGATTGCAGTGCTTGAAGACTCTGAAACCTCAGCCATCAATGTTTGATTCTGGATTGCCTCTTCTGCTTGATCACTCCAATCAAATCCCATTCCATCTTGTGAGACAAGTGCTTGAGATGGGTTTCTGTTATAGTTAGTGGACTTTGATTGTTGATTGTTGTTTCCATGTTGTTGAGAAATTCCTCCTCTACATTCTTTTGCAAAGTGCCTTAGTTTATGACACTTGTAGCATTCCACCTTGGATTTGTCAAATCCAGCACCATCTTCTCTTCTCATGGCAAAGTTGTTTCTTCCTGTTCTTTTGATGAATCTTTTGACTCTCATGGTAAGCATAGCCATTTGCCACTTGATATTCATCTCTTCAAGATCATCAACATTGATCTGCTCCAGATCATCATTAATAAGAGAAGATTTAGCATGGCTAGCAAGGAAGGCTTCCAGAACAGAATCATTGGGTCCATCCTGTTTTGAGCCATAAGTAGCACTAACTGATTCTGTATTGGCAGAAGAATCAGTAGTGGATGATAAGAGAGCAGCATTATGAGAGTATCCAGATGGCTTCTTCTTAGATTCAACTTCTGCTTCAAACACCCTGAGATCATTGTAGAGATCATCAAGTTCCTTATCCTCCAGATTATCATTCTGCCTGAAGGATACATAATCCATTCTTCACCAAGAGATCTTAGAAACTTTCTGTTGACATCATCCTGGTCCATCTTGACACCAACAGTGGCCAACTCTCCAATCAACTTGTTGAACCTATCAAAGGTTTGAGTCATAGACTCATTCTTTGTAGACATAAAGTTTTCATATTGTTGCTTGAGAATAGCTTTCTGATTTCTCTTAGTGCTTTTGGTGCCTGAAAACCTCTTCTCCAAAGCATTCCACAATATTTTGGCATCAGCACAATTGCAAAATTGATGTTGATATTTATTAGGAATTGCCAAGAGCAGAGTGCTCAAGGCTTTCATCTCTGTCTGCCTTATCTTTCTTTCTCCATCAGTCTTTGGTGGAGGTCTCTTGCCATCTGCTCCAATCTCTCTTGCATTGGAGGGACCATTCTCAATGATATCCCACATTGAGTAATCTGTAAGAAAGATATACTGCCTGATCCTGATTTTCCACATGTCAAACTCATTGGGTTTGAGTATGGAAACCTTTGAAACAAGAACATTGTCATGTGATCCGTCCATGATGATTATAGATTTCTGAGTTCCTAAAGCTCTGATACCACTTGTCAGGATCGAAACTCGAAACAAGAATTAAACTAAACACTCAAAAACTATGTTAAAGAAGTTGCGGAATAACACTTTAACAATAAATCAATGAAACAGTATATGAACTCAAATCACAAGTTATATTGAATTAACTTCATGATTACAACCAAAGCCTCAATCTGTTGAACAGACTCAACAGACGTTCAATACTTCTCTAATGAAAGGACTACTAAGAATCTTGAGGCTAATTCTCTCTAAAACAAAAACGTATGAATGTGTCTATCGTATGAATGTATATATTGTATCTAAGACTTCTAGTCTATATATATATACAAAACAGATTACAAGATAATTATTAAAACAATATTGATCTTCAACATCCATTCCATAATTATCTTCATCATAATCTTCAGCTCCTAGTCTTTCGTTCCAAGTAACAGATCATCATTATCAACATAAACAGTATTAATCTTCAGCAGCATCTTCTTATCAATAGCAGTACTAACCATGCTTGCAGTAGTAACTTCCAACTTGCAGTATTAACTCTTCAGCAGTACTAACTACTTGCAGTAGTAGCTCTGTTGGCAGTACTAACTCTCCAAGCAGTACTAACTAATAGCAGTAGTAATCCTTCAAGCAGTATGAATACAACTAGCAGTAGTAATGTCTTCACTAGCAGTACTAAAGTCTTCAGCAGTAGTAATCTTCCATACTTAGCAGCACTATCCAGACTTAGTACATTTCAGACCCAACATGTTTCATTTTTTTTGTTGTGTTTTTACACTTTTAATTTTATATTTTATACTTTATATATTTATTTGATCAAATCACTCACAGTTTCAGGAATTCGTTCACGTCATCGACTCACGATTAAAATAAAGTTGTAAAATTATCTTTCTAAGTTATATTTTGCATAATTAATCAAAGACTATTTATAATAACAATTTATATGATTTTTCTTCTTCTTTTTTAATATCATTATTAAATTGAATAATATATAAAAAAATTACATATAAGTACATATATAATTATATATATGACATACAAATTTGCCCATTTAGGTCATGGCTTCAAAGATATCGCGTCCTCACCATGGCGTGTAAAGCTTGAGACTTGACATCCTCATCATGCCACGTTTCACGCCATTTAAGACCTTGGAAATAGCAGAAAAAAAATTTGTCGGACAAGGTGATCAGATCATCGCCATTGTTAGCAAGCTCCTAAAGGTGGGTTTGATTTATGGTTTTCGGTTTTAACTTCCATGGTTTTGATATTAGGGTGTGGATGTCCTTGATTTTGTGGTTTCAATGTATTTTGTATACAAAATTTTGGAATGAAACAAAATGTTATTGATGTTTTTCATGTTCTTGATTTTTTTTAATGTTTGTAATATTGATTGTAAACCTTGACATCATGAATTTATTGATGTTCTTAACTTTGGCGGCGGTGGTGGATGGTGACAGAAAGATCGTTGGTGAGGGAAAGCATCGCAGATAATGAAATCTATTGGGTTTTTTTGAAGGGTTTGCCAGGGACGGTGTTGGAGAAGAAGGGTGGGGGATATGGCTTTTGTTTATTTTTCTAAATTATGATATAACTTGTACTCAAGTTGTAGTAACTTGCATAGAATATATTATTTAACAAATAAATAAAGAAAATAAGAACATATAGTATATAAAAAGACTAAATTGTCTTTGATTTAACGTTTCTATTTTAATGGAGTTAGTATCAGGAATAAAAAACGAGACAATTGAAACCCACAGTGACGAAAGAAGTAATTTTTAAAAATTAAAAACAAAAATATCAATAAGCAACAAACCACAAAGACACAAAGTCATGGTTTTATTTTTGAACTTTTAACTTTAGATTTTACACTTTATACATTTATCTAATCACATCACTTACAGTTTCAAGAATTCGTTCACGTCATCGACTTGGATTAAAATAAAGTTGTAATTACCCTTCTAAGTTCTATTTTGAATATTTAATCAAAGACTATATTTATAATAATAATTTATATGATTTTCTTCTTCAAATATAATGTAATTTTTTTAATATAATTATTAAATTGAATAATATATAATAAAAATTACATATATGTACAAATATAATTATATATATGACATACAAATTTGCCCATTTAGGTCATGTCTTCAAAGATATCGCGTCCTTGCCGTGGCATGTAAGGCTTGAGACTTGACATTGTCGTCATGCCACGCCTCGCGAAATTTAGAACCTTGAGAAGAGCTGGAAAAAAATTGTCGGAGAAGGTGATCAGATCATCGCCATTGTTAGCAAGCTCCTAAAGGTGGGTTTTGATTTATGGTTTTGGGTTTTAACTTCAATGGTTTTGATATTAGGGTGTGGATGTTCTTGATTTTGTGGTTTCAATGTATTTTGTATACAAAATTTTGGAATGAAACAAAATGTTATTGATGTTTTCCATGTTCTTGATTTTTTTAATGTTTGTAATATTGATTGTGAACCTTGACATCATGAATTTATTTGTTAATGTATATAGAGGCCCAGACCCATGTTAGGGCCCAAGCCCATTTAGTCTTCGTATATATTTGTTGTATTCTGTAGATTAGGTTAAGATAACACTCATAATTTTACTTTCAGTATTGTAAAGTTTTCTCTCAATCAATACATCGAGGTTTCAAACCTTCGGCATATTCATCGTGTTCTTCATTCATATCCATCTTCTAATATGGTATCAGAGCTGTAGGTTTGTTCATCGTTTTCACTGTTCTTTGTCACAGTCAACTCGCCGCCGCCGCTGATCTTGCTGTTGTTGCATCTCGCTGCCATCACCTCTCGCTGCTATTGGTTTAATCGATTATTGTTTTTGATAATCGATTGTTTCATTGTCGCCGCCGCTGAACCCTCTTTTATTCGGTCGAATACCCCCTTCGGTCGAATACCCTTCGGTCGAACACCCTTCGGTCAAATACCCCCATCGGTCGAAACACCCTTCGGTCGAAACATTCCTTCGGTCAAATACGCCCATCGGTCGAAACACCCTTCGGTCGAAACATTCCTTCGGTCGAACACCCTTCGATCGAATACCCTTCGGTCGAATACACCCTTCGGTCGAATACCCCCTTCGGTCGAACACCCCCTTCGGTCGAAACTCCCTTCGGTCAAACTTTTCTCCGGTCTTTAATACTGTTTCTCAGTATTTTTTTTTTCCTTATTTCATGGCTACCAATTTCAGTCACTCAAATCCCATCTCCGTTGTTTTCAACGGTAGTAACTATATACTTTGGCATCATCATATGACAATTCTGTTAAAGTCTTATGGTCTTTACACTTATGTTACTGGCGCATCCAAAGTTCCAGTTCAAGAAACAGGTGAGAATGTGTTGACTTTGCCAAACGAATGAATGAGTGGGATATTAATAATGCTCGTATCTTGGGCTTCATTAATGTCTCCACTACTCCTGAGATCAACCAACAGTTCCTTGGTTATATTACAGCCAAAAGTCTCTGGGATTTTCTCGCCAAGCGGTATACATCATCTGGTCTATCTCATCAGTATCAACTATGGACCACTTTTCAGAATAAACGTCAACTTCCTGATCAATCCATCAACTCTTATATCTCTGAAATGCAGTCTCTCAGAGATCATATAAGTCTTGGAGCACCACAGATTTTTGATGAAACCGCTCAACAGTTCACCGCCTATTTCAACCAGCTGCATCTGATCACCATTTTGATGGGTTTGACTGATAAATTTGAGAATGTTCGTGCTTCCCTTCTTCATAGGCAGCCTTTACCTACTCTTGAAGAAGCAATATCTGAATTGAATGTGAAGAAACTCGTCTTCACATGCGTTCAACTGTGCCTGCTACTGATAGTGTTCTCTACACGTCTCATCCCAAGCCAAAAGGCAAATGGACCAATAACAATCATTCCAGATCTGTTGGAAAGGCAAACACATCCGAGTGTGCCTTCTGTCATTCTTCGACTCATCTTCTTCTTGATTGTCCTATCCGTAAGTGTCGTAAGTGTGGCATCACGCATCCGCGTCACTATGAGACTGACTGTCCGAAGAACTCAAAGCACACTAGTTCTCAGAATCGGACTCATGTTGTTGTTGGGCCTATCATTGCTGATACTGAGGCTTCTACAGCCTCCTCACTTGACCTAATGGAACTGATGCGTCGCAATCAGGAACTTATGGAACAGATCATGTCTGGTGCTATGGGTATGAACTCTCCACACTCAGCTGCATCAGGTAACGTATGGCTTTTTGATTCTGGGTGTTGCAATCATATGACACCTTGCCCTGATGGTTTCGCTTCTAAGAAACCACCTCAACAATTTACGTCAGTCAGAACTGCTGACAACACTGGTCTACCGGTATCCTTTAGTGGAAATGTTTCCACTCCTCTTATACAATTACCGGATGTTCTAAATGTTCCAAAGTTATCTCTAAGCTTAGTTTCAATTGCTCAACTTCTTGAATCTAATTTGATCATTTTATTTCATTTTTCTGGTTGTGTTGTACAGGATCCAAAGACCAAGCAGATCCTTGGACTCGGCCGTAAAGTTGGACGGATGATTGAAGTGGTCTACCTGCGTCTTCCTTTACCATCTTCAAGTTTTGTTGCCTCGGTTTCTAGCACTTCTTCCCTTGAACTATGGCATGCCCGACTGGGTCATTTATCTCTAGCCAGAATAAATTCATTAGCTCGGTTAGGGGTATTAGGAAATTGTGTATCCACTGAAAATATTTCTTGTTTATCTTGCAAACTTGGCAAACATCATGCTTTACCTTTTGAAATGAATGAATTTAATTCTACTTCTTCTTTTGATATTATTCATTCTGATGTATGGGGACCAGCACCACATCCATCCATGGGTGGTGCTCGATACTTTGTGATTTTTATTGATGACCATACCCGTTTCACATGGATATATCTTATGAAACATCGTTCGGAATTACCTCAAATCTATATTATGTTTGCTCAGATGATTCACACCCAGTTCTCAAAATCTATAAAGATTCTTCGAGTTGATAATGCTATGGAATACAAAGAGTCATCCCTTCTCTCCTTTCTTCAATCTCAGGGGACTCTCTCTCAATACTCCTGTCCTGGCACTTCTCCTCAAAATGGTCGCGCCGAGCGCAAGCACCGTCATATTCTTGATACGGTTCGCACTCTTCTCATCTCTGCTAAATGTCCAGAACGTTTTTGCGGTGAAGCTGCTTTTACTGCCATTTATTCTATCAATCGTCACCCTACTCCCATCCTCCATAATAAGTCTCCTTATGAGGCTCTTTATGAGGTCACTCCTGCCTATGAACTTCTAAAAGTTTGGGGTAGTGCTTGTTTTGTTCAACTGCAAGCTCATGAACATACCAAACTTGAACCTCGCTCCAGACTGTGCTGCTTTCTTGGATATGGGATTGAGCACAAGGGTTATCGCTGCTGGGATCCTATCTCACAGCGTCTTCGTATTTCTCGACATGTTACCTTCTGGGAACATGTTCCTTTTTCCTCTATATCCAAGTTTCGTGAGTCTCCTAATCTTACACCTCCATTTTTCACCGATGCTTCCGTCTCATTGGACTCACTCCAATCTGACATTATATCACATCCACCTATTGTTCCAACTCCTTCTGAGTCAGTCTCTCCAAGTTTTCCTGATCATCATCAATCATCTGCTCCATCTGCACAACCAACATTTGAGGTGTCTGCTGAGTCTTTGGCTCCTGAAACTACTCAATCTCAGAATGTTAGACGATCAGAACGGGTAAGACAAGTTCCTTCTCATCTTCGTGATTATCATGTTTATGCTACTCTGCTGTCAAATCACGAACCTACTTCCTACAAGGAAGCCTCTTCTAACTCTGATTGGCAGAAAGCTATGGATGAGGAACTTCAGGCACTTGACAAAGCTCAGACTTGGGATTTTGTCCCTCTTCCACCAGGCAAGAAACCCATTGGCTCCAAATGGGTGTTCAAAATCAAAACCAAATCGGATGGCTCTATTGATCGGTACAAAGCTCGGCTTGTAGCCAAGGGCTTTAATTAAGAATATGGTATTGATTATGAGGAGACTTTTGCACCTGTTGCTCGTGTCACATCTGTTCGCAGTCTTCTTGCCATTGCTGCTACAAAACAATGGCCTCTTTTACAGATGGATGTTAAGAATGCCTTTTTGAATGATGACTTATCTGAGGAAGTCTACATGACACCTCCTCCAGGCGTTCGACTTCCACAAGGTCATGTTTGTCGACTTCGGAAGGCTCTTTATGGCATCAAGCAAGCTCCGCGAGCTTGGTTTGAGAAATTCAGTTCCACTGTCACCTCTTTGGGCTTCGCACCCAGCAGCTATGATTCAGGACTGTTTACTCGGACTACTGAAGCTGGCACAATATTACTTCTCCTGTATGTGGATGATATGATCATTACTGGCAATGACTCTACAGGCATAGCCAATCTGAAATCATTTCTCAGCTCCTGTTTTGAGATGAAGGATCTTGGTTCTTTACACTATTTTCTTGGTCTTGAGGTGCTCTCTGATCCATCGGGTCTTTATCTGTGTCAAGCCAAATACACCTCAGATCTTTTGTCAAAAGCTGGGATTACTGACAACAAAACAGCATCCACTCCTCTTGAACACAACCTTCATTTGGCACCAAATGCTGGTCCACCTCTACGTGATCCTACTCTATATTGCCAGTTAGTGGGGTCACTTGTCTATCTGACAGTGACTCGACCTGATATTGCCTATGTTGTTCATACTGTTAGTCAGTTCATGTCTGCACCTTGTTCTGATCACTATGCTGCTGTCCTGCGCATTCTTCGATATTTAAAAGGGACTATGTTTCATGGTCTTCATTTTCCATCCACCTCATCGTTGATTTTACGAGGTTTTTCTGATGCTGATTGGGACAGCGACATGACTGATCGTCGCTCCACTACTGGCTACTGTTTCTTTCTTGGTGACTCTCTTATATCCTGGCGAAGCAAGAAACAATCTCTCACAGCTCGATCCAGCACTGAAGCTCAATATCGAGCACTAGCTGACACAACTCAAGAACTTGTGTGGTTACGCTGACTTCTTTCTGACATGGGGGCTCCTCAACAGTCTCCAACTTCATTGTGGTGTGATAACAACAGTGCCATTCAGATTGCCCACAATGATGTTTTCCATGAGCGCACGAAGCATATTGAAATTGATTGTCACTTTGTTCGTCAACATGTGACTCGTAAGACTATTCAGCTGCTTCCTATTCGACTCTTGATCAACCGGATGATATTTTTACTAAAGCTCATTTACCAGGACGGTTTCGTGATCTTGTTTTCAAACTCCATCTGGCTCATTCTTCTCCCGATTGAGTTTGAGGGGGGATGTTAATGTATATAGAGGCCCAGGCCCATGTTAGGGCCCAAGCCCATTTAGTCTTCGTATAAATTTGTTGTATTCTGTAGATTAGGTTAAGATAACTCTCATAATTTTACTTTCAGTATTGTAAAGTTTTCTCTCAATCAATACATCGAGGTTTCAAACCTTCGGCATATTCATCGTGTTCTTCATTCATATCCATCTTCTAACATTATTGATGTTCTTGACTTCAACGGTGGTGGATGGTGACAGAAAGATCGTTGGTGGTTGTGGTGGTGAGGGAAAGCATCGCAGAGAATGAAATCTATTGGGTTTTTTTGAAGGGTTTGCCAGGGACGGTGCTGGAGAAGAAGGGTGTTACGTTTGGGTGGGTTAGGATATGTTTTTTGTTCGTTTTTCTAAATAATGATATAACTTGTTCTCAAGTTGTAGTAACTTGCACAAAATATATCATTTAACAAATAAATAAGAACATAGTAAAAAGACAAAATTGTCTTTCATTTAATGTTTCTATTTTAATGTATCAGGAATAAAAAATGAAATAATGGAATCCACAGTGATGAAGAAGTAATTTTTAAAAATTAGAAAAAAAAAATAGCAATAAGCAACAAACCACAAAGTCGTGGTTTTATACTTCAAAATTGACACTAATTTTTTTTTCCTTCATATAATTGAAAAAGAAAATCTAGAACTCGGGACATGTGTGAAGACAAATCAGAAGTCGTACCAACTTGCTACTATTTTAGTAGTAGTCATAAAAAAATCACAATTGGTTTTTTATGTTCATTTTTGCAATTAGTGACCACGAAATGAAGAGATCACTATCATTTGACTTTTATAACAATAACCTACTTCAAATAAATTAATGTATATATATATATATATATATATATATATATATATATATATTTTGATGTTGTTTATGACATAATGAATTTTATAACAAAAGATACTTTTGTAATGGTTGTAGCGTATAATTACATGTGTAGATCTATCACTATTAGAAAATTGCTCATCACCAACCAACAATTTCTGACAGATATTATCCGTCGGTAATTACCGAAGGAACACCGACGGAAAAATAATATTTGCAACGGATAGACCATTCGTCGGTGAACCGTCGGTAAATATATATATTTCTGACTGATATAAAATTATTTTATTTTATTTTAATATTTAAATTCGTCGGAAATTCGTCGGTAATTTTAATAATTTAATAAATAATAATTTTTTTCTGATGTCCGTCGGTGATCCGTCGGTAATTACCGACGAATTACCGACGGCATTTAGAATTCCGTCGGTAATCTCTCAGCACTCTCTCCCTCTTAATCTCTCGATCTCTCCACCTCTCTCCCTCTCAATCTCTCGATCTCTCCCTCTCAATCTCTCGATCTCTCCATCTCTCGACCTCACCTCCACCGGCAACGACCTCACATCCACAGCCGCCGGCAAACTCTCGATTTCCCTCTCGACTCCCTCGATTTCCCTCTGTCTCTCTCGATTTCCCTTTGTCTCGGTCTTCCTCTCGTCTCCCTCTGTCTCCCTCTGTCTCGTCTCACTTTCCCTCTTGGCGACGGTATCCCTCTCGGCGACGACTTCCCTCTCGGATTAAGGTAAATCGGTTTTCTTTTTATCTTATGCTCTATTCAGTGAGTACATAGGGTTGTAGAAATATTACGGCAAATTTTATTAAACCTTGTAGAAATGTATATTTACCCTCATTGTTATAATTACAATTTATTGTTTTCTTGATCTTCTTTTAACATACTACATAGATTTTGTAAGCAACAAGTTTGGTACTTATAATCACTTATATATTCAATTCAAGCCAAGTCAAATCGAGCAATTATAAATTGTTCGAGAACGGTTTAAGAAAATAATACTAGATATGTTCTTAACTCGAACATAGAAATATTTCAATGTATGGGCATGCCTTTGATACATTTAACAATGTAGAGTTGTACATTATGATCTAAAATTCTAACTTTATATATAAGCTCGTTTAAAGTCTCAAACTTAACAATTATAACTCATTCATTGACTCGAACATATACTACACAAAGATTCTCACTACTACTTTCATAATTTTCAACGACGTAGATTCTGTTTACTCTAAGGCAATCCCATCTTAGATGTTTTACCTAATTCTCACAACCCATAACCTAGTGGTCTCAACTTAAGTCTAGGCATCTGTTTACATACCTAGTTCACTTAAACTAGAGCTCTGATACCAACTTCTAACACCCTAAAAATTAGACATTTCAAAAACTTGAAATTTTGACAATATAACGCCTAAAATGCGAAGATTTATAAAACTTGTAAGTATGACAACTAAACCCAAAAATCAAGGGGGTAGTTTGCAACAATTATAGTAGCGGAAGAATGAAATATAATACAAACAACCTATTTAATCTAGTACAACTATTTGCTAGATTAAAAATGGTGTCGCTATATTTCCAAAACGCTCTTCTCAATAACCCAAAAATCCCGGTCCAACGAGGTTCCTAAGCGCACGACCGTTACATCAAAGTGGCTTAATAACGCCACTAGTAAGACCTGTGAGCCAAAAAAAATACCGAGAAGCAATCCCATAATTAATTCAAGGTTTAACATTTAGCACTTTACACGGTCGCGTTAAATTAATTGTTACCGATACTTCCAAATGGTTGAACGAATGTCAACCTTTCCTTGAAGAGTGAAAGTCCACACCTGAATAGATACACGCAAGATATATCTCTTGCAATTACGGGGGAAACCCGTTTCCATTTTGGGTGTCAGGAACACGTGAGTGGTGACACCTGTGATGTTATTGAATTCCAATACATGCCCCAACTCTAGTTCACATGCCATAAAGACATCGCAATCCTCAAACCGTTTGTGCCTCTAATGCTTACTATGTCGAGTTACACTCCAAGGACTTACAGACATGATTGTCTATCCAATCTAGTCGAGTTACAACTCAAAGGCTATAAACCTTCTATTGCCTACTCGCTAGCGGTCAAACACGACCAGCAACTTTTACTCAAAAGGGTTAACCCTAAATCCTCGTGCACAAGGAAGTAGGGGACAATGACTCTTAAGTATGGCATGGCAAGTTGATTACAGATAATAACATGGCAGACTCACCACAGATAAGCATGTTAGAACTCATAATAATTTCTCACATAAAAATATACCTATCTATGTATACATCTACCTCACCATTCTTATCAGCTACTAATCATGGTATAAATCAAAGAATAAAAATCCCATAAATGTGTTTATAATTTTTAGCCAAATTCCAGGAACCCTAATTAATAAGTAATTTATCTAGATGGAAGCATTTATATGTATACATCATAATAAATAAGCATATAAAGTAAGGTTCAAGAGTAGGAGACTCACCACTTAGGGTTTTGTAAAGAGAAAACCCTATATTAGGTGCACTTAAGAAGAAATGGTTTCCTAGAGCCTTCAATCTTTATAAAACACCCAACCCTTGTATTAAATGGTCACCTAATAACCATAAATATTTGGGTTACCACCAAGAACATTAAATGAGAAGGTAAGAGAGAAGAAAGACCGAAAATCGCCTTACCTAAGGGGACCAATTTGCAGCTCCAAGAAAATGAGAAAATGGGTTGAGTTAGGGCTGAAATCAGCTTTAAACGCCAGGGGACGTCCCAACGCGGGAGACTATGCCATGGGCGACTATGGCCCGGGCAATGTCTTCGGGCATAGTCACCGCCCAACAACCACCTTCTATCCGATTTCACAAAATCTGCGATTTCGACGACTAAGACACGAGCGACTATCCACAGGAAAAGTCGTCGGGCATAGTTGCACCATGACTCTGAGGTGCTGTTGGTGGTGTGTCACAGGTTAGAAAATGAGAGGTTTGAACTATGGTCACTTCATGCATGCGAGAACATGACCTAAACACTTAAAACCACAATCTTAAACCTATGCACATATTTGCCCATGCATGATTAAAAATTCCAAAAATGAACTTATCCACTTAGAGTACGTGCTCCCAAGTATAAACTTATGTCTACTAAACGATGACAAAAACGATTAACAAACTTTAGATTCTAGAAGGGAAAAGAAGAAAAAGTGGGTATAGGAACATATTAGGGAAATTTGGGGTGTTACAAAGGCGGATCATGTAGCGGTAAGTTCAATTATATTACTAGATTTTTGTTTATTTTAGAAGATAGATAGAAAGTATAGCAAACTTTGTCATATGTTTGTGTCATTTGATTCATTTATTTTGGGTTGCCCATTGTTGGGCAGACGACGCGATTGTTTTGATAAAAGCAAGTAATGGATATGTTCATATTACAGTTGAAATGTTGTCGAATTTTCTACAGGTTAGTTAACAATGTCTAATTTGGTAAACTGTAGGGTACGAGGATTACCCAGACTTAGATCCCGACACTGTTCCTCCTAATGACACCGAGTTGTGGGAGCTAGTATCGGAGAACGGCATAAAGACCGTCTATTTGAATTCGGAACCAGTCAGGATCACCTATATTCCATGTCCGGTGATTTTGGTGCCGGTACGAGTGGGAGCTCGTGCAACCATCGCGATGAGGAAGTATGTTTGTCAAATGTTGAATAATTGTTATATGTTTGTCAAATGTTGTCTAACATTGGTATATGTTTATCAAATATTAAATTTCAGATAGATGAGCTAAAACAGATGTTAAAGAAAGAGACAACAGTGAGGATACGGTTGGAGGAACAAATAAAGGCATTTGAGGCCTTCATGAAAAAGTTTCAAGATCAAAACCCTCCCCCCCCCCCCCCCCCGTTTTAGGATATTTAGATGTATTACTATTTGTATATTTCATTTTTGATAATATTACGTTTTAGAATTATTGTCAATAATTTTTGGATATTAAATGAAAAATGGACAGGTTTTATACTGGAAATTATCAATTTTTTATTTTTTAAAATGGCATTTGATCCGTCAAAGAACCGTCGCTAAATCCGTCATAAAAGGTCCTTCGAAAATAATCGGTAATCTGTCGGTGACAGGTGGCAGTCGGTAATCCTTCGAGGATAAGACGGTCGTCGGTGATCCGTCGAAAAATAGAGACCTTCAGAGATCCATTGCTAAATTTCATCGGTGATCCGTTGAAAATTCTGTTGCCCACGTGATATTTTGCGAGAGACTTTCACCGACGGATTTCTGACGGATCAGGCTTTCACCGACGAATCAATTCGTCGGTAAAAGCCCCTATTTTATAGTGATATAATTGAATATGTGAATCGACGTTAAAGATTATGCATATTGTTTCACATATGCATCTTTAAATGAACTTTTTAAGTGATTAATATATATTAACCTCCATTTCTAACTTTTTTTTATTGATCTTCTCTTGATATTTAGTTTTCTTATTAAACCTTCCCCTCTCTCTCTACATATATATATATATATAGAGAGAGAGAGAGAGAGAGAAAGAGAGGGAGGATCATGCGAAAAGTAAACTAATTTGCGAGAAGGCAAGAAGGAATGTGGACCACATAATTTATTAATTAGAAAAAACCATAAATAAAAATAAATAAATATTTTTAGAAATTAGGATAATATCATTTTAAATTGGATAAATCCTTAAAATTTTGACTATATCTTTTAGATTTATTTATTTTGTAATTTCAATTATTTATTAATTTTTTTATTAATTGTTTTTCTAAATATACTTTTAATAAAAAAAATTCACGATTTTAACCAAATATCACACGTGATATCATTATATGAATATTTATGCATATCACATATCATATTATTACATGTGATAATTATATATATATATATATATATATATATTAGTTAATCATATGTGATTATATATACTTCTATTTATAGATCTTTTTGTGATAATTGTATATATTTTAGTTAATCATATGTGATTATGTATATTTATATTTATATTTATAGATCTTTTTGTGAGGTAAATATTATAACATGTGATTATGCGTCATTTATATTCAGACATATATTATCATATGTGATATTTACAAAAATCCACCTAATAGGATCATATGTAATACATCGAGAAGGTAGTCAATTTGCGAGAAGGCAAGAATGAATAAGAGTCACATAATTTATTAATTAAAAAATAGCATAAATAAATTATTATTTTTAAATTAGGATAATTACAATTTGAATTGAATAAATCCTTAAAAATCTCATAATATCTTTTAAATTTATTTATTTATTCATTTTAATAAATTCATAATTTTTTTATCAAATTTATATTATTATTTTCTAGGTAAAATAATATTTTTTTATCAAATATCACATGTGATATCCATAACTAATTCATTATTTATTTCACCATTTTTTCTCTATTTTTTAGATTTACGTTTTGAATCACATGTGATTAACTTCGTTTAACATATATATATATATATATATATATATATATATATATATATTGGGAAGATCATGCGAGAAGTAAACTAATTTGCGAGAAGGCGAGAAGAAATATGGGTCACATATTTTATTAATTAAAAAATAGAAAAAATAGAAAATGAAAAATAAATTTAAAAATTAGGATATTTACTATTTTGAATTAGATAAGTCCTTAGAAAATCTCGTAATATCTTTGAGATTTATTTAATTTTAATTTTAATTTTAATTTATTCATAATTATTTTATCAAGTTTTTTATCATTTTTTTTTCCAAAATACACGTTTGATAAATAAAATTCACAAGTTTCATCAATATCACATGTGATATCTATAATTAATTTATTATTTTTTTTACCATTTTTTTGGATCTACGTTAAATTTTGAATAACATGTTATTAGATTCGTTTAACATATGATCCATTATATGAATTTTTGTACATATCACATATCATATTATCACTTGTAGGGCTGTAAACGAACCGAACGAACACGAACAAAGGCTTGTTCATGTTCGTTCGTTTATCTTAACCGAACAAACGAACGAACACGAACAATAAACGAACAAAATTTTTAATGTTCGTGTTCGTTCGTTTAAAAAATGTAAGTGTTCATGTTCGTTCGTGTTCGTTTATTAAGACACTTATCAAACACAATCTAACATAACTGAACGAACAAAGTGCAACAGCTTTCATAGGGTACACTCAAATAACCCTTTGAAAGGGCTCAAGCCAAAGGGTTGGAGCCAATAGGCTCGGTAAGAACAACAATCCCCTTGAAGGCTCTATAAATATAGAGAATACAAAGTGGGTTTGCTTTTACTATCCGATGTGGGATAGACTTTGTATATATATATGAAGAGTACAAGGGAATACTTTAACTTTTGGGCGATGTGGGATGAGATCAGTGTGACAGTGTGAGTCACACGCTACACACTCTTTGCAAGACACATGCTTGGGCTCTCATTATTAGAACCCACATCGAAACTATATCAAAAATATGAGGGGGAAACAATATATAAATAATCACTCCCGTGGGATTGTAAGGTTTTGTCATCAAGCTTGAGCTGTTAAAGTTGTCATCTTTTATTAATTTTTTTTATATAAAATGTAAACTCTATATTTTTAGTATTAATTATTATTATTATTATGATTAAACGAACACAAACGAACGTAATCGAACAGTAAACGAACATAAATGAACGAACGTTCACGAACGTAAATGAACGAACGAGACATTTGTTCATGTTCGTTCGTTTAACTAAACGAACAAAAAAACTTGTTCATGTTCGTTCGTTTATTAAATAAACGAACATAAATGAACTTCTTGCCAAACGGTTCACGAAAGGTTCGCTGAACGTTCGGTTTGTTTACAGCCCTAATCACATGTGATAATTGTAGATATTTTAATCAATCATATATGATTACATATATTTATATTTATTGATCTTTTGGTGATGTAAATAGTATCACATGTGATTGTGCATCACTTACATGCAGGCGTGTATTATCATATGTGATATGTACAAAAGTCACATAATGGATTATATGTTAAATGAAGTTAATCACATATGATAATTGTAGATATTTTAGTTAATTATATATGATTACATATATTTATATTCATTGATTTTTTTATGATGTAAATGTTATCACATGTGATTATGCATCACTTGCATTCAGACGTATATTATCATATGTGATATGTACAAAAATTTATATAGTGAATTATATGTGAAATGTAGTTAATCACACGTGATTCAAAAAAGTAGAGAACATTATGAAAAATATAATGAATTCATTTTGGATATCACATGTGATATCGTACGAAAATTATGATTTTTTTTAATAAAAAATGTATCTAGAAAAAAATAATATAAAATTTGATAAAAAAATTATGAATTTATTAAAATTAAAAATAAATAAATTTAAAAGATATAATTAGATTTTTAGGATTTATTTAATTCAAAATGGTAATTATCCTAATTTTTAAATGATAATTATCTTCATTTCTAAAATTATTTTTATTTTATATATTTTTTAATTAATAGATTATGTGGCTCATATTCATTCCCGCCTTCTCGCAAATTGACTACCTTCTCGTTTAAACATGCCCCTATATATATATATATATATATATATATATATATATATATATATATATATATAGAGAGAGAGAGAGAGAGAGAGAGTAAGGATCATTTGTTAACCATGCATTTCTTGTTAACTTTATGAACCTTGCTCAACCAATAGGATTGCAAGATTAAGTGATGTTTAATTTATTTTGATATTTAATGTAAAAGGGTACAAAAGTCATTTTCTAAATAACCAATTTTCATTAATTATATTGGGGAGTTACAAGATTCAAGTTTCCATAGTTTTATTGTAGGTTACAATTGTATAATTTTGTCTATTTTCATCAAAATTTTGAAATCAAATCATTATTATTATAGTTTTTCTGGTTCATTTGTTTGATAAAATCGTATAGTTGTTGTTTTCCAGAAAATTTTCCGCTATTTTCCTTAAATCGTAAAAGAATGAACTCTAATCGTATAGTCGTTCTTTCGTGTGCACCATAGTTTTTTCAAAAGATTGAACTCTAATGAACCACAATGTACACCATAGTTTTTTCAGAAGAATGTGTTTATTAGTATGCACCATATTTTTTTTTTCAAATAATGAACATGAACACTAATGAACCCTTGAAATCAACTTGTACGTTATGATGTATTCTAGCGTATGTTGACATAAAAAACCTCGGATAAACATATGTGAACACTAAAATACAAACACAAGAGCACCTCATTATTTGTTCAAAATTACAATTTTTAAAATAAATTCAATTGGGGGTTACAATTCAATTGGAAGAAACATTAATTGAAAGATAATAAAGTCATAATATTTCATTGATTTTTTTCCCAAAATACCCTTATCACTATGGTTCATTCCCCATTTTTCTTCAATTCTACATTTAATAAGGCTTTTAAAAAAATTTCAATTTCAACCATTGATTTCTAAGATCAATGGCTTGGATTGGTTCATAAAGTTAACACAAAAAATATGGTTAACAAATGAACTTGACCATATATATATATGTGTGTGTGTGGGGGGTGGGTGTGTGCACATGTATGTATGTGTGTATATAAATGGTGGTCTTCTTCTATACATATTATCATTTGTTCACATATCTCTCTTGAAGAAGAAGCTAGCAGCAAGACCTCTAACATACCGACATATCAAAGACAGGTATCTCTTTCTATAATCGTTATTCAACATCTTTATTTCTGCAAATCCATCTACCATGCACTTGCAGATCTCTTGTTAATCCTTTATTATTTGCCTATATATGTTCGCATAATTTGTTACCAAATAATAACAGATTGGGATTAACTTATCAGCTTCAAAATACAAGGCTAAATAAATTGAAGATGAAATATTAAGATGCTTTTAATTGGTCGAAAAGAGACCAAGGATGAAAGATTAAGGTCACAACATGTTTAAACTGTATAATATTAATAAACATATTTTTAGTGTGCTGCAGTCTGAATTAAATGTTAGGTTTTTCATTAACATAGTTAGAGAAATTAATTTCTTTTAGTAAAATAAAAAATATTATTCTAATTTTTATTAAGTTAATTAAATAATTTTCTTTAGGGGTGAGCATCAAAAGCGGGTACCCGTCGGTTCCGGTTCCTAAAATATGGAACAGATCGGGACCGGTTCCGGTTCTCATTTTTTTGGAACTGTTACCCGCTGGGTAACCGGTGCTAGACCTGGCAAAAAATAACACGACACGCTAACCCGACACGAACTCAACACGAAATAAACAGGTTTGGGTAATACATTTCAACCCGTTTAAGTAAACGGGTTGACACGACACGACACGAAAAATAAACGGGTAAGGTCAAAGTCAAAAATTTCAAGTCGAAAATGATCCAAATAACCCGTTTATATATATATATATATATATATATATATATATATATATATGTATATATATATAATATTATAAGTAGGGTTAGGTTCAGGAGAAAACTTCAAAAAAACAGAAAACTGAGGAACACCCTGGTAGCCTTCCATTTGGACTGTATGCACTTGTGCATACAAGTAATATGTAACATGCACACGTTTATATGCACAAGTGCATTATGCACTTGTGCATAAAAACCAAAAAAACAACATAATTACCTGTATGCACAAGTGCATACCGTCCAGATGGAAGGCTACTAGAGTGTTCTTCAGTTTTCCGTTTTTTTATTTTCCCTTGAACCTCCGTGTATAAGTTTTCTTTTTAATGTTTTGAATTTTTAATGTTTTAGATTTGGTTATAACTTATAAGTTTGAACAATAAAATTTGGATTTCTAATGCTTTCATTTGAATTTTGGATTTTTACTTTTTTGTGAATTTTCGATTTTTAATTTTTTGTTTTATAAATGTTAAACGGGTCGTGTCGGGTTAGGCGGGTCGGGTTAGGGTTGAGATTTTCTGACCCGTTTATTAAACGGGTCGGGTTAGGGTTAGACAATCTCAACCCGTTTAACTTTGAACCCGACACGAACTCGACACGACACGACACGTTTGCCAGGTCTACCCGGTGCTGTTGGGTACCCGGAACCGCGGGTGCCCGCTATTTTTTAATAAAATATATTTTATTTATTTATAAAAATCAAATAAACTACGTTTTAGTGAATCATCATTTGTAGTATTTATTAGCATCAACTAATTTTAATGACGTGAAATGTTTTGGGAATACCGTTTGTAGTATTTTTTTTGTTTTGTAAGCACTGTTTATAATATTTATTTGTTTTGTAAACATCGTTTGTAGAATTTATTAGTTTTTGAGATTTTATATTATTAGTTTTCACGTTTGTGGTATTTATTTCTTTACGTTTGGATTTTGTAATATAATTAATATTTACCTTTTTATAATATGAATTACTAAAAAAGAATTAAAAATTAGACAATGGGTACCCGGTACCGGAACCGCCTTTGCTCACCCCTACTTGTTACCCGCCTTTGCTCACCCCTAAGAAAAGTGGTAAGTTAATTTATTTTTTTGAGTATATGTTTGAATAGATATAAGTTAACTTACAAAATGGCTAGTTGAAGTAGTTTATGAGAAACATTTTGTGGCTTTTTTTAATTATACCTTTATTAATATTACTTATTATTTATGAACTATTATTTATAAATAAATTTTAATTATTAAAAATTAATTTACTAATATTAATTGAAAATTATTAATTAAGTTTTAATTATATATTGATGTTAATTTCTAATTATTTAGAATTACTGTTAATAATATCAATTATTTTTACATATGTTTTTTTTAAATTAGTCAATATATTTTAATTATCAATTACTATTATTTTTTAATTATTATTCAATGATTAATTTCTATTCGTATTATATATAGTGGTTATGTAAAATCATTAGTTTATGTAGATTTTTTCTAAAACTTGTTTAATAAATTCAAAATTTATAGTATATATAATTTTCTTTACTATCTTGTTTGTATTAATTAACATATTATATTACTATAAAGTTGTTTTAATTATATTATAAAATATTATAATTGATTACTTTTTCAATACGTATTTTTTGGTCATTTTTACATGTTTATCGGCTAATTTTTGCCAAAAGTGACTTATTTATCAGCTATCAGCTAACTTATCAGAACATATCCAACAACTTTCCCAAAATTTCTCCATTTTGGAGAACCAAAAGTCAAAATCTCAAAAAAAAATTGCATCCATGATCCATCTCCAATCCAACAGATTCCTTATTTTGGAAAATTCAACATTGATTATAATATTAAAATATTTCATTTATTTATTAAAATATTATTTCTATCTCTACATATTTATTTTCAAAGTTTTCTAATTTCACTTGATAATCATTTTTCGGGTAATTTCCATATTTGGTGAAAAAACCTTTCTTTATCCTTTTTTTTCTTCATACTAGAGATAGTTTTGGGGAAGCTAATGGAACACAATTTAGATCCAAAATCCTCATTTTCTTCATAATGGAGAACTATTGGAGATGTTCTCAGACATCAGCTAACTTATTAGCTATAAGCTAATTTATTAGCTATAAGCTAATTTATCAGTTATCAATTAACTTATCAATTAATTTGCCAAATATAGCCTTAATGATATATAGAAACGTGTCACCTAACAAACATTTTTTTAAACCAATTGTGTATCGGTCGACCAACTTGTTTCTAAATTATGTTGTTGACCAAAACTAGGCTAACATGAATCCACTTCCCCTCTCTCATTAAATAATTATACACACACGTATTATAGAGTCGGGTTCAAACGAGATTGATACATATTTAAAAAAATAAGAAAATTATTTTGGGTCAATCATTTCATTAAATAATACCTTAAATAAGAGTTATTCTTTTGAGAATTAATTATTTAAGGTATTATTTATTGAAATAATTGGTCTACAATTATTCTCTTATTTATATTTAATTTTTGAAAATTCTTATTTTTATTAATACAAATATTAACATAATACATATAAATTAACATCATATACAATACTTCAATTGTTATAATATTTCTATTTTATTTATTTCGTAAACAACAAGAATAATTAATAGTTTGAGGTTTTTTGTTATTTATATTACCATTTCCAAATGAACAAATCAAGCTTTTGAAAACCATATTGTCTTTCATCTTTTAAAACTAAAATTCATATTACATTTCTCTTAAATATTTAAATTATAATAAACTTTCAAATACAATAAAAAATGTAAACTTTATAAATATCTATATATTTTTTTCATGTCTGATATAACACATTTTTGAAAACCTTACCTTTACTATATCATTAAACATTTGGTAATAGAAATTTTGAAACCAGCTTACTATATGACAAGCACCATTACTAAAACAAATATCTTAAATTAAATATTGTTATATGTTATTATAACATACGTAAAACATTTCTTGCATTCTTTTTGTAAAGTTATCTATTTTGATAACTTGGAATCCTTTTTTGATAGTTACTCATTTAATTAATTTGTTTCACTCGATCTTCATCAAACGCATTGGCTGATTTTGATTAAAAAAATTCGGAGAAAAGTAGATTAAAAGAAAGAACCAGAAAGTGAAAAGTCAAAATGTTCAAGAAAACGTATTGAAAATGAAAGGGTATTTATCATTATGGACTGAATTTGAAGATACCTTATTGGGATTTCACATGATTCTCAGCATTAAATTGGGTGGTGGGTCAACTAGTTATTATGGGTGTAAATGAGACGAGACAACTCGTGAGCTATTCGAGATCGACTCGGTCAAGACTCAACTCGAATAGCCCCGACTCGAACTAGACATACTAACGCGTCGAGTCAAGCTACCTGATACTCAACTTGAAAAGCTCGTGAGATACTCGAATATATTTAAGTTCGTTAATGTTCGCTTATTTGTCTTCCTTTATGTTTGTTTAATAAATTAACAATAAAATATTTAACAAATATACAATTGAGTAATAACTACTAATTAATAACAATAATAATAATAATAAACACAAAATATTTTCCCAAAATATAATAATAAAAGTGATGATAAACCCACTTTCTATCCATGACACATTTGTGGGCTATATGAAATGTTGCTTTAAACTCTAGTATAAATATAACCCCTACCCTTTCATTTTCTTAACCATTTTCTTGTAGTTTGAGCCTTGTGGCTTAAGACCATAACAAAATTTTGATAGGAGCACCCCAAAAACATTGGTGAACCTTGAGTTTGTTTAGAAATGTTTGTTTATGTTAGTTTAATATTTTAACGAGTTCGAGTTCGAGCTTGAAACGAGTTTGAGTTCGAGCTGGGTATTGGTTATTGGTTATCGAGTTCAATTTGAGTTTAGATTTTCACTACTCATTGGGTTTCGAGTTCGAATCAACTATAATGATACTCGGGCTAGACTCGCATCATTTACACCCCTAGCAGTTATGAAGGACGACACAGAATCAAAGAGAAATTTTCTATTGATTTAAAGTTTGGGCAAGTAATTGAAAGAACTATAAACTTAACAACTAAGTAACTATGTTTTTTTTAACCGCATAATTTAATAAAACTAGCAAGAAGCTAGAAAAGGAACAATTACATAGAAATAATAGCAAGGAAAGGATTTATAGGCCAACCAACCCAAGTAATAAATAAGTTGCTACTTCTATGATATACCCAAAAGTAAGCATGTGTTATAATGTTGTCTAAAATCGACACCTTCTTTGGCTTCGGGTTGCCGAAGGAATACCATTCTGAAAAAACCCATAGAGACCACAAAGTGGTAAGCATAACCGCCTCGAAACACCAAAAAACTTCCTTCTTCAACCGAATTGAATCAATCCAAAAGACCCAATCCGAATAAGAGTGGAGATTTGGGATATCTATTTGCCACCACCGTCCAATAAAAACCTATACGTCTTTAGCGACGGGACATGAAAAGAAAAGATGATTGCAATCCTCAACCTCTGTATCACAATTAGGACATAAAAGAGACGAAACATCGATACTTCTTTTATCCAAATTTATCCGAGTAGAAAGCTGATTGAGACGCAACCGCCACGCGAACACGTTAACTTTGAGGGGAACAAGTCTATTCCATCTTGTAGGATGAGAATCCACCTCCAAGTGACGAGAATCAATAAAACGCCTAACAGAAGCCACCGAATAATCACCCGAACCGTCTAACAATCACACCTATTTATCATTTTGACCCGAGGACAAAAGGAAGACATAATTTTTTGTAGTTCGCAAAACTGGACAACCTCTACCCCACTTCTTGGCGCCCTTCGAAGACACACATCCCAACAACCTAACTCCAAACGAGCTTGACATTAGTCGATTTATCCAACTCTAAAACGTAAACTCTAGGAAATTGATTTTTAAGAGGAGAATCCCCTAGCCAAACATCATACCAAAACGGGGTTGAAACACCATCGCCCACCTTTTTCTTACATAAAGAAAAAAGATCAATGTGTTTACCCTTTAGAGAGTTGGCCGATTTTATCATAGAAACCGATGTGGAGTTCGAAAGCTGCTTGGGCAAATTCGAACCAATTAGACCTTTCTCTCCATAGATGGATTTAATAATTTTAACCCAAAGTGCCTCATCCTCCAACCCAAACCGCCAAATCCTCTTGAAAAGCAAAGCACGGTTAAACATCATAATGCTACCAATACCAAGTCCCCCACACTTGAGACTAACCATAGCTTTTTTCCACTTGACCCAAGACATATCTTTTGTTATTTGAATCAGAAACATAAATAATAAGTAACTTATCCTATGACTGTATTTAAATCTCAAAATTAAATAATGGTTGATGGAAATGGTAGATCCCTTTTGTTTTATTGATTCATTGTGATTTGCTATCTATTTATATCATATCATATCGAGAAAGAAATTGATATTTCTTTCGTTTTATAAGTGTGATATTTTGTTCGTTCAAAACTAATGATCGCCCAAAATATGAAAATCGTTTGAGGGAGGGGGTTCAATAGGGTCAAGGATTTATTTGTTCCGTTTCATGAAAGGAAGTATAATTATTTATTTGATCAAAACAATATTAAGAGATTTAATTGTTGAGAATATGAAAGTTCCTTGGTTTTTCAAACTTGTCCCTTAAAATAAATGATATTTTGATTATAATATTTGCTAATATTATATTATAAATTATGTTTCTATAAACTCATGATATATATATATTATGACATTAATATGTAAAATCATTAATTAAATGAATTTTTTAGAATTTCTTTTTATACCTTAAGTTTACCCGGTTTTTCATTTTATTATGTTATTTTCTTCCGAACGAAATGATGAGTAACGGTGGTTGTTTTTTGTTCATTTGTGTTCGTTCATTTATGTCGTTCGTTTACGATTTTCCTCCAAAAATAAGGTCTGGCACGTCCATGACTGCTTATGCGATCGACCAGATTTTTTATTTAAAAATTATTTTTAAATTTATTTCTAAGTATATTTTCAAAATTTATTTCTAAATGTATTTGATTGAAGACCAAAATGTATTTTTAAGCGTATTTTATTAAGTGTATTATAATAAAAAAAATGTATATTTTAGTGTATTCGATTGACCCAATTAACTATTTAAGTATATTTGATTGAACAAATTCTTTATAACAAAACATATTTTTCTACTGTATTTGATATCGAATTATAATAAAAACGTATTTGTTAATGTATTTGATTGACAAGATTCTTCAAAAATATTTTTTATATGTTAAAAATCAATTTTAAAAAAGTAAAAAGAATTAAGTGGAACCGATTTGGGTCCGGCATGGGAGCGGTTCTCATAATTGGTTACAAAGAAGCTTAATCGGCCTTTTTTTGACCGGATCGGTTATCGAGAAAGCATTTAGGATCGGGAACAATTTGGGCACGGCCCCGGACCGGTTTTTGGCCATCTCTAGTTCCAACCAATAAAAAGTTTTGAAATAAATGTTTAAGAGAGAGAAAAATAATACCATATTAAATCTATGATATATTTTAAAAATATAAAAAATTAAGAATTTGTTGGAGCTGAATGTAATTTATTTTTAAGATTTTACATTTTCAATCTCACTTTGTATAAAATTTAGAAGAACATAACTGCGGCACCATTCATCAAGCTTTTACTCACATAAAACAGGCCAATACTTTTTCCTCGCTTTCTATCCAATTATATGTTCTCCATAATTAATTACAAGACAAAAACAAAACCATTCAATATGTTTAGTAAATGAAAAGATTTTGTAACTGTCTTCAATTTTTTCACTTTATTTCAGATTTGGTGATAATCTTTTTCTTTTTTACAAATTTAATGTTAAATCTTTATAACTGTGTATAGTTCTCTTTGTTCGCTTGTTTGCTTCTCTGTAGGTGCTAACACAAGTAAGAATATTGAGCAATGGATCAGATTGTTGGTGCCATTGTTACTCCCGTTGTTGATTCTCTCATGGTTCGTGTTAAGAAACACCTACGCTACTTGATTTCTTGCCCAAAATACGTGAGGGATATGCGTACGAAAATGGAGAAGTTGAAGACTACAAGACTCGGTGTTGAGGGCGACATGAATTACAACAACAGCAACAGTCTTGAGGTTCCAAAGGAGGTCGATCCTTGGTTAGAAAAAGTAAGAATGATCGATACACAAGTGGAAACCATTCCTATTGACGTCGGTGGATGTTTCAATCTCAAGGTTCGACATAAGCTCGGTAGAGAAGCCTTCAAGATCATTCAAGATATCGACATTTCCATGGAAGAAAAAGCTAGTATCAAGTGGACTAATAATCCAATTACTCTTGCACAAGTTGATTCCACAAAGGCATCCACCTCTAGTATACCATTCCGTGATTACAATGACTTCAAATCAAGAGAGACGACTTATATGAAAGCATTTAACGCCCTCAAAGCCGACAGCAAACCCCACATGATAGCCTTATGCGGGATGGGAGGAGTGGGGAAGACCATAATGACGAAAAGCCTGAAGAAGGTCGTAAGTGAAAAGGCAATGTTTGATTTTATTATTGAGGTTGCTATAGGGGAAAACATGGATGTGTCTGTTATTCAGACCGCTGTAGCAGAGCAACTCGCTATAGATCTAAAAGAAAGCACTAAAGAAGCTAGAGTTATTAAGCTTCGTAATGGTTTCGAGACCAAATCCAATCATGGTAAGAAGAAGTTCCTACTAATACTAGATGACTTATGGCAGAGTGTTGATCTCAAAGATGTTGGTTTAAGTCCCAAACCAGATCAAGGTATCGACTTCAAGGTTTTATTGACATCACGAGATCAAAATGTTTGCATTCAGATGGGAGTTGAACGTGATTCAGTTTTGAATCTGGAAGTCATACTAGACTCAGAAGCACAAGATTTCTTCCTCCAATTTGTAAAGATTTCAGATGATGTCGATCTCCGTAAGATAGGACATGATATCACAATTAGATGTCATGGTTTGCCTATTGCCATCAAAACCATTGCTTGTACTCTTAACGGTAAAAGCAAGCATGTATGGGAAGATACACTTTCTAAACTAGAGCACAAGAACGTTCGTGAAGTTTCGGGTGAAATTTTTGCAATAAGCTACAAACATCTCCATGATGAAGAGACTAGATTGACTTTGTTGCTTTGTGGGTTGTTTCCGGAGGACTTCGATACTCCTACCGATGAATTGGTAAGGTACGCATGGGGATTGAAATTATTAAAAAATGTGGATATTATAAGAGAAGCAAGAAATAGGTTGAACACGTGCATTGAGCGACTCATACATGCAAATTTGTTGATTCAAGGTCAGGAAGTTGGGTGTGTCAAGATGCACGATCTAGTGCGTGCTTTTGTTTTAGATGTGTGTTCTGAAGACCAACATTCTTCTATTGTCGGTAAGTGGCCTTCAAAAGCAATGAGCGAGTATTGCAAAATTATTTCATTAACATGCACAGGTATACATGGCTTTCCTAAAAATCGTAAGTACCCAAATCTCTCGCTACTGAAGCTTATGCATGGAGACGAGTCATTGAGGTTTCCTGAAGACTTCTTCAAAGAAATGGAAAACCTTGAAGTTGTTGCATACGACAAAATGGAGTATCCATTGCATTTGAGATCCCTTCAATGCTCCGCAAACCTTCGAACACTCTGTCTCCATGCATGCTCATTGATGTCTGATTGTTCTTCTATTGGGAATCTTTCGAATTTGGAAGTTCTTAGCTTTGCTGGTTCTAACATACACAAGTTACCATCCACAATCGTAAAGCTGAACAAGCTAAAGTTACTTGATTTGACTGAGTGTATGTATCTTTTTATTGATAGTGGTATCGTGAAAAGTTTAGTGAAGCTTGAAGAGTTGTATATGAGAAGTGTTAGACGAAAGGTGAATGCCGAGGGTGATGAACTGGTAGAGTGTTCAAAAAACCTTCATGGTTTAGAAATCGAGTTCTTTGAAGAAGATGCTCTGCCACAGAATATGTCATATAAGAATCTTAAAAGATTCAGGATCTCATTTGGATGCCGTCTAGATAAAAATTTTGTCCGAAGCAGATACTCAATGGAAAACACGTTGATGTTGGTCAACAACGAATATGAGCAGCCTTTGGATTCTGGAATGAATGAGTTGTTTGAGAAAACACAGGTGCTTTATTTACAAGTGACTGGCATAAAAGATTTTGGAGGTGGTTTATGGGCTTCTTCGTTGCAAAATCTAAGAGTCCTTCATATTTGTAAATGTAAAGACTTGAGATACCTCTTCACAATCCGTGTGGCTAATGGTCTCAAACAGCTTGAGCACCTTAAAATAAGTAAGTGCCCTGTTTTAGAAACACTGGTAGCTGATAGTGATTATGAGATTTCTGAAGAGAAGGTGATTACGTTTTCAGCTCTAAAGTTTCTATCTTTGGAAGGGCTACCAATGCTAACGAGTTTGTGCAAGGTTGGCAACGTAATTGAGCTACCGCAATTAGAGGAGTTGATACTTGACAACCTTCCAAATTTCACTAGCATTTATCAACATTTTCTGAAGAAAGAGGTGTGTGTGTATATATATATATATATATTTGTCTACTAGATTAAGTATTGAAAACATGCAGTAATGTTTATGGCAACTGCCAATTAGATACATATTTTTTTTAATTTAATATCACAATATATTGATTAATTACAGATCCAACATGGTTCTATTATTGTGCAGGCTATGAGTACAAAGTTGAAGAAATTAGATATTGATAACTTGGAGAAGTTGAAGGAGATATGGCCAAGTCAATTGAGTAGTAATGATCAGGTGATAAGTAGTCAATTGACAGTGATTCAAGTTGAAGGGTGTGATAGTCTTGTGAATTTGTTTCCATGCAATCCAATGTCTTTGCTGCATCATTTGGAAGAGCTTACAGTTAAGTATTGTGGTTCCATTGATGTTATATTCAACATTGACTTGGGATCATCATCATCATCTTCATGTGTTGTTGCTGAAATTGAGGAAGACATTAATAGCAGCAACTTGAGATCTATTAAAGCATGGAGATGTTGGGAACTAAGACAAGTTTGGAAGGTGAAAGGAGTAAACGATGATCTCCCCATTCCTGGCTTTCAAAACCTTGAATGCATAGAGATAAGAGAATGCAATAGGTTAAGAAACCTATTCACACCAACCACCTCAAATTTTGACATGAAAGCACTTACAAAGGTTTATATTAATGGCGACCACGAGGTATGTTATGTTATCCTAGCTAGCTTTCAATTTCTATTTTATTAACTTATTGCTAATTATGAATTAATATTTATTGGATTTATAGTATAAGTTTGTTAATATAATTTAGTTTTTTTTTAAATAAAATTGCTAATTACAATTTTTGTTGGAATATATATATATATATATATATATATATATATATATATATATGCAGGTTAATTTTGTTGCATTTCCACCTTATCTCATGCAAATTTGCCGCAAGGCCCGTAACCTTCATACACTTACGATAAGTGGTTTTACAAGACTAGAGGTGATGTTTGAGACTCAACAGAAGCCAATATCTACTTTATTCCCCAATCTCACGAGCATAACACTTGAATCCTGCAATCGTATAAAGTACTTGTTTTCCCCTCGCATGGCCAAACTTCTCTCCAACTTAAAAAGCATCATTATAGGTGATTGTCATGCTATTGAAGAGGTTGTTTCAAACATAGACAATGAATATGAGGAAATTGCTACATCTATATCTCCCCATACAAACACCACTTTCTTCCCGCATTTAGACATTCTTCACCTTTATCATTTGAAAAGTCTAAAGCGTATTGATGGTGTTGGTGCCAATAGACTCACCTCTGTTACCGCTACTTCTATTCATGATAAATTCCAGGTATGGTTCCTTTTTTTATACATCATATAGAAGTTCAACTATTTACTTCATCTTTACTAATAACGATATTTCTTATATCAATTACATTTCAACTTAAACTAGTAATATGCTTTTTTATTAATTTTGGATGCTTATATAGATAAATACATTCAACGCAAACCAACACTTGTTCCAATGTTTACATGTTATTGATATAAGGGAAAAGTTCATAAAAACCCAACAAGCTTTCTCATTTTGAATGATTACGTCTTTATATAAACTTTTTTTTGAACGGATAAACCGTTAAGCTTTCTAATTTTGAATGACTAAATCCCTAAACAATTTTTATTGAATAAATAAGTTATTGAACTTTTAAAAATCGGTTCTTACATTTTTTTAACCCAAAAAAAAACTACCCACAGTCGGCTAGGAAGGTTTTAGAGTAAAAAAAAACAGTTTTACCATTTTCAAACCTAAAGTTATTCAAACCCCTCATACCCAATGACGTAGCTCCCCCTAGCTACCCCTTCATCGTCTATTCCCCAAACCGTCCATCACTGCTTTTGGCCCTTGCCATTGCTCTCCCTCTTTTTTATTTGTTTCATTTTATCTTTTAATTCTTTCTTTTTTACAACAATTTAATAGAGTACCTATAGACATATCAAAAAAGAGGGAGAATCGAAAAACAAAAAGAACGATCAAAAATAGGAAAATCAGTGGCACGGGCCAATGGAAATGATAGGTGGTGATAGAGAGCGGACAATAATGGGAAGGTGAGGGTGAGGGTGAGTGCGATAGTGTTGGGTGCAGGCTTCACTTTTTATCAGCTAAGACTTTACCTAACTTTAAAAGTAATTTTGTTTCATTTCTTCCTTTAATTATTTTTAAGTTTCTATTTTAAAATATTTATTGTTTAAATATAAAACCTTTTTTTATTTTAGAGTTGGATATGGAACTAGATGATTTGGTTTAATAAAATTATAGTATCATTTGTGAAATTAAAACATGGTAATTGTACCAACTAAACTAAACATAATTTATTTTCTCTTCAATTAATGTACTACAGGGAATACAAAAAATTTGAATCTGAATTTTCCTTTCAACAGTGTTACTTGAAATAACACTTGGTGTTCGTTAATATAGTTTCAAGAATAAATATATATTGTTTGAACATATATATATATAAGTAGTGTTTTATTGGATATCGAAGTACTTGAGTTTTGTTGAAGTACTTCATCAACTTCATTGGTAACCATGTATATATATATATAATGATTTTTTTATCCATGTATATATTGCAGTGTTCTCAAGTGGGTGTAGCATATTCATCCTTTTGCCAATATTTGAGAACAATATATATTACAGGATGTCATGCCTTGTTAAATGTGATTCCATATCATGTAGTTGGACAAATGTCAAAGCTTGAAGAGCTGGAAATATCAGATTGCAAGTCATTGAAGGAAATATTTGAAATTGAAGGGGTCAACGATGATGTTGTTGGTGACATTACTGATATTGGTAAAGGAAATGGTGATATGGGTTCTGCAATGACGAAAATCCTAAGGTCGACAAATATCACTTCACTTGAATTACCCAACTTAAAAGTGTTGCATATTGATGGATGTCATGGTTTGAAATATATATTCACAAGTTCCACACTTGAAAGCCTCAAGAAACTCCAAGAGTTGAAGATAAAAGATTGCTCTGCAATGCAAGTGATTGTGAAGCAGGAAGAGAATGGATTAATAATAGCATCTAAAGATGTGGTCTTCCATCGTCTAAAGTCCCTTACACTTGTCCGTTTACCAAACCTCAAAGGTTTCTTCTTGGGGAAGAATAAATTGCGGTGGCCATCATTGGATGAGGTTGAGATCTATGGTTGCCCGCAAATGATGATTTTCACATCTGGTGTCTCAGAGGCTCTGAACCTCAAATACATACGTACAGGTGTAGGCAAACATAATCTTGAATGCGGCCTCAACTTTGATTGGACCGGTGCACGACATGAGGTATGTTGGTACTTTACTTGCATCATCTTACATTAATTACTAGTGTTTTTATTCTTTCAAATTAAATGTCTTGTTGAATTTCTCATATATATATATATATATATATAAATTCCAGAAATAAAAACATGAAACAAAAAAGAGATACAACACCGCTTCCCATTCTCTTATATCCATAAATTGAAATTTTATTTGGTACTTAAATCATAACAACTAAGTTAAATCATTCGACTAAACATTTTTCAATAAGTAATGCTAGAGACAAATACGTAAAGAGATTGGAACTTTATTTTTACTTTTTTTAACATATTATGTTTTAAAGTTTTGATTTCTTCTAACTTGGTAAAATAATATCAACTTTTTATGTAAAGTATTTAATCTGTTATCTAATTTGCTTTTTGCTAATGCAATTTATAAATCCTACTACAAGAAATTAAAAAAGAGAAGTACCGTCACATGTAGGACTTAAATTTAAAGGAATGATGATATTAGATTCATAATAGACTATGGTACACCTAGAACAATACAAGTTGTCACCCTTTAACTTGTAGACATACTAATTAACATGAGTTATATTTATTTATTGTTTTTTAGCTAATATTTATGTTATGTTGGGTTGGGTTGGGTTCCGGTAAGAAGGTTAACGTGATAAATGTGAGAAGTGGTTATCAACCTTTGGATGAGAAATGGATGGACATTAGGATGAGATGCACCGAGATAAAATGCACCAGATCAATTCCTTCTAAGGCGCAATTCATGGGAGGGCATTTGATCATCGGTTCAGATCCACTTTTTACGCTTCTCACGTTAACCTCAACTTCTCACACGATCATTCGCCTATTTATGTTTATGTTTTTTGTTTGCAGAATCAACAACTCTACAACACAAGTATGTGCTCGACTTCAGATATAATTCACTTACTTCAATTCCCTTGGTCTTTTTCCAACTTAATTGAAGTAGATGTAGATTTGGATCACGAATTGAGTTGGAAAAAAACAATATTTCCAAGCATTGATGAGTTGGTTAAAGTAGAAAATGTTGGAGAAGCAGTAGCAGCTGATAAGGTGGTATTTGAAGGGAGAAACAATGAAACACAATCAGCAGATGATGATGTTGTGATACTAATTTCCAACAAAAAACAAGTCATGAGCATGGATCATCCACCATCATCATCATCATCATCATCATCGTCATGTATATGGAAGAGTGATTGGTGGATGGCATCTAACCTTTCAAACCTCACAAAGCTATCACTTCATCGCTGTCTTTATCTGGAACATGTATTCTCTTATGGGATGGCTGCTAGTTTAGTCCAACTCCAAGACCTACATATAAGTGCTTGCAAAAGGATGAAGGTAATTGTGGAAGATTCAGAAAGTAAATTAGCTAAGGAGGTGGTTTCCTTCCCTTGTCTAAAATCCTTACAACTTACTTATCTGATGAGTTTTAAGGGATTTTGCTTGGGGAGTGATCAGGCTTTTCAATGGCCGTCATTAGATACTCTCAAAATAGCATATTGTAAAGAAATTAGAGTTTTCACAGAAGGAGAGTCTACTACTCCAAAGCTAAAGCTAATAGAAACAAGTTTTGGGTGGTGTGAGGTGACGGAAGACCTCAACTCTTTTATAAGCACAAAATTACAAGAGGTACGTACGTAGGTTAATTAATTTGTGATATATTCCCTTAATTAATACACTTTGGAAAATTAATTAATTAATTTATGTTGTTTTAATTACAGGGATACGAATTCTAGAGGAAGATTGATGGAGGTTGCAACTGCATGCACTTAATTTGGAGGAGATTAATGTTCTCATATATATATAGCTGGTAAGTATGTATTTTTAAAAAACTATTAAAATTTCTATTTGTTTCAATTAATCGGAATTGCACTTAGATTTACCCAACTGGTTAAGTTTACCCTATTACTATATTTCGCTTGATTATGGTTCAGTTGCGCTAAGAACCATCATTAATTTCTACATAATTTCTGCACAATTAGGCATAATTGCTAGCAAATCATGTTGTTTCAATTCAATCATTTGGGAAGTGTTCTATTCGGACAGTTTTCTGGTGTCAAGTTGAGGTAATTGTGATAGTTTTTTGGCATTAAATTGTAGTTGCATAAGAAACTTTGCAATTGCAAATGTTAAGTCTCTTTTGTGTAAGTTAGTTAATTAGTAACCCACTTTGTGTTTTTTTTTCCTTTTGTGTTTCACCCAAAGCAAACCCAGAAGTTCTTTAGAGATGGTTGCAAACAGTTTGTCTTTTACCAAAAGCAGAAAATTAACAAGTACAACATGAGCAGCAGACGTTCGGCCAAGCAAGCAAGCGGGTAGAATAACGACAAAACCCGCATGTGGGAAAAAGCTGAAGTGTATCTGGTAGCGGACAAGGTAGAAGATGAAGACATAAGTAGCAGCGAGGTGCGGCCCCACTACTCAGTCAACTGATGCAATCACTCGGTCAGGAGATACGACAAGGACCCAAGGATTATAAATAGGAGACGTACAAGTTCATATCGTGGTAGTCTTAATTTTTATATATGCACTTCATATATATAATTTTGTAACTTCTTTAAGTATACATTTCATCAATCGAAGCATGTGGCTTGTTTTTCTATCTATTCTCTTCTTGTATGGTTTCTCGTTATCCATTGGTCAGCACGTTTACCATTTCATCTGTTTCGAGACGGATATGGTATTAGATTAAGAGGTTTTGAATCAAATTCGAGTCGGATAGGGTTAATTTAATTTTATAGATGTTAAGGCATGTACTGGTTAACATTTGTTATAATAATGTTCATTGACAAAGGTAGGATCCTTGCATAATCTTGTTGTACCCTAAGCCTAAAAACTTGTACTTCCATACGATGGCGTAAAGATACATTCACGCAGCAGTGAGAACATTTCACCTAGCGGGAGGTCTCGAGCGAGTGAGGTGCAGTAATAGCGTTTGGTGCCTCGTCCTACGATGTAAACCGCAGCCGGGACAGCGGCATTGGCTCCGTTGGCAGCGACTGCCGATCGAATCCCAAAAACATTCACCGGAAAACGACCACCAACCGGCTGGGTTCGAGCTGCAGCTCCGTCCAGATGATCGAGAACATTCACAGGAAATGTAGCATTGATGGCATCAATGACAACGGGATCGGTGCAGCATTCGATCCTCAAACTGCAATCTTCGAAAGCACGAATGGCAGGATCGTCATGGAGACTGAACCAAGCACTCACGATATCCTTGTGCTTGTAATGAGAATGATGAAACGGGGCGATGAAGCCCCATAGACCTTGGTCGTGGGTCGGGACAATGGTCGTGAAAAACGACCCACCATGATCAACTGCTTTCACGTCGATTGTGGCAAGCGGCACACCAATGGCTTCGAGATTCTCAATGAGACGTACGAATTGACCGTAGACGAAGGTAAAGGGTGTAGCACGACCATAGGTTCGACTCCTGTTTGCCGACGTAGCGTAGACGATAACCATCGGTTCCAGACCATCCATAACACGAAGGGGACCGATGCTACCGAGAATAGAAGCGATAAAAGCTGGAAATTTGTGCCTGTTGCTACCTGGTGACCGGGGGTTCATCCGAGCATTGCAAACAGTATGATCGTAAAGCTCGAGGATGTGACGGAGACGGTTGTAAGTGATGGACATCGCCGTGTCGACCATCATGTTAACATCGGCCATGATGGTATCGGTTATCGAGGTCTCGGAGCCACAACTGTAGCGGTTACGGAGTTCTTGGATGAACGGGAAAACTAGGTTAAGGCGATCCTTCATGGCCGTTGCGAGATGCTCTAAGTCGATCTCGGCAACGGTCGCATTCCCGTAGTAACATATAGGCCGAACGCAAACTCGGCCCGATGCCACTAAATCAAGAAAAGGGTCGGCTTTCTTGCTAGGGTTGGCGTTTTGGTTGTTGAAGTCCGGGTGATCTAACAGATCTCGATTGCACCTGTTAAGAAGAAGGCGATTCACTTAATCCTAATCAACAATCTCATATCAAGTTCCAACATTCCGAACAGAATCTACAAGTCATTTACTCGGGATTTAGGGATTATTTCATTTTTGGGATCGAAAAATCAAATCGTTTACAAATTTCACTACGTATACTAGTCACAAAAAGGTATAAACCAAACCATACAAACCCGATAAATCCCATGTAGAGATATGGTCTGGTGAACGTAACCCAATCTTTCCTCTATCCCAAAAGATGAATACCCCCGTCTTGCAAAACAAAAAAAAGTCACAAAAACAGTATGTATCCCTCTCCAACCATCACAATTAGATGCACAAGCGTCGGGCATATAAGAAAACCAATAACGAGAAAATTTAGTTCAAATTACCAAATCCTATAGCCCGAAAGCTCCATCAATTCTGTAGTGTTTTACATGGGATCTGAGTGCATAAAATAGTTGAAGGTAAAAAATCCATGCATTACAGATTAAGCGAACGTTCTAGCATAAAGAATAGTGAGTCAACTCACCCGGTTGACTCTTCAACTCGAGTTATCGGAACCTCGTTCTCCTCTGGACCTAAATCTGGATAATTACGGTAGTTCAAAGAATGGAGCCAAACAGCAACGGAACCTTCTTTATGCTCTGTTGCTGCAATGTGAGAATAAATATGCTTCAATTTGAATTCCTCGGCCTCCTCTGCATACGCTTTCATCGACACTTCTTCATGAGTATCTTTCCATTTCTGGTTATACGATGTGAAAAAGCATTCGTCCAAATATAAACCGACTTCAGGAGCTGTAGGCACACTGATTTTAACATCCCTGTCAACATCATAGATAACAATAAGGTTAGACAACAATTTTGGGGCCTATTTCTATTGACCATTTAACATTTTCGTTTTCTGGGTATGGCGTGAGAAGGAATGATAATATGATCAAGGGTTCCATTTCTCGAGATGAAGTGAGACCCACGAGACAATGATACAGAATGAAGAAATATAGTGTATAAATGAATGGAACCTCTTTCTTTGAACATTCTAACCTGCATTTCTAGTTTCTATTATTTCTCTCTTTCTTCTCCCTTGTACTTTTGTCCAACTTTAGGAACCAAATTTATAGCATTTCTAGTCTAGTCCAGTCTACGCATCAAAAACACCATTTAAGACGGTCTAGCATTGCTTGTGAATCTTGAAAGCAAAACAGAGAACACATGAATTTTTCAAACATGAATCCCAACTTTCACCATATCATTTGAACTTGGCACATGATAAGGTTGCAGTTGTAAAGTTTCTAACATGAAAATTACAATGCAGAACCAGCTCTAAACCCTTTTCTATCTAAACAACTATACTTTCTGAACTTAAAAACAAGTACTCCCTCCGTCCCAAAATAAATGTCCACAATGAAAAAGACACGTTTTTAGGAGTGTAATTATTACACTTTAGTTAACCAAAGTACAAATTTACCCTTGATGATAGAGAGAGAAAATTTCTTCATCACACAATTAAGGGTATAATGGGAAAGTAGAAATACCTTTGGAAGTGGACACTTATTTTGGGACAAACAAAAATAGTAATGGAGACACTTATTCTGGGACGGAGGGAGTACTAAGTTTCCACTTTTGGAAGAACTTAGGTCATTCCATGTAAACTTGACACATGAAAAGGTTGCAACGTTCTAACATGAAAAGTACAATGCAAAACTAGCCCTAAACCCCTTTTCTTTTAAAAAAAATAATAAACCCTTTTTCTTTAAGCAACAAAGTTTGAATTTTGGAAGTCAATTTACCAAATCCTAAGTTTTGCAAGCTCATATAGTCATCTCACTCATATGAACTCCAGAAATGAAAGGGTTGCAATTATGAAGTTTCTAACTACGTACCACTAATTACTACCAGTTTCATTTTTAAGATTAGCTGAATTCATATCAATTTTAAATCTTTCGATTGAAGATATCTAAATTTGTGAAGTTAACAAGCAAATCTAAAGTTTTTGAACAAAAAGGACTGCATATAAACAAAAAGGGCTGCATATAAAAGTAATCAATGAAAGAACTTACTGTTGTAGAGCGGTTTCCATCAGCGATTCTGGAGCACAATTCCTCATAATCGCAACAGCAACACCAATCATCTTCCTTATCTGATGAAGCATAAAGCTCTGCCCAACAACCTCACATTTGACGAATTCAATCCCGTCGACTGTGACAGTCGTGTTAGCATTAAACGAGATAATGTAGCGATTAGCAGACGGGTCAGCCGCCTTCGTTCTTGTCGTGAAATTATGAAAATTGTGAGTTCCTTCATAATGTTTAAGAATCTTATTAAACCTCTCCTTCTCTTTCTCACCATAACAAAACACGTTCTCCTTTACAATGTCCTCACCAACTCCATTGCCAACACCATTTATATCACAGCCCTTGCCTAAATCTGATGAATTTTCCAATGATTTGCATTCAACAATCACAGGTTTAGAGTTCCCATTATGCAAAGATGTTAATTTTTTTTGCTTAACATCACAATCTGACAATGCACTTAACCCGTTCGACGAAATGCCTGGCTGAATTTCAACTTCAGAACCTGTTACAGTTCCGGTTTCCGGATTACCGATAACTTTCCGGCCTCTCTCCGAGCACTCCAAACACTTAACAAGCTCATTTTCAGACCCTAAACTAGCCAACACACTTTCTCTATCACGATGAGAAGCAGGATCAAGCGCAAAAACCGGTAGCAAATAAACATACCTCCGGCGATCACAGAACTTCTTCGCACTAAACGACGCCGTCACACGCTTGTACCCGAAAACCCGAAACTGAGAAGGCAAGTTGTTATTCAGGCGTTCCACGAATCCCGGCGGATCCACATAGAACTTTCCAGAAACCACCTGTCCAACAGCGCTAACTCCCTTATCGGTTCGTGCAGATCGGGCAAAATCGAAACGCTTCGGGCAACCGCGGTCAGTTTCAGGTACGGCGCCGGAAAAGTAAAGCGCTTCTTCGAGGTCTCCTTCAATGGTTTTGGCTCCGGGATTCTTTTGCATCCCTTGATAGCCTACTCCACAGTAGGCAAAAAGTATCGCTACTTTTCTTCGCTTGTATCTAGGTTTTCTCTCCGTGGTGGTGCTATTGGTAGTGCGATCTTCGTCGTCGGAAGTGGTGGTGGTGGTGGCGGTGGTGGCGGTGGTGGTGGACATTTTGAGCTTTTTTGAATCAGGTTCCTCTTGCGGCGGCGGCGGCGGCGGAGGTGGCAGTGGTGGTGGCGGTGGCGGAGGAGATGATGGTGATAGAGAGTTTTGATCTTCCATTGTTATCGATTTGCAGTGAATGTGAGAGATGATTAGTTGATTTAGTGTGGATTTTTTGAGGGTTTTGTGGATGAAGGTACGGAAATTGTAACTGTAAAAGAAACCCTAAAAAGTTTGCATATAGATTCTACAACTGTTGCGCTATTGTACAATGAAATTTGCACATTGTACCACCCACAAAGCATAATTAAAGAATTATTGTGAAACTCGAACCGAACCAACACGACCGGAGTGTAAACGAGTTAGAGTCGAGTAGTAGGTTATTTGAGAACAACTAGGGCTTGGGCTCAAGTTCGATGCTCTTTTGTGGGGCTCGAACTCATGATCGATTAATTCGTTTATGGGCTTGAGGTACATAATTTTTTTTGTATAATTTATGAATATACTAAAAGCATACTCGTGCAATGCAACGAGATATATCATGATTTTAATATTTTTTTTGTCAATTTACAATATGATTATCTTATATTTTAAATTATTTATATTTAAATTAAAATGTTTATCCTGTTTTGATTATGTTTATCGGTTAATTATGAATTTAAACATATGGCTTTAAAAATTTGCAACTATGCATCATAATTTGTAGTGTGTATCAATAAACAGTACTTAATGCATAAAAGTTTGTTTTTAAGAGTTTCTTCGATAGTTTAATCATAAAAGTTTGTTTTTAAGAGTTTCTTCGATAGTTTAATAATAATATAATTTATTTTTGTTTTGATATAATAATGTTTTTTTATAAAATAAACATTAATTATATTTTAGATGTTTTATATTTAAAATTTGATTTTTATCCTGTATTTAATTATATAGAGAATGATTTTAGGGAAGTTGAAGTTAGGAGTGATTTTAGGAGAGTTAAATTTGTTAGAGATAAAGATTAAATAGCAAAAGATTTAAGTTTTCATTCTTTATTTAAGTTTTAAGTAATTAGTATTAAATAGCGGTATATTAAGCTTTAGCAATTGTTTTTAAAAGTTTTTTTATAGATGATTTATAATATAGTATAGATTTATGTGATTTATTAAATTGTAATAATATAAATAGTTTTTATAATAAAATATAACATTATAAATTTTTTCGTTAAAATAATTAAATGAAGTCAACATTGGTGTTATGAAGTTGTATTAGTTAAGTTGAACGAATTTTATTTTCTGTTTGAAATTGACTCGAGCTCGAATAGCTCGTTAAAAGTTTGGGCTGTTTATACCTTTAAACCCGACCGTTTTATGATTTTATCTCACTTGGGGTAAGGTTTGGGGTTAAATGCTCGAATCGTTTCCACTCAAGAGCTTTTCTTTGTTGACCTGCATTTCAGCCCAACGACTTAGTTGGTCTGATAGCTACCATGTATAGTTTGTCTTTCTTATCATCCAACGCCTCATAGGAGTTATCCACTTTTGTCATTACGCTTTTAAGCAATGTCTGATGTGTGAGATATTCCTCAATCTCTCCGTCTTTAAACATGGGTCTCAAAGGATTGTTTACCAACAATTATAGTAAGCGATATTGATTTTAATCGGCGTGGTCTCGTAGAATGGTCTAAACTACGGCTAAGATAAGAAGATTTGAGAATTGATAGAAAGAAGAACCACTAAAAGTCTAAAATCATTTAAAAAAAACGTACAAGTTTGGTCGGGTTACTTTGGGCTCAACCTGTTTCCAACATAATAGATGCGCTTTGGGCAAAACTTGTATCGATTATGTATCAGGTTATCTCGGTTTGAGTGGGTTGATCGGAAATTTGAGCACCCCTAGTTGGTATTGTCCTTTTGGGGTTGTGTTTCCCCCCATGTTACTCCTACACCCTCATCAATCCCCCCCCCCCCCCCCTCCCAAAAAAAAAAAAAAACTGAAATTGCACCATCTGTATTTTATCTTAAAATGACTAGTATGTAAAGCCTTGTGTTTTTAAAGTCGCCCATTAATGCTGCAACCTCTTATTGAGCTCTAATTTGAAGTCTGATACCAATACAATGTCGTTAGCGAATAACATACATAATCGAACACTGCCTTATAGATTCTTCGAGAGATCTCATCCAAAGTCACAACAAACTAGAGTAGGCTTAATATTATTTCTTGTTGTAGCCCTATCTTTTTTTTTTGGAAAAGGTATCCTGGGCCTATGACCCAGACTAATCCCTGGCAATTAGGGCCTTTGGCCCAGCTGCTAAAGGGTGCAGCCCTGAGATTATCCTCAGTGGCCACAAGTGCTGCTAGTGGGGCTCGAACCCGGGTTGAGCGCTATGAACTCCCCAAGCCTTTACCACCACGTCACAACCCTTGTGGTTAAGCCCTATCTTCATTAACTCATTTTTATATTTAAAAATTCTTTAGCAAAGTAAATATTGTGCTTGTTGGTGTTTTTTTTTTTTTGGAAAAACATCAAAAGGTTTGAATTTAAAATTTTGATATAATATACCAAAAAATTGTATGGTACAACTCACCCTAAGTTATCAACCTTTTCGTACCGACGACACTCACATCACTCTACCCCCAATTGTTGCACCTCCTTCCTCTGTCTTCATTGACTTCCTCTCCCCTTGTAACATTTCCAGAGGTAACTGGCAAACTCCTTCTAAATTGTCGACAAAAACCCTTATCATTTTTTTATTTAAAGTTTTCCTAGCCTCTAACCATCAAAGTTATAAACGTGACTTTTTCATAAGCTAGCTTATCAGCTAGTTTGCCAAACATAACCTTAACAATAAGGTTTATTTTTGTTATTCATATCCTTTTAAGAGCATCCCCAACCTCCTTTTTACACTTTTTGTTACCACCTCACTTTCAACTCATATAAATGTGTATAATGGTAGTTCTTATAAGAACATCTTTTTATGGGTCCCATCTATATAAACAATATTAATAATTAATATAAACTTAAGAAAATAAAATAAAAAATGAGAAAAATGTCACATTTCATAAATTTCATGGTAAGAACCAAAGTTCTTATTTAAGTACCTATAGGGGTTTTGTTTTTTTATAAGAACTCTCTACAACGCTAGTTCCTACAAACCATTGCATTTTTTGCTTATAAAAACCTTGCATTAGAGATACTCTAATCCGATCTGATCTAATATAAAAAATACTAATTGATATACTAAATGACCTCTTTAGCATCTGATCTATTTTAAACTGTTTACAAAAATGAGGTTGTCTGGATTATCGTTTTCCCTTAAAATTATATGAATTAATTATCAAAATTAAAAAGAAATCCATAATTTATTTTCTTTTTAATGCCTCAAAAAATATTTATGGTTATAATTAATTAAGCAAGCCCAAATCCACCACCCGGTTTTATGTTGCCAACACAGAAAACCGGTGAGCTTAATGGAAAACCGGCTACACCTGTCATTTACTGAACTGCCCCTTATCTCTAACTCAGAAAACAAAGCATATTCTATTATTCTTCAACCTTTACCAAGGGCATTTACGTCTTTTCACACAGTATGTGATCCACAGGTTTGATATAAATAAGCCACTCCTATCTGTGATCCGCCTAGGACTTTACCTAACCTCATCGGGGATTTCAATTTTTCTTTCTTTCTTTCTCTCCAAGTTTGTGTTTTTTGATCGGAAAAATGGGCCGGAAGTTTTTCGTCGGCGGTAACTGGAAATGCGTAAGTCTCTGAAATCAGTTCTTGTAGTAAATCGAGCACATGAATTATCTGTAGATTTGATGATGTATTTTTGTTTATCTTTATTGATTTCAGTAGATTTGTGTTTGATGATCTTGTTTGACTGTGTAGTATTCTAATTTAGTAATCGGAAGTGTTTATTGTTGTAAATCAAGCACATGAATAATCTGTAGATTTGATCATGTATTTTTGTTTATCTTTTTTGATTTCAGTAGATTCTTGTTTGATGATTCTCGTTTGATTTGTAGTATACTATTTAGTAGTCGGAAGTGTTTATTTTTGTAAATCAAGCACATGAATAGTCTGTAGACTTGATCATGTATTTTTGTTTATCTTTATTGATTTGAGCAGATTTGTGTTTGATGATTCTCGTTTGAGTGTGTAGTATACTATTTAGTAATCGGAAGTGTTTATGTTGTAAATCAAGCACATGAATAATCTGTAGATTTGATTGTGGTTTTTTTTTCCTGCTGATCGGGTTTGATTGAAGCAGATTCGTTTTTTGTGAACTCTTTTTGACTGTGTAGTTACTATTTAGTAACCGCAAGTTTTTTATTTTTGCTGTATCGACGAATCTGTTTTTCTAGTTAAACAAGTGTACTAATGTAGTTGCATTGATGATCGATTGAGTGGATCTTTGATACACACATTTTATATTCGAAACTAGACAGTGAAAATGATATCTGGAAGGATCAGTTAAAGGAAAATCACAAGATACACTGAAATTAGTATTGATTTGATTTCTTGTCTACTGTTGTGTTTGTATTCTTTAAGTTTGTGAAATTATTTGCTAAACAGATGAAGTTATCAAATGATGTCATCGCGATGGAATGGGTTTGTAAATGAAACTAAATTCGATTATGACTATGAATATAAAAGTAAGCAATTTGATTCGTCAAAAGTGTTGGATCTAATTTCTGTAACATAAAGAACATATTTTGTGAAAGTAGCGTACCAGTTAGTTTGCCCTTTGATTTAATGGTGATATAAATCATGGTGCTTCTCTTTTTCTGGGTTTAGCTTCTACTTTGTTAAGGTAGGATGTGTGATGTGCTTATTGAAATTGGACCCTAATTTTTGCTGATTTGATTTATTCATGGTAGAATGGAACTTCTGAGGATGTGAAAAAGATCGTGGCAACGCTTAATGCTGGTCAGCTGCCATCCACGGACATTGTTGGTAAGTAGTTATGCAATTGTAACTAATCATTGTCGTAAAAGTCGGTCAGTTAGTATCATGTATTCATGGTCATCCTTGATCTACATATGCTTCAATGTGATTGTAGTAAGTTGTGTTGGCTAAGAGAATCTGATCAATATTTTGTGGAATTACATGTTATTAAAAAGGTCCTGTTGTGATCATGTTAATAATGAGTCGATGATATCTGCTTCATGTTCTTACTTCAAAGTGTCAAGGTAGGGATCATGGATCTATAAACGATAATTTCATTTATCAAGTTTCCTCAATTTATTAATTTAACTTATTGGCTCTATGGTTTCTCGTAAGGTATAATATTTTTGATTTCTCAACTCTCAACGATCTGTTATTCTTGCAGAGGTCGTGGTGAGCCCTCCATTTGTGTTTCTTACCTCTGTTAAGAGTGAATTGAGGCCTGAAATCCAAGTTGCAGCCCAAAATTGTTGGGTCAAGAAAGGTGGTGCATTCACCGGTGAAGTTAGGTATGTTCCAGCATATCATTTACAATCCATCTTTGACTGAAAGTATAATGAGTTCTTTTATAAATTAGTTATGATGGCAACTAGATTCCAACTCAATTTCATTTAACAAAATGAAATTACTGCTATAGTCTTTGAAACCATATCTTTTAAATGCATGCATTCATTTCTTTGTCTGATTATGGATCATCCACGTGGACTATTCTTGGTTTTCCTTCTCACTAAATTTATTTTCCAGCTTACTTTTCCTGGTTATGGTTCCTTCTAATTTAATCGCAATTGCATGATCATGATTCTCTTCTTATATATTTCACTTGTGGTTTGTATTTGCATTTGTGTAAATTTTAGGCACATGCATTTCCCTTCCTTTAATTGTCATTTTGAGTTTCACTTGAAATATTGAAGTTGGTTTTCTGTGTGTGTAGCGCTGAGATGCTCGCCAATTTGTGCATCCCTTGGGTCATCCTAGGTCATTCCGAAAGGAGAGCCTTGTTAAATGAAACCAATGAGGTACACTTTTCTTTGAAAAGATCTTAATCCTTCTATGCAGATCAACTCACAAATTTTAATCAGCCTATGCAACTCAACTCAACTTTTGTTTTTTTTTTTACATTTAGTTTGTTGGAGACAAAGTTGCATATGCACTTTCTCAAGGTCTGAAGGTGATTGCTTGTGTTGGGGAGACTCTTGAGCAGCGAGAAGCTGGAACCACCATGGAAGTTGTTGCTGCACAAACCAAGGCAATTGCTGGTATTGATTTCAAAACTTAAATTTCTGCCAACTTTCATCATTTTTTACTTGTGGTCTTGTGGATGCTGAGCTTGATATGATTAGTAACTTACCCGACCTTTAGTTTTACAGTTATCGTTTATAAACATACCCAACTAGTACTTTTTAGTTTTTGATGCTGCTTGACAAGCAAGGCTATCTTTACTTCTTTAGTATGATGCATATAATGTTTGTAATATTAGTAATTATCTTGTTGCAGATAAAATCTCAAGTTGGGATAATGTTGTTTTGGCTTATGAGCCAGTTTGGGCTATTGGAACTGGAAAGGTTGCATCTCCAGCTCAGGCTCAAGAAGTAAGCTGACCCTAAATTAGTTTCTTCATCCTAATTTAAGACATGGTTCTTTTTTTTTTTTTTTTTTTTCTAAACATGGTCTTCGTGTAGCATAACAGAATCATCTTACATTAATCCTTGTGTCTTCTTATGAATAGATTTTTTTATAAATTTCGTTTCTGAACTTCCAATGTAACAGGTACATGCAGGACTGAGGAAATGGTTTCAGGAAAACATCAGCGCTGAGGTTGCTGCTACAACCAGGATTATATATGGAGGTATATTTTTACTCATCTCATGTAGTGATACTGTGCTCTTTTTGACATTTCTATGAGGCTACTTTTCACTACTATCTTCATCTTAACAATACGGTAACCTATTTTAAGCCATAAATGGCAAATGTTGGTTATGCCATTTGGCCCATTTCAATGAGATTTTGGTTACCTGAAAGGCTGAAACTTGGAAGAGACCGAAAACAATTCTGAATTCGAAAATGAAAATGAAAAAGTTCTCCGACATTCTAATCTTTTTTATTGGATATGGAATCTAAATACGTTGGACATGATGCAGGATCCGTGAGTGGTTCAAATTGCAAGGAATTGGCAGGGCAAACAGATGTTGATGGTTTCTTAGTTGGTGGAGCTTCCCTCAAGGTAACTGGGCTTCTCATTCTTCTTACTCTTCAACACCCCCCCTCCCCCCCCCCCCCCCCCCCCCCAAAAAAAAAAAAAAAAGCACACATAAGCTTTGCAACAATTGATTCTACACACATGCGAGTTAATCATCTAGAATATCGTTCATTTTGGAAAGTATAAATGGTGGATTTGTTTTCAAACTCAAGCTTTGTTCATTAGCATTGTTATCATTAGGAACAAGTACTTGATGGAATTTATTTTGTATATCTCAAGGGCGTTTTGGTAATTTTATCAAATCAAACATAACATGTTGTAAAAGAAAGGAAACGGTTGTTAATGTTTTTCGTGTTGTTTTTTTGTTGTTGTAGCCGGAATTCATTGACATCATCAAGGCTGCGGAAGTGAAGAAGGCTTAAGTTTTTGTAATGATTAGCGAGGGCGTCCGCTAGCGTTTTTTTAATTGTATTTCTTGTATTAAATAAGCATGACAAATCTTGGTGATCTAAATGCTACAAGGTGACACCCTTGTTTTTTTGGTCAATAACTAAGCACTGGTATTTTTGTGGAAAGCAATGAACACCCAGAAATGGATATGAATTATGTGTTTTTTTTTTTTTTTTTTTTTTTTGGGGGGGGGGTGGGTGTTGGAGAATATGATTTTTAAATGCATTCATTTTTGTGGGTGAGATTTGATGGTTTGTGAGAAGTCAAGCAACATGGAAAGGGTTGTGTTTTTTAGTAGACTTTTATTTGCACCTTTGACTAAATTAGTTCTAGAAGCTCTTTGCAAAATTGCTGCTTTGAGAAGTCAATGCAACATGGAAAGGACCATGTGCTTTTTAAGTAGGATTTATTTTAATTAAATTCGTAACATTCTATGATGTGTATCAAGTCATTTTTATTTTTAATAGGTCAAAGTCATAGATTTAATTAAAACCGGTTATAAACCTAAATGACTCTTTATTTACACCTTTGAGTAAATTAGCTATTTGCAAAATGCTATTTTGAGGATGCTCTTATAATTTTTCCAAAATAAAAAATCTAAAAACATTAAAATTGATCCAACTGTAAGGGTTTTGAGTATACCAGCATCAAAGGCGAGGGGGGTTGTGATCATTCCACAATCAGAATTCGATCGTGGGTATCGAGAACAGTAAGAGAGGAGTGATGAGTATGGTGTGTTGACAAATAGGTTCTCAAGGAGACGATAAAGGGTTTTACACTTTTACAGATTTACCTAATCACATAGCTCACGTTCATGATTCACACACCTCACAAAAACAAATGTTATAAAACCCTTCCAAATTCAATCTTGAATATGTGATCACATACTACTTATAGAATACTAATATATATGATTTTTCTTCTAATATGAACTGCAAAATTTTAAAATAATGATCTCATTACATAATAAACACAGAAAACATATATGTATATATTCCATATAAATTTGCCGCCTTATGTCACGCCTTGAAGACCGTTGCATCCTCGCCACCAAGCTGTTTAGAACCTTGGATATACTACTACTAGGTCCGCTTGATTTGATAAATGTTTACAATTTTACGTGTTTAAAAAGCTACCGCATACAAATTGTTCGTAGGACTCACATGAAGCTTGAAAGCAAGGGAATTAAGGATCATTCATTCGTTCAAGATATCCATTTTGACATCTGTGACATCTAGCTGCAAGATTTCAGCCCTGCATCCAAGAATGGACCCAATGCTGCAACATATATACCAACAAAATACAATGTTAATAAGACCGAAGAATTGCGCCATGGCACGTAATGGTGAAAAAGATATTTGAACACATTATTTGACTTTTAAAATTATATTTTTTTTATTATAGTTGGGTTCTAGTAGAAGTTCAAATTTTCGTAGGAACTGTAGGAACCACTTTGTTAGCGGAGGTTCACATAAGTTAACATCCTCAAATACGTTAACATGTGTTAACATTTCATGTTAAGGTATGTTCACTTATGTTAACATTTCACATGTAAACGTATATATAATATGAGTTGGGTTTCGGTAGGAAATCAAAATCTCGTAGAAAGTGTAGGAAGTACTTTGTTATCGGATGTTCACATAAGTTCACATGTTAATGTATGTTAATTTACGTTAACAATTCAATGCTAACATCTTTTAACATTTTTTATAACCTTCCTACGCTTCTTACAAGATTTTGATTTCCTACACGATTCTAACTCTCTCTCTCTCTCTCTCTCTCTCTCTCTATATATATATATATATATATATATATATATATATAGAGGGGTGTTCAAATGCAAACTTTTTAATGGTGCAAACTCATACAACCCACTTATCTACCACATATTTTATTTTCCCATTTTTTTATTAAAAAGGTAAAAACAAAATATGTGGTAGATAAGTGGGTTGCATGGTTTGCACCATTAAAAAGTTTGTATTTGAAGGTGTCTCTCTCTCTCTCTCTCTCTCTCTCTATATATATATATATATATGTGTGGGTGGGTTCAAACAAGAACGCTAACTATTTAAGGAAACATGAGAACGGCCCATAATGTACAAAATCATATATGATTCACGCGACTCGGCCCCGCGACTTAAGTCGCGGCCAAAGTCGCCTGCGTCCATTTTTTGTCGGTTAATATAAAATCATATATGATTTTGTACATGATTTGCTGGTTTTTTGTTTTCTTAAATAGTTCGTTCTTGTTTGAACCTTCCTCTCTCTCTCTCTCTCTCTCTGTGTGTGTACGTTTTACTGGTTTGCAAAGTTTACACGAATTGTTTGCTTTTCAAATGAAACACACCCTATATATATATATATATATATATATATATAATTGGCTCGTTTCGTTTGGTTTAGTTTGTATGAAGACATAAAGTCACAGGCTATAATTCATGACATGAAATTTAACTGGTAGAGATAACAGTTCCCGTACCTAGGATGGGTACGTCCGAGATCTCCATGAACAAATTCCTTGATGTAAGTTCCAGCCTGTCGATAAAAAAAATCAACAATTAACAGTGTACAATGACACAACTTACAAAAAAGAAAGATCAAGTAGCCCTTCTGCCCACTGGTGATGCTCCATCAACTGTATAGATAGCTACAAGCATTTCATATCTCATATCGAGATCAGGGCTTCAACAGGTCACTACATACGTATAAGAACACACAGTGAAGCTATATATACTGATAAAGAGCATCATAATATGTTTGCAAATCATGTTTTATTGCAGTGAGGGTTATTGATTCAGATAATGTTTTTCTAGGATTATGGAAATTTTAGAATTTTGTTTGATCGACTTACTTAAGTTCAACTAATGTCGACGCTAAAACAATTCTTAATTGCATTTATTAGCATACTTCTCATCTTATGTTTGGCAATTTGTTTGTTTCTTCTATTATGAGTCAGAGCATAGCCTAGATTTTTGCTTCCACCTTAACAATTTACGGGAACTCTAATCTTCCCTTTCTATATCATGTTTGTTGCGTTAAAACATATATTTATTTCATTTGCAAGCATCATGTATTCAAAGAAAGTTGACGAATGAATCTAACCTGGGTGCATAGATGAAGTAGAAAATATTGAGAACTCCCAGCAATTTCCTCAATTTTCATCCTGACATGAAAAGTATTCACAATTAAAAGTTAATATCATAAACATCATCAAAAAGGCGTTGTAAGCACATCAAAATAAGCTAATAACAAGAATGATAAAACTAATAACTTTTATAATGTGTACCAATGAATAATCTTCTCACGCTCTAAAGGACTTCGACGATGTAGAACCCTTACTGGTGTTCTCTGCACGACTTTCTGCCAGAGCCAAGAGATTAGATCAGGCGTAACATGGAATCTGTTCATAATTTCTTTTGGGTTTCACCTTTTTCTTAAAACGATAAAACCAGTATAGTATACTAGTTTCATGCAATAATCTTACCTACAATGCATAGTATTTCATTTAAATGCCATGGAATGCATATTGTTTCATGAATGTACCACTTTCATCCGATACATCACATGGAATGTTATGTGCATTGACATATTTTGCATAAATTTAACAAAAATCGATGGAATCAGGTAAATTCATTTAGAGAATCAATGATAATCCAAATGTAATGGACGGTTTAGATGAAGGTTGCACGGGTTGTAACCTTTTACTAGGATGCAAAATAACCGTGGCCTATATATATATATATATATTAGAGTTAATTACATAACAGGTCCCTATTATTTGATTTTTTTTATAAAAATAACAAAAAAAATGACTAAAATACTCCTCATTTAATTAAAATTCTTCAACCACGTTGAAGCTATGTTAACATATATTATATTTTTGCCAAGAAGAATAAAACCAGTAGACAATTATATATTTTGGATGGAGGGTGTATGAAATGAAAGATACTCATACAAACCACTTACCAAGTCCTGAAACGAGGATATTGTTTGCAGATCATCCTCCTTAATAGGACGAGATATCCATACCAAAGCAGCATATTGTTTCTGCATACAAATTATTGATAGGTGAACATAGGTTGGCTAGAAGCAAAGTTACCCAATGGCTGCAAAGAGAAATATATATATATATATAATGTATATTTACCTGTTTTTCTGCTTCTCCTTCATGCATTAAGCTCCAACCTTGAATCCCCAAAACCTTGAGATGTTTTACTCTAACCTAGGTGTAAAACGTGTTCAGTACATGCAATTCTTGAATGATTAAGGGGCCATTTACCAAACGCTTACTGAGTAAGCGCTTACCAACAAGAGACACCAACTTACCTTATCAGGTAACATTCTCGGCCATCAAAATGAATTGTCGGTAAGCGTCTCTTATTCGGTAAGCGCTAACTGGGTAAGAGTCTTCTCCCTCACTTATAGGGTAAGATTCCCGGTCCTTGCTATGCCTCTTACCAGGTACGATTCTTGGGGGCTGTTTGTTTATCTCTTAATGGTTCCATTAAGAGGCAACATCTGAATCACTAAGAGGTGAATCTTGTTTGGCAAAAAAATTGTCAGCCTCTTAATGGTTTCAAAACCCTCTGAATGATTTTGTATCTTGGTCTCCCCTTAACCATTCAGAGCCTAATTTCATTATGAACAATTAGCAAACAACCGTAATTTCATTTTGCACTATATCATAAGAGCCTCTTAATCATTCTGCACCAAACCATTCAGCAACTGCCAAACAACCCCTTGATCTTTGCCATGCTCACCCGGAAAGGTAGGTGACACCGGTAAGCGCTTATCCGGTAAGAGTTTGGTAAACGGCCCCTAAGAAAACAATCAGCCTACATTTGTGTCCAGATTCAGCCTAACTCACCAGGTTACTTTCCATACTATTTATCTTCTTTTCCATTTCCTTGATGGACATCTCAGAAGGGACATGTCGTGCATTTTGTATTTCAATCAAAAAAGGCCTACCTGAACCCAACATCCTGACCTGAAAAGTACAACTTTCATGATCAGATAACTGTTTATTAGACAAAAAGAGTTTATGTAAAAGAGTAAGCCCTCTATACATCTATGTCCTCTCTCCCAGCAGCATGGAACTTGTAGCCATCACCGTTACACATGGGAAGGATGTTGCCACCGATAAGTTCCTACAAAACCAACCAGTTTTCATAATTTAAAAATATTAATATTGTGACACTTGCCAAAAAGTGAAACTTAAGGCAGACCTCGACAGATGCCTCTCCCTTCCTTTCATCATCAATTATCCAACGGGTCTGACTCACGTTTCGTGAGAACTGCAGAAAAAACAGGAGCGAATTTGTTAGTAATATTAAGTATTCAATAGTATTAAACATTATTAAATAGTACATTGAAATTTCACGCAATTTATCCTTAACAATAAGGCAAAGTTTTAGTCAATAATACCCAATCCCGGACAATCAAGTTGTATATTAAAGCCTATGTGGTCTGTCTCTTGGCCTTCCTTAACACGTGTTCTACATGACACTATTGATTAATTTGTGAGCTCTTGATGGATCATTATAAATACAGTTTCATGGCGTACTATTACAAGACACGAGAAGATACAATATTGCCCCAATGCCAATATCATCTTGCAGGGGTGTTTGAGAATTTGATCTAGCCCAAGTCCATCATCATTACCTCTCGATTACAGTTCACCTATTTTATCAGATATAGGGATACAGGTCTAAGAATATTATCAAAAGCACATCTTATATTTAGATTACAATTATTTCCTCTCGGAAGAGAGAGAAATTTTGGTGGGCCCCATTTTGTATCCATATTTTAAGGAAGCTCTCGTTACGAAATAAGACAAGTTTGCAGCTCTATTTCCTCCCTCAAAATTCAACATGTTCAATATAGCAGTAACAGACAACTACAGTTACAATGAAAGAAAAATAAATAAAAAAATGAAAGAAGAATATATGATGGCCTATATAATACTAATGTATTAACTTGATTGATATTGGCACAACAACATCAATATGAAGGATCTTGAAAACAAGCGTGACATTTTAAAACGAGGGTTTCACCTATTCCCAATTTACTAGAAACTCGTTAGTTTGTAGTAGAGTTGCATATAAAAAGGCTTACAAACCATTCATGATCCAGATCTATAAGTAATCAAATTTAGAATGAAAAGTATCCTAAGAATAAGATGAGTTCCTATTATTAATTCATTAAAGACCAAACTTGAACTCATGATCCAAGTCTAACAAAGTCAAAACCCGAGCAAGTACTTTAGGTTAAGTTAAAATACCTTCAGATATCGACCACCAATGTAGATAGGCGTCCTAGAACAAAGCAATGTCATGCGACAAGGTTGACCAACCTAAGAGGGAAGAGAATAACACACGGTAACGATCAAATGACCAAGTATGATATAAAATGAAGAGGTCTCAAATTCCACAACACAACTCGACCAAATGCTTCATGAGACATTACATTACCTTTCTCAGTTGGCAATTAAGGTCCGAAATATCACCACTTTGCGTTGTCCCATTACTACATTTAATGAGTCCATTCCCTTCACCGATATGAAAACTAGAAACCTCTGCACCTGCAATAACAATTAAGGAAGTTCCAATTACGCACATAAGAGACTGAGAAAAAGAAAAAGGAAAACAACGAGCGAATATTAGCAAGTAAATGTTGATGATGACATTATATTAGTAACAGTTAGAGGATACACCTAGAAAGCAACAAACCAAACCAAACAAACCCCTGCCCGAAAGCAGGGTCTGGGAGGGTGAGGTGCAACTTGTAAGCAAGTGTTACACCTAAAAGATGAATTCAGCATACATGTAACAGATACATTTAATTTTAACTCTTTAAACCTTTGTCCAAAAACGTTGATGAAGGCTGAAATGGAACCTCTTAGAAACACAAAAATAGAGAGGTATGCATGGGTCCGTCTGTGTGACTTTAGACCAAACAAGGGCACACCATTGTCTACCAGAAATTGCATGTGAATCCTTGGTTGCATAGTTGCATTATACGAGACTTGCATCAAAAGTATTAGCACAACACATTAAGGGACAACAAAACCAACTTGACAAATATAGTTAAATTTGTAAATTTTGTTAGAAATTAAGTGAACTTCCTAAGGGCTCCATCATGAGTAAAAAGTACCCTCACGACCTCACCTGGGTATTATATAGATAGATTCTTCCATGCACTCATATCTAGTGCCAGTTCCTTCAACACCATCAACTCACTCTTTTGGTACAAGTCACCTCTTCTAACTTGTGCATTCAAAGGTCTACATACTACATTGGAGATGAGCAAACCATCTTAACAAGTGCCACCTCAACTTCTCTTCAACATTGCAACCCAACCTTCTCATGTGAATTATAACATCAATTGATCATATCAAATCCTATATGTCTTGTTATGTGCCAAGGAGTAGAGTGGTTGTTTCCGTGAAGGTTTATACTTTGGTGCTCAATATTCTGCTCAGTAAAGTGTATCAGTCACTGCCATCCTTACAATTTACCTTTCAGCGTTGATGGGATTCTCCGATCATACAAGATTCCAACATCTAGCCGCCAGTTCATCCATCCTACTCCTATAATATACACATTTATCTCCCCATCCTTCTACATATCCAAACAATCCAAAACCATCTATAGTAATATAATCCCAGAAATGCTTGCGGTAATTTCTGCTACCTATCAATATCGTTAAAGTTGCACTTGGCTTTATTTACGTTGGCTTTATCTAAGACCTTTAGACGCCAAGATTTCTCCAGAGCCTCCAGACCTCTCACTTTGCACAATCACCTTCTCTTGTCTCATCAATAAACCCGACAACATCAAAGAAAATCAAAGACAATGATGTGTCATCTTGTTTGTTCTTCGTGAACACATGTATAAGTAAGCAAAAAAGACGATAACTCAACACTAAGCCTTCGTTTTTTCTTTCCGTTTGGTAATACATAAAGCATTTTTCTTGCCGTTTCATGCTTTCATGCATGTTACTATACCATCATTTGAATCATCTAATCAAAAAAATAACCTCTGTTGTCGATCTTGTTTGGCATAAAACCAAATCAGTTTTCCTATCAACAAATTATAACTTATTTTGAATAAGATAGTTATTTTGTGAGTTGGAACTTTGTTCTTTCATCTCCTGCTAGCTTTTTTTCATGATTTAAATGGTTTATTCACAATTAGCAGGTTTTGCTTGCCTATTTTTACACAGGGTTCTAATGACCATTTTATACCTTGATTAATTGACATATATTCAAGGATTGCTAAATCTAAGACCCTTGATACTATATGCATATATCTGTGAGTGCATATATGAATGGTGATCACTAGTTAGGTTCATAATATATAGCATCAGCTGGGAGTCATATCTGTGTCAAATTCTAACCAAGAGCAGCAGATAACTTGGGCACATTTGACCTTATGTCACACAGATGTTTTTCATATAACAATCATGAAGATGATTGTTCCCATTTACATCACTTCGTGATTAGAACCTTGAGGCTTTAGACATAATGCTGACCACATTAATTTCATTTTACAACCTCAAAACGTTGTTGTTCAGTTCTCCTTGAAATAATAGCACTTGAAACGTGCTGGTAATATAGTTGTACAGAAAGTTATCAAATTCCTTTGCACTGCAGGAAAGAAAACATAGACACGTGAAATATGTATATATATGGTCTCAAATCGAGGCCTAATAAGTCCATGATCAAATATATCACTGATTCTTGATGCAATGTACTTTAGCTTCATAATTCGTGATAAATCACTCCACGCTTATGTTTGTTCATTGACATATTGTGACATGATATTGACAAGTTAAACCTATTATATAAATTCAAATACAGGAAGATATATAGAATAGATTTTATCCAAGACAAGTAAAAATAAGTAAAGCTCGCATGCCTGATTTTAGTCTCTTGTTGCATTGGTTTTCCCCCACCTTATTTTCAGCAGACGTAGCACCAAGATGCTCGTATGTCAAACGAATGCGAAAATCACTAACACCGCATTTAACATCCTGCAACATTGAATTGCATAAACAATAAGCTTTGCTAAAGTAAAATAAATTATTGAACTTGATCTTTTAAGAGTTAGTCTCCTAATCCAGAAATAGACGAAACATTTATAAGTTCAGTTCTACTTTAATCTTCATTGTATATAAAGACGAAAACAAAAGAAGTGACTCATATTCATACTCCCAAAAGAAGAGGCACAGTCTGACTTTTGAGACCCTCAACCTAGCTTTTATATTCATAATGAAAAGATACATGTATTAGACATTCTTTAATTAATTAAGGTTAAAAAAACATGATAGGAAAATGTTGGTGCTATATCTATAACAGAACCCGTGCAAACACTGAGCTTGCAAATTCAAAGGCTTGCAATAGAAAATAAAAATGTAGCCTGTTTTCCCGGTGCAAAGGGAGCAAACAATTCTCCACGAAAAGTATCAAAGGGAAGTTACATTACCAATAATACTTCAAGGGGATGTGTTATAGATAGCTTGAGTGCATCCTTTACTGAAATATGTGCAGATGAGAATTTCTCTTGAAACCAAACTTCAGAAGCATACTTCTTTTTCATGAACGACCTGAATAAGGAAATAAGAGGGAGTTGATGGTGTTTCACCGATTAACCAACAGGCCAAAATCTTGCAGAAAATATACTCAACAAAGGAGGAAGGAAAGTAAAACTGATAACGTCAATAGGAAAGTAAAACTGATAACGTCAATTTAAATGGAAACCAATTAAATTACTTGTCATGTAACACCAAAAAAAGCAAACGTTGAATGGATCACACAAAGTTGGCTGCCCCAGTTACCAAATTAGAAAAGATAACAATCTAACAAACATATGAATACAGAATACCCTTAAAAGCACATTTTTTACAGACCTTGATTTCTCCTAGAATTAACCGAATAAGATGAATTTGCATAGATTTAATAACTCATTTGACCAAAAAAACTTACACAACCACTTCTTCATTTTCTGTTATAACTGTTGGCAACGAGACTTCAAGAGAAAAGCTGGCAATTTCATGGCACTTCTCTTTCACACTTTCAGCAACTGTCCTGGCAAAGTCCTCAGCATGATCCTTCTCCACCAACACATCTCTCTCATCACAATAACTAAATTGCAAGGCACCTAAGCAAACTGAACAAACACTTGACTTTTTTAACTCTTGAGATGAGTGCAAAATTTTCATATCTTCGGTTTCTTCAGAACTCCTAGTCTCCATAGCTTCCACCTGTGTTGCTTTTCCGATAAGGGAATATAGGGTTGTTGGGGAGACCAAAGCATAAATACCCTCCTGAACGTTAAATAGCCGAAAAATGCATCGGACACACACCTGCACCACATGATGAAAGTGGTCCACTCCATCACCACCTTATGTAAAGTAGAAATGCTTAAAGGCAGTCAACAGATAACAGTAGTGGGATGCTTGGATCTTCTAATGATTATCCTAACTGACTATGTTGAACAGCGTCATGTTAGACCAATAAGCATGCCCACATGATAAAACCATAGGAAAAAACATTGACTGAGACAAGGGAGTTTGACTATTCTGTATTAGAAAAAGCACATTTTCGTCAAAAGACAGTTTAATTCTCATATTTTACCTCCTTTTTCTTCGTTAGGCACGGGAATATAAGAAGCTTTGCATTTATGTTGTCATATCCTTGATTATGCAAAAACTTCTGATAAAGAGTTGTATTATTTAGTGCAAAATGGAACACCAAATTTAAGTACTTTTAAGTGTGGGGATGTCTAATAAAGGGTTCATGAAAAAAAAAAAATAAGATCAATAACAATTGACCCTGTCATTGCTAGATTATGCTGCAACCTAATTGTCATAGATTCGCAATAACAAATCCAGAAATTTCTAGCAATACTCTAATTGATTCTAGAGAATTAAACAAAACTGAATTTCTCCTTATGTCAATGTAGCCTTGGACTTGAATGCAGCCTTTGTTCCGTCCCAATGTAGAAGGCCAATGTTCAACCACTGTATCTTAATAACCACGATCATAATGTTTTAGTTGGTTAACCAATTATTTAAAAGACCTAACTTTTTGCGGATTGTTCCAACACCATAAGATAGGGAGAAGGTTTTCTCTACTTGGAAACCACTTATAGTCAACAATCATTATAAGCTTGCAAACAAATTACATGCTCATTATCCTCAAAACATGAAATAGCTTCAAACCTATTCGAATCAAACACGCCACAAGCACTTAATTGGAATGTCAAGAATGCGTCTCACGAGAAAGCAAACGGATTTCACCATCGAAATTGACATTCATTATAGAACTTTCGAAACAGATTGCCGATGACAATCTTACAACTTCATTATAAAAAGTTAATACAAATAACATGCTTCTCTAAAAATCCAGACAAATCTCAAGTGTAGTAATCAGTAAACGATTTGAAGATAAAAAGCACAAACCTCTTGAGTCATCAGGTCTTTTACAGCATGAGCAGGCAGTTCCTTCACGGCCATTCCGAGAAGCTTCATCTCGTCGGTGACATCATCGACGACGGCGACGGCGGGATCACAATCGTTAACAACCGGCATGGTTACGGAATCATCGGCCATTTTTCGGTTTGGGGGTTTTATGATAAACGGCAAGGTTTTAGAGTTCCGTACGGGTTAGCCCAATATTTAAATCAAATTAAGTTTTTAAATAATCAAATAAGAGACCATTTTTTTTTGGATTTTAAGGTTAACCGGTTAAGACCAATAATGTTATCAAAATATGTATATGTTTAATGAATATATATTATATATTTATATTCATTGATGAATATATTCATTTGTATTTGTATCTTTTTTTTTTAAAGGGTATCCTGGGAAGCCATGGATGGAGGCTAGGGTTTAATGGGAAGCAATAAATGACCTGATTTGTTTTTTTCCTTAAGGGTAGAATGGTAAAAAAATTGTCTTAATGGGGACAACACACCTCTTGCCTACTGTGCGAATAAGCCATTTTTGTCTGTGCGAATAAGCCATTAAGCCACAAGTAAACACTTCAAACGTCTGCACGAATAAGTTAGGGTCTTTGGCCCAACTGCTAAAGCGTGCAGCCCTGAGTTTATCCTCAGTGGCCACAAGTGTTGCTAGTGGGGCTCGAACCCGGGTTAAGCGCTATGAACTCCTCAAGCCTTTACCACCACACCACAACCCTTGTGGTTATTGTATTTGTATTTTGTCGGTAAGTATATTCAATGATGAATATACTCAAAATATTGTAATTTGGTTCTTAAAATATTTGCAGTTCTCGTTTGAAGTAGGTTGTATATGTTTATAAATAAATAAATCAAAACAATAATTTATATTTTTCTTAAATATGATTATTTTAAAATCTTAATTACTTTAAAAAAACGTCTAAAAACAAGTTTTTTTTTTAAATTAAAAAACTGTAACACTTAAATTGAATTATTGTAACAAAATTTTTACCTTAGAAGGTTAATTATTTGTTTATTATAAAAGGTAATATTATCATAATATTAAAAAATGAACAGGTTTAAGGTTTAAGTGGACTAGCCACATGGTCTACTCACCATTCTAAAAAACTCGTCGTACAGCCGCCATGGCGCATCGTGGCACAAGGTTGTGTCTCAAGCCACGTTAAGTATGTGGCACGCCATAACCTACTGTGCAATTTTCGTAAATGCGATATTTGTTTTATTTTTCTTATTTTTAATGTCTTGTACTCTTATTTGCTAATTTTTAATAGATAATCTAATTTAATTTGCTTATTACTATTGACTCATTGAATAACAGTACAAAACATATGTTTTTATAAATAATATTATATATGAATTAGAAATTTGTCGCCATAGTCACGCCTTGAAAACGCATGGCTTCATCGTGGCTCCTAAGAACCTTGGGTATACCAGCCTATATCAATTACGCATTTTGAGCTGAGGATAGTTAAAGAACCTGTGATAACCATCTTGGTTCTACTTATGTACAATCCTTAATGCATAAATTACATCTGCTACAGCACCACCAAATATAAAGACATCAGAACATTCATACTAAACTTCATCATCCTTAATGATAATATATCACAAAAGATCATATGTAATGTGTATAAAAAAGATATAGTGATTTCTTAAATTTCATACATGATTAACGGAAAGCTTATCGAACATTTCTTGAATTTCATACACAACTAACGAAAGGCTTATTAACCGACAAGAACTCATAGAGATGACGATCTTATACTATTGAGGTCCACGAATCCAGCAAGCACTGCTCGGTTTCGTTCTTTAACCTTTGTCTGATATAAAACTCTGCAAAATTTGATTTCGTGTTAGTTTTACCAAACCAAACAGACACAGTATATTCCACTTGGAACTTGGAAGCAAGGTCCCGGTGATTTGTAGTAATTATATCCGGAAATGTCACGGTAACAATTGTTTTACCATTTGGAATAAAAGATAGGTGTGCATTCATCTCACCACTGAACCAAAATTAGTTTCTAACCAAACCAGTATATCCTACCCGAAAGTAGGGTTTGTGTGTGTGTGTGTGTGTTTGCTTCTTTTTTTTTTTTTTTTTTTTTGGAGGGGGGGGGGGTGTTAAGATGTCTGCCAATCTTACCAGAGTTGTTTCCGAGAAAAACTGTAATTTGTTTCTAACCAAACAAGCACATCCTACCCGAAGCCAGGGTCCGGGACAGAGAGATTGTTTCCGAGGAATAACCAAAAATACTTTTATGTAAGCACAAATTTAAAGAATACAATACCTCAACCCTTCAAGCCACATTTCAGTGATCAATGTTTCACCAGGGTAAACATGCAGCAGAAATCGGCCCGAAATGGCTTTGACAAGGCTGGCATCTCCGTTACAAATTGTTCTGATGATAGCCCTGACAGCAAAGCCTAGAGTGCATAGCCCGTGAAGTATCGGGCGTGAAAACCTTCATACGAATAAAACAGGGTATAAATTACACACAAGAAATAGCATATGCTCGCATAGGTTACTATAAATACTCCTTAAATAGAACAACAAAATGGAAACCAAAAGTGATGTTAGATTCTCATGCTTACAATGCATATAAACCAAACCAAACTAATCCAATACATCCCCCTTGGATGTGGGGTCCGAGTGGGGGAACAAAGGTTGCTTTATAAGGGACTGGATACCTCCTCTATCAGACGCGTTTTAAAACCATGAGTCCAGGTTTAGATAAAGCGGACAATATCTAGTACAGTTAGCCGGGAATGTTGCAATATATTTCATTCAACTATTGATCCCCTAATCAATAAGTTATCGTTAACATATAGATTTCTTATTAACTCCATTGCCATATTGGATTTTCGCCCAATCCTTGAAATTATAATTCATGTCAAGAAACTGGTTATCTTTATGGTTGTGTTTTTAAGCCCAAAAGATTTCAAGATTTCAACACTAATTAATTACTTCAAGCATAGTGAACACATGAGAAGTAGAACTAAAGAAAAAGGGTGAATTGCCTCCACAAGTCAAATAAAAATAGTATAAATAAAGAAGATAACAAAATATGCAAACATCTCAGCAGTCAATGCACATACCCTGCCACTTCTGCAACCATAGGATCTGAATGCAAAGGGTTGTAATCACCAGAGAGCCTGTAAAGCAGTGCCTACGTAACACAAGAGCTCACGATATCATGAAAACATATTCATAAGCAAAGGATTTAGCATCAATCAAATCAAACGAGACTAACATATCTGACCAGGGGCTGGGGTCGCCCCCGGGGGGAGAGGGAGGGGGTACGCAGGCCTCTACCTCAGAAAGCAGAACAATTGTTTCCATGAAGACCCCAGTATATCCCACTCAGGGATGTACGTAGACCTGACCTCTACCCCTGAGAGTAGAGCGGTTGTTTCTGTGAAGACCCCCGGCTTGCAAAAACCAATACTTAGCTGAGGATTGAAGATATGCACCAATACTAATATCTAAAGAAAAACTACTTTTAACCAAACCAAACGAACACAGTATATTGCACTTGACATGTATAAGGCACTTCGGTATTAGTTACAATATTCCGTTATTGTTTCTTAGTATCTTAGACATTTGACAAATAGTCGAATGTTTTCTTAAACATTGTGCCCAGTCAAAATGTGGCAATTTTCATGGATGGAGTAAAATATCTAGTTACCTTCACCTGTACTTCCTTCGTCCCAAAATAAATGTCCATAATAAAAAAGCAAACAGTTTTAGAAAATTTTAATTGTTACACTTTTTAATTAACTGAATGACAATTTTACCCTTGATAAATTTCTACATCCCATCAACTCTTAAACATTCTTGTGTCATAACTAAGGGTAGAATTGGAAATTTTCTAAATTATAACCATCTATTTGTGAAAGTGGACACTTATTTTGGGACGAAAGGAGTAATTCACTCTCTTATAACATTCTATATTTATTTTACGAACCGGATACCGTAAGAAATAGAGCTTGAGCTCTAGAATATCTTGACCAATAGAAATAAAGCAACATTCACATGTGAATAAAGAAAAGGCTTTACACACCTGTGATGGCTGAGTACATTCCTCATGCACTACAAATGGTTGAGTCCTGGGAGGTTTTGAAGATGTCTGATCCCTCGGATACTTAGAAAAGGAATATGGTTCGGATGATTTTGAGAAGCCACCAGCACCCCTCAAATAAACCGTCGTTCTTTACCCAAAAAATAATAATAAATAACTTATCGTTCTAAAAGGCAATAGACCAGCTGTGTCAAAAAGATCATATTCGTACATTTCTACATTAATCATTTGAGTACTTACCGGTTCATGCATAGTGGTTTGCCAGTCTCTTTTTCATAACTCAAAACTTCAACCTCAATAATTGTAGCTTTACCTACAGAAATAAACACAAAAGTAATTCTTACTGAAAAAACTATGTGCATCTACGACCCGAAAATTAAAAATTCATTCTTAATATATGTTATTGTTGACTACTTCTATAAAGAATATATGGAGACTTTAGATCAAAATATCCAGCTTTTGATTAAGCTCAACCAAACCTTTATCATGCAATCCAACAATGCTTGGCTTGTTTTGTATCTGCAACGGAAAAGAACAATGAATAAGTCAACTACACATAAAGAAAACCCATATGGATGGCTAAAATATCCACACACACACACACCCGGTGCCCGGGGGGGGGGGGGGGAGTAACCCCACCTCCGGGTGGGAAATACTGGGTTCGTTTTGGTTTGTATGGTTTTGGTTTACTCCATATAACCATATGGGATCTTTTTCCTATCCATTTAAGCACAAATCCAAGAACTCTTCATCGGCAATTTGGCATATATGAATACCCCTCGTCCCCTCCTTCAACCATTAGCAAAAACTCGATTTCAATAAGTACACTTTTAGGTTCAACCAACCCATTTTCAGAATAATATCAAATAGATGAATAAGAATTTGGGGGTAAATATCTGGGGCGAACCGCAATAGACCATGCACTTGGATCACCATATTGTACTAGAAAACAACTTTCATTTCTTGCAGAAATAATTCAATGACGTACATATTTTCTGCCGATAACGTAATAACTTGAAGTTCTAAATACACATAAAGTTTCAATAATAAGCACAAGACTTTAAGACACACATATATTAATTATTTGGATTAGATTATAGATTTTAGGTAAGGGTCGCATTTGAAAATTGAAGGAAATAAAAATTACACGAAACAGCAAAACTTCCATGAAGAAATTGCAGACAAGATTCTCACTGAACAATTGGAAGGTAAAGGCTTGTAGATCTCAATATATTGTTTTCCATGTAAAAGAAGGCGTGGATCAAACCTGAAGCATATAGAAACAAGATTTGAACGATTACTAAGCTAAAAGTTTAAATAGTTTGGAGTCGAAGGTTGTAAAATAGGTGATATTTTTAACAACATCGTACAGTAACTTACGTAAATCCTGGCAAGTGATTTAGTTGTGAAGTAAGTCCAATGGAAAATAAAGCAGCAAAAGTTGGAAATACCTACAAAGGATGAAATGGCAGAAGAAGTTCAACAAGCATAAGTTTTAGGCATAAACTAAATTGTTTAGAACATGTTGCTTATTTTCATAAACCATTTTTCTTTAAACGTTTTCTTGTACATGCTTTATTTGGAAGCTTTTCTTTTTCTTTTGGAAGGGTGTCCTAGGCTAAGCCTAGACTAATCCCTTGGGAAATTATGACTGTAAGACATTAGCCCTGATTAAACCTCAATGGCCACAATTGTTGTGTACGTCTGGATTCGAACCCTGGATAGATGGGATATTCCACCACATCCCCTAGGGCCTTAACCAGTACACCACAACCCTTGTGGTTTAAGCTTTGTCTTTGTCTGTTTTTTTCTTTTTTTTTTTCCTTTTTTTTTGTTGAAGGGTGTCCTAGACTAAGCCTAGACTAATCCCTTGGCAAATTATGACTGTAAGACATCAGCCTGAGTAAATCTCAGGCCACAATTGTTGTGTACGCCTGGATTCGAACCCAGGGCAGATGGGATATTCTACCACATCCCCCAGGGCCTTAACCAGTACGCCACAACCCTTGTGGTTTGTTTGTATGTTGTTGCTTACTTCTAACTTGTTATTTTCAAATTTAGCCCATCTGTCTAACAGGTTTGGAGAGGAAAGAATTCATAGGAATAACTGTGAAAGATTTAGAAAAGAAATGCTATTCAATTTGTAAAACCTGAATGGATTGCTGCCCATCTTCATGGTACACATATTTGAGCTCCTTATCATCTAATGCATCTTTAGCACATGCTCCAATTCCGAGAGCATATAGTGCAGCATCTCTATTTTATGTGAAGGGAATAAATTAATGGGTGAAAAAGTAGTAATAAGCCCAACTTACTAGAAACCGTCAAAAGGCACATATAATACAAATGTAGTCTAAATCTTCAACCTTTCGGTATAGGTGTAGCTCATCTGCAACAAAATAGAATTAAATCAAATTAAACCAATCTTGGTAAAATTATATATAATGGTGCAATCTTCTAATCACATCTTTCAAATTATACTTTCTTACAAGTATGAGCACAACACTATATAGCATACATAAATATGATAATTGAACATATGACCAATGTGATAAGGAAGATGATTGATCCAAACAATGATAAGGCTATGTTTGGTAAACTAGCTAATAAGTTAGTCGTTGGCTGATAAGTTAAATGACAATGTAAAATAGCCTAAAAGGACTGTTGAAAAATTAATTGGAAAAAATTAGAGGCATAATTGAAAAGAAAAAGAAAAAAAAAAAAACTCCTGGATCTTATAGAAATGCTACTTCTATGGCTATCCAAACAGGGTTTTTGCAATAAGTATAAAAATAAGCTAGCTTATGGTTGCCATACATGGCCCAAAGAATAGAAATCTCAAAATACTAAAAATATAAGGGCGTGATAGTAAACTCACTTATTTGTAATTAATCTTTAGTTAGTTAGGAGTTGTTAGGTGATAGTTAGAATTAGTATAAATGGGGTTGTAACTCTTCTCAATTGAATCAATACAATCACAATTTCATTTTTCGTAAACTACCAAGATTTTGCATTGGCATGGCATAGCGTATATTGTAAGTCCCTTTTACATCATGTCTTATGCAATTATGTACGCAATTAAATGAGAGGGAGGAAACCAGGAGAGTTATAGATTAATAGAAGCTAACTGATTTTAATCAACAATACGAAGAAACATAGAAAAAAGAAAACTCTAGTGCACCAAGGCTCCGTGGCTTTACTAGAAGGGAGTCTTTGTCCACAATATTTTCTTGCCTTTTTTTCAAAGAGACTGATTTCTTGACTCAAACCCATGACCCTCTTGCTGTCCCTCCAGTTACAACAATTAACTTTAACGTTGCAAGGCGTAAGAATATTAAGAAAAGTATAAAAAGAATCCCTTTTTTTCAACTTTTTGTGCTTCATAGTGCACCAGAAGCGAAATTACATCATTCAAGTAACAACCAAAAAACATACTTCCACAAGATTACTGGTTGCAAGTCCAGAAACCCGAAATATACATACATACATATATATATATATATGGTTGGGTTCCGGTGAGAAGTTGAGGTTAACGGTGAGAAGCGTGAGAAGTGGTTATCAACCGTTGGATGAGAAATGGACGCACATTAGAATGAGATGCACAGAGATAAGATGCACTGAGATGCACGGGATCAATTCCCTTCTAAGGCGCAATTCATGAGAGGGCATTTGATTAAAAGTGATCAACTGTTCAGATACACTTCTCACTCACGCTTCTCACCGTTAACTCAACTTCTCACACGAACCTTCACCTACATACATGATACATACATACATACATACATACATACATATATATATATGTGAGCCGGGAGATAGGCTACCAGAGTCCTAAGATATGCACACATTATTTGCAAGTTGGGGGTCTTCACGGGAATAGCCACTCAATTCTCCGGGGTAGAGGGTAGATATGCATACATCCCCAAGACCCCACCTCCGAGTAGGACATACTCGGCTCGTTTGATTTGGTTTTAACCAAAACAAATACATCCTACCCCTCCACATACCCTACTCCACGCGGATTCACTGGACTCGTTAGGTTTGATTTGGTTTTAACAAATACACACTGATCTACAAGCTTCCTTCAACAGTTTAAGTTACTTATTTTCTAAACTCTTATTCAGAAAATCAACCACAGGTATATACATTTAGACATGACTAATGTGTGCATTCAAAACTGAAGAATAATCCATTTGGTCCTCAAGTTCAAACTGAAGCTTCTTTAATAACAACTGAAAAAATTAATCCATTTAATCTTCCAAAGTCAAATTGAAGCCTTTTTCTTTAGAACCCAGTTTATAGTCTTAACGTAGAAATACATCTCAACAATTAGACCAACGAATTTCAAAACGACGACTAATTTCAATAGCCAAAAATCACAGTAATTTGAAAACAATAGAATTCAGATAGTGAATTTATGGGATACCTCTGGGAATTTGTGATTGATTATAAGCTCTGGATTCATCACGGAATCGTCGCCCATAATTGCTCCTCCTGGTGATCTCAAAAACTCTGTAATTAAGAACACGAAATTACTGAAATTAAGGACGAATACCCAATTGAAAATTATACTTCCAATACTCAAGAATCTTAACAAATCTTAATTCTTTGATTTTCTTCCCACCTATTTGCTAGTGAACAAGAGTTCAGTTGCGTCTCGGAAGGGTCTTATATGATATTTGCGAAGATCAATGTAAAGGATAAAAGGATCATCACTTTTTCGCTGCTGACTTCAACATTAACCATTTAACCCACTTGAGATATAAAAAGGGAACCAAATAGCCATTTTTATCTTTTTATTTTGTGATAATTGATCTCTTACCCATTTTTCTTCTGTTTTTTTTTTATGAAATGTCACTACCTCTTTAAATGATAAGTATGAAAGGTGAAAAAGAAGAAAAAAATTTTCTGAACAGGTTCGTAAGTACAGGGACCGATTCCAAAATTTTGTCTATGTGTGCTTCGGTGCTTATGGACATAGTTAAAAAGTTATGAAGTTTTGGTCTATGTGCTTGTAGACCTGCTCAGAAATTTCTTCTTTTTTTAACTTTTTCATCCATTCGTAATTTACGGACCTATCACTTGCAAAGGTACTGACATTTGGGTAAAAATGAGAGAAATGACTAAGAGACCAATTTAAAAGATAGAAATGGCTATTTGGATCAATTTTCCCAAATAAAAATACAAGTAAACTACAAATTTGCTCTCTATGATTTGTAAAAATTAACACTTTTCGTCTCTGTAGTTTCGAAATTTCAAGATGGCCATCGTGGTTTGCAAAAACGTCTGGATTTGGTTACTTTTTCTAATGACCATTAAAAGATCCCGTTAAATGAAGAACATTTTTGTTCTTTTATCGATTTTTGTCTTTTACCCAATCAAAAATCACATGGGCTGATATCATAAAACTGTTTTGATTGGGTAAACGACAAAAAAAAAAATCGATAAAAGGATGAAAATATGGCTCATTTAACGTAAGCTTTTAACAATCGTTAGATAAATGGACCAAATCTAGATGTGTTTTGCAAACCACGATGAATGTTATTTACAACAAACCATGGGGACCAAATTTCTAGGTTACTCTAAACTAGGGGTGAGCAAAACCCGCCCGGCCCGAACAACCCGACCGACCCGAGACCCGAACTACCCGAAAAGGACTTACCCGATCACCCGAACCCTCCGAACCCGAATTATTCTGTGGGTAATACGGATCGGGGCGGGTATCCCAACCCCCACCCGAACCCGTCCGAAAACCCGAACTTTATGTTTTTTCTAAATATGTTTTTTATAATTATAAACCTAATTACCTAAAAGAAGCTCAGACTCAGACCTCACACCTCAATAGTCTCGACTCTTGACTCACCTATCTCTATTGTCTCTCTCGACTGCTCAAACCACCAGGTACCGACGCACAACTCCAGTCTCCAGCCACCGGCGACCTCTCTGTCACCTCCAGCCACCAGCGGTCCAGCGGCCATCGCAGGCACAACGTACAACTCCGCGTCTCCACCCACGGCGCCCTCCGAAACTCCAAAAATCTAATCAAAAATTAGTGATTTGATTTTGTTAGGGCTACTTTGTTAGTTAAATAGAAGTTCAGGGTAGATTATGTCAAGTTATTAAAGTTGTAAGCTTGTTGGGCCTTAAAGCCCATAAGCCCATTAGGCCTGCGAGCCCATGTATTTAAAGTTATTTCTGTTTCATTTGTTAGGAGAGAAATTCATTATTCAGTTTACTAGTTGTTAGGTTTACATACTATTATCAGAAATTCTCTCTGTAAACCTTAGCCCTTTGAAGTTATATCAATCATATGACTAGTTGTTGTGGCCTATAATCTGTTCATCATTGTTCTTATATCTGTTGATTGCACTGAAACTGGGATCTACAATTGGTATCAGAGCAAATAGGCAAAAAGGTTTGATCCAGTAAAAAGGTTTGTCTGAAACCCTAAGATCAATTACTTGTATTAATTGCTTTTCTTGCGTTAATTGATTGTTAGTGTTTACATTCTATGGTTATCTGATTATTTGATTTCTGCAAAGTCAATTTTTTTTTTTTGTGTGTCTGTGTATCGATCGGATTTTTTTTTTCTGGAAATTTTTTTTTCTTCTATCGATCGAATCTGGTTTTATCTATCTGCAAACTTTCGGTCTAAGTGTGTTCTATCGCATCCGGTCGAATTTTTTGTTTGTTTATCTGGGCTTTATTCGATCGAAGATCGAAGGTTCTGGGTTTGGTTTCGGTCGAATCCCAGAAATTCTTCGGGTTCTTCGGTTGTTCTTCGTGTTCTTCGGTCTTAATCGTTATATGTGTGTTTATCTGGTTTTTGTGTTTATCGTAATCTTTCGACCTGAGCATTCAACCGGACTCTTGTACTCCGGTCTTACACCTTCGACCTGATAAGAGTTTTCCCCGGAATTACTCATTTGACCGGACACTTGTGCTTCGGTCTTGCCCCTTCGACCGAATAAGAGTTCCTCCGGTCGTGTCCCTTCGACCGAATAAGAGTTCCTCCGGTCGTGTCCCTTCGACCGAATAAGAGTTCCCCCGGTCTTGTCCATTCGACCGAATTAGAGTTCCTCCGGTCGTGTCCTTCGACCGGATACACGTGTCCCCGGTCGTATCATTCGACCGGATAAGTGTATCCCCGGACGTGTCCTTCGACCGGATATTGTTTGACCTGATTTTCTAATTAGACCAAGTGTTTTCTGTGTTTCTTCTATTTTATTGTATTTGGATCATTCTGCTTGCCTAACGATCATTACAGTGCTCTTAAGTTAAGAAGTAAAGATGAACTCAAGGGATGCTCTAGCCATCGGTTCTGACCAAAAGCCCCCGGTGCTCTTTCGGGGAGAGTACCCTCAGTGGCATGACCGATTTATGAATTTCATAGAAGCAAAATCCAACTATGAAGATATATACAAATGTCTGACTGAGGGTCCACAAGATTGGCCAATGAAAGTGGTACCGGGAAACCCAGCTGAAGGAAGGCCAGAGCGTCAGATTCGGAAATCTGTTGGTGATTTTACTAAGGAAGAAAAGGATATGTACGAGGCAGAAAAGCTGGCAAAATCGTACCTTCTTCAAAGTCTACCAAATGACATCTATGCTTGTATAGATAGTTTCAAGGACTCATCGAAAAAGATGTGGGACCAAATAGAGAAGATGATGATGGGAAGCCACATCAATAACCAGCTAAAGGTGACAAACTGTATCACCAGATATGATGGGTTTAAAGCACGAAAGGGTGAAACGCTGACGGAAACCTACGAAAGGTTTAATATGCTTCTAAATGATCTTCAGAAAAATAAGATCACAAAGACGAACACGGAAAACAACATAAAGTTTATGAACAACTTACAGTCTGAGTGGAAACCGTTCGTCTCCCATATTCGCCACACTCAAACCTTGGAGAAGCTGTACCTTCACGAACTGTATGAAATGCTGCTCCAAGACGAAGAGGAAGTGATGGAACTTATTGGGAAAGCAGAAGAAAAGCCAGCAACTGATCAAATAGCACTCGTATCTGAGAGAAGAGGCAAATCCGTCAGCCGATCATCTGGAAAAGAACATGTGCTGAGTGATTCTGAACCTGAAGATCCCGATAGCGATTCGGATCCAGAACTTGCCAAGATGAAAGAAGCAATGGTGTTTCTCACTCAAGCATTTCAAAAGAGGAAGTTTTTCTCCAAGACTTCCAATAAGCAAAGAGTTTCTACTCATCGTGATCATCGTGATAAGTCTGAAGGTAACAGTCGCTTTGAAGCTGGTAAGAAGCCTGACAAGAGACATGAAGAAAAGCCTAAAGACGAACCGATCAAATGTTACAATTGTGGTCGGTTAGGTCATTTCGCCAGAGATTGTCGCAAGCCAATTGTGCGCAACGCGGATTACTACCGAGCCAAGTTGCTTCTTGCCAAAGAAAAGGAAGCTGGTAAAGCTCTAATGGCTGAAGACGATTACTGGCTACAAGTGTCGGATGAAGAACCCGAGGATGCTGAAGCTCATCTGTGCTTCATGGGCAACCATTCATCACCATCTGATACTGATGAAGACGATAACAATGCTCCTTGCCAGGTATGTACCCCTTTTCATGAAGCTTTACTTGATCAGATGCAACTATCTATGAACAAACTTGACTCTTACAAGCTTCTGTTAAAAGAAAAAGAACAACTTATCTCTTCTCTGGAAAACCGTGTCACTAAGCAGTCTGACTTTATGGAAAATCAAAGCTTAGAAATCTCTAGCTACATGTGCACTATTTCTAATCTAAGAGAAGAAAATGTGAGGTGTTCAACAGAGTCACAAAATCTAATGACCAAAGTAGATGACCTGACCGATAAGCTCCGTATGTCTGAGTCCGAGAAAATTGATTTGTTAAATCAAAACGTGGTTTACAAAAATGAGAACATAAGGTTATCCAATCAGCTAGAAGAGCTTGAAAAGAAACTTTATAAATTTGGTCAATCTGATCAAACGCTAAAGCTAATCGCACCAAAAGAACCAAAGTACGGAAATGCGGGTATCGGGTACGATAACCCTAATTATTTAAACAAGGCTTTATCCAAAGTTCCTACTTTATATGCTTCTGAATTTTTTGGATTAGACAAAATCTTTCCTGAATATAAGATACATTGGACCACACCCACTGAGGAGGAAGACCTTGAAGATAAGTTGAGAAGAGAAAACTCTGTTCTTTCTAAAAGGACATTTCCTTTTGTTTATGATACTTTAAATGCTTCTTATAATACTGACAAACCCCGTTTCCTGTCATCCGATTTTTTCCATAGTTACTCTCAAGCTGAACTAGATACTAAAACCGTTAAAACTGAGGAGGAACCTCTAGCTCCCAAGGTTTATGTTCCGACTCTGCTTTTAGAAAAGAAACTTGTTCAGCTAGAAGAATCGTATGCACTAGAAAGGGAAAATTTTCAAAAGGAAAAGCAAAGTCTTTTATCTCAAATTGAGTGTCTCAGTTCCAACAAAAAGGAGACTATGTCGAAAGAAGAAAAAGAATATTACCAGACAGAAATAAAGAAGTTGCACTCACAACTGACTGCTATGGCAGCAGATAATCTGAAAGTGCAACTTCACAAGGTTGACTCTCATGCTCAGCCTTCCATTCTCCAAAGAGAGTTATCGTCTCTGTCTGAAAACTCTTATCCTTCTTCTGACTCATCTTCCTTCAAAGCTTTTATGGGTGACTCGTCACCGATCATTTCAAATAAAGGAAAAGAGCCTCAAAGTCTTAAATCAGATCAGTGTTCTGATTGTAAAAATGCTTCCGCATATGATCTGCACTCAACAAACTCTTCAAATGCTCTGAAGTCCTCATGTGATAAGGTCCTTTCTGATGAGGAACTTGAATTTTCCGCATTCTTGAATTCTGAGGTGTGTTTAGATAGCACTTTGAGCCAATTTGATTTTAATCCTTCTCTACCTAGCCATGTTGATTTTTTAAATGAGTCATGTGAGCCTCCGGTTAAATTTTATAAAGGTGAATGTTCTACATTTGCCTCGAGAAAACCTTCTGTGAACAATTCTTCAAAACCTTCCAAGTCTAAATCTAAAAGGCGTTCACAGAAGAAGAAAAAGACCGGTCGCTCTCAAATGTCAAAATCGTCAAATTTCAAATCCTCTGAGTATGGGTTTAACGGCATTTCAGATACGTTTGGTCGGCGGAAAGAAGTGAAATATGCTTGGGTAGCTAAGAAGTCAAAAGAGAGCTCGGCAACATCAGAATTAGTTGATCCAGTGTTAAAGTCTAGAAAGAACAATAACAACCATGATGTTTTTATTTCTAAACCTCTAGTTGATTGTAATGGAACTTTTCCTTTAAAAGTTTATTCAATTCCGCAATTACTTCAACTATCGCATGATTGTTTGTGTTGTTCTCATTGTGGATCAAATGATTTTGTTGATAGCCGTTATGCATTTGATTGGTTTGGTTCATATCATATTGCTACTAATAATTCTCATAGTCATGTTTCCCGTGAAAGACAAAGACCCAATTATAAACGGGTCTCTAAGTCGGGTGTTAACCCTAACCCTAAAGGACCCATTTACGAATGGGTACCTAAAAAGAAATAACCTGTTTTGCAGGAAGGTCATGTGTGGTATCTAGATTCAGGCTGCTCCAAACACATGACCGGAAGAAGGGAGCTTCTCACAAACTTCACCGAGAGGTTCTGTGGGAATGTACGTTTCGGGAATGATCACTCCTCTCCCATCAGGGGTTACGGCGATATTGTCAAAGATAACATCACGATCAAGAAAGTCTCCTATGTCGAAGGTCTCGGTCACAATCTCTTCAGTATCGGTCAATTCTGCGACAAGAATCTCGAGGTTACTTTCAAGGCTAAACGGTGTAGCGTTCGAACTGAGGATGGTAAAGAAATACTTGCTGGAACGCGACGCACCAACCTCTATACGATTGACCTCTCGTCCTTGAAACATGACAAGGAAGTCTGTTTGTTGTCCAAAGCATCTGCTGAACAAAGTTGGCTATGGCACCGTCGTCTCTCGCACTTGAACTTCAAGAATATCAACAAGTTGGTGCTGGGTGGACATGTCAAAGGTATGCCTGATCTCAAGTTTGCAAAAGATCATCTGTGCGCTGCCTGCGAAAAGGGCAAGATGAAAAAGGCGTCTCACAAGCCGAAAGCCGTTCCGAGTACTTCTCGGTCCCTTGAGCTAATCCACATGGACTTATGTGGACCGATGTGCGTTCAAAGCATAAATCACAAGAAGTATGCCCTGGTGATGGTTGATGATTTCTCTCGTTACACTTGGGTCCGATTTCTCCGTTCAAAGGACGAAACTCCCGAGTTGATAATCTCTCTTCTGAAGAGCATCCAAGTCAGTCTCAACCAAGTAGTTCAGACCATCAGGACGGACAACGGCACTGAGTTCAAGAATCAACTACTCACCGGTTATCTCACTTCAGTGGGTATCTCGCATACTTTTTCCGCCACTCGTACTCCTCAGCAGAATGGGGTGGTAGAGCGTCGAAACAGAACTCTAGTTGAAGCAGCACGTACGATGTTATCTCATTCCAAGCTACCTCTATTTCTTTGGGCAGAAGCAGTTGCTACCGCTTGCTATACTCAAAATCGGTCTATCATCAACAAACGGTTCAACAAGACTCCGTACGAGATCATCAATAAGCGTATCCCGAACATCAACTACTTTCATGCTTTCGGATGCACCTGTTTTGTCTTAAATGATAAGGATGATCTTGGCAAATTCAGTCCTAAAGCGGATGAAGGAGTGTTTATCGGCTACTCTCAACAAGCAAAAGCCTACCGTGTCTACAACAAAAGGATGAAGACCGTCATTGAGAGCGTAAATGTGACTTTTGACGAGGCCCCTGACATGGTTTCTGAACATCTCAGTCCAGAACCCGCGCTTACTGGTGTGTTAGCTTCTGGACAATTCCGTACGGAGGCTACACAATCTCCAGTGGATCCACATCATGCGTCAAGAGCACATCTTTCTGATTTGGATTTACTGTTTGAATTCTTTTATACTGACTTATTTAATGTTAAGTCTAATACTACGTCATGTGACAGGAATAATGCTCAAGCACCAGAAGTGACACAAGTCACGGGCCCTACCGACTCCGGTGGTCAATCCTCGCCTGGTGCTCCATCCTCTACTGCCAATGATCAAGCTTCCCCGAGCTCAAGTGATAGACACCCTCTTGCTCAAGCTCTTGATAACGGTACTACTGAACCAACTCATGTTTCCGTTCAACTTCCTGCACCGACTTCTGTCGAAGGTGCTCTCGAAGCTTCCTCTCCGGCAATCCCGGAACATTCCATAGTTTCATCTCCAGCTGAGTCGTCCTCTACTCCTAGTTCGACTCCCACTACGAAGCTTACACCTCACAAGCCATCATCCCTCGAGGCAGTTCAGGATTTACCCCCAGGTGGTCATGTGGATTCCGATACCTCCCATCAGACATATCAACCACATCCACACACTACCAAATGGACTCGAGCACATCCTCTTCATCAGATCATTGGTGATCCCTCCACACCAGTTCAAACTCGATCCACCACCGCCAATGACTGCTTATTTTCCTCGTTCCTCAGCCGTATCGAACCTTCCACTGTCTCTGACGCACTGACTGATCCAGACTGGGTAATTGCTATGCAGGAGGAACTCAACCAGTTTGAGACCCTCAAAGTATGGCGCCTAGTTCCCCGTCCTAAGAACAAGACGGTGATCGGGACTAAATGGATTTTTAAGAACAAGAAGGACGAAAACGGCATCATTGTTCGGAACAAGGCGCGTCTCGTGGCTAAAGGATATCGCCAGCAAGAAGGAATTGATTACGATGAGACGTTTGCACCGGTGGCCCGCATTGAAGCGATCCGCATGTTCCTCGCCTACGCCGCTCACAAGAATTTCATCGTCTTTCAAATGGACGTGAAATCCGCGTTCCTCAATGGCGTGCTCAAGGAGGAAGTTTATGTCTCGCAACCCGAAGGCTTCGTGAGTACTGAAAATCCGCATTACGTCTACTTTCTTGACAAGGCCCTCTATGGTCTTAAGCAAGCGCCACGAGCCTGGTATGATGCACTCTCATCCTTCTTAGTCAAGTCTGGCTTCTCTAAAGGTAAAATTGATACTACCTTATTTATTAAAAGAGAGAAGAATGATATCATTCTTGTACAAATTTATGTTGATGATATAATCTTTGGCTCCACGAACCCCAAGTATTGTCAGAACTTTTCTGCCTTAATGAGTAAACATTTTCAAATGAGCATGATGGGGCAAATGAATTTTTTCCTGGGTCTCCAAGTAAAACAATTACAATGAGGAATTTTCATTAATCAATCTAAGTACATCTCGGATATTCTTCGGAAATACCAGATGGAACAATCTTCATCTATGAAAACCCCCATGTCCACTACTCTAAAGCTTCACTCTGATCCTGACGGTAAGGATGTGAATGCTACTATTTATAGAGGTATGATTGGCTCTCTGATGTACTTGACGGCTAGTCGGCCTGACATTATGTTTTCGACATTCTTGTGTGCAAGATTTCAGTCGAAACCTAAAGAGTCTCACTTAGCTGCGGTTAAGCGAATTTTTCGATATTTAAAAGGTACTGCTGATCTTGGTTTGTGGTATCCAAAAGAGACAGGTTTTGAATTGACAGCCTACTCGGACGCTGACCACGCTGGAAACATGCTGGACCGGAAGAGCACGTCGGGTCATGTTCAGTTCTTGGGCGATCGTCTTGTAAGCTGGGCTTCCAAGAAGCAAAACTGCGTGTCCACCTCCACCGCCGAGGCGGAGTATGTAGCAGCCGCCAGTTGCTGCTCGCAAGTCATCTGGATGCGCACCCAGCTCAAAGATTATGGATTTAATTACTCCAGGATTCCCATCTACTGCGACTCGAAGAGCGCTATTGCTATATCAAGCAATCCCGTCCAGCACACGAAGACGAAGCACATTGATGTGCGCTATCACTTTATAAAAGATCACGTGGAAAAAGGTACTATCGAACTCTATTTTGTTAATTCAGAGCATCAGTTAGCAGACCTATTTACCAAAGTCTTGGACGAAAAACAATTTAATTACCTTGTGTCCAAGCTAGGTATGCTAAATCTGAAAGTTTGATCCGTTCGCAGCTCTCTACGAGTTTCATTCAATAACGAATGACTGTGACAAATGCACCAGTGCCTTGTCTCTGGTTGCTATTATTCACACTCCTTGGGTTTTGCATTTCACTCGTTCAGCTCTGTGTCCGTTACGAACTTCTGTATCAACAAAGTAGATTTCGTGTTTTCCCGCTTCTTTTGTGTTCGTATGTCTGTTTCTGTGATTATGTGTGCAGTTTATCTCTTGTTCGCTGAAAAGTGCAAGGTGGTTTGGGTGGTGGATCCACAACCCGGTAATGTGTTCAGGAGGACCACTAGCATCAGTTGGTTGGTAAGTCTCACGGATCCTCTATTCGAGGGGGAGCAGGTAAAAGGGTTCTGTGTTTGGACCTCCTCATGGTAATCATTCAAGGGGGAGCTAGGTCTCGTGTCTTCGACTTTATTTTTTTTATTTTTTATTTTATTTTTTCTTCTTCTCTCCATAGGTTTAATTGGTTTTGTTTCCCATTAGGATTGTTTTTTTTAAGTTGTTTTATATATCTCCGAAAACTCCAAAAATATGTTTTTTTTAAGGTTTGGTTTATTTTTTTGTTTTTTTTTTGTGTGTTTGGTTTGGGTTGTTTGTTTGGTTTGATTCGGCCCAAAGTCTACCCGCCCCCCCCCCCCGGCCCAAGCCCAAGTCACCTCCGGGGGTATAAGAACCTCGATCGAACCAGTCTGTCCCTCATTCGATCGATCTTTTTGTTTTCTCTCATCGTCTTCATCTCTCTCTCTCGCCCGGTGCTTCCTCCGACCCTCTCTATTCGATCGAACTCAATCGACCGATCTCAATAGTTTGGCTTCTTCTTCGATCAAACAAGGTAGGATATTCGATATGTTGGTTTTCAGGTTGCATTGATCGATTGTATTCGATCGATGGTAAGTTTTATTCTTCAATCGATCTGTGGTCGATTTGTCTTCTCCGGGGGAATACTCCGATCTAGGGTTACGCCCCGGTCGAAAGCACCCCCGGTCAAAAGGTCCCTCCGGTCGAACACATATCCGGTGGTTTAATCACCGGTCGAATGTGACCTCCGGTCGAATATCTCCTCCGGTCGTCGACCATATCCGGTCTTAAGGAATATCCGGTCGATTGTAACCTCCGGTCTTAGTGACCTCCGGTCGTATACCTTATCCGGTCGAAACCCTATCCGGTCTTAGTGACCTCCGGTCGAACACCCCATCCGATCGAACAATAATCCGGTCTAAGTGTCCTCCGGTCGAATGCCTAATCCGATCATGCACTTATCCGGTCTTAGAAAAACCCCGGTTGAATCTTATCCGGTCGAACCCATTTTTTTGGTGCTTATAGTTATTTTTTTAATATGTTGTGTATGAGGAAATTTTGTTGGTTATAAATGCTGGTGCAAGTCTATGCGCTTTGGTGACTGACCCTATTTCACGAGTAGGGTTTGCTCTTCCAATTTTTGGAGTTACTAACCGGTGTGATCTAAATCATGACTGTGTAACTCCAACGGCTATTATCTTATTCCAAACCTGCGTACTAATAGATTCATTCTTCACAGGTACAATGGCACAAAACCAGCCACCAACGATTGATCCAATCGCAGATGCAGAACTGATTCCCGAGGATCAGTTCCTTCCTCTTACAGCCAATAACTACCATCTCGATGTAACCCAACCTGCTATTCAACATCAAGTCATCATCGAGATACTCAGGGGCCATCCAATCGCCTATGCTCTAACGGAAACTGCAACCGTACCAATCCTATACTTACAGCAGTTCTGGCATTCTCTCCATGCGTTAGAGGCCGATGGCGGATTTCATCTTGAAGGACGAATAGATCACACTCCAGTGCTTCTCACATGTGATCTTTTCCGTCAATTTCTTCGGTTACCGACCGCCGGATCCGTAGCCGGCCGCGAAACCTTTGACCCCATGGTCACTGATGCTACACTGTGCACTGATCTTCTCTCCTTGGGTTACGGCGCAAAACTTTGCATTCCATCAACCTTCAACCGCAAACATCTATCAACAATATGGTATACGTTGTTCACATACATCAATCAGTGCCTTTCGTCTATAACGAAAGGCATTGATCAGACGAGCGCCCCGATTCTTCGCATCTTTCACGCGGTGGCTTTCAATCGCCACGTGGACTTTGCCGACTTTCTCTGGTTTGAACTCATACAGAGAGTTCGTTCTACTGCATCTCGCCGATCAAACTTCATTCCATTCATGCGGTTCCTACAGATCGTTATCCGGAACTACATGAACCTGTATCCCGAGATACAACGCCGCTCTACCCACCCGACGTGTCCACAACATCCAACGCGCAAGTTTCCCTCCCGTGCTGATCCGGAAGGTGTTGTCTCCCGACAAATCCCAGTCGGGGTACTAGACCATGCTCGTCCCACGGCACTGAGTGTGATAGCTTATAGGCACACACACAACATTCCAGCTCCTATGGTCCGGCCAGGACCGGCAGGACCTGCCCAGGGAGCAAGACCTGAGCGACGTGAGGGTCCGCGTCCACAAACGAAAGGCAGGAGCGTCCGGACAGCTGGGGCTTCCGGACAGGGTGTGTCGAGAGCTATTATTTTGAGGGGATCTGGCGTGGGCAGTGTCGTTGGAACGAGCCACCCTAGTTCTTCAAGACAACCTCCGTCACCACCACCAACAGAGAATCCAATGACAGAAGAGGCAACAGATTTTGAAGCCATTCAAGTTCAGTCCTCCTCTGTCGCTGCTACTGAAGAAACAACAGCCATTTCCGACTCAGACGAAACCCAAACCGCAGCATCGACATCAAATGAAGAGTCTTCTGACTCCGATGGTGACGATAATCAGCCCTCATCTGGAGCGATAAGGAGAGCGGAGGGAGTATTAGTTGAACATCAAGAAGTGAGCTGTGTGAGGGAAAGGCGGAGTAAACTACATTCTGAGAGTACACGAGAGACGGGACAACCATCTTCGGTTGTATCCCCCCTAGCCACGTCTAGCCAGGTAGCCACATCTGCTACCCAGTCTCATGTGTTGGGACAGGGTATTGAAGAAGCCGTCGTGGACCTAGCGGCGCATTTGCACACCCCACCAAGCCACTCCACCATCTCTCAACAGATGGTGGTTTTACAACCTCACGGGGATTTAGCACATACGCTATCGGGCTCTCACTTGGAGGGTGCCGATATTGAAACAAGAGAACAGCTGCCCCCGTTCTCGCCTTCTTTGCATGCACGGAGTCTAGAGCCATTTGTGATTCATGCCATCCCTAGGACACAGATTCCTTTTTCGGCTATCGCCGGTAGCCTAAGTGGCCCGGCCGGAACATCCATAGTAAACCCACCTTCGGGTAGGTTACAAGGATTGGGTGGAAGTCCTACCACGGCTATCATCACGCCAACCGTGAACGTAGGCGGCTCGACTTCAACAGTCGTAGCTACAACGGGAAGTCTAAGTGACCCCGGAGTTACCCCACATGAGTTTGTCTCAAGGGAATACATGGACGGCGCCCTAAAGGCTGTCTAATCTATGATGAGGGAGGAGTTGGACAACATCAAACGCATGGTCAAAGGCAAAGGTCCTGCGACTGAGCCGGAGACCTCACCTATTCCACCTTCTCTATCAGCCACAGATCTTTCCATACCTGACCTCAAATCTATCCTTCTCGCCAAACTTATAGCCCAATCTCAAACCGAACCCACCCAAGATGCCGATTTGCTATCTCTACTTCGTTCTCAAGCATCCACACCTACCCCACCTACACCCCAGCCTAATGTCTCTACCGAAGCCTTCCAGATCCAGCAAGCTATGCTTCAGTCACTTCAACAAACCGTAGCTGTTTTGACTGAACGCCTTTCAGCAGTGGAGGATACCTGCCGTAACCAGGCAGAACGGCTCAAGCGCCGACATGATGATCAGGATGATCCTGATCACCATGAGGGGGAGAAGCGTCAACGTCTATCTGAGCCGGAGACACATGTAGTGGAGTCAGAACAGGTTGAACAGGGTACGGGTTCGGGTACAAGAACAGAGGGACAGAGACAGGAACAGGAACGGGAACCGGTGACAGACTTGATACTATACGATTATCCGACGGTTGAAAAGCCTGAGGAATTTGAAGATGGTTCTCCGATAGTTCCTGAAGATTGGGCAATAATACTAGATCCGTATGAAGTGACGGACACGACAGAAGAATGTGCCAATACTGAAAGAGCTCTGGTGGTTATGCAAGAAGAAATTGATGAAATACTTCATCCAGATGATCAGTCTTCTGCCGTGATTCCTTTATTGACCTATCCAGTTAATCACCCTGATTTTTCTTCTACAGTTTTTCCCGATAGATCCCCTACAGCTTCACCAGTTAGAGAACCAGTTAGTACTACTCCAGTTCGTCCATCCAAGTGGGAAAGAGTCCGAATCAAAGTTCCTTTCCTCGAAGAAAGTCAGAAAAAGATCTTTGCCCACTGGATCAGAAAGTATGATGAAGTCGTTATCCATGGTCTACAGTCAGTGAAAAATAAAGAAAAACAGCGTGAACTTGTGTTCGTGTACAGAAAGTTCCAGCACAAGTACTCCAAGACAAAGCTCAGGATTGTATCAGTTGATAAGATTATACCTGCCTACTTCATGAAGGTTAAGTATACGGACTTTATGGTTACTAGAGAAGATGGTCAACAATACTGCTTTTCTGATGCTGATTTTCCATGTCTGGAGCCACAAGATCTGCTGTACATATTACGTGACTTAAAGACCAGAACCGTCAGACCCGGAGAAGTCATTGATGCACTAGAAACAGTGAAAAGATACATGAAGTGCGCAATGAAACTTGCTTCGGTGGAAGATTTTCAGATTGGGTTAGAAAGTGATCAACCGAAGATTAATCTGTTCAAGCCTGATCTGAGTGTTCCGTCTGATGCTCTAAATGTACCTGCATTCACAGTTATAAAGTTTCCAGAGTTTGATATGTCATATGTGAACAACAACGGTGTTCTACGCTTTATCCGTTTTGATCAGATTGCCAGATTTTGTGATGGTACGTTGATGTTTTTGAAAGACAAGTTGAAGCGTGCGCTGAGTCAAGATGAAAAAGGAGTTCAATTACTAGATTTTTCATACAAAGCACTTGTTCTTAAAGCACTGAATGTTATTGAAGAACGACTGGAATATAGAACGCAAATAAGATATTTCGAGATCAGCTTTGGTTTCCGGAAAATTTTTGTTCCTAACTGGCGTGACTATCAACTTCTATTTAAAGGGGGAGATTGTTAGGGCTACTTTGTTAGTTAAATAGAAGTTCAGGGTAGATTATGTCAAGTTATTAAAGTTGTAAGCTTGTTGGGCCTTAAAGCCCATAAGCCCATTAGGCCTGCGAGCCCATGTATTTAAAGTTATTTCTGTTTCATTTGTTAGGAGAGAAATTCATTATTCAGTTTACTAGTTGTTAGGTTTACATACTATTATCAGAAATTCTCTCTGTAAACCTTAGCCCTTTGAAGTTATATCAATCATATGACTAGTTGTTGTGGCCTATAATCTGTTCATCATTGTTCTTATATCTGTTGATTGCACTGAAACTGGGATCTACAGATTTGATTGCTGTTTAAATCAAGATATTGAAGCTTTTTGAGTTTACCAATGGTGTTATCCCCATTTTTCCAAAGAAATGAGAGATGAAGAACTCATTTGTATTAGCCATGGACTATTGTTCTTCTTGTTGACCATAGTTTGATTTCAAGAAAAGTGAAGATAGATGCATGTAACATCCTAAAATTTTGGGTAAATTTAAAAATTGAAAATTCGGCTATATAACGTCTATAATTGGCATAAACCAGTCTACCCAAGAAGGGAGATCTAACAACCTGTAATAAGGATACAACCAAATCGGACCAAAGTATGTCAACCCAACACGGGGACTATAATACGGTAATTACAACCCATATTAAAATAAAGAATAAACTCGACAACCTAGTAATCTAACTGAGATGAGCAAGATTAAGGTCGAGTGTCGCTATTCTTCCAAAAGTAATAATCTATACTTCAAAAATGTTGGTCACTATATCATCAAAAAGACCGCTCTCGACCCAAAGTCGTCCGCTCAATCCCGACGCTTCACACCGCTAGAATGACTTGACATACATGACAATCAAGAACAAGTGTTAGGCTAAAGCCTAGTGAGATCAATTAATCGGAAGATAAGTAATACAATAAACACGTTTGTAGTCATGTAGCCGATCTAGACGTGAGCTAAACCAAAACAAATCCAATAAACCATTAGCATTCAGAAAATACTAACAACAGTTCAAAACCACATAGCGAGCTCAACTACTCCAAGTCTATTGCTCAAAAACATAAAGTCAACCACTCCAGGTCTATTCTTGAGAGTTCCCGAAACAGGGCAACTCGGGCACAATGGGATTACACCTTACTGTCCATGGGATGCTGCCCGACCGTATAGGCCCACACCCTACTTACCATGGAGCCCGATGCCTATCCCGTGCCAAGGGTAACCAAATTTCCGGACAAGACATTGGAATACCGTGCCTATGGATCCATTGCACTAAACCAAATACCAAACATGCTATTATAACCATATTTAATCATGCATGTAATTCATGAGACCAAATCCCAAATGTAGCAGTTACTAACATGGCTCATCTCACATTGGTTAAGAAAACCTCATAAATCCAACCCCATCAATGATAATACAATAACCTCGTTTCGAAAGTCGTTATGTCCAATAATTAGTCTAATACACAAAATATTCCCAAAACCCTAGTTTTCTCTTCATGTGATACCAATATCCCAAATAACAAATATTAGTTAACAAATGATTAGGTGATCATGAACATCATTACTTTCTTTAACATACCATCCCATAAAACTTTGTTTGGTCAAATAACCATGATATCATCAAAACTCCTAGTTAGGTCAAAACCCAACAAAAATCCAAATATGATTAAGAGACAAAGGAAAGTTTATAAATACAATAACCCTAGCATTTATGAAGAAGAAGTGATTAAGAAAACTCACCTTGTACGGGTTATACACAACCCTAGGTAATGGATGAATTTAGAGAAAGAGGAGAATCACAAGAAGCTTTAAATCCTTAATCCCTTGAGGTCAAAGTTACCAAAACCTAAATGAAACCACAAATAACCATTTAATGCTCAAAACTAGAAGCAATCAATGAAGAGGGAAGAGAAACCCTACTTTTCACCAAGAAAATCGCTCCAAGTCAGCTCCCCAAATCAGATAATGAATTTAGGTCGTGAAGATGAGTTTTAAAAGGCATACACCCCGACCGCGACCTTGCCTCGCGATTGTGACATTTGTCACAATCGCGGTTACAATCGCGCGCTTCCCCCACCTCACGGTACAATTCTCGCGAGAGTTCCTTGCGAGAGTGACTCTTGTCACAATCGCGAGCACTGTCGCCACAAAATGCCCCGAGTCTTGGTACAATCCTCGCGATAGTTCCCCGCAAGAGTGACTCTTGTCACAATCGCGGGCACAATCGCCCCCCAAGTACCGAGGCCCAATTTTCCAGTCTTTGACCTGAAAAGCCCACAATCCCAACACTAAGTCTAACGATAACAGTAAAACATGCCTGGATCAGTACTTACAGGTAAACTGAAGCTTTAGATGATATCGTACCAAAATACGGGTGTTACAATCCTCCCCAACTTGAAGAAGATTTTGTCCTCGAAATCTCGGCTAGGGAAAAAGGTGAGGGTACCTTCGCTTCAAATCCTCTTCAGCCCCCCACGTCATGTTAGCACCTCGATGGTGCTTCCATTGAACTTTTACCATCGTGACTTCCTTGTGACGAAGCTTCTTCGTCATCTTTTCTAGAATCACCTCGGGTTCCTCAATGCACTGATTCCCTTCATCCACCCTGATTTTGGAGAGTGGAATAACACTATCCTCCTCCGCTAGACACTGACGAAAATAACACACATGAAATGTGTTATGGATCCCATCCATCTCCAGAGGGAGTTCCAACTGATAAGCCTGAAGCCTTACCCGCTTTAGCACTTTAAAAGGTCCAAGGAAACGGGGACTTAACTTTCCACGCTTCCCGAATCGAATGATCCCTTTATAAGGGGATACCTTCAACATAACGTGGTTACCCACTTGAAACTCGATCGGTCGCCTCTTCTTGTCAGCATAACTTTTCTGCCGATCTTGGGCTACCTTTAAGCGTTCACGTATACCTTTCACTTTATTCGCCGTCTCTTGAACAATTTCGGGTCTGGCAAATTGTTTCTCCCCCGCTTCCAGCCAACACACGGGAGTTCGACACTTACGACCATATAAAGATTCAAATGGCGCCATCCCAATACTTGAGTGATAGCTATTGTTGTATACGAATTCCACCAAAGGTAGATGTGAGTCCCAACTACCTCCAAAATCAATCACACAAGATCTCAACATATCCTCTAGCGTCTGAATTGTCCTCTCGCTTTGGCCGTCGGTTTGAGGATGATAGGTCGTGCTTAACTTTGCACGCGTGCCCAATTCCTTTTGCAATCCATCCCAAAAATGTGACGTGAACCTACTATCGCGATCCGAGACAATAGATAGCGGTACACCATGCCGAGATATCACTTCATCGATGTACAACTTTGCCAATTTGTCCATAGGGAGGGTCTCCCGCATGGCCAAGAAATGAGCGCTCTTGGTCAAGCGGTCCACTATCACCCAAATGGTGTCATGACCTCGCAAGGTCCTTGGAAATTTCGTCACGAAGTCCATCGTGATGTGCTCCTACTTCCATTCCGGAATTTCCAAGGATTGTAGACTCCCATAAGTCCGTTAGTGCTCAACTTTTACTTGCAGACAAGTCACGCATCGCTCTACGTAGCGCACCACATCAAGCTTCATGACAGGCCACCAATAATGCAATTTTAAGTCTCGGTACATTTCCGTGCTTCCCAAATGAATAGAATACTTTGACTTATGGGCATCTTCGAGAAGGAGTTATCGATTGCCCCCGATCTTCGGCACCCAAACTCGCCCATTGAAGAGCTTTACCCCTCGACCATCCTCCGTCAAGAGTAGATGTTGTTTAGTCATGACCTATTCCTTGAGGTTATCTTTTAGCAAGGTTTCTATTTGTGACACTTTAATTCAATAGATGAGTGTAGACGTCAACTCGATCCGCGTGAAAGTAGCTTTGGAATCTCCTCCATAGTCTTTTCGACTAAGAGCATCGGCGACGACGTTTGCCTTACCCGGGTGGTAAAGCAACTCGCAGTCGTAATCTTTTAGTAGTTCCAACCACCTTCGCTGCCTCATGTTTAATTCCTTTTGATCAAAAATATGCCTCAGACTCTTGTGATCCGTATAAAGTGTGCACTTCGTACCGTAGAAGTAGTGCCGTCATAACTTCAATGCAAACACCACCGCGGCTAACTCCAAATCGTGGGTGGGGAATTTGACTTCATGGACCTTGAGTTGCCTTGACGCATAGGCAATCACCTTTCCCCTCTGCATAAGAACACAACCCAATCCCAATTTTGACGCATCACTATACACCACAAAATCTTCCGTCCCATCGGGTAAGGATAGGATTGGAGCTTCGCAAAGCTTCCTTTGTAGGGTTCGAAACGCCTTCTCTTGCCTCTCGGTCCAAACAAACTCCACATTCTTCCGCGTTAAGGCCGTCAACAATGAAACTATCTTTGAAAATTCTTGAATGAATCTTCGGTAGTAACCCGTCAATCCTAGGAAGCTTTGAATTTCAGACGGACTCTTGGGAGGTTCCCAATTCATCATTGCCTCTACCTTCGCGGGGTCCACCTTCACTCCATCCTTCGTAACCACATGGCCCAAAAACTGCATTTCTCGAAGACAAAAGTCGCACTTCGAAAACTTCGCGTAGAGCTTCTCCCGCTTCAACACTTCTAAGACTTCCCGAAGGTGATGCTCATGATCTACTTCATCTTTGGAGTACACGAGGATGTCGTCGATGAACACAATTACTGACTTGTCAAGGAAGGGTCGGCAAACTCGGTTCATCAAATCCATAAATATTGTCGGTGCGTTAGTTAGGCCGAATGGCATTACTAGAAACTCGTAATGACCGTATCGCGTCCTAAACGCTTTCTTGGGAATGTCGTCCTTTGCAACCTTCACCTGATGATAACACGACCGCAGATCAATTTTGGAGAAGTAACTCGCGCCTTGCAGTTGATCAAATAAATCGTCAATCCTCGGGAGCGGATACTTGTTCTTCACCGTTACCTTGTTCAGTTCTCTGTAGTCGATACACATTCTCATCTATAACAACCCTTCCTTGAGGACATGATATCAGCTTAAATCTTAAATAACAATGCCAAACGGCCCAAAACTCAAGATCTAAAAATACAAGATTTGCGGAAAAACAACATAGTACACAACTGAGATTACACCGACAAGGATCTACAATGGGGTCCTCTACTTTAGCTCCAGCGCACATCTTCTCTTAAAACATAACCGCTCCTTCTACTGCCACTCTTTACCTGAAAAGGGTTTTAGATTTAAAAAGAGCGAGGGTTAGACCGAAAGGTCTAGTGAGTCCCCTCTTGCAACAATTTTATAACTCAACAAAACATTCAATAAATCATCATCAAATAAACCGTTTTCGGCTTTCAGGAAATCGTTAACTTTCAGTAAACTTCTCCGCTCACACTACCGCCACCCTAAGGTGACAGCGTGTCTATGACTCACACTGCCTTAGATGGGACACCCCCCATATAGCATAAACGGAACACCCCCCCCCCCCGGTATGAGCACAGGCGGGCCACACCCCCCGACTTTAAGCCTTCTCACTTAGGACCATGTATGCGTACATTTCCACTTTGACAACAAATAATAAAAACATCTTTAACATTTAAATAAATCTCACAGGTAAGTGCTAAAACAACATCATCTCAAAGCTTGCGTAAGATTTTCATAATACTCATTCCATCATATAAAATCAAAGTTTAAAATAAACTTTCACATGCTTTCGTTAACAGAAGAATTTAGTTTAGAAAAACTCACCTGGAGCCCTTTGCTTAACGCTTTATGTCTACCTTTAAAATCCAAACCGAAACCTATAAAACAATGCATTTCCCGATGAATCCGCGATACTCTTTAATTTAGCACAGTTGGTCCTAAACCCAAAATCCCAACAGTCTCCAATTAAGAAGAGAACCCGACTCCCTAAACTTTCAACTTACCACACTGTAAATGGAGCGATCCATAAACGAAGCCCAACAATATAATAATTAAACTAACCTAAACTTAATTTAACTAACTTAATTTAACTAATTGATTTGACCCAACTTAAATCAATTTGGGCCTCGGCCCACTGCACCACCCCGGGGACCGGGGTCAGCACTCCATCGACCGGAGCTGCTTCAACTAACGACCGGACTCCCTTCCTTGACTGGTCTCCTCCCTTGACCGGACTCTCACCCACACGACCGGTGCCTGACCGGTGTTCCTTCACGACCGGGGTCCTCAACGACCGAGGTCTTATCGACCGGAGCCTCTCTATCGACCGAGGTCTCGATAAAAGAAGACTTTCGATGTTTCCCCAAATCCACAGATATCGGGACTCGATCGAACCCCCCCCCCCCCAAAACTCTTCGCTGGGAACGATAATGTTCATAACAAAAACAAAGAACTACAACCCACTCACTCGAAATCTACAAATAGATTGAGCCGTAAAACCCCCAACCTTCCCAACAACCAAACTTGCAGATTACAACTAATCCTAAGGACTCTTATATTAATATCGAGATTAGGGAAAATCTTACCTTAAGGAATATCCAAGAACCGAAAATCTCGATCAATGACTTCTCCTTTGTTCGATCGTCCAACATCGCCTTCCTTCTCAACCTCGTTCTCAGCCGCTCAAAGCAAAATGAGAGATTTTAGGGTAAAACCCCTTTTTAAACCATGTCACTCCTTACTCCTTTATCTGTAAGTCTTGGCCAAATAAACCCCCAACTTTTCTTTATTAAACTTTATACCCAGTTATTACATCATCGAGTCGTCCTTCTTCTTGACAAACAAAACCGGTGCTCCCCAAGGTGACGAACTCGGTCGAATGAAACCCTTCTTAAGAAGGTCTTGGAGTTGAGTCATCATATCTTGCATATCGGTAGGAGCCAGTCGGTAGGGAGCTCGGGCAATCAGGGCCGCTCCCGGAACGAGATCAATTCTGAACTCCACCTTTCGATCGGGTGGCAAACCGGGCAAGTCTTCCGGGAACACATCGGGAAACTCGCGTATCACCCTTACTTCTTCTAGTTTTCTCTTCTCGAGTTTGGTGTCGATAGCATAAGCCAAAAAGGATGAGCATCCTTTCGCCAAAAATTTCCGCGCTTTGATCATTGAGATAATCGCCACCTCACCTTTCCTCCTTTCACCATAAATGATTGTCGACTCCCCATTTGCTACGGGTAGTCGGACCATCTTCTTGGAACACACAATCTCAGCGTGATTCTCTGATAGCCAATCCATCCCTATTACTACATCGAACCCGCCTATTTGCATAGGCATCAAACTAACCGGAAATTTTCTACCATCAAACTCAAGAGTGCAATCCCTTACTACATCCCGAATTATCACTTGACCCCTGTTAGCTATTTCTACCACAATGGCTTCATCTAAATTACTCATAGGCATGGAAATCTTTTGACAAAAGGTATCGGATATAAATGAGAAGCTAGCACCCGAATCGAACAATACACGTGTAGGCACAGAGTTTAGGAGAAACATACCCGACACTACATCAGTAGAGGCCTTGGATTCCTCGGAAGACATTTGAAAAGCTCTTCCGGCCGCTCTTGGAGGATCCGTTTTCTTCCCGCCGCTTCCGCCAGTCTTCAGTTTCGGGCATTCGTCTCGAATATGACCCGACTCTTTGTACTCGTAACACAAACGCCCCTTGACGGGACAATCCTTGTAAGCATGCCCTAGATTCCCGCACTTAAAACAAGCTCCGGGAACAAAGTTACATGGGTCGAGATGTTTGTTTCGACACTTGGAACACCACTTAGCCTCGGGCCTAGAGTCGGCCCCCCGACGGTAATTGTTGTTGTTGAAAGGTCTTGGCTTCTTGGAGGTTAGGGAGTTCCCCTCCCACTTTCTCTTTTCCACTTGGCGAAAACCCTCTTCCTTTTTCAAAGTATAAGCATCTTCCATTAACTGTGCTTCCTAGATTGTCTCTCGGAGAGTAGAAGTCTTCGACACTCTAACCATCGACATCATGTCGGACGGAAGCCCCTTAATGTAGGCCTTAATTTTCTCCTTCTATGTAGGGACCAGATGTCCCACCAATCCCAGTTTGTCCATAAATAGCTGGGTGTACTCTCTCCCTGACTGGTTACCCATCTTCAAGTTCTGAAACTCTTCCTTTATTCGGTCCATTGACCTCTCGTTGCAGTACTCTTCGAGTAACTTTTCTTTGAATGTTGCCCAAGATTGGGCCAAAACAGTCGCTTCAAGGGAAGCGGAATACACATTCCACCAAGTGAGGGTCGTCCCTCTCAACATTTGCAAGCCAAAAATTGCTTTATGTCCTTCCCCACACTCGCTAGAACGGAAGGCTTGCTCCATCTCCCGTATCCAACCCACACAGACTGACGGATCGTCCGAACCTTTAAACTCTGGTGGTCGGCAACCCAGAAAGGCCTTGAACGTGCAAGTTTTCTCCACTGGCCCAACGCTCAGGGTTGTGGTAGCATCAGTAGGGATTACAGGTCCAGTACCCCCGGACCCCGCCATGATAACGTTTTCGTCCACCGTTTCATGCCTACGGTTGTTGTGATAGTCCCGGTCCTCTAGAAGTTTCAAGAACAGTTCCTGTTGTTGTGCCATAGCTCGGTTCATGGCTTCCATCATTCTGTCCATCATCCTGGTCTCCGCCGTCACCTCTTCCAAAATAGGCTCTCTTGATTCTAAATTGCGTCGGGGAACGTGTTTGGGTCCCCCGCCTAACACATTAACCGGTCGTGAGGGCTCTTCCACCACGGTCACCCGTGGTTGATCGGTCGTGGATGCCGTGGCGTCTTGCCCTTGCTGTCTATTCCTGGTGGTAACCATTACCTGCCACACAAGGCCAGATATATAATGAGAGGTGAACCGCACGAATAACATAAGGAAATGTACTACTACATCAACCAATTATCATAACAACAGTAGATTGAGTATGCCCACGTAAAACATATTCATAATAACGTTAGCTAAGTGAAATTATGAATACTTGATACGTAAGAGTTCTCATCACTATCGTTACAACTTTCAATTCACGTAAGTTTCGTCGACTTGAGACCTTCCTATCTTAGGAGTTCTACCCAAATCTCACAAGTCATAACTTAAAAATCTCAGTTTAAGTCTAGGCATCTTACGTTCGTACCTAGTTCCCTTAAACTAATGCTCTGATACCAACTTGTAACATCCTAAAATTTGGGGTAAATTTAAAAATTGAAAATTCGGTTATATAACGTCTATAATTGGCATAAATCAGTCTACCCAAGAAGGGAGATCTAACAACCTGTAATAAGGATACAACCAAATCGGACCAAAGTATGTCAACCCAATACAGGGACTATAATACGGTAGTTACAACCCATATTAAAATAAAGAATAAACTCGACAACCTAGTAATCTAACTGAGATGAGCAAGATTAAGGTCGGGTGTCGCTATTCTTCCAAAAGTAATAATCTATACTTCAAAAATGTTGGTCACTATATCATCAAAAAGACCGCTCTCGACCCAAAGCCGTCCGCTCAATCCCGATGCTTCCCACCGCTAGAATGACCTGCCATACATGACAATCAAGAACAAGTGTTAGGCTAAAGCCTAGTGAGATCAATTAATCGGAAGATAAGTAATACAATAAACCCGTTTGTAGTCATGTAGCCGATCTAGCCGTGAGCTAAACCAAAACAAATCCAATAAACCATTAACATTCAGAAAATAGTAACAACAGTTCAAAACCACATAGCGAGCTCAACTACTCCAAGTCTATTGCTCGAAAACATCAAGTCAACCACTCCAGGTCTATTCTTGAGAGTTCCTGAAACAGGGCAACTCGGGCACAATGGGATTACACCTTACTGTCCATGGGACGCTGCCCGATCGTATAGGCCCACACCCTACTTACCATGGAGCCCGATGCCTATCCCGTGCCAAGGGTAACCAAATTTCCGGACAAAACATTGGAATATCGTGCCTATGGATCCATTGCACTAAACCAAATACCAAACATGCTATTATAACCATATTTAATCATGCATGTAATTCATGAGACCAAATCCCAAATGTAGCAGTTACTAACATGGCTCATCTCACATTGGTTAAGAAAACCTCATAAATCCAACCCCATCAATGATAATACAATAACCTCGTTTCGAAAGTCGTTATGTCCAATAATTAGTCCAATACACAAAATATTCCCAAAACCCTAGTTTTCTCTTCATGTGATACCAATATCCCAAATAACAAATATTAGTTAACAAATGATTAGGTGATCATGAACATCATTACTTTCTTTAACATACCATCCCATAAAACTTTGTTTGGTCAAATAACCATGATATCATCAAAACTCCTAGTTAGGTCAAAACCCAACAAAAATCCAAATATGATTAAGAGACAAAGGAAAGTTTATAAATACAATAACCCTAGCATTTATGAGGAAGAAGTGATTAAGAAAACTCACCTTATAAGGGTTATACACAACCCTAGGTAATGGATGAACTTAGAGAAAGAGGAGAATCACAAGAAGCTTTAAATCCTTAATCCCTTGAGGTCAAAGTTACCAAAACCTAAATGAAACCACAAATAACCATTTAATGCTCAAAACTAGAAGCAATCAATGAAGAGGGAAGAGAAACCCTACTTTTCACCAAGAAAATCTGTAACACCCGCATTTTTTATCTTCGGGTAAAAAGTTAATTATTTCCCAAAGTTCGGGGGGTTAATTGTAACTTGGATTTATTTAAATATCAAGTATTGAGATATTTTGCAAAATGTCTCCTATTTTGATTATTTGATCCAGTGAATGCTTTGAAGAGAAAAGCTTGAGAAAAGCTTTTTGGTGGGTTTTCTTCTTTTCCTCTTTAAGGTATGTTTCATATCTTAATCTTTGATTTCGTTATGATTCAGCCGTATAGATTCGTAATAGGAAGCTTTTCATCCGATTAGAATCTCTGTTTTTCCGTTTTGAGTTTGGCCGGAATTTGGGCCGGAGCTCCGGCGAGATTCTGGTTGAACAGTTTGACCGGAAAAGAGATGTCCGGTTGGTGCTTTGCGTTCCCTTTGGGAAGCGCATAATAGACTATGCGTTCCCTTTGGGAAGCGCATAGTAGACCTTGCATTCCCTTTGGGAAGCGCAGAGTAGACCTTGCGTTCCCTTTGGGAAGCGCATAGTAGACCTTGCGTTCCCAGTGGGACGCGCATAGTGGACCTTGCGTTCCCAGTGGGAAAACGCAAAGCGTGGTTGCGTACCCTTCTGTTCGCGCTCAAGTCTTCTTTGCTCCGTCTGTTAGCTTCTGTTGTCGGTGCTTTAGTCAGGTAGCGAGAGAGTTATCTGTGCTTCGACTTACCGATTCTTTCGGTGTTGTCATAGGTAGCATTATTTAAGAAGAAGGAAACAGAGGTGAGTTCCTACTATCATTTTAAACTTTACACATATCAAAAGTTACCTTTTGGATCTTATCTTGTTAAAGTAAAATGATGTTTTACTTGCACATTATGCGATTATGCGAAAAGAATATTAAAGAGCTCATTTTAATGATTTTCATTCTTACCAGAAGTTGAACTGGAAATAACATTTTGTTTATAAAATGTATTTATACCATATGTTTATTTATGGTTGGTCACATATGTTGTTGTGACGAGTCTGTACCATTACTAGTGGATCCCTAGGTTTTGAGTCGACTGTATTATTGGGATGTTGCATTCCCCAAATTTGTAGCTATGGATCACATGTTCCTCGGGGGCAACTTGGTACGGTTATGTGAGGCCGGATACTAGCCATGGTTCATAGTGATCCTAGCGAAGGAGTATACATTGGTTTTGCGCTTGGGGCTTGATCTCACGTTGAAGCACGGACTTTTGTGTTCGTATCCGTGGATTCCAATTGTTTAGCTCGTAACTCGGATTTTGGCCTACTTTGTGTTACGCCACAATCCTTGGTAAAATATTTTATTGACGGTACTTTTATGACATGATTATAACGGAAAAGCCCAGTTGTGGCAAAGGCTTAAATTGTAAATTTAACCTCTTTGGAAATATTATCTTATGATACAAATGTTTTTATCTTTTGAGCTTTATAAACTGTATGTTCTCACCAGGCTTTAAGTCTGACACTTTTTCTCAAATGGTATGTGTAACAGGTTTCCATTAGCGGTGGGTTGCCGGGGTTTTTGGAGAGACGAGTTTTGAGTCTCGAGGTTTTTGGAGATATCTAGTATTGTATCTGGGCATTTGTTAAGTCCCATTCTTTTGATGAATTGTGGTCTGTCAACTGATGAAATCTGGATATAGGGATCTAGATTAGTTTGTTGATGAACCCTTTATCTGTGCAGGTTTTTGTAAAGTCTTAAGGACTGATCCCATTTATGGGAAGTTAATTGCAATACTCCCGTCTTGTTGCCAGGATTCCAAGTTTTATTTTACTCTGATTTTTGAGGTGTTACAAGTTGGTATCAGAGCTCTAGTTTAAGCGAACTAGGCATGATTGTAAGATGTCTAGACTTAGACTGAGTATACTAAGAATTGATCCGCGAGATTTGGGTAGAGCTTCTAAGTTGGGTTAGTCTTAGAGTCGACGAAAAGTACGTTTATCAGGCGTTGTAGTGGTGGTGACAAGAACCATTATGTGTTGTATGTTCATAATTTCACTTAGCTAATGTTATTATGAGGATATTGTACGTAAGAGTGCTTTATTTGCTGTTAATATGACAATTGGTAATGTGGTAGTACGTTTTCCTCTCATGTTTTCCTATCTCTCTCTCTCTTATCTCTTCCTCTGCTCTGTGTAGCAGTTCAGTATGGTAGGTACGCGCGGAAGACCGCGTACTCGTGTTGATGGTCTTGAAGCGACAGCCTCTACAGCGGGTTAGTCGGAAGGAGTTGAGGTTGTTGTACGACCACCCGTTCAGCAAAGGCTAGGTGGGGGGCCAGAGGTCATTCCGCGAGTAGACCTGGCTTCGTCTCACCCAGTCATCGGGGATGCTAATCCCCAGTCCGAGTTGTTGGCCAGCGTGATGTTGGCAATGAGAGAAAAGATGGCAAAGCAGCAAGAGTTTCTGCTGAAAGCAATGGAGGACCGCGACGTAAACAATCGGAGAAGTGAGACGGTTGTGGAAAACGTCGTAGCACGTTCTGGAGGCGATGGTATAAGGGTCACGGCGGAAGAGCGCAGGATTCCTGGTGCTCCGGGGAATAGGAAGAGTTGTTCCTATAAGTCCTTTCTGGGTTGCGGACCGCCAGAATTCTTCGGTTCTGATGACCCGGCGGTGTGTGTAAAATGGATCCGAGCGATTGAGCAAGCTTTTGGCTCTTCCGAATGCGGAGATGATCAGAGGGTGCGGTTTGGTACCCAGCTGCTGAGGGACACTGCACTCATCTGGTGGAATATCATCCAATCCACTCTTTCTCCTGAAGTGTTGGCTCAGTTGTCTTGGGTCGAGTTCAAGAAGAAGTTGCTAGAAGAATTCTGCAACGAGAGAACAATGGACCGAATTGAGAAAGAATTCGGGTCTCTGGTGAAGGGAAGCCTGACGGTGAGAGAGTACACCCGTCAGTTTATGGAGAAGCTTGGTCTGGTGGGGCACACTGCCCCAACAGAGAAAGACAAGATGAAAGCGTATCTCAACGGCTTGTCAGCGGACATGCAATCTATGGTCCATAATTTCAAAGCTTCTAACCTCCGAGAGATGGTGGAGGAAGCTCAGTTCATGGAGGAGATGTTCGCAAGAAGCAAATCTGAGAAATCAGTGGTAGTATCTGATAAGAGAAAATGGGAGAGCAGTTCAATACCTCCCAAGCGGGCCCGACCTTTTGTTGGAAACCGCAACTTCAGCAGTTACCAGGAAGCGAAGTGGTGCCCGAAGTGTCGAGCCAAGCATCACGGTAACTGTAGCACCAATTCTCAAACTTGTTATAAGTGTGGGAAGCCTGGTCACACTGTCAGAGATTTCCCGGTCAGGGGACTCGTCTGTTATGAGTGCAAGGCACCGGGGCACGTGAGAAAAGATTGCCCGAAGCTTGTGTCGGGTAGCACGCCGGCAAAGAAGGAGAACCCTCCTAGGGTTCAGGGTCGAGTTTTTCAGATGACGGCCGAAGAGGCCAGGGCATCCGCTGATGTGGTATCGGGTACTTTTCTTATAAACTCTGTACCTGCTCGTATTTTATTTGATACGGGTGCTAGTTTCTCTTTCGTATCTGAATTGTTCCGTCAGAAAATTGCTATGCCCACTACTAGTCTTGAGGATGCATTAGTGGTAGAAATAGCAGATGGTAGACAAGTTCTGATCCACAAAGTTCTGAAGCAGTGTACTCTTGGAATCGAAGGGAGAGAATTTCCGATCGATCTTCTACCGATGTCAATCGGGGTTTTGATGTTGTGGTCGGTATGGATTGGTTGTCAAACAATCGGGCCGAGATCGTATGTTCCAAGAAGTTGATTCGACTTCCCAACCCCTCTGGCGAAGTTGTTGTCATCTATGGTGAAAAGAGAAAGGGTGAAGTGGCAATAATCACAATGGCAAGGGCACGCAAGTGTTTAGTAAAAGGATGTTCGTCTTTCCTAGCCTATGTGATCGATGCCAAGTTAGAGAAGTCAAAGCTGGGAAATGTGAAGATCGTGCGTGAGTATCCAGATGTCTTTCCGGACGAATTGCCCGGGTTGCCACCCGATCGTCAGGTAGAGTTTCGGATTGATCTTGTACCTGGCGCTGGACCGATCGCTAAAGCACCTTATCGTTTAGCGCCATCGGAGATGCAAGAGATGGTAGCACAACTCCAAGAGCTATTGGAGAAAGGCTTTATAAGATCGAGTTCGTCACCTTGGGGAGCTCCGGTCTTATTTGTCAAGAAGAAGGATGGCACAATGAGAATGTGCATTGACTATCGTGAGTTGAACAAAGCTACAGTAAAGAACAGGTATCTGCTTCCGAGAATAGACGACTTGTTCGATCAACTTCAAGGAGAGGGTTGTTTCTCCAAAATCGACTTACGTTCAGGTTATCACCAAGTGAAGGTAAGAGAAGAAGAAGTTCCGAAGACGGCTTTCAGAACGCGTTACGGCCATTATGAGTTTCTTGTAATGCCTTTTGGCCTGACGAACGCACCAGCAGTGTTTATGGACTTGATGAATAGAGTGTGCCGACCATTCCTCGACAAGTCGGTCATTGTATTCATTGATGACATACTCGTGTATTCCAGAAGTGAGTCAGAGCACGAGCAGCATCTACGTGAAGTTCTGGAAGTGTTGAGAAAAGAGAGGTTATACGCCAAGTTTTCCAAGTGCGACTTTTGGCTTAAAGAAGTACAATTTCTGGGGCACGTAGTCACTCGGGACGGAGTGAAAGTAGACCCCTCCAAGATTGAAGCTATGATGAATTGGGAGCCTCCTAAGAGTCCGTCAGAGATCCGAAGTTTCTTGGGTCTGGCAGGATACTACCGGAGATTTATTCAAGACTTTTCGAAGATCGCTTCTTCCTTGACAGTTCTGACTCGGAAGAATGTGAAGTTTGAATGGACCAAAACCCAAGAGAAGGCGTTCCTAATTCTTCAAAAGAAATTGTGTGAAGCTCTGATCTTGACTTTACCTGAAGGGTCGGAAGATTTCGTGGTTTACAGCGACGCTTCAAAAATGGGACTGGGATGTGTGTTGATGCAACGAGGCAAGGTTATCGCTTATGCCTCGAGGCAGCTCAAAATACACGAGCAGAATTATCCAACTCATGATTTGGAGTTAGCAGCGGTGGTGTTCGCTTTGAAGCTTTGGCGACATTACCTATACGGCACGAAATGTACTCTTTACACGGATCACAAGAGCCTGAAGTATGTCTTTGATCAGAAAGAGCTGAATATGAGGCAAAGGCGGTGGCTCGAGTTGCTTAAAGATTATGACTGTGAATTGCTTTACCATCCCGGTAAGGCGAACGTGGTGGCCGATGCGCTAAGTCGGAAGGACTATAGCGGGAGTATTCGGGCTACCCACTCAAGAATCGAGCTAGTGTCTAGCCTTGTTGAGAAGATCAAGACATCACAGATGGAAGCATTGTTGGAAGAGAATCTCAAAGAGGAAGTCATGACAAAACAACGATTGCTCTTGACGGAAGATAGCCGTGGAGTAAAACTGTTTAACAGTCGTGTGTGGGTGCCCAAGATTGGGGGAAACCGTGAGCTGTTGTTAGAAGATGCACACAAGTCCAAATACTCCATTCATCCGGGAAGTACAAAGATGTACAGGGGCTTGAAGTTGCACTATTGGTGGCCGGTAATGAAGCTTGATGTGACGCGTTACGTTGAGCGTTGTGTGACGTGTTCGCAAGTTAAAGCCGAACATCAGCGACCGTATGGGAGTCTTCAGTCCTTAGAGATTCCCGAGTGGAAGTGGGAGCATATCACCATGGACTTTGTGACGAAGTTGCCTAAAACTCTTCGGGGTCACGATACCATTTGGGTGATAGTCGATAGATTAACAAAGAGCGCTCACTTTTTGCCTATGCACGAGACTTTACCGATGGATAAGTTGGCGAAGCTTTATATCGATGAGGTAGTCTCGAGGCATGGGATACCTTTGTCGATTGTGTCGGATCGAGACAGTCGGTTCACTTCGAACTTCTGGAATAGGTTTCAGAAAGAGCTTGGTACGCGAGTAAAGTTGAGTATGGCTTACCATCCACAGACCGACGGGCAGAGCGAACGAACGATCCAAACCTTGGAAGACATGTTGAGGTCTTGTGTCATCGATTTCGGGGGTAGTTGGGACTCCCACCTGCCTTTGGTGGAGTTTGCTTACAACAATAGCTACCACTCGAGTATTAGGATGGCACCTTTTGAAGCATTGTATGGGCGAAAGTGTCGGACTCCCATGTGTTGGCTTGAAGCGGGAGAGAAGCAGTTCGCCGGACCTGAAATCGTGCAAGAGACTGCCGATAAGGTCAAGTGCATTCATGAAAGAATGAAAGCGGCTCAGGATCGTCAGAAAAGCTATGCCGATAAGAAGAGACGACCGATGGAATTCCAAGTAGGCGACCGCGTTATGCTTAAGGTATCACCATGGAAGGGCATTATACGGTTCAGAAAACGTGGGAAGCTGAGTCCCCGTTTCCTCGGACCTTTCAAAGTACTTAAGCGAGTGGGTTTGCAAGCCTACCAGTTGGAACTGCCACCGGAGTTGAGCAGGATACACAACACGTTTCATGTTTGCTACCTCCGGAAATGTTTGGCGGTAGAAGACAGCGTCATTCCCCTTTCAGAGCTAAGGGTAGACGAAGGAAACCGTTGTGTGGAAGAACCCGACGCCATCTTAGAGAGAAAGTCTAAGAAGTTGCGTCACAAAGAAGTCACTTTAGTCAAGGTGCAGTGGAAGCATCACCGGGGAGCTAATGTGACTTGGGAAGCTGAGGAGGATATGAAGCGAAGATATCCTCATCTCTTTGTGTAGTCGGATTTCGGGGACGAAATCATTTCCAAGTTGGGGAGGTTTGTAACACCCGCATTTTTTTATCTTCGGGTAAAAAGTTAATTATTTCCCAAAGTTCGGGGGGTTAATTGTAACCTGGATTTTTTTAAATATCAAGTATTGAGATATTTTGCAAAGTGTCTCCTATTTAGATTATTTGATCCAGTGAATGCTTTGAAGAGAAAAGCGTTTTGGTGGGTTTTATTCTTTTCCTCTTTAAGGTATGTTTCATATCTTAATCTTTGATTTCGTTATGATTTAGCCGTATAGATTCGTAATAGGAAGCTTTTCATCCGATTAGAATCTCTGTTTTTCCGTTTTGAGTTTGGCCGGAATCTGGGCCGGAGCTCCGGCGAGATTCTGGTTGAACAGTTTGACTGGAAAAGAGATGTCCGGTTGGTGCTTTGCGTTCCCTTTGGGAAGCGCATAGTAGACCTTGCGTTCCCTTTGGGAAGCGCATAGTAGACCTTGCGTTCCCTTTGGGAAGCGCAGAGTAGACCTTGCGTTCCCTTTGGGAAGCGCATAGTAGACCTTGCATTCCCAGTGGGACGCGCATAGTGGACCTTGCGTTCCCAGTGGGAAAACGTAAAGCATGGTTGCGTACCCTTCTGTTCGCGCTCAAGTCTTCTTTGCTCCGTCTGTTAGCTTCTGTTGTCGGTGCTTTAGTCAGGTAGCGAGAGAGTTATCTGTGCTTCGACTTACCGATTCTTTCGGTGTTGTCATAGGTAGCATTATTTAAGAAGAAGGAAACAGAGGTGAGTTCCTACTATCATTTTAAACTTTACACATATCAAAAGTTACCTTTTGGATCTTATCTTGTTAAAGTAAAATGATGTTTTACTTGCACATTATGCGATTATGCGAAAAGAATATTAAAGAGCTCATTTTAATGATTTTCATTCTTACCAGAAGTTGAACTGGAAATAACATTTTGTTTATAAAATGTATTTATACCATATGTTTATTTATGGTTGGTCACATATGTTGTTGTGACGAGTCTGTACCATTACTAGTGGATCCCTAGGTTTTGAGTCGACTGTATTATTGGGATGTTGCATTCCCCAAATTTGTAGCTATGGATCACATGTTCCTCGGGGGCAACTTGGTACGGTTATGTGAGGCCGGATACTAGCCATGGTTCATAGTGATCCTAGCGAAGGAGTATACATTGGTTTTGCGCTTGGGGCTTGATCTCACGTTGAAGCACGGACTTTTGTGTTCGTATCTGCGGATTCCAATTGTTTAGCTCGTAACTCGGATTTTGGCCTACTTTGTGTTACGCCACAATCCTTGGTAAAATATTTTATTGACGGTACTTTTATGACATGATTATAACGGAAAAGCCCGGTTGTGGTAAAGGCTTAAATTGTAAATTTAACCTCTTTGGAAATATTATCTTATGATACAAATGTTTTTATCTTTTGAGCTTTATAAACTGTATGTTCTCACCAGGCTTTAAGTCTGACACTTTTTCTCAAATGGTATGTGTAACAGGTTTCCATTAGCGGTGGGTTGCCGGGGTTTTTGGAGAGACGAGTTTTGAGTCTCGAGGTTTTTGGAGATATCTAGTGTTGTATCTGGGCATTTGTTAAGTCTCATTCTTTTGATGAATTGTGGTCTGTCAACTGATGAAATCTGGATATAGGGATCTAGATTAGTTTGTTGATGAACCCTTTATCTGTGCAGGTTTTGTAAAGTCTTAAGGACTGATCCCATTTATGGGAAGTTAATTGCAATACTCCCGTCTTGTTGTCAGGATTCCAAGTTTTATTTTACTCTGATTTTTGAGGTGTTACAAAATCGCTCCAAGTCAGCTCCCCAAATCAGATAATGAATTTTAGGTTGTGAAGATGAGTTTTAAAAGGCCTGCACCCCGACCGCGACCTTGCCTCGCGATTGTGACATTTGTCACAATCGCGGTCACAATCGCACGCTTCCCCCACCTCACGGTACAATTCTCGCGAGATGCCTTACGAGAGTGACTCTTGTCACAATCGCGGGCACTGTCGCCACAAACGCCCCGAGTCTCGGTACAATCCTCACGATAGTGCCCCGCGAGAGTGACTCTTGTCACAATCGCGGGCACAATCGCCCCCCGAGTACCGAGGCCCAATTTTCCAGTCTTTGACCTGAAAAGCCCACGATCCCAACACTAAGTCTAACGATGACAGTAAAACATGTCTGGATCAGTACTTACAGGTAAACTGAAGCTTTAGATGAGATCGTACCAAAATACGGGTGTTACAATGCACTTAACCATGTTTCATTTATGGAATCTGTTACCTTCCAACCCGCACCACCCGACCCGACCTATCCGAACCCGAACTACCCAAACCCTAATCGGTCGGATTTCGGGGCATTCCCTCCTACCCGAATATCCGATCGGGTTTAGGGTTTTGGGCCCCGACCCGACCCGACCGATGCACACCCCTACTCTAAACATTAGTAATTAGGCCAAATTGCATTAAAATGTAACATACTTTCATCATATTCTTATTTTGGGTAACGTATTTTTAAAACCTTCATTTTGGTACCTCAATTGTAAAATATCAAAATTTTAAGTACCTGGGTTACCTAATGACTTGTAAAAGCTGACTAAGATCAGATTTTTATTGATGTATATTTATTTATTTTATAAATGTCAACTAAGAAAAGAAAATCCACCTCATATTTTTAATTTTTTTTAAATCTGTATTTTTCGGCTATTAAAAGTTTACGCCATTTTCCCCGTAAAGTCTGTGTTTCCTGTTATTAAAAAACCAAGCCATATTTTTTTTCGAAATATGTTTTCAATCTATCAAACTTGTAATTTTGTTTAGAAAAATGATTGTAATTATTTTTAAAGGATTGTCATTTCAGTAACATTTTTAGGCCTACTGTTTGTTAAAATTTTTATTAACTTAACAAGACCAAAATAATAATAAAAAAACTTTGATAATATAATAAATAAAATATTGTCGATGGTTAAATATTTTTACAAAATGCCATAAGATCAATTATAAACCAAAATAGCATAACACGGCTATCAATTACAAACCAAAATGTTCTGATACGTCGTTGATGCTCAATCTAAGCCCCACTTTACTTAGTCCTTTTAGATGGAGTTTCTTCCCTTTCTCTTGCTTCAACTTCAAATATATATATAAAATCACGTTAATTATCTAACAACTCGGGCAAATTTAAATTAAAAAAACATATAGTATTACAAGTTTACTTACCAGAATAAGTGGAGCTTGACCAACCCCTTCTCTTTGAAGTCATGTGGAACTTACCACAATCGGTGGAATTTGGTAGATGGCCCTAGCTCGCAAGCTTAAAAGTTCTAGTGTTGTCAAGTTGTAAGCTTGATAAAACTCAAGCTTGTATGCTGTTACTTACTGCTATATAGTACCCTCAAAATGGAAAAAAAATCATGGTCTTTGTTGTTGACCACTGAATGTTAACATTCAACAGCTCACCCTTGGACCAGGTTGTGAATAATAGCAACAATCAATCGGTATTTATGATTCCACATTAGCTTAAACATGAATTCAGACTCATTAGACACTTAAAGAAACCAACAAGTCCCTAATAGTTCAAAACCCGAAAGCATCCAACTATTGTTTGTCCAAAAGGGCCACTAAAATCAAAAATCTGAAGCATACCATCTATGCCTCTACAAACTTCTTAAGGTTCTTAAGCCAGTTTGTGCACTCTCTGTGCTCTTTGTTCACCATGTATTCAGGCAGAAAATACATGTGGAACGCCTTCTGCAGATTCTCATCCAATTCACTGCATCACATACATACATAAAAATTTTAACATGATCGTAGATCGATATATGTACACACGAGAACAAATTGGAAAGAAAATACTCTCTCAAATCTAGGTCCTTCATAAGGAAGTTGGTCATCAGCCATTTCTGGATCTTTGACCTACAAGCTATCAATAACAATCTCATCAGCATAAGCACTAATACCAAACTCCAAACAGGGGTCACCTGTTTTAGATACTTTTACAACCATTGGGAGGCTTGATGGATTGTCTTTTTCAGTATCATCATCATCGTCGTCGTCATCTTATTCCTGACCTGTAACAAGGCTAGATGGTTCAGCTTCAATATGGATAGTTTCGCCTTGGTATTCTCTGCTTAGAGATATTGTTTGCTGCCCTGGAAGTTCAAACGGGAAGCCATCTGTAACCCATTCACCTTGCAAAACACATTTAATCTTCATAATGTAACCAACTCACCTGCAACTAGAAATGCGACGGAACAACCTCACGACGGGAACAAGCTCACGATGAACAGCCTTACGACGGAACATCCTCTGTCGACGACGGAAACAACGCACGGACGATCGATTTTGACGATTGATAGAATAGGGTTTAGAACGATATATTGATTTGGAAGATTGATCAGGCGACGTTTCAATGTGGGGGAGGAAAAGGTTTTACAAATAAATTAATTAGATTCCATATCATTAATTCCATGTCATCTTTTTTATTTCCATGTCATTACTATAAAAATACAAATTATTTAAGTTGACCGGTTACCTGATATGTAGGTAACCCATGTACTTAAAAGTTTGATATTTCATAATTAAGGTACCAAAATGAAGGTTTTAAAAGTATGTTACCAAAAATAGGAATTTAATAAAAAGATGTTACTTTTAACGCAATTTGGCCTAGTAATTAATTATAGTTACAAAATAGGTATAAATACTAATAAATCAAATTCAATTTTAACAATTTATAATCGAAGTTTTTCTATTTCATAACAGTGCCAAATTTAAGAGTCTGTAAATTTTTTATACCATCTCAAAACTATTGAGTGGTGTCACTAAACCCCTTAGGGGGCGTTTGGTTCGTGGAATGAAATTCGATGGAATTGAAATTTGTAACACCCTCAAATCTGGAAATAACAACTAATTTAAAAAAATTTAAATACATCAATATATGGTTTATAAACAATCACAATTTAAGGTTTAACCTCAACACACACAATTTATTCTCTACATACAGTCTATAACAAGGACGGGTGCTACTACAACTCAATAATAGTCACTATCTCCAAACCGCGGAAGACTTCACCAAATACTTACACCTGTGAAAAACTATGCACATCTATTCATAGCACTGCTAGAACCAAACCCCCAACTGAAACCTGATGCACATGTCGACAAATAAAAAGGTTAGGCTTAACGCCTAGTGAGCTCAAGAGTTTTCAACATAAATAAATTAATCGTTTAAAAAGGAAGGATGCAATTAAAATCATAATACTTCAAGATGATATGTTTTACTTATGAAAACGACTCGTTTACTAATAATCATGCATTTTAAACGAAAGAGACACCGAGTTAACCGTTAACCAAACCAAAGTGTTTTAAAGGCGAAAATCTCAATATAAAACGTTCTTTCGTAAATTTAGATTTAACCCAAAACTTGCTCAAAATGAGAATAAAGAGCGAACTCCCAATTTTATAAAACACGGGTAAAATGTTATATCTCGAAATACCCAACACGGATGGAACATGACACACAACTCATAAAAAACCATAGATGAAAACCCATATAAATAAATATCGCCGTGAACACGGACATTAGACCCAAAACTCACGCAACCATAAAATGGGACGAAATCAAATACCGAAACGTGGAAGTGACGTATCTCATTCAAACCTTAATATACGTGGGGGATCCCAATATTAAGGCCATCATTTACCGCCGAACACACAACCAACGATAATAAAATATGTCGTTAACATTTAAAATGCTAATGGACGACGACGGGGGAGACCCGTTTCCATCTTGGGTGACGAGAACACGTAAATGGGGTCACCCGTGATGTTACTGGATTTCACCACATATCTCGGACCTAGTTCCCATGCCATGCCAGCCATCACAATCCTCAGCCCGTTTATGCCTCTCGCCATACTCCGTCGAGTTCCACCCCGAGGACTTACGGACATGGGTGCCTATCCAGTCTAGACAAGTTTCAACTCAGCAGCATCGCGCCACCTATTGCCTACTTGCTAGCGAACCCAAGTGGTCAATAAATGTAACCAAAATCTCAGGCCTTACAAAACAGACAGACTTATGTGCCTATGGATCCATTACAACATTGTCTAACATTACATGACTCTAATTGAATGACCAAAGCACCCAAAACATGTAATTATTAAATGATACGCATTAAGCGCAATCATACTCCCAACTCCATGACGGACTATTAAACCGGACAATTGTCCCCAATACTCATTTTAGTCAAACCGAGCCAAAGCTCAATAGAAAATCGCTTTATCGTACAATAAATGTCGGTGTAAAGAATAAAACATTTTTAACCAATGGTTATACAAACACAAAGACCAAAAGTGTGATTAACCCAAACCTCCTCATTGGTTGAAACAAAGCGTCTTCCCAAAGGACTCAATCCCTTATTTTTCCAAAATGACTCATAACACAATGATATGCATTTTCCAAACGGTTTATGAAATCAGTTGCACCAAAAAGACAATTACTTAAAATGACATCCAATTACGTAGTAATCATCAAAGAAACATATTAAAATGATTTATGTATCAAAATGACCAAAATCCCAAAGATGTGTGTTATATAAGTTTATAAAGTTAAACACTTCCAAAATAACCAAACTTATCAGCAGTTAACAATTTTATGTCAAACGCAAAACATTTTAAAATAAACATTTTGGCATGCACACCGTTTTCACAAATAAACTTGAACTCGTCTTGCTAGATTTAGGCTAAATCTAAATTTTACCCCAACTTGAGCTTTCTTTGAAGAAACTTGAATCCACAAGCCAAATCTTCCAAAAACCTATCATCACAATTTTCCAACCATGAACATACTTATTCAACCATCTAGAATATTCCCCCAAACATATTACATCAAAAACCCCAACTTGGCCAAACCCAAATTTTGAACTATTTTCTCCAAAATCATCAAATTCGAAATTTGATAAACCAAACACTAGGAAATCATCAAGAGAACATTTATATCTTATAACAAGGTTTAGAAATGGGGAAGATACACTTACCACTTAGGTTTTGACGAAAACCTAGAAAACCTAGAAAACCCTAAAATAGAGCTTGAGGTTGAAGATGAAGATGAAGCTTCTTGACCCTAGCTTCCAAGCTTTGTTGGGTGGTGGAGAAACACTTGGAACACATTAGATTTGGTGTCTTTGATGCGTAAAATCTAATGTTAGGGTTTGAGGGTCAATTTTGGAGAGAAGAGGGTGAAAGGGGTTGAAAGAATGAATGAAAAAAAATGAGAAAATGGGTTTAATGAAGGCTGGACCCCGACGACGAGTATGCCCCGCGAAAGTGACACATGTCACTTTCGTCGGGCACTCTCGCAGAGAGTGTACCGCGGCAATAAGGCCTTCTGCGAGAGTGACACATGTCACTTTCGCTGTCACTTTCGCCCAAACTCCCTGAAACCCGAAAATCCGATCTTTTTCGACACTAAGGCCCTCGACACTCTTTGGAACTTTTAGTAGTGTTTTCCTAACATGAATCCCACCAAACACAAGGTACAAAAACGCCTGGGTGCCCCTATACTTACCGAAAACTACGGGTGTTACAGAATTCATCAAGGAATTTGACTTTGAAGGAATCGGAATAGGATTTGATGGAATTTGACCACGCATTTTGGTCGCGTTTGGTTGGATGGAATTGGAATTGGAATTGGATTTTTTTTAAAGACTTTAAAATTGGAATTAAATATCAACAAATGACATTTTATGATTTTTCTATCATTTTCTTTAAAATTATAAATATCAGTAAAGTTATAATTCAATATGTTAAATTATTTAAATTACCGCTCATTAAATAAAAAAGATAATTTTATCATTTAATTAAATAAAATAAAAATAAAATTGCACAAACTAAATAACCAAAACCAAATTACATTACTAATATACATAACATCTGAAACTGTTCACTACATACCTTAAATTACTAACATACAAAATTATTCACTACACAACATCTAATAATATCCGAAACGTACCTTACTTCCAAAAACTAAATTGAAGTTTTTAAATCATAAACCAAGTCAACTTTCCAAAATAAACCTTATCCACTCCTCTCGCTCCCTTTCTTCCAAACTACAAAAGATTAACACGTTATTAGGCTCATCTGTTATCTTCTTGATTGCTCTGAACCTTTCCATTCTTGAAAGTGATTGAATTTTGGCAAGTTCAGAATTCACCATGGAAGTCTTTTTTTGTATATCCATCTCCGTATCTACCATATTCTTCGTTGCATTTTAAAATTTCTCCCCAAGAAAGAGAGTTGCACTATGCATTCCATCAACAAGAGTATCAACTCAGGTTTTCCTCTTTTTACTACCATGACTTGAGCCTTCTTCACTTCGCATATCCGTAGCATTATGTACATTGTGGCTACTTTCTGTGTCCTCCGTTTGTTGTTCTTGTTCCTCAAGATTTACCTGCTCCTCCATCTCGACAACATCCCTAGCTCTACTTCCTTGAGCTCTATCTTTTCCGAAAACAATAGACAAATCTTCAAAATGTGGAAATGTCTTGTTTCTCCATTCCGCTGCCTCTTTATGTACCTATTTCATGCCATTAAATTTAATTAGCAAGGTAACAAATAATAACTACAAATATAGCATGAAAACTGAAATAGTACCTTCAAGTAAGACTCCCAAACTGGTGCTTCGGCAATTACACATTGTTTCACACTGTCATAACCAAACCCACTCGTATTTGTCCCGTTCACCATGTCATGTACAACTTGCCAATATTTTTTCATTGTTTTAATTCTTGACTCAATGTGCGGTTTACCCAATATATGAGACTCAGGAACTGATTCTTTCATCACTTGTTCGAGATACTGTAAATATCCAGATTTAAAACCGTTATCAGCTTTAAATCCTCCGATGTAAACCATGTTAATCAAAGCCTCCACAAGTTTGGCATCTTCAGTAGTTGTCCAATTTCGATAGTTTCTATTACGACTTCGATCCGCCATACCTATTGTTAAACGAATTAAATAATAAACGAATAACATGTAAACATAAACATGCAAATGATAATGGTATGCAACATAATAAACAAAATCAAGGTGTAACATTGCAAATCATAATGACATGCAACATAATAAACAAAATCAAGTTGTAGCATTACAAATCATAATGGTATGCAACATAGATATCAAATTCATTACAAACCATAAAGATAAATTTCAAGCATTACAAATCATAAAGGTCAATGCGTAGCATTCCAAGCCTCAAACATTTGTTGTGCCAAATTATTTCTAAATGCAGTCCACTCGGTTGATGTCCCAACAAAACTGACATTATCCACATCTTGGTCTCCATCATCTTCGGTTGTTTCGTCCAACCCATCATTCTCAATCGGATCATTTGTGTAACACCCGTAAATCCCTGTCTGTGAAAGCCAATCCCTTGAGAAATCCTTGATTCTGATCATAGAATTTCATCCCTTACGTCTTACCTTTTAAGCCTTATCGCATCGTGGTTGCTCCGGATGAAAATGGAAGAAATCGGGGCTCGGGACACTCTGGGCGATAGTGCCCTGGGCACAATCGCCGGGCATAATCGCCAACAGAGTGGTGTCCGCGGTACAGTTTGGGCGATAGTTCCCTGGCGAAAGTGCCTTGGGCACAATCGTCGGGCACAATCGCCTGCGGCCTCTGGTTGTTTTAAAATCGATTTTGAGCAGCCCCACCTCATTATTCTCAACCCCTTTCACCCTTTTTTCTCTCTAGAAACCGAACCCTAAACCCTAAAATCAGTTTTATGCATCAAGGGCACCAAATCTTTATGTTCCAAGTGTTCCTCCTTCCACCCATCAAAGATTGGAAGTTATTGGTCAAGGAGCTTCATCTTCATCTTTAACCTTAAGTTCATTTCGGGTTTCTAGGTTTTTCGTCAAAACCTAAGTGGTAAGTACATTCTTCCCATTTCCAAACCTTGTAATAAGTTATGAATGCTCCATTGATGTTTCCCTAGTATTTGGCTTATCAAATCTCGGACTTGATAGTTTTGGGAGAAACTAGGGTTTGGATCTCGTTGGGGATTTTGGTGTATTATGTTTGGGGAATGTTTCTATATGGTTGGATGTGGTTATTTACGGTTGAAGTTGTGTGGATCTAGGTTTTTGGAGGATTTCGGCTTGAGGATTCAAGTGGTTTTCAAAAGAGCTCGTTGGGTGAAATCTAGATTTAGCCTAAATCTAACAAGGTGAGTTCAAGTTGATTTGCGAAAACGTTGTACATGCCAAAATGTCTATTTTAAAACGTTTTATGTGTTTTCCATGAAATTATCAAATGTTGGGTATTTGCTAATCTTTGATTATTTGAATTATCTAACTTTACAAACCTTGTATAACTCCCACATTGGAGATTTTTGGGCGTTTGATATATGCGTCACAAACGAATGTGTTTTTGAAGTCTTTTTACATGAATGGATCTTTGGTCAAAGAAATACACTTTTAAATGTTTGTCGAGTCTTATGCATCGTCATGAAATGGAGTGTTTTATAAAGTATCACTTGCACATTTATGTGAGGTAACTTGAAAGAATGTTTATAGTCTCATTTTATGATTTTCGTTCTTATCAGCAGTTAAATTTGAAAAACGCATCTTTTGTGTTATGAGTTCATTTGGAAAACGAATTGTCTCAACTAATGTTGAGTTTTGAACTAATCTCACTTTTGGTCGTGATGTTTGCATATCCGTTGGATGAGTGCGTTTTATCGTGTTTTTATTCCATTTATTAATGAGTCAATGGGTTGTTAAGGCTGCGGCTTGGCATTGTTATTTTGATGGGGTTTTTGGATAATAGTCCAGTTTTGGTAGCTCGACTTCGAGCCTTGTTGGGCCTTATGTGTATTATTTGGCTTATTTGATGCATTGGGAGTCATGATCCCGTATTTGGTTTATTATTGTCCGGCTTTGGGACGATTAGTTTTCCACGTCGAGGCACGTTAGGCACCGGATGTGGGTGTAAGACCTTCGTGCTGCACGTTAAGGTACCGGATGTGGGTATAAGTCCTTCGTGCTCAAGTATTACGATATTGGATGAGGAGCTCGACCTAGCAATCCCTCGGGGTTGAACTTGAGTTTTCGTGGGTGTATGTTTAAAGCCTCTGAGCCTGACATCCCTTGTGTGTACTTTTGTTTATATGACTAGTCATAACAACATAAAATGGGCTTACTTTGTGGACCGTCACATTTTATGGAATCGGGAATCCCCCGTCACCGAAAGGTGTTGTTTTTGGGTATTGAGTTTTATTATCCAAGTTTTCGGTGACGTTTTGTATATTTGGGTTTTACCCTTGATTTATGGGTTGAGTATTATGCCCCACACGAGTTTTGGGTGTTTTGAAATATAAGGTTTAACCGTACCTTCTTAAATGGAAAGTTCAATTTATATTTGCTCTTTGAGTGAGTTTTGGGTTAAAGCTAATTTATGAAGGGGCGGTTTACATTGGTGTCATTCTTTTGTAGTAGTTTGATTTGGAAAATGTCCAAATTGGTGTTCTCCGTCTAAATTGCATATTAATGGAAAACGAGTCGTTTGCATATTCAAAGTATACCTTTTGAAAGATTATGAATTAAACTGCATTATCTATTTTCACAGACATCTTTATTTATGTTGAAAACTCTTGAGCTCACTAGGCGTTAAGCCTAACCTTTTTATTTGTCGGCATGTGCAACAGGTTCCAGTTAGGAGTTGGGTTCTAGCAGTTCTATGAAGCGTAGAGCCTTAGCTAGACACTAAAGTAAGTAGTTGGTGAAGTCTTCCGTAATGTTGGAGATAGTGACTATCTTTGGGTTTTTAGTAGCACCCGTTCTTATCATAGGCTTTTGTATAGAATGAATGTTTGTATTGAGATTAAATCTTAATTTGTGGTTGTAGATAATTCCTTTATTGATGTATTTAGAAAATTTTAAATAAGTTGCTATTTCCAGATTTGAGGGTGTTACAATTTGGCATTTCTCGCCTGATATGATTATGAAGTAGACAACATGCATTATGATCTTGTTTTTTTAGCTCAACGTGATAGTACGAGTTATCTTTTAAAATTCCCCACCTTGCCTTCAAAATGACAAAACATCGTTCGATGGCATTTCTTGCGGAGGAATGTCTCATGTTAAATAGTTCTTTTGGCGTGGTTGGTTGGTATCCATCCTGCCAATCATTTAAGTGATATCTCTGACCTTTATATGGGGCAGGAAACCCTCGCCATTTGTGTATCCAACATCTACCAGGTAATGATATGGCCTTGGTACCTTTAACCCATGTGGCCTAAGAAGAGCATACCTAATGTAGGTGCCTGCATGCCATTTCTCATTGGGATTTGAGTTATTATTTGTCCTCCATACCTAATAACACTTTACCCTTGTGCACAAAGTCTTAAAATCATAAAAAGTTCATAACTTTTATCCGTCTACAACATTCATAGATATGGAAAAAAATGAGCTTTTCTAGATTAAAACCAATCCATACCAGTAATCATTAAAAATAACACAGGGAAAGAATATATTCTTGAATAAAAAAAACAATTTAGTGAAATAAAAAAATAAAAAAGATCAAGTGTAGGTACCTGCATGCCATTTCTATTAAGCTTCTTGACGACAACAACAAGAGGGTGATATGAGAAATTATTGTAATACCACTTTTTGGGCAATGTACATATGTAGAAGATAATTAAACCATGTTTTTAGATCAAGTAGACTGCAAATTGTGACTTCATTGATTAATTTCTGGTAGAAGTGTAACTTGCTTCTACTGTTGCTCATGGTTTTATATTATTCCATCTAATTGTTAGAACATGTTGCTATTGACCATGGTTATGTACCATCTCCTTGATTCAGGCCAAGGTTTATATATCTAGGTATGTAGTAAGCTGACATCGACTCATGTACAATTATCTAATCTAGTATGAAGAATGAGGGTATGATAGAACATGACAACGATTTTATTGATAAAACAACAAAGGAATACAAAGTTATCTACTTTTGAAAGATAGCCTCTCTCTCCAAAGATGCTTAAGCCAATATTTTATTTGAACACCCCCCCCCCAAATAGACCATTTACATTAGGTGTTTGGATTGAATATTGGACATAAACGATGTAATTGATATAGTTGTGAGCATATAAGTCGGTGATTCATAATTTTTTTTGGGTGAAGTATGCAACTGAAAAAACAATGGAAGCTCTGTGATCTCATTATCTATTTCGCCTATGTTTCTTGAAGAATTTTCTCTACCATGGGGACCCTTTTGCATCTAGCCATCTCAAGTGACAGTTTTAAAAACAGAATGTCTTATCATCTCAGGGGACAGTTTTAAAAGCTATAAAGAATGGTGACTTATTTGTTGTTGAAAAGCTTCTTTGGAATGGATAATGAATGGAACCCAATGACGGAAATAGAGAAAAATAACCAAATCAACCACATGGAATGGATTGACATTAATCAATTTGAGTTGAAGGCTTCAAAAGATTACTGTATATAAACTATTTTCATTTATCGTGTGCCAGCTGCCTAACTAAAGAAGTAAGAAGTAATAAACGAAAATATGGGAAAGAAAAAAAAGGATAAAATAGCAGATTTAATAAGAATGTTGGGTTTCATGAGAATCTACCTTAGTCAAACAATTTATACATGTAACAAGAGTTTTCTCGTCTTCAGTAACCAACAATGGCACGATAACCTACAAGATCAAAAGACAAAAGGTGAATGCATAGAAAATTTCACAAACATATCCCAACACATGAATGTTGTCTACGTAAACAATTTAATATATAGAATAACTTACACTCAAACATCTGAAAGAATCATATTGAGACAAAACAACAGTTAAGCAATGTTCTGCTTCACTTGATACCTGCATTTAGAACTCAAGATCACAAGACAAGTAGAAGGGAACACATAATCCATAATCCCGAAGAGAATATGTACTTTATAATATGTAAATAGTTTAAGGACATCCTTGATGAACATATTTACTCGTAAATAAATAGAAATTAACAAAAATGGCTCTAGTTAATCTTTAAAAAGTGAGGGTAACATAGAATCATTAAAGTTACTTTAACGTAATAATTTGAAAATAGGACTAAAAAGATGTGAATAGCCATCAAATGAGTTGGATCCAACTCAAATTTGAAAATAGGACGTAAAGGGTCTAAAGCATAATGCAAATGTGATTCTTGAATCAAACAAAACCCCATCAAGTTGATCCCAAAATCAAAGCATAATGCAAGTGTGATTCTTGAATCAAACAAAACCCCATCAAATTGTCCCAAAACCAAAACCAAAGCATAATGCAAATGGGATTCTTGAATCAAACAAAACCCCATCAAATTGATCCCAAAATCAAATCACAATGCAAATGTGATTCTTGAATCAAACAAAACCCCATCAAATTTATCCTAAAATCAAAGCATAATGCAAATGGGTTTTCATAACAATGGATGCCAATAAATTGAAAATTGGTTTCTTAGATTGAACAAAAACCCATCAAAATTACATAATCCTTTCACGCAACTACCTCAATCTCCCTCATCTACCAAACGATATTGGGTTGGAGTGAATTGGTGTGAAAACTTGGGATTTTGTACAATTTCAACCAAAATCATCACTGCCAGAGCTAAAAACATGCTACATTAATAAATAAATAAAAAGCTTGATGCCATAACCAAAATGACCAAACATAATCAATAAACACATTGCACGATTGAAATCCTATCAACAATTTTCTTCTATTGATCACATATCAATCGAAAAGGCGAACAATTGTGAACACATATCAAGAGCCAATTATGTATCAGTTCATAATCCGCATAGTTGCAGGTATTTAAAGCAAACAAAACTTCACGAAACACACATATGAAGCAACAAGTGAACTAATCATTGACGATTATTTTTCAATAAACCCTAATCGAATCAAATTTTGGGCAAATGAAGATGGAATTAGTATTCAGTAATGTAATCAAACATGATCGAATTATAACTATGGAACAAGGATAAAAAACAATTACGATATTAGGGTTTATGGTGACGAACCTTTACAACTCGTTCCCCCTTTTGTATCCCTACTGAATACTGATACTTCCTACTGAACAAAGGTGATCGATATGAGAAAGCATACCAGTGATAGATAGAGAGATGAGAACGCCATAGATGAAGAAAGCGGGAGAGAAAGAGAAGATACTTGATGTGCGATTGCAGAATGGAGATCGACCGGAGGAGATGTAGATACGAGCCGCACAGATCGAGAGAGTGAGACCGCTGATTTGGATTAGGGCAAGATTCTGTCGTAAAGAAATGAATTCCGTGGGATGTTTGAAGGATTTGTGAAATCAGTCATTTAAAGAATCCAACGAAATTTGAAGGATTCCTTTGTTTTAATTTTGTGAACCAAACACAACTTTGGAATTTGGTCAATAGAATTGGACATTCCAATTCCATCCAATTCCACGAACCAAACACCCCCTTAGTATATGGCTATTTGCCCCTGATTTTGAAGCATTCTTGGGGTGTGAATTGTAATTTTGAAGAATATGGATAATAAATGTAATTAGGTTATACTACGAGGGGTGTAAGTGATAATTTCTTATAACGGTCAGATATCACAATGTTAAGTGAGACTGGTTTAATTCGTCAAGTCTAGAAAAGTATCGCTTTTCTGGTCGAGCTTACCAACCTAAAGAACATTGACTTAATCAGTCTATTAGTATGTGATGTCCCTCAATGAACCTAATTATGTAATGTCAACGAGGCCACTAAATTAGACCATTTAATTGTATTTAATATAAGAAAGTCATTGAAATTTGTTAAAAAGTTTCAAAAGAGTCGCATAACCATAAAACCATCAAATAAAGTCACCCAACATTCTAATTGATATAAGTTATATTAAAATGAACAAAAAGATGAAAAATGCTTTTGAAACATCTTCAACCAAACATACCAGATATTGTTCACTTTATCCGTCCTGGGAGTTATGGTTTTAAAATGCATTTGATATATGAGATATATCAGTTCTTTATAAGACAACTTTCGTTCCCTTCCCAACTGATGTGGCATCTCACAACTTCAAGTTAAGTCTGTATCATGATTAGAACATTAAAATTTTGGTAGTCAAAATTACATTATTGGTCCCTATGGTTTTCAAGAAATCATGTTGTGCCTGCCTGTAACACCCTCAAATTTGGAAAGAGCGACTAATTTAAAATTTTTAATAATACCTCAAATAAGAATAAAATCTCTTACAACAAGTTCACGCTAGAAATACAATTCTCGAATTAACAGTCAACAAAATAATCAAAGTCTTACATAAGGACTAATTAAAGTCGGGTGTTACTAAGAACCCAATGACAATCGCTATATCCAAAGTAAATGTGGAAGACTTCATCAAGTTACTCATTCTCATGAAATCTAGTGCTCATCTCTTCATAGCACCTCTAGAACCAAACCCCAATTGAAACCTGATGCACATGCCGACAAATAAAAGATTAGGCTAACGCCTAGTGAGTTCAAGAGTTTTAACATGAATAAATATATCTTTAAAAATAAAGGAAATCAGTTCAAATCAAGATCTTTCAAACTAATTTACTTTAGAAATAGAAACGACTCGTTTTCCCATAATGTGCACCTTTAAAGACAACATTCCAATACAAACATTCTTTATAAAACGATGCAACCCAAAACTCGCTCAAAACGTGAATATAAATCAACTCCCAAATTGTGAAACCGTGAATAACACTTCACATCCCAAAACACCCAAATACATGGGTGGGGCATAACACTCAACCCATAAATCATGGTTAATAAATCCCATATACAATATGTCACCGAAAACATGGATACAAGACTCAATACCCAAAACAACACTTTTCGGTGACGGGGGAGACCCGATTCCATTGAATGTGGCTGGCACACAAAGTTAAGCCACATATCTATGTTATAAGCGTATCTTCAAGGATAAACAACCATTGACATCAACCCTATCCAATGTCTTTAGTCAAGGTAGACATCAACCCTATCCAAGTTTTTAGTCATAATAGGCATAAACCCTATCCAGGTCTTTAGCCGTTTGAACATCAACTCTATCCAAGTCTTTAGTTTAATGCAAATGTGGGTTCAACTCTATCCAAGTCTTTAGCCCCAAAGAATCACCAAGTTCAACCCTATCCAGATCTTTACCTTGGGATCTCGCCATCCTTGACACACTTGTTTATTAGGACTTACATTGTATCACCAACGCCTATTTCCATATTACAACACAGGAATCTTATCCTACTTACACGATAAGACCGACCTCTATGCCTATGGATCCATTGCATTACAGTCTAACACGTTACATGCTCCAACGGATGAACTAACGCATCCAAAACATGTAACTCACAAATGAGATGCAACTAGGTACACCATGCAACAAGGCTCCATATAGAGCTACCAAAACCGACGAATACTCCAAAGACTCATCTGAGTTTAAATCAAGCCCAACGACATAATAAATATTTGGCCAAAATACATAAGTCGATAAATTACATCATTTTCCAACAATCCTTGACTCTCCATTTCAAATTTGCCTTCGGCCCAAAACCAAAAGGTTTACAATTGCTAAAATGTTCACAAAGTCGGGAACGAACCAAAATCAATATGACTCACACATTCGTATTTTCAAAACGTCCCACTACAAGAATGATGCATATTTCCAACAAACATCAAAAGTGCATTTTGACCAAGTAAACTCTATTTATGCAATAAAATCATTAAAACACTTCCATTTATGACTTATTTGCCGAGATGCCCAAAATTCCCAAATATGGGTGTTCTACAATGTTTATAAGGATAAACACTTCAAATAGTCAAAAGTTACCAAATAACTCAACAGTTGATAATTTCATGTAAAGCACATAAACACTTTAAAATATACATTTTGGCATGTACACCGTTTTCACAAATCAACTTGAACTCACCTTGCTAGGTTAAGTTAAACCTAGGTTTTCAAACCCAACCATTAGCCTCCAATGGTGTAGACTCCACCATTTCCAAGCCCTCTTCAACAATAAGCTAAGGTTTCCAAATAACCTATTTCTTCATGTCTAGCATAAACCATCAACAGGTAAAACTTTTAGATCTACAAAGATCCTCATACCAAAACTTGAAATATTCAAGAAAACTTACCACTTTAGGGTATTTAGGCTCTCCACCCAAAACCAACCAAAGGAACCCATTATCTCTTCGAATCCAAGCTTCCAAATACCAAACCTTCACACTTCCTTAGGATTAATCCACCATGGATGCTCCAAATCTCACATAGGAGTTCCCCAAAATCGCCCTAATAGGAGGAGAGAAATGGAGATGGAGGTAGAAATGAGAGAAACCCCTAAGAATTGGGTTTAAATTGCTCAGACCGCCCCGCGGCCTTGGCCGCGACCCCAAGTCGCGGGCCGAGTCGCGCGTGTCTTCTAGCTGCGAAACCTTAGTGACTTACTCGGGCCTAGCCGCGGTTTGAGGTCGCGGGCCAAGCCGCGCGTATCGCCTGATGTGTCTTCTCGTGTCTTGTGCTAAATCGTTCCCCGACCGTTTCTCTCGGCCGACCGCTGACCGTTTCCTTGGCCGATCATTAACCGTTCTTTAGGAAATTACGGGTGTTACAATGCCTAAATTGAAATAAACCCTAAAATAAAAAATCTAAATAAAAAAACCCAAACAACCCCTAAAATAAATATCCTAAATAAATCCTAAATCATCAAACTTTGAATCAAATCGTCCCTTTGATGGTGGAAGAACACTTGAATCAAACACTTTAGTCAAATGCCAAACTCATCTCAATCTCCATCTCGATTCTTGAAGTCTTCTAGAATCCAATCGTCCATGAGATGGTGAGAAAATGCCTAGGATCAATCGATCTCCATAAGCTCTTAACCTTCTATCCTTGCTAACGAGAACCTGTGAGATGAATTAAGGATGAGAAGAAACCAACCAGATTGAGGAGAAGTAGATCGTTGGGATGGAGGAGCAGATTGATGGGGATGCTGGAAATGACAATTTTTTTTTTTTTTTGGGGGGGGGGGGGAGGCTTCACGAAGTCAAATGGGGGGAGGGGCTTTACAATGTCAAATGGGGGAAGGTCCATGTGTTGCCGGAGAATGGATATGCCTCTCTGTTCGTCGGAGATGACAATTTGGGGGGGGGGGCACAAAGTCCGATGGGAGGGTTATCTTATATATGTATATAATATAGAGATATTTAGTAGTAAGGTTGGGTTCCGGTGAGAAGTTGAGGTTAACGTGAGAAGTGGTTATCAACCATTGGATGAGAAATGAACGCACATTAGGATGAGATGCACCAAGATAAGATGCACCAGATCAATTCCCTTCTAAGGCACAATTCATGGGAGGGCTTGATATTAAAAGAGATCAACGGTTCAAATCCACCTCTCACGTTTCTCACCGTTAACTCAACTTCTCACACGATCTTTCGCATTTAGTAGTAATATATATATATATGTATATATAATATCTTATATTATTTATTTATAATAGAAAATGAATTAATGATAAAAAACCAAACTACCCCTAAGATAGCATACTTTTTGTTTAACAGAATTAGGGGCAGGGAATCAAGGCATGTGAAAATGTAAACCATATGGACGTTTTTCATGATTCTTTCAATTTAGGAATGCACTGTACGATTTCGTGTAAACCATGGGGACGAATAATATAACTTACTCAATAAACTAAGAAAACAAAACCCTAGATGTGGACCATGCTAAGGAGTATCAATTTTCATATATGTACTTTTGTCAATTATGCACATATTACAATTATTATAGCCAACAAAGGCTTTTATGTCATTATTCTAAAGGTTGAAAAGTTTATGTGTAAAGGGCTTGTTAGTCTAGTCCAGTTACAAAATTCTATTATGAGTTAATACTTAATAGGTATAACTAGTGAAAAACAAACAAGGATATGCAACAACCCATGTAAGATAAGGTACTTCTTTAGATGCTACCCTAAACTAGGAGATGCAATAACCCATGTTCAAGTGGAAAACAAACAAGGAGATGCAACCCATATAGCATAAGATACTTCTTTAGATGTCTTCATGAACACACATTATTTTACACCATCTTAATGTTATTAGTTAATACTAAATAAAACTAATTTGATATAACACTATTTATTTACACTATTTGTTTAACAAACTCAGGGGTTGTTTGCTTTTTTTCTAAACCTCTTAATGACTCTTAAGTCTGAATCGTTCATACCTTTTTACACACCACATCTTATTAATCATAACTAAAATAAGACTTCAGACTTTAGACCTCTTAAAAAACAAATGACACCTCAGTGTGAAATGAATATAATTAGAAAACAATGTTCTATGTAAATAATGATGTTAATGGTTGAAGATTAATTACTTTGTACAAAATTTAGTACCATTTTGATACAAAAAATAGTGTTGATGGTTGAAGATGTTATTAGGATTGTTTCAGGGTATAATGGATTTTATTAATATTATCTTTGACCATTGTATTTTATTCTTCTCTTGTAAATAAAGAATTGTTTAAAGTGATAAAGCAAGAAAGTAAAACACTAGATTTATTAAAGTGTAATTTTAAACAAAATATAGTAAAGTAAAAAGAACAAATTGCATGAAAATGCAACATATTTCTCTTATTCTTATTTTGTATAATGTATTTTTAAAATTTTTATTTTGGTACCTCAGATCTGACACTTCAAACATTTTAAGTATTTGGTTACATATGAAAGTTACCATAAAAATGCAATGACTTTGGTCTGATTCCTATTTAACGTATTTTAAATTAAATGTTGGAAATATTAATGTGAAATACCAAAATAAAATTTTGAAAGCACGTTATACATAATAAAAATCAGAATAACATATGTTATATTTCATGCAATTTTTTTTCCATCATAAAACAATATTTTTAATGTATTCTAATAAGTAAACTACAAATTTGGTCCATGTGGTTCGTCGAAAATAACACTTTTCGTCTCTATAATTTCGAAATTACAAGATGCCGATCATGGTTTGCAAAAACGTTCAGATTTGATCCCTCTCTAATAGCCATTAAAATCTTCGTAAAATGAGGGTCATTTTCGTCCTTTTATCATTTTTTGTCTTTTATCCAGTCAAAAACCACAGGGACCAAAATCATAAAATCGATTTTGATTGAGTAAAAGACAAAAATACCGAAAATGACGAAATGACCCCTCATTTAACAAATTTTTCTAACGGCCATTAGAGGAAGGGATAAAATCCGGACGTTTTTACAAACTACAATGACCATCTTGTAATTTCAAAATTTTAGAGACAAAAAGTGTTATTTTTGACAAACCACAAGAACCAAATTTATAATTTACTCTAAAAGATTATGTTTTTTTGGCAATCCTGTTAGGCCTAAAATTGGGCCTTAAGAGCTAAAGTCCGATTACAGCAATTCTCAAAGTTCAGGTAAGCCCAATGCGCCTGGATAAAGCCCAAGTTCAAGACCATGGACCATGGTTAGGACCAAGTTCTAGCACCGATTGACATCGAGATGAATTATAATTGATATTAGACTCTATTTTCATCAACAATCGAATCTAAGGGCCCGTTTAATTTGCAGAAATTGTCGGGATTTGGAATTGGATTTCATTCCGATCATTCATTTGATTTGAAGGAAAGTTCGGAAATTGAAATCCCCCACAAGCACATGATTTAGAAATCCCATTAGGATAGTTGGTATTTCACGGAATTTAATAGAATTTATTTATAATAATGTTATAATATATGTTAAACATATTTGTTTTGTAAATAATCAATTAATAAAGAGGTAATCTAAATTATTTTTATAAATCATCTATGAAAAATGGAATTATATTTTTATTTCAAATCTTACAAACCAAACACATCAAAGATTCCAAATTATTTTACGAAATCGAAATCCTTCAAAAACATTCCGTCAAATCAAACGCCCCCGAATAGTATCTTCAATTGATTCTCCAAAATGAAGAAAATTGAGATTTTAATGATTTTGGCTAATTTTTTGCTCTAGCAAAATATTATCCAAAATGAAGAAAATACGAGAAAGATGGAGTGCAGTTTCCCAAATTTGAAGATTTCCGTAAAAACAATGCTTTGGATAAAAGAATGATGTTTTTATTATTTTTACAAGAGTTCTTGAAATCAAATGTTTTAGAAAGAAAAATATTATTTGACTTAATGTATTAAATATTTCAATAATATAATTAATGTCGTAATCTCATAAATAAAGAAACTGTTGAGTGAAGGTATGTGGAAGTAACCGTCTTCGCAGTAACTTTTGGAGGTGATTAGGTCAGTGTACAACATGGCACACTCTTTTGTTTTCTGATTCACAACCGAAATCTAGTTTAATTCATTATGAATATGTATGGGGCATCCCCGGGTGTCCACATTCAGTATAAATAACAAATGTGAACTTTCATTCATTATTAATCCTGAATGATATATATTATTCATGATTAATAATACATGAATGACCAATGAATGTGTAAAGACGTGACACACTCTATTTTGTTCCCTGGTTCACAACCGAAACTCGATAGATTATCGATACATCTCGATGGGTGTTGGGTTACGGTGATGAAGAACGCGATTTCTTACGACATTGAAGAAAGTGTTGAAGAAGGTTATGTCGAGTTACGAAGTTACGGTGTCGAGTTGTTGTACACACTTAACCGTACATAAATATTTATAATAAATATAACACGTATATAACATTTCACGTAAAAAAACAAATTATATCGAGATGGATGTCATATCGAAAAGCACGAAATTCTCGTTTTTTATGTAATTAATTTGATTAAAATATTAGTAATTTTTAATATAATTTATTTTAAATTTTAAGTGGGTAAAAGTTTTTTAATTAAAAAAGAAAATAAAAAGACAAATATGGTAGACGTGAGTTTAAATTATCTTCAATTTTTACCCTTAATCAGCTTAATTAATAAGTTTAATTAAAAAATCTATTTAATATGAGTTGTTGGATCAATAGAGATGGAAGGGGCCAAGATTCAATTCGTTCTCACACACACAATAAAAATTGAGTATTTATTTGAACTTTCCTCATAGATTATATATATATGCAATTATTTGAATAGAGAAACTTTATTAAACTAAGCATATATGTGTATATATATATATATATATATATATATATATATATATATATATGTATAGACAAAAGATCGTATGAGAATAAGAGTAAAGGTGTGAATTGTAAGAAGGGATTTGGACTCTTGATCACTTTTAATCTCAAAATAACATATAAATTGCGTTTTAGAAAGGAATTGATTTGGTACATCTCATATTGTTGATCTTCAATTAGGATTGATCCAAAGATGAAGATCCCTTCTTATATATATATATATATAATGTATATATATATATATAGGGTCAGATTCATTTGTTAACAACATTTTTTGTGTTAACTCTATGAACCATTATAAGCCCTTGATAATTGAAATCAATGGTTGAGATTGAATATCTTTTAAAAGCCTTAATAAATGCACAATTAATGAAAAATTAAGAGTGAACTATAGTGATAAGGGTATTTTGGAAAAAATAAATAAATGGAACATTATGTCTTTATTCTCTCTTAATTAATGTTCCTTTCAAAAGAATTGTAACCCCCGGTTCATTATTGTTCATGAATCTGCATGTATTTGAACATTATTCTTTCAAAAAGAATCGTAACCCCCGGTTCATGCATGTTCATATGAAAAAATGTGAACAATATTACTTTTAAATATCATATTCATATGAAGAAAATGAACAATATATTACTTTTAAATATCATATTCATATGAAGAAATATGAACATGAATGAACCACCACCTTACTGTTCATGTGACTCGTTAACAAGTTTTTGTTCATATGACCAATGATGAAGTAATGAACAAACATGAACAGTTTGGATGAAAAACTCATGGTCGTATGTATGATATGATGCTACCCCCTTAAAATAGTAGTGTATTTGACTATACCCCCTTAAAATAGTAGTGTATTTGACTATCTGTTTCATTTATTTTAACTAGGGTATGTTCATGCGTTGTATGAATTAATATTAATATCGGACAAATTTCTCGAAAAGAACGACTATACGATATACGGTTTTATCCAAACATGAACCAACCTACTATAATAATATTGAAATGATTCAAAAATATTATGAAAAGGGATAAAATTCTAAAATCGTAACCTACAAAGTAATTTTGGAATCTTCATTTTTGTAACTCACATAAAAATTAATGACAAAAGATTACTTATGAAATGACGTTAATACCCTTTTGTATTAAATAAATAAATCAATTAAACATCAACTAACCTTGCAATTCTATTGGTTGAGCAAGGTTCACATAGTTAACAAGAAATAAATGGTTAACAAATGATCCTTGCTCTCTCTCTCTCTCTCTCTATATATATATATATATATATATATATATAGAGAGAGAGAGAGAGAGAGAGAGAGAGAGTCGGATTCAAACGAGAACAATACCTATTTAAAAGAACACAAAAACTAACAAAATCATTAGTGATTTTACATTAACACACGAAAAAAGGATTTTGGCCGCGGCTTCAGGTCCGCATGGCTTTTTTGCGCGTTAATATAAAATCACTAATGATTTTGTTAGTTCCTGTGTTGTTTTAAATAGTCGTTGTTCTCGTTTGATTCTCCATCTATCTATCTATCTATATATATATATATATATATATATATATATATATATATAGGGGTTGTTTTATTTGCAACCCTTAAAAAGATTGCAAACCTTGCAACCCACATCTTAACCGTCGGATTCATGATCGGCGGTTATAATAGATATGGGGCTCAATATTTTTAATTAAAAAAAACAGAAAAATAAAAATAAAATAACCGGCGATCATGAATCCAACGGTTAAGATGTGGGTTGCAAGGGTTGCAATCTTTTTCAGGGTTGCAAAATATCCTTCCACTAAACACATGTTATATTGGCAATACATAGACGTTTAATCATACATGATTAAACACACTTACAAGCCGTGTAATCATATATGATTAAACACTTCTCGCCTTCTCGCAAAAAATATTTAACTTCTCGCACGATCCTCCCTCTCTCTATATATATATGAAGTAAAATAGAAAAGAAAATGTTAGGAGAGAGGAATATAGCAAGGAAGCATGGAGGAAATTGAGTTGAAACAGCATAATAATGGATCAAAGGGCAAGTTGAAGGAGCTTCATCATTAAATACATTAATTAATTATTTTAATTTAAATCTTGTAATTAAAGGATTAGTGGGTAATAATATATGAACCTGCAAAAGTCACTTTACAGTTGCATACCCATCTGATTCAAGAGACAATAATGGCCACAAAATCATTCAATTATCATCTTTTCTTTAAATTAACAAAAAAAGTTTACAATTTCAAGTGGATTGTTTTGAAGTTTATCACAAAATTAAGACTATAAAGTATTATAATTATGTCATCTTTATTGTAAATCAATTGTTAATAAAATTACAACTTTTACTTTATATATTAAATAATGATACATTGCAACTGATGAGAATATTACAACAAGATATTTATATGTATAAAAAACAAGATATTTAGGTGCCGTTTGTTTTTTAAGAGATCTAAAGTCTTATTTTAGTTTTGATTAATAAGAGGTGGTGTGTAAAAAGGTCTGAACGATTCAGACTTAAGAGTCATTAAGAGGTTTTTAAAAAAAAACAAACAACCCCTTAGTCAAAGAACTAATTACAGAATGTTTGATTAATGACCTTGAAAGCATGCTAAATTTAAAGAAATTATTTATAAATAGGAAAAAAATTTATTCAATCAAATTTCAGAGTATTCAAAACCAAAATACTCTTTACACAAGCTATTCAAAGAATACAAATTTGTGGACTTGACATAAATCATAAACAACAAACACTTTGGGAATCCAAACAAAACTCCTACCTATGAACATAAGAATGTACTTGAATCAAAATGAAAAATAAACAACCATCAAATCACCATCAAACCCAACAAACAAACTGAAGTATCATTCTGGTTTTTCTTCTTTAGTAGTGCTCCTTTTCCTTCTTCTCTTCACTCTTTGAATGATGATTCCCATGAAGCTTTTGCTTGATCTTTTCAAAGATACCCTTCTTCTCCTTGTGTTCAACTTCGACAGTGGCGGTATACTCGTTATGTGCCGCCACCGGAGGTGGTGGTGGTGGAGCGGCAACACAGTCTTCTTCAACATTCACCTCGATCTTCTCAACTAATACAATTTTCTCTTCTTGTTCACAACTTGGCTCCGGCACAACAACAACTTCACATTTCTCTTCTTCATGTTTCTTGATCTTCTCAAGTTCTTTCATTTCTTTCTCAAGTTCTTTCTTTTCTTTCTTCAATTCTTTCTTCTCCTTGTGCTCCTCAACTTTTTCTTCTATTTTTTCCTTGACCTCTTCTATCTTCTCCTTGATCTTCTCTTCATCTTCTTCCACTTTACATTCAATATTCTCTTTGATTTCTTCAATTTTGTGTTTGACCTCTTCTATCTTCTCCTTGATCTTCTCTTCATCTTCTTCCACTTTGCACTCAATATTCTCTTTGATTTCTTCTATTTTGTGTTTGGCCTCTTCTATTTCTTCCTTGAGTTTTTCCGTGTGTTCTTCCTTTTTGTACTCCAACTCGATTTCTTTTTCTTTGATCTTCTCTTTGACCTCTTCTACTTCACACTCAATCTTTTCCTTGAGTTCTTCGATTTTCTCTTTCACCTCTTCCTCTTTACACTCGACCTTTTCCTTGAGTTCTTCTATTTTGTACTTAGCTTCCGCTAATTCTTCTTTGTGTTTTTCCTTGCGCTCTTCCTTTTTGACCTCATGCTCGTATTCTTTTTCCTTGATTTTCTCTTTGATCTCTTCTTCTTCACACTCGATCTTTTCCTTGAGTTCTTCTATTTTCTCCTCGATTTTCTCTTTAACCTCCTCCTCTTTACACTCAACCTTCTCCTTGAGTTCTTCTATTTTGTGCTTCGCCTCCTCTACTTCTTCTTTGTGTTTTTCCTTGCGTTCTTCCTTTTTGTACTCATGCTCGTATTCTTTTTCCTTGATTTTCTCTTTGGCCGCTTCTATTTCACACTCAATCTTCTCCTTGAGTTCTTCCTTTTCATACTTGGCATCCTCCACTTTTTCCTTGACATTTTTCTTGAATTCTTCTATTTTCTCCTCGATTTTATCTTTAATTTCTTCTTCTATACACTCGACCTTCTTCTTGAGTTCTTCTATTTTGTACTTGACCTCCTCTACTTCTTCCTTCCGTTTTTCCTTGTGTTCTTCCTTTTTGTACTCATGCTCGATTTCTTTTTCCTTGATTTTCTCTTTGGCCTCATCAATTTCACACTCGATCTTCTCTTTGAGTTCTTCTTTCTTATGCTTGCCCTCGGCCACTATTTCCTCAATCTTTTCCTTGAATTCTTCTATTTTCTCCTCGATCTTCTCTTTAACCTCTTCCACTTTAACCTCTACCTTCTCCTTCAATTCTTCAATTTTGTACTTGGCCTCCTCTATTTCTTCCTTGAGTTTTTCCTTGTGTTCTTCTTTTTTGTACTCATGCTCGTATTCTTTTTCCTTGATCTCTTCTTTGGCCTCTTCTATTTCACACTCGATCTTCTCCTTGAGTTCTTCTTCTTTGTACTTGACCTCCTCCACTTTTTCCTCAATCTTTTCCTTGATTTCTTCTATTTTCTCCCCGATCTTTTCTATAACCTCTTCTTCTTTACACTCGACGTTTTCCTTGACTTCTTTTATTTCGTACTTGACCTCCTCTACTTCCTCCTTGAGTTTTTCCTTGTGTTCTTCCTTTTTGTACTCGTGCTCATATTCTTTCTCCTTGATTTTCTCTTTGGCCTCTTCTATTTGACACTCGATCTTTTCCTTGAGTTCTTCTTTTTCGTACTTGACCTCCTCTACCTTTTTCTCAATCTTTTCCTTGAATTCTTCTATTTTCTCCTCGATTTTTTCTTTAACTTCTTCTTCTATACACTCAACCTCCTTCTTGAGTTCTTCCATTTTGTCCTTGGCCTCATATATTTCCTCCTTGAGTTTTTCCTTATGTTCTTCCTTTTTGTACTCATGCTCGATTTCTTTTTCCTTGATTTTTTCTTTGGCTTCTTCTATTTCACACTCGATCTTCTCCTTGAGTTCTTCTTTCTTCTGCTTGCCCTCAGCCACTATTTCCTCAATCTTTTCTTTGAATTCTTCTATTTTCTCCTCAATTTTCTCTTTAATCTCTTCTTCTTTGGTCTCAACCTTCTCTTTGAATTCTTCTATCTTGTACTTGGCCTCCTCTACTTCCTCCTTGAGTTTTTCCTTGTGTTCTTCCTTTTTGTACTCATGCTCGTATTCTTTTTCCTTGATCTTTTCTTTGGCTTCTTCCACTTCACACTCGATCTTTTCTTTAAGTTCTTCTGCTTTCTCTTCTACTTTGTACTCGACCTCGTGTATTTTATCCGCAATTTTCTCCTTCTCCTCTTCTATTTTCTCCTTCAATTCGTCTTTCTTGCTCTCTCCATCTACACAATCGTTGCCAGACTGCAAGTTTCGCAAAAAAGAGACGACTTTTTTGAATTAAAATCCCAAATGACCAAAAAACTATGTACAAGACAAACATAATCTAGTATAAACCCTTAAATAGCAATATATGAAATAAGTATAAACCCTTAAATAGCAATATATGAAATAAGGTTGCATCTTTCTTTAACATTTTCTTGAAAATTTGTAAGACAACTATATATTGTAATAACTTTTTCAAATTGAGATGAAAATTCTACTTTGGATTTGAAAAAAATTCACACGATTTTACTTCTTGTGTGATCTTTAGACACTTTCTTTATCATATTAATTTTGTTTTATAAGTACAACTAAAGATGCATAAAGTACAAGCTAACAAAGCATGGATTACCTTAATTATTAATCATTTATAAACATGTTGAATATGTAATTTACTTACGCATGCATGTCTCTATAATTCTTTTTTCCCTATATATTCAATAATCTTTCTTGATATATCATATATGATCTTCAAGGTTGTACTTCATGCATTCACACTTGTACTCTTTTAAATACATGCATATATGTATACAAATATGATGACTTGGGATACTAGCCTCTTTTTGTGAGATCCATATGTGATCACAAAAATACTGAATTTTCACAACAAAACACTAAATACTAAACGAACTGAACTTTTACAGCAAAAACACCATGAAGGTTTGTTTTTGTACTTTTACAGTGTCTAGACTGTGAAGATTCGATATGTTTATGTACTTTCATAGTTGATCTCATGGGTCTCATGAAAACAGAGTCATCTTGTACTAACCCAACCAATACATATATTGTAAGAAAAAACTTCATTTAATTAATTTCTGTGTGTGCTTCTCTTTTCTTGAAATGAAAAAAAAAAAAGAAAACTTACATGACTGCAATTGCTTTCTTTTTTCTCCTCTTCTTCACACTCCGGTTTCTTTTCCGGCTCAGAAACATAAACTTTCCGATCAACTTCGACGAAAACCACCGCCTCGTTGCAGCCTTCCTTTTCCTTTCCGATGTGTTCATACGATCCACCATCGGTCTCCTCAGCCTCCACCTTCACGACGGCTACGGTTTCGCAAACTGATTTGTCAGCCATGATCACAGCAAGCAACTTAACAACAAGAACAAAAGACGTAATAAACCAAACAAACCAGATATTATGTATATATAGCAGCAAAAAGCAAGAACAAAAACACAGAGTAAATATGTGAAGAATTGAAATTAGGGTTGTTTCTAACGAATCGAAAGAGTGGGTTTTCAAAGATGAATGTGTGTGTGATTATGGTGAGAAGTAATGGGTGTTTATATAGAAGGTTTTGTACGCGTAGGCTGGTACGTCGAAGGTTGATTTTGGAAATGAATAAAGAAATGAAGGTGGCGATTGGTCGGAAACTGACAAAGTGTTAATTAACCAATGGCGGCCATTTTTTTTTTTTTTCCAGATCTTCAACAACTATGTTAAAATAGAAAAAAAAAAGTGAGATTTTAATAATTTTTTTGCTCCAAGCAGGTATGTTATATCATATGTTAAAATAGAGAAAAGAGATGAGAGAAAGTAAAAATCTCTAAATTTGGAGAAATCTTATTGAAGAGAGAGAAATAATATTTAATTCTTTTCCACCAATAGGAGATATTGAAGTTGTATGTTTATGAAAGAGAAATAATATTTTATTAATATAATTGATGATAAAATTGCTAAAATAGAGTAGCTGTTGGAGTTGATTGTAATTTTTTTTAGAGATTTCAACTTTTTATACTCTATTTTAGAAAAATTATAGCATAGCTGTTGGAGATGCACTAATTAACTTGTTGCTCAATCCACGCTCCCTTGTGATTGTTAATATGTAATACCCTTTCTTATTTTTATTATATTATTCATCATTAATATTGAATCAATTTAACATGGATCATAATTGTGTATCATTGATCATGAATATTTTATCATTCTTCATGAATAGTTCATGAACGTTTAACTTCATTATTCATATCTAGGATGAATAATGAACGTACATTAGAATGAGATGCATCGAGATGCACATGATCAATTTCTTTCTAAGGTGTAATACATGGAGGGCATTTGATTAAAAGTGTTGAATGGTTCAAATCCACTTATCATACTTTTCACGTGAACATCAACTTCTCATATAATGTTTTGCCTATATATATATATATATATATATATATATATATATATATATATATTTAATTCAGAATTTAAATAATCATTCATATATAACTAGTTATACAAATCAAATTTATTTGCATATTACCTTGTTTTCGTTTGCAATATACTTTTTTATTTTGTTATTTTTTTTATAAATTATATATTTAACTAAGAGTAAATCAATTTTGTTAAAATACTTATAAAATTTATTTTGAGACACATGGAATATTAAGTACAAAATATCACAAAAAAAATCAAATCATTCTATTATTAAGTTCAACTATTGATCTATGATAATGTATATTCTAATTATTTTTTTGTTAGTTTTATTATATGGACCAAATTGATATTTTAAATATACATTCGTGAGTATATATATGGTTTAATTTAAATAAAAAGATTAAATATTGTAAGAAGATAAGAAATTAATGTTAAATTAATTTTCAATTACGAATCTTTCAAAAATCTATTAAAAATATATTTTAGAGTGAATTGTGGATTTGGTCCCTGTGGTTTAGTGATTTCTTTGACCATGATCCTCATTCTATGTTTATTGTGGATTTGGTTCTTGTGATATTCATTTTATTTTGGTCATGGTCCTTCTGACTAACACTTCCATTAACTTTGTTAAATCAAAGACCATTTTAGCCATTTTGCCTATTTTTGTCCTTTTTGATAAGAAAAATATAAACAATATTTTTATACACACATGCACACACACATGTATATAAATATATATATATATATATATATATATATATATATATATATATATATATATATAACGATATTAAAATAAATAAAATAAGACATTATTGTATGATTTAATTGTTTAATTTTTTTAAAATTAAATATATTAAATACGATTTAATTTTATTATTTTATTGTAATTGTGGAAAAATATATATAGTTTTATTGTTTTAATGTAATTAAAATTTTAATTTAAACAAATCAAATCATAAAACTATATCTTATTTATTTAGATCGAATAAAATAAAATATGATTTTATGATTTGATTTATTGAATTAAAATTTTAATTAAGTTAGAGACGATTTAATTATATTGTTTTTTTACTATTATTGCAACAAACAAGCTTATTTTTGATATTTTAACATCAAAAATCATTGAAAACCGTTGAGAAATGAACTATAATTTTTATCTTTTTAAAATTAGAAGCTCCAATTTTCATATTGTTTTTCAGTCAAAAAATTAAAATCAATTTTCATATTGTTTTTAGTATGATAAACTTAAAGTTCATTTCTCAACGGGTTTTAATGATTTTTTTGTGTTAAAATATCAACAATAAGCTTGTTTGTTGCAATGATAATAAAAGAACAATATAATTAAATTGTCTTTAACTTAATTAAAATTTTAATTCAATAAATCAACTCATAAAACCATATTTTATTTTATTCGCTCTAAATAAAATAAGATATAGTTTTATGATCTGATTTGTTTAAATTGAAATTTTAATTACATTAAAACAATAAAACTATATATATTTTTCCACAATTACAATAAAATAATAAAATTAAATCGTATTTACTATTTAATATAATTAATATTAAAAAAATTAAACAATTAAATCATACAATAATGTCTTATTTTATTTATTTTAATATCGTTATATATATATATATTTATATACATGTGTGTGTGCATGTGTGTATAAAAATATTGTTTATATTTTTCTTATCAAAAAAGGATAAAAAATAGGTAAAATGGCTAAAATGGTCCTTGATTTAACAAAGTTAATGAAAGTGTTAGTCAGAAGAACCATGACCAAAATAAATTGAATACCACAAGAACCAAATCCACAATAAACATAAAATGAAGATCATGGTCAAAGAAATCACTAAACCACAGGGACCAAATCCACAATTCACTCTATATTTTAAAATGAATATATGAACCGACGTTGCAACTTATTTATATGGATTCACGTATATATTTAAAAAAATCAATAAATTTACATGTGAACCTTATGTTAACTTTTTCTTCTTACCTTGTCAATATATTTAACCTTCTTATTTGAACTTTTCAAGCCCCAGTGAGTGAGTATATATCCATTCAATCTTTTTATCCACCACTCATTTTATTTTTATATTTTTCCCTTTTTCTTAATTAAGAAAATTAAAATAAAATGAGTGATGGATAAATGGGTTGCATGGGTTGTACCATGTAAAGGGGTTGCAATTCTTCTATCCACCACTCATTTTATTTTCATTTTTTTTTCTTTTTCTTAATTACAAAAATGAAAATAAAATGAGCGGTTGATAGAGGGGTTGCATGGGTTGTACCGTGTAAAGGGGTTGCAATCCCTCTATCCACCACTCATTTTATTTTCATATTTTTTTTCCTTTTTCTTAATAGCAAAAGTGAAAATAAAATGAGTGATGGATATAGGGGTTGTATGGATTGCACCATGTAAAATGTTGCATAATATATATATATATATATATATATATATATATATATATATATATATATATATAGCCTTAGGTTCATTTGAGAAATGGTAAATATATGAGAAATATAGAAGTAATCCTAGCCATTCATATGGTCAAGATCGAATTTGACTGGTCAAAAGTTGCGGCTTTGACTGGTCAAAAGTTGCGACTAATCCAAAAATATGACACTTTAGTAATTTTTATAAAATATACGGGCTGTGTTCATATATGAACATGCATAATTCACATATGAACTATATGTTCATATATGAATCAGTCTAATTCATATCTGAACTCTTTTAATTGATTCATATATGAACCTTTGTGATTCATATATGAACTAATTAACTAATTCACATATGAACTAATTATTTGTAAGTTCATATATGAATCAGTTGAACTAAATAACAAATTCATATATGAACTTTTGTGATTCATATATGAACTAATTAACTGATTCTCATATGAACTAATTAACTGATTCATATATGAACGTATAGTTCATATGTGAATCATATAGGTTCATATATGAACTCATCCCGCATATTTTACGAAACTACCCATCTACCTTCTATAGACCATGAAAGGAATTATCTGGTGTTTCGCGGTCAAAGCCGCAAATGTTGACCAGATAAATAGCTAAAATTACTTCTCTATTTCTCATACATTTACCATTTCTCAAATAAACCTCTCCCTATATATATATATATATATATATATATATATATATGGGGATCAAATCAAATGAAAACCATTAAAATGTTATAAACCCATGAGAACACCACTAAACAAAATGCCAAATCTGGCGGAATTCCGTTGAAAATTTTCCGGCAGATATCAAAAAAGTCAAATGGCGTTGACTTTCGTCGGAAATCCATCTGAATTGTTTTTCCAAATTTCTTAAAGAAAATTGCCCGAATTTTCGACGGATCTCTGGCGGATTTTTTATTTTTTATTCTTTAATGTTAAAAAAATTCACTACTACAAAAAAAGGGTTTTTTACACGGTTGTAAAGGGCTTTTTACACGGTTTTGCAACCGTGTAAAAGACCACTGTGTAAAAAAGTGCGAGACCTTTTTACACGGTTTTGGAATCGTGTAAAAATGTTCTTTTTTTACACGGTTCCAAAACCGTGTAAAAAGGTGACAAAAACCATGTAAAATGTCTCAATTTCACACAGTTGTTAGGCAAAACCGTGTATAAAGTTATCAATTTTACACGGTTATTAGGCAAAACCGTATAAAAATGTCTCAATTTTACACAGTTATTAAACAAAACTGTGTAAAAAGATAGACCTTTTTACACGGTTGTTTAGCAAAATTGTGTAAAATGTCACCTCTTTTTACACGGTTGTTTAGCAAAATTGTGTAAAAAGTCACCTCTTTTATTTTCGGATCACATATATAAAATACATATTAAATAACAAAATCAAAATTTCAAATTTGTATTCGATCAAATATTATACCACAACTATTAAAAATTTACAATTTTATAAATGGATCACTACATAAAAATAACAAAAATTAAACAAATTAGCATAACAAGATTGTGTCTACCAAACTAAACAAATAAGCAATGAAATTTTTTTCATCCCATAGAACATGATAAAGAACGCGTCTGTAATTGAACTTCAATCCCGAAAAAGTAGATTTGTTTTGTAACTTCTATTGTACTTTGTACAATCTCTTCTGAATATAATACACAAGACCTGACCTGCATCCAAAAGTTAAGCAAAGTTAACCAAACTCAGGATCCAAGATGATTATGTATATATATATATATATATTTATATATAGGGTTTGTTTAATTTGCAACCCTTAAAAAGGTTGCAAACCTTGCAACCCATATCTTAACCGTTGGATTCATGATCGGCGGTTATAAAAGATATGGGGCCCAATATTTTTAATTAAAAAAAGAGAAAAATAAAAATAAAATAACCGTCGATCATGAATCCAACGGTTAAGATGTGGGTTGCAAGGGTTGCAACCTTTTTAAGGGTTGCAAAATATCCTTCCACTATATATATATATGTGTGTGTGTGTATATATATATATATATATATATATATATATATATATACGGAGGTTCAAGGAAAAAACCTAAAAAAAAACGGAAAACTGAAGAACACTCTGGTAGCCCTTCATCTGGATGGTATGCACTTGTGCATACAGGTAAATTGTGTTGTTTTTTGGTTTTTATGCACAAGTGCATTATGCATTTGTGCAAATGCACAAATGCATGTTACAAATTACCTGTATGCACAAGTGCATACCGTCCAGATGAAGGGCTACCAGGGTGTTCCTCGGTTTTTTGTTTTTTTTTGAGGTTTTCCCTTGAACCAGACCCTATATATATATATATATATATCAATAAAAGTTCCACATGCACCACATAGATCGAAGATAAAGATGGCTAAATGGTGGTTGCAATCACAAATTAGGGTTACTTTTTAGTGAAAATACGAAAAATCTGTGAGGTTTTGATTCTGATTGAGAATATAGAGATGAAACAATTGAAAAACGATGTGGGGGTGGTGACGGCGGACGACTTGATAGAGCACTTAAAAACAAGAGAGGAAGAAAAAATTGGAGGAAAAAAAGTAGGTTGAAAATTAATAAGAAAAGAAAATGGAAGGGTTTTTTTTAAAATGGAAAGGGAATCAAGAAAATTTTCATTTATTATCTTATTAATTTTAAACTAAAATCTTATTATTATTATTTATTTTCACTAACGATTTTGTAATTAAAGTTTTAAAAAGTTTCAGTTTTGAAAACTCAATTTTTGAATTTGAAAGTTTTGGTCAAATTTTAATCATTAATTTACTATTTAATTTTAATTTTAAACAAAAATAATAACGTTTATCATTTAGGTAATATATTTTAATATTTATTTTTATTTTTATTAAAATTCTAATTATTATTTAATTAATTATTTTATTTAAGTACATACACATTGTTGAGAAATTGAGGAGTGAAAATTTAACTATTATTATTATTACTACACAATATATCTTTCCTAATTGTATTTATTTCTATATTTTTAAGATAATAACATATACTCTTAAAAAAATCATATATATTTAAAAAAAAAGATAATTTATACCTAATATTCATTATATGGAAATTATTTTTAAACTTTTTTTACACCATTATTAACTTACCATATACCTCCTCAGATAAAGCTTTAAACTGCTAATGCCTCCGATTAGAGATTTCACAAGTTCGTTATCCTAACCGTACAAGACAGTCATTGCTAACAACAGTTGCCCATTTTCTCTTTCCTGGTCTTTTGTTCATGTTCCTGCGCAGTTAAGAGAGTGGCTTCCTATAATATAAACCCCTCCTAGGTTGTGGCAACTTTCAACGACAAGTTAAAGCTGAGAGGACGCACCCCAATATATCATTAAGTAAAAAAATATATATGTTTTTTACACGTTTTAAAGAGCAACCGTATAAAAAGGTCCAAAACCGTGTTAAAATGTTCAAAACTATGTAAAAATGTATATAAATGTTAAAATAGTCTTTTTTTACTCGGTTTTTGAAAAAAAAAACGAGTAAAAAACTTTCAACCTTTTTACACGGTTCTTGTTCCAAAACCGTGTAAAAAAATATATGTTGTTTTCACGGTTTTTTTTAAAAACCGTGTAAAAATGTTTCGAGAAATTTTAAAACGGTTTTTTCTCAAATAACCGTGTAAAATGCTTGCACCTTTTTACACAGTTTTGGAAACAACCGTGTAAAATGGTTTTCGAACCTTTTTACACGGTTCTTGTTCCAAAACCTTGTAAAAAGGTATATGTTGTTTACACAGTTATTTTAAAAAACCGTGTAAAAATGTTTCGAGGACTTTTCAAACGGTTTTTTCTCAAATAAAAGTGTAAAATGCTTACATATTTTTACAAGGTTTTGGAAACAACCGTGTAAAATGGTGTTCGAACCATTTTACACGGTTCTGTTACCACTTGTCACGCATAGTGATACCGTCATTTTCTCACTGGTCTTAATATTAAAATTGAACTTCAAGGCATTTCACAACCTTGTTTTTCACGAACCTGAATAAATCGCAAAACTATGATCCTCAAATCCCCCAACAAGATCTCGCTCTTTGTCGGCTCAACACGACCTGTTGGAATCAAACTCCAATAGTCTGAAGGATTAAGCATACTACCTCGAAGACTTAAATGCTCAAAGCACAACCCCTCCCAGTTGTGCTATATATAAAACTTCGCTCTCACATAACCATCAAAACCTCATCGGCAAAGAACCACCCGACCGAACCAAAGATTTTCCATTTTTGCAAGAACCACGCAATGTTGTCCAACATCGCACTAGGTCTGCACCTTTTCTAAATAATCCTTCGCTTCCTCACGAAGCTCCTCGAAACTAACCATAACCACTTCTTCATTTTCAGCGTCCCGTTATTCACCATGGAAATGGTTTCTGACTTCCACGACAACAATCGGCGTTGAGATATTTTCACTATGTCTCCAACCAACAAGGATCCCCAATGAAATCTACCTCTTCCACTGCGGCAGTTAACTGCAAAACAAATATCTTTACGACTTCAAATTCCACTCCCGACGCAACCATTTGTCGACATTCACATCTTAAGTCTCGGAATCACAGTATGCCACTATAGTAACATCATCCTTAATATCATAGGTCAATACCTCCCTTAACCACCTCCGTTATTCACCACCCTAACTTAGAAGATTACCAATATCAAGTACCTTCTACCCTCTAATCTAGCGACCCACTTTCACTCTCAAAACTTTCATCATCCTTAATTGCAACCTTTCCCTACGACCTAGAGAGTTCATATCCTTCATGCATGACACACAAACATTTAAACTTTAGACACGTTTGAAAATTTAGAAAATACTACATTATGAAGCAACTTGAATGGACACGACCCAACACTGACTCAGCCATGCGCAACGATTTCAAGAATCGTTATACCTCAACTTCATGACAAATTTCTTTTCACCACACCCCAACATCGGTGTTGGCACACTTGAAATCATTTCCGATGAACTTTACCCACACGGTGTATAAAATACTACAGAATTGCTTACATTGAGTGTGTCGAACGACTCTCATCTTTATCGATATGACAACACAAGTCTGTACTAAACTCATTTATAAAATCACGCGATCAAATGTTGTTTTGATTTTCATAACAAAAGTTAACTCATTTACAAAAGACATATAATAATTTACCCACACAAAATCGAAATTTATCACCCAACGCCATAAACTATTCTTTTCAATCCAAACACACATTTGTACGCGTTGACACGTTTTTTTTTCAAAGCAAATACTTCGTAAGGCACATACACACCAAAATGTCTGATATGAATGATATGAAAAACTCCAACAATTCGCTTAACACTCACTGTATGAGACTCAGAAACATTAAAGGCTATTTACTCTAACAAGGTCAACTGCTTGCACTCACCACAGCTCATCTCAGACTTTCTACTTCCGGCCAACCCATCAAGATCCTCACATTTGCCATTACTACTAGCACCAACACTTCCCAACATCCATGAATAACTAGGTACTAGTTGTCATCGCAATAACAATTTCGCGAAACACGCATCCTCACTTTTTTACCCTCCACCAAACTTACCAACCATAACTTGATTCTATGGATCCTCACTACATATTATCAGTCCACTGATATTGTCTCTCAACCACCCCTTAAATTAAATACAGCTTTAGAAGCCTCATTTCTATCCTTCAATTCTTGGATTAATACTCTCCTGCTTCTCACTAACCAACATACCACTATACCAGACCGAAGACTCCCTTGTAGCAAAAGTCCACCTCCTAACATCATTCTCCTCCTTATGAACTCAGGAGGTCCTATCTCAACGAATTATCTACATCCCGCACGATAGACATCCTAAACGGTGTTAACCTTACCACCAAAAACGAACTTCCACTACACGCTAGACTAAAACTATCAATCTATGGATATAACTCTCTACCCTGAACCACACTCAACAATAGTTGTTAATGTATATAGAGGGCCCAGGCCCATGTTAGGGCCCAAGCCCATTTAGCCTACGTATATATATGTTGTATCTTGTAGTCTAGGTTAGATTACTCATTATTTTTACTTTTCGTATTATACGTTTACTCTCAATCAATATATCGAGGTTTCAAACCTTTAGCATATTCATCGTCTCCTTCAACCATATTCATCTTCTAACATGGTATCAGAGTTGTAGGTTTATTCTTCGATTTTATTGTTCACCATCACTGTTCATCCGAATCGTTTTACTGTTCATCACTGTTCATCAGGATCGATCTTGCTTTGAATCGATCGCTTGTCATCGCTGCCATCGCCTTTTGAATCGATTATGTTCTCTTGAATCGATCGCTTGCCATCAGATTTGTTTGTTTGTCAAAATTTCCATCAGTGTATCGCCTTTTGATTTGTTTGTCGACATCGATCGATCTAAAATTGATCGATCTGTGTGATTTGCATTGCCGCCACCGCTGTGTGTCTATCGGTCGAACTCCTTTTATCGGTCGAACTCTTTTATCGGCCGAACTCTTTTACCGGTCGAATTCCTATCGGTCAAAGCATTCTACCGGTCGAACACCCTACCGGTCGAACACCCTACCAGTCAAAAACCCTACCGTTCGAACACCCTACCGGTCAAATACCTTTTCGGTCGAACACCCTACCGGTCAAACACCCTACCGGTCAAATACCTTTTCGGTCGAACTTCTTTTCGGTCGAACACCCTACCGGTCGAATCTACTATCGGTCGAACTCTACCGGTCATTAACATTGTTTCTCAGTATCTTTTCCTCAATTCATGGCTACCAATTTCAGTCACTCAAATCCCATCTCCGTTGTTTTCAATGGTAGCAACTACATTCTTTGGCATCACCATATGACAATCCTGTTAAAGTCCTATGGCCTTCACACCTATGTTACTGGAGCATCCAAAGTTCCAGTTCAAGAAGCAGCTAAGAACGTTGTTGACTTTGCAAAACGCATGAACGAGTGGGATATCAATAATGCTCGTATCTTGGGCTTCATTAATGCCTCCACTACTCCTGAGATCAACCAACAGTTCCTTGGTTATATTACAGCCAAAAGTCTCTGGGATTTTCTCGCCAAGCGGTATACATCATCGGGTCTATCTCATCAGTATCAGCTGTGGACCACTTTTCAGAGCAAACGTCAACTTCCTGATCAATCCATAAACTCTTATATCTCTGAAATGCAGTCTCTCAGAGATCATATAAGTCTTGGAGCACCACAGATTTTTGATGAAACAGCTCAACAATTCACCGCCTACTTCAACCAGTTGCATTTGATCACCATTCTGATGGTCCTTACGGATAAATTTGAGAATGTTCGTGCTTCACGTCTTCATAGGCAGCCTTTACCTACTCTTGAAGAAGCAATATCAGAATTGCTAAGTGAAGAAACTCGTCTTCACATGCGCTCACCGATGCCCGCTACTGATAGCGTTCTCTACACGTCTCATCCTAAGTCCAAAGGCAAATGGACCAATAACAATCATTCCAAATCTGTGGGAAAGACGAATGCATCCGAGTGTGCGTTCTGTCATTCTCCTGCTCATTTTCTTCTTGATTGTCCTATCCGTAAGTGTCGTAAGTGTGGAATCACTCATCCGCGTCATTATGAGACTGACTGCCCGAAGAACTCAAAGCACACTAGTTCTCAGAACCAGACTCATGCTGTTGCTGAGCCTACCATTGCTGATACTGAGGTTTCTGCATCCTCCTCACCTGACCTAATGGAACTGATGCGTCGCAATCAGGAACTTATGGAACAGATCATGTCTGGTGCTATGGGTATGAATTCTCCACACTCAGCTGCATCAGGTAACGTATGGCTTTTTGACTCTGGGTGTTGCAATCATATGACACCTTGCCCTGATGGTTTCGTTTCTAAGAAATCACCTCAGCAATTTACGTCAGTAAGAACTGCTGACAACACTGGTCTACCGGTATCCTTTAGTGGAAATGTTTCCACTCCTCATATACAATTACCAGATGTTCTAAATGTTCCAAAGCTTTCTCTGAGCTTAGTTTCAATTGCACAGCCTCTTGAATCTAATTTGATCATTTTATTTCATTCTTCTGGTTGTGTTCTACAGGATCCAAAGACCAAGCAGATCCTTGGACTCGGCCGTAAAGTTGGACGGATGATTGAAGTGGTCTACCTGCGTCTTCCTTTACCCTCTTCAAGTCTTGTTGCCTCGGTTTCCAGCACTTCTTCCTTTGAGTTGTGGCATGCCCGGCTGGGTCACTTATCTCTCGCCAGAATAAAATCATTAGCTCATTTAGGGGTGTTAGGAAATTGTGTATCAACTGACAATATTTCTTGTTTATCTTGCAAACTTGGCAAACATCATGCTTTACCTTTTGAAAAGAATGAATTTAATTCTACTTCTTCTTTTGATCTTATTCATTCTGATGTATGGTGACCAACACCACATCCATCTATGGGAGGTGCTCGATACTTTGTTATTTTTATTGATGACCATACTCGTTTCACATGGATATATCTCATGGAACATTGTTCGGAATTACCTCAATCTATATTATGTTTGCTTGGATGATTCACACCCAGTTCTCAAAATCTATAAAGATTCTTCGAGCTGACAATGCTATGGAATACAAAGAGTCATCCCTTCTCTCATTTCTTCAATCTCAGGGGACTCTCTCTCAGTACTCCTGTCCCGGCACTTCTCCTCAAAATGGTCGTGCTGAACGCAAACACCGTCATATTCTTGATACGGTTCGCACTCTTCTCATCTCCTCTAAATGTCCAGAACGTTTTTGGGGTGAAGCTGCTTTCACTGCAGTTTATACTATCAATCGTCACCCTACTCCCATCCTTAATAATAAGTCTCCTTATGAGGCCCTTTATGAGGTCACTCCTGCCTATGAACTTCTAAAAGTTTGGGGTAGTGCTTGTTTTGTTCAACTACAATCTTATGAACATACCAAACTTGAACCTCGCTCCAGACTGTGCTGCTTCCTTGGATATGGTATTGAGCATAAGGGTTATCGCTGCTGGGATCCTATCTCCCAGCGTCTTCATATATCACATCATGTTACCTTCTGGGAACATGTTCCTTTCTCTTCTATATCCAAGTTTCGTGAGTCTCCTAATCTCACCACTCCGTTTTTCACTGATGCTTCTGTCTCATTGGACTCACTCCAATCTGACATTATATCACCTCCACCTGTTGTTCCAACTCCTTATGAGTCTGCCTCTCCTAGTTTTCCTGATCAACATCAATCATCTGCTCCATCCGCACCGCCAACATCTGAGGTGCCTGCTGAGTCTTTGGCTCCTGGAACTTCTCAATCTCAGAATGTTAGACGATCAGAACGGGTAAGACAAGTTCCTTCTCATCTTCGTGATTATCATGTTTATGCTACTCTGTTGTCAAATCACGAACCTAATTCCTACAAGGAAGCCTCCTCTAACTCTGATTGGCAGAAAGCTATGGATGAGGAACTCCAGGAACTTGACAAAGCTCAGACATGGGAATCTGTCCTTCTTCCACCAGGCAAGTCACCCATTGGCTCCAAATGGGTGTTCAAAATCAAAACCAAATCTGATGGCACTATTGATCGGTACAAAGCTCATCTTGTGGACAAGGGCTTCAATCAAGAGTATGGTATCGATTATGAGGAGACTTTTGCACCTGTTGCTCGAGTCACTTCTGTTCGCAGTCTTCTTGTTATTGCAGCTACCAAACAATGGCATCTCTTTCAGATGGATGTTAAAAATGCCTTTTTGAATGGTGACTTATCTGAGGAGGTCTACATGACACCTCCTCCAGACGTTCGACTTCCACAAGGTCATGTTTGTCGTCTTCGGAAGGCTCTTTATGGTCTCAAGCAAGCTCCGCGAGCTTGGTTTGAGAAATTCAGTTCCACAGTCACCTCGTTGGGCTTCTCACCTAGAAACTATGATTCAGGACTGTTTACTCGGACTACTGAGGCTGGCACAATCTTACTTCTCCTGTATGTGGATGATATGATTATTACTGGCAGTGACTCTACAGGCATAGCCAATCTGAAGTCATCTCTCAGCTCCTGTTTTGAGATGAAGGATCTTGGTTCTTTACACTATTTTCTTGGTCTTGAGGTGCTCTCTGATCCATCGGGACTTTATCTGTGTCAAGCAAAATACACCTCAGATCTTTTGTCGAAAGCTGGGATTACTATCAACAAAACAGCATCCACTCCTCTTGAGCACAACCTTCATTTTTCTTATGTTGATTGGGACAGTGACATGACTGATCGTCGCTCCACTACCGGCTACTGTTTCTTTCTTGGCGACTCTCTTATATCCTGGCAAAGCAAGAAACAATCTCTCACAGCTCGATCCAGTACTGAAGCTGAATATCGAGCACTAGCTGACACGACTCAAGAACTTGTGTGGTTACGCTGGCAACTCTCTGACATGGGGGCTCCTCAACAGTCTCCAACTCCATTGTGGTGTGACAACAACAGTGCCATTCAGATTGCTCACAATGATGTCTTCCACGAGCGAACGAAGCATATTGAAATTGACTGTCACTTTGTTCGTCAACATGTGACTCGCAAGACTATTCAGCTTCTTCCTATTTCGACTCTTGATCAACCGGCTGATATTTTCACTAAAGCTCATTTACCAGGACGGTTTCGTGATCTAGTTTCCAAACTCCATCTGGCTCATTCTTCTCCCGATTGAGTTTGAGGGGGGATGTTAATGTATATAGAGGGCTCAGGCCCATGTTAGGGCCTAAGCCCATTTAGCCTACGTATATATATGTTGTATCTTGTAGTCTAGGTTAGATTACTCATTATTTTTACTTTTCGTATTGTACGTTTACTCTCAATCAATATATCGAGGTTTCAAACCTTCAGCATATTCATCGTCTCCTTCAACCATATTCATCTTCTAACAATAGTAATCGAGTATGCCCATGCACCTGTAAATTCATAATGGCATTGGCCAGATGCGATTCTGAATTTACATTACATGAAAGTACTCACTATTGTTATCATATCTCACGATGATCAAGGTCTTTCTTAAAGGCTTCCTAAATCTCAATTGTGTCCATCTACTCCACAGTTTAAGTTTAGGCCCATCCGGTCACCTAAATCCCTTAAACTATGGCTCTGATACCAATTGTAACAACCCACTTCTTCAACAACAAGATAGCAACTAAACTTAAATAATAAAGCCAAACGACCCAATTCTATATCTAAAATACAAGATTTGCGGAAAGACAACATAGTACACAACTGAGAATACACTGACAAAGACTACAATGGAGGTCCTCTAAAATAGCTCAAGCTCGCATTATCTCTTAAAACTCAATTGTTCCTTCTTATGCCACTCTTTACCTGAAAGGGTTTTAGATTTGAAAAGAGAGAGGGTTAGACCGAAAGGTCTAGTGAGTCCTCTCTTATAACAGTTTTTAACTCATCAAACAAACAATCAAGGATTTATCATAAAATAATCCATTTTCAGCTTAAAGGAAAAATCTTTAACTTTCAGCAACTTCTTCGCTCACACTACCGCCACCCTAAGGTGACAACGTGTCTGTAACTCACACTGCCTTTGTTGGGACACCCCCCCCCCCAACGGCATAAACGGAACACACCCCTCGGTATGAGCACAGGCGGGCCACCCCCCCCCCCCCCCCACTTTGAGCCTTCTCACTTAGGACCATGTATGCATACATTTCCAATTGGACAATAATAATAATAAAAATCATCTTTAACATTTAAATAAATCTCGCAAGTAAATACTAAAGCAACATCATTTCAAAGCTTGCATATAATTTTCATAATTCTCATGTCATCATGTAAAATCAAAGTTTAAAATGAAACTTTCACATACTTTCGTTAACAGAAGGATTTAGTTCAGAAAACTCACCTGAAGCCCCTTGACTAAGTCTTTGTGCCTACTTGGAAATAAAATCTATAAAGAAACCATTGACCAGAAAACTTTCAATACCTTCTACCACTCAATGGCAACCTACCCTTAACTCATCATAAAACTTAAGCGGTTAAATCCTACTTACTGAACTTGCTCTCAAGGTCGAAACTTATATAAATCCCGACTCACTAAACGAACCAAAACCCAAAATGATTAAAAGAAAAATAGGCCCAACACATAAATGCAAATGGGCCAAATTAAACCGATGAAACCCAACTAAAATTAATTTGCAATAAATCCATAATGGGCTACAGCCCAATCATGAACTCGACCGAGTCCAGATGATAGACCGGGGTTTCCACACCGGTGCCCGGACTGAACCGAAGAGGTCGACTGAACCCCCCCCCCCCCCCGGACTCGACCTACTCTCGACCGGACTCCCCTTCCCCGACCGGGGTCGGCGTTGACCGGGGTCTCGACTCCAGGGTTTGTCCAGCAACCGGGGTCTCCGGCCCCCCACTCTATACACCGGTCGATATTTTGCAGGTTAACACGATGGGTTTCGATTCCCCCAAACCACAGAGGTCGGTTTTCAATCCAACAACACCCAAACCCGTTTTCAGAAATCGATTAAACCACTTAACAAAGATAACCTCATTCACTAAATCCAAGAGTCTATAACATATTAAGCCATTTAATCCAACATTCCCAAAAACTAACAGATTACTCCAACTAACCCAAACCCATGGATTAATACGATTACAACAAACCCTTGATGAGAATAATAAAGATTGTTAGAAATATTACCTTAAGAAATCACCAAGAACTTGATTATCTCGATCGGTGTTCTCTTTCCCACTTGATCGCCCACAATCGCCTCCCTCTCCAAACCTTTCCTCAGCCGCCCCAAAGTCTAAAATGAGAGGTTTTAGGGTTAATATCATTTTTATTCGATGTTACTCCCTTACCCCTTTCATCTTTGAATTTTAACCAAATTAACCCTCAACTTTTCTTTATTAGAATTTATTCTTGGTTATTACAATTTCTGTAGTAGTGAATTAGAATAACTAGTATTAGTTGTCGGCAGAGTGAGGATTTTAACTAATTATTTTAATTAATTAAAATTCATCAGTAATCCGTCGGTAAATTTATATACTAAAATATTTTTTTAATTGTTTTTAGGAAAAAAAATAAAATTTTTAATATTTAAAAATATTTTCCGAAAGAATTTTTAATATTTAAAAAATGTTGATATTATTTCCAGTGGAAACTATTTAAGAAAATTAATTTCAAAATCGGTTCTACTACTAAAAATTCGTTGTAAAACATGATTTCCAGCGAATTTGGCCTCCGGAAAAGCTATTGTTTTTAGTAGTGAAACCAATTTTGAAATATTTTTTTACATGATGATCTTTAATCAAATGATAAGATTTAATATATTGTTTCACATATATTTGTATCACATATATTTGTATCATATTGTAATTATTTTACATGTATTTGTTTCACCTTGTGACTCTTTTACATGTATTTTTTGTTTCACTAAGGTGTTGTTTGTTTTTTAAGAGGTCTAAAGTCTGAAGCCTTATTTTAGTTATGATTAATAAGAGGTGGTGTGTAAAAATATCTGAACGATTCAGACTTAAGACTCATTAAGACGTTTTTTTTCAAAAAACAAACAACCACTAAGTCAACAAAAAAAATGTTTCACATATTTTTACAAGATGAACACAAACTTATATGTGAAACAATATCTAAATCATATGGTTTTGATGAAAAAGCATGTAAACAATATTTTTATATTGGTTCTCACATGTTTGTAAACTTTTTGTTAGTTCTCATTGGATTATTGTCATATATTGTAACACCCGGAAATTCACAAGGTAAGTATTTTGTCTCCTTAATGCATATATTTCGCTTATATGAGAATATGTGTCTTTATGTACATTTTATGATCATTATTATGTTAAAATGCCATATAATTGAATTACCATTATTAATCGTTCAAGCACTCGCGTTCGTTATCAAAATTGGTCAAATTTCGGGATGTTTGGAGTCTGGTGCGACTATGACAGGCGACTGTGACATTGTCACTATCGCCGTGTCAAGGTCGCGGATGGTGTACCGCGGGTGGGGTGTGTTCGGCGACTATGACACGCGACTATGACCTGGTCATTATCGTCGTGTCATTATCGCGGGGCATGTACCGAGAGGTCTAGTGGTTCGGCGACAATGCCCTGGCGACTATGCCAGTGGCAATGTCGCGGGGCATAGTCGCCCGCGTGGTCCAGTCTGCTGTTTTTAATAGAATTCAACACCTCATTTCAAGCATTGTATCATCAAAAACGGGAGAGCATATTCTTTGGGCGATTTTTAGGTCTTCTTCACCTACATCCATAAATTTCTAGGGTTTGGGTTGGTGAGAGTATTAAGTGGTCGTCAAAGCTCCATTCAAGTGTCTTTATTAAAGTGTTCTTCAAGACCCTCATTCCTTAGGGTGCGTTTGGTTTGCAGACTGGGTGGGACAGGACGAAACAAAAATTCACTGTCCCATGTTTGGCGTGACATGGGACAGGACAAAAGTTCACTGTCCCATGTTTGGCGCGACATGGGACAAGGATAAAGACTGGACAAGGTGGGACAAGATGGGACAAAAAGAAGTATTTTCTTGTTCCACCAAAATAGGTGGAACAACATGGGACAGAAATGAGACAGAAACTAAAAACACCGATTTACCGTCATTTGATATATAATCCTAATATGGTATTAGTCTTAAGGGTCACCACTACCCATCGTCGCTACTACCACCATTGGCGGCCACTAGTAGCCACCGCCAACCACCGTCGGCCACCTCTACCTATTTCTCCACCATAACAACCTCCTCCACCGCCTCCACAACCATCGGTCATCGCCACCACCACCACCATCGTCGACCACCTCCACTAACACCGATCACCACCACCTATTGTCACCACCACCATCGACGACCACCGGTAGCTACCACCAACCATCGACGGTCACTTCCACCTCTTCCTTCACTACTACAACAACTTCCTCCACCACCTCCACAACCATCGCCCATCGCCACCAATCACCACCACCCATTGCCGCCGTCGTCACCGACGCTCACCGCCAACCACCGTCGCTGGCTGCCACCACTGTCGCTCGCCGTCAACCATCGTTGGTAACCTCCGTGTCTTCTTCCACTACAATAACCTCTATTACCACTGTGCACCGCCACCACCACTACCTCTATTACTATCTTTCACCTTCTTCACAACTATCGTCTTTCACCGCTCACCCATCGTCTTTTATCTTTACTCGTCGCTGCAACTATGCACCCGTCAATTCATTAAGATCTTCCAAATTGAATCAACTATTATATTTTTTTTATATGAATCGAATTTTTTCGAACTGCAATCAATTATTTCAAATTCTTCATTCAAATTTCCTACTATTGTTTTTGTATGTATTTATATGTATGAAAATTGTGTAAAAAAATTAATAATGTTTTTTAATTAAATTATTTAAAGATATATACTTTATTTGTGTTATTTATAACTATTATATGACATATAAAATTATCAAACAACTTTTAGGAAAACTTGTCCAGTCTTGTCCTATCCAGTCCTAGTCGTACCAAACACAAGACAGCGATTTGTCTTGTCAAGTCCTGTCTTGTCCAGTCCAGTCCTGTCCTAGCCTCTTGTACTGTTCAGTCCAGTCATGTCCAGTTCTGTCCTGTCCCGTCCCGTCCAATCTTGTCTGCATAACAAACGCTACCTTACCTCCAAGTCTCATCTTCAACATCTAGGGTTTTCATTTTTTCTAGGTTTTGGTACAAAACCTAGGTTGTGAGTTTACTAAACCTTTGTTAAAACTAGATACACATCATAATCTTCTATTTGCTAATTTATCTCTATGTGTTCAAGTATTTGGGATTTCTTGATGAAAATAGTTGGAAATATAGATATTGGTGATATGCTATGTCTTATGTTATGGGTGCCATTATTTGGGGCTTTTCTCATGGATACACAATGTGATTAACTTGATATGAAATGTACGCATGTATGGGTATTATGATGGTTCTAGTTGGAATACCACTTTGATGACATATTTATATGCATGATAAATATAAGTGTCATTTGGGTCTTTTGTTGGACTGCATGAGGATAGGATGGTAATATTGTACCCGTAGTTGGTATTGAAATATGTTGGGTTAAAATACACCTAAAGGACCTCCTATATGCGTTATGTGGACGAACCAAGTCAGTACACTAGGAGGATGTAGTCTTGGGCGCCACTGTGATGGTATGTGCCTAGACCTCCGCCATTCGGGGAATTTTCTTAGCGATAGTCTTCGGGTGTGCCGGACCTTTGGGGTGTTCCTTGTTAAGGGCATCAAGGTATATCGACTCTTGGGTGGGACTTGATTGGTGCTTTGGGTCTCCCCTAATGACTCCATATATATTGAACACTAGTTAACTGCTAATAAGAATTGTAACTGTTCATGCATGCTTATTGTTGTTCAACTCACTAGGCTTTTTGGCCTAACACTTGTTTGGTGTCGATGTGTATCTCAGGTTCTAGCGGGGCCGGTCCTAAGCAGGCTTAGTTGCTTTGGGTGAGAGCTTGGGGATTTTGCACTTGAACGTATTATGCTTGGAATGAACTGTTGGGCTTATAGATGACAACCTTTTTGTAATCTCTTTTCTAGTTGTAGAAATTAGATTAGTTGGTTGTTAATTTATTGTCCGTTTGAATTACATTTGTGATTAAACAAGTTATTTATATAATCCCCATTTTTGGGAGGCTCTTGCTATGACAATTTTGGTATACCTCATGTCCGTTTTTCGGATTTTTGTTATCCCTATTTTTAGGGTGTTACATATATATACATATATATATATACACACACATATATACTGGTGGATTTGGTTGCAAACTAGTTTTAGATTGTGAACTAGGGAACAATAGAGAGCGTGTGACGTGTCTTATTATACATTCAAGGGGTTATTCATCATAAATGAAATATCAATTTATCATAGATTCATGAATAATTTATCAATCATCATGAATGATTTAGGAATGTTCCCCTTAATTATTTATGATGAATGTATATGTGTGTAAGAGATTTAGAGGGGTATAAATTTTATTGTGAGATTGAGATGATGAAAAATTAGTGTAATTCTTCATTTAAAAGTAAAATCCAAAATTTATCTTGTAACAAAAATGTTTAAAAGTATACTAAATTGTTTTGATTTTAGTCATGCAGAATTAATCTTTCAAGTCGTCTTCAGTTATATTTATACTCTCGAGTAAAGATTTAACTCACATTTATATACTCTATATTAAAAAAACCAAGTAAATAAAATAAAATAACTAAAGTACATTTGATTAGACGCTTTAAAATCAAGGAAACGATATTTGTATTGGCATGAAGCTCGTATAACTTTTTATTGTTCTATATACGACATGCTTTTAGCTATGAATTCTCAACAAAATTATTTTAATCATCAGAAAAGTTTGTATGTAATGCATTATAGATGTTATATTCTTAAAATTTAAGAGTTTTTAAAAAATTTAACTTATATATATATATATATATATATATTTTTTTTTTTGAAGTGGAAATTGGTCAAGTAGTTTTTGGAGTAAACTATAAATTAGGTCCATGTGGTTTGTCAATTGTCATAAAAAATAATTTTCATTATTGCAGTTTCAAAATTATAAGATGGTCATCGTGGTTTATAAAAACGTCCAGATTCAATCTCTCTCTAACAACCGTTGAAAACTTCCATTGAATGAGGGGCATTTTCGTTCTTTTATCAATTGTTTTTTGTCTTTTACTCGATCAAAAACCACATGGATCAAATCATAAAATTGATTTTATTGGGTAAAAGACTAAAAAATCGATAAAAGAAAAAAAAATTCCCCTCATTTAACGAATTTTTAACATCCTTTAAAGAGGGTTAAAATTTGGACGTTTTTATAAACAACGATGGTCATTTTGTAATTTCAAAACTGTAGAAACGAAAGATACTGTAAGACAAACCACATGGACAAAGTTTGTAGTTTACCCTAAGTTTTATTTGTTAACTGTGAAGTGGGACTTAGAAAAATGATTAAAACATGAAATACAAATGAATTGTCCATGTTTTGGTAGTATGAGTCAAAAGTTTTCTTAGTTTTATGTACAAAATACTCTAATAAATACATTTAATTATTAACTCCATATATAAATATTAATAATTACAAACTTAAAAAAATGGATCAACAATGTAAATGCCTAATAATCATCATCAATTATATTTAAATAAGTCATTTTATATAATTTTATTGTAACAATTTATAAAACAACAAAATATAGCAAATTAATCTCCCTAAAAAATTGATTTCCCTCATAAATAAGTACTTCCTTTTCTATAAATAACTTTTGCAATTAAAAAATTATATTAATTAGTTAGACAAATATATACGTAGTTAAATTCATGTAAATATTATAATTAAATGTGTTTTCATATAACCCTTAGCTTAACTAGTCCTAGTAACTAATTAAGAGTTTGAGTTTGCTTCTCAAAATGTCATCGGTTTAAGTCTTCTCAAAGTAACTATATGGTTTGTTACTTGTTAGATATTACACACACAACGATCATTACTTATATACATTACAAAACAAAGAGCTTCACCGATGGATTTTTTCGTCAGTAATTTATGGCAGATCACCGGTGGATTGACCATCACCGACGAATTTTCCCGTCGGTGATTGAAAATCTGTCAGTAATACGGTCATCGGCCACATTTCCTCCGATGATGAGATCCGTTGGTAATCTGCTAGTAATGGCTTTTTCTAATGGATTACGGACGAATTTTTTGTCAGTGGAACCCTTTTGTTTTATGGTAATATTGTAGTTTGTTAGTATTAAAAACTTTCATAAAGAAAACCCTTTTGTGAAATAATATGTATGACTAAATATTATATTTTTTTATGAAAAATTATTTATTTAAAGGGGAAATGCTTGGTTGGATCATGGATGTAGACAGATGATTTGTGCATATATTTGCTTTTATATGATTGTTTTTTGCGTAGGGAAGAAAGAATCAATTAAGTTACATCAACCCCATGTTTCTTGAAATCTAGGTTTTTATTATTTTTTTTAATTTATTTTGTTCTTTAAAATGCAAACAAATTTATCAAAACCTAAGGGAATAAATAGACAAACGAGAAAAGCTTCTACAAATTGTTGAACCACCCTGAAACAAACTCACACGAAGCAAGGTTAAACCAAACTAACCCAAATATAAAGAACAAAAACAACAGTAGTAATTAACCAATATCACCTAAGACCAAAACCGGGATACCAGCATTGAAAAGAATCAAGACATAGAAGGGGATTGTAACATCTCGGGTCAACCGTACCAGATATTGTCCGTTTTATCCCAATACCTGAACTCACGGTTTTAAAACGCATTTGGTAGAGAAGGTATTCAGTCCCTTATAAGGCAGTTTTCGTTCCTCTCCCCAACCAATATGGGATCTTACAATCCTCCCCCTTGGGAGCCCAACGTCCTCGCTGGCACACTAGTCCGGCTCCCGGCTCTAATACCAATTATAACATCTTAGGCCAACTGTACCAGATATTGTCCGCTTTGTCCACACACTTGGACTCATGGTTTTAAAACGCGTCTGGTAGAGAAGGTATTCAGTCCCTTATAAGCCAACTTTTGTTCCCCTCCCTAACCAATGTGGGAGCCATAGTTTAAGAGATTTAGGTGACCGGTTGGGGTTAAACTTAAACTGTGAATTGAGGAACACAACCGAGATATAGGATGCTTTTAGGACAATCACTCTAGGTGCACTCGTGATAAGGTAGCGAGGACTGTCATGTAAGGTAATTTGGGATTACATCTGGCCAGTGTAATTGCAAATTTACAGGTACATGTACGTGCTTAAATGACATTATTATGTGATGTTCGGTTGAGTGTTTGTTATGTGTGATCTTTTCAGTTCTCGTCATGTTGAAAAGATCATTGAGGAGTAGATCAGTACCGGTTGAGGAGGCGATCCGAACCAATGAAGTCCCTGTGGATGGGTCGACGGGGCCGCTTAGGCAGCCCGCCGCCCGCGGACGGTGTAGGGGTCGAGGAAGAGGTCGGGGAAGAACACCTCGAAGGGTTGTCACGCAGGTGGAACCTGAAGAAGGAAATCAGAGTGGCGCATTGGAAGCGTGGTAGGCCCATAACCCACAGGTCCTGGGATTGAAACCTGACTCTGATACCATCTGTAACATCTCAGGCTAACCGTACCAGATATTGTCCGCTTTGTCCACACACCTGGACTCATGGTTTTAAAACGCTTCTGTTAGAGGAGGTATACCGTATACAGTCCCTTATAAGGCAACTTTCGTTCCCTTCCCCAACCAATGTGGGATCTTACAGGGATGTCAAAGACGGCGCAGTGAACCAAAAACCCTGTGATATTTTAATTTATTTTAGGAGTAATTTATTTTAATACAAATTAAATTTGTACAAAATAATCAATGGAGTATAAATATAAGTATATGAATAACTTGTACATGAAATTAGCAACTAACTTCATTATTATTTTTAAGAAAAAGAAAATCATTTACATGTTTTTTTCAATCGATTGATTTGGTTACATTTCATGATTTTTGTTCACACCTAATTAGATATCACATCTGAAGAATCAAAACAGAAGTTCTATAAATATGTTATATAAAATAAAAATTGGGATCATTTTATGTATTTATCATTATTTTGCCTTTATATATTTTAGTATTTATATTAGATTTAAATGTTTATATATATATATGAGAGAGAGAGAGAAATGGAGCCAAATATCCTTCTCAATTTTTATGTTTCTTTTTTCCGAACATACTAATGGAATTTCACATGTGGAATGTACACATAAAATTATATTTTATAGTTAATGGAGGTGACTTTTAGAGTAGTTAAAATTATTGAGAAAATTAAAGCCTATATAGATTTAGATTATAAAATAATTATTCATATCTCTAGTAGGGTATAAAGAAATAAGAGATTCATATATTGTAATAATCGTGATAAATTTTTTTGTAAAATATTGTTTTACATATATAATTTTTTTCATCTAAAACTAAAATTTAGTATATCGATTAACATATATTTGTTTCATATGTATTTGTTTTTGTAATAACCGGGTTTTTGTAATAAGGGTGAGAATTGGGTAGAAGTTGTGTATAATTCTAAGTGTGAGGGGTTGGTTGTAATTTTGTCAAAAGTGAGTTTTAGCCCTAATACCCTAGCTCTCTATCTCATTTGGTAATTGTGGCGGCTAAGAGTTTATGAGAGCGAAAAGGGGGAAGGCAAGGAAAATGAGAAGAAATTGAAGAAGAAAGAATTGTTGAAGTGATTTTTGTGGGGGTTCTTCAAGGTAATCATCTAATCTTTAAGTATTATTATGTTACCATCCAACCTCCTAATCCAGTCTTGATTGGATTATTGGCGAGGAAATCATTCTTTGAACTCTTCCCAAATGTTAGAACCCTAGGATTTGGGGAGAAGAAATCGATGAGGTTTTCTTCCTTAATCATTATTTTGGGTTTGTTAAGGGAATACCTTCTTTGGAAGGATTTCGTGTTTGGGTGGTTCAATCCCAGATTAAGGTCGCCTCGTGTTCTATGGGTTTCTCGTTCGACGAACCCTAGTTCAAACACCCAGGAGTCGGGTGGAACCGGGGGAGGCCCGGGAGAGGGGAGCACCCGGGAGTCGGGTGGAACCGGGGGGGCCCGGGGATTTCTTTGGACCCGGGCGGGGTCGGGAGTCGGCAACCCTGGGTAGGTGAGGGTGACGAGCCGGGAGACGGCAACCCGGGCCGAGAGTCGTCGGCCCGGGGGTGGTGGAGTGGGCTTTTTAGATTCGAGAGAGTTTTGTGGCCCTTATTTCCTCTATCTGTTAATACCTTGGTAGGTTCTTTTATAGAGGAAGTCAACATGTAAAGTCCCGTGAGATCTGGGTGTGTTTTCTAACTAAAGTTGTATCGTTAACGAAAATACGATTATCTTTAAATGCGAGATTTCATTAAATACAAGTTATGCTTTACCATTAATGCGAGTTATATGATTTATCTATTTATATGTCGTTACGTATGCATATATTGAGTCGAGCAAGATGCACAAGTCGAGGGGTGTGGCCCGCCTGTGCTCATACTGGGGGGGGGTCCCGTTAATGCCATTGGGGGGTGTCCCAAGTAAGGCAGTATGAGCCAGACACGTTGTTGCCTCCGGTGACGGTAGTGTGTGCTGGAAGTTAAAGTTGTTGAAGTGGCGTTTTACTTCTTGGAAGTTTATTTTAAAGCATGTTATTATTGTGTGAGTTTTATACATGCGAGATTTATTATAAACGTGGTTATTACTTTGTTGTTGATTAAACATATGCATATATTATTGTGAGAAAGTACGACCAAAGTCGGGAAGTGTGTCCTGCCTGAACTCATACCGGGGTTGTGTCCCGTTTATGCCAATTGGGGGGTCCCAGTTAAGGCAATATGAGTCAGACGCGCTATCGCCTTCGGGTGACGGTAGTGTGTGCCAGAAGCATGGTGGAAAGTGTTGAATCGTTTTTAACTGAATTGGTTTATGTTATTATAAATATTTTCTTCATTTCAGTTGTTAACTGTTGTTAGAGGGGACTCACTAGACCTTCAAACTAAAAACCTTTTTAGGCAGGCGTAAGGTAGGAGGATCGAGTAAGGATAAGGATAAGGTGTGAGCTGGAGCTGGATTAGAAGACCTTCACTTTTGTAACACCCGTAAATTGGAGTTTTCCTTTAGTGATAATTCGGGAGTCGTTTGACTATTAGAACGAAAAGGTGTCGAGAAATCAAGTGAGTTTTACTATGGAATCATCGAGGATCGAATCAGGCGCGAAGACGCAAGAAAACGGAGTTTTGGGCTACCGCGAGTTGTGGCGCGACTTGGAGTCACGGCACAAGCCGCGTAACTCACTGGAAGTGAGTTCTGGGGAAACGGGCGACTTATGCCGCGACTTAAGGTCACCGCATAACCCGCGACTTAAGGTCACCGCATAACCCGCGTGACACACTGTCGAGCTAAAAGCTGATTTTTCAGCCATTAGCCTCATTCATTACACTCCCAAACCCTAAATCTTCTTCCCTTTTCTCTCCCAAACCAGCCCCCAAACCCCTAAAGTCGAACCTAACCTGTTTTGAGGGTTTTTCCCTCTTGAACCATATGATCCTTCATCATCTAGCTAGTAGGATCTTGAACCACAAAACCTCCATCTTCATCTTCCTCATCAAGTTCAAAGTGTGGGAGCTCGGGTTGAAGAGTTGGATTGGGTGTCCTCGGAAAGTCTCATCATCTTTAATGGTAAGCTTCTTTGATTTAAGGTTATAAATGTTCTTTGGATGTTTTCCTAGTGTTTGGATTATCAGATCTCGGATTTATTAGTTTTGGAGAAACTAGGGTTTTGATCTCGTTTAGGGATTTTGGTATATAATGTTGGGGAATGTTTCTATGTGGTTGATTATGGATATGTATGGTTTGGAATGTTTTGATCTAGGTTTTGGAAGTTCTCGGCTTAAGGATTCAAGCGGCCTTCAAAAGAGCTTGTTGGGTGAAATCTAGATTTAGCCTAAATCTAGCAAGGTGAGTTCAAGTTGATTTGTGAAAACGGTGTACATGCCAAAATATTATTTTAAAGTGTTTTACATGAAATGGTTAACTGCTGATAAGTTTTGAGTATTTTGAAGTAAAAGCATGCTTTACTTGGTTATTTGTCAAAGTGGGAGTATTTTGATAAGTTTTCATTTTTAGTAAACTTGGGTTGTGTTAACCTCTTAAAATGCTTATATTGGGTTTTGAACATTTCAACAACTAAATAACATGATTTACGTATTCTTGGTGATTTTGTACAAATGAAGTATATTCCATGTTGTATGCATGTTGGTGTATTCGCACTTATAAACCCTTTGGGAAAACCTTTGATCTCGTTACGTGTTGAGTTTTGGGTTAATCACGCCTTTGAGGTATGTATCTTCATAAACGTCGTTTAAAGACATTTCATTATTTGGGAAAACGTTATTTGTTGATCAAATGGGTTTTGGGCTTTTTAGCTCGGTGGTGGCATGAAAGAGTACTAAGGACATTTGTCCGATTTTAATGGCTCGGTTTAGAGTCCAAATTGTGATGTACGTCTTAATGCATTTTATTGCATATTATTGATAATTACAGGCTCGAGTGCTTTAGTCGTTCATGAGTAGTCGTGTAATCTTAGACTGTGTTGTATTGGATCCATAGGCACGTAAGTCAGTCTTATTTGATGGTCAATTGGGTGGTACGGAGTTGGACTTCGGGACTCATGGTTTATGACCTGGTCTTTTCGAGTAGGCACTAAGAGGGTTGAGTCCGGTTGAGCTATTATGACTATGGGTAGTCCTCTGATGGGGGTTGGGACCTTCGCCATGTGGGGCAATGCCTTCGTTGTGTCCCCCGTGGGTCGAGCCCTTGGCAGTATTTTCGATGTTGTTCGCTAAGGTCAGCTGTCTCTTTGGGTGAAACTTATCAAGAGGTCGTAGGGGCACTTGGGCTTGCGTGTCGTGAAGTGTCATACGATCAACGTTGTTGAGTGGCATACTTTTGTGTTCCTCCACTCTCAACGGATACGGGTATCCCCCGTTGTCGGCCCGCGGTATTTTGGATATTTAATTGTCCATGCTTTAATATTGGGATTTCATTCCATTTTATGGTCGTGTGAGTATTAAGTTTCGGTTCCATGTTTTAATGGTGTATCATATTTATATGGAATGTTTCCGTTAATTAAGGTTCGAGTATTATGTTTCGCCCGAGTTTTGGGTGTTTTGAGTTATGAAGTATTATTCACATTATAGTACATTTGAATATCGAACTATGACCCCGTTTTGGGTGAGTTACGGGTTGCATCATTTTACAAGAAATGTGTGTTTGGGAGTACTGTCTTTAAAAGTGCATATTATGGGGAATCGTGTCAGTTCCATTTTGAAGTATAATATTTCGAAAGATCTTGCTTTAAACTGAATCCTTCCTTTTAAAGATATATTCATTCATGTTAAAACTCTTGAACTCACTAGGCGTTAAGCCTAACCTTTTTATTTGTCGGCATGTGCATCAGGTTCCTGTCGGGTGTTCGGTTCTAGCAGTGTTATGAAGAGTTGAGCCTTAGCCTTACAAGAGTGAGTAGTCGGTGAAGCCTTCCGCAAGTTGGAGATAGCAATTGTTTGGGTTTAGTAACATCCGTCCTTTTCATAGTGTGTATGTAAAGGATGAATGGGTGTGTTGAGGTTAATCCTTAAATTGTGTTTGTAGTTCGAAGTATTTATTGATGTATTTAGAAAATTTTTAATAAGTTGCTATCTTTAGAATTAAGGGTGTTACAACTTTAGTTTTAGTTTCTTGTATTCTCAGTTGTGTATTAGGCTGTCTTTCCGCCAACCTTGAATTTTTTTTAGATGTTCTTCTAGACCTTTTGGTGTTGTTAATAAATAAAGTTAGTTTTGCTTATTGTCGTGAGACTGGGTTGTTACAATTTCAAATTCTAAAACCCTTTATTTGTAATTTTTAGTCACAAACACATAAAAAAATGTTCATAGTGTAAAACATATATATATATATATATATATATTAATCAATACTCTAAATCCAATTAACTGCAGATGAAACAAATCATATGAAATAATATATGATGTACTGATTTGTAAGGTTATTACAATTTTATGAATTCTCAAATAATTAGCACCATTTTGTTAGTGTTAAATACTAGCTTATTCATTTATTATACTAAAACAAGTAATTTGTTCTTATTTGAGAGCATTCTTTCAAATAACAAGTAAAATACTTAAACTTTTAATTAACTATTGTTCCAACTTTTAGTTGCTTTTAAGTTATATATTTTCACAGAGAGAATGGTTCAAATACAAATCATATAATTATTACAGAGAGGAGGGTTCAAATAATATAAACCGTATAATTATTACAAATTCTACAAATCAATATCGTATTTGTAGATAATCAAAGGTGTCAATTAAATTGATTCCTAATTTTACTTTCAACAGAATTTGATACCAGCAATTCTAAATTTCAAAATAAACAAAATTAAGGGTTAAGGTTAAGTTTATAGGATTTGTAACAATGACATGTTTTGTATTTGAAACTCTCTCTCTCTCTCTCTCTCTCTATATATATATATATATAATTTATAGGGAAAATATCTTTTGAGAACAAAGGCTGGGTTCCGGTGAGAATGAGAGTTATGGTGAGAAGGGTAAAAATGGATATCTACCCTTGGATCAATTATAATTAAAGATCAACACTAATGTGGGGTGCACCGAGATGCATCTGATCAATTAGTGTAATAAGCGCAATTAATAGGGTGGGGGTGAGATTAAAAGTGATAAAGGATTCAGATCTCTTCTTACGCTTCTGACTTTAACTACTATTCTCACATGATCTTTCGTCGTGAGAACAAATTATTTATGATTAGTAAGTACATTTATCATAAATAATTATAAATAGTTAGGTTTCACAATTTTTAAAATATATTTACGATTTTCAAATAAACTTGTCATAAACTTTATAATAGTTTAAATTAAAAAAATATATATAGATAAATTACATGTTAGTCAACATAATGGAAGGCTTATGTTATTGAATCCTAGTGGGATGAAACAAAATGGAATGCTCCTTGAAGGGGATAAGGATTCTAACAAGTTGAATTCAAAAGGCTATAGTAAGTTGATTTGGTTTTTGATTCTTTTAAATTATTGTGAACAATCACTTTGAAGAATAGATGACCATTTACACAATTTTAATTATTTATGACATTTTTTTAAAGTAAAATTTAAAAAATATTTTTTTTGGACGTTATTTGTATGTATTTAGTTAAAACATACTATATATATATATATATATATATATACATCATATAAAGACATTTTTTTAAAATGTAACTTTCTTGAGTTGTTAAATAAAACAACGTAAGTTTTAGTTTGCAATTTTTTAATCTAAAATTAACTATTGAATTATATTGTTGTTATTATAGAAAACTATAAGCGTACTCGCGCAATGCAGTGAGATACATCATGATTTTAATATTTTCTTTTAGTTTTTTGTCGATTTACGGTACGATTTTGGATTGTTTTGAGATAGTGATAATGATTTTTTTTATAAATTTGTTTATTTTAGCGATATACATTAAATATTTTGTTAGAATTCAATAATTATTTTATATATTTTTTATTTTTTATTTTTAAATTGAGATGTTATCCTGTTTTGATTATGTTTATTAATTAGTTATGAATTCAAACATATAGCTTTAGAAATTTGTACTTATACATCATTACTTGTAATCTTGAATTTTAAGTAATGTGTATCAATAAACAATATTTAATGCATAAAAGTTTGTTTTTAAGAGTTTTTCAAAAGTTTAATAATAACGTGATTTATTTTAGATTTAATAATATAATGTTTTTTTTAAATAAACATTAAATATTCTGTTAGATTTTTTAAATTATATTTTAGATATTTTATATTTAAAATTTGATTTTTATCCTATATTTAATTATGGAAGGGAGTGATTTTGGGGGAGTTAAAGTAGTTATAGATAAGGATTGAAAGTTAATAAATAACATTAAATGTAGTACATAAAGTTTTAATGGTTGTTTTTAAGAGATTTTAAGTAATTAACATTAAATAACAATACATTAAGCTTTAACAATTGTATTTAAAAGTTTTTTATCTGTGTTTTATAATATGGTATAGATTATTAATATTTAATTTGGCTTATTATATATGTGATAGGCGGGTTTACACCCCCTAATCTAACCGCAAGTGTACGGGTCGAATCAAGTAATATGTACTTGGAAGTACGAGTATCGAACCAAGGGAACTAGGAACTGAGTATCACAATGACTATATTCACTATTAACTGAACGATCCAAAAGGTTGAATTTTTTATGATTAAATAATAACTAAATTAATAAAAATAAACTCTAAAGTAAAAACGAGAATAAAGTTGGAAACTTTTTCGGAAAGAAAACAGTTGAGGGTTGGAAATCCTATGGTTTTCACTAATGAACAATGTTTTTGAAAACACTTATCAGTTAAACCCTTTAATGAAAATCTAATCTGTAAATTCACCGTTGTTCTTTCTCAAGCAACAACGGATTTTATTTTGAAAACACCAGTCTTATCTCTCGATCTTAACACATGAATTCAAAACACATTAAGTTCCAGATTATCATGATACTAAGGTTTAGTTGGTATATCTCTATCCAATTTCTCACATTAGGCATATAATTCCAGTTCTTGTTAACAATTAATTCTCTCGAATTGAATTTATAACGAACAAATCAAATGAAAGTTGGCCAAACTCACAAAAGCATTAAAACCCAAATCATATGCTTCATTAGTTAAGAAAAACTGATAAAAATCCCAATCACATGTTCACAAGCTTAAGCCAAAGTCAAACCAACCCCCAACATCTAAAGATTAGTTCATGTTGGGGGTATTAAACACGAAGATAATAGAAGAGTTCATAGATCTAAGAAAAATCTCTCGAAGAATCAAAGATTGAAAAACTCCCTTGATTGCGTAATACCCACGAAGATTGGAAAGAATTCGGTGTAGAATCGTGTCTCCAAGATGTTTTCGAGCTTCAATCTTGTGTTCTCCTCTTGCAAAAATCGCCCCCAATCGCCTCCTTGCTTCCTCCCGTCGCCAAAATCAGAATAGAATCGATCCTCCCTCAAAACCCTAAGATATATAGCTTAAAAACGGATTCAGCATGCTGTCGCTACTTTCACCGAGACTTAACTCTCGGTGAAAGTCTCAATGAACTCTGATTCTCAAAATATATGTACTGGTGCTAGTTGTACCGAGACTAAAGTCTCGGCCAAAGTCTCGGCAGACACTTTTCTCCAAAATCAGATTTTGATGCTAGTTACACCGAGACTTAACTATCGGCAAAAGTCTCGGTGAACACTTTTTCTCCAAAATTCCCCTTTTATGCCATTTTCGAGCCTTGACCCAAGATTTGACTTGCACGAGCTTTGCTTTTCCATTAAACTCATCGGGTATGACATTCTCGTCTATAATTAGCTTCTTTTGGACTCATTTTCTCAATTTACTCTCGAAAGATATATACCTGAAAACTCGCGAATAAATGTGAAAAGACGCTTCGTTTGATTGGAGAAACAAGCATAATTACTCGAAAAGTGGCTCTAAAATAACGCCGAAATTGGCGTTATCAACAACCCCAAACCGAGCGTTGCTTGTCCCCAAGCAAATTAGCGACAAAGATAAAAATAAGAAAATATCAGAAGCAAGCTGATTCTGCAACAGTGGCCAACAGGTATACTTATCATGAAGTTTGAACCATTATTGTGCCAACTAGTAGTGAAAAATAAGAAGAAGACAGCAAGAATTCAATCATAGCACGATTAACAACAAACTAAACATTGAAGATTGAACTGAAAACAACGACACCATACTAAACAACAACTATTCAACTACACTTTCAGAGAGGATTTCGCCTCAACCCTACCTCACGGGATGCACTCGATTCACTCGAATCCTAGGCTATCACAAATATATTTCATGCAGGTGGATCTTATAGACAAAGAAAATCAAATAATAACTGGATGATGTATAAGTTGAAAAACGCACATATGAAGTCAAGGTGATCTTGGAAGGGAATCAAGCAACAAAACAAGGAATATTAGTAAAAGAGTTAATCTACCTTTATCACATTTTCCAGAAGATTATTCAGGTCTTTTTAACGGGTTGTAATGGGGCTAGGGGTTGTGGCTAAGAAACGATGGGCAACGTGGAACAAAAGCCCAGATGTGTCAGTAATTTATGCGGTACTACGACTTTTCACCTTACTCACCCCTTTTCTTTCTTTTTCACTTTCCCCCGTTTTTTTTTCTTCTTCTTCTTCCATCATTACACCCTTTGGTTGTATTTCTCTACTCTGCTGCTCTTTCTTTCTTTCTTTCTTTCTTTCTTTCTTTTTTTTTCTTTTTCTTTTTTTTTCTTTTTTTTCTTTTCTCTCTCTCTCTCTCTCTTTTTTTTTTTTTTTTGGATGGGGCACCATTGGCCCTCTTTTATTAGCAGCTCTATATTCCGATTGTCTCTGATTTCTTTTTCCCAATCCTTTTTTCTTTTCTTTTCTTTCATTCATTTCTATCTACCATCACCATGACTACTAACCGCTTGTGATTGACACATCTTAGGACAAGGGTAGGCTACTGTTTAGGCTGGGGTCAAAAGTGGGTTAAGAAACGAATATTTAAACAGTAAAAGGCTGCAAAAGGGGTTAGGTGCACACAATTAAAACAAGGGAACGATAGCCAAAAAGAATTAAATCATAGAAGTCACACACAATGCCTGAAATCATGTCTTAAGGTCCACACGAATAGGTGACTAAACCCTTACTCAATATCCTGATGGACGTCTTTGCTACTTGATGCAATTTATAGTGAGATCAAGCTATAACTACAATGAAAGAGTAACAGATAAGTGTATAGAGTATTTTGCATTATATCTCTCAGAATCGAATCGGTGTTCATTAGGCTCAACATCTCACGGGTGGTCTCCACTAATGTCTCCTAATCATGCAATCTCCTAATTGTTGGTCCAGACTATATCATCGTTCTCAGATTCGCAAAACAATATAAATTTTGTGAAACTTGTGCTTTTCATAGAATCTCGTGTCCTCATCTTAAAAGAAAGTTTTAAAATGTTGGCCCAAAACAGTGTAATGCAGTTATACAGTAATGAGTATACCCGTGCCTACAACCCCAAACCTTACCAACACATTGTCCCCAATGTGTAGGCTTGGTTTTGATTCAAGACAGTAAAATGTGCAGAATTCAACAAAAGACAGCAGTTCATATCAGATAATGGCATGAGTGCGAGTAGCGACAGAAGTATTAGTTAGGTACAGTTATCCATACAGCTGAAGAGTAACAAGTACGAGGAATCAAAAGGGTCAAAAGTATTAAAAGTCTCACTGAGATGTGCCCGCTTGTCTCTTGCGCGCTTTGGCCAGTGAGGTAGGTTCGAACAAAGCCGCGATCTTCCAGACTCTCCTCTATCTGTCGTACGCTCGTCTGCAGTTCTCCAATCTTCGTTAGTGCTTCGTCTACTTTGCCCTCTATCCGGTTCATCTGATCACACAATTGGGACCAAGGTGGTGATCCGTGGCTTGTTGAAGCTCGTGAAGGGCGGAAAGTAGACCCCCCCTCGTGGGATGGCTCGTAGTCTTCATCCTCGTCATCAGATTGTGATTGTGCTTCAACCCGGTCTGCCTCATCTAGTTCTACTGGTACACGTACATCTTCCCGCTCCCACACTTCCTTTGTCTCATGCTTCCTTGAGTAAGTGATTTGGTAAGTGTAGGTGCGCTCATCCAAGTCCCGGGGTGGTCGGCTTGCTCCTTCCCATTTCCTGAAACAATAGTTAAAAGCATTCGTAAAATCAGGAAGAAGGATGGAACCCCAAACCTAGGCTTTTGTCTAGGTTTGAATCTTGGGCACGGGGTGTGGTGTTGGTGAACTAACCACTTTACACGTAGGCCAAGGCCTATGTTTTAGTTGCCAATGAGCCCCCAATAAACCATTAATGTGTGTACCCAAGATTCGATAGGACTAGTTGATGAGCATTCCAACTTATCACGACTATACTACCTATCTAATATAAGTGAAGTGAGTAAAAGACGGTTTACCTTGCAATTCATTCAGTTAAGCACACATAGAGCACATAGAGATGGAATCGTGATTAGTAATTGGTAAGTACCCAATGGAACCCCAAACCTAGATTGAAATCTAGGTTGGTTTTGTTATTGGATATTTATAAATTCGATTCCATCCCCACATATTTCCCATGCCACTCTAGTGCCCTTGGGCAAGATACAATAAAATTGTAACACAAGGTACCGCCAAAAACTTACCATGATACTGATAGCTTTGAAACATGAAGCTATGGTGTAACAAGTGAGGAATTGGGTCTTTTAAACCATCATGCGTCTAGTGAACTAGGTGTGCAAAAATAGATTCAAGCAAGCACATTGAGCCTTAGGTTAACAAGCCTCAATTTAAACATCATGACTTCAAATGCACAAACATGATCCAACTTGTTAGAGTATAATCCAATCAAGTTTACTCCCATAGCGTGTGTGCTTATGTGCAAGAATGTGAGCACCAAAACCTCATTATTCATGAAAACTCCACATTACATCATAACAAGAATTCAAAAACATAACCTACCATCTCATCCATGGAAAGAGGATTAGAACTAGGTGAATAGTAAAATATCACCGTCACTATAATGGTAGACCTTAGCTTGAAGTGAAACTAGGGAAGAACTACCATTCATTAAAATAGAATAGCTAAAGCAATCAAGATGAAAAACTTGACCTCCTTCAAACAATATGCATAACCCATAGTTATTAGAATTAACCCTTAGTATGGAAAACAAATATATATATATATAAACACTCTTGAAGATAAACCACATTGATGAACCCTAAATCCCTAGTCTGACTTTTAACCCAAAAAAAATAAGCACCACCAAGAGCACTCAGATTCAAGGATGAAGAGGTGTACCTTAGTCGATTAAGAGGAAAAAAAATAGGTGGGAAAGCTTCGATTTGGCGCTGACTGCTCCAGGACCGAGGGTGAATGCACGAAATCGAGAGGGTTCGCAGATGTTGGTGGAAGGGATCGATTGGAGGTTGTGGTCGATCGAGGATGGTGGAGAATCGATGGGAAGGTGCTGTGATTTGGTGAGAATGAAGGAGAAATTGATTGGTGGAAGGGTTGTGGCGTTGTTGTCGATCGCAGATAGAGAGGTGGGGGAGTGAGGGTTTGATCGAGAGTTAAGATATGAAGAGGGTGTGCGATTGACAGGGGATTAAACAACCAGCCCACAATGCTAGTTGTACCGAGACTAAAGTCTCGGTATAACTTGCAACAGTCCTTTTTTTTTGTGAAGAATAAAACAGCCCCCAATGCTAGTTAGGAAGAGACTTAAGTCTCGTTTAAACTAGCGTGAGTCCCTTAGGTGTGTAATCGTGCTCAACAAACAGCAACCCATGCTAGTTGTACCGAGACTAAAGTCTCGGTATAACTATCGACCATCCCTTTTATGGTTGAAACAGCCATCGATGCTAGTTGGGCCGAGACTTAAGTCTCGGTTTAACTCTCGACATTCTCTTGATCGTGAAGGGTATAACAAAACAGCACCCAACGCTAGTTGTACCGAGACTAAAGTCTCGGTATAACTATCGACCATCCCTTTTTTCGTGAAAAACAAAACAGACCCCAGTGCTAGTTGGGCTGAGACTTAAGTCTCGTTTAAACTAGCGATATCCTTTCTTTAACATGAACGCAACGACTAACGGTACAAGCACCGAGACTAAGGTCTCGGTGTAACTCTCGGTGGTTAAAAAGTCCAAAAATTTTAGCCCCATCGGTACTTTCACCGAGAGTTTACCATCAAGTAACTCTCGAAGATCAAAATTCTAACACATATCCAGAACTCACCGGTACTTTCACCGAGAGTTAACTATCGAGCAAACTTTCGGAGACCAAAATTTCCACGAAATTTCCAGTGGCTACCGGAATTTGTCCCAAGACTTTACTAGCGATCTGAACTTATTAAGGCCAAAATGCTAACTTGAATAAAGCTACCACAACTCCTCAAGGCCACAACTTACCATCGAAACTGTGCTAATCGCTAGGAATCATTCAAAACTCGGATTTTTGCCAAGAAACCACTATACTACAACGACACGAGACTGACACAAAAAGAACAAATAAAACATAAAAGAACAACTAAAACTTCAAAACTTAACGAAAACAAACCTGGTGGGTTGCCTCCCACCTAGCGCCTTATTTAGGGTCGTGGCACGACTGTGTGGCTCTCAACTTGGCTCGATATCGCTTGCGGATTTGAACCGCCCACACATACGGTTTTCTGCAGATTTTCCCACATCTGGTTTTCCGTGATCACCAGTTTCTTGTCCAGTTCGACCCTTTACACTCTCTAACACCTTGAAAGTTACTTTTTCACATCCTACTCTTAATGTCATCTCACATTCCTCCATGTCAATAAGCGCTTTGCTCGTGGCCAGAAATGGTCTTCCTAATATTAGCGGGACCTCCTTGTCTTCATCCATATCCAGAACCACAAAATCAACCGGAAAGTAAAACTTACCGACTCTAATCAGCACATCTTCAACTACTCCATGTGGGTGCTTTAATGACCGATCTGCCAATTGTAATGTCATCGAAGTCGACTTTACTTCTCCAATACCCAACTTCCTGAAAATTGATAAAGGCATTAAATTAATACTAGCTCCTAAATCACATAACACCTTATCAAAACAAAAATTTCCTAATTATATAGGTATAGAAAAACTCCCAGGATCTTGAAGCTTCGAAGGAAGCTTATTATGAATCATCGCGCTGCACTCCTCCGTGAGTGCCACAGTAGCCTTACCCTCGATCTTTCTTTTCTTGGATATAATATCTTTCATAAACTTGAGATATGTCGGCATCTGAGCAAGGGCTTCTGCAAAAGGAATGTTGATGCTTAATTTCTTGAAGACGTCAAGAAACTTCTTGAACTGTTCCTCATCCTTGTGTGCCTTCAATCGATTTGGAAAAGGTAGCGGTGGCACATAAGGGTTGACTATCGGCTTTGGTGGAGGTGTCACATCTTTATCCTTTGGCTCTTTAGGATCAACAATATCATTAGGATTACCATCTTTCATTCCAACATCTTCAGCCTTGATCCTTTTCGTCTCTACATGCTCATTCTCGGATTTATCGATATTTGGCTCATGAGTTGAATCTTTGATCAATTCTGTGCCACTTCTCAGATGGATGGCATTGCAATGTTGCCTTGGTTTTGGTTCAGTCTGACTAGGGAATTGACCTTGAGCCCGAGATTGTAGGGCTTCAGCTATTTGGCCCATTTGTCTCTCTAGAATCTGGATTGAAGCGGTATTCTGCTCAGTTGCTGCTTTTACAGTGCCCACAGTGGTAGTCAAAGTGCTCACGGAAGAAGTTATCCCTTCAATAGTATTATCCATCTTCGAGATGAACTTCATCAAAACATCTTCTAATCCAGGCTTCTTATCTCCAACTTGTCCTTCCTCCTGCCTTCTCTGAATGTAACCTGGGGGACGATAAACATTATTAGCATGAGAGGAAGAAGACAAATTAGAATTGTTACCATACTGTTGTTGCTGTTGTCCCATAGTCTCTCTTGGTTGATTTTGCGGTTGGTTCCATGAGAGGTTGGTATGCCTCTTCCATCCTTCATTGTAGGTATTAGAGAATGGATCATTCCGAGGGTGATTGTTCCGATTTTGTAAGAATTGAACCTGCTCAGGTTCATTAGAATTTGGGAACAAATCAGGAATGTCTCCATCATAATTAAGTGCAGGTTGGATGGAAGCTCCTTTCAGCTGGTTTGTGATGGCGGCCAGTTGAGCTTTTATCGCCTTTAGCTCATCAGATTCCTGAACCTTAGCTACACGTATGGTATCGGATCGTGGAGTGGCATAACTGTGTTCAACCAAGTTTTCAATCAGCTCAACTGCCTCTTCATAGGTCTTATTCATCAAGGCACCACCCGCTGCTGCAGTAATATCATTCTTGTACTGCGGATGAAGTCCACCAAAGAAAGTCTGAATTATAACCCAGTCGTGTAACCCGTGATGTGGACACTTTTTGAGCATGTCCTTATACCTTTCCCATGCCTCATAGAGTGTCTCCTGGTCCCATTGAGCAAAGTGGGTTATTGCTGCCATTAATTGAGCCGTCCTCCCCGGTGGAAAGAATTTCTGTAGGAACGCTGCAGTCATGTCGGCCCAAGTGGTAATCTGACCATTGGGTAGGCTCTCTTCCCAAATTTGCGCCCTTCTCTTCAGTGAAAAGTTGAACAACCTTAGTTTAACTGCATCGTCTGACACTCCGTTGATCTTAAAGGTGTTACAGATTTTTTCGAATGTACGAAGATGTGCATGAGGGTCTTCTGTTGGTGCTCCACCAAACTGTTTTTGTTGCAACATCTGGATCGTGCCATACTTTATCTCAAAGTTGTTTGCTTCTACTATAGGGGCTTGAATGCCTCTGTTGATAGCTGCCATATTCGGGTTTGCAAACGACCTCATCGGCACTCTTGCTGGTGCTTCCTCTCCCATTATATGATTTTTTTAAATCTGAAACAGGGAAAAGAGGGATCACGGAATGTGTGGAAAATAAAATAAAGCAAAATAAAATGTCTAATGCAATAGCGCTTATAGCTGGTAGTGCTATCAGTGCAAACTAGTTCCCCGGCAACGGCGCCAAAAACTTGATAGGCGGGTTTACACCCCCTAATCTAACCGCAAGTGTACGGGTCGAATCAAGTAATATGTACTTGGAAGTACGAGTATCGAACCAAGGGAACTAGGAACTGAGTATCACAATGACTATATTCACTATTAACTGAACGATCCAAAAGGTTGAATTTTTTATGATTAAATAATAACTAAATTAATAAAAATAAACTCTAAAGTAAAAACGAGAATAAAGTTGGAAACTTTTTCGGAAAGAAAACAGTTGAGGGTTGGAAATCCTATGGTTTTCACTAATGAACAATGTTTTTGAAAACACTTATCAGTTAAACCCTTTAATGAAAATCTAATCTGTAAATTCACCGTTGTTCTTTCTCAAGCAACAACGGATTTTATTTTGAAAACACCAGTCTTATCTCTCGATCTTAACACATGAATTCAAAACACATTAAGTTCCAGATTATCATGATACTAAGGTTTAGTTGGTATATCTCTATCCAATTTCTCACATTAGGCATATAATTCCAGTTCTTGTTAACAATTAATTCTCTCGAATTGAATTTATAACGAACAAATCAAATGAAAGTTGGCCAAACTCACAAAAGCATTAAAACCCAAATCATATGCTTCATTAGTTAAGAAAAACTGATAAAAATCCCAATCACATGTTCACAAGCTTAAGCCAAAGTCAAACCAACCCCCAACATCTAAAGATTAGTTCATGTTGGGGGTATTAAACACGAAGATAATAGAAGAGTTCATAGATCTAAGAAAAATCTCTCGAAGAATCAAAGATTGAAAAACTCCCTTGATTGCGTAATACCCACGAAGATTGGAAAGAATTCGGTGTAGAATCGTGTCTCCAAGATGTTTCCGAGCTTCAATCTTGTGTTCTCCTCTTGCAAAAATCGCCCCCAATCGCCTCCTTGCTTCCTCCCGTCGCCAAAATCAGAATAGAATCGATCCTCCCTCAAAACCCTAAGATATATAGCTTAAAAACGGATTCAGCATGCTGTCGCTACTTTCACCGAGACTTAACTCTCGGTGAAAGTCTCAATGAACTCTGATTCTCAAAATATATGTACTGGTGCTAGTTGTACCGAGACTAAAGTCTCGGCCAAAGTCTCGGCAGACACTTTTCTCCAAAATCAGATTTTGATGCTAGTTACACCGAGACTTAACTATCGGCAAAAGTCTCGGTGAACACTTTTTCTCCAAAATTCCCCTTTTATGCCATTTTCGAGCCTTGACCCAAGATTTGACTTGCACGAGCTTTGCTTTTCCATTAAACTCATCGGGTATGACATTCTCGTCTATAATTAGCTTCTTTTGGACTCATTTTCTCAATTTACTCTCGAAAGATATATACCTGAAAACTCGCGAATAAATGTGAAAAGACGCTTCGTTTGATTGGAGAAACAAGCATAATTACTCGAAAAGTGGCTCTAAAATAACGCCGAAATTGGCGTTATCAATATGTCACCCTTTTAAAGGGCATTTGGTATTTTAAATACTATTTTATTGTATAAATTTTTTATTGTTATGATTGTGTTGAACAAAAATATTTTAACATTTAGCAATATTTAAACTTATTTTTTTAATTAAAGTATTCCCTAAATAAAACAATTTACATATTTTTAATGATCAGAACACCAATGTCAAAACTAGTGAATAAATAAGCATATTAGTTTTAAGCTTATTATATTTCTAAAAATTATAATTAAAAAACAATTATTATTAATAAATAAGAATATTACTTAAAAAATGATTTTTTTTTGTATAATATAGTATTTATATTTGAATTTAAAAGAAAAAAGTTGAGGTGGCTTCGTTTGGTACGCAGACATGACAGAACAGGACAAGATGTAACATGATAGGACAGAACAGGACAGGACAGCTGTCCAGCGTTTGGTAAGACATGACAAAACTGGACAGAACAGGACTAGACTGGTTAATTGACAAATTTACCCCTGATGAAAAATCATAGATTACATCACATAAAACTAATTTACATCACTAATACATAGTGCAATGGATTATAAAAAATATAAAACTAATTTATCATGATTGGATTTTGGATATGGAACTCAAAACCCAAATTTTAAGTTTCGGATTTTAGGTTGTTTCGGGTTTGGGTTGGTCGGGTTTTGGATTGATGTCGGTCGGGTTCGAGTATTATATGATGCAAAAGTTACATATAAATTCAATCGTTTTTTAGGATGAATACAATCGATTGAAAGATTGATGAAATCGATAGTAAGTTTAAAATTTAGAAAATATTTCAACAGACTATAATTTACGATTTTTAAAAAATAATTATATATATATAGTATTTAAAATATAGATTTATGTTATTTCGGGTTTTCGAACGGGTTGGGTGGTCAACGATCAAACCCAATCCGAACCCAGATATCCTCCCAAATGTCGGGTTTCAGATTATCGGATTTCGGGGTATTCGGATTTTGCAAAAACACCTTATTTTCGGTTCGGATGCGGATTCATATTTCGGACTATTCGGGTTTTGCACACCCTAGCTTGGAGGAATGGATGATGAGAAGATATGTTTTATGTTTTTAACAAATGGTATATTAGTCAAAATATTGTTGTTCTACTTAGTTTCAGGGGGTTGAAGTGGGACAAGTGTGTCCCATGCTTGTTCCACTTAGTTCTAGCGTGTCCCACATATGATCACGCCAAACATGAGACAAGTTTGTTATGTTCTGTCTTGTTCCACTCTGTTCTGCATACCAAACGCATCCTGATGGAATAATAAAAGCAGGTTTTGGAAGGGAGAGAGAGAGAAAGAAAGAACACGCTGTCATGCATTAGTTTAGGAAGGATGTCAAATGCCACGTAGGATGCCACGTGAGGTTCACATAGGCCGGGACCCACACACCGAATATGCATATGAGTGGAGCAGGTAGAATGATACGTCGTCGTATGCTGGTGTTGTGGCGGCTACAGATCACCAACTCCCCTAATTGCGTAGCCATTGTCGTTTTAGTCTCATGGGATCCTCTCTTTCATGTGTCATGTGATGTTGGTCGGTTTGACCAATTTCCAAGCTTTTTCTAACAAATAAAACTAAATTATATATAGAGAGTTTGGTTTATACGGGAACAATATTTGTTTAATAAAATACGAGAATGATCGAGAACATACAAAATCATATATATAGAGAGAGAAAGAGGAAGGTTCAAACGAAAATGTCAAATTATTTAAAAAAACAATAAAACAACAATCATGTGCAAAATCAAAAATTATATATAAAGAGTTTGGTTTATACGAGAACAATATATATTTAAAAAAATACGAGAACGATTGAGTACATACAAAATCAAAAATATATATAGAGAGAGAGGGGGGGAAGAGAAGAAGGTTCAAACGAGAATGCTAATTATTTAAGAAAACAATAAAACACAATAATGTGCAAAATCATATATGATTCGGCATTAACAGCCAAAAAAATTGATGCAGACGACTTTGTCCGACGATGGTTCAAATTGGTGGTGATCGACGATGGTTCAAATTGGTTTGGTCAGGGTGGTTCAGATCGGTGATGGTCGACGGTGGTTCAGATAGGTAGTGGTCAGCGGTGGTTCAAATAGATGGTGGTCTGGGTGGCAATGGTCTATATGGGTGGTGGTCGATGGTGTTCAGATCGGTAGTAGTCGACGCTGTTGGTCTAGGTAAGGGAAGATGAGGATAATTTTGTTTTTTTTTTAAAATGGGATTGAATGGAATTGATATCCTTCTCAATTGTGATGTAATGATCAAATCCATGAATGGTAGAATATGTCGAGTTCAAATCCATTCAATAGGCAAACCAAACGCCTTAATGGAATCTAGTCAATAAAATTGATCATTCTAATTCTATCGAAATCCTACGAACCAAACGCCCTCTAACAGTCTGCCAGACAAACAAACCCTATCGATAACTTTAAGGAAAGGTGATGACATGTAAGGGAACAAAGCCAAATTGTTTTCAATTGAGCTAGGACTCAAAGTTTCAAAGTTTTCGATATTAAATCTATCTGCTTCAAAATAGACGATTCCTGCAAAAGAAATAAAATCAAACCAAGAAACCATTTTTTAATATTGATTGTGATTTATGAATTTTTAAATCTTATTTCTTTTTTTAAATTTTAATAATTAATATGTTTATTCAAACATTAGGTCTATTTTTATGACCAAAAAATGTTCTTGAATGGTCTTTATATAATAGAAGATAAAAATCTTTGATCCTAAATGTTCTAGAACTTTCTTTTTTATTACTTTCATAATTTTCAATAAAAAGTTGTGAATTTATAAACTCTCATAATATTCTAATTGATAACTGAAGGTTAGGGGTTGTCTTATATTCCCTTTCCGTTCAGACATATCTGAATTAAGATCAATTGTTATTTTAAGAGTAAACTACGATTTTAGTCCCTGCAGTTTGATGCTTATAATAGTTTTCGTCCCTGGTCTTTTAAAACTGTTTTTTTAGTCCTTGTGGTTTTTATTTGCTTCTATTTTCATCCATCTCTCCAATTTTATTAATATTAAATGTTAATTCATTTAAAAATTAAATAAATAAATTACATATTTAGTCCTTGTAGTATATAGACTTTTACATTTTTATCCTAATTTATATTTTTTTTACTTTTTCTTTATTTATTGTATTTCATCAAGATATTTATTTTTCTATTAATTATATTGTATATTTTCATAATTATTATTACTTTAATTATAAAAATAATAAAATAATTTCATTAAAAATATTGATAAATACATGATGGAAATTTTTATTTAGTTAATAGATTGGTTAATGAGATTGAGTTGATGCACCTGCTTGGAAGGGTTTTGATTAATCTGCGGTGGATTTTGGGTTTATTTTGCATCTATGTAATCGTATTGAAAGTTTGGGAAATATCGGTCGAACTCCATGCCGGTCAATAAGAGGGAGTACCGGTCAAATTGTGGTATTAATTCTTTATCGGTCGAGAACTCTATTTGGTCCGGTCGCCCGATAGGGGGGTACCGGTCGAATCAATCGAAGAGGGTACCGGTTGATCCTCTGTACTAGCCTTTTGTATGTACCGGTCATTCATATCTCGGTCGACTCCTTCCATCTTTCCGGTCAAAAGGCAATGCCGGTCGCCAAGACCATTCCGGTCGAAAGATAATACCGGGCGGCCCTATTATTGTTAAAGCTTGGGCCGAAGCCCAAGGTGTTAAAAAAAATTTTTGGTGGTGGGCTCTAATGGTTGGCCCACTCAATTATTTAGTATGTAATTAGAATTAGCAATTTATATCATAGGAAATTTAGAGTATTATGTTGTAAAGAATTATATAGTGGGATAAGAGGGTTGAGGTCAAGTTTCGATAAAATAGAAAGGATCGAGCTTCATCGGTCAATGTTTCCTTTATAGGTCTTGGATTGGATTTTAGGCGTAATCAAGAGTTCAAGCTGAGGACTGCAGGTGAGTTTTTCTGAACTAAATCCTTTATGAACGAAAGCATGCGAAGTTTGATTTTAAATGTTGTTTTAACTACGATGTCAAGTTTATAACGAGATGATTTAAGTGTGTTATAATTTGTTGATGTTTAAATGTATGCATACATTGTTTTGGAAGCTGTGACCTAAGTCGGGGAGTGTGGCCCGCCTACTCGTGCCGGGGAGTGTGGCCCGTTTATGTCGTTGGGGTGTGTCCCAACATTAAGGCAGCGCGAGTTAGACACATCGTCTTTGACGGTCGTGTGGTCAGTAGCGTGTTTGTCTTTATGTGTTTATTAAAACTGTTGTTTTAAATTGATGGAAAGTTATTGTGTTGCTTATCTGTTAGAGGGAACTCACTAGACCTATGGTCTAACCCTCGCTCTTTCAAAACTAAAAATCTTGCCAGGCAGGCGTGAATTAGAGAGAGCAGACCAAGGAAATGAGAAGATGTAGCGGCGAGTGATGGCAGACTGTCTTTATAGTTTCTGTTTGTTAATATCTCAGTTGTGTATAGGTTGGCTTTGATAGCCTTGAATTTAAAAGTGTAAGCTTGGGGCCGTTTCGGCCTGAATTTTATTCCATTATTAAGATTTAAATTACTATCTTGTCGTTTTTGGATGGGTCGTTACATAAAAAGATAAGTGTAACCCCCTCATTATAACCATGAAGTCGATATAACTACTTAACCGACAGATTATTCAAATAAACTGTAACATTAATAATGAATACAACAACGGGAAACATCTTATAACACACAACATTCGATCCAACCACTTCACCTACTTCATTGCCCCCAACCCTTTCTCGAACTAATAACACTTACATCATTGAAGTCTTACAAACTGAAAACAAATACTAAATGTTTGAAATCAATAATTTGTTCGATACCAAATTAGTACAAAACCAATGACTGAAAACACATCTGAAACTTGAAATTATTGCCTAGTGTTCGACTGGGACTTCTACTTACATTTGTTAGTGCCTGCTTGGTCTTCCCATGAAATACATAGTTGTAACACCCTAAAAATTGGGGTAAATTAAAACTTAAAAAAAATCGGCAATAGGGCGGATAAAATTTTAGGATTTAGAACTTATAATTATGAACAACTAAAACTCCAAGACGAGGGTTAGTTTGTACAACCAAGTGTAGCGGTAAAGATAAAACATAATACACAACAACCTAATTAATCTAGAACAATTTAATTAGCTAGATTAAGTGCGGGTGTTGCTATGCCTCCAAAAATCGCTCTTCTCTCAAAACCCCAAAAATGCCCGAACCATGGGTGCTCCTAGGTGTGCTTCTGGCGAATCAAGGTGCCCTAGACACACCGCTAACCGAACCTGCGAGTCGAGAACACATACACAAGTGTTAGGTTGAAGTCATGGAGAGACTACAAGGTGATCACATTTATCAAAGATTATAATTAAAGCAAATAAATGTTACCGATACGCCTTTAGATTAAATTCATGCTCCCATCCCGATTTGGGATAAGTAATTAAAGCATATACAAATCACCAGAGATAAACTCCAAATAACAGGGAAGACCCGTTCCATCTTGGGCGACGAGAACACAAGAGTGGGGTCACCCGCGATGTTAAATTGGATTTCACCACATATCCCGATCCTAGTTCCCATGCCACGCCGGACATCACAATCCTCGGACCGTTTATGCCTCTAACGCTTACTCCGTCGAGTTACGCTCCAAGGACTTATGGACATGGATGCTTATCCAAAGTAGACGAGTTACAACTCGGAGACTTGCGTCACCTATTGCTTACTCGCTAAAGACCCAACGATCAACAGTTACATCTTTGCAGATAATCAATCTAATTCCTCGTGCACAAGGGATTAGACATAACCTCCACATCTAGATCATTTTCTCATAGATAAATAACACATTTCATGCGATGAAACACATTTCATTCAAGAGTACATTAGGACTTAGATCATGCATATATCTACTCCACTATTTGAGTGACATCATAGTAACCACACTAGGTGATTTGAACCCAATTGCTGATAAGAATAATTAACCACATTTCCCACATCCTAAATGATCATTTATCATAACACTTATTTCATACATAGAACGACCCTTAACATAATAAATGATTCCTAGGAGAAAAACATATGAAACTTCGAAAATATATGATTATTTCAAAAAAAAAATTGAATATTCATATAGGAGAAAATATATGAAACTTAAAAATCTAATTATTCATATAAGAGAAAAAATATGAAACTGTTTATGAAAATATATGAAAATGTCGCCGGTAGAGGGAGGACGTCGCCCAAGAGAGAGAAGATCCTCATAATCATCATATTTTTCATATACGGTGTGCGTGAAAAGCACCATATTGTGTGTACGTGCATAAAACTTCCATCACTTTCGTATCCGTGAAAAACCACCGTCCACGGTGGTGCGTGTACAGAAAACCCACCGGAGTTTTGAAGGATTCACCAGAGTTTAGCATCGAGTGCCCTTGTTCTTCATGGTAGTCGTGTATCTTTCGTCTCCGTGAAGAACCACCGTCCATGGTGGTGCGTATGCAGAAACCCACTGTGAAGAACCACCGTCCACGGTGGTACGTGTGCAGAAAACCTACCGCGAAGAATCATCGTCGTTGTTAATCATGGTGGCCGGAATTTTTTTTTTGAGAGAGAGATAGATGAGATAATTATGGAGAAAATTAGGAAGATAATGTAACCATAATTAAATAAATTCAAATTAATTAATAATTTTAAATTTTAAATACCTAAAAAGTATTCCCAAACTACCCTTTCCCTCTTTTTTTTAATAAATTTAAATCCATAAATTTCTCAACCGTCGATCAAGATAATTAATGGCCTAGATCGGTTTACAAAGTTTATAAGAAAAAAGAGGTTTACAAAAGAAGCTCCATATATATATATATATATATATATATATATATATATATATATATATATATATATATATAGGCCGATAATCAAATGAAAACCAAAAATATGTTACAAACCCTTGTGAACCGATATAAAAATATTTTTTTACATGATTTTTTTTCATCAAAACCTATTATTTAAGATATTGTTTCATATATGTTTTTGTTTACCTTGTGAAAAGATTACACGTAAAAAATAAAATTTGATTCACCTAGTGAAATGAAAAATACAGGTAAAAAATATTCATGTGGTGAAACAAATACATGTAAAACTATCATATTATGAAACATATATATGGGAATAAATATATTAAATCCAAGCATTTGGTGAAAAAATATCATGTGAAAAAATATTTTTTTATTGGTTCTCACATGTTTGTAACATTTTTGTGGTTTTCATTTGATTTAGCCCCTATATATATATATATATAAGGGTGGGTTCAAATGAAAACTCATTTTTCATTGTGCACATGAGGACAAATCTTAACTATTGATCAAAACTTAGAAAACTAATCAATGGTTAATATATAATAAGGTTAATTGGGAAGTGATTAAGGACAAAATTGTAATTTTGAATCAACGCCTACCTTCTTTGACTTTTTATTTTTATTTTTAATTAAAAAAAATTACCCCCTTAAACTTTAAAATAATTTATCTTAAAAACTACTAATATTTTAATCAAACAAATTACATCAAAAAAAACGAGAATTTCGTGCTATTCGATATGACATCCATCTTGATATAGTTTTTTTTTCGTTTTAACCATTTTTTACGTGAAAATCTATATATGTGTTATATTCATTATGAATATGCATGCACGTCTTCGGGTGTTCACATTCAGTATTAATAACAAAGATGAACGTTCATTTACTATTCATGATGAATAATACCGTATGCAGGATGAATAATACAATATTCAAGATTTTTTCGTTTTAACCGTTTTTACGTGAAATTTTATATATGTGTTATATTAATTATGAATATGCATGCATGTCCTCGGGTGTCCACATTTAATATGAATAACAAAGATGAACGTTCATTCACTATTCATGATGAATAATACAGTATTCAGGATGAATAATACACGAATCCATGATTCATGTATTATTTATCATGAATCGTGTATTATTCACCTTGAATGTTCTATTATTCATCCTGAATGATACATTATTCATGATGAATAATATATGAATGACCCGTGAAGGTGTAGACACATGACACACTCTCTTTTGTTTCCCAATTCACAACCGAAATTTAGTTTAATTCATTATGAATATGTATGCGCATCCCCGGATAACCCACATTCAGTATGAATAACAAATGTGAACGTTCATTCATCATTCATGACGAATACTACATGAATTCATGAATCGTGAATTATTCACCCTTTCATGATGAATAACACATGAATGACCTGTGAAGATGTGGAGACGTGACACACTCTCTTTTGTTCCCCGATTCACAACAGAATTACTCGATAGGTTCTCGATTCGTCTTGATGGGTGTTGGGTTACGGTGCTGAAGAAACGTGATGTCTTACGACGTTGAAGAAAGTGTTGAAGAAGGTGATGTCGAGTTACATACTTACGGTGTCGAGACGTTGTACAAACTTGAACGTACATAAATATTCATAATGAATATAACACATATATAGCATTTCACGTAAAAAAACGGTTAAAACGACAAAAAAAACTATATTGAGATGGATGTCATATCGAAGAGCACGAAATTCTCGTTTTTTTGATGTAATTTGTTTAATTAAAATATTAGTAATTTTTAAGATAATTTATTTTAAACTTTAATTGGGTAAAAAGTTTTTAATTAAAAAAGAAAATAAAAAATCAAATATGGTAGGCGTATGTTTAAATTTCTTCCAATTTTACCCCTAAGCATTTTAAAATTAAAAACTCTATTTAATATGAGTTGTTGGATCAAAAGAGATTGAGTGGCTGAGATTTGTCCTCACGTGCACAATGAAAAATGAGTTTTCATTTGAACTTTCCCCTCTCTCTCTCTCTCTCTCTATATATATATATATATATATAGAGAGAGAGAGAGAGAGAGAAGGTGGGGAGAAAAAGAGGAAGGTTCAAACGAGAATGCTAATTATTTAAGAAAACAATAAAACAACAATAATGTGCAAAATTATATATGATTCGGTATTAATAGCCAAAGAAATTGATGCGGACGACGGTGGTTCAAATTGGTGGTGGTCAACGGTGGTTCAGATTGGTTTGGTCAGGGGTGGTTCAGATCGGTGATGGTCAACAGTGGTTCAGATCGGTGATGGTAAGCGGTGGTTCAGATCAATGGTGGTCGACGGTGTTGGTCTGGGTAAGGGAAGATGAGGATAATTTTGTCTTTTTGAGAAAATAGGATTGAATGGAATTGATATCCTTCTAAATTGTGATGTAATGATGAAATCCATGAATGGTAGAATATGTCTGAGTTCAAATCCATTCAATAGGCAAACCAAAAGCCTGAATGGAATCTGGTCAATAGAATTGATCATTCCAATTATTTCGAATTCCATCAAAATCCTACGAACCAAACGCCCCTTAACAGTCTGTCAGACAAACAAACCCTTTCGATAACTTTAAGGAGAGTTGATGACATCTAAGGGAACAAAGCCAATTGTTTTCAATTGAGCTAGGACTCGAAGTTTTAAGTTTTCGATGTCAAATATATCTGCTTCACAATAGATGATTCCTGCAAAAGAAATAAAGTCAAACCAAGAAACCATTTTCTAATATTGATTTTGATTTATGAATTTTCAAATCTTAATTTTTTTTAACTTTTAACTAATTAATATGTTTATTCAAACATTAGGTCTATTTTTATGACGAAAAAATGTTCTTGAATGGTCTTTATATAATAGAAGATAAAAGTCTTTGATCCTAAATGTTCTAGAACTTTCTTTTTTATTACTTTCATAATTTTCAATAAAAAGTTGTGAATTTATAAACTTTGGTAATATTTCTAATTGATAACCGAAGGTTAAGGGTTGTCTTTTATTCCCTTTCCGTTCAGACATACCTGAATTAAGATAAACTAGAAGTGTACTCGTGCAATGCCGTTAGATACATCACGATTTTAATGTTTCGTTTTATTTTTTATTTTTTGTCGATTTACATTACGATTTTGGTTGGTTGTGAGAGATTGATAATGATTTTTTTATATAAATTTGTTTAATTTATACTTAATAATATAATGTAATTTATTTTGGTTTAAAAATATAATTTTTTTTATAAAATATTCTGTTAGATTTTTTTAATTATATTTTATATTTTTATATTTAAAATTTGATTTTTATTCTATATTTAATTATGTTGAGAGTTATTTTAGGGGAGTTAAAGTGGTTAGAGATAATGATTAAAAATTAATAAATAACATTAAGTGTAGTACATACAACTTTAATGGTTGTTTTTTAAGTAATTAACATTAAATAGCTGTACATTAAGTTTTAAGACTTGTTTTTAAGAGTTTTTGTATGCCACCTTTATAATATAATATAGATTGTTATTTTAAAGAATAAATATTCCATTATGTATTATTATATGAGAAAGACTATCTTGTCTATTCTATTAGCCCAAACACAAACATATATTGGCATTGATACAACCACTATCATTGTCGTCGCTGCCAAAACTTACAGCCGCCTCTGTCTGTCACCCCCATCCCTTCACCACCCTTAAGTCGTTGCATCCGCCTCTACCTCTGCAACCACCACTGTCGACACCAACTATGGGTGTTAATGGTTCAAGTCGAGTAGCAAGTTGTTTAGATTCAGCTTGAGAAAGTAATATTTGGCTCGACTCAGAAATTAATATCGGGTTTGACTCGAGAAAATAATATCATACTTGAGCTTGAACAATTTTCAAAATGGTGCTCGAGCTCGATCTCAAATATTTTTTCAATGTTCAAGCTCAATACTCATTTAACAATTTCGAGTTTATACAATATCACATGAAATTCAAACTTTATAAGACTTATGTTTATCGGACCAAACCAAAAAACGTCTTATCTAAAAGTGTTCAATAGATTTATAGGACGTTTTTAGGCGTTTCAACAAATTTTTTAGGACGTTTTTAAAAATAAAGTGTCGTATTAACTATTTTATACGACACTGTTTAAGAAAATGGTCTTATAAAAACAACTGTCCTATAAAAAAGGGGTTTATTCTATAAAATAGTTAATACAACACTTTATTCTAAAAGCGTCCTAAATTTTTTGTTAAAACGCCTAAAAACGTGTTACAAACTTATAGATGGTACGCCTTTTGGTTTGGTTCTATATAAAGTATTTTATTTGAAGGCTTAGAAATTTAAGACGTCACATAAAGCCAAATTTGTTTTAGTGTGATATATTAGCGCGAACTCGATATTTTGATAAACGCTTTGCTATAAAAAGTATAAGCGCTCGTATGGCTTCGTTTGACTCGAAAAAATTAATCAAGTTTCCTAATAAAACCAAGTCGAATATTAATATCGACTTGTTAACTAAAATGAGATTTATTTTGTGTTTGAAATGCTAGAATTATTAATAATTCAAATCTAAATCCCAACTAATCAACCATAATTAGATTTTGGACCAGGACTTATGAAGTACAATTTTGGCAAGTTTGTTCAAAGAAGTATTTATAATTGTGGTTAAGATTTAATGGAGCCCAAGTGAACTGAAGGCCCATTTTGATTAAGCCCATATCATCATCATGCATTTATAAATAAACACACTTCTCTTCCATTTGGAGAGATTTTTAGAGTTTTTTTTTTTTTTTTTTTACTCTAATGGTTATATTAAAATAGAGAATAAAATATAAAGAAGATAGAAATCTTTAAATTTGAAACAAATTATAAAACTTAGAGCATTTATAATGTGCTATATATATATATATTTTTTTTTAAAACAGAGTATCAAAAGTCAAAATCTCTAAAAAAAAAATTACATTCAACTCCAATAGCAACTCTATTTAGCAATTATAGCATTAACTATATTCTCAAAATATTTTATACATTTAATAAAATATTATTTCTCACTTCTAAAATTTTATTTAAGTCCCTCTTATTGATAGGAAAGAATTAAATATTATTTCTCTCTCCTATATAGAATTTTAGAGATTTCTCTAAATTTAAAGATTTTCATATTATTTATTTTTCTTTGCTTTCTATTTTACCATATAATATATTCGGTTGCCCAAAGACTTATTAGTCTATTTTAACGGTTGTTAACTGGTGATGTTAACTCCATAAACCTTGAGTGTTATAAAATTAAAAAGTTAGGGATCGTCAGTGTATATAGTTTGTTTTAGGGACCAAATCAAAAGTTTGAGCAAACCACATAGACCATCATTGTAATTCACTCTTAAATAATCTATAAACAAGAAAAAATTTATGATCTGTTTGGTTTTCGGGATTTGGAGGAATTTAGAATCGTATTTCATTTCAGTCTCGTGTTTGGATTAAAAGAAAGTCTGAAATTAAAATTTCACAAACATTGGATTTAGAAATCGTATGGAGTAGTTGGTATTTCATGGAATTTCATACTCTTTGTTTGTAATAATATTTTTTTCTAAAAATATGTTTAAAATATTTGTTTTGTAAAAATCAGTTAATAGAAGGTAATTTAATTATTTACAATTATTTATATAAAATATCTACAAAGGAATGGAATTAAATTACGTTTCAAATCTTACAAATAAACAGCCTGTTAGGAATTGTGTAACTTATAGATGTTATCGAGACCGGATAAACTTAAGAATCGTGTTGGAAAACACTTTCCAAATACAACAATTCGACCCTATAAGCCTTGAGTTCACGAATTTTGTATTGGGATAATTCTTAAGATTTCTCTCTTTTTTAAAGGATGTGAAAAGAGATATATGTATATCCCCAGATTCTCACATTACATATTTAAATAAGAGATCGACGGTTATAGGCGGTTAGGCGGTTATACAACAGTTATAACCATAAATGGATAAGATTAAAAAGTAGTTACAACCGAATTCAAGTTCTGGATAGCAACTTTTTCGCGACAACAATCAACCATATCAGCGACAACAATCAACTATCAGCGACACCTATCAGTGATAGCTTTTAGATTTCTAAAAACACGACTTAAATAAATTTATAAGTCTTTTAGAACTTCAACCCCTCTTAAGATAATAAAGGTAACATTTGTAAGTGTGCACTTTGCACCTTCTAACATACGTATGTTTACCTTATGTAACACCCTCAAATCTGGAAATAGCAACTCATTTAAAAAAAAATCTAAATACATCAATGAACGATTCATCTATAATCACAAATTAAGATTTAGCCTTAATACACACATTCATTCTACACATACAGTCTATAATAAGGACAAGTGTTACTAAAACCCAATAATAGTCACTATCTCCAACTGCGGAAGACTTCACCAAATTACTACCTCTCGTGTAAGTCTAATGCTCAACTCCTCAAAGCACTGCAAAAACCAAACCCCAACTGGAACCTGATGCACATGCCGACAAATAAAAATGTTAGGCTTAACGCCTAGTGAGCTCAAGAGTTTTCGTTCGAGATATATAATGCAATAACTTTTAAGAATGCTATATAAAATCATAATTCCAAAATGCAATACATTTGATTTGAAAGCAACCAAAAATGAAATACATTAAATCTCAAAACAATCTCCTTTCATTATTCACCCTTTTCATGATTAAAAAGCATAAAACAAACGCCTCCTTAAATAAAGTCAAAACCCAAAGCGCACGTAAAACATAACTGACATTATAATGATCAAACACGGAAAACGTAGATAACCCCAACTTCCAAAACATCCCAATAACTCGAATGAGTTTCAATAACCAAAACCTTAAAACGTAGATAAATACCCACATTCAAACGTCTCCGAAAACATGGATTATAAAACTCCATAACCAAAACCTCACCTATTGGTGACGGGAAAGACCCGATTACATTGTACGTGACGGAACACAAAAGTAGGTCACATAATCATGTAAGAAATCAAAACATGTGGGTTACACAACTAAAAACCCACCGAGTTCAACTCCTCTGAGTCTATCACTCAAAAACATCAAGTCAACCCCTCTAGGTCTATTCTTGAGAGTTCCAAAACGGGGAACTCTAGCACAAGAGAATTACACCTTACTGCCCATGGGACGCTGCCCGACCGTATAGGTCCACACCTTACTTACCATGGTGACCCGATGCCTATTCCGTGCCAAATGATGAACCAAATGCCCAAAGCGGGGACATAGGAACACCGTGCCTATGGATCCATTGCACTAACTAAACCATTACATGACTCAAAGTGAATGAACTAATCCATCCAAAACATGTAATTCTCAACTAAGATGCAGTAAATGCAAATCATAACCAAATGCTCAACATTGAGCTATTAAAAGCGGACAAGTGTCCTCGAAACCCAACAAAATCCAAATCGAGCCATAAGCTCAAACAAATCCAAAGACTCAACGTTGAAAATCATAAATTGGAAATCAAACATAAACAACCCGTACTTATGTAAACCCATGCTCCAAAACATATAATTAATTCCAACGTAGTTTAGATTGGGACAAATCGTTTTCCAAGTGAGTTTATAACATTTACCTCTCAAAACGTCCCATAACACAAAACCATGCATTTCTCCAAAACACAAAATGAAATACATTTATTCTCAAAATCTATTTCCATAAAATAATATGATTTATTTATCGTAGTACCCAAAATCCCAGAGATGTGTGCTATATAAGTTTATGAAGATAAACACTTTCAAATAATCAAACTTATCAGCAGTTAACAATTTTCATGTAAGACGCAAAACACTTTAAAATAAACATTTTGGCATGTACACCGTTTTCACAAATCAACTTGAACTCACCTCGCTAGGTTAAGTTAAACACAGGTTTCAATCCACAACCATTGGCCTCCAAAAGCATAGATCCCACCAAAGCTTTCCGAAAACACCCATTCGAACTCTTCCACTCAAGCTTCCAAAACCTAGATCCACACATTTTTGACCATAAATAAACATATCCAACCATAAATGATTGCTCCCCAAACATTTGTATCAAAATCCCCAAATTTGGCCAAACCCTAATTTTGACCTAACCTTCCCAAAGTCAACCAAAACGAAATTAGAGAAACACAATACTAGGAAATCATCCATGGTGTGATTATAACTCATAAAGAAGCTTAGAAACTGAGGGGACGAACTTACACTTAGGTTTTTTAGCAAAACCCCAAAACTTATGAATCCTCAAGAAGTGGTGATGAACACTTGAATCTTGCTCAAGAGATTGAGGTTACAAGTATAGATGATGAGGGAGTACAAGGTTGTAGGGGGGAAACCCCCAAAATGGATTAAGGTTCGTTTGAGGGGGTGGGGTTCGGTTGAGAGAGAGTTTAGGAGAGAGTGGGTTAAGGGAATAAATGAGAAAAGTGGGAAAAAGGGATTTAATGGAGTCTGGACCCCGACGGCGAGAGTGCCCCGCGAGAGTGACACTCTATCACAATCGCGGGCACAATCGCCCGCTCCTACCCACTCTCGGTACAAGGGTCGCGAGAGTGTCCCGCGAGAGTGACACCCTGTCACAATCGCGGGCATAATCGCCCACACCGTACCGAGGTCAAATTTGTTGACCTTTCGACCTGAAGCGCTCCCGATCCAAAGTTCTAACTTCACAAGGATTTATAATGAAGAGTTTTCGATTATAAACTAGAAAAGAAGGGTAAGGCAAGGCTTAACAAAATACGGGTGTTACACCTTATCGTCTTAATCGATCTCAAGTAAATCATAATTACACCAAAATGTTTGATGACACTAAAATCACCAACACAACCAATATTCTAAATCTTTCCAATTTCAAATCCTTCCACAAAATTCAAATCCCTCAAAAATACCCTGAATAAAGGGACAAAGGAAAGGATGGACTTAGTGCAAGACTTGAACGATGTGATGAATAAGAACATACTTAATAAAAATAACGTATGGGTAAGCCGCAACATTCCAAGAAGGTTCTTAAATCTATCGCGAGAAGGCCAAAAAGCAAGAATTCACATAAAGGAATTCATAGGCAACAAGAAATGGGATTAAAAATGAGAAAGGATGTCATAAAGGTCTTTTTTCATATAATATTGTAAATATTTTGATGATAATCAAATAAATATTGGTCAAATATATAAGATGTAATAAGATAAGTGTAACCCCCTCATTATAACCATGAAGTCGATACAACCACTTAACGGACAAATTATTCAAATAATCTGAAACATTAATAATGAATACAACCACTGGAAACATCTTATAACACCCAGCATTCAATCCAACCATTTCACCTACTTCATTGCCCCCAACCCTTTCTCGAACTAATAACACTTACATCATTGAAGTCTTACAAACTGAAAACAAATATTAAATGTTTGAAATCAATAATTTGTTCGATACCAAATTAGTACAAAACCAATGACTGAAAACACATTTGAAACTTGAAATTATTGCCTAGTGTTCAACTTGGACTTCTCCTTACATTTGTTAGTGCCTGCTTGGTCTTCCCATGAAATACATAACACCAGTCAATTGTATCAGTTTAGTGAGTTCATGGTTTTATACTAAGGGGGTGTTTGGTTCATTTTGAGCAATGAGAATGGAAATGGGAATGGGGATATAGGAGAATAGGAATGAGGATTGGATTGATGTTGCTTGGTTCATCTAGGGTTTGTGTTTCTATCATAGCCTCCACCGCCGACTGTGTTTCTTCTTCACCAGCATACCATGTGTTTCTTCTTTACCAACATACCAGCATACCCTACCATCCTTATGTTTCCAATCTCCACCAGAGAAACCACGTCGGACACGAAGCAGATCCACCGGTGGGGGAAGAATACTGTAAATGGTGGGTGTTGTAGTTTCTTCACGTTGGAAACGAAGCAGATCCATGTCGGAGACGAAGAAGATTCACCGGTAGGGGAAGAAGACTGTAATTGGTGGGTGTGGTTGTTTCTTCATGCCAGAGACGAAGCCGATTCATGCAATAGAGGGAGGCAGATCCACGAATCAGATGTGTAAAAGGTGGGTGTGGTTTGTAACACCCTAAAATTTAGAGTAAAAATAAAATTCGAAAGTTTGGCAATATGACGTTTAAAATTGGAGGAAACCACCCAAACGGGTAAATGTATAATAGCGTTTACAAAAAACCTGTGAATGAATATTAAAATTGACAACAAAATAATCTAAAGATTTTACATCTAGATTATATTGGTTGTTAACTCAAATTCCCAAAATGCTATAATTTTGCACGTCTCGACTCCAACATATCTATCACCCAAAAATGCATCTAACGTCCTAACACTCTTCCCTCAAACCTTGGGTGACCCACCACTAAGAGAACCTGTTATACACGTCATTTTTGAGAAAAAAAATGGTAGGCTTAATGCCTAGTGAGAACAAACAGTTTATATCAATACTTTGGAAATGATTTAAGTGCAATAAATAAATGATCTTTCGGTAAGTGGAATTATAAAATGCAACAATAACCACAACATGATCTTTCGGTCTAAGACACATGTTTCGATAACGGGGGAGACCCGATTTCCAAGGATCGTGGTGGAGCATAAAAGTAGGTCACTTTCCAAGTTATTGGGCTCACCATACTAGGATCAAGGCCACGAACTCGTCGGCTCGTACTGTAACACCCGTGATTTTGGTTAATCCTTAATTCACCCCTATCCGGTTAAGCCATGATTATAGATCTTATCCAGTTGGTGTTCGTGGGTTTTGAATTTCGGACCGAGAGCACGTCGGGTCGAAAAAGTCAGAATTTTGACCTTCGGGGTGGCCTGGGCGACTATGCCCGCGATTGTGACAGAATGTCACTCTCGCGGGGCATTATCGCGGGAGGTGTACCGCGGGTCTCCCCCTTCGGGCGACTATGCCCGGCGACTATGCCCTTGGCATAGTCGCGTGACACTATCGCCGACGGCCCCCTGGTCGTTTTTAAGTAGCTTTGAGCAGCCCCTCTTCATTTATCTCAACCCCTTTCACCCTTTTTCTCTCTAGAAACCGAACCCCAAACCCTAAAATCGGTTTTATGCATCAAAGACACCAAATCTATTATGTCCCAAGTGTTCCTCCTTCCACCCATCAAAGATTGGAAGCTATGGTCAAGAAGCTTCATCTTCACCTTCAACCTCAAGTTCATTTTGGGTTTTCTAGGTTTTCGTCAAAACCTAAGTAGTAAGTATGTTCTTTCCATTTCCAAACCTTGTAATAAGTTATAAATGCTTCATTGATGTTTCCCCTAGTATTTGGCTTATCAATCTTGAACTTGACAGTTTTTGGGAGAAACTAGGGTTTTGATCTCGTTGGGGATTTTGGTGTATTATGTTTGGGGAATGTTTCTATATGGTTGGATATGTTTATTTATGGTTGAAATTTATGGATCTAGGTTTTTGGAGGTTTTGGTTTGGAGGATTCAAGTTTCGTCAAGAAAGCTCAAAATGTGGCAAAATCTAGATTTAGCCTAAATCTAGCAAGGTGAGTTCAAGTTGATTTGTGAAAACGTTGTACATGCCAAAATGTTTATTTTAAAGCATCTATGTTTTTTACATGAAATTATCAACTGTTGAGTTGTTTGGTAACTTTTGATTATTTGAAGTGTTTAGCTTATTAAACCTTGTAAAACACCACATTTGGGATTTTGGGATATTTTGATAACTGTGTCACAAAGGAATGTGACTTGGTGATTTATTGCATAAATGGGTATTTGGTCAAAAATGCACTTTTAAGTGTTTGTCGGGTTTTATGCATCATTCATGAAATGAGATACTTTGAAAAGTACGAAGGTGTGAGTCCTTTGATTTGGGTTGATCCCGACTTTGGGAACGCTTTAGAAAATGATAATCCTTTTTGGGTTTTGGGCCGAAGGCCAATTGTGATTTGAGAAACAAAGTTTCGGGAAAGATGTATTTTGGTTTATGTAACCACTTTGGCTCTCGTATTTTAGCCGAACGTACATTATGCCTTTTGGGGCTTGGTTTGCACTCAAATGAGTCTTTGGAACATTTGTTCAGTTTTGGTAGCTTGTTAAGAAGCCTTGTCGTATGGTGTACCTAGTTGCATCTCATTTGTGAGTTACGTGTATTGGATGTGTTAGTTCATCCGTTGGAGTCATATAACGTGTTAGGTTGTAACGCAATGGATCCATAGGCATAGAGGTTGGTTTTTATCGTATAAATGGGATAAGATTCCTATGTTTTAATCTGGAAATAGGCGTTGATGATACGATGTAAGTCCTACATAATCAAGTGTGTCAAGGATGGAGAGATCCCAAGGTAAAGATCTGGATAGGATTGAACTTGGTGATTCTTTGGAACTAAAGACTTGGATAGAGTTGATATTCAAATGACTAAAGACCCAGAGAGGGTTGATGTCTATTATGGCTAAAGACCCAGAGAGGGTTGATGTCTATTATGGCTAAAGACCCAGAGAGGGTTGATGTCAGAGAGGGTTGATGTCTATCATGACTAAAGACCTGGATAGGGTTGATGTGTGTCGTGACTAAAGACCTGGAGAGGGTTGATGTCAATGGTTGTTTATCCTTGAAGATACACTTATAACATACATCTGTGGCTTAACTTTGTGTACCCACCACATTCAATGGAATCGGGTCTTCCCCGTCACCGAAAGGTGTTGTTTTGGGTACTAAGTCTTGTGTCCATGTTTTCGGTGAGATATTGTATATGAGATTTATTAACCATGATTTATGGGTTGAGTGTTATGCCCCACCCGTGCTTTGGGTGTTTTGGGATGTGAAGTGTTATTCACGGTATCACAATTGGGAGTCGATTTATATTCACGTTTTGAGTGAGTTTTGGATCACATCGTTTTATAAAGAATGGTTGTTTTGGAACGTTGTCTTTAATGGTGCAAACTGTGGAAAACGAGTTGTCTCTATTTCTAAAGTAAATTAGTTTGAAAGATCTTGATTTGAACTGATTTCCTTTCTTTTAAAGATATATCTATTCGTGTTAAAACTCTTGAATTCACTAGGCGTTAGCCTAACCTTTTATTTGTCGGCATGTGCATCAGGTTTCAGTTGGGGTTGGTCCTAGCGGTGCTATGAAAAGATGAGTACTAGCTTGCGTGAGAGTGAGTAGCTTGGCGAAGTCTTCCGCAGTTTGGAGATAGCGACACTTATTGGGTTTTAGTAACACCTGTCCTTATTATAGACTGTAGGTATAGAATGAATGTATGTATGGAGGTTAAGCCTTAAATTGTGGTTGTAGATGAATCATTTATTGATGTATTTAGAAAATTTTTAATTAGTTGCTATTTCCATAATTGGGGGTGTTACACGTACTCAGATGTAGAGGGAACCCAATGATCATAATCATACTTATTCGCTAGGATTTACATTTACGACCAACGGCTAGTATCCGGTCCCACATAACCGTACCAAGTTGCCTTCCTAGGGTTCAATGTCTCAACTAGCTACAAACGGGAATTGACCCAAAATTAAGAAGAATCTATACCTATGGATCCACTAGTAATAGTCTAAGGCTTGTCACCATTTCATTGGTGACTCATACCATAATCACACATATGGTTTACAACAATTTCCCATAAAATATTTGCTTGTTTGTACCAAAATAGATTCACCATTTAACAAGTCTTGTAGCAAACATCCTTAAAATCAATATCCAATCCATATTTTCCATTTTCCCAAAATACCTCATTTAATCAATTCTCATCATATGATGAGTCAAAACTTATAAAATGTATTTATTTCCATGGCTAACCACAAGTATTCGAAACAAACACATTTCCACAGCTCAAAAGGTAAGATGTTTCAACATTTCACAAAATGGTATGAAACCCTAAAAATCTCCAAAATGTTAAATTAGGTCAAAATCATTTTTAAACAATAATAGTTAAACAAGGAGATGATTAAGAGTCTAAAATCATAGTTTTGACATGTATAAGGTTTTAAAGGTTAAGGATGTACTCACAATATGAGTTTTATTGAAAACCCTAGAAATCCAAGTATTCTTGAAGAGAGAGATGGAGGTTATGAAGTTATCGAGTCCCTAGACTTGATCTTAGGTTGGTGATGAGAACCTTGAAGAAATGGTGGTTGAACCACTTTAATGCACCTAAAAATCGCCTCTTGCCCTAGAATGAAGATGAGAGCATTTAAGATGGAGAGAATGCGGAGTAATGGAGTTAAAGTGGCCAAAAAACGAGGTTTTAAATGCTTAGACACCCGTCGATGACAGTGCCCTAGCGACAGTGCCAATGGCACTATCGCGGGGCACAATCGCCCGCTATGTACTGAGACACCCTGCCCTCACGTGAATGTGCCATGCGACTGTGCCCACGGGCACTATCGCTAGGCACAATCGCCCAGCATGTACCGAAACCAACTAACCCCTCGCGACTATGCCTTGGCGACAGTGACACTATCACAGTCGCCTGGCAAGGTCGTTTGCTCCGTCTGACACTCCGAAATCCGATTCTTTTGGATTACGTAAGTTGACCGTGACCCAAGACAAAATCAACAATGGAAAGCTTAAGTAGACAGAGTTATATAGATTATTGGGAAATGTAACAGAAGTCGGACATACCAAAAGTACGGGTGGTACATGGTTGTTTCTTCATGCCGGAGAAGACGACCAAATGCATGCCGGAGATGAAGCAGACCCCTATTCTTTGACAAATCAGTGGACATTCTCATGGTGGAGGTGGTGGAAACTGTGGCGAAAGGGGTAGGGGAGGAGACGGTGGAGTAAGGTTGTGGTGCTCACCGGAGTAGGGTTGGGGAGTAGAGTTATGTTGAAGGAGTGACCGTTTACAGTAGAAAAGGAATAGACACGTGTGAGAAAATGGATGAGCAGGAATGAAATTTCATTCCCCCAATTTGTTGGGGTATGGAAATTAATTGGTTTAGGGTAATGAATCTATTATAATATATTAAGCCAAACAACACTTTTCATTATCTTTTCCATTCCTTACCCATAAATACCCCCAACCAAACATTCCTTAAATTATTGTAAACATCGCAATGGATAATACTAAAATGATGTTATGAATGTACATATAAAACATATGTCATCTTATTGAAACCTTTTCATAAAACATGTTACGTAATTATCGAACACTTACTATGTTGAAACACTAATTGCACATAGGGGTGTACGCGGGTTGGGTTGGGCGGTTTGGGACATTTTTACAACTCAACCCAATTATGGCGGTTTGGAAAATCTCAACCCAACCTAACCCATTCAAAAGTATAACCCAACCCAACCCAACCCTTGCGGGTTATGGCGGGTTGGGCGGGTTGGACGGTTTCGTAGTCTAAATAAAATTATAGAATGGAATACGATAAATACTACTAAAAGTATTCTCAACAAAGTTACTAGTTATTACAATCATCCAAATATATATTAAAATCCACAAGTCTTAAAGTTAAACTTCAAAAGTCTAGATGATAGCAATCAAATATCCTCAATCAACTACGACCGACTTGGACCTCTCCGACCCCAAACGTTTGAAGTTCTACCACCCCTTTTTTTAGACGTATTTTGTTCATCAATGTCTTCGATTTTTGGAGATTTAGGAGTATTTTCCATTACTCCTATAAATATTGATTAAGCATATATTTAGATTCAAACATTCAAACAGTATACTCTAAAATGAAAATCAAACCATCTATAAAGAATGAAAATAAAAAAAATATACTTATCAAACGGTAGCTGCAGACCAGCAGCTAAAAACTGTGTTTTTGAGCAATTTCAACTTAGATTCAGGTCTCGGTGCAAACTACAAAGTTGTAAAGGACAGGAAGATCTTTCTAACTGCAAAATTTGAGCTTATTTGTACTTACGGTTGATTTTATACGAATTTTTGAAAACAGGGACAGAAAGTTAAAAATTCACAGAATTGTAAAAATGGTTGAATAGTTGCAGACCAACGGCTTAAAATGTGTTTTTGAGCAACTTCGACTTAGATTCAGGTCTCGGTGCAAACTACAAAGTTGTAAAGGACAGGAAGATATTTATAACTGCCAAATTTGAGAATATTTGGACTTACGGTTGATTTTATACGAATTTTTGAAAACAGGGACAGAAAGTTAAAAATTCACAGATTGAGTTATTAATATGGGCTTAGGAGATAGGAATTAGATAAATGAGTATTAGACTAAATTTAACATGGCTGTAAATATTTTTTATTTATATATATGTGTATATATATATATATATATATATATATATATATATATATATAATTTTATAAAAAAAATTAGCGGCGGGTTGGCGGTTTGGGTTGGGTTGAGTTTTTCTAATCCAATTTCAACCCTTCTAATTAGCGGTTTGGCGGTTTCGCGGTTTCGCGGGTTGAGTTTAATTGGGTTGGGAGCGGGTTGGGTTGGTCGGGTTTCACGGGTTGACGATTTTCTGTACACCCCTAATTGCACATACTATGCATATGCTAAACTGGGACCTTTATAATAGATCTGCATGTTGTGAAACACTGGTTCCTGATTTAGTAGAGAGGCCCAAGCAACGTGTACCGATCTTTACTAAAACTATAACATTTACTATCCTTTTTTGAAAACGAGTTCTCAATATATATTCCCACACACATACCAAGGAATAAGAATATTGTTTTTGTGCATAGCATAACATGTACATTAAAATAATGACATGTTGAAGTAATTTAAGCATACATGTAACACATAGCATGCAACAAAATCTAAAATCATACTAGTCATGTATCTTACACTGTAAACATACGAAGAATCACCTAATTGCACAGATTTTCAAAGCAAATTAAACACTAAATTGTTACTTGTGCAAACACCTCCAACTTATTGTTTACCCTTCAAGATCGTTTTTGCTTCAAGAATGCACCAAAACCTTCACCTTTCTATACTGATTTGCTAGGTTTTGCTTTTGATGTCAGGGAAAACAAATGAATAATGTTTTTCTTCCATTTCTCCGACACTTCTCAATCATACGAGATATATAATTCCCATACAGTTCCTTTTCTGATATTAGATGGGGAGAATTATCCCACGTTCTCCATTTATTTGTTTTCTTTATGTACACTCTTGACCGCTTTTTTGAATATTTTTTACAAGTTATCCCAAATTTTGGATGCTAGAATTAGAAAGAATGAGGATGTAATATACATTAAGAAATGTTAAAACATAAGTTAACAACTACACTATTTTTGTGGGATGAAAGTTATTTATAAAAATTGATGTTTAACTGTTTTAAGCAATAACTTTTAATTTTAAAATATTTGAATTTTATTTATTATTTCTGAAAAGAAATACAACAAGTATTATTGTGATAAAATATATTATCATATTTGGATTTAGAAACACTTTTGCCATTTAACTATGTTCTTAAATGTTAATTTAAATTTTTTAAAACGACACAATTAGAAAATTCTAAAAAGGAAGGTTAAATTGAATTTTTTTTCATGTGATGTGGGTTGTAAAAATTCAATAAAGTCGTCCTTCATGTTGTAGTCCAGTGGTAAGGTAACATCCTGGGGGGTTAGTGGATAGTATTCCTAATTACCCAGGTTCGAACCCCGCGGTGAGCATCCTGTGACATTCATGAGCATGGGTCTGTCACATAGTGGTACCCTTAATTGGGATGGGTCGTGGTCGACGGGGATTAGTCGGGTGACACCCTTAAGTGGGAGCCCGGATACCCCGAGAACGTGTGCGTGTGTGAACTTGTCGTTCAAAAAAAAATTCAATAAAGTTGGTCACACATTTAATTCTATTATTAAATGTTTATTACTTTTCATGAAGTGACAAATGGTAAATTTTAAATTTTAAAAGACAAGTGTTTTTATTAAATTGTAATGGTGAAATTGGTCATATATTTTTAGGTTGCATTTGGTATATGAGGCAGAACAGGATGAGACAAAATTTACTGGGTAAGAGTCTTTTCTATTTAGTAATATCAGTAAATGCTAACTGGGTAAGAGTCTTTTCTATCACTTACGAAGTGAGATTCTCAGTCCTTGTTATGCCTTTTACCTGGTAAAACTCTCGATCCTTACCTTATAAAGCTCACCTGATAAAATAAATAACAACCATAAACACTTACCCGATAAACATTTAATAAACAATATGAAGATTGAATAACCAAATAAATGACATGATCTAATCATCTAACTGTGGCCGACCATTGCCAACTATGATCTCAAAAATATATCAACTAACATCGTGTATGGTAATATATATTAAATACTCAAATAATATAATAATTTTAAATTTTTGTACAAAATTATCGAAAAACATACATGAAAATTTTCAAATTTTGATATATAAAGTCACAAGAAAACTATCAAGTCCTGATATAAGATGCAAGTATATTTTATAGGTTGATTAGTGAAAATTTAAATATGTCAAACGTGGAATCATTTGAAATTTTACAAAAAAAAAATGGATTTTAATTTAATTTGAATCCATTTTTATTTGGATGAAGGTAATTACTTACAATTTTTAGCATCAAAATCCATCTTTATTTCATTTTTAATATTATGGTCATCCATATGTAACACCCTCGAATTTGGAAAGAGTAAATAATTTAAAATTTTCATCATTACATCACGTGAAGGATAAAAATCCTTTTCTACAAATCAATACATGGAATACCTCAGATATAATTCTAGATTTAACCTCAACAAATAACCACTCAAATCTTATATAAAGACTAAATAAAGGCCGGGTGATACTAAGCCCAAATACGTGTTGCTACTCCAAGATAATTGCAGAAGACTTCACCAAGCTACTCACCATCGTGCATTAAAATAGTACCCATCTCTTCATAGGGTCGCCAATACCTTTCCCCAACCGGGACCTGATGCACATGCCGACAAATAAAAAGGATTATGCTAACGTCTGGTGAGTTTAAGAGTTTTCAACATGATTAAATATATTGTTAAAAGAAAATAATACAATTTAAATCATAACCTTTCAAAATGATTTACTTTAAATATGAAAACGACTCGTTTTCCAATAACATGCATTTTTAAGGACAAACGTCCCAATACAAAACATTCTTTATAAAGTAATGCAACCCAAAACTCTCTCAAACGTGAATAGAAAACGGACTTCCAATTATAAAAACGCGGATAAAACTTTATATCCTGAAACACCCAAAACACGGGTGGGGCATAATACTCAACTCATAAATCATGGAAAACAATCCATATAAATATAATATGCCACCGAAAACATGAAACGAAAGTTCAATACTCACGCGACCATAAAGTGGAATGAAATCCAAATGTTAAAGCATGGACAATTAATTATCCAAAATACTGTTGGCCGACGACGGGGGAGACCCGTATCCATTGAGAGTGGAGGAACACAAAAATATGTCACTCATACAACGTTAATCGTATGACAATTCACGACATAAAAGCCCAAGTGTCCCTACGACTCCCTTCAAGCTACACCAAAATAAAACAGCTGACCTTAGTGAATATTACCATGAATACCAACAAAGGTCCGACACAGTCGGGGGTTACAACCAAGACATTGCCTCAACATGGCGGAGGCCCCAAATGCCCATCAACACGATAGCACAACCGGACTCAGCCCTCCTAGTGTACACTTGAAAGGTTAAGGTCATAACACATGGGCCCCGGAGTCCAGCCTCGTAATACCCAATTGACTATAAAATGAATACTGACTTACGTGCCTATGGATCCAATGCAACACAATCTAACATTACATGACTACACAGGAATGACCAACGCACTCGATCATGTAATTAACATCAATATGCAACAAGGTGCATTAGTATGTAAACCATAACCGGGCTCTACATTGAGCCATTAAAACCGGACAAGTGTCCCCAAGACTCTTTTAAGATAACACCGAGCTAAAATGCTCAAAACCCTTTTTGACCAACGATTAACGATCCCCAAATAATAAACGCAACCGACTCACATCATGCAAACACACTCAGAAATACATGTGTAGACTCCAATACAGTTTAGATTGGGACAAATGGTTTTCCAAATGCATTTATTACTCTTATTCCTTCCAAAACGTCACATAACACAAAACCAAACATTTATCCCAAATAAACATAAAAGTGTCTTTTAACAAATAATTTCCATTTATACAATGAATCCTCAAAACACTTTAAAATGACTTATTTATCAAGATGCCCAAAAATCCCAATGTGGGGGCTTTCACAAGGGTTATAAAGCCAAATATTTCAAATGATCAAAACCTACCAAATAACTCAACAAGTGATAATTTCACGTAAAACACATAAACACGTTAAAATAAACATTTTGGCATGTACAACGTTTTCACAAATCAACTTGAACTCACCTTGCTAGATTTAGGCTAAATCTAGATTTTTCCCCAACTTGAGCTCCTTTGAAGAAATTCGAATCTTCAAGCCAAAACTCCTAAAAAACATAGATCCACAATTTCCAACCATAAATATACGTATTCAATCATTTAGAATCGATCCCCAAACATATTACATTAAAATCCCTAATTTGGCCAAAACCCTAATTTTGACCTAAATCCTCTAAAATCTTCCAAACCAAACTTGGAGGAATAAGACACTAGGATATCATCAATGAAACATTTATAACTCTTAAATAAGTTTAGAGTTTCAGAGGATAAACTTACCACTTAGCTTTTGGTGAAAACCTAGAAAACCCTAAAATGGAGCTTGAGGTTGAAGATGAAGATGTTGATAGTGAACTCTTGATCATAGCTTCCAACTCTACCACTTGATGATGTTTTACCTCCATAATATCCAAGGATTTGAGCCAAGGATGACCCAAAATCACCATATATGATTTAGGTTAGTTCTAGAGAGTGTTTGGGAAGAAGTGGAAGTGAAGAAATGGAGAAATGAGCTGAAACCTGCATTTAACAGCCCCTGTCCCTTTTGTGTGACATTGCCAGGCGACAATGCTTTGGGCAATGTCGCTGGTCATTGTCGCTGGATGACCCTCGACCTCTATTTCTTGCTGCTACATTGTCAGGTGCGACTATGACACTGTCATAGTGTAACACCCTCAAATTTGGAAAGAACAACAAATTTAAAACTTTCAAATATACATCAGTTAAGGATATAATCTATTCTTCAAAACAACACTAGAGTCACCAAGAATAGAAATCTAGGTTAGACTTCAACAATGAATAGGTCGAGTCTAGTATAGAGGCTAATTAAAGTCGGGTGTTACTAAAACCCAATAACAATTACTCTTTTCAACGACTAAAACGGGAGACTTCATCAAGCCACTCACCCTTGCACATACTCCTAGCACTCAACACTTCACCAAACACTAGAACCTCTTCCCCCATCCGAAACTTGATGCACATGTCGATAAATAAAAATGTTAGGCTAACGCCTAGTGAGTTCAAGAGTTTACAACATGAAATAAATATATATGTTAAAGGGAATGAATGCAGTTTAAATCATAGACCTTCAAAAAGATTTACTTTAAATATCAAACGACATTATTTTCCAATAACACTCCTTTAAAACAAGGAACCCAACATGAACCTTCTTTCATAAAACCACTTTAATCCCAAACTCACCCAAAACGTGAACAATAAGCAAACTCCCAATTTATAATATTACGAAATAAACTTTACTTCTCGAAAACACCCTAAATGTGGGTGGGGCATAATACACAACCCAAAAATCTTGAGTAAACAAATCCGCATATGCAAAACGTCACCGAAAACATGGATAATAAAATGATGCAATTTAATACCCAAATAACACCTTCCGGTGACGGGGGAGACCCGATTCCATTGTACGTGGCGGAACACAAAGTTAAGCCACATAACCATGTTGTCGAACTATACCTCAGATCATGACTATATTGCCTGCTCCGCCGAGCTACACCTCCAGTCGGACTTTATTTCAAGTCCCAAACACTGTATCCCCCATTGCCTGCTCTGCCGAGCTACACCTCAAGGATATACGATCTTATTGTCTGTTCGGTCTCTAGCGGAGTTTCATCCTCAGGGTACTCACTCGACCCCTAGTGCATACTCCCTAACATTCAAGATAGGAGCCTCAACTCCTTACTTGATAACTCCCGATGTCTAACCCTCGTGCACAAGAATTAGACATCCAATCACAAGGCCCATGGTCCCGAAGTACAACCCATAAAGGTTCCTCTTCGTCAAACAACCGAGACGACATTAATGCCAACACGACATGATTTCCCAAAGTGAGGATCCCAAGAGTCCTCACCATTAAATATGAATGACTTACATGCCTATGGATCCGATGTATTACAGTCTAAGATACATGACTCCAAATGAATGACACACGCATTCAAACATATATTCTCCAAAACAAAGCGCAATAAAAGCAACACTCACCCAAAGCTCCACTTTAAGCTAATAAACCGGACAAATGTCCCAAAGACTCGGTGATTACAAAAACTGAGCCTTAAGCCCAACCAACAATTGACCTTATGCTAAAATCCACAAAATGCAACCGACCCTGACTATGCAACCACATGCTCCAAAATGTATGAATACCATCCAATATCATTTAGATTTAAGTAAATCATTTTATAAACAAATTTTAACCACATAGGTTTACAACATCCGAAATATTCACAAGGTCGAGAATGACCAAACTCCAATGACTCACACATTGATAATTTCAAACCATTTTACAACTCGAAATACACCTATTACCAATAACCACAAAAATGTATTTTTTTTACCAAATACCCTCCATCTATGAAATGGTTATCAAATCATTTTCGTTATGATACATTTATCACAAATCCCAAAAATCCCAAAGATGTGTGTTTTATAAGTTTATAAAGTTAAACACTTCCAAATAACCAAAACTTATCAGGTGATCAGCAGTTAACAATTTCATGTAAACACAAAACACTTTAAAATGAACATTTTGGCATGTACAACGTTTTCACAAATCAACTTAAACTCACTTTACTAGATTTAGGCTAAATCTAGATCCCCCCCCCCCCAACTTGAGTTTCTTTGAAGAAACTTGAATCCACAAGCAAAACCTTCAAAAACCTATATTCACATGTTTCCAACCATGAATATACTCATTCAACCATGAAGAATCAATCCCCAAACATTTTACATCAAAATCCCCAACTTGACCAAAACCCTAATTTTGACCTAATTTCTCTAAATCACCCAAACTGAAATTTTAAGAAACATAGATGCTAGGAAATCATCAAGAGAGCGTTTATATTGTATATTAGGGTTTAGAAATGGAAGAGATACACTTACCACTTAGGTTTTGATGAAAACCTATAAAACTCTACCATGGGACTTGAGGTTGAAGAAGAAGATGGTGAACTCTTGTCTCTATCTTCCAATCTTTACCACTTGAAGATGAAACACCTCAAGAGCTCAAGGATTGGACCCAAAATGAGTTAGGGTTTGAGGGGAAGGAAGAGAAAATGATTTGAGAGAGATAGGGGGAGTTTGGAGAAGTGAAAATGAGAAAGAAGTATGAAAATAGCGACTTAATAGCAGTCTGATGCCCTGGTACTGCGACATTGACCAGCAACATTGCCCAGGGAAATGTCGCCTGGCAATGTCGCCAAACCCTCCCTGGCCACTGTTTTCTACTGCGACAATGACAGGTGCGACTATGACAGTCATCGTAGTTGTGCCCGAACTAAGCTCTGAAACTCGACTTTTTCAACGCCAATACCCCCAATACCCTAAGAAACTTTAAATAATGATTTCCCAACAAAATTCCCGCTGTTTACAAGATACAAAAACGCTCGAGTGACTTTTACTTACCGAAAATTACGGGTGTTACACATAGTCGCCGGACATTGTAGCTGTGCCCGTACCAAGCTCCAAAACTCGACTTTTTCAGCACCAAGACCCTCAACACTCTCAGGGACTTTAAGTAATGTTTTCCTAACATAAATCCCACCATTTACAAGTTGTAAAAACGTCCGGATGACTCTTACTTACCGAAAGTTACGGGTATTACACCATATTTATTTAATTTTTAATATTATGACCATCCATCTTTATCTTATTTTTAGTATTATGATTAGACCCAAAAGGGTTTATATATTTGGACCTATTTTTGTTTTTTATTTGTTTATCAAAGAACTCACATTTACAGTGATTGTTGAGGCTATACATCAAAATAATTTGTTAGAATTTTTAATAGATTTCTTATTATTTTTTTATAAAGAAAAATAAAAGTTGAAATCACCAATAAAAGAAAAAATACGTTTAAGTTCAATAGTTTTTTAATTTAAAGAGTTTAACGTTACTTTATATTATTAAAGTATTTAATAAACTTAATATACGAAAACTATGCGAATAAATAACGAAATAAAAGTAAAACTACAACTGAAAAAAGCGATGGCAAAAAACACAGACCTCTTAAAACAGATTCACCTTATGGTGACTTCTAGGGGTGTAAATGAGACGAGACAACTCGCGAGCTACTCGAGATCGACTCGGTCAACACTCGACTCGAATATGCTCGACTTGAACTCGAGCTCGACTCGAGCGACCCGATACTCAACTCGATAAGCTCGTGAGATACTCGATAAGCAAAATAATAATAATAATTAGTAATATTATTTTAATTTAATTGATAATAATAATAATAATAACTCAAGTTTTTTTATTTTATTTTTGGAAAATGGTTATAAAGACATGGGCAAACTCTTGATGGTGTGTCTAATCCATCCTACATTGACGGAAAATAGAACCCAATGCTTTGAACTCCGCTATATGTAGATCATTCTCCTCCCTATGACTCCCATCATTTACACCCCTAGTAACTTCTTATCAAGGTACAACGACCGGAGACACCCTGTCGCACGTGAGAGAATCTTTCCTCCAACATATCTTAAGTTTCTCATTCGCAACATCACATATAAACTAGATATATTTGCAAGTTCCCACCAATGTGGGACAAACCTCTTTCCACTATACATAACACCTACTTTGAGATACAATTTCTCATTTATACAAACTCTATTTTAGACAAATTTTAGCTCGTTACAAACCCTCACGAGAAAGAACGATATCCACCAAAGAGTTACGTAAAATTAAAATACGACATTTTACCCAATCAAAATTTATGTCCAAAATATCTCCAACCCATTTCCTTTACCTAATTTCCAAGATTTAACATCCTAACTAATCTTCAACTAAATTTTATATGAAATTCATCATCATTCATGAAATATAAAAAAAATTTAAAAATCCACTTCATTTTTTTATCCCCTCATTAATACTTTACCCATTTTAGAGAAATTTTATAGTATTTAAAATACTTGTTAGAACAAAAAAAAATAGTTAAAAATATCAAAATATATATTATTTACATTTTAAAGAATCTAAATCTATTGAAGATACTTCCAAATAAAAAAACATTTATCATCAATTCATCATTATGATTTTTTTAATAATTTAAAAATCATATTTAATAAAATACATAAAAAAAATCATTAATATAAAATCACTTAACCTACATTTATTTTAAATTAATCAACCATCTATTTTCTCCATCTATGAATATATAAAACTACAATTTTTTCAAACTCGTGGTATCCTACAAATTTCATCTAATTTGTCGGAATCTACGAAGAATAAAAAAACCTGTTGTCGACAACAAGGTTTTAGTCCCTTTTCAATTCCTTTGTGTTATACATACATAGTATTGATTCTTCATATTTCTCACTTTAATTTCATCTTCTTACCGCCTTTCAGATCTCTCTCTATCCACACGAGTGTTAATTTCAGATCCCTCCAAACTTTTACAATATCTGAATCTTTCTCTATTTTATAAAAAACAAAAAGATTTCTGCTTTTAGCGACCCAATAGACTATTATTTCTTCTTGTGAATATGGTTCTTCACTGATATATATGTATATAAATATATAAATAAAGATTAGTAGCGTTTTGTCAAGATTTCAAGTGTTTTTTTTTTTTTTTTCTTCTTTTGAGGGGGTTTTCGTTTTTGAAGTTATGGGTTGTTGTTATTCGTGTTTTTCGAAAGAACCCATTTCAGATAAAGATAATGTTAACACCAAGACTCACCGTCACTCGCCGTCGAACGGAAAAGCCGCTGCTTTCGCCGGAGATAACGGCGGCGTGCCGGTGTTTTCCGAGTACTCACTGGCGGACTTGAAGGCTGCAACTAATAACTTCAGTTCTGAGTTTATTGTTTCTGAAAGTGGCGAAAAAGCTCCGAATGTTGTTTATAAAGGTCGGCTTCAGAATCGGAGGTGGATTGCTGTGAAGAAATTCTCGAAAATGGCTTGGCCTGATCCGAAACAGTTTGCGGTATTGTTTGATTTTTTGTTGGTTTTGATTTTGAGGATTAGGGTTTACTGTTTATTTTGAAGTTTAGGGTTTTTTTGTTATGTTGGTTTTGTTTGAAATGGCATTAGAAGTGTGGTGGAATTGATGGTTAATGTTATGATTTGATTACCCATTTTGGGTGATGATTAAAGGTTCCAATTTATTGAAGTTTAGGGTTTATAGTTTGGTGGGTTTATGTAGTATAGTTTGCAACTGAAGTTCATTACATATGTTTCATAACTTTCTTGAAAATAAGTTGGGTTGGAATAATGTTTTTTGGTGTTTTGCTGCAAACCAAGTTACCAACCATTGTTCTTTGCTAACAAATGCCAAAAGAATGGTATTATGTAAGATGAATCGGGCTCAAGGGAAAACCACGAAAAAAATGGAAGGGAACACCTTGATAACCATTCATATGGACGGTATGCACATGTGCATAAAAGCAATTGAAAATGTTTCATGGTTTCTATGCACTTGTGCATTTTATTCACATATGCATACCGGAAAGTTACTTGTATGCACGTGTACATGCCGGACAAATGAACGGTTATCAGGGTGTTCCTCAGTTTTCATTTTTTGTGGTTTTCCCTTGAACCCAACCCTATGCAAGATATTAGCAATTTTGAACAAGTTGTGTAGATGTAAATGCCAAAAAAGGCCATCATACTCGACGCTTTCTTGTTCAAACTCTCTCGTTCTTGCATATTGTAGTATTTCCTTCGCGTTTTTTGCAAAAATCTTGGTTTGTTTATAAGGAAAGCCGGTGCGGTGGTTTGAGAAGTTAATAGCTCCTTTTTCATTTGAAAAGTTGTAGCTTTGATGAGTAGAGAATGATAATCGTTAAAATCCTTTTTGTCTTTCTTGTTGCAAGGATGAAGCATGGGGAGTTGGAAAGTTGAGGCATAATAGGGTGGCTAATTTGATCGGATATTGCTGTGATGGGGACGAAAGGCTACTTGTTGCAGAGTATATGCCAAATGATACTCTAGCCAAACATTTATTTCACTGTATGTCATCGTATCAATAATTCTACTTTCCCTTTTCTTGATTCCTTTTCAAGATAATGTCTAGTTGTTTTCAATAACCATTCTCATGTGATATATATATATATATATATATATATATATAGTGGAAGGATATTTTGCAACCCTGAAAAAGGTTGCAACCCACATCTTAACCGTTGGATTCATGATCGACGGTTATTTTATTTTTATTTTTTTGTTTTTTTAATTAAAAATATTGGGTCCTATATCTATTATAACTACCGATCATGAATCCGACGGTTAAGATGTGGGTTGCAAAGGTTGCAACCTTTTTAAGGGTTGCAAATAAAACAACCCCTATATATATATATATATAATTGGTTTCCTGTAAGAATAGTAGTTATCGTGAGAAGGGTAAGAAGGGATCTCGACCCTTGGATCAAATCCTAATTGAAGATCAATTGAAAATTCCCGTCTAAGCTAATTCATGGGTTATTTAGGAACTTAATTTGAACCATTAGATCAACACTAATTAAAAGTGATCAAGGGTCCAAATCCCTTCTAACACTTCTTACCTTAACTCCTATTCTCACACGATTCTTCGTCTATATATATACATATATATATATATATTGCAGCATGTGTTTAGCTTGAAGGTTTTGAGAAATTATATTGAATGGTGTCCCCACGATTTTAGCCTAGCTGTTAAGGAGGTGGGCATCCTTGCAGAATGAGTGAGAGGTCTAGGGTTCGATTCCCTCGCACCACCTGCCTCTAGGACATGATTTACCTTCCCCATGATGGTCGTGGGAGCGATTTAGTGGGGGCCACTTCAAAGGGTGGTAGCATACCATTTTTTGCAGAAATTTACTCCCTCCGTCTCAAAATAAATTCCACGATGAAAAAAGACACGTAGTTTTAGAAATGATAACTAAATGACAATTTTACCCCCAATAATAAAGGGAGTAATGAATTTCTCCATCTCATAATTAAGGGTAAAATCGGAAAGTAGGCTATTACTTTTGAAAGTGGACACTTTTTTTTGGGACAAACTAAAATAGAAACATGGACACTTATTTTGAGATGGATCATATTAAATAGTTGAGTTTACTCAAGAAGTGCAAGGGCATTCTCAAATTTCTGCTACGGGAACCTATAAGGTCTTAAGAGAGAAGTCACTAGATTTAGAAAGCTTTCAATTTAAAAGTCTCAACAGTATGATTTGGTTTATCTAGCTACATAAACATGATCATTGATCACCAGAATTGACATTTCAGTTGAAAAGTTCTTGTTTCGATTGCATTTTAAATCTGTTATGGGCCTCTAATTCTCCATATTGCCTCTTTCACAGGGGAGAATCAAACCATTGAGTGGGCAATGCGTTTACGAGTTGCTCTATGTATTGCTGAAGCATTGGATTATTGTAGCACCGAAGGTCGTCCATTGTATCATGACTTGAATGCATACCGAGTTCTCTTTGATGAGGTGCTGTAGTTTTTCCCATTTATATATTGTCAATGTGTTCTGTTCTGTTACTGAAATATGTTATCTTGCGGGGTTTTCAATGAGACCGCCCCCCCCAACCACCACCCTACCCCTATGTGGGATTTAACGAGTCCGTTTGGTTTAGTTTTTTTTTTGGAACAAACTGACAACCAACTCGATTGGAATTGTGACAGAATGGTGATCCGAGGCTTTCATGTTTTGGCTTGATGAAAAATAGCAGGGATGGAAAAAGTTACAGCACAAATCTTGCATACACCCCCCCTGAGTATCTAAGAAATGGTAACAATCCCTTGATTTACGATTTCAATAGTTTTAAGCCAATATGGATTTGTTTTTCTCGAAACGACCCCCCCACCCGGGTCTGGTTTTATGTTGGCTTCGTTCTTTAGATTATGTTGCTTGTGCATCTTTAAGTTAAATATATTTTTGAACCTTAAAGCCGGAGGTGGGGGGGGTCTATACGGAAACATCCGCTCTACTCTCTGGAGTAGAGGTCAGGTCTGCCTACATCCCACCCCCACCCACCTTCGAGTGGGATATATTGGTTTAGTTTGGTTATTGAGAGGAAGTTTGTTGCAAATTTCGGAAACAAGATGACGGTTTCACATCTTAACATAACGGTAATTTGTTGATCATGTTAGGCGCTTGAATGAAATGAACAAGACCCATATAGCACCAGGTGCAAGAAGCGTTAAGATGATATTGTTCTCATATAACACGCTTTAATGAAACAAACAAGACACCATTATGCATGAGGTGCAAGAAGCTTAGCTGACATTGTTCTACTCTATAAAAAACAGAAAAAATGTAAGAAGTCCTTTTTCCATTAATAAATTGGTTGAAAAGTTACCATGCGTTAATAATAATTAGTGTGACATTTGTGGGAAGAGTAGTAGCATAAGATAAACCAATCCCATCTCGATTTCAGTTTTGACATCCATCCGTACAACCGGTTCTATCTAAGAAACTTCTTTTTTAATCTTATTGAATAATGTAGATACATTTAATGAATAGAGGGATATATGTTTTTCTTTTGGGGGGGGGGGGGGGGGGGGGGACCTATGGTGCATATGGTGGCATGGGCCACCACTTGGTTCTTCCATCATCAGTGTAAACTTTTTTAGGGTCGTGAAAGGTGCCATCGTATTATTTTGTTAGGTGCAACCATATATTCCTTGAAACTACAATAATAACACATGGTTCTCTTGGTAGACTTGGTTTGCACGGTCTTTTCTCCCCTTCCAGGCATGGGTTTGAATCCCATTTGTATCGTTTTCTTAGTTTTTAGTTTTTAGCTTCAGGTTTATTATGTTTTTGAAAAAAATTGGGATAAAAGACTCGATCACAGGACCTCCCATACAAAAAGCAATGAACTAACCAACAGACCAATGATGATTTAGCTTCGCTTTTTATAGTTAAATGGCGCCACCACTTGAAAAAATTTCTAGGTCCGCCACTGGTTTTTCCATAAATATGTTTTTCCCCTTATGTTGCTTACTATTTACTAGTCTTAGTTCTTATCTTTTCGCTCAAATTTTTCACATGTTGGGGTTTTTACAGAAACACTCGCATTACCATTTGGGGTGAAGGTCAGGTCTGCCTACATCCCACCGCCAAACCCTACTTTTGAGTGGGATATACTGTGTTAATTTGGTTTTACATTTGATTAGGTTGAACTAGTAATTACATGCCCTTTATTTTCTTATTTTGTTATTTTTGGACCATTTTCATGTTCAATTAAATGGCTGCATATCTGATTCTTTATTTGTAACCCTTTTAAGGTCACTTTGTCGATGCCATTCATTTCGTATGCTCCATATGTTATTCAAAGTTGCAATTGCCCACCCTTTATGATAATTTTGATTCCACGAGGTCTTAAAATTGTAAATCAATGATTGTGCTTTTGAAGTTAGACCGTATAGGATTGTTGCTGGTTGCCCATATTACAATTTACGATATTATCCTTGGAGCAATTGGTAGGGTTACTCCTTGGTGACTAAAAAAGGTCAAAACTTTTGTCATGGGAATTTCACCTAAATTGCAACGGGCTATTTAGTTCAATGACCTTTAAATGAGTTTTCATTTAGGAGCATGACTTTTTTAATTCTTTTTCGAACTCAATAACCTTCAAATAACCTACCTCCAATGTCGGGTTAGCTAAATGACCTTTTGACAAGTGTTTTTTTTAAATCCATGACCTTTCGACAGGTTTTTAGGCATTCTTCTGTTAAGCAGTAACATTCTCAAGGACATGTATTTAAAAAAATATTGTTAGAAGGTCTTAAAAGAATATTGTCAGAAGGTCATTTAATCAAACAATCCCCCCTGGTGTTAAAACACCATGCCAATGTAAAATCTTGAAAAACCACTCGTAAGTTAGTTTGTGAAAACGGCTTCCATAGAAGGGCATTTAACTAAATGATCGGAATTGCAATGGAAAGGTTGCATAGAGAGACTAACCTCAGAAAACTATATTTGTGCACCAAGGTTGGTCTTCACTTTTCACAATGCATTATAAGGTGTTCAACTTAGGGTCATGACGGCAAGAGATTTCTTAAGATTTGATGGAGTTTTTTCAATGGCCGATTGTTTGATGGTGATGTTATGCGTAATGTTTGTCTGATAATTTTTTTTTTTAAATTCTTATAGGGAGAGTTACACCTGAAAGTGTTAGTTTTAGCTTTGGGACTGTACTTTTGGATCTTCTGAGTGGAAAACATATTCCCCCGAGCCGTGTAAGTAATTCTGAATTTAGTTTTATGTGTATATATATAGGGGCAGATTCGTTTGAGAACCGTAAATATCTCAAGAACGGTGAGAACCAACTAATCTTGATAATATCGTGATAGATATTCATCATGAATATCATAAATAATGAAAATGTATGATATTCATCATGAATAATTCCTGAATAGTTGGTTCTCACGGCTCTCAAAGGGTTTATGGTTCCAAAATAAACTATAATCTTTATATATCCTTTCTACTTGCTGCAGGCACTTGAAATGATTCGAGGAAAAAACATTCTTCTGTTGATGGATTCACATCTGGAGGGTAACTTTTCAACCGAAGAAGCAACTGTCGTTTTTGATCTGGCTTCACGATGCTTGCAGTATGAACCTAGGGAACGACCAAATACCAAGGATTTGGTCGCAACTCTTGCTCCATTGCAGAACAAGCCCGATGTCAGTCCTCACTTTCCTTCTTGCCTTTTTACTTAATGGATTTTATCCTCAAATCCTTTACACTCGTTAACCGTTGCATCCTTTCATGTCATATGTTATCTCATTTAAAAACCAAAATAAACCAAACGAACCCAGTATATTCCACACATAGGTTGGGTCTGGGGTGAGATGTATGCATACCTTGGGAGCGAAACCAAACAAACCCAGTATATCCCACCTGGAGGTGGGGTCAGGGGGATGTACGTAGACCTGACATCTACCTCAAAGAGTAGAGCGGTTGTTTTATTGAAGACTCCTGATTTGTGCAAAGTGTGCAAAACGAAAGGATAAAACTTGCTCAAAAAAATTTGCTGCTATAGAACATAAGAGGAACTTGAAAATAAAAAATGCACTGCGAATAGACTACTTTATAGGACTTTTATAAGTTTATAGGACCAAACAGATATGCCTCCATTGTAAGAGCGTTGCAATAGGTTTATAAGATGCTTTTAGGCTTCTTAAATAGTTTTTTTTAGGATACTTTTAAAGTAAAACGTCCTATTAGCTTTTTATAGGACACTTTTGAGAAGTGTCTTATAAACACCTCTTTTTATAGAACTTTTATAGAACAGTTGTGTTTATAGGACAAATTTTCAAATAATGATTTTTTTCTTCTTTCTAATATGACGCTTTATTTCAAAGGCGTCCTAAAAAACTATTGCAAGTAGCAATGCTCTTACATAGAACATATCTAATATGGTCCTGTAAAATTAAGTCTTGCAAAGCAGTTTATTAGGACACGTGGCGTTCAATTTTTTTAGCTCAATATGACCCGCCACAACGATGAACTAAAAACCGATCCCATTTTGTAGGTTCCGTCTTATCAGATGCTAGGGATCCCGAAACACGAAGAAGCACCCGCCACTCCACCACACCCACTTTCTCCGATGGGTGACGCCTGTTCACGGATGGATCTGACGGCCATCCATCAGATATTGGTGATGACACATTATAAAGACGATGAAGGCACCAATGAGGTGATCCAATTTAAACGCGTTTTTTCAGCTGCAAGTTTCTGATTTTCTTGTTTGTATACTGATATGATGATCGTTTCAGCTATCGTTTCAAGAATGGACCCAACAAATGAGGGATATGTTGGAGGCAAGGAAGCGCGGGGATCTAGCTTTTCGTGATAAAGATTTTAGAACCGCCATCGATTGTTATTCTCAGGTACTTATTTCGGCTTTCTTTTTATACCATAAACTTGGTGCCCTTTTAGTGTTTTTTTTTTCACTGTCGGCGAAGATTAAAAGTTGTGAACTTTGAGAACATAATTAAGGCTATATTTGATAACCATAAGCCAACTTATTGAAAAAGCCCCGTTTGTTATAAACCAGCTTATAAGCTAAGCAGCGTTTTAACAAGCTCCAGGGTTTTTTCCCACCTTTTTCCAATTTATGCCCCTTGTATACTTTTCTGGTTAATTTTTCAACATGTCTGTTTAGGTCATTTTACATTGTTATTTAGTTTGTCAAGTTAAAAATAAGTATTCACATTTCTATTTTAGTATATCCTAAAATGAGTGTCCACATTCCCATTCTGCCCTTAATAATTGTGAGACGGAGAAATTCATAAATTCATTATACCGTAAGGGTGTAATTTAGTTAACTAAAAAGTGTAGTAATCACGCATTTTCTTAAAACCACGTCTTTTTTTTTATTGGTTTTTACTGCACGTCTAGTTTATCAGTTAACAGCTAGCTTTTCAGTTCAGCTAGTTTGCCAAACATAGCCAAAGAGTCATACGTGCTGTAAGGCTATGTTCAAATCGACGAACCTACTCAGCAGGTCGAATCGACCTCCATCAAACCCAATATATCGGACCCTTTTGAATCTGTTGACTCAAATCGCAGTTTGATGGTTCGACCATTGACCCATAAAAAACATTTGATGTTTTCTAAGACTACATTATTTGCTTGCTTAACGTGCAGTTCATCGATGTCGGCACTATGATATCACCTACAGTTTACGCAAGGCGCAGCCTTTGCCATCTCATGTGCGATCAACCAGATGCCGCCCTCCGAGACGCGATGCAAGCGCAATGCGTCTACCCAGATTGGTCCACCGCATTTTATATGCAGGCAGTCGCCCTTGCCAAGCTCGACATGCACAAAGATGCAGTCGATATGCTCAATGAAGCTGCTGCACTCGAAGACAAAAAACGAGCAAAATGATATTCCATTATTGTAAGAAAATATCGATTGTTGTTATTGTTATTGTCGTAAAATAGTTGTGCCATAATGAGAGGGGAACACGTTGGTTCTTGCGGTAAAAACCGTCTATTTTTTTAATATAATTTTCTTTTTTTTAAATATAATTTTCTTGATCCAGAATGTGTGGGAATCAAACATGTACATCAATTGATCAAACTTGTGTTTTACATAAAAAAAGTATGAAATGTGAATCTAGGAAATGTAGAGTTCAGCCTTGCCGTCAATGAAAAGACTCATAAATTCTTCTCCATCAACTGTTTCTTTCTCGATAAGGAGTTGAGCGAGCTTGTGCAAGATGTCGATTTGTGTTGTAATGATGCTCGTTGCCCTCTTGTATGCTTTTTCAACGAGTTCCCTCACTTCAGCATCCACTATATCGGCCGTCGCCATGGAATAATCTTTCTGGGATGACATCTGCATTTCGTTTCAAAATCAGATGCTTTTAAGATAAACCAAATCAAATGAATCCAGTATATTCCAACTGAAAATGGGGTATGGTATGATATACGCAGACCTGACCTCTAACCCAAAGAGAGAAACAATTGCTTTTGTGAAAGCCCAAGAGAAAGGATTGCTAAACAAAATCAAACAAGCCTAGTATATTCCACCCAGATGCAGGGTTTCAGAGCTATGATGTATGCATACATGACCTTTACCACAAAGAGTAAAATGTCTCTTTTTGTGGAAAGGAAAAAGGGTTGCTATATATTACGGGATCCAAAAGTAGAGCGATTGTTTTTTAAGACCCAGAGGAAAAGGGTTGCTAAACCAAATGGCAATGGGCTCGGTATATCTCATTGGGAGGTGAGGTCTCGGGGTATAATGTAAGGAGACTTGACTTCTATCCCCAAAGTAGTGCGGCTGTTTTTGTGAATATCAGGAAAAGTAGAGTCTGTTTTCGTTAATAGGAAAAAGGGTTGCTATATAAGATCTGACCTCTGCTCCAAAGAGTAGAGCGACTTGACATCTATCCATCCTAAAGATTAGTGCGACTGTTTTCGTGAATACCAGGAAAAAAGTGTGTATATATTACAAATCTTTTTTTTTGTTACCTGCTGTCCCAAGAAGGGATTTCCACCACCACCACCACCTATCGCAATCTGACCGATCTTCTTGCTGAACCCGAACCTCTCGACCATTTGTCTTGCGACACGAGAAACTTGCATGAAGTCGTTTGACGCCCCTGTCGTCACGTTGTCTTTTCCAAAAATAACCTCTTCGGCAACTCTGCAATGTAGATGCGACTTCAATTAGTGACGAGACAGATCAAAGTCAACCATTTCTTTTTATAACAATGGGAGTCTGGACCAGCTTGCGCACACCTACACTAATCCCATGGGGCTCCGAAGTTATCAATCAGAAAAACATCCAGTGTCCTTGAGGGGACTTGAACTGGTGACCACTGGGGAGCTTACCAGTTGAGCTAGCCTACCCCAAAGGGTTAAAAGATTATATGGTATGCAACCACATGTGTTGTGGGTCGGTTTAGGGATTGCCGGTTTTAAACCTTTTTTGCAAAAATATGTTTAACGGATAAGTGAGGCATGGTCTCGATTTTGGTTATGAGTTTACTAAGGATTGAACAAGAAGTGTTGTACCTTCCACCGAGTGCGACTGCCATTTGATTTTCAAGGTAGCTTCTGCTGTATAAACCCGATTCAAGCCTTTCTTCACTTGGTGCAAAAAACGTAAGACCACCGGCTTGACCACGAGGAATGATGGATATCTTTGCTACGGGATCATACTCCGGCATGAGGGCACCAACAAGTGCATGCCCGGCCTCTGCAATTTCGACACATATAACAACATTTGAATCGACATGTAACGTGTTCCATTCTTAGTAAAACGTCTAAAATGCCCTTTTCGTGGATCAAAACCACAAGATCAATAGTTCATGTTATAGGGGAAAATCAAATAAGAACCACTTTTGAGAACCGTAAGAACTAATCCCAACACCATTCAATGAGTTTCATTTTTGGCTCGAATTCAAGATGGTATTATTGTTCATGTGTGTGTGTTTTTCATATATGAAACGTATGAACATGTTATGTTTCACATGTGAAACAATTCTGTCCGTTTCATATATGTTTCACATGTGAAACTGGTTCTCATGGTTCTCAACATTTTTCTGGTTCTCATTTGGTTTGCCGTATGACGGGCAAATAGATAATTTTGGCATGAACATTTTCCAAAGAATAAATCCCGCAGTTTCCACGGGATTAAAAAAAGTTATAAAAAGAGTGTTTGGTTACCATGATACGCAACGAGCTTCTTTTTCTCTTCGGAGACAACGGCATTTTTCTTCTCTGGCCCAGCAATGATTCTCTCGAGAGCATCTGCTATCTCGTCTTTGCTTATTTCCTTGAGCTCACGTCTAGCGGCAAGAATGGCTGCTTCGTTCATCAAGTTTTGTAAATCAGCTCCGGTGAAACCGGGGGTTCTCCTAGCGATCTTATCGAAATCCACATCTTTTGCAAGTGCCTTTCCCCTTGAGTGCACCTACCACATACAAGAAAGGTTACATTCCATCACATAGTTTCATAAAAGTATTTGATTGTTGGTAAAATGTCTAAAATATCCTTCAATAACAACAAAATAAGAATAACCAAACGAATCCAGTAAATCCTACACGAAGTGAAGTCAGGGGAGGGTATGATGTTCAAATCTTTTGAGAGATATCGGTAAAATCATTTTTTTTTGTAATTGTTGGTGTCTGTGCCAGCTTGCGAATACCACGACTCCTAAGGGGACTCGAACCGGTGACCACTGGGGAGCTTAGGGCGTGTTTGGTTTGCGGGATTGGAATGGAATGGATTGGATTTCAAGGAAAGATTTGGATTTGGATTTGGGGGGATTTGAAATCCCTTCATGTGTTTGGTTTGTAGGATTTGGAATGGATTTGAAGTCTTGCTTGGTTTGTAGGATTTGGATTTGGATTGAGTTTTTATTTTTAATTATTTGTTTGTTTTATAAAGAATTTATTTTTATTGGTAAACGTCGAATTTGGATCGATACAATTTAAAGTATGGACCACGTTTTAGAATTCATCGGATTTGGATTTCAAATCCAGGCCCAATGCCAAGGATTTCCAAATCCATCATATGAGGGATTTTAAAATGGTCAATGGATTTGAAATTTGGTCAACGAAATCTTTTCCTGCAAACCAAACACAGGATTAGAATGGATTTGAAATCCAAATCCCTCCAAATCCATTCCAATCCCGCAGCAAACCAAACGCGCCCTTAGGGTCTTACTAGTTGAGCTACCACTTGAAATGTCTAAAACAGCCTTCAATTGTGATAAAAGAAAATAGAGTTTGGACCTAAATCAATAACATCATTACTTCTTTGTAATGATGCAAGCAAATAAGTAACTATAATTTGAAAACTACCTAAAAATGGAAATCTTCTAATTCTCATGAAACATCCCAAAATAGAAAATATTATTATTCATCATGAATCACATATTCATGATGAATATGTAATATGTTACAACATTCATTGTGAATAACACGTCCATATTCCTGATTAAAATGCCACGTGTCGTGCTGTGGGCAGTCCCCATTTTTTTTAATGAAAACGAGGTTTCTAACGGTACTTGCCCCCTTGTGTTTAACTAGTTAATGCTAATAGAATTCATGTAATTAGTCAAAAACACATCTATGAATCCAGAAACTTCACATATATTCACAAAAATTCATGATAATTCAAGAAATTGAAATGCAAGATAATCAAACCTGAAGGATCCTGACTCTGCCAGCAACATCAGGCCGGTCAACCGTCACCTGCCTATCGAACCGCCCCGGTCTCAACAACGCCGAATCAAGAACATCCGGCCGGTTAGTCGCAGCCAAAACAATAACACCCGAATTCCCCGAAAACCCGTCCATTTCCGTCAACAACTGATTAATTGTTTGTTCCCTTTCATCATTCCCACCACCAAGACCCGCCCCTCGTTGCCGTCCCACCGCATCTATCTCATCAATAAACACAATACAAGGCGCTTTCGACTTCGCCTTCTCGAACAAATCCCTAACCCTAGACGCACCAACACCCACGAAAAGCTCAACAAACTCCGAAGCGGCACACGAGAAAAACGGCACACCCGCCTCCCCTGCAACCGCCCGAGCCAAAAGGGTCTTCCCGGTCCCGGGCGGTCCCACCAAAAGACACCCTTTCGGGATCTTCGCTCCGAGAGCCGTATACTTATCCGGGTTTTTCAAGAAATCAACAACTTCTTGTAACTCCAACTTGGCCTGATCCGCACCGGCCACGTCAGCAAACGAGACCCCAGTTTCAGGAACTTCCTGAAACTTGGATTTCGACCTGCCGAAATCCATTGGTCCGCCGAGCCCACCTGGCCCACCAGGACCACCCTGGGATCGGCGGAACAAGAAAAACAACCCACCAAAAGCCAACAAAGGAAACAACAAGTTTCCAATGAACCCAAACAACCCATTACTCGCCTCCCCTTCCGATACCGAAATATCGACACCGTTCATCGCCAAGATGTCGATGAGATCGGGGTCATTCGGGACGGTCACGGCGGCTCGCCGGCCGTCAACGGCGGTGAGCTGTAAAACACCACCGTCTTTATTGAACCTAACCCTCTCGACTTTCCCTTTCTTGACGGCATTCAAGAACTCGCTGTACCTCCATTGAGTTCCTTCAGGAAGGTCCGAATCGGGTTTGGGTTTTGGTGCGGTTAGAACGTTCGATTGCGAAAAAGGTAACGAATTGTTTGATGGGTTTTGTTTGATTGACTCAACTTGAAGTGGGGTTTGTGGCGGTGGTGGTGGATTGGTGTCAGCTAGGGCTTGTGGTGCTGAAATTGAAGAAAAGATAAGAGCAGCTAAAGTGGCTTTCGATTGAAAATCGAAGTCTTTTGAAGAATTCGGTTTCTTGTTTAGAATTGATTGTGGGATTACGAATCTATTTCTCAATGATTTCTGGGTTTTGGGTGTTGGGGTTGAAAGCAAGACATTTGAGCCAAAGAAACTGGAAGAAAGAATGGTGTTGGTGGCGGACGCCATTGATGAAATTTTCGAGCTTAATTGGTTGGGGTTTTTCTTGAAATTGATCGATTTAAGGTGTAAATAGTGGGGGATTGTGTGAAAAGATTCAATGGGAATGGGTTTGTGATTGAATTTGAGTGAGAAGGGGGTTTGATTTTATGTGAAGGATTTAGGGGTTTCATGCATCAACCAAAGCCATAGGTTTCGAGTGTTGGATTGGATTGCGTCTACGTGTTCTTATAATCACCCTGTTATCTATACACCTTTGAAGTGAGCTTTGTTTGTTAAGAAAACACACACTTGGACTCTACTTAACCAACACGTTTGAAGAAATTGTGGTTCTTAATTTGTTGGTAAATCTTCAATTTCATCAATGTTTTCTTTTGTTGTCATTTTTGAGTAATTTTGGTTCAAGAATATCTGGAATCCTATATTAGATTACTTTTTTAGAACATTTATTGAAAAGAGAACGGGGGTATAACATGTAATGGAAATAAATGGTTGTGGTCTAGCTAATGTAAGACTCTAAAACGCCACCTAGGTTATACGGGTACAAATGCTCGGGATTGGGGTATCGAGCCTCTTTTAGAGGTGGACCTTGGTTATACTACTAACTACTAAGGGTAAGGGTCAGGTTCAATTTGTGAGAATGCAAGAAGTTTCAATATCATATATGATTAAACATATGTTGTATTACAATATATTGACACTTAATCATATATGATTAAACACACCTAAATGAATGTAATCATATATGATATAGAAAATTCTCGACTTCTAGTAAATTGATTAACTTCTCGCATAATTTTTCCTCGTGGTTTTAATACCATGTGAAAATATGTGAAACATCATATATTGAGAAGAAATGGTCAAAGTCTAGCTTATGTGAGACTTCAATATTAATAGTCAAAGCATCGTCGAGTTTTCAAATTTGAAGGTTTGTAGGTCCTTTGATTTGATGCATCCACACGTTGAAGGCATTGGTTATAATTGCGATTTGCATTACTTGGTTAACGACCAAAAGTCTGTTAAAAATAAGAGCAAGACCTGGTTAGGACCGAGTTAGGTTAAATCTCAAAACCGAAACCCAAAATCCAATTACACTTCATGTAAGGATTGGTTTGCTCAAGCTCAACCATTCCTTCAACCACTAGGCAGCCTAGTAAGGAAATATTTCCATGCCATTTAGATAAGATTCGACTTATAAAATCATTAAACGTTTATTGTATTAAAATATATTATTATAACGTATTGTAATCACTAACAAGACATGATATTCATGCTAGTTCCTAAAGGGAAATACTCATGCGATTTAAAGATGTTTCATGGACCTTTTATAATGCTAAAAACGAATGATCTCATGCTTAAAGCAAATTACTCAGAATTTAAAACTGATTCTAATTAACCACCAATCTTTTACATATGCAACTAGTCCAAATCTAGTGGTATATATAATACCATTTTTCTAACTTTAGCACACCTTTTATTATCACTTTAATTTTTAGGTCTTGAATTGTTTTTTAACCCTTTGATATTTTGATGTATATAGGTTCAAATTAGAGGGAATCATATTTTTCATGGAAAAATAACCCACAAAAGTTTTTTTTTTGGTCTTTGGAGAAATATAAGCAACTAAAGATAATATAGCGAGTTACAATCATTACAAAACAAATGACTTTTATCCATAAAAATCATCTAGAAAAATTTTCGTCATCACTCACAAAATATCAATGGTTCTGGTATAGAATCCAATATTTTTGGTTGGATCTAGGGGGTGTTTGGGATTGCTTATTTAAAACAACTTATGCGGTGCCAAACCGGAGTTTTCTAAAAAGTGTTTGGACTAGCTTATTGTGGTACCAAAACGTAATAAGCTAATAAGTTGTCATTTAAATGTGTTTGGGATTACTTATACATATAAAATAACCAAAAAAGTCGTAAACAATTTTGAAATATAAGTTGATAAGTTAGAACAAATTGACTTATGAAAAAGTGCTTATCTCCAGTTTGGTACCGCTATAAGCACTTTGATTTTTTCTCCATCCAAACACTAAAAAATGTTTATCTCCGGTGTCACACCGCAATAAGCTAAAAAACACCTCAAATAAGCAATCACAAACACCCCCCACCCCCTAATTACCTCCCAATTAGATAGAAAGTTTTATAAAGGCTTTGTATTTTGGCCCTTTTAAGTTTGTAATGAGCTTGGGCTTTTTACTATTGGACACTATAAATATATGTCTTGGGCTTATTTCATATTTGAGAATTTTGAGATCACAGACACATTTTACAGTGAGATTTGAGAGACGTTCTTAATTGTTCAATTCCCCCTCCATTGTAATCAAAGCATATGATAAGTGATCCCTCAATAAAATGTTCTTCATGCCTATCTCTACTCAATCTTTATGGAGTGTTTTGTATATTGTTGCCTAATTTGGGATCTATAATTGAAGACCGATTTTGTGTTTTTTGGATTTGATTCTTGATGATTATTGGAGAAGAGATGAGGTTAGATGTTCTTGATCTTCTTCCTAATCAATTTCTGCACTCCACATGATCGATGAAATACATGAGAAAGATTTGATTCTAATTTTCTTGTTCAAAGTCAGATCTGAAAAGATTTTAGATCTTTGAGTGCTTACAATCAACTTTCTGACTTGATCTATTAGAAACCTGGTTTTTTTGGAATCTTTGTTCTAAAAGTATACTGAGATCGATTTATTAACTATATCAAATCGTTTGGCGAGCATTTGAATGGCGGATTATCACAATAAAACATTTACTTCAATTTCTTATTTGTTAAATCTTTTAGGTTTACAACTTCATAAAGGAACTGATAATCAACTAATAAACATGTTCAAATAAATGATAAAAAATTGTGTCATACTAATATGACATTATACTTCATAAAATTGATAACCAATCAAAGACTTTTTTACTTTAACTAAAACGACACAAAAAGATAAAAATAAAATTATGATAAACAAAAGATTGAAGCATGAAACATAATTGAAGATTTGAATTCTCAACAACAAAACAACAGCGCTACATTGCACGAATATGATTCTAGCCATTATTTAACATATTGTTTACTTATAGATAAAAAAAAGGCAAGAAAGTGTCGTCCAACCAATACTCGTTTTGATTCGTCACGTCTGAGACTCACGTCTCGCCACTTGATCTGTATTGCATGTTAACGCTCCGATGGGTTTTATGTATTCTTCCACTTGTATTTATGAGCACTTTAGTACCCATTTTTAAGACCATAAGCCATAAGCTACTTATTGAGTGTAGTAATTTTTTTTCTCAATCAATGCAATAAAGTTTCAAAAATTCGTATTTGATATTTTACACTCATTTTTTGACTGTCAACCTAACCTGCAATATTATATATTTTTTAATCATTTGAACTCGATAGTTTGGGATCCACGGTATCAGATGTTATAAAATCAATAACATATCGGTTAAAAAAGGTACATAATTGGAAATTTTGAAACCTAATTATATTGTTTGAGAGCAAAAAGTATTTGTCATATTATAGGAACTATAAAATAAATTTCATTGTATTTTAATATATTTTATCATTTAATCTGTCGATTGCTATGTTTTGACTCTCGATATAAACTCGTACTACCAAATTTTATAAATACTATTTATTTATATATACAATTCCTTTTTAAATGAATTACATTCCTAGTCCCCGTGCTTTGTGGTTTGTTTGACTAAGGTCCCTCAAACATTTTTAATACACTTTTGGTATCGGTGGTTTTAAAAACACACGTCTTAAGTCGCCCGCCCTAACGAAATTTGTTAACAAGGTTAACTCATGGGGCATTTTTTACTTCTTACATCTCTTTTGTTTTTTCCTTATTAAAGATATAGATAATGTAATAATGGGGGTCATTCAAGGGAGAACTCAGTACTTTATGAGATCCAATCTCAATCACAAATCAAAGGATAAACTAGAAAATTAATAACTTTGGTAACTATGACTTAAAATTTTTAATTAAAAACATTTTAGATATTTTAGAAATCTTATCTCTTCTATCTCCTCTTCCTCTCCCATCTCCCTCTGACGTGAACATTCCATTGTTATACCCAATGTATACACGTTATGATACATTAATTAGGATTATACTCTCACTATACTCACAAATACCTATTGATACCCACTGTGATCATCGTGATGGATTTGTGAAGTGGGGATAACACACTGTGATCACCAGATATATGGGTTTCAAGATATGGGATAACTCACTATGGTCACTGTAACTCCTCCATAAACCCACTCGATCAACATATGGATTTCATGATATGGAATAACACATTGTGATCACTGTAACTCCATCGTAAACCCATTTGATCAACATATGGGTTTCAAGATATGTGATAACACACTCATCAATTGTGAAAACTTCACTGTAAACCCATGACCGGAAAATGATTTAATTGTTGCCATTGACTAGAATTTTGCAGAACAGGTGGATATGGATAGAGAGTAGAGGAGACGGCAATTGTGATCTAGTATTGAGGGAGAAAGAAGATGGTGAAGGAGACGAATATGGGGTGGTTCTACTGGAGTTGGGAGGAGGCGAATGAAATATGAAAAGAAAATAAAGGGATGATTTTTAGGGATTTATTATTATGTAAATGAGAAAATTGAGGGAAGGGATTCATATCACTAAATTACCCTTTTTAGCTTATTTAAGAAATATCCTTAATTATCTCAAATGTGTGACTCACATTGGATTTCACGATTATCAAAAATTACAGAGTTCTCATTTGATTAGGCCCATATGATATATATATATATATATATATATAATATTGTTATAGTAATATATATATATATACACACACACACACACACAATGAAATCCCACCTCCTGTCGGCCTCTCCATCCCTCCCTATTCTTTGGCCTCCCCTTCTCTCCCCCACCCCTACCTAATCTATTGCAACCATCTCACTCATACACACATAAGGTATATATAGAACACACATACGCCATATTGAACATATACACACATGCAATATACACACATCAGAAACAATACACACACGCCCAACCAACCTCCTTATCCAATGAACGCGATCTCCCTCCTCCTCTCTTCTCTCTCTCTCTCTCTCTCTCTCTTTGTGGTCCCCTTCCTCCCTCCCAGGGCTGAGCCTGGGGTTTCTGATTCTCCGTGCAGAAAGGCTAAAAAGTGCCCCTACGTCGACTTTTTAGTAAACGCGACATACTATTTTAAAGGGTTTGGAACCTAGTTAAGCCAATCGGCTCAACCTCGCCCTAATTTTTATTAAATATGATAAAATATACAATTAAAGGACATAAACCAAACCCTAACATAACATAAACGTACATTACCTAAAAGATGTCTTTGTGCATTTCTAATTGAAGCAAAAACAACAATTATATTTATCATATATTAATTTGTGTTCACTTCAATATGTTGAACTTGAAAGAAAATAAAATAAATAAAGTTAGTTTTAAGTAAAATAATAAAGCTACCTGAATGCTAATGCCAAATAAATTAAAAATCATTAAGTACATGTACAAAGTAAAGAAATCTCAATCTATGAACAAAAAATTCAAAAATTAAACAACATGTCAGCATGCATGGTTGCAAATATCAAAGCAATTGCAAATTAAAAACAACAAAAATCAAATTATGGCTAATATTTACAATACAAACAATCAGTAATTTTGTGTAAGTGTGCGAGCAACAAATTAGCAATTTCTTTATCTGAATCTATGAACGTAACGATTTCATGTCTATCAATAACAAATGAACATTAAACATTAACAAGAATGATGATTTCTTAAATGTATCAAATTTGAAGCTCTCACAAGTATTTATGGAAAATATGTGATCTTTTTACAAATACTATTTTGAACACAAAGAGAAAAATGTTTCTTAGAATAAGTTGAGTGCTTTCTTACAAATACCATTTTAAATATAAAGAGAAAAATGTTTCTTAGAATAAGATGAGTTCTTTTTTACAAATATCATTTTAAATATAAAGAGAAAAATGTTTCTTAGAATAAGATGACTAATGAACATATTTGGGAGAATAAACATAGATGAAGAAAAGTGGAGGGCAATGTGGAGCACGAGGAAACGATTTTTTAATCTTAGAATTCTTGCTTCATCACCGTTGTTGTGGGCTAGAAATGGAACGTCCTTCAAGCCTTACAAATCGGAACAGTCAAACTCGAATAGATGAAAATAAAAGAAATCAACTTAGTTGTTTGAACGTTCACGATGCTATTCTCCATTTATTCTAATTAATGGACCAAATACTGATTAATTATGCGCTTAGTTGATTACCTTGGGATCTTGGGCATGATCCATTTGCTTATGATTTGGTATTAAACTTATAGCTAATAACATATCAAAACTTGATGCCCCTTGAGCTTATGATGCCCTCTGCCACCGCACAGGCTGCACATGACCAGGGCCGGCCGGCCCTGTCCCTGTCCCTCCCCAATCTCTAAATTTTGATCTACATGTGTCTAACGTGTACAATCCATTTGTGTGATGTGTGTATAAGGTTGCGTGTCATTAATTACAAAATGACAAAAGTTATCTAGAGGGACAAATAAAAAAATAGACAAAGACAAAAAAGGACTTAAAAGGCCAAAATATCCCCTGATTTAACAGAGTTAATATAATCTTTTTGATTCCGTTTGGGTGAAGGAAGTGAAACGTATTTTTGCATATCGTAGGTACACGAAGTGTAATTTACGGGTTTAAAGGACTGGACCAATACACATCAACATACCAAAGGTACCAGGAATGTAATTCACTCTTTTTGATTTATTGCTTCTTTTTAATTTAGTTATTAGTTTTTAAAAATCGAATAAAAAAATTCATGTGATTCGTACAATTCCACGGCTGAATGAAATTGTTTTAAAAAATTTCATATCCAAATAACACAACAAAATTCCAACACTCATCCAATGGAACAAAAAAAAGAGCTTGTCGTCTCCATCCATTTTTGTAATTAATTAAATAGATATTTTTAAAAACCAAAAAATAAATCATAAATTAAATAATTTTCGATCAAAATCAAATCAAACAAACTCAGTTATCTCGATCATCTATGAATAAGGTTTGATATAAGATATACACGGACATTAGTTTTGTTTCAAAAGATAAAAAGACTGTTTCCAAAAAACCTCCTATTCATTGAATTTTTGACACACACAGAAACAGAGACGTTCCAATCTTTTTGGAGGTTATGTTACACCTAAACCTGTTGATTATAATGCAAAGTAAGATAACAAAGATGTATATACAAATACCGACGCCATGATGCAACGTATTATTCTTGTCTTCTGATAGAAATTAGTGAGACACTAAGGTAAGCTATAGTTTTACATTCGTTGATTAAAAACTCTAAATAACGTAAAATTGGTCCTATTCAAAATCACACATATGCTAAGCTCATAAACCGAATAAAAAAATACACTTTGTAAAAAAAAAATGGGTCTTTTCACAAAATAAGTTGTTATTTCGTATTAATTCAGGAAAAGTTTGTCATTTAGTAATGGGTCAACTTCAATTTTGAATATTTTTGTGATTATCCCAATAAAAAATATCTATCAAATTTATAATTTTAATAGTCATTAGTGGTTCCTTCCTCTTATATAGGAGCATATATATCTTTTGCATATATCGTTATTCATATATAAACCCCTCTTAAAACAAAAGAAAACCCCACACACTAATACACCCACAAAAAAACACACAGTAACAAGGTTATGGATGAAGCAAGATCAAGGTTCAAAAGTGTATGTGTTTTCTGTGGTAGCAGTTCTGGCAAAAGAGATTGCTATAAAGATGCTGCTCTTGATTTAGGTCAAGAATTGGTGAGTTCATCTTCTTCAATTCTTCACACACTAATTTAACACACACACACACACATAAACCCTAAGAAAGCTAGCAAGTTGAACCCTTTTCGTGTATTCAACTTCTAGATTCTTGGAAGTCGAATAATGAAACCATCAATGTTGGAATCTTACATCTGCTAGACACGAACCATCAAGCTTGTTTATATAATTAGGAAGATCATCACGTCGATTTCTTTGTAAAAAGGCTATTTTACATAGAGAGATTTAAAAGGGTTTCACATATTCTAACAGTTGATCGTAAAGAAACATGATCATATATCGGGCACACAGGAAAGTTGAAAATTTGGATCTTTAAGAACGTTTTGGGTGACAAATCCCGATACCCTTTTCGGATATCGTATCAAAAATCGATACATGATGATGTGGATATATATATATATATATATATATATATATATATATATATATATATGTTTTGAAGGTGGCAAGAAAATTGGATCTTGTTTATGGTGGAGGGAGTGTTGGATTAATGGGACTGGTTTCTAAGCAAGTTTACAATGGTGGTGGCCATGTTTTAGGGTAATTAATTAACTCTTTAGTTAATCTTTCTTTCTATATTTGGAAATTCTTGTTTTATAAATGTTTTTATTGATTGATTTGAATATTTTGTTTTTATTTTATTTCTACAGAATTATTCCCAAAACTCTCATGTGCAAAGAAGTACGTATAAAATCAATATATTTCTTCTTGTTCTTGAAATCATTTTCTTTGTTAATCTTTAATAGCTTTTATTAATTTAAAATATTTGATAAATAAATAAATTTAAATGGAGTTTTGCAGATAACTGGTGAAAGTGTAGGTGAAGTTAAACCTGTAGCTAACATGCATCAAAGGAAAGCTGAGATGGCACGACATTCTGATTGTTTCATTGCCTTGCCAGGTCCCACCCCTAC